>LR990938.1:15610932-18338432 GCA_905163415.1 Noctua fimbriata | reverse complement strand
AACCTAACCTAACCTAACCTAACCTAACCTAACCTAACCTTTTTTTTTTTTTTTTTTTTTTTTTTTTTTTTTTTTTTTTTTTTTTTTCACGATGTGGAAATCCTCTGTGGATGTCCTCCGCCCTGGGGAGAGCGGAGGGGTCTGTCAGACTCGTACTGACTAAAACCACACCGGTGTTCCCTCGCACACTTGCGTCGGGGGGCAACGGGATCTGATGCGACTTCCGCTGCCCCGGACTAGTGCCGGCCCGCCTGACCTGCGGGCCTCGTCCCGGGGGGGAGTGAGGTGTAAAACTCCCCCCGTTACGTCTGAGAGAGGCGCGCGTGGAACACTACGCGCCGCCGTCTCGGGTCCAGTGTGATCGGGGGCGACGGATGTCCCCGAATCCGTCGCCCCTGGACCTATTTAGGGGGGCCGGAAGAGGGCGTTGTCCGCCCTCTGCCGACGCCCGGTGCGTCTGCTGCGGGATGGGCGGGAGCTCGTCATCTCCCTCTCCCTCTCCGCAGCCTCCTTCTGCGACATGACGGTTTCGCAGAAGGACACCACCGCGTCCCAGGACTCTGCGCTGCCGACCATCGAGCGAACGACGGTCGGCAGCGACAGGTCTCCTCCTACCTCCGTAACGAGCGCACGGCGCGGCTCATCCCACGCGGCGCACTCGGCCAGCGTATGCCGCGCCGTGTCCTCCAGACAGTGGACGCAGTGATGGCACCGGGCATCCGGCTCCCTGCTTATGCGACACAGGTACTTCCCGAAGCAGCCGTGCCCGAGAGCACCTGCGTCGCCCGAAACGTCAGGGAGCCGTGCTTCCTCCCGAGCCAGTCGTCGAGTACTGGCCGGATCGCCTCGACCGTGTCGAGGCCGGCGGTAGGGAGCTCTAGCCTCCCCCGCCATTCCGCCACCATGACCTGTCGGAGCTGAGACCGGTACAGCGTGATCTGTCGCTGCACCAGCCTCTCGCCCCGATCATTGGCCGCCTCGCGCCACTGGTGCAGTGTCGCGAGGGTCTTCGCCTCCAGGTCCCACGGCGGGGATCCGGCCAGTACACAAGCCGCCTCGTAGGAGATCGTGCGATATCCCCGTATGACCCTGACGGCCATCGCTCTCTGCGGTCTGCGCAGAACAGCGATGGTGCGGGCCGTCAGGTCTGTCGCCCAAATCGGGGCCCCCGTAAAGGGCCATCGATCGCACGATCCCCACGTACAACCGCCTACAGGCGGTGCTCGGGCCCCCCAGATTGGGAAGCAGCGTTGACAGCGCGCCCGCCGCGCCCATCAACTTGGGCACCAGCCGCTGAAAGTGGGGGCCGAAGTCCCAACGGCTGTCGAGCACCAATCCTAAGTACTTCATGGTTGACTCGACAGCGATCCGGACCCCACCGACCACAATGTGTGATCCCAGCGGCGGCGCCCGTCGGGGGCCATGAAAAGCAATGGCCTCCGACTTGTTGAGGGCCACTTCCAGCCCCAGGCGTCGTATGCGGCTCACCACCTGTGAGACCGCAGCCGTAGCCAGCAACGCTGCCTCCCTGTACGAGCTCCCCCGAGCCGTGACCAGCGTGTCGTCCGCATAACACGTCAGGTCCACTCCCGGCGGGAGCTCGCACCGCAAAACCCAGTCGTACCCGATGTTCCACAGGGGTGGACCCAGAACCGACCCCTGCGGAACACCGCACGACATCTCGCGACGGCCCGTGCCGTCGCGTCCCATGTAGGTGACACACCTTCCCGAAAGATAAGCCCCCACAATGTTGCGGAGGTAGGAAGGCACCCGATGGTATCGCAGGGCCTCCCTAATGCAACCCCAGGGCAGGGTGTTGAACGCGTTGGAGATGTCCAAGGACACCGCCAGCACCACCCCACCCTGGGACACCGCTTCCTCCGCCAGGACTCTCACTCTCATGATGGCGTCGATGGTGGAACGCCCACGCCGGAAGCCAAACTGGCTGTCGGCCAGGTTCGGCCCCTCTGTACACAAGTGGCTGACGAGGCGATCTGCGATTACACGCTCGAGCATCTTGCCCGCCTCGTCCAGCAGCACTATGGGCCGATAAGCCGACGACGAATCCGCTGGGCGCCCCGCCTTCCTGAGCAGGACCAGTCGACCAGTCTTCCACCTGCTAGGGAACTGGCCCCGCTCAAGGCACGCCGAGAAGAGTCCCCTCAGTGGGGGCTCCAGCTCCTTCAGGGCGAGGACTAGAGCGCGACCAGGCACTCCGTCGGGCCCCGGAGCAGTGTTTTTTGCCCGGAGCCGCAATATGGCCGCGCTCATCTCCGCCTGTGTCACCTCTGGGACGGTTTCGCTCTCCTCTTCTTCCGACTCTGCAGCTGTGGACAGAGCCATCGACGGTGGCTCGTACTCGGCTCTCTCAGGGAAGAGAGCCGAGACCACTTGCTCCAGGGACTGCGGCTCGAGACCTTCCGTTAGCGGGGGGGCCCACGGCCGAAGTTTCCCTCGGACCGTGCGGTAAGGGCGCCCCCACGGATCCCCGTCTAGGGTCGCCAGCAGCTCCTCTCTGGAGCGCGTCTTGGACTCGCCGATGGCCAGCCACAGAGCCTCCTTCGCCGCGCGGTACACCTCATACAGCGCGGCTTCTTCGTCGGGATCCCGCAGACGTCTCCTCCGACACCGCGTGTACGGTCGTCTGGCGTCTGCGCACTCGACGCGCAGCCGCTCTACTTCGACGCACCACCAGTACACGCGGCGCCTTGCGGACAGAGAGGAGACGCGTGGCATAGACGCGTCGCAGATTTGCGCCATCGCGTCGCTAAACCACTGCGCCTCCCGTTCGACGTCGACGAGACCGACGGTTGCCGACTCCCGGATCCAGGCTTGGACGATAGTGGCTTCCTCGAGAGCCTCCCTGTCGAGGCGTTTCAGCGCCCAACGCGGGCCGTCTCTTCGGGGGGCCGATTGGCTACGACCTTCAGCGGTCTGGGTGGAGACGTCGAAGCGTATATATCGATGATCCGATAGCGTCTCCACCTCCGCCTCCACGTGCCAATCACGAACGCGGTGCGCGACAGCGGGACTAGCGAACGACACGTCCACAATGGATCCGCCCCGCTGTCGCACACACGTGTAGGCCGAACCCCGATTTAAGACAGCCAGGCCCGTCGTAACGGCCCACTCCTCTAGCACAGCGCCTCTCGGGTCTGTGACCGGGGATCCCCACGCCGCAGATTTGGCGTTCAGATCACCGAGAAGCAAAATGGGCCGAGGATGAGACCGGCCGACGACGGCTCCCAACTCGACAAGGAAACTCTCGAAGTCGGCGAGACTCCTGTTGGGCGAAAAGTATGCCCCGATCGTGACGATCCCGTTCACAAGGGCGGCAACCCAACCGTGACCCCGGGATACGTCGACAAGAGTCGCGCCGATGATGGCCACCAGGCCGTCCAGATCCCCTGCCCAGTTATCTCGGGGGGGGACAAAATACGGCTCAGCGACCACCGCCACATTTACCGACCACTCCGCCATACTCAGGACCAAGAGATCCTGAGCTCTGGTGCAGTGGTTGATATTCGCCTGGAGGAAATGGAGCGCCATCACTGGCAGTCCATTTCCCCGGCGCCTCGTCCAACCACAGGCCGGGAGTCGGCCGAAGAGGTGCTAGGGGGTGCGGCCCCCGCAGCCTTGGTCCAACGCTTGCTGCGCTTTCTGGGCGCGCCGCAAGCGTTGCCGCCAGTTCTGTGCCCCGCAGACTTTCCTGCAGCCGCACAGAGGCTGCAGTTTGGCTCCGCGGAGCACTGGGACGCCTTATGGCCGGGCTGACCGCAGCGATAACACAAATCGCTGCGGTCTGCTTCGCTAGTGCACTGGGCCCGGACGTGCCCTTTCTCCAGGCACCGGTAACACTGCATGGCCCTGGGTGCCAGGAGTTTAACTCTCGCTGACACCCAGCCCACCAGCAGACGTCCCGCGTCGGCAACTTTCTTTGCCGCAGCTACTGGGCACCGCACCCAGATGGTGCCCAGCCCTCCAGCGTTGACGCGGATTTCGCCCGCCCGCACATTTTCTGGCGGGCATCCGCCGCTCCGGGCTATGGCCACCACCACCTCCTCCGGGGAAACAGAGTCGTCCAGCCCATCGACGCGCACCTCAGCCGTCTTGATGGGTCTGGACACCCGGACCTCCTCGGGGTTGAGGACGTCCCTCAGCTTTGCAGCTAGAGAGTCCGCCCTCTCGGCACTGCTGGTCCCCGCCAACTCGAACATCTTGGCCCCCGTGGCTGCCGTTCTAAAACGGAAGCCATCCGGGGTGCCAAAATCGGCAAAGACCAGCTTGCCTCTCGCCTCCGCCAGTACCTTCTGGTACGTCACGCCTCTCTCCTTGGCTTCGGGCTGCAGCGTGACTACTACAGCCTCGGAGCGGGGGACGCGGATTTTCGGGGCCTGCCCCGTGGATCCGGGCGCGTTCTTGGCCTTGCGGCCCCTCTTCCGCCTCTTTTTGTGGCTTTCGGCCGTCTTCCAGCCACCCTCTTTTTCTTTGGGGGACGAGCTGCTCCCTTCAGTGGCGTTACTCGTCCCCTTCACGGCCTTTTTGCCCGCCTGTGTGGGCTTTTTGGGCGCCTGCGTGGGCTTTTTTGGCGCAGGTGGCGCTTTAGCCACCTGTGCCCACGTTGGCCCAGCTGTTGCTGGAGCGGGCTCCGCCTCCCTCCTTCGCTTATCTGCCGCCAGCGGCGGACGAAGGCGAATAGGGGGGTTGAGCCTGGGCTCTAGGCTTTCCAGGCGGGCGGTCATAATGCTCAACAGCCGGTTGAACTGGTCTTCCCCCAAAGACCCGTTCTGTGGCAGAGCACGACTGTCCGCAGTCGTCGCACCCTGCTGCCGGCTGAAGTCTGCCCTCAGGGCGCTGACCTCCCGCTGGAGCTCCTCCATCCTCGTTTGGAGACGGCGATTTTCCTCTCGGAGCTTCACCGTCTCCTCCGAGATCGTGCGGTCAAGGAGGACGTCCACCGCCTCCTTGATCCCGTCGGCCGCCTCCTTCAGGGCGCGCGTGAACGTCCCCTTCAGGTTGCCAGATTTCGTGGCAACCTTCAGGACGACGTCCACGCCGTCCAAAACTTGGCTGCTAAGGGCCTCTGCTGTCAAGCCTTCAGGAGCTGCGGTGGTCTGCATCCGCCTCTCCCTTGCCCGTCGAGCCAACTCAGCGACCTCGTCGGTCGCGATGGCCTTCCGGCCCTCTCTCCTCGCGGCACTGAGCTCGGCCTTTGTGCTGAGCAAAGCGATGGAGGCCTCGGCATCACCCCGCTCCACATGCATTGAGCCGTCGGAGTCACTAACTCCGCTGGCCATCGGCGTATCAGGGCGCTTCAGGAAGCGGCCCCGAGTGTCACGTGACGGTGCCGGAGTGACTGCTCCGGAAGGCAACCCGCGTCCTCTGCCCCTCCTGGTTGTTGACACCTTGGGGGCCGGCAGGTTCTCCTCGCTAGAGGACAAACCCGCCGAACCCGCGTCCGACCCACAGACACGCGGCCGCTTCCCCCAAAACTTGGAGGGAGCAGCCGCAGCTGTTCGCGGTGTGTCGTCAACCACCGACAACGCTCTCGCTCTCTCCACAACCACGCGTGGTTCAACTGGAGCCTCCGCTCCCGGCATCAGTGACGCAGCGCCAGCTGAGTCCGACACTGCGTCAACCATGCAGAGATCACCCGTTCTTCGGTCGGGTTTCTTATTGCTAAAAGAGATGAGGTCTTCAAAAGACCTCGATCTCGAGGAGCCTCCTCGGCTCTGGTTGCCATCGGCAAGCGGAAAACGTCTGTTGCCCCCCCCAGAATACGAGGGGCTTGACGATCCCGAAGGGATCGTGGCGGATTCTCCAGCTGCTGAGCAGCTGGTACCGCCCTGGGGTATAGTATTGCAGATCGTTTTTTCCATTTGTTTTGTTTTCCTTTGAAGGGTGTGGTCCCTCTCTCCCTACTTTCATCGGTTCCCCCCCCCCCCTTTTTTATTTTTATTTTTTTATTCCCTTACCCTCACGGTCACGTCTGATGGGCAGACGCGTACCAGAGGGCGATGAAACTCATATCCCAGAACATGCCCCGCAACGACCGTCGCGTGGCATGTGAGGGAACATCCCCAACCCTGATTCACTCCCCGAAAACTTCGAGGAGTGAATCACTAATCACGTACCGTCCGATGACCCGCTCCGTGAGCCATCGCACGGTACACGACGAAATAACCCCACCCTGATTCACTCCCCGAAAACTTCGAGGAGTGAATCACTAATCACGTACCGTCCGATGACCCGCTCCGTGAGCCATCGCACGGTACACGACGAAATAACCCCACCCTGATTCACTCCCCGAGATCCTCGAGGAGTGAATCGCGAATCACACATCGTCCGATAGACCCGCTCCGTGGGTCATCGCACGATGTACGATCTGTCCCTTCCCATATTCACCCTCCGATGATTCGGAGCGTGAATCGCGCACTGCCCGGGACGACGGACAGGGCGCCCCTCGCAAGAGTCTGAAGCGACTCCGGCGTGTGTGTCTCTCTTAGTCTGGTCTCTCACTTGGAATGGGAAAACTCCAAGATCATTGAGACACTCAAGCCCCACCACGACGACAACGTGGAGACACCCTCGGTGGGGAACCTAACCTAACCTAACCTAACCTAACCTTTTTTTTTTTTTTTTTTTTTTTTTTTTTTTTTTTTTTTTTTTTTTTTTTTTTTTGCGCTGAGAAATGCTTTATGCATGCCCGTTCGTCGGGGGACGAGACGGGGTATGTGGGACTCCTGTCGGTGTATGACAGTATACCCACTAAAACTCAGCGGTGTTCCCTCGTCGCCGTGGTGGGAGGGTCATGGGAAACCGGCTCAGCCTTTACGTCCACAACCCTCCCGGCGCATGCCCGCCTAGCTGGCGGGCCCCGCTAGCCCCCCAGGTTGGTGGGCAACGGGAATAGCCGGGAACACCTGGCCATTCCCGTCCGGCATTGGTGGAGGCCTGTGCAATACAGGCAAGGGTGCCCCCGCACCCGTTGCCTGCTGGCCTCCACCTGGCAGGAGTCGGAGATGACTGTCATACTGACGTCTTCTCCGACCCCTCCTCTGCCTTCGGAGCGGCGCCGCGTGAGGGTCGACCTCCCGCGCGCGCTCCGCCGCCTCCTTCTGGGACATGACGTGTTCACAGAAGGAGGCGACTGCCGCCCAGGACCCCTCGTCCCTCAGCATGGCGTTAACCACACCGGGGAGTGAGAGGTCCCGTCCGATCGCCGCAGTGAGACTGCGGCGCGGCTCCGTCCACGACGGGCACACCTCGAGGGTGTGCTGCGCCGTGTCCTCCGCCGCGCCACAGTCGTGGCACGACGGCGTCTCCTCCCGTCCGATCCGGTGCAGGTACGATCCGAAACACCCGTGCCCGGACAGCACCCGCACCAGACGGAACGAGAGGAACCCGTGCGACCGCTCGAGCCAGTCTCGCAGGACCGGCCCGATCGCGTCGACGGTTCGGCGGCCGAAGACTGCGGTGGCGAGGTCCCGCGTCCAGTGGACGACGATGGCGTCCCTCGCCTCCCGCCGGACGGCCTCCCGCTCTTCCGGGGCGGGGCGTTCCCCTCTCGCCCTCCGCCCCGCCGTCCACTCGTATACTCTGGCGAGCACCCACGCCTCGAGTTCCCAAGGCGGGGTGCCGGCCAGAGCACACGCTGCCGCGGAGCCCACCGTGCGGTAGGCCCGCGCCGCCCGCTGAGCTATGGCCCTCTGGGGCGCCCGTAAGGCGGCGGCGTTCTCCCTCCTCTGGAGGGAGTCCTCCCAGATAGGGGCCCCGTAGAGGGCCATACTCTTCAAGATGCCGGCGTACAATTGCCGGCATCGTGCGCTGGGCCCCCCCAGGTTGGGAAGCAGCCATGAGAGGGCGCCCGCGGTTTTCAGCAGGCGCGACGACAGCCCACTAAAATGCGGGCCGAAGCGCCACCTGCTGTCGAGTACGAGGCCCAGATATTTCATCTGGGCCTTGACCTCGATTCTGACGCCCTCCACGAAGATGTGGGCGTCAGGTGGGGGGCGCTGCCGAGGTCCGTGGAAAAACACGGCCTCGGTTTTGTGCAGCGCCACCGTAAGTCCTAGGCGGCGGATCCTCCCCGCGACCAAGGATCCACCCGCCGAGGCCAAGTTGGCCGCCTCCCTGAAGCTCCCCCCCCGGGCGGTGAGGAGAGTGTCGTCCGCGTAGCAGACGACACTCGTGCCTCGGAGGAGAGCTCCCCGCAGGAGCCAATCGTAGCCGACGTTCCAGAGGAGAGGTCCCACGACCGACCCCTGCGGAACGCCGGCCTCGACGGCGTATCGCCGGACTTGTCCAGACCTATTTACCAGGAGGACCGCCCGGTCCTCCAGGTAGCTGGCCAGCAGACGGCGCAGGTATCGAGGCACTCCGTGGAATCGGAGCGCCTCTAGGATGGTGGAGTGGGGAACGGAGTTGAAGGCATTGGCTATGTCGAACGACACGGCCAACAATCCGTCCCCCGCCTCCACCGCCTCCTTCACCTGGCCCTTGAGGCAGGCCAGCGCGTCCACGGTGGAACGCTCAGCCCGAAAACCGAACTGAGCGTCCGACAAGTCCGGCCCGATGTCCCGTAAGTGGCCCTTTAGGCGGGCAGCTATTATCCCCTCGAACATTTTACCGACCTCATCGAGCAGGACGATGGGCCGGTATGCCGAGGGGGAGTCTGCCGGGCGGCCCTCCTTGCGGAGGAGGCACAGCTGCCCCTCCTTCCACGGCTTCGGGAACCTTCCCGACGCAAAGCATGCGCTGAAGAGGTCCCGAAACCGCTCCTGCATTTGAGCGGCGGCGATTGCCACCACTCTTGCAGGCACGCCGTCGGGGCCCGGAGCCGTTTTCTTGGCGCGGATGCGGAGAATCGCCGCGCCAAGTTCCGACTCCGTGACAGGCGGGGCCTCCTCCGCTTCCTCGTCCAGCGGCGGCGGAGCCTCCTCCAGCGCTGGGCCCATCACTGGCGGGGCGAAGTTGCCCCTGCGCGGGAACAGGGACTGGACCACCCCGTCCAGAAATGAGGGCTCCAGGGTCTCGGCAACCGGGGGACCAAAGGGGCGCAACTTGTTGCGCGCTGCCTTATATGGTCTCCCGTAGGGGTCGTTGTCGAGACCCTCCAGCAGCTCGGCTCTCGACGAGTCCCTGGCGGTGGCGATGGCCCGCTCGAGGACCATTTTCGCCTCCACGTACACCTCGTAGAGGTGGTCCTCGTCGGCCGGGTCCCGTCGACGCCGCCGCCGGCTCCGCGTGTAGGCCCTCCTCGCCTCCACGCACGCGGCTCGAAGCCCCGCCAGCTCCGTCGACCACCAGTACACGGCGCGTCTGGGCGGCGGTCGGCTAGACCGAGGCATGCTATGGTTGCATACCTCGGTCAGAGACTCTCTGAGTCGCCCCGCCGCTTCGTCCACGTCCATGCCGGTGGTAGGCGGCGACAGCCAGTCCCGCAGGAACGCCGCTTCCCCCGCTGCCTCCCTGTCCAGGCGGGCTACAGTCCACCGCGGGAACGATGATCGCCCCGAGACGGGCTGCATCCCTCCGGAGACGCTGGCGGAGATGTCGAACCGCACGTAGCGGTGGTCCGACATGGTCTCCACCAGGTCCACCCGCCAGTTCAGCACGCGCGCGGCCAACGCCTGGGTGGCGAAAGTGACGTCCACTATTGAGCCACCCCGACGCCGCACGCATGTCTGGACGCTCCCTCTGTTCAAGAGGGAGAGTCCAGAGGAGGCTGCCCACAGCTCCACCGCCCTCCCGCGAGCGTCGGTGGCCGGGTTGCCCCAGGTCACCGACTTGGCATTCAGGTCTCCCAAGAGGCAGACCTGACGCGGCACCGCCCTGCCGACCACGGCGGCCAGGACTCCGAGATAAATCTCAAAGTCCCGGAGTGCCGAGTGTCGGCCGCCGACGCATCCATGTTGGATTCGTCGGAGTCCGACAGCTCGCCTGGTCCGCTAAAAAAGCTGACCGCAGACGGTGCGCGGTCAGCTTCCGACGCTTGAGCGTCGCCGGTGTGGCCCTGAGAAGGGCCTTTTGGTTGGCCCTGAGAAGGGCCGTTTAAATCGCCCAGGGACGAGCGACTCGAGACGAAACGCCCGGAGGCGTCCCGCAGGTTTTTGTTTTTAAAATTCGACATTGAAATCTTCGTAAGCCACCGCTTGATGCCTACGAAGCACAGCGCACTTTAGCCACCGGTCTGCCACTCCGTTACGGTGGTCAGACACGGCGTTGCCCAGGGGATACTGCGAGGAAGTATGCGCTGTGGGGGATCCCCCATCCCCCAACCTAACCTTTTTTTTTTTTTTTTTTTTTTTTTTTTTTTTTTTTTTTTTTTTTTTTTTTTTTTTGCGCTGAGAAATGCTTTATGCATGCCCGTTCGTCGGGGGACGAGACGGGGTATGTGGGACTCCTGTCGGTGTATGACAGTATACCCACTAAAACTCAGCGGTGTTCCCTCGTCGCCGTGGTGGGAGGGTCATGGGAAACCGGCTCAGCCTTTACGTCCACAACCCTCCCGGCGCATGCCCGCCTAGCTGGCGGGCCCCGCTAGCCCCCCAGGTTGGTGGGCAACGGGAATGGCCGGGAACACCTGGCCATTCCCGTCCGGCACTGGTGGAGGCCTGTGCAATACAGGCAAGGGTGCCCCCGCACCCGTTGCCTGCTGGCCTCCACCTGGTAGGAGTCGGAGATGATTGTCGTACTGACGTCTTCTCCGACCCCTCCTCTGCCTTCGGAGCGGCGCCGCGTGAGGGTCGACCTCCCGCGCGCGCTCCGCCGCCTCCTTCTGGGACATGACGTGTTCACAGAAGGAGGCGACTGCCGCCCAGGACCCCTCGTCTCCCAGCATGGCGTTAACCACACCGGGGAGTGAGAGGTCCCGTCCGATCGCCGCAGTGAGACTGCGGCGCGGCTCCGTCCACGACGGGCACACCTCGAGGGTGTGCTGCGCCGTGTCCTCCGCCGCGCCACAGTCGTGGCACGACGGCGTCTCCTCCCGTCCGATCCGGTGCAGGTACGATCCGAAACACCCGTGCCCGGACAGCACCTGCACCAGACGGAACGAGAGGAACCCGTGCGACCGCTCGAGCCAGTCTCGCAGGACCGGCCCGATCGCGTCGACGGTTCGGCGGCCGAAGACTGCGGTGGCGAGGTCCCGCGTCCAGTGGACGACGATGGCGTCCCTCGCCTCCCGCCGGACGGCCTCCCGCTCTTCCGGGGCGGGGCGTTCCCCTCTCGCCCTCCGCCCCGCCGTCCACTCGTATACTCTGGCGAGCACCCACGCCTCGAGTTCCCAAGGCGGGGTGCCGGCCAGAGCACACGCTGCCGCGGAGCCCACCGTGCGGTAGGCCCGCGCCGCCCGCTGAGCTATGGCCCTCTGGGGCGCCCGTAAGGCGGCGGCGTTCTCCCTCCTCTGGAGGGAGTCCTCCCAGATAGGGGCCCCGTAGAGGGCCATACTCTTCAAGATGCCGGCGTACAGTTGCCGGCATCGTGCGCTGGGCCCCCCCAGGTTGGGAAGCAGCCATGAGAGGGCGCCCGCGGTTTTCAGCAGGCGCGACGACAGCCCGCTAAAATGCGGGCCGAAGCGCCACCTGCTGTCGAGTACGAGGCCCAGATATTTCATCTGGGCCTTGACCTCGATTCTGACGCCCTCCACGAAGATGTGGGCGTCAGGTGGGGGGCGCTGCCGAGGTCCGTGGAAAAACACGGCCTCGGTTTTGTGCAGCGCCACCGTAAGTCCTAGGCGGCGGATCCTCCCCGCGACCAAGGATCCACCCGCCGAGGCCAAGTTGGCCGCCTCCCTGAAGCTCCCCCCCCGGGCGGTGAGGAGAGTGTCGTCCGCGTAGCAGACGACACTCGTGCCTCGGAGGAGAGCTCCCCGCAGGAGCCAATCGTAGCCGACGTTCCAGAGGAGAGGTCCCACGACCGACCCCTGCGGAACGCCGGCCTCGACGGCGTATCGCCGGACTTGTCCAGACCTATTTACCAGGAGGACCGCCCGGTCCTCCAGGTAGCTGGCCAGCAGACGGCGCAGGTATCGAGGCACTCCGTGGAATCGGAGCGCCTCTAGGATGGTGGAGTGGGGAACGGAGTTGAAGGCATTGGCTATGTCGAACGACACGGCCAACAATCCGTCCCCCGCTTCCACCGCCTCCTTCACCTGGCCCTTGAGGCAGGCCAGCGCGTCCACGGTGGAACGCTCAGCCCGAAAACCGAACTGAGCGTCCGACAAGTCCGGCCCGATGTCCCGCAAGTGGCCCTTTAGGCGGGCAGCAATTACCCCCTCAAACATTTTACCGACCTCATCGAGCAGGACGATGGGCCGGTATGCCGAGGGGGAGTCTGCCGGGCGGCCCTCCTTGCGGAGGAGGCACAGCTGCCCCTCCTTCCACGGCTTCGGGAACCTCCCCGACGCAAAGCATGCGCTGAAGAGGTCCCGAAACCGCTCCTGCATTTGAGCGGCGGCGATTGCCACCACTCTTGCAGGCACGCCGTCGGGGCCCGGAGCCGTTTTCTTGGCGCGGATGCGGAGAATCGCCGCGCCAAGTTCCGACTCCGTGACAGGCGGGGCCTCCTCCGCTTCCTCGTCCGGTGGCGGCGGAGCCTCCTCCAGCGCTGGGCGCATCACTGGCGGGGCGAAGTTGCCCCTGCGCGGGAACAGGGACTGGACCACCCCGTCCAGAAATGAGGGCTCCAGGGTCTCGGCAACCGGGGGACCAAAGGGGCGCAACTTGTTGCGCGCTGCCTTATATGGTCTCCCGTAGGGGTCGTTGTCGAGACCCTCCAGCAGCTCGGCTCTCGACGAGTCCCTGGCGGTGGCGATGGCCCGCTCGAGGACCATTTTTGCCCCCACGTACACCTCGTAGAGATGGTCCTCGTCGGCCGGGTCCCGTCGACGCCGCCGCCGGCTCCGCGTGTAGGCCCTCCTCGCCTCCACGCACGCGGCTCGAAGCCCCGCCAGCTGCGTCGACCACCAGTACACGGCGCGTCTGGGCGGCGGTCGGCTAGACCGAGGCATGCTATGGTTGCATACCTCGGTCAGAGACTCTCTGAGTCGCCCCGCCGCTTCGTCCACGTCCATGCCGGTGGTAGGCGGCGACAGCCAGTCCCGCAGGAACGCCGCTTCCCCCGCTGCCTCCCTGTCCAGGCGGGCTACAGCCCACCGCGGGAACGATGATCGCCCCGAGACGGGCTGCATCCCTCCGGAGATGCTGGCGGAGATGTCGAACCGCACGTAGCGGTGGTCCGACATGGTCTCCACCAGGTCCACCCGCCAGTTCAGCACGCGCGCGGCCAACGCCTGGGTGGCGAAAGTGACGTCCACTATTGAGCCACCCCGACGCCGCACGCATGTCTGGACGCTTCCTCTGTTCAAGAGGGAGAGTCCAGAGGAGGCTGCCCACAGCTCCACTGCCCTCCCGCGAGCGTCGGTGGCCGGGTTGCCCCAGGTCACCGACTTGGCATTCAGGTCTCCCAAGAGGCAGACCTGACGCGGCACCGCCCTGCCGACCACGGCGGCCAGGACTCCGAGATAAATCTCAAAGTCCCGGAGTGGGCGGTTTGGGGAGAAATAGACCCCCACAAGGGCCAAGTCTCCCCATGCGGCGGCCACGTATCCCGGTCCCCTCTCTAATAGCGAGAGGGGAGGGGAGTCTGTGGAAGACCGCGCCGCTAATGCCACCGAGCCGTCCTCGTCACCCAGCCAGCTGCCGGGGATCGAGTAGGGCTCGGCGACCGCCGCTACGTTCACCAACCACTCGGCCATGGCCTGCACTAACAGGTCCTGGGCCGCTCTGCAGTGGTTGGTGTTCGCCTGGAGGATGCGATAGTCGGAACCCATTATTCCGACATCGATCCCCCCTCCTCCGCTACCGCCGCCGGAGCTGCAGCTGCAGCGGCGACGACGACGGCGGTGGCAGCGGCGGTGGCAACAGGGCGAACCTGCGCCGGCACTATGCCCTTCCTCACGGGAGGCCTGCACTTGCTGCCCGTCATTTTGTGGTCCGCGGGGCGGCCACTAGCGGCGCACGCCGCGCAGTGCTGCGCGGTGGCGCGGCAGGTGACACTTTTGTGTCCCTGCTGCCCGCAACGGTAGCACGTGTCCCCCCAGTCGAACTTGGAGGGACACGTGGGTCGGGTGTGGCCGAACGCGAAGCACTTGTAGCAGCGCGTTGGCTGGTCCTCAAGTGCCCGCACCACGGCCGAGCCGAACCCGACGAGCAGCCGCCCCTTGGTCGCAGCAAGGACGGCACCAGCCGCGGCGACCGGGCACTCCACGCGGATGATGCCCATGCCGCGGCGGCCGGGCCTGACGGCTCCACCCTTCACCGCGCCAGCGTCGCAGCCTCCAGCTGCTGCGACGGCCGCCACCACATCCTCTTTGGTGACCGAATCATCCAGATCGGCCACCTCCAAGGCTGCGGTCTTGACGGGCCTGCCGACCGTCGCCGCATCCGCGATGACCTCTTGCAACTTTGTTGCAAAGAGGTCTGCGTTCGTGTGCCGCCGCTCCCCCGAGAACTCGAAGATTCGAGCCCCGGTTAGGGTTCGGCGGCACGTAATGTTGCTGATCCCCAGCTGGGAGGGATCAGCATTGGTACGAGCCCGCCTTAGGACGGACTCGTACGTCTCGCCCCGCTCCACGGCCGCCGGGGTGATGGTCACGACGACGGCCGCGGTTTTGGGAGGAACCAGCTTCCTCCCGCCGGCTGGAGCCTTTTTGGCTGCGGGAGTAGCCGCAGCAGGCTTAGCAGCTGCAGCGGGCTTCTTCCCCTTTCCCCTCCTGACCACTTCCGTCCACGACTTGTTGGCCGGGGTGGTGGAGGGAAGAAGGGCGTCTACCCCCTGCGATGTCTGGGGGGCCGCCGCCGGAGTGGCAGCCGACCCAGACGCGCCTTCCGTGCCCGTTGCAGGGCTCGGGGTTTGAGGAGCCGCCTTGCTCCTCTTGCCCTTACCCTTGCCCTTGGAGGGCTTCGGGGCCTGGGGCTGCGCACCCGACGCCGAGCCCGCCACAGGCGCAGGTTCCGACTCCGTCGGTGGGCGACTCTTGTCCGCCGCAAGCGGCGGGCGGAGCCGCCTTTCCGGCAAGAGCCGGTCCTCGATGCCTGCGAAGCAGGCTCTGGTGAAGGCCCTCTCCTCCATGACAACCCTGCGGATGATGTCCTCAAGGTTGGCAGGGGAGAAGGAGGAGCCTCCTACCACCGGGGCTGGGGCGGATTGGGCAGGCCGGGCCGTGGCGTCAGCCAGCTTCTGATGAAGCTGGCTGACCTCCGCCTGCAGGCGATCCACCTTCGCCTGCAGCTGCCGCGTCTCGTCCGTGGCCGTCCGCCCGACCAGCTCCAGGACGATGCCGTGTAGGCTGGCGGCACGGCATTTGAGGGCCTTCTGGAAGGTCCCCTTCAAATTGGAGGACTTTGAGGCGACCTCCAGAACCTCCTCTTTGTCCTCGAGCGCCATGCGCTCCAGCTCCGCCAGGGAGTGGTCGGCGTACAGCACACTCGATGCGCCATAGCCAGCCCTCGACCTGGCGATTTGCGCCTGGCGCTCTCTGGCCGCGACCCTCTCCTCCAGGTCTTCCTGGATCTGCGCCCTTTTGGCCAGGTTGAGCTGGCGCTCGGCGTCCGCCAACCCCACATCGTGGGTGCCAGTCGTAGAAGAAGTCGAAGCCTTTTTAGACTTCGACTTCTTCTTCGCCCTCCCCATCGACTCCGAGGAGCCCTCGGACCCGGGCCTCAGGAAGGCCCTCTTCCGCCCAGGGCGGTCGCTGTCGGCCGCCGACGTATCCATGTTGGATTCGTCGGAGTCCGACAGCTCGCCTGGTCCGCTAAAAAAGCTGACCGCAGATGGTGCGCGGTCAGCATCCGACGCTTGAGCGTCGCCGGTGTGGCCCTGAGAAGGGCCTTTTGGTTGGCCCTGAGAAGGGCCGTTTAAGTCGCCCAGGGACGAGCGACTCGAGACGAAACGCCCGGAGGCGTCCCGCAGGTTTTTGTGTTTTAAAAAATTCGACATATTCGTTGACTACCGCTTTATGCCAACGAAGCACAGCGCACTTTAGCCGCCGGTCTGCCACTCCGTTACGGTGGTCAGACACGGCGTTGCCCAGGGGATACTGCGAGGAAGTATGCGCTGTGGGGGATCCCCCATCCCCCAACCTAACCTAACCTTTTTTTTTTTTTTTTTTTTTTTTTTTTTTTTTTTTTTTTTTTTTTTTTTTTTTTTTTTTTTTTGCGCTGAGAAATGCTTTATGCATGCCCGTTCGTCGGGGGACGAGACGGGGTATGTGGGACTCCTGTCGGTGTATGACAGTATACCCACTAAAACTCAGCGGTGTTCCCTCGTCGCCGTGGTGGGAGGGTCATGGGAAACCGGCTCAGCCTTTACGTTCACAACCCTCCCGGCGCATGCCCGCCTAGTTGGCGGGCCCCGCTAGCCCCCCAGGTTGGTGGGCAACGGGAATGGCCGGGAACACCTGGCCATTCCCGTCCGGCACTGGTGGAGGCCTGTGCAATACAGGCAAGGGTGCCCCCGCACCCGTTGCCTGCTGGCCTCCACCTGGCAGGAGTCGGAGATGACTGTCATACTGACGTCTTCTCCGACCCCTCCTCTGCCTTCGGAGCGGCGCCGCGTGAGGGTCGACCTCCCGCGCGCGCTCCGCCGCCTCCTTCTGGGACATGACGTGTTCACAGAAGGAGGCGACTGCCGCCCAGGACCCCTCGTCTCTCAGCATGGCGTTAACCACACCGGGGAGTGAGAGGTCCTGTCCGATCGCCGCAGTGAGACTGCGGCGCGGCTCCGTCCACGACGGGCACACCTCGAGGGTGTGCTGCGCCGTGTCCTCCGCCGCGCCACAGTCGTGGCACGACGACGTCTCCTCCCGTCCGATCCGGCGCAGGTACGATCCGAAACACCCGTGCCCGGACAGCACCCGCACCAGACGGAACGAGAGGAACCCGTGCGACCGCTCGAGCCAGTCTCGCAGGACCGGCCCGATCGCGTCGACGGTTCGGCGGCCGAAGACTGCGGTGGCGAGGTCCCGCGTCCAGTGGACGACGATGGCGTCCCTCGCCTCCCGCCGGACGGCCTCCCGCTCTTCCGGGGCGGGGCGTTCCCCTCTCGCCCTCCGCCCCGCCGTCCACTCGTATACTCTGGCGAGCACCCACGCCTCGAGTTCCCAAGGCGGGGTGCCGGCCAGAGCACACGCTGCCGCGGAGCCCACCGTGCGGTAGGCCCGCGCCGCCCGCTGAGCTATGGCCCTCTGGGGCGCCCGTAAGGCGGCGGCGTTCTCCCTCCTCTGGAGGGAGTCCTCCCAGATAGGGGCCCCGTAGAGGGCCATACTCTTCAAGATGCCGGCGTACAGTTGCCGGCATCGTGCGCTGGGCCCCCCCAGGTTGGGAAGCAGCCATGAGAGGGCGCCCGCGGTTTTCAGCAGGCGCGACGACAGCCCGCTAAAATGCGGGCCGAAGCGCCACCTGCTGTCGAGTACGAGGCCCAGATATTTCATCTGGGCCTTGACCTCGATCCTGACGCCCTCCACGAAGATGTGGGCGTCAGGTGGGGGGCGCTGCCGAGGTCCGTGGAAAAAACACGGCCTCGGTTTTTTGCAGCGCCACCGTAAGTCCTAGGCGGCGGATCCTCCCCGCGACCAAGGATCCACCCGCCGAGGCCAAGTTGGCCGCCTCCCTAAGCTCCCCCCCCGGGCGGTGAGGAGAGTGTCGTCCGCGTAGCAGACGACACTCGTGCCTCGGAGGAGAGCTCCCCGCAGGAGCCAATCGTAGCCGACGTTCCAGAGGAGAGGTCCCACGACCGACCCCTGCGGAACGCCGGCCTCGACGGCGTATCGCCGGACTTGTCCAGACCTATTTACCAGGAGGACCGCCCGGTCCTCCAGGTAGCTGGCCAGCAGACGGCGCAGGTATCGAGGCACTCCGTGGAATCGGAGCGCCTCTAGGATGGTGGAGTGGGGAACGGAGTTGAAGGCATTGGCTATGTCGAACGACACGGCCAACAATCCGTCCCCCGCTTCCACCGCCTCCTTCACCTGGCCCTTGAGGCAGGCCAGCGCGTCCACGGTGGAACGCTCAGCCCGAAAACCGAACTGAGCGTCCGACAAGTCCGGCCCGATGTCCCGCAAGTGGCCCTTTAGGCGGGCAGCTATTATCCCCTCGAACATTTTACCGACCTCATCGAGCAGGACGATGGGCCGGTATGCCGAGGGGGAGTCTGCCGGGCGGCCCTCCTTGCGGAGGAGGCACAGCTGCCCGTCCTTCCACGGCTTCGGGAACCTCCCCGACGCAAAGCATGCGCTGAAGAGGTCCCGAAACCGCTCCTGCATTTGAGCGGCGGCGATTGCCACCACTCTTGCAGGCACGCCGTCGGGGCCCGGAGCCGTTTTCTTGGCGCGGATGCGGAGAATCGCCGCGCCAAGTTCCGACTCCGTGACAGGCGGGGCCTCCTCCGCTTCCTCGTCCGGCGGCGGCGGAGCCTCCTCCAGCGCTGGGCCCATCACTGGCGGTGTGAAGTTGCCCCCGCGCGGGAACAGGGACTGGACCACCCCGTCCAGAAATGAGGGCTCCAGGGTCTCGGCAACCGGGGGACCAAAGGGGCGCAACTTGTTGCGCGCTGCCTTATATGGTCTCCCGTAGGGGTCGTTGTCGAGACCCTCCAGCAGCTCGGCTCTCGACGAGTCCCTGGCGGTGGCGATGGCCCGCTCGAGGACCATTTTTGCCTCCACGTACACCTCGTAGAGGTGGTCCTCGTCGGCCGGGTCCCGTCGACGCCGTCGCCGGCTCCGCGTGTAGGCCCTCCTCGCCTCCACGCACGCGGCTCGAAGCCCCGCCAGCTGCGTCGACCACCAGTACACGGCGCGTCTGGGCGGCGGTCGGCTAGACCGAGGCATGCTATGGTTGCATACCTCGGTCAGAGACTCTCTGAGTCGCCCCGCCGCTTCGTCCACGTCCATGCCGGTGGTAGGCGGCGACAGCCAGTCCTGCAGGAACGCCGCTTCCCCCGCTGCCTCCCTGTCCAGGCGGGCTACAGCCCACCGCGGGAACGATGATCGCCCCGAGACGGGCTGCATCCCTCCGGAGACGCTGGCGGAGATGTCGAACCGCACGTAGCGGTGGTCCGACATGGTCTCCACCAGGTCCACCCGCCAGTTCAGCACGCGCGCGGCCAACGCCTGGGCGGCGAAAGTGACGTCCACTATTGAGCCACCCCGACGCCGCACGCATGTCTGGACGCTTCCTCTGTTCAAGAGGGAGAGTCCAGAGGAGGCTGCCCACAGCTCCACCGCCCTCCCGCGAGCGTCGGTGGCCGGGTTGCCCCAGGTCACCGACTTGGCATTCAGGTCTCCCAAGAGGCAGACCTGACGCGGCACCGCCCTGCCGACCACGGCGGCCAGGACTCCGAGATAAATCTCAAAGTCCCGGAGTGGGCGGTTTGGGGAGAAATAGACCCCCACAAGGGCCAAGTCTCCCCATGCGGCGGCCACGTATCCCGGTCCCCTCTCTAATAGCGAGAGGGGAGGGGAGTCTGTGGAAGACCGCGCCGCTAATGCCACCGAGCCGTCCTCGTCACCCAGCCAGCTGCCGGGGATCGAGTAGGGCTCGGCGACCGCCGCTACGTTCACCAACCACTCGGCCATGGCCTGCACTAACAGGTCCTGGGCCGCTCTGCAGTGATTGGTGTTCGCCTGGAGGATGCGATAGTCGGAACCCATTATTCCGACATCGATCCTCCCTCCTCCGCTACCGCCGCCGGAGCTGCAGCTGCAGCGGCGACGACGACGGCGGTGGCAGCGGCGGTGGCAACAGGGCGAACCTGCGCCGGCACTATGCCCTTCCTCACGGGAGGCCTGCACTTGCTGCCCGTCATTTTGTGGTCCGCGGGGCGGCCACTAGCGGCGCACGCCGCGCAGTGCTGCGCGGTGGCGCGGCAGGTGACACTTTTGTGTCCCTGCTGCCCGCAACGGTAGCACGTGTCCCCCCAGTCGAACTTGGAGGGACACGTGGGTCGGGTGTGGCCGAACGCGAAGCACTTGAAGCAGCGCGTTGGCTGGTCCTCAAGTGCCCGCACCACGGCCGAGCCGAACCCGACGAGCAGCCGCCCCTTGGTCGCAGCAAGGACGGCACCAGCCGCGGCGACCGGGCACTCCACGCGGATGATGCCCATGCCGCGGCGGCCGGGCCTCACGGCTCCACCCTTCACCGCGCCAGCGTCGCAGCCTCCAGCCGCCGCGACGGCCGCCACCACATCCTCTTTGGTGACCGAATCATCGAGATCGGCCACCTCCAAGGCTGCGGTCTTGACGGGCCTGCCGACCGTCGCCGCATCCGCGATGACCTCTTGCAACTTTGTTGCGAAGAGGTCCGCGTTCGTGTGCCGCCGCTCCCCCGAGAACTCGAAGATTCGAGCTCCGGTTAGGGTTCGGCGGCACGTAATGTTGCTGATCCCCAGCTGGGAGGGATCAGCATTGGTACGAGCCCGCCTTAGGACGGACTCGTACGTCTCGCCCCGCTCCACGGCCGCCGGGGTGATGGTCACGACGACGGCCGCGGTTTTGGGAGGAACCAACTTCCTCCCGCCGGCTGGAGCCTTTTTGGCTGCGCGAGTAGCCGCGGCAGGCTTAGCAGCTGCAGCGGGCCTAGCAGCCGCAGCGGGCCCAGCAGCCGCAGCGGGCTTCTTCCCCTTTCCCCTCCTGACCACTTCCGTCCACGACTTGTTGGCCGGGGTGGTGGAGGGAAGAAGGGCGTCTACCCCCTGCGATGTCTGGGGGGGCCGCCGCCGGAGTGGCAGCCGACCCAGACGCGCCTTCCGTGCCCGTTGCAGGGCTCGGGGTTTGAGGAGCCGCCTTGCTCCTCTTGCCCTTACCCTTGCCCTTGGAGGGCTTCGGGGCCTGGGGCTGCGCACCCGACGCCGAGCCCGCCACAGGCGCAGGTTCCGACTCCGTCGGTGGGCGACTCTTGTCCGCCGCAAGCGGCGGGCGGAGCCGCCTTTCCGGCAAGAGCCGGTCCTCGATGCCTGCGAAGCAGGCTCTGGTGAAGGCCCTCTCCTCCATGACAACCCTGCGGATGATGTCCTCAAGGTTGGCAGGGGAGAAGGAGGAGCCTCCTACCACCGGGGCTGGGGCGGATTGGGCAGGCCGGGCCGTGGCGTCAGCCAGCTTCTGATGAAGCTGGCTGACCTCCGCCTGCAGGCGATCCACCTTCGCCTGCAGCTGCCGCGTCTCGTCCGTGGCCGTCCGCCCGACCAGCTCCAGGTCGATGCCGTGTAGGCTGGCGGCACGGCATTTGAGGGCCTTCTGGAAGGTCCCCTTCAAATTGGAGGACTTTGAGGCGACCTCCAGAACCTCCTCTTTGTCCTCGAGCGCCATGCGCTCCAGCTCCGCCAGGGAGTGGTCGGCGTACAGCACACTCGATGCGCCATAGCCAGCCCTCGACCTGGCGATTTGCGCCTGGCGCTCTCTGGCCGCGACCCTCTCCTCCAGGTCTTCCTGGACCTGCGCCCTTTTGGCCAGGTTGAGCTGGCGCTCGGCGTCCGCCAACCCCACATCGTGGGTGCCAGTCGTAGAAGAAGTCGAAGCCCTTTTAGACTTCGACTTCTTCTTCGCCCTCCCCATCGACTCCGAGGAGCCCTCGGACCCGGGCCTCAGGAAGGCCCTCTTCCGCCCAGGGCGGTCGCTGTCGGCCGCCGACGTATCCATGTTGGATTCGTCGGAGTCCGACAGCTCGCCTGGTCCGCTAAAAAAGCTGACCGCAGACGGTGCGCGGTCAGCATCCGACGCTTGAGCGTCGCCGGTGTGGCCCTGAGAAGGGCCTTTTGGTTGGCCCTGAGAAGGGCCGTTTAAATCGCTCAGGGACGAGCGACTCGACACGAAACGCCCGGAGGCGTCCCGCAGGTTTTTGTTGTTTTTAAAATTCGACATCGACATCTTCGTAAGCGACCGCTTGATGCCTACGAAGCACAGCGCACTTTAGCCACCGGTCTGCCACTCCGTTACGGTGGTCAGACACGGCGTTGCCCAGGGGATACTGCGAGGAAGTATGCGCTGTGGGGGATCCCCCAACCTAACCTAACCTTTTTTTTTTTTTTTTTTTTTTTTTTTTTTTTTTTTTTTTTACGCTGAGAAATGCTTTATGCATGCCCGTTCGTCGGGGGACGAGACGGGGTATGTGGGACTCCTGTCGGTGTATGACAGTATACCCACTAAAACTCAGCGGTGTTCCCTCGCACACTTGCGTCGGGGGGCAACGGGATCTGATGCGACTTCCGCTGCCCCGGACTAGTGCCGGCCCGCCTGACCTCGGCGGGCCTCGTCCCGGGGGGGAGTGAGGTGTAAAGCTCCCCCCGTTACGTCTGAGAGAGGCGCGCGTGGAACACTACGCGCCGCCGTCTCGGGTCCAGTGTGATCGGGGGCGACGGACGTCCCCGAATCCGTCGCCCCTGGACCTATTTAGGGGGGCCGGAAGAGGGCGTTGTCCGCCCTCTGCCGACGCCCGGTGCGTCTGCTGCGGGATGGGCGGGAGCTCGTCATCTCCCTCTCCCGTTCCGCAGCCTCCTTCTGCGACATGACGGTTTCGCAGAAGGACACCACCGCGTCCCAGGACTCTGCGCTGCCGACCATCGAGCGAACGACGGTCGGCAGCGACAGGTCTCCTCCCACCTCCGTAACGAGCGCACGGCGCGGCTCATCCCACGCGGCGCACTCGGCCAGCGTATGCCGCGCCGTGTCCTCCAGACAGTGGACGCAGTGATGGCACCGGGCGTCCGGCTCCCTGCTTATGCGACACAGGTACTTCCCGAAGCAGCCGTGCCCCGAGAGCACCTGCGTCGCCCGAAACGTCAGGGAGCCGTGCTTCCTCCCGAGCCAGTCGTCGAGTACTGGCCGGATCGCCTCGACCGTGTCGAGGCCGGCGGTGGGGAGCTCTAACCTCCCCCGCCATTCCGCCACCATGACCTGTCGGAGCTGAGACCGGTACAGCGTGATCTGTCGCTGCACCAGCCTCTCGCCCCGATCATTGGCCTCCTCGCGCCACTGGTGCAGTGTCGCGAGGGTCTTCGCCTCCAGGTCCCACGGCGGGGATCCGGCCAGTACACAAGCCGCCTCGTAGGAGATCGTGCGATATCCCCGTATGACCCTGACGGCCATCGCTCTCTGCGGTCTGCGCAGGACCGCGATAGTGCGAGCCGTCAGGTCTGTCGCCCAGATCGGGGCCCCGTAAAGGGCCATCGATCGCACGATTCCCACGTATAACCGCCTACAGGCGGTGCTCGGGCCCCCCAGATTGGGAAGCAGCGTTGACAGCGCGCCCGCCGCGCCCATCAACTTGGGCACCAGCCGCTGAAAGTGGGGGCCGAAGTCCCAACGGCTGTCGAGCACCAATCCTAAGTACTTCATGGTTGACTCGACAGCGATCCGGACCCCACCGACCACAATGTGTGATCCCAACGGCGGCGCCCGTCGGGGGCCATGAAAAGCAATGGCCTCCGACTTGTTGAGGGCCACTTCCAGCCCCAGGCGTCGTATGCGGCTCACCACCTGTGAGACCGCAGCCGTAGCCAGCAACGCTGCCTCCCTGAACCTAACCTAACCTTTTTTTTTTTTTTTTTTTTTTTTTTTTTTTTTTTTTTTGCGCTGAGAAATGCTTTATGCATGCCCGTTCGTCGGGGGACGAGACGGGGTATGTGGGACTCCTGCATTACAGTATACCCACTAAAACTCAGCGGTGTTCCCTCGTCGCCGTGGTGGGAGGGTCATGGGAAACCGGCTCAGCCTTTACGTCCACAACCCTCCCGGCGCATGCCCGCCTAGCTGGCGGACCCCGCTAGCCCCCCAAGTTGGTGGGCAACGGGAATGGCCGGAAACACCTGGCCATTCCCGTCCGGCATTGGTGGAGGCCTGTGCAATACAGGCAAGGGTGCCCCCGCACCCGTTGCCTGCTGGCCTCCACCTGGCAGGAGTCGGAGATGACTGTCATACTGACGTCTTCTCCGACCCCTCCTCTGCCTTCGGAGCGGCGCCGCGTGAGGGTCGACCTCCCGCGCGCGCTCCGCCGCCTCCTTCTGGGACATGACATGTTCACAGAAGGAGGCGACTGCCGCCCAGGACCCCTCGTCCCTCAGCATGGCGTTAACCACACCGGGGAGTGAGAGGTCCCGTCCGATCGCCGCAGTGAGACTGCGGCGCGGCTCCGTCCACGACGGGCACACCTCGAGGGTGTGCTGCGCCGTGTCCTCCGCCGCGCCACAGTCGTGGCACGACGGCGTCTCCTCCCGTCCGATCCGGTGCAGGTACGTTCCGAAACACCCGTGCCCGGACAGCACCTGCACCAGACGGAACGAGAGGAACCCGTGCGACCGCTCGAGCCAGTCTCGCAGGACCGGCCCGATCGCGTCGACGGTTCGGCGGCCGAAGACTGCGGTGGCGAGGTCCCGCGTCCAGTGGACGACGATGGCGTCCCTCGCCTCCCGCCGGACGGCCTCCCGCTCTTCCGGGGCGGGGCGTTCCCCTCTCGCCCTCCGCCCCGCCGTCCACTCGTATACTCTGGCGAGCACCCACGCCTCGAGTTCCCAAGGCGGGGTGCCGGCCAGAGCACACGCTGCCGCGGAGCCCACCGTGCGGTAGGCCCGCGCCGCCCGCTGAGCTATGGCCCTCTGGGGCGCCCGTAAGGCGGCGGCGTTCTCCCTCCTCTGGAGGGAGTCCTCCCAGATAGGGGCCCCGTAGAGGGCCATACTCTTCAAGATGCCGGCGTACAATTGCCGGCATCGTGCGCTGGGCCCCCCCAGGTTGGGAAGCAGCCATGAGAGGGCGCCCGCGGTTTTCAGCAGGCGCGACGACAGCCCGCTAAAATGCGGGCCGAAGCGCCACCTGCTGTCGAGTACGAGGCCCAGATATTTCATCTGGGCCTTGACCTCGATTCTGACGCCCTCCACGAAGATGTGGGCGTCAGGTGGGGGGCGCTGCCGAGGTCCGTGGAAAAACACGGCCTCGGTTTTGTGCAGCGCCACCGTCAGTCCTAGGCGGCGGATCCTCCCCGCGACCAAGGATCCACCCGCCGAGGCCAAGTTGGCCGCCTCCCTGAAGCTCCCCCCCCGGGCGGTGAGGAGAGTGTCGTCCGCGTAGCAGACGACACTCGTGCCTCGGAGGAGAGCTCCCCGCAGGAGCCAATCGTAGCCGACGTTCCAGAGGAGAGGTCCCACGACCGACCCCTGCGGAACGCCGGCCTCGACGGCGTATCGCCGGACTTGTCCAGACCTATTTACCAGGAGGACCGCCCGGTCCTCCAGGTAGCTGGCCAGCAGACGGCGCAGGTATCGAGGCACTCCGTGGAATCGGAGCGCCTCTAGGATGGTGGAGTGGGGAACGGAGTTGAAGGCATTGGCTATGTCGAACGACACGGCCAACAATCCGTCCCCCGCTTCCACCGCCTCCTTCACCTGGCCCTTGAGGCAGGCCAGCGCGTCCACGGTGGAACGCTCAGCCCGAAAACCGAACTGAGCGTCCGACAAGTCCGGCCCGATGTCCCGCAAATGGCCCTTTAGGCGGGCAGCAATTACCCCCTCAAACATTTTACCGACCTCATCGAGCAGGACGATGGGCCGGTATGCCGAGGGGGAGTCTGCCGGGCGGCCCTCCTTGCGGAGGAGGCACAGCTGCCCCTCCTTCCACGGCTTCGGGAACCTCCCCGACGCAAAGCATGCGCTGAAGAGGTCCCGAAACCGCTCCTGCATTTGAGCGGCGGCGATTGCCACCACTCTTGCAGGCACGCCGTCGGGGCCCGGAGCCGTTTTCTTGGCGCGGATGCGGAGAATCGCCGCGCCAAGTTCCGACTCCGTGACAGGCGGGGCCTCCTCCGCTTCCTCGTCCAGCGGCGGCGGAGCCTCCTCCAGCGCTGGGCCCATCACTGGCGGGGCGAAGTTGCCCCTGCGCGGGAACAGGGACTGGACCACCCCGTCCAGAAATGAGGGCTCCAGGGTCTCGGCAACCGGGGGACCAAAGGGGCGCAACTTGTTGCGCGCTGCCTTGTATGGTCTCCCGTAGGGGTCGTTGTCGAGACCCTCCAGCAGCTCGGCTCTCGACGAGTCCCTGGCGGTGGCGATGGCCCGCTCGAGGACCATTTTCGCCTCCACGTACACCTCGTAGAGGTGGTCCTCGTCGGCCGGGTCCCGTCGACGCCGCCGCCGGCTCCGCGTGTAGGCCCTCCTCGCCTCCACGCACGCGGCTCGAAGCCCCGCCAGCTCCGTCGACCACCAGTACACGGCGCGTCTGGGCGGCGGTCGGCTAGACCGAGGCATGCTATGGTTGCATACCTCGGTCAGAGACTCTCTGAGTCGCCCCGCCGCTTCGTCCACGTCCATGCCGGTGGTAGGCGGCGACAGCCAGTCCCGCAGGAACGCCGCTTCCCCCGCTGCCTCCCTGTCCAGGCGGGCTACAGCCCACCGCGGGAACGATGATCGCCCCGAGACGGGCTGCATCCCTCCGGAGACGCTGGCGGAGATGTCGAACCGCACGTAGCGGTGGTCCGACATGGTCTCCACCAGGTCCACCCGCCAGTTCAGCACGCGCGCGGCCAACGCCTGGGTGGCGAAAGTGACGTCCACTATTGAGCCACCCCGACGCCGCACGCATGTCTGGACGCTCCCTCTGTTCAAGAGGGAGAGTCCAGAGGAGGCTGCCCACAGCTCCACCGCCCTCCCGCGAGCGTCGGTGGCCGGGTTGCCCCAGGTCACCGACTTGGCATTCAGGTCTCCCAAGAGGCAGACCTGACGCGGCACCGCCCTGCCGACCACGGCGGCCAGGACTCCGAGATAAATCTCAAAGTCCCGGAGTGGGCGGTTTGGGGAGAAATAGACCCCCACAAGGGCCAAGTCTCCCCATGCGGCGGCCACGTATCCCGGTCCCCTCTCTAATAGCGAGAGGGGAGGGGAGTCTGTGGAAGACCGCGCCGCTAATGCCACCGAGCCGTCCTCGTCACCCAGCCAGCTGCCGGGGATCGAGTAGGGCTCGGCGACCGCCGCTACGTTCACCAACCACTCGGCCATGGCCTGCACTAACAGATCCTGGGCCGCTCTGCAGTGGTTGGTGTTCGCCTGGAGGATGCGATAGTCGGAACCCATTATTCCGACATCGATCCTCCCTCCTCCGCTACCGCCGCCGGAGCTGCAGCTGCAGCGGCGACGACGACGGCGGTGGCAGCGGCGGTGGCAACAGGGTGAACCTGCGCCGGCACTATGCCCTTCCTCACGGGAGGCCTGCAACTGCTGCCCGTCATTTTGTGGTCCGCGGGGCGGCCACTAGCGGCGCACGCCGCGCAGTGCTGCGCGGTGGCGCGGCAGGTGACACTTTTGTGTCCCTGCTGCCCGCAACGGTAGCACGTGTCCCCCCAGTCGAACTTGGAGGGACACGTGGGTCGGGTGTGGCCGAACGCGAAGCACTTGAAGCAGCGCGTTGGCTGGTCCTCAAGTGCCCGCACCACGGCCGAGCTGAACCCGACGAGCAGCCGCCCCTTGGTCGCAGCAAGGACAGCACCAGCCGCGGCGACCGGGCACTCCACGCGGATTATGCCCATGCCGCGGCGGCCGGGCCTGACGGCTCCACCCTTCACCGCGCCAGCGTCGCAGCCTCCAGCCGCTGCGACGGCCGCCACCACATCCTCTTTGGTGACCGAATCATCGAGATCGGCCACCTCCAAGGCTGCGGTCTTGACGGGCCTGCCGACCGTCGCCGCATCCGCGATGACCTCTTGCAACTTTGTTGCGAAGAGGTCTGCGTTCGTGTGCCGCCGCTCCCCCGAGAACTCGAAGATTCGAGCTCCGGTTAGGGTTCGGCGGCACGTAATGTTGCTGATCCCCAGCTGGGAGGGATAAGCATTGGTACGAGCCCGCCTTAGGACGGACTCGTACGTCTCGCCCCGCTCCACGGCCGCCGGGGTGATGGTCACGACGACGGCCGCGGTTTTGGGAGGAACCAGCTTCCTCCCGCCGGCTGGAGCCTTTTTGGCTGCGCGAGTAGCCGCGGCAGGCTTAGCAGCTGCAGCGGGCCTAGCAGCCGCAGCGGGCCCAGCAGCCGCAGCGGGCTTCTTCCCCTTTCCCCTCCTGACCACTTCCGTCCACGACTTGTTGGCCGGGGTGGTGGAGGGAAGAAGGGCGTCTACCCCCTGCGATGTCTGGGGGGCCGCCGCCGGAGTGGCAGCCGACCCAGACGCGCCTTCCGTGCCCGTTGCAGGGCTCGGGGTTTGAGGAGCCGCCTTGCTCCTCTTGCCCTTACCCTTGCCCTTGGAGGGCTTCGGGGCCTGGGGCTGCGCACCCGACGCCGAGCCCGCCACAGGCGCAGGCTCCGACTCCGTCGGTGGGCGACTCTTGTCCGCCGCAAGCGGCGGGCGGAGCCGCCTTTCCGGCAAGAGCCGGTCCTCGATGCCTGCGAAGCAGGCTCTGGTGAAGGCCCTCTCCTCCATGACAACCCTGCGGATGATGTCCTCAAGGTTGGCAGGGGAGAAGGAGGAGCCTCCTACCACCGGGGCTGGGGCGGATTGGGCAGGCCGGGCCGTGGCGTCAGCCAGCTTCTGATGAAGCTGGCTGACCTCCGCCTGCAGGCGATCCACCTTCGCCTGCAGCTGCCGCGTCTCGTCCGTGGCCGTCCGCCCGACCAGCTCCAGGACGATGCCGTGTAGGCTGGCGGCACGGCATTTGAGGGCCTTCTGGAAGGTCCCCTTCAAATTGGAGGACTTTGAGGCGACCTCCAGAACCTCCTCTTTGTCCTCGAGCGCCATGCGCTCCAGCTCCGCCAGGGAGTGGTCGGCGTACAGCACACTCGATGCGCCATAGCCAGCCCTCGACCTGGCGATTTGCGCCTGGCGCTCTCTGGCCGCGACCCTCTCCTCCAGGTCCTGCTGGACCTGCGCCCTTTTGGCCAGGTTGAGCTGGCGCTCGGCGTCCGCCAACCCCACATCGTGGGTGCCAGTCGTAGAAGAAGTCGAAGCCTTTTTAGACTTCGACTTCTTCTTCGCCCTCCCCATCGACTCCGAGGAGCCCTCGGACCCGGGCTTCAGGAAGGCCCTCTTCCGCCCAGGGCGGTCGCTGTCGGCCGCCGACGTATCCATGTTGGATTCGTCGGAGTCCGACAGCTCGCCTGGTCCGCTAAAAAAGCTGACCGCAGATGGTGCGCGGTCAGCATCCGACGCTTGAGCGTCGCCGGTGTGGCCCTGAGAAGGGCCTTTTGGTTGGCCCTGAGAAGGGCCGTTTAAATCGCCCAGGGACGAGCGATTCGACACGAAACGCCCGGAGGCGTCCCGCATGTTTTTATTTTTAAAATTAAAATTCGAATTCGACATCTTCGTAATTCGCCTTCGATGCACAGCGCACTTTAGCCGCCGGTCTGCCACTCCGTTACGGTGGTCAGACACGGCGTTGCCCAGGGGATACTGCGAGGAAGTATGCGCTGTGGGGGATCCCCCAACCTAACCTTTTTTTTTTTTTTTTTTTTGCGCTGAGAAATGCTTTATGCATGCCCGCTCGTCGGGGGACGAGACGGGGTATGTGGGACTCCTGTCAATGACAGTATACCCACTAAAACTCAGCGGTGTTCCCTCGTCGCCGTGGTGGGAGGGTCATGGGAAACCGGCTCAGCCTTTACGTCCACAACCCTCCCGGCGCATGCCCGCCTAGCTGGCGGGCCCCGCTAGCCCCCCAGGTTGGTGGGCAACGGGAATGGCCGGGAACACCTGGCCATTCCCGTCCGGCATTGGTGGAGGCCTGTGCAATACAGGCAAGGGTGCCCCCGCACCCGTTGCCTGCTGGCCTCCACCTGGCAGGAGTCGGAGATGACTGTCATACTGACGTCTTCTCCGACCCCTCCTCTGCCTTCGGAGCGGCGCCGCGTGAGGGTCGACCTCCCGCGCGCGCTCCGCCGCCTCCTTCTGGGACATGACGTGTTCACAGAAGGAGGCGACTGCCGCCCAGGACCCCTCGTCCCTCAGCATGGCGTTAACCACACCGGGGAGTGAGAGGTCCCGTCCGATCGCCGCAGTGAGACTGCGGCGCGGCTCCGTCCACGACGGGCACACCTCGAGGGTGTGCTGCGCCGTGTCCTCCGCCGCGCCACAGTCGTGGCACGACGGCGTCTCCTCCCGTCCGATCCGGCGCAGGCACGATCCGAAACACCCGTGCCCGGACAGCACCTGCACCAGACGGAACGAGAGGAACCCGTGCGACCGCTCGAGCCAGTCTCGCAGGACCGGCCCGATCGCGCCGACGGCTCGGCGGCCGAAGACTGCGGTGGCGAGGTCCCGCGTCCAGTGGACGACGATGGCGTCCCTCGCCTCCCGCCGGACGGCCTCCCGCTCTTCCGGGGCGGGGCGTTCCCCTCTCGCCCTCCGCCCCGCCGTCCACTCGTATACTCTGGCGAGCACCCACGCCTCGAGTTCCCAAGGCGGGGTGCCGGCCAGAGCACACGCTGCCGCGGAGCCCACCGTGCGGTAGGCCCGCGCCGCCCGCTGAGCTATGGCCCTCTGGGGCGCCCGTAAGGCGGCGGCGTTCTCCCTCCTCTGGAGGGAGTCCTCCCAGATAGGGGCCCCGTAGAGGGCCATACTCTTCAAGATGCCGGCGTACAATTGCCGGCATCGTGCGCTGGGCCCCCCCAGGTTGGGAAGCAACCATGAGAGGGCGCCCGCGGTTTTCAGCAGGCGCGACGACAGCCCGCTAAAATGCGGGCCGAAGCGCCACCTGCTGTCGAGTACGAGGCCCAGATATTTCATCTGGGCCTTGACCTCGATTCTGACGCCCTCCACGAAGATGTGGGCGTCAGGTGGGGGGCGCTGCCGAGGTCCGTGGAAAAACACGGCCTCGGTTTTGTGCAGCGCCACCGTCAGTCCTAGGCGGCGGATCCTCCCCGCGACCAAGGATCCACCCGCCGAGGCCAAGTTGGCCGCCTCCCTGAAGCTCCCCCCCCGGGCGGTGAGGAGAGTGTCGTCCGCGTAGCAGACGACACTCGTGCCTCGGAGGAGAGCTCCCCGCAGGAGCCAATCGTAGCCGACGTTCCAGAGGAGAGGTCCCACGACCGACCCCTGCGGAACGCCGGCCTCGACGGCGTATCGCCGGACTTGTCCAGACCCCCCCAACCTAACCTTTTTTTTTTTTTTTTTTTTTTTTTTTTTTTTTTTTTTTTTTTTTTTTCGCTGAGAAATGCTTTATGCATGCCCGTTCGTCGGGGGACGAGACGGGGTATGTGGGACTCCTGTCGGTGTATGACAGTATACCCACTAAAACTCAGCGGTGTTCCCTCGCACACTTGCGTCGGGGGGCAACGGGATCTGATGCGACTTCCGCTGCCCCGGACTAGTGCCGGCCCGCCTGACCTGCGGGCCTCGTCCCGGGGGGGAGTGAGGTGTAAAACTCCCCCCGTTACGTCTGAGAGAGGCGCGCGTGGAACACTACGCGCCGCCGTCTCGGGTCCAGTGTGATCGGGGGCGACGGATGTCCCCGAATCCGTCGCCCCTGGACCTATTTAGGGGGGCCGGAAGAGGGCGTTGTCCGCCCTCTGCCGACGCCCGGTGCGTCTGCTGCGGGATGGGCGGGAGCTCGTCATCTCCCTCTCCCTCTCCGCAGCCTCCTTCTGCGACATGACGGTTTCGCAGAAGGACACCACCGCGTCCCAGGACTCTGCGCTGCCGACCATCGAGCGAACGACGGTCGGCAGCGACAGGTCTCCTCCTACCTCCGTAACGAGCGCACGGCGCGGCTCATCCCACGCGGCGCACTCGGCCAGCGTATGCCGCGCCGTGTCCTCCAGACAGTGGACGCAGTGATGCCACCGGGCATCCGGCTCCCTGCTTATGCGACACAGGTACTTCCCGAAGCAGCCGTGCCCCGAGAGCACCTGCGCCGCCCGAAACGTCAGGGAGCCGTGCTTCCTCCCGAGCCAGTCGTCGAGTACTGGCCGGATCGCCTCGACCGTGTCGAGGCCGGCGGTAGGGAGCTCTAGCCTCCCCCGCCATTCCGCCACCATGACCTGTCGGAGCTGAGACCGGTACAGCGTGATCTGTCGCTGCACCAGCCTCTCGCCCCGATCATTGGCCGCCTCGCGCCACTGGTGCAGTGTCGCGAGGGTCTTCGCCTCCAGGTCCCACGGCGGGGATCCGGCCAGTACACAAGCCGCCTCGTAGGAGATCGTGCGATATCCCCGTATGACCCTGACGGCCATCGCTCTCTGCGGTCTGCGCAGAACAGCGATGGTGCGGGCCGTCAGGTCTGTCGCCCAAATCGGGGCCCCGTAAAGGGCCATCGATCGCACGATCCCCACGTACAACCGCCTACAGGCGGTGCTCGGGCCCCCCAGATTGGGAAGCAGCGTTGACAGCGCGCCCGCCGCGCCCATCAACTTGGGCACCAGCCGCTGAAAGTGGGGGCCGAAGTCCCAACGGCTGTCGAGCACCAATCCTAAGTACTTCATGGTTGACTCGACAGCGATCCGGACCCCACCGACCACAATGTGTGATCCCAGCGGCGGCGCCCGTCGGGGGCCATGAAAAGCAATGGCCTCCGACTTGTTGAGGGCCACTTCCAGCCCCAGGCGTCGTATGCGGCTCACCACCTGTGAGACCGCAGCCGTAGCCAGCAACGCTGCCTCCCTGTACGAGCTCCCCCGAGCCGTGACCAGCGTGTCGTCCGCATAACACGTCAGGTCCACTCCCGGCGGGAGCTCGCACCGCAAAACCCAGTCGTACCCGATGTTCCACAGGGGTGGGCCCAGAACCGACCCCTGCGGAACACCGCACGACATCTCGCGACGGCCCGCGCCGTCGCGTCCCATGTAGGTGACACACCTTCCAGACAGATAAGCCCCCACAATGTTGCGGAGGTAGGAAGGCACCCGATGGTATCGCAGGGCCTCCCTAATGCAACCCCAGGGCAGGGTGTTGAACGCGTTGGAGATGTCCAAGGACACCGCCAGCACCACCCCACCCTGGGACACCGCTTCCTCCGCCAGGACTCTCACTCTCATGATGGCGTCGATGGTGGAACGCCCACGCCGGAAGCCAAACTGGCTGTCGGCCAGGTTCGGCCCCTCTGTACACAAGTGGCTGACGAGGCGATCTGCGATTACACGCTCGAGCATCTTGCCCGCCTCGTCCAGCAGCACTATGGGCCGATAAGCCGACGACGAATCCGCTGGGCGCCCCGCCTTCCTGAGCAGGACCAGTCGACCAGTCTTCCACCTGCTAGGGAACTGGCCCCGCTCAAGGCACGCCGAGAAGAGTCCCCTCAGTGGGGGCTCCAGCTCCTTCAGGGCGAGGACTAGAGCGCGACCAGGCACTCCGTCGGGCCCCGGAGCAGTGTTTTTTGCCCGGAGCCGCAATATGGCCGCGCTCATCTCCGCCTGTGTCACCTCTGGGACGGTTTCGCTCTCCTCTCCTTCTTCCGACTCTGCAGCTGTGGGCAGAGCCATCGGCGGTGGCTCGTACTCGGCTCTCTCAGGGAAGAGAGCCGAGACCACTCGCTCCAGAAACTGCGGCTCGAGACCTTCCGTTAGCGGGGGCGCCCACGGCCGAAGTTTCCCTCGGACCGTGCGGTAAGGGCGTCCCCACGGATCCCCGTCTAGGGTCGCCAGCAGCTCCTCTCTGGAGCGCGTCTTTGACTCGCCGATGGCCAGCCACAGAGCCTCCTTCGCCGCGCGGTACACCTCATACAGCGCGGCTTCTTCGTCGGGATCCCGCAGACGTCTCCTCCGACATCGCGTGTACGGGCGTCTGGCGTCTGCGCACTCGACGCGCAGCCGCTCTATCTCGACGCACCACCAGTACACGCGGCGCCTTGCGGACAGAGAGGAGACGCGTGGCATGGACGCGTCGCAGATTTGCGTCATCGCGTCGCTAAACCACTGCGCCTCCCGTTCGACGTCGACGGGACCGACGGTAGCCGACTCCCGGATCCAGGCTTGGACGATAGTGGCTTCCTCGAGAGCCTCCCTGTCGAGGCGTTTCAGCGCCCAACGCGGGCCGTCTCTTCGGGGGGCCGATTGGCTACGACCTTCAGCGGTCTGGGTGGAGACGTCGAAGCGTATGTATCGGTGATCCGATAGCGTCTCCACCTCCGCTTCCACGTGCCAATCACGAACGCGGTGCGCGACAGCGGGACTAGCGAACGACACGTCCACAATGGATCCGCCCCGCCGTCGCACACACGTGTAGGCCGAACCCCGATTTAAGACAGCCAGGCCCGTCGTAACGGCCCACTCCCCTAGCACATCGCCTCTCGGGTCTGTGACCGGGGATCCCCACGCCGCAGATTTGGCGTTCAGATCACCGAGAAGCAAAATGGGCCGAGGATGAGACCGGCCGACGACGGCTCCCAACTCGACAAGGAAACTCTCGAAGTCGGCGAGACTCCTGTTGGGCGAAAAGTATGCCCCGATCGTGACGATCCCGTTCACAAGGGCGGCAACCCAACCGTGACCCCGGGACACGTCGACAAGAGTCGCGCCGATGATGGCCACCAGGCCGTCCAGATCCCCTGCCCAGTTATCTCGGGGGGGGACAAAGTAAGGCTCAGCGACCACCGCCACATTTACCGACCACTCCGCCATGCTCAGGACCAAGAGATCCTGAGCTCTGGTGCAGTGGTTGATATTCGCCTGGAGGAAATGGAGCGCCATCACTGGCAGTCCATTTCCCCGGCGCCTCGTCCAACCACAGGCCGGGAGTCGGCCGAAGAGGTGTTAGGGGGTGCGGCCCCCGCAGCCTTGGTCCAACGCTTGCTGCGCTTTCTGGGCGCGCCGCAAGCGTTGCCGCCAGTTCTGTGCCCCGCGGACTTTCCTGCAGCCGCACAGAGGCTACAGTTTGGCTCCGCGGAGCACTGGGACGCCTTATGGCCGGGCTGACCGCAGCGATAACACAAATCGCTGCGGTCTGCTTCGCTAGTGCACTGGGCCCGGACGTGCCCTTTCTCCAGGCACCGGTAACACTGCATGGCCCTGGGTGCCAGGAGTTTAACTCTCGCTGACACCCAGCCCACCAGCAGACGTCCCGCGTCGGCAACTTTCTTTGCCGCAGCTACTGGGCACCGCACCCAGATGGTGCCCAGCCCTCCAGCGTTGACGCGGATTTCGCCCGCCCGCACATTTTCTGGCGGGCATCCGCCGCTCCGGGCTATGGCCACCACCACCTCCTCCGGGGAAACAGAGTCGTCCAGCCCATCGACGCGCACCTCAGCCGTCTTGATGGGTCTGGACACCCGGACCTCCTCGGGGTTGAGGACGTCCCTCAGCTTTGCAGCTAGAGAGTCCGCCCTCTCGGCACTGCTGGTCCCCGCCAACTCGAACATCTTGGCCCCCGTGGCTGCCGTTCTGAAACGGAAGCCATCCGGGGTGCCAAAATCGGCAAAGACCAGCTTGCCTCTCGCCTCCGCCAGTACCTTCTGGTACGTCACGCCTCTCTCCTTGGCTTCGGGCTGCAGCGTGACCACTACAGCCTCGGAGCGAGGGACGCGGATTTTCGGGGCCTGCCCCTTGGAGCCCGGCGCGTTCTTGGCCTTGCGGCCCCTCTTCCGCCTCTTTTTCCGGCTTTCGGCCGTCTCCCAGCCACCCTCTTTTTCTTTGGGGGACGAGGTGCTCCCTTCAGTGGCATTTCTCGTCCCCTTCACGGCCTTTTTGCCCGCCTGCGTGGGCTTTTTGGGCGCCTGCGTGGGCTTTTTGGGCGCCTGCGTGGGCTTTTTTGGCGCAGGTGGCGCTTTAGCCACCTGTGCCCACGTTGGCCCAGCTGTTTCTGGAGCGGGCTCCGCCTCCTTCCTTCGCTTATCTGCCGCCAGCGGCGGACGAAGGCGAACAGGGGGGTTGAGCCTGGGCTCTAGGCTTTCCAGGCGGGCGGTCATTATGCTCAACAGCCGGTTGAATTGGTCTTCCCCCAAAGACCCGTTCTGTGGCAGAGCACGACTGTCCGCAGTCGTCGCACCCTGCTGCCGGCTGAAGTCTGCCCTCAGGGCGCTGACCTCCCGCTGGAGCTCCTCCATCCTCGTTTGGAGACGGTGATTTTCCTCTCGGAGCTTCACCGTCTCCTCCGAGATCGTGCGGTCAAGGAGGACGTCCACCGCCTCCTTGATCCCGTCCGCCGCCTCTTTTAGGGCCCGCGTGAACGTCCCCTTCAGGTTGCCAGATTTCGTGGCTACCTTCAGGACGACGTCCACGCCGTCCAAAACTTGGCGGCTAAGGGCCTCTGCCGTCAAGCCTTCAGGAGCTGCGGTGGTCTGCATCCGCCTCTCCCTTGCCCGTCGAGCCAACTCAGCGACCTCGTCGGTCGCGATGGCCTTCCGGCCCTCTCTCCTCGCGGCACTGAGCTCGGCCTTTGTGCTGAGCAAAGCGATGGAGGCCTCGGCATCACCCTGCTCCACATGCATTGAGCCGTCGGAGTCGCTAACTCCGCTGGCCATCGGCGTATCAGGGCGCTTCAGGAAGCGGCCCCGAGTGTCACGTGACGGTGCCGGAGTGTTTGCTCTGGAAGGCAACCCGCGTCCTCTGCCCCTCCTGGTTGTCGACACCTTGGGGGCCGGCAGGTTCTCCTCGCTAGAGGACAAACCCGCCGAACCCGCGTCCGACCCACAGACACGCGGCCGCTTCCCCCAAAACTTGGAGGGAGCGGACGCAACGGCTTGCGAAAGGGTGGGTGTGTTGTCGAAGGTAGACGACATACCACCCACCCTCTCCAAAACCACGCGAGGCTCCGCTGGAGCCTCCGCTCCTGGCCTCAGTGACGCAGTGCCAGAGTCCGACACTGCGTCCGACGCGTGGCGCTCGACCCGTCGGTTAAAATTAAAAGAGATGAGGTCTTCAAAAGACCTCGATCTCGATGAGCCTCCTCGGCTCTCGTTGCCATTGGCAAGCGGAAGACGTTTGTTGCCCCCCCCAGAATACGAGGGGCTTGACGACCCCGAAGGGGTCGTGGCGGATTCTCCAGCTGCTGAGCAGCTGGTACCGCCCTGGGGTAATGTCTTACAAATCGTCTTTTTCATATTGTTTTTTTTTTTCCTTTGAAGGGTGTGGTCCCTATCTCCCTAATCTCGTCTTTCCCCCCCCCCCCCATGACCATTCCATCACCCTCTCAGTCACGTCTGATAGGCAGACGCGTACCAGAGCATGTGAAAACAGGATCCCAAACCCAGATTCACTCCCCGAGGACCCTGAGGACCCCGAGGAGTGAATCGCCAATCACGTACCGTCCGATGAACCCGCTCCGTGAGCCATCGCACGGTACACGATGTGTCCCTCCCCATATTCACACTCCGATGACTCGGAGCGTGAATCGCGCACTGCCCGGGACGACGGACAGGGCACCCCTCGCCAGAGTCTGAAGCGACTCCGGCGTGTGTGTCTCTCTTAGTCTGGTCTCTCACTTGGAATGGGAAAAACTCCAAGATCATTGAGACACTCAAGCCCCACCACGACGACAACGTGGAGACACCCTCGGTGGGGCCCCCAACCTAACCTAACCTAACCTAACCTAACCTTTTTTTTTTTTAAAAGCCAAAAAGGTAGTGCTTTTAGTATCACTGGACATAGAGGGGGCCTTTGACAACGCGTGGTGGCCTGCCCTCAAAATGCAGATGCTACACAAAAAATGCCCCAAGAACCTCTTTGCTCTCGTATCTTCATACCTGGAGGAGCGCTACATCAGGGTCAACTACGCCAGGGCGACTAGCGAGAAGGGCACCACAAAAGGATGCGTCCAGGGCTCAATAGCCGGTCCGACATTCTGGAACCTTATCCTAGACTCGCTCTTGGAGGAATTGACGACAATGGGGGTATATTGTCAAGCGTTCGCGGATGATGTGGTTCTCGTTTTCTCGTCTCTCGAGGTCAGCTCCCTGCAGCAGTCGGCTCAAAGAACGCTGCAGACAGTGTCAGACTGGGGTGTACGAAACAAGCTTTGCTTTGCCGCTCATAAGACCAACGCAATGGTGATTACGAAGAAGCTCAAGTACGACACCCCCATAATTCACATGTCTGGCATTCGACTGACCCTTGTCGAGGAGATCAAGCTGTTGGGACTCATCATAGACCACAAGCTTACCTTTAATGCGCACGTGACTGCAACATGCAAAAAAGCTGCAGACATCTACAAACAACTAGCGTGCGCGGCAAAGGTGACATGGGGCCTGAACAGCGAGATAATCAGGACCATATACGTGTCGGTGATAGAGCCGATCGTGTTGTATGCAGCGAGCGCGTGGGCCCCAGCAGCAGAGAAACTGATGACAAGAAACCAGTTAGACACGCTGCAAAGAGGCTTCACGCAGAAGATCTGCAAAGCATACCGCACGGTGTCTCTAACATCGGCTCTCATCCTGTCGGGCCAACTGCCCCTGGACCTCCGGGTCATTGAAGCATCTACCCTATTTAAGGTCAAAAAGGGTCATTCCCAAGAGTACCTACCTCCGGGAAGAGAGGTCGAGCGCAAGGCCGGACCCCTACAGATTCCCCATCCATCGCGGCTCATAATAACTGAGTATGAGTGCCTTGAGAACATGGATCCTGAAACCCTGAGTGACCACCAAGTAACCGGACCCCATATTTATACCGACGGCAGCAAAATAGAGGGGAAAGTCGGTGCGGCCTTTACTTGGTGGAACGAAGGCAGGGAATCCAAGTACTCAACCTTCCGCCTGGAGCCGCACAACACAGTCTTTCAATCGGAAATGTACGCCTTATATCGAGCAGTCAGGACGGTGAGAACGTCTAGGATGGCCTCCGCCAACATATTAAGCGACTCAAGATCTTCGCTTGATTTGTTGAGAAGCCCGTCTGTCACTCACCCGTTGGCACTCGGTATAAAAAGGCTAGTACGCGAGATCCGAGAGGAGGGCAGAGACGTGAGGCTGTTTTGGTTGAGAGCACACGTGGGTACTCCTGGGAACGAGAGAGCGGACGAGCTAGCGAAGAAAGCGGCTCTTACTAAGAAAACAGCCCCCGACTACGACAAGGTACCAATATCCTTCATCAAGAGGCAGATTCGTGAGGAAACTGTAAATAAATGGCAGCAGCGATACGAATCCTCCAGCACAGGTTCGGTCACTAAGGTGTTTTTCCCCACCGTTCAGGCGGCAAGAAAGATTCTTAAAGGCATGGCACTGTCACCTACCCATGTCCAAATTCTGACCGGTCACGGAGGATTCAGGGCCTATCTCCATCGCTTCCACATTAAAGACAGTCCCTCATGCGTCTGTGACCCCAATTGTGAAGAGACGGTATGGCACGTGCTTACCGAGTGCCCAAGATTTGGTCGTGAGCGAATGGATCTAGAAACTGAAATCCAGATCTCAGTTATTCAGTCCACACTCCATTCCATCATGGAGAACAAAGCTACTAGAACACCATTCTTGGAATTCGCGAGCAGGATCGTGCAAGTCGTAGCAAAGGCTAATGGTTCAACACAGTTCACCCCACACACACACAACCCTACACCAACACCCACACCTCCACCCACACAAACACATCACACCGTGAGCACAGCCGTCACCACGGATACGCCCAGCCCCAGTAGTTCCCAGCCGAACCCTCGCACCTTGGCTTTACGCCAGTTACTTACATGCGGGGAGAGTGGGCAACCAGGCATCAGAACCCGTGGCGTGGCTCTTTTTATGAACAATAACGCTGAGAGACTCGGTATAAGCTTCTGCCGCGTGGACAGGGTAAACAGCGTCGCCATATCACCGGGCCTTGCAGCTTTGATCAACGGGAGCACCTCCAAAGCGAGCATGAAACGCTCAAAGTTCAACGCGTTACCCGAAGCGGAAGTTGCCGAACACCGATACCGTCTAGTGCGATCACAAAACAAGACGATCGCACTATTCGAGTGGCGTGAGGAAACTCCGTTTTCACAAGCATGCTCCCTGCTCACCGAAATCGGAGAAGCAGGTCGGTCAGCGAGCGGATGCCCACGAATAATCAGCGTGGATGCAATGGCGATTGGCTACGATAGAGGGAGAGTTGCCGATCGGTACGGATGCATCAAAGCCTCAGAAGATCATGAGGTGGTAGTTTATGAGGACAGGGGGGAAGACTTAAGCTTCCTAAAATCTCCTCGTAACTATGCCGAAAAGACCGCAACCGACCGGCAGGCATCCTCTGTGTCAGCCCCAAACACGCCCTGCGGTTCAGAGCGATTGCAGCAGAAGCTTGCCGCGGAGAAAGCCGCCTCAGACGGGAAAAGCGACAGGTCTAGAGCGGAAACCAAGACCGAGAGCCGTTTAAAGACCATTTCAAACCTCTTCAGTAGGCTGCTAGGAGGTAACAGAATGAGACCAGGAAAACCCCAATACAACAGACAAGCGACCGCATTGCGGGAATTCACCAGGGTTACCCCGAAACCTCCTAAAGAGCAGCGGCCAGTTCCAACAAGGGCCGACAAAGGAGAGGTCATTCCGCCGAAACTCATGCCGGCAACGGAACCCGCAGACCACATTGAGAACGCCTTTCTTGAGTTTCAAGCTATCACGAAAGCAACAAAAGCAGTCAGTCTCATGACTTGCAAGAAAATCATGCAGTCATACCAGCTGGAGATTGAAGGTCTGCTTAAAGTGAGACTCGAAGAGGCCGAAGCAGCCATATACGATAACGTCACCTCCCAAGTTATCAAAGGAGAAATGATTGGCACGTACATGGCTGCGTACAATGCCACACATGGCTTCGTGCCATTGGATAAGTCAACAACGTCACAGACTGGCCGCATAACCTTCGTGACACCCGAAAGTGACCCAATAGTGGTAGTGGCCCGATGTACCAGAATCATGATGGACGACAAGATCCTCGAACAGGCGGAAGCAATCTTGAGGAGCATAAGTCCAAGCGGAGGTTGGGCACTACCGACAATAAGGTGGGTAAACGGCGTTCCAGGATGTGGCAAGACGACCTGGGTGGTTAATAACTTCGATAGGGACCACGACGTCATCGTCACTACCACAATCGAGGCCGCGAAAGATCTGCGGCAAAAGCTGGCGCACCAAATTGGTGAACACAACAGAACCAAGGTGCGCACACTGGCCTCAATATTATCAAACGGGTTCAAAGGGCCACACAAATGCAGGCGCATTGTAGTGGACGAGGCTCTCATGAACCACTTTGGGGCCATAGTGATGGCAGTTCGACTGTCAGGTGCGACCGAAGTGGTCCTTGTCGGAGATATTAACCAACTGCCCTATCTGGACAGGGAAAATCTATTTCCCCTTAGATACGCCCGTCCGAACTCTGTGGCAACCATCAGCCAAGAGTTGTCCTGTACGCATCGGAACCCAATGGATGTCGCATACGCCCTAGCAGAAGTCTATCCTGGTATTTACTCGTCGAAGAACCAAGTCCACTCCCTGCAGCTGAAAAGGTTCACAGGCGCCGATATACCTAGCACCCTCTCCAACATACTGTTCCTGGTACACACGCAGGAGGAGAAAAAGTTCCTCATTAACCAAGGATATGGTTCGGGTGATGGATCGAGCGTTCTGACCATCCACGAAGCTCAGGGACTCACAAGCGAGACAGTCTTCATCCTGAAGACAAAGTCTAAAAACATCGCGCTCCACAGCAGCGTCCCCCATGCGGTAGTGGCCGTATCAAGACACACAGTCAGCTGTGTGTATTACGCCGACAACGCAGACGACGCTATTGGACGATTTGTGAGACGAGCACAGGAGGCTTCAACAAACGACATCATAAATAACAACATGATGAAGGCTATGCGACATCGGGACACGAAGGTCGTCGAGGCGCTGATACGCCTCCAGAAGCACTGACCGACGAAGCTTTTCGACACAGGGTGGACACCCTTTCTGATTTGACATTAACTTATTAAAGCCGGCTGCAGCAGCCGTTCCACGGTGCGAAACCTGCAGCTGACGAGTAACCCATAACCAACCCTTCCTACCCAATGTCTACTATAAGGTTTTCTTTTAAAATAGTTTGTAAAGGAGGTGGGGCGCAGCTGGCATCAGGAACCTTGTCATACTCACTTAAACGACTCGCTGATGGTGGCGTGTGTGTTGGATCGTTCGACTCCCTCAAATATGGTTGAGTAGGGCGGTGCCAATGCAGGCGTCAGTCTTCGTGAACGAACGCTGTCAGTAGAGTCCGGTCAGGTTCCCTCTTGCCAGCTGTGTACCGTCTAAAGTGTTATTAATTAAAAAAAAAAAAAAAAAAAAAAAAAATATATATATATATACTGTATTATGAGAAAAAAATAAATAAAAATAAATAATAATAATAATATAATAATAATAATTGATGGACTCATTTTAGTAGGTAAGTTAATTAAGTAGAAATAAGTTGTACTCCGGAGTCACCACTTGTACGTGGAGCGCAGAGTCTCAAAGAAAATGTAATTAAACAAAGGCACGGACGCTTATGTCTGTGGATAAGATTGTAAGGCAGGAGGTGGTTTTAGCCGGTTGGGGCCCGGCACTACTCAGACTGGCTCGTCTGTGAGGCAGCTTTAGTGTCCGACCAAAAAAAAAAAAAAAAAAAACGCCTTGCAAAACCAAACTTAGAAGCTTTATAGCGACGTGCGTGTTAATTCGGAAACATGAAGATTATCGAAGCGCATAGTCTTCTTTCTGGTTCTATTGCTAAATACATTAAAATTCAAGCGTTTGCACTATTTTTCAATTGCATGGTTTTTGCAAATTCTCAATTTTGTTTCCATCGTTTGTGTCCATCACATTTTTCCATCGGTTGATTGAGTTCTCAGAGGTGAAAGGTTATTTTTTAAATTGTTAAGGATATTAACCGTTGGGGCCTAGGATAGATAGATCATGAGTTGCATCTATATTTTGCTTACGTTCATCAACTTTGAGAATGACAAAAGAATGTGCGCTCACGTGAGCGAAGCCGCGGGCACAGCTAGTTGTTAGAATAATTTTGTGCCAGAAATTTTTCAGCAGACCTTTTCTTTTCAATAGGTAATGTTAGGGACATGTTACTTGAATCAAATATGAAACCAAGAAACAGGCATTTTTTACTTGGGTAAATTTTACTTTTGTCAGAATTGATTAAAAATCCTAATCTTAATAATAATTCTTTTGTCGCTTCGACGTTATTATGACAGCTTTTATATGAATTACCGATGCACAAAAATTCATCTATATAGTTCACAGATAGATGACCCAATGAACGTAAATAATGCAATGCAGGTTTTAATAATTTAGTGAATACGTAGGGATACGTACAGAAGCCAAATGGTAAAACGTTAAATTCAAATAATTGATTAGTAAATCTTTTTGAGTTCCAAGTAAAACGAAGGTACATTCTGTCTCTTTTGGTAATTGCGACCAAAAAATACGCGTCTTTTAAGTCTATACTTGCCATATAACAATTTTGATCAATTAATTTTAAAGCCCTGCGATAGTCTTCCATTTTAAAGTGGTCAACACGAATGAATTTATTTAATTCTTTTAAATTAAGAATGAAACGATGTTTTCCCTTAGGCTTAGGAATCTTAGGGATCTTAGGGATCTTTTCATGCCCTGCAATACCACCATAACATTTTACTCATTACAAACTCGTACACACATCCAACTCCGAAAGAGCGCTCGTCTCACTATGTGGCATTTGCATACAAAGCGATCCGGAGATTAAGCTGAAAACCTTAAAATATTTTGTAACTCCGATGATTGAACTAAAAATCTACATTATAAATATTTCGGTTAGAGTTTGAATAACATAACATAATGTCACGCCTGTAATCCCCGAAGGGTTAGGCAGATGTGTACCTAATAGTACAGCCATATTTCGCCAGTTATGTTTATGTCCCATGTAAAAGGGGGCGAGTCTATTGCTAAGAGTAGAGTAGAGTTTGAATCTAGGACTTATTATCTAGGACTAAGGCGAGGATTTCGTTTGAAACATTTCTCCACTCTTGTCATCATAATATATCAATTCCCCTTGATCCCTAGGTAAATATAGGTGAAATAAATTGCTTTTCAAACCTGATTCTATAGCACAAAAAAAAAAAAAATGAAACACAATGAAAAAAAAAATGCAATGATGAAATGCAATTATCAATTATGTTAGATTCTGTGGGCGTGAATAACCTTTTAGGTGTACCTGTCGGATGTGGTTCACAAATAAATGGTATTTGATATCCTTTAATTCAGGAAAGGACAGTTTTATCCTTTGTATTAAGATGCCATTCATAAATGTAATGCTGTAACCTGCCAGCTATAGGTACATTATTGTTATCTACCTGTGCCGAAGTGATTAGCGGCGTCGGGCTGAGTAGTTGGCCGTCCGTGCACGTGTGGCCGTTTGCACTCGGCGATGGTCCCGCGGCGGCCGGCGGTAGTGGCTGGCGCCGAGATTGGTTGGGGTACACTCGCGACTCGGCGGCTTGTGCCCGCGGTGCCCCCTTTGCGTTTAAAGCACCGATTAGACGATACGTAGAAGTACTCTTCTGATTGCGCTGTTGATTGAATCTCGCACTATTTGCGGTGAATCGTATTTCTGAGGCAGATATTGTTATAGCCTTGGTGGCTTTAAGATAATCAGACAAGTTAGAACCGAATAAATAATCGTCTATTTTAGTATTTTTTATTATGTCTCTTTTTTGTTTACTTATAGCATTAATGATAGTGAATCTTCTAGACAGAGATTCCATGTAGTGCATGTCGCATATTAACCGTCCTGCATCACTGAGTATTTTTATAATGTCTTGTGGAATGTTTTCGGTTTGTGACAAAGCTACATTCAGTGCTTTGCCGATTGCCGAGATACAGCTAGCCATTTGATTTTGTTTCTGCTCACTGTATGAATCTTTCTTAATGTTGGAATCAGACAGTGCCGATTTTAACTCAGGGTTTAGCACGGGTGCTTTCATGTATATACAATTTTCAGCAGGTGGGTGCTGTTTTAGGATATCAACTTTTTCCTCTTTAGTCAGACCGTTAGTTAAGATGTGTTTCCACCGCGTTGCCAAATCTTTGTGTAAATTGTCTCCAAATGATTTATTTAGTGTGGGGTCTGAATCTAATAATTGCAAAATATCCGGGTCTAATTCATCAGGATTTTCATCAGCAGTTTCTTCGCAATCAGCACATCTCCATGTTGCTTAACGCTCCCCGAGCTTGCGATAGCCTTCTCCGTGACTACAGAACACGGAAAGTCAAAGTGTTTGCAACATACCCCTCGCTGTCCCTCCGCCGCCTCCCATGCCCCCCCGCAGTCGACCATTGTGCAGGTATTTGCCAAAGCAGCCATGCCCTGGCAATACCTGCACCAGACGGAAGGACAACGTCCCTTGTCGCCTCCGTGTCCACTCTTCCAGGATCCGTCGGATCGCCCGCATGGTCCAGTGACCTGCGCTGGGCGTCTCCAGCCTCACCCTCCAAATCCGCAGGGTTTAGGATTGGGCCTACGGAGGCCCAAGTATTTTATGCTTGCCCGTACCGCTATTGGTGCAATACCAATAGTGAGGTGTGCGCCGGCCGGTGGCCGTCGTCGGGGCGCATACTAGCACCTCCGTCTTTTTAAGGGCCACCTTGAGGCCCATCGCCTCGATTCGCCCCACGACGAGGGACGCGCCCTCGACGGCAGAGCGTGCCGCTTCCTCGTAGCTCCATCCCCAGACCGTGATGAGAGTGTCGTCAACGTAGCAAATGACGCCCTGCCCGGGGGAGAGCAAACAGCGCCCAGGGAGGCCCTGCCATTCCAGATACACGCCGAGCTATTGCGGATGCCTCAAAACCGCTCAAGCAGCCTAAGGCCGGGTACCCCAGTCGTAAGTCGCAGCAAATAATTTCTCGATTAAGCTTCAGTGTATAGGGGTTAATTTTCTCAAATGATAAACTTTGGTGTCATTGATTTCATTTTTTATTTATTTCAGTCGCTTATCTAATATCACAAATTGGTTCGTCTTCTCATTCGAAATTCCTTATTTGTAATTAATACATTATTTACATTGTTACAGTTGTTTGGCACAAAACATTATTAAACGTATTTTCAATGATCAACAATTAAAATAATTCACTCTCAACAATAGTTACGAACGTTTTTGACGGAGCGCGTCGTTAGGATATTATATTTTGTACACATTTACACCAGCACTGGCACGCGTCTGTTCGCGGAACGGCGCGCGTTCCCGCGCTATAACGGCACGTGCGCGCCTACGATGGCGACGGCCACGGCCGGTGGGAAGCCGGGCAGACCGGCGCGCAGGCCCGCCAGGCGCCGCGCGTCCAGCTGCACGCCGTTCTCCTCCGCCCCCCGACGCGGCGCATCCGTCAGCACGCCTGCCAGCCGGGGGAACAATGCCGTCTCTTCCGTCTGCACCTGTCTGTCCGTTGATGTTGTCTTCTCTGTTGAGAACAGAAGAAAACTTAATAAGCGTGATAAAATAAAATTATTAATTAAAAAACCTATTTAAAAATAACCTTTTATAAAAATACACTTAAAAGAAGAAGAAAGTAAATAAAATCGAAAATATATAGTTTTCATAAAAGTTTGTCGCGTGAGTATAAAAGGCAAAAAAATACTATACGCGACAACCTTTTTTTATAATATTATTTTAAAAAATTTTTAGTTTTGTTGTAACTATTTCTGATAACCCATCATTATCTCAACACTTTTCTCGTATCCGCGCTATTAACCGTTAAGGAGTTTCCTCTTGAGGAGCCGATCCAGGTTGTAGGATGAGATCTCAACACTTTTCTCGTATCCGCGCTATTAACCGTTAAGGAGTTTCCTCTTGAGGAGCCGATCCAGGTTGTAGGATGAGATCTCAACACTTTTCTCGTATCCGCGCTATTAACCGTTAAGGAGTTTCCTCTTGAGGAGCCGATCCAGGTTGTAGGATGAGGTCATGATAGAGATCATCTTTATCTATCAAAATCGAACACGAATAAAAAGTTTAGTGATGAACGGTTGAAGAGTTCCCTCGTCAGAAGACGATCCTAGCTGCAGGATGAGGTCATGATAGAAATCATGTTTATCTATCAAATATAAACGCGTCTCCGCGCTATTTACCGTTGAGGAGAAGTGTCGTCTTCTCACGAGGCTGACACGCGCAACTTTGTCTCCGTCACATAAGAGAGAGAGAGAGAGGGTCAGAGAGAGTGTGAGTCAACCATATAGACATATGCTATCGCGGACTTTTTTTACCCGACTGCGGTGAAGCTCAAAAGCAGGGTTATGTGTTTGATCTGTATGTATGCGGGTATCGGGTGTGTGGGTGCGGGGTCCGTTTCTATATTCCCTCGTAACTCCTAAACGGATGAACGGATTTGGATAAGGTATACGTCGTTAGATTCGTCTTGGTAGCGCGAGTGTCATTGGTTACATTGAAATAAAAAAACTAAGAAAATTGGCGGATAACGGGTGCCATATCGTGGAGTATATGTCGTGGTTTTGTAAAATTTAAAGTTTCATGCAAACTATAAAGGGCACTGTATTCATTTGTGGTGATTTAAATTTAAATAGTGCTTCGGTTAGTATTAATAACTATTTTTGTTATTTTTTGTCTTTTTGTGGCTTGGCTGAGAAGAGTGTTGTGAAGAATGTGCATGGAGGTATGCTAGATGCAGTGTTGGTCCACGAGAGTCAGAAGGTATGGTACCACCCGATAATTACCACCCACCACTGGATATCACTTAAAAGTTTGACACAGCTTCTCATGTTCGTAAATAAATAAATAAATAAATACTCTACTTAATGAGGAATCTTGGAGTACCGTAGTAGAGTCATCAGACATTACTTTTTGCACGAGTACTTTTTATGAATTTGTAATACTAGCCAGGAGGACTGGCCTGAGGCAACGCGACGATGGTTTATTTATTTGTTTATTTTATTGACCCACTCGGTAGCACTGCCCTCTCACACAACCACTCTTCATTATTTACATTAACCTCCAAACAACAGACAACGCCGCCCATCAGCGCCTGGTTGCCGCGGATGTCCTGTAAACTGCGTCAAGAAAGAAAAAACCCCCCTCTCCACTATTTACTCGGCTCAGAATCGCTACGTAGACTTGACGTTGCTCGGGAAGCAATCGTGGTGCTATTTCATTAAACAGCGCTTCTAAAACCACGGTATCGTAGTTTAGCTCCTTCACAACATCGCTTGACAATTCCCCTTTTCGCTGCGGTATGGGTATTTTCATTTTCCATATATGGAAATCATTTTATCCTCAATCAGTACCAAAGTTTCGTTAATGATTAGGTCATTGTGTGCGCCATCCAGCTTATGCGCGATATCTTCTGATAAAGCGTCCTTGTATTTATCCCACAGCTTGCGGACTATCAAACCCCCTCCGGGTTTGATAGTCCGCAAGTGCTCACTAAAATTGCGAACAGGTTCCTAACTTGGGCTGTTAACAAATGATAAGTTAAGAATTACCATTTGACCCAAATTGTTGGGGTCAACGTTACCATCGGTTCTTATGGCATCCTGTAAATGTATGTAGCTCTCTGCTCGCAGCCTAGTCTGATTAAGCGCTATGTATCTCAAGTGCTCACTCTCTATTTTGACATACATGTCCACCAGAAATTTAAGCAAAAGTTGCCTACACCACAGTAGTAAATTAAAATCGTTTCGCCGGAACATCACGTGGAACGCGAAAAAGTCCATGAAGGATAGCTTTTTGTTTGGTATTGGACGGCTAGTAGCTGGGTTAATTAATTGGATGTCAAAGTTATACCCTTCCTGCCCTTTCCAAAATATGAGCGGGTACTTTAGAGCATAGTAGAATCGGTGAGTGTTTAAATGTTTTTAGAATAGTTATAAAAACTAAAAGTAGTATACTAAAATGATTTGAAAATCATAAAGCATTAAAATAAAACAAAATTCCTAGTTACAAAAAGTGAAAACCGGTTGAGTATCGAACCCGCGAACCATGTTTATTATTTTTGGTAATCTTACAGAATAAAAAAAAAACAAAATAATCACAAAAAGTGGATACTGGCAGCGATTCGAACTTGCGAACCCTAGTTTACAGGGAGGTGGCTGAATCGTCAAGCCACTTACACCAGTGACATTTGGTCTAAAATAGTTGGTCTGTTCTAATGCATGTTATGACAGTTGTCAGTTGTCAAACAGTTGAAGAATATGGACATAATGCAATATTGCTCATACCCCTTAAGTTATTAGCGCTATAACATATAGCTTATGTGTTATTCTAGACTATAGTCTATCTATGTGTCAAATTTCATCCACATCCGTTAACCCGTTCTGGCGTGATTGAGTAACAAACATCCATCCATCCATCTATCCAAACTTTCGCATTTATAATAGTAATAAGATTTTTAACGAATGTATGCCAAAAAACTACGTAATAGAGCTAGTCGCAAACGTTATCCAGTTTGGTACACCCGTGATATCATAACAGATCTTCGACATAAACACAAACTACATCATATTTGGAAGAAGTCTGCTTGTTTAACGGTATACAAGGCATTTTCTGATTTAAGAGCAAACCTTAAGCACCGCATTATGATCGCATATAATTGACATTTACTTCATGTTGAGCGTAATATCAGAGTCAACCCGCGACAGTTTTGTCAGCACATATCCACCCTTCGATGCAAAGGAGGCTTTGAGCCTACAATCAACTATCAGGGTCAATCACTGTCGGGTATCGATGCCGCTAATGCTTTTGCTGATTTCTTTGCCAATGTTTTCTTACCTGAAACACCTGATTTGAATGTCTCCTAAATATGTACTGTTGACACCTTCAGCTTACATTCTTATATAATTATACTGTTAATGACAATTTAAATTTTAAACCATTTTATTTAATGTAGGTATATTGTTATAATTAAGTTAATTTTTGATGACAATTTGAATTTTAATCTTTTTTGTTATTGAATATAATAATTAAGATAAGGTTTTAATAATAATAAAACCAAGTTATAAGGTTTTAATGACAATTTGAATTTTAATAATTGTATTTATTGAATTTAATAATTAATTTAATTAGAATTTAAATTTTAACAATTTTGTATATTGAAAATGTTTGCATGCCGAATGGTGAAATATGGCAGAACTCTGATTTATACCTACTACTATCTACTTATGTATTACCTATATTAGCAAATAAATGCTATTCTATTCTAAAGCAATAGTAACTCCGTCAGTTTAACTAAACTTTCTACTAACGATGTAGAACGTGGTATCAGTACAATATTAAAACTCAGTAGTTCTGTTGGGCCGGATAAAATTCCAGATAATATTCTTAAACTATCTAAAGCTTCCATAGCCAAATCTCTTTGTCATATATTTAACTTGTCCCTCAGCATCATAATCATCATCATTTCAGCCGAAAGACGTCCACTGCTGGACATAGGCCTCCCCCAAGTGTCGCCACATTGACCGGTCCCGTGCGACTCGCATCCAGCGGATCCCCGCAACCTTCACCAAGTCAGCGGTCCACCTGGTGGGAGGTCTTCCAACGCAGCGTCTTCCGGTTCGCGGTCGCCACTCCAGAATTTTTCAGCCCCATCGGCCATCCGTTCTGCGAGCAATGTGCCCTGCCCACTGCCACTTAAGTTTGGCTATTCTTCGGGCTACGTCGGTAACCTTGGTTCTCTTGTGGATGTCCTCATTTCTGATTTGATCACGCAAGGAAACTCCGAGCATAGCCCTAAGCACCGGAAAATATCCGTCTCAATGGAAGCTCTCTAGGGTTACGCCTATACCGAGTGAAGGGTTTGGGTAAATTAGACACTTTTATAGCAGTGATCTAATTTATTTGATATGTTTTGAATCGACAATGCAATCCGTGCTAGCGGCGCGACACAACGACCAAACTTACAAATAACATACTTAGATGGCACTGCTCGCGCGCTTCGTCATAGCTTAACACCTCCCCTCGAAGTCGTGAGCAGATCTTCGAAATTTACATACATTCATCCATCATCGCTAGATTATGCAGATATTCATGATGTTTTGTTCCACTCAAACCTTTAGTCAAAACATCAGCAGGCATTCGATCAGTACATAAATATCTAAAATCAATTACACCTTGTTCGCACTTATCGCGAATAAAGTAGTGCCGTACATCAATGTGTTTCGTTCGTGAATGGTAGTTCTTAGTTTGGGTAAGTTTAATCGCACCATGGTTATCGTTGAATAATATCACACACTCACACTGAACCTCAATGCTATTCAAAACATCACGTAAATACATGGCCTCTTTAGTACATTCGGATATAGCCATGTATTCGGCTTCGGTGCTAGATAAAGCAATTGTTCGTTGCTTTCGCGCTTCCCAGCTGACTGGTGCACCTGCAAAAATAAATGCGAAGCCAGAATAGGACTTACGATCTACCACATTCCCTGCCCAGTCTGCATCAACCACACCAAAAAGAGGCAAGCCGGTTCTTTCATACACTAGCCCGTAATCTGATGTACCTCGCAAATATCTTAACACACGTTTAGCAGCCTTCCAATGCTCAATGTCGTAATTTGTATTGAATTGACTTAAAAAGTTAACGGCATACGCGATATCTGGTCTGGTTGACACTGCTGAGTGCATTAAGGCGCCAATCAAACTCTGATACGGATATTATTCCATTTAATCAATATTCATCAAATAATACACTCAGGCTTCACTAATTTTACATTCACATCTATAGGCGTGATAGCAGGTTTACACTCACTCATACCAAAGCGTTCCAACACTTTATCAATATATGATTTTTGACTTAAGTACACTCTATTTTCATCATCACGACTAAATTCAATTCCTAAACAAGTAGATATTTTCCCCATATCTTTCATTTCAAATGCACTTCCTAACTGTTTCTTTACATTTTCCATCCATACATTATCATTTGCCGCTAGAATCATATCATCGACATATATACCTATTAACATTAGTCGTTCACTCTTTCTCGCAACAATTCAATGATTCAATGGCAATGGCAATGATTCGAAACCGATGTCATTCAACATACTCGCTAACCTTTTATACCACTGCAATCCTGATTGTCGCAAGCCGTATAAAGACTTTTTCAATAAACACACACTATCCACACATTCATCAAGAGTTTCATGCCAGCGTTTAGCTGTCTGTAGTATAACTTTGTCTGTTATTATATTCTTCTGCGAACCGACCTTTTCATTTGCAATTACTTTCTTTAGAACGTCGCTTAACTGATCTGGAATTTCCATATTGACTTCCTTCTTCTTCGACTTTCTTCTTCTTTTTTCTTCTTCCTTCTTTCCTTCTTCTTCTTGGTTCATCTAGTGAACCATTCAGGTAAGCCGTTACTACGTCCATTTGATGGATTTCTAATCCTAACTCAGCCGACAAAGCAGCTATGAGTCTTATGGATGCCGACCTTAAAACAGGCGAAGGCGTCTCATGAAAATCCTCCCCTGGCCGTTGTGAACATCCTTTTGCGACAAGGCGTACTTTCTTGCCAGTACTTTTGGTACTAAACACGAATCTGCTTCCAATAACCTTGCGTTGTTTTGGTCGTGGTACAATTTCCCAGATTTTGTTCTTTATCTGAGACAGATACTCATTTTCTAGAGCAGATTTCCACAAATTCAAGTCGCTTCTCTTCTCTATATCTTTCCACGTCATTTGTTCTATTATTGCTATCCCTGCACTTATCTGTTCATTCGATTCATCCGATTCATTTTTACTATCTGTAGTATTATTCTCTTTCACTGTGTGATATTCTTTCCGCGGTCTGCCCGCCTGACCAGTACGAGTTAGGCGAGGTCTTCCTCTACCTTTTTTAGAGGGTTCTATTAAGTTTTCCCATGAAACTGTTGACTTCCTTTTTCTATATAATTGACCTCTATCTCCATCTTCTTCTGGTTCATGAATTCTTTCAAGTTGTAAAAAAGTTGCAAAAATAAATGCGATAATCTTCACTTTTAACGTTTTCGTTGATGGTAGTCCATCGCGTGATTCCATTGCCGTTCTAAACATGGCGAATGAATCCGGTAAACTGTATAACAATAATATGACTAGTAGTTCGTCTATAACTATTAAACCGATTTCTCTCAATTTGTTTTTCACTCACTGACAGTCCCTGGGCCCATAACCTGAAGGGTTTGGGTAAATTAGACACTTTTATAGCAGTAATCTAATTTAATTGATATGTTTTGAATCGACAATGCAATCCGTGCTAGCGGCGCGACACAACGACCAAACTTACAAATAACATACTTAGATGGCACTGCTCGCGCGCTTCGTCATAGCTTAACACCGAGGACAGGGGTAAAACCAGCAGTTGAAGACTACAGGCCTATTGCTATATTGTCGGCCCCTGCTAAAGTATTCGAACACATTTTATATAAGGAAATTCAAAGATAGGTCGATATGTATATGTGCAGTGAACAACATGGTTTTGGCAACAAAAAATCAGTTAACACCAATTTGCTAACATTAGTTGATTTTATTACTCCTGAAATGGACCGCGGACAGCAAGTGGATGAACTGTATTTCGATTTCCGTAAGGCCTTTGATAATAACGACATCCTGTTACGTAAGTTAAGTGCCATTGGATTTACACCCTGTCATCGTCTTCTGATTTCTGACTATCTCCGGGATCGTCAGCAATTTGTTCGCCTTGGCATGAGCCATATGCATGTGAGTTGTATGAACAACTCACATGCATATCATACAGGATCAGGCGTGAGTCAGGGTTCCATTCTAGGTGACTTGCTCTTCTTGATTATGTTAAACGATCTGCCACAAATAATAAAACAAGCGAAATGTCTACTTTACGCCGACGACCTGAAAATATATGCAACTGTAAACTCTGTGTAGCTCTCCAGCGTGATATCGATGCCTTGAGTGAATGGGCCGCCACAAACAAAATGGAATTTAATATCTCTAAATGTCAAATTATGAGCTTTGGTCATATGTGGAGTCCTATTAAGTACGATTACAGTGTGAGCAGCGAGTCTATAGCCAGAGTATCGACAGTAAAAGACCTCGGTGATCTATTTGATAGCAAATTGACTTTTCATACACACATTATAAGCATGGCTAATGAGTCTTTCAGTCGCTTAGGTTTTGTTTAACGTAACTGTCAAGGTTTTAAAAACAAGGCAGTTATCAGACTCTTGTTCAACGCTTTAGTTCGGTGCAAGCTCGAAACCAGCGCAATGAAAATGTCATGCGCGCATACTATGGGGCTACAGAGGGGGGAAACCACCTGACCGCGTACCGTGTTTGGATGCTCTCTCTGTTTCAAGTGCTTGAGCCAGCTGTCAACGGGTCGGCACAACGACTATCGGATCAGGTGCTAGTCATCCAGCGTAATCGTATGTTGGATGACACCGTACTTGATCACTTGCGGACTGAAATGCAGAGTAGCCATGTCATTGCCACGCCGCCGCAGGCTGTGGTTCCACCACAGTCTACCAAATCGCGATAACGACGTGAGTAATAACATGGTTACTAATGTAAGTACCCAGTGCAATGAGGAAATGAGGAGTGCTTTGGAGGGTGCGATTCGAGAATATCGGTTCATGCAACCCGACCTTAGACCATACCTCCATTTTTTGCCCCATGCATAATAAAAATTGGGCGCTGGTGGCTGTTCTGGATTCGCAGTTGTCAAACTATTTTGATAACTGCGAAGACTTCACCGATGCTCCCTCAATCCTGTATTGTGCGACTGTAGCGGCATGTCGTATAGCTCATGTCAAATTTTCTGATGACAGAGCTACACCACCTAAACCAGCCGTACCGCCATGGCAGGATTGAATGACGTATAGGTCCAGAGCAACTCCTCATTGATATGGCCATTAATCAACAGGTACGCCGTTCCCGAAGGGATCTGTCGACATGTTTGATAGACTATAAGAAGGCCTATGACTTGGTTCCACATACATGGCTCATGAGGGTGCTAGAGTTGTATAAAGTTGATGCAACTTTATACAATGGAGGACAGTCCTTTGCTATCCAGGATGTCGGCAAATCCAGAGGAATAGCGAGCCGATAAGGATAGAGCAAGGTATATTTCAAGGCGATAGTTTGAGTCCACTTTGGTTCTGCTTAGCCTTCAATCCTCTTAGCACGCTGCTGGAGGATTCAGGTCTAGGCTATCGGTTGAGGAGAGGTGGTCAAGTTATATCTCACCTCCTTTACATGGCTGACCTGAAACTCTTTGGCCCCAACGATTTGCAACTGATGGAGCTACTGAAGCCAACTGAAACTTTCAGTAGCGCCATCAGGATGGAATTTGGTTTGGACAAATGTGCGGTCATGCATGTAAAGCGAGGGGAGATTGTGGAATCTGTGGGAACCTAGCTCTCGGATTCCATAAATCTTAGATCCCTCTAAGCAACCGAAACCTATAAGAATTTGGGTATGTAGGAAGCGCTGGGCATCAATGTTGCTGACATGAAGCAATCGTTGAACGAGCGCTTCTTTGGCCGCCTGAAAAAAGTATTTAATAGTCTTTTATCAGGCGGAAATAAGGTAGGTGGATTCAATGGTTGGGTCATACCGGTTTTGATGTACTCTTTCGGCATATTCAAATGGACTCAAACAGAACTAGACGCCCTACCGAAGGTTTTATCTGTGCAATTATGGATGAAGTTATGATGACGAATAACTACCGGAGATTTATTGTGAAGGACGGTACGGTTGACATATGTCGGGCATGCCACCGTCCAGGCGAATCAATCCGTCACAATATCTCCGGGTGTTCTCGTCTGGCTAACGGAGAGTACTTGCATAGACACAACCTTGTAGCCAGGATTATCCATCAGCCACTTGCTCTTAAATACAACCTTGTGGAATCGGAAGTGCCGTACTATAAGTATGTCCCCGACCCAGGTCTCGAAAATGGCAGTATCACATTGTACTGGGATCAATCCATCATCACTGACAGGATTATTGTAGCCAATAAGCCTGATATAGTGGTGGTGGATCCGTACGCCGGGCTTGATTCAGAAAGCGACACTCCTAGACACGACTCGTATTATCAGGAGGTTCCTCTCTCTGGAGCCCTGTTCCCGATACCGGTGGGCTACAATTTTGTATATTTTTAAATGTTTTTTTTTTTTTTTTTTTAACGAATATTTAAAAATTAAAAAATGTAAATAATTTGTAAAAATATAAATAAAGGAAATAATAAAGAAAAAATAAGAACCTGAGAACCTTCAAGTTACGGAGATATTGGGGGTCAAAGTTCCAACTTTTTCACAAGTTTTTTTCTAAATACATGTTTTTAATATAAGATTTTTTAAACACCTCCACGACCCCTGTACTATTCAATCCATCCATCAGTACAATGCTTTGAGTGCGTTCCATCGACCCCAAAAAGAAATGTGTTTCCCAGCAATAATTTTTGCGTAAAGTTACTTAGTTTGATGTACAGAAAGCTTGGTTGACGGAATCATGAAGGGTCTGTTTACATCCTGTATAGTGTGTTTGATTAACGTTTACCGATACTTTAAGGACAGAATTATTACGAGGGCCAATCAAAAAATTCTTGGAATTAATATAAAAAATGCAAAAAAATTAATAAAACTATTTTATTTTTCTATATAATCTCCTTCTAATGCAATGCATTTAGAGTAACGAGTTTCTAACTGTATAATTCCTTGCGAAAAAATAAATTTTTTTCTTGACTCTCAAAAAACTCCTTTACGGCAGCCAGAACCGCGTCGTTGTCGTGAAATTTAGTTTAATGAATATGCTCTTTTAATTTTGAAAATAACTGAAAATCACTAGGGGCTAAGTCCGGAGAATATGGTGGGTGGTCAAGGACATTGAAGCCAGCACAGCGGATTGCATTGACCGCAACTTCCGATCGATGAGCGTTAGTGTGAAGAAGCAACACGCCTAACGACAGTTTTCCACGACGTTTTCCTTTAACTGCTTCACGCACTTTCGGAATTAAATTTGCATAATAGGGTCCAGTAATCGTCTGGCTTTTTGGCATATAATCAATAAAAAGGATTCCTTCACTATCCCAGAACACTGAGGCCATAACTTTGCCAGCGGTAGGAGCAACCCGAAATTTATTAATGCATGGAGAAGATGGTCGTTTCCAAGACATGCTTTGTCTCTTAGTTTCAGGATCGAAATGGTGGACCCACGTTTCATCCATGGTGACAAGACGATGGCATTTTTTTTCCGGATCCTGCTGGAAAATTTCGACATTAAGCTTAGAAATTTCCAAACGTCGCTTTTTATCTTCGTCGGTTAACACTCGTGGAATCTATTAAAATGGATTGAATGCTACCGAATGACATCTTTAGGATTTCTGCTAAATGTTTTATGATTATTCTTCTGTCTTCCAAAACCAGATTCTCAACCTTTTTACCCGACTGTGGCGAAGCCCAAAAGGAGGGTTATGTTTTTGACCTATATGTATGTCCGTTTCTATGTTCCCTCGTAACTCTTAAACGGATGAACGGATGAACGGATTTGGATAAATTATACGTCGTTAGGTTCGTCTTGGTAGCGCGAGTGTTACTGGCTACATTGAAATAAAAACAAAGAAAAATGGCAGATTTCGGGTGCCATATCGTGGTGTTCAAATTTTTTTTTCTTTCTTTACCATCGAGTGGGGTATCAATGATGGGGGTTAAAAGGTGATTACAAAAATATATGTAACTTATATGTTTAAAAGTAATTCGAAGTGACAAATCATATAAAAAGGGAGAAAATCGTATACAGGCTGTCCCACGGCTATGCCACACGGAAGGACCTTAAATATTGTATATAGGAAGTTTTACTAAAAGAAGATTTCATTTAGATTTTTAAAATAATCAGAACTGCGTTCAAAGATTTTTAAATAATCACCTGCCTAAACCGGGAAGCAAACCCGCCAACTCGAAAATTGTGTACACACTACACAATTTTCGAGTCAATTGTTGTTTCCCGCTGTTTCACCCTCTTAGGGGCGAAATTTTGAAAAAATGTTTCTTACTGGATACCTACTCTTCACAAAGAATACACCCTTCAAATTTCATGTCTTTAAGAACAGCGGTTAAGAACAACGCTGTGCGTTGATAAATCAGTCTGTCAGTCAGGACTTTGAATGTTATATTGGGGGATGACTTTGGAAAAACTGTGATACACTTTTGTCATAATTTTAACTGACGAGTATGTACACAAATTTTCGACCGCGAAAATAAAAAGTTTCACAGAAAATTCAACACCCCATTCCATTTAATTTCATGTCCAGTAATTTCATGTCTCTAGGACCAGCAGTTTGGACTGTGCGTTGATATATCAGTCAGTCAGTCAGTCAGGTCTTTGAATTTTATATGTATCCATTTTGTTCAGGAAGATGAACTATAGAAAAACTGAACTAAGACGTACCTATTATTTCTGACATTCATCATACAACGATAAGTAAATGAAGTCTTCTAAAATAAACAATATTTTATTTTCCGTGTGGCATAGCCGTGGCACGCCCCGTATAATAAAAAAGGTTAAATCGTCTGCGAAATCTTTCAACTCGTTACTAAACTAAAAAGCTATAAATAAAAAAGTAATTAAAAAACGGGTTTTTTACCCGACTGAAAAAACTGAAAAGCATAAAACAAGCACATGTTAAATTAAACAAAAGTTGGAAGCAGGCGGGGCCCATTCCATTTTCATAATTGTATATTCAAAAGACTTCTGAAGTTAAAGTTATGTTTCACTTTTTTGTGTTTTTGAAGTCGGTTTCATTTTTTGCAAAAAAGATTTTTTTAATTAATTGTGCATAACTTAGAGAAGGTTTTAAGTTTTGTTTCATTGTAGTCGGTGCTCTCTATCAAAAGATATATACATTTAAAGTGTTCAAGATGTACTTATCGTCATTATGTGAGATACATGCAACGACATCTATTGAACCAAAATGGCACTAATAAAAATGTGCTCACAAGATAACTTTTAAATCGACTGACCGGCTTTTTTAAAAGTTACGATAGAAAAATGTACTCTAGATTAATCTACATTGCATCCTTTTTTGAAAATCTACATTCCATACATTATATTTTAGCAGGTTAACTTCGTGCTCGATAGATTGCGTTTTTCATTTGATTCCATTTTCTGAATCGCGGTCTTTAGTCTTCCGTGAAAGATCGACCCTCGCCCGTGTCAGCCGCCTCAAATTTGGTTTTTTTAACCAACGGAACAAAATGAGGTTCTTAATTCGACGCGTATATATTATATTTTGTTTTATGTATGACACCGCATAACTTTTTACAGAGAAGTCCGATTTGCATGATTCTTTTTTTAGTGAAAACCGTATATCTCACAGTTGGTCCCATTTAAAATTGATAAACCACGTCTATGAGCCCAGACGTGGTTTATCATGCACTTTGATGAGAACTTAGAATATGGCTGTCATTGACGGTCTAACGATGGAGATGGAAGGCAGTTACAAGGGGTTCTTAAGAGTTCACAGCAGCTATACCGTGTCTCAGCTCATTTCATGCACCTTGATGAGATTTTTAAAGATTTAAAAATGTCCATCAAATCCATCTAGGTAGATGGAGTACCGTCATCGAGTGTCTGAGGATGAAGACGTAAGGCTGTCGAGGGAAAAATATAAGTAGAATACTTTAGCCATTAATGAAAATATTTCCGAGAAATTAAATTGTTACCTACTGTTGTTATATAATATACTAATATTATAAAGCTGAAGAGTTTGTTTGTTTGTTTGGTTGGTTGAACGCGCTTATTTCAGGAAACGGTTAAAGTATGTATAGATCATGTATGACGGAATTGTTTATTTTAAAGAGTTCAAAAAAAGAGTCCGCGGTAGCATATACAGTCTATATTATGTCTATCTTTTAAGGTTGACTCACACTCTCTTATGTGTTGCAGACGAAGTTGTGTGGGTCAGCTAGTATTAGTTTAGATTCAAGTAGGCAACAATTTAATTTCTCGGAAATATTAGCATTAATCGCTAAAATATTCTACTTATGTTTTTCCAAATAAGGGCTTTCCTCGACAGCCTTACGTCTTCATCCTTAGACACTCGATGACAGTCATACTCCAGCTAGTTCGATAGTTCTCATCAAGGGGCATGAAATGAGCCGAGACACGATAAAGTTGCTATAAACTGTTGCGGACCTCTTGCAACTGCCTTCCGTCTCCATCGTCAGACCTTCGATGACAGTCATACACAAGGCAGGTCTAAAGTTCTCACCAAGGTGAATGGAATGAGCCCAATAAAAATATAGCTGCTGTAAACTGATGAGGACTTCTTGCAACTGCCTTCCGTCTCCATCGTCAGACCTTCGATGAAAGTCATACTTAAGTTAGGTTTAAAGTTCTCATCAAGGTGCATGAAATGAGCCCAAACAAAAATTTTAAATGGGACTAACTTTGAGATATACGGTTTTACAAAAAAAAGAATCATGCATATCGGACTTGTTTATCCATCAAATATGAACGCGTCTAAAAATTTTCTTCTTGTCCGTGTTATTAACAGTTAAAGAGTTCCTTCGTGGGGAGACGGTCCTGGCTGCAGGATGGGTTCATGATAGTAATCGTGTTTATCCATCAAATACAAACGCGTTCACAAAGTTTCGTGTCCGCGCTATTAACCATTGAAGAGAGAGTGCGCTCTTGAGGGGAAGATTCCTGGCAGCAGGATTAAGTATTGTTGGTCATAAAACTGTACTGTCACCAGAACCAAAATTGTTAGCAAAATTTCAGCTCAATCGGTTAGGAGGAACTGTTTTAAAGTTCCGTTGCAAGATTTGGCCAATACATACTAACAAACTAACAAGGCAAATTGAATAAAACCTTATAAAAATAACTATAGTCATTAAGTAACTGTCCACTATCATGAAATAGTTCTTACCCATGTCGTTGAGCGTGGATAGATCTGTAGAGGGGGTGAGGTCGGGCACTCGTGGAAGTGGAGCGGTGCCGACGAGCGCGGCGCACACGGCGCCCCCGGCCGCGCCCCTGCGCGCGCAAGTGTCCGCGCCCGCGCCCCCCGAGCGCCAGCGCGGCGGCATGAGGCTCCCGCGTACGTTGCGCTCCGGGTGCACGATGATAATGTACAACTGAAAACAGTGCTTCAGAACAGTGGAAGAATTTTTAGTTTAATAACACTGGGAAATTATATGCTGCGGCTCCAACCTTAGGAAGGAAGAGGCAGACGTCCGTGATTCTGGCGCTGATCGAGACAGTGACAGTCATGTTGGTGACGCGCAGCAGCACGTGTCACGCCGTGGCGAAGTAGAGCGGTACGAACGTAGCCAGATCATTATACATATACGAGCAAGTGTTTACCTTAGGAGAGAAGAGGCAGACGAGCGTGACGCTGGCACTGAGCGAGATGGTGACGGCCATGCTGGTGACGCGCAAGGGCACGTGGCTCGCCGTGCCGAAGTACAGCGGTACGAAAGCCAGCCAGATCACGCACGTCGTGTACATCGTGAACCCTGTAACACGTGGTGTGTGTGGTACTGAGACACTACAGCAAAAATCACGCTGCATGCAGTACTGAGGCGGCGCGTACCGATGTGCTTGCTCTCGTTGAAGGCCTCGGGGATCTTACGCGTGAGCACGGCGTACACGGTGCACACCACGATGAGCACGACGGGGTAGAAGAAGGCGATAGTGTAGGAGGCGTCCACGTACGCGTCGCACACTAGCATGTTGTCATCACGCGACGGGTAGTGGTGAATGGCGCGCGCTGGTGAGATGATCTGCCACACCACCACAATCACCACCTGCGATAAAAACAAAACTCGAAAATTTGATGTAAACCAAATACAACAGCAATGCAGGTATGTGATAGGTATGGTAGTTTTATTACCTGAATAGATACTAGTACAGCGCATATGAAGAGTTGCGACTTGGGTGAGATGAGCGAAGGCCGGCGTGCCGAGTGCTTGCTGGCGTCAAAGATGCGCGCGATGCGGTTTGTCTTGGTGAGCAGCGCGGCGTACACCACCGTGAAGCAGAACCCCGTACCGAACCTGCGACCCAACACCGACGTGTAGCTACCGAGCACTAAACACCGAGAACCGAGCATTCGCATGTTCAGGAATAACGTATAGATGTACTTTACGTACCGCTGCAGCGAGCAGAGCACATCGGTGGGGCGAAACACAAGTGCGAAGGTGACGAGGTAGCACAGCATGATGCCGCCCAGCAGCACCAGCGACAGCTCGCGCCCGCTCGCGCGCACTACCGGGGTGTCACCGCGCAGCGCCCATACGCCGCCCACGAACCTGCACACAGCACATGCTCACACACCGACACAGTGCCGGCCCACGCACGTGCGAGCGCACACACTTACGTGGTGAGCATCAGGCCCAGCGCGGAGAAGGCCATGGCGCCGATGGCGGCGGGTGAGTCGGGGCGCAGGTACAACTCGGGTACGCGTGCGCAATGCGTACGCGTCGCGCCCGGCAGCGTGCCCAGCGGACACTCCTCGCACGCTGTCTCCTTCTCCGGCGACCGAATCTAAACATATCATTCAAACCTTTAACAACTGTACTGTCTCTTGAATGATATGTAGTGACTGTTGTGGTTGCGCACTTCATACTGCGTGCAGTTGAAGCAGTGCCAGCAGCAGGACTCCCCCTCCACGTACTGCTTGGCCTGCCCCAGCTCGCACTCCGCGCTGCACACTGACTCCGGCGGGTGCCGCTCGTTCCACTTGAACTGTATCTCTGCACATACAACATTCAGCTTGTGAGACTTTTTGTTCCCCCCATGCCCAAATACCAACTGATACCGCATGGACACAGATTGCTGGATGTTCCATCCTGCACGCACAGTTTCTCATTTTAACTCTCCCTTAGTTCGCGCACCTGCAATGCTGAATGCTCTACTGGCATTGACACCAGAATGATTTGCCTCGAGATAGTTGTGTATCTCGTGGATGTTTGAGTTTCTGTGAGAGGATGTACGAAAGATGATTTTTGCTTGTGCTTGTTCTGTGAGGGGATGCACGAAAGATGACGTTTTCTTGAACAGAATAGTATTTAATATTTTTATCATTTCTTATTGTAAATGTAGAATTTAGCGCTCGTCTGGTTTAGCTCTAAATCCTGGGTTGGTTGATATTTGGTTGATTGGTTATGGTTTGGTTGCTGGTATATCACCACTGGTTAAATTATACGAAATTATATGGTTTAAAAGTTTATATTGATACTGGTTATAAAATGGTAAATCTAAGCTAAATTAGCACTAAGATGGTTTGATATGGTTTGGTTGAGTTACGCGGTTGGTGTCCGAACACGCACTCACTTGGTAATACTTGCGATACATGCTTTTATGGAAATGCACGAAGGCAAAAGTGCTGAGCTGTTCGGTTGCAAATATAGTACCGAACATATTCCCGAGCACAAGATGAGATAAACGGATAAAGTAATCATCAAATCACCTTAGTTAACAAGTAAGATGGTAAACAAAAGTAAAATTAACTATATAAAATGGTAAGTTTTAGTAAAAGTCTTATATTAAAATGGTAAACAAAAGTAAAATTAATAATAAATGGTTGCCTTAAAAAACATAAATTCTTTACACTAACGAGTCTTCTACTGTAAGCACACGTTCTTTACGCACTTTAGGCATCGTAGCCCTTTCCTTTTTCCCCGCACTACGCATAGCACTGGGCCACCGCCTAGCGAAATATGCACTTAAACCCATGTGTTCACTCTCACTTTGCTGACGGTCAGCAGTACTCTGCTTTCGCGGTTGCACTTCACTTTGCACTGTTACTCGATGTGTAGACTCCGATGTAGTCGCCACAGACTCCTGTCTGTGGTGAGGCTCCGCCCGCCTGGTCGTAGAATGCGAGCAGCATCTCACTCTCGTCCAGATCCAGACTACTGCCGCGCATAGGACTACTCCCAGCAGTAGGTAGACGATGGTGTACTGGTGAATGTCATGGACTGATATGCCATCGATCTCTGCTTTGGTGGATTTTAGTGTTTTGATTTGTTCTCCAAGAATGAATAGAGATCTGTTCAGACTCATGTCCTCTGGTAATTCTGCTTCGGTTGGTATTTTGACGTTCACAATATGGTTTATTTGGTCTAGCTCTGGTACGAGCATGTCTGGTGAAAAAAATAATTGGTTGGATTGTTGTTGTAAAGAGTTTAGTGTGAAATCTTTACTTTTAATAAAGCATTTCTGAGTCATGCTAATGACCCCTGCTCGAGTCAGCTGACGAACGGTAACTTGATCGTCACATATGATTTTGATGGAATATGTGTCACAGCAAAAATATAGGTATTGTGACGTTGAGTGTAATTCTACCCATCTGTCTTTGCACACTGTTCTTTCAGTTTTACACCTTTTGTTTATTGGGCTTATTTCGCAAAAGTTTTGGTCATTTTCCAAGTTTAGGATTGGTTTGAAGAGCTCACACATGAGGGATTCCCCGTGATACAAGCATGTATCAAGTTCATGTTGGGTGGGTACAAAATAGGCATCCTTTTTTAGGTTCACAGCGACGTACTCCGATATTGGTATTATGCTGGTCATGCTGTAATTGGTTTGTTGCGGAACTGGTATTATCCTGTATAATTGAAAACTTTCTCGTGCGATGAGCGGGAATGTAATTTCGAAAATAATATATTTTTCTGTGACCCGCGCCTTTGTTCTCAGTAGCTTGTAGATATGCTGAAGGTCTGTCTCTATGTTTGCGATTGGTAAGTTTAAATCTTGAGGTATTTGGCCGTAGATAATTTGTAGCTCTCGTTTGAGCTGCGCTGGTGTCAGTAGATGCAGACTGATTTGGCCATGGTAGATTTCCGATATTGTATCGATCAAAGTATCTTGTATCTTTTTCAAGTTTTGCATCATATTAATGGTAGCTATAGAGACTAATGTGAAGTCCTGTTGTGTAGTTATCACATCGATTTCTTTTTGCAGCTTACTGTTAACTTTGTCTAAGGCATTTAAATGTTTGTTTATGGTTTTGTGTTGTTTTGCTATTATGTCTTCAGTTCTTTGTAGTACATTGTGCTCTGCTTCGACGATAGATGTCAAGTTTTTCCATAACTGACCTTGGTGGTGTTGGTTAAGGTGTATTAGTTCAATGTCCTGCTTGTATTTTTCTGCGAAACTTTCGTCTAGTACTCCGAACAATGAGTTTGCAATGGAGCCGACAGCATTGATAAGGCCGCGTCGTATTCGTAGGCGCTCGCCGTAATGCTGGCTAAGCAACAGCTGGTTGTAGTATTGCAGTTCATTGTAATCGTGACGTATTTGTTGGAGTATCATATGACAGTGGCTGGATTCCATAATTTTTTCGCATGTTTTGTCGAGATAGCTTGTAAAGTCATTGATAGCTTTATCTCCTTGCCAATACGGAGACATGTTATAGTATGTCACTAATTTCCACTTATCCCGAATCAGTTGTACTTTCCCCACGGTGTCAAAGTACAAAGTTTTATTGGTATCAAATTGTGTAATGTTGTATAATGCTGTTGTTGGCAGTATTATACTTAAGAAAAATAACAATGCCAGTGCAATGTTAACTATCTTGGGATAAGTGCTGTGCGTTCTCGTTTTTGGTTGTTCTGGTTCGCTTTTTGGTTTTTCTGGTATGGTTGCTTCCACCTGATTTATTGGTAAAACTGATAGTTTAACTACAGGGCGCTTCATGTAGCCGTTTTTGGTTTTTAGAGTCACTACTCTGACGAGGTCATCTTTTCCTGGATGAACTTCCATCACACGACCCATTGGCCATTTCCCTGCTGGTAAGTTGTCGTCGTGTATCATTACTAAATCACCCACGTTGACGTTCTTCTGGTATTTCATCCATTTGCTTCTGGTTGATAGTTGAGTTAAGTACTCTGTTTTCCATCTCTTCCATACATCTTCAAATAGTTTTGACACAAGATGCCACCTGGTTCTGGCGTCGTCTGCTGTTTCTATTATGGTTAAACCTGGTCGTGCTGATAGAAAATGGGCTGGTGTGAGGAAATTCAAATCCTCTAGGTCTTCTGATAGTGCACAGAGTGGTCGTGAATTCAGGCAAGCTTCTAGTTTTGATAACAGTGTGGTGTATTCTTCAAACGTAAGTTTTTGTTGTCCAATCACGCGTTTGAGGTGGTGTTTGAGACTTCGCACGGCTCTTTCCCAAAGTCCTCCCGCATGAGGCCAAGAAGGTGCGTTGAAATGCCATTCAATTTGTAGTTCCGTTATCTCATTATAGAATGACTTATTGAAAATATTTTGAAGATGGTCGTATTCTTCTTGTAGAATTCTGTTGGCTCCAACGAAATTGGTTCCATTGTCGCTATAGATGTGACGTGGAGCTCCGCGTCGTGCTGCCATTCTGGTTAATGCGGCTAGGAAAGCTGAGCTGGTTAAATCTGAGACGAGTTCTAGATGCACAGCTTTCGTCACCATACATACGAAAAGCGCTATGTAGCCTTTGGTAGTTTTTATCCCACGCCCTTTGTTTGCTTTCACTTCCACAAAGCCTGTGTAGTCGATGCCACAATGATAGAAAGCGCTTTCAGGGTTTACTCTGGATGATGGTAGATCACCCATGAGCTGATATTGTTGGATGGGCTCTTGCTTCTTACATGTAACACACTGTCGTATAACTTTCTTTGTAGCTGAATATCCGCTGATTATCCAATAGTTTTGTCGAATATTTGACAAAGTAAGACGTGCCCCACCGTGGTAGGTTAACTCATGAGCGTATTGGATTATTAGTGTGGTAATTCGATGGTTGTGTGGTAATATGATTGGGTGTTTCATCTCTTTGCTTATTTGTGCGTTTCTTAATCTGCCCCCTACTCGTAGGATACCATCTTGGTCTATGATGGGGTGTAATGGTAATAGTTTACTTTTCGAATGCACGTTTCCATTCTTAAGTAAGCAACGGACATCGCTGGCAAACTCCATATGTTGCACACTTTTAACGATCAGCAGTTTTGCGCGGCGGAGTTCACGTAATGTGAGATAAGGTTGACGGCCTTCTTTTGCAGTAGTTAGTCGTTGTATCCATGCAAAAACTCGTACGATTTTTGCGAAGGAACTCAATTTGTTTAATAAATGGTGGATAATATTTGGTATAGTCATGGTTGCTGTCTGGTGATTTTCCACAACTACTGCGTTTGACTGCCTTATCTCTAAGCTGGTTTCATATGTGGTTTGAGAAATGTCGTGGTTTTGAAATGATTGCATCCATGATGGCCCTTGCCACCACAGATCGTGGTTCTTTAATTGTTTGGTTCTCAATCCACGGCTGGCACAGTCCGCTGGATTTTCAATGGTTTTGACATAACTCCATTTTTCTTTTGGTATTATTTTGGTAATTGCTTTCACGCGATTTGAGACGAATGGTTTCCATCTCGCTGGATCTCCTTGAATCCATCCTAACACTGCTGTAGAATCACTCCAGCAATATATTTCTTGGTTATAAGACTCTAGACAAGTCTGTACCTTTTGCATCAGCTGTGATAATAGTTGAGCACCCATTAACTCTAGCCTTGGTATAGATATGTCTTTACTAACAGGCACTAATCTTGCTTTTCCTGCGACCAAAGTTACCTCGTTAGTATTATTTTGGTTGTTGACTTTGCAATATATAACAGCGGCATACGCCTTGTTCGACGCATCACAGAATCCGTGTAGTTGCAAGCTATGGTTTTCCTTTACTCCTAGCCATCGTTTTACTTCTATGGTATTGATGTCTTTTAATTCTCCCCTTAAGTTTAGCCACTTGACCTTGATATCCTCTGGTAGCGCGTCATCCCAGTTAAGAGTTGATGACCAGACACTTTGAAATAGCATCTTCATGGTGATAGTTAATGGTGTAAGCCAGCCTAAAGGGTCAAATATTTTTGATATGTCGGAGAGAAGCGACCTTTTCGTTGGTTTTGGTGATGATACTGGTTCTAGTTTTGAGTCAAAGATGAATTTATCCTGTTGCGGGTTCCATCCAAGCCCCAATGTTTTTGTTGAGTCTGACTGTTTAAACTCGTAGATTTGCTGGTTCCACAAATCTTTTTCTAAGTCAGCGAGTAATTTTGGTTCATTTGTGGCCCATTTCCGTAAATTAAACCCACCCTTACTGAGTAGCTTAATTAGGTCTGATTTAAGCTGTTTTGCTTGGTCCATTGAATTTGCTCCACCACAGTAGTCATCCATGTAGAAGCACTCTTCTAACGCTTTCGCTGCTGCAGGGAAATTTGGTTTTTCCTCAGCAGCTAGTTGTTTTAGGCACATCATAGCCAAAAATGGTGCAGGCTTTGTGCCGTAAGTTATGGTTGTAAGTTGGTATGTCTGAATGGGTTGGTATGGTGAGTCCCTCCATAGTATCTTCTGATACGACTGATCTTCAGGATGTACCATTATCTGTCGATACATTTTCTCTATGTCCGCGGTGTAAACGAACTGGTACTGTCTCCATTTTAAAATTAGCTCCTGCAGATCTTGTTGGAGGTTGGGACCTCGGTACATGACGTCATTCAAGCTAAGTCCTGATAATGATCTAGCCGACGCATTGAACACAACGCGCAATTTTGTAGTGGTTGACTCAGCACGAGTGACGCAGTGATGTGGTAGGTAGCACTCGGGTTTCGTACTTGTTGCTGACGGCATCATATGGTATAAGTTAGAATACTCATTCATAAACTTTGTATATTCTGTTTTCAGTTCTGGATCTTTCTGTAACTTTCTCTCTAAGTTACGGAATTGTGCCAATGCTAATGGTTTAGTGGAACCTAGCTGTTCCTTGGTTTCTGCTTTAAATGGCAGTCGGACTTGGTATCTCCCGTTTTCTAGTCTCTCTGTTGTTGATAGAAGGTATTGCAGACATTCATGATCTTCGGTGGACATTTCATTCTGCTGGTTGATGTCTTCATTTTCCCAAAATCTGCGTAAGTCGTCCGTATTGTGAAGAACGACGTTACACCTGTATTGTGGTGTCATTGTCCCACAAAGCAACCATCCTAATTGCGTTTGTTGGGCTATTGGTTGATCGTCGCCATCGCCCCTCAAAAGGCCACCTAGAGCAATCCTGCAGTATACATCTGCTCCAAGCAGTAAGTCCACTGGTCGACTGGTATTAAATTCTGGGTCCGCCAAATTAATGTTTTGTATGTGACGCCAAGTTGGTTTTATGAATGATTTATTTGGTAAACTTTTGATGAGATTGTTCATTATAAGGACCTCACCCTCTAAGGCAAACTCACTATAAATTGATTTAATTCGGATGGTCATTACACCCTTGCAGCTGTTTTCTTTTTCGCCTACGCCGAATATGGTTCCTTTGCAAGAGTGTCTTCGTAATTTTAAAACTTGTGCCGCCTTCTCACTTATTAAAGAGATTTGAGAGCCCTGGTCTATCAAAGCCCTCATAGTATGGTATGTGCCGTCATATCCAGGAATTTCTACTAAGGCCGTAGCTAAGAGTGTCTCGGACATGTCATTCCAAGATGCATGGGTTGAAGTTGCTGCTTGTTCATCATTGGTCAGACATGATGTCGCAAGTGTGTGTGCAGGTTTATGATTTGGTTTTGCCGATGTGTTTGGCCTGTTTTTGGTTGTTATTGCGTCATGCAATAATGAATTATGTTTAGCGTTGCATTTGCGACATGTTTTATTAGAAAAACAAGGTTTATTTAAATGGTTGAATAGGCAATTCGTGCAACAATTTAAATGGTTGACAGTTTTTAGTTTTTGCTCATCCGACATTTGCAAAAATTGGGTACACATCCATAACCCGTGGTCAGCATTACACAATGCGCAGGTGATCGACCGCGACACGTGTAACGATTTCGTATGGTTTTTCATGTTGTTTGAATAGCCTTTGTATGATGATTGTTGGTTATTATTTGAACTATAATATTTCTTCTGGTTTGCTTGATAATTTTGGTTTTGTGGTTGGGTGGTCAACTTTGGGTTATATGTTTCTTGTTTACGCCGCGATGCTTCTAAGGCGGTAAACTTGTTTTCCAAGAAATCTAGGAATTCTTGAAGTACTGGTAGTTCCCTGGGATTCTTCACTGACTCTATGTATTCGGCGAATAACTCACTGTCAAGTTTCTGTGCTAGCAAAAGTACCAATAGTGGATCCCAGGTGGTGATATCTACTCCTAAGTTCTGAATTGCGTGGAGACATTCTTTGGTCACGTCATGCAGTTTTTTGATCGCCCCGATGGATTGTTGCTGCATATTAGGAATGTTCAGAAGTATGTTGATGTGAGACGTGAAAATAAGTCTGTTGTTGCTATATCTGTGGTTTAGTATTTCCCAGCATACCTCGTAATTCTCTGAGCTAATCTGAAGATGGTGGATAAGACGCTCAGCTTCTCCTGTAACTTTGCTCTTTAGAAACTGCATTTTTTGTGCGTTTGATAAAGATGGATTTTTATGGATAGTCTCTGTGAATAAGTCTTTAAACGATGTCCAATGGTGGTAGTTGCCTTGGAATGTTGGAATATCCATCTGTGGAGTAGATTTGTCACGATGTGATACAGACCACATTTTCGAGTTAATGGTTTTCTTTAAATCGTTATACATTTTCTCATATCTGTTGAATTCTTCTTGGTACCAGACATCCTCATCCCCGTTTCCACCTTCTATTTCCCAGTGCAGGCTATCTATAATAGCCCAACGACTTTGAAGAGACTTTAATGCATCGTCGTACTCCCACTTGTTCTGTAATTGGTCTATTTCTATGGTAGCTACTGTTCTCATAAAAGCTCTAAAATGGATAGTCTGCTTTTTTATCATCTCTTCTAGCTTACTGTCTCTGCTCGTATCCCACCGTTGCTGCTGCGGTAGCTGTGAATGAGATGATTCCCCTGCTTGTTTCGATGTGCTTGACTCTGCCGACGGTTGTTGAGGTTCTTGCTGCTTTGACAACAGGTTCCCCATGGTTTTGGTAATTAGCTGCTTGATAGACGAATAGACTTCCTCCGCCTTATCAAAACAATTTTTAGTGAAATATACATGGTTAAATTCTGAAAGTTCACAGCACTTTCTATGGTTGCGCTGATATTCTCTCCAATAATTTTCTAATATCTCCAACTTCCGTTTGCAGTAATCTATGGTTTTTCGCTCAGCCCCGTCTTTCTTAATGTTAGTTAGAAGTTTAACCAAAGAGTCGTAAACCTCCGTTTGGCTGACTGCTAACTGCTCCATTATTCTCACGGTCAGCTTAATACTCAAGTGAAAATAAAGTGTAAAATGGTTTGGTCTGACCTTATATTCTCCTTACGCGACAGCTGCCCAATTTCTTCCAAATTGATGTCACTGCCTATCTACTTTCCCTACAAACTGGTAAAACAAAACACTGGTTGCAAGGTCCCGGCGCACAAACACTTCACTGTACTTCGCGAACCGAGGCCCTTAATGCTCGAAGGACCATGTAGAATTTAGCGCTCGTCTGGTTTAGCTCTAAATCCTGGGTTGGTTGATATTTGGTTGATTGGTTATGGTTTGGTTGCTGGTATATCACCACTGGTTAAATTATACGAAATTATATGGTTTAAAAGTTTATATTGATACTGGTTATAAAATGGTAAATCTAAGCTAAATTAGCACTAAGATGGTTTGATATGGTTTGGTTGAGTTACGCGGTTGGTGTCCGAACACGCACTCACTTGGTAATACTTGCGATACATGCTTTTATGGAAATGCACGAAGGCAAAAGTGCTGAGCTGTTCGGTTGCAAATATAGTACCGAACAGTAAATGTTTCTGTGTTTTGTCTGTGCAATAGCTTGGATTTATCTGTTATTATATTATTCTGCTGGGTTGTCTTATTTTGTTTTTATTATGGACACTTTTAACGTGCACATCTTGCTACATCGTTCTCACATAATGTACCATCTCAACATGAATGATGGAACCAAGGTTTTGTAACAATATTATGATTTAAAAGAGTTTCTTGCCTGTTCTTCTTCATAAAGATCTACGCTAGAGATTGAGCAACTACAGTACTTTTACAGTTTTTGTGTCTTGTGACTGGGACTGTAGCTACATTTCATTGTTGTCTTTATTTCGACAGTTCAAAAGTGCCTGTAACTGGCCTACTTGAAATAAATGCTTTGATTTTGATTTTTGTTATGTTTTGTCAAATAAATAAATTGGGAACACCCAAATACTCCGAAATATTTTATTCCGAATTTATCGAAATTCGGAATAAAATATTTTGGATCTTACTTCTAGGATTATAAGTAATCTATGTATGTACCTATAGTACATACATAGATTTACATGTACTTGCTTATAACTTGCAATTATTTGTTCATAGTAATATCAATTAAATTAGATATGTGAAATATTGATACCTTGGTTTGAGATTGGACATCGGATTTACTGAATTTTATCTGAAGAGTATGTACACAAATTTTCAAGTCAATCGACCCCGAGAATAAAAAGTTTCACAGAAAATTCAACACCCAATTTCACCCTCTTAGGGGTGGAATTTCTCCGGAGGACACGGTGCAGCACACTGTGGAGGCCTGTCCCGCTTGGGCGGAGCAGCGCCGTGTCCTCGTAGAGGCGATCGGTGGCGGCGACCTCTCTCGCCCGGCCCTGGTTCAAGCCATGGTCCGGAGCGAGAGGGAATGGGAAGCCGTCACCTCCTTCTGCGAAGCAGTCATGCTAGTGAAGGAGGTGGCGGAACGTGAGAGGGAAAGAGCCTCACGTCCCAGCCGCCGCGGGAGACGCCCTGGGCGTCGGGGGTCACGTGGTGGCCCCCGGCCACCGTAGGCCTGTGGACGGCGAGTTATGGGCTAGCTCGCCGTCCAGCCGTCTTATGACGACAGGCCGTGTCGACGGCGCGTTCGTATTCGTGTGCTCAAAGAGATGTCAGCAACCACGTAGGGGTCCGCACGGGCCGATGCCTGCCAGGGCTGCGGGACTGTTCGAAAGAGATACCGCGGCCCTGGAACACAAAGGGCAAAGAAGGAACATGGATGGGTTTTAGACAGTATAAGTCTGACACTCCCTTCCGCTCCGCCCAGAGCGGGGGGGGGGGGGGTCATTTGATGATTTCCCATCCTAAAAAAAAAAAAAAAAGGGGTGGAATTTCCAAAAACCGTTTCTTAGTGGATACCTACTCTTTACAAAGAGTACACCGTCCAAATTTCATGTCTCAAGACCAGCTGTTTGGGCTGTGCGTTGGTATATAAGTCACTGACTGACTGACTAGTCAGTCAGTCAGGACTTTGAATTTTATATGTATAGAATATAGATTTTGAACCAATCGAAATGAACAAAATCGGTATTTTGAAATTCGTATTTGTGACTGACGGAATAAAATTTTTCGTATTTATGTAGGGTACCCAAATAAATTACTATGCAAACATTACGTTTAGTACAAGTAATATCATCGTCACAGTGGCACACTTAGGGTGTACAGTTCTGTTTTCAGTACCGTCCATATCCAGCTCGAGCTCGCCGTCGAGGTAGCGGCCCACCTTCAGCCAGCGATACACTCCGGGCGATACTTGCTTGAAGTGCAAGATGTTATAACGCGCGGGGCCATCTCCATTGCTATCGAAATGGAATTCGTCTCCGCTAAGACCTGCCAATTTAACACGAATTTTCGTTTACGCTAGGCATTTTAGACAAAGATATATACGAAGCTACTAAACACATTTCTATGTAGTAATACATACAGTGATAAAACAACCAAAGTCTTAGTAATTGAATATTTAAATAATATTGTATTTTATTTTTTGTTTTTTTTCGTAATTGTTCATTGAAATATTACAACTGAACGAACGAACTTGAAACTGATTCTGATTGTAAAGCGAGTAATGTGATTGAAGCCAGAATATGACGTGTGAGGAGACCTATGAAGCGCACTTGTCGGAGGTAGCGCAGCAGCGTGGCTCCGCTGGCGGGGCGCATAGCGTCGCACAGGCCGGGCGCGCCGCCGCACAGCTCCGCGTGCATATCCCTGCAACAAGCCGCCCGTGAGTGAGACGCCGCACGTGAGTGAGCGCAGGCACGCATGCCACCCGCTGTACCTGTTACCTGATAGCGTGGGCGAAGGCGAGTACGGCGTCCGTCACGAACTGTAGCTGCGCCTCGAACTCTATATTGTCGGCGGAGAGGCGCTCGCTGCCCGAGCACGCGCGCGCGTACTGCACATTGTAGGGCGTTCGCGCGCTGCCCGGGTACCGACACTTGAACTGATCCTCCCAGAATTCTAAAATCAACATTTTTTGATTTAGACGACTAAGAAAACCAAAACGGACGCTACTAGACTAATAAACGTCGAAAAGAGTGAAGTCAAATACAGAAACAAATTACCGACAAACCAGGGGTTCCTCGGATTGTTTTCGACGGTGAGGTTGAGGAAGTATTCCTGGAAGCCGCGCACGGGGTTGGCCTGCGGCTGCACGCTGATGGTCCCCTCTACGGCGGCCTCGTTGCCATCGGATACGAGTGCGCGCGCCGACCAGCCGTCCGAGCCCACCCAGCCGAACGCGTCCGTGGCGCGCATGCGCACCACCGCCGCCATCACGCCCGCCACCTCCTGATCCGAGCCGAACACGATCACCCCTGCAAGCACACACGCGTCACCTACTACAGCCGACATGCGCGCACACTGCACTGTAGTGCTACGAGTCCATGTCGTACCTCGCGCGCGCGGACGGCTGAGCAGCCGGGCGACAATGGCGTCGTACGCGCGCTCGTCTGCCTCGCCCGAGTCCTTCACGAGCCGTTCCTTCACAGCGATACATATGTCATTCCTAGCCAGAAGTGTTTCCAGCTCTTCAAATGCCTGGAAAAAAGTTTTTAAATATTTTTAAATATTTTTTGTTATTGTTTTTTTAGTATAGCTGTCCAGTTATATTACTCTATAAAAAAATTAAGATTATTGAAATGAAACTGTGTACTTTAATGCCGTAGTTCGATTCCTCGTAGATGATGGAGACGTAGCGCCAGCCGAGCTTCTTGACGATCTCCACCATAGCGCGCACCTGGTGCAAGTCGGACGGGATGGTACGCGTGAAGTACTCAAAGCGGGCCTTGTTGGACAATTCTGGCGACGTGGAGAAGAACGACACCTGCGGCGAGAGGTGCACGTTACAGAGTTGCAGTGTGCGGGTGAGCGAGTGCGGCGGCACTAGCGGGACGGGTTACCTGCGGGATCTTGAAGAGGCGCAGCAGGTTGGCGACCTGCACGGACGTAACGCTGCTGGCGGCGCCCACCACGCCGCTGATCACCTTGCGCACGGCTGTCGCGTTGCACGCGTACTCCTCGTCGTCTATGTTACTTATAGAGCCTACAATAAACATACACGTTCCCAAAACGTATCAGGCTGATATCGTTTGTCATAAAAAAAAAATATGATACCTATTCATGTTATTTTATATTTTTGGATCAAAGCAAGAAGTAAATATTTTTTAATTTTGCTTGGGTAGAACTTAAATAAATGACACGAGTGTAAGTTTGAGTAACATGCGTTGTTTGTGTATAGTTCTGTTAAAACTATATGGCGGCTTGGAAGTTAGCTGCGATCTGCGCAGGTATAACGGCTCAAAATAATGGTGGCTCGGAACATCTTACGTAAAGCTGCGTAGAATACAATTTTAGGTCATCAGCGGGGCGCAGAAGAGGCATCGTCTTGACTGTATAATGTGCAGACCGTCACTCGCAGCTAACTTCCGAGCCGCCATAAAGTTTGAACAGAACTTTACCTTTGATGAAGTCGAGCGCCATCTCAAGGCCGTAAGTGTCGTTGTCGCAGTCATCGAGTACATGCGCGCCGAGGCGCACGGCGGGCGGCGCCAGCCCCGCGCGTGCCGCCGCGTCCAGTGCGAACAGCATCGCCTCTAACGCCTGCACGCCGCCTTGCGCCATCACCGGCCCGCAAGTGGCGCCCTCCGACCGACTGTGCACCTGCCACACCACACATATCTCACTAACACATATTGCACGTTGCACGGCACTTATCAAATAGTTCCCTCAGTCAATCAGTCATCTTGAGCATCATTTTTCCTTAGTTATCTACCTACTTTGTATAAATTATTCGACTATTCCCCTTATTCCTACAATAGGAAAAAATATTGAATTTTATGTATATTTTTTGTATCGTCAGAGTATCCTAAAACCAGAAATAATAATGAAAAAGTCTAGTATATCTAGATTTTTAGAAATTGCATGTCCAGAACTGGAAATAATGGTGTTATAGTAGTATCTTATGCGGATGATACAGCTCTGTTGTTTGCAGCTAAATCAAGAGCTGAGGCCTATGAACATGCTCAGAATGGCTTCACCATTATAAATTATTGGCTTCAGAATAACCTTGTAACACTAAATGCTGCTGTTAAAATAAAATTATTAATTAAAAAACCTTTTTAAAATAAGCTTTTATAAAGATGCACTTAAAAAAAAAACCTTAAAGTAAAAAACCGGCTAAGTGCGAGACGTACTCAAACGCACACAGGGTTCCATAGCACCAAACAATATAATAAAATATTTTGAAGGCTCATTCATAATTATGTTTTATTGCATTACATTCAACAGCAAAACTAACTTTGTTTTTGATAGTATGTTAATGAAAAACAAAGTTACTGCTGCAGTGTGATGACAAAGGCCCATATCTCAAAAATTAAACATTTAATCTTATTCAAACCAATTTTCGTAGAAAGTGTTTTTACGTTCTACAATCCTAATTTTTTTCAGAATTTTCCTCTTCTTACTTTAGAAATTAGAGGGGGGCACACATTTTACCACTTTGGAAGTGTCTATCTTTCAAAGGATTGACTTTGAGAAAAAAGAGTTTAGGAACCTCAATGTGATTTTTAAAGACCTGTCTATGGACACCCCGCACGAATAGGTTTGATGATTTTTTGTTTAGCTTCAGTTCCATGTGTGGGGAAATTAATCCTCCTTTAATCTTTTATTTTTGTATATAAAAAAATGGCACAGCAGTACTATCCTTTTCTCAAAGCTATTCAGACCATTTCTGACCCCCGTAACTTCGTTGTAGATAATGCTAGAAGCCTGAATTTTCAATGACTAAGAGGGCGGGCATATTTATTTTATTTCTTCTACGCTGATCTGGGAGAAAAAGAAAAACTAAGATTGTATCAGCTGCTTTTCGCTCCGCGCATGTCATAAAAGTTGACTCAGGGATAGGTTTACTCTTAATTTTAAATCTAAACAATAACCAACTTAGGGCATACGAACTGACACAGTATGTAAATGGTCTAAGTTGGACAGTTGGCGTAAAAACAGGACGTCAATTTTGGGGGGTAGCGGAGGAACATTATCTGAATGTCAACGGTAGCGTTAGTAGGTTCACTGTTTACCCATCCACCCACACTGGACATGCGTGATGGGTTATTTGTCTAATCCCCTCCATTCACATGACAAAGAAAAAGAAACGCAGGCCCCTAGTGCCCGTCGTCTCTAGTTGTGCTGCTGCTGATGACGGTGGGCAAGAGCACCCTAGAGCAGGAGTTAAAGAATCCCCGAGCGATATCCAACTTCCGTCATACGACTAGTACAAAGGAGGCTAAGCACAAAGGAGAATGGCAGATGTCCATGTAATTTCAGTACCGCATAAAGACGTTGCGTATCTTAAAGTAAATATGTGCATTTTAATGCTTTAATTTAATCTAAAAGAAAATGTAATCGTAGCATTTACGTAGGTGTTGGAAAAATGTTGACATCGACTTCTAACCTCAAAATATTAAACCTAAATGAATTAATATTTTAAGGTTAGAACCGTGAAATGAATACTTAAGTATATTTTATACATTTGCGCTTGGCTTTTACGTCACCTTATTTCTTGGCGCGCATTTCACTTCGTTATATTCTACCGGCCTCTGATTCTCTACCATTGAAGAACTGCATCTCATCTCATAAATGCGACTAAGTACATAGTAAGAATCCGTCTTCGACGTTTGTAAAAAGGATTTATCACATATTATTTTGATATTATTAACAACAAAATATTTGGATCTCAATGAGACCATACTGTCCCACCCACTGCTAGGCATTGGTCCAGTCTCCCTAATTAATTATTTTTATCTAAGGTTACCTTGTATGTAGGTCGATAGATACTTCCTGTTAAATACTTATTTACAATTATTCAAACACTATTAAAAACATTAGGAATTATTATTTATGATTTGTAATGGCTTTTTTCCCAAAACATAAATTGATATTACCAACGGTAAGAATGTAATTATTGTATACATTCTTCCGCTCCCGTGCTAAGTAGTTAAAGCATTTATGATATGATAGGTAATCGAAAACAACGATAGTTCCACAACCATCCAAACCAGAGACAATATAGTTTGTTTTCTACATTTGTCCACCCGGGAATTATAACAGTACCACGAATCGTTGCATCTATAACATGTATGTTACTTACATACTTATATATTGATAAAGGATTATATCTCTGTAGATAATAACTGATATATTATTATTCTGGCAGCTTTATAAGCTACGTCGGCAATTTGCGTCCAGGAGCGCAGAGTGGTGTTCCTTATCCGGTCAGTTATTTTTACATTCAGTACGCTGCGCTCCATCGCTCGTTGGCAAACTTTGAGTTTGGACTTCTGGACATTCGTCAAAGCCAAGTCTGTGCACCATATGTCGGGATGGGGAGAATACACTTGTCCCTTAGCTTGCGTTTTAAGGGGATAGGTAAATCGCTCTTGAATAGCTCTTTCATGGACCAATAGCTCTTCCAGGCGTTTTCCGTGCATCTTGCCACTTCTTTATCTTGTCTCGCCTGGAAGGAGACTAGTTGGCCCAGGTAGATCTATCTTGGACATAGTGTATTTTCTCCCCGTTTAAGTGTACTTTGATAGGTGAACTATTGGTCATGAGTATATTTTTGGAGATGTTCGTCTTCAGTCCAACCTCAAGGCATGCTTTGCTGAGTCCTTGAAGCATATTTTCCAGTTCCTCAGCAGATAAAGAGTAAAGTACAATGTCATCAGCGAAGCGTAGATTTGTCAACATCGCCTCACCGAGACAGATACCTCTCTCTTCCCAGGCGGTCGCCAACGTTCTAAAGACTTCTTCTAGGGTAGACCTAGCCTTTCTAATTTTATAGCGGCTGTGCTGCTGGTATAGTTATTTTGTAAAAGACGTATATAGGTAGATTCTTCATTTTGATTGCTAAGAGTGTTAAAGATGGCAGAGTGCGTTATACTATCGAATGCTTTCGAGTAGTCCGCAAATGCAAGGTAAAGACGGGCTAATAAAATTAGAAAAAAAAGAAGGCACACTATACTCAGGTATATTCCTGAAAGCAGGTCAAGGTTCCTTCATTTTGTTACTGACTCGCTCTTTCTTATTAAAAATGCGAAAGTTTGTGAGAATGGATGGGTGCTTGTTACTCTTTCACACGAAAACTACTGAACGGTAGACCACACAAATATAACTATTCATAACACTGGTCAAAAACTACGTTTATCCTAATCAGTGGAATCAACTTGGATGGCAACACTAGCCAATGTCAACGTCAGTCCAAAAATAAATTATTTTATTTTTAGGTTTTTCCTATCTGAAAGTGGCTAAAGTATTGTTTGTAATGCTCGGTGCATCGTATTACACTAGTGGCGGTGTTATCTTGGCTACTTCCCATTTGGTAAACTTCCCATTTCGTAAACCTCAAACTGTACCTACTAAAAAGTTGCGTTTGGTAAACATTTCGTTACTTCATACATTTAATCCCATTTGGTAAACTTTGTTAGTATTGATAAACAGTCACTGATTTGGTACGTTAACGTAAAAAAATACATACTAAATCAACTATAAAATATAAAAACAATAATAATCACAGATTTGGTACAATAACATAAAAAATACATGCAAAATCAACTTTTAAATATAAAAACAAATAATAATCACAGATTTGGTACATTAACATTAAAAATTACACACAAAATCAACTATAAAATATAATCACAGATTTGGAATATTAACATAAAAAATTTACTACCTACACTACAAAGTTAAAAATCAATAAATAAATTATAAAGTGATACAAGCAATTCTTGATAATTCGTTCAAACAATTTTCCAATGATATTTTTCCACTTTTGTAATCGCCGAGAATATTGTTAATTCGTATATCATTTTGGATAGATTTTTTTCTTCGTTTTGATATACTTTCTCCATTATTATAAAAGCTGTAAAAAATTGTTATGATTAATTAAAGTAATAATTATAATTTTTATCATATGTGTCGCCTAAAAATACAGGTCATTGAAACAAAAATATGTACCTTTTCAGAAGATTTTCATAATGTTTAATATTGCCTGATATCGTTTCGAAAAATAAAAGAATTGATGGCCTTTTTCCAATTTCACTATTGAAACTCCAATTCCAAGATTCCATGAGGTTTGTAGTGCGGTGTCTTTGTGCGTAGCAGCACCAAATATTCATCATATCTTCATTTTCCAACCACTGATCCACAAAGTAGTCATTGAATTCAGTTATAGCTTTTTCTTCAAAACTGTAACAGAATTAATTCGTTGAAGATTATGATACGAAAAACCATATATTACCTAGTTTCTAACGCATAAAAATGGCTGTAGAAAATGGTGGTAGAAGAAATATCCAGAACTAAACGCGTTCATTTCAATACTGCAAAATTAATTTACCTTTGACTCATAACGTATAGCCATCCATCGTTTATGTCTTCTTTTGGTAAATGTGCCAGAGCCATACATAGTTTGACGTGATAGTGAGATTCTTCATGTTGTAATAAGCCAAGAGATTTTGCCTTTCTTAATAGCGCTCTGCCAAAGTGAACAAAACACCCCTTAACAATTATGTTTGGAAATGTCTTTTTAATTGCATTTATTGGAGCTTTTTCGAAATCCAAGGTAATAATATCGGCTGTCCACTCTGGTAAATGAAATTTTAGTTTGTAAAACAGTCTTTCATATGTAGTTTCTTCTTTGTTTGTCAACACTGCATAAAAAAATGGTACAATATTTGTCCCAGTTTCTGTACTTCCTATGTCTCCGTGTACAACGTATAGTTGAAGAAACGGCTTTGCACAACATTTGAACGTTCCGTCCGCAAAGTAGTGACGGACGTCATTTAAATGTGCAATTGCACTCTTTGAACCAAACACAATCATTCTATTTTCACCGTCAATCTCATCAAACAATAAATTGTCTTTAAAACGGTCAGGAATCACGATTTCTGTAGAGTTAGAGTGCTGAGATTTTGTGATTCCTAGTTGTCTATTTCTGTGTCTATACAAACTGCTTTTAACTTTGTCAAAATTTGGTAATTCTTTAATAATTTCATAACCATTATCTTTCAGCTTTTTAGTACATTTCCTGTATGTAGCTGGAATCGGCTTCAGATCTTCACATATAGTTTGTTTACATTTTTCGATGGCTACTTTCACTTCATTTTTTTCAAAATTCGGAATACAAGAACTGCAGTGAGCATTTTCTCTTAATACATGGCTTCGATTTGAATTCAAAGTTACACTTGCTGAACATCCATCTTTTCTATTAACACAGCGCCACCAACTTGAGGGCTAAGAAATTCTGTGCATTATATTGAATGTGACGATCACAGTGTTTTGACTGAAGTGGCCTGGGATTAATATAATATGCCTATACGCGGTGAAATACTGTGCCTGGGATCGGAAATGACAAAATAGTAAGTTATAATAGTTGACAAGAACATAAAATCGGACAGATTTACAAAATTGGTTGATAAAAACCGGTGGTGAATTAGAAATGTTTCTTGTAATGTAAACAAAGAACAGATGATTCATCATATGTGACATTGACCAATCACAAAACGTCTGAAGAAATTTTGACGTAAAAAAATTCGTTCAGAAACCGATGTCACGCGACTTGAACACGAGTCTTTTAGCGCTTCGTTAAAGCGGGGTTGCCAAGTAAAAGAGAACAATTTTGCTGATACTAATTAACAATAGCATGGGGGATGAAAACATAATGCTGAGGAAGAAACAAATCCTGTCTACCTCGTTCTCAGAAACGTCACTTTTCGATGCTATAGTTATGAGTATGCCAGAAATTTCACTGTGAGACGATGAAACTATTGTGACGCTACAGGAAGAGATCAATGATTTAAGGAATAAGTTGCAAAGCGCGAATCAGGAAGTTGACAATTTGCTTTGTGAGAATAAAAATTTAAAGTCGGATCTATATAAATGTAACCGTGTCATAGAATTATATAAGCAGGTGGGTGCAGGAGAAGCCAAGTGTAACATCAAGCCCAATAAAAAAATCTTTTGGAAATAAATCTATATGCCGAATAAAGACTTTGAATAAGGAGACCCAAACCAGTAATCTCACTGATCATACGTCAGCAAAATTAAAACACCAAACATCGACAGCCTGTAGTAATAATCAACTAAGAACGGAAAATGCATGCAAACAAACACAAACGGATTTAAATGTTGACCCACCAACAAAAGAAATTATAAATAATTTGGACCACTGTAATTTAAAACGTAGCAAAATTTGCATCTTAAGCACCGACAACCGGAATAAACTGCTTGACATTGCAGAAAAAACTATAGATGAATGTGAACTTTGTCACTACATCACACTCTTGAAAGGCATGAAAGAAAAACTGGCAAACTTCACCATGCTCGACTACTGCATTATATTGATAGGTGGCGAAGACTTCCAAGTCACATGTAAATATTATGATAGTATTTTGTTATAAGACAAGTTTTACAAGAAATCGCATTTACAAACATTATTATATGCACACCAACCTACAAATTCTTTATTAATAATTACTTATACAATTCGAGAGTGGAAACTTTTAATAACTTGTTATATCTGGATACAGCTACTCATGGACATGCTTATTTTTTAGATAGTAGCAAGAATTTAAGTTATGATGATACCATGTTCAATAGACGCACGGGCATGATAAATTACTCCGGAATGAAATCTAGTTTTAATGATATTTCTAATATGATTATCTAAATTCAAAGTGTAAATACTGAGTATGAAATATGTGAACTTGACAGAATTATAACACCTTGACATATCTGCGACTAGTACAGAGGGCCAAAACTCGCAGTTTTTTCTGTAATACTCTCAATATTCTGCACCAAAATATTGCCGGTTTGTTGAACAAATCGGACTTATTGACCATTCAATTGAAAAACCTTGAAAATCAAGGAACTATTGTAGACGTTCTCTATATAACTGAACATTTTATTCCATCTGGCCATGAAAGTTTGTTGTACCTTCCTGGTTTCCAGCCCGCTGCTTTCTTTTGTCGCAAAACAAATCGCGGAGGGACTTGCATTCTAGTTAGAACTGGGCATCAATATAAAGATCTGCCTGATATTGCTAAGCACTCTGTGTCAGGCGTTTTTGATATTTGTGGAATTGAATTGACAACTCATTCTATTATTGTAATTTGTGTTTATAGAATTCCTAAATACAATTACTTGACATTTTATGATAAGCTTGACAGTGTTTTGAGTAAGTTATGTTTGTAAAATAGAAAAAAAAAATGTTGTATGGCTTAGTAGTAACACATGTATCGATAATTTCGCGCATAACTTGCGAAGAGGATGTAAAGCTGAAATTATAGATCTTATCCTTTCTGATCACACGTCACAAATACTCAGAACATGCCGCTTAAAATTATGGAAAATTGTAAAAAAAGACTACTCCACAGAGAACCTCATAAAATTCCGAGAATGCATTCGTAGTTTAACTTTTACGGATGTATATGAAAGTAAAGATGCCAATATAGCTTACAAAAGTTTATATGAAACGTTCTCCCTATTTTACAATCTTTGCTTTCGTGATAAAATAATAACTATTCAAACTAATAAAAATGTAAAATGGGTATCGCGCGGCATAAAAAGCTGTAGTAAGAAACAAAGAAAATTACTGTGGACATACAGACTGAATCCTGTACTAAAAAATAAAACTAACTTTAAAAAATACTCTTCACAATATAAGAAAGTTATAAGACTTACACAAAAAGCTCAAAATGATTACTTTATAAAAACCTCGACGAATAAGTCGAAAGCTACATGGCAAAGTGTCAATAGACTTACAAATAACTATCCTAAAGAACAAATAATGACTATTGAAAAATGTTACCAGACCTTTTCAAAACCTATTGACATTGCAAATGCATTTAATAATTATTTTATAGATGACATTGAGAATAATCTTAAAACTGATATGGAATTCGACAATACATTATATAATCTGACAAGCCAATCAATGTTTATGCAGCCTGTTTTAACAATGGACGTAGTTTCGGCTATAGGATCACTTAAAAATACAAGTACTGTAGGATTTGACGGTATGTCAACAAAGGTGATAAAATTTGTAAATGAACTTATAGCACCCGTGTTAGCGCATATTATGAACCTTGGCATTGTTGACGGAGTTTATCTTGAAGACTTGAAGAAAGTTATTATTAAACGACTTCATAAAAAAGATAACAAAACTGATATGAAGAACTATAGGCCAATAGCTAAAATTTCTGTATTTTCCAAAATTTTCGAAAAAATTATTTATAAGTCTCTGTATTGCTATCTCAATAAATTTAACTTATTATGCAAGGAACAATATGGCTTTAGAAAGAATACCACGATCAACATGGCTATTTTAATTTTTTACGTAGCATTATGTTGTCAGTAGACCAAAAAGCTCCTATTTGTGCTGTCTACACTGATATGACCAAAGCCTTCGATTACGTAAAACACGACGTCTTATTAGACAAACTGCGTAGCTACGGTATCAGAGGTAACATTTTAAAAGTACTCGAAACCTATCTCTACAATAGAATGCAATGTACAGAGATTGCAAGAGTATGTGAAAAAACAAAATTTGAAAAGAGTTATTTATCTCATTCTAGATTAATAAAGTTTGGTGTCCCACAGGGTAGCGGCCTTGGACCACCTCTTTTCTTGATCTATATAAATGATCTGCCAAAGGTGACTCAACATCAAATGGTGACGTTTGCAGACGACAGTACTGCAGTAGTGAAATGCATTGATCGCAATATTTATCAAGATGACATAAATAATACACTATCGGACATCATTAATTGGCTTAGTTTACTAAGCCAATTAATATAATTTTATTATAAACTTAAAGAAAACCAAAATAATGCACTTTCATTAAAGAATGAAGTAGCAAAAGTAAATATTAGACATAGTAACTGTGACATTGAAGAAGTTAAAGTAGCAAAATTCTTAGGTTTAATCCTTGATAACCAACTAAACTGGAAGGCCCACATAGACGACCTGAGTAAGAAAATAAATAAATCTGCATACGCACTTTTCCAAATTGCTAGAAAAATAAATATGGATGCGCTACAAGTTGCATATCACGGCCTAGTAGCCTCAATTTTGCGTTATGGTATTGTTTTTTGCGGCAATTCTACTGATAAAGAAATCGTTTTTAAGGCACAAAAAAGATGCATAAGATCAATGTGTGGTCTGAAAATTGATGATAGCTGTGTACTATTCTTTAAATCGCTGAAAATTACCTTAACATCATTATATATTTTTGAAATTTGTGTTTTCGTCAAAACAAACATGAGGTTGTTGGAAAATGTGTCAACATTACGAGATGTTGCGATTCGTAGCCAATACGCAAACTCTTTAAGTAATCAGCGTTGTAAGACTGCCTTAGTGAGAAAGAGCGTTTTAGGCATGGCACCGCGCATTTACAATAAATTGCCAAAAACCATTTTGAATGCCAACCAAATTTGACTGTTACTAATTGAAAAATGTTATTAAGGGCATTACATTGCTCGATGACCTTGATGATTTGACCTCTGTACTGATTTTTGTTTATTTGGCGCCCCTACCGGCAAACGACCATTACTACAATAAAGATTAAGCAAGAACACAGATGTGTCGCACTGTTGTCATCGTTTTTGCCTAATTTATTCGTTCTCTGAGAGACTTGAATAAATTTTGTTCCAATTTATATTTATTTTGAGATAAATTATACAGTTTGACTAATGAGCTAACATTTCATCAGTTATTTTACTGAGCACGGGTATCCCTACTTGATACATTCTGAAAGTCTGATGATGACTAGGTAAGTGCTTATCGGTTCTCAGTAACAGAAATAGTTACAATGATATAGCTTTCAACTTTAATGTAATTGACCACGGGTGCTCCTACATTTCACATTCTGAAGGTCTGATGATGACCTTTATGATTGAGATTTACACCTTATAGTTTTACAAGATCAAATTTTGATAGCGAAACTTCACATGCATGATGGGTATCGCCCGATAATTTAACTTGACTGTGTATTACATCGTGTAGAAATAAAGTTGGATGTCTGATGATGAGCGTAATAAATAAAATATAGCTTTGTTTTAATGTTGCCACGCTCTGATAAGAACAAAATGTTTCCATTCACAAAAAAGTCATTAAAATTCAAATATCTTGAACAGGTCGGTTGGTCGTTTATTGGAATTGGTGTTGGTGTTAATGGTGCATGTAGACTTTCTTGAAGTAAGTACCGCACACATTCTTATCTCCGCTGCGTGGAATCGTTTTTCATCCATATTTTTCACAGCCCAGCATTCTGATCCATACAGTACGACAGGTGTAATCACGGACTTGTATACTTTCCCCTTTAATTGAGAGGCATCCGTGAGTCGTAAGTTGCTGTTCCAGTGACCTGTCGCCATTTCATCCATCTGAGTTGATCAGGTGCGTTACGTCCCGGTCTACTTTGCTATCCCCTTGGACAAGCGATCCGAGATACTGGAAGTCGAAGCAGATCGGTATGGGCGTTTCGGCAAGAGTTAAAGGCACTAGACTGGAGAGACCGACGAAATCGCAAAACAAGTATTCCGTTTCGGTTCTACTCAATTGCAGACCAACATTCTCTACTACAGTCTTTGCCAACACACTTCCAATCTGCTCTGGACCTCTTGGCCGCTCTTAGCAACCAGCAAAATGTCATAGGCGAACAGCACCAGGGTGCCTCTTCCTGGATGTCCGACGCGAGAGCGTTCATTATCACGAGGAAGAAGTAAGGGAGGAAGAGCTAAGGGATGAGAGCCTCCTCGTAGCGGCGATCTCTCGCGTCCGGCCTTGGTTCAAGCCCTGGTCCGGAGCGAGCGAGAATGGGAAGCCGTCACCTCCTTCTGCGAAGCAGTCATGCTAGAGAAGGAGGTGGCGGAACGTGAGAGGGAAAGAGCCTTACGTCCTAGCCGCCGCGGGAAACGCCCCGAGCGCCGGGGGTCACGTGGTCGCTCCCGGTCACCGTAGGCGAGGGCCTGTGGACGGTGAGTAATGGGCTAGATCGCCGTCCGGCCGTCTTTTGACGACAGGCTGTGTCGACGGTGCGTTCGTATTCCACACGCGCCTCAAAGAGATGTCAGCAACAATGAAGGGGTCCGCAAGGGCCGATGCCTACCAGGGCTGCGGGACTGTTCGAAAGAGATGCCGCGGCCCTGGACCACAAAGGGCAAAGAAGGAACATGGATAGGTTTTAGTCAGTAGAAGTCTGACACTCCCTTCCGCTCCGTCCAGAGCGGAATTGTGATTCGGTCATTTGAAGATTTCCGAACCGAAAAACAAAAAAGGGTTGAGAGCCGACCCTTGGTGCAAGCCGAAAGCCACATTGAAGCTGCCGGGTATTGCCGGCTATAGACCGGACTTAAATTGGATACTGCATCGACTGTACATCGCACGGATCAACTGCACATACTTCCCTCACGGTACCTCACGGAGTACCCAGTCGTATGCCTTTTCGAGGTCTACAAAAACCATGTGCAAATTTTTATGTGCACGTCTGTATTTTTCGCACAGCTGGCGGATAGCGAAAATGGGTAGTCGCCTATCCACAGACCAACCTAGGTAAGCACGGCTTAACCTAAAGATCGATCCGAGTGGCTGTTATTATTTAGCCACGAGCTCCTTTCGTACTATGTGACATTAGCTCTATTCCTCTACTCTATAATTGTTGCACTCCACCACATCACCTTTGTTTTTAAAAATGGGCACCAGCTAACTGTTACACCATTCGTCAGGAATCGTTTCTTCCGGCAACAGTTTACTGAAGAATAAAGCTAACCACGCCCATCCGTCCATCAGAAATAACTTTCATACTTCTACCGGTATTCCGTCCGGTCCTAATGCCTTACCATTCTTAATTCCATTTCCTGCAATTCTCACTTCATCCAAACTAACCTTTCTCACTAGTCCCTCATTCGCTGGTTTATTTTCCAGCACACCACTCCAGTCATTCTCCTCATTCATCACTCTTTCAAAGTAACCCTTCCACCTATCCTTAATTTTCTCACAATCCGAAATACCCATTCCAGTTTCGTCTTTTACGCATTTAACCTGATATACATCCTTCGCCTTTCTCTCTCTAGCTCTAGCAAGCCGGTAAAGGTGTTTTTGGCCTACTGGACTATCCAGTGTATCATAGAGCTGTCTTCGTTGTAGGTCGAATGTTCCCTTAGTCGCCTTTTATTAATGGGGTGGTCGTATTCTTTAATTCCAGGACCACACGGAATTGCCTGTAATATACAGGATGGAATTTGACAACCTCACCGGGAGAGAAAGTACTCTAAATACCGGAGATAGCAAATTTTACTCATAGGGAAACATTACTTAATTTTTCAAAAGATACAAATCTGTTTTAAAGGTTTTCGAAAATTCGCTTGCCACACTCGGGAGTCGAACCGACTAAAATTCGAAAAAATAACATCCTGTACTTGTATGAGATGAATCGATCATTTATGGATGCCAAAAATGCCAGAAATCGGTCCAGCCGTTTCGGAGATTAGCCGGCACAAACAGAAAGACAGACAGATAGACCGACAGAAAGACAAAAATTTAAAAAAATGTGTTTTTGTTATAAGTGCCGGATATATTTTCATATGCATTCAGTAAAAAGCTGTTATTTTGATATTACAAACAGACATTTCAATTTGATTTATTTGTATAGAAGTGTTGATTTAGGCATAGCTGTCACTTGTCAGGCTTACTCTATGATAGGTTCAAACAACAAAACGAAATTACAAACTACTTTAAATATATTTTATAAACGTATTTTCTATTCTTATTTTACAAAATATTAATAACTGTACCATTTACAATATTATTTCATTCAGAAATCATTAAAAACGTGCAGTTTTGAATTTTATTTGGAAAAAATAACACGCGTACGTCCACCCGTCACAAGAGCCGTCAAGGCACTGACGTATCGCGGTCCAGAGCATGCGTCACAGGGCTTGCTCCTCACATTTCGCGAAATTTCGGTTTTTATTTATTATTTAAAAATATTAAAAGAAATTACAAAAAAAAAACAATACAGATTGTTAAGTATATCATTATGTATTTGTTGTTACAAAATTCATGCCAATCTATTCAGCCGTTACAGAGATAATTTACAATTAAGGTTGAAAAGGGACCTATTTTCTACGATTAACCAAAAAAAATTGAGAAGGTTTATTAAAATTTTAAACAATACAATTTATTTGTGATGAACTTAACTATACCATATATTTTTTACACGGAAAACGTACGAAGGGATTCATCAATAAATTTCTTTGAACATACGCTGTTTTTGGGATTTGAGCCATGTAATGCCCTTAAACGACTGATGAATTCCTGAATGATAAATTAATGTAGACTTATTTATTTATTCGACTGGAGAATACACACAATTTTTAATTTAATAATGAGACTAATTGGAATTTTTGATTATTTATTTTACCATTGACTGTAGAAATTACTCCATATTCTGACATTTATAATTTTTGTTTTTATTTTATTTTTTATTATTTATCATGATTCTATTAATTTTGACATACCTACCAAGTAATTTGTGTTTATTCTCTCGCATGATTCATAAATTTTTATTTTATTTGGATGTAACCATATATTTGTACGCCTCTTGGCATAGCATAGCGACCTATCTTTAATTTAAGAACTGTATTCAATACCTATGTTACACAAATAAAAATGATTTTGATTTTGTGAAAGGGAAATTCTAGCAGCGACAAATGAAAATGTGGGTCAGATCAACACGACGAATATTTTCTATTTTATTCTAAAGTACAGTATAGTTACAAAGTAGTTTTTAAGAGGTATCCCTCGCACACCTAGAATCGACAGCTTAACTTTTTCACTGGAACAGCACATACCAGGAGTTTCCTTTTACAACGTTTAAAATCACTAATCCATACTCCTACAGTATCTGTACCCATAGCAATATTTTATAAACAATTAAATCTGTTACCTTTTCACGCATAAACGGCTGAACAGATTAAAACGAGGTACACGAATAGCCCTTAGGACATAGGATTGCGACGGTACGTCCCAGTAGGATAATTTCCGACCAAAGCGCGGGTGAAGCAGCGGGTAAAAGTTACTTCTGTATAAATAATATGCGATTACACAGGTACCTTTGCAGTTCATACAAATTTTGGTCCCTTTTTAGGGTTCCGTAGCCGAATGGCAAAAAACGGAACCTTGTCTGTCTGTCCGTCGATATGTCACAGCCACTTTACTGCGAACCCATTAGGACTACACAGTTGTAACTTGGTTGGTAGATGTAGTCCGTGAACCGCTTTACGATTTTTATACAAAAATTAAAAAGTATTAAGGGTAAGGAACTGGAACTAAAAAAAAGCATCAAAAAATTACGTGCTGGGTGTCTATACAACATTATTTTTAGTATATGCGAAACCTGAATATAGTTTGTTCAGAATAAGTAACTGAATCGATTCCAATACTTTTTAAACCATGTTATATTTTGTCCCAAAAATATTTAAAAAAGTTACAAGTTGGACACTGAGCGATACTAAGTACCTATCGCAATCATTTAGGTACCTACTGGCAAATTATTATTATCAATGAGCTCAAGATAACGCTGAAGGGGCGCGCGTGGCGGCGGCGCGTGTTGACCACGTTTTTGTACGGACAGTCAGGTAACAGAACAAGCTTATAACTTTGTGATTTTTCATGATACAGTTTGGAAATTTTGTACATAGATTCTTTACATAAAATACTAGACACGTGTCTCAGGTTTCGCATATACTAAAACTGATGTTGTAGATAGGTCTTTAAAAATGACGTTGAGGTTCCTTAAACCATTTTCTCTCAAAGTCAATTGTTTGAAAGATAGACATTTCCAAAGTGGTAAAATGTGTCTGTGTGTCGCCCCTCAAATTTCTAAAGAGAAAAATTCTGAAAAAATGTAGGATTGTAGAACGTAAAAAAACTTTCAATGAAAATTTTGATAAGATTTGATGTTTAGTTTTGAGATATGGGACTTTTTCATCAAACTGCAGCAGTAACTTTTTTTTTCATAAACATACTATGATAAACAAATTTAGTCTTGCTGTTGCATGTAATACAATACAACATAATGAATGAGCCTTAAAAATATTTTTTATTGTTTGGTGCTACGGAAACCTGTATGCGTGTGAGTATGACTCGCACTTGGCCCATTTTTTTCGGGATGAAAGGTACCCTAGGTCCGGTTCTGTACACCTTTTTTTTTTTTTTTTTTTTAGGATGGGAAATCATCAAATGACCCCCCCCGCTCTGGGCGGAGCGGAAGGGAGTGTCAGACTTGTACTGACTAAAACCCATCCATGTTCCTTTTTTGCCCTTTCTGTATACCTGACCACGTACTTATTTATGCAAAATTTCAGGATGATCTGTTCAGTGGTTTAGGTGTCAAGAGTTAACAAACAAACAAACTTACTTTCGCATTTATAGTATTAAAGTTAGGATTAGGACTAGTTAGGACATTGCCAAGATCTCCAGAAAGGAACGAAAAATATCCATGTACAGTATAATGGACATTGCCGAATTAAGGGTTGAGTTTTTATTTTCATTTTTATAACATCTTTTTGAAGCAAATATGGAGTTAAATGTAAAATGTGTGATGAGTACTGGCTTACAAAGCCAGCCTGGATCCGCTCAGAAGCACAAACAAGTCCTGAGGCCTCAACTTTACGGAGCGATCTTCTTGTCCCGACATTTTTTTCTTCTTGAGAATCATGGGAAGGCCAGAAGGCTTCGCGTTCCAGGGTGACGTGGACCTCTCATGTAGTTCTGTTGATCTCTGGCAAATCAATGTACAAAACTTGAGAGTAGTGGGGGACATACAGGCCTAACACTATCTCAGAACCTCTCTCAGCAATTTCATCTACAGCGTAACTATGGATTAACGGGAGGGTGATCCGGTTGAATACCGAGATACCGTCGAGGACAAGGTTTTAAGGATAGGTTGTTGTAAATTTTATTGCTGTCTAGAGCTTTGGGTATGGCTAGCTGAATGCCTTAGTCCTAGTGCCGTATTCCTAAAGGCCTAACGGCTGTTGCAGCTGCTGTCCGGACGACGCATTCGCATTGGAAGATCGAAATGTGTATGCCTAAAGTTATGTCAAAGATATTGTTGAGGTCAAGGGAGTGTACGCCAGCCCTAGTCCAATAGTGTTGGTTTTTGAACCGTCAGTGTAAATACGTTGACTCCGTTGATTCTTGACTGATCCAATTCATTCCCCTTTATTTTTATGTGGTAGTTCTGATTGAAAATAAATTGTTTCGTGCAAAAGACTGATAGCAGCTGATTTTGCTTCCTTCAATATTCACGTATAGGCCAAAACGTGTAATTCAAAATACTATATCCATTGCAGTTGCAGTTGGTGTGGTAGTAGTTATGTAGGCATTAATACCAAAGTAGACCGGTTTTTGGAACCGATGGGGTTTGATAACGGTGGTCGCGAGTTCCTTCACTCGTCCACTCGAGCTCATTTATGACTAATTTTGAGGCGCGTGAAGTTTTTTGGACTACCTGTCAATAATAATATTATTGTTAGGTATCAAGACATGCATTAAGACATACATAATGAGGACACAATTTCGTATTGTCATATCAATAATTGCTGTCTATGTCATTGGCAATGTCCAGTTAACCATATTAAATTATTACGAACCTGGCAATGGGAAATATACACAAGCCCTTTTACAAAGAATAACGTAAAATCTATGTAAAAAACTGTAGAAACGTCGCAGGAATTTAGGGAATTAAAAAACTCAGGACGTAGGATGCAGTGAGCCAACTTTAATTTATTATATGACATTGAAAAAGAACAGTAAGGTAAAACGCCTGATAAAATACTTATTACGGACGACGCAGCTCACCCCTTAGATATAAGAATTTTGTAAGTTGGTGCAGAGCACGATCACGATAAGATCGGGCAAGTCCAACTTTGCCAGACTCGGCCCCGCCCACTATGTCGTCATCGGCGCGCCGACGGTCGACCGTGCTCTGCGCCACACTAGGCCGGCCACTACCTGCGCCATGTAAAAAGGGAACAAAAGACGGGCTGCTTGCCGCAAAATTGTGAGTCGTTCTTCAACCGGCAAGCAGCAAACAGTTACGAATAAACTCCGTGTTCACCAATCCTGAAGTTTTACTCAACAACATCAAATTATACAGTCCACCTCGTCAGTTGGTCCTTCGAGTGCCGGATTTAAATCGCGAAATAAGTTCTTCGATTTTGTGTGAAGTGAATCAAGACTACCTCAAGACAAATCATGAAGACTAGAAGCGCTACGGCCAAGGAAAGTGAATCGGAGTCAGGCTACGATAGCCGACGTCCCCGTACGTTTGAAGACCCGCCTAGGTCACCGTCGACCATCGCGTCCGTGGTACCACGCACCCCGTACGGTGCGCCCGCGGCTGGGATCGATCCCGCCGACTACGCGTTCGCGACCGCACACCTCGCCACCGCTGCCGCCGCGGCGAGGAGAGTCGCGTCGACTACGTCCGATAGCGCGTCCGCCGCACCAGCTCCACGCCTAGTACCGGCGAGTAGAGCTACCGCGACCGCGTACGACTATGGGGAAACGTTCTCGACGCCACCCGCGTCGCGATACCCGATGAACCCCTCCGTAGTACGACCCCAGGACTCGGCAAGAACTGTGACAGCTGCGCACGTTTCTGTGAGAGATACAGCGCGTACGATACGTTCAAGAAGATCGTATTGTAGTGACGTGGCGAGAATGAAGAAGGCGGAATACGAAGCTCAGAAGAGAATCGCTGCTATACGGAAAGAGCAGCTAGAGATTGAAAAGGAGCTCGTCAACAAACGCTTCGAGTACGAAATTTCGGCAATCGAGGCAGAGGCAGAGGCCCGTGAAGAGGGCTCCGTACATCGGAGTGATGGAAAAGTGGACGAGTGGCTTCAAAATATGGACCGAAGTCACCCCCAAGTCCCGGATCAGCCTCAGGAAAGGCAGCCTCCGCGTCCTGCTACCACGCACGTGGCTCAAGAGACCGCCGCCTACGTCGAACCCGCCATGCGTGATGATGATGTCTCGCCTATCAGAAATGACAGAAGAAGACAACGATCGGCCTCGCGTTCACCCACTAGAGGGGAACGCCGTGTCGGAAAAGGCATTGAACAGTTGGCCGACACGTTGAACAAAATGATGCATGTACGCCCGCCGCCGCGACAAGTGACTGAGCTGCCTATATTTACGGGAGCGGCCACTGAATGGTTGCCATTTAAGGCGGCGTACACGGATTCATCAAGTGTATACAAGTTCACCGCGATCGAGAATCTGGCAAGATTAAGAAACTGCATCAAAGGTGAAGCAAGAGAGGCAGTATCGGCACTCCTGTACACCGCGTCAGACCCGCAAGTGGTAATTAAGACACTGGAGCAGTACTATGGGAGGCCAGAGATACTCATGGATCGAGCAATGGACGATTTAAAGAAACTACCTCGACTCACAAGTGTGGCCAGTGAAGTGAACTCGTTCGCGGTGAAGTTACAGAACATAGTGTGTGTGTTATCTAACATAGATAACCGCGGGTATATATGGAACCCAATGTTAGTGCGTGAAGTGATAGAAAAGTTGAGCCCGCACATAAAATCGAGATGGTGCGACTACGCTTCAGAGGCTGTGGAATCGTCGCGGGAACCAGAAATAATTATGTTGTCCAAGTTCCTGATGCGGGAGGCTGATCGAGCTATGAGGTACGCCTTCACAAATACGACACCCACACCTGCCTCAAAGAAAGAAACGAGAAGTGTACCGCAAGTCAACGTAAAGAAGAGGGCGAGCCGAGAAGTAGTTTACGTGACGTCGGAAAAACACGAAGAAAGAAGACTAGAGTGTTTGTGTTGTGGCGGTGACCACGAAGTACCTAAATGTGCAAAGTTCCTGAAAATGAGTGTCGACGAAAGGTGGGAGTGGGCACGCACCGAAAAAGTGTGTTTTAAGTGTGTGACGAGGCGCCATCGACGTGAGCACTGCCGAGCGAAGCGATGTGGCAAAAAGTCGTGCAGCCGCCCGCATCACGCGTTGCTGCACAAAGAAACACCACAGTGTGAAAAACCAGACAAGGCGACCGACACTGAGAAACAACACTCAGAGGAAGCAGTGATGACAGTCTCCGCGTCGAGCAATACGTCATCGCGTGTGTTGTTAAAAATGTGTCCCGTGATATTAAAAGGGCCCGGCGGAGAAATATCTACGTTCGCGTTGATGGATGAAGGCTCAACAATATCGCTCGTCGACGAAGATTTAACACGCCGCATTCAAGTAAGTGGACCAATTTCTACTTTACGCATTCAAGGCGTAACCTCGCAACAACACGAGGAATGTAGCCAGGAAGTGAAGCTACAGATACGCGGCCAGAATGGTGACTTCCAGGAACTACGCGCACGAACTATGAAAGACCTGCGACTGCATGGTCAGACAGTGGATAGGTCGACACTCGTGAACTATCCACACCTCCAGGACATGCAAAGAGACGCGTTCTTTGAGGAAGCCACGCCGAAGGTGTTAATAGGTGCTGACAATTGGCACCTAATAGTCACACGTGAACTACGCATGGGCAAGAAGAATGAACCCGCAGCTTCATACACTCAATTGGGATGGGTGATCCACGGGACTGCACCTCGCGCAACGCTGAAGAAACAAGAGGGACAAGTAGTGCTACATCTACACGATGTGTCTGCAGCAAGACAGACAGATGATGTACGTCGTGTAGAAGAGCTAGTGAAGTCACACTTCAAGATTGATGCCCTGGGAGTCTCTTTGGCAAAGAAGGTCAAGCCTGAAGACCAGAAAGCGATCGACGTGGTTCAAGATACCATGAAAAAGGTAGATGATCACTTTGAAGTCGGGTTACCATGGCGTGATGAAAATGTTTCAATGCCCAACAATTACAACTGTGCCTTGAGAAGATTGAAAACAATCGAAAAGAAGATGGACTCGTCGTCATGCTTCGCAGCACAGTACAGCGCTCTGGTCAAAAACCTACTGGACAAAGGATACGCCCAGGAGTGCAATGGGACCGAAGATCAAAATAAGAAAGTGTGGTACCTGCCACACTTTCCGGTCATTAACCCCAATAAGCCGGGGAAGATGCGTCTGGTGTTTGACGCCGCACACCGATATAATGGAGTGTGCCTGAACGACTACCTACTGGAAGGACCTGATCTCTTGAAGTCACTGCCAGGGATCTTGTTCAGGTTCAGAGAGCGTCCGGTAGCCGTCACAGCCGACATACAGGAAATGTTTCTCCAGATAAAAATACGAGAGCAAGACCAAGCTGCACAGCTGTTTCTCTGGCGAGATAAGGAACGTGCTCAGCCACCGAAGAAATACAAGATGACGTCGATGATCTTCGGAGCGTCGTGTTCACCCTTCATCGCGCACTCAGTACGAGACGCCAACGCGAGACTGTACACGCAAGAGTACCCCGACGCGGTACAAGCTATAACGTCGAGTCATTATATGGATGATTACGTGGACAGCCTTACTACGGAAGAAGAGGCGATCAAGACAGCGCGTGAAGTCATAAAGATTCACCAGAACGCGCACTTTAACCTGAGAGGCTGGTGCTCAAACAAATCCAACGTAGTGAAGAACATCACATTGGAGAAGCAGGCACACGACACGGCAGTAAAACTCGGCCAAAGGGACGAAAACACAGATAAAACGCTGGGTTTACTGTGGCAGACAGGCTCAGATGAGCTAGGCTTCAACACCGGACTAAGTCGGCTGTCACCTGAAGTGAAGACTAGCGACAGAGCACCGACAAAGCGTGAAGCCCTTGGAGCTGTAATGGCAGTCTATGACCCTCTTGGTCTCATCAGCCACTTCACAATTACCGGCAAAATCTTGCTACAGAACCTGTGGAGGCACGGCATAGGGTGGGACGAGACAATCCCTGAAGAAGAAGCGCAGCACTTCGAAGAGTGGATGCGAAGTTTAAATGAAGTCACAAGACTACGCATACCAAGGTGCTACGGCAGGGGCCCGGACGACCTCATGGAGCTCCATGTTTTCTGCGATGCAAGCGAGCAAGCATACGCAGCCACAGCCTACTGGAGAATCCAGAAACCGGACGGAAGAGTGGACGTCAGGCTGGTCGCAGCAAAGGCACGTGTAGCCCCCCTGAAGCCGGTCACCGTTCCACGACTAGAATTACAGGCAGCGGTGATTGGCGCGCGACTGGCAGAGACAATTCTCAGAGAACATCGAGACAAGCCCAGCAGCGTGACCTACTGGACAGACTCGTAAACCGTCTTGCGATGGATTCAGAAAGACGCCTTAAAATACACGGCATTCGTCGCGCATCGCCTGGGTGAAATAGCGGAGCTAACCAACGTCAGCCAGTGGAGGTGGGTACCCACTGAGCACAACGTGGCAGACGACGCCACACGCCCTAACTACACCACGTACATGAAACCAGAAGACAGATGGTTCACCGGCCCCAGGTTCCTGTACGGCGACGAAGAGTCCTGGCCAAAAGAAAAGGTCAAGGACAACATAATCAAAGACGACACAACCCAGGATGAAGCAACGTTCTTAATAATGGAGGAGAAAATAGAACGCCCATCTCACCTGCCCGACATAAGCAGGTTCTCGTCCTACGAGAAGTTACTGCGAGCGACAGCTGTGCCCCTCCTCTTCAAGGAAAAATGCAAGGATAGGACCAGCCAGATGACCGTCGACCTAATTGAGAAGGCCGAAAAATTATGGTTGCAACAGGCACAGCTCGACCACAACAAAGATGAAATACAGTTGCTCGAGAAGGGTAAGCCGGTGCCCAAGTCCAGCAGCCTATACAAGTTGGACCCATACTTGGAAGATAGAGTCCTCAAAGTTAGAGGGAGAATCGGGCACGCGTCAGTCCCTGAAACAAGGAAGACTCCTGTAATTCTACACGGCAGGCACCCGTTGACGCGACTGCTGGTGGAGGACGCACATCGCAGGGCTGGCCACGCTAACAACGAACGCGTGGTCAACGACCTAAGACAAAAGTACTGGGTGGTCAACACCTACAGTGCGAACAGCAGCACACCGATGCCAGCTTTGCCGCATCAGAAAGGCGATGCCGGTAAAGCCTACAACGGGGGATCTACCTACTGAAAGAGTAATGAAGACACAGCGGCCCTTCACCCACTGCGGTACCGATTATTTCGGTCCTATGACAGTGGTCATAGGAAGAAGACATGAAAAGCGATGGGGAGCGCTGTTCACTTGCCTAGTCACGAGGGCAGTTCACTTGGAATTAGTGTCGAGTTTATCAACCGACTCGGCACTAATGGCAATAAGAAGAATGGCGGCGCGACAAGGTTGGCCCAGAGTCATGTACTCAGACAATGGCACGAATTTCAGAGGGGCCGACAACGAACTGCGCGCGGCCTACAAGGAGTGGGCCAAGGATTTCGTCCACTTTGGGCTTCCACAACGTATGAAGTGGAAGTTCATACCGCCAGGGGCGCCGCATATGGGGGGAGCGTGGGAGCGACTAGTGCGCTCTGTTAAAACGGCACTGGGGGCGACCTTACATCAACGAGCCCTAAAAGAAGAGGTGCTGCAGACGCTGCTGACAGAGGCCGAACACTCTATAAATTCTCGGCCTCTGACCCATGTCTCCGTTGATCCCAAGGATCCGGAGGCACTCACACCCAACCACTTCCTCATCGGGACCTCCTCAGGCCTTCCCCGCACTGGGCCTTGTGAGGAGGCCAGCCGCAAGCAATGGAAAACTGCCCAAGCGCTCGCCGACCACTTCTGGCGGCGCTGGGTGAACGAGTACCTGCCTACGTTGGTGCCTCGCGGTGCGTCAGATGACCAACGGCGACCCCTTCAAGTTGACGACCTAGTCGTCGTCGTCGACTCTACACTACCGAGAGCAACGTGGCCACGAGGCGTCGTGGAAGCCATCTACAGCGGTCCAGACGGCAAGGTGCGGTCAGCGGACGTCAGGACTACAGCGGGCACCCTACGGCGTCCTGTTACGAAGCTCGCCGTCCTCTGCGTGGGAAGTTAGGCTACGGTAGCCCTGCGCCGGGGGGAGGATATTACGGACGACGCAGCTCACCCCTTAGATATAAGAATTTTGTAAGTTGGTGCAGAGCACGATCACGATAAGATCGGGCAAGTCCAACTTTGCCAGACTCGGCCCCGCCCACTATGTCGTCATCGGCGCGCCGACGGTCGACCGTGCTCTGCGCCACACTAGGCCGGCCACTACCTGCGCCATGTAAAAAGGGAACAAAAGACGGGCTGCTTGCCGCAAAATTGTGAGTCGTTCTTCAACCGGCAAGCAGCAAACAGTTACGAATAAACTCCGTGTTCACCAATCCTGAAGTTTTACTCAACAACATCAAATTATACAGTCCACCTCGTCAATACTTATAGCTAAATCTTATTCTCTATGAATTGCGCCGAATTAACGGGAGCCAGCGAGACTGATGCTTTACTATCTGTTCATTATGGCGTTCCACAGGGCAGTGTCCTGGGTCCTAGCTTTTTCCTTGTCTATATTAATGACTTGCTTCAACTCCATTTTAAGTCAGGCAGAGCTTCATACTTTCTATAGTTTCCATACAACATATATAAATGGAATATGAACCCAATCTTAACAAAGATAAGCGGAGGAAGTTTAATGTCTGTCCTACAAGCTTCTTTCGTACTATTCTCTCCCAAAGGTTTTTCTGTTTTCTTGGAGGATATTTGTATAATAAAATCAACAAAACACTTACAATTCATGCACTGAGGAGACCAGTCTGTAAACTAACTGTCTGTAAATGGTTGAAAACTCTAGACTATCAGGCAACTGAAAGTCCATTGATTCCAATGCGCTAAACATCTATCTGCTACACAAACACACACTATCATCCATATAAGTCACACATGTATGCCCCTCTAGAGTAATTATAATTTTCTTATTTTTTATTGTTTACAACATCTTGTGCCTAGTATTTAAGTTAAATCATCACGCATTAGTTCTTAAGTTATTAATCTAAATTAGTTTTATACCTGCAAGTCTTGGGGGGACTGGTGACCCGTAACACAGGTATTGTATGCCTATTTCGGGCACCAGTCTCTCACAAATGTTTACCATGTATAATAGATTTAATAATTCCTGTTCACTGTAACGTTTGCGATGATAAAATAAACATATTATTTATTTATTTATTTATTTATTTGACGCGCCCCCGGATGTTGGAAGCTCGCCTTTCAACAGCTGTTATCTTCCAATAACGGGTAAATCTTGCCCTTCTGATAGTCCCAGTTGGAGTCCTGATATCGACTACTATGCTTATGCAATCTGTGCCATGATGAAGACCAGCAACAAAGCCTAACCACCACTTTAACAGCGGCTGGTTGTCCTCCTTTATGACAACTAGGAAGTCCAGGTTCAGGCTGTCATTAACGGTACGCCACTTTGCCCGCTGCTGAAGCTCGGAGACATACGCCTTGCCCATCTCGACTAGAAATGCTGCCGCAGCTGCTCAATTCGTTGAAGGCGCATCAAATGATGAGTGGAATAGTCCTGGATATCCTTTACAGGAAGAAACGTGAGAGGTCGTCCAATTAAGAAGTGACCTGGAGTGAGAGGCAACAGGTCTTCTATATTCAACGTTAACGGTGTGAGCGGCCGAGAATTTAAAATGTCTTCAATTTGAATCAAAACGGAGTTAAGCTCCTCGTATGTAAGATGACAATTGCCCAATACTCGAAACAAATGAAATTTGGTTGATTGGACACACGCCTCTCAAAGACCGCCAAAATGTGGAGCGTAAGCAGGAGTAAAATGAAATTTAATACCCTCTTGAGTCGCACTGTCTGATATGGAGCCACAATTGCATTTAAAAAAATCAGCTATCTCATTGTAGACTCCTACAAACGATGTTCGGTTATCGGAGTAAATGTTGAGAGGTTTTCCTTTTCGTCTTCGATACAAGAACCAACGTAAAGCCTGTAAATAATTACTGCTCGTCAAGTCACACAATAACTACAAACGTATAGCCTTTGTAGTGAAGCACACGAAAATAACGATGTTTACCTTAAGGCCAGGTTCCTCAGAATCGACCTATTTTTGATTCAATAGTAAACACTCAAATATTGTTTGTTTTAAGCTGATAAAAATATATGTTGTAGTATAATAAACATTCTTGATTATTCTAAGGTTCAAAACACGATACTTACAATTTACTCCATCATAAAAAATCGTTAAAACGTTAAAATTATGACGGTTTTTCAAGTCGTACTTGAAAAACCGTCAACTAAACCGTAAACTAAACTTTTAATCCCAAAAAACATATGAAAAATTGGCAATGATGTTTAGAAGAATATTCTACGGTTACTCTTTCTTAAAAAAGTTTTTTAATGTTTTAACAAGTAATATAGCAAGGCGGCCCGCGCGAATCGTTTCAGTAGCCCGCCGAGAGTCTCCGAGGCAGGACTTGTGTCGCTTTTGCTGGCTCGCTGCGTTCGCCTGCTAATCGATCGAAATATACCTTCGTTACATTTTTATTGTGTATCGCATGCAACGTGCACGCAACAACTAGGTCAGAAAGTTAAGTCTTTTTAAGGAATGTACATATTTGTTTGAAATGAAATAAGTTAATTAATTAAAACTGGACACAGCAAACTCAACAAGTGTAATACAATAATTTGGTACAGTAAATATTAATTATAAACGTAGGTAGGTACTAGATATATCTTTATATATAAAACAAAGTCGGGTTTTTTCGAACACTTATAACTCGAGAACGGCTGGATCGATTTTCATGCTTTTTGATTTGTTGTATTTGTCTCCATGTTGCCAGTTTTATTTTTTATTTTGTGGCCTAATTATATAAGATAAAATCAATTTAATTTTTTTATTATACTTCCTCTGCATTTTATGCTTTACTTTTTTTTCAGTTCTGTTTTCATGGATGTCGTTTCCGTGGTTTTCGGGGTCACTGATAACGAAACTGAGGTCAAAATGAAAATTCGATGGCACCAACAATTTTTTTTTTTTTTTTCGTCATGGGTTTCATTTTCATGGTTTTCGATGTCACTGATAACAAAAATAAGGTCAAAATAAACAGAAAAAAACTTTATGAAAATACAAAAAAGAAACAATTCTCATTTTTTCTCTTCGGCTGCCCTTGATTCAATTTTCACCCTTCACCACTACTTCCACCTACCTACCACCTACCTCCCACCTGCCTACCACATACCTACCTACTACCTACCTACCACCTACCTACCACCTAACTACCACCTACCTACCACCTGCCTACCACCTGCCTACCACCAGCCTACCACCTGCCTACCACCTGCCTACCACCTGCCTACCAATTGCCTACCCCCTGCCTACCACCTGCCTACTACCTGCCTACTACCTGCCTACCACCTGCCTACCACCTGCCTACCACCTGCCTACCATCTGCCTACCACCTGCCTACCACCTGCCTACCACCTACCTACCACCTACCTACTACCTAAGGCTAAAGAATAGATTGTCCTGTGTATTGTATTATGATGAGTTCTATCCGAATTTACGGATAAAACTAATATACGCGTGGTCTATAATAACTTAGTTTACTGACAAAAAGTCCAAAAACCAGATCGTAAGCACTGCATAGTGCGGAAGCGCTGTAACAATCATGAAAGAAAAGGAGATTAGGTGAGAATAAAAACAATTGTAGGTAGTAATAAAATTAATTTCGTTACCGTACTTAGATTTCCCTAAAAACTAAACCCTCAAAAATTAACATGAATTTTGTAAAAGGAAGTTGACCGTACCTTCTGTTACAATTTTATACTCTGACTCGAAATTTTTGCACAGCGGGGTCAGCAAGTTCATTTCAAAAGAGCATCCGCAGGACTTGCCACGCGCGTAGGTATATTAACGCTAAATGCCTACTGCGCTCGAATATCCTGGCCTTAACTAATCTACATCCAGGACCTTGCCGACGAGATTATAGGGCCTGCGTAGTCAATTCCTACGCTTTGAAAAGGAAAGTTGGCTGGTGAGAGTCTACTTAATGGGAGATTACCTATCTGAGGGACCGCTGCCTGTGGCTTACATCTAATATCTAACGCATTGTCGATAACAGGCTCTGGCTAAATTGCGACCAGGAACTGGCCAGTAAGTCTCTCTAATTGTGCTTAGTAATAACTGAGGACCTGCGTGCATTAACCTGATATGCTCAAATCTAAATAAAAGTTTCACAAAGTGATGAGTGGACTGTAATAATATTGGGCGTTTCTTTTTAAACGAATATTCGGAATTATTTAATCTAGCAGCCACACGAATAATTTATTTCATCTAGAAACACGTAGTTATGTGGTATTTTTTTGTTATGAAAGGACTCTTGCGACTGAATAATAATAAAGTTTAACCAATTTTGTAATTCTTGAGAGTTTAATTAGTATGTATTCATTGCTGAACGCCTTCTACATGCATTAATAACACGAAAAATGTAATAAACAGAAAGCTGTAATCTACTCGAATAATGCTTTAAATAAATCATCGTTGGCATGATGATCTTGATCTAAATTAACTAAAATACTAGATTTTATCTCTGGTAAGATTCCTGGATTTACAGCAGGGGCTGGCCATGTAGTACTGTCACATTTTAGGAAGCATGGACCGAACCACCACAAATCCAGTGAAGCGCAGAGCGGAACCTACCCCTAAGCATAGCGGTAGGTTCCGCTCTGCGGATTATTAATCAGTTGGATTGTTGTGTGTCAACACATGTCTCCAAGTGCTTGCACCGGATAATTCTAATACTTCGGCAACAGGGTTGCGAACAAAAGTGTTTAATTTAATAGGTAACATTTTAACCAACTCAGCACTATCATGGAGTCAGTTCTAAAAACTACACTAAATGGTGTAAAGGGAAGGGAATAACCTTTTGACGTAAACGTGCACCAAGGACAACAGCACAGAGCTCAAGTCTCGGTATTGTCAATGGTTTAATAGGAGTTCCGCGACTTTGAGCGATTAATAATTGCACGTCGACGTCACTGTGCTCATTGATGCTGCGAATATACAAACAAGCGCCGTAAGCTCGATCCGAAGCGTCAGTAAAAATATGAAATTCAACCTGTTTGCATGCGTCACAGGCCACACGACGTAAAACACGTAAATTATGAAGGCAGGGCAAGGCTTTATTAATTATATTCGCCCATATTGTTCCAACCTCATGTGATAGACACACGGTGCCAACAACTCCAGAGGATCAAAAATTTGCGCAATTACTGCTAACATGCCACGCTTAGTATTTTCCATGTATTTGACGGTATATTCACACGTCTAGCGGGAACGTTATCAGTGATTGTGGGCATGACAAAACTTATTAAATCATTATAGTCGAGTGCAGTTATATAAGGTGGAACGAAGTTTATAGTGGTTTCATAGGGCTTTATTTAGTTTCCCAACACAAGTATCATCTGATTACTTCCTGGGAAGCCCCCGCAACGTACTTGTAAAGATTTATTGAAATAAATACATTTTTATTTATATATATATTTTTATTGAGTTTCTAGAGTTGTGGAGAAAAAAGTAAAAAAAAAAGTTTGTAAATCGCGACATTTTTTTTTTTAATTTCCTTTTGAATATTTTTTTTTTATGAATTACTTGATATTCGCCAAATTTATATTGTGATCTTTGTTAAATGTTTAATCGAACATAGGGCTCCTAGATGACTGTTTTAGTAGGTACTTAATAATAATTCATGTTCTGAAATTGGGAAATACGTCACTAATGTTATAGTATCATTGTAATATTACTATAAACACACATAACTCCTATTTTTTTTTTTTAGGTTTGGAAATCATCAAATGACCCCCCCCGCTCTGGGCAGAGCAGAAGGAAGTGTCAGAGTTGTACTGACTAAAACCCAGTCCCGCAGCCCTGGCAGGCATCGGCCCATGCGGACCCCTACGCGGTTGCTGACATCTCTTTGAGGCGCGCGTGGAACACGGACGCGCCGTCGACATGGGCTGTCGTCATAAGACGGCCGGACGGCGAGCTAGCCCATAACTCGCCGTCCACAGGCCCCCGCCTACGGTGGCCTGGGGCCACCACGTGACCCCCGACGCCCAGGGCGTCTCCCGTGGCGGCTGGGACGTGAGGCTCTTTCCCTCTCACGTCCCGCCACCTCCTTCACTAGCATGACTGCTTCGCAGAAGGAGGTGACGGCTTCCCATTCCCTCTCGCTCCGGACCATGGCTTGAACCAGGGCCGGGCAGGGCTGGGCCGGGCTCTACGAGGACACGGCGCTGCTCCGCCCAAGCGGGGCAGACCTCCACAGTGTGCTGCACCATGTCCTCCGGACGATCCTCGCAATGGAAACACCCGGGCGTTTCCGCCCGCCCGATTCGGTGCAGGAACCTCCCGAAACAACCGTGTCCGGTGAGGACCTGCGTCAAGCGGAAGATGAGGGCGCCGTGGCACCTCTCTAGCCACTCCTAAAAGAGGGGACTTATCGTGGCGTGCCCTGCACGGGGTTGCGACAGTCGCTCTCTCCATGTCACCATGAGATCGCGCCGGAGGTCTGTCCGCTGAGCGGCGATTTGCCGCGGCAGCGGAGTTTCCCCCCGACGTAGTGCCTCCGCGCGCCATTCGTGAAGGCGCGCGAGGACTATCGCCTCCAGATCCCATGGCGGCAATCCAGCATGGAGGCTTGCCGCCTCACCGGAGATCGTGCGGTACCCCCGGACTAGCCTTAGGGCTATCCCCTTTTGGGGCGCGTTCAGGTAGCGGGCGGCTTGCCGCCTCAGAGAACGCGCCCACACCGGGGCCCCGTAAAGGGCCATGGACCGCACGACCCCCGCGTAGAGCCTCCAGCAGGAGGCGTTTGGACCCCCTAGGTTAGGTACGAGCCGCCTGAAGGCAGCCCCGGTCCGTTCCAGTTTGGGAGCCAAACATCGGAAATGCTCCACGAAGTTCCACCGGCTGTCGAGGACGAGTCCCAGGTACTTCAACGTCGACCCGACGCCGATGGAAACCCCTCCTGCCGTCAATAGGGATCCCGACGGTGGCGCATTCCGAGGCCCATGAAAACACATGGCCTCAGACTTGTGCATTACCACCTCGAGACCCAATTGCCGGATCCTCTCCACGACTTTCGCAACCCCGCGTGTCATGTTTTCGGCGTGCGTGTCGTCAGCGTAGCAGACTACGCTGGCGCCGGCGCTTGAGGTCTGAGTGGAGACGTCGAACCGAATGTACCGGTGGTCGGAATAGGCCCCACCCCCTCCATGACGCGCCAGTCAACGACACGCGGCGACAGAGCGGGGATAGCGAACGATACACAACCGACTCGCCCCACATCCGCACGCACGTGGGGACAGAACCCCGATTTAGGACGACCAGGCCTGTCTCCAGAGCCCAGTCCTCCACCATCCTACCCCGCATATGCGTGTACCGAGAACCCCAAGCCAAGTTCTTGGCATTGAAGTCCCCGAGCACAAGCACGGAGAGGGAATGGCTCCCGATGACGACACTCAACTCTCTGAGGGAGTTGTGGAACTCGGCGAGAGTTCAGTTCGGGGAGAAGTAGACTCCTACTACAACGATCTCCCCGAACCGTGCTGCTACGCACCCCTGACCCCTCCTGACACTCTCAAGGGTCGGGGTACCAGCGGCGGCCAACGCAATTATGGTCACTGAGCCGCTAAGGTCCTCCACCCAGTCATCCCTGGGCGGGACAAAGTACGGCTCAGCGACCACGGCGATGTTAATCGACCACTGCGCCATGCTCTGAATCAACAGATCCTGAGCGCAGGCGCAGTGGTTGATGTTCGCCTGGAGAAGGCGTAATGGGGGCCGTTATTGGCACTCCATTTCAGCCCCCTCCCGGGCCTCCTGCGAGGGCCCCGCTGCAGAAGTTGCAGCAGTGGCGGCAGTGGCGGCAGCGGCGGCGACAGTGGCGGCGGCTGCGTTGGTGGGGGTTTTGGCGGAGGTGGTGAAGGGCCTTCTGTTACCCCTGGCCTGAGCCTTGGCGGGTGTACTGCAGGCCTTGCTCCCTGCCCGGTGATCGGCCGGCTTGCCAGATGCCGCACGTGCGGCGCAGTGCGGCGCGGCAGAGCAAGCCGCGGCCATGTGACCGGGCTAGCCGCAGCGGAAGCAGAGGCCACTGCGGTCCACCTCCGAGCTGCACCGGACCGACACGTGGTGCCCCACATGGCAGCGGAAGCACTTCAGAGGTCTGGGTTCCAGCAGCTTCACCTGCGCCGACACCCAGCCCACCAAGAGGCTTCGGCCCTCCACAATGGCTTTCGCCGCCGCCACAGGGCAGCTTACCGTTACGGTTCGCATACCCGACAGGTCCGGACGTAAGGTGCCTGCCTTGACCTGCTCGGACACATAACTACTTACATTCGCTATACTCACAACGGAATATTTTGGTGTCTCCTGTACATTCTCCAGTCACTTCGGATTATGCTATGTTACGTACAATAAATCAAATCACCTGTTGATTGTTCTCAGCCTTGATAATGAATGACAACGTCAAAATAATGGATGATATTGAACACTCCCCGGAACAAGTTGACTCATACCTACGTAAAGTTAATCACGGCTTGAAAATTTTTCACATTAACATCAGAAGTATCGGTAGCATTGCAAATTTTAACAACCTCATGATATTGCTGCATCGAACACAATAAATTTGACGTCGTGGTCTTATCGGAATGCTGGTTAAGTAAATGCCCTCATCTTCCCTCCATACCGGGTTTTGTGTCTAATTACTCCGATCACTCAAACCAAAATGATGGAGTTGTGGTGTACACTAAAGTAGAGTTACAGTTAATTTTAGAAAAGCCTATACTCACAGATGCAAACTGTCTTGTTCTCAAATTTAAAAATGAGGTGGCGCTCATAGCTATATATAGGTCACCTTCAAATAGAAATATTCAGCACTTTATTACCAGTCTAGATGTAATCCTCAACTCACTAAATACTTTCAGAACCGTTATTTTGGTTGGAGATATCAATATAAACATATCCCCTAATTGGGTTGATTCGAACTCAGACATGTACCTTAATGCTGTTGCGTCACATACGTTATGCTAAAATCAAATAAACCAGCTATTACCTTAGTTCTGGACTCTCTAATTACTGACCATGCTCCTGTTGTAGTTTTTTGTAATCTGAAATTAGATATCCCTAAATCGCCTTCCCGTCAGCATCGTATAGACATTAATGCTTGCGTAGTGGCTCTTGAGAATGTTGATTTTACTCCCGTTATGACCTGTCAAGATGCTGAAACTGCGGCTTCCATTATGGTCAACCTTGTTTCCACAGTTGTTGATCAAAATAGTCGTGTTTCTGTTGTTCCGAACCGAAAGCGCATTATGAAGCCATGGATTACACCTGGACTCCTTAGGTGTATTCGATAACCGGGACAACATGTATCCCGGAGATGCTGAAAATAAGACTCTGAAAATCACCTATAATCGATATAAATTTTTTTGCAACAATCTATTTATTAAAGATATTAAAAAGAGAATATGAACGACATGAATTTGAAAAACATCGCAAGAGCCCGGAAGCTACCTGGAATCTCATTAGGACTATATCCAATCTTCAAAAGAGTAAGGCCTTTGCCAGTGAGTTGTTATCTATAACTCCAGATCCAACTCAATCACTTGATTCTGTCAACGACTATTTCGCAAATGTGGGAACATAATTGGCATCTAAAATGATTAACTCCCCAAACTATAACTCTGGCAACACTTCTGACTCTGGCACTTTAGATGTACACCCTAACTAGATGGCTATTTTTGTCACGGACAACGAAGAGATAGATTGTCTTATTCGTAGCCTACGACTAACTAGTGCTGCGGGTTGGGATGGTATCCCCGCAACAGTAATCTACAGTGCTAGAAGCACTCTTGTCCCAGTTATCTGCCACGTCTTCAATCCAGCCCTTACATCTGGATTATTCCTAACGGTGTTCAAAAAGGCAGTAGTGCACCCTATTCACAAGAGTGGTGACAGAGACAGTGTCAATAATTACAGCCCCATATCTGTATTATCAATTCTGTCCAAGCTCCTCGAAAAAGTACTAAACAAACGTCTGCTAGATTACCTTAGCTCACAAAATATACTCGCAAATAACCAATATGGATTCAGATCAGGCAAAAACACAGAGTATGCCATATTACAATTAATGGGTTCACTAGCTCAAAATCTTAACAACAAGGATAAATCAATAGCTATCTTCCTTGATCTTTCTAAAGCTTTTGACACTGTCTCTGTCCCCCTTCTACTCAGTAAACTAGAAAGGATTGGAGTAAGAGGCCTACCGCTTAGTTTGTTTAAGAATTACCTTAGTGGTCGCTCGCAAATCATCAGGATAAACAACCACATCAGTAAGGAAGCATTCCTCACATACGGAATTCCGCAAGGTAGTGTCTTAGGACCTAACCTTTTCCTGGTTTACATAAACGAGCTCTGCAAACTCGATTTAATAAAATCTAAAGTAATTATTTACGCTGATGACACTGTAATCCTGTGTCGTGGCAGTGACTGGTACGAAGCTCGATTTCAGGCAGAGTCAGCCTTGCGAGTTGCTATGAGATGGCTCACACAGAATTTGCTCACCCTCAACTTGGATAAAACCAAATTTATCACTTTTAGCCCTAGGAAAGCGTCACAGCCAGCCCCACCCTTCCGTCTGACAGCTCATGCGTGCCATACAATGAGGACTGAAACCTGTGGCTGTCCTGAAGTTATGCGCACGGACTCAATAAAATATCTTGGAGTCTGGGTCGACGGCACGTTGACATGGAGTGGGCAAATCGATTCACTGGTCTCTAGGGTAAGAAAATTAATTTTTGTTTTTAAAAATCTAAGGTCGTCCGCCAATTTCTCTACCCTGAGAACTGTGTATTTTGCTCTTGCCCAGTCTATTTTAACGTACTGTATTTCGGCCTGAGGTGGTGCTGGTAAATGTCTTCTGTTGCGTTTGGAGAGGGCGCAGAGGGCTGTCCTTAAGGTAATTCAAACCTTATCGGTTCCCTACCAGCGAACTGTACGCGCTATGGAAGCTTCTTACAGTAAGGCACTCTTTTGTGCTTAGTACAGTGTTGCGAAAGCATTCAAACTTGTCTTTTGACCCAGAGTTTAGAAGACACAAACGTAGAACTGACAGAGTCTGCCCGACATCAAATGTTAAATTGGAAATTGTCCGCCGGCAGTTAATTTTTTGCAGTCCCGTGCTTTATAATAGAATAAATAAAGTGCTTTCTATTTATCCATGTATTTTCCGGGATTGCAAAAGAATTACTGATCAATGGCTTCATAATCTCACATACGAAGAATTGGAGAACTTAGTCAAATCGTAAAAATCTTTCTTCCGTAGGCATGCACACCAAATACAAGTAGCGTGGAGTGTGCTCGTGGGGAGGTTCCACAAGCACACTCTACACTTACATTCCAGACACGCACTACACTCAGATACAACACTCCCACATGCACAACATAAAGTACTTACATAATTCTTTTTTCTTTTGCTATATTAATTTTTTACTGTTTTAATTGTTTACTATTTTATTTTTTACTATTTTAATGTTTGTATCTGGAACGCTGTCGTCTCCCTCATGGAGGAGGGCGTTAATAGCTGCGACACAGTTTTTAACTAAAGTAGCTATTTACGTACGCAATTACTTTGTAAAATGTGTTTTTGTTCCAATAAAGATATTTGATTTGAATTCGTATATGAGAACTAGCCAAGTCAGACCTTAGGCTTCAATATAATATCCTAAGTTATAAGAAGAAATTATATTTTAAGTTGTTATAAAATATTTTAAGTTGTTATAAAATATTTTAAGTTGTTATAAAATATTTTATGTTGTTAAAAATAAATTTCTGGACTGACCTTTGAACTTGGCATCCATTTGGATCTCACTTCTTTTGTCGTTGAAGTCAACAACCAAGACATATATCATAATATTGAACTTGTCTCTCATTTCACATTTATGTTTTTGATGATAATAATATTAAAAAAACTGAAGAAGTTGAATATGAACAAATAACAAATTGAAAAAGTATCGCTATGACGGATATAACGTATGTAGACTATTTTTACACCCATATTATCTGTTTTCCTGATCATCATCATACTGCCCACCACTTTCCAAACTATGTTGGGGTCGGCTTCCAGTACATGAGCACAACCAGCTGAATACCAGTATTTTACATGAAGCAACTGCCTGCCAGATAGGCAGTCGCCAACCGGACGTGTCGCAGCAGTAGACAACCTCTTGGTAAGAAAACCAACAATCTTTATTACAAATACGCGAGCTAATAGAATAGTGGATAGTCATACCATCATGAGTCCGCCGAGCACGATGTCGCCCTCGACGACGGCCGCGTGCTTGACGGGCCACAGCGACTCGCTCTCCGACGTCTTCTTCTTGGCCGCCGGCCGCGCCTCGCGCCGCAGGTTGTTCGGGGCACTCGTTGTTGTCTTTGACGCACTTTTAGATATCCGAGCCGCCTTTGCCTTGAACTTAGGTTTAATAGTATCTTTTGAGACTGTCGAAGTTATCGGTTCGTAAGTTTCCGTGGGAATGATCTTCGTTGGGATGGTGAACACGTGACCCGCGGTCGCAGTGATGGGCTGCCCGGCGGGCTCCAGCGCGCGCGGTGAGGTCACGGGTGGAAAGGAGGGCGCGGGAGCGGGTGCGGTCTGCACGGCGGCGGCGGCGGCGGCGGCGGGAGGCTGGCCACCCTGCAAGGACGAGGCGCTCGGTCTCAGTTCGTCGACCTGCTTATTCTTATATTTTCGTTTCTTAAACATTTTGGATATGTCGAAAGTTCCTATGAGGGAGAGCGACTCTCTCTTGTACCGGTGGAGTTTCTCAGAAGCAAAGTTTCCGACGAACACGACGAGGTCAACCGGGTGCGTCGTTCGAGGTCCATGTTCAAATAAAGCCGTCAAATTGAGCAAGTCATACTCGAAGCTGTCAAAACCGAGGTTTGGTTTGAAGGCCCCTCGTAGCCGGTGTTCGTGCAGCGCGCGCAGGAGGTGCTGGTTAGCGAGGCCACGCGTGGTGTTGTCGGTGGCGTGCTGTGCGTCGTGCGCATGTAGCAGCAGCGCCAGCAAGAGGCAGCGCAACATGGTAGGGTGCACAGCCGGCGCGCCTCACTACTCTAACATCAGGGATGCTGGTCGCGTCACTGACGGTGCCATCGAGTGGCACCTCTGATCTCTGCCATCGCGACCACATGACACATCGTATCCTTACGATGTAAACAACCCCATCTGTATTTACTCTCAAATTCCATTGTAGTTATTTTTTTAAACTCAACTTAAATGTTAGTTTTCACAATGCAAATATTGTTGTTATTTATTGTTCTTGCAATTTGAAACAGTATTACTTCCACCAATTTCGTAAATCACAAGTTTGACAAGTTTTTAAACAAATGTTGACTTGATGTAATATCCACAACACCAGCATGACATTAGCAGCTGAGGGCGCGAGCTCAGCGTACTGTCCGCGACAGTTTGGGGCATGTGTAGTGTTATTTACAAAACAAGTGCCGTGGTTGGACTCGCGAGTCGAGTGTCGGGTGGAGACGCGGCGCGCGTGCGGTCGGCGCGTAGTGCGGCCGCGGAGTGCCGGCGCGGCGGAGAGCACGCGGCCGGCGCGGCGATCGCGACCGTCGCGTGCCACTACTCACTGTACGCGCACAGCAAGACAGCACACACACCGCACGCATCACTTACATCGCCGGCGACCACGAGCTTGCGTCTTACAAGCATCAAGCCCCATCACAATCACAAGAATGTTACATATTACGAACAAACAAAAAACATTTCTTGGATTCCAGAGAAAACAAGGAACCCAATATTGTATCGATACGTTCGCGAAGCTATGACTCAAGTGGCCATCATTTGTGTCCGGAGTTCAGCCTGTAACGATACAATTTGTAACAACGGATCTTGAATTGTTACATTACAAGGCGAATGTCCACTCACTGGTAGCGTCACCGTAGCATTAGTAAAGTAATGCTCAAAATCAAATCGGGGATTGTTACATTAAAGGAAAATGCTCCGGTGAGCAAGTGCTTTAATCTTAATACATAAAAAAATCACTTGTCATTATTTCAGTACACGAACAAAACTAATTTCCGAAGAAACCGAACCGATTTCAATGAAATTGTGGGAATATGTAGATATGGTTGGTTCCAGCTTGAAAGATAGGACTCGATAGATGGCGCCGTGCGAAGCAAGGGCTGTAGACCTGTTTTGTAGAGAAACTTTTTGTATTTAACTACAAAAAGTAAACCCTGCAAACTATCTACAAAATAATGAAATTATTTTTTCTACAACACAGGGCTAGAGTAGAAAAAAAATCTTTTTATTTCTAATCTTACATTTCCACTTTATTTAATACAATAATTTATAATTTTAATAAGTGAGCTGTTAATTGTATAGCACAAAACAAGACCTGTTAACTTGTACCACCAGTTTCGCTATGTGGTGCAACTCTTGGATAGCGTAAACAGATCAGATACCTTGGCCACTGGGATACAGAGGAAGGCTCTGCGCAGCGCAGTGGCCGTTAAATACAACAAGTGCTACTGAAATGAAACGAACAACCTACCGGCCAACATTGTGATGAAGCGCAGAAGAGTCGCAGGATCGTTGATTTACTGTCGCAAAGCAAATCGTCACGCATCGTTACACAATGTTGTATTGTACTTACTCTTTGTCTTCTTATCTTGCGTAGCTTTGCCTTTGAGTTGTTACTGTCAAGTTAATTCTAAAAGCAACGTTCTGCAGCACAATGTCGCTTGATGACGCCATCAGTGAGGCACAGCCGAGCGCGCAGCTGAGGCTCGACCCCGCACCTCGCGCAGCCTGCACAGCAGCCAGAGCTACTCGCATCAGCCGGGAATCACTTAAATTTTATTATGAATCATTTCAAAATGAGAGTAAGTCGCTTGTTCAGGGGATAGTCCAGATTTTTTTTAAGGAGCTATAATATATTATGAGTATCCTTGTTGCGACACAACACACTTCGCGTGGTGGATGGGGCGCGCTTAGTGAGGTTGGCGTGTGGCGCGCGGCGGATGCACCTGGGGACGCTGCCGGTGTCGTGGGTGCCGACCGACAACGTAGAAATATTGGTGATTTAAGTAAAATACAATTAAACACGCTTCGCGGTGTATTCCCGTTGGCACCACATGAAAATAAATATTTTATGGGAACGAGTAGTGTAAATACAGTGGTTCTAGTTACGGGCAGTAACCTTACGAACAGTACTAGGCTGGCATGAATCCAAGATGGTATTTATTACTAGAAGACTGTACCTATACAGAATTATTGTAATACATACCACCTTGAGCTCATACTCAGCCGGCCTGGTTCTTTTTCGGGGTCATATTATATTTACCCTGTCGACAAACTTGAAAAAAGTTCCCTTTGTATCATGCATTTCAATAATTCTGGGTGGTATTAGTACGGTCTTCTAGTAATAAATACCGTCTTGGATCCACGCTTTGACGTGGAGTTGCGGACACCAGCCCGTTAAACAATACAACACCACCTTGGATTCATGCCAGCCTAGTACTGTTCGTAAGGTTACTGCCCGTAACTAGCACAAGTACTAACACTGCTCGATCCCATACAATGTTACCGCTGTGCCGGTGCTGGCGTGCGGTGTCAAGCGCGTGATGGCATACCCTTATGTATATGAGAATATCTGACTGTTTAACAACTCTCAGTATTGACCAAATTAATAACAATATAATGTAGAAAGGTTGGCTGTCAAATGTGAAATAACATTGACGCATGGCGACGTTGCATTTCAAGAATATTGCTAAATTAATAATCATCGTAAATTAATATCTTGAGAGCAGAAAAGTTATAATTTCAAATAACCCTAATTTACATTTTCCCAAAGATATTATATAACCCAATGTATTTTATAGAAGTAGTTTTCATTGTGGCTTAAAAAGCTTTGTTTCCGACCGAAAGATAGTTATATTTGAATAATCAAGTTAAATGTTTATTTACTTTTTAATGATAATAAATGAATTAGTAATAATTAAATGACATTTACAATGTTTCCTAGATGGTATCTTGCAATTTCAAAATATCCTTTTCTCTGAACTATCAGTTGATGTTCACATTTTAGCCGATTAAACATAAAGATTACTAATCTAGATTACTAAATTATCTAGTGAAGTTTTAAAATAGTTCCGTTACAGAGGATTTGTTAATTATTATCTATGTTATTAGTTATTTAGCTATAATGTATGACCATTTGCCATTCTTTTATTATGGCGGCAATCTTTGATGTACTGAGTATGATTTGACGCGTATAAAAATAGATGCTGCCGCCAATTCAGGGTCTTTATGCTGCAAGTGTTCTGAGGATTGAGACAAACCCTGAGTAGTATAGTGTGTGTGCCATGTGTATAGTATTACGTTAGACGGTGACACAGTAATGGAGATACCAAATGTGTAAAGCTGAAACCTATTTGTATTACCCTAAGGTTCTACAATGTTTCTGTAAGTTATTCGATATTATACTATGAATATTACTGATAGCTATGTGCTAGAAATATGTGTTATAAAATGGCATATATTGCTTATTGTTTATCTACACTGACAAATTGCTATAACTTGAGAATGGTCCAGGACAAGGTATAATTGTCCTGGCATAATACTTTAAAAGATGTTACCGTAGAGTTTCTTGTGCATTCTTCTCCACGAAGAGCTAGGTTTGCGAATGGACGTAGCTTGATGGGTAATTACCGTTACTTACAAATATCTGACAAGCGTAATCGAAATAAATGAATAGTCTTGTCTTTCTGTGCTTTTCTTGATAAAAACCCTTTTCCCTACACACCTTCGTTTAGTCCACTCTCGGCCCCTCGACCCCCAAAAAATAATGTGTCCACTGGACCCCTACCTATAGTTTATTCTGGACCCTTGGGGGTCAAGAGTGGTTAGATATAGTTTTAGACACAGTAAATAACTAGTAACCATTCTGACACTCAAAGCTTGATCTGTCCCATACAATAACAGTCCCAAATAACTAATCGACCAAAATGTATGGGACTGCTGATATTTTTTTTTGCATTTACGATATTGGACCCATGGACGAAGTTGTTCTGTTTGATGATCTGCAGTATATCCTGTCATATGACTATACCCTTTTCAAACTCAAACTCAAACTCAAAAGTATTTATTTCAATTAAGGCACAAGGCAAAGCCAAAGGCCATAAGGCACTGTTGTAAATATTTTTGTTCCACTACGATGGGGTGAGGGGGGGGGCGTCTATTTTCTCCCTCCTTCTTCCCGATATCGAGATTGATATTCATAGCCAAACTTAGTACCATATTTTTCAAATCATCTCTGGCTTTCTGGTTTTTCCTAGTTACTTTCTTTATTTCGATATTATTCTTACGCGAGCGTCGTGTCGTTTATGTCCAAAGCCAAATTTTAAATTAATTTTAAAGTATGTCTGAAGTGGTTCCATTAAGGGGAACCACGAAGGAAATATGTTAATTTACGGCCGCAGGAAAAGTAACCAATTATGGTGATGGCCGAATGTATGTTAATTTGGAGCTCTTTCTAAAACATCATTATTTTCTTCAATAAAATTGTGAAAGGAATTGTCGAAGAGTGATGACCCAAGGACACGAAGTGATTTTTTTTCAATACTTTTGATATTATCGCTTTAATGTTTTTTTCTTCTACGCCTTGTATGTTTGTGTGCACACTTGTCGCCACTAGACTGTACTTGAGGTATGTAAGTAGTTACATTAATACTAACGTTTAAATACACACGTCATAACGTCATGTCTTAAAAGCAGAATGTACAAGAAGCCTAAACATTTTTGACATCTGATTTGTAATATCTACATTGTTCTCAAATGAACCATTCTATGCTATACTCAATACTCAAGTTTTTATTGCATTCCATATGTATTACATAGATGGCGTAACAAGGTAAAAGATCAATATGGACCCTGTCGGGCACAGCAACATTAGGAGAGAGGAAGAGGGCTAAGCAGCAATTCAATAATATTATTAGAAATTATAAATTTAATTGGGTGTATAATTATGAATATATAAATAATACATTATTAAGTTTGTTCATATAGGTATAATATATTAGTTATATTTATTTATGTATTGCATAAGAATAATATAGGTAATTATTAAAAGTATTTTCATTATTATTAAATTATGTGATTATTTGTGTATTCATATTTTTATTTGGTTTCCTAAATTCCATATTATATTATATATTTATTTCGTAATGTTTGGTGTACTACATGAGAGCGAAGAATTATATTTTGTAATCGATTTGTCATCCAGAAACTCCTCTACTGAGTAGTATGCCTTGGATTATATTTGTTTTGTCCACTTCTCGAATGTCATTTGGCATTTATTATACATTTTTATGGACATAACTAAGGGGCTGGTTGAGTGCATTTTAAGTCAGGATTGAGGTATGTTTATTTTGTTTTTGTTGTCGAAAGGTGAATCTTGTTTGTATTTCTTCACACTTGGTGTAAAAATCTGGGTGTTTTCTGACAAATTTACATAAATCTAATAAATATAACATCGTATTTTTAACTTTAGTGAAATTACTCGTTGGAGGATTTAGCAAAACAACGATAGGAAAGGCAATGATTGAACACAGCGAGTGCCGACACGTTTCGCTAGTGTACAACATTAAGGATACTGAATGGGCGCTGATCCCCCGAACCAGACTACAGCTTCACCCGCGCTCAATTCCGCTCAGCACCGCTACGCTCCCGCAGCTCCGCCCCGCCGCGCCGAGCGCCGCTAAACGTAATGCGATTAACTTGTACAGCATAATGGTCTTTTAATTTTATATCTGTTTGTGGCAAAGTTTGTAAAAGGAAGCAGCTTTAGCTTGAAATAACTTCGTTACGAACGAAAAATGTAAAAACTTGTATTTATGGTAGGTATATTGTACAAGCAAGTTTAAACAGTAGGGGTAAATTCAAGGGGTGCGTTGTCAGAATTCCTCCTCGTGTGCCCGATGGCTGCCGGTCCCTCTCGATACGTCGGGAGGGAATAGCAGCTGCCGGGCCGGTGCACCCTGGGCGTGGGCAGTATCCTTCCCCGAGGAATGGGAAGAGATTCTTATTCCTTGGGGAATGTTACTGTCCATGGCTAATATTCTGACATGGGAGGGGTCCGTTTTGGACCAAGGGGGCGTTGCTCCGCGTGACCCTCTGAAAAGCAGAGGGCACAGCGGAGTAGCAAGGGCGGGCTCGGTGTGCACTTACCCTGCCTCCGAGCAGACAGTGAAGGACGCAGTCGTTCACTGTCCCCGTCGATATCGTAATCCCACCGTCGAAGTGTCGTGGATCACGTCTCGCGGCTTCGATTGGGACCGAGGGTCTTGGCTTAACCGCCCGGACCGCGAGGTAGAAAACCTCTATAAAAAGTTACCCCGAATCTCAAGCGGCGGCGCACCGCGAGGAGATGTATGGCTGACGGGTTCCTATGGAAAATCAGTTGCTAGTGCGAACCACTGCCGGGCCTGGCTATGGCTTATCTGGGTACAGGGGGCACTGCCCAGATGGACTCTTTATTTCCCCCATACTCGTGGGAACAACATGGAAAATTGTTTAAAAAAAAAAAAACGGCCGATAACGGCGAAGCAAAGGAGGGGAGGGATGCGGGGTCGGAGTCCGGCGCCGCATCCAGCGATGTGAGCGCGGGAGGCTCAGAGAGCTCCCGGCGCGGGAGGCCCGGGACCACTACGGTGAACGGGAAGTTCTTCCGCAAGCGGTCCTGGCCGGAGGGCGACCAAGGGTCGTCATCGGAGGGAGAGCTGGCCTCGGCTCGCAAGATCCCCACCAGTAAGCGAGGAGGGATCCGCGGCAAGGGGAGAGGCCTCTCTGCTGCCGAGAGGTCGGCGCGGCTTGCCGAGGAGGGGCGCCACCCGGGGGTGGCCGGTCGCGGGGTGGCCCGTTCGGGCTCCTCTGGCGATGAGGTGGGTGCAGACGGCGGCTCTGAGGCGGAGCGTAAGGCCGGTTTCGCGAAGGAGGTGGAGGCGGCGCTGAGGGCTGTCTCTTATAAACAGAAGCCCTCCACCAGGCATAAGGCCATGCCTGCAGCGATCGCCTCCATCATGGCGTCAGCGGAGGCCAGATATGGGGGGCCCCCGTCAAACGAAGTGGCCAAACTGCGGGCGGAGGTCGCTCGCCTGACGGCTGCCACGGAGCTTCTCCAAGAGGAGAACAGGAAGCTCCGAGCAGACTTGGCCGGTCTGCGCGAGGCCGGCCCCCGCAAGGCGCCCCAAAATGGGGGCCAGCAGCGACCAAGCCAGCCCGTGCCCGTGCCGGTTGAGAACCAGGTCCTGAACCTGGTTCGGCAGGAGCTGGCTGCCTTCCAGGCGCGGTTCTCCGTCCTGGAGGGCATTGTCCTGCGCCCCCCCCTAGCGGCAAACAGGGCGTCCCCGGGCCCGAGGGTAGCCACATATGCGGCTGCTGCGGCCTCCGCACCGGGGTCGTCTGGCCGGCCCTCCGGCAGGGTTGCGTCGGCCCCCGAAGGGCCGGCTCTGGCGAAACCGGCTCCGGCCAAGAAGGCGGCAGCCCTGAGGCAGGGCAAGGTGGCGGCCCAAAAGAAGGGCAAGGCGGTGACTGTGCCAGCGCCAGCCGCGAGACAGCTGCCACCGCCGCCCCCCCCGCCCCCTAAGCCTTCTGCGGCCGAGACCGGGTGGCAGGTGGCCGGAGAGAGGACGAGGGAGCAAAAGGCGGCCAAAAAGGCCAGGAAGCGGCAGCGCAAGCGCCAGGAAAAAGAGCGGAGCGTCGCGGCAAGGCTCAGCGCCCCGAAGACCGCAGCTGTAGTGATTACACTACAGCCGGACGCGGAAAAGAGGGGCGTGAGCTACCGCGACGTGCTCGCTAAGGCGAGGGCGACGGTAAATCTTGGGGAGCTCGGGATCACCGGGGGCCTCCGCCTCAGAGTCACCGCGACGGGGGCTCGAGTGCTGGAGATCCCCGGCGAAACCCGTGGCTCGTCCGCGGACGCTCTGGCAGAAAAGCTTAGAGCGTCCCTAAATGTGGACGAGGCCCGAGTGTCCAGGCCCGTCAAATGCGCAGATCTGCGCATCATGGGTCTGGACGACTCGGTGACCGAGGAGGAGGTGGTGGCCGCCGTCACCAGGACCGGTGGGTGCCCTGCTGAGCAGGTCAAGGCAGGCACCTTACGTCCGGACCTGTCGGGCATGCGAACCGTAACGGTAAGCTGCCCTGTGACGGCGGCGAAAGCCATTGTGGAGGGCCGAAGGCTCTTGGTGGGCTGGGTTTCGGCGCAGGTTAAGCTGCTGGAACCCAGACCTCTGAGGTGCTTCCGCTGCCATGTGGGGCACCATGTGTCGGTCCGGTGCACCTCGGAGGTGGACCGCAGTGGCCTATGCTTCCGCTGCGGCCAGCCCGGTCACAGGGCCGCGGCTTGCTCCGCCGCGCCGCACTGCGCTGCATGTGCGGCAACCGGCAAGCCGGCCGATCACCGGGCAGGGAGCAAGGCCTGCGGTACACCCGCCAAGGCCAAGGCCAGGGGCAACGGAAGGCCCTCCACCTCCACCGCCAAAACCCCCACCGTCGCCATCACCGCAGCCGCCGCCACTGTCGCCGCCGCGGCCGCCACTGCTGCAACTTCTGCAGCGGGGCCCTCGCAGGGGGCCCGGGAGGGGGCTGAAATGGAGTGCCAATAACGGCCCCATTACGCCTTCTCCAGGCGAACATCAACCACTGCGCCTGCGCTCAGGATCTGTTGATCCAGAGCATGGCGCAGTGGTCGATTAACATCGCCGTGGTCTCTGAGCCGTACTTTGTCCCGCCCAGGGATGACTGGGTGGAGGACCTTAGCGGCTCAGTGACCATAATTGCGTCGGCCGCCGCCGGTACCCCGACCCTTGAGAGTGTCAGGAAGGGTCAGGGGTGCGTAGCAGCACGGTTCGGGGAGATCGTTGTAGTGGGAGTCTACTTCTCTCCGAACCGAACTCTCGCCGAGTTCCACAACTCCCTCAGGGAGTTGAGTGTCGTCATCGGGAGCCATTCTCTCCCCGTGCTTGTGCTCGGGGACTTCAATGCCAAGAACTTGGCTTGGGGTTCTCGTTACACGGATGTGCGGGGTAGGATGGTGGAGGACTGGGCACTGGAGACAGGCCTGGTCGTCCTAAATCGGGGTTCTGTCCCCACGTGCGTGCGGATGCAGGGTGAGTCGGTGGTGGACATATCGTTCGCTAGCCCCGCCCTGTCGCCGCGTGTCGTTGACTGGCGCGTCATGGAGGGGGTGGAGACCTATTCCGACCACCGGTACATCCGGTTCGACGTCTCCACTCAGACTTCAAGCGCGCCGGTCCTACAGGCCCCGAGTGGTCCGCGATGGGCGCTGAAGCAGCTGGACCGGGAGCTCCTCCTGGAAGCCTCGATCGTGCAGGCCTGGGTGTCATCACCGGCCAGGCCTGCCGACATCAACAACGAGGCGAGTTGGTTCCAGGAGGCCATGTCCGAGATTTGCGACGTGGCAATGCCCCGAGTTCGGCCAGGAAGCGCCCGACGTCAGGTGTACTGGTGGTCGCGAGAGCTGACGTCTTTGCGTGAGGCGTGCGTTGCCGCGCGGCACCGGTACGCCAGGCATCGCAGGCTCCGCATCCGCCCTCCGGATGCGGCAGCCATTGAGGCGGAGCTTTACGAGGGATACAGAGCGGCGAAGACCGCCCTCCAAGAGGCTGTCCGGCGGGCCAAGAACCTGGCCCGTGAGGAGATGCTGGAGTCTCTGAACGGAGATCCGTGGGGGCGCCCTTACAAGATGGTGCGGGACAAACTCCGCACCCGGGCCCCCCCGCTGACGCAGAGTCTCCGGCCTGAGCTCGTGGAGGACGTGGTGAGCGCTCTGTTCCCTTCGCGAGGGAGGCATCCTCCCCCGCCTATGGCTCCGCCGCCGCTTGCGGTGCCGGACGCGGACTACACCGATGACGACGTTCCGGAGGTGACTGGGGTAGACCTGGGAGTGGCGGTACGCAGGCTGAAGGCCAGAAATACCGCCCCGGGACCCGATGGCTTGCCTGGCAAAGCCTGGGTCCTGGCCTCTGAGGCTCTCGGGCCCCGACTGGAAGGGCTCCTAAGCGCATGCTTGGAGAGAGGCCAGTTCCCGCTTCGTTGGAAGACGGGGAAGCTGGTCCTCATCCGGAAGCCAGGGCGCCCTGCGGACTCTCCGTCCGCATACCGGCCCATCGTGTTGCTCGACGAGGTGGGCAAGCTCTTTGAAAGAGTTATTGCTAACCGCCTCGCCGGGCACCTCGCGGGGATGGGGCCGGATCTTGCGGAACACCAGTTTGGTTTCCGCAAGGGGCGCTCGACGGTGGACGCCATCATGCGCGTGAGAGCCCTCACGACGGGGGACGCGGTTTCCCGGGGCGGGGTCGTATTGGCGGTGTCTCTTGACATCGCCAACGCCTTCAACTCCATGCCCTGGAGCTGCATTGGGGAGGCACTCCGGTATCACCGGGTGCCGACCTACCTTCGTCGTGTGGTCGGGGATTACCTGACGGATAGGGCCGTCATCTACCCCGGTCGGAGCGGAGAATGGAACCGGCGAGAGATGTCGTGCGGTGTTCCACAGGGATCGGTTCTGGGACCGGCCTTGTGGAACATCGGTTACGACTGGGTGCTGCGCGCCGACCTCCCTAGCGGCGTCAGCGTAGTCTGCTACGCTGACGACACGCTGGTACTGGCACAAGGGAGGTCGCACGAGGCGGCGGCCGAAAACATGACACGCGGGGTTGCGATAGTCGTGGAGAGGATCCGGCAATTGGGTCTCGAGGTGGCATTGCACAAGTCCGAGGCCATGTGTTTCCATGGGCCTCGGAATGCGCCACCGTCGGGATCCCTACTGACGGCAGGAGGGGTTTCCATCGGCGTCGGGTTGACGCTGAAGTACCTGGGACTCGTCCTTGACAGCCGGTGGAACTTCGTGGAGCATTTCCGACGTTTGGCCCCCAAACTGGAACGAACCGGGGCTGCCTTCAAGCGGCTCCTGCCCAACCTGGGGGGTCCAAACGCCTCCTGCCGGAGGCTCTACGCGGGGGTCGTGCGGTCCATGGCCCTTTACGGGGCCCCGGTGTGGGCGCGTTCTCTGAGGCGGCAAGCCGCCCGCTACCTGAACGCGCCCCAAAAGGGGATAGCCCTAAGGCTAGTCCGGGGGTACCGCACGATCTCCGGTGAGGCGGCGAGCCTCCTTGCCGGATTGCCGCCATGGGATCTGGAGGCGATAGTCCTCGCACGCCTTCACGAATGGCGCGCGGAGGCACTACGTCGGGGGGAAACTCCGCTGCCGCGGCAAATCACCGCTCGGCGGACAGACCTCCGGCGCGATCTCATGGTGACATGGAGAGAGCGACTGTCGCAACCCCGTGCAGGGCACGCCACCATAGTGGCGATAAGTCCCCTCTTTGAGGAGTGGCTAGAGAGGCGCCACGGCGCCCTCACCTTCCGCCTGACGCAGGTCCTCACCGGACACGGTTGTTTCGGAAGGTTCCTGCACCGAATCGGGCGGGAGGAAACGCCTGGGTGTTTCCACTGTGAGGATCGTCCGGAGGACACGGTGCAGCACACTGTGGAGGCCTGCCCTGCTTGGGCGGAGCAGCGCCGTGTCCTCTTAGAGGCGATTGGCGGCGGCGACCTCTCGCGCCCGGCCCTGGTTCAAGCCATGGTCCGGAGCGAGAGGGAATGGGAAGCCGTCACCTCCTTCTGCGAAGCAGTCATGCTAGTGAAGGAGGTGGCGGAACGTGAGAGGGAAAGAGCCTCACGTCCCAGCCGCCGCGGGAGACGCCCTGGGCGTCGGGGGTCACGTGGTGGCCCCCGGCCACCGTAGGCGCGGGCCTGTGGACGGCGAGTTTTGGGCTAGCTCGCCGTCCGGCCGTCTTATGACGACAGGCCGTGTCGACGGCGCGTTCGTGTTCCACGCGCGCCTCAAAGAGATGTCAGCAACCACGTAGGGGTCCGCACGGGCCGATGCCTGCCAGGGCTGCGGGACTGTTCGAAAGAGATACCGCGGCCCTGGAACACAAAGGGCAAAGAAGGAACATGGATGGGTTTTAGTCAGTACAAGTCTGACACTCCCTTCCGCTCCGCCCAGAGCGGTAGGGGTCATTTGATGATTTCCCATCCTAAAAAAAAAAAAAAAAAAAAAAAAAAGGGGTAAATTCAAACCTTGGCCTGAATCTGTCGCGAGCTCGATCTCCATCGTGCGTTCCACTAGTTATCACAACAACGCGCAATGGTTGCAGCACGAACTACGCACGAGTTCTAATCTGCTACAATATTAGAGTTAAGGTTACGCTTTACTGTAATATTTTTTGAGCAAATGACTTTTCTCGCTACTGTTTCAACTGTTCACAACTAGGAGTGATGCCATTTTTTTCGTATTCTTCTCAGCAAACCTTTGTAATAATTGATACCCATATCATGGGGATGCATAAAAAATAAATAGTTTCTCATTTTTGGGAGTTTTCCATATTGGATTTAGAATGACGCCATTTAGCTAACCATGCATTGTCATCCAAACTAAACGTGTATGGAAAATTACACCTGGGAATAACTGTTTTAAAATTCAGTTGCAAGATTTGACCTTAACAAACATGCAAGAATTGCAACTTAAGTAAAGGCTTGAAAAAGACTTAACTCCTTCGATTTTATTAAGAACAACAATTTATTATCCATTTAACTTTACAAGAAATGAACAACGCGACCTAGAGCTGACTAAATAAGTAAATTGACGAACTAGTAATTCCAATTCGTATCGGCGCAGTCACCCAAACGAGAAGGCTCGGCCCGTGCGGGTCGGCGCAGTCAGCCGAGCGGGGGCAGCAGGTGCGGGTCGTCGGTGTGGTCGTGGCGCGTCATGTGAAACTTGTGGTCGCGCGCAGGCTCGGCGCGCACGTGTACCGCGGTGCGGCACCAGGCGGCGGCGGACGACGCGCCCGCGCACACCTGCACGCACGCGCACCCCTCCACCGGCGCCGCCTGCCATCTGCCGTCGAACACTAGCTACTTTAGTGTGAGACGTCCCCGGGTTCGATCGCTATGACGAGCACGACTCCTCCAAATAGGGAGCGACGGAACTGACCCTTTTAAGGATCATTGCTTTATTGTTACTAACTCTTCAATGCGACCAATTTATTTGCTGGTAATGCTGGAGATAGGTAAACGTAACATAGTTTGATGACAACGCCCGAAGGTTCCGTTCCTCCGAAAATTGTCATCAAACTATGTAATGGCACTGACCGATAACAGCGCGGAGTGGTAGTGTGTTCCTAGCTAAAATGTACTTTTACCGCACCCTCCAGCCAGTACATCACACCCTCTAGACTCGAGGCATTCCAGACACAAATTTTACATTGCCTAGTTTATTATTACCAACAATACTGTACAATAAGACTTACACGGCCGTGTACTGCAGGTACACGTTGGCACTCTCTCCGGGAGCTATCCGTAACAATGGCGGCCAGATCTTGAACTCTTTGCCGCCGATCCATTGCGTTGCTAGATCCAGAGTCTCAGTGCCTGCGACACAAGCTGATTCATTAATTCGTTTGAAATTTCTGCCTCGTTGCTCTGCTGACACTTTTTTGTTGCCATGGCAACGACCGAAAACTGTTTAATTGCCCAGTCATTCTACGAGATATGAATCAAATGTGTTCGAATAATATAACTTAATGTCTAGTAAAGAATTATTGTCATCGTGGTTCTCAAATTATGACGCAATTTTTTAAATTGAGTCGTTAAAGTAAATTGAGCAAACAAAAGTAGATGTGAGAGTGATTAATGTTTTTTTAACTATGAGTGTATGATGTCCTTTTTGATTAAGTCTTTTTCCCTGGAACTATAGACCATGCTCCAAGAACTGAGCACGGCCAGCTTTAGGGTGGGAATTGACGATGCGTCGGTCTAAAATCCAGCTTATGGCCAACAGCACTAAGCGTAGGTCGACCCGGTCGATGGGCAGGAAATACATTATGTCGATGAGTATATCTACTTGGGCCAGTAAGTATCTTTCGAAAACAGGCAAGAAAGAGAAATCGATCGCCGAGTCGAAAATGCTTGGAAAAGCTACAGGTCCATGAAGACGCTAATGAAAGGTGATCTTCCGATACTCCGAAGACGCCAAAGGGCAATTGAATGCAGCATTCTGGGTGACAAAAGAAAAGACAGGGTTCGTAACACCAGGCTGCGTTTCGAAACGGCCATAATGGACGTTGGCAAGAAGACTGCTAGGCTAAAATGGGATTGGGCGAGTCACGTCAGCCGCATACATGATGACTGCTGGGCAAAAGGCTCCACACGATGGTTGCCCGAAGATGGACAGCGCGCCGAGACCGGCCCTGAAAGAGGTGGCGAGAAGATCTGGACGCGTACCGCGAGGGCTGGTTTGAGGAGGCACGGGAAAAGAGTACATGGAAGCAATTGGGGGAGGCCTTTGCCAAGCCGTGTCACAGTACAGACTATATAAAAAAAATAGTGTATGATGAACGTGTAGTGGCGGAGTGAGACTCACGGCTGGAGTGAGACACGCTAAAGTAGCACTTGCGCGTGTCTCCGTCGGCCACCACGCGCAGGTCCAGCTGCGCCGGCACCGCGCGCACCACCGGGAACTCCAGCTCCAGCCGCAGCGACAGCGTCTGCGCATGCGAGTGCAGGCCAAGGGAAATGTCGAGGGGAACTTTTGACTATTAATGTGGATGGCTCTAATGGGTGTAATAAGACCCTTAACGAAACCGAAAGGCACTTGTTCTCTCCATCATTGCGACATTTTTTTTGCTCTGTATTACCTACCACAACCTTCTAGTTACGGAGAAGAAAAAAAAATATGTTAAAAGTTTACATTGATTTTTTCCATGAGTTGAGATGATGGAGTGCGTTACTTTGAGTTCTTCTATTATTGGATTTGTGAACCCAAAAAAAAAATCGTTGGCCAGCAATAATTTTTGTGTAGAGTTACTTAGTTTGAAGTACAAAATGAGTGATTGACGACTTCGTGAAGGGTCCATTTACACCTTGTATTATAAGAGTAAGGAAAACCAAAGACACGATGGAAATACTGGGTGAAGGATGTATTGCTAGAAAGGAGGTGAATGCTGAGGTGACGAGGAATAGAGAGGTATGGAAGAAGAAATCCTGCGCCGACCCTAAATAATTGGTAGAAGGGCAGGGAAAGTGATTACGGTCAGTTCAATAAGGGAAAAAGTAAAGAGTAAAAGTAGGAATTACTGCAAGTATGTCGATGTCGTCGTAGATGTGCAGCGGCGTGGTGGCGACGGTGCGCGGCGGGTAGGTCGGCGGCTGGCAGTAGTCGGCCGCCTCCGCGCCCGGCCACGCCGAAGCCGTCCTCACGCACACCTCCACGCACATCTGCAACAACAGCGTTACACGCGTCGTGTGCGCCGCTGGAACCACTAGTGTAGTGTTTGACACACATGGACTGCTCATTGTGTTTTAAGTCAGTCATAGAAGTCGCAGCGCCCCTTGCAATGGGGCGCGGCGAGCGGTCACGGGGCATCGCCCCCTGGCATCACTTGTTTATTTAGTAGATGAAAAAATATTGAATGGTTTGTAGATACATAACAATTTGGCGAATATTTTCTTATTACATAGTACTGTAAATACAGTCGTACACATACCATCGTAGTCATACATACCCGACTACTGAGAAGTAAGCCGGCTTTTAGTTTTTGAACTTATTTTTTTGTTCGTATCGACTTTATAGGAGACCTAAGCTAACAAGAAACTTAAGCGAGCTCTATACAAACAGCGCATGTGCAACGTCTAGTCGTAGCGAGACTAAAGACACATTGCCGTCTTCAGTCGAATAAAAATAGGGAGAGTGTTTTTTTAAAGCGGTTCTCAAGTTATTTTCAAGAAATTATAACTAAAAAAATATTAAGAATCGGTATATGTGGTATTTTCGGATACCCCTGGGCAAACATGGGCATGAGGAAACATTTTTTTTACGACGTTACTATAGGCCACCCAGTTTAAGAGTTAAAGAGAGCGTCACCTCGGTGGAGCTCTGTGGCTCCAGGCGCAGGGGCACGTACCGCAGGCGCGCGGCCAGACGCGAGTCACAGCCGCACTCAGCCCCCTCCGCCGGGTACTCGTGCAGCACGCTCCACGGCTCCGCGGTCTCCACGCCCAGCTGCATCACGCCGCTGCCCACGTTCAGCACTTGGAAACGCTTGCGCACCCTACAGTATACGCACGTCTACAGTCTACACACCATGGAGTGAGCATGTGACATATCACACGCAAGTATGTCAAGTAGGTAGTAACTGTTTGTATACCTAGAAGGTACATATTTATTAGACACTAGCTGTGCCCCGCGGCCTTCGTCCGCGTGGAATTATAATATAAATATAACAATTTCAAAGGTTTTACTTTTTGCACAGAACCCTAATCCTTTGTCTGAAGTAAGACTCAGATTCAGAATCAGAATTTTATTTGCTCTGAAAGTAGCTACAGGTTAGGTGTTGCACATAAATTAAAGAGATCGGCTACAGTCTACCTTACGGCGTGCAAATTATTACTTAAGTTAAAATATTAATACAAACAAAATAATGTCAACAAAACAAAATAGAAATTAAAGTGAGGTAAATTACAAGTACAAGTCTTACATGGTCAAATTTGCAGGTAATTATAACAATCATAATCTGGATAAATTCGTATTATTTCGAAAGTCTTTCACTGAGTAATAACATTTGCCTAAAAGTAGTGACGTTACCTTGGATTTAGAAATGTTTATAGAATAATACTTAAAACCATGAGGTATTTTATTATAAACGACAGGTCCCATTGTCATAACACTTTTTCTTAACAGTGCTGTTTTGTAATTTCCCGAATGTAGCAAGTTCTTGTATTGGTATCTCGAGGGCCCATTGCGTGTTCTGATATTGGCTAGTGACGGAAACAGATGTAGATTTGTTTTTACAAAAATTGCCACCTCCAAATATGTACAAACATGGAAAAGTCAGTAACTTCAGAGACCGAAACACAGGTTCACAGCTGTCTGTGCTTCTAAGGTTTGACATAGAACTAAGACACCGTTTCTAGGCCTTAGAAAACTCCGCCCTCTCACTACAGTTACCCCAAAATATGATTCCAAATCTTAACACTGACCCAACCAATAGTAATAGTAAAAGTGTCCTTAGTTACCTCTTACAACATCACTATCTGCCAGTAAAAGTCCCGTCAAAATCGGTCCAGCCGTTTCGGAGATTAGCCGGAACAAACAGACAGACATACAAAAACTAAAAAAAATGTATTTTTTTTGTAAGTACCTTATACGCATAGCAAAAGCTATTATTTTGAAATTACAGACAGGCACTTCAATTGTATTTATTTCTATGTATACATGTACCGACCAGTCGGGCAAGCCGACTACGCACTACGCAGCCACATTTTTAGTCGGCGACTAGACGTCAAAATCAGCCTTGCAGTCGATTACATAATCTAGTAATGGGAACTCTTCCTTTGGTATTGCATAATTGAAATAAATTAAGGAGATACATATAAGTAAAATACAAATTTCTACGACCGCACGCTGGCAGTGCGTTGTATGATGTACTCAATGCCAGCGAATACGCCGTGTAAATTGCCGATGCCCTCTGAACTCCACCGAAAGCTATGACCGGCTTGGCCGTCTGTCTACTCGGCATTTTTGCAACCAACTAGTCGGCTAAAGTCATAGTCGTCTCATTCATACTTCCATACTAATATTATAAATGCGAATGTAAGTGTGTTTGTTTATTACCTTTTCACGCGTAAATCACTGCGTAATCTCTGTGCACATACGTTGTCAGGTTTACAGAAACGGACATAGGTTACCTTTCATCCCGAAAAAAATACTGTTCCCGAGGAAAACAACAATAACGTTCTTATGATAATATATAGCGCCACGTGTCTTTCGAATAATAATTGAATTATTTTATTACAAGCAGAGTACAACCCGAATTGATTGACAAATTTTAAATTAACGCGAGCGAAGCCGCGGGCAAAACCTAGTCACTTATAAATTCTACTTCCTACTCATTATATTATATAATATTATAAATGCGAAAGTTTGTGAGGATGGATGGGTGGATGGATGTTTGTTAAACTTTCATGCAAAAACTGATGAACGGATTTGGATGAAATTTTGCACACAGATAGTTTATAACCTGGATTAACACAAAGGATACTTTTTATCCCGGTATCATGATCCCATGGGACAATTAACGATATCCACGCGGGCGAAGCCGTGGGCATAAGCTAGTCTCTAATATTTATCTCTTTAGGGAAATTTACGAAAGATCAACTACATTAGTTTAGCTTAGATATAAATCATTTTACTATTTTCATTTGATGAAATCTTTTTAGCTTGAAATAGCATAGTTTATGTCTGAAGATTTTTACCTGAGCACTTCCAGTGCGGATAGGTGCAGCGCGCACAGCCGCACGCGCAGCTCGCGCGTGGACAGCTGCAGGCACGGGGCGCGCGTCACCTGCCGCAGCCGCACCGCTTGCGCTGGCGGCTCGCCGCGGGCCCAATGCGCCCTGCACACACGCACACGGTTTCCTCAGCATAATGACAGTTTATAAGTTCTACTGTTACGGTTAAATATTATTATCTTACATTTTGATTTAAGTGGGGAAACTTTGTAACTGCATTCGAGGCGGAATTAGCGACAGTAAACAACCCAATATGAAAAATAGAAAATACTAATACAAAACTGTGCTGAAATATGAAAAACAGAAAATCCAAATATTTTTGAATTTGGAACACAAATAAATAAATAATGTTAATTTGTTCATAAAAGTAAATATTTGTTTTAAATAATCATGTTTATCTATCCCATTCCATTCATAAACACAATTTAAATATTAAAAATCCACGCGTGCGAAATACATTGCATGTTGAAGCCAATCGCAGTGCGATAAGAACCAGTTTTTAACCCCCGACGCAAAAAGAGGGGTGTTATAAGTCTGACCACATTGTGTGTTTGTGTGTGTCTGTCTCTGGCACTGTAGCTCTTAAACTAGTGAGCCGACTTCGATGCAGTTTTTTCTATTTGAAAACTAGTTTCTTTGGTAATGGTTCTCAGATACATTTTATCAAAATCGGTACTAGTCATGGGGTATGAAAGTGGGGATGAAAAATCGAATATTTTCAAATATACCCAAGTGGGGTATCAAATGAAAAAGCATGATGTGTACATTACAATTAGGCATGTTTTATCAAAACCGGCTCAGCCATTTTATAGACTTTTCAAATGTTTATTCTCTTTTCTTTGTTGCGATGGGGGGTTTTAAATTTTAAATTTAATATTTTATGTGTTATCGAGAAAGAGTATTGAAAAACTTATTTAGTTCCGTTTGCTATCCTGTTTTTTAATTTTGTCTTTAGTGATCCGTTAATAAATCTATTTTGTGAAACACTTTAAGCACCAAATGCTTGCGTTATTCCTTGGCCTGCTAGATCACCGGATTTAAATCCCATTGAAAATTTATGGGATGTTATCGTTCAACGGTGAAATAATCAAAATGAGCGTACTCAAGATGCGTTAGAGGCTCATTGTTTACAAATATGTCGTGGTTCAGACTTGTGTATAAATTTAATAATTTAATTAATTCAATGTGTTTCCGCATGCCAGCTGTTATCGACCGGAATGGTGGTTCGACGATCTATTAATAAATATTTGATTTTACTTAATCAATATTATTTTACTTAGTACTTTTTATTTATGTTAATTGGGGACCTGATTATGTGAGCATAACCTATTAACTACTTATTTTTAATAACTTAAAAAAGTTATGAACACTTCATGTGCAAACACAACGTGGTTTTGGTAACCACTTGGTATGTTTGTGCAATTTTGTAGTTTTTAGCCCTCCTATTTAATCCATCGTTTGACTTTTGTGATAAAATAATGATGTGGTCTCCTGTTTATTTTTATTGAGGTTCCATAAGCTTCAATCCTCTTTTCTCTTTTGGAAGCGAATGCTTAAGCTTTGGCAATAAGAAGTTTTACATCATATTATAATGTTCTACGATATTTAATAAACTGACTGTTAAATTTTAATAATAAACCTCTATAATTGTTAATAGTGTCTCTCTGTTTGGCGAGCCTGTTTACGTGCGATGACTGTGCTCTTTTTCCTGTTGCTAACTAACTATCAACTCGAAAATTATATTATTAATTAATTTTATAAGTAATATCATTTTCGAGTTGGTAGTAAATACTCTATATCGATGAGTACATTCACTTGGGCCAGTTAGTTTCTTTAGAAAACAGGCAGGAAAAGGAAATCGATTGCCAAATCGACAACGCCTGGAAAAGTTACTGGTCCATGAAGACGCTAATGAAGGGAGATCTGCCGATCTCCTTGAAGCGCAAACTCATTGATATGTGTATCCTGCCCATCCTAACCTACGGTGCTCAAACCTGGTCACTCACCGAATCACAAAAGTCCCACCTTGGAGTCTGCCAAAGAGCAATGGCGCGCAGTATTCTAGGTGTAAAGAGAGCTGATAAAATACGGAACGCTACGCTGCGCTCAAAAACAGGGATCACAGACGTAGGCAAAAAGGCTGCCAGGCTGAAATGGGTTTGGGAGGGTCACGTGAGCCGCATGGATAACGACCGCTGAGCAAAGGTCTAAACAGGAGGATAGACGGCGCCGCCGAGGCCGGCCCAGAAAACGGTGGCGAGATGATTTAGACGCGCATCACGAAGGCTGGTTCGAGGTGGCGCAAGAGAAGAGTACCAGGAAGGATATGGGAGAGGCCTTTGCCCAGCAGTGGGAATAAAGAGGCTAAAAAAAAAAAAGTTAGTAGTTATACCCACTCGTTAGCGTAATGAATACATTCCTATCGGTTTCTTTTGTTTTTTTATTATTTAAGCTACGTATGCTAGTAAATGTCATGCTGCACTAAAGCTTACATATTACGTGAGTGAGGAGTTACACAGCTAATACATTTATCTAATAATACTACCATAACATATCCTGCAGTTTCTCCAACGGTGCCAAATCGACTTTCGGTACATCGAGGTGTTGACGTGTTTGTACAACAACGCCACCATGTCAGTCTGACTTCAGGACCAGACCTCGGAACCTATCCTTCTGCAGCGAGGTGTGAGACAGGGAGACGTTATGGAAGGGAACTGTTCACCGCTGTAGTGGAGGATGTCTTCAAGGTTTTGGACTGGAGAGGGCTAGGCATCAACGTCAATGGCGAGTACATCTCTCACCTTCGGTTTGCCGACGATATAGTGGTCACGGCTGAGACCCTGGAGGATCTCAGTACAATGCTCGATGACCTCAGTAGAATTTCCGAAAGAGTGGGTCTTAGGATGAACATGGACAAAACCAAAGTCATGTTGAATGCCCCTGTAACACCCACTCCTATCAAGATCGGAGACTCTACACTAGAAGTTGTAGACGATTATATCTACCTGGGACAAACGGTCCAGTTAGGTAGGTCTAACTTCAAGAAAGAGGTCAATCGTCGAATCCGACTCGGCTGGTCAGCGTTCGGGAAGTTGCGTGGTATCTTCTCGTCCAACTTACCGCAGTGTCTCAAGACGAAAGTCTATGACCAGTGTGTGTTGCCAGTGATTACATACAGGACCGAAACGTGGTCGCTCACAATGGGCGTCATCAGAAGGCTTAAAGTCACTCAAAGAGCAATGGAGAGAGCTATGCTCGGGGTTTCCTTTTCCTTCCTGCTACGGGGTTTACCCCGCTCACTTGGGGGAGGCCTATGTCCAGCAGTGGATGTCTTTCGGCTGAAATGATGAAAAGAATGATGATGACTACCATAACTGATAATTACCATTTAATCCTAATTAAGGCCAGGATATTCGAGCGTAGTAGGCTTTTAGCGTTACTATACCTACGCGCATGGCAAGTCCTGCGGACGCTCATTTGGAATGAACTCGTTGACCCCGCTGTGCAAAAATTTCGAGTCAGAGTTTAAAATTGTTACAAAAGGTACAGTCAACTTCGTTTTACGGAATTCATGTAAATTTTTGGGGGTTTAGTTTTTAGGGAAATATAAATACGGTAACATAATTTATTTTATCTATACATATAATAAAATCGTAGACTTTCCGTGTCTGTACATTACAGATTTTTGCAAAAAAGTCACTGGAAAGTGCGAGGAATAAGTAGTAGAAAGTAAAAATATCTTTTTTTTAATTTTTGTCTGTTTGTCGGTTTGTCGGTTTGTCGGTTTGTCTGTTCGTTTGTGCGCGCATCACGTAAAAACCCCTCATTGTATTCAAAATCTAAATATTACAAAATAAGAAGCATTGTTGTGGGTATTATTTAGCGTTTATTTCATCAAAATCAACCAACAGACGCAAAAGATATTAACTTTCAAAATTTTGTTAGTAACCTCATACGCGATATCTATGATGAAAATAATTTACGTAAATAGGTTTTAGTCGTAGTGTAGTCACTCGGAATGGCTGAAAACTAATTTTGTTTTATTTTTCCTTTTGTCTTTACTCTTTGCACGGAAGTAATAAGTACTACGTACGCACGCGACGGCCAGTCAAGCTTTACAAAACCAGTTTATGCGGATCTCTCATTGTATAGGAATTCTATACAAAGCGAGGTCAATTTATACTGGAATTATACAGCTTCATGTGCCGCCGTGTGTACAACTGCAATTCTTGCTTGCATTAAAAAAATGCCTCCAAAAGAGAGGTTAACGCTAATTTAGTCTCTTTCTAATAAGGTGACCATTCATTTTATGTAAAAAGTAGGACATGATGGAAAGGCTGAGAATATAACATTATTAAATTAAATTTAAAAAATATTTTCAATTTTCGTTTCCGAGGCAATTAAATAAAATAAAAAATAGTAATACGACAAAGCTATTATTATATATTAGGCGTCGGTAGATAGGTATTAAAAAAATAATCATAATCATAAATCTTTATTTAATTCAACATCAGAAGTAACAGGCACTGGTATATGCACAATCTTAAATAGAGAAAGGTGTCTGAAGTAGGAAGATCCTGAGGTACAGATCACCTCTCCGGCTTAGATATATCATTTTATTTGCAGCAATTTTCAGCAACTCAACCTGAAGTTTATTTAAATAATAAAATTACCATTATTTGGATTTTACTATATTTAATGGTGACCAGTGAAATGATGTATTAAATAAGATTAGTTCTTAGATAATAGGTAGATAAACAATATCCCACAACTATAAAACTTAATAAAAACTTTATGGGGACAATACCAAAATAAGACAATGACGTTGTCAAATTCAACCAGACCACCTTTTTCCAATGTTGCCCGCACATAAACTAAATAAAATAGTTTCGTTTGAATATTAAAACAGGACTTTCAGGATTTCGTATTTTTATATGTGCCTACCGAAATGACTTCGAATACTAATAATTTAGTAGATTAATGATCATGTCCACATTGTGCGAGTGGGAAAAGAGTGAACTCCGGCAGTGACAAGCCTCAGAACGGCTATTTAAAACTTACGTTAACGGAGTAAAATACTTATATGAACAAACTAACATTGCGAATGGGTTGCCTGATAAAGTTAAGTCAAGACCACCCTTTATTAAAACTAACGGAACTAATCTTTTTTTCAAACCAAACGAAATCAAAATGGAATTAGAGTAAATATCTACAAAGAAATCAAGCCAAGAATCTGTTAGGTTGTCATCTTTTTGTCCCTACTACAGAGTTGTAAGGTATAAATAGATAAATTGATACTATATGTCCACTCATCTATTTACTATTAAAATATGTATTAAAAGAACAACAATATTTACTATTAAAATATGTATTAAAAGAACAGATAGGTAATTTTATTACAAACACGATGGCATAACGTTCGGTTGTCTAAATAAAATCGGTCAAGCCCCACGGTTGTCGCAATTTTAAATAGTCTTCACTTAATGATATCAGGCAACCCATTTGTTATGCTTTTTTTCATGTATATTGTACATATTTTTGACTCAGGAAACATAGGATTTTTTTTGATACTAGACAGGCTTATTTATAATGGTAGATACCCCAGAGTGAAGAGGAGTTATATCCGTAAGAGCAATTGTTTCACTCGCGGCATATCTTTAACGTTTTATGCCCATGATTGCACCTGCATTTGCACTTCGGAACAAAATATTAATAATAGTCAGTAGTAACATAAATATAGTGAATAGTCAAATGGCTTGCTTTCAACACTATTTGTTACATCGATCTGCGTAATACTTGCGTCTACGCTTCAACTTTTTTTTTTGCCCGTTCATCAGAGTCCTTGGAAAAGTATCCGCTTCGGCAATCATGGTCTATCTTCGGAAATATGAGATCTAATATAATTCCCATATTCTTCTTCTTCTTTTGTATCGATGATTTATCACATTATTAGCACCCAGGTTACTACGTTAATCGCGGTTTCAGTAGAGATTTTGACAGTAAGTCCTCTAAATCGCAGGTGTAGGGACACTTTAGATACTCCAGGAAGTCGGCCATAATCTGGTCGGGAGCCCTGTATTCACAGTTAGCTGCTGCTACCATGGAAGTACATGTCTATTAGGGGCAAGCCATAAAATTTTTGACGTAATTTAATTACGTCATACGATAAACGGGTGACAACAAAGTGTGACACTGTGTGACAAGGGGTGGAAGGGGTCCTAAATTTGGTGACGTCACATTTAAAAAACTAATATTGCTAAGTTTTAAAACACGAAATTTGAACTATTAACGAAAAACTTATTAAAGAAATATTTCCAACTCTATCGGCGGGCAGCATGTAATATTGCAAAATATGTGACGTTACACTTGGGAGGCGGGAGTCTCACAAAAATTGACCTTCTGATAAGGACGGATTTTTTGACCCCTCCGGTGAAAAAATCATAAAATTCGTATGACGTAATTTATGGGTGGTCCCTTATGTATCACCTTTGTTAGAATATTACAATTATACGACTAAAATCCTAAAAGTGCGGAATGAATGCACTACAATGCCTTAAAAAACCAAACTTAGAAGCTTTATAGCGATGTTCGTGTTATTTCGGAAACATGAAGATTCTCGAAGCGCATAGTCTTTCTGGTTCTATTGCTAAATACATTAAATTCAAGCGTTTGCAGTATTTTTCAATTGCATGGTTTTTGCAAATTCTCAATTTTGTTTCCATCGTTTGTATCCATCACATTTTTTCCATCGGTTGATTGAGCTCTCAGAGCTGAAAGATTATTTTTTAAATTGTTAAGGATATTAACCGTTGGGCCCTAGGATAGATCATGAGTTGCATCTATATTTTGCTTACGTTCATAAACTTTGAGAATGATAAAAGAATGTGCGCTCACGTGAGCGAAGCCGCGGGCACAGCTAGTTACTACCTAAAATTGTTTTTATTCTCACCTAATCTCCTTTTCTTTCATGATTGTTACAGCGCTTCCGCACTATGCAGTGCTTACGATCTGGTTTTTGGACTTTTTGTCAGTAAACTACTGAACAGATTTTGTTGGAGTTTCGGTAGTTTGTAAACTAAGTTATTATAGACCACGCGTATATTAGTTTTATCCCTAAATTCGGATAGAACTCATCACAATACAATAAACAGGACAATCTATTCTTTAGTCTTAGGTAGTAGGTAGGTGGAAGGTAGGTGGTAGGCAGGTGGTAGGCAGGTGGTAGGCAGGTGGTAGGCAGGTGGTAGGCAGGTGGTAGGCACGTGGTAGGCAGGTGGTAGGCAGGTGGTAGGCAGGTGGTAGGCAGGTGGTAAGCAGGTGGTAGTAAGGTGGTATTTGGTAGGCAGGTGGTAGGCAGGTGGTAGCCAGGTGGTAGGCCGGTGGTAGGCAGGTGGTAGGCAGGTGGTAGGTAGGTGGTAGGTAGTTTGTAAGTAGGTGGTAGGTAGGTAGTAGATAGGTGGTAGGTAGGTGGTGGGTAGGTAGTAGGTGTCTAGTAGGTAGGTCAGTGGCGAAGGGTGAAAATTGAGTCAGGGTAAGCCGAAGAGAAAAAAAGAAAACTGTTTTTTTTTAGTTTTTTTTTCTGTTTATTTTGGCCTTATTTTTGTTATCAGTGACCTTGAAAACCATGAAAATGATACCCATGACGAAAAAAACAAAAAAAAATGGTTGGTGCCATCGAATTTTCATTATGACCTCACTTTCGTTATCAGCGACCCCGAAAACCAAAAAATGACACCCATGACGAAAAAACCGAAAATATTCGTCGGCGCCATCTTGGATTTTCTTTTTGACCTCAGTTTGTTAATAGCGACCCCAAAAACCCCGAAAATGACACCCGTGAAGAAAAAACCGAAAATTCTCGACGGCGCCATCTTGGATTTTTATTTTGACCTCATTTTCGTTATCAGCGACCCCAAAAACCACGGAAATGAGACTCATAACAACAGAACTGAAAAAAAAGTAAAGCATAAAATGCAGAGGAAGTATAAAAAAAATAAATTGATTTTGTCTAAAAAATGTCAACAAAATAAAAAAATAAACTAGTTGGTACCAAATACGTTATCGACCATTACTCACTTTATCTCGTTCTCGTTCACCCGTTCTCGTTCACCCTACCCTACCTACCCACCACCATACCCTACTTACCACCCAACCACTTACCTACCCTACCCTACCTACCTACCCTACCTGCGTGACATGAGCTGTCAATTGCGGAAATAGTGAAACCTAATTTATTTAAAAACTCTTTTTTTTTGTGAATTTTTCATATATTTTAATAGTTATTCGGCTATTCGGGACGGATACATCATCATCTGCTTAGCCTTTTCCCAACTATGTTGGGGTCGGCTTCCAGTCTAACCGGATGCAGCTGAATACCAGTATTTGACATACTGGCGACTGCCTATCTGACCTCCACAACCCAGCTAATACTACCCAATATTAGCTGGGTTGTGGAGGTCAGAATACGATATCCCTTGGAAAGACTGGTTGTCAGACTTTTCAGGCCACTGACTACCTAACGACTGTCAAAGATCTACAAACCCGGGACCAACGACTTAACGTGCTTTCCGAGGCATGGAGGAAACTCGGTAAGTAATGGGTGGTCACCCATCCACAGACCAACCTAGGCAAGCAAGGCTTAACCTAAAGATCGACCCGAGCGGCTGTTATTATTTAGCCACGAGCTCCACTACGGATACAAATACAACAAATTAAAAACCATGAAAATTTATCCAGCCGTTCGAACAAACCCGACTTTGTTTTATACACGAATACTTTTACATCGTTCTGGAGCCGAAACATAGTAACTCCAGTCGAGTAATAATTACTATTAGCATTGTTATTGTTTTTTTAAGACATCAAATAAAGAAGTTAGAAATTTATCAAAAAAAAAAAAAATTAAATGATGCGGTTTCACTATTTCATTCATAAACGCAAGATTTTACGTGATGCGCTCGTCGATGACGTAGAGCGACACAGCTGTGCGTGTACGAGTCAGCTGATCGTGCACTCGCGGTGACTCAATGGGCGTCGGACGAATAACCAGCTGAAAAAGTACCTGCAAGTAGGTATTTCACTTCAGGTACGATTAAGGTTGGTGTAAGTTCATTTACCTCCATCTCTCGTCTCCTCGTAAACGAGAGAAATTAATTGACAATTAATTCACCAGTCTCATCACGAAATCACTAATACTCGTACTTATTCAACTACACAACGACCTTGACCTTGGCTTGGGAGTTATTTTTAAAAGGTACTTAATAAACATATCCAATTACCTAACATACACATATAACAATAAAAAGCTTTTTTAAGAAAAAGTAACCTTGCCAATTTTTTATATGTTTTTTGGGATTAAAAGTTTAGTTTACTTCACGTACGACTTGAAAAACCGTCAAAATTTTAACGTTTTATCGATTTTTTATGATCGGGTAAAGTTGTAAGTATCATGTTTTGAACTGTAGAATAATCAAGAATGTTTATTAAACTATAACATATATTTTTATCAGATCAAAACAAACAATATTTGACTGTTTACGGTTGAATCAAAAATGGGCGATTCTGAAACTCTGGAACCTGGCCTTAATACATTTCTTCTTATCTCCTCACTTAACTCTCCAATTCCCATGTCTAAGTTCATCAATTTTTTCGTATATCTCAACAGAAAAGGTTACGTTTAGTTAAGACAAAAATATAAAAATCTACTGCCTTTTTATTTCACACTCCACTGACACTGGATATGGTCATTAATTGTCATTGTGTAAAGTTAAGACTTTAAAGGACACATCTGATTTTTATTATTCTTTAGGTAGAAGTTAAAAGTAAAATTGCCTTGTGGTAGAAAAAAAACATTAAACTTCTGCAACATAGAAGTGACATTGTTGGGAATTGAAGAGTTAATACTTTTCGTACATTACTCATAGTTGTGAAGAAACCAACGCCATCTAGTTTTTATTTTCGAAAACTTGAACTCAAACGTTCACGGGAAAATAGTCACTAAGGTATCCATGCAATTTTGCAGGTGAGTGTACATTTACCCCTGTGTCTCTACGGGCAGCAGGCGCAGCAGCAGGTCGATGTCGGGCGTGGGCGCGAGCGCGTGCGCCTGCTCCGCCAGCACCACGCGCCATTCCACCACCTCGCCCGCGCCCACCGTCACCACCTCCGGCGACACCTGCACACACACATTCACACGCACTCTTACTCTACTACTTACTCTTTAATGGCTCACGCTTGGCAAAGGCCTTGCTTGAATCAGCTTTTACGAAATATACCCCATTATGCTTAAAATAAAATCATCATCATCATCATCCACTGCTGTCCAAGACCAGTCCTATGCCTGTAGCATCATGTAGATATTCGCGTACAAGATCAAATACCCCAACGAAAGACAATAATGTTTCTCTGAGCGTTTGGAAAGCGAAGTAATTTGTAAGTTTGATTAATTGACATCGCTTATTGTAAATACATTTGCACGCCCTGTTATGGCAGGATATGCTGAAACAGGTTACTGTAACACTTTATGTACCACATTCTAGCAAATAAATATTTTGATTTGATTGATTGATTGAAGTCGTACGGTATAGATGCTGTCGTTCTGCGGGCCGTGGTCGGGCGCCAGGTAGATCTCGAAGCCCGTTTCCACCTCCTCCGCGACGGAGCACGAAGCCGACTCATCGCCGGCCAGCTCCGCTACACAACACACGCGCACATGAAAAGACACTAAACTTAGCACAAAGCCAAAGCTTGCGTTTAAGTTGGCGACTTTCCGCTTGACTACATCACACGTGTCTTCTACTCACTGTTAACATTAAGTGAAACTGCTGCAAGCGCGGATATTACGATCACCAAATTGTGCCTTTGAGAAATAGGGCAATTGAATTGTAAGATGTTAATGATACTTGCTGCTCAGCTTGACTTCACCGTTAAACCTGATGTGGTGAGAGACAGGTGCGCACGTTACGGTACAGGACTACAAGAGGTACGTACTGTCGAAGGCGGAGAGGCAAGGGCAGAAGCGCGGCGGCGTGTCGTAGTAGCGCAGGTACAGGCGGAACGGCAGCGTGTCCTGCGGGTACTCTGCGTACAACATTAAAGCTTGCAGGCGCATAATCCACGACGATGCTACTAATGACTTTAAGCAGCATCGACGGAGACTGACGTTTTCAAAAACTTTAAACCACCTTAACCTTGTTTTTTTTTAATTCTGGGGATTATAAAATACGGCGGGATGAAGACAGAAAGCTAATCCGTAATTATGTTTGATAAAGCCTGAGATGCGGCGGAGGGGCGGGTGAGCGGGAGGGTGTGACACTCGCTCATAATGATACAGTGTCGCACTCGATGGAACATTTCATATTATTTCCCCCTCGGGGTTCGTCTGCACTCACTTTACTCAGGATTCCGCTCCTCATTGTATGAAATTCCTATTTCATTCACAGGACTGTAATTTCCTTTTCATTCAAGACCAAAGGTATTTTAATTAAAAGTCTCTCTCGCGGACGATATTTTTTTGATCAATTACAAGATTAAATGAAACAATTGTGATTCCTCATAATAAAATTACAATGGATGTATTTTTTACAAATAAACAACTTAATAAGTTAATAATTGTCAATTCATATTAAATAATAAGCTTACTTCTTACTCCATGTGTGTGAGCGGCGCGCGCAACACGTTGATGTGTGTGTGTGTGCTGTCACCGTAGGCGGTGGTGGTGTAGGCGTGTACGGTGAGCGGCGCGCCGGACACTTTGGTGTGTGTATGTGTGAGCTCTCACCGTAGGCGGCGGTGGTGTAGGCGTGCACGGTGAGCGGCGCACGCGACACGTTGGTGGCGCGCAGCACGCGCTCGCTGTCAGACGCCGACGTCCTGCGAGTATTACATATCACATGACATACCCGTATTAGGAACTGCCTAAAGACATGTGCATACGAGAGACTTGCCAGGGTACCTAGTGTACCTACTTATAAGTTCGTAGAAATAGAATGCTTTCAACTTAGTCGATTACCGTACAGTCGTACACGAGGGACTAAAAGTATCGCAAATCTTTATCCTTCACGGGCAAAAGTCCTTAGTCTTTATCAACTACAACAACATGGTGATTATGTGAGAGGCCAGAGCTGGCTCACATCCCTCACAACAACACGATTATCTTAATTCAGACTGTTCACCTGTTTCTAATTTGTCTAAACATTATACAGGGTGTAGCGTAATTAATGGATAACCCGCAGAAACAGATCTGCGAGTGCGGGACCCTAAGCACTATAATATTAAAAATTGTCAAACCCCGAGTCAATGGGTATGCGCAATTTTTCGTTTTTAATTTTTTCTTGAAAAATTGCCACCTTTGGTCACTTCCCCGGCCACCGTGTTCACAAACGCAGGAATTTGCAGCATTTGATTTCCGCATAATATTCTTAAATAAACGTGCTAAAATTGCGCATGCCCGTCGGCTGCGGGGTTCGACAATTTTCTATATTATAGAGCTGGGGGCAATGACGTAATATAAATAGACGCGTCATGCATGATTATCACGGCGCTCGAAAACAGCGTAAATACTCTAGCTAGATAGCTACTTAGTCGCACAAAGAAAGGGAAAGAAAATTAAAGAGAGATAAATTTATTTCTTTGAATACATTGTCATTCTGTGGTGCATGCTCATTGACCGAGTCACCGGGCGCGTATGGCACGTGACATACCTAGGCATCGAAAAATTTTTATAAAATAGATTTTTCTTGATACTTACGCATCAAATGATACTTTTTTCTTTCAAAGTTGCAGTATAATTTTTAGTTTTTCTTAAAACACAGGACGGTTTTTTTTTTGTTATTGAGGAAGTTATTCACACAAGTTATTTTAATGTCACGTACAGCCGTGGCACTGGTTGGTACTCGACTAAATGGAGGTCCGGTAATTACCTTGTATTCATGTTGCCCCTACAGAACGCGGGCAACATATCTACTGTTTATAATATATCATTGGCGGGGGTCCCCCACCCGCAGATACAGGGTTATCCATTAATTCCGCTACACCCTGTATACATAATAAAAAAAACTTTGTTCGATTATAAGCCGCTAATAGTCACGTCCTGAGCGGTACTTTGTTTGAGCTGACAATAACTAACTAGTTAACTATCCCTCACATTGTTGCTCGTGTTTACATTACTTCACACTCACCTTTATAACGTTTTATCATAAAATTTCAGCTAGGCTGCTTTAAATGTTAAAACTTTATACATTTATTACGTATTCTAATGAATTAACGACCTGGGTCGATACTGGTTGTACTTTAAATTCTTCGCAGCCAACATTATTAATCCTGCCTTAAAAAACTTTAACTGTTGATAATTTATAGAACCACTGGCTGTGCACCGCGGTTTCACCCGTCGTTTCTCTTGTTGTTTGACTCCTAAGAGTTTCACGACAAACTTACGAAAACTATTTTATTTCGTTTTCATTTACTCCAAGGTTTATTTTCTTCTTTTTTGTGCATTTTAATAAAAGTTTGTTTTAATTTATTTAAAAATAGATTTTCAACAGGACACTCTGAAAAGTCTTACTGACTAAACATATAACTTTTGAACAATATGTGTATAACCTTGTTCACACTGTGTCGACTAAGTTAAAAAAAACCAGGCACAATGTTTTGTAAATTAGTTCTCGATGACTCGATAGATGACGTTATTCCTACTTTTTAGATCGCGGTGTTAGGATTCTCCGCCGATTAGTATAAAGGACCCGATAGACTTATAATTTCTGTATTTTTGCGAACATACCGTTGGAACAGGGTTGCTGTGTTTCATTCAAAGTCTCCCTGGAACCATCCTTAGCCCTGTGCTGACTAGAGATGGGTCGTCGATGCATTTGGCGTTAACGAAACTAGACGGTCCATTTTTTTTCATCGAGTAGTCCATCAACTAGTTGAATTCGTCGACTAGCTTATGCGTCGACTAGCTTATGCGTCGACTAGCTTATGCGTCGACTAGCTTATGCGTCGACTAGCTTACGCGTCGACTAGCTTATGCGTCGACTAGCTTATGCGTCGACTTGGTTATGCAGACGTAACGTATATAAATAAACTTTGCAACGAAGTCTACTACGGTGACGGCAACGAAGGCAGTAGACTAGAGACTCCTTTGTGCTCTAGGTACATATTAATTTGAACTTCCCTTCATACTTTCCCAGGCTTAGGACTGGCAAAATACTGAATAGAGTTAACTATCTAACTAACTACGTCGTCGACGGTCGAATTAACTAACTATTACTAGTTCGTTCATTCAACGCTCATCACTAGTGCAGACCCTGGCTGGACATCATCAGGTCGTACAATATTAATCGATGAAAGTTATGTCGTTATCATTGACACTGTTTGGTCTCCATTTTCATTCTTTATAATTTCAAACTATTTAATTTCAGTTTTATCTGTTTCTCTTTGTAAATAATTGCGTGGATTTTAAGTAGAAACTAATGAACATTGGTAGCCGACGCGGATACTCGATACATTCGCCAATTAGAGAGGAGGTGCCGGGCTCGAGAGGGAGGGGTGGACGGGGGTGGAGCGGTGACTAATGATACTATTTACATTAGTACCAAAGACCGCGCTCGTGTACTGGAATCAATCGAAATAAGTTCATTACCGTATTATTATTTCTTTTATTTAAATTTTTACAAATTATTTTATATTTTTAAATATTCCTTAAAAAAAATATATAAAAAAACATTTAAAAATATAAAAAAATTGTAGCCCACCGGTATCGGGAACAGGGTCCAAGCTACCGGCGGTCAGGGCTCCAGAGAGAGGAACCTCCTAACAATACGAGCCGTGTCCAAAAGTACCGCTTTCTGAATCAAGCCCTTGATCCAGCTGCCTAACGAGAGCCTCCTCAGGTATTGGTCGAGGCTCTTGGCAATTAAGCCATGGGCTGATACGACATTATTATTATTATTATTTTTAATTTTTGTTAACCAACAATTGTTTGCACAATACCTTACAAGACAATGGTTTTAGTTACATTTATAAGTGCAACAATTAATTACAGGTTAACACAACGTGCTTCCGGCTGGCAAAGTAGTAACAGTGTCGTAAAAGTGCTCCCGATTTATAATTAAAACAATAGTGAAAAACCATCGATAGACCTAAGAAGTACAGTGAATCACCATTAAAAAGCCACAACGCAACTGAATTTCAACACAATTACGCACATACAGAGAAGCCAAGTTAATAATAACACGAAATAGTGCCGGCATAACAGTTGGCGGTTAGAAAAAGTAAGTATAAAATGGGGTATCTTAGGTATAAGCGAAATGAGAAGAGCCTGCGAAGCAATAGAAGAACGCTCAGGCTATATACTTTATTCAAAAGGAGAGACAGGAGGGCAACGAGGCGTCGGCTTCCTTATAAAAACCCACCTGAAAAAGCATATAAAAGATTTTATTGGAGTGTAGGACAGAATAGCAATCCTGAACATTAATATACCCAGCTATAAAAAGACCTGGTCCATTATACAGATTAGAAATTTGATAAGAAAATTACAAATAAATTTCTAAGTCCCTGGCAGGAAATCGGTCAGAGTTAACAAATGAAGACACAGGAATTGAAATAAACTACAACATGTTAGAGAAACAACTAAAAACCCACACTACAAATAAACCCAGAAAACATAAATATGAATTAAGCCAGAAAACACTACATCTAATTGATGAAAGAAAGCGCCTCTTATCAGGACCCTTTAAAAAGAGTAGTATCAAGCAAATAACAGAAATTAGTAAGGACATAAAAGAGAACATCAGGAAAGATCGAAGACATAAAAGACTACATACTCTCGAAAGGCATATTACCAAAACAGGAGAAGTACGCAAAGCTTGGAAAGAATTGAGAGAAGTAAGTAAGGAATGGATACCAAAGGTGAAGGGGAAAAATAACACTGTGACAAAAAGAGTAGACATAATTGAAACAGCAACATAATTTTATAGAGAACTATACGCAGACCATTGCCCCCCGTTTCATCCAGCCAGTGGGAGTTTATCGCAACTCCGCTTAACAGAACTTGAACCCGAACCAGAAATATTACAGAGAGAGGTGGAAATAGCAATTAATAGTCAAAAGATGGAAAAAGCACCAGGTCCTGATAAAATCTCCAACGAACTGTTGAAAGGATCCGCAGAGGAACTAGTCCCTATACTAACAAAATTATTCAACAGAATTATGTTTAACCAGCACATTCCTGCACAATGGGAAACTTCACACATCATTCTGCTTCACAAAAAAGGGCCGAAAGATGACATAAGTAACTACAGGCCTATAAGCCTTATGTCCAACTTGTACAAAATATTCTCGAAAGTTATTCTTGAAAGAATAAGTGTGAAACTGGAGGACAATCAACCAATAGAACAAGCCGGCTTTAGGAGAAAATTCTCGACAATATATCACATACACACTGTGAAACAGATATTGCAGAAGTACAATGAGTACAATAAAACACTGTACATGGCGTTTATTGACTACAACAAAGCGTTTGATAGCATAAGTCACGAAGCTATATGGGAAAGTCTGGGTACCCAAGGCATACCTGGAATATATATTGAACTAATGAAAACTATATACTCGAACACCAAAGCAAAAATAAAGTTAGAAGAGACAGGGCCCGAGTTTAAAGTTAAGAGAGGCGTCAGACAAGGCGACCCAATGTCACCCAAATTATTCTCTGCAGTCATGGAAAATGTATTCCGGAAACTAGATTGGTCTCACCTGGGTCTCCACATCGATGGATGGAAACTAAATCACCTCAGATTCGCAGACGACATAGTCCTATTTGAGAAAAACCCAAATCATCTTGAACTCATGATCCAAGCTTTAAGCAAGGAAAGTGCCTTGGTGGGGTTGTCCATGAACACAACAAAAACAAGACTAACTTAACCAATTCGGAAAATAAACCAATAGAGGTAGATTCAAAACCACTTGAGTATGTAGATGAATACACATATCTAGGCCAAATAATAGCACCAAAAGATCAAACCAATAAGGAAATTAACACAAGAATAGCAAGTGGTTGGAGAAAGTATTGGTCACTAAAAGAGATCATGAAATCCAGAGACTTAGGAATCGCTATAAAGAGAAAAGTTTTCAACATCTGCATACTACCCTGTATAACATACGGTTGTGAAACATGGGCACTGACGAAACAACACAGAAACAAATTGCAATACTGCCAAAGAGCCATGGAACGGAGTATGACAAACATACGAAAAGCAGATCATGTAAGAAACGAACAATTGAGAGCAAAAACCAAGCTACCGGACATCTTGACCAGGATTGACCAACAAAACTGGAGATGGACTGGCCACATGATGAGAGAAAATTCAGAGAAATGGAGTAAAGTAATGACCGACTGGTATCCAAGGGACAGTAAACGCAGCAAGGGGAAACAGAAAAGAAGATGGGAAGATGAGCTTAAGCAAACAGCGGGCCCCAATTGGAGGAAAGTGGCTCGTGACAGAAAACAGTGGAAGGAGCTAGAGGAGGCCTTTGCCAAAAGGCACACTGAATTGAGGGACATATTATAGCAACAGATAAAGAAACAGAAACAATTCAGAATAAAAGGGCAATTTATATTATATTATAACACCACATGCACTATTTGTGGTTACATATATTATTAAAACAATTGTTGTGATTTCCTTAATTTGATTACAAAAATGTTTGATTTTACTTTAGAATCATCATATAAGATTTTAAACTATCATGGTCACTAACATTATTATTTAGATTGGAAACGGGATATTTACCATGTTTACTGTTTCTTTTGAGTTCCCGATATTCAAACAGAAAACATGGTAATTATCCCATTTCCAATCTAAATAGAATCATCATATTCACTGTGGCAACACTGACATAATATGAATTATTATTGTAACTATTTTTTTAAGCTAATTCTAAAAGAATACATTTTTACTTTGACAACACTTTGAAATAACGATTATGAACTTACGACATCCATGCGTCATCATTATTTCTAGGTGGGGTAAATGCCACTTGAATTTGTAAGCTCTAATAAAGATTCAGTCGTTGTTCGATCGGCAAACAGTGCAGTTGTGCAAATAAAATGTAATAAGCAAACAAAAGGTGTTTTCTTTATATATCAGAAGTAACAAGAACCACGAGCCATGCCTCAGCAAAATCGTAGGTAATTTGTTTCCTTTTCTTTTCTATTTTTATTATGATGTATACTTTCTGCAGTAAGATTAAAAGGGAGAAACATTTCGTAAAAACAAAGAAATGGTGGAAATTTAACTTAGAATTTCAAGTATGTAGTGTTTTATACCATTACAATAACCTCCTTATTGTAATAACGTGAAATAGAGGAAAATGTCTACCCTGTTGATAACTCCACACGTGTGTCAGGTGTGCAAAAAGTATACATATTACATATAATAATATATGAGTTTTAACTATACTGCAGTCATGAAGATGTGTTGATATTACATGTAGCTGTGTTAGCCATTTTTAAAAGTCATGGATGATTGTTGTCAGTAGGTGTGGTTTTAGTAAGCCAAGTAGGGACGTTTTAGTAAGCCATGTGGGCGTCCTGAAGTGAAAGCCATGTAGGTGTGCTGTAGTAAAAGCCATGTTGGTGCGCTGTAGTGAAAGCCATGTAGGTGCGCTGTAGTGAAAGCCATGAGTATTTTATTACCTTAAATAATTGTACAAGAAACACTTATCTAAGCACTATGCAGCGTTACAACTAGGGAAAAGAGTGGTTTCGATGGGCTCTGGCACCCAATGTAAGATTTAACTTGTGTTTAGGGTGCCAGCGTCCTCGCCTATAGATTTATAAGTCGAACATAGTTTATCATCATTAAATTACAATATTATTTAATAACCAGCTAATGCGACCAAGATGTGGCCTATTTACATATCTCTGTGTCTGTGTATATGTGTGGGTGTGTATATGTGTGTGAGGGATAGATAGACATGGTGAAAACTTGTGTTTTTGTAAAAAATAAAATATAATTATAAACAAACATATTGACTACATTAGTTTAAGCAATTGAAATTTTTAGTAAATCTTCAGTTTTTTTGTAAGACACTGTCAAAAGCCACTTCGTCACCCTGGTTTTGCATCCATTTAGACACATGGGAGCAATGAAGCAAAGTTTATTAATTTTATTATTTAAATGGTTTGACAGTATACCAAAATGACGCTGAGCAAGGGCCGTTCTACATCCGTGAGTTGAGCATACTTCGAAATGTCTACGCTTTTTGGTAGCATTCGGATCGTACACCACAAAGGGATGCTTGCGCAAAATAGTACTAAGGACAAAGAGCTGTCTCACAGTGAGAACCTGACATTCGGTGTAGAGAGCCGTGGTGGGATACCTAAAAGGCTTCGAGGTCATAACCTTAAGAACAGCTCTCTGTGCTCGTTCCAGAGGCAGGAGGATTGTCTTGGGAGTCCCACCCCACACCGTGATGCAGTAGTTTATTATGCTTTGACACAGGGCATAATAAACAGTTTTAACCGTAAGTCTGTCCGCGGAGTGTCTTAGCTTTTTAAAAATAAATATACACTTGCGGACTCTCGATATGAGATTACTAAGGTGAGGTTTCCAGCTCAGAGAACTATCTACGTAGACTCCGAGATACTTGACAGACTCACACCTTTTGAGTTGAGGACAACCACATTGTGCAGAAGAAAGACGGATGGAACAGGTATGAGCTCTGAGCACATTGAATCCTGAGGAGGGAGGTTGGTGGATAGTAAGGAGAAAGGTAAGTATACCGTTTTATTTAAATTTAAGGTTAGGATATTACTTGACAGCCATTTCATCACTGAGTTTAGAGCAAGTTCCGCGTATTTTTCTGTTTCAGCCCAGTCACTACCATGAATTAATAGAGCCGTATCATCTGCGTAAGTGAAAATTGAACAATTCATTAGAGACATTTTGCATAAGTTGTTAATATAGATAAGAAACAGGGTTGGACCCAAGATTGAGCCCTGGGGAACGCCAAACCTCAATGAAATGGTGTCACTAATAACATCATTTATTTTGACGCATTGAGTTCTATCACAAAGGTAATCATGGAAAATTTTTAAGGTATGTCCGCGAATGCCCGTAGCTTCCAGCTTAGATAAGAGGTGAGGAACGGACACAGTGTCGAAAGCCTTAGAAAGATCTATGAAGATAGCCAGGCATTTCATTTTACCATCTAATTTAAATACTACATGGTCTACCAAGGCAGCAACAGCATTTTCAGTTGACCTGCCACGTCTAAAACCATACTGGTTGTTACTTAGTAATTTGTATGACTCAAGATAGTCTACCAATCGGTTATTAAGGATCTTTTCTAATATTTTAGAGATAGCAGGCAAGACTGAGATCGGTCTATAATTATCAACACTGTGTCCGTCCCCATTCTTGAAGATTGGGTGAACAACAGCCCTTTTGAAAACCCTGGGAAAACAGCTTGTGGAAATAGAGCGATTGCAGATATGAGTAATAGCGGGAACAATCGCGGGAAGACAGGATTTTAATATTCTCGATGAAATGCCATCCCAACCAATCGCAGCATCAGTTCGTAACCCAATAATGAGATTCGAGACCTCCACTTCATCTGTAGGTAGAAGTACTAGGGAGTTAGAGGGCAGTGCATCGAAAAAAGATTCCGAAGTGTACGAGGTGGACAAGAATTTGTCAGCCAAGTTCTTGCCAACATTGGCAAAAAACTCGTTGACTTTATTGACCGAGGACTTTTGATCCGAAGATATTCTTAGTAGCTCGTTGGGAGATTTAGCATTGAGACTAGTTCCAGTAACATTTTTAATGACCTTCCATGTAGCTTTAGGGTTGTTCTTCGCCATTAGGAACTCCTTCCTTTCATATTCATGTTTTAAATTTTTGAGAAGCTTGTTACAGAAGTAAATTAAATGTAACCATGAGAATGAAGTTTTCAGGATCTGCCTTTAACGTTTGAGCCATGCTATCTCTATTTCGGATACAGCGGAGCAGTCCATTTGTAATCCAAGGTTTTAAAATTCGCTGTTTCGAAGATATTTGCACCGATTTGGAGTGATTGGCGATGACAGATCTAATTATGGAAACCAGTGACTCGGCGGCATTGTTTGGGTCTTGAATAGTCAATATTTCACTAAAGTCCGTTGACAAGATTTCAGAGATTGCAGCTGTATAATCAACAACTGTGCGACTAAGTTTAGAAGCAGGGAGTGACATTACACGTTGGATGCTAATAATCGTAGGCCTATGATCAGTAATATAAGTATCGAGAACCAGCGTCGTATTTTTTAGATCAGATCTCAACATTACGTGATCAATACAAGAGTTAATACGGGTTGGGAATAGATGTGTAGGAAGCAGACCATGTCAAGCAATAAGGTTCAGGTACTGATTTGCTTGTTGGGAAATAGCATCCGGTGTGATGTCAATATTGATGTCACCCATGATCACAAAATTTTTCTGGGCTGACGTCTGGGTAAGGATAGTGTCTAAGTTATCGATAAAAGTGTCAAGATTTCGAGTGGAGGGTGAGCGATATAACGCTAGAAGTAAGATATTGTGAGATTTTACGTTACAGATCAGACAACTAGCACCAGATATAGAAGGTTCGGTGACGTTATGAGGTAGTTCTGATTTTACATATATTATAACACCATCATTCTGATTAGTAAGTTTGCTCGTGTGATAAGAAACATACCCTTCCAGAGGTGGAACTGTTGCCACCCTGAGCCAACACTCCTATAGGATCAAAACATCACATGAAATTTTTATTCTAGCCAGGAGCACAAGGAAGCTTTCAAAGTTACAATTTACACTGCGTATATTTAGGTGTATTATATTAAGCGTCTTTTTAGTGTCATTAATGAATCGACTGCACGACTCAGGTCCACAAATATGTGAATCACTCATACCAAGGGAGTCAATATCATTTAAAGTATCAGAATCGAATTTTGATGTTTGATGTTAAGTGCATATTGATTTCAACCATAAATATGTGGAATATGTGTATTATAGTTTTGTGGACATTTAGTAATTCTGTTTTGGAAGGTGCAGGTAAGTTAAGTAGAAATGAGATAGTCAATATGATGTACATAAACGCAGGTATTATATGAGTTGTGTGTTTGTAATAACAAGTTTCCAAATGATTATAATTTTTGCACGGTTTAAAAAGGTACGATGTATAAAGAGGCTGATATATACAAGATGCATTATATAAAGTTGACAATGTTACTGATATTATTATAAGGTAAGTTATATTGATAATATGGGAAAAGACTGATTTGTTAGAAAGTACTCGAGTTTTAAGTTAACGAAAATGTAGGGTTGCAATATATTCTAAAAGCATGCAATGTGAATAGAAATGACATGCCTTGCGTTTATTTTGCAGGGGTAAGCAGTTTCTTAAGACACGAGGATGAGTTGATAACAACGGAGTCCATTCCTTCACGTTCACGAAGAAAAATTTTTCCATTTTGCGACCAACAAAATTTATATTTGTTAGTTTTAGCATATGAACGGGCCTCGAAGAATAGTTGCCGCTGGGTGCGAGGCAGGTGGTCGGCGACATAGACTGGTTTGACTTCACCGGGAACACCAATGTGTCCCGTGTTTAGTTTTTCAGTAGATGGCAGACCCTTATTGAACGTACGGCAGGCATCCAGTACTTGATTCTTCAAGGGGACAGTCAGGAACTCAGCGACTATCGGTCTGTTTGAGCCTTTTTTCCCGGGCAGACGATATACGTCACGTAATTGCGGGGGGTTTTCCGACGGCTTGATGGTCTCACAGGTTTTTAAAACAATCGAAGTTAAGTCGCGGGCTGTTTCCTTCTCAATTGCTGGGACATTCCTTATCTCAATACATGATGTTCGCGAGCTCAACTGTAGATCTTCTAATTTTTTTTCTAGATCCAGTATATAATTGCGCTGTTCACTGTTTTCTCTTTCTAACTTCTGCAGTGATTTTTTAATGCAATCGTAATCTTGACTCAGAAATTCTACAGTTTTTAGGGTTTCAGCATTCGTTTTTTGAATCTCCGCATTTTGTACTTTTATTTCCGTCAACTCCGATGTTAATTTTCCAAACAGAGCCTCTTGGTCAGTTTTCCAAGAGGTAAATAACTTCATTATTTTACTTTCGAAATTCTTCCAGTCGCACTCCGGAGAAAAGTTTGGTCGAAGTCGCTTGGACCGCGAGGTAATGTTGGAGGTTTCAGGCTCATTTGGATTGTTATAGATGTCTGGAGTTGAGAAAATAGGTGGATTATCCGTCTCTCGGGCCGGAGTGGCAGGGGGCGAGCGCGCAGTCCTCGGCATAGTATCTGCACTTATTTACTTACGACGATAGATAGTAACAGCGCTAAAAACACAGGTCAGAAGCCTTTTTTTTTTTTTTTTTCAATCGTCCTCCCAGAGGCAACGCAATGTAGGCACAAACATTGCACGATCAGTGTCGCTTACTCTTTGGTGCGGGCCGTCGTATGCGTCACCGCGCGTCAGTGCAAGCGGTAATATGACTTCTGTGCGCTACCGAACCGTGAGAATTCCGTGTACTGCGCGTAAAGTGTCCTGTCACTCACTCACCAGCTGACCAGTTGTCATTTAAATTTTTGTAACAGTTATGACTTTTAAAGTTATGTTTATGCACTTTTTTACGTTTATTTCTTAAGAAATCCACTTCACTGATGTTTACTGATGTTTTATTATCACTGATATGCAATTTATTTGAGATTATATTCGAATTTAGTGTAATTAGATATATTTGAACACAGAGCAAATAAACACCTATGTTGACCGTACGAATCGGCGGGCAAAGTAGATATAGATAGATAGTATGTCATGTGGGTGTGCAGATAGTATGTCATGTAGGTGCGCAGATAGTATGTCATGTAGGTGTGCAGATAGTATGTCATGTAGGTGTGCAGATAGTATGTCATGTGGGTGTGCAGATAGTATGTCATGTGGGTGTGCAGATAGTATGTCATGTGGGTGTGCAGATAGTATGTCATGTGGGTGTGCAGATAGTATGTCATGTAGGTGTGCAGATAGTATGTCATGTAGATGTGCAGATAGTATGTCATGTAGGTGTGCAGATAGTATGTCATGTAGGTGTGCAGATAGTATGTCATGTAGGTGTGCAGATAGTATGTCATGTAGGTGTGCAGATAGTATGTCATGTAGATGTGCAGATAGTATGTCATGTAGGTGTGCAGATAGTATGTCATGTAGGTGTGCAGATAGTATGTCATGTAGATGTGCAGATAGTATGTCATGTAGGTGTGCAGATAGTATGTCATGTGGGTGTGCAGATAGTATGTCATGTGGGTGTGCAGATAGTATGTCATGTAGGTGTGCAGATAGTATGTCATGTAAGTGTGCAGATAGTATGTCATGTAAGTGTGCAGATAGTATGTCATGTAGGTGTGCAGATAGTATGTCATGTAGGTGTGCAGATAGTATGTCATGTAGGTGTGCAGATAGTATGTCATGTAGGTGTGCAGATAGTATGTCATGTAGGTGTGCAGATAGTATGTCATGTAGATGTGCAGATAGTATGACATGTATGTGTATAGATAGTATGACATGTAGGTGTGCAGATAGTTTGTGGTTATGAAATGAAGTAACTGATTTATTTTGAAGATTATGGATAGGACACAAAATAAATAAAAGTTATGAAGTGCTTGTAAAACAGGCCGACGAAATGACAGCTCCATCCCAGATCGTAATGAAAGCTTCACTCCAGAGCGTGTAGAAAGTTTCACTCCAGAGCGTCCTAGAAGACGTCGCCGAAGATCCTCCTCGAGTGATTCTGAAGAGATACCTGTCAAATCGAAGCGCGTTTCGGAAGAACTGACTGCAGATGTTCTTCTGAAAATCATAGCGGCGATACAAAAAGGATCAAGTAAGAATGTTTCAACGACTAATGTAGTCCCAGATTTTAACCCTGATAATAGGTCCCAAGATATTGAGCGATGGTTAAGAAAAGTGAATGAATGTGCAAAAATTTATGATTGGAATGAAAAACAAACAATACATTATGCCCTTCAAAAACTCTGGCTTAGCAAAAAAATGGTATGACTATTTACCAACACTCAACTATTCTAGGAACAAATGGCAGTCTAAAATGAGAAAGGCTTTCCCAAGTAACGAACATTTCGGGAAACTGCTAGAAGAGGTGCTTAACCGGAAGTCCCGTATGGATGAAACTTTAAGAGACTATTTCTACGATAACCTAGCGTTGCTTAGTAGGTGTGAAATTGATGGCTGAAAGCAGTACATTGTATCATTTATGGAATCAATGATAGTTCCATAAGAAATGGTGCGCAAGCACTCCAGTGTAAAATACCGGAGAACTTGTTGAACTATTTAACTTCCTGGCACGTCGAAAGAAACCCCTAAAACGCAGTCTACATTTAATTCAATCAAAAAGAGAAAATTACGTGTTACAAATAATCAAAATGGAGCTTCAACTAGTAATTCTAGTAGAAATTATGATCCGTCTTGTTTTAACTGTCGCGAGCGAAGACACAATTACAATAATTGTCCTAAACCGTAACCGTTGATTAAATGCGTTAAATGTGGTAGGATAGGTCATAACTCGGATAACTGCAATAGAAAACCTTTATTATCCCATGTCACTAATAGCAAAGACAATCAGCAATCAATTGACAAAAACGTGTTAAAAATCAATTCAAATATTGGCAATAATGAAGCTGTAAATGTTCATAGAAGTCCAATGCATCAATCTTATTCTACCCTTTCTGCTACTGTTACGCATGATAAGTTTTTAAAGAATATTTTGTATCAACGGGACCATGATCGATACATATGTGGATTTCGGTAGTGACTGTACGTTGATTAAGTGTTCGAAAGCGAAAGAACTTCCTCTTGAAGAAATTTGTATAAATCTAATAAAAGGTTTTGGTAATTATATTACTAAACCGAAGTTTCAATCCACTGTACAAGTCCGAATTGACGAAATCGAAACCGAATTAGTTGTATTGGCGGTTGGTGATGAGTATTTGTCAGCATCAGTCTAAATAGGGCACAATTTTACCGAACAACCATCTGTGACTGTTTTGAAAGATAATAAGAAATTGATTTTTTATCATACTCCTTCGCATAAAGTAACCGATATATCAATAGGAACTCTAAGTATATTTGTCGAGAAGGATAGGACCATAGTCAGAGGTGGGTTGGTGGAAGTTTACAGCAAAGAACCCTATTCGGGCAATATCTATCTTGATGGAAGTACACGAATGAATCCAAATCAAGAATATCACTTACATCAAGGCTGTTATAAAATGGTTAACAGTAAAGAAGTTGTATTTGTTACTTCATTAACAACAGTCCCTTTAAAACTCCAAGCAAATATGTTAATAGCTAGGGTAAATCGCGTTACAGATACCAAAACCGTATCTATCAGTTCAGATTCTAATACTCAAGCGCTAATGCCTCTCAATAGATCTGACATTAAAACTGGACACTATATTGATCAGTCCACCTTTGGAAAACTCTATGAACTTTTGCAAAAATATAGAAAATGTTTTGCTCTTAGTCTTGGTGAGATAGGCTGTACTAATGAAACTGCAATGAATATAGAGCTGCATGACAAGACCCCAGTTGTTTACAGGCCCTACAGGTTGTCTCATCGCGAACGTAGTAATGTTAGAAAAATAGTAGACGATTTAGTAAAACACGACATTGTGCAAGAACCAGAGTGTGAGCAGAGCTATGCGAGTCCTACACAGATCGTAAAAAAAAACGGAGAATCTAGACTTTGCGTTGATTACAGAGCGCTTAACAATAAAACCGTGAAAGATAAATATCCCTTGCCCTTAACTGATGACCAAATCTCAAATTTGGGTGGTTATAAATTCTTTATTACGCTTAACCTTGCGTCTGGGTATTGTCAGATACCGATGGGGAAAGACAGCCGTCACCACACTGCGTTCGTTACTCCGGACGGTCATTATGAATTTAAACGCATGCCGTTCGGATTTGCAAATGCCCCGGTTATCTTTCAAAAGATGATTAACAGATTGTTGGGGGTCGAGAAGGTTCGATTTTGTATTTGCTTATATGGATGACCTTCTTATCCCGTCAGTTACTATTGAAGACGGTTTAAAAAGTTGGAAGTAATCTTGGGCTACTTTGTGACGCTGGGCTTACCTTAAAGCTATCCCAATGTAGTTTCTTCGACAGGAATATGAAATATTTAGGCTATGAAGTTTCTGCGGAAGGCATTAAACCTTGTGAAAGAAAGATAATTGCTGTCAGGGATTTCCCTGTTCCAAGTAACCTTCTTTCGGTGCGCCAATTTTTAGGACTAGCGAGTTACTTACGTTTTCCGAGGATTGTAAAGGGGTTCGGTGAGATTGCTAGGCCCCTTACCAATTCGCTAAAAGTATTCTCTTTTAGCAAATTGGTAAGTGGCATAGCAATCTCTTGGAAATCGGAGTGTGACCAAAATACTCTTTTTTAACACTAAAAATAATTTAATAGCACGCCCCTTACTAGCTCTATATGACCAAACATTGAAAACTGAGCTGCATTCAGATGCCAGTTCTTTAGGATTAGGAGGAATCTTACTGCAATGGCAAGCAGATCCTAGAGTGTTAAAACCTGTGGCCTATTTCAGTCGACAAACCACTTCCGACGAACGCTATTTCCATTCATACGAGTTAGAAACGATAGCAGTACTTTGCTCCCTAAAAAAATTTCGACCTTTCCTTTTAGGCCTAAAATTTACTGTATACAGATTGCAATGCACTGAAGAGAATATTGACTAAAAGAGATTTAATTCCTCTCATTGTACGCTGGTGGCTACAGATCAGTAAATTTGTCTTCCATATTCAATCCCGACCCGGGTACAAAATGAGCCAAGCCGATGCTCCAAGCAGGAATCCCCAAAACAATATGAGTATAATTGACACGGTAAAGGTCAGAGTATATCCACAGAAAGCTGGATACTTAGGTTACAAATGGCCGATCCAGAACTACAAAGAATTGTCAAAATTTTGAAACCCAATCTTGATGAAGATAATATAGACATATAAAAAACTTTGTGATTAAAAACCATGTGTTACACAGATAAGTACAAGATGTTGGTTATTCCTAAAAATGCCAGGTGGCAAATTTGTAAGGCCAACCACGACGATCTAGGCCATTTTGGTTATACAAAAACACTTGAACGAATTCAAAGTCAATATTGGATTCCTAAACTAAGACGGTATGTAAAAAAATATGTAGCTTCTTGTATTGATTGTGCTTTTAACAAGGATAATTCGACAAGGAAACGTAGTGGGCTCTTGCATCCTATTGAGAAAATAGGAAACCATTCCACACGTTAATTGTTATTCGGCACTAAACTTAACGGTACAATTGAAAACATGTTAGAAAGTAATGAGTCAAATTTCGAGGTAGAAGATTTATCCCCATCTATTTCAAACATTGATGAAATAAGAAATGATGCCTCTAAAAATATCGACCAAAATCAAAAACGTATGAAAGAGGCCTATGTCTCTAAAAGATCCCCTGCTGTTTCCTATTCAGTAGGTGATTTAGTAAAAATTACAAAAACTGGTTTTAATAATGATGGGAAAAGCAAGAAATTACTCCCTAAATTTATCTGTCCATATAAAGTAGCAAAATGTTTAGGTAATGATAGATACGAAATTGTCAATGTGCCTGGGTTCAATACAAAAAAAATACGTAAGTGTAGTAGATTCTGATAGAATGTGACCGTGGTTTCATATCCAATCGTTGGGAATTAACGAATCATCAGGGTCAGAATTCGTCCGCCTCGAATAATGATAATTCAGAGTTGGACAAATAGTTGTTATTTAAGTAGTTAGAAAGTAGATATAGTTAATATTTATGTAGTTGAAAAGTAGATGTAGTAAGTAGTTTATAGTTTTTAAGTTATATTATTATGTTGTGTATACTCATATTTCCGTTAATTATGTACGAGCTGAATACGATGTCATTTATAAATGAGATGTGAATTATGCATTATGATTTTATTTTATTTTATACTATTCGGGAAACTTACAGCTAATATAAACAATGTTCTTAAACAATAGGAATTCGAATGCCATTTACAAATTTCCACAGATAAACACTTAGAAGAAGTTAGGTAACAAAATACTATAACATAAATTAAACAAAAAAAAAGCGATCTATTAAATAAAAACTACAAACTAAAAATTAAAAAAAAAAACAAAATTCAGACTCAATCTATTACTTTTCCGTAAAAAAGTTTTTCACTAACAAATGCTTAAGCCGAGAAACACTGGTATTGAAAATGTCCAAATCATGTTCACCAGTAAGTTTATTAAAGCTCCTGCTCGCACGGATCAGAAACGAATTCTGCCTGTACGCGGACTTGGAGTGTGGGACATGCAACAAACTAGGTTTGCAAAACATTTTGCAGTGTGCTACTAATCCTAAACTACCTAATAGCTCAGGGCAGTCTATAGAACCATTTGCGATTTTAAATAAGTATGCCATATCAGCAATACGTCTGCGCTCATACAGCGGTAAGATATGAAATCTCTTGCATCGCGCTACATAATTGGGAGTATATTTCCTAGTTTTGTACTGCAAGAAACGTAGGAACCGCTTTTGAATTCCCTCAATTCTGTCTATATAATTATTATAAATAGGGTTGCACACTTGTGAGGCGTACTCTAAATGGCTGCGGACAAAAGCACAATAAAGGATTTTATACGTTTTAATGTTTTTAAAATCAGCTGATAACCTTAGTATAAAGCCAAGTGCTTTAGAAGCTTTATTGACAATGTTTTCAATGTGTGCATCAAAAAGCAACTTAGAGTCATATGTGACACCAAGGTCCCTAATAACGCTTATTCTATTTATATTATTATCATGTAGCTTATACTGAAACATGATTGCATGTGGTTTGCGTGTGTAGGTACTAACAAAACATTTAGAAACATTGAGTTCGAGTTTACTAAGGAGACAATAATTTTGAAGTCCCTCTAAATCCCGCTGTAAGCTAAAACAGTCTGAAAGTTCTGATATAGGGCATAAAATTTTCATATCATCAGCGTAAAGAATTATTTTGGAACGGGTACAGCACGAACCAATATCATTTATAAAAATAATAAACAGTAAAGGACCCAAAAAGGATCCTTGTGGTATTCCCGAGGGTATTTTAACAGTTACAGAACTGTATCCATTCAGTACAACTGTCTGACAGCGATTCTCAATATAAGATTTAAACCATCTGAATAAATCACCTCTGATACCCACTGCAAGCAGCTTACGCAAAAGGACACCGTGGTCTATACGGTCAAATGCCTTGCTATAGTCAGTATAGACAACATCCACTTGAGAGGGTTCAGACATGGTGGAGCACAAGTAGTCGGAACAGATAAGCAAATTGGACACAATAGACCGGTTTTTTAGGAAGCCATGTTGACAGGCATTAAGTGAATGTTCAATGGCACTATGAACTGAAGCGTAAACTATTTTTTCTAAAACCTTTGCAAACAAACAAAGCTTAGATATTGGTCTGTAGTTTTCTACATTGTCCTTAGGGCCTTTTTTAAGGTCAGGGGTAATAAAAGCTGTTTTCCAAACATGCGGCACCACTCCCTCACTAAGAGAACGACGAAGTATTAGGGTAAGCGGTAAAGTTAAGCTTTGTGCGCACTTAATTATAAGTATAGCAGGAATACTATCAGGGCCTGCTGACTTATTCACGTCAATAGCCCTCAGTAGCTTCAGTATTTCAGTTTCACAGACTTCAATACAGCTTATATAGCTTCAATATGCTCTGGCAGACGTTTGATAAAGGCAGTGCATGTCGTTATCCAACTGTGTTTCACCGGAGAAAGTTCTGGAGAAAGTTAAACTTAAAAACTTCACTAAACATGTTGCATATTTCATCACCCTGTCCTGACGACCTTTGTCCATACTTCATAACCGATGGAAAAGTACATGAAGACTTTTGCTTGCTTTTGACGAAAGACCAAAAAGCTTTAGGCGATTTATTAATACTATTTTCTATTGTCTCAATGTAACTGTTATACATTTCTTTTTCTAATAATTTAGCACGATTTCGCAAAGTTAAAAATGAATCATAATCTGACAAGTTTCCATATTTCTTAAACTTGGTGTGATATTTAAATTTTTCTTAAAGAATTTTGATTAGAGGGGGTTTTTATACCAAGGTACCCCCTTGGTATAAAAACCCCCTCTAGATTATATTACACATAGATTTGATAATAATATAAATAATACATAATATGTTTATTTTCTCATCACAAACGTTACAGTGAACAGGAATTATTAAATCTAATACACATGGTAAACATTTGTGAGAGACTGGTGCCCGAAATAGGCATACAATACCTGTGTTACAGGTCACCAGGCCCCCCAAGACTTGCAGGTATAAATCTAACTTAGATTAATAACTTAAGAACCAATGCGTGATGATTTAACTTAAATACTAGGCACAAGATGTTGTAAACAATAAAAAATAAGAAAATTATAGTTACTCTAGAGGGGCATACATGTGTGACTTATGTTGATGATAGTGTGTGTTTGTGTAGCAGATAGATTTTTAGCGGATCGGAATCAATGGACTTTCAGTTGCATGATAGTCTAGAGTTTTCAACCATTTACAGACAGTTAGTTTACAGACTGGTCTCCGCAGTGGGTAAATTGTAAGTGTTTTGTTGATTTTATTATACAAATATCCTCCAAGAAAACAGAAAAATCTTTGCGAGAGAATGGTACGAAAGAAGCTTGTAGGACAGACATTAAACTTCCTCCGCTTATCTTTGTTAAGATCGGGTTCATATTCCATTTGTTTATCTTGCTTGGAAACTATGGAAAGTATGAAGCTGATGATTTTAGTTGGTATGAAAGTTTCACAGATTCTATTTAGTCTGACGTACAACAAGGACAAGGCGTCCTCCACTGACCCTTTGGCGAGATCACAGCGCCAGTCGAACTTTTTTTTTTTTTTTTTTTTTATTCTGTATGGGCTTACTCTTGACCTCAATCTAGTCCTGAGGACAGAGATGAAGTCGACGATGGAACGAGCTAACCCAAAAGAAGCCTATTAACTCGCGATTTAAATAGATTGGGGTCATATGAACTTGGAAACACCGACGCAGGCAGGGAATTCCACTCCTTGGCTGTGCGCATAATAAATGATGTAGCAAAGCGCTTCGTGCGAATGTGTGGAACATAGACAAGGTATGGGTGATAACCTGCAGTACGTCTGGACTCCCGATGGAAGAAAGGAGATGGTGGAATGAGTTCGTGGAGCTCTTGAGCACACTCACCGAAGTACAATCTGTAAAAGACCGACAAACATGCAACTTTGCGCCGATGGGCCAGGCTATGAAGCCTGGTACTAACCAGCTTATCGTCACCAATGAGCCTCTTGGCTCTGCGCTCAACAGAATCAAGTGTGGCTAATTGGTATTTGGCTGAGCCATCCCAAAGGTGACAGCAATACTCCATGCCGGACCGAACTTGAGCTTTATATAAAACTAAAAGCTGTCCAGGCTTGAAGTAACGCTTAACCTTGTTTAGGATACCCAGCTTTTTTGCCGCAGTTTGGGCTTTCGACTCAATGTAGGCACCGAAGTTCAGATTCGCACTCAACTTCGCACCAAGAAGCTCGAGGCTGTCGGTGACTGGTACAGATGTACCCCGGAAAGTAGGAGCCAGATTGAACGGACTCCTTTTGGCGGTGAACAGGCACACTTGTGTTTTGGTGGCGTTGAAAACAACCAAATTCTCATCACCCCACTTGGAGATGAGACTTAAGGTTGAATTCGTTCGCTCTACCATGGCCTCTCTCAATAAACGCACTTCATCACCGCTGGCTTTCGCGCTGGATGCATAACTCTCCATGACAGTACTGTCGTCTGCGTACCCAACAATACCAGGAGCCAGAAGGTCATTGATGTGCAGCAGGAAAAGAGTCGCGGAGAGAACAGACCCCTGAGGAACTCCGGCATCAATAGCGATAAGGTCAGAGGAGCAGCCATCAATGACCACTCGGATCGACCGTTCACTCAGGAAGTCAGATATCCAGCGGCAAAAGTCAACGGGGATGCCGTATGCAGGAAGTTTGCTCAGCAGACTTGCGTGCCATACCCTGTCGAAAGCCTTCGAGATGTCGAGCGAAACGGCAAGGGCTTCGCCGTGTTTCTCGATGGCCTCACCCCAGCAGTGCGTAGCAAACACCAGAAGATCCCCAGTTGATCGTCCCCGGCGAAAGCCATACTGACGGTCACTAAGTAGGTCGTTTGCTTCTAGGTATGCCAGCAGCTTCGCATTGAGAACCCTTTCCATAACTTTACAAAGTATGGAGGTGATGGCGATTGGTCGATAGTTACTGGGGTCGGCACGACTACCCTTCTTGGGTACTGGTTGTACATTGGCAACCTTCCATGATATCGGAACCGTTCTGGTTTTAAGAGAGAGGCGGTACAAGCGTGTCAACACAGGAGACAACTCAGGCGCACAGTTCCTCAAGACTCTTGCTGGTATGCCGTCAGGACCGCTATCCTTGTTCACGTCTAGGCTATAGAGTACTCTACGAACCTCTTTCATGTGTATTGTGATCTCCGGCATCGAAGAATCACAGTGAGGAGTCGTTGGTGGCTGTTTAGAATCAGTAACTAGACGTGAATTGCTCGCGAATTCGAACTCTTCAAGTTCTTTCATTATAGAAGGAAAATCGGCTAAATGATAGAGAATTTTTTTTCTTTGCTGCGATGGAAGCACATGATACTCAACAAAATCTACAAAAATACTAAGAGCTGTATGGTGAGGGTCTTCAGGAATAAGAGGGTCAGATCGTTTATCGACAGTAAGGTGATTGTTACAAAAGATTATGTCCAACACCCGTTCATTAAGATTCCTATGACCGTTGTACTGAACCAAATCAAATGTGTTCAAGATATCAAAAAAATCTGTCTGTATAGAACCGTGAATATTTTCCGGGTGAAAAGAGCATCCATCGTCAGTCAGTTGCCATGTTAAGTTTGGCAAATTAAAATCTCCTAAGATAATAAAATTGTCCGTTAAGTTATTCAATATAATATCATTTAACTTTGTATAAAAATATGTAAGCTGTGCAGTCAGCGAGAACCCTCTATTTTGCTTGCAAAGATAAATTGTATAAATATGCAACTTATATGATAGTAAGGGTCTGGAACAGGGACGGTTACCGTTACCACAAAAATACCGGTAAAATTACCAAAACCTTAACGTTATGCTGCGTTAACTATTAACGTTAAAAATATCGTTAAATCATAGGATTTACCGGTATTTAAATAGCGTTACCAATAACGTTACTTCGCTAAAAACTAACAATATCTGGCGCGACGTTGCCAAACCGAACGCGCGCCGCGTTCGGCTCTTCAAATCGGAGCGGCAACTACGACACATGGCATTTTACGACGATCGGACAGATACCTACGAAAACGCGACGACTCGCACGTTTTTCATTTTATAGAACAAGATACAACTATTTGTTTTGTTGTTCTAATTATTACTTTTTTTTGTAAAAAATATAATTATGGGCCGAAAGAAGTGCAACAAAGTATATAATGTTTAAAATACTGATATATTATATCAGTATTTTAAACATTTTAAAATTTGTTTGTTTTTTTTGTTTAAAATACTGATAATTATATCAGTATTTTAAACATTTTTAAAGAAAAATTAATGTGGATAATACGAAACGGGGCACTATGAAAATAAGAGCCTTCGGGACTCGGTGGGATGTGGGAGTAGTAGGGTGGGGGAACACCATGGGACACCTCTTGGGCATTGACCTTGAGGTCAAAATCTAAATTCCGAAAGTCAAGACCCACGGTTCTCAGGAACTCAACTATAACTACGCTACATTCAATATAGAGAATCGTCGGAAAGGAACTAAGCATCGAGGCATCGGCCAATCACAGTGCGGTAGCGTTTAATGCTTTGCACTTAGACACACAGTTGCACTTTTTTGCATCGTGTCGTGTCGTCCGTCAACCATTTCAAGTCAACACTTCCCAAATATCGCGCGACTGAAATTCAGTGTGCGTCAGAATGGCTGGTTGTTGAGACCAAAAATTGCTATCTATTTGCTACTTTTTACTACTTATCAGTAGCGAAGGGCCAATTTTTGTAAAACGTAAGCCGGAGTACATATCTTGACTGTATAGAATATGATTGGCTGGAGAATACTGAATGTGCCTTTTTTCAAAGGGCTTCCCTTCTCCCGGCAGGAATTGGGTTGTATGGAACCTTCGCCACTGCTACCTATAGTCAATTAATTGCTATCTAACTTGGAAACAAAATGAAGGGACTTCAAAATGACGAATAAAAAGAAACATTGTGGTAATCGTTTTAAATTGCTTTATTCAATAACCTTAATCCATTCCCTGTAAAAATTTCAAATGTTCATAACTTTTTACTTGTTAAAGCTACAAGGTGGGCATTGAAGGATGTGAGAGTAGCAATCACTCAAGTAAAAATAATAACACGAATTTAAATAGTCTACACAAACGGAGAGTTGACCAGCCATCCTAATATCAGAATGGCTGGTCATTTTGAAGTCCCTTTATTTTCCAAGTTATGTAGCAATTAATTGATGTAGTTACTAAAAAATAGCAAATAGTAGCAATTTTTGGTCACCAGCCAGACGTGAACTGATACAGACAGCCAGTCAGTCATTCTGACGCACACGGAATTCACGGTCATTACGAATAATCACGTCGATTGTTGTGACGAAAAGGACAATTAGGAATTCTCCTGGATGATGCGTGCGTTTACTAACTTAAATCTTACATACACAAGCAGCCAGACCCGGAACATTATATCATATATTATTCCACATTTCGCGGTCTAGTGCGATTGTAGGCCAAGACCCGGAGTTGGTCAAATATTTGTTCTCTACAGGAACGAACCCGCGACACATAGCGCAGCAACCTATCGCTTAGCCACTGCGCCATCAACCTTGCCGTCTTTTCATCCAGTTAATAGGTATCTCTATCTATTTCGTCTAAGCTGCTTGGCACCAATCAATGTGCCTCACGAAATTGTAAAACTGAAATGCCTTTTGCTATTTTGTCAAAAACCATACCTAATAGTAATATGATTAAATTTCATAGTAGACACTTATATGCCAGTGCGAATGGAAAAAAAAAACATTTATGGTTTAATTTTTTTTTTCATAATTACCTAGCTTCAACTTTTTATTTTATTTTATGAATAAAATCTAAGACATAAATACTTTTATACTCTTAAACAAACATTTTCTTCAATAGTTATCGTTGTTAAAAACGGTAATAAAATAATAACTTTTAATAATAGACCTATTAGTGCACAGGTGTAGCGCAAATAGCAAAAATAATCTACCCATAACAATCATTATGCGACGAACTTAACTCGCTTACAAAATAATATTTTTGAAATGCCTACATGATATCTACGTATAGGTACGGTTAGAATGCGGCGCGGCGCTTCCATACCATACGGTCTGCGCGTGAGAGAGACGAAATAAAAACAACATATCGGACCCTCTCGCACGATTTGCAGCGTTCAACTTCTAATAGTTCAAGGTCCAAACAGTCGACCTTGATGAGCGGCCGTGTGTACTAACATCGTAAGACGCTAGACTCCCCACCGACATCGTTAGAAAGAGATAGGCGAATAAATTACCGGTATAAGTATTGTTACTTTTACCGATACTAATATTAGTTATTAGATAACGTTAACGGACTTACGGGTAACGTTATAAATATCGTTACTTTTTTAACGTTAACATAACGGTAATCGGTAACGTTAAGAAAAAAGTAACGGTAATTCGGTCCCTGGTCTGGAACGCTTCAGAGTTAGAGTAACCCAGAGGTCCTCCGCAGACGAGCGCCAGTCAGAGCGCTCCTCCGCAATGAGCTCGCGTCGAACAGCAATAAGAACGCCACCACCAAGTGTCTGATTTCTATCTGAATAATCTCTGCCACGTCTCCGAACCATATAGCGGTCATCAAATAATTCACTATTGTTAAAGCCCTCTTTTAGCCACGTCTCTGTTAAACATTAACATCATAGTTATTTGAGCATACATTCCTAAGGAAACTTGACGTTTTAGTCCGCAAGCCACGTACATTTTGGTGATAAATATTAATTGGCATGTTTAAAAGGGAAAATAGTTAAAATTGAGAGTAACACAAAGAATGCTGGCACCAGGATAAACGTATAATAAATACTACAGTTTGGCGGAACCAGAATAAGTATGTAGTAAATAAATTGCGGTGTTATGACTTGGTATAAATTAATGTGGAATGTTATGCAGATTTCGCTACGTACCACGGAAATCAAACTAGATTGACTTGCTGATGAGATAATAAACAAGACATGATTATAGTGATCAATTAAATAAACTGTGTAGAAAAGGCAAAAATTGCAACTATCTGCGAAGAGACTATTTTTTACAAAGGACGATAACTTAAATTTAAAAATTGTTCTACAGAATGAGCCAAAAGCGACTTTAAAATGAATTAGATAAGACACACAATGCAAAATATCGGCAAAGAAAAGTAAGCGTTTAGCGCAGTTAAACAAACCCGGTGTTACAAAAGCGAGACGCATTAAAGCCGCGAATGAGGTGATCAAGACACACACACCAGTGCCTCTCACACTTGATCTACGAACCAATATAAAATAATGAAAGTATGACAATATAAGCAAAATAAGAAAAATTAACATATTTTTTTTCAAGTCCAGTTCTGACGTAATAGCATAAGTGGGAGAAGTAGAATTCTAAGTTATGTTAATTTAAGTTATGTTAATTTGGCTTTTGATGTAATTGCCTCAGTGATGTGATTATTGCGTGCTTCGGAGTTAGCACGCCGTCGGATGGCCGAGTGTTGTGATTTCCTTAATTTGATTACAAAAATGTTTGATTTTACTTTAGAATTATCATATTCACTGTGGCAACACTGACAGAATATAAATTATTATTGTTACTGTTTTTTTAAGCTAATTCTAAAAGAATACATTTTTACTTCGATAACACTTTGAAATTTCAGTCGTTGTTCGATCAGCAAATAGTGCAGTTGTGAAAATAAAAAGTAATAAGCAAACAAAAGATGTTTTCTTTATACAATAAAGCATTGCTAATAACTAAAAAAAATATAAAACTACTAAGTTCATCAATAAATAAAATCACTTTACAATATTCAACAGAAAAAATTAAAAACAGATTGATAAACAAAATGAATTAAAATACATTACGACACAGCAAATTATTAAATTAAATAGGTAAATCACAGCACAAAAAAATACATTAAATTGGAAGACAATGCAAATATTTAACGACATATTCCTAAATCTAAGTCTTATATTAACATTTAGCACTAGAAAAATGCTTGATAATTATTTTCTAAGTTATCGTGGTGTATGTCTATAAGATCACCGCAACTGTTTGTCGTGTTACACAGCCGTGGAATTGGAGAGTTTGCACCCAGAACCGTTCCGGGCAAGGGTGGGTAGCGGTGTGATGGGATTTCTCGGATATCGGGATGCGGCACGAAACTTTAGGAGCCTCGGTAGGTAAGGGCAGTCGATTTTATATCTTAAGAGTTTATAAAGAAACAAAGCATCAATTATGTATCTTCGAGTTGATAACGAATGTATATCAATCGTGTATTGTATGAGGGCAGCGTTTTGATTTTCCCTTTCGAGAAAGCAAGGTGCCACAGCTACTTTTAGACTTTTTCTAAGAGTAACTTATGCGTGGCGTAGTGTGGCTTCCATACTACACTGCAATACTCCAAGACGCTTCGTACAAGAGTATTGTAGAGCATTATTTTGGTACCAGTGAGTTTGAAATTCCTTGTGTTTCTTTGTACAAACATTTATTTTTACACCAATCAACAACCCTGTTTAGATCGTCTTGTAGGAGCGCGATATCACTAGTCGATTCGAATGACAGGTGACGCGTCATATTATCATTAACACATAATGTTACAAATTAAAATTATCAGTTGCGCTTCACCGTTATTGTTGCGCTTTAACTAGATGCTTGCACTATCTCACCAATGCGACTAATCACAGATAACTGGGCGTTGGAATGTTAGACGTTAGTAACTGCCGAGTTAACATGGGAACAGACACAGAAGGACCGGAGCCGCGATTCAGCACATTTGTTTCGAACTTTGTACTGAAACTATTCATACTGTACGAATATATGTTAGCGTTATGTGGGGAATGGTACTTCTTGAACGATAACATTGCATAGTAGTTTAAGCTGTGAATTATAAAAGACAGAGAGGTACGGCCCGGTGCCCGGTAGCCGGCCGCGCGCCTGTGACGTACTGGATTGTACGGGAATATACCGGTATATATCGGAATGTGAATGTACCGGAATGTGCCGCAGCTTGCCGTTGTGCCGGCAGTGAGGATGTTTCAGTAACAGATGAAGATGTAGCCATGGATATGTGACTGTCGATGTTGGAACTTTTTTTAACTTTGGTGGAATCTAAGACGGGTTGTGGTAGTATTAATTCGTTGACAAGCAACAAATTAATACAAAGAGTTAAAATAACATAATTGTTTTCATTACAATAAAACTTTATGATTTTAAATGATTTCGATTTGGATGCTAGAAAACAAGTGATGTCTAAATAAGGTCTGAGCTAGAGAGACAGCGTCCAAGCAGAACGAACGAGCGTGCGTACAAGTGATAATTGTCGTGCGTTACTCTCTACACGAGTACATGAGGTGCTAACTCAGCGGTAATAGTGGAGCTCCGGCCAATCTCGTCATGTCGATACACGCTCTCCGGGAAGCACAATCTTTATGATTGGTACCTACGGCTTGTCGGCTCTTTCTATATTACCTACAAACATTAACCAGTTATTACACTGATTGTGGAACTGTTCAACTCATTGTGCATTTTAGTGATTGAAGAAAATATTTATATTTTGTCGTTGTTATGCCGCGGTCGAAGCGCCTCGTTCCACTCTATAGATAAGGAGCGTTTTGGGGACAAGTGAACGGAAACATCGACACATGCTCGGTGGACATGTCAACCACTTGAACTGGATTGCTTACTACGAAATGTGTTCATGCACATTCGAAACACTACCCACACTAATATTTTTATACTCTGATCAAAATATAAAAACCCACTGGTATACATTTTTCGATGGAAAGTGAAGAAACCTGTAATTGTTAAGTTCGGTGCCCACAGTACCTCCGGGCCCCAGCCTCGGGCCCCAGGCTCCTGGGCCCCCGGCTGCTGGGTACACAGGCGAGACTGAAGCCCCAATCATTATATTTTTAATTAATACCGCCTGTTATCGGGATTGGTTCACTTAACTGTCACGTTCGTTTTACTTCAATTACTTGTCACGCGTCAGAGTGCCCATTGTTGAAATAATTATATCGACATCTAATAATTACGAAATTCACATAAAATTTATATTTTTGATTAATTAACCGACTTCCAAAAGGACGAGGTTATCAACGCGGCTGATTTATTTATATTTTTATTCCGCGGTGGTCCCGTTTAAATTTGGTGAAGATCTGATGCTGATCTTCGGAGATCTCAATAGAATTCTTCATTAATAGACAGCAAATCTATCGTGATTGCTGCAATCCCTTGGACGTTTATTGTTTACACAACACCATAACATAACATCACGCTTGTATGCTTATAGGGGGTACGTAGATGTGTACAGTGCATCTACGTTTCGACAGTTAGGTATGCTAAGTTCCATTTTATTGGGGATAAGCCTATTACCATGACATTTATTGTTTACGATTAACTAATGTTTCACCCAAACTCCTTTGACAATTTTTAACCGACTTCAAACGAAGGAGGAGGTTCTATATTCGACTGTATGTGTAATTATCAACCGATTTTCAAAATAATTTTTTTAGTCGAAAGCCTATACTCCTGAGGGTACTTAGTGACAATGGGACCACCCATTGTCACTAAGTCACAATCTGATGATGGGATCCCAGGCAAATCGATTGAAGAAATAACCACACAGATTTGAGTGGACCTGTCCAGTCAGTGCAAGCATTTGTCAATGATCGTGTAGCTCGACTCATACTCGTATGCACCCGACCCAGGGGGCTTAGACAAAGTAACATCGCTTCGTAGCGAAACGATATCTAACTTCGTCATCGTCTCTGAGATAACGATAAACATTTCCTAGCCAATGTAACAGTATTGTCGCGATCGTTGTGTCGAATTGTTTATTCATTAAGAAACAAAAAAATTGGTTATGGTAGCGAAAATTTAGCTGTCAGTGTCAGTCAAGAAGTGCCAAAGTGGATCAAACCCGCGAGCTTTTGATTTGTTAATGGAAATTGATTTATAAAATGGAATCAAGAGTGCGAGCAAGTCCCGAACAATTGTCGACGCTGCTTGAGTATATGGAAACGTAAGTAAATCCAAGTTTTATTCATGAGTATGTAATGTAAACGACTTATCAATGAAATACTTATATTGAATCTTTGTTTATTTATATTACAGTCATGGTGACCTGGCGAGGCCTCTTTCTGGAGCACAAGGTCGGGTAAGGTCAGACCGACTATGGTCTGAACTTACCAACCTTTTGAATGCTGTTGGTGGTGGTGTCAGCAAGACTAGAGCTAAGTGGAAAAAAGTAAGACCTAATAAACATTTTTGATGCGATGGAAGAGTGGCTAGCAATCCTAGATATGTTATCAAGGGTTTTGGACAAGTGGACATACCCTTGCGGATATGAAGGTTGGCTTGTAATCGCTTCTCTGTTATTACTAGACTGGGGATTTTCGACATGATGATGAATCAGTCCCTGACACCAATAGTACAAGCTATGCTTTGGGGTCCGATGGCCATATGAGAACATGCCCCGGATGTTTATTTATTTTTCAATTAATTTCAAAAGTACTTACCAAATTTTTCGCTTTTTAATCTCATTTACACTTATAACATACTTATGATCTTTATTCAATAAAGGTGTGGGCAGATTGGAAATCCAAGACAAAAAAAAGGCATTAACCATAAGGCATCATGCAAGAGGGACTGGAGGTGGGCCAGCAAGCAGGCAAACCTTGTCAGCTAGTGATGAAAGAGTGCTGGTTATAATGGGTGCTATAGCAGTTGAATGACAAGTCTCTGTAGAAGAGCTAGAATTTAATGTAAATATTTTACATCTTCAAGGCTCATGCTCAATAATGAGCAAATTTTCTCTAGTAGGTAGGTAGTAGATGTTTCATAAAATATTGTCATAATTTTTACATAACTACATCCTAAAAATAAATACATTTTTTCAGTAATACATCATTTCATTACTAAATAAATATATTATTTTAATAAATCTACCATTCTTTTCCAGAGACCTCAAAATTCTGCACAAGATGATCCCGTCGCCCAAGATGATACTCCAAAGCTGACATCTTCACCACAACCTTCCACTTCACAGCCATCAAATAATTGGTTTCTGCCTTCCTCATCCCAGATGCAAACACCACCACCCTTCCCGCTCGGACTCACACCGCCTTCGGCTCAAGGACCATCCCCGCCAGCCCCTGCAGCGCCCACTACTCCGAGGCGAAGGCGGCCACCTGCCCCCCACGCGTCTGCTATTTCTCCATCTGCCAGGCGGCGTCCGCGGTTGAGGTCGCCAGCGACACCACAGTCTGCTGCCTCTCCCAACCGCCCTCGTTTGCGAGCCCGCCGTAGACAGGCACCGACCCCCTTCGAGAGAGCGGCAAGCGAATTTATGGCCGTGGAATTACGAAGCCTGGAGCTGGAGGAACCCCGGACTAGACTACACCACGATCGCGACTTGCGAGCTTTGGAGGTTGAGCACGAACGGAACCAAGTTTTTAGGTCATTAGTAGACGTCGCTCAAGCTTGGCTTGATTATTATCGCAGTAGGGACAACACAGAACCGCTGAACACTGAGTAGTTCAGCGATTGTGTTGTCCCTATTGCTATAGTAATCAGAGGTTTTTTAGTATTTATGTGTGAAGCCTTAGGCATTCTGCATCTCAGACTTTTGCGAGCATCCCAAGTTTGTTTTAACATAATGTGAACCCTTTGAGCGAAAGAAGTGACTTCGTTAAATTACCTAATATGTTGCCTTTTTTACTGCTCAATTTTAAGACTGCAACAAAAGACTGTATGACAATCTTATTCAACTGTAACTGTGAGATTGATTCTCGATTTTGCGTTTTTAAGTTTTGTTAATATTTACATAAGGTAATAGTAAAAAGAAGCATTTCTGACCCGTGGAACACCAAAGTAGTTCACCAAGGTGTTTCACGGCTAACTTTCTGTACCCCTGGTTCATCTGTATAAAGACAGTGTGTCACACACATTGGCATTTATTATAGTTTTATCTCAATAAAAGTTAAAAGAGATTTATTAACCATTAGATCCAGCTTGCATGTTGGATTATGGCCTATTGAGGTGAGGCTTGTCTTGTGCCCAGCAGTAGACGTATAAAGGCTGATTAATATAATTATTATGTTTAGTAGAGATACAAATTATATAAGGTTTAAATTTTATGGAGTTTATAAAGTGAATTAATAAAAATATTAAAATATTTAATAGTAATTTTATTTATGTATATTACATCCTACTAACTAAGCGATTGCGCATAGCCCTGCTTCAGATTTACTCGTTTTGGTTATCATTGGTGGAGGTGCTATGTTGTACAGCATGATCTTCACTACCTTCTAGACCCCCGGCTGTCGTATCACTTGGAGGAGGTATTATAGCATCTAATGCAATGTTGTGCAGTACACAACATGCATTAGTGATTTTGCTAGCTATTTAAGGGTGATAGTGAAGAATTGTGTCGAAGCATACACCTCCAACGAGCCTTAACTAATCCGAAACAACGGTCAATGCGAGACCTGGCTTGGACATGACGTCCTGTGTACACCTCTTCCTGGGATCCTGAGTCAGCATTTAATAACCAAACGTGTTCACCACTTTCGTGAAGCCCTTGCATGTATGTGCCCACGTGACTCGCGGACCATATGTGGGAGTCATGTGTAGCTCCACCAAATTTTGCATTAACATTTTGGCGCCTGTCCCAGGTGTTCTCATTGTGTGCAGCCCACAATAAACGCAAAGAATTCATTATTTATGTCTCTAGCACAGAATAAATACCTAAGAGTATGTACCATGGAATTAGTATAATAAACTGGACTGAGCACTCTACCAGAAAAACGTGACGAGAGAGATATTTATAACAGAGCCCTTTGTCTCTTTCTAATAGGGTGCCCAGCCATTTTTATAACAAATAAGAAACATCGTTTTGACAGATAATTTGTTTCCGGATAAGACATCAACGGTTACATAAAATAGTGAAATAATAATTTATGGGAAAAAAAATAAGCATTTCATTGGAAAATAAAAGAATTTCGTTTCCTTTCCATGCTCATTTCCGTTTGCTCTGCAGAATTGGTGTTTGGTTAGGTTAATAATGTTACTAATATTTAATTTGACTTAAAATAAATAAATTAGTATTATGTACAGACTGTAAACCTCTAAAAGAAAATAATTAAAATTTATCTTAAAGCTAAAAACAGATACACGTAATTTATTTTACTTGTAGTGTGAGGTGACTGCCGGTTTAATATATTCTACCATCTTTAACATTTTTATCTGTTGGCAATTGAGAGAAAGGGACAAAGGGCTCCCTTATTGCTATCTCTCTCGCCTCGGTTATGATAGCTTAACAAAAGTAAACCTACAGTGTGACCTTTAAGGTCCATTTTTGTGTGTTACGAATTTCGCAGAACTCAGTCCTGTTTGTATACTAAGTCCATGGTATGTACCCACTCAGTGTCAAAAATCAGCTGTTGAATGAAATCCGGCCATATTGTTTCAATAACTACAACGTTTTAGCATTCGTTTCGTTATCTTTTTTGGCGATCACGATCGATGCGAAGGCGAACACTGAAAGCGCTGCTTGTCTACGCATTTGTATGGGATAAACACGATAGCTATTCGTTAATTTATGGTTTCTTTACGAATTTATAACATTGTCTACCAACTTGCGATAACGATGTCGATTGACCACGTGACTTAACGCGGCTTATGTCAATTCCATACATTTTAGTCTTTTCTAACTTCGTTATCGTTTTTAAATTGTTACTTTGTCTAAGCCCCCAGTTCTCGATGATGGTAATATCACGTCGTAATGGTATCGATCTATCGTCACTGACAGTACTATTGTTGCCAATAAACCTGACATTGTGGTGATAGATCGATTGGAGCGTCGCGCAATGATTGTTGATATAACGGTTCCGCATGACGAGAACCTCGTGAAAGCAGAGAAAGATAAACAATTCAAATATCTAGATCTTCCTCGCGAGGTTGTCGACATGAGGGACGTGAGTACAGCAGTCATTGTGCCGATAGTCGTGTCGGCCAATGGCTTAATAGGCAATAGCCTCGACCAGCATCCCAGGAGGCTCTCGCTTGGCAGCTGGATCAAGGGCTTGATTCAGAAAGCAGTACTTCTGGACACGGCGCATATCGTTAGGAGGTTCCTCTCTCAAGGGCCCTAACCACCGGTAGCTCGGACCCTGTTCCCGATGCCGGTGGGCTGCTATTTTTTAATTTTTAAATGTTTCTTTTTGTATTACTTTGTATAGAAATATTTAAAAATGTAAATTATTTGTATAGAAAATAAATAAAGGAATAATAAAACCTAAAAATAAATAAGGAATAGTAAATAACGTCAACTAAATCGAACAATAAATAATAAAAAATAAATGTCATGTGAAAAAGCTTTCTAACGCAATTCAGATATTTGTGCCTGGTCATCATCATTTTATGTTGCATCGAGTCCACAATGGGGATAAGCCTATTATACCATGAAATTATTTGTTAACAATGTAAAATAAATGCAAAGCAAATATTTGTATAGGATATTACAACTAAAAAAGTTTTTGATGGATAGCAAGGGTCAATACCTTGTTATCTATCAGAAAAATGGAATTCCTGAGTTCTTGAGAGGACTTATTTCTATAAAAATAATGTTGCAAAGTGATTTGAATAACTTGTGTTTACGTGCGTATGCATATAAAAAGACCCTGTGTAAAGAAACTTCTTGCACGTTGGTGTAGTTCCTAACATGTTTTTAGCTACGCCGTAGACCTGTCTATGAGCTACGCCGTAGGTCGTCTACAGCGTAGCAAAGTTGCTACGCAACTACCTACGCAATACTATCGTAATCGAAAAGCTGCTTTGAGTTGCTTTAATGTATCGTTCTGCCATAACTATTGCTCCATGCTGCAATACAAGTAGAAACTAGTCAATCGGAGGGTGTGCAGCAGTTGACTCGTGGAGAATATAGTAGAGTTCATGGAGTGCGTACCACATGACTGGCGTGTGCGCCGCCGCCGGCGTAATGGCGAACTGCAGCGGCGGCCCGCGCGCCTCCACCCACACGTCCAGCACGATCGGCTCCACGTTCTCGACCTGCACACAGATACAATCTCACTCCATAGTTCTCGCGATACGCATACCGTGTAATGGAGACCACGGATTCACAAAGTTGATCTGATGTCGGTAGTCAAACAGTGAGCTCGCGACACGCCTGCAGGCTGCAATTTGAACTGTAATTAAATTCTGGTTGGTTGTCGTTTAGTTTGTGGAGCAGGATGACGCACAATTTGGAAATAATCTATTTGATATACGTCCCATATACATAGATTAAGATATGAAAAAAATAAGATGAAAAAAAAAAAAAAAAAAAAAAAAAAAAAAGATGATGTGGTGAGAAGGCACGTATATTGTTCATCATCGTGTCACGTATGTTGTACATCAGCATGTCACGTACTGTTCAGGGTTAAGTTAAGGTAAATATACTGTTCTCTGTAGGCTTAGTATTAGCACGTAGTCACGTACTATCTATGTATATATAAACCACCTATTAAAGGAGAGAGGACAGTTGAGGACTGTAGTTGGGTACAGTTGAGTCTCAGTTCACAATTGACTCTCAAAGTAATACACGTCATGTTGTTTACTTAACCCCTCCACATCCCCACATCGCAATGATATGATTTTTGATTATGTAGTGGTGTTAATTTAGGCTGCTGGAAATAGTGCCCGTCGTTAATTTACACTCGTTTGGTGAAAATAATTCTATCCGATAGCAAGAATAAGTCGCTCCCCCCACCGAATAATATGGTAATCGATAATTCTAAATTTTACACGAAAAATAAAAAACTGTTTTTTTCATATATCTCAGCGCGGGTAGATCCTATGATAGCCATTTATACATCAAAATAAAGTTAATTTTTTGCAGTCTGTTTTATTTGTTTTTTTTTTTAATAGCCAAATAACTATAGTATGCAACATATCATTACGATATTGTTCGCGTGTAAACTCAAAGATATCGTAGTTAGTATTAATGCATTATGGTATTATTCGTTGAAATACGGTGCCTAAAAACCTACCGGCAATATGACATTACGATATTATTCGGGTGAAATCCAAGCGATAGTGTATAACATAATGTAACATGACAATAATATTCGTCGATCTGTAGTGTCAAAATATTAACAGTAACATAATGTTGCAAATACGCTTTTTTATAAATAGTCAGTAAGTACCTATTATTTGATTTGGCAGAAACATAACAATATTAGAGGAAGTTGATTTTAATACTGGATCATTTTATTTTATTGAGTTTGGGTGGCTTATAGCAAACTGTAACATTAATTGTTACAAGTCAAAATTCTTAATAATATAATAATAATAATAAAAAAATAAACTAATAATGAACGCATCAAATCAGACTTCTGGCCAGCAACAGTTTATCACCACGCACGTTTAAAACAAGCGACATATTAGGCACCCAGAAACTAGTTTCTTTGTTCTCGGCGCGGGGGCAAGGTCGATAGCGACAGAACACTTCCACGTCGCCACCGGCAGGACGATTCTGGTTGTCGAGGCGAACGCACGTCAGATTTTTTCACGGTCCCTAATACGAATCTTTTATATCGTAACCGCGATCAAGTTTTTTGAAGGCGTCCCTACCGTTCCCTCGACATTCAATCTTAATACTCGACTCGATTTAAACATATTCTGTGTGTGTGAATTAATCCCCGATTGGGTAAGTGTTGCACAATTATAATTAGCCAGTAGCTTAGCAAACCGTAACGGTTTCTTTCGCTTTGCCTACCTGGTGATCTTTTCATTTGTGTTTTTTGCTTATCTTTGTTTCTATTAGACGCTCATTACTTGTTTCTCTTTGTAGTTCTACCCCACATTTTCAGAATTATATCATTCTTGCATATTAAAATTTAGTTTCCGTTGTAAATTTCAAATGTTTAAATTAACGGCTAAGTAACCGAAATTATTGTCATCTCCGTATCTGATAGTGAACATCCACAGCAACACATCTACATATTAGTGCTTCCCTATTCAACGTTGCTGTGGGTGCTCACCGTCTACGGCCAGCGTGTAATGCTTTCGCTTATTGCGCATTACAGGGTTTCACGTACAGCTTAATTCCCTGCTTCCCCGTGGTGGACCGTAGCGGGACAACCTGCGAACCCTACACCAGCAGTTGGTCCTGGCGATCGACGCGCGAGCACTCGTCTCCTGCAGCGGCCAGTGACGTCAGGGGGGTACTAGGCCAGTGAGGAGGATAATCGCTGTACAGGCCCTAACCCAATTTTATCGACCCTCGCCTACCTACCGAGTCATTTAAAATAAAATAAATGTTCCAGTTTACTGCTTACCTACTTTTTATTTAATATCCTCCTAGGATTACCTGTGCCTAGGTTAGGTAGGATAAGTAGCGTAGCAGTACTTTAGTACCGGGACACTGGCGCCCTTAATCGTGGTAGAAATACAGCTGATTAATTCCTCCTCCATTGGTTGTGGGTTGTGTATGTTAGTGGTTGTCTGTGTTAAACGTCTTTATTTTTTACTTTTTGGTTTTTTTTCCGTTACTAATGTGTACACGAATTTTCAACTTCTTTGTATAAGTTAATCTTGGTCATTATTAACCTACCCTACGTTAATAATTATTCATTTAAAGTCGTTTAGTTGCATAGTTTGTTAAAATATTTTATTTTACTGTTTCGTCTTGGGCACCTAAAACGACGCTTTTAAAAATTGTTCGTTAAAATTTTAACTTCACAATAAAAGAAATAACGTATTTTTACGGTCATAGTACACATTAGTAGCATTTTTTTTTTCTTTTATGATTTTGCTTGAATTTTTTTTACATTTTAATTATTTTTATTTTTCCGTAAAAAAAAAACCAGACGTTCTTAAATTTTGTTTTGTAACAGAACGGAGAACGTGTTGTTTCTTTTCCGGTAATCTTTGTTTTTTTATTTTTGCTTTTGCTTTTTGTGTAGTGAGCAGTAGAAGTGCGTCACTTATCTTTCTGTTTCTTTTAATTAATTTTTATCATGCTTCCTATTAAGTTCCTGTCTCTTCAAAAATCAGAGTTGGAATATGAAGTTCGTATTAGAGGCGTGACTCCTGCACCTTCTGTTGAGGAGTTACGAAAACAAATTATAAAATTATCTCCTGATTTACCCTCGGAATATATATTAGAGTCTCCACTCGATGTAACACAGGACCTTAAGGGTTGTTTAGAAGTTTTAACGAAAATTCAATTAAATCTTGACGCTAGTGATCCTAGTGTTGCAACACTATTGCGGACACAGAATATGTTGAATCATTTACACAATCGTGTCGAGAGGATAACGCGTAGTGACGACATTAAAACGGTCTCCACTTGTCTTTGTACAGGAAGATATGTCAGGAAAAAATATAGGCGTCTGGCATATCAAAGATTTAAAAAACATTAAGTGCAGATAAAAGTTGTAAAGTGTCATTTTTTTTTATTGTTGTAGGAGTTGAGACAGTTCACCTCTAAAATTAACTTCTAACGACTAGCATTAGTTTTCTGTGCGATAAATCACAGATAACTTGTTTACGTAAGGTCGCGTCAACATCATTTTTATTGTTGAAGCTATTGTGTAAGGTTGTTTGTTTGATATTATGGAAGGATTTTGAAAGATGATAGTATGACTGTGTAGTGCTAGTGGTAACCTATAGACGAGTTTTCTTTGAGAACAAAACTCTTTCTGAGACGAGGGGGGTAATGTAACATTAATTGTTACAAGTCAAAATTCTTAATAATATAATAATAATAATAAAAAAATAAACTAATAATGAACGCATCAAATCAGACTTCTGGCCAGCAACAGTTTATCACCACGCACGTTTAAAACAAGCGACATATTAGGCACCCAGAAACTAGTTTCTTTGTTCTCGGCGCGGGGGCAAGGTCGATAGCGACAGAACACTTCCACGTCGCCACCGGCAGGACGATTCTGGTTGTCGAGGCGAACGCACGTCAGATTTTTTCACGGTCCCTAATACGAATCTTTTATATCGTAACCGCGATCAAGTTTTTTGAAGGCGTCCCTACCGTTCCCTCGACATTCAATCTTAATACTCGACTCGATTTAAACATATTCTGTGTGTATGAATTAATCCCCGATTGGGTAAGTGTTGCACAATTATAATTAGCCAGTAGCTTAGCAAACCGTAACGGTTTCTTTCGCTTTGCCTACCTGGTGATCTTTTCATTTGTGTTTTTTGCTTATCTTTGTTTCTATTAGACGCTCATTACTTGTTTCTCTTTGTAGTTCTACCCCACATTTTCAGAATTATATCATTCTTGCATATTAAAATTTAGTTTCCGTTGTAAATTTCAAATGTTTAAATTAACGGCTAAGTAACCGAAATTATTGTCATCTCCGTATCTGATAGTGAACATCCACAGCAACACATCTACATATTAGTGCTTCCCTATTCAACGTTGCTGTGGGTGCTCACCGTCTACGGCCAGCGTGTAATGCTTTCGCTTATTGCGCATTACAGGGTTTCACGTACAGCTTAATTCCCTGCTTCCCCGTGGTGGACCGTAGCGGGACAACCTGCGAACCCTACACCAGCAGTTGGTCCTGGCGATCGACGCGCGAGCACTCGTCTCCTGCAGCGGCCAGTGACGTCAGGGGGGTACTAGGCCAGTGAGGAGGATAATCGCTGTACAGGCCCTAACCCAATTTTATCGACCCTCGCCTACCTACCGAGTCATTTAAAATAAAATAAATGTTCCAGTTTACTGCTTACCTACTTTTTATTTAATATCCTCCTAGGATTACCTGTGCCTAGGTTAGGTAGGATAAGTAGCGTAGCAGTACTTTAGTACCGGGACAAAACAATATAAAAAAATATAATGAGACAATCAACGAGAAGCCATTTACAAGCCTCCACAAATTTCAACACCAGAAACAATGCAGCTTTGGACAAGGCAGTACTAAATATAATATATATACATCATTTCGAATGTGTGAAAAGTTATGGAGGCTACTCGCTGGCGTACGTGAACTGATAAACGAAAAGAACGCGGCCATCCGTGCCTAGAGCAACTTTCCTGCGATGCGAACAAGGCTCACATGCGCAACTTACAGCGTGCTGTAAAGAAGCGCATAAGCGAGCATCGTTGCACTCGATGAGACAAGGAGCTCAGTGAACTCGAGCCCACCCACCTAGCTTTCTGACAATTGCAAAGAAAGATGCGTGCAACCAACGAGGCTTCGATGCCTCCTCTCACCCGCCCCGACAAGAGTGTCGCATTCGACGACTCTTAAAAGGCAGAATGCCTAGCCGACAGCCTGAAGTTTCAGTGCTCTTTCAGTTCTCAACCAGTAGAAAAACGTCACCTCGACATGGCAAATGGTGAAGCCGAAGGTAAAGCCGCCCTACCTCCCGTCGAAGACCTCGATAATCCTCTTCATCCAGTCACACCCGACAAAGTGCATGACATCATAAAAAAGCTTCAGCTGCGGAAAGCACCCGGCTCTGATGGAATTACCAATAAGTTGCTCAAACTCCTCCCCGCCCAGCTCATAGTGTTAATGGCAGCTATCTTCAAAGGCGCTTTGAACAGCAACTTCTTCCCCCAGGTATGGAAAGTGTTCACTGTTATCGGTATCCCCAAACCCGGTAAACCCAAGGAGGAGCCTTCGAGCTACCGGCCTATCAGTCTTCTGAATGCGCTCGGCAAAATCTACGAGAGACTTATTTATAAGCAATTCAATTCAATTCAATTTTAATCACAAACAATTTACATTGTGTTTGAAATAACAAAAATCATAATAATAAAAGTAAAAAAAAAAACCATTCGTAATTAAAGTAACACAACTAAAAATTAGCAACATAATTAATATCTCACATCAAAATCCAAACCAATATCAATATCACGATTAAGAAACAATAATAATAACTAATAATAAGCTGGCAACACTTACGTCAACCAAACGTCTTCATAACAGACTTATCAAATTTTCTAAAATATAAATATTTAAAAGTTATACCCGAAGATTTAACCGATACCACCGTTTTATTAATAGCCTTTTTAAATAAAAATACCAAAATGAAAACGAAATTCAATAGAAAACCAAAGAAAAAAACCACAATTTGGAATTGACACAATGACATTGTCTGTCACAAAAATTTTGAAGAAGACGAATATATAATATGAAGATAAATGTTGACCAGAGCAGCAGCAAAACGCGCACGCCTATCGCCTCCGGACCCGTCGCTCAGCTCCGCCTCGCCGCCGCCGGAATCCAGCCCCGTCATGAGTGCTGTGACACCGGCCGTGGCAGTTGCGTCGAGCTCGAGCGATGAGTATTTCTCTCCGCCGACGACGCCACCACCTGTTCGTCGACGGGGAGGACGCCGGCCGCCGGACGGTTTAGGACCTCGAGGCCCACCGGCCTCTGATAGGGTCCCAGCTCCCGGCGGGAGTGTGCAGCGCATGCGATGGACGCAATCCATCAATGAAAACGTCATGCGCTCATACTATGGGGCTACAGAGGGAGGAAACAACCTGACCGCGTACCGTGTTCGGATGCTCTCTCTGTTTCAGGTGCTTGAACCAGCTGTCAACGTGTCGGCACAACGACTGTCGGATCAGGTGCGAGTCATCCAGCGTAATCGTATGTTGGATGACACCGTACTTGATCGCTTGCGGACTGAAATGCAGAGTAGCCATGTCATTGCCACGCCGCCGCCGCAGGCTGTGGTTCCACCACAGTCTACTATAATACCGAATCGCGATAACGACGTGAGTAATGACATAGTTACTAATGTAAGTACCCAGTGTAATGAGGAAATGAGGAGTGCTTTGGAGGGTGCGATTCGAGAATATCGGTTCATGCAACCCGACCTTAGACCACGCATACCTCGTTTGCCCATGCATAACAAAAATAGGGCGCTGGTGGCTGTCCTGGATTCGCAGTTGTCAAACTATTTTGATAACTGCGAAGACCTCACCGATGCTCACTCAATCCTGTATTGTGCGGCTGTAGCGGCATGTCGTGTAGCTCATGTCAAATTTTCTAATGACAGAGCTACACGACCTAAACCAGCCGTACCGCCATGGCAGTACAGGATTGAACGACGTATTGGTGGGGCCAGAGCACTCATAGGCAAACTGATCTGCTTCAGGGAGGGCAATACTCGTCCTAGAGTGATGCGTTTTGTGAGGCGGGCGTTCTCGGGGACTGATATCAGTCCTCGAGACTACATGTCCCGTATCACAGAGCGCATCGACTTCCTGAAGCAGAAAGTGTATGCATGGGCAAACCGTATTCGTAGGTATAAGCGGCGGGTGGACCGATACACTCAAAATCGCACTTTTCAAAGAGATGAAAGGTGGGTATACAGGGCTTGGGAGCGCCCGGACCAAGGTGTGGCTGACACGCGCCTACCGGATGATGATGCCATGTGTTCGTTCTGGCGCAGCATCTGGTCGGTGCCTGTTAGCCATACCGAGGGTGAATGGACTCAGGGGGTCGAGCGAGCGTGCGATCTAGTACCAGAAATGGGGGCAATCACTATCAGCCCCCAAGACGTAGTTCGTGCAGTCCGTCCGTTGCCTAACTGGAAATCTCCAGGGCCGGATGGACTGCACAACTTTTGGATTAAATGGTTCACAAGGTCGCACGCTCGCCTGGCGATCCTGTTCCAGTCAGCCTTAGAGTCAGGGTCGCTACCAGAGTTCCTGACAACAGGTATAACCCACCTGCTACATAAATCGGGTAGTACTGCGGAGCCCAAAAATTATAGACCAATTACCTGTCTTCCGACGGTCTATAAAGTTCTTACATCCATTTTGAGAGCTAAAATTAACAAACACATTGATGACAATTCTATCATGTCCGCTTCTCAAAATGGATGTAGGAACGGGTCCCGCGGTACTAAGGAGCTACTCCTCATTGATATGGCCATTAGTCAACAGGTTCGCCGTTCCCGAAGGGATCTGTCGACATGTTGGATAGACTATAAGAAGGCCTATGACTCGGTGCCACATACATGGCTCATGAGGGTGCTAGAGTTGTATAAAGTTGATGCAACTCTGCGCACCTTCCTGATGTCATGTATGGGGCAATGGAGGACAGTCCTTCGCTATCCAGGATGTCGGCAAATCCAGAGGAATAGCGAGCCGATAAGGATAGAGCGAGGTATATTTCAGGGCGATAGTTTGAGTCCACTTTGGTTCTGCTTAGCCTTGAATCCTCTTAGCACGCTGCTGGAGGATTCAGGTCTAGGCTATCGGTTGAGGAGAGGTGGTCAAGTTATATCTCACCTCCTTTACATGGATGACCTGAAACTCTTTGCCCCCAACGATTTGCAACTGATGGAGCTACTGAAGGTAACTGAAACTTTCAGTAGCGCCATCAGGATGGAATTTGGTGTGGACAAATGTGCGGTCATGCATGTAAAGCGAGGGGAGATTGTGGAATCTGTGGATCCCAGCTCTCGGATTCCATAAATCTTAGATCCCTCTCAGCAACCGAAACCTATAAGTATTTGGGTATGTCGGAAGCGCTGGGCATCAATGTTGCTGACATGAAGCAATCGTTGAAGGAGCGCTTCTTTGGCCGCCTGAAAAAAGTATTTAATAGTCTTTTATCAGGCGGCAATAAGGTACGTGCCTTCAACGGTTGGGTCATGCCGGTTCTGATGTACTCTTTCGGCATACTCAAATGGACTCAAACAGAACTAGACGCCCTGGATAGGAGGGTCCGTACATTGTTGACGGCATATCGAATGCATCACCCGCGTTCTTCTATTATGAGACTGTATATCCCGCGGAAGTGTGGGGGTCGAGGCTTTTTAAACGCTAAGACTCTCCACAATCGCGAGATATGCAGTCTCAGGGAATATTTCCTTGAAACCGACGTGGGGATGCATCGAGATGTGGTCGCAGTGGACAAGGGCCTCACCCCGCTTTCCTTGGCTAAAGAGAACTGGCGCAAACCCTTAGTGCTTGACACTAACGACCGCATGGAGGTATGGCAGAGTAAAGAGCTTCACGGACGCTTTTTCCGGGCCCTGCATGGGCCCGATGTAGACCTATCAGCGTCCGTAGCCTGGCTACGTTCCGGGGACCTCTTCGGAGAAACCGAAGGTTTTGTCTGTGCAATTATGGATGAAGTTATGATGACGAATAACTACCGGAGATTTATTGTGAAGGACGGTACGGTTGACATATGTCGGGCATGCCACCGTCCAGGCGAATCAATCCGTCACATTATCTCCGGGTGTTCTCGTCTGGCTAACGGAGAGTACTTGCATAGACACAACCTTGTAGCCAGGATTATCCATCAGCAACTAGCTCTAAAATACAACCTTGTGGAATCGGAAGTGCCGTACTATAAGTATGTGCCCGACCCAGTTCTCGAAAATGGCAGTATCACATTGTACTGGGATCAATCCATCATCACTGACAGGACTATTGTAGCCAATAAGCCTGATATAGTGGTGGTGGATCGATCAGAGCGGCGCACAATGATTGTTGACATAACGGTCCCGCATGATGAGAACCTCGTGAAAGCCGAGAAAGATAAGAAAATCAAGTATCTTGACTTGGCTCGCGAGGTTGTCGACATGTGGGATGTGGACTCAGCGATCATTGTGCCGATAGTCGTATCAGCCCATGGCTTAATTGCCAAGAGCCTCGACCAATACCTGAGGAGGCTCTCGTTAGGCAGCTGGATCAAGGGCTTGATTCAGAAAGCGGTACTTTTGGACACGGCTCGTATTGTTAGGAGGTTCCTCTCCCTGGAGCCCTGACCGCCGGTAGCTTGGACCCTGTTCCCGATACCGGTGGGCTACAATTTTTTATATTTTTAAATGTTTTTTTATATATTTTTTTTAAGGAATATTTAAAAATGTAAAATAATTTGTAAAAATTTAAATAAAGGACTAATAATAAAATAAATGAAGGACGGGACGGTTGACGTGTGTCGGGCATGCCACCGTCCGGGTGAGTCCATCAGACACATTATTTCTGGTTGTTCTCGTCTGGCTAACGGCGAATACTTGCACAGGCACAACCAAGTAGCCAGGATTATTCACCAGCAACTTGCCTTGAAATATAAACTTGTGGAATCTGAGGTACCGTACTACAAGTATGTGCCCGACCCAGTTCTCGAGAAAGACCATGTCACGCTGTACTGGGATCAGTCTATCATTACTGACAGGACTATTGTCGCCAATAAGCCAGACATAGTAGTGATAGACCGATCAGCGCACCGCGTAATGATAGTCGATGTTACCATCCCGCATGACGAGAACCTCGTGAAAGCTGAGTAAGAGAAACAAATAAAATATCTCGACTTGGCCCACGAGGTTGTCGACATGTGGAATGTGAACTCGGCTATCATTGTGCCGATCGTCGTGACGGCCAATGGCCTTATAGCCAAGAGCCTCGACGACCATCTTTCAACAGGTTCGTCGATCCCGCAAGGATCTGTCTACATGCTGGATAGATTATAAGAAGGCCTACGACTCGGTGCCACATACATGGCTCATGAGGGTGCTGGAGTTGTACAAGATAGATGCAACTCTACGCGCCTTCCTTGAGCCGTGTATGGGGCAATGGAGGACGGTCCTTCGATATCCAGGATGTCGACAGATCCAGGGTGAACGATGAGCCTGTATGGATTAAACAGGGAATATTCCAGGGCGACAGACTGAGCCCACTTTGGTTCTGTCTAGCCCTGAATCCTCTGAGCACATTGCTGGAGGATTCAGGTCTAGGCTACCGGTTGAGGAGAGGTGGTCAGGTCATATCTCACCTTCTTTACATGGATGATCTGAAACTCTTTGCCCCCAACAAATTGCGACTGATGGAGCTACTGAAAGTAACTGAAACTTTCAGTAGCGCCATCAGGATGGAATTTGGTGTGGACAAATGTGCAGTCATGTATGTAAAGCGAGGGCAGATTATGGAATCCGAGAGAATTCAGCTCTCAGATTCCATACACCTGAGATCCCTCTCCTCATCCGAAAGCTATAATTATTTGGGTATGTCGGAAGCGTTATGCATTAACGTAACTGACATGAAGCAATCGTTGAAGGAGCGCTTCTTTGGACGCCTGAACAAGGTATTACATTGCCTTCTTTCAGGCGGAAACAAGGTACGCGCCTTCAACGGTTGGGTCATGCCGGTTTTAATGTACTCTTTCGGCGTAAACAAATGGACTCAGACCGAACTCGATGCCCTGGATAGGAGAGTTTGTACACTGCTTACCACAAACTGGATGCATCACCCACGATCATCAGTGATGAGGCTGTACATCCCGCGGAAGTGCGGGGGTCGAGGGTTTTTAAACGCGAAGTCCCTTCACAACCGCGAGATATGCAGTCTCAGAGAATATTTTTTAAAAGCCGAGGTGGGTATGCACCGAGATGTGGTCACAGTAGACAAGGGACTGACCCCGCTGTCCATGGCTAAAACGAACTGGCGCAAACCAGTAGTACTTACTACCGTTGACCGCAAGGAAGTATGGCAAGGCAAGGAGCTTCACGGGCGCTTCTACCGGGCTCTTCATGGGCCCGATGTAGATTTTCTAGCGTCCGTGTCCTGGTTACGTTTCGGCGACCTCTTTGGAGAAACTGAAGGTTTTGTCTGTGCGATTATGGACGAAGTTATGTTGACGAACAACTACCGGAAATATATTATGAAGGACGGGACGGTTGACGTGTGTCGGGCATGCCACCGTCCGGGTGAGTCCATTAGACATATTATTTCTGGTTGTTTTCGTCTGGCTAACGGCGAGTACTTGCACAGGCACAACCAAGTAGCCAGGGTTATTCACCAGCAACTTGCCTTGAAATATAAACTTACAAGTATGTGCCCGACCCAGTTCTCGAGAAAGACCATGACCATGCTGTACTGGGATCATTACTGACAGGACTATTGTCGCCAATAAGCCTGACATAGTAGTGATAGTAGTGACCGATCAGCGCGCCGAGTGATGATAGTCGATGTTACCATCCCGCATGACGAGAACCTCGTGAAAGCTGAGAAAGAGAAACAAATAAAATATCTCGACTTGGCACACGAGGTTGTCGACATGTGGAATGTGAACTCGGCTATCATTGTGCCGATCGTCGTGACGGCCAATGGCCTTATAGCCAAGAACCTCGACGACCATCTTTCGAGGCTCTCCTTAGGCGGTTGGATCAAGGGCCTGATTCATAAGGCAGTACTGCTCGATACGGCTCGTATTGTGAGGAGGTTCCTGTCTCTGGAACCCTAACCACCGATAGCTTAGACCCTGCTCCCGCTACCGGCGGACCACTATTTTTTATATTTTTAAATGTTTTTTATATGTTTTTTTTAAAAGAAATGTTTAAAAATATTTAAAATAAGTTTATAAAATGAATTAAGGAAATAACAATTTAAAAAAATTCAAAAATATAGTAAAATTATTCAATGTCAACTTAATAAATTCAAAAATATAATAAAATTATTCAATGTCAACTTAATAAATTCAAAAATATAATAAAAATAATCAATGTCAGCTTGTCATTTTAAAAATAACCTAGAACATACAAAAGAACAACAATATCAGTCGGCTCAGTAACATAGAACCTTACTTAAGTTGACTGGAGAAAAAACGCGTGGTTTATAACCATGCGTTTTTATTACATGTCGTCAACAGAATATAGACACTTTTCCAGTAGAAATGCTTGAAGCTTAGTTTTAAATGAAGATGTATAAATTAAGGTTTTTAATTGTAATGGTAACTTATTGAATAATTGCACTGCTTGATATTGTGAACTCTACTTCACAATGTTGAATATCAAACTGAACTTATCTTATTTCTCAAATCTTTCCTACGTGTACTCTCCCTGACCAGTCTTTCCTCATCCGTCTCATATTCATATAAGTACTTTTTGAGATTAGTCAGAAGGACTAGAACGTAGAGACTGGGTACTGTAAGGATGTTTAAATCTAGGAAATGTGGACGACAACTCTCTCTTTGGGAAATACGGACAATGGTACGTATAGCTCTCTTCTGAAGGACAAAAGCTCCTTGGTTTTTGAACTGGTAATTTTTAACTTATTTACAGTAAACCATGAATAAAGATAGCTTATTGCTGCATTAACTTTTTTTGCCAGTTCTTTTGTGTCATTTGCTCAAATCTAAAAATACTCCAGCCACTCTCATTTTATTGTTTATTTTATTGATTAAATCATTAACAAGAGTATATATAGCGTCTCCTGTGCCAACATTTTTTTGATATAAAAATTGTCTTCTATGTAAGACTTTGTTTAAGTTAATATGAAGTAATAGTCGAGATTTGATTATTTTTTCGAATATCTTTGAAAGCGTTGGTAGCAAAGAGATAGGCCTGTAATTTTTAGAATCAGTCTTTGTGCCTTTTTTGTGAATAGGTAAGATCTTAGCAATTTTTAGCTGTTCCGGAAAAGTTCCCTCATTAATGCACTTATTAAAGAAGCAAGATAGCGGTTCAGCAAGTATATTTAAATGGTCTTTAGTAACAGATATAGGAATTTCGTCATATCCACATGAACGTTTATTAGCCATATTTTTCACAATAGTACAAATTTCATTTGGAGTGGTAAGAGTAAAACACAAGAGTGAACACTTCACTTTAGATAACAATTATTGCACAAGTAAAACAGCACTATGAAGTTGCATTAAAATAATGGTTGGCCGCCGAAAAAAACCACGACATTAGTCCATACAAAGTTACTCAAACCCGCTCAGCTACGACGAAACACGGTCCTAAAGTAAGATTTCATAAAAACTAACAGAGTCCAGACGATAGATTAATATACTTGAAATGAGACTCAAGACTCATATCTCTAGAAGAGACTCCTACTGATATCTGGTCAGTAAACCTTAATCCACAGGCCGCAAACAATAATAAATCTGTAACTACGTCATCACTTTGTAAAATAAGCACAGTTCCGTTATTACTATTTTGGTGTATTATTAAAAATGTAGCATATTCTATCTATTACTTAAGTGTGAAGTATTCCAACCGAAGAGCGCATCCCGAAAAAAATATTTATATTGAACGGCCCTATTCTGATATGTTAAGTGGCACCGGCGCGGCGCGGGCGCCTAACGTATCACCCCCGCGGGAGTGTGACTACGACCACTGTGGAACCTGTCAAATATAAGACGCTGCTGTGAATTATGAAACGTAGTAGCCAATGACACCAGCCGCGCGCCGCCGCCGTGCGTCGCAACAGTGTTCGTTAACGTTTTAATAAGATAACATACACAGGAACTTAGCTCAGGTGGCGCCGCACGCCGCACGCCGCGCGCCGTAGCCGTACGTAATAAGAGTGCGGTATACGCTCGAGAGACATCACCAGTTTTTCGAGCAAAAAACTGTAATAAGCCCTTCCTTTTGAAAAGGGCTTCCTTTTGTGTGCGGTGAGCAGATAAAGTGAGCGGTCGCTGAGTGATAGCGGGTCACGCGGGTCGCGCGGGTCGCGCGTGTAGGCGCGCACACAGGGCGGCGAGGGGACGGGCGTGCGTCTCTTGTGCCGCAGGCGGTCAGTGATAGACATAGTTAACTTACTGCATGGAGGGACCATTTAGAGCGTTTTAGCGTGAAAGTGTAACACAAACTTTCGCACTTATAATATTAGTGGGATGTGGGCGGCTCCCATGTTTTGTTTCGTTACTGAAACAAACTAGGTACTACAGCGCTTACCTGATTACATAAAACAATGCGCGCTCGGTACAATAGCACTGCTGGCTCCATATCCAATTTACGAACGAGAGTGGCTTTTGTTTCAAGCCCGTGCCCTCGAGTTTAAACTTGAGACGTAAAAACGGACAAGTGCGAGAGCGCGCTCCTCGGATTACATATTTTTTCAATTATTTCAAGAGACCCTGCTTGGAACTCAAAGAGATACTTAAATATCTGGCACAATCTTGAAAAGTCCAACATGATTTACGATGGAGAAATTTCACCACTTAGGTATTCCAATCTGTTTGTCGGATAATAAGTGCTTACCTTATGTGTCCGAGGAATCTTTCTTTTTGTAACAAAGACTACAGTTCGTACAGTCATTTGGCAGAATAATAGACTGCTTTCAATATAATGTCGGTTACAAAGTCTGGCGGCTACCAAATTCTGAGATAGTTGCCGCTCGTTGCCTCTATTAAGCAAATTGTTTACCGACCGCAAAATTAAGTTTATGCTACGAGAATGTTGTTTCTTAAAATCTATTTTCGCTCATCATAGGCACGGATAACGTTGTTACAAAATACATTGAGATTTCATTATAATTTTTATGATGGCCAGCAAATTTTAAGTCGTTGTCTGAAAGTTATTTTAGGATGGTATCAGACTGAAAATACCCTGTTATGCATAGTTATCCTAGCCAGCGGCGAAGCTTAAGTTTGATTATTATTTATTATGCAGATTACCCTGCCGCTATAGATGGCGCGAATGACAGAAATTAGAATTTGAATGACCAGTTGACCAGAAATTATAATTTGACCGGAGAGTTACAGAGACAAAATGACTAATCGATTTGCAAGAGCGGGTGAGCGTGGCGACCAAAACACTTCCTAGACAGACTAATACTTGCACAGTTTAAAACCTCTCTAGGAATATTATTTGGCTGTCAATTCGATCTTTATTTATTTTACTATTTATGTACACCCAGTAGACGATACACGAAAATAACATAAAATATAAGAAATTTCCAGAACCTGTTTTATATAATAATTTTAGCTATTCAGAATAAAGTGTTCACAAATGCAATATTGTCTCAAAAAGGAATATAGTTCTAGTTTGAGCTAGACAATATTGTTGGAGTTAGGCGTTACAAATATATTGTGAGGTGTCGTGTTGTTGAAACCAAATTATTTGACCGAGGACGCGCGGTGGGTTCGTGAGAGGAATCGCGCACGCGATAATGTGAATGTGATCCATCGCTACACAATTTGATAGCACTTCTCTTCCAAGCAACTAATATTTAGTAACGATAACACAAACAGTACATTACGTTCACTATCATGGAAGACGCCATCAATTGTCCAAGCTCGATGAAATACTGCAGGATTTGTGTGTTCTGTAATTTCAGATAGCAGCAATAAATACTATTGATATTTACAATCCTTTAGCGCTGAGCGCGGGGTCCTTTACACAATTTACATTTTATTTCGAGGTACTTACACCAACTTTATATTTTGAATATTTCCAAGTAACTCTTTTAAATTGTGAAAGTAGTTTTGTGTATGTACAACCTTCTGTCGTGGACACAGAGTGACCAGCGACTAACACGCGTGCGCGATGCGATACCAACTCGCTGGTCTTGAGACTGTAGGCATATCTCATATACAGCAGTAAGTGTCCAATATTTTTGTCAAATACGAAGCTTGGCGGCGACTGGGCAAATTTAAACAGTCAGCGTATGTATATTATGTACGGCAAGTGATGTGCTCCGTAATTCGTGTCGCAGCTGAAACGTCGCTAATGCACTGCTCATCAATTATTTCAATAAGAACACGATCATCTTGGGAGGCACATTACCGCGCGGTGTGAATTAAGTAATGAAGCTTTCAACCTTCTGCCACTATACGTACAGTTCCCACGCAAGCTATTCGCCGCTCAACGATCTCAGCTCCCAGCAGAAGTCACATTTTAGACAAAAATATATCAGCCCCGAGTCGATTGGCAGCTCGCCGGGTGAGTACCAATTAGAGATTTATAAGGTTTTCAATATACAATTTGTTTATATCGACCGGGAGACATTATTTTAGACTATCTTATACCCGCGGCTTTGCTCACGTGGAATTGGGTTATTGTCCCACATATTATCTCTAGTAATAGTTATATTTTTTTATCTTTGACATTCTATTTAAACTATTATATTTTACAAGACAAGACTTTTACAAAAAAAAAAAAATCAAATTCATTTATTTTCTAATATGAGTAATTACATAAAGTTATTAAAAATAGAGTATAGTTCAACCATATTACGCCTTGAGGCATGCAAATCACAAGCTTTATCTGTATCGTGCGTGTGCGTGTGTGTGTGTGTGTTGTTTTACAACGATTAGTTTTTTATTTATATTATTTTGACATTCCATATTTATTATTGGATTATTCACAGAAAATTAGATGATAGATTATTAATCTTTTTAACACAATTTGTTTTTTTTATTGCATTAGTAAATTAGAAGTCACATCATTGATCTTTTTTACTACTACTTTAATTTTCGTTTTCCTTTTGTTTTTGACCTTTTGTTTTATTGTATTAATTATTTTAAATTGAATGTGGATAATTATCGTTTTAAATTTGTTATTCTATAAGTATTATCTTTAACATGTTTTTCGATTGTAATGTTTTAATGGTACTGATTTATTTTGATGATGATCGATGTGCAGCTGCAAAATGCTACTAATGCTTCGCCGCGATCAGACCGCGGTGGTGAAGAGGATGATGACTAAGTTATATCCGTCAGTACCCAGTGCAACGCACAATTGAGAAGCGCTTTGGAGGGTGCATTCCGGGAGTATCGTTCCACACCGCCTGAGCTTAGGCCACGTCTACCTCGTTTGCCTATGCACAAGAAAAACAAGGCGCTGGCGTGTGCTCTAGATTCGCAGCTGTCAAACTGCTTTGACAGCAGCAAAGACCTCGCCGATACTCACTCAATATTATACTGTGGAGCTGTAGCGGCATGTCGTGTAGGTCACGTCAAATTTCCTAACAAGGACAGAGCTACACGACCAAAATTAGCTCTTCCAGCTTGGCAGTGCAGGATTGAGCGGCGTATCGGTGAGGCTAGAGCACTCATCGGTAAGTTAATCTGTTTCAAGAAGGGTTATACTCGACCTAGAGTGATGCGCTTTGTGAGGCGGGCGTCCTCGGGAACTAATATTAGTTTTCGAGACTATTTGGCCCGTGTCACAGAGCGTATCGACTTCCTGAAGCAGAAGATCTGTGCATGGGCAAGCCGTATTCGTCGGTACAAGCGGCGAGTGGAGCGATACACTCAGAATCGCACATTCCAAAGCGATGAAAGGTAGGTATATATTACTTTGGAACGACCGGACCAAGGTGTGACTGACACGCATCTGCTGGATGATGACGCCATGTATTCGTTCTGGCGCAGTATCTAGTCGGTGCCTGTCAGTCACACTGAGGGCGATTGGACCCGGGAGATTGAACGAGCGTGTGATCCAATACCAGAAATGGTGGCGATCATCATCAGCCCCCAAGACGTAGCTCGTGCAGTCCGTCCGTTGCCTAACTGGAAATCTCCAGGGCCGGATGGTTTCAAGGATCGCACGTTCGTTTGGCATCCCAGTTTCAATTAGCCTTAGAGTCAGCGTCGCTGCCCCAGTTTATGACGACAGGAATTACCCACCTGCTCCATAAATCAGGTAGCACCGCGGAGCCCAAAAATAATAGACCAATCACTTGTGTACCAATAGTCTATAAAGTTCTTACATTAATTTTGAGAGCTAAAATCGACCATCATATTGATAGTAATTCTATCATGTCTGCCTCTCAGAATGGATGTAGGAACGGGTCTCGCGGTACTAAGGAGCTGCTTCTCATTGATATGGCCATTAGCCAACAGGTTCGCCGTTCCCGAAGGGATCTGTCGACATGTTGGATAGATTATAAGAAGGCCTATGATTCTGTACCTCATACATGGTTCATGAGGGTGCTGGAGTCTGATAAAGTTGATGCGACTCTGCGTACCTTCCAGATGTCTTGTATCGGGCACTGGAGAACGGTCCTTCGCTATCCAGGATGTCGACAGATCCAGGGGAACAGCGAACCGATAAGGATCGAGCGTGGTTTATTCCAGGGTGATAGTCTGAGTCCATTATGGTTTTGTCTAGCCTTGAACCCTCTCAGCACATTGCTGGAGGGTTCAGGTCTAGGCTATCGGTTGAGGAGAGGTGGTCGGGTCATATATAACCTTCTTTACATGATCTGAAACTCTTTGCCCACAACAATTTGCAACTGATGAACCTACTGAAGGTAACCGAAACTTTCGCCATCAGGATGGAATTTGGTGTGGACAAATGTGCAGTCATTGAAGCGAGGGGAGATTATGGAATGCGATGATTCCATACACCTTAGATCCCTCTCCTCAACAGAAACCTACAAGTATTTGGGTATGTCGGAAGCATTAGGTATCAATAATAATCGTTCAAAAATAAATCGTATAAATCGTTGAGGGAGCGCTTCTTTGGCCGCCTGAATAAGGTATTAAATAGTCTTTTGTCAGGCGGAAACAAGGTGCGCGCCTTCAACAGTTGGGTTATGCCGGTTTTGATGTATTATTTTGGCATACACAAATGAACTCAGACGGAATTTGATGCCCTGGATAGGAGGGTCCGCGCTCTGCTGACCGCAAATCGAATGCATCACCCACGGTCGTCGGTGATGAGACTGTATATCCCGCGGAAGTGCGGGGGTCGTGGCTTTTTAAATGCTAAGACCCTGCAAAACCGTGAGCTATGCAGTCTCAGGGAATACTTCCTAGAAGTTGACGTGGGGATGCACCGAGATGTGGTCTCAGTGGACAAGGGCCTCACCCCGCTCTCCCTGGCTAACGAGAACTGGCGCAAACCTAGAATATTAGACACTAATGATCGTAAGGAGGTATAGCAGGGCAAGGAGCTTCACGGACGCTTTTACCGGGCCCTACATAGACCCGATGTAGACTTCTTATTGACTTGGCATCCCAGTTTCAATTAGCCTTAATACAATAGTGGACGAAGTTATGATGACGAATAACTACCGGAAATACATTGTGAAGGATGGCACGGTTGATATATGTCGGGCATGCCACCGTCCGGGAGAATCGATCCGACACATTATTTCTGGGTGTTCTCGTCTGGCTAACGGAGAGTACTTGCATAGACACAATGTCGTTGCCAAGATTATCCACCAGCAACTTGCTTTGAAGTACAACCTTGTGGAATCAGAAGTGCCGTACTATAAGTAAGCGCCCGACCCAGTTCTCGATGATGGTAATATCACGTTGTATTGGGATCGATCTATCGTCACTGGCAGGACTATTGTTGCCAATAAACCTGACATTGTGGTGATAGATCGATTGGAGCGATAATTATCAATGCGCGAATGATTGTTGATATAACGGTTCCGCATGACGAGAACCTCGTGAAAGCAGAGAAAGGTAAACAATTCAAATATCTAGATCTGGCTCGCGAGGTTGTCGACATGAGGGAAGTGAGTACAGCAGTCATTGTGCCGATAGTCGTGTCGGCCAATGGCTTAACAGCCAATAGCCTCGACCAACATCTGAGGAGGCTCTTGCTTGGCAGCTAGATCAAGGGCTTGATTCAGAAAGCAGTACTTCTGGACACGGCGTGTATCATTAGGAGGTTCCTCTCTCAAGAGCCCTGACAACCGGTAGCTCAGACCCTGTTCCCGATGCCGGTGGGCTACGATTTTTTATATTTTTAAATGTTTTTTATATTACTTTGTATATAAATGTTATATTTAAAAATGTAAATTATATGTATAGAAAATAAATAAGGAAATAATATGTTAATATTACGTTTAATGCACGACTGGCATCTGTTTGAGGTCAGCTCCTGGATTTGATTCCCAGTCCTGGTTAAGTGTTATTAGATTTTCCTATAAGGGAAGTACAAAACTTATCTACACCCATTCTGAGCATCGACGATCCCTTCGGGTAACACCGGCAGCATGATGTTATACATCGTAAGTAAGTAGGTAGGTACGCTCGTTTAAGGTTGGAGCCAATTTCTGCAGCTACTTACGATTATACCAACCACCTGCACCTCTTCTGGACATGGCTACTCGTAATATCCGCTTTATTAACGGTTATGGTCTAATGACCTCAGCTGTTATTAAAGCGATTACAGATTTTTACAATATTTCACTGATAGAACCTCAATGTTCCCGTATTTATGGGTAATGTTAAAGCATCTAAGATTTCAAATAATTAATATCAGGCACAATAAATTGACTTGTTTTTATCATCATCTGCCTAAACTTTTCCCAACAACCTTGGGGTGGGTTTCCAGACTAACCGGATGCAGCTGAATACCAATATCTTACATGGAGCGACTGCCTATCTAACCTCCACAATCTAGTTAGTCCTGGGTAATACAATACCCCTTGGTAAGACTGGTTGTTAGGCTGTCGGGCCACTGACTACCTGTAATGACTGTCTAAGATCTACAAATGAAAGCCGGGACCAACGGCTTAACGTGCTTTCCTAGGCACGGAGGAAACTCGGTATGTCACCTATCCACAGGCCAATCTAGGCAAGTGCGGCTGAAGATTGATCCGAGCAGCTGTTGTTATTTAGCCAATTGACCTGTGTTCAATGAGGAAAAAAAAAAACTCAACAAAAATCTCAAAAGACTCAAATCGTTAGGTGGTGAATCTTGCACAAGGGAGGTCGCACGAGGCGGCGGCCGAAAACATGACACGCGGGGTTGCGATAGTCGTGGAGAGGATCCGGCAATTGGGTCTCGAGGTGGCATTGCACAAGTCCGAGGCCATGTGTTTTCATGGGCCTCGGAATGCGCCACCGTCGGGATCCCTACTGACGGCGGGAGGAGTTTCCATCGGCGTCGGGTCGACGCTGAAGTACCTGGGACTCGTCCTCGACAGCCGGTGGAAACTCCTCCCGCCGTCGGTAGGGATCCCGCTACCTGAACGCGCCCCAAAAGGGAATAGCCCTAAGGCTAGTACGGGGGTACCGCACGATCTCCGGTGAGGCGGCGAGCCTCCTTGCCGGATTGCCGCCATGGGATCTGGAGGCGATAGTCCTCGCTCGCCTTCACGAATGGCAATACATATGGTTAACCTTCTCAAAGTACGGTCAAGCTTACCTCTTTCGAGATGGGACTGCAGTTAGTATCATACAAGCTTTACTAACTTTCAGCACGCATCACTACGCCTACTACTAACCATTATTACAGATAAAGGGACCGAATTCACCAACCAGATGTTCTCCGAGTTCTGCAAGGTTCATAAAATAATTCATAACCGCTAACGGTAACATTGAGCGCTTTCACTCCACCAACAATAAATAATATCGGAATACGGAATATCTTCGTATTTTGAAACTAAAACATGTGCTATCATAGCGTACAATAGTTCAATCCATTCCTTCACACGATGTTAACCATACGACCTTATATTACGATACACTGACCCACGAGACCTTACTGACATAGATCTAACCGGACATCTACTGCAACAATATACAGAAACATATAGAGAACGTATGCAAAAAGTATACGAACTAATCAATGAGACGTCTCTTGCCAATCGAACGACGCTTATAGGGAGTCGTAATAAAACCCGTGAGGATGAGGTCGACTACGGACCCGACCAACAAATATTCATCAGTAATCCCCACGATAGTAGATCTAAACTCGCACCCAGATACAACCAAGACATCGTCCTAGCTAATTTACCTATCCATATTTATACCTCCAAGAAAAAGGGACCTATAGCAAAATCTAGACTAAGCGCGTCCCTAAAACCGCGAAATTCTTACAGGATACCCCTGATGCTGTCACTTAGCCTAACATGGGCGCAGGAGATCAACCTAGAACGACTTGAGAACGGACTTGGACTACAGCCCTTCAAACTAGGGCCCATGAAACTCATTACTCACTAACATACATTCCTGCAGAACATTGAACTAACCGACATGGACAACAATATTAATGAAATACGAACCCAACTTATTAAAGCCACAGACAGACTAGACAATTACACTCGCACTTTATACGAACTCCAAATAGATAGCTGGAACGCGAAATTAAACAAAGCCCCATCTCATCTACAAAGCCTAAAGCCCAATCGATTCAAGAGAAGTTTAATAGATGGTCTCGGATCCGTAATAAAGAGCATTACAGGAATCCTGGATCATACAGATGCCATCAAGTACGATAACGCCCTTAAAGCCCTCAATGATAATCAGCAACAGATAGCTATTGAGCAAAATCATCATATAAGCCTTAGCAAAGGTTTGATGAATGAGCATACAAAAAATATTACAAAACCAAGTACAATTAAATGACAGTCTGCATATTTTACTTGACGCCGATAAGTATAAACAACTTAACCTCATAAAGTTTGCAAAGTTTTCGCAAATACTGTAAATAATTAGCAACAACGTAAATAGTCTATTAAGCGAATTAAGTAGGTTAGAGAACGCGATAGCACTTTCCGGTCAACTGCATACTCATCATTCCATTTTAAGTACAGAAATATATTACTAAGCAATATGATAGGCAAACTAAGCTTGCTTTATAATAAAGACCAATCACTAGAATTAGAAATTAGAGAGTATTATGACATCATTAAACCATTAGCTTATTTCCGTGGAAGTCAAATAGTTTTTGCATTTAAATTTCCCATGACGTCTCCACTGAAATTCCTGTTGTATAAGTTAGTAATTGTACCAAATAGAAATAGGCAAGCCATCATCACGTTCTATCCATTCCTAGCAATTACTGGAAACATTCATGCGTACATAGAGACAGAATGCCCGAAGGTAGCTTCAGAGTATCTCTACGAAGAAAAACTCAACCACCAAATGAGAACCCATCCAGACTGCATCTGCGATATCATTGGAAGTCAAATAACACGCAAATCTTCAACACGATTACTATTAGCCTGACGAAGCCCGCAATGGAAAAGTTAGATGACCGCCGCTACGCTCTCGTGTTCCAAAAACCAACACAAGTCCAGTTAATCTGCGAACAGGAAGAATCCATAACCTTAGGAAAGCTGAAGCTTAAGCTTCCTAGAAAGCGGAAGCTTCCTAGCCACTATTCCACATAATTGCAAGCTACAAACAGAAGAGTTCACCATTGTCAACATTAACGACCACATTAGTGGATAACCCATGAAGATAAGCCAGATGACATCGAAGGATCAACCATGCCACCGCTTCAAATCAGTGCTATTAACTTAAAGAAGCTGCACGACATTCAAGATAGAATAGACTCACAGAAGCCAATCCACATTGAACCAACCTCAACTATTTACCATACGACAATCCCATTCTATAGTACACTACTGGCCTTATTTGCACTGGGAGCCATACTATCATACCGAGTCCACATCCGCCGAAAGAAGCAGGTGACAACTCCACATGAAACCATGTACGCCGAGCCTGAAACATCGGAAACCCGCCAGAACCAGCCGGCATCCCAAGATCAATCTAAACTCTCGACGATATTTCATCTCAAAATCTGAAATAGTCGTCGATCTGAGGGGGGAGGTGTTACGCTCATCACTATTAAGTAAAGCGCTGACACAAAAGCACGAGGCACAACGCGTGCGCATCATCGACCCAGTTGCTTCGTGGGGAAACTGCTGACACAGAACACGAGGCTTTAGGACACCGTCTACGTGCTAGCTCGCCGTCCGGCCGTCTTATGACGACAGGCCGTGTCGACGGCGCGTTCGTGTTCCACGCGCGCCTCAAAGAGATGTCAGCAACCACGTAGGGGTCCGCACGGGCCGATGCCTGCCAGGGCTGCGGGACTGTTCGAAAGAGATACCGCGGCCCTGGAACACAAAGGGCAAAGAAGGAACATGGATGGGTTTTAGTCAGTACAAGTCTGACACTCCCTTCCGCTCCGCCCAGAGCGGGGGGGGGTCATTTGATGATTTCCCATCCTAAAAAAAAAAAAAAAAAAAAAGGACACCGTCTACGTGACCAAGCCCGCGCACTTCGTATCCACCATCGATCGAGTCCATTTGCCTTTCCAGTAATTGTAATTTCTTTTTTTTTTTAAATAAATTAGTTTGTAATAAATTCGGTTTTTTTAGTCCTCTGGCAGTAGCCTACGTTATTAGTGGGTCAACAAAATAAACAAATAAATAAACCATCCTTCTGGCCAGTTTTCAACACCATACATTTATTTTTCGGTCTTTTTCGCCCGGTACACGGTTGGCGCTGTGGCTGAGTGATCGGCTGCTGCACTGCGTGTCGCGGGTTCGATCCGCGCACGTAACAAATATTTGTACGATCTACAGGTAGTTGTTCCGGGTCTGGCTATTTGTCTATGTGCGTTTAAATGTTTGTAAACGAACCCACGATCGAAGTTGTAGACGATTATGTCTACCTTGGACATACGATCCAGTTAGGTAGGTCTAACTTTGAGAAAGAGGTCAATCTTCGAATCCGACTCGGCTGGGCAGCGTTCGGGAAGTTGCGTGGTATCTTCTCGTCCAACTTACCGCAGTGTCTCAAGACGAAGGTCTATGACCAGAGTGTGTTGCCAGTGATTACATACGGGACCGAAACGTGGTCGCTCACAATGCGCTTTATCAGAAGGCTTAAAGTTACCCAAAGGGCAATGGAGAGGGCTGTGCTCGGAGTTTCCCTGCGTGATCAAATCAGAAATGAGGACATCCGCAAAATAACCAAGGTAACCGACGTAGCCCGAAGAATAGTCAAACTGAAGTGGCAGTGGGCAGGGCACATTGCTCGCAGAACAGATGGCCGATGGGGCCGAAAAGTTCTGGAGTGGCGACCGCAAACCGGAAGACGCTGCGTTGGAAGGCCTCCCACTAGGTGGACCGATGACCTGGTGAAGGTTGCAGGGATCCGGGTGGATGCGAGTCGCACGGGACTGGTCAATGTGGTGACATTTGGCGGAGCCTATGTCCAGCAGTGTACGTCTTTCGGCTGAAATGATGATGCTGATGATGTACCCACGATACACCAGGAATTCCTAGTGTGGGGCAACGTCTTTAAAAAAAGAAAAAATACATTACAGCCACCAAAAGAACGCCTTTTATAGTCGTCACCCACATTATCACATTTTAATCAGGCCGTTAGTTCTCATATATAACGTAACTCGACGTGCAAGCTGTCAACTATTTTTGTTCCATCCTTTTGTATTTATAAATATTTGTTACGCGTTGTGTGTTTATTGCTTATTTTATTTTTTTGTCATTTTATATGCACGTCCCTGCAACAAATACATAATTTTTCTTTGTTTCTTTCTTTTTATAACATCAGGCCTGTAGTCCCCGACGGGTTAAGCAAAGGTGTACCTTATCGTAAGCCCACATTTCGCCAGATGCGTTGAAGTCCCGTGTAAAAGGGGGCGAACCTATTCCCATCAACCGATCACAATTCCAGACTCCGTGACTGCTACTGAGAAATTCGTGATGGTTTACACCAGGATTCGACCTATGAGGCATTCTCACACACACATCAAAATTTTCACACGAACGAAGTCGTGGGCAACAGCTAGTTATTTTTATAAACGCAGAAAAACATAATAGGTCACATCGAGTTAGAATAAGATCTACTTTTATGGAGTGCTATTTCTGACTCACATACATAAATTGAATGACAGTGTACTTCTGGAGCTGTATGTGTGAAGCCTTCCGTACCTTTATGAGGAGCTGGTCGTGGTACAGCCCCCAGCAGTCGGCATACACGCTCAGGCTGAGAGGCACGAGCGCGCGCGCCGCGAGCACGCCGGCCGCGGGCGAGCACGTCAGCGCCACGCCCGGAGCCGCTACGTCGGGTGCCCAGGGGTCTGTGAGAACGTGCCACACGTTACAGCCACTGCCAGTTCTACAGAGTGCACTGGTGGTGAGTCAGTGCCGAGACAGAGGCTCAGTTGAGTGCAGTTTCTTAACACTGATTCGCCACTTTTCAATTCAGTTCACTTATTTTATTCTCTCTTCACAATATTGGTTTTCTTAAATATTAACAATGTTTTCCACTATTGGAAGAGACTGGTGCCTGAAGTAGGTCACCAGGGCCCCTCCACAGCAAAACAATGTAGTAAAAGGTTTAAAGACTATTTTGTGTGAACATCATTCATAGTACCAGATAGATCAAGAATCAGTTTAAAGTTAAAATATAATAACAAATAGTAAAAAAGCAAAATTAATATAAATGGAGAACTACAAAATTGGAGTGTCGTGTATGAATGTGTGTTGCAGTGATGAATGTATGTTGGCGTGTATGAGTGTATGTTGCAGTGTATGAATGTATGCTGCAGTGTATGAATGTGTGTTGTAGTGATGAATGTATGTTGGCGTGTATGAATGTATGTTGGCGTGTATGAATGTATGTTGCAGTGTATGAATGTATGTTGGAGTTTATGAATGTATGGTGTGCTGCAGTGTATGAATGTATGTTGCAGTGTATGAATGTATGCTGCAGTGTATGAATGTGTGTTGCAGTGATGAATGTATGTTGGAGTGTATGAATGTGTGTTGCAGTGTATGAATGTATGTTGGAGTTTATGAATGTGTGTTGCAGTGTATGAATGTATGTTGCAGTGTATGAATGTATGCTGCAGTGTATGAATGTGTGTTGCAGTGATGAAAGTATGTTGGCGTGTATGAATGTATGTTGCAGTGTATGAATGTATGTTGGAGTTTATGAATGTGTGTTGCAGTGTATGAATGTATGTTGCAGTGTATGAATGTATGCTGCAGTGTATGAATGTATGCTGCAGTGTATGAATGTGTGTTGCAGTGATGAATGTATGTTGGCGTGTATGAATGTATGTTGCAGTGTATGAATGTATGTTGGAGTTTATGAATGTGTGTTGCAGTGTATGAATGTATGTTGCAGTGTATGAATGTATGCTGCAGTGTATGAATGTGTGTTGCAGTGATGAATGTATGTTGCAGTGTATGAATGTATGTTGCAGTGTATGAATGTATGTTGGAGTTTATGAATGTGTGTTGCAGTGTATGAATGTGTGTTGCAGTGATGAATGTATGTTGGCGTGTATGAATGTGTGTTGCAGTGTATGAATGTATGCTGCAGTGTATGAATGTATGCTGCAGTGTTGAATGTGTGTTGCAGTGATGAATTTATGTTGGCGTGTATGAATGTATGTTGCAGTGTATGAATGTATGTTGGAGTTTATGAATGTGTGTTGCAGTGTATGAATGTATGTTGGAGTTTATGAATGTGTGTTGCAGTGTATGAATGTATGTTGGCGTGTATGAATGTATATTGCAGTGTATGAATGTATGTTGGAGTTTATGAATGTATGTTGCAGTGTATGAATGTATGTTGCAGTGTATGAATGTATGCTGCAGCGTATGAATGTGTGTTGCAGTGATGAATGTATGTTGGCGTGTATGAATGTCTGTTGCAGTGTATGAATGTATGCTGCAGTGTATGAATGTGTGTTGCAGTGATGAATGTATGTTGGCGTGTATGAATGTATGTTGGAGTTTATGAATATGTGTTGCAGTGTATGAATGTATGTTGGAGTTTATGAATGTGTGTTGCAGTGATGAATGTATGTTGCAGTGTATGAATGTATGCTGCAGTGTATGAATGTATGTTGGAGTTTATGAATGTGTGTTGCAGTGTATGAATGTATGTTGGAGTTTATGAATGTGTGTTGCAGTGTATGAATGTATGTTGGCGTGTATGAATGTATATTGCAGTGTATGAATGTATGTTGGAGTTTATGAATGTATGTTGGCGTGTATGAATGTATGTTGGAGTTTATGAATATGTGTTGCAGTGTATGAATGTATGTTGCAGTGTATGAATGTATGTTGCAGTGTATGAATGTATGCTGCAGTGTTGAATGTATGCTGCAGTGTTGAATGTGTGTTGCAGTGATGAATTTATGTTGGCGTGTATGAATGTATGTTGCAGTGTATGAATGTATGTTGGAGTTTATGAATGTGTGTTGCAGTGTATGAATGTATGTTGGAGTTTATGAATGTGTGTTGCAGTGTATGAATGTATGTTGGCGTGTATGAATGTATATTGCAGTGTATGAATGTATGTTGGAGTTTATGAATGTATGTTGCAGTGTATGAATGTATGTTGCAGTGTATGAATGTATGCTGCAGCGTATGAATGTGTGTTGCAGTGATGAATGTATGTTGGCGTGTATGAATGTCTGTTGCAGTGTATGAATGTATGCTGCAGTGTTGAATGTGTGTTGCAGTGATGAATTTATGTTGGCGTGTATGAATGTATGTTGCAGTGTATGAATGTATGTTGGAGTTTATGAATGTGTGTTGCAGTGTATGAATGTATGTTGGAGTTTATGAATGTATGTTGCAGTGTATGAATGTATGCTGCAGCGTATGAATGTATGTTGCAGTGATGAATGTATGTTGGCGTGTATGAATGTATGTTGCAGTGTATGAATGTGTGTTGCAGTGATGAATGTATGTTGGCGTGTATGAATGTGTGTTGCAGTGTATGAATGTATGCTGCAGTGTTGAATGTGTGTTGCAGTGATGAATTTATGTTGGCGTGTATGAATGTATGTTGCAGTGTATGAATGTATGTTGGAGTTTATGAATGTGTGTTGCAGTGTATGAATGTATGTTGGAGTTTATGAATGTGTGTTGCAGTGTATGAATGTATGTTGGCGTGTATGAATGTATATTGCAGTGTATGAATGTATGTTGGAGTGTATGAATGTATGTTGGAGTTTATGAATGTGTGTTGCAGTGTATGAATGTATGTTGCAGTGTATGAATGTATGCTGCAGTGTATGAATGTATGCTGCAGTGTATGAATGTGTGTTGCAGTGTATGAATGTATGTTGCAGTGTATGAATGTATGCTGCAGTGTATGAATGTATGCTGCAGTGTATGAATGTATGTTGGAGTTTATGAATGTATGTTGCAGTGTATGAATGTATGCTGCAGCGTATGAATGTATGTTGCAGTGATGAATGTATGTTGGCGTGTATGAATGTATGTTGCAGTGTATGAATGTATGCTGCAGTGTATGAATGTCTGTTGCAGTGTATGAATGTATGCTGCAGTGTTGAATGTGTGTTGCAGTGATGAATTTATGTTGGCGTGTATGAATGTATGTTGCAGTGTATGAATGTATGTTGGAGTTTATGAATGTGTGTTGCAGTGTATGAATGTATGTTGGAGTTTATGAATGTGTGTTGCAGTGTATGAATGTATGCTGCAGCGTATGAATGTATGTTGCAGTGATGAATGTATGTTGGCGTGTATGAATGTCTGTTGCAGTGTATGAATGTATGCTGCAGTGTATGAATGTGTGTTGCAGTGATGAATGTATGTTGGCTTGTATGAATGTATGTTGGAGTTTATGAATATGTGTTGCAGTGTATGAATGTGTGTTGGCGTGTATGAATGTATGCTGCAGCGTATGAATGTATGTTGCAGTGATGAATGTATGTTGGCGTGTATGAATGTCTGTTGCAGTGTATGAATGTATGCTGCAGTGTATGAATGTGTGTTGCAGTGATGAATGTATGTTGGCTTGTATGAATGTATGTTGGAGTTTATGAATATGTGTTGCAGTGTATGAATGTGTGTTGGCGTGTATGAATGTATGTTGCAGTGTATGAATGTATGTTACAGTGTATGAATGTATGTTGGAGTTTATGAATGTGTGTTGCAGTGTATGAATGTGTGTTGCAGTGTATGAATGTATGTTGCAGTGTATTAATGTATGTTGCAGTGTATGAATGTATGTTGGAGTTTATGAATGTGTGTTGCAGTGTATGAATGTATGCTGCAGTGTATGAATGTGTGTTGCAGTAATGAATGTATGTTGGCGTGTATGAATGTATGTTGCAGTGTATGAATGTATGTTGCAGTGTATGAATGTATGTTGGAGTTTATGAATGTGTGTTGCAGTGTATGAATGTATGTTGCAGTGTATGAATGTATGCTGCAGTGTATGAATGTGTGTTGCAGTAATGAATGTATGTTGGCGTGTATGAATGTGTGTTGCAGTGTATGAATGTATGTTGCAGTGTATGAATGTATGTTGCAGTGTATGAATGTATGTTGCAGTGTATGAATGTATGTTGCAGTGTATGAATGTATGCTGCAGTGTATGAATGTGTGTTGCAGTAATGAATGTATGTTGGCGTGTATGAATGTATGTTGCAGTGTATGAATGTATGTTGCAGTGTATGAATGTATGTTGGAGTTTATGAATGTGTGTTGCAGTGTATGAATGTATGTTGCAGTGTATGAATGTATGTTGCAGTGTATGAATGTATGTTGCAGTGTATGAATGTATGCTGCAGTGTATGAATGTGTGTTGCAGTAATGAATGTATGTTGGCGTGTATGAATGTATGTTGCAGTGTATGAATGTATGTTGCAGTGTATGAATGTATGTTACAGTGTATGAATGTATGTTGGAGTTTATGAATGTGTGTTGCAGTGTATGAATGTATGTTGCAGTGTATGAATGTATGCTACAGTGTATGAATGTGTGTTGCAGTAATGAATGTATGTTGGCGTGTATGAATGTATGTTGCAGTGTATGAATGTATGTTGCAGTGTATGAATGTATGCTACAGTGTATGAATGTGTGTTGCAGTAATGAATGTATGTTGGCGTGTATGAATGTATGCTGCAGTGTATGAATGTATGTTGCAGTGTATGAATGTATGTTGCAGTGTATGAATGTATGTTGCAGTGATGAATGTATGTTGGCGTGTATGAATGTATGTTGCAGTGTATGAATGTATGCTGCAGTGTGTGAATGTGTGTTGCAGTGATGAATGTATGTTGGCGTGTATGAATGTATGTTGCAGTGTATGAATGTATGTTGGAGTTTATGAATGTGTGTTGCAGTGTATGAATGTATGTTGCAGTGTATGAATGTATGCTGCAGTGTATGAATGTGTGTTGCAGTAATGAATGTATGTTGGCGTGTATGAATGTATGTTGCAGTGTATGAATGTATGTTGGAGTTTATGAATGTGTGTTGCAGTGTATGAATGTATGTTGCAGTGTATGAATGTATGTTGCAGTGTATGAATGTATGCTGCAGTGTATGAATGTGTGTTGCAGTGATGAATGTATGTTGGCGTGTATGAATGTATGTTGGAGTTTATGAATATGTGTTGCAGTGTATGAATGTATGTTGCAGTGTATGAATGTATGTTGCAGTGTATGAATGTATGCTGCAGTGTATGAATGTGTGTTGCAGTGTATGAATGTATGCTGCAGTGTATGAATGTGTGTTGCAGTGATGAATGTATGTTGGCGTGTATGAATGTATGTTGGAGTTTATGAATATGTGTTGCAGTGTATGAATGTATGCTGCAGTGTATGAATGTATGTTGCAGTGTATGAATGTATGCTGCAGTGTATGAATGTGTGTTGCAGTGTATGAATGTATGTTGCAGTGTATGAATGTATGCTGCAGTGTATGAATGTGTGTTGCAGTGATGAATGTATGTTGGCGTGTATGAATGTATGTAGGAGTGTATGAATGTGTGTTGCAGTGATGAATGTATGTAGGAGTGTATGAATGTATGTATTGTTGAATGCTTGTTAGACACCAATGACTCCTTCCTCATGGTAGTGGTGAAGTCCACAATTATTGCTTCACACTTGGAACGAAACATGTCCCGAATCTCGGCCTGGAGTATACCCTGTTCAAGTCTTAGAGTCGCGCCAAGCTGCTGAATGGATCAACCGAAACTTGCTTGCTTTCGTTTTCCTGCTTAAGTAGGTTACGTATTTCTATGGCTGAAGAACACACATTTGATTCTCCAACTCCAAAACTCGTTTCTTGTACTCGCTATTTTCCTGCTCTAAATTATTGACTTTTACAAGAAGTTCGCCGTGTGTAGCTGATAAAATCTCAACCGAATTTTGAATTTCCTGGTTTTGGTTTGTTATAGTAATGAGAGTATTATTTAATAATTAGAACTTAGATTCTTGTTGGGTCATGATTTCTTCGACGAGGTGTTTTATTTCAGACGAACACCCTGGGCTGCTCTCGAGGTCATCCAAAGTGCGTTTATAGCGCTTCGATGCATTCAAACAATTGTCGACTAGGTTAGAGGTTTTAGCCATTTCATTCAGGGCCGAGTCCGAATTATGATGTGTGGGTTAAGTCGGAAAATTCAGATGATTCAACGTGCTCCGTGGAGAGCCCCGCACCGACATAGTAACTATGTTAGTACACGGCGCAGTCACGACTCGTAGAACGTTTTGTAGTAGCGAGTACGTTTGGTGTAACTCGTGAATATGGACGGTTTTCGCGGGGTTCACGCGCATCCACGCCTGTTCCCCGATCAGTGTCGGTATTTTGTCCCGAGACAAAGGGTTCGCGCCCCCTTCTCGCGGCGTTCACGCGTACACATCCACATTCACGGCCCCGTGCCAGTTTACTCCAGACTACAAAGGCGAACGGACGTATGCAGTCTGGAAGCGGATTAGTAGTCAAATGGATAATATTGATATCAAAGAATTAAAAAAGAAACTTGGACGTCTAAATAGTTATATATTGCCACAGCAAACAAAGTTATTGCAGCAGCAGCTTCTACGTCCATTTCGCGGCAGGTTTCACGAACGATTGAGAGCATCCCGTGAATGTGGAGGGCACGACTTGTGCCGTGAATTCACGGCGAGAATTCGCGCGTGAATTCACGGCACTAATGTGGAGCCGCCATAAAAAAATATTACTATTGCCTTGTTTAATCGGATTTTGTTCACAATTTCATTTTTTGATATTACAAACAGACACTTTAATTTTATTTATTTGTATAGATGTTTAAAGGGTGTAAAAAGACCCTTAACGAAGCCGAAAGACACTTGTTCTCCCCGTCATTGTGATTATTTGTTTTGTTCTAGACCATACTGGGAACCTTCTAGTTACGGAGAGATTGGGGGTCAAAGTTCCAACTTTTTCACAAGTTATTTTTAAATGCATGTTATTAATGTAAGATTTTTATTTTAAACAGCTCCATGACCCCCGTACTATTCAATCCATCCATCAGCACAATGTTTTGAGTGCGTTACACTGAGTCATACCGTGAAACGTGATTTTTCACCCCAAAAGATAAAGTCGTTTCCCGGCAATAATTTTTGTTTAGTGTTACTTAGTTTGATGTACAGAATGCTTGGTTGACGGCTTAGTGAAGGGTCTGTTTACACCCTGTAGATAAAACGAATAAGACTTCGTTGGTCTTCGTCTAATAACAAGTTCTCCAGTCATTTACACTTAACACTGATCAAAGAATAACAATATGATTCACCGCTCTCAAACAATAACCTCAGATTACAAAACCAGCAATCCACTATTTCCTGGTAATACAAAAACTAAACAGTTTATTTCACTACAAACTGTAATAGCTTTGAAGTGGAACTACTCTGAACTACTTAACTTTATGAAATAGAAACTAAAGGAAATCAAATAGAGTTAGAGAATCATAAAGTAGTACGATTGCACACGCTAACGAGGTTCCACTCGAGTCGAGATTAAACTTAGTTCAGAGCGCGGTGCACTGTGCACCCCCACCCGCGCCCCCTGCGCCCCCTGCGCCCGCACTCGCGGGGGCACGGGCTTCATATGCTCATATTCATACAGACGGACCGCGGCAGGCTGCGAGTTCTTACCATTGTAAGCCATTTTAATGTATGCCAACGTGTTTAGCTCTAAACATCTTAAGCTTTACTTCCTTCCCTATGTTCAGGTTTAAGGCAGTTTTATTGCCTGCTTCAACCTGATTACCCCAGAGAGAGAGAGAGAGAGTATCGTCTTATTTTATCCCCATTAGTAGCAACAAATAAATGTAGCAATCACGAGAACCATCTATACCTATCTGTTTATCTAAACGTATCATATCGAATGTATCTAGAAAAATTATTCAGTGGAAAACTGAATGTGCTCGCTTTTTATAACTGTAACGTGTTTAACATAGGTACGCGATCGCGCGGCGTCGAAACGACCGCACTTAATGCATTTCTGTTTATAATTTCGATTATTTCCGTCGCACCTTTTTCTCGTCTAGTAAGTAGCCTCTTTTAAGTATTCACTCTTCCCCATGCAGCCCGTGTTGCACAAACTAATTTACACGGCGCAGGCGTCGACAAGACGACACGCGATCGTCGCGCTTCGCCAAAAAGGTTTCGCTGGACTTGGGCCTTGGGCCACCACTAATTTTGCGACTATATTTTACTCAAATGTTTTTGCTTTTTCACCAAAGTAGATATTTTTATAGATACAATAGCTCACAATGTGGGTCGTGATAACGTGACAAAAGTTGTCCCAAAACAAACGAAATGGGTTAATTTTTTAAATTATCAGTAGTTGAACCGACAGCATTGACATTGTCCAGTCCCAATCGTTTCTCTGGAAGGCCACAACAGCGATATCTTCCGGGTCCAACTATAGCTAAGGACCATCCAGACACCATAACTACAAATAAAAAATTTAATCAAAATTGGTCAAGCCGGGGAGTCAAGGATGAGAATAATTACGTCTTGTAAGTTACGTGCGACCGATTTTGTTACACATGACCGTGCGCCCGCTTGAAGGTTGAGCAGCAGTCACCGGTTCGTAAGAACACGTTTTATTCAGTGAACATTAGTGCTCAGATTAGATTGAAGTCTAAATAAGCGCTCATTACGGGATTAAGATGTACAGACCGCCAGCACTTCAAGCTGCCCGGAACTGTCAAATTTCCCCAATCAACTTTGAGCCTAAAGCTTTAGTGATAAAGTTGAAAATTTATTAAAGAAATTTGACAGATTTTAGTAGCTGGCTAGTACATCAATTAGCCACCTGCACACTCATAGTAGCGTGCAGAGTGGCGTGTAACTCGATACAGCCTCGCTCTCATTGTGCCACCACACGCCGGTCAGCACTCGGCTAACGTTGTTCGGAACTGGGGACCGACACACAACATCGCTAATACGACATATCCAGAAGCGGAATGATAGCACTAAGAGTTTGGCAACGACGAGTCGATGATAGAATAACTTATTCATATCCGGGTTGGGAGCAAGGACTGTCACCGCCATACTGCCGCTCGGCAATATTGCGAATTGTATCTGCCAGGGCACATAACAATAAATGTAGGCTAAACACTTATCAAGCTTCATATTACATTATTGCACCAAACGGTTGTTTCTGTTATTCACTGAAACTGCTAACTGGACAACCGATCACACGACCACAATTTGTAGTGTAATGAACGAAATGAATGGTGTCGATATCGTGTGCGGCGTATCGGTAGAGCGGCGCGCGGCGCGGTCGACGTGTCCCCATGAGTAACAAATGAGTGGCACGACAAGTGTACGAGTACTGAAGCGCGGAACGATACGTGACGGTGATGCCTTGAATAGAGTGGCCGGTGGGACTAATATGAGCCGCCATAATTACTAGAACAAGAAACTAACAATAAAACATATTATAAAAATCAACTGTTACCGTAACCGTGTTAGATTTTGCACTATTGTAGGAAACAGCTGTATTTTTTTTAATTATTGCCGATGTAATATTTCTATGTAGGCAACCGTTTGTGAGTCGATGAAACATCCTGTATTCTATAACAAACAGTTACGTTCTCCACATCGCAATAACGCAAAATATTTGTAGATTTTAAATAACTGGCAAGCCACAAAAACATTGTTTTTTATTTTATTTAACAAGATATGCTAGACTTTAATATGCCGATAAACTCGGCTGAAACTGGGACCAGGGCCGAAGGGTCGGTTGTGGTTTCGGCTGAAAATTTTGTTTCGGTTGGACACTAAACATAAGTACAAAAGTTGCTGTAAATAGTTCTTCGTAAGACTAAATTTATGATAAATGTTCTCGTGCATCTAAATTGATTTTATAACATTACTTACAAAGTTAGGACGCAGACACGATACGAGTGGGCCCGTACCTGCTCAGATTATGAAGAGAGGAGACGCAATTTCCGCGCCAAAAAGTAAGCTCAAGCGGATCCACGATTTTGTAACATTTTTAATGAAACCCTGTGTGCAAACTCGACTAGTACAGTCCAACATAGATAGCGTCAGAGACAAAAGAGAGTTACGTCAATAGTGACCATGAAAAGTCATTATTTATTTAAGACATACTTTATTACGATTGTTACGGAAAATCTCTTAATATGTATTATTATCGCAGCATTTTTAAAATTATGCAGTAGTCTCACCATACGAGTGAGTTAAGGTGTCGTCTCACCATACGAGTGACTTAAGGTGTCGTCTCACCATACGAGTGACTTAAGGTGTAGTCTCACCATACGAGTGAGTTAAGGTGTCGTCTCACCATACGAGTGACTTAAGGTGTCGTCTCACCATACGAGTGACTTAAGGTGTCGTCTCACGATACACATGAAGTCACGCCGCCAGTCGTAAAGTTATGCTCACATAATAAAGTTGAAGTGCTAACACAAGCGTCGCGACGCGGAAGGTTTGGGTCTAATTATAATTTTATAAGGTAAGGTCCTCCTTGGAACCCCATCCTAATCTATGGCCCAGACTTGGTCTTTAACGGAGGCTCAGAAGATCGACCTGAAGGTTTGCCAAAGAGAGATGGAACCAGTCACCGATCAAATGCGCAATACCACATTACGCACCAATACAGGCATCGCCGAGGTTAACTTGGGACTGGGCGGGTCACATATCCAGGATGAGTCAGGACAGATGGGCCAGAATCATCACACAGTGGGTGCCTGAAGACGGTCGTCGTCACCGAGGCATGCTCAAGAAACGCTGGCGTGACGATTTAAACTCGTTCCAAGTAATGGAACACGACGTAATCAAAACCTAGTCTCAATAAATTGTTTTATCCCTCTGTCTGACGCGGTCTCTACGAACATATACATTTAGTGGGAATTGGAATAAATTAATTTGGTTTAATTAACAGCTCTCGGTAGAGCTTTGCATTTTTAAAGATTATTTATTTTTTTGAACGTTAGGATTTACGTCAATACAATTTAACATGGAAAATTAAATTCAAGGATCTAACATCTCAGTTCCAAAACAAACCAGCTAGGAATCTTGTTGTTAGACATGTGAATTAATGTTTATGAATAGATGAATCTAACTTGCAAAATGTTGAGGCTAGCAATTATCTGAACATTACGAGGTAGTGGTTTACTTGCCGGGGAGGTTTAAAGTGTTATATCGTGATATTCACTATTCCTGCACCGGTATTCCGTCACTTTGAGAGAGACTGTGGCAGTGGCAGAGTTCTGGTCAGAAACTAATTTAATTTTAAAAAGGGAATCATCGACACGCCGAAGAAGCTGACCGCTTATATACAACAGACACAGCACAGCAGCTTATATACAGAACAGACTAGGCAGATTAGCACCTGTTCCCGAAGCCCCATGCCTCCTATATCATGTTTTCAAAGTGGGGCGCCCTAACGTGAACTATTTCGTGCCGATTAAGTCGACTGTTGAGAGACGGTACGTCAGGTGGGACAAAGACAATGGCTTGGTTTGCTTCTGCGAAGCTTCCATTCGTGGATTTATAGTATATACTAGTAAGGGTTCTCACGCTACATTTTTTTGGTTTTCGTTTTATAATTGTCGAGTGTTATCAATTTTTTGTCGCATACAACTTAAATAAAACTTTATCATTAACACTAGAAACGGGATATTTACCATGTTCACCATGTTGTCCATGTTGTTGTGTTGTTTTCCATGTTGTTGTGTTGTTTTCCACGTTGTTGTGTTGTTTTCCATGTTGTTGTATTGTTTTACATGTTGTTTGTTGTTTTCCATGTTGTTGTGTTGTTTTCCATGTTGTTGTGTTGTTTTCCATGTTGTTGTATTGTTTTCCATGTTGTTGTATTGTTTTCCATGTTGTTGTATTGTTTTCCATGTTGTTGTATTGTTTTCCATGTTGTTGTATTGTTTTCCATGTTGTTGTATTGTTTTCCATGTTGTTGTGTTGTTTTCCATGTTGTTGTTGTTGTTGTTTTCCATGTTTGTTTTGTTTGTTGTTGTTGTTTATGTTCCTTGTTCGTGTTAACATGATAAATATTCCGTTTCTAGTGTTAATGATAATGTTAGTGACCATGATAGTTGAAAAACTTATATAAAAATTTGATTGATGGTGCCAAAATAGTTTCAAAACCTATTAATATAATATTTAAAACATACCTAACCTCACAAACTTCGTATATTTACATAGGTACTAGGTACTTTCCACATTTGGTACGTCTAACAGTTAGTTCCACTTTAACTAACTCTAGTTATATTTCTTCTGAACAATTTAAAACTGATAGAAAATTATAACTAAAACTACGGTCGAAAATTCACTAATTTACAACTAAGTCAGAGAATTTTTAGTGAACAACCAATTAAGTTTTTTTTTTTTAATTTTCTCTAATATTAAAAGTTTTACACATAATAAAGCATTTATATTATAAACTATACTTTATTATCTTCAAAATAAAGCTAAAAACATAAAGATGACAAGCCGAAGTTATGAATATTTATATTTTTAAAACAAATTCTCAATATCTCAAAACAAGGTTTTTCGAGCTAATGACTTTTCGCTCTACGGGGACGAGTTACTCTCAGTGAACTCCAGTACAATAACTTTGGGACAGCCAGTAGTTTATTAAAGGCAGGAAACGGAAAAGTTTCAAAGATTAATGTATCAAGTAGGTACTTGCGATATTAGTTTGGAAGCACAACACTATCTTACCTTATATGGAGACCATCGAGGAAAATATACTAAGTTTGGACAACACTAATGTAGTGAACTTGCGGCAAGATAGAATGCTTTTATTTGCAGTTATATTATGTCACCAAAAAACTTGTCAAATAACTCGTGAAGCAAGAAATGGTTCACAGTATCATATTATACTTAAATTTTATTGAGAAAAAGACGTGTATTATTTAAGATTTTTCGTTTAGTAGCGGTTTACCTATAGAGGTGCTATAAGTGAGTCGAGTTCTGAAGATATCATAGAAGGAGCGACTGAACTTATTTATAGAAGTCGTGAAAATGAACGTTTTGGCGGGTTTGTAATGATTTCGGGTTACAATGAAGAAGTTGACAGTAAACCCGAAAATTCTTTATGGATTGACATCTAAGGAGAGCTCGTCTCAAACCTGTTAATAAAATAAGAAGATTACGTCCTTTCTACATTTTGTAAACGCCATGTTTGCCGGAGGTGCCGGAGAGCCGACCGATTCGGGCTAGTTGCCGCCCGGCCAGGTCTTCACCCGCTCTAATGGAGCCAACGTTAAGGCTTCTACCTATATATATATATTTCACGCTGGCATGTGTAAGGACGCTGTCAAACCGCGGCGCGCCACAAACACTCGCAGAACCAATACGTTTGACGAAGGTGGACAGTAGGTGGGCTCGGCTCACGCTGTACAGAGAAGAGTCAACGATGATCAACTGTTTGTTGCAATGTTAGCAGCACCCAACATTGTGAGCTAAGGATAAGCTAGTTAGCAGGCTCTTTTTTCGTGATTAACGTTACTTATTAAATTCCATCTCGCAACGTACAGCCGTACGGATATGTACACGTATATACGTGTTTGCAATTTTAATTCAGTGTCTAGACAAGTTGAACTTTATATAGTCCGTAGTAGCGGTAAAATTTGCAATTCGAAATCTTCTCTTATTGGAAATACCAAATAGGATTAGCAGTGAATAAGATGTGGTTGTAATCAAGCTATGAGATTTGGTCACAAATGGATATCTGTTGCCATATGTAGGGTAGCTCGTCGTTTCCACTATGTACACACTGGGTTACGTTTAACAACTTCCATAGATATGATTTGGTAAATTTCATATAGAAAGTTCCCGTAGTAGGAAAAGTATTCAAATTAAAATATAGCTCGCACATCGTACGTGAACCCCAATAGCTCAAAATATTAGGTACTTAAATAACATTGTAAATTGTAACCAATAGTTCACAGACGCGTCCGTGTGGACCGACCCCAAAGCGGATCATCCAATAAATTGGAACATTCTGTAACGTTCGGGAAGGTTATCCTTTACGTAAATATAATAAATGTTGTTGTTTTATATTCCGCTGCCAGTCACCGGAATACTTCGCTCAATATCGTCTTCAATATAATGGATGTAAGTTTTGTAATGTTGCTTAGCTAAAATAAAAAAGTCTCAATGTTCGACCACATGCCCGAAATAAATAGTGTACAATTATCAATCAAATAAAGTTAATTTCATGGATTCAGAATGATGTACTGAATACCTACGTGGTATTTGTTTGTGCAGTCCCTTCCACCCTGTATGATGTAAATGTTCAACAGAACCCACATCTTAATTAGCATTGATAAGCCGCCCGCTACCGCACCGCGCACCTCGTACTCCGGCGCCGTTGGTCAAAGCGTCCAACAAACAGGAAGGCAAACTCACAACACACAGACTTATTAAGTTCGTTAATAAAGTTTAATGGCTGCAATAATTCGCAGGAATCCGACTTGCTGAGGGGGGCACTCATAAATTGTCAATTTATTAGCATAATTAGCCTCGTGGGCCACGCCTACCCTCGCGCCCCCGCGACCCCATGCTCTCCGACGTTCAAGCTAAAATGTTGGAGCGCAGCGTCTCCAAGATTGTGATTTGTTTTTGAATTAACATTATTAATAAGGAAATCCCGCTGTCGGCTTTTCATTCTGAACAATGAGAATTTTATGTTCAGACAATCTTATGAATATTTCTCCCAAAAGACTGATTTTGAATGGGACAAATTTTGTAAATACATTACAATTTTAGAAGCTTCTATATTTGAAACGTGAAGCGCTTTATTAATTATGATATTAAAGCTCAGAATTGTTTCCTTAAAAACCTTTTTTTGTTATTTGTAGGGGCACGTTCCGTTAGCCACCCTATTGTATAGTCTACTACTACCTCTGCTTAGTACTGACCGGCGTCGAGTGTCCGGTGGCGCGTGCGCGGGAAGCGGCGCAGCGTGGCGCGCCAGTGCGCCGTCACCACGGACTCGTTGCGCAGCAGCAGCGTCCGCGATCGAACTGCGGGCGATACATATTGTACTGGCAGAGAACCCATCGTTTAGCTAATTGAGACACTACAGGTACGACTGAGCTACAGCCATAACGTCTGGCTTATAAAGACTTACAGTTATTAAGTACCTATTTCACACAGACATTAAACATATACGAAGTAAATAACTTACTGTACCTGCTAATCTATTAGGTTAATAAATTAACGTTCAGTTAAATATTTAATTGGAACGAAAGTTGCTAAGTTGTTGACGTTCAAAGTTTACAACATAATTAATTCAGTGAAACAATAAGCAATTATTTATTGCGAACGATAAGTTATTCGCGCTCAAAGTTTCGCGAGCTCGAACACCCGAGTACTAATTATAAGTCAAACATTGTGCGCGCATCACTCGTCAGTTAGTTCACTCACATGTTCCACGTTGTACAGCTGTTTGGTTGGCACAGCTTGTGTGATAGCTATGTTACGGCTAGAAGCCGAAGTAAGCTGACACCTAGTTCTAGCCGGCTCTTTGGGTAAACTCCGAATAATCACTAAACCAATTTGGATGTGTCGTGTTTGGTCTCAGTTCTAACCTTATGCATTTGGTCGGTGTCCTAGCAATAAACAGGATACACCTAAGTATAACAAACTGTTACCGGCCGCTCCTAGGTATAGCCGGCTAGAACTAAGTGTAACCGTACTTCGGTTTTTAGCCGTAACAGCTACATTACTGACTATTTGCAAGTCTCTTTGTTAAAACAAACTTATGTTAAAGGAGACATTTTTTTTTTGTTTGGAGAATAGGCCCACCATATAAATTGTAGCGTATAATAATATAACATATTTTGATTTATTCGTGATAATCTCTGAATTACAGTTATATTTAGCTAAGCCTTCTCTAACGGGAATATTGAGAAATTCTAAAATGAAAACGTGAATCTAACAACAACCTCAAAACGAGGAATTGTCTAGTGGATAGGTTGAACCGATATTTTAAGATGTTTAAAGCTGGCGGTGTATGGAGAAAAAAACATTATATACTTCAAAAAAAGCTGCTTTTCCTCATCGTCATCAATAGTAGGATTACATCCAAAAAAGATGCAGCTGGTTAGACCTCATCTTGATGCCGTGCCCAAGATAAGAACCACACGATAGACATTACACGTGCAAAACATCTGGCATATCAGGCGCAGGCATTGGGGTTGGTTGTGGGATGTTACTGCTGTCGTCTATTTCTATATCCATTGACTGTATTTATATAAGTCTGATATCATCCAATTGCCTCTCCCTGTGCACGGCTCGGGAAGCTCTCAGCCAGCAAGCCTTACAGATTCGTTCTAAACGTTCCACCTGAAACATATCATTACTATTGTAAATATAACTTTAGCTTGTTTGTCTGAACTGTCCTACTCCTGGGCAAAGGCCTCCCCCCATTCCTTCCACTTATCTCATTGTTGTGCTTCTTCCCGCTAATTTGAGAGGAAGTCATCCGAGACATCCCTTCATCGACAGCGACCCCGCCTAACTGTCTGCGCTGTAGAACCCAGAAATAGTTCACAAAGCTGCAGGACTGAAATAGGACTGGGCAGGCAATGTCTGCCGGATGTTGGCACAGCTGTGGACTCTTAAATCGGAAAAAAGTTCACAGTTTGATAATATTTATTTTTATCTTCTATTCTATTTCTGTATCTTATGTAGGTACTAGCTGTGCCCGCAGCTTCGCTTATGTAAGCGTACATTCTTTTGTCATTGTCATAGTTTATGAACGAAAGCAAAATATAGATGCAACTCTTCTATATCCGAGGTCCCAGCGGTTAATATCCTTAACAATTCAAAAAACAATGGAAACAAAAGTGAGAATGAGCAAAAAACATGTAATTGAAAAATACTGCAAAAAAATCCAAGGACTCTGATGAACGGGCAAAAAAAAAGTTGAAGCGTAGACGCAAGTATTACGCAGATCGATGTAACAAATACTGTTGAAAGCAAGCCCTTTGACTATTCACTATATTTATTTACTACTGACTATTATTAATATTTTACTCTGAAGTTCAAATGCAAGTGCAGTCACATTTAAACGTTAAAGATATGCCGCGACTGAAACAGTTGCTCTTACGGACAAACTCCTTTTCACTCTGGGGTATCTCTACCATTGTAAATAACCCTGTCTAGTATCAAAAAAAATCCAATGCTCCACCCCATTGTTTACTGAGTCGAAAATATGTTTAATAGACATGAAAAAAGCATAACAAATGGGTTGCCTGATTAAGTGAAGACTATTTAAAATTGCGACAACTGTGGGGCTTGACCGATTTTACTTAGACAACCGAACGTTATGCCATCGTGTTTAGCTATCTGTTCTTTTAATACATATTTTAATAAGAAAATAGATGAGTGGACATATAGTATCAATTTATCTATTTATACCTTACAACTCTGTAGTAGGGACAAAAAGTTGACAACCTAACAGATATTGGCTCTTATGCTTTTTAGATATGTACAATAATTCTATTTTGATTTCGTTAGGTTTGGAAAAAATATTAGTTCCGTTAGTTTTAATAAAGGGTAGACTTGACTTAACTTTATCAGGCAACCCTTTCGCAATGTTAGTTTGTTCATGTAAGTATTTTACTCCGTTATCGTAAGTTTTAAATAGCGAGGGTGACGAGCATCAGAATTTTATTAGAGCCGGATTTTAGCCTTTTCCCTCTCGCACAACGTGGCAATGATCATTAATCTACAAAATTATTAGTATTCAAAGTCATTTCGGTAGGCACATATAAAAATACGAAATGGAAATCTTCTACCCACGACTGTCAAAGTAAGCAAAACACAAATAATAATTTGTTTGATTTTTTGGATAGGTATTTTGATATTCAAAAACAAAAAAAAAACGATGCCTTTTTTAAAGACTAATCAACCTATAAGATTTTAAGCTCACTCTCGTTGGTCACTAACATTATTATTTACACTAGAAACGAGATATTTACCATGTTTACTGTTTATACTAATTAACCTGTTTTAATATTCAAACGAAAGTATTTTATTTAGTTTGTGTGCGGGCAACATTGGAAAAAGGTGGTCTGGTTGAATTTGACAACGTCAGCCTTATTTTGGTATTGTCCCCATAAAGTTTTTATTTTGTGGGATATTGTTAATCTACCTATTCTCTAAGAACTAAACTAATTTAATACATCATTTCACTGGTCACCATTAAATATAGTAAATCCAAATAATTTTATTATTTAAATAAACTTCAGGTTGAATTGCTGTAAATAAAATGGTATATAATATCTAAGCCGGAGAGGTGATCTGTACCTCTGGACCTTCCTACTGCAGACACCTTTCTCTATTTAAGATTGTGCATATACCAGTGCCTGTTACTTCTGATGTTGATATAAATAAAGATTTATGATTATGATTATTTTTTTAATACCTATCTACCGACGCCTAATAGCTTTCTCTTATTACTACATTTTTTTTCTATACTAATATTATAAAGAGGAAAGATTTTTTTGTTTGTTTGTACCGAATAGGCTCCGAAACTACTGGACCGATTTGAACCATTTTTTCACCAATAGAAAGCTAAATTATAGGAAGTAACATAGGCTATAATTTATTAAAAAAAAAAATCAGAGATCCTGAAGAAAATTGCAATAATGTAACCCGAAGTAGCAAAATTTAGCCTATAAAATTAATTATTTGGCGTGCGCTGAGAAAACTATTGATGATACTTAAAAAATATGTACTAGGTACATGATTAAAATAAGTAATCATTATTACCTACAAAAAAGTCCGCGAGGGAATATATCTAACTATCATACTTTAGTCATAATAGCAGCTTTTGTGTTCTAAAATTTAATTAGTTCGCCGCGCCGCGCCGGTAGACACAAAAGTTGGTTAAATTCGTATCGTTGTATTAATTATTATTCAACGCATATATATATTTTTTATGTATTATGTATAACTTTTTACAGAGAAGTACGATATGTATGCTTCTTTTTTTGTGAAAAACGTATATCTGAATGTTGGACCCATTTAAAATTTAAAAATCGTGTTTGGGCTCATTTCATGCAACTTGATGAGAACTATAGACCTAGCTGGAGTATGACTGTCATTAAAGGTCTGACGATGGAGACGAAAGGCAGTTGTAAGAAGTCCTCAAGAGTTTACAGCATCTACATCGTGTTTGGGCTCATTTCATGCACCTTGATGAGAACTTTAGACCTAGCAGGAGTATGACTGTCATTGAAGGTCTGACGATGGAGCCGGAAGGCAGTCGCAAAAGGTTCGCAACAGTTTACAGCAGCTATATGGTGTCTCGGCTCATTTCATGCACCTTGATGAGAACTTTAGACCTAGCTGGAGTATGATTGTCTTTCGATGGTATAACGATGGGAACAGAAGGCAGTTGCAAGAGGTCCTCAACAGTTTACTGCATTTATATTGATATTGGGCTCATTGCATACATCTTGGTGAGAACTTTAGACCTGCCTGGAGTATGACTGTCATCGAAGGTCTGACGATGGAGACGGAAGGCAATTGCAAGAGGTCCGCAACAGTTTACAGCAAATTTATCGTGTCTCGGCTCATTCCATGCACCTTGATGAGAACTTTTGACCTAGATGGAGTATGACTGTAAACATAAGTAGAATATTTTAGCGATTAATGCAAATATTTCCGAGAAATTAAATTTTTGCCTACTTGAATCTGTACTATATATTAATATTATAAAGCTGAATAGTCTGTTTAGTGAACGCGCTAATTTCAGGAACTGCTGTTTCGAATTGAAAAATTCTTTCAGTTTTGTAACCACCAATAAATGGGTTTACCATTTATTGAGGAAGGCTATAGGTTATAAAACATCACGCTACAACTAAAAGGAGTGGAGCATGAATGAAAAATGTTGCAAAAACTGAGAACATTTATTCCTTTTGAGAGCTTCCGTTGCGTGCGCTGCGTAAACTGTTAAGGTTACGCAACAATCATGTATGACGGAATCGTTCCTATTAAAAAAATCTAAAAAAAAGCGATAGTATTTTCTTTTAAGGTTGACTCTCTCTCTTATGTGGCGCAGACGAAGTTGCGCAGGTCAGCTAGTGTAAAATAAATGCAAAGCAAATATTTGTATAGATTATTGGGATTGGAGGAAAACTAATAAAAATGGAAAAATAAAAAACTTTTTTGCAAAAAATAAAACCGACTTCAAAAACACAAAAAAAAATTAAATTTAATAATGTTATATTCTCAGCCTTTTCACCATGACCTACTTTTTTACATAAACTGAATAGTCACCTTATTAGAAAGAGACTAAATTAGCATATTATAACCTCTCTTTTTTTGGCAAAATTTTAATGCAAGTAAGAATTGCTGTTGTACACACGGCGGCACATGAAGCTGTTTTCCAGTATAACTTGACCTCGCTTTGTATAGATTCCCTATACAATGAGAGATCCGCATAAACTGGTTTTGTAAAGCTTAACTGGCCGTCGCGTGCTTACGTAGTACTTATTACTTCCGTGCAAAGAGTAAAGACAAAAGGAAAAATAAAAACACAAAAAAGTGAAAAATAACTTTAGTTTCAGAAGTCGGTGACTTTTGTTTGTTAGATTTCACCCACTTCTGAAGTTATTTTTCATTTTTTTTGTGTTTTTGAAGTCGGTTTTATTTTTTGCAAAAAAGTTTTTTATTTTTCCATTTTTATTAGTTTTCCTCCAATCCCAATAATCTATACAAATATTTGCTTTGCATTTATTTTACACTAGCTGACCTGCGCAACTTCGTCTGCGCCACATAAGAGAGAGAGTCAACCTTAAAAGAAAATACTATCGCTTTTTTTTAGATTTTTTTAATAGGAACGATTCCGTCATACATGATTGTTGCGTAACCTTAACAGTTTACGCAGCGCACGCAACGGAAGCTCTCAAAAGGAATAAATGTTCTCTGTTTTTGCAACATTTTTCATTGATGCTCCGCTCCTATTAGTTGTGATGTGATGTGACGTGATGTTTTATAACCTGTAGTCTTCCTCGATAAATGGGTTAGCCAACACGGAAAGAATTTTTCAATTCGAACCAGTAGTTCTTGAAATGGGATTCCTTATTTTCGCATATTGTTTTTTTTCCTAATATATTAATAACTAAGTAGTTATTAATATATTAGGAAAAAATGGTTTATTTTTTTTGACCAAATAATACTTTGCCATTCCTTTTTTTTGCCGTACAGTTTATTTTGGCATAATTATCTTGTAGGCTAATTTGTTTTGGCATAAATTGAATTCGCATAATGCTACTAGGCATAATGACTATTAAGGCTATTAAGGCTACTATTAATAGTATTAAGGCATAAAAAATAATAGGATTTACGAAAACGAATTTGAGTTCGTTTTACGTATTTATTTTGAATTCTCATTCAATTAAAATTACAATAGTGACAGAAACAAATCGCTACAAAACCGAGTAACACAAAACCACGTAGTCTTGTGTGCCCTACCCCTAGAGTGTAATTTAAACCCACGTAGGCGTGGAAGGGCGAGGTGGCCCGCGAGCTGAGGAGCAGGTGGTTTTAACGCTCGCCGCCGCGGCTGAGGCTCGCCGGCACTGCCGGCCAGCGTCAGCCTCAGCCTCATAGTCGTTAAAAGGCAGAAAATCAATCAATCAAAGCATCAATCGTTGTAAAACAGTAACCCCAATCAGAATCCTAACTGTAGCAGTTTATTCGAAGTATTGAAAATCGGACCGTCGTTTGTCGGACCGACAACGCATCGAGCATTTGATTCTTCGAACATATGAAAATCGGAAAACCAACAAATCTGATTTACGACTTTCGGTAAAATAATTTTCGTGATTTTTAATAATAGACGTTATAATTCTTAGGTATTATGAAATTCGGACTTTTGAAAATCGGAACATGTAAATTCGGAATAAAATATTTCGGAGTATTTGGGTGTTCCTATATTTATGCGATAGCAGCAATCGGGGTTGATTTGCTGTCATTTTTTGAAGAGTTCAGTTGTCTGTCTCCGAAACTCATCATCTATATGAATCTATATGAAATTTAAATGGGACCATCTATACATATAAAATTCAAAGTCCTGACTGATTGACTGATATATCAACGCACAGCCCAAACCGCTAGTCCTAGAGACTTGAAATTTGGAGGGTGTATTCTTTGTAAAGAGTAAATACCCACTAAGAACGGATTTTTCGAAATTCTACCAATAAGAGGGTGAAATGGGAGGTTGAATTTTCTATGAAACTTAATATTCTCTGGGTCGATTGACTCGAAAATAGGTGCACACACTATTCACTTAAAATTATGAGACACGTGTATCACAGTTTTTCCAAAATCATCCCCCACCAGAGTCAAAAGGGCTTCGAAACTCACGTAGACGGGCGCATAGCGCGCAGTGTTGCGCAGTGTTATGCAGGGCATGCGGGGCGGGAGTATTTGTAGTAAGAAGGTGGGATTTTTCTGAGGTTATAATATGCTAATTTAGTCTCTTTCTAATAAGGTGACTATTCAGTTTATGTAAAAAAGTAGGTCATGGTGAAAAGGCTGAGAATATAACATTATTAAATTTAATTTTTTTTGTGTTTTTGAAGTCGGTTTTATTTTTTGCAAAAAAGTTTTTTATTTTTCCATTTTTATTAGTTTTCCTCCAATCCCAATAATCTATACAAATATTTGCTTTGCATTTATTTTACACTAGCTGACCTGCGCAACTTCGTCTGCGCCACATAAGAGAGAGAGTCAACCTTAAAAGAAAATACTATCGCTTTTTTTTAGATTTTTTTAATAGGAACGATTCCGTCATACATGATTGTTGCATAACCTTAACAGTTTACGCAGCGCACGCAACGGAAGCTCTCAAAAGGAATAAATGTTCTCAGTTTTTGCAACATTTTTCATTGATGCTCCGCTCCTATTAGTTGTGATGTGATGTGACGTGATGTTTTATAACCTGTAGTCTTCCTCGATAAATGGGTTAGCCAACATGGAAAGAATTTTTCAATTCGAACCAGTAGTTCTTGAAATGGGATTCCTTATTTTCGCATATTGTTTTTTTTCCTAATATATTAATAACTAAGTAGTTATTAATATATTAGGAAAAAATGGTTTATTTTTTTTGACCAAATAATACTTTGCCATTCCTTTTTTTTGCCGTACAGTTTATTTTGGCATAATTATCTTGTAGGCTAATTTGTTTTGGCATAAATTGAATTCGCATAATGCTACTAGGCATAATGACTATTAAGGCTATTAAGGCTACTATTAATAGTATTAAGGCATAAAAAATAATAGGATTTACGAAAACGAATTTGAGTTCGTTTTACGTATTTATTTTGAATTCTCATTCAATTAAAATTACAATAGTGACAGAAACAAATCGCTACAAAACCGAGTAACACAAAACCACGTAGTCTTGTGTGCCCTACCCCTAGAGTGTAATTTAAACCCACGTAGGCGTGGAAGGGCGAGGTGGCCCGCCAGCTGAGGAGCAGGTGGTTTTAACGCTCGCCGCCGCGGCTGAGGCTCGCCGGCACTGCCGGCCAGCGTCAGCCTCAGCCTCATAGTCGTTAAAAGGCAGAAAATCAATCAATCAAAGCATCAATCGTTGTAAAACAGTAACCCCAATCAGAATCCTAACTGTAGCAGTTTATTCGAAGTATTGAAAATCGGACCGTCGTTTGTCGGACCGACAACGCATCGAGCATTTGATTCTTCGAACATATGAAAATCGGAAAACCAACAAATCTGATTTACGACTTTCGGTAAAATAATTTTCGTGATTTTTAATAATAGACGTTATAATTCTTAGGTATTATGAAATTCGGACTTTTGAAAATCGGAACATGTAAATTCGGAATAAAATATTTCGGAGTATTTGGGTGTTCCTATATTTATGCGATAGCAGCAATCGGGGTTGATTTGCTGTCATTTTTTGAAGAGTTCAGTTGTCTGTCTCCGAAACTCATCATCTATATGAATCTATATGAAATTTAAATGGGACCATCTATACATATAAAATTCAAAGTCCTGACTGATTGACTGATATATCAACGCACAGCCCAAACCGCTAGTCCTAGAGACTTGAAATTTGGAGGGTGTATTCTTTGTAAAGAGTAAATACCCACTAAGAACGGATTTTTCGAAATTCTACCAATAAGAGGGTGAAATGGGAGGTTGAATTTTCTATGAAACTTAATATTCTCTGGGTCGATTGACTCGAAAATAGGTGCACACACTATTCACTTAAAATTATGAGACACGTGTATCACAGTTTTTCCAAAATCATCCCCCACCAGAGTCAAAAGGGCTTCGAAACTCACGTAGACGGGCGCATAGCGCGCAGTGTTGCGCAGTGTTATGCAGGGCATGCGGGGCGGGAGTATTTGTAGTAAGAAGGTGGGATTTTTCTGAGGTTGACGTGTCTGTAAATATATGTAAAGTCCCGATTTTCGCGTTGACTCGATCACGAGTCACGAGTTAATATCAATGTCGCGTATCAACGCGACATTGATATTAAATATCATGTAAAAGTATTATGTCTATAAATAGATTCCTAATTAATCATTTGATTGTCGTCACCGGTGGCCAATCTCAAACCTAGATATTAATATACCAAGATATATAATTTTTCACATATGAAATGTAATTGATATTACTATGAACTAATGTTTGCAAGCTATAAGTAAGTAAATGTAAAAAAACGCGAGTAGCGTATTACTCAAATAAAATAAAATACTTACACTAACTACTCTTTGTTACCTATTCAACTTTAAAAGTAAAAACTAATATTAAACATACATATATCTTACATAAACTATTATAAATGCAAAAGTTTGGATGGATAGATGTTTGTTACTCAATCACGCCAGAACGGCTGAACAGATCTGATTGAAACTTGGCACAGAGATAGATTACAGTCTGGTATAGCACAAAGATTACTTATTATCCCAGAAGTAAGATCCCGTGGGCAATTCCCGAACTCTACGCGGGCGAAGCCGCGGGCATAAGCTAGTTTCGGAATGAACCCCTTTCGAACAATAAAAGAATTTTGCAAATCCGTCTATATATGACGGAATTATGCCAAAACATGCATAAAAAAAAAGTTTTCAGTCATTCCGACTACACTACGACTAAAACCGTAAATTATTTTTATCATAGAAATCGCCTATGAGGTTACTAAATAATACAAAATTTAAAATATACATATCTTTTGCGTCTGTGTGTCGATTTTGATGTAATAAACGCTAAATAGTATTCACAACAATGCTTCTTATTTTGCAATATTTCGATTTTGAATAAATTGAGAAGTTTTTACGTGATGCGCTCACAAACGAACAGACAAACCAAAAAAAAATTAAAAATATATATTTTTTTTCTATTACTAATTTCTCGCACCTTCCAGTGATTTTTTTCCAAAAATCTGTAATGTACAGACACGGATAGTTTACAGTTTTATTATACAGTGTGTAAACAGACCCTTCACATAGCCGTTTGCTGGGAATCGACTTTTTTTTTGGGCTGAAAAATCACGTTTTACGGTAGGACTCGATGGAAAACATTCAAAGTATTGTGCTGATGGTTTCAATAGTACGGGGGTCGTGGAGGTGTGTTAAGTAAAAATCTTGCATTAAAAAAATGTATTTAAAAAAAAAAATTAAGATGTTGGAACTTTGACCCCCAATATCTGCGTAACTAGAAGGTTCCCAGGTATGGTCAGGTATGTGTTCCAGAACAAAAAAAAATGATCGCAAATACAGGGAGAACAAGTGCCTTTCGGTTATGTTAAGGGTCTATTTACATCCTTTATGTATAGATAATTCAAGCAGATATTATTACCACTGGGCACTGAATTTTTTTTTGTTAACGTTAAAAAACGTTCATATTCACGTAAGTATTTTCTGTCAAATGAAATTGACCATAACAGGAATAAATTGACTCGCAAAATTTCAAAATATAACTTATTTATTATGATTTCAAGATTCCGGTTAGATGTCAGATGTCTATAAAATCTTTCGTTTAAGTACTATTATAAATTAATGACTTTTTTTTGGTGCATTATGAATACTATACGTAACATAATTATGAAGTGGGCCGAAAAAAATTGACTCCTTCCGTCAATTAGTTTTCTGTTCCTGCGCAGGATTCGCTTCAGTTTGGCCAGAGCTTAATGTGTACTTTTACTACCATAACTAACTCTTTTGAGATCACAATCCTTTTTATTTTAACAATACAGTGATGTTGACTGAAAGTACCTGTCCTGAGCGGCACGGCGGTGAACTGCAGACAGATGGGCTGCTCGAGCTGTGGCAGCAGCGGTTTGCTGCAGAAATCGCAGGAGCACACGCGCGTCAGCGACGGAGCCTGCGACACTACACGACATCAAAGACGTCATTAAGTTTCAAATAGGCGATGGCAAAAAAAAACAGCACAAGAGACACACCCACACAGTTTAGGAAGCAGTATGTCATCATCGACTCTATCAAACGCTTTCCGGAAGTCAAAGTTCAAGAAATCTGGACAGATTTCTCGCACTTTGCTTCTTTGAGGTACGTGGTAGGTCACTCGATATTTTATTGTCTCTTGGGAATAAGTCAGGAATTCAGTTATACAATCTCAAAAAGTTGTTTTTTATGATCTACCCGTTTACATTTTGTAGTTACTGCATGCATCCCGCATTATGCCAATAAAATGTACTTACCTTGCATACTTATTTATACTTATTTATCTAAGACGTTTGTTTTTTATTGCTGAAAACGTTTCCCAATCTGGGACTACTCCTGTAGGTATGCAGGTGAGTCACAAATCTCACATGTATGCGCGTTACTCCGCGGTAAAGAGCAGTACTCATCACATACTAGTGGCATCCAATAAGAAATCAAATGAAGAGTAGGTACCTATATCATAAGTTTCGTGGCTACCTAAGCTACCTACGAAATGTTCGTTAGAAATCTAGACTTAAATTGGCCTTTAGATAAAATAAACATTCAATAAGTTTTAAGTATTACACATTAGCAATCGATTCATTAAAACACCGGTCAAGTGCGAGTTGGACTCGCGCACCGAGGTTTCCGTATAAACTTGGAGGTGTTTTGTTATTAAAATACATATTTACGGTTTTCGTGTACTGCGTGTGTAAGACATTGCTACGTGCCAAATTTCATGATTCTAGGTCAACGAGAGGTACCCTATAGGTTTTGATTCCCTTGTGGAATCGCAAAAATACAGGGTGGATAAAAAATCGTGGATCAAACGAAACAGGGCGATAGTTGGGATTATTAGCAGTAAAATTTCTCTGTGGCAGAGTCCTAACTTGATATCCTTAAAAGTTATGTCTACTTGAGTGTTTTTCTAAGAAAATTCCAACATTTTACTAAATAGGCAATTAGAGTAAAATGGGTTGCTTCTAGGAAATGTATCATCACTACTAAAGTGCTTTTATGACAGTATGTAGCATGATTTATGAGTAGTAGCACTTTTTTCAAAATCTTTTAAGTTTCAGGAAAGAATATTTTTACCTTCAGAACCTTACTGTAAAAAAATCTACTACCAAGGTAACCCCAACTATCGCCATGTTTCGTTTGATCCACGATTTCTTACCCACCCTGTATATACGACATAAACGTTCATAGGGACATACGGTTGGCTTACTAGTTTGATTTTTTTTTCACTGCTCCAAGGGGTAGCAGACCTGAGCATTTGATATTAATTTCAGCTGGATACCTCCTCGCGTTCCTGAGGAAAAGGTTCTTGACAGACGGACAGACAGACGGATTCGATAAATGAGGGTTCAATTTTTGAGTAACTTTCAGTTTTAATTTTTAAGCAAACTGAAATGCTTATGTTGAGATTATCTCCGTAATCGTGGGCGTTATCTCTCATAAAGTATTCTAGGCGAACATTGTGGTGTATGACGTAACACATACGTGCGAGTACTAGGTAATAAAGCGGCTTGATATGGCGCCGACACTTCAATAATGAAATAACTTTAATATTCAGCGCTGCTCTCATAAAAACTGAATTAACCACATCAAAGAGAATATTCCACCTACCATAGAGTAAGTCTGAGTTGTTGGCTCATCGACAACGCTCTGAAGCTTATGTTTATTTATCGAGGCCCACAAAGGCATTATCATAATTCTTTTTTTTTGTGAGTGTTTTGACATAAATAATGGAGACAAGAGGCGCATTTGGAACAAATAAATATTGTTAATTAATGTAAGTTAATAATAACAGTATTTAATTTATTGTTTTGGTTTTTCTTCGCTGACATTAAATGTCTGCACCCGCGTCTCTGTTTGTCAGAGTTGCCATTGACACTCATGGCATAGACAAACATTGTATTTACGTCGGGTGTTGATGTAATTATTATATTTTACATTATTTTTTATTTCTTTATTTATTTTCTATACATATAATTTACATTTTAAAATATTTCTATACAAAGTGATATATAAACATTTAAAAATATAAAAGTAGTAGCCTACCGGCATCGGGAACAGGGTCCGAGCTACCGGTGGTCAGGGCTCTTGAGAGAGGAACCTCCTAACGATACGCGCCGTGTCCAGAAGTACTGGTTTCTGAATTAAGCCCTTGATCCAGCTGCCAAGCGAGAGCCTCCTGAGATTATTTTTTATTATTATTATATTCGTATCTGGCATCACTTTGGGCCCTAACAGAAAACCAGCGCTGTGACTTTTTTTTTTAATGTTGGTTGCAGCTCCATGCTGAGATAGGGACCTTTTGGCTTCGTACAGGACCAATTTAATTTGTTTTATCTTTTTCTTATGTTTACTTTTTTATATAATTTTTGTATTACTGTAATCTCAAACATTTTTTATTTTGTCCTGTGTGAGTCTAATAAATACTTTTTGTGAAGCTAAGCATGATTTTCATTTGAGGCACTAGTGACTACATGTTACTTAAGAAGATAATTATGAGCTATTTGGTAAAGATTAGTCTCAAAGGGCCGCTCGTCCTAGATAGTGCGGGCCGCCGCCGACTAACGACTCACGAGGTAGACGGCTGTTAACTCATTTCTATTCGAGTTAGGCACAGCGCGCGCGGATGACGCGGATGCCGATAAAGTAGTAAAATAGTAACCATTCAGAAAGATTTCTTTGTATTAAGGTAAGAAAACCGTACTCCGTAGTACCCATAGAATTAGCAGTCTTATAAAAGAGCTGTACAGTCACGAGTAATAAGATATAAACATTGGCACATTTTCTAAAATATCTTAACTTCTACCATTCATAAAATATGTGTGCGACATTTTTTTAACAGTAACAGGTCAATATTCTAATACCTTGAGGTCAAGGTCAAGTGACCTTAGAGTGAAGGACAAGTAACTTTGAGGTCAAGGTCAAGTGACCTTGGGAGTGTTTTTGGAATTCCAGTGCCCTGACTGTACCGACCCCTTAACTTCGAGTGCAAAAACAGTTTCTTTTTTTCTTCTAAAGTTGCTTATGTCTCGAAAACGGTGTGTCCTATGGCAAAAATAATGAAAAAATTGGCCCCTTAATGACCACCAGCCGCGTAATTCTCAACATGTAGGTAATAATCCCGCCGTCTTTTGTCGTCTTATACGCGATATTTACCGCGTCTAGCCTGGGCGTGGCAGACGTGGTATCAGGCTTGTCGAGGCGAGGCCTCCTATTTCTGAATGGCAATAACAATAAGGCGAAGTCGACGTAGTCCCGCTTCGATGGGGGGGGGGGGGGGGGGCTCCTATTTCTGTTTGCAGGGTTTAAAGTAACCGTGTCATCTCCGCCATCCCAAGTCCCGAGCTCGGTCCTCTCGCTCTTGCATCCTAAATCTGCCTAATACTGTAACATTGCATTCGGGCAACAATAATAAGACGTAGTCAACCCGTCCTACTTCCAGAAGTCCTACTTCTGAAAAAAAATAACCACGAAGGGGATGGCGGGGTTTTAGCTCGCTCGCTTCGCCCGCTCACTAGATCCCACCATTCCCTTCTGTAAGGTCGAAGGTATTTGTGGAGAGAAATGATACACGCGACTGCCCAAGTAATACTCTCTTTTATTTTAGGTTACACATGATTATATAGGATAACATACATTGACGTCACTACATACACACTACACCTCCCATGGCGAGGTAAAATAAAATAAAATTACAATTTTGTTTTATTTGTTATACATATGTAGTTAATTACACAAGTAAAAGATAATTACTGATTATGATAGTACAATTTTATTCTGTTTTTGTGAATGGTATCTACTTTACCATTCTTTATTATTTTGACATTTGGTGACTCATCAGATATAACTCTATATGGTCCCGAATAAACACTATCTAATTTGTTACACATATTATTTTTAACTAAAACTAAGTCATCCGGTTGGCAAGTAACTGGATTTATATTTCTGTCATATCGTTCTTTTTGTTCTAATTTACTTTTGAGAAGGTTGTCTCGTGCATCTTTCTGTGACTTTTGCAATCTAAATTTTAACTCAAATGGATAATAATCAATGTTATAGAGTGGATCAACAACCATATTAGTCAAATTACTTGGTAAAGAGCACTTTTTCCCGAAAACTAACTCGTAAGGGGAATATTTAGTTGCTGATTGAACTGAAGTATTATAACAAAATGACCAAAATGGGAGCCATGTACTCCATGTCTCTGGATGGTTGTCCGTTTGAATGCGGAGAAATGAATTCAAATGCTTATGCGTGTTTTCCAAGGCACCTATACTTTTTTTTTTTTTTTTTTAAAAACGTTGCCCCATACTAGGAATTTCTCCTGTATCGTGGGTGCGTTTACAAACATTTAAATTCACATACACAAACAGCCAGACCCGGAACAACTACCTGTAGGCCATACAAATATTTGTTCCGTGCGGGGATCGAACCCGCGACACGAAGCGCAGCAGTCAATCGCTCAGCCACTGCGCCAACCGTGCCGTCAGACTTTGGTGATGATAAGCTGTTGAGTTTAATTGTTTAATATTTAATAGTTTACATACCTCCTTGAATATTGATGACAGGAACTCAGCGCAGCAGAACGTCGCTATCACCTTCGGTACTCCATACCTTAATATAAAATTATGAACTAACGCTTTCGCTACTTCTACCGTTACTTTTGTAACTAAGGGATATGCCTCAATGTATTTGGTGAGTTCGCACTGCAACGTGAGAATATAACTATAATTATAATGATCCCTATCCAGAGGCCCTACTAAATCAATATATATTTTTTCAAAGGCACTATGTGCTGTTGTTGTTATTTCCATTGGTTGTTTGATATTGTGCGGTGAGTATTTTTGTTTCTGACATTTGTTGCACCTCTTTATTAACTCTTTGATATCATTTTCTAATCCTATCCAATAGTAATATATTTTTATGTTGTTGAACATTCGTCTCATACCCGCGTGGCCACTAGTGGGTAAGAGATGAAAATCGTTCAGTATTACTCGTTTATCATCCTTATTCTCTATTCGATGTACATCCTTTACTATGTGTAAGTGTGGGCCGGTCCACTTTTTTATTTTGTCAATTTCATTTAAAAACTTTTCTATAAAAATGTTATTTTTATTACTTTTTATTAAATATATCTCAGTAATATTTATGCTTTTACAAAAATCTTGTAACTCTCTCACAAATTCGGCTCGCGATAGTTGCGATGGAGAAGATACATATTTGACATAGATAGTCTTTTCATTAGGAATGTATATGACGGCGCGCTGATTATGGATTAGTTTATCGATAATATAAAAATTATGAGCGGGTAACCCCGAATAGGGTAGTAAGTGTCACTACGAGTTATGGCGGCGGGCATTGCTTTGACAGCGGCCAAACGAAGTGCATACGTGCTAACCTATTGGCTCGCAATCTAGTTTCATCCTGTTTATTTGTGTGTGATTTTGTATAAAATTGTAAGAAAATCAAATAATAAGACATTGAACAATACATGTGTGCTTTTATTGTTAAGTTCCGACCGTTAGAACGCCCAAGATGGATAGTGACAGCCAAGACCGCTATGAGGCCCCTTCTGACGCTCTTGCATCAGAAGTGGGATTACCTGCGACGCATCAGGAACAGAATACAGGTCTGTGCGTTAATATTTCACAAGATAATGAGTGTGAACGTTGGAAACGTCTTTTTGAAATGCAGCAACAAAGTATGATGGAATTAATTCGTACTATACGAGAGCCACGTGCAACCAGCATGATAATAACCTTACCCGAGTTTAATCCTGATGCTCCAGAGCACGACGCTCGGGCTTGGTGTGAAACGGTGGACATATGTTTACAAGAAAAACCTATTTCCGGCAGTGATTTGATAAGATAAGAGCAGGGCACTCAAGGGATCGGCGTCATCATGGCTTGCACAATCTAGTCATTCTGGAATTCATCATCATCATCATTTCAGCCGAAAGACGTCCACTGCTGGACATAGGCCTCCCCTAGGGGGGTTTTGCCATAATCGCCACGCTTGGCAGGCGGGTTGGCGATCGCAGTATGTTTGTTATAAAAAATCACAGAGAACGCTGCTGCCCATTCACTGGTAAGTCCCTTAGTCGCCTCTTACGACACCCACGGGAAGATATGGGATGGTGCTATTCTTTACGTCCGGACACCATTCTGGAATTACGTGGCCGCAATTAAAAGACCTGTTTTTAGCTCGGTATGATACTGTTGAGACTCCAGCTGCGAATTTATGGCGATTACTCAATAGTAGTCCAAAGGAAGGCGAGTGTTTGTCTGCGTATGCCGGGCGATTTATGAGCACTATATTAGCGCGGTGGAAGTCTTTGTCGATGGAACAGATTGCGATCGCGCTTACTCTAGCACATGCCTCAAAAATTGAGCCGCGATTGCAAAGAATCACATTTACTACTGAGATTGACACTCGTAATAAATTACAACAAGAGCTCATGGCTTTTAGCTTTAGAAAAAGAGGATCTCCGAATAGTGAGAAGACTACTCCAACTGTGGAAGCGAAGAAGCCACGTATGGATATTACGCGGCGATGCTATAACTGTGGCAAGCCGGGTCACGTATCTAGTGAATGCCGAGGCAATAGTAGTCGTGACCGCAATACTAATACACGTTCTGAGATGTCAGATACCAACTCCTCTCAACAGTCAAAGGAAGCTAGCGCGCAGAAGAAGACGATTACTCCAACCTGCTTTAAGTGTGGCGAACGAGGCCATATCGCGCCGCGCTGCCCTAGTGTGGATGCCAAGGCCAGCGATGCACGGACCGAACGACGAGTGAATATCTGTTCCATTCAGCCAGCTATGGATGAGCTCTTAGATGAAGCCGGTGAGAAGTTTTCATTTTGTTTTGACTCAGGTGTCGAATACTCTTTAAAAAAACAAGTTCTGTCAGATAGATTTCCAGGTAAACGACAATATAATACAGTAACATTAGTGGGTATAAGTAATACGCGCCTTAATTGCAACATCCAAATTCTTTCTAAAGTTTCAATTCAGGGTTATTCAGTGCAGTTACTGTTTCATGTGGTACCCGATTCGTGTATTTCCAACGATGTAATGATTGGACGGGATCTGCTTACATTAGGGTAATCAGTAGAGATTTTTGAAAATAGTCTTGTTCTTAAAAAGAATAGGATAGTTTCTATTTGTGACATAGATACAAAGGTAAACAACTTCGAAAGTATAGAGTGCGACGTGTCTTATCGTGAGAAAGAGCAATTAATAACTTTACTAAAAAGTCATTCTAGTAATTTCGTAGAGGGTACACCCAAAGGTAGGGTTACAAAGGCAAGTCCTTTAGAATTGTTAATAGGAAAGGTTGCTAGGCCCCTAAACTTAATGTCATTAGAAACACAGAAGACATAGAAGTTAATTTGAGTCATATTAGAGAGCAATCGACACGAGCAATAGAAGCTAACGCTTCTTCGGAGAAAGTTAGGTTTGGTAAAAGTAAAGCAATGTTAAAAAAAAATCAAGTAGGTGATTATGTGCTGCTTGAAAATCACGAGCGTAATCAAACCAAGCTTGAACCAAAATTTAAAGGCCCTTATAAAGTAGTTGAGCTGTTGAATGGTGCGGGCCCTTAACTCTAACAGAACGTATAAATACGCGCACGATCGTGTGCTTGCTATGCCCGAATGTTACGTTCCATTAGAGTTGAATGGCGGACTGAAAATCCCAACTAACCAAATCGAGACAGAATGTGCCGATGACGGCCATGGTAAGTAATTACATTTCCTTTGTACTCTTTGATCTATGTGACAACGACTAGCCTGTGTGGCAAAAACTAGCCTGTGTGGCAAGAACTAGCCTGTGTGGCAAGAACTAGCCTGTGTGGCAAAGACAAGCCTGTGTGGCAAAGACTGGCCTGTGTGGCAATGACTAGCCTGTGTGGCAACGATTAGCCTGTGTGGCAGCAAATGGCCTGTGTGGCATTGACTGACGTTTGTGACATATTTTGTAGGACCTTGTGTTATGTGTGTCTTTTACCAAACGTTTCGTTGTATTTGGACTTAAAATTTGTAAGCACTGTAAGTTGTTGTACAACTTGAGCAAAGGGAGTCATTTGCGGAGTCAGGGAGACCGAACGGCGTATACTATGATGGCACTATGTCTTTGGCTTACAGATGAGGCCCACACACACGAGGACGTGTGATAATGCAGGACGGCCGTGACGGCGCGCTGATTATGGATTAGTTTATCGATAATATAAAAATTATGAGCGGGTAACCCCGAATAGGGTAGTAAGTGTCACTACGAGTTATGGCGGCGGGCATTGCTTTGACAGCGGCCAAACGAAGTGCATACGTGCTAACCTATTGGCTCGCAATCTAGTTTCATCCTGTTTATTTGTGTGTGATTTTGTATAAAATTGTAAGAAAATCAAATAATAAGACATTGAACAATACATGTGTGCTTTTATTGTTAAGTTCCGACCGTTACAACGCCCAAGATGGATAGTGACAGCCAAGACCGCTATGAGGCCCCTTCTGACGCTCTTGCATATATAATAATAATAATAAACATTTATTTCAGACTAGGTCCATATTAAAATATAAAAAAAATAAAAACAAAACATATAAATGTATTACATGATGATGATGTATGTATTTTCATGTTGATGATTGTTTTGCATTTATGTATTTTTATATATAAATGTATTACTCTCTTTTCCTATAACACCACTTTTTCTAATTGTCTCTAACATGCATGCATCAACAAAACGTAATTCTACTGATTCGTTTAAAATACTAGTACTATGAGTGTTTACTGAGTTTGGTTGATCAGACCGAACTGTAGTTGTGCCACTCGTTCCTATCTCGGATGTATTGTCAATCTGGTTTCTTTTCTGAGCTCTAGTCATAACCGAAACACACAACTCGTTCATTTGTTTTAAATCATTACAAGTTATGGAAATTCGAGACAATGCGTCTGCAGCCGCATTTTCCGATCCCTTAATATGTTCTATCGTGAAATCATATTCTTCTAGCAATAACCTAAATTTAAATAATCTGCTTGATGGGTCTTTCATGTTAAATAATGAAATTAAAGGTCTGTGGTCCTTCAAAATTTTGAAATGTTTTCCGTACAAATATGGGCGAAAATGTTTAATTGCCCACACTATAGCCAGCAATTCTTTGTCAATTGTCGGATAATTTATTTCCGATTTGTTTAGTGTCCTGCTAGCAAAAGATACTAGCCTACCATTTTTGTTTGACAAAACTGCACCGATTGCGTAATTAGATGCATCTGTCTGAAGATTAAACTCACTTTGTTCTGAAAAATCCGGGTATTGCAAAACCGGTGGAGATAAGATTTTTCCTTTTAACTTATCAAATGACGACTGACACTTTTCATCCCATACAAAAGAAGCATTTTTACGGCATAATTTGTTAAGTGGATAAGCTAGTTCAGCAAAGTTCGGAATGAATTTTCTATAGAAATTAACAAAGGCAACAAATCTCCTCGTCTCATCTACATTAGTTGGACATGGATAATTTTGTACAATATTTATTTTATCCGGGTCTGGTAATACTCCGTTACCAGATACCACATGGCCTAAATATAGCAATTCCTTCTTTAAAAAATTACATTTCTGTGGGTTTAATTTTAAATTAACTTTTCGTAATCGTTCGAAAACGTCTTGTAGATTCTTGTTATGACTACCTAAGTTTCTACCAAAAACCACTAAATCATCTAAATAAATTAGGCATTTTTCATACGTTAAGCCAGACATAGCCATAGTCATCATTCTGGAAAATGATCCTGGACTCGTTTTTAAACCCATTGGCATACGGGTCATTTGATACTGTCCTGAACAGAATGCTGTGTACTTTCTGCTTTCCTGTTCTAGTGCAATATTATAATAACCTTGATACATATCTAAATGCGTAAAATAAACCGAACCCGATAGCGAATCAAGTACTTCGGAAATATTAGGAAGTGGAAACCTGTCGTCTTCAATATAATTATTTAATTTACGGTAATCTATAACTAGTCGCCACTTTTTCTGACCTGTACCATCAGTCTTTTTTGGAACTAGCAGTACTGGACTAGACCATTCGCTACGACATGGTTCTATGATCCCTTCTCTCAACATTTCATCAATGTGTTGCTTAATTTCTCCCTTCTGTGAATGTGGTAAACGATATGGCTTTGTAAAAACAGAAGTTACATTTGGTTTCAAACTAATTGAATGTTTATAAATACTAGTTGTAGTTAATCTATCTCCTGGCAAATAAAAAATATCCGAGTACTTCGCGCATAAATTTTCAATAGAAATTTGCTCTTCCTTATTTAGATGTTTGAGGTTCAGTACGGAAAATAATTGTTTTACTCTTTTTGCGTCACGCTCTGATTTATCAAAATTGCAAACATTGTAGTTACATAATTTTTCTATACATGGATTAATGTCCGTTAATGTACACGACTTATCCGTTGTATTTAATATCTTAATCGGTATTAGTCCATTAACTGGTGTTGCTATGCAACTGGCCAAAAATATTCCATCACTAATCTCCTTAGAATGTACTACACACTCTTCTGTAAAATCAGTCCTAAAATAATGAATGGATTCACATCTTGGGAAAATTTCTATTGTGTTTTTATAACTCTGTTATGGTAAAACTATTTTAAAATTACGTTGCGTCAACAATGTTAAGGTATCATTACTGAAGTCTAATATGGACCTGTGTTTATTAATAAAGTCTTGACCGATGATGCCATTTGCCCGACATGGCAGAGTATCGAAAACATAAAACTTATTACAATTAAGGTAATGATCACCCGAAGACAACGTTAAACAAACATATCCTATTGCATGGACTTTGCCACCAATTCCATTTATGACTATGTCCTCTTTTTGGACTGGAATGTTTTGTTCTAGAACATATTTATATTTCATAGCCGAAATTGTAGCACCGGTGTCAACTAACCATGAATATGTTTTGCTATTAGAAGTTAAATTAATGTAATAGTTAGTATCTGTTGCGAAAATAACTCTGTTATTCACGAAAAAACTCATTTTCAAAGACTTGATTGTCTGGTCCCGTTAGAACATTAACCTCGTGTTTAGTTGTGTCTTTGGGCGGTTGGCTTATCCCTTGGTTACCGCGATTCTTATAATATGTCCTACCTCTACCACGCCATGGTGATCCTCGGCCTCGCTGTGCTGCCCCGCGGCTCTGCTGATGTGTCTGCTGCCCCCCACGAGGGTTGTAGTAGCCTCGTCGAGCACTGAAATCATTGTTTCGACCCCTATTATAGTATGTCCTGTTATAATTATTGTTATTTTGATAACCTCCACGGTTCTTCTGTTGTCTTCCTCTGGAATACATACCTAGAATCTCGCCGGAACCCGAACATGGGCTAGCTATGGATGTTTCTTCATCCTTCGCTCCTTGTATAGCGTCCTTCATTGATTCGTAGTTCCTGGCTGCAATGATAGTTGAAAGACGGCGGTTTCGCAGGCCATCGGCAAATCTTTTGATAACTAGCTTTTCATTCAAGGATTTAATAGTTTTATATGTCTCTAAATTACCTTCGGCTTGAGACACCGTCAGATCCACGAAAAGTTCCGATAGTTTGTTACCATAGTCCTGTACTGTGAGTTCATTTTGCTTTAATTGATTAATTTTATTTTGGATTGCAAACGGTGACTTTTGAGGCAGTAACACTCTTCGCATATCATTTATCAAATCGTCTATATTTGAATAATCTGACTGTAACTGCAATTTAGCGTGCTGAGACAACCCGCTCTTCAAAACAAACTGTACTAATTTCTTTTTACATTTATCACTACCCAATAGCGAGCTATAGTATTCTACATTGTCAATTGATTGCTTTAGGGAACATTCATTATCTGTTGTTATTATAGGTAATAAACTAAGAGCTACTTTCAAATTAAAAGTCTCCATTTTTGTATCCTCACCGCTACTACTCGTACTTGACATAGCGCATAAATCTAAAATTTCATATTCATATTCATATTCATATTCATATTTATTTATTTGCGTTCTACAAGGTAAAAAGATGTTAACAAAAGCTTAGAGCTAAGAGCCGTTGTAGACCCTGTAAGGGCACAGCAAAAATAGTTTTGTTACAGGATAAAAAATTCTTAAAATCTAATTATTGTTAAATTTAAAATTAAATCAAATTATACATTAAAATTAAATCATTACAATCATAACAGTTAACAACAATAACATAAATAATTGAATTAGTAGTTATATAATAATTAAATAATTAAAAATATCTTATAGTCTTAGTTATCTTATAGTCTAAAATATATATTATAGTCTTTCATTCAAGTATTCCTTCACAGTATAATAGCTTTTATTTAATAGAAATACTTTTAATTTATTAACAAAGATGTTGTATTTATGCATATTTCTTATATCTTCCGGTAACTTATTGTATATTTTTATCGACATGACATAGGTACTTGAGGAGTGCAATTTTAATCGGGATGTAGGGATGTTTAACCTATTTTTATGTCTTAAAGTAATGTTAGTTTGTATGTCTTCTCTTTTTGAATAAAATTTCGGGTATGAACGTACGAATTTACAGATTTCGAAGATGTAGATACAGGGTAGAGTTAAAATTTTTTGTTCCTTAAAGTGGGGCTTACAGCTATCTGTTTGTTGAATATTGACAAGTATTCTAATAAGTTTTTTTTGTAGGGTGAATAATGTGGGTGATTCTGTGCTATTTCCCCATAATATGACTCCGTATTTTAGCCATGCATAGGCATATGCATAATATGTTACCAACGCAGTATTTATGTCTGTGGTTTTTTTGATTTCCCGAAGGGCGTATGAAAATGTTGATAATTTTACCTTTAATTTTTGTATATGCGACTTCCAGTTTATATTTGTGTCTATGTCCAATCCTAACAGGGTGAATTTATTTACTGTGTCTAGTTTATAGTTATTAAAACTGAAGTTTATAGGTATAGGTATTTTTTGTTGAGGGTGAAATGTCATTATTTTTGTCTTATTGTAATTAATTTCTAAATTATGTTCTGTCATCCAATTAGATGTATCATCAAGTATTGAATTTAATTTATCATTAATGTTGGTATTAGTTTCGCAAGAGGTCAAAATAGATATATCATCCGCAAACAATACGCACGTTTCGCTGATATGCTTCGGGAGGTCATTGATATAGACTAAGAATAGGAAGCAGCCTATCACACTACCCTGTGGAATTGAAGCATTTATTGGTATGTTTTCGGATCGGATTAATTCTATTTCGTTCGTTATTTGGTTAAAGTATTCCACTTCCACTAATTGCTCTCTATGCTGTAAGTAAGATGTGAACCATTCGTGACATTTTCCACGGATTCCTAAGCTGTATAGCTTATTTAATAAGATGTTGAATTGAACTTTATCGTAAGCTTTCGTCATATCGAGAAGTAATCCTATAGCATATTTTTTGGAGTTAATGATATCGAGGGCTTCTTGTATGTATTTGTAAATGGCGAGGGTTGTGGATCTGTTTTTCCTGAAACCATTTTGACATTCATTAAATAGATTGTATTTTTCACAATAAGCGTAGACACGGTTGCACATGGCTTTCTCAAATATTTTTGACGCAGTGGGTAGGAGAGCGATAGGGCGGTAGTTATTTGGGTCAGCTTTTGCATTTTTTTTGTGTATTGGCTTTACAAGGGCCTTTTTCAGTAGGTTGGGAAAAATTCCTTCCTCAAAAGATTGATTTAAAAGTTTATAGAATGGGAGAGTTAATTCATCCGCACATTGTCTCAGTAACGTAGGAGGGAGCTCATCAACGCCGTAGCTCGATTTATTTTTTAAGTTTTTTAATAATGCATTCACCTCGTAAGGGTCTGCTGGACTCACAAAGATTGAATTATCAGTTGTAGCAGTGATAGATGTTGTTTTTGGTTTATTACCAGGTGGGCACGTATTTGTTTTTCCAATAGAGGCAAAAAAAATATTAAAAATGGTAGCCACCTCTTTGGGCTCTGAAGTTGTATTATTATTGTTTGTTTGTATCGTTATATTCTTATTTTCGCGTCTTATTTTTTTGTTTGTCCGTTCATTTATTATTTCCCACATTGTTTTCACTCTATTGCTTGATTTTATCATTTTATGTTTAAAATGTTGTTTTTTTGCTATTACTACAGTTTTTTTTAATATTTTTTCATATCTCTTGTAGTATTTTGTTAATATAGGATCTTTGGTTTTGGTAATTAGTATCTTCAAAAGTCTCTTATTTTTGCAACATTTTTTTATACCTGTTGTGAGCCAGTATTTACTATAATTTGTTTTTAATTTGCATTTTTGTAAAGGGATACATTGATTTAGGATGTTAATTAGGGTTTTGTTAAAAGCTTCATAATTTTCATTCATATTTTTATCAGCCGTTATTATATCGTTCCAACTTATTTCTTGCAATTTTAATTTAAATTTTAACATATTTGTAGTGATGAAGCGCCTTTTTTTTTTGTACCACGTTTTTTGCTTGGTTTGCTTGGGTAACTTTAAATGTAAAATTGTGCCATTGTGATCAGAAAAACCTAACTCCTCTACCGTTGTGTACATATCTTTATATTTGAAGTTTGTGAATATAAGATCTAAGCATGTTTTAGAATTAGGTGTTATGCGTGTAGGGGTTTCTATATATTGTGTGAATCTGAATTCCTGCATAAGATTTAGAAATTGGTTTGATTTGAAGTTTTCAGACAGGATGTTTATATTAAAATCGCCTCCTATAATAACATTAAGCGTAGGATATTTGATGTTAATATATCTTAGAATTTTTTGTATTTGTTGATAAAATGTTTCTTCTTGTCTTTTGTTCCAATATACTATTATTATTAACAATCTTTCTTTAGTTAGTTCAGTAGCACATACCTCCATAACATATTCTATAGACATGTCCGTGATGTCCGTTCTCTGGATGCAGTCTATATGGTCTTGAAGTAGGATACAGACTCCCCCACCTGTTCGAGTGGTGCGGCAGTAAGATGCTGCGAATTTGTATCCACTGAACTGAATAATATCCAGCTTCTCCCGCGTTAACCAGGTTTCCGATATACCTATTGCTTTGTATGATGAATTTTGAGATATAAAAACTTCAAGGATGTCCCGCTTATTGAAAAGACTTTGAAAATTCTGGAACAGTATTTTAAATGAAGAATCATTGTCAGGTTTATTTACGAAATGTATAGTTTTCAGTATCATCTGTTATAGATGTGAGGCAGGATTGGTCAATCTCGCTCATCGTTTTTATAACGTTTTCTTGGTAGTTCGAGTTTATTTGATGATTTTTCTGTTCGTTTTCTTTATTGTTGGTGGGTTTGGTAGGTTTTCCGTCTATGTATAATATGTTGTTCCTTATAATTGCGTGGAGGCCATTTTTCCTGGCTTTAAGCAGTTCTTCTCTCAGTTGTGCTCTCTCCTTCTGTGCAGGCACGTCTAAAAACTCCGATACAAACAAACCAGTTCCTTGAAAACATTGGCTGCAATTTAAGATGTATTTCGTCATTCTCTTACTGAGCAGCTCAATAACCAGTGGTCTGTTCTTTGGGCCTTTTCTACCCGCTCTATACATATCTTCAATGTACCCCGATAGGTCAACATTTGCAATATCTCGGAATATTTCTATGAGGCTATTATAAAGTTCGTTTTGGGATTCTCTATAATACTCAGTTAGACCGTAGAGTACAATTTTTTTATTATTTATTTCAGGAGTATGTGTCGATTGGGATGGTTGGATTGATAATTTTTTGATTTCTTTCTTAAGTGCCTCATTTTCTATGCGAAGGTTTTCTATTTGTGTGTTAATTGTTTCTATTTCTAGTTTTCTTTCTATATTTTGCGTTGTTAAATCGGCGGTCTTCCGTTCAAAATCTTGTCTTATGTCGGCAATAGCTTTTTTTATTTCAGTCTGTATTGTAATTTGTAGTTCCTCTATTATGGATTTATTATTTTCTTTTAAGCGTAGTACTATTAATTCACTTAAACTTTGCATCGATAGTTGCATTTGTGGTTCTTTTATAAAATCAATATTTTCTTGAGTTCGTAAAGTATCTCCTATAAAACTAAGGGTGTCAGAGCAAGTCGTATCGTCACTTTGGTTTGTTGCCATTTTTCTCATTGTGATATTGTATCCATCTGTTGGTGTGATAGGGTACTGGGTAAGTTCTATTTCCCTTGCAGAGCGAACTGGCGTATCAGTATTATCCGTCTTTGGTACTTTACACAAGCAAGTTTGGCATTTCCAAGACTTTCTATGTTCTAAAGTCATTGTTTTAATATAATGATCTTTAGAGACACCAGCACATTCCAAATCATATCTGCACTTGCACAATGAACAAGTAAGGTTTTCTCTTATTGGTATTTTTTGTTGGCACCCTGAGCAAAGCGGAATAGGCGCCATCTTGTGGATTGTTGAGTAGTTTCTAGTTGACTGCTAGTTACGACCTCTAGTGTCGAGTAGCGGAAGGCTTTCGATTTATTGCTTGTTTTCCATATATTGTCAAAAGATGGCGTTGCACAAAGCCATTCAAGCGAGATGTTAACAATTTTAGGACAAATTGTATTATTATTTATATAGTTGGGTCGGTTTGTAAATTGTAAATTATATACCTTTTGGGATTTTTACTCCTTCTTTGTTGTGACGACACTGTTTCAGTTGCACAACACTGTGGAATTTGACAAGTGATTTCTTCTTCATACAAAATTTGAATCACGAAGTACCTACCTACATTAATGTGACTCATTTGAAAAAAACAAAATATGTTTATCTAACCATGACAATTTACTTTTATTTTTGTGTTGGATCGTTGTTTTGTTTTTTATTTTAATCGCATTATCACTGGCACTGGTCACTTTTGTTATCGTTTTTATCACTTTTATGTTGATTTGTTATTTGTATTGATGCTTATAGGCTTTTGAAATTAACGACGATGATATATATTTTCGAGGCGTTTTATTGTAAATTAACGCGTCACAGTTCACTCACTGATAATGACACTTGAAAGTTAATTCTTTAAGCTCACTTTTAGCTAACATTGATATTAAACGGAGCACAGTTTATAATTTTAAAGAATTTTTATACGCGGACTCGATGAAATCGTGGCAGCACTAGCGCCCTCTCCAATTTTGTTATACAATGACTTAAAATCGATACAATATTTATCTATTAATATCTTTTCACTTTGTCCTACTTTACCCTTCTTTATATCGTCAGATATCTCCTTGATTATATCAGTATATTTATCATAAATTTCCTTTGTTTCACACAACTTTTTCTCTAATACATTTCCTTGCCTACGTTTAGGGCCTATTTTAATTAAATATGTTTTAATACATTTCAATTCTTTATATAATAGTTCCAAGACATCTGCCATTACTTACCATCATTATTTGTTTAAACAAGTTATTGTTTACCTACAGTTACGGGTACATATTACTTACTATGATTATAGTTGTTACGATTATGCACTTAACAAATAAAGTTCTAAGTCCATTTTACGATGCTTATTGCTTTCTGGTTTTCTGGATATAGTATAGCCACACAGTTTATATTTTATGGTCGATTTGAATTCACCAAATTTACCACTTGAACTTTCATCACATAACACTTTTTTTTTTTTTTTTTTTAGCACTGGTTACTTATACTGCAGAGGCGTAAACTAGTGACCGCTACCTTTGTTTTCATACTATGTCGCCCTTCGGCCGTCGATTCTCCGGGGAATGTCCAGATTGCCTCGCTCCAAATCTTCTTGTTATCGCACTCTTGTATATCTCCTGATTTATCCAGCGTACATGACAACGCCGATACATTTGTATCAGAAAATACAGCACACCGAGTCCCAGAACCAGTACCACTATGATCATCAGTATGGTGATGGTGGAAATATGAAATTTCACCTCCTCCAGATGCGTATTATTAGTTCCTCCGGCTGCGTTTTGCATCACCACGGTCTCTTCTTTAGTCTGCGTACTTCCCATTTTTAATAAACTCGAAATTTGTGTACCGAATTCGACTTGTCACAGCCGTTAGCAAATAAAATATTGTAATCCATCTTAGCTCGGCTTTACTTAGTCCAATTGTTTAAGACTTACAGCCCTTATACGGCACGGCGGCGTCGGTAACGCAATCGCGCAGCGATGTCCGCTGGCAGGGTCGACATGTAAGGTCGAAGGTATTTGTGGAGAGAAATGATACACGCGACTGCCCAAGTAATACTCTCTTTTATTTTAGGTTACACATGATTATATAGGATAACATACATTGACGTCACTACATACACACTACACTTCGAACCTAACCTGTCCAAGTCGAGGTGTCCCGAGTTCGTTTCGCTCGTTCTTGCATCCTTAATTCTCGTCGTATATATTACTGAATATTTCATTTTGTACCGATCCCTTCGTTATAATTTTTAAGACAAACGGCTGATCGGAGACAAAAAACACCAAAACGCTTTTAGCCTTATATTTAGGTGTTATATACAACATTAGTTTTAGTATATGCGAAACCTGAAACACGTGTCTAGTGTTTTAATGTAAAGAATCTATGTACAAAATTTCAAAACTGTATAATGAAAAATCACAGAGTTACAAGCTTGTTCTGTTACCTGGTTGCCCGTACAAAAACGTGGTTACCACGCGGTGCGTATGCGTGCGCGCCTCAAACGTCGTCTTGAGCTCATTGATAATAATAATTTAGCAGTAGGTACCTAAATGATTGCGATAGGTACTTAGTGTCGCTCAGTGTTCAACTTGTAACTTTTTTTAAATATGTTGGGGACAAAATATAACATGGTTTAAAAATTATTGGAATCGATTCAGTTACAAACAAACTATATTCAGGTTTCGCATATACTTAAAATAATGTTGTATATACGAAAGAATTAATAAAATAAATGATTTGCGAAAATTATTTGGTAAAAAACTAATGTCTTTTTTTCTCAATGCCCCGTTACGTATACTCCAACCCTTATTTCCGAGCTCAAGCTGCTTGATACTGCTGGTTTGTAATTGTTTACATAATTTCGAAACTATACTGTACCTATATGAATTGGTATGTCGTACTTGCGGAACATTAAAATCTTAAGATAATTACTAATACCTACCGCATTGAGAATGACCTAACGCATCGCGCCCGCCTGCACCGTGCGATACGCCGTCTCAGCAATCTGATGGCGTGGGATCGAAGATTGTGCGATAGCAGTGATTTTCATTGATTTATTGTATTGGTGAACCACTCTTGTTTCTCACATCGAACAATGGTCGCGGATCCTAGTTTTAGCGATTTAATTGTAATAATTATATCAATTAAAGTCTTTTAAGCAAATTATATCGGTTTCTTATGCATCCTCGACTGCAGCCGAACGTAATTGGCGCAGTCGGTAGGATACTCGCGGTCGCTTTCGCGTAAGAAGGAAGATTTCCGCAATCGTTAAGCCACCCCCGTACGGCTATCCAGCCGTTCTAGAGTATCCCGAATCTACACGTCGTGCTTTATCGAGGAATCCAGACATTGATTACTCAAAGGGGCTGATATAATGTTCATGTAAGTACATTAGATTATTTCTAGTGACCGCTTTCTCCTAGCCCGTACTAATATAACTTTCCAAAATTTTCTTTCCACGAAAAACCAGGAATACTAGGATAGTTAGCAGTAGTAGAGAATTAGTGATAGACTCTAGAAGAGATATTAATTTAGATACATTATACGAGGACACAGAATCGTTTTATGGAAAAATGTCTTTGGATTTAGATACCGTTTATAAGTCAAAGTCGGATGTGCTGACTAGGTTTATTTAATTGTGTGATCATTTAGTTAAAGAATATTATAATGTGCAAGGTGGTTCCGAATTAATTAACTCTGCACTTATTAATGGTATATTAAATAAAATTGGACAGAGTCTAACATTATCCTGTTGTATAAAAAGGAGTTAAACATGAAATCGGAAACTATCACCTCATCAGTCTTATGTCAAACATCTACAAAATCTTCGCTAAGATCATTTTAAGAAGGATTGAAGGAACGCTAGATGAACACCAACCTATCGAGCAGGCGGGATTTCGTAAGCACTACTCGGTGATTGACCACATCCATGTAGTTCGTCAAGTTGTAGAGAAATATAATGAATACCAGCTTACATACTACATCGCTTTTATCGATTACAGCAAAGCATTTGACTCTCTTCTACATAAAAACATATGGGAAGCATTAGTGGAACAAGGGATTGAACTTAAATACATTAGATTAATAAGAAATGTGTACAGCCATAGTACAGCTAGAATCCAGTTAGAAAAGAAAAGCCAGCCATTCAAAGTAGGAAAAGGTGTTAGACAAGAAGACCCACTGTCCCCAAAATGATTCTCGGCTGTACTGGAATCAATTTTCAGACAACTCAATTGGGAAAATCTCGGGATCAATATAGACGGCACGTCACTGACGCATTTAAGATTCGCTGATGACATAGTGCTATTCGCCAAAACACCTGAAGTCATCAATAAAATGATAGAAGACCTAGCGATAGAAAGTGAGAGAGTAGGATTAAAACTTAACCTGGAAAAGACTAGAGTGATGACAAATGGAAAGAAAACCACGATACAGATTAGAAACACTGAAATTAACTACACCGATGAATACATCTATCTGGAACAACTCATAACCCTAAAAGAACGCGGGAAGAAGTAAAATCCTGAATCTTTATGTATGGCTGCCAATCATGGACATTAACTCAGGAAATGACAAATAGATTAGCGACTTGTCAATACGCTATGGAGAGAAGCATGCTGAATGTTAGAAGATCAGACAGACTGGAAAATCGTGTCATCACTACATAGTATAAAACAAAGTCGCTTTCTCTGTCCCTATGTCCCTTTGTATGAAACTACGCAACGGATTTTGATGCGGTTTCGTTTTTTAATAGATAGAGTGATTCAAGAGGAAGGTTTATATGTATATATTGCACCTGTGCGAAGCCGGGGCGGGTCGCTAGTTAGGAATAAAACAGGAACCATAGATGTAGTACGGAAAATAAAACGTCTCAAATGGAGATGAGCAGGACACCTAACAAGAGGTCATGACAAATGGAGTAAAAAGGTGACAAGGTGGTATCCCAGGGAAGGTAAAAGGAAAAGAGGTAGACCGCTGAAAAGGTGGGACGATGACATCAGAGAAGTGGCAGGAGTTATGTGGAACAGAGTGGCTCAGGAAAGACCAGAATGGAAGAGGTTGGAGGAGGCCTTTGCCGATTGGCAAACAGATCTACAGAAAATAAAAAAGCTTCAAATACTAGAATAGAAAAATAGAGAATAAGTTTAAAGTTTTATGTTTTATTTTAGAATATTGTTAATAGGTTAAGTCGATCTGAATAAAGGCTATATATTATATATTAAATAAAATTGTAGGGTCTGCTGCTCGCTTCATCAACTTGAATGGTATAGCAAGTGATTGGGATGGCATTCGTAGGGCATGAATAAATAATTTTGCTGACCACAGGGACGAGACCGATCTTTACAGCGATTTATCTTTTTTAACACAGGGCTCTTACACTCCGCAAGAGTTCTATGAGCGTTGTCAGAATCTTTTTAGTACAATAATGACGTATGTTTCCTTACACGACATCTTAAAAACTACTATAGACGCTAAAAGGGATTTATATAAGAAGTTAACGCTCCAGGCGTTTGTGCGCGGATTAAAAGATCCCGTAGGATCACGCGTGCGTTGTATGGGCCCTCAAAATAGAACAAGCACTAGAATTTGTTCATGAAGAAACGAATACCATGTATCTGCAAAATCGTAATGACCATTTACCTGATAAAATAATTAATAGCAATAACCAACCCGTAATCATTTTAAAATGCTCTCTTAGCCGTTTAATATGCCTGATCCAAGGCCTAATAATTATGGCATGCCAGGACCTTCACGATTCCAATTTCCAGCTCAACAACCACCGGAGTGGAAACCGAGTTATTTCCAACCTCGCCAGTTTGGTCCGACTCGTACTCAGCTAGTATTCAGGGCACCACAGAACTACAACCGTCAGAATAACCCATTTCAAGTAGTCCAGCAGAATTCTTCTAACCAGACTAGTGTATCAGCGCAACCACGTCCAATGATTGGTGTTAGCCATATCGTGAGCAGACAGTTACCACCTACTAACGCTTTTTCTAGGCATGATTGGAGCAAATCAGGCAATCCTCCACCCAATAATTATTTCAAAACTCGGGAGATGCATTTTAGTGATAATTATAATGATCCTTCGTTCAATAATTACTTTACAGATTCTGATGGAACTTATTACGATTACTATGAGTTCCTAGAAGATGTGTACTATGAATTTCAACCATCCCCTCAGGAATGTGTAGAATATCTCCAGTCGTCCGGAAGCATAAAAGAGGACGCCAAAGAATTAAAGGAGCCGGATTTTCAGAAAACTCCGAAATCCGTCAAATTAAAATAGAAATAAATCTTCAAACACAACGGTACCTTACAAACATTCAAACCGCGTCACCACCTCTTAAGCTTTTAATAGATACAGGTGCGAACCAGTCATTTTATGTCCTAAGGCTGTCGAAAAATACTTTAGTGATTTACCATTAAATTATTCTCCAGTGTTCATGCTAAAACTAGAAACGACTATTCAATTACTTTACCTATTTTTAAAGAATTTAATGATTCAAGTACAGTTTCATTTGATATCTATAAGTTCCACGATTACTTTGATGGATTTATTGGTACCGATCTGCTAGAAAAATGGGAAGCTACAATAAATTATAAAAATAAATTATTTACTACTAAGTTCGCTTCAAACCCTATTAGAATCTATGATTCACATAATACTAATTTATATGAGAATTTTATTCCAGCAGGTTCATCTAAGTTAATAAAGATTCCGATTAACGTTCGCGATGGAGATGATTATATTCCTGAACAATCTATTTCAAATTGCATCATACGTGAATTTCTTACTACGGCTAAACAGAATAGGGGTATATTAGAAGTACAGAATTCAAGTAGAAATGATATAATCTTTTCAATGGATTGTGTAATACCTGCAGAGGTCCATAATGTCGAGTGCTCGCGCACTGAACAGCAAAAGCAACGCGTAAAAGACGTGCTATCGCGCCTTCGTACTGACCATTTAAATGAAGAGGAACGCATTAATCTAGAATCATTGTGCTCGCAATATGCAGACGTATTTTATATTGAAGGGGAACCATTAACTTTCACAAATAAAAATTAAACATTCAATTAAAACCACAGATGAGGCTCCAGTCTATACAAAGAGTTATAGATATCCATATATTCATAGACAAGAAATACAAGAACAGATAGGTAAAATGTTAGAACAAGGTATAATTCGACCTTCAAATTCTGCTTGGAGATCTCCTATTTGGGTGGTAGCTAAGAAGCGGACTCATCAGGAAAGGCGAAGTGGCGTATTGTTGTAGATTTCAGGAAACTTAATGAGAAAACCATAGACGATAAATACCCAATCTAAAAATACCCCTTACCTAAAACCCCTACCGAAATTAAGAGGTTTTTAGTACTTCTTGGTTATTACAGAAAATTTATTCCCGATTTTGCTAAAATAACCAAACCTTTGACTCAGAGCTTAAAGAAAGGCTGTAAAATTACACTTGATCAAAATTATGTCGAATACTTTGAAAAATGTAAGACCCTTCTGGTCAATGATCCAATTCTTCAATACCCTGACTTTAAAAAATAATTTTTACTCACTACTAACGCTTCAAATTTGGCAATTGGTGCAGTACTTTCACAAGGGTCTATTGGCTCTGATAAACCTATAGCTTATGCCTCGCGTACGCTTAACTCTAGCGAAATAAACTATAGCACTATTGAAAAGGCTATACGCGTTATTGGCAATATATAAATAACCATATTCGGTCCTTTAGTGACTGGCATCCTTTTCAGTCATGTTGGTCTTCTTCAAACGAACAACTTAGACTTTGTATCGAGAGCAAGATCTCAGTGAAAACTTAAAAGTTCTTCTAATTAAGTAAGTCTTTTCACTTAAGGTGGAAGCGCCAGGTTAGCCCGCGAATTTTTCTTTTCTTTTATGCAATTAACAGATCAGTATCAGGTTGTATGTTGATTAAAATATGATTCACGTCCGTAACAAATACAGGTTTTACAGAGTTATAATCATTAAAATCATGTATACAACCCCCAAGTACAAGTTCTTTTAATCCGTTTCAATGACTATTTCATGAAAAAGTTCTGTAACTACATAATAATTTTGTACGTGGTACGGTCGGGAATTATATTTTGTTTAACGAAAAGCCCTTTTTTTTGTACTGACTAAAACCCATCCATGTTCCTTCATAGGGATGTCGACGGTGGCGCATTCCGAGGCCCATGGCCTCGGACTTGTGCAATGCCACCTCGAGACCCAATTGCCGCATCCTCTCCACGACTATCGTAACCCCGCGTGTCATGTTTTCGGCCGCCGCCTTGTGCAACCTCCCTTGTACCAGTACCAGCGTGTCGTCAGCATAGCAAACTACGCTGACGCCGCTAGGGAGGTCGGCGTGCAGCACCTAGTCGTAACCGATGTTCCACAAGGCCGGCCCCAGAACCGATCCCTATGGAACACCGCACGACATCTCTCGCCGGTTCCATTCTCCACTACGACCGGGGTAGATGACGGCCCTATCCGTCAGGTAGTCCCCGACCACACGACGAAGGTAGGTCGGCACCCGGTGATACCGGAGTGCCTCCCTAATGAAGCTCCAGGGCATGGAGTTTATTTATTTAGGATCTCCAACAGCTCTGCGGGGGGGCCCGGGTGCGGAGTTTGTCCCGCACCATCTTGTAAGGGCACCCCCACGGATCTCCGTGCAGAGACTCCTGCATCTCCTCGCGGGCCAGATCCTTGGCCCGCCGGACCGCCTCTTGGAGGGCGGTCTTCGCCGCTCTGTACCCCTCGTACAGCTCCGCCTCAATGGCTGCCGCATCCAGAGGGCGGATGCGGAGCCTGCGATGCCTGGCGTACAGGTGCCGCGCGGCAACGCACGCCTCGCGCAGAGACGTCAGCTCTCGCGACCACCAGTACACCTGACGCCGGGCGCTTCCTGGCCGAACTCGGGGCATTGCCTAGTCGCAAACCTCGGACATGGCCTCCTTGAACTAACCTGCCTCGTTGTTGATGTTGGCAGGCCTGGCCGGTGATGACACCCAGGCTTTCACGATCGAGGCTTTGAGTAGGAGTTCCAAGTCCAGCTGCTTCAGCGCCCATAGCGGACCACTCGGGGCCTGTACAACCGGCGCGCTTGAGGTCGGGGTAGAGACGTCGAACCGGATGGACGGTCGGAATAGGTCTCCACCCCCTCCATAACGCGCCAGTCAACGAGACGCGGCAACAGAGCGGGGCTATCGAACGATATGTCCACCACCGACTCGCCCCGCATCCGCACGTGGGGACAGAACCCCGATTTAGGTCGACCAGGCCTGTCTCCAGAGCCCAGTCCTCCGCCATCCTAACCCGCACATCCGTGTAACGAGAACTCCAAGCCAAGTTCTTGGCATTGAAGTCCCAGAGCACAAGCACGGGGAGGGAATGGCTTCCGATGACGACACTCAACTCCGTGAGGGAGTTGTGGAAAGGTCCTCCACCCAGTCATCTCTGGGCGGGACAAAGTACGGCTTAGTGACCACGGCGATGTTAATCGACCACTGCGCCATGCTCTGGATCAAAAATGTGGAACGCTTCACGATTTTGCGTGTCATCCTTGCGCAGGGGCCATGCTAATCTTCTCTGTAAATGTACAGCCTGTCACTGACCTGCAAATTACAAGAACTGTCAGAAAATATAAATTTCGCGGGGTACCCTGGCGCTTCCATCTTAAACCTTGGATAGAACCGAGAATTTTAGATTAACAGATTGCTTTTTAAAATTAGTATTAAAATCAAAAGTAAGCTGTTTTAACTTTTTCATAAACAAAGCTACGATGAATAAATTGTGACTGACTTTGAAAGTTCAATACTTTATTTAAAACAAACTGGCCTTTCTACTGAAGTCAATTATAATACTGAAATCCTTCATTTGTTTACTTCTGTTCTCTCAGACTGATAACAAGCACAGTCAATCTGACATAATCCATGACACAATCATAATTTTTTGCTCGCAGTATAAAGCTAATAAAACTAATGAATATTTGGTTACTAATTTGTTATTAGTCGAGGAACTCGTGGCTAAATAATAACAGCCAGTCGGGTTGATCTTCAGGTTAAGCCGCATTTGCCCAGGTTGGTCCGTGGATGCGTGACTGCCCATTATATACCGAGTTTCCTCCGTGCCTCGGAAAGCACGTTAAGCCGTGTTGGTCCCGTCTCTCATTGATAGATCTTTGACAGTCATTCCAGTGGCCCGAACGTACGTACCCTTTGAAGGGGTATCGTATTACCCAGTACTAAATGGGTTGTGGAGGTCAGATAGGCCGTCGCTGGTATTCAGCTGCATCCGGTTAGACTGGAAGCCGACCCCAACTATGTTGGGATTTTTTTTAACAAAATATCCGATGTAATAAAAAATCAGACAATTCCATTTTTCAAAAAGAAATTGACAGAACTATTAATTAATAAATGTTATTACTCAATTGACGATTTTTTGACTGATAAGAATTTAAATTGATAATAATATGACATCTCTGTATTCCTGACAGAAATGATAAATGTAATTAATTTAATTTCTGACGTCATAATGTAATGTATGTAAGGTGTCATTTGTTTTAATTATTGATAATCCAAATTTATTAAATTTTTATTTTTATTATAATATGTACTAGTTTTGCACACCTGTTGGGGTAGGATATGGTCCAAAGCTATATTTGTTGTGTCTCAGCCTTATGTGTACCCATATTCAAGCAAAATAAATGATTTGATTTGATTTGAAAAGGCTAGGCAGAATTAAGTCGTGTCTTTGTAAATCAGACTGGTTATAATGAAAATATCTTTAGTCTACACGCCCGGCCGCTAAAGAATGAAGGCCTTAGATCTGTTTAATTACATGGAAAGTGAAGCCCTTTAGTGAACTGGATGAAATGAAGGTTTAACGTAAAGTACTACTCTCTGCATGGAGTAACGACCTGATATCCTTGTTCCGAATTCTACGCCACAATACACAGCAGGTGTCATAGGTATTAAACAGTACTGGCCACAATTATGGCAGGTTGAATTGGAAGGACACTGTCACACGGTAACGTAAGAACCGGATGATATGGCTGGCAGGTAAGTATTATTCCTAGTTAAATGCAATGTGTGTCAATATGGCTTTACGCTATGCGTGTGTACGTGTGTGTAGCGCATCAGCGCTTCTCCACCTAAATATTGTAAGATCCAATGCAGCATAACATGCAGTGTGTAGTTACAGTAGCGGAGGTAATCACAATAATTAAGGGATTTAGGTTTGAGTTACCGATCTCGATGGGAGTCTCCTCCTCGGTAATTATGGGCTCCATGGGGCGCGGCGGCGGCGGCGGGATGTACAGTAACTCGAACGGGCAATGGCATCGGTTCTCTGCAAGAACACAACATAAACTGTGTTAAGTTTAACATCACGTCAAATTGAACTTCCGATCATTATCATTGTTATACAAATTTGGTGTACTAAAACTACACCTCTGCCTTTCCATTTTGAAAAATACAGGCGTGATGTTATGATACGTGGTTTACATTTTCATAGATATTAATCTATAATGGTAAAATTAACATAACGATGCATGTTATAATTCTAAACTGTCAGAAAAACATGTCTACTATTTCGTTAAATAAACACTCTGTAATAGAGTGCAGACATAGTGACGTCACGCTCAGCTAGACGTAGTTGGTACCACCAGATCTAACACACGGCTAAGGGCGCACTAGTGTAGGCACACAACAAGTTATGCATAGTTTCGGTGCAAAATAACAAAATTATTGCCTCTATTTACCAGTCATTCATAGTTATGGCCTCATACGGATGAAATAATATCGTTGTGTCCCATTCTAAAGAACAATTGGTTACTTCGTTTTCCTCCAAATCTAGATTGCAGTAATAAAAGGTAACCTGACTAACTCTTTGACAGTTATTACAATACATTTGCAGTGGGGGAAAATGTAGGAGCTTCCATCAACTAGACAACTTTTAGTTGAAAATAATCGTTCAATAAATCTGCAGTTCGCTCTTCGGCGGGTACACGCTCGGAATACTCTTACTACTTTAATATTACTCTCATAACTAAGAGTAATGGTCGCGGTAATTACTAACTTATCTTTTTGTTAACTAAGCAGTTGTTACTTCATCATAGCAGCTTGAGGAATGATTCAAGTTCTATTCTTCTAGAACAACTGCCGTAACGCAAAAGTACGCAATTAGTGGATGTATAAGAAGCTGACAAGTTGTACTAACCAAGTTAGCAATCAGCTAAACTAAGTAGTAGTTCTGAACATAAAGACCTACGCGTTCTGGGAACTTTTGAAACTATGAAGAATACAATATTTGTACACTCCGTGGCGATGAACATTACTGTTGAACTGTTTTTAATTCACTTTTAAAGTTAAAGTCCATTCACTTTTAAAGTTAAAGTCCATTCACTGATGGCATCTTCAGCACGACTTTGATAGCTTATATCTCGGAAACGTGACACTTTAGAAGATTTTGTCTCATACAAAACTTGTTTGTATTGATACCAGCTATCGATTGATACCGGTTTTGTGCGAGGCTGATCAAATCAAAGTTGTGCTGAAGATGCCATCAGTGAATGGAGTTTAACTTTGATAGTTTTAGTTTTACATGTTAAATTGTAAACAGTACGTTACGGTTCACAATCTTTCGACAGATTACAGTCTCGCGAGTTAGATTGTAATCTAACGGTTTTTACAATTTTACGGTTACATATACAACTGATACACATGTCTCATAATTTCAATTGAAGAGTGTACACCAATTTTAGAGTCAATCGACCCAGAAAATATTAAGTTTCACAGAAAATTCAACCCCCCATTTCACCCTCTTAGGGGTGGAATTTCGAAAAACTTTTTCATAGTGGATGCCTGCTCTTCACAAAAAATACACCGTCCAAATTTCATTTCTCTAGGACTAGCGGTTTGGGTTGTGCGTTGATATATCAGTCAGCCAGACAGGACATTGAATTTTAAATTGGGAGATGACTTTGGAAAAACTGTGATACACGTATCTCATAGTTTTAACTGAAGAGTATGTACACAAATTTTCAAGTCAATCGACTCCGAGACTAAAAAGTTTTACAGAAAATTCAACACCTGATTTCACCCTTTTAGGGGTTGAATTTCGAAAAATCCTTCCTAATTCCTTATCTACATTATAAAGGAAACTTTTGTACAAAACTTCAGTTTTCTAGGTCCAAGGGTTTGGGCTGGGCATTGATGAGTCAGTCAGTCAGGACTTTTCTTTTTATTTATATAGATTTAAATAAAACACAATAGCGTTATTTCATTCAGCATTGTTTGTGTCGCAATCTGCAAGGTTAAGCAGAAATTACCGCTGTCATGCCGTGCACTGGTGGCCGTATCTAATAAATCGAGGATCCTCCGTTAACCGTGTCGTCGTACGAATATTATGATTTATTGAAATCATTACCTATACCTACCGTGATGACCAGAAACCCTGAAAATTTGAGCACAGGATGTGGTACAATATGTGGAATTTCAATATTGCGCTGTCATTGGGTCGTGGATATCAATGTTCTGTTACGTGTGGTTTCAAAGGTATTGGGACGGAGGCTAGACGGATGACGATTTTGACAATATGATTCAACTGGTTACTCACAACATTTTTTTTTTACTCATTCATTTGAATGAGTCTATTTAAATGTCATTCTGTTTCGATTAAAGTCGCCCACACCCTGCTATTAGTCGTTGTTCGTCTATAGAAGCGGTCCCACGTGTAAATTTTATTTTATTTATTGGGGAACACAAACAGTGACACATTACATTTAATATTAAAAAAAAACAAGTTTGAGCTATGATGTCTTACCAACAAGATTTTCTTCGGAATAATAACAAAAAGTACAAGCAAAAAAAACTTAAACCTTCTTAAACCGACATTTGTCTTACCAGGGTACGAAGTGATACTTATGATTGATAATTATGTCGATAAATAACACAAAAAAACAATAATTTATAATCTTCACGTGTGAACGCAATTTGACGCTTCCGCGCGTATCCAAAGGCGTTAATTTTCAACTTAAAATAAACGGATATAAACATTGTATTAAACTAATCAAAAAACTGTTTTTTTTGGTACTTTTGTGTTAAAACTAAAGAATAAAATAATTAGTAATTATAAACGTCTTTCTTTACATAATATTTTAGTAACGAAATTGTCATCTGTTATATCAGCATTGATAATTATAAAAAAAAAATAATGATCTTGATAATTACGAACCCTGTCTAAAATCTATACTAATATTATAAAGCTGAAGAGTTTGTTTGTTTGTTTGTTTGCTTGAACGCGCTAATCTCAGGAACTACTGGTTCGATTTGAAAAATTCTTTTAGTGTTGGATAGCCCATTTATCGAGGAAGGTTATAGGCTATAAAATTTTACGCGGACGAAGGTCGCGGGCAACAGCTAGTAACTTATAAAAGTGTTTTACATTCAACAAAAGGAACAAGTCTAAACACTACATTGAACATTAAACCAAACCTTGTCCACTTTCAAAAATATTATGATCAAGAACTACTACCTCTCTCCTTAAACATCACTATACATGGATCTCTGCTCTTGTTACATGGCTATTATATTTATGTATTTATATAGATTTGTATAAGCTTGATGTATGTATATTGATATCTAATTGGTACATCACAGACTACTTGCAGTATTGTCTCTTCCTCTTCCTGTAACCCATCCAAAGGTTATCTTGAATATTGTGTCCATTTGTCCCATTGTGTCACCCTATGTGAAATGTTGTTTTTAATTTTACTCGAATGGTGTACATAATAAAGAATATTATATTCTATTTTACATTGATATAGGAATTGCATGCATTGTTCAGAATTCTCGCACGGTTACGTTGCATCGCACATCAGCGCACGTGTGGCAGACGACAGTCATGCGACACTTGCGACAGTACCGCCGCAATACTAAACTTGAAGTCGTGGAGCACTTATAAGCACTGCACCGGACGTACCAAGCAAAGCTTGTGCGATACCGGCGCGGGTAGTGGCTGCCGGGATGTCCCACAATGTGCACGAAAGTTTACTTGTAGATAAATATACTATTGGAGTTAAGAAAGTAGTACACGACAAAAGTGTCGTACAAGCGTGGAAGTAGTTTGAACTTGTGGTTAATCAGATTTAGTGAACAAGAGGGGATTGGGACACACATACACAATCCTGTATAGCGTTGTCGCTAAAGTATCTGTATTAAATAGTGACATGTACCTACAGTCTAGACCTTTATACCTGCATTGGTTATCAACTTCCTGACTTTCTAAGAAATAAAGGAAAATGGTTTAAACAAAGAAAACGTAGCCTTTTTATATTGTTGTACCATATTATCAAAACATGTATGCCCGCTTAATTAGAGAAGAAGATAATGCTAAATTAAAAGCAGATTCTATAGAGCAGAGAAAGTAGCCCTTCAGGTGGCAAAGGTACACAAGACTAAGTCTTGAACAGGTGACTCAAAGCTCACAATCGTCAAAGTGTAACACACAGACATAAAGAGCAGTTCATCTTAATGTTTGGAGGACTGAGAACAAGCCGCGGATGATGACGAGCTAGCGCAAAGGCAAAGCGACCAGTAAGCTGTGCTGTACAGAAAAGGGCAAGCTGTGATGAGAGACGCGGTGTTGTCGAGCTGTCGGGAAATGCCTTCATTCTAAAACAGTTTAATTGCTGCGCTGCGCACTGTTTAAACATTCGACGGGTCCTCGGACGGAGGAAATATTTGAAGACTAGGGTTAAAATTGAGGAGATTCATAAAAACTTTTGAATAAAATAAAATTATGATAGTTTCCTAAAAACTTGTATTTTTAGGGTTCCGTAGTCAACAAGGTACTCTTATAGTTTCGCCATGTCCGTCCGTCTACCCGCAGCTTAGATCAAAGACTCTTAGTACTAGAAAGCTGTAATTTGGCATGAATATACAGGTTAGTTACGTCGACAAAGTGGTTAAATAAAATCTCGAAAAGTATTTTTTTTAGGGTATCCTCCTGTACACGTAAAGTGGGTATTTTTTTTAGCTTATCCCATAGTGTGGGATGTATTTGGGTAGGTCTTTAAAACATATTGCGAGTTAGTCCATTTAATTTTTCGATTAAGGGATTCGTTTGTGAAATACTAAGCTTTAAAGTGAAAATTTTTGATGCTCCACGAGCTTAACGGTTGTATTTGGATGTATGAAAAAATTCACGGTGGTAGTGTATACAACATCAGTTTTAGCATAATTATGCGAAACCTGAACCACTTGTCCAGTATTTTTATGTAAAGAAACTATGTACAAAATTTCAAAACTGTATCATGAAAAATCACAAAGTTATAAGCTTGTTCTGTTACCTGGTTGTCCACACAAAAACGTGGTCACAAAGTGGCGCAGCCGCGCGCGTGCCTCCTGCGTCGTATTGAGCTCATTGATATTAATAACTTTCAGTAGATACCTAAATGATTGCGATCGGTACTTAGTGTCGCTCGGTGTCGAACTTGTAACCTTTTTAAATATTTTTGGGACAAAAGATAACATGGTTTAAAAATTATTGGAATCGATTCAGTTACTTGTTCTGAACAAACTATATTCAGGTTTCGCATATACTAAAAATAATTTTGTATAACGAAGTTAATAGGAAAACTATAACAACTAAGTAGTCTTTACAAGTTTACGAGTAATAGTCGACCAACTGATAAAATGTATTTGGATAACATATTTTCCTAAACATAATTTATGAAAACACAGGTTTTTCAACTGTAAACGTAAGTTTGTTTTTTATTATTACATTAGAAATCATCGTTCGGAGGCAAATCGAACCGTAAGTAGTGTCCGCATATTTTGATGGGCAACTATGGAACCCTACATTTTGCGTGGCCCGACACTCACTTGGCCGGTTTTATTAATAAATTGTTTAAAATATCTTTATTATAAAGCTCCAGGACCCGACAGAATAAGCAACGAAGTACTAAAACAAGCGAAACAGACAATAACACCTATTCTCAATCATCGACACAGAAACGATTCCACAGCAATGGAATAAATCTAATATAATCCTTCTGTACAAAAATGGTGATCAATACAATATCGGAAACTACCGGCCCGTAACTTTGATGTCCAACCTGTACAAAATATTTGCTAAGATCATACTCAAGCGAATGGAAGGAAAACAGTCAATAGAACAGGCAGGTTTTAGAAGAGACTACTCAGTACTTGATCATATCCATGCTGTTAGGCAAATCATTGAGAAATATGCGAAATATCAACTCATATACTATCTACCATTTTTTTTTTTTTTAATATTTTTTCCAATTTTTTTTATATATTTTTTTCTTTTTTTTATCGATTATAGCAAGGCATTCGACTCGTTAACACATATAAACATCTAGGAGGCGTTAAGAGAACAAAGGGTAGAACAAAAATATATAAGACTGATTAGAAATGTATACAAAAACAGCTCGGCGTGTATTCAGCTAGAAAAGAAAGGAGATTCATTTAAGATACAAAAGGGAGTAAGACAAGGAGATCCCCTCTGTCCAAAAGTTTGCTCCGCTGCTTTGGAAAAGATCTTCAGAAGTTTTGAATGGGAAAATCTGGGTTTAAATGTCGACGGCGCACACTTACTCACTTAAAATTTGCCGATGATATTGCGTTATTCGCAAAAACGTCAGGATATCTAAATATAATGTTAAACGAACTAGCATCTGACAGTGAAAAAGTAGGACTAAAATTAAATCCCGAAAAAACAAAAGTAATAAAAGCAGCATAAATGTAGGCGAGTCACAAATTAGCTATGGTGAAGAATATATATACCTCGGACAGCTGATATCATCTAAAGATAACATAAACAAAGAAATCGAAAGAAGGATAGCAAACAGTTGGAAAATGTATTGGGGCCTAAGGGAAGTAATGAAAGACAAAAACCTTCACAAAGAGCAAATTATTCCATGTTTCAGAATCAGAATCAGAATCAGAATTTTATTTGCTCTGAAAGTAGGTACAGGTTAGGTGTGGTGTTTGCATTCTATCAAATTTAATGTATGGAAGCCAAACATGGGCCATAATAAAAACACAACCAATAGAATTGCCATTTGCCAACGAGCAATGGAGAGAAGCATACTATGAGTAAAGAGGGGGGATAGAATAAGAAACATCAACATTAGGAAAAAGACCAAGATACAGGACGTAACCCTAAAAGTAAAAAGACTAAAATGGAAGTGGTCGGGGCACATGATCAGAGGAAAGGAGAAATGGAGCAAAATAATTACTCAATGGTACCCAAGGGAAGATAAAAGGAAAAGAGGCAGACAACAAAAAAGATGGGACGATGATATCCGGAAGGTCCGGAAGGATACAGGCACAACATGGAGTAGAGTAGCCAGAGAGAGATCAAAATGGCGTAGGTTGGGCTTCCTGCCTTTGCCAACTGGCAAACGGACTTACAGAAAGTAAAGAAGCACCAAATACGCGAATAACTTTAATTGTGTTAAATATATGTAACAGTGTAGTAGTGTAAGAAACATAATTGTATATCTGTTGTCCGAATAAAAAGGCTTTATTATTATTCCTTTATTTATTTTCTTTACATATAATTCACATTTTTAATACAAAAAATTTAGAAAAACATAAAAGTAGTAGCCCACCGGCATCGGGAACAGGGTCCGAGCTACCGGTGGTCAGAGCTCTTAAGAGAGGAACCTCCTAACGATACGCGCCGTGTACAGAAGTACTGCTATTATTATATATTATGCCCGCGGCTTCGCCTGCACAGGGTTCGGGAATTGCCCACGGGATCTTACTTCTGGGATAATAAGTAATATTTGTGCTTTATCAGACTATAATCTATCTCTGTGCCAAGTTTCAATTAGATCTGTTCAGCCGTTCTGGCGTGATTGAGTAACAAACATCTATACATCCAAACTTTTGCATTTATAATAGTTTATGTAAGATGTATGTGTAATATTAGTTTTTACTTTCAAAGTTGAATAGGTAATAAAGAGTAGTTAGTGTAAGTATTTTATTTGATTTGAGTAATACGCTACTCGCGTTTTTTAAATGTACTTACTTATAACTTGCAAATATTAGGTCATAGTAATATCAATTACATTACATTTGTGAAAAATTACAATAATATCTTGGTATATTCATATCTAGGTTTGAGATTAGACACCGGTGACGACCATCAAATTATTAATTAGGAATCAATTTATAGACATAATACTTTTACATAATATTTAATATCAATGTCGTGTATCACGAGTTAATGCAAAAACGGGATTCTACATACAACGTGAAACAGATTAAGCGCAATACCTCAGACACCTCAATTAGAATATTAAATTATAAGTCTAAAATAACATCCGTAATTAAATAAATTTAAACCAAACCTAGTCTTTTTTATAAAATAGTAATCCTTACTAAACGCAAAACGTATGTGCAACAACATCCCTGCACACATACTCATGCAATGTTAGCGGCCGACGCGACACGCACACGAGCGCCCGCCAGCTGACCATAGCTGTAGGCAATAGATGTGCGTTAGTTCAATGAACGAATTTTACGTACCTAAAATATCACAGACTGATATTATGAATAACTTTTGATACTTCATTGAGTTTACCGTGTAATGATTGATAATTTTCTACTCTACTTTAGGCTTAGTAACGGGATGCATTTAAAACAGTGATATTTAAAGACGGCGTGTTTAAAAGATTTGAATCATAATATTTACAGTGATAAGAATACAATCGTATTGATAGGAAGAAGTAGGTACTTACAGAACTATTTACACTTTACACTTAGGTTATTAATTTGCACTATTTCTGCGATCCACTTTCATTAAAGTTTCAAAATGACCACTGCCTTGTTCTATGCACTTATTTGCACGCTTTCTTAAATTGAATTTCAATTTTGTAAGCACTTCAGTATCACTTTTCACCGTCACAAATGCTTGTTCAATTTTTGTTTCTAGTTACCTATGCTGGAACGAATCCACACGACAAGCATATGGATTCTCATGCCAACACGCGTGAAGGTATTCTCGTCCGTCCAAAGAATGTTTTGTTGCCAGTTCTCCAACAACCACCTACTGAATTTCAGTCGTGGCAAGTTGTCAGCCGGCGTTAGGTCTTGACACCGTCGAAGATGGAACGGGTGTTCACCATCAGCACGCAACGTTCGCCACACATACATGTGGCTGCAGTCGAACTGGGGTGCCTCTTCTCTCAAGCTGTCCTCTGGATGTTCGTCGAAATGGTCGAGAATACGCTCTTGCAGACGAGTAGTTCAAAGCCGTATTAGGAAGGAACGTCCCAGAGTTCCTCAGTCGCTGAGTTGCAGCCAGCATCGACCTGGCGCTCACACTGCAGCCAAAACGGTCATTGAACTCCCGACAAGCTAACGAGACATTATCAAGACAGCGAGCCAGGGTCCTAACCATCTCCGTGTATTGTATATTGGTATACCGGAAAGCCATCGCGCGCGGAAACAAAAATGTCACGCATGGAAATAAAAGGACAACTACACTACGTCACTACCGGCGGATGACTAGCTTTTAATGTTAGGTACTCATGTTATTCGGCGTGTGTGTCGGCATTTCGCATAAACGTCAAAGAGGTTGCCAACAAATGCTTTATCTCTTTGCAATAAGTTCTAAATTTCTTCAAATTAAATAATTTAATTGTGTGTAGAGCGACTCTGATGACCAACTAAGTTTGGTCGTGCATTGAAATAAGCCTTACTCATTGGAGATAAAGTTGGAATTCCTTTAAATTACCTATTTATTTGACGCACACCACTTTTAATGTGAAATGCATTGATATTATTTACGTGTGTATATTACGAGCTATGGGCGAACTACAAATAATGTCGTGCATTTTAGTAGCCTTTATTGCTCTGAGTTAAGGTTTCTATTTCCTTGAATTAAGGATTGTATTAATTCATGTTTGATTGTATTAGTCATGATACTGTGTTTCTAATTTAAGTTATTTAAAAGATTTTTCCGTCAAAATTTAACACCTATTTTTTATGACGGAAATCGATTCAGAAGCCGATTCTGAACCAACTACTTTCAGGAATTGCGTTTATTCTGTTACACGTTGTATATTTACAGACACGTCTACCTCAGAAAAATCCCACCTTCTTACTAATGGGTAAATACTCCCGCCCCGCACGCCCTGCGTAACACTGCGCGTTATGCGCCCGTCTACGTGAGTTTGGAACCCCTCTGGTGGGGGATGATTTTGGAAAAACTGTGGTACACGTGTCTCATAATTTTAAGTGAAGAGTGTGTACATCTATTTTCGAGTCAATCAACCCAGAGAACATTAAAATTTCATAGAAAATTCAACCACTCATTTAACCCTCTTAGGGGTGGAATTTCAAAAAACCCGTTCTTAGTCCATACCTACTCTTTACAAAGAATACACCCTTCAAATTTCATGTATTTAAGACCAGCGGTTTAGGCGTTGCGTTGATATATCAGTCAGTCAGTCAGGACTTTGAATTTTATATGTATAGATTAAAATATCTTAATCTTCTAACAACAGTCAATCGATCTGTTTGAGTCACAACAACTAAAATAACAAGATATGTTCTGGTTGAAACGATGTTACATGTTATTTGGTTTCCATAGCGAACGTAGGTGACCTTATTAAAATATATTTGAAACAAACGATCTGACTTCGATTTCATTCAAACACTTGTATAGACATCCAGAGACATTGGCATAGTATAAAAATAATTCAAATATTCAGTTCCCCAGAATAGAAGCGTCCCTTTGTGTACTGGCCGCAGCGACCGGAGTAATGGAGTAATGACGTCATCACGCGCACGCCTCGACACACGACGCCGTGACGTCATTACGTCATTACTCCTTACATTGTGTCAATCTTGTGAACATTTGAACAAGTCGCTTACTACCTGTTAGTAATTGGGCTTTCTTGCACGTAGCTACACGATTAACAAACTTATCGATTCAATTCTAAAATTCATTTTCATTCAATCTGTGTCATTAACAATTTGTGTCAGAAATAAGTGCGTGACTATTGTCGCTTTGTGCGAAGCTATTCCAAATCCAGATGTTTCGTATATGGAAATTCGATTAAATATCGACATTGGATGTCGCCGTTCGAGCTAAAAGGAAAAGTCTGTACGAAGACAAGATAGTATTCTTCTTAATACAAAACGTTTTACAAAAACACATGAGGAAAAGAATTCGTCCAATTGTGCGAACTGTTGCAAAAACATATTTATTTCCTTAACAAGAATTTTTTTCCGACAGAAGTAGGAAATGACACGTTGGGTCTACTTAACACGATTGGATACTGAACTAAATGCATAATTAAATAGAAGGACAACCCCATAGCAGAAGAATCTCATTCACATAAACAATCATAAAAGTGTCTATAGCTAAAGTCTTACATACAATTCTGAATCAACGATGTACTACCTAAACCTCAGTAAAAAACAACTAATTTTTTGTTACTTTTTGTGTTCTATAAACTTCAATAAGTTTTGTATGAAATGGAACTGCTGTGGTTCATGGCATATTACTACGTCTGAATGGAACTCGGAGATAGCGTACACATTGGAGATGCGTCAAGCTGGGGGCTGTAGCGAAATCGTAGCGCTACGGTGCTACGCCGTAGCATATCGTAGCATTGCGTGCCGTCTAAAGATATGGCGCTAAGCTGAGGTTTGCTGTTACAATACATTTTTGTTATCAGTTAAGAATTTCGTTCACATTATTTTATTTATGGTTTTGTGAAAAATATTTACTTTTTTTCTCGTTTCTTGAAATAAATCTAACCTAATATTATAAATATAAAAGTGAAGTTGTGTGTTTGTTTGTATGACAAGATTAACGCCTTAACAGTTACACGGATTTGGATAAAATTTGGCACAAGTATAGACCACGACTACGCTAGGATATAACGATTTGTATCTTGATAGTACCTTTACGTGTGAACATTACGCGGAACAGAACGCAGGTGAAGCCACGGACTAAAGCTAGTTAGATATACCTGCATGTGAATAAATTTAATGACACTTCCTTTAATTTGAATTTGCTGCGCAATCACTTAATGTCGTTTCTTGTGTAAGCTGTGGTAGTAAGTTGATCTATGGAAGGATGACACATAGGTTGGAGGGTTATGTTATCGGTTGTCAGACGAGTGTACTACAAAGAAAACGTTAAAATATTATAGGTAAAGAAATTTGTGAAATTATAGCTTTAAATGTTGTTTCTCTTTTCAGGTAAGATTTGTAATTAGTTGCATTAGACGTGCATAATCTAAAAGAGAAATATGAAAAGCATTGTTTAATAAAATATTCTTAATATGGATTTTATTTTGCAGTTCCAAAGCTAAATTGTAATTTTCAGATAATGCCAGGATTTATTCCGTTAAGCACGTACATCATGTGGGCAGACGATGGGTTTCGTGCTATGAAAACATACTGGGTGCGATACACTGTTTCTAGCAAAACTAACGAATTACTTGAGATTACAACTTAACACAATAACACGGAGCACAATGAATCGGGTACAGTACCAAGACGTCTCAACTCCACCGCGATCCGACATTGACTGTCGCCCTCGCCTCAAACTGCACTTCAGGGCTCTGTAGAAGTACGCTGTGTTGTCTCAGGTAAGTAGGTCGCGTGAAGTCAATAACCGGATCCGACATATACATTTAAAACTACCAACTCTGGTGTAACACAGTAACGAGCTCTCTCAGTAGCTCGCGAAGTGTTGCGAGCAAACAGCGGCCACTCACTATCTGAACCCGGTAAACTTGTAACTTTTACGTTTGATTGACCGATCACCGCTCACGCAATCTTAGGCACAAAGTTATATTATATATCTTCGATCTTTAGATCTTTCAATATCTCGTGCTTTTATGGACTATTTGGACTAGCGAGTTTTCAAGGCGCACAATTTAAATTGCGCGGAAGTATTTCAGCCGGTACGTCAGTTAAAACGAAGAGCGTTGAATCTGCAGTGTATAAAGAGCCATCACACAGGTATGAGTGACAGATACGACGGTTTACAAAGCTGATCATTTTGATAAACTCAATGTGAAAATATAGATTATCGTCCTGTACTGATACAGTAAAGTGGTCTAACCAAGGGGATTGCACTCCTGACTCGACTTTGACATGTAATGATCTGGTCGTCATATCAGCCCTGAATCGCCCATTGCTGGCTATAGCCCCCCCCATTTTTCTGCCACACTTACCGGTTCTGTGTGTGCCTTATCCAGGTGTTTCCCGCGACTTTGACGATATCGTCGACCCAGCTTTAGGGTGGACCTGATTTCTTCTCGCCAATCTGCTGGTATAATTGTCAAAGAGTGGTGTCTGCAGGCAGTTCGCTGTCCGGTCAGCTCGGTTTGACCGCACCTTCAAAGGATCGAATGGCCTGACGTCTATTTCAAGGCATCTAATCCTAACAACACAATATTACACTCGCCACATGATACTACACATCGATAATAGTTGCTGAAAGCTAATTAATTTATAATTAATCCGTATAGCATCCATATCCGATAATTTGATTGGCAGTTGTTAATTGGGTCAACCAATCAAAAGTGATTATGAGACTATTGGAATTGAAATATTTGACAGCACAATAGTACACACCAACCTACAGGCTAAAACGGTGAAATGAAAACACAACATATACTAATATCATTAAGGCGTAACTCTGTCTGTCTGTAACTTGTTCACGCCTTGACAGCTGAATGGTTTTCGGTGAAATTTGTAACAAGTAGACCATGATCTAGGTTTGTACAAAGGATACTTTTTATCCCTGAAATATGTTCCATTTGGGATAGTGCCGACCTACACGAGAGTAAAACCACGGCAGCGCTAGTATAACATAACAATATAATATTTATAATTGTGGAACACTATAAACAGCTCCTCAGTAAATAAACTTCAGCTTCGAACTGGAGGTCTAATAGATACAAAACTTTTATTCTTGCTATATTAATAGCAATAAACATAATTGACCTCCATTAAAAGATTCTGTTTCGTTTGTTTATCCTTTTAGCTTATTGTGTTGTCTCACATTATTCCATATATCTGTAAATGTTGACCTTGGTTCGAGAAAAGATAACACTTTGTTCAGGAGCCGCAAGACTCAAGAAATGTTACAATAAACATTCAGTATAATTATCACAAAGTAAAACGAGTTTTTTCTACAAACCAGATAAGATCGCACAGCCGAGCAATTAAAGAGAGTGCTCCGAAATGTTTTCATGAAGAAGAGCGCGATGTGGATATAGTGAAAAAATTGTACCGCCTTGGTATATGACCAAAGCGATATAAAGTAATGAGAATGTCGGCCGCTGAATGTCACACGGCTGATATCCGAAACATCGGCAGTACGAATGCCCACCGAAACACTATTACTGTCCGTGATGAACACACTGTTCTCAACGGGCACGGGTACATACATACTCAATCAAATAAACGTGGAATCAATTATATTTCAATGAGTACGGATGAGGTCAATGACGACCACATTAAAGTAGTTTTTAATGTAAACATGAGTACAGCTCCGTGGGAGCGCAGCGCTTGCATATTTATTGAAATAAAGCAAACTGTACGGAAACCTAGTCACCTTTTAATATTTATTAGTTTGTAAGAGAAAATGTAAATTTGCGTAAGTCTAAAATAGGAAATTGCGGGATGTTGCCGCTACGCCCGGATTTTAAGTTTTATACCTTATAGTTTTGTTGACCTCGTATTTTAAATTAATGTTACTATGTCAACTACTTTTAGAAAATGTATCGTGAGTTTTATTTTACATAGTATCGCGACTATCGTCTGACCGCGATCTCTGAAATTAGCTGTTTTAGATTGCGGATAACGTACCGAACGTCTATTAATTATTTATAACACAAATTCCTGATATCTAATCAACGCCTACTAACACTACGTGTATTAAATCAGTTTCCACACGTATCTAGTACGGAGCAACTTTCAAAATCGTCGCTATAGATGGGCCCAATACGTACTTCCTCAAGATTTATTACAACAGCGCCGTCCTTCGTGCAAACTACTCATAACATACAAAAGTAAAGGTACTCTCCAACAACTTTCTAAATTTTACATACATACATAATCTCACGCCTTTTTCCCATAAGGGTAGACAGAAACCCCAGAATACAACCTGCTACCATACTTCATTCAGTGTATGTCCGTCTAGGGCGTCTCCTCCTAGCGTTGCCATTCATAGCTGCCTTGTAAATTACCTTTTGTTAGTCGCCTTTCACTCATACTCTCCATATGACCAAACCATCTAAGCTTATTCTTTTCAATTTTTGTCACTACATCTTCTTTTCTCGTAAAACCTCATTCCTCAATTTATCATTCAGACTTACATGACAAATGCTTCGCAAGGAACACATTTCCACAGCATTCATTCTAAGGGTGTAAAAAGACCCTTAAGACAACCGAAAGGCACTTGTTCTCCCCGTCTTTGCGATCATTTTTTTGTTCTAGACCATACCTGGGAACCTTATACTTACGGAGATATTGGGGGTCAAAGATTCAACTTTTTCAAAGGTTTTTTTTAAATACATGTTTTTAATGTAAGATTTTTACTTTACACACCTCCACGACCCCCGTACTATTCAATCCATCCATCAGCACAATGCTATGAGTGCTGTCCATCCAGACCTACCGTAAAACGTGATTTCTTTTTTACCCCAAAAAAAATAATCGATTCCCAGCCATAATTTAATATAATTTATAATCCCCGCTTAGACGTGTTTGTAAACGCTCCGCAGTTTTTATTCATAGAAAGTGAATTTACATATTTTTTCTCAAGTTAATACGTTTGTATATAAGGTCTAACTATTCATACACGAAATATTTTCAGGCAATCATGTAACGGATATAACGAAGCCATTTCAAGGGATTATTTTTTTTTATCTGAGTAGCTCCTTATTTTTGAACATCCATTACGCTAGTTTACTACGTCGTATTTACCTAGTGTCATTGTTCGAATATGAGAGTAAAGATTTTATGCAAACAGACTCGAATTTTTTTAGAATTATAGTAATTTCGTGAAAAATAACACTCGGATAATTTTTTTTTTCTTTGCTTTGGCGACTTTATGACTTATAGAAGTTACTCTTAAAATATTTCGTGTATGAATAGTTAGACCTTATATAGTCAAAAACTGACTTATAAACAACTCTGTGTAAAAGAATAGCAATATGCAAAGTGACTCCAACTAAATTGAGCAAAAAACGGTTCAAAATAGTCGTTAAAAAGTGGACTTCGTTGAGTTGTCTTTGTGTACCGAGTGTGCGAGCGACCTTTATAGTGAAAGGAAGGTTACTCTACCAACATTGTCATCTTAGTTTTGGCATTAGTTGACCTATTTCAACAACTATCACTATGGCACGCGTGGTTCCGAGGCGATCGTGTGGATTGACGTGTCATAGAGCGGCAGTTCGATTCCACCACAGTACAATACTTTTTGGATGTTTGTATACATGGTTATTTACAATCTCAACATTTATTGAACATTTTTAACATATAACGTATCACAGAATTTTGTAATACCACAAGAGTAATTCGTGATTCCTGAGAAGAAGAATGAATTCAGTGTCGCTGAAACGCACGCCTCCTAAAACTACCAAAACTGGTGAACAAAACTTAACAGCCCCAACTATTGCACAATCCGGATCTGCCCCGAATCTAACTGAATATACTGAATTTACTGTGGAGCGTAACAGTAAGCGGCGCAAACGCGAAGATGACACTATGTCCTTCATGGACGAGATACGCGAGCTGTTAAAATCGGCCACGGCTCAGACAGACAGCAAGTTTCTGGCACTTCAAAAATCTATGGAAGAAATTATTTTCCAAAACAAGGAAATCAAAAAATCCTTAGATTTTACCACCAAACAGTATGATGATATGGTGTTTAAGATTAATCAAATTGAGTCCAAGCGTAAAACTGACCGTGATTACATAAGCCAACTCGAGGACAAAGTTGAAAATTTGGAGCGTTTGTTGTCTTTATCCAAGTTAGAGGTTAGAAATATACCAAAACTGGAGGGAGAAAGTAAAGAAGATCTCTGTAAATTGATTACGCAGACCACGAGCGACTTAGATATTCCCTTGCAACGCCAGGAAATCAAAGATATTTACGGCATAAATAAGAAAAATGGTACATCCCCAATCATTGTCGACTTTATCAGAGTCACTACAAAAGATAATATCCTGAAAACTTCACGAAACTTCAACCAAAAAAATAGAAAAAATAAGTTAAATACTAACCATATAAAACTAACAGGTGCTCCTAAACCGATCTACCTCTCAGAGAGCCTCACTCCAAAATCGCAACGGTTATTTTACTTGGCACGGAAATTTGCCACAGAGAATCACTTTAAGTTTTGCTAGACTTCACTGGGCAGAGTATTTCTTCGTCAAGATTTGGGGAACAAAAATTTTCTGATCAAATGCGTAGCAGATCTTAATAAAACCGAGCTAGCGAAATGACTAGATTTCAAACTGCATAGATCTCTATTCACTCCAGTTTTAACTTCAACTTTAGTTTTAATTTTAATTTAAGTTTTAATTTCAAATTTAGTTGTAATTTCTATTTTAACGTTGTTCTTATTGTATTTGCCTTTTACTAATTTCTTTAGAATAAATTTGTATTGCACCACTAAGGTAATCAGACACACAAACACAACTGTCAGACGCTGCGCTCAGGATTTACAAACACCGAAACAAACCCCAGGGAACATAACAAATTACACTCTAACATACACCATCAGTCTCAAAATCACACATTCTACACACACATTCACATCATTTCAAAACATATACAACATTAGTTTTAGTATATGCGAAACCTGATACACGTGTCTAGTAATTTAATGTAAAGAATCTATGTACAAAATTTCAAAACTGTATCATGAAAAATCACAAAATTATAAGTTTGTTCTGTTACATAGTTGTGCGCTCAAAAATGTGGTCACCACGCGCGCTTCCAGCGTCGCCTTGAGCTCATTAATAATAATTTGGCAGTAGGTACCTAAATTATTGCGATAGGTACTCAAAGTCGCTCGGTGTCCAACTTTTTACTTTTTTTAATAAATTTGGGAAAAAATATAACATGATTTAAAAATTATTGGAATCGATTCAGTTACTTATTCTGAACAAACTATAATCAGGTTTCGCATATACAGACAGCTTGCATATTTCATCACCGCCTTTTAAATATAAAAACTTTTACAAATGGCTAATAACGCAATTCACCTAATAAATAACATCGATGAACTCTCTGTATCAGTGACGCATACATGCACTCCGGAACAAACGCAATCGTATTTGATAAACCAAAATAAATACCTGAAAGTTTTCTCACAAAACATTCGTTCAACAAATTGTAACTTCATAAACTTACAAACTCTAATGCATCGTATCTCACCTTGACTGTGATGTAATAGTCCTGACCGAATGTTGGCTCCCATGTTCTAGCAACTCAATTCTTCCGATTCTTCTAAATTATACAGTATTTAAAACAACAAAGCAAATAAACCAAAGTGATGGCGTCGTGGTCTATATTAAGTCAGAAATATAAGCGGTATGTGAGGAACCAGACCTGTACCAATCTGCCTCGGGATTAATAATAAAAATGATTCCTGACGTGGTTTTACTGTGTATCTATCGCTCACCGTCAGTAGATAACAAACATAACTTCCTGTCAGCCCTCAATAGCATACTTCCATAGCTCCATAGCGTCGGAACAGTTGTGATAGCGGGTGACATAAATCTCGACATCAAACCTTCTTCTCTTGATATACGGTTCCAAGAGTATTTGAATTGCCTTGCTTTCAATGGTTTTCTCCCAGCACATACGATCGCAATCAGGAGCAAAAATTGCCTGGACCATATTATTCTGAGAACAAGGGGTCACCCGCACTCACATTGGTCTATGATTCTACGGTTACCGACCATGGTTCTTCACTACTTTGTCTGGATAGCAAACGTAGGAATACGTTAGTAGTTAGTAAAGTCACCACTACGTCTACCATAACAAAAATAATTATGAGGCACTTGGTGCATCAATCTCAAACATAGACTTCGACCCTATTTTCAATACAACAGACGCCAATACCGCTCCGACAAATTCATTGAAATACGGACCTCAGCCCTATCGGAACCCGCGGCGATCGCCTCCATCATGGCGTCAGCGGAGGCCAGATATGCGGGGCCCTCGTCAAATGAAGTGGCCGTAGTGCGGGCGGAGGTCGCTCGCCTGACGGCCGCCACGGAGCTTCTCCAAGAGGAGAATAGGAAGCTCCGAGCAGACCTGGCCGGTAGGCGCGAGTCCGGCTCTCGCAAGGCGCCGCAAAAGCCAGCAGGCCAGCAGCGACCAAGCCAGCCCGTGCCGGTTGAGAACCAGGTCCTGAACCTGGTTCAGCAGGAGCCGGCTGCCTTCCAGGGCATTGTCCTGCGCCCCCCCTGGCGGCAAACAGGGCACCCCCGAGCCCGATGGTGGCCACATATGCGGCTGCAGCGGCGTCCGCACCGGGGCCGTCCGGCCTGCTCTGGCGAAACCGGCTCCGGCCAAGAAGACGGCTGCCTTGAGGCAGGGCAAGGCGGCGGCCCAAAAGACGGGCAAGGCGGCGAATGTGCCAGCGCCAGTCGCGAGACAGGCGCCACCGCCGCCCCCCGCGTCCCATTAAGCCTTCCGCGGCCGAGACCGGGTGGCAGGTGGCCGGAGAAAGGACGAGGGAGCGAAAGGCGGCCAAAAAGGCCAGGAAGCGGGAGCGGAAGCGCCGGCAAAAGGAGCGGGGCGTCGCGGCTAGGCTCAGCGTCCCGAAAACCGCAGCTGTAGTGATTACACTACAGCCGGACGCGGAAAAGAGGGGTGTGAGCTACCGTGACGTGCTCGCTAAGGCGAGGGCGACGGTAGATCTCGGGGAGCTCGGGATCACCGGGGGCCTCCGCCTTAGAGTCACCGCGACAGGGGCTCGAGTGCTGGAGATCTCCGGCGAAACCCGTGGCTCGTCCGCTGACTCTCTGGCGGAAAAGCTTAGAGCGTCCCTAAATGTGGACGAGGCCCAAGTGCCCAGGCCCGTCAAATGCGCAGACCTGCGTCCTCCTGGGTCTGAACCACTCGGTGACCGAGGAGGAGGTGGTGGCCGAAGTCACCAGGACCGGTGGGTGAACTGCCGAGCAGGTCAAGGCAGCCACCTTACGCCCGGACCTGTCGGGCATGCGAACTGTAACGGTAAGCTGCCCTGTGACGGCGGCGAAAGCCATTGTGGAGGGCCGAAGGCTCTTGGTGAGCTGGGTGTCGGCGCAGGTGAAGCTGCTGGAACCCAGACCACTGAGGTGTTTCCGCTGCCATGTGGGGCACCATGTGTCGGTCCGGTGCACCTCGGAGGTGGACCGCAGTGGCCTGTGCTTCCGCTGTAGCCAGCCCGGTCACAAGGCCGCGGCTTGCTCCGCCGCGACGCTCTGCGCTTCATGTGCGGTAGCTGGCAAGCCGGCCGATCACCGGGCAGGGATTAAGGCCTGCGGTACACCCGCCAAGACCAGGGGCAACGCAAGGCCCTCCACCACCACCTCCAAAACCCCCACCGTCGCCACCACCGCAGCCGCCGCCACTGTCGCCGCCACTGCCGCCACTGCTGCAACTTCTGCAGCGGGGCCCTCGCAGGTGGCCCGGGAGGGGGCTGAAATGGAGTGCCAATAACGGCCCCATTACGCCTTCTCCAGGCGAACATCAACCACTGTTCCTGCGCTCAGGATCTGTTGATCCAGATCATGGCGCAGTGGTCGATTAACATCGCCGTGGTCGCTGAGCCTTACTTTGTTCCGCCCAGGGATGACTGGGTGGAGGACCTTAGCGGCTCAGTGACCACTCCACCCAGACCTCAAGCACGCCGGTCCTACAGGCCCCGAGTGCGGTCCGCGATGGGCGCTGAAGCAGCTAGACTGGGAGCTCCTCCTGGAAGCCTCGATCGTGCAGGCCAGGGTGTGTGAGGCGCCAGCCATTGAGGCGGAGCTGTACGAGGAGTACAGAGCGGCGAAGACCGCCCTCCAAGAGGCTGTCCGGCGGAGCAAAGGATCTGGGCCGCGAGAAAATGCTGGAGTCTGCACTAGATCCGTGGGGGCGACCTTACAAGATGGTGCTAGACAAACACCTCACCTGGGCCCCCCCGCTGACGCAGAGTCTCCGGCCTGAGCTCGTGGAGGACGTAGTGAGCGCTCTGTTCCCTTCGCGAGGGAGGCATCCTTCCCCGCCTATGGCTCCGCCGCCACATGCAGTGCCGGAAGCGGACTACACCAATGATGATGACGACGTTTCGGAGGTGACTGGGGTAGACCTGAGAGTGGCGGTACGTAGGCTGAAAGCCAAAAATACCGCCCCGGGACCCGATGGCTTGTCTAGCAAAGCTTGGCCTCTGAGGCTCTCGGGCCCCGACTGGAAGGGCTGCTAAGCGCATGCTTGGAGAGAGGCCAGGTCCCGCTTCGTTGGAAGACGGGGAAGCTGGTCCTCATCCGGAAGCCAGGGCGCCCTGTGGACTCTCCGTCCGCAGGGCGCTCGACGGTGGACGCCATCATGCGCGTGAGAGCCCGACGACGGGGGACGTGGTGTCCCGGGGCGGAGTCGTCTTGGCGGTGTCTCTAGACACTGCCAACGCCTTCAACTCCATGCCCTGGAGCTGCATTGGGGAGGCACTCCGGTGTCACCAGGTGTCGACCTACCTTTGTCGTGTGGTCGGGGACTACCTGACGGGTAGCGCCGTCATCTACCCCGGTTGGAGCGGAGAATGGAATCGGCGAGAGATGTCGTGCGGTGTTCCACAGGGATCGGTTCTGGGGCCGGCCTTATGGAACATCGGTTACGACTGGGTGCTGCGCGCCGACCTCCCTAGTACTGGCACAAGGGCGACACGCTGGTACTGGCACAAGGGAGGTCGCACGAGGCGGCGGCCGATAACATGACACGCAGGGTTGCGATAGTCGTAGAGAGGATCCGGCAATTGGGTCTCGAGGTGGCATTGCATAGGTCCGAGGCCATGTTCATGGCCATTTTCATGGGCCTCGGAATGCGCCACCGTCGGAATCCCTACTGACGGCAGGAGGGGTCTCCATCGGCGTCGGGCTGACGTTGAAGTACCTTGGACTCGTCCTCGACAGCCGGTGGAACTTCGTGGAGCATTTCCGACGTTTGGCTCCCAAACTGAAACGGACCGGGGCGGCCTTCAAGCGGCTCTTGCCCAATCTGAGGGGTCCGAACGCCTCCTGCCGGAGGCTCTTCGCGGGGGTCGTGCGGTTCATGACCCTTTACGGGGCCCCGGTGTGGGCGCGTTCTTTGAGGTGGCAAGCCGCCCACTACCTGAACGCGCCCCAAAAGGTGATAGCCCTAAGGCTAGTCCGGGGGTACCGCACGATCTCCGGTGAGGCGGCGAGCCTCCTTGCTGGATTGCCGCCATGGGTTCTGGAGGCGATAGTCCTCGCGCGCCTTCACGAATGGCGCGCGGAGGCACTACGTCGGGGAGAAACTCCGCTGCCGCGGCAAATCGCCGCTCAGCGGACAGACCTCCGGCGCGATCTCATGGTGACATGGAGAGAACGACTGTCGCAACCCCGTGCAGGGCACGCGACCATATTGGCGATAAGTCCCCTCTTTGAGGTGTGGCTAGAGAGGCGCCACGGCGCCGTCACCTTCCGCCTGACGCAGGTCCTCACCGGACACGGTTGTTTCGGGAGGTTTCTGCACCGAATCGGGTAGGAGGAAACGCCTGGGTGTTTCCATTGTGAGGATCGTCCGGAGGACACGGTGCAGCACACTGTGGAGGTCTGCCCCGCTTGGTTGAAGCAGCGCCGTGTCCTCGTAGAGGCGATTGGCGGCGGCGATCTCTCGCGCCCGGCCCTGGTGCAAGCCATGGTCCGGAGCGAGAGGGAATGAAAACACCTCCTTCTGAGAAGCAGTCAAGCTAGTGAAGGAGGTGGCGGGACGTGAGAGGGAAAGAGCCTCACGTCCCAGCCGCCGCGGGAGACGCCCTGGGCGTCGGGGGTCACGTGTTGGCCCCCGGCCACCGTAGGCGCGGGCCTGTGGATGGCGAGTTATGGGCTAGCTCGCCGTCCAGCCGTCTTATGACGACAGGTCGTGTCGACGGAAAACACTGTTATTAAAAAAGTGGCTGCAAAACAGAAGATTCTTAAACCCTGGATAACTCCCGGCTTGCTAAGGTGCATGAGAAACAAAGATGCCATGCACAGAAACCTCACGCAGTCTCCGGATAACGAAACATTAAATGTAACCTACAAACGATACAGAAACTTTTGTACAAAAATTCTTAAAAAGGCAAAGAGGCTCTTCGATGCGGAAGAACTCAGAAAAGCAAGCAATAACCCAAAATCACTCTGGGATACCATAAAGCGAATAACAAACACCACGAAAACTACACACTCATCCACGCAATTACTATCCTCATCACCCACACCCACACAGTCATGTAACGATGTGAATTCCTTTTTTGTCAACATTGGCAAGAGACTTGCAGATGACGTTATAAAAACGAGATCCTCACAACAACCACCTATCCCACAAAACAGTTCTGCAAGTTCATCCTTTGTCTTGATAGAACTGACCCAGAAGAAATTATATCCACCATAAATTCACTGAGACCAAACGCGGCTGCAGGTTGGGGTGGCATATCACCTATAATATAAAAGAAATTTTCCACCACTCTGGCGCCTGTTTTATGCCCTTTATTCAATATTTGTTTTGAAACAGCAGTTTTTCCAACTACTTTCAAAAAGGCAATAATTTATCCAATCTTCAAGGGGGGTGACGGAACTTTGCCGAATAACTATCGTCCTATAGCTGTTCTAAGGTTCTTGAAAGCTTGATAAACAAAAGATTGGTTAGATACCTGGAGCATTGTAAGATAATCTCACAACAACAATATGGCTTTCGCAAAAATAAATCAACCTGCGACGCAGTTCATGACCTTTGTCATAGATAATATCAATAAAAATAAAAAGGTATTTACAATATTCCTAGATCTCGCGAAAGCGGTCGACACTGTTCCCGTTTCCACACTCTTAATCAAACTTGAGAAAATAGGCGTCAGGGGGCTACAACTGGCTCTTTTCCAAAGTTACCTATTGTTGTGTATGCCGAGCGCAGGAGTGCGGGCTGCGCCCCGCACCACCCCGCCGGCCGCGCCTTGCGGGTTACTTATTGAATATATTAGTGTGCAACAGACTAGCGAGTTTGATTGACGTACCACTACCCCTGTCACTTCCGTATCCAACACGTGGCGACGAGGATGGGATGGGTTTGGGTTTGCAGAGAAATCAGTATTCTATTCGGCAACACAGCGACCAGGTGAATTGCACACTCAATGGGCAGCCAGGATTAGAGGATTGGCAACTCACTGTGCATTCAAGAATTTGGAGGAGGCCTTGCTGGACAAATTCATCATGGGCATGGCACCAGGACACGAACGGGACAAACTTTTCGTACAGGACCAGCGGGAGCTGACCCTCGCGAAGGCCATCGACTTGGCAGAGAGCGTGCGCTGTGCGCGCCAGGCCTCGTCGCAGGCAGCACCAGGCGCCAGCGGCGCCGGCGCAGGCCCCGACGGCGTGTTCAACATCTCCAAAAAGGAAAAGTGCAGTGTGTGCGGTTTTACAAATCATAGTTCTAATCAGTGTCGTTACAAAAAGTATAAATGTAAAAAGTGATAACGGCACTTCTTTCACATCAACAGAATTTCAAGACTTTTGTAGACTTAACGGTATAGAGCACGTCTTATCTCCGGCTTACCATCCCTCTAGTAATGGACAAGCCGAGAGTTTCGTGAAAATAGTAAAAAAAGGGTTTAAAATTATCATTTTGGAGGGCTGCAATAAGAAGAATATACACGAGAAAATTGCAAAATTTTTATTTGACTACAGGAACTCTAAAAACAGTACCACTGACAAATCACCCGCGGAGATAGTATTCGGGCGTGCGTTGCGCTCACGCCTAGATTTATTGAACCCTAACGCGCCATCACCTTCGTCCACAGAACTAACGCGAACCGTCGCACACAATCAGTCCTTACAGGCTAAGTACTACCGAGGGAAACACAGGTTAGACTTTAAACAAAATGATAAAGTATGGATAACCAAAAATATTAATAATAAAAAAATCTGTTGGATACAAGGAATCATTAGAAAGAAAATCGGCAATATTATGTACAGAATCTACGTGCCACATTTAGGATGTGAAGTCACGAGGCACATGGATCAAATAAGGAAATCACTACACACACTTCCGAGCGACAACCAAGACTGGAACCCAGATGTGGTGCCTGATGTGGAGCCACTTAATACTTCTCACCCCGAGCCAATAACGCAGCTAGAAGGGGGAGAAAGGACGACGATGCCAAGTACTCTGGTGACTCCTCCGCGAGCAGCCGCTAGATCTCTAAGGCGACAGGCAATTAGTCCGATCTTCACGACACCTACAGCGGGTCAGCACGGCAGCGACGATGATGATAACGAACCAACAGATTTAACAATAGAATAAGTTTAGTAGTAGGAAATAGATTAAAAGTATGTCCTAGCTTATGGGGAAGGGATGTTGTGTATGCCGAGCGCAGGAGTGCGGGCTGCGCCCCGCACCACCCCGCCGGCCGCGCCTTGCGGGTTACTTATTGAATATATTAGTGTGCAACAGACTAGCGAGTTTGATTGACGTACCACTACCCCTGTCACTTCCGTATCCAACACCTATCGAATCGTTCGCAAAAAGTCAGGATCGATGGCCATAACAGCGACGAGCTTCCTACTCACTATGGGGTACAAGGAAGCATTTTGGGCCCCACTCTTTTCTTAATCTTCATTAATGACCTGTGTGATCTCAATATCGTCAATGCATATCATTTGCAGATGACACAGCAATAACCTTCATTGCGGATTCCTGGTCGCAACTAGAGCATCAAGCTCAGATTGGCTTTGAAGTTGCGTTAAATTGGCGTAATTCCCACAATCTTAATTAAAATTAATAATTAATTAATTAACCCTTAATCCCTCCAAAACCAAATTTCTGACTTACTCTAACAGCTCGATCTCTCAACCACAAACTCCAATTTTGGTCAAAGCACACACTTGTCATCCACAAAAACAGGGTTCAAATTGTTAATGTTCTCTTTTAACCTCTGTTGAAAACATTAGATATTTGGGAATAGTCTTAGACAGGAATCTCAATTTTAAGTCTCATATCGGTTTGCTATACTGGACGAGTTCGCAAGCTGATATACATATGTAAAACTCTTCGGTATATTGCCAATCCCATTGTAATACGTAATGTCTATTTCGCACTTTGCCTATCAATCGTAACATATTGCATTTCCTGTTGGGGCGGCGCAGCTAAAACCACCCTCAAGCCGCTAGAAGTAGCACATAGGGCCATTTTAAAAGTCGCCACTTTTCGTCCTATTCTGTTTCCAACCGATCAATATAATAATTATACAATGACTGTAAAGTTCTAAATGTTCGGCAACACTTCATACTACAGACAGTCATTCTACAAGCCGGAAAGATAGGATGTGCACCCTGCCGCGAGTACGTTCAACTTTTGTCAAGAGATTTTTTTATTTTCTTGGTCCGCTGCTCTTAAAACGGTGAAGGAAAACACCGTGAGGAAACCGGCATGTCGTAGAACCAAATATTCGAAGACATGTGACATCTACCAACCCGCACTGGGCCCGCGTGGTGGATTATAGCCCATTCCCTCTCATAAAGAGGAGGCCTGTGTCCCAGCAGTGGGAACATTATAGGCTGATTATGGTTATGGTTATGGTGGTCCGTTCCTGTATGACAAAATAAACGAAGAGTGTCAAATCTACGGACTACTGTTTTACAAATGTAAAAAGATTATGCAATCGTACCTCTAAAATAAGTCATATGACGAAACTGAAAAGATCTTAACATAAGTGGTGAACATGGTCAAGCAAAAAAAAACACACACACACACACAAAGATATACACACTTATTTAAAATTATTTCATGTTAACGTTTATTACAACAACGTACATAACATAATATCTTAAACTTAATTGTCAAACCCAATACTCCAAAATTGTAACAGTAACATCAGAAGCACTATGTAACCTTTACATCATTAAACCTAAGGGGACCGGCCTGCTTCTCCGTAACACAGGTTTTCATAACCTAGCTAGGAGAGCAGAGCTCACCCACACGTTTGTAGATAGTACTTTTTTGTAAAACTGTATTTTTAACGTGTATACTATGCTTTGTATTTGAGAAAAAAAAAAAAATATTATTATTAATAATTTTTGCGTAAAGTTACTTAGTTTGTTGTACAGAATGCTTGGTTAACGGCTATGTGAAAGGTCTGTTTACACCTTGTATATGTCGGATCTGAACGTTAGTACAGACATAAAATTAATTGGAAAGCGCGCCTGTGTGCGTTGGTGACATCACGTGACCTACTTACCAGTCACAACACAGCGCGCTTCTACAGAGCCCAGATGTCCAGCTCGAGGCGAGGGCGACAGTCAATTCAGCCAAGTCGACAAGTCTAAGAAATCACAGAAGGCTGTCTTGTGCTTTGCCAAATGATTTTCTGTTATGCACTTAAAGGAGAAGATCTGATCCATACATCCCATTCCCGCTTTAAACTTCATTGATTATAAAATATTTTTGATTGTAATGATTTAACAATAAAGCACAATTAAAATACTGTTAATGTGTTTGACAATAAATAAAGTTTTGTGTGGTAGATGTGATGCACGTGACATGTATAGATCCACTTTGTGACTGTCTGTCACGTACTCCTAATTATTAAGTAAATATTTTAGCCTTGATTTTTATTTCAAATCATCACACGGTATGGGCCACTTACAAACACATTAAATTTCTATTTTATGGCTTGACAGGCTGACAAGTTGCCGTAATTAATAACCAAGTGTCCTTTCTCCCTTTAAATTGTAAAAAATATTGCATCACTTGGAAACGCATAAATTCTTTAGTTAATGGGAAAGGGATTGCAGATCATAAGCTAACTGACAGTCCGAATGTAATAATTCAACAAATTCTTAAGGAAAAATAAAAATATCTGATTTCTAAAGGCAATTCTGAATACCAGTGCAACATCTGGTTGCAATTTACTCCGGCCTTTGGCGCCGAGAGGACAGTTAAAAACAATTGAGACGTTTGCACAAAAAGAGCAATAAACCAATTCTGTAAAAAGTATGGGAACCGACCCAAGCGTGGTGGTTTTTGGAGGCTGGAGCCGGGAGAAAGATAGGTGGACGGAGGCAGTTGATTTGAAATGGCGAAGAGTCCACACGTGAGGTGGAGCTAAGTTAGGAAGTCGGTCTAAAAACGGTTAAAGCGCTAGGACGTCCTAGGTTAGGTTCGTGTAGATAGCGTAATCTTGGTACCAAGATGGACATGTCCCAGAGGACTGTCGTAATTGAGCGACTAAGCAAAAGCGATAAGCGAGTGAGCGAGCGAGTATTGCGATAAGTTAAATATAAGTATTAGTAATAAGAGTAGTTAGTGAGTGAGTTCGAGACGAGAAAGGCGACAGGAGAGAACGCGGGCTTCGGCAGAGGCGAAGCTGATAAGCGGTGCAGCGTATTGTAAGTGGGTTATACTTCAGTTCACTTCAAGGACCTACTTGGTAAGTTTTACCTTTAATTTACTAATTAACGTGGAGGAATATGTAGATCCTTGCGGACCTTTCATAATGTAATTCTCGTAGGGTAATTTGTATAGTATTTTATAGATAATAACTGTGACGTTAGAGAAGGGGGAGGTGTTAATAACCATTTATTTCAGCATGACGGAGCAGCGGTATTTTATCATCACAATGTATACTATTTTCTCATGTGCTATGAGTTCCACCTCCTAATCCAACCCTTGGCATATATTCGTCATCTGCGTTTGGTTTTAGGGAACGGAGATCGCCCTTCGCTACACTGCACACACATTTCATGCAAACGACATACACACTAAACAAAACCACACCTGACTATTGACTATTGACTTTGATCTGACTCACCACAAATGAAAGGCAGAACCGTAATATTCGCATTCCCATTAGAATAACCTATATTATTCAGTGGTGTAGGCAGCACCGAGATATTCACGGATTGATTAAAACACATTATATTGCTCAGTAATATAATGCCGACTTGTACTTGTGGTACAAATCAACCAAATGCTGCTGATGAATACTGCCTCCTATAAAGGTTTAGCTCAGAAACATTGCGTGGAGATTGTTGGCGCACATTTCAGGGAGCGGGGGTAGGCTTCACCAAGTATCCTAAACTGAATGGATAGCTACGTTCTTAGGAACGCTAGGGACTGTGTCTCGTTAAAACAAACCCCGGCTGCCACAGGCCTATTACTGAATCGACACTATTTAGCGAGACACGCAACCACGATATGGGGCAGAGTAATGAAATGTGAAGTGACGATGGAATAACCACTTCGGCGTCCACCAATAACAATCGCAATATGTTCTGCTACAGACCGAGTCTACGGTACGCTTGTGCAAATTGTGTTATAATATAGTAATTGGGGTAATCTGCCATAAGGGTGTTATTAAAGTGGGTACGCGTATAAGTAGAAATACTAGAAACCTGTCTTCCTCAATGGTCTTGTGGGGTGGTTGGGATCTACCTCCTAGCGGTCCACCCCGGGCAACGGCACCACGTGTCTTCACGGACTGTAGTGACGGCTGAAGATCCCTTACAGCGGTGGTAGGCTTCGGCCGCCTGGCGCGCGACCACCCTCCTGCCGGAGTCCGGCGCCAAACAGCTTGTCTGTGTTCCGTCGGTGAGCGGGAGTGCCAGTGCCATTGGGGGATGGATGTGGTCAGTTGCGCGGTTTCGGACCAGTCTGGGTTTCTATGTGACTCTGTACCGGGAGACTCATGCTGGAGGGTAGCGGGATCCGAGGCACGGTCTCTGCCGTTGGCCGACCGCAGTTAGTAGGGGGCCCAAGTACTGCGCTAGCCACGTGGGAAAGGCTGCCCCGCCAACTCGCGAAAAATCCCGAAATGCTCCACTGTGCCAGTTGGCGACTGGGCGGGAGGACCCGGTGGCCATTTCGGGGGGGCTCGGGCGTCCCCGCAGTCTCCAGATGAGTCTCCCACAGGTCGGATGACCTGAAGAGGCCCGTTGGGTAACCGAGCCGCGTCTCGACCAACCTTCTGTTTCCCCACAAAAATACTCCACTAAAATGAAGAAGCATAAAAGGAAAAAGGTTTTGAAGCGGCAGCACTTCCTCCCACTTAAAGTGCACCTCATCAATATCAGGGGGTTGCACTCAAATCTCGATCCGGTCCACCACCACCTCGAGACCGAGAAGCCGCACCTATTCTTTTTAACGGAGACGCAGATTGCGACTCCGTCAGACGTGGCGTACCTCAACTACCCAGGTTACTCGTTTGAACATAAGTTCGTAAAACGAGCTGGGGTCTGTGTGTACGTCCGCGATGACATATGCTTTCGGCGTCTCCGTTGCTTTGAGGATTCCGGGTTATCCACTATCTGGATACTGGTGGATACCGGGGTGGAGAAATCACTCTACGTCGGTGTCTACCGGTCGCACAGCGGTGACCAGGAGACGACCAGGCTCTTTGAGCACCTGATGGAGATGGCAGATTGTGCCCAGCAACGGTACCCGACGGCGGAGCTTCTTTTTCTGGGGGACTTTAATGCCCATCACGATGAGTGGTTGTTCCCGTTTCAGAAAACTGACCATGCTGGGAGAGAGGCGCGCAGATTTGCATTGTCGCTAGATCTCACCCAGCTGGTGACTGAAGCTACGCGGGTGCCTGATGTTGACGGACATACACCCAACTGCTTAGACTTACTGCTAACCACTGACCCAGACAGGCACTCAGTATCGGTATCAGCCCCACTGGGAACTTCCGACCACTGTCTGGTGAAGTCCGTGTCTGTCAGCTCTCCTCCAGATGATAGCCCTAGGGGCGAGAGGCGAGTTTGGCGATACAAAGCAGCAGACTGGGATGAGATGCGGCATTTTTTTGCGTCCTTCCCTTGGCGTCCAGTGTGCTTTTCTTCGGGCGACCCCACTTGTTCAGCTGAAGCGGTTGCGGACGTGATACGGCAGGGAATGGAATACTATATTCCATTCTCCGACATACCGCTCGGTCACAAAGCCCGTCCTTGGTTCAACGTGGATTGCGCTCATGCTGAGGCTCGGATGCAGTCTGCATACCAAGCCTGGGTGCAAGCCCGTGACCGCAAAGTACGAGCTCGACGGGTTCGCGCGAAGAAAAGAGCCTTTAATTCTGCCGCAAAGTCTTGTAAGCGGGTGATCCGTAAGGCGCGTTTCGACCACGTCAGCCGTATAGGGGCTAAACTTGCGTCCTACCCATCTGGTGGTAAACAGTTTTGGTCCCTATCCAAATCGGTCGAAACCAACTTCTGCCGGCCCACTTTACCTCCCTTGCAAAAACCGGATGGGTCGCTAGCTCACTCCGCTGCACGATTCCTCACTGTGATTCTTCGATGCCGGAGATCACAATACACTTGAAGGAGGTTCGTAGAGTACTCTTTAGCCTAGACGTGAACAAGGCTAGCGGTCCTGACGGCATACCAGCAATAGTCTTGAGGAACTGTGCGCCTGAGTTGTCTCCTGTATTGACACGCTTGTACCGCCTCTCTCTTAAAACCAGAACGGTTCCGGAGTCATGGAAGGTTGCCAATGTACAACCAGTACCCAAGAAGGGTAGTCGTGCCGACCCCAGTAACTATCGACCAATCGCCATCACCTCCATACTCTGTAAAGTTATGGAAAGGGTTCTGAATGCGAAGCTGCTGGCATACCTAGAAGCAAACGACCTACTCAGTGACCGTCAGTATGGCTTTCGCCGGGGACGATCAACTGGGGATCTTCTGGTGTTTGCTACGCACTGCTGGGGTGAGGCCATCGAGAAACACGGCGAGGCCCTTGCCGTTTCGCTGGATATCTCGAAGGCTTTCGACAGGGTTTGGCACGCAAGTCTGTTGAGCAAACTTCCTGCATACGGCATCCCCGTTGACTTTTGCCGCTGGATATCTGACTTCCTGAGTGAACGGTCGATCCGAGTGGTCATTGATGGCTGCTCCTCTGACCTCATCGCTATAGATGCCGGAGTTCCTCAGGGGTCTGTTCTCTCCGCGACACTTTTCCTGCTGCATATCAATGACCTTCTGGCTCCTGGTATTGTAGGGTACGCAGACGACAGTACTGTCATGGAGAGTTATGCATCCAGCGCGAAAGCCAGTGGTGATGAAGTGCGTTTATTGAGAGAGGCCATGGTAGAGCGAACGAACTCAACCTTAAGTCTCGTCTCCAAGTGGGGTGATGAGAACTTGGTTGTTTTCAACGCCACCAAAACACAAGTGTGCCTGTTCACCGCCAAAAGGAGTCCGTTCAATCTGGCTCCTACTTTCCAGGGTACATCTGTACCAGTCACCGACAGCCTCGAGCTTCTTGGTGCGAAGTTGAGTGTGAATCTGAACTTCGGTGCCTACATTGAGTCGAAAGCCCAAACTGCGGCAAAAAAGCTGGGTATCTTAAACAAGGTTAAGCGTTACTTCAAGCCTGGACAGCTTTTAATCTTATATAAAGCTCAAGTTCGGTCCGGCATGGAGTATTGCTGTCACCTTTGGGATGGCTCAGCCAAATACCAATTAGCCACACTTGATTCTGTTGAGCGCAGAGCCAAGAGGCTCATTGGTGACGATAAGCTGGTTGGTACCAGGCTTCATAGCCTGGCCCATCGACGCAAAGTTGCATGTTTGTCGGTCTTTTACAGATTGTACTTCGGTGAGTGTGCTCAAGAGCTCCACGAACTCATTCCACCATCTCCTTTTTTCCATCGAGAGTCCAGACGTACTGCAGGTTATCACCCATACCTTGTCGATGTTCCACACATTCGCACGAAGCGCTTTGCTACATCATTTATTATGCGCACAGCCAAGGAGTGGAATTCCCTGCCTGCGTCGGTGTTTCCAAGTTCATATGACCCCAATCTATTTAAATCGCGAGTTAATAGGCTTCTTTTGGGTTAGCTCGTTCCATCGTCGACCTCATCTCTGTCCTTTGGACTAGATTGAGGTCAAGAGTAAGCCCATATTGAATAAAAAAAAAAAAAAAAAAAATGGCAGTGGCCTCACAACCCACTGCCTTAGGATTGGGAAAGACATGTAGATAGAGCTTAGGGAACGTGTCCTGTTAGAGTTCGTAGCAGTGTCCTCAGTAGGGCTATGCACTTAGGTCTAACGGTACACGTACGCCGGACAAACGTTGTAAAACGGTTCCATGTTGTAACATGGAACCGTTTGCGTTTGCAAATCGGCATCTAGTATTTTGGAATCAAATAAATTAACGTAACGAATAAATAAATAAATTCTTAAGCGCAAGCGTAACGTTTCCTTTACCAAACTTTTCATTATATATCATATTTTTGTGTCCTCTTGTCTCATTAGCTTCATACCTTATTATTAATTTAGTTTTATAAGATTCGATATTATTCATGTATATGTCTTAACTGTGAACCCCCAATATTAACTTCACCCGGACCCCTCCCTGTCCCCTAGCTTCTAAAGTCAGGACAGGGCTGGAGGTCAGTTGGTTAGAAGTCGGTGGAAAGATGCCCAAGTTTGGAGTCGAATCTTACAAGGCCATGCGGATGGCGGGGCATGGCCTCTCTACCTTCGAGTGGAGCCGACATTAATACTAATATTTGCATGATTTAGGAAAAACGAAAATTTTATCAGCCTAGGGTAATTTACGGACAGTCACAACTTGATCTCTCTACTTGTTGTCAACACACACATCAGGATCTATCTCACACAGTAGTTACACGCCCAGTAAAACTCCACCCTTATCGACATCGCGCTTAAATTCATAACATCGTTTTGCTAATGCTAGCCGCCTGCCTGCCGCCATGTTTCCAGCGGATGAGCATTCCAGCGATGTTCCGATAACAAGGGAACCGATTATATTAAAAATTGTTTGACGTCGGCACTTCATAATGACGGCGTTTACATTATGTAAATAATATATGCAAACCTATTTCAAAAACGTTACATCAAGTCCCTAATCTCCGAAGAGTTAGGCAGAGCTGTGCGTAATTCAACACCCGCATTTCTCCATTTTTGTTTAAGTACCATTTAATAGGGGGCGAGCCTATTGCTATCAATCAGAAACTAAACCAGAGTCTGTGGTTGCTACCAAGAAATTCCTGATGGAACCTTATTTCAAGGTTATTATTAATTCGCAAGAAGATTAGCAGCTCGTTTCAATAATAAATTACGAATTAAGAGGTCGTATTAAAACAATTTCTACGTCCTCTATAGTGTTCATGTCATAAAAGGAGGTTGTAAGTCAAGTTAATGAGAAGCAGTGCGCGGCGAGCGTGCGACTGCGGTGCGGCAGCGGAGCTGGCGCGTTGCGGCGCGGTACAACTCACGTTGGGCCTAGGAGCGATCCGACCGCGCGGCACGTACCTGATTTATGGTGAGACTTATAGCTGCACTTATTCTGATAAATGCTATAAATAATAACGGCCCAAGTGCGAGTCGGACTCGCGCGTGAAGGGTTCCGTACCATCGTATTACGGCAGCCCCCTTAATTTTTAATTTATTTTTATTATTTGTTGTTATAGCGGCAACAGAAATAAACATTCTATGAAAATTTCAACTGTCTATCCATAGATAGACAGTTAAGATACAGCCCGCTGATAGACAGACGGACGGTCGGACGGACGGACAGCGGAGGCTCAGTAATAGGATCTCTTTGGTTACCCTTCGGGTCCGGAACCCTAAAAAGGCTTGTCTTGGTAACCTAATTAACATTAAAGTGACGGGAAAATAATGAGCATTTATCTTTGCTCGCAGATTACGTAGAAAAACCAAATTGAAAACATAAATAGCAGCGAAAGTGCGTATAATACGACTTTCCTTGAAACTGTGACGGCGACGCGACACTCGAAAGAAGTATGCCGAGATTGCGCGGCTTATGAAGTTACTCGCGTCACACTCGTGACTCCGGCGCGAGGTAATGCCGCCATAGAATATAAGTTGACATTAAGTGACACCCACCCACCTCCTTCGCTGCAATCATACCGAAGCTTTATAAAGCAGCTCACATACGAGCCAACACAACATTATATTAATCATTATTGCTTCAGTACACTGATATACTTATTTTTTTAATGATAGCATTTGATAGCCTAAAAAGCAGTGAGTGAATTTATTGTATGAATCGGAATGACCATAATCTACATCCATTCGAATGACTATTTTCAATAAGTTCGCAATCTGTTTTTCACTATTCGTGTGTACCAAGCTTAACGGTATGCGAACCGAACTTGAATCACAGCTGTGTACGTCTGACACACGAAGCACAAGTAATTTTGTTTATAATGTTGCAATCGATCACAGTCGTCTCGAATTAAATTGTATTACAATCTGTAGATAGAAATATCCTGACTAAAATGTAAAGTAAGCAATCTGCGCGGTATCGAACTCGTCAGCAGTCGATATCGGTAGACAGGTAGCGGTAGGTAATGAAACTTGCGTAACGGTACGGAGTTCATCTGTGTGGGACGACGACTCAATTCAATTCAATTCAATTCAATTCAATTCAATTTTATTCACAAACAATTTACATTGTGTAGTGTGTGTTGTTTAGTATTTTATTTCGACCACTTCTGTGACAGCGCGCGCTTCATTGTGGAGAGCACCCGCGACTCGCGAAGTCTTTTGATGTTATTCGTTTGTGTGAAAAGGAAAGGCCAGAACATATTTCATCAGCCCTCTTACTTGCACTCTTTGTAAGGAATTTATCAAAATGTATTACCACACATTATCAAGAAGAAGAAGTAGAGAGAGTATTTATTAGACTCACACAGGACAAAGCAAACATTACATTATTATCAAATTACTCCCTAAATCAAAATTGAACTCCTTTATTCTTTACGTAATACCTATACAAGGTGTAAACGTGCATCAAACTAAGTAAACCCTTTGCAAAAGTCATGGTTTATGGTAGGACTCAATGTAACGCACTCAAAACATTGTGTGGATGGATGCATTGAATAGTACAACTGTTGTACTCTTACACTTACATGACCTCTGTTACAGGGGTCATGTGAGTGTTATAAAATAAAAAAATGTATTTAAAAAAACAATTAAAACATTGGAACCTTCAATATCTCGTAAAATGATGATCGGAATGACGGTAAGCACAAGTGCCTTTCGGCTTTGTTAAGGGTCTTTTTAAACCCATTATATTATAAATTTTGCTGTCGAATGTTAAAAAAAACACCGCTTGAAACAGATAGACGCTGGTGAATCCGTAACAGTTCGACAGGCATTGTCTTTAAAACATGCTCATTTCACCACACACAGAGCGTTGCACTGAACCTCAGCGTGTAATCCAATCCCAGTGATTGAATAAGGCCTATCACACAGAGTCGCACGCGTTCGCTCGGCCAGGAGCAGCGGCGGGCGCTCTGTTCCCACAAACCCAATTAAGCGTTTGCGCGCGCTCCCAGCCGCGCACCGCGAGGAACCCTCTGCTTCACTTAGGCCTGTACCTATATCTAGCACATGCACACCTGTATCGATATTACTTTCCTTCAATCACCAAAATCCCTCCCGTCATAATATTATTATGGAATTAATTAAATTATAATTTCATCAATGCCACAGCGTAGGTAAAGCGTAGGTACCTACTGTAGATGTTTATCCTGGATGGCTTTGCCAACCAACATTTACATGTTGATTTCAAAATAATAACACATCAAATTGTCATTAGTATAGACTGGTAGGTACGAATGGGATGCAGATTTGTTGCCGACACCGGACTTGAGTAGATACTTCAGAGTCCTGTGTCCGGGGCCACGTCCGTCATGTGCCCGTGCCGGTTTGACCAAATTTCGAGTATACTTAGGATTTTCAAAAGTACGACATCACGAGTTTTACATTTTAATTCGTAATCCAACAACAACTCACAGCTGTTTAAAGTACCACCTGTGAATGGCCCGCCACCATAGTGGCGATAAGTCCCCTCTTTGAGGAGTGGCCAGAGAGGCGCCACGGCGACCTTACCTTCCGCCTGACGCAGGTCCTCACCGGACACGGTTGTTTCGGGAAGTTCTTGCACCGAATCGGGCGGGAGGAAACGCCTGGGTGTTTCCATTGCGAGGATCGTCCGGAGGACACGGTGGAGCACACCGTAGCGGTCTGCCCCGTTTGGGCGTAGCACCGCCGTGTCCTCGTATCGGTGATTGGCGGCGGCGATCTCTCGCATCCGGCCCTGGTTCAAGCCATAGACCGGAGAGAGAGGGAATGGGGAGCCGTCACCTCCTGTTGCGAAGCAGTCATGCTAGTGAAGGAGGTGGCGGATCGTGAGAGGGAAAGAGCCTCACGTCCAAGTGGCCGCGGGAAACTGGTGGCTCCCAGCCACCATAGGCGCGGGCCTGTGGACGGCGAGTTATGGGCTAGCTCGCCCTCCGGCCGCCTTATGACGAGAGGCCGTGTCGACGGCGCGTTCGTGTACCACGCGCGCCTCAAAGAGATCTCAGCAACCATGTAGGGGTCCGCATGGGTCGATGCCTGCCAGGGCTGCGGGACTGTTCGAAAGAGATACCGTGGCCCTGGAACACAAAGGGCAAAGAAGGAACATGGATGGGTTTTAGAAGAAGTCTGAAAAAGACCGAAAAAAAAAAGTACCAACTGTGATGTGAGCCTAACTATTTGTTTTTTAGATGTTAGGAACCGTTTATATATTTACTAGTATTAGTTTGGAATGAATTATTTTGAGAACCCCTTGTCAGTGTCACATCGACAGAGAGGACATTCATTATGGAAAGTCGTCCGCTTGTCCGATATGAGAGTACGCCACCGCCGGCCGACTGTCGCTCAAACCTTTCTCTCGACGCGTCTATTTATTATTCTTATTCCGACGAGCTCAATTCGTGGGCGTGATGGCCGTCCCCAACCGTAAAACTTTCATCGCCACTTTTTCAATACAAAAAACGGCAGGATCGTGTTTTCCTTACAAAGTCAACCGAAGTTAGTGCTTAAATGAACCAGAAGCGGAGTCGTCTCTCTAGAATTGAGTTAATTCTCGGAATTTTAATGATCGGCACTAAAGACAGTAATGTTCGATGCTTTATAAAAGATCTAAAAAGTTTGTGCGTCAATTAGCCATCGGAGTAGTGCGAAGGAACGTAACAATCTAACGACGCATTCGTGATTGAGAGGCTTCCAATGTCCTAATTCGGAACTATGTTAGATCTATAATAAAGATACTGTAGTATGGAGATAGTTTTAAGAGCTCAACAAAAGAGTTTTAAGTGTAATTTGGCGACAAATTGCGGCGCCGCGCCGCCCGCGCGCTCTGGACACTCGCACAGTATACAGTAAGCACTCGCGCCGCCTCACGTCACATAACTGCGCGCGCGCGGTGCTCTCATATAACGCACACAAACATACACTATCCATTCACACATTGATAACTCGGCTGTACGGGCGCAGCGCGACGGAAATAGTTTCTTCAGATACCGATTTTTCAAATTCCTCGCAGGCCCTGTTCCCTCTTATGCTAGCTATAATGGCGGCCGCGACCCTGTTCGTGAAGGCGGTGGCGCTCACTGCGTGAACTCTGTCACTGTATAATACATTAAAGTGCAGAAGTGCTTCTGTATAAAACCGACTTCAAAAACAAAAAAATGTGAAAAATAACTTTAGCTTAAGAAGTCGGTGACTTTTGTTTGTTTGAATTATTTCTTTTGTCAGTTGTAATATCCTACACAAATATTTGATATGCATTTATTTTACATTGTCAACAATACATTGGGTACGTATTTGAATATCGAAGATTAAAATACCTACGCTTAAAATACCAATGTTCAAAACATCGAAAATTTAAATATCTATTATATCGAAAATTGTTATACCTACGCTTAAAACGTCGAAGATTGAAATGCTGAGTGATTAAAATTTCGAATGATTCAAAATATCGAATGACATTATGCCTAAGTTCAAAATATCAACATTTAATACATCTAAGTTCATAATATCTACCCACCTAGTAACTGATCTAGCAAACAAGCATGCAGCAATCATGCAACATGCAACCAAGCATGGTTTCTGTCACGGCTCTGGCGCTGCAGGGCGGGTGTTAAAACCACCTGCTCCTCAGCTCGCGGGCTGCCTCGCCCCTCCGCGCCTACGCGATTCTAAATTACACTCTAGGGGTAGGGCAGACAAGACTACGTGGAGTCGGTTTTGCAGCGATACGTTTCTGTCACTAACTTTAGTAGCACAACATATTGACTTTCAAGAAAATTAATTTAAAGACCTAAATAATACCTTCACGATTGACCTATGCTTGTACACTGGACAAAATGACACTGATTTTCATGGATAAAATAGGTCGAAATTGTTCCAAAACCGAATTGGGGCAACCCCAATTTACGTAGTCTTTTGGCTGTTACCCCTAGAGTGTATATAAAAATCCGGAGGCGCGAAAGGAGGGCAACCCCCGCACGCTGTAACAAAGCATAGGCACCCGTGGGAGCCGTAGCGGCTGAGGCTGGTCGCCGGAGGCCAGCAAGCCGAAGCTGCGGAGGTGAACATGTTCAAATAATATATGTACCCATCGATATTGAGGACGTTCGATAATCTGTATTTCGATATTTTGATCTTTCGATGTAACTTTTGTAGATATTTAGATTTTAGATATATTGGACGTAGGATATTTAACCATTCGATAACATAAACTTTTGATATTTTAATTTTCGGTTTTATGGTCGTTCGATATTTCCATTTTCGATGTTTTGAACATCGATATTTTAACAGTAGGTATTTTAATCTTCAATATTCAAATACGTACCCAATACATTTCATGGTAATAGGCTTATCCCCAGTAAAATGGAACTTAAGAAACCTAACTGTTGAAATGTGGGTGTACTGTACACATCTGCGTAACCCTTTCGAGTGTACAGGCGTGATGTTATGTTGTGTGATTGCGTAAACAATGCATGTTTATGCGGTAGCAGCAATCGCGGTTGATTTGCTGTCATTTTTTGAGAGTTCCGTTGTCTGTCTCCCAAACTCATCATCAGATCTATATGAAATTTAAATGGGACCATTCCGGAATAAACCCCTTTCGAACAAAAAAAGAATTTTGCAAATCCGTCTATGCAGGAATATTTTTTAAGCAAAGCGCAAAAAAATTTTGGTGGTCAGCATCAGTAATAGAACACATTTTTCCATTATTTGACAAAACTTTTTATATTTTTTATCACAAACAACAAATCGATTGTACCAAACACAAGGAAGAAAATTGTTTTGCTCTACAAACATTGTTTGCCAACGTGAAATATTAAAAACTTTTCTATTTTGGTTGGTGATACAAAAAGATCTCTCTTTTGTGGATTTACTAAGGAATAAATCAGAACAGTAATAAATAATGACATAAAACGTTCACTAAAAGATTAAACGATTACGGCTTGACAAACAAAGAAACAGATATTATGGAAGAGACCGGACCGGCAAACAATGTATCACTCACTCGCGGATAGCAAGTCCGTGTGCAGACAATCCTTCTCAACTGAACTGAAGTTCTCGCCATCCCGATGACAAGCTGCGTGTGTCGCAAAAACAACACTGCCGTAAACATCGCAGGAAGACAAAGGACAAAGGAAAAACATCATTTGTTTTAAACTAGAAACAATTTACACTCGAATTGTGACATTTTTTTGAACCCATTACTTTGATTTTATTGTACGTCCTGTGAAAGCGAGATTTATGGAGGACACGCTGCTGCGCAGACTTCAAACAAATTACAAAAAAACTTCCTGATGATGATGATAAAAAAGCACAACTTAAAGGTCGAAATGATATTAAGTTGTGAAATAATTACCTACCTATATTTTTTGCAGAACAACACTCTGACTTAAATAATAATGTGAGAAATAATTGATGTTTAATTAATTAGGCATGCCTTCGGGGTAAACAGGTATCACATAACTTTATTAATATTATTCCTTTATGCATTTTATATACTTATTTTACATATTATTAGTATTAGTTAGTTACCTAGGACCATTTGCTTCTTGCGCTCCTCTTCGGCGAACACCTCCTCGGTAGTGGTCGGTGTCGTCCTGCCCTCCTCCCAAGGGAACTTCTCTCTCTGCAACAACGTGACCACTTTCAGCACTAAATTACAATTCTGTTAAACTTCCTAAGTTTTATGAACAGTTTTGAGATAACAGTAAAACCACAGAACACGGAATTTACACGCCGAAAGCGTCCATTATTTATTTATTTATTTATTTTTTAGCTCAACATCACTATCATTACTGGTATTTCCTAATTCACTAGTGTGGCCATAATTACATTTTTATTATTTATCATAACATATTCTGTACATCGTGATTTTTTTGAACTCACTCAGAGAACAAGTAAAAAGATCTATGCTGTCTGCTACGTCATTAAGTACAGGCAAGGTACATCGGGGCTTTACTCAGTAGATTGGTACTACTGGGCACCGCCAATAGACGTGGCCATCGCCTTCGCAATACATAATTGTCGGGCACAGACAGCTTGAATTCTTGACACGCAATAATTAAAAAATATAGGTAGCAAGAGCTATGTCCCTCCTTGTTAGTTCCACTTTATTGTATCCCACCATGCCTATAACAATCAAGGTTGGATACATCAATGGATAAAATGCATAGACACCATACCACCTTATGTACAGAAAACTAGTAAATTTATTTTGTATACGCTCCAGCATGAGACTATTGTAGCTTCATGCGGAGCCCATATGATTGCGTTACATTCGAGCTGACTTCTTACCAGCATTGTACAAAGAAGTTAGCGCAGCGATGCTTGTAAAACCCTCTGCTCTTCTTATGACAAAACCTAGGTTTCTATAGAGTTTTTACAAACATTTACCATGTGATTACTAAATGCCAGACCCGAGTCAAGGCGTACTCCTAAATCACGCACAGTTTCTGTTCTTTTCAATAACGTGTTATCCACTCTATAGTCATATTTCTTGGGCATTTTCATTCTATTAAAAGTTATTACCGAACACTTTGACGTATTAAACACCAGCTTATTCTTCTTTCCCCATTCAACAACCCTGTCTATGTCTACCTGTAAGCGCTCAAAGTCCTTTTGTTCTTTCACTTCTATTATAGACGGCTGCACTAATAAATTGGTGATGCCAAAACCTTTTGTCACCTACGACATTAAAATTTGTGTCGCTTGGTTTGTGTGGAATATGTTGACAATGTTGTCTTTAGCAGCAGTCGCGGCAACTCTTATGTTCAGCGGCTAAAATACATATTGCCCTTGAATTCTAAGATAAAGAAATCTTGTCATAATGGATTTTGTCATAAAGTGTAGTTATGTGACAAAACATGAATAGAAAACATTTAGCAATTTCGTAGAAAATAGATGATGTAGGTTTTCGTTTTCAAAGTCCAATTAATGGATTGATTAATTATTTTGGCGAAAATGGATCGCTTTAATTTTTTATCAAAATGTAATTAAGTTTCTACTAAAACATGATTCATATTTTATTTGCCTTTCGGTGGTACCTGGTTATGTTTTATTATCATACTGGAGACCCGTCCCTGATCCGCACGGCCAGTTCAAAACTACGATATATTTCAAGCTGGAACCAACCATACATAAATATTTACAAATTTTCGTTTCGGTGATTAGTGCGTACGGATTAATTAATCTGTACTTTAATAATCGGAATTCGTATTATCATTAAGTCGGACATTTTGTTATTCGATCTATTGAAACTCGGTATTTTGAATATAGTAATATATATATAGATATATAAAGTAAGAAACTGACTACTAACTGATTCACTGACTGATCGATCAACGCTGGTCACGCATAGCTGAAACCACTGGGTCTAGAAGTATGAAACTTTGCACAAACGTTCCTTAAATGACGTAAGTGTGCACTAAGAAGGGATTTTTCAAAACTCACCCCCTAAGGGGTTAAAACGAGGGTTGAAAGTTTGTATGAAACTTGGTCAATTTTGCGAACGAAGTCGTGAGCAACAGCTAATTATGTTTAAACGTTAGGAACATTGAAATATAGGAATTATAAAAATAGGATGAATGATAGATCATCATTTCAGCCGAAAGACGTCCACAGCTGGACATAGGCCTCCCCCAAGTGTCGCCACATTGAATGACAGATCGGAGTTGTTAAATTAGGAATCTTGAACCATTCGGAATTATGAAAATCGGTATTTGGGGAATTCGTATTTGTGACTGACGGAATAAAGTTTTTCGTATTTATGTAGTAATTTCCTATATTAAGATTTTTATATATTAAGATTTAATCTCTTTGCATGTGTTTCAACAAAGTAAATTATTTGATTTCAAGAACAGACTTAAGATGCGATTTGTGTATATCCCATACTATTTTCTAGTAATACCGCCCATGCACCCGCTTCACAGTTTTCACGACTGACTCCGACACAGCTACTGCGACCAAATATTGAGATTTCTTTACCGTAAACACACATACCTAAATTCGTTGCGTATGGGTTTTTAATAGAAATGTTATTGTTTCCCCAATGAGCTTACTACTCAGGCATTATTAATTAATACACAAAAACTATAACGCTTCTACAGACCTATTTATGACCATTACTTAACTCCAGCACCAGGGCTACACAACAGGGGCTGCGGGACTGTTCGAAAGAGATACCGCGGCCCTGGAACACAAAGGGCAAAGAAGGAACATGGATGGGTTTCAGTCAGTACAAGTCGGGGGGGGGGTCATTTGATGATTTCCCATAATAAAAAATAAAAAAAAAAAAGTGCTACACAAGGTGCATTTATTTAAATTAGCCTATTCAAATTCAAACTCAAAGCATTTATTTCAATTAGACCATTACAAGCAAATTGAATGTCAAAACAAAAAAAAGCGAAGCTACAGTACAGTCACAAGGCATAATATCGACCTCAATCTTTTGTTTAGCGGCATTGGTTATGACTTTAGTCTTTGACTGATTCATCGTCAATCCAACCTCAAGGTTTGCAGTGCTCAGGTCTTGGAGCATTTGTTGTAGTTGATCTGTTTCAGAAGCAAAAAGTACAATGTTAAATACCGAAGCTCTGGTATGTGTCTCTGCAGCCCAGTTCTTCTCCGTGGTCGTGTGTATCGGGGTAATAATGGTATGTCGACTTTGACTCTTGGAAATGAATAGTTTATTGTTTTACCATTACTAATATTTTTTATTGAGTAAAAATCTTTACAAAATGTGTCGACTGAATTTTTAACGGATTCTATATAAAAAAAAACGTGGATTGCAGAATGCTAGATCCGATTAGAGTGAACTTCGCCAGTAGCCGCTAGCATTTATTGGCCGACACGAATAACACGCGTTGATTGGTGGCGCGGACCGTAGCGCGTCGTCATCAGCAACTTCAAGTTGTCGATGTCCGTCCTTTGGTGCCACTAGATGGCGTAGGCGTTAACATAATCCCGGCCTTGGAAGCAGCAGGTTCCAACAGGGTCAGCAGTACAAGGCGTCGGATACTGGCAGCGGGCATATTTTTGAGAATGCCCTTCGTGTGATGCCCGATGAATTATGTAGGTCAGCTACTCTTGCGATTCCATCAGCACCAGGATGAATGCGGATGATTCTTCCCAGTTTCCATTTTAGTGGTGGCAGGTTGTCATCCTTTATCAATGCGAGTTGATTGGTTGCAATGGAGTCTTGGTAAACCTTCCATTTTGTTCGGGTTTGTAGCTCCGAAACGTATTCTTTCGCCCATCGGTTCCAGAAGCTCTGTCTCATTTGCTCGATGAGGTCGTATCGCAGCAGACGATGACTTGGTGTCGTGGTCAAGTCTTGGCAGGCTGGAGTAGTCAGTGGTCGGCCGATGAGGAAATGAGCGGGAGTAAGGGGCTGTAGATCAGTAGGATTGGTGGATAAGGCTGTTAAAGGACGGGAATTTAGAATGGCTTCAATCTGTGCTAAAAAAGTACTGAATTCTTCGTACGTAAGATTGGCGCCCCCCACCGCGCGTCGCAGGTGGTGCTTACACGATTTCACCCCTGCCTCCCACAAACCACCAAAATGAGGAGAGTATGGTGGGATGAAGCTGAACTTAATACTATTGTTTGAAGCAAAATCGACAATGTCTCGACTATTATTTTCTATGAAAGAAACTAATTCGCGTTCAGTTCCTACAAAATTCTTAGCATTATCTGACATTATTTCTTTTGGCTTACCCCTACGTGATATGAACCGCTTTAATGCGAGGATATAATCTTGTGTCGACAGACTAGTCACTAATTCTAGGTGAACAGCACGGGTACATAAACAGACAAATAAACATATGTAACCTTTCGCGAGACGTGCTCCCCTCCCTCTACGGCTTAAGATCATCACAGGCCCGGCGTAGTCTACCCCGCAACGCATGAAAGGAAAGCCTGGGTCTAGGCGCTCGGCTGGTAAGTTACCCATGAGAGGCCGTAAAGTTTTTCCTTTAAATCTTGTGCACGTGACGCAGTCGTGCACGGTTCTCCGAGCCAGGTTCCGCCCTCCGAGCGGCCACCAAGGCTCACGCACACAAGCCAACAGTAGCTGCGGTCCACCGTGTAACAATTGTTTGTGCTCGTGTGCAAACAACAACATTGTAAATTTATGCTTGCAACACAGAAGTACAGGATGTTTTTTATTGTAGTTGAAAGTAGGGGAGTTGCTTAATCTTCCGCCAACGCGTATCAATTTAGATGCATCCATAAAAACATTTAGATTTAATAATCGTTTTGATTTTACTACTGATTGTTCATTCAACTCATTATACTCATTAGGGAATGACTGGATTTGCGCGAGCCGTGCAAGCAATGTAACTGAAGTATCTAACTCGTCAACAGACAGCGAACCGGTTATGCGCTGTTGTTTACTCGTACGTATATTATTTATAAAACGAAGTACGTAGGCTGCCGTTCGTCGCAATCGGTTGAATGAAGAGAATCTAGTGAACTCAATTACACCTAAACTCTTTGAATTTTCAATATTATTATTACTACACACTAAACTTACTTGAGCCTTTACTTCGGGTAATTGACCTAGTTCTACCGAAAACTCGCTAGAATATTCAAACTGCGGTTGTTGTAAAAAGGTTGGTCCATGCCACCACATACTATTATTTTGAAGCTCGTATAACGAAATACCTCTAGACACGATATCAGCAGGGTTGTCCTTACCGTTAATGTGCAGCCAAATTGCATCACCTGTTAACTCGTTTATTTGTGACACACGGTTTTGAACAAATGTTTTTAAAGTGTGGGGCGACATTCTGATCCAGCCCATAACTATAGTTGAGTCGGTCCAGAAAAATACTTTAGTGAACGTCAACCTTAACGAAGTTATAATCTTGCGGTAAAGCCGCGCACCTAGTAACGCGCCACACAGCTCTAATCGCGGGATTGTACATACAGTTTTGACAGGCGCGACTTTACTTTTAGCACATAACAGCTTCGTTACTACAAGTGAGTTGTCTGCGTAAGTACGTATAAATGCGCATGCACCATACGCATCCTGACTAGCATCGGTAAAGATGTGTAATTCACGAATGTGTGTATATTCACTCATGACATAACGAGGCACACGAATATTACTTAAATAACACAAATCTTGAATAAAGTGATTCCATAAGCATTCGATATCGTTGGGAACCGCGTCATCCCAATCGATTTTACAAAGCCACAATTTTTGTAGCAATATTTTTGCTTTAACTATAACCGGTGATAAAATACCTAACGGGTCGTAGATCTGTGAAATGACAGACATCATACTTCGTTTAGTAACCTTAGCCTTATTTTTTACGTCTATTTTGGTGGTGAAATAAAGTTCATCTTTATCAACTTGCCAACCCAAACCGAGGGTTTTATTTTGACAATGTTCACCGATCGCCAACTCTTTAGATGTTTCTATGTTTACGTCATGACTGAGTGTCCACTTGCGTAAAGGGAAACACGCGGATCTTAAAACCTCCGAAGTTTTTTCGCATATATTTAGCAATGTTTGGGGATCATCATCGCCGGTGATTAAATCATCGACAAAGAAGTCTTCGTTGATTACCTTAGCAACGACACTATCTTGAGTTTCTTGCGCCAGCTGACGCAAACAACGCATACTTAGGTATGGCGCCGATGCGGTACCGTACGTAACAGTATTAAGTTGGTATATACCTAATTCATCAGATGAGTTTTCCCGCCATAAAATAAGTTGAAGGCTGCGCTGATCGTGGTGCACTAAAACTTGTCTGTACATTTTCTCTACGTCAGCGCAGGCGACGTACTTATATTGCCTAAAACGGAGTAAGATAGAAAAAATATCGTTCTGAAGCGGAGGTCCTATCATCTGTAAGTCATTAAGTGACTTCTTAGACTTAGTTGCGGCACTAGCATCAAACACAACACGTAATTTTGTTGTTGTGCTGTGTTCACGTAATACCCCGTGATGCGGGAGAAAATAATGTGGCCATGGATATTCTTTTATTTTAGTCATGTGCCCTAATTCAATATATTCCCGCATGAAGTCATTATACAATTGTTTATAAGAAGAAGATCGATTTAACTTATGTTCTAACGATATGAAACGAGACTTCGCGTTCGTGTATGAGTCACCGAGCGCGTCAGCTGATTCCTTTAGTGGAGTGCGTACCGTGAACCTACCGCTACTATCTCGGGTCGTTGTGTGAATAAAATGTTCTTCGCACTTACGTTCCTCTGCGGTAAGAACAGAACCAGAACTTTCAATTTCTTCCAGTTCCCAGAATTTACGTAATTGTGTATCTACATTCGATTGCTGTACAAAATTACAGTGAATATTATTAACGTGTGACTTGTTTAACAGAATGGGACCTGATATTAACCATCCTACTTTCGAATTTTGTAGGTATGGACCATTGGGTAATCGAATCCGTTCCACATCTAACAGATCCCAAAATACGTCCGCACCTATCAGCAAATCGATCTCTGACGGTATGTTAAACGTAGGGTCTGCCAGACAAACGTTGTCCGGGATGTGTAGTGACTCATGGACAATACGAGTTGCCGGCAAACACGTTGTAACGCACGGCAAAACTAAACACTTGAGAGGTGTTTTGTAACCGCATGTTTTCGATTTAATGACGATATCGCATTGTTGATGGGCTTGTGACACCGACTGTCCAACGCCCGTGATTCTAATAGTGGACTGTATTAATTTAATTGTTAAACGTTTACAAAGCCTTTCGGAAATAAAACTATTTTGACTACCACTATCTATCAGCGCTCGAGCTGTATGATACTCGTGATTATTATCCCTCACTTCGACTAGTGCAGTCGATAATAACACTTGTGGTAATACAACGGAAGACGCTTTATCGCTTAGCAAATTGTTGGCACATGAGACGACAGATACCGGTTTCTGATCTGCACTCGCCGCCGACGATGCCGGTAAAGTATTGTCTCTATGCAATAACGTATTATGTTTATCCTTACACTGCTTGCACGGCCCGAACACGCATTCGGTGATTGGGTGATCTGTTCGTAAACAGTTACGACACAGATCCTTAATACTTTCAGTGAATTTAATTCGGTCCGGAACCGTTAAGTTTAGGAACTCAAAACATGTAAACAACGCATGATTTTGCCCGCACTTTACACAAGTTACATTTAATTTAGCAGGTTTACCTGTGTTGGTACGCGTAGACACACAGCTATGAGATTGATGTACTCGCTCTGCGCGCGCGTGTTTTTTATTACTGTTGTTGTTGTTAGACGTGTTGTTAGGTTTATTATTGTTATTACTTTGTGTAGGTCGTGTATGATTGCTGTGGATCATATCCAACATATCGGCACGATTACGTAAAAAACATAACAAATCGTCTAATTTTGGTTTGTTTTTATAAAATCCTGAAACTATTGAGCCTACATATTTTTCCCATTCTTGCTTTGTAGCAAGATCTAGTTTCGATACTATGAGATAAATCATTAAAACATCCCACGAGTCCGTGCACTCGTCAAGAGATTCAAGCGATCGTAGGTTACGTAATACTGAATCAATTAATTTCCTGATTAACGTAGCGGATTCCTTGTGAATAGGTGGTTCAGTAAACAAGGCGTCAACATGATTGTTTACAAGCAAACGTTCATTTTGATACCTACCGTCCAGCAACTCCCATGCGTGGGCATAATTAGCGGCGGTAAACTCTAATGAACTTATAACCTGGAGTGCTGAGCCAGTAAGTGAGGACTTGAGATAATGAAACTTCTGGATTGCATCCAAATCACTACGCTTATGTATCATCGTTAGGTAGGAATTTTTATATTCAAGCCAGCGATCAAACGAACCGTCGAAAGAGGGGAGGGTAATCCGCGGTAATTTAATCGAATTATAATTATTGTGCATAATTGAACTTGAAGCTTTTACGCTGTCACCCTCGTCCTTTAATTTTATATCAATTAAACATTTTGCTACTGACATTATATTGAAGTACTGATCTTCAAAGGCTTCCCTATATTGCAATTGTTTATCTAACTCATTAGCATCGATTAATTGTTCGACTTTGTCCTGAATTTTAGTAAACGTGACTAGTATTGTGGAAACTGTTTCCATACGTAAAACGAGTTCAGCAAGCTGGCGTTCGGACATCTCAACATTTTCGAATTTGCTTACGTAACGTTCAAATAAGGTCAATCGACCTTTCAATGTGCCACGTTGCTTTTTGAGATCACCTAAGTTAGATATATCACCAGCTTCACTATACTCATCGTCACTCATAATGGCGGCTTACGGGAAACAAAAGGTTACTCACGGTTAAACAGCAACGACGACAAACGAGCTGGAAGGCGCCTCGAGTTGCGAACTTGCGCGTTATGAAGGTAAAAGGCACTGGAATTTCAAATTACACATCACTTTAAGGAATATACGGGGGAAGGAACTGGAGCGACGGGACTGACCGTTGGTTCATGATCTTCAACTCGATGTGAAGATTCTCTGACTCGTCTCGCTGATCCTCAATTCGTCTTGAAGATATCCGGCTCGTAGGACCAATGTTAAATACCGAAGCTCTGGTATGTGTCTCTGCAGCCCAGTTCTTCTCCGTGGTCGTGTGTATCGGGGTAATAATGGTATGTCGACTTTGACTCTTGGAAATGAATAGTTTATTGTTTTACCATTACTAATATTTTTTATTGAGTAAAAATCTTTACAAAATGTGTCGACTGAATTTTTAACGGATTCTATATAAAAAAAAACGTGGATTGCAGAATGCTAGATCCGATTAGAGTGAACTTCGCCAGTAGCCGCTAGCATTTATTGGCCGACACGAATAACACGCGTTGATTGGTGGCGCGGACCGTAGCGCGTCGTCATCAGCAACTTCAAGTTGTCGATGTCCGTCCTTTGGTGCCACTAGATGGCGTAGGCGTTAACATACAATATTTGTTTCAAAACGAAGGTAAAATGGAAATGGAAAATGCTATCAAAGCATTTTATCACCGATTGGAATGCCTTGCCTTGTCCATGTGTCCGCAAGGTTCTTGAATAACTCCTCGAGGATGCTTGTGAATAGTTTAGGAGAGAGCGGGTCAAAAAGTTTTACCTACTCCTTTGGCAATTTTAAATGTTGAGCCTACAGAATCTAAGAGAATATGGCGCTGTGTTTTATGCTATCAAAAGCCTTTGCGTAGTCCACGAAAGCCAGGTATAGATGTTTCCGAAATTTCGAATATTTTTCTATTAACTGATTTAAAGTGTGAAGGTGGTCTGCAATAGAAACACTTAGAAGGAACCCGGCCCGTTCCGGTGGTTGGTGCGAGTCTAATTTGGCATCTATGCGATTGTGGATGACCTTGATGAACGCCTTATAAATATGAGAGACTAAACTAATGTGCCTGTAGTTATTAATATTGCACTTATCGCCTTTCTTATGAAGAAGAACAATATTTGAGTAGCACATTTGGGATGGGAGTTTACCTACCTGTAAGATTGCATTTAATAAGTTGGTTAAGTGAGGGAGCAGTGTAGCAGGTCCTAATTCTAAAATTAGGCTTTGGTAGTAACGTCATCTTCGCCAGGGCTCTTATCAGTGCATTGTCTTGATCACTCTGTCTACTTTGTATCCCGTTATGGGAGGGATATCTTCTGGGCAGCTGTATCGAATTTCTGATTCCAATTGACTTAAATTATCTAAATAAAGAGAGATGTAGGATTCTCCAGTGGCGTGCCTCTAGGTCAGAACTAAGGCAAGCCGAATTACCTACCGATGTATTGGGAAATAATTTCAAAATTATAGTTCTTCAATTTTTTTCTAGTCTCAATATCATAATACTCATGCATAATTGACAAACGCGCCATCTATACTACTACTACTCTACTGTTTACAATTCAGATGTGCAAAATATTTCAATCAAATGGCCACTAGATGGCATTAAAACTATTGATTTCTTATTTTATTGCCGTACACACTATTTTATTAATTTAATTTAGTGTAGATTAAAAATGTTAATAAATATTTGATATTACATAAATATAATGATCTTACAAAATCATTATAAATCACTAATAAATAATAGTTAATTTTATTTATTCTTTTCTTTAAAACAACTCTAGATGTACCTAACCTCTTCGATAAGAACATTAGGCATAGTATTTTCTTATTTCTAAGAGATATAATATTATGATGATGGTTTGGAAGAACTTTATCAAATAACTACAAAATGATATACGAAAAACGACAAAAATACATTTCCGGGAAAAAATATCAAAAAAAGAAGTATCTTAAACTAACTCAACGTATTTACAGGTTGTACGCTGTTTTATAGACAAAAGTTTTATAGAATTTCGTCTCATATAAAATTTTTCTCAATTATCATTTCATAGAATACTCAATTCGCAGAATACTTACTACGAAAAAAATAAATCGTAGATTTTTGTTACAAATAAAATTTAATTTAATGTTTCTATATTCATATCATAGAATAACAAATAAAATATTCTGTATACTCATATTGTTTAGTTAATATAAAACTTATTATCAAGAAAAACATTTTAACACATTTAGAAACTGTCACTCGGACAGTTTCTAAATGTTTCAATTTATACCTTTCAAAAAATGCATACCCTCCTTTAAAATAACAACACCGCGTTCACAAAAAGAATACGGGTAATCTTGTTATTCTCATTAATAGTGACTTAATATACACGTACGTACTGTGTTTATTTTGCGGTTCATAATTGTTGGAGTGCCCCAATTTTATTACTGCGACCAATTTCGACGTAGTTGGTCACAGTTCTAACCTAACCTAACCTATTTGGTCGGAGTAAACTGAACGTTTCAACGTCAAGGTAAATATCAAAATATTGTAATAAGACGTAGCCGACGGGTTGCCCCGCTACGCGGGGCTCCTACTTCTGTCTGCAGGGTTTAAAGTAACCTAACTGTCATGTCCGGAGTCGGTGTGCCCAAGTCCTGAGCTCGCTTATCTCGCTCTTGCATTCTAAGTTTTTCTTGCCACAATCCCTTTTTTATGTTGATGTGGTGAGTAGTATATACAAAACAACTTAAAAAATAGTCGTACGATAGACGCATTCGACTATGTGTATATTTATTTATAAAATTATGAATAGCATAACGTCTACTTTTACATTTTCGTTGAAATAAAATACCATGGATCAATACACCATACAAACAATATTCTTTAAAAAATAATTCTGCAGTTTGATAAGTTTGTTAAATAAAAAATTTGATTATAAAATTCATTGAATTGTATTTCTGTAAAGTACGAGAAGGGATCAAAAAGTAGTGAGAATGAGATAGAATATAATGACAATATTGATAACTTAATAATTTATTTTTCTACATAGTTTCCGAGTCTCTCTACACACCGAGTCCAGCGCTTTTCCAAGGCTTCAATCCCTTTCACAAAAAAGATTTGTCTTGGTCCTGCAAAAGGCTCTCCACGGCATCCATCACCTCGTTATCGTCTTCGTACCTGTTTCCCCTTAAGTATTTTTTCAATTTGGGGAACAGATAAAAATCGCTAGCCGCCAGATCTGGTGAATAAGGGGGGTGGTCAACCAATTCGAAGCCAGCTTGCTGAATGGCAGCCATCGCAACTGCCGACCTGTGCGCGGGTGCGTTGTCGTGATGAAACTGCACGCCCCTTCGAAGTTTCCCTCTCCTTTTCTCTTTGATGGCATTCCTATTGGCCTGTAATAGTGGTTCCACGCTCCAGGTAATCAATCAACAATATCCCTTCGCCCTTCTGAGTCCCAAAATATTGAGGCCATAACCTTGCCAGCCGATGCCACGACACGAAACTTCTTCGGGGTCGGTGATGATGGCCATTTCCATTGCGAAGATTGCTGTTTTGTCTCGGGATCAAAATGATGGAGCCATGTTTCGTCCATTGTTACGAAACGAGACAAAAAGTTTTCAGAATCTTCTTGAAACTTGTTCAACAATATCTTCGAAATGTCAAGTCGATTTTGTTTCTGACTGTCGGTTAACATTCTCGGCACCCATCTTGCGGAGACTTTTCTCATATTCAAAGATTGTTTCAATATGGATTGAATACTTCCATATGAAATGCCCGTTTCTTGAATTAAGTATCAGATGGTAACTCTTAGATCGTTCAATACAATTTTCTCGACTTTCGCAACATTTTCTTGGGTGACTGACGTCGATGGACGGCCGCAACGATGTTCGTCTTCCGTGCTCGTTCTCCTTACTCGAAATTGAGAAGCCCACCTTGCGACAGTGGAATACGGCGGAGCAGACTCTCCTAATGTTGCCTCCAAATTGCAATGAATCTCTTGCGTCGTTAACTTTTTTAAACAGAGGTATTTAATAACGGCTCGCACTTCGTTTTTCGCCATTTTCGAGAACACTTTCCGACACGAAGCAAACAAATGACTACATTCAGAAAAAAACAAAAGAGAATCGAAGATTTTTTTCTTTATTTTTATTACAAATATGTATCTGAGCTATGCCTGCCAGATTTTTTTTTTTTCTTACCAATGAGTTTGTCGTTCTCACTACTTTTTGATCCCTCCTAGTGTGTTTCATTCAAGTAAATAGTCGTTAAAACAATAATATTGGAAATAAAAATACAAGAAACAAATATTATATGAAACATTTTCGGCGAAACGAAATTCTATGAGATTTCTGTCTGCGAAATAACAGGACACCGTATTTACATTACCTTTTCGACGGTAATATCCCAATTCACATTTTATTAATAAGACCACCATACAACATTAGCTGTAGAATAATTGTGAAACCTGAAACACGTGTCTAGTATTTTTATGTAAAGAATCTATGTACACAATTTCAAAACTGTATCATGAAAAATAACAAAGTTATAAGCCTGTTCTGTTACCTGGCTGTCCGCACAAAAATGCGGTCAGCACCATAATAATAATTGGCAGTAGGTACCTAAATGATTCCGATAGGTACTTAGTGTCGCTCGGTATCCAACTTGTAGTCTTTTTTTAATATTTTTGGAACAAAATATAACATGGTTTAAAAACTATTGGAATCGATTCAGTTACTTATTCTGAACAAACTATATTCAGGTTTCTCATATACTAAAAACAATGTTGTTTAACAATCAATTAATCATTTACAAAATCATAGGTGTATACTTCACATCGTGCCAATAATTTTCACACAAATTTATATAACAAAACTAAATCATAAGTTTAGAATATTGTTCTCAAAATTTCCATAACAATAACATTCATTCGTAAAAATTATCGCGTGCGACCGGCTTTTATCAACTCACTTCAGGCCGGTCAACGCTGATTTGCGCGAACTTAATACCACAAAAAAGCCGCGCTTCTGGTCCCCATAGAAATCGTGGTAATAAGTACCTGCTAATTTATCAATAAAATGTTAACATTTTTATACAAGTTTTAAGCTAAATGGCGAAACCAATGAGTGCGAGAGAGAGGGCGCACTTCAACGCTTAGAGCGCGTATTGCCTTAGAGCGAGATCGCAACTGTGGGTGGCACTTACGGCTAGTCTAGGTTTGGCATCGTCGCTGCATGATGAATGGACGCGAAAAAATCATATTCTGATAATTATGAATAAAACCTGGCATCTTGTAAAATCGCGTGACGGGAGACGTTGCGTTCGGCGTTCGGCGCTCGGCGCGCGGAATTTATAAATTATTGTGATATTTACAAATTATTGCTATTATGGAACGTTTTTTTTTCTTATTTATTGATAGACTGATTGTAAGGCAAGCCGGGCTTCTGGGCTTGTAGATGCGCCACTAGAATTCTGTGCAAATGTCTATGATTTTTGTCTGTTATTATTATTATTATTATATATCTTTATTTCAATCAGCTTTGGATCATATACGTACAAATAAATTACATTAAAATCAATTCCAAATTAAAATTAAACACATAATCAAAATAAAATTAAAAACAAAATCCAAATTAAAATTAAAAACATAATTAAAATTAAAACATAATCAAAATAAAATTAAAAATAAAATCCAAATTAAAAACATAATCCAAATTAAAATTAAAAACAATGAAAATAAAAGTAAAAACAAAATCAAAATTAAATTAAGAACAAAATAAAATTTAAAAATCAAAATTCAAAATTAAAACAATATCTTAAAATTAGTACGAACGTGAACCATGCAGCAGTGGTTCACGTACTGACAGTCGAATCGTTCAGCAAACGCTTTCAGGATACTGTTGCGGCTGGCCCGCACCCTTCGAACCAGGGATGTGCACCGCTTGCGCATGATTGTGTAGAAGCAATCCACACGCGCCTCGGCAAACATTCCCGCTGTGCTACAAAAGCGAGGCAGCCCCAAGAGCACCCTGAACGCGTTGTTGTATTGGACACGCAGAGCGCTGTACTGTTTCTGCGTGTAATCCAGCCACAGACTGCCGGTATAAAAGGACGTACAAAATGCCCTAAATAGGGTTATTTTGACGCCCCTCGAGCACCGAGCAAATCTGCGGGCTATCATATTCGCACGAACAGACAGCGCCCTACGTTCCCTTTCAATGTCTGCATCGTCTTCCAGGTCAGAGGTTAATAAATGTCCAAGGTATTTAAAAGTATTTACTCTATTAAGTGGGCATCCGTTGAGCCTAACTGCCGGTAAGTAATCTGGACACTTCCTCTTAGCCCGAAAGACCATGCACTCGCTCTTGTTCGTGTTATACAACAAACCATGTTCTTCAGCATACTTTTCACAGATGCCAATCAGCCTTGACACACCACAGACAGAGGCGCTCAGCAGCACCATGTCATCAGCGTAACTGATATTGTTTAGGCACAAATCTCCAATATGGCAACCGACATGCGTGCTGCTGAGCCTCTCTATCAACGCATTAACATACAGGTTGAAGAGCTTCGGTGAGGTTAGCCCCCCTTGCCTCACGCCGCACTCCAACCTGTAAGGGGTCGAGTAAGCCCCCGACCATCGAACAACATTGACCTGATTTTTGTACCAGTATTGGAACACTCGGATCAGTTCGTCTGGCACTGACGCTTGCTGCATCTCGTTATTTATGATGTTTAATTCCTTGTTTCCATTAAGCTATTGATTCAGTGTTTGGTTATACAGGTGCATATTGGGGCAAATCATTTCCAAACTGCCGAACACAAAGTTTTGAGCGTAAAAAGAAATAGGAAACCCCCCTACTCCCTTCACATTTGCAGCCATCGCATCGCACGGCTCGCGTCCAGTCGGGCGGCGAGGCGGCGAGGCGGAAGGGCGGCGCGGCGCGCGGCGCCTCGATCGAACGATTCCTAAGGATGCGAATCCTCTATGCAAGAACATTATTAGGCCATGACGCGACGTGCCGTCTGGAACAATACAGTTGCCGGATATCACATACTAAGAAATTGTAAAAAATTGAATGCTTTCCTAACTGCTGCGTAGGATTCTGTGTTAGCTTAATCTAAAAGTAACTGAGTATTACTATAAAAAAGGTCACTGATGCCAATACTAAACCTTAACGTAATGACACTAGTCGTACAGTATACATTGTGTTTAGACTCAGAGACGCAGGGCTCCTACACCACGTAAAGTTAAATGAGAAGCTGTAGTAGCTGCTGAATAATTATGTAATTAACGAACACTTCTTGCGTAATAAGTAGCAACTTGACAATAGTCAGTGGAGAGGCTGGACGTCATCGAAGCCAGCGTGCTGTGATGGAGCTACTTTACTCAAATACAGAACAAACCAAAATTATTTTCTTACATATTTGTCTAGACTGAACCATTAAGTTGATTAAATTAAAGAACCAATTGAGAGTAGTAGTGACTGCAATAATTGAAGCAGACAATTTGTAAAAACATTATGAAAAACAGTATGCGATTGTTTTTTCATCTAAAATATAAATTATGAGTATTTCATAAGTCTGTCATTTTTATTGAATCTGCGTCTCGTCAATATTACTAATGGTCCGCAGTCTGTTTAATTATTTTTACTCGTCGAAATAGTAAAAAATAATTGGTTACATTTTTTTTATATTTTTTCTTCAATTTTCATAGCCTGACAACAAGCCACAAGCGTTCGTATTCCAGTAATCCCTAAAACAGGAACCCATTGGGCAACACACAAAGTAACGTAATTCTAAAGTAAATGAGAAGTAGCAGGCAGGATAGATCCGACGATATTTCTTCATTAGAGGGCGGCGTGCGATGAATTATTTACGTGCACATACATATGAATGCGTGCACATTGCTCACCGGACGCCTACTACACGATCAGTGGCTCACGGGCTCACTAAGCACTCCAAGTAGGTTTGTTGTTATTTGCTTGTGTTGAACCCCTCTCCCCACCCCCGTAGCGCGCCTGGCTCGCCAACACACTGGTACACACGTAATTGGAACAGGGAGAGATTTGCATGCCAGCTTGTTAGAATATCGCAAACAGAATAAAATGACGCGAAATCGATTTCGAATAAATACGGTCAGAGTATGTTGCTAAAAAGTGGGAAACCAAAATTTTCACACCTGCTCGTAACTGTGAAATTATATTATACTAGCTGACCCGCGCAACTTCGTCTGCGCCACATAAGAGAGAGAGAGAGTCAACCTTAAAAGATAATGCTATCGCGGTCTTTTTTTGTTAATAGGAACGATTCCGTCATAAATGATTGTTGCGTAACCTTAACCACGTTACGCAGCGCACGCAACGGAAGCTCAAAAAAGGAATAAATTGTCCTTGTTTTTGCAACATTTTTCATTGATGCTCCGCTCCTATTAGTAGTACCTAGCGTGTTGTTTTATAACCCCCCGCCCCCCCCTTGATAAATGGGTTATCCAACACTGAAAGAATTTTTCAATTCGAACCAGTAGTTCCTGAAATTAGAGCGTTCAACCAAACAAACTATTCAGTTTTAAAATATTAGTACAGGTTCAAGTAGTTAATTAATTTCTCGGAAATATGTGAGATTAGGAGGGAGATGAGGCGGTCAAGCCAAATCTCTCAACATCCCACGAAGGGGGGAGGGGGGTCGAAAAATTGCTTTATGTAGCATCTCCTTGCTGAAAAGGTGATCTCCAAATCATGTGTGTGACAACTTTATGAAATTGAAATAAACATTTTTTTTTTAACACGTTGTGTGCAGCGCATGAGATGGACTCAAACAATAAACGAGAACGTCATGCTCGCATACTACGGGTCTACAGAGGGGGGAGAGGTGGGTATACAGAGCTTGGGAGCGAACCGAGCAAAATATGACACATAGACCTTAGAATGCCCACTATCCTTAAGTTTATGAAACGACTTTCTAAGCGCTTCTTCGATTCTGCCACAAGGCAACGGAAGCCCCTAATCGCATAGGCAGCCCGATATGAGCCGTCGCGCATAAGTAAGATTCGCCGACCAAGGCATACCCTTGTAACCCCCGATGACGCTATCACCCTCCTCCAGGACAGCAGTAGGGAAATTAGCACGCTCAAGAAGCATAGTCGCAAGCAGCCCTCCTCGCCGTCGAGGCCTGTCGCAACTTCCCGATCCATGCCCTCCCCGACACTTGCTCAAGATAACCCGCGTGGCTGAGCCTGTAGTCTTAAATCAGCCCCTTAATAATGATACCATAAAGGTCCAGCCTGTCACCTTGCTGTCCTCCCCCAGCGGCGCCCTAAGCCGAGGCTCGTACCCCTCAGAGGGTGCCCTTAGCGTGTAATCGCTTAGTTTGTAAGTTTTTTGCCCTAGCTGGAGGCTTTACACTCGAGACACCCACAGGATAGTGCGGTTAAGCAGACGATAAACTCCTAGGTAGAACTGCGAGACGCAATTTACAAAAAAAAATTACTCATCAATCACTATTATTTCCTTTATTCATTTTAAAAACTTATTTTATAGATTTTTAAATATTTCTTAAAAAAAACCATATAAAAAAACATTTAAAAATATAAAAAATAGTGGTAGCGGGAGCAGGGTCCAAGCTACCGGTGGTTAGGGCTCCAGAGACAGGAACCTCCTCACAATACGAGCCGTATCGAGGAGTACTGCCTTCTGAATCAGGCCCTTGATCCAACCGCCTAAGGAGAGCCTCAAAAGATGGTCGTCGAGGTTCTTGGCTATAAGGCCATTGGCCGTCACGACGATCGGCACAATGATAGCCGAGTTCACATTCCACATGTCGACAACCTCGTGTGCCAAGTCGAGATATTTTATTTGTTTCTCTGTCTCAGCTTTCACTAGGTTCTTGTCAAGTTGCTGGTAAATAATCCTGGCTACTTGGTTGTGCCTGTGCAAGTACTCGCCGTTAGCAAGACAAGAACAACCAGAAATAATATGTCTGATGGACTCACCCGGACGGTGGCATGCCCGACACACGTCAACCGTCCCGTCCTTCATAATATATTTCCGGTAGTTGTTCGTCAACATAACTTCGTCTATAATCGCACAGACAAAACCTTCAGTTTCTCGAATGCGGTCGCCGAAACGTAACCAGGACACGGACGCTAGAGAAATCTACATCGGGCCCATGAAGAGCCCCGTAGAAGCGCCCGTGAAGCTCCTTGCCTTGCCATACTTCCTTGCGGTCATCGGTAGTAAGTACTACAGGTTTGCGCCAGTTCTCTTTAGCCATGGACAGCGGGGTGAGTCCCTTGTCGCTGCGACCACATCTCGGTGCATACCCACCTCGGTTTTTAAAAAATATTTTCTGAGACTGCACACCTCGCGGTTGTAAAGGGACTTTGACCTTCGACCCCCGCACTTCTGTATAGCCTCATCACCGATGATCGTGGGTGATGCATCCGGTTTGCGGTCAGCAGCGTACGAACTCTCCTATCCAGGGCATCGAGTTTGGTCTGAGTTCATTTGATTACGCCGAAAGAGTACATTAGAACCGGCATGACCCAACCACACGCTAAGGGGACCCTCTGAGGGGTACGAGCCTCGGCTTAGGGCGCCGCTGGGGGAGGACAGCAAGGTGACAGGCTGAACCTTTATGGTATCATTATTAAGGGGCTGATTTTGGACTACAGGCTCAGCCACGCGGGTTGTCTTGAGCAAGTGTCGGGGAGGGCATGGATCGGGAAGTTGCGACAGGCCTCGACGACGGCGAGGAGGGCTGCTTGCGACTATGCTTCTTGAGCGTGCTAATTTCCCTACTGCTGTCCTGGAGGAGGGTGATAGCGTCATCGGGGGTTACAAAGGTATGCCTTGGTCGGCGAATCTTACTTATGCGCGAGGGCTCATATCGGGCTGCCTATGCGATTAGGGGCTTCCGTTGCCTTATGGCAGAATCGAAGAAGCGCTTAGAAAGTCGTTTCATAAACTTAAGGATAGTGGGCATTCTAAGGTCTATGTGTAGACGGTCATTGCGAATGTAGTAAGGGGCTTCCGTGGCTTTGAGTAAGAACCAGTTCTAGAGTACCTGCATCCTATAGATATAATTATCTAGGTTTGGTGTGTGCGAACACGACACAAGAGTATGTCATGATGGGACGGATCACCGCTGTATAGAGGCGCAACCTGAGAGACAACTTACTCTTTGCCGTTACGAGGAAATGGAGCCAATCCATAGCAAAGGCTGCTCGGTCACGAGCTGCAATGAGATGTGGTTCAAAGGACAGATAGTGGTTGAGTCTGACTCCTAGGTATCTGGTTTGCTTCTCCCACGGGATAGGCTTACCGTACATAGTGATCGGGCTGGGGGAGGTGGAAGTGATACGCGGTTTAGAATTAAGAACCACCTGACTCTTTTCGGGGTTAACCTCGATACTCCACTTCCGGAACCAAAGCCTACGACGTCGGCTGATGTTTGAAAGCTTTTGGCGATAGCATTCTTACAACGACCAGTGTAGTAGATGGCCGTGTCGTCTGCGAACAGGGCTAATTGAGCCTTTTTACTCTTGGGAATATCGATAGTGAACAGCGTGAATATAAGCGGGGAGACGACAGCGTGAATATAAGCGAGGAGATGGGCGGGGAGAAGTTTGAGCACCTTATTGGTGATTCCATCAGAGCCGGGTGCTTTCCGCGGCATGCACTTCGTCGGGTGTTACTGGAGGCAGCGGATCATCGGGGTGTCCGACGGGAGGGAGGGCGGCTCTACGTTCGACTTGACCATTCACCATGTCGAGGTGACATTTGTCTACAGGATGAGAGCTGGGAGAGCACTGAGACTTAAATTCAGGCTGTCGGCTAGGCATTCTGCTGTCAGAGGCGTCGAATGCGACGCTCTTGTCGGCGCGGGTGGGAGGAGGCATCGAAGCCTCGTCGGTGACACGCATCTTTCTTTGCAATTGCCAGAAAGCTAGGTAGGTGGGCTCGAGTTCACTGAGCTCCTTGTCCCATCGAGTGAAACGATGCTCGCTTATGCGCTTCCTTACAGCAAGCTGTAAGTTGCGCATGTAAGCCCTGTAAGTTGCGCATGTAAGCCTTGTTCGCGTTGCAGGAAAGTTGTTCTAGGCACGGATGGCCGCGTTCTTCTCGTTTATCAGTTCACGTACGTCAGCGAGTAATCTCCATAACTTTTCATAAATTCGAAATTATGTATATATTGTACAGTAGTATCGTCAATCGTATTGTTTGCAAGCTGCTTAGTAACAATTAGTACTGCCTTGTCCAGAAGCTGCATTATTTCTGATAAATTTTAATAGTGTTAAGTACCTGCACAGGCAGGAAAGCAGGTTCAACACCTGTTTTCCTGCCTGTGCAGGTACTTAATTTGTGGAGGCTTGTAAATGGCTTCTCGTTGATATTCTCACTATAAATTTTTGTATTGTTTGCTATAAGCCACCCAAACAATATAAAAAAAAATATATAAATTATCCAGTATTAAAATTAACTTCCTCTAATATTGTTGTTTCTGCCAAATCAAATAATAGGTACTTACTGACTATTTAATAAAATATGGTATTTGCAGCATTATGTTACTGTTAATCTTTTGACACTGCACATCGACGAATATTATTGTAATGTTACATTACAGTATACACTACCGCTTGGATTTCACCCGAATAATATCGTAATGTCATATTGCCGGTAGGTTTTTCGGCACCGTATTTCAACGAATAATACCATAATGCATTAATAGTAACTACGACATCGTTGAGTTTACACGCGTATAATATCGTAATGATGTGTAGCATACTATAGTTTTGCCCTACAATTTCAGTAACATTTTTTTCATCAAAAACTTTATGTTGTTAAACTATTTAAAAAAAAACAGAAAACAAAACAGACTATAAAAAATTTGCTTTATTTTGATGTATGAATGGCTATCATAGGATCCACCTGTGCTGAGATATATGTATGAAACAGTGTTTTATTTTTCCTGTAAAATTTAGAATTATAATTTAGATTTCCATATTATTCGGTGGGAGGAGCGTTGTGTTCCCAAACCATACGATTTGCAACAGAGCGATTTTTTTTTTTTGTTGATCTTGACTTGCATTAGCCATTAAAAACAAACATTAATTAGACAGTCACTCGCGTGTTAAATCGTTGAATGGTCAAAGTAATGTATTCTAGTAATGATGTCATCAGCCCTAAAACTTCAAAATTAAATATAAATTAAATTAGCCATTGAAGCTCAAAGATATTCATAAAAAAGATGTCTTTGTCTTGGGCTAGCTCAAACTCGCGAACAAGCTCCCTTGCTACGCTTGGGAGCCCTAGGATCCCTCGCTGCGTTCGGGATTCAAAATAGTGTTCGTGACGTAAGACACTGCTTTATTCCTTTGGTGATTAATCTATTCATTTTCAGTAAAAACTTTTTTTGCGTGAAACCAGTGAATCTTTAGATCGTGATTTATATATCAATCTGTGCAGCGTCCAGCGGTTATCTTAGTTTAAGTTAGAGAAATGCGTGCGACGTGCGTCCTAAGCTCTTGTATCAGCTGAATAGTTTCACTCGTTGTGGGCGATAAGCCGCCGCCCGCCGCGCGCCGCGCGCCGCCGCGGGACGTGACTCCACTGCCGTTCGTACTTCTATTCACGAACACAAAGAGACTCTTTTATAGTTCAACACCAAATAACGACTTAGGGCACTGTTCTCGGCTATAAAGATTATTCAATATTCTACATCAATGGTTTATACAGGTCATTGGCTAATTCAATCCTTACGCAGTTAAAATGAAAAATTTTACGTGTACCTACACCTGTTTTCCATTATGTTCGAAAAGCTCCACAGTGGAACAAAATACACGTTGGTCACGTGTGAGGTCATTCACTCCGTCACCAAGCAGTGATTCTGGACGCAAAAGCGATGGCCCTTAGCTGCAGCAATCAGACTTCGTTACGGAGAACGGAACAGGGCGGGGTTATTAAACGAAACACGGATACGGATATCTGCTCTGAAGCTTACTCTTTGAATTTCGCCGACAAATAACGTTACCTTTGAGCTTACCAGAAAATAATTAATTTGATAAACGTGGTTAGAAAAAGTTGTGTGTTCTTACGTATCGATCTTTAAAGAAAAATACTATGGCACGTTATTAAAACAAGCCGCCACGCCGCCGGCACGAAGTGATTACATGAGGTATAGTTTACTTTACTAAGTGGTACATATGCCACTTAATAGTTATATGAACGCTGTATAATACTTTAACAAGTTTCTAGACTTAACAAATATACCTAAGTGATTAACTTGTAAGCAATTTATTTAATTGAACTTTGTATTTAGTTTAAAGTTTGTTTATGTTTTAACCCATAGACAATTAACAATAAAAACTATACTTATTAATTTTCTTAGGTGTAACCAACAAATACTGTCGAAATACCTAATATCTCATCTACACGTGTAATTCTACCGGAGATTCTATTGTTTCACAGCGAACAGTAGGTAAATGGCTGTCAATATCAGAACAGCGCGATAAGCGATAACAGACGCTGCCATCATTTACTTTATTTCTTCTAATTCAGATCTTTCTCATGTATTTCTGAGGTTTATGGAAACATAAAACGTAAAACGATTTTTAGTTTAAAATTTTAAAACAATTGTTTCGAATAGAATGTTATTGCTCAACGTTATCCCACAACTTGAATGAGGACGTGTGTAAGAACATGACGTCTATAAACGTAACGTTATCCAACTTGTACAAGTTTCGCCTGAGAACTATGTTCGTATATAAACTAATCCGATTTGAGCAAGATTCCCATGACCACTGGCTCCCCGAGGAGCAATACTCTAATAACTTTACCAACACTCGACCAAAACACATTACCAAGTCCCGAATGACCCTTACGGGGCTATAAATTAACCGTTTTAAATATTCAGTTCATTGCCTTTCATGTTTATCGACTTTAAAGATGAGTTTAGTAGGATGAAATCCTCAATGGGAAGCAATCTGTGCGAAAAAATCTGTCGTTTAATATCAGGACATGGCGCGCGTCGGATCATCCGTTAATCCTGTGAGGTGTCAAACAGACGCCAGGATGGGATACAAGTGATCCGTGCCCGGCTGATGCGAGCCCCTGGGCCCCGTCGCGTTCTCCTGATGTGAGGCCCGGGCCCCAGCCGTGTCGGCTCAGAGTTCACCGTAGCGTGAAGCGGGCAGTAAGTAGCTAAACGGTTCGCCATCATTCACTTTACCAAAACACGTTGCAAGACTTTAATCTTATATTAGCTTTTCGAAATAAGGTCAGCGGTGATATTTTTAGCTTCTGCGGTGAAAGGTCACATAGGTTTATTTTCACGGCTCAAAACTCAATGACACGTTCCTGGTATTTATGATTAGTCGCAAAGTTAATTCTATTTTTTGAGAGAGTGATGCAGCGCAGTAGAGAAAGTTTAAGTCGTAAACGTTCCCTCCAGAACTATCCTCTCTCAGCAGCACCACTGCTCCAGTCCCCACGTGCTTGAAACACGATTACACAGTTGCACAGCACCTGTTGTCTCGACGACAACTGCTCGCTCACGTATGTGGGCAGTGGCCGCCGCACGACCAACTCATTTACATACACACTTCCAAACTTCCCTACAACGAATGCTTTGTGAATCACAAAAAAGGTTCACCACATTTCCGCTCGTTTTGTTCAAACTTGCTCACTTTGGCTGAGTGTGCGAGTGGCTCGTTTAGGATGAGCTCAATTACGACATAGTAGAGTATTTTCAGAGGACCACGCGCCTCTAAAAGGTTTGGGCTGGACGATGAAAGTACATGCTTTTCGAGGTAATTAGGACTCACTCAGACAATAAGCGCAAAACGTGCCATTTTTGCTTGGAACTTCTAAAGTATTTTGAGTGGTTCAAGTGTTTGATCTCGACGTAATTACTTATGACATTATTAAAATTTCAGGTAAAATATACCTCGGTGTTTTATTTAGCTGGACCGGTCTTGTTTCCACAACAAGACTGGTAATCATTGAAAGTAGATCAAATACCGCTCGTCCAAGACCGGCGCGGGGTGTGGAGGCAAGCAGCGCTACATAATGTGAGGAATCTGTTATCCTTTTCCGTAAAAGTGTCTTCATGAAGTGATTGTGCGGCCACATGGCTTTGTTTTAAGGGTCCCGTAGCCAAATGGCAAAAAACGGAACCCTTATTGATTCGTCATGTCTGTCTGTCCGTCCGAATGTCACACACACTTATTACGAAACTATTAGGACTACACAGTTGAAACTTGGTAGTAGATGTATTCAGTGAATCGCTTTACGAATTTTATACAAAAAATAAACGATTAAGGGGATGCTCCCCATACATGGAACTGAAACAAAAAAAAAGAAATCATCAAACCTATACGTGCGGGGAGTCTGTAGATAGGTCTTGACATTGGGGTTCCTAAAAACATTTTTTCTCGAAGTCAATCGTTTGAAATATAGACACACACACAAACACACAAAGACACACACACACACACACACACACACAAAACACACACAAAACACACACTTCCAAAGTGGTAAAATGAGTGTCTCCGCCTCTAATTTCTAAAGCAAGAGGAGAAAAATTCTGAAATAATGTAGGATTGTAAAAATAACTTTCGACGAAAATTGGTTTGAATAAGATTTGGTATTTAGTTTGCATTTGATGTGTAGCAGTAACTTTGTTTTTCATTAAACAAAAAAAAAATTGCTCTGCTGTTGAATGTGACACAGGCACACACACACACTACACACATGAATGAGCCTTCAAATTTTTATTAATATATTTTTTGGTGCTACGGAACCCTGTGTGCGCGTGAGTACGACTCGCACTTGGCCGGTTTTTCTTTTTACTTACAATTTATTATCATTTTGAAGGTAATTTCGATAAACAAACTATGTTATTTCTTGTTGTTGCATAAAGGTAAAAATAAAATATTGCTAGTCATAATCTCAAAGTAAATAGATAGGATATTCCTAGATTGCAAAATGGAAGTAAATAACTAAACTTAATAATAAGCAGACATCACGTTAACTGTATTTTACGATCAAGTAATTCTATTCAATGAACATCTCAGAATTCAGTTACGTAGAACAAGAGCTTAACGTAAAATATTTTGTGTATACATCCTGGCTGAGGGCTTTATGAGCTATACAATTTACTACTACTTTCATATTTCACCAATTTATTTCTTTTTGACGACTCTAGTGTATAGTGCGTACCTTTGAAATATTATTTAAATATATGTACATTTTAAAACACATCCAACGGAGGCGGTAAAAAGTGGGTAAGCACATAGATTGTGTGTGGAAAATCATTATTTATGTAAACCTGAGGTCGTGAAACCAAGTTTAACGAGTGAGGTGAAAGCGGCGCTCGTAACTGTCGATACCGAGATACACGGCGGCGCGGCGGCGCGGCGCACGGTGGGCTGAAACCGTAGAAGACTTTTAAGCAACAAAAAAATAATTACGGAAGTGAAATGTACTATCAAATACAATATAATAATGTTCGATGACTTTTACGTTTTGACCATTATTTTCAATGTTATGAATATTTAAAGATTTTTTTTGTATGAAAAAAAAAAACATATCTTCATGAAAATCTCAAAACTCTCAAATTATCTCAATAAACGGTTTAGAGATTTGGATAGTACAAATTATTAGCCTATTTTAGCATATAATCTGGCACGGCGATATTTTGCGATATTAGAGATATTTTTTTTTAAAATTCAATTGCTATTTTTTTAACAGTGGTATCGTTAATAGGAATAATCCACTACATTTAACGTTTTTTGTGCTTAGACGAATGCATCATTAATTAATCATTCAGGAAATTCAGCTTCAGGTTCATTGTACAGTGATGGGTTTGAAGTTAAATGTATGTTTTCCTGATCATTATCGTCAACAAATGTATCCAATAACAATGAACAATGCTTTTGCCTCTTCTGAGAGAGCTTTGTGTTTTCGCAACAGTTTGTGACGTATTTTTGAAATAAGTAGGTCAGAACAAATTAATAAATTATTCATAATATCTTCATTGGTAGCCTTAATAGAGAATTTTCTCGACTGAGAACTTCATTACGATACGATGCGATATTTCCTGAAATCCTTATTTCGAGCTTCAGCAGCTTCTTCGGATAATTTTCCAATTGGCACTATACCCAAATTCACAACTATATCTGCTCCGTAAGCAAGAACTTTATATACACTTGCAGGCATGTAATACCAATTATACAAATTAACATACAATTTTATGGTAGCTTCGGTATAGTCTTTGACCTTAATTACATCTTCAAGGTGACCTGAAGAAATTGCCTCTTGTATGGTTTTTAAATTGTTTTTTTATCATTATTTTTGCTTAAACCAGATATTTTTGACTTAATTTTTTAATTTCACGAACGAATCAAAGTTACTTACTAAATCACTAAACATTTTTACAAAAAACAAGAATTTATCAAGAAGGAAAATCTAGCCTAATTCTTAGACAATGCAAATAATATAATTGCTAAGGTAGATGACGTCATCATTCTTGGTGATTTTAATTTGGGTTTTATGGACTCAAGTGAATGAAGGTTTCCAACACACACTTCCTGAGAACCACAGCAACTCCTTGGATTATTCACTAACCGACTTTATTTCATTAAATACTCTTTGTCAGTTCAATTATGTAACAAATATTGACAATCGCATATTAGATTTGGTAATAAGCAATTTGAATAACGTTACAGTTACCGCTCCTCTACATCTTTTTTTTTTTTTTAGGATGGGATATCATCAAATGACCCCCCCCCCCACTCTGGGCGGAGTGGAAGGGAGTGTCAGACTTGTACTGACTAAAACCCATCCATGTTCCTTCTTTGCCCTTTGTGTTCCAGGGCCGCGGTATCTCTTTCGAACAGTCCCGCAGCCCTGGCAGGCATCGGCCCATGCGGACCCCTACGTGGTTGCTGACATCTCTTTGAGGCGCGCGTGGAACACGAACGCGCCGTCGACACAGCCTGTCGTCATAAGATGGCCGGACGGCGAGCTAGCCCATAACTCGCCGTCCACAGGCCCGCGCCTACGGTGGCCTGGGGCCACCACGTGACCCCCGACGCCCAGGGCGTCTCCCGCGGCGGCTGGGATGTGAGGCTCTTTCCCTCTCACGTTTCGCAATAAGTACATCTGACGCCATCCTCGAGACACTAAAAACCAACTATAAACTAGGTTATAACTTCTTTAAGGCCGATTATTCTAAAATGATTCCGAAACTGATAGAAGTGGACTGGATTAGCATGTTCTCTAAATGCCACGACGTGAATGATCTCTCCCTTTTACAGTATTTTATCAAATATTATTGATACGTCTTTACTGAAATATAATCGTCGAAAGCAAAAATATCCAGCTTGGTTTTCATTTAGGTTAATCAAATTGCTTCACCAAAAGGAAAAGATTAGGCAAAGATGTTGCAAATATCAAAACCCTCGTGATATAATAGATTTCGAGATGTTGCGTGTTCAATGTCATAAACTTGTAAGATCATGTTATCGTTCATACAAACAAAAAATTGAATCCGATATAATTGAAAATCCGAAGGCTTTTTGGAGTTTTATAAAGAACAAACGTAGGGAACAGTCAAAGTTTCCATCCAGTATGCGGTTGGACGGATCGGTTGCGGAAACTGAAAGAGAAGTTCTTATGAAGCTAGAGAAGTTGGACTCCTCGAAAGGTCCCGGCCCTGATTGCATCTCCCCCATTTTTATAAAACGATGTTGCAACGCGCTTGCATTTCCTTTATGCATTGTCTTTAATCGCTCATTGGCTGAAGGGTTTTTCCTGAGGCATGGAAATAGGCAAAAATAGTTCCTATTTACAAAAAAACGATCCTGCAGACGTAAAGAACTATCGTCCGATTTCAATACTGTCGTTTTTTCCTAAAATATTTTAATCGCTTGTCTGTCCCATTATCACACATCACCTCGACTCAAACATTTCACCTTGCCAACATGGTTTCAAAGCGGGCCTTTCAGTGGAAAGCAATCTGATTCAGTTTGTGTCCGACTTATCTTAATCTCTAGACAAACAATTGGAGGTAGATGCTATATATACAGACTTCAGCAGTGCTTTTGATAAAGTGAGTCACTCACTACTTTTGTCGAAACTAGCAGCCAATGGTATTCACGGATCACTTCTGGGATGGTTTACATCTTACTTACAACAACGGTCACAGACTGTTGTTTTGAATGGTTACTCATCACAGCCATATGTGTCTATTTCGGGAGTGCTGCAAGGATTCCATCTAGCACCAGTCTTGTTCTCGCTGTTCATTAATGATATAGCAGATCCAATACAAAACTGCATATTAATGTTCGCTGACGATTTAAAGACGATAACTTCACCAAACTACTTGGTCGCGATTCAAAGTGACTTGAATCGAATACAAGATTGGTGCAATAAAAATGGCATGGCTCTAAACGTCAAGAAATGTTTCCACATTACATTCACAAAAAAGAACACTAACTAAGGTTGATGAAGTGCGGGATCACAGAGTGATCATGGATATAAAATTAACATTCAAGCAACATGTAGACAGTTGCGTTAAAAAAACTGTTAGAGTTTCAAACGTAATACGCAAGAATTTAGGTCTATTAAAACTGAAATGGTCCTATACAATGCCTTAGTAGTAGCAGGCTGGAATATGCCAGTGTTGCCTGGGAACCTTTTTACGCAATACACTCCCAGCGACTGGAGAGCATACAACGGGCGTTCACCAGACACCTCGCATTTATATCCCCTGGCTTATCCCATAGGTGTCCCTATCAACAGCGTCTGAGTCTCTTTAAGATGACCCCTCTACGGCAACGGAGAACTATGCATAGCCTTATGTTCCTTCACAAACTAGTGAACGGTCGCATAGATTGTAGTGAACTGCTATCGCGCATTCTATTGAAAGTTCCGCCTAGAATTCCACGCTTTCCCATAACCACAATTCTGAAGCGCCCTACTACCTCTACAAACAAAGGTCTCAACTCACCACTCGTTAAGATGTGTGACAACCTTAATTCATTTAATAAGTCCGTACCCAAAGCAGATTTATTGACCGTAAGGGGAAGTTTAAATCAAGAATCTTGGCCTCCCTGCACTCCAAAGAAACGTAGTCAAAATTTATCTGTACTGTTAATGAATGAATTACTCTGTTTTCATTTTCATTTTCTTCGTAACAAATTTTATATCCCATTTTCGTAATCGATTGGACACCTACACTTAAGTTAGCAACTAAGCGGTAATCTGGTGTCTTTGTTATCAATGTTATGTTTACCTGTAATTGGCATATAGATTAGAATATTACCGTATGATTTAGTATGTGTATCTATGTGTTGTGGGTGAACCTTAAGTAAATAAATAAATTAAAAAAAAAAACTCGTAACTTCACAAAAACCAAATTAGTAGAGTAGGTAGGGTAGTCCGTCTTTAATCAAAGATAACAACGAACTAGGACATTGTTTGACCTTTCCTACCCCCCCCCCCCCCCTACTGCCCTCTGATTGGTGCACGACACTAATTATTACTACGCGTCTACTGAAAAGAAAACCGGTTTGGCCGTGTTTTGAACACAAACAAATGACGTCACGGGAGTGGTGTGGAATATCTTTGCACATACCTACTAAAAAGTCTATTTTATTTATTTATTATTTATTTAAACTTCATGTACAAGAGTAGGTGGACTTAATGCCACAAGGCATTCTCTACCAGTCAACTTTTGGGTCAAATAGGATAGCATAGTGACAGAGTACAAACAAAAAATAAGAAAAAATCCAATTAGTTAACATAGATTGATATACATAAATAGGTACATACCAATACACATATATACAGTAAAAAGAAATAAACTAATATATATTATAATACATACAAATAGTCCAAATACGAGAAACCTTATAATAGTTACTATGACTACTAACTCAAATCTAGCTTGTGAGCAATTTAGTCTGATTTCAAATAGTACTTCCGAACTGTTCTTTTGAAAGCCATTTTGCTTTCAGCTTTTTTAATGCCAAGGGGTAGCGCGTTCCAGAGCTTTATAGTTGAGACAGCGTAAGAATTGTACATAAAACCAGAACGATGTGATGGAATTTCAAGTAGTAGGTTTCTGAAGCTCGAAGCTGACGACTGTGAGAACTGCCCAACACTTTGAAATATTCTTTTAAGTAATCGGGAGCACAACATGGATCTGTCAAAATAGTGAAGAGCATACAGAGAGATCTGAGGGACCTCCTGAGTCGGATAGGCAGCCACTTAAGCTGAGAACGGTATGAAGAGATGTGATCGTACTTACGAAGGCCAAAAACTAACCGAATACAATTATTGAGAAGACGATCCAATTTGCTTAAAAGTTCTTGGGATAGATCAGAGTAACAAACATCAGCATAGTCGATAATGGGAAGCACAAGTGACTGGACCAACGTTAATTTAGTGCTAGATGGGAGAAAATGTTTGAATCTATACAGAGACCACAGCGAGTAAGAGACTTTCTGGCTAACCTGTGCTACCTGCTTATTCCAACTAAGTGTCGCGTCAGTATGCAGGCCCAAGTCTTTTACGTGTGGTGAGAGAGAGATCACAGAGTTGTCGAACATTTAAGCGGCATTAGCTGGCTAGTATCCAAATTTCTCAGGTAATACGTACTACCTATGAGGATGGCCTGGCATTTCCCGACGTTGACAGCAACCCCAAATTTACCAGACCATTCTCCGATAGTTTGAAGATCTGCATTTAGTAATGAGATGCAATTATCAAGGTTAGCAATGTCGGATTGAGCGTAAAGTTGCAGGTCATCAGCGTACAGATGATAAGAGCACTTTTTTTTTTTTTTTTAGGATGGGAAATCATCAAATGACCCCCCCGCTCTGGGCGGAGTGGAAGGGAGTGTCAGACTTGTACTGACTAAAACCCATCCATGTTCCTTCTTTGCCCTTTGTGTTCCAGGGCCGCGGTATCTCTTTCGAACAGTCCCGCAGCCCTGGCAGGCATCGGCCCGTGCGGACCCCTACGTGGTTGCTGACATCTCTTTGAGGCGCGCGTGGAACACGAACGCGGCGTCGACACGGCCTATCGTCATAAGACGGCCGGACGGCGAGCTAGCCCAAAACTCGCCGTCCACAGGCCCGCGCCTACGGTGGCCGGGGGCCACCACGTGACCCCCGACGCCCAGGGCGTCTCCCGCGGCGGCTGGGACGTGAGGCTCTTTCCCTCTCACGTTCCGGCACCTCCTTCGCTAGCATGACTGCTTCGCAGAAGGAGGTGACGGCTTCCCATTCCCTCTCGCTCCGGACCATGGCTTGCACCAGGGCCGGGCGCGAGAGGTCGCCGCCGCCAATCGCCTCTACGAGGACACGGCGCTGCTCCGCCCAAGCGGGGCAGGCCTCCACATTGTGCTGCACCGTGTCCTCCGGACGATCCTCACAATGGAAACACCCGGGCGTTTCCTCCCGCCCGATTCGGTGCAGGAACCTCCCGAAACAACCGTGTCCGGTGAGGACCTGCGTCAGGCGGAAGGTGAGGGCGCCGTGGCGCCTCTCTAGCCACTCCTCAAAGAGGGGACTTATCGCCACTATGGTGGCGTGCCCTGCACGGGGTTGCGACAGTCGCTCTCTCCATGTCACCATGAGATCGCGCCGGAGGTCTGTCCGCTGAGCGGCGATTTGCCGCGGCAGCGGAGTTTCCCCCCGACGTAGTGCCTCCGCGCGCCATTCGTGAAGGCGCGCGAGGACTATCGCCTCCAGATCCCATGGCGGCAATCCGGCAAGGAGGCTCGCCGCCTCACCGGAGATCGTGCGGTACCCCCGGACTAGCCTTAGGGCTATCCCCTTTTGGGGCGCGTTCAGGTAGCAGGCGGCTTGCCGCCTCAGAGAACGCGCCCACACCGGGGCCCCGTAAAGGGCCATGGACCGCACGACCCCCGCGTAGAGCCTCCGGCAGGAGGCGTTTGGACCCCCCAGGTTGGGCAGGAGCCGCTTGAAGGCAGCCCCGGTCCGTTCCAGTTTGGGGGCCAAACGTCGGAAATGCTCCACGAAGTTCCACCGGCTGTCGAGGACGAGTCCCAGGTACATGATAAGAGCACTTGAGGATAGTAGTAATGGAGTTTATAAATAACGAAAATAAGAGAGGAGAAATTATACCGCCTTGTGGAACACCAGTTGCCAGGTCGCACCAGTCGGAGTAATCCTGATCAGCACGCACCGCCTGCTGGCGACCACGAAGATATGATGAAAACCAATCACGTGACAACGAGGAGAACACATACATACATACATAGGCTATTTTGACTATATTATGCAATACTAGTATTATTTTTTGTTTTTTTTTCAAACAATTTCGAAAGCAGTACAACTCTGTAGATAGTGGGTTGATGAAAAAAGTCTCGAAACATAAAAATATTGTATGAGAATATAGATACCAAAATAGTTAAGTCCCTACTCCGCATTTTCAGCCCACCGTGCGGTGGCGAGGTGGTTGTGTGACAGATAGCGGGGAGTGGTGCTGGTGGGGCGGACTCCGGCACCGGCGGCGATCATTCAAGTTTAAACAATCGTTTTATGTTGCCGTTATATCCGCGCTAACTTACACGTTATATTTGATGGCCGCATAAAGCAGTACTCGTGGCATTTTAACATCGCATTTATGATGGCAATATTAAACATTTTATTGATGCAAACGAGGATTATAGTTAGTCAGTAATAAAAACTAGAATAATATATTCGTAACATTAGCTGTATAGGTATTGTATTGTAGGAAAGAAGGTTTCACGATTCTATTATCATTATGATACAACAGTCGGGAAATGTCCACTGTAGGACCTAAACCTGATTTAAAGGTTATCACAAAGATCTGTTCTGAGCTGTTTGCACTCAATAACAAACTTAAAGAAATGTTTTTTTTCTGTAAAATATAAATAAAATAATTGTAACTATATTTTAACCACAACATACGACCTATGTATGTATGTATGTATGTGAGTAATTTTCCCAGCGGCTAACAAAGACAAGTGGAACTTATCGCTGTTCACATTTCATCGTATCTGATTACTGTACATACAACACTTCAGTGGCCAACGCGTGGCATGGTGAGCTTACATGTGTGATGTGACAGCGACGACTGACGGCAAGATACTGTGTTCGATTTTTTGATCCTTGATAATGTAATAAAAAGATGTGCAAAAATAGATAGGGAAAAATAGGCAGTTGGTAGTAATATTAGCAAAAGGTGATCGGTAACAAACCGTAAATATCTCTTGACGTAGAAACAAGCATGAACATCAACGTTACGTTATAAAGCTGCCCTTTACGAGTGAACTAAAAGCTAAAATGAAAATTCTGCAAGATAATCTATTAGCGTATCATTACCGTCTTACTTCAAGTTAAATTATGTGGAATGATATTTCCATATTGTTGCGCCGCGCCGCCGCTGGATAAAGTTAGCAAGTTTCTTGGCTAAAAATTATATTGTGCGAATATAGTACAACACACAGTAAGTTGAAGCTAGTTAAATATTAGCGTGCGGTACAATGACCCTACACTGAACAGTTAAAGGCTGATCGTGAGCGCCACACAACTCTAACCACGCACGTACTGTGTGCTCTGCTCGGCGTTGTCTGCAGCGCTAATTCTAGGGAAACGCAGCCGCAAACAGTTTGCCCAGTGTGTCCGCGGTCTTACAACCTACCCGCTATAAACTAGGTACGGAAGTATACACTTAAGGGCCCTTTTAAAACATTGGACGATACGATAACAACCGTGCGCGATATACGACACGACACGCCGTAAACGATAACCACACGGTATTACGATGTTTGAGAAATTAAAACGAGTTCTACTATCTCATATAAAATAGGCTCAGTGGATAACGTTTTATGTATCGTTAGCGTATCGTAATCGTATCGTATCGCGGGACATTATAAATTGCCCCATTACTTACAGAGCAGGGATGTGAGAAAGGTACCATGAGACATGATCAAACAGAACAGACAAGCAACACTATTTGCTCTGCCCTTAGCGCGGCAACGATAAGAAACTAGTGCCACTGTTATCACGTTGCCACTATGCTATATTAGCTACGGCTTAGCTAATATAGCGTAGCGGCTACCGCCGACAGCTGCCAGCCGGCAGCTACGAAGCTACGCCGCTAATTACTGATAATCCAGATTAATGAAATTAATACGCAAAATGTTGCGTTAGTGCGCAACTATATTGCTTGCTGCTAGGCTTTGTCTTGATGACGTAGACAGCCAGATGTGATAAGCTAGGTTTAAATATAATAAATGCAAAAATATTGAGCGATTTTACATTCTACGAGAACACCTACATTTTTTGTTATAATTCTACGAAACACAGTTCTGTGACAACAAAAGCCGATGAAAGCTGATTTAAAGCCTGCCTAATGGCTCGAACGGAAAGGCTCAAACACATACCTAACAAAATACTATTGTTTTTCGGATTCAATAAAGAAGGTTTTTAGAATTCGACATGACGGGGAACAAACAACGCTTTGATTGAAGCGACATTTCGTTGAATAATAAACCGAGGTCTGCGTATATTGCGAATGTTTTGTAAGCTTGCATGGAAAAGGCCGGTCCGAAGTGAAAAGTAGGGAAATACAAACAACGGCGAGGTACAGTGGGGTACAGCTGAGTGTGGGTGGAGGACTGGAGGTACACTCGCGTACAAAGTCGCAGTGCTCCGAAGTGGGGCAGCGGGCGCGTCTGCTACAGACTTCGGTTGCCGCCGCTATAGTAAGGCATTCTAAAGATAGAACAATATTATGTTTGGATGACAATTAGTTTTGTTTCATTCAAGGCTAATGCACCTTAATACTTATTTATATTATTATTTTATTTATTTGTATCTATTCGTTTAAGATGTTTCTGTCATGCACTCTTAAGGGCTGTAATTTTTTCTGCTTGCTGTCTATTTTGTCGTAAATCATATTAGAAAATACCTTTCGACAGCGTTCTTGAATTATTAACTAGCGGCTACAATGTACGAAACTAGAGCCGTGTTCTAAAATTAATTTCTGTATAATAGAAATGCTATCCACTCTTTATTTACCAACGTATAATTAAATTCTCGAATAGCTGTAAAAGTAATTATCGTTAATGTGCCTCGAATCCAATTTATTCTGTAATACCTTTTACGAAGAGTCCAAATTATTGGCTGCTTTAAAAGCTGCCGACATGTTTTTAAGTAATTTTATTTTCAATCAACACTGACTGCCTCGTTGTTCTAGTGGTCGCAAGCGCGACTTCTGAGCGTGAGGTCCTGGGTTCGATTCCCAGGTCGGGCAAAGTGTTATTGGGTATTTCTAATAGGAATTTCTCAATAGCAGCCACGGAGTCTGAATTAGTGCCCGGTTGATTGCAATAGGCTCGCCCCCTATGACATGGGTCTTAAACATAACTGTCAAAATGTTGGTGTACGATTAGGTACAACTCTGATGAGCTCTGCCTAACCGTTTGGGGATTACAGGCGTGAGGTTATGTTATGTTATTTTCAATCAAGCAGCTTCATTCCCGACCGGAAGTCAAGTCATGCGGAAATAAATAGCGAATTGCTCAAACCTCGTAATGAAAATACATACATCACAAAATATACGAGTACCATGTTAATCATAATTACATACAAACCAACATTGATTGTAAATCAATCGAACATGCAGCGAATATATCAGTACCACATAATATGAAAACGGCTAAGTACAATTATTTTAATTACTTTACATGCTGTTGAGAAATATCTCTCAGGCATGCTTGGTTTCCTCACGATATTTTCTTTCACCGAAACAAGTGATAATTATATAATACGTACATGAATCCGAAAAATCAGAGGTGCGTGTCTTGGGTTCGAACTCAAGACCTATGACTCACTAAGTTATCACTGCTAGATTCATATCTAATTCGAGATGAAGACGTGTAGTAAGAGAAAGCTCGTAGTTTGTGTGATAGATGTGGATAATATTGTGGTAATGAGACGCTAAGCGTTCCATATTGCTGATGTACCACTACGGGCCTGCGAGGCAGCGTGGGACGCGCCTGGCAAGCGATCAGTTTCAGCAATCGCCGCCTGATAAGTAGAGTGCTGCTCGTTTAATTACTTCTACAGATAAACTGGCTTTGTTTAGCTTCTTTTGATTTTGCTGTAAATAACAAAAAATCTTATTGATGTTAATTCAATTAAGGGCAGTCTCTAGACATACTTTTAGAAAGTGCTGCTTTAACTAGGGTAGTAATAAAAGTTACGAAAAAAATAATAATGAGCATAACCAGAGTATGGAATTTACTGCCCTCTGCGAGTCACTCATAACATATTGCATATCCGTCTGGGGAGGTGCTCCAAAGGTAAGTACCTTCAAACCAATACTTTTCTCTACTGCCTCACTTTATCAATTATGTGGAGTACTGACCGTGAGACAATTATTCATATTAAAAATAATCACAATGCAACTCTCACAAATAATGTATAACCCCAGATGTTGAATAAACGCAGACATTACACGTTTTGCCCACAACAAAGATCTTTTAACACAACATTTATAACAAAATTCATTAATTGTCTTGGCCCCTAAACAACGAAAACCCTACAACAAAATTAATATAGTCCATAACACACATCCACTCAATATTCGTTGTAAGAGAAAAGTATTGGAATATCTACAAAGTCTCACTTCTGACGAGACTGAGCAGCTTCTAACCGTATCAATATAGACAGCAAACATACACTTATCTATATACAACATTAGTTTTAGTATATGTGAAACCTGATACACGTGTCTAGTATTTTTATGTAAAGAATCTATGTACAAAATTGTATCATAAAAAATCTTGTTCTGTTACCTAGTTGTCCGCACAAAACATGGTCACCACGCAGCGCCCGCCTGGGTCGTCTAGAGCTCATTGATAATAATAATTTGGCAGTAGGTGCCTAAATTATTGCGATAGGTACTCAAAGTCGCTCGGTGTTCAACTTTCAACTTTTTTAAATATTTGTGAGAAAAAATATAAGATGATTTAAAAATTATTGGAATCTATTCAGTTACTTATTCTGAACAAACCATATTCAGGTTTCGCATATACTAAAAATAATGTTGTATAAAGGGTGTAAATAGACCCTTAACATAACCGAAAGGCACTTGTTTTCCCCGTCTTTGCGATATTTTTTTTGTTCTAGACCATCTAGCTACGGAGATATTTATTGGGGGTCAAAGTTTCAACTTTTTAACAAGTTTTTTTTTTTAAATACATGTTTTTAATGTAAGATTTTTACTTTACGCACCTTCACGACCTCCGTACTGTTCAATCCATCCATCAGCACAATGTTTTGAGTGCGTTACATTGAGTCCTACCGTAAAACGTGTTTTTCCACCCCAAAAAAAAAATCGTTTCCCAGTAATTATTTTTGCGTAAAGTTACTTAGATTGATGTACATAATGCTTGGTTGACGGCTTCGTGAAAGCGTTTCCACCCTGTATAGTAGGTACCTGTAGGTAGGTAGGGTAGGCAGGTAGGGTAGGCAGGTAGGGTAGGCAGGTAGGGTAGGCAGGTAGGGTAGGCAGGTAGGGTATGCAGGTAGGGTACGCAGATAGAGTAGGCAGGTAGGGTAGGCAGTAGGGTAGGCAGGTAGGGTAGGTATGTAAGGTAGGCAGGTAGGGTAGGCAGGTAGGGTAGGCAGGTAGGGTAACCAGGTAGAGTAGGCAGGTAGGGTAGGCAGGTAGGGTAGGCAGGTAGCGTAGGCAGGTAGCGTAGGCAGGTAGGGTAGGCAGGTAGGGTAGGTGGAGATGGATGGAAAACTTTTGTATACAAAATACTGTTTATAACATTTTTTTGTAAATTAGACTATGTACTTTTTGTGAAGGAATAAATTTATTTATTATTATTTATTAAGATAAGATAAGATATTTTATTTGCATAAAAATGGAATACAAGGTGATGATAAAAAACATACTACATACCACTACTTATACTACCACTACTACTACTTATTACTGCTTTAAATACTAATCTTGGTCGCTTCTCTCGCTCTTGCATCCTTAGTTATACAGCTTAAAAACGATTATTTTAGCAGAACATGTATTTGGAAACATATTATTTATTTCGCAAACTTAGTATTTTTTCGGAAATTTCGATTCTTATTTTTCGTAAAAGTTGTAATTTCAATAACTCATGTTTGTTTGTTAAATACTAGCTGTTGCCCGCGACTTCGTTCGCGTGGAAATTTTGGTGTGACGTATGTGTGAGACTGCCTCGTTGGTCTAGTGGTCGCAAGGGCGACTACTAAGCATGTGGTCTTGGGATCGATTCCCGGGTCGGGCAATGTGTTAAAAAAAAATGTTTATTTCAATTACATAAAGTTATCACACAAATGATTTGGAGATCACCTTTTAAGCAAGAAGATGCTTGCGTTGTGTCCATTAATTGCGTGAAGCAATTTTGGCGATTTTTCGACCCCTCCCCCCCCCTTGGTGAGATGTCGTGAGATTAGGCTTGACCCCTCACTCTCCTCCTAATCTCACGTCAGATTTATCAAAATGCGTAGTTAAGTATAAATACAGTAATCTGTGCTTGATTGCGATGAATTCGTTTAAAAATAATTATTTGTTTAACTATTTCCATTTTTTTTTCCATATTTGGCCATAGTGTAGTAGTAAAACATGTTTACTTAATTAAACCCAGTTTTCTCGCAATTTTACAGTTTCTTGCGGGGAAAAAAAATATGTGATATTTGCCGAGACCCCCATGTATAAAATATTGTCTGGAATTTGGTATTTAATATGGTGATATATGGTGATATAAATACCAGGTTCAATGTATTATAAGATACTTTTTACCAAGGAAAAGCGTCACGGAGGTACCCTGGGGAACATATTCGAGCAATAACTTGATGAAACTACTTAACTACGTAAATGTTGTTGTAAACAAAATATGTATTTTCTGTTTGTTGGATTATAAGTCATCAATAAATGTTTGTTTAACATATAGGGTTGCAAAAGCGATTATATTCCCTTAAACCGGCCCTGTCATAAAATCTGTTCCTACCTGACATACATATCTTAACTATCTCTCTACCAATTTTCAGGTACAAAAAACCAAGAATTTCATATAAACTTGCGAGAGCCCTTAGTCCAGGATGTCACAAAATTCTTTCTTAGCTTATATCTCCTACTCATAAACTCTATTTGCTAATTTTCAGGTCAGTAATACAAAAAAAACAGAACTTTCGTAGAAACTTGCGAGAGCCCTTAGACCTCCTTAATCCGGCCCTGTCGCAAAATCCGTTCTTAGCGGACGTCTACTAAGTATAAACTACCTCCCTGCCAAATTTCATCTTTATACGTCAAGCGGTTTTCGATATTTCGTGTTTAGTGAGTGAGTAACCTTTCGCTTTTATATATTTAGATTAGATACAACTTTTGCTGCTTAATTTTGTATAAATTTTTCGGTAATTCATTTTAACCAAGCTTAGTATTACAGTCAACCAAAAATGGTTGGAAGTTTTTTTTTCGGAAGCTTTATTATTTCCCTTATAAATATCTCGTAAATGTTTAGTATGTGTGGTATTGGGCAGGTAAACAAGTAGTCCGTTCGGTAGACATTTATTGACTAAAGCGTCGCGGGGGGTCAGCAGTGTTTATATCGGAACACAACTTAGAAATACCCTACATTACAGTATGAACGTCTGCTTTCTGCTATACCGGAAACAAATTAAAGCCGGTTTTAAAAACATTTAAAGACGAACAGATAGAGTGATAGTTGCTATCAATTTTACAAACTTAGTCATATTTCACTTATCAGAAATCAGATGAACTTAATAAATAACTAGAACTATCAGCACACACACATGTGAAAAAGGAACTGAGCAAACACAGATGAGTTTGGTCTAAAACAAAGCAGAAAATGAGGCTAAGTACCAAAAGTGTTATTGCTTCGGTCAGTATACAACATAGGTACAGCTGCAGGCCCGAGGTGTGGTCAACCAAGTGCCCAATGAGCTCATAATTCTGATCCTACGCCTGGACGCCGTCCGGCGGTCACGGCTGATAACGTTTTATGATATACCTCGGAAAGGCTCTCAAGGTGCCGTGGAAACCGGCGAGAAACCGGTGACGAACCGTTAGTAATATACCGGCACTAAGGCTCCGAACAAAAGGCCCGAGGAGATATTACTGAATATTACGGTGGATGTAGATTTCTGCGTAACAATGTTAGCTTTCTATTAACTGTACGACACTGTAAGCCCACCACCTAGAATCTTAGGCTGTAATATTCTCCGTGGATATTGTATTTACACATCATGTCGTACTTAATTACTTTATAGTAAAAACGTAAGCTTACTAAAGTAAAATGTTTCGTACAAAATACTTGCATTATTTTTCAGAAAGTTTGTGCTTGAAATTGAGAAAGTTATAAAGAAATCCATGAGTTCTTTTTGTAAGTTATTCATGTTTTCAATTTTAAAATGTTAATATGAGGTGCTTACTTGCGTGCGTGTCAGGATGACGAAGGAGTCGCGATTGAGGCCTTCGCCCAGAGGCACTTCACACGAGATCTTTACTCCCTGAAATCAAAATACAACTTTTATAAACAACGTTTCTAGACTGAGTTGGTACAGTAAACTGCACGTCATGGAAACAGTTGGATATCGACAGGGTTTTATATTGTAGCAGTAAGGACGCTTTTTGTAGCGCAAGTTTTTACGGACGTGTGCTTCTGGCTTGTTGAACATACACGTACACGTCACGTCACTTATTTTAACTCAAAGAGACCAATTTATTTCTTCGAACTGCGAAAACATCAAGACACTTTGTTAATATTCCTGGTAGGAGCCACTTAAATATACACTATCAGAACAACCTGATCGAAATATTAAAGGAAATGATAAGGGAACGGTTGACCGCTTTCATAGCTTTGAGGATTATTTCAAAAGTAATTATTGGAGACCTTTCAAAAGAAAATACTCTTTTATGATTTTCCTCAAGTAGGTACATATTTATAGTTAAACGTAAGGAGTTTGTGCGGTTTCCAATTGGTTTAACTATTCATAAGGGATAGCGTGTCTTTATCCCTTCCGACTACGAGAGCGGAGGGCGGCCCGGCCGCAGGCTCCGGCCCTGAACTAACAAACTAATAGGGCGTTGAAAAGACTTGCCGAATTACATCGTTACAACAGGAAACACACACGGATACATTACTGGATCAACTTGAAGAGACGTTCATACAAATTCTTCTTTTGTTTCCGCATTCATTAATGAAACAAAGGAAGCAATAACTACGTGGGTAATTAAAATCATCGACCCTTCTTACAGTAGAAGGGGGCCTTGGGAAGGGTCGGTGGGCACACAGGACCCACAGGGCATGCTGGATCTTCGCCCCTCATTGCCCATCATGCCTGCATATTGAATAATTGAGACAGATCTGTCCAAGTAGCAACAGTGTACCTACTTGTTAGTCACATAAAACGAAGAAGAATTCAAATAGTACACGAAAATAAAATATTTACTTAAATAATTCTTCGCTCCGTGGACTATGTATTTTTACTTTAGTTCTCGTTTAAGTTATCCTCCCTGTGGATCACGACATTATTTATGGCCAATCTCAGTTTTATGTGAACAGAACCTGCCGAGTACTTTTTATGTCTTACAAAACAAACAACAACCCCCGGACAGTGACAAATTAATAGATAAGTTAACAAAGCCGTAGTCGTCAATTGTTTTGCCTCAGATTTCTTATCTCTCAACCATCATTCATCATTCTGATACAAAACTCGCGCATAGCCGTAATTACTTCGCACATTTTTTAAATTAATTATATTTTCAGCAAGTTTTTCCACACGAGAAACTATATAGAATATCGTTACAATTCGCAACCCATCAAGCCACCAATCAATTACTTTAATAACTAAACTTCATTAAAACAGCAATTTTCGTCGTTGTACTACTAAAACATTTCCATTACTCGCTCGGCGACACTCAGCGGCTCCATCTTAGTTGCCCGACAGTCCCGCGCTCACCTGGGGATGGCGTGACGTCACATCACCTCCCCCCCTCCGCACTTCCCCCACCGCCCCGCCGCCGCACAGATGTGGTGTTAATATCACCTAAGCATCATTTTAAATCTCGGCTCGTTTATCACTTGGTTATCATTTTCCACGAGGACCACGTGCTCTTCAAATACAAATTAGATATCCGAAAGCGTTTCGCGGATTTTTTTCTTAAGGTTTAGGAAAGATTTATTTTAACTTCAAGTAGGTGGGACTACTACCTTTTTATCTACTATCCTAGAATAGATACAACTTTCATGTCTACTTTAGCTTAAATATTTATTACTGCAAATGAAATGTGTTGTTAGGGTATAGCGCTATTTGCGATCTGTCCTAGTCCATAAGAGGATACCATGTTAAAAACTTGAATACGAAGCCTATTACTTCTGCTAATATTTGTTATTGTATAGTTTTTTCGGTGAATTATAGATTATTACTAAAAAAACTACCGATTAATAAGTCATTACTCAGCTAGACTTTCTAGTAGGTAGCACAAGTTGCTTAAGATCTGTTGTCACGTAACTTTAACATCGATAACGATCCATAACTATGTTGATAGATAATCGCTTACAAACAATATTTGAGTTTTAAGTTAAACTAAAACTTCAATGAAAAACTTGTAAAGGTCACGCGATATTATTATTACCAAACGTTCGGTAAGCTTGCTCTGCTTGCTTTCTACGTTAAAATAATTGCTGTTAGAGATTCACAGAATAGGAATCGTTTAATTATATTCCGTCGTAGAATGAGACTTAATGATATTCGAGTCGGTTCTATTTCCAGTGAGTACTCCTGCGTGATAATCAATCTGCGTCAGACAAAGAGCCGCGTTGTTTCGTTAATCAATGGCGTCTTATTACATTAGTGTACTATTATGTGATCACTCCGGCGAGTAAACGGATCTAATAACATCTGTCAAGCAAGGAACTTCATTACTTACAGGGATATTCATGAGCAAAAGTAAAAGAAAATTATGAAATGTGGGTAAAACTTAATAACAGAATAACAATGTTAGTATAATGAATTCTGAAAGTGTGGAAGCTATTACGTACCGAGGTAAAGAAAAACTATTCACTTGCTTATTTTATCGAACGTGATTGCATCCAATATAGGCTCGACTTGGATATGATTGAGGAACATTAGCGCCGTCTCCACAGGATATGAAGTGTCGTGACTGGGCGCGTGTTCAAGACGGATGGTGACATATTTGGGTTTACCGAGAGTGATCGCGAGGCTCCAACAAATGGGCGGCGCGCGCCTCTCACCTGACAGCGCTTTTTCAAGCGCAGCCGTCTAACGACCCCCCTACATTAGGGACCGCTAGACAATCAATAAAAGTCGGATAAACTTTTCTAGGCCGTTATCCATGTACCCGTGCAACATATTTTAAACTGGTTCTAAATAAATGGTAATGGCCCAACACTCCGCTGATGTAAATTACTTTCCTCCTCTGTTCTTTGCAGACACTCTTGTGTGGAATAAACAGTCGGTAGGTAACCACGAGTCCATAAGTACGTAGCCATATGCGACGTGATATTAAAGCCTGCTCGTACATATTAAATCTCTGTTTGAGTAGTAAAATGAAAAAGTATTAAGTAGTCAGTACTCAAAATATAAGACAGATTATTTTTGCGAAAGTATCTTTTTTGTGAGGATATAATATTACATACATTCAAATAAATATTAGGGAAAGTTGGAAGCTGATACCCCTCAGAAAGGATTATTGTCGTCAATTGTGTATTGATGGTGCTGAAGTACCAAAAGGCGATCGGTTTCACAAAGAGGATATGATAAGATATTTTTACTGAAATGCTCCTCCATGAACATGAACAGAGCTGTTGGTTGTTTCATTACGTATATTTATTGGTTTAAGGCTATATAGTGACTTTAATTTTGAATAAATCGGTCTGCCGTTGTCCGAACCCTAAATATGTTTGTACGTGAGATACGATTTGTCATCAAGAACACAAAGAGTCTGCCTCAAGTTGTTCTTTGTTGTTTGTACTTTTTATGGAAATGTATAGTTCATATCGTAATAATAATAATGAAGACACAGTTTCCAATTAAATTGTTTCGCCTAGATAAAGCTGGGAAACGAGCGAAGTTATAGTAATAACTGTCATGGCTTGTGTATCGGCACCTAGCTCCGGTCTGGGATGGGATGGGACGCGCCTTTAGCCGAAATCCCGTTTCAGAACCATTTCCGTTACGGAGAGAATGGTTGTAATTATAGTTTCAAACGTAGTTGCACTAATTGGGAGGCTCAGGCTCGAAACACGACTATTATAATGAAAGGGATATATTGGTGGGTCTTGTTGCTGGCAACGAAGGAATCATTTGTTTCAGTATTGTGTGTTTGTGTTTAATTCAATTAATCGAGTGAATGGTATTGGTTGAATTAAATATTAATCTTCAACTGGGACCTCTAAAGAAGGAACTTTTGCGTTTCGACGCAATATTTAGAATCTGTAAATTCAAAAGAAACACGTAGGTTTTCAGATGGAGGTGCAGCTCTCAAGAGTAGCCCGCGGAGCGGAGCTATGCGGAGCGGCCAGGCGACTCGAATGGCACCTGACCTCGTTTGCGAGCGCGACCACACGGTAACATGTTAAATCTGAACTTTCAGGAAAAGAACACGAAACACATTTTTGTCGACTCAATATTTGCTCTTATCTTAACTTTTTGATATATTCTCTTTATTCGACGCTGTTGAAAAGCTCGACGGTGGCGAGTTATTCAATACGATAATGATGAGTTCAATCGAAACGAGATTTCATTTCTGTTTATTTGCCAACAGAACTGTCGTTTGGTGTGCGTCGCCATTATACGAACAAGTGTATGTATATTGCGCAGATTATAATGTAAAGCAGTCAAAACGGTTCCGTAGCCGAATGGCAAAAAACGGAACCCTTATAGATTCGTCATGTCTGTCTGTTTGTATGTTTGTCCGTCATGTCACAGCCACTTTATTCCGTAACTATTAGGACTACTCAGTTGAAACTTGGTAGGTGTATTCTGTGAACCGCTTTACGATTTTTATACAAAAAAAAAGATTAATCCCGAAACATGGAACTGAAACTAAAAAAAAAAATTCATCAAACCTATACATGCGGGGTGTCTATAGATAGGTCTTTAAAAATGTTCTTGAGGTTCCTAAAACCATTTTTTCTCAAAGTCAATCGTTTGAAAGATAGACACTTCCAAAGTGGTATAATCCAACTAATTTCTAAAGTAAGAGGAGGAAAATTCTGAAAAAATGTAGGATTGTAGAACGTTAAAAAAGCTTTCAACGAAAATTGGATTGAATAAGATTTAATGTGTAGTTTTTGAGATATGGGACTTTTTCATCAAACTGCTGCAGTAACTCTGTTTTTCATTAACATTACTATGAAAAACAAAAGTTTTACTGTTGAACGTAAAACAATACAACATGAATGATCCTTCAAAACATTTTTTTTTATATTGCTAGGTGCTACGGAATCCTGTGTGCGTATGAGTACGACTCGCACTTGGCCAGTTTTTGTGGCTGGTTAGGTAATTGTTATAATTGAGCAAAAAACTTCAGTTTCTTTTAGCTAATAACGCGTGCTACAAAAGAACTTGGACGTGTCTCAGACAAAGGTTTATCTGCCATTTCAAGTACGTTTCCGTACTAGTGAAGTAGTGATTATTATCTGCCATTTCAAGTACGTTTCCGTACTAGTTAAGTAGTGATTATTATCTGCCATTTCAAGTACGTTTCCGTACTAGTGAAGTAGTGATTATTATCTGCCATTTCAAGTACGTTTCCGTACTAGTGAAGTAGTGATTATTATCTGCCATTTCAAGTACGTTTCCGTACTAGTGAAGTAGTGATTATTATCTGCCATTTCAAGTACGTTTCCGTACTAGTGAAGTAGTGATTATTATTTATCTGCCATTTCAAGTACGTTTCCGTACTAGTGAAGTAGTGATTATTATTTATCTGCCATTTCAAGTACGTTTCCGTACTAGTGAAGTAGTGATTATTATTTATCTGCCATTTCAAGTACGTTTCCGTACTAGTGAACTAGTGATTATTATTTATCTGCCATTTCAAGTACGTTTCCGTACTAGTGAAGTAGTGATTATTATTTATCTGCCATTTCAAGTACGTTTCCGTACTAGTGAACTAGTGATTATTATTTATCTGCCATTTCAAGTACGTTTCCGTACTAGTGAACTAGTGATTATTATTTATCTCCTCTTTGTTAAAATAATTAAAATAATCTTCATTTGGGTTCATCAACAGGCGCTCGTTCCGTTTTCTGAAGCGATAGCGTTTAATTAACAAATTCAAATCAGTGTCGTTGATATCCACAATGTGTAAAGGAGAATAATTAATGATTGAGTATAAAACCCTCAGATAGTGCGCTGGCAGGTCGAGGTGAATGTTGTTGAAGGCTATTATTTACTCCGCCCGGTGGAAGTTTGCGTCCCGGCGCTGTCCCGGCGCTGTCCCGGCGCTGTCCCGGACGCGGATTAATTTAAGTTAGTAAACTGCTGGTATCAAGTTCTTTCAGTGGTTATGACGTAAAACTTGCTCCACAGCATCTCAATACATAATGTACATCGTCGTCTCCCAAACAGTCGCGGCGCCAAACAATGGCGGTGCCCGAGAGATCGATCTTCATGTTTTATACAACGCCATTAGGTATGTATTCTTGTAAAAGTTGTACTGATCGACAAACTTGCCACATATTTTTGATTACGGCGGCTCGTGCGACGAGCGTTGATGTAAGTAAGCGCTTCGTAATAAAAGTTGTGAAGGCCTAGAGGCCCACTAGTTTGATGGCGAATATTGAACACTTACAAACTTGGACGCCTTACGCAGCACATACTCGACAATTTTATTATTTTGTTATAATTTGTAACTCTCCTTTAAATTCAATTTTGAAGGCTTTTTCCGTTATCGCTACAATTACGTAGCTATTATATTGAGTCCGGCGCTCCTTTATGTTTCGTCTTCTATCTGATTCCGGCGTTGGTGACAACCGAAAGGGTCAGCTATCTTCACCTAATCCCCGGTTACCCCTGCCCATTGATTCCAGGCTATCTACTGTACCAAGTGTTGTTTAATGGTGCATTCACACCGATGCATTTTTTGTAGCTCAACATTTTGCGACAACTGCACATAATGTACCCACCTCGATGGCGGCGTCGATCAGCAAGTAGACAGGCTTGTAGGCGCGCTCCACCAGCCCGCGGAACACGAACAGGCGCCGCCCGCACACCTTGCGCGCCTCCAGCACCACCTGCAACCAGCGAGCCGAGTTACTGATATCGTCACACGCGAGCTTGAGGAGACTGATCCACAGGTCTGAGTGAAAGTAAAACTTAATGTGTCGCATTTATTTTATCTTCACGCCTTAAGTCCGTGGAGTTGTCTACGGATTTTATGATTTAGCTGGGTTAGGAGAATAGGACTTTTTAGCCCGGTAGTACCTACGTAACCGTTCCCATGCGACAATTTTCGACTTCTAAGCTGGCCAAACTGCGGGCAAACAGCTAGTAAAACTAAAAGAAAAAAGTATGGGGAAGATTCCAGTAAAGATTTTGTCCCAAAAATCCGTTTTAGCAAATATTTCGTTAAGTTTTACTTCAATTTGTGCTACCACAAAGTTTCATTTGTAATTTCTATGTTATTGTAGCAGATAATTATTTTATTCCGAATGTCGTATATGTCTGCGCAACAATGAGCTTGCAAATTCATAACTCTACAAAATACGAAACAAAGCTGCTCTTAACCCCGAACAAACCAAATCATAACAAGATAATTTCGGTACACAGTATAAGACGTAATCCCATCAAAAACATTCTATGTCAAAAAATCAAGCCAAGTTTCACGATCCTTGTTCGTGAGTGAAAGATCTTCATAAGTACCGCCTTTGTTAAAGTTATAAGACAGTTTAGGTCGATGAATTTATGATTAATAAATTAATTATCAGACCAAAAAAAAACTTGTGTGTAATAAGTAGGAAACTTTAAATCGATGTTCATTATGTTGATATCAAAAAGTTAGCCGGATTTGTTCTGCTATGAATAACAAAAAAAATGGGGGTTCAACAATTGACTTAGTTGCCTCAACAAAAGCTTGAACCGTAATTTTGGCCTAACTTGGCTGACTTTGCCGTGCCTCTAGATTTACCATAACGTGGAATCTTTTCATATCGCAAGCCGTTCCATTAGGTACAAAATTATACTAAACAGAGGGTAATAGGTATAGCGGCTTGTTTATTAAACTTGAGCGACGCCACAGGGCAATAACATGCAGAAGCCTTAATTTGGACTATAAACGTCGACGATTACGAAAAAAAGCGTTTTACTAATTGTAGAAATATGATACAATCGAGAAATGAAAAAGGTCGCAGCCACATGGTTATGTATGTACTTGTCCATAGAAACAATGTAACTGACAGTGAGCGGGTTTTAGGGTTCCGTAATCAACAAGGAATCCTTATAGTTTCGCCCTTCCGTCTGTCCGCAGCTTAGCTGAAAGACACTTAGTACTAAAAAGCTGTAATTTGAATAGACAGATTAGTTACGCCGACAAAGTGATAAAATAAAATCTCGAAAAGTATATTTTTTAGGGTATCTCCTGTACACGTAAAGTGGGGATTTTTTTTTCGTAGTGTTGGATGTCGTTGGGTAGGTCTTTAAAAAATATACATATTCGAATAATTTTTCGATTAAGAGATTCGTTTGTGAAATATTAAGCTTGAAAGTGCTATTTTTTTCCCGGCTAAACGGTTGTGTTTGGGTGTGAAAAAATTCACGGTGGTAGTATATACAACATTAGTTTTAGTATATGCGAAACCTGATACACGTGTCTAGTATTTTTATGTTAAGAATTTATGTACAAAATTTCAAAACTGTAGCATGAAAAATCTCAAACTTATCTTGTTCTGTTACCTAGATGTCGCCCAAAAACGTTGTCACCACGTAGCGTGCGCCTCCAGCGTCGTCTTGAGCTCATTGATAATATTAATTTGGCAGTAGGTACCTACTAGGCTTTAAAAGTTTATGAGTAATAATCGACCAATTTATAAAATGTACTTGGAAAACATATTTTCCCAAACATAATGTATGGGAGCACAGATTTTTCAACTGCAAATGTAAGTTTGTTTTTATTATTACAATAAAAATCATCGTTCGGAGGCGAATCGGATCGTAGGGAAGTGGATTAAATTAACGTATTTAAATATAAGGTCCCATTAAAATAGATGGACAAATTTTAACACAGCGTTCAGTACGTCTAACCAAAGCAAGCAAAAAAAACACTGATTTAAGTGATTTTATTTTGACCTAAAATAATAAATTGCCGGCACTCTTGAATGAACATATCCATTATGGGTAGGTACTTGTACTCGCACATTTTGTAGTATCAGAATTATGAGACAACAAAGACATGGATGTGTTTATGCATTGGGTAACCAACATTTTTAGTGTATTTTCGTTAGCTGTTTTTTTTTCTTGAAAGTATCTAATGCGTTTTTCTTATTTTTTTACCATTGTCCTTGTTTTGGAGATCTGAATGATTATTTTTTAAAAGTTTGTCCATCTATTTTAATGGGACCTTATATACAACATTATTTTTAGTATATGTGAAACCTGAATATAGTTTGTTCAGAATAAGTAACTGAATCGATTCCAATAATTTTTAAACCATGTTATATTTTTTCCCAAAAATATTTAAAAAAGTTAAAAGTTGAACACCGAGCGACTTTAAGTACCTATCGCAATAATTTAGGTACCTACTGCCAAATTATTATTATCAATGAGCTCAAGACGACGCAGGAGGCGCGCGCTGCGTGATGACCACAATTTTGTGCGGACAACTAGATAACAGAACAAGCTTATAACTTTGTGATTTTTCATGATACGCTTTTGAAATTTTGTACATAGATTCTTTACATAAAAATATTAGACACGTGTATCAGGTTTCGCATATACTAAAACTAATGTTGTATATATACAAAGTGCAGTAGGACGATTGACATTCCTTTAAACCACGTAAAGAGTATCATGTTCTTTACCCGTATACAAAAAATCAATCAAATCCAATGAATACTTTAGCCACAAGAAATTATTTTTCATTTTCTTATTTTACAACATGATGTAGATCTGAGTCCGTAATAATAGGTAAACATTGTAAGGTAAACAACCTGTGCAAAACGTACGATTCTATTCTCTACGTCTCAATATGCTTGAAAGACAAAGAAAGGTGTCATACGATTCCACTCTGACACGCCCCGCCCAGTCACACAAAGTACTACAATTAGAAAGAAAAAGAAATATTACTTACGCAAATTATGCATAAGTGGTGCATAGACCATTGAGTATGTGTGTGTGAGTGGAATTTTTTGGCAAAAAGTCTCGGACTCGGTAACTATGTCAGTCAGTGCATAGCAGCGCCTTTAGAGGAGAGCATACGCCTATTTTTTTTATCACGAGACGAGACGCGCGCGTATTGTCGTGATTTTATGAAAAGTTTTAGTTGTTATTGAGATTAAAGACGATTTATGATAGTTGGATTAGTGCGTAGGTTAATGTGACTTATTGTTAAGTGTTAGTGTAATGATAGTTAGTTAATTAGGCATTTAATAGGTAGCTAGTTTCGTGATTTAGGTTGGGTTTGTAAGTTTTGTAGTTTAATTATGCCTCAAATATGGTACTCAGCTGCCGAGTACACCGACATGGTACTTACGTAAGGAGAATGTAACCAAAATGCGGCTTTACCATTGGATACATATCGGGAGTGATATTATGGTGACACACGAACGTTTGATGGTGTAAATTCTGATTCTGATGTGATTAATTATTCAATCAGTGATCTTTTAATTAACAACGTGCAACTTAGTGAGTTTATGCCGCTGATTCGTTGTTCTCCGACTAAAATACCTACCTTCAACCACCTACCGCCATCGCCCGCTGCGCCCTGCACCGCGCCGCGCGACCGGTCAGTGACTTTTCGTAGATAAAGCATTGCTTTTTATGCAGTTGATGCTGCTATTTATTTTGTTTGAAAATTGCAATTTTTAAATTTTCCATTATCTACTAATTTTAGTGTTTTAAAATGTTTAGATGGACTAGTACTGTGCTCGTTTTAATTTAATGTCGTAGTTCCAGATCCACATTGTATAAATATATTTTTCGTTAAACATTAGAAACATTAAACATTAGTTGCCCATCAAAATATGCGGACTAACTCCGCATATTTTGATGGGCAACTTCGGAACCCTACATTGTGCGTGGCCCGAAACGCACTTGGTCGATTTTTAGTAGTGGTAAGTGTTATAACATGCGGCGCAACATTCAAACATTTTTTAATTGGTATCCCATAAAACTCACTGGACTTTCTGTATCTCGTTATTTCATGGTCATAAAGCTAACAAAGGGGCTGAGCCTGGTTCTGAATCTCGACGGAATGAAAGCGCATCGCATGTGGCGGGAGGACGAGATCACGTGACTCCGTAATAAGGAGCGTCCCCGAGGGCACGCCTATGCACATAATAGCGTGCGCATAGACGTCTATGTCGACGGGACCAACGGGCTTTGTAGACCCAATACACACAGAATAGGATAGATTTGATTTCAAAAAGATTTTGCATAAAGTAGGTGAATTAAAGAGCTCATTTTTTCTTAGAATTTAATACGTTTGTCTGTCGGCTTATTAAAGTCTTATTTTTTATTTCATGACTTAAGGTCATCAAAAACAGCTTATGTTTAAAGAAATTTGTTGATGAATCCCTTCGTGCGTTTTCTTGCAAAAAATATATGTTATAGTTAAGGTCATCACAAATAAAGTGTATTGCTTAAAATTTTAATAAACATTCTTATTTTTTTTAGTTAATCGTAGAAAATAGGTCCTTTTTCAACCTTAATTGTAAATGTTATCTGTAACGGCTGAATAGATCGGCATGAATTTTGTAACAAAAAATACGTAATGATGTACAATTTGCATTGTTTCTTTTCTCTTGTTTCTTTTAATAATTTTAAATAATAAATAAAAACCCGAAATTTCGCGAGAAGTGCGGGAACCGCGATATGTCAGTGTCTTGACGACTCTTGTGACGGGTGGATGGTCGCGTGTTATTTTTTACAAATAAAATTCATAACTGCACGTTTTTAATGATTACTGAATGAAATAATATTGTAAATAGCACAGTTATTAATATTTAGTTAAACAAGAATAGAAAATAAGTTTATAAAATATATTTAAAGTAGTCTGTAATTTCGTTTTGTTGTTTGGACCTATCATAGAGTAAGCCTGACAGTTATGTCTAAATCTACACATCTATAATAAATCAAATTGTAATGTCTGTTCGTATCAACATAACAGCTTTTTACTGAATGCATATGAAAATAAATACGGCACTTATAACAAAAACACATTTTTTTTATATTTTGTCTGTCTGTCGGTCTGCCTTTCTGTTTGTTCCGGCTAATCTCCAAAACGGCTGGACCGATTTTGACAGGACTTTTACTGGCAGATAGCTGATGTTATAAGGTCTAACACAAAAATTAATCGGATGGACCTTTGAGTAAAAGTGCTTTATCTTATCGCACTGAATTTTTAAGCTCAGAATTCATGGTTTTCCTTTCATTTAATTTATCATGTTTGTTAGATCCATAAAAGATGGATTCATGTCATAAAAGTACAGGATTTTATTTTTTCGAATTTTAGTCGGTTCGATTCCCGAGTGTGGCAAACGAATGTTCGAAAATATTTCAATACAGATTTGTTTCTTTTTAAAAGTTAAGGAATGTTTCCTTTGAGTAAAATTTGCTATTTCCGGTATTTAGATTACTTGCCCTCCAGGTGAGGTTGTCAAATTCCGTCTTGTATATTAAAGGCGATTCCGTGTGGTCCTGGAATTAAAGAATACGTCCACCCTATCCTCATCCCGTGGGTCTCATAAAAGGCGACTATGGGAACATACGACCTACAACGAAGACAGCTCTATGATACACTGGATAGTCCAGCAGACCAAAAACACCTTTACCAGCTTGCTAGAGCTAGAGAGAGAAAGGCGAAGGATGTTTGTCAGGTTAAATGCGTAAAAGACGAAACTGGAATGGTTATTTCGGATAGTGAGAAAATTAAGGATAGGTTGAAGGGTTACTTTGAAAGACTGATGAATGAGGAGAATGACTGGAGTGGTCTGCTTGAAAATAAACCAGCGAATGAGAGACTAGTGAGAAAGGTTATTTTGGATGAAGTGAGGATTGCAGTAAATGGAATGAAGAATGGTAAGAGATTAGGACCGGATGGAATACCTGTTGAAGCATGGAAGTTATTTCGGATGGACGTGGTTAGCTTTATTCTTCAGTAAACTGTTGCCGGAAGAAGCGATTCCTGACGAATGATGTAACAGTTAGCTGGTGCCCATTTTTAAAAACAAAGGTGATGTGGTGGAGTGCGACAATTATAGAGTAGAGGAATAGACATAGTATGAAAGGTGCTCGTGGCTAAATAATAACAGCCACTCGGATCGAAATTTAGGTTAAGCCTTGCTTACCTAGATTGGTCTGTGGATAGATGACCACCCATTACATACCGAGTTTCCTTCGTGCCTCGGAAAGCAAGTTATGCCGTTGGTCCCGCCTGTCATTTGTATATCTTTGACAGTCGTTACAGGTAGTCAGTGCCCCAAAAAGTGTGAGTCTTATCAAGGGGTTTCGCATTATCTAGTACTAACAGGGTTGTATAAGTCAGATAGGCAGTCGCTCCATGTAAAATACTGGTATTCAGCTGCATCCGGTTAGACTGAAAGCCGACCCTAACATAGTTGGGAAAAGGCTGGGCAGATGCTGTCACATAGTATGAAAGTTTCGGACAAAGTTATTGAAAGGCGACTGAGAGAAGAGAGCGAAATTTCGCAGAACCAATTCGGTTTTATGCCTGGTTGGGGAAAGACGGATGCCATTTTCGCTATCCGACAGCTGTGCGAGAAATACAGACATGCACATAAAAATTTTACATGGTGTTTGTCGACCTCGAAAAGGCAAACGACCGGGTTCCCGTAAGGTTCTGTGGATGGCTCTTAAGAAGAAAGGGGTGCCTGGGAAGTATGTGCAGTTGATCGGGTGGATGAACAGTCGATGCAGTATCCAATTTAAGTCCGGTCTACAGCAGGCACTACCGGCAGCTTAAATTTGGCTGTCGGCATGCACTAAGGGTCGGCTCTCATCCCTTTTTTTCTTTTTTTTTATCGTATGGGAAATCATCAAATGACCCCTCCCCGCTCTGGGCGGAGCGGAAGGGAGTGTCAGACTTCTACTGACTAAACCCATCCATGTTCCTTCTTTGCCCTTTGTGTTCCAGGGCCGCGGTCTCTCTTTCGAACAGTCCCGCAGCCCTGGCAGGCATCGGCACTTGCGGACCCCTTCATTGTTGCTGACATCTCTTTGAGGCGCGCGTGGAACACGAATGCGCCGTCGACACGGCCTGTCGTCATAAGACGGCCGGACCGCGATCTAGCCCATTACTCACCGTCCACAGGTCCGCGCCTACGGTGGCCGGGAGCCACCACGTGACCCCCATGCCCGGGCCGTCTCCCGCGGCGACTGGGACGTGAGGCTCTTTCCCTCTCACGTCCCGCCACCTCCTTCACTAGTATACTGCTCCGCAGAAGGAGGTGACGGCTTCCCATTCTCTCTCGCTCTGCACCATGACTTGAACCAGGGCCGGACGCGAGAGATCGCCGCCGCCAATCGCCGCTACGAGGAGGCTCTCATCCCTTACCTCTTCCTCCCTTACCTCTTCCTCCCTTACCTCTTCTTCGTGATAATGGATGCTCTCGCGTCGGATATCCAGGAAAAGGCACCCTGGTGTATGCTGTTCGCCGATGCCATTGTGCTGGTTGTTGAGAGCGGCCAAGAGGTCCAGAGCAGATTGGAGGTTCGGTGGCAAAGACTGGAATGGATAATGTTGGTCTGAAATTGAGTAGAACCAAAACGGAATACTTGTTTTGCGATTTCGTCGGTCTCTCCAGTCTAGTGCCTATAACTCTTGCCGGAACGCCCATACCGATCTGCTTCGACTTCCGGTACCTCGGATCGCTTGTCCAAGGGGATGGCGAAGTAGACCGGGACGTAACGCACTCAAACAGCAACTTGCGACCCACGTATGCCTCTCAAGTTAAAGGGGAAGTATACAAGTCCGTGATTACTGTAGTCCTGTCGTACTGTATGAATCAGAATGTTGGTCTGTGAAAAAGATGGATGAAAAACGATTGCACTTAGCGGAGATAAGAATGTGTGCGGTGCTTACTTCAAGAAAGTCTACATGCACCATTAACACCAACACCAATCAAGATATTTGAATTTTAATGACTTTTTACGGGAATAAAGAATTTTATATTTTTTGTGAATGGAAACGTTTGTACTTATCAGAGCGTGGCGACATTAAAACAAAGCTTTATTTTATTTATTCTACTCATCATCAGACGTCCAACTTTATTTCTACACGATGCAATACACAGTCAAGTTAAATTAGCTGGCGATACACATCATGCATGTGAAGTTTCGCTATCATGGCTCAATAATAACCTGCTCACGTTAAACACATCCAAGACGAATTACGTATGCTTTAGCGTGAGCAACAGGACACAACCAAGTGACGATTTTACTATAAAAATTCATGTTTGCGGAAATCCAATTGATAAATGTTGTGCATGTTTATTTATCTCTAAAATTTCGCAGACCAAGTACCTGGGCGTACTAATTGATCAACGTCTATCATGGTACCAGCATCTAGAGCAGGTTACAAATAGAGTTAGGAGATTGAGCTGGATATTTAAATCATTGCGTCACATTGCTCCAAAAGATATAAACAGTAAACGTAAATCTCCTAGAAACATCCTGAATGAGGTATACTTAGCTCTGGTGCAATCGGTTTTACTGTATTGTATCACGGTTTGGGGAGGTGCAACTAAGACCAAACTTATATACCTAGAGCGAGCCCAGCGTGCTCTTATTAAGATTATGTACTTCAAAAACATATTATATCCTACAAATAGCCTCTATACTATCAGCAATATAATCTCAATAAGAAAGTTGTACATAATCCAAACCGTCCTAAAAAAACATAAAACCCTACCATATGAATCAGAAAGATTAAACAAAAGAAGGAAAGACTTAGTAGCACCAGTTTCCCAGACTAAAACCGTGTTTGCATGCAGACAATTCAATAAACGCTCAGCCGAACTATACAATAAGGTAAACAAACTAATATACATATACACCAAAAGCACATATGATTGTAGGAAAACCGTAACAAATTGGATAAAAAAACTCACATATGAAGAGACAGAGGCACTTCTACAATACATTAAATAGCAAGATACAAAACATTATGTTACTCAATTGTCACAAACACACATCCAATCTCGCAAAACTGCAATCTAAAAATCAAATACAAACATACACACGCATACACGCACGCACACACTCACACACACACGCAAACACTCACACACACACACACATTTACACTCGCAATCGTCACTCACACACTTTTACATTATTTTCTTGTTTTTGCTGTTACTATGTTTTTTTTTTATTTAACTCTTGTTTTTCCTTTTTAAAATAAAAATAAATAATAATAATAGAAATAAGTAATTAAGTATAAGTTTAAGTTTAATTACCCACATATTTGTTACTGCTGTAATTATTATGCTATGGAAGAGCGGGGTCTCTTAACACAGGCAAATATTGCTTAAAAAGAGTCCCCAAACACGACCACCCATTGATGTAACAAAATTTTTTGAATAAAACTTTTTGTATTTTGTATTTGTATTTTTGTATCAAAATTTGATCTTGTAAACCTGTAATGTGTAAATCCCAATCATAACGTTTGCCGGTAGAGGCGCCAAATAAACAAAAACCAGTACAGGGGACAAATCATTAAGGTCATCGAGCAATGTAATGCCCTTAAGAATAATCAGGGATAATGAGAAAGGTTCTTTGTTCTGAAATGAGATCTAATGAATTATTGTGAAGAACAACAGAAAACAAAAACCTACCAGCTTAATATCCACGTTAGGACTCGGAGCACTGACATTGAATACTTCAACAATATTTTTGGTAATTGAAGTCAGATTTATTTATTTATATAACACTTCAAGCACAAAGTACAGAGGCGGACTTAATGTCAAAGGCATTTTCTACCAGTCAACCAGATTCATAGTAGCTGCGTCCAATCGCATATTTAAATTAACACATTTTCAAAGAAGCTTTTACAGAATTCTCTCGTAAATATGGTTATTCGAAATATTTCAACAAATCGATAAAAGAGGAAAGCAGATATAAATATAATGGAGTACTGCCGAGTGGACACAAAGTAAATACTTAAATAAATTGATGTTTAAATCATTGTATCTTGAAGGCCTGTATCTCCATATCGTATTTCTATTTTAAATTAAAATAGACATCAAATGAATTGCCAGCTCCGTCCGCACCTATTTTTATGAAATGTTCGATAAGCTGGCACGCTGTCTAATTTACAGGGACCGAATTACCGTTACTTTTTTCTTAACGTTACCGCGTTATGTTAACGATACAAAAGTAACGATATTTATAACGATACCCGTAAGGACGTTAACGTTACCTATTAACTAATATTAGTATCGGTAAAAGTAACAATACGTATACCGGTAATTTATTCGCCTATCTCTTTCTAACGATGTCGGTGGGGAGTCTAGCATCTTACGATGTTAGTACAACTAGCTTCGGCGTGTAATAGGTATTGTTTCTGCGATGCATCTGCAATGATTACTTGAACACACTTACTTCGCGACGGACCTCGACGGTGAGGTCGGAATGATGCCGGCTTGTGTTTGCGTAAATTACAGGTTTCCCTACTGCTTTCCTGATTGAGGGTGATGGAATCGTCGGGGGTGATTAGAGTATACCGTGGTCGGCGAGTCATACTGATACGTGATGGTTTGTATCGGGCGGCTGACTCCTCCCGCAAACACGACAGCTATTTATATACTGAACCATCCTTCGAGAAAGTTCCACAACTTTCTGGTACCTTCTTCACAGTTCCATAGTGGAACATTCGGTTGGAGTGTATGTAACGGGGCACTGAGAAAAAAAGACTCAGAAAAATTTAGCCAAAAAAGTGTTATTTTAGCAAATCGTTTATTTCCTCGATTCTAACGTATATACCACCTAAATATAAGGACAAAAGCGTCTTGTTGTTTTTTGGCTGACCAACCGTTTGTCGTAAAAACGATGTCGAAGGAAACCTTTAATAAAGGTACCTACAATTGATAAGCCTGTATATATATATTTTTTTGTATGGATAATAAAATTTGATTTTTTCGTAATGAATTATTACCTACATGTCAGGAATTACGCGCAAAGCGGTTATTAAGGGGGGCAAATTTTTCATTATTTTTGCGATAGGACACACCGTTTTCGAGATATAAGCAAATTTAAAAGAAAAAGAAACACTGTTTTTGCGCTCGAAGTCATGGGGTCGGGAGTGTCAAGGCGCTGGAATTTCAAAGACAGGTCACTCGACCTTGAACTCCAAGGTTTCAAGACCTCCAGGATCACTTGATCTTGACCTCAAAGTCACTTGTCCTTGACCCTAGGGTCACTTGACTTTGACCACAAGGTCACTAACCATGAATATAAATGACCTGACTGTTCCTGAGAACCGCGGGTCTTGACTTTTGGAATTTTGACCTTAATCTCAAGGTCAATGCCATTGAGGTGTCCCATGGTGTTCCCTACACTACTACTCCCTCATCCCACCGGGTCCCGAAGGCTTGATTAGGCGAAGGATTGTGGTCAATTTTTTCTAGGTCTTTTTTTCATAGACTAATACTACTTTTCGTATGATCCACTACCATGGCATGGAAGGTAAGTAGATTTATTATTCTTTAAAAAGTTATAGTTATACTGATATACTTTGTTGCACTTCTTTCGGTCTATAATGATATTTTTTACACAAACAACTAATAATTAGAACAACAAAACAAATAGATGTATTTGGTGTTCGCCATGTTTGTGTGACCAGACGTCTTATAAAATGAAAAAGGCGCGAGCCGTCGCGTTTTTGTAGGTATCCGTCCGATCGTCCTAAAATGCTAGCTGTTGCCGCTCCGATTAGAAGAGCCGAACGAAAGAACTCGCGGCGCACGTTCGGTTTGGCAACGTCGCACCAGAAATTATTAGTTTTTAGCGAAGTAACGCTACTGGTAACGCTATTTAAATACCGGTAAATCCTATGATTTAACGATATTTTTAACGTAACTAGTTAACGTAGCATAACGTTAAGGTTTTGGTAATTTTACCAGTATTTTTGTGGTAACGGTAACCGTCCCTGCTAATTTATGCGCACTTTATTATTGTCACATTCCCTGGAACAGGTTTATCTTATTTTTTTGGAAAATATTCAATTTGGGCCACAAATCGGTACCTAGTTACTTTGTAACACGTTTTTATGTTAAAGAAAAAGGTCTACAACAGTATTCTCTAAAGGTCTACAATTTATTGATACGTACGAAAAAAAACTATGATTGTTTTTCTACCAGAGTTTTTTTGTAAACCTTACTTACCGAACCGTATAGTCGTCAAATCTTGGCAGGTAAATACAATTAGATAATTAGAAGTCGGGTTAGGCACGGTGCCGGTGGTTCCACGGGTTCTTCTTTTCTTTTTCCTCTCCCAAAAAACCGTTTAACTTTACAGGTTTTCGTTTTTTGCTGTCCGGAAATTATACAAAATAATATAATTATCAGATACACGAGGAACAAACTCGCATTTGCGCAAAGTAAAGGTTAGACCGTATTTCATAATTTAGGAATTAAAAGAGCTGTAAAAAGTTTTGCGTACATTTGCGAGGACTCCGGTCATAATACAGGACCCTGAGGGACGCCACAGATTTTCATTAGCTTACTGGCGTTATAAATAATTTCATTCAGGGTGACATAAGCTTTTGAGCAAAATGAAAGGTTAACTTAGAATCATTTGGGTAGACAGTATACTGTTCTTGCTACTAGGCCGTGTAAAAGCTGCCATCGCACACGTGTCTAACGACTTGTCCAATTCTAAATGCTATTCTGAATTATTGTCGCATTAACATAACGTAACATTTATTTGTTACATACTAACATACATATTATGATAAAAATACTATTTGTTCTTCACATAGAGTAAATAATAATAGATAAAAAAACCCCCGCTTGCTTCACTCGAGTGAATAAAGCAAGCGGTGCCGCGGCATTCAATTTTGTCCAACTGTTTTATTTAGGTTATAATATCTTGACTATTCTTGACACGTTATATCGCTAGGCCTAGGACAAACTAATTTAGCCTGAAATCGGATTTAACCCGTTACACATCTACTGTTTCGAGATAGATGGTGACTCAATAAATTTTAAACTGCAGAGTACATTAAAATATTGTTTTATTAATAATAATATGCGCTCTGGTTGGTCACGTGTTTGTTTCTTATCCCCACATCCCACCAAATATAACTAAATTTTGAATATGCCCGCCGACAGCATAACAATATTCATAAATGACCGAGCACTGTGATAAATGTTGAAGTTTCGGTAAAAAAATATTTATTTTTTCCATTTCATATCATGATGCATTCTGTATATGGCCCTCATTTATCACTTGGTCCATAACTCCATGCAGCAAAAATTCACTTTTTTTAAATTCAATGTTATTATTTCTTGATTATAATATAACCCAATTAGGCTTTGATCAATTTACGGATCAAACCCAAAATCTATAGCGGCGGCGAGCGGTCCAATGCTAACAATATACTTTACACAATATGGAGGATTCTCTTTAATAGTAATTGGGAGGTAACGTACAGTTTTACAAAACGTAGAAACTATTACAAAGGCATGGTTAAAGTAAGGTAATTAGTGTGCGAGTCAACTTAGCAAGCCTGAATTAGTCGCGACCTTTGGGTTACTGTATATATTCCTCAACAAATTAAATGAGCGTTATTAACGGGATGTTCTGAATAAAATCGAGCTCAATTAGAATTCGTAACCTTTTTGTGTTTGCTGAATGAATATTACACCTGGAAGTAATTGGGAAGTTAGATACCTGCCTCGCGCCTCGCGCCCCGCGGGGTGGGAACACGAGGCAGGAGCAATATGAACTCGACTTTATTTTCAACTTATTATTGCTGAGTTGTATGCGTTAATTGGACCATACATTCAAAGCGAACTGAATTAAACCGTTTATTTGAGATCAATTCAGTATTAATCCAGTCGACAGGTTAGGTAATTGGATAGGTCCCCGGTCGGGACGGAGAATGTAACCGGCGAGAGATGTCGTGTGGTGTTACACAGGGATCGGTTCTGGGGCCGGCCTTGTGGAACATCGGTTACGACTGGGTGCTGCGCGCCGACCTCCCTAGCGGCGTCAGCGTAGTCTGCTACGCTGACGACACGCTGGTACTGGCACAAGGGAGGTCGCACGAGGCGGCGGCCAAAAACATGATACGCGGGGTTGCGATAGTCATGGAGAGGATCCGGCAATTGGGTCTCGAGGTGGCATTGCACAAGTCCGAGGCCATGTGTTTTCATGGGCCTCAGAATGCGCCACCGTCGGGATCCCTACTGACGGCGGGAGGGGTTTCCATCGGCGTCGGGTCGACACTGAAGTACCTGGGACTCGTCCTCGAAAGCCGGTGGAACTTCGTGGAGCATTTCCGACGTTTGGCCCCCAAACTGGAACGGACCGGGGCTGTCTTCAAGCGGCTCCTGCCCAACCTGGGGGGTCCAAACGCCTCCTGCCGGAGGCTCTACGCGGGGGTCGTGCGGTCCATGGCCCTTTACGGGGCCCCGGTGTGGGCGCGTTCTCTGAGGCGGCAAGCCGCCCGCTACCTGAACGCGCCCCAAAAGGGGATAGCCCTAAGGCTAGTCCGGGGGTACCGCACGATCTCCGGTGAGGCGGCGAGCCTCCTTGCCAGATTGCCGCTATGGGATCTGGAGGCTATAGTCCTCGCGCGCCTTCACGAATGGCGCGCGGAGGCACTACGTCGGGGGGAAACTCCGCTGCCGCGGCAAATCGCCGCTCAGCGGACAGGCCTCCGGCGCGATCTCATGGTGACATGGAGAGAGTGACTGTCGCAACCCCGTGCAGGGCACGCCACCATAGTGGTGATAAGTCCCCTCTTTGAGGAGTGGCTAGAGAGGCGCCACGGCGCCCTCACCCTCCGCCTGACGCAGGTCCTCACCGGACACGGTTGTTTCGGGAGGTTCCTGCACCGAATCGGGCGGGCGCAAACGCCCGGGTGTTTCCATTGTGAGGATCGTCCGGAGGACACGGTGCAGCACACTGTGGACGTCTGCCCCGCTTGGGCGGAGCAGCGCCGTGTCCTCGTAGAGACGATTGGCGGCGGCGACCTCTCGCGCCTGGCCCTGGTTCAAGCCATGGTCCGGAGCGAGAGGGAATGGGAAGCCGTCACCTCCTTCTGCGAAGCGGTCATGCTAGTGAAGGAGGTGGCAGAACGTGAGAGGGAAAGAGCCTCACGTCCCAGCCGCCGCGGGAGACGCCCTGGGCGTCGGGGGTCACGTGGTGGCCCCCGGCCACCGTAAGCGCGGGCCTGTGGACGGCGAGTTATGGGCTAGCTCGCCGTCCGGCCGTCTTATGACGACAGGCCGTAGGGGTCCGCACGGGCCGTTGCCTGCCAGGGCTGCGGGACTGTTCGAAAGAGATACCGCGGCCCTGGAACATAAAGGGCAAAGAAGGAACATGAATGGGTTTTAGTCAGTCTGACACTCCCTTCCGCTCCGCCCAGAGCGGGGGGGTCATTTGATGATTTCCCATCCTAAAAAAAAAAAAAAAACTAATAATTATTAATTATTTTATTATTGGTAATTGGATAGGTATTCCGAACTTAATGGAACTTTAACAGATTGTTTGAGGGTACACTAGGATGACTGTACTAAGTTTTCTGCTAACTTTTCTATAAAAAACTCTTTTTTACTTTTTTAGTTTTTCGCTTATATCTCTTAACTAAGCACATTTAGTACATTTTGTGTGTCTCCCGGAGGCCATATACAATGTTTGTTTAAACAACAACAACAATGGCGGTGACATTGAGGGCGGGTCATAGGATATGATGTCTCCGAGGAACTAGCAGCCTACATACCGAGAAGAAAGAGAGAGTTATGAGTTTGTTTGCTGATATTAAATGCAGAAACACACTAGCATTGGCTTTTTTCAATCAATCAATAGTCTTTATTTGTAAACATAGGTTACAACAGTGTGCAAGATGTTACAATAATGAGTATACAATAAGAGGCACCACTTAAAATTTCAAATGTTTGAAATTTTAAGTGGTGCCTCGCACACATTTGGGCCGGCCGGCATGCGGCAGATTCGATTCTGCAGTATTTTTTTAACAAAAAGCCACCCCGTAGCACACATAATTGGTTTTCATTCCGTTCGGCATGGCCGGATCACGCCTACCCGAAAATGTGAGTGAAGAACCCCTAAGATAAAATTATTGACAAAACTGCTAGACCACCACCTCGACATTTTGTAATACAAACGACGTTTCAGCCAACGCTGATAGATATCCGACAGAATAATTGCATTCCTGCTAATCTTTCGGGCGTGAAAGAAAACAACATATTGACGTTTTGCTGTTACATCGAGTTTAGCTCAGTGATATTGAAGTTATTTGGTAGGCACTTTGTACTGGTACATTTATTCGAAAGTATTTGTTGGAATTTCATCTAAAGGTCGCTCGTTATAATCTACATTTTAACAAGTCTGAACGCGTAGCAACTAATTAATAAAGCGGCGCTCATTTTAGGTTTATTCAAATGTACGTTATTGGGATTTCTTCAAAAGGTCAAAGACGGTAACAATTTGGAAAATAATTTCAAAATATTATTTACAAAAACTCGCACCTACAAAGGTAAACTGTTTCTAAACGAAAAATCAAAATTTTACACAGAAGTTTAAAAAAAATAATCACGGAGTTTTCTCAATTAAAGATAAGTATGTACATGATATTCAGGGTCATTTTTTGAGGTCATCAGATAACACATATTTAATGACACTATCACATACAATTTAAAAAAGTAATTTTAAATAGAACTTTTTTATAAAGGGTGTACATAGACCCTTCACATAGCCGTCAACCAAGCATTCTTTTTATGAAACTAAGTAACTTTACGCAAAAATTATTGCTGGGAATCGTCGACTTTTGTTTTGGGGTGAAATATCACGTTTTAAGGTAGGACTCGATGGAAAGCACTCAAAGCATTGTGCTGATGGATGGATTGAATAGTACGGGAGTCGTGGAGGTGTGTTAAATCTTACATTTTTTTATGTAAGATTTAAAAAAAAAACTTGTGAAAAAGTTGGAACTTTGAATGCCAATATCTCCGTAACTAGAAGGTTCCCAGGTATGGTCTAGAACAAAAAAATTGTCGCAAAGACGGGGAGAACAAGTGCCTTTCGGTTATGTTAAGGGTCTGTTTACGCCCTTTATTATGTTTTTTTTTATAGTAACAGTTTTCCAATAAATTGTACTGTGACCGATTGTGACTAAACAAAATGTTACACTATACCAGTTAAAACTACTAAACAATTTCCTTTTTCTTTGACTTGAGCAGTGTGGTTATTGAAATAGACATACTTTTGCTTCAAATTTTCATCATCACTGTTCAACGAACAAGTTACTATTAGTAAAGACACAACATTGCATTTAGCAACCAAATCATTTTAGTTTTGTAACGAAATAATTTACCGCCATCTGCCGTCAAAAAAGGATTTTTTAACAAAGTATCAAATTCATCTTGTAGTTTGCGTAATTTTAAGAAAGATGGAGTTATTAACTCAGTTCATGAAAAATTTCGTTTAGTAACGGTTTTCCTTTAAAGGTGCATTTACACCACTATTTTTTAATTAGTACAAAAAAATGGAGCTCTATCCGTACCCGTTACTGATCATATTTGTGTAATCAAAAATCAAAAAAACGAAAACTAAAATTGTCCACGAAAATTTGTCATAACTGGTAAATTCATAATTGAATCAATCATTCATAACAATTTCCACTAGAAAATACTACGGGCAGTGCTTTTCCATTCCTGTCGACATTCGGGGTCCGAGGTCCCGGCAAACTATATTTCCATAAATTGAGTGACATTTTGGGATATAAATAAACGCTTATAACTTTGCTGTTTATGAATATTATTTATTGAGACTTTACATATATAATAACAAGACCTTCTCTAATAAGCCCTTTAAGTATTTGTACTAATAAAAAAATAGTGGTGTATAAAAATAATGCACAGCTTCTTTGGCAATATTTAAGTACATGATACTCTGAGCCATTAATTGTTGAGGTACACACATCTAAGAAAGACATTTATTTACACTAAAAGATATAATCCAGGAAAGTTTTTTTTTAGGGTTCCTTACCTCAGTCAGCAAAAACGGAACCCTTATAGGATCACTAGTTGTCCGTCTGTCAAAACTCATTTCTCAGGAACGCGTGGAGTTTTCAAACTGAAATTAATACCAAATACTCAACTCTGCGACCCCTTGAAGTTATGAAAAAATCAAACTTGTAAGTCAACGCGATCAAAAGATATGACCGTTTATTTAGCATATATTGCGATGGGGAAACAAAACCTATAGGGAACTTCCCGTTGACCTTGAATCATGAAAGAACAAGGATCAAAATTCACCCACGTCCTAAAGGGAAGTATCTCAAAAATACGATAAAATTTGGTATAAAAAGAAGGCATACTACCAAACTCCATCCTTAGAGTCTAACGAAAAAAAAAATGCTATGAGGCAGCAGGGGTTTATACATCGAAACAAAACACTACGCGTCCTTCTAACCGGACGATTTGTCAAAATAGGTGGTTCTAAGCAGTTGGTCGCATAAATCGAAGTCGCACTAAAATAATATGCGTTCATAGTACGACTGTATAAAACCAAACTTCCCAAGTAGCATTTTTTTATCTCTAAGCATTAACAGTGGCCACACATGGTTCATTGGCTGTCTTAAAGTAAATAATTTCACTCATATCTGTATAAGGCATGTATAGAAGTAAAAAAGTGGCCTATTATGTAACTATTGGTGCTATAATAGGATAAAAATCTTTAAGTCAGCTTTCGTTTTAAAAGCCGAACAAGAGCAATTTAAGATGGGATAAATACAGCATGAGCTATTTAAAGTTCCACATAAAGATGGTACACAATGTGAACCTTTCTAGAGCTCACGACATTATAATGGTAAACATGTGAGAATTTAAAGAGGTCACAACTTTAATTTGCAGTTTCAATGGTTCACTGTAGCTGGAGACAATGTTTACTCATAACCTATAATATTTCCAAATTATTTTTTTTTTGATTTTATCACATATTACTGATTATTCGTGATCAATTTTGTGGTTAATGTTCAAATAAAAAACCATAGATTAATTTTAATGCCATAAAAATACAATTATCAAAAATTTAATTGTTCACCTCTGCTTGTTTAGAATTATTATTTTTGATAAAACGGCATTATTCCCGAGGCGCGTGAAAATTTTAACTCTAAATTACTAAAACTTTAAAATAAATTTACATTACCCATAATTTTAACACAATAGAATATAATCAACACAGAGTACTTACCAGTAATAATAAATTCACATTAAAAAATATGGCTGTTTAGACACTCACGAGTGAAATATGTAATTTTATTTCAAAATTTAGTTTTTAGGGTACGCTTGTGAGCTTTATACGAGATAGAGGCTGTATAATTATTCACTCGATAGTTCTTATAACTCTCTTGTCTGTATGAAGAATCACATGTAATCTTATAATATGTTGCCGTTGAACAGCTTTAAGACCACAGGCTCTCCAAAACTGCAGTTAAAGTGCTGCTATTCAGCTACTGTTTACCTTGTGTGAACTTAAGGCTGCATAATTCGTGCCCAAACCAGGGTTATAAGGACTGTATAGCGTGCTATACAAAACACAAATAACAAAAAAACAAAACTAAAATAAACAAAAAACAAAAATACAAAAAAAAAAAACAAAAAAAAAAAAAAAAAAAAAAAAAAAACACTCACTCACACACACACACACACTTGGTCGTTTTTATAAATGACAAAAAACATAACTAAAATAAACTTACATTCAAAATCGTTTATTCAAAAGAACCAAGAGCGAGCTCGGGACTTGTGGCACCCCGACTCGGACAGGTTAGGTTCGAAGGCATACGCGGCACGAAGACTGTTTCTCCTCTGCCAGATCCAATTAGTATTTTGGCCTCAATAACATTGCGGCGGAGAGCTGTTGTTACTTGGAGTCTAGTTCCATTGCACAATTTTGAAGGCCGTATATTTCGAAGCAACATGACAGGAGCACCTACACGCAACATAATTATGTGACACGGAAGACCCGGATTAAGAGAGTTTAAAAATTCTACAGGATAATATTAACCGACTCGTCCACATCAACCATGGTTTCAACAGAATTATACATCATTTATTCACCTTCGAATGTATTTATCAACATTTCGTTGATCGCACCGGCTTGGTCGTTTTTGGGAGTCAAAATGGCTCTCTTGCAAAATCACTCCATCGGTTTGTCTTTAATATTTTTATTCATGGACGAACAACTTCAATACAAAACTTCATCATCCTTTTCACCCCCTTGTGGGTTGAAATTAAAAAAAACAACGATTTACGTTGTGTTAGTTTCCAACCATAAACCGAAATATTTGTGATTTTAACATAAAAATACCTTTTTAAAATCGCTAGTAACCGTTCTTCGTGAGAAGAAGATCCTGGCTGCAGGTTGAGGTCATAATAAAAATCATCTTTATCTATCAAACTTGTACGCGTATTCAAAGATGTATTGTCACCAGAACCTCAGCTCAAACGGTTGAATTGAGTTGCAAGATTCCACTCGAACAAACATAGTTACTTACCTTCATTCCCCTTTTTAACCCTTCGAGGGTAGAATTATCAAAAACGCCGAGACACATATAAATTAACTTTCAATCGTCAGCCTAAACACAACATTTGAAGATCCTAACTTCAAAACTGACGGACTTGCATATAAACTTCCATCCCCTATTTTACCCCTTTAAAGGTAGAATTTCCAAAAACCCTTTCTTAGTGGATACTTAATCTTCACAAAGAACACAACCTCCAAGTTTCATATCTCTAGGACCAGCGGTTTGGGCTGTGTGTTGATATATCACCCAGTCAGTCCAGTTTGTCAGTTTACCGGCCCACACGCCCGTGTGCCAAAATTGGGACCGGAACACTTTTATTATTATTTATTTTATTTATATTATTAGTTATTAATATTTATATTTCAAAACGTTGTTTGAAGAGTGGTAACTATTATGATGTCATTGGTTAAGCTATAATTTAAGTTAAAAAAAACATAGCTTTAAATTTTGAAATAATACAAGTTTTGTTTTGTTTTGGTTTATAACACACAAATACAGTCATTCAAAATTACGAAACAACTTGCGTTGTGAAGCTTGCTCCATACACCTGACTAAACAGTCATTAGTTTACTATCAGTTCATAGAAAGTTTTTGTTTACACGCCGAGCGTCGGTCTCTCGACACCCCGCCGCTCGTAAAAAAAAGGGTCGGGTTTTAGGCAAGTAGTGGCTCGCGCCGCGCGTGAGCGGCGTGGCCGTGTGGGCAGTTACTATTTTATATATAAATAGATAAATTGAAAACTATTACAGAACACATGGTCTTGTACACAGATTACACAACGAGTACACATGCTCTAAATACATTATTTAATAGAAATTAAAATTAGAAATACATAAAATTAAACAATCATGCTATTATTAAAGATTAATATATCCAGAATACAGTCAAATCAAATCAAATTAAATTACATAATAATGTTATGATGAATTAATAATAATTATAATGGTTGGAATTGAGGTTAAAAATAGAATACAAATAAAATTATTATATTATTTAATTAATTAATTATTGAATGATAATCAAAAATGTCCTCTAACTGAAAGTAGTTATATAATATCCTTTTATATACGTTAAGACTATCGTGATTGATGTCGAGCGCAGCTTTTTTTTTTTTTATCGTTGTAATAACATCAAATGACCGCGGGTGTCATTTGGTGATTTCCGCTCTGTACTAGTCCCAAATTCATGTAAAGCTAAACAACTACGTTTATGCTTTTCAGTCTGAGAATGTTTCCGAGATGAATTCGATAGATTATTAATATCGGTGTAACCCCCTTTATTCCATAAACAACTAGTATCGGAGAACAGTAAACACGGCCAACAAAACATTTTATTTAATTTACAACTGCCAGATAACCATTGATATTTATCGTAAAGGGAATCAATCAATTAAAATGTTTGTAAAAGCCATCGCGTCTTTTACAATTTATTGTCATATTTGGGCGAGCACGACCTAACTGAATTACGTGTTTTTTATTTTCAAAACTTAAATTTGAAAAGCATGTTTCCTCAAAAAGCAAATAATCTGTCAAGCAACAATCTAAAGTTATTAATGCCCCCATCCTACTGATCGATCTCCTACTTTGCAAATCTACGTAGATTAGATATAAGTTAAAAATACTAATTGTGTAACGTGTTTTTAGTTAGTAAGTGTCAAGTTGTTTATTTATTTGTTATAGATCTGTGATCTGAAAATAAAGATTTTATTATTTCTTTTATATATATTTTTACAAATCATTTACATTTTTAAATATTCCTTAGAAAAAAACAATATAAAAAAAAATACAAAAAAAAAGAATTGTAGCCCACCGGCATCGGGGTCCAAGCTACCGGCAGTCAGGGTTCCAGGAACCTCCTAACAATACGAGCCGTGTCCAGGAGTACCGCTTTCTGAATCAAGCCCTTGATCCAGCTGCCTAACGAGAGCCTCCTCAGGTATTGATCGAGGCTCTTGGCAATTAAGCCATGGGCCGATACAACTATCGGCACAATGATCGCTGAGTCCATATCCCACATGTCGACAACCTCGCGAGCCATGTACATGATTTGCTTTTCTTTCTCGGCTTTCACGAGGTTCTCATCATGCGGGACCATTATGTCAACAATCATTGCGCACCGCTCTAATCAATCCACCACCACTATATCAGGCTTATTGGCTACAATTAGTCCTGTCAGTGATGATGGATTGATCCCAGTACAATGTGATGCTGCCATTTTCGAGAACTGGGTCGGGCACATACTTATAGTACGGCACTTCCGATTCCACAAGGTTGTATTTTAGAGCAAGTTGCTAATGGATAATCCTGGCTACAAGGTTGTGTCTATGCAAGTACTCTCCATTAGCCAGACGAGAACACCCGGAGATAATTTGACGGATTGATTCGCCTGGACTGTGGCATGCCCGACATATGTCCACCGTACCGTCCTTCACAATAAATCTCCGGTAGTTATTAGTCATCATAACTTCATCCATAATTGCACAGACAAAACCTTCGGTTTCTCCGAAGAGGTCCCTGGAACGCCAGGCTACGGACGCTGATAGGTCTACATCGGGCCCATGCAGGGCCCGGAAAAAGCGTCCGTGAAGCTCCTTACTCTGCCATATCTCCATGCGGTTGTTAGCGTCAAGCACTACAGGTTTGCGCCAGTCCTCTTTAACCAAGGAGAGCGCGGTGAGGCCCTTGTCCACCGCGATACATTTCGATATATCCCCACGTCAATTTCAAGGAAATATTCCCTGAGACTGCATATCTCGCGATTGTGGAGAGTCTTAGCGTTAAAAAAGCCTCGACCACCACACCTCCGCCGGATATACAGTCTCATAAATTTTGCTAAGAGGGATCTAAGATTTATGGAATCCGAGAGCTGGGTTCCCACAGATTCCACAATCTCCACTCGATTTACATACATGACCGCACATTTGTCCACACCAAATTCAATCCTGCTGGCGCTACTGAAAGTTTAATTTACCTTCAGTAGCTAGGCCTAAATCCTCCAGCAGCGTGCTAAGCAGAAACAAAGTGGACTCAAACTATCGCCCTGAAATATACGTCGCTCTATCCTTATCTGCTCGCTATTCCTCTGGATTTGCCGACATCCTGGATAGCGAAAGACTGTCCTCCACTGCCTCATATATGATATCAGAAAGGTGCGCAGAGTTGCACCAACTTTATACAACTCTAGCACCCTCATCAGCCATGTATGAGGCACCGAGTCATGGGCATTCTTATAATCTATCCAACATGTCGACAGATCCCTTCGGGAACGGCGAACCTGTTGACTAATGGCTATATTAATGAGGAGTAGCTCCTTACTACCGCGGGACCCGTTTTCTACATTTATTTTGAGAAGTGGACATGACAGAATTGTCATCAATGTGTTTGTTAATTTTAGCTCTCAAAATGGATGTAAGAACTTTATAGACCGTCGGAAGACAGGTAATCGGTCTATAATTTTTGGGCTCCGCAGTACTACCCGATTTATTAAGCAGGTGGGGTATACCTGTTGTCAGGAACTCTGGCAGCGACCCTGACTCTAAGGCTGACTGGAACAGGGATCGCCAGACGAGCGTGCGACTTTGTAAACCATTTAATCCAGAAGTTGTGCAGCCCATCCGGCCCTGGAGATTTCCAGTTAGGCAACGGACGGACTGCACGAACTACGTCTTGGGGGCTGATAGTGATTGCCACCATTTCTTGTAGTAGATCGTACGCTCGCTCGACATCCCGAGTCCATTCACCCTCGGTATGGCTAACAGGCACCGACCAGATGCTGCCAGAACGCACACATGGCATCATCATCCGGCAGGCGCATGTCAGCCGCACCTCGGTCCGGTCGCTCCCAAGCCCTATAAACCCACCTTTCATCTCTTTGGAATGTGCGATTCTGAGTGTATCGGTCCACTCGCCACTTATACCTACTACCACATTCTGCTTCAGGAAGGCGATGCGCTCTGTGATACGGGACTTGTAGTCTCAAGGACTGATATCAGTCCCCGAGAACGCCCGCCTCACAAAATGCATCACTCTATGGCGAGTATTGCCCTGCCTGAAGCAGATCAGTTTGCCGATGAGTGCTCTGGCCCCACCAATACGTCGTTCAATCCTGTACTGCCATGGCGGTACGGCTGGTTTAGGTTGTGTAGCTCTGTCATCAGAAAATTTGACATAAGCTACACGACATGCCGCTACAGCCGCACAATACAAGATTGAGTGAGCATCGGTGAGGTTTTCGCAGTTATCAAAATAGTTTGACAACTGCGAATCCAGAACAAACCAGCGCCCTATTTTTGTTCTGCATAGGCAAATGAGGTATGCGTGGTCTAAGGTCGGGTTACATGAACCAATATTCTCGAATTGCACCCTCCAAAGTACTCCTCATTCCCTCATTGCACTGGGTATTAGTAACCATGTCACTCACGTCGTTATCGCGATTTGGTATTATGGTAGACTGTGGTGGAATCACGGCCTGCGGCGGCGTGGCAATGACATGGCTACTCTGCATTTCAGTCCGCAAGCCATCAGGTACGGTGTCATCCATCATACAATTACGTTGAATAACTCGCACCTGATCCGATATTCGTTGTGCCGACTAGTTGACAGCTGGCTCAAGCACCTGAAACAGAGAGAGCATCCGAACACGGTACGCGGTGAGGAGGTCAACAACCTGACCCCCTCTGTAGCCCCATAGTATGGCCCTCGAGGTCCTAAGCAACCGTTTAGCGGCCGGCGTCCTCCCCGTCGACGAACAGGTGGTGGCGTCGTCGACGGAGAGAAATACTCGTTGCTCGAACTCGACGCAACTGCCATGGCTAGTGTCACAGCACTCACGACGGGGCTTGATTCCGGCGGCGGCGAGCCGGAGCTGAGCGACGGGTGCGGAGGTAATAGGTATGCGCGTCTTGCTGCTGCTCTGGTCAACATGATCTTGATTTCATTTTTATTTGTCCTATTTTATGTAGGTATGACATACGTCATTCTTGATTACATTTTTTTCTTTTGTGTTTATTGTTATAAATGGCTTCATTTTACTATTGTTGTAATAATAAATGAAGAAATTATAATATATAAAAAGGGAGATTAGGTTCCAGACTGTTTAAAAATAATTATTTAAGGAAAATTATAGAATGAAATTATAAGACGTCTGTTGACGTTTAGTGTTGCCAGCTTATTATTATTCATATATTATTATGTGACTGAAAGTTAATATTATGTTTTGGTAATCTATTGTTAACGAAAATTTGAAAAAAATGTGTAGTTAATTTTGACACAGTTTAATGTTTACATAATTATTGGACACAGCATGCTTATTTTTGCGATTATTTCAGCATTAGCTGATATATTAATTTGAATTTTAAGGGCGTTTCCATGTACGGACTATGACTCATGACTGTACGTCATTTTGCTGTCCATCAAGATACCCAGGTCCCGGATACTATTCATTTCTATGAGAGTATTTCCCAAAATTGAGTATTTCGTGCTATAAACGTTTTTATTGCGACAAAATTTTTATATGGAAACATTTTTCAATGTAAAAACTCATCCTATATTCTTTGCACCACTCAACTAATCTGTCTACTTAGACAGATTATTATTTACTACAGGCTGAAGTCAGCCTGTAGTAAATAATAATATTGCATAGATTTTATGGGCATAGTCAATTTGAGATCGTCTGCAAATACGTGCGACGTGCGTGGTAACCGTTTGTGCGTCGGTGTCCCTTCCAGCATGAATTATTATTTTTCCTGTTGTGTGTAATTAAAACGCCACACACTAGTATGGTGTTTTAATTGAGGTGATGACTTACCCTAATTTCTACTTCTCCAAAAGACCGCACCTTGAACTCGTTGGGGCTGAACTTAACTCTCAAAACATCCACAGCATCTGTGACAAACCAAATAACATCAAAATACTCTCAGTAAAATGTTACAACTAACGCGATGCAGATGATTAAACGCGATTTAGAACCTTAATATTTTAGCTTTATGTGACGGCTGTTATTATAATAGTCAGAAAGTCATCACAATATCAATTAAAACATCTTCATTTAGTAGAATGTGGCTCTTGCCAGCAGACGGACGAGGGCTGTTTTGTCAGCAATAAACTTTTATTCCTCAAAAGTGTCCTTAGGCTGCAATAGAGGCCTCGGACGATCCTTTTGAGAGAATCTCCGTGATGAGAAATACAAAAACGTTTTTAAGAGAACTGCTCCAAGCAGTGAAGTGCTAAAAGTGCAATTTGCTATAAAATGAAAATGTTATAATGTAGTGAGGGCTATGACGTCACATGGTAAGCGGGCAAACTCAGCAGTCAGCTTACCGACAAACATGATTGGATTGAACTTTGATTCAGTTCTTTTCACATATAAATGTGTGTTAAGTGAACAAATGTAGACGGCGAACGGAATAGTTTGCAGAGAAAGCAAGTGTAAAAATATACGATTTCCGCCAACTCGAGATACATAGTTAGATCAACTGGACAATTTCGAGATATAACTAATTCAATTATTTTTTAAACCTGATTCAATGTCCAGTTCATGCTTCTACATAATCTTAGGAATATGAAATGTGAACGAAATTGAAAACAGTTGTTTGTTTTGGTTGAGGTCAAACAAAATAGCTTGTGTATACCCACACAGAATACGCAACAAGAGCGGTAGTCTCTCATCAAAGATTAGCTAAAAAAGGAAGAAATTTGTTTCAGCCAACTTGTAGGAACTCTTTTAACAAGAACTAGTTACATAAATAATGAAGATCATGAAATAAATGGACGCAGAAGTCCAATAATGATATAGAGAATGATAATCATATGGCTGTGTTGATAAAATATGTTCAAGCAACGCGACGACTTGGATGTGTATAATTTATTATGTGTTTGCTACAAGTACTCGTTTTAAAGCTTTCAGGATTTTTGCATTGGCTATATTTTGATGACAAACGGAATTTAAACAATTTATTCACGAAAATTAGTAGGTAAGATTGGGAGTTCTGCCATCTCGTATGTTGTGTTACGGTCGTATTGTATGCCAAACAATCTGGACCTGCGCTCATTGTGCACAACCGTCTTTCCCCGTACTCCACCAACAACGTGAATCATTTCTTACGACTCGCTCGCTTTTTATTATAATTGGTTTTCCTTGAAACGTCGTCGCCGGCCACCGATAAAAACAGGCAATGTTATGTTGTTTTGAAATAAAAAGCTTTGATGACATTTCGGCCAGTTTCCTAATTAACTGTAACGAACAGAGTTGTCAAACTCTGTAATTAAAGTCGACGTCTTTCGAACATTTACCTAAGTATGTGTCTTCAAGCCCCTACCTACTTCATTAAAAATGCCGTTAACAATTAACATGCCCTTAAATATAATTTTCTTTGAGTTTAAATTACTTTAAATATTCTACTCAATGTTAAACAATTTTTTTTAAGAGTAATAAAAGTAAATAGGATTACGTTGTCATCACATTAAAGCATTAAATATAATGTAGGGTGTCTCGGAGTGTTTCAGCAAAAACATTTGGAACAAGTAAGAGGGAAACTTTTATAAAACGCCTCGGGGAATTAGGGTCTCTACGAAAACATGGCGGAGCGTAAACCTTTACTGAACGGCTGAGTAGACTCACAGACACACAGACACACGGACAGACTGGCAGGACCGTGTGCTGAGAGGATTACTCACGGCTCTCAGGACAAGGCTAAATGTGCATTCAGAACAACAAATATTTGCTCCGAGACTCGAGACGTGATGTTGGTGGAGTAAATGCAAAATATTTAGAATCTATCCAGCCGAACTGAATTTCTACCTGGGATTTGCACTTTCGAGAGTTCTAAAGATTTTTGAATTTAAAATTTAATATTAAAAATAAAATTAAAATAAATTGTGTTTTAATTCAGGCAAAATACCCATACACAACATTATGTTGCCGTCAATTATACCTATCATCATCATCAATCTCCTGCCCTTATTCCAATTTATTTGGGTTCGTCGCAGCATGTGTTCTTCTTTCATACTTCTCTATTAGGTGTTACCTCATGAGACACCCCTTTATATAAATAATCTTTAATTCCCACAACAGTAGGTCAGGTGCGTAGTACTCGCAACTGCACAGTGTTTTGATTGATCAAAAAAAATCCCTCTGCTGTTTATTGTATTTATCGATCAAGGGATGCATTTAAAATGCACGAGTAAAAGACTCACGTGTCAATTTCAAATACTTTTTTTCTTAAATGATGAACTTTAGGTGACTTTTTCATGAAAAAAAAAAAAAATAAATTCTGAAAACGGAACTGTGCTAGATATTTAATTAATATAAATATAGTCTGATGAAGCATCTTTGGGCGCATATTTTCCAGTTTTTATTTTTGGAAAATTACCTCCGGATTCCGAGTAATATTCTTTTTTTCAAATTTTCGTTTTTATTTTTTTTTCTCCCTAAAAACTCAAAAGTGCGACTTGTCACTAACATTGAAATATAGCTCGTAATAAGGCCTATCATTTATAAAAAAACCACGCATGCATTAGACTGGCCACTACACCCAGAATATTAAAAGGAATTTATAGTCCCGTACTATGAAAAAGCACACGGCGTGTTTGCAAGACTTATCAGTATATAACCGCCTCTGCTTGTGTCTATGGTCTCAGTGCTAAAGGCGGACGGTAGCATGCCCCATAAGTAAGGGAAGTACTTGAGAGGTGTTCGTGAACTCGCACACACTGCTAAACATCGGCAAACTTGTGCAAACACTACAAAATTGACACTGATGTACAGAAGGTCGACTCCGTACAAGGACTCATACGCACGCACACGACATAGACACGCTTCACATTACAGTGAGTGCAAGCTCATTCGGTGATCTCCTTAAGTTCTGAGTTAGGCTAAACGATTACTGACAAATGCTTGCACTGACTTGACTGGTGCACTCAAATATGCATGGTGCTTTTCACAAAATACTATCTCAGACATAAATCTGTATGTTTCTCATGATTGTATTTCGCCATTTAAGGGTTGGTCAAAAGTTGTTAAAAATTAGAAATAAAATAACTTATTTTTCAGGTTTCCAGATATTTAAATTACACCTAGTATGTGCATGGGCAAGTCGGACAACCAGTCTTACCAAGGGGTATAGTATTACCCAGTACTAACTGGGTTGTGGAGGTCAGATAGGCAGTCGCAACATGTAAAATACTGGAATTCAGCTGCATCCGCTTAGACTGGAAGCCGACCTCAACATAGTTGGGAAAAGGCTAGGCAGGTGAAGATGTGTGAAGGGCATGTTATCACTCATTGCACAGAGTCGGCCTTCGTTATCTATCTATTTCGTGATTGAAGCGACCCGCCGAGAATATACATAGACAAAATGTTTTCATTAAAATTCAGCCCTTCACACCTTTGAGAGCGCCGCTTGGAGCGTACAAAGCTGTACAAATATACTGTACAATTATCCTCGCTTGCTCTGTTTGTCTGCAAATTACCTGCACGTGTTGCTTTTATTTAATTTCCTGTTTCGCTTCATGTATACTTACATTTCATAGAGATTGTGTAAAAATATTCTTGTCAAGTAAACAATGAGTCTGAAATCAAATTAAGAGGCACCTGTACCACAATTTGATATACCCATTATAATCACTACACATGCTCCTGTTTGCACGAGTGCACAGTACTGTTGTTCCGATATGTAAATACAGCACGACTTCAGAGTATAAATGTATTAGGATAGACTTATAATATATTTTCGAAATTATACTTAAAAACACATCCATTCAGTAGTTTATAAGAATGAAGCGGTCACACAAACAGACACGAATAACTTGCAACCATGCGCTTGCTCTGATTCTGACCAAGACCGAGGCACTCTTTTAGGTACTACAAGTATGAAACGTAATGAATTCCCCTCTTAGATACGAATAAAACTGACTGTCAAGTGGACACCACATTGTTACTGCGGAGAGGCTTTAGATCTAGTCCACTAAAGAGAAAAAGTGGATTAATGTAGTTGTAGCTCAACAACTAACTTCACAGACTACTTGAAACAATCACTGAACCGATACTAATCACCTGAAGCGCCTTTCTCTTTACTCTACTAATGTATTTCTACTTTACAAAACGTCGAAAGCAATGGTTGCAAGACCTAATAATTGTGATTAGTTAACAATTTTAGTTTGAAGCTTAAACACGGCTTTAATCTACAGGCTATCTTGTTTACAAAAGTCAACCAAAGATTTAAGGTCCGTATTATATTGAACTAATAGATATCCTATCAGAGAGAGAAACTAAGAATTTGTCTATGCAGTAAGTAACCGCTTGATCTAACAAGATGACATTCGCATGCCTATGCGTCTTATTGCATAAGCACGCGAATTTGATGTTTTCAAGTCAATAGATTATTTTGTGCATTCAAATCATTTTTTAACATCTATTGACAATAAGGTCAAACCAAGTGTTATGATTTTATCGGTCCACCGTGCACGGTAGCACGCCCGGTAATCTACTGACAGCTGTGCTCACCGTGCTCCTTGTCGAACTTGACGGTGGTAGGCAGCGGCGTGACGTTGGTGAGGCGCAGCCGGTAGCACGTGCTGCGGCCCAGCGTCAGCGCCTGCCACGGCCGCAGTGTTGCCGTGCCGCGCGGGCTGCCCAGCGCGCCCCTGTCCGTTTTACAGCCTGAACCTGACGACGTATTCATCATTATTCACAATAAAGGCCGATTCGATAATAATATCGAGCACTAATATCATAACCAATAAAATTATCGGAAATACATTGTCAAGGACGGTACGGGTGACGTACATTATTCCGTCGGGCATGCCACCGTCCCATACATATTGCTTCCGGCTGCAGTTCTTGTCCTGTTAACCATTATATTATGGATTTATCCACCAGCAACGTGCCTAGCAAAACAACCCGACCCAGCTCTCGAGAAAGGTCATGCCACATTGTGTTGGAATCAACCTACCGTCACGGGTAGGACAATTATAGCAAATAAGCCAAATATATTGTGGTGATAGATCGTCGAGAGCGCCGTGCAATGATTGTTAACATCACTGTCCATCATGATGTGAATCTCGTAAAGTGAGAATGATAAAAAAATTCTAGTATTTTGACATAGGACATGAGGTTGTCGACATGTGGAACTTGGAATCTGCAGTCATTGTACCGATATTTATTACTGCTACTGGACTAATAGCAAAGAGCTTCGACCAACACCTTTGAAGGAACCGATCACTTTTCGAAAATTCCGAAATTTTTTTGTTCGAATTTCATTTTACCGTAAACTATTGACCGACGTCTTTTTTGCAATATGCATTATTTGACTTATTTTAATATTCCGTAAAAAAATATCGGAAAAGCGATCGGTTCCCTTCAGAAAGCAGTACTCCTGAACACGGTACGCATAGTGAGATCCTTTCTCTAGAACCCTGACCACTAGCAGCCTGGACCTTGTCCCTGATGCCGTTGAACTACAGTTTTTAGGGTTCCGTAGTCAACAAGGAAAGGAACCCTTATAGTTTCGCCATGTCCGTCTGACCGCAGCTTAGCTCAAAGACTCTTAGTACTAGAAAACTTTAATTTGGCATGAATATACAGATTAGTTACGCCGCCCAAGTGGTAAAATAAAATCATGAAAAGTATTTTTTTTAGGGTATCTCCTGTAGTTACACTTAAAATGGGGATTTTTTTTTCTGGTGTACCCCATAGTGTGGTATGTCGTTGAATAGGTCTTTTAAAAATATTGCGAATTTAGACACAATTTTTCGATTAAGGGATGCGTTTGTAAAATATTAAGCTTTAAAGTTACATTTTTGTGAGACTCAAGTTTCCCCCCATCTACCAGCTAAACAGTTATGTTTGGGTATGTGAAATTCACGGTGGTAGTATACGAAATTAAAAGGAAAACTATCACAGCTAAGTAGACTTTACAAGATTGCGAGTAATAGTCAACCAACTTATAAAATGTATTTGGATAACATATTTTTCTAAACATAATGTATGGTAACACAGGTTTCTCAACTGCAAATGTTAGTTTGTTTTTTATTATTACAATAAAAATCATCGTTCGGAGGCAAACCCGCATATTAAGTTATAGTTTTACATTGATAATTATACTCAAACGGACATTGAAACTTCATCAAGGCGTTCCTTAGCAGATACAAATAGCATCGGCACTCAGACTGATGACCTTGGAAATAGTTATGACTTTTTTCGTGCCTAAACGGCTCAACCACTCTCGTGGTATGCTACCCATGTCAGAAACCCCTAATAACTACATCTCCCTTAATATTTATCTTCAGAATTTATGTGGTGTAGGTAACAAAAAAGAGGAATTAGATGTTTATTTGCAAGATGTTCATCTCGACAATCTATGTGTGCATAACGGAACATTTCTTGACCATGGAGTCAGCTCCAAATTTCAATTATAAAATAGTGTCGTTAAACGCAAAAAAATAAAATAAAAAAGGGGTGGTAACCTCATTATGACGAGAAGCGATATTGCTTGTGAAGAGGTACTTTTTTGTCAAAAATTATACAAAATCGTATTATGCGGTGTTAAAGATGTTAGCACTAACATTTACATCTTCTGCTGTTACAGAAATCCTATCGATCAAAACTATGAAACATTTCCACCTGAGTTGGAACAATTGCTAGAACACTTCTTCAACAAAAAATGTATTATCGGTGGAGATTTCAACATTAACTTGCTTCAATGCGACAAAAAAACTTCAACTTTTTTGACATTACTGACATCTTACAATTGTAGACCAATTACAAACGAAGTGATATATAAACGCAATATACGCAATCATGTTTGAATATTTTTTTAACGAATTTACCAGAAGACGTTATCAATGAGCATTTTGTTGATCATAATTGCTTGGCTGGTGGACACGCAGCGTTATTCTGTCGCTTAAAAATTGAAAAACTGCAGCCCGATGGCGACCAAGACTTCTTAAATATAGAGTTAGGACAGTTTAGTGACAAAAATTCAAATAATTTTAGACGACATATTCTGAATATAAATTGGTTGGGAGAAGGTATAAATGGTATTTTACAGAAAATTGGACGGATATTTCGCGCTAGTTTCAAAAAGAAGAAAAAACGGGTAAATATTAAGAAATTTCAAAAATCGTCCTGGGTAACGAAAGGAATTCGAGTGTCTAGTAAAATGAAGCGGTTTTTTCAAAACATAAATAACGTGACCAGTACAGAAAAAATAAGGGCATATACAAAATCATACGTCAGAATATACAGACGAGTCTTAAAAAAGCTAGACGCATTGCAGTCAGTAAAGAACTAACCAAAACAAATAAATCTTCAAAAGTTGTATGGCAGGTTCTAAATAGACATAGGTACACAAAATCAAAACGAGAAAGAAGTACAAACATACTCCTTAAAGTTAATAATACAATTAAAGCCGATCACGTTCGATGGTGTAGGGAATGTTGGCGACTCTAATTCTTTTGATCAAGCTATAAAAACTTTATAAGATAACGTTAAAAGAGTAGATCAAGAAATGACTTGCGATCTGGTCACTGCCTCCGAAATAAAAAAAAACTAGTCAATTCTATGGCTACCAAAAAATCTTCTGGTCATGATGAAATAACTATACAGACTGTCAAATATCACATTGAAGTACCGGCAGAACCTCTGGCACATCTTATAAACACGTGTATAAAGATGAATATATTCCTAGAACAAGAAAGAATAGCAAGAGTATTACCACTTTATAACAAAGGTTGAAAATTTGATCCTAATAATTATAGACCGATTCCCTTGTTACCAATAATCTCGAAAAATTTTGAGAAAATACTCAAAATAAAACATCTAAATCGCAATAAAATAATTAATCACAGACAATTCGGCTATCAGAAAAATGATGGAACAAACGACACAATTAATACATTAATAGAGCAAGTAGTTGATAGAATTAATGACAAATTGAAAGTCGTAGGGTTATTCCTCGATCTTAGTTTCGCTTTTGACACGGTTAATCACACATTACTATTAGCAAAAATGGATCATTATGGAGTAAGAGGACCGGTCTTATGTCTATTTAAGTCTTACTTGGAAAACGGAAAGCAATATGTGGAAATTAAAGTGGATGAAGAAAATAGTCAAAAACTTTTCAAATCGGAACTTAAACTAATAAAACAAGGAGTTCCACAAGGTTCAATATTAGGGTCAATAATTTTCATTTTATTCATTAATGATTTAATTAGCTATATGTTGGAACTAAGTGATTCTGAACTTGTGCTTTTTGCTGACGACACGAATGCTATTATAGCCGCTAAAGATGTTGATTCTCTCAGTAGTAAAGTAAATGTGGCACGTCTGTTTTGCTTATACATTAAAGAAGTATTGTCACCAAATAACACAGTTTGTAGTTGGTTTTTAAATAAATGGTGCACATCATTAATAATTATGTACTAAAAAGAAGAAAGGACCTAATATCGAACCTTGTGGTGCACTCATCTTTACTTTTAAATTCATTGAATTGAAACCATTTATTTGTACTTGTTGCGGTCTATACTAATAGCCGCTCGGGCCGATGTTATGGTTAAGCCGCGCTTGCCTAGGTTGGTCCGTAGATGGGTGACCGCCCATTACATACCGAGTTTCCTCCATGCCTCGGAAAGCACGTTAAGCCGTTGGTCTCGGCTGTCATTTCTAGATCTTTGACAGTTGTTACAGGTGGTACAGTCACTGGCCCGAAAGTGTGACACCCAGTTTTACCAAGGGGTATCGTATTACCCAGTACTAACTGGGTTGTGGAGGTCGGATAGGCAGTCGCTCCATGTAAAATACTGGTATTCAGCTGCGTCCGGTTAGATTGGAAGCCGACCCCAACATAGTTGGGAAAAAGCTAAGCAGATGATAATGTTGCGGTCTATCATTTAAATACGATTTCGATGAGCGTAAGTTTCCCTAGTACGTAATGTTCAGGTTTAAAGAGTAGGGTTTGACAGGCTGAAATCAATGGAAAGGAAAGGTGAGGAATTTAAGGTTTCAGTAGTTTTTTTGAGCAACTTCGTTTATAGAGCTTAGACAACCACGTGAAGCCTATTAAAAATATATAATTTTTATATTTTTTATTTTGTTATTTTCAGTACTGATAATTTTCGAAATCGTCTTTATGTTATTATGGCGGATTTAATCTTGTTGCTAATTAATGGCTTTAGCTAACTTGCAGGTGTTTTTTTTTAAATTGAGAAGTTACAACTTTTACATGTCGGATCCGGTCATTATTACGGACATAAAATGAATCAGTGCGCTGGTGGTCACGCGACCTACTTACAAGTCTACCCACACCACAGCGTGGCTTCTTCAGAGCCCTGATGTTACACCTCGAGGCGAGGAGGACAGTCAATGTCTGATCGCAGCGGAGTTGAGACGTCCTGGAACTGTACCCGATTCATTGTGCCCCGTGTTATTGTTTTAAATTGTCAAGTAATTTGTTAGTTTATTATAAACAGTGTATCGCACCTAGTGTGTTTTAATAGCACGAAACCCATCTTCTGCTCACATGATGTATGAGCCAACGGAATAAATCCTGACATATATGTATTTAAATTTACGGGTTAAACAGCTCGGTGGCTTAGCGTACAGCGCAAAAAATTGTTGCCTACTTTTTCTAATACCCCAAGTTGCCCAGTCACTGAACACAAGCTATGGGCAAGTTGATTTAATTTAATTGTTTAAGGGCATTACATGGCTCAAATCCCAAAAACAGCGTATGTGCAAAGAAATTTGTTGATGAATCCCTTCGTGCGTTTTCCGTGTAAAAAAAGTATGTTATAGTTAAGTTCATCACAAATAAATTGTATTGTTTAAAATTTTAATAAACCTTCTCATTTTTTTTTGGTTAATCTTAGAAAATAGGTCCTTTTTTAACCTTAATTGTAAATTATCTCTGTAACGGCTGAGTAGATCGGCATGAATTTTGTAACAACAAATACGTAATGATATACTTAACAAGTTGTATTGTTTTTTTTCTGTTATTTCTTTTAATATTTTTAAATAATAAATAAAAACCGAAATTTTGCGAAATGTGCGGGGCAAGTCAACAAAAACCAGTACAGGGATCAAATCATCAAGGTCATCGAGCAATGTAATGCCCTTAATGTATTATTGTCTCTCTTGAACTCTGCGTAAACTACCGACGCAATTGATTTAAATTTTCAATAATAATATTATGGCCCCTAATTATATTACTAATTAAGTTATAATTACCTAGTTAGTTAGTCTGTGTTAAGTACATACTTTGAGAAGGCGCACATATCGTGCTCTCCAATGTAGAAGCACTAAGCAACAATATCAATCAAGAATCTATCATTTTATACTCAGTATCAGAGGAGAATATCATATATCAGTATCAGCGTAAGTTCAGGTACTTATCAATTCATTTTTATCATTTATCATGGAAGGCATACAATGAATGTTCGAACGCCAGAGCTTCCTCGCCAAGGAAATTGAGAGAATACATACCAATTTCCGGAAGGATAGTTCGAGCAGGAAGACACCTGATTACCTTCACAGTCGTTTAGCCGCGCTGAATAAATGCTGGAAGAAGTTTGAAGAAAATCACATCAAGCTGCTGGATTTTGAAGATGATCAGTATGAATATATCTCAAAAAAGATTTATGGGGTACATGAAGGATTATTGTATCAAAACCAAGGAAATGGTGTCATCATATTATAAGGAGCCCAAATATTTATATATTATTTATTTATTTATTTAACAGTTTATGTACACACTAAATACAGAAAAGAAGAAAGGAACAGAAAATAACCTTTGTACAAAGGTGATGCTTATTTCTAAAGAAATTTCTTCCAGCAAACCTGCGAAAGGAGATACTAAAAAAAGAGATGCAGATATGTGTGTAAAAGAAGAAGACAATATCTGACCTTTTCCTTACCCACTTTTGAAGAATATTCTTATCACGGGGATGACCTGCTTGGTCAGCAGTACACCAATATTAGAGCATTGGAATGACTAATCATCATCATTTCAGCCGAAAGACGTCCACTGCTGGACATAGGCCTCCCCCAAGTGTCGCCACATTGACCGGTCCCGTGCGACTCGCATCCAGCAGATCCCTGCAGCCTTCACCAGGTCATCGGTCCACCTAGTGAGAGGCCTTCCAACGCAGCGTCTTCCGGTTCGCGGTCGCCACTCCAAAACTTTTCAGCCCCATCGGCCATCCGTTCTGCGAGCAATGTGCCCTGCCCACTGCCACTTCAGTTTGGCTATTCTTCGGGCTACGTCGGTTACCTTGGTTCTCTTGTGGATGTCCTCATTTCTGATTTTATCACGCAAAGAAACTCCGAGCATAGCCCTCTCCATTGCCCTTTGGGTGACTTTAAGCCTTCTGATAAAGCCCATTGTGAGCGACCACGTTTCGGTCCCGTATGTAATCACTGGCAACACACACTGGTCATAGACTTTCGTCTTGAGACACTGCGGTAAGTTGGACGAGAAGATACCACGCAACTTCCCGAACGCTGCCCAACCGAGTCGGATTCGACGATTGACCTCTTTCTCGAAGTTAGACCTACCTAAGTGGATCGTATGTCCAAGGTAGACATAATCGTCTACAACTTCGAGTGTAGAGTCTCCGATCTTGATAGGAGTGGGTGTTACATGGTTATTCAACATGATTTTGGTTTTGTCCATGTTCATTTTAAGACCCACTCTTTCGGAAGCTCTACTAAGGTCATCGAGCATTGTACTAAGGTCCTCCATGGTCTCAGCCATGACCACTATATCGTCGGCAAATCGAAGGTGAGAGATGTACTCGCCATTGACGTTGATGCCTAGCCCTCTCCAGTCCAGAACCTTGAAGATATCCTCCAGTGCAGCGGTGAACAGTTTCGGAGATATGACGTCTCCCTGTCTCACACCTCGCTGCAGAAGAATAGGTTCCGAGGTCTGGTCCTGAAGTCGGACTGACATGGTGGCGTTTTTGTACAAACACTTCAGCACCTCGATGTACCGATAGTCGATTTGGCACCGTTGGAGAGACTGCAGTACAGCCCAAGTCTCGATCGAATCGAAGGCTTTCTCGTAGTCCACAAACGCTAAGCAGAGAGGCAGGTTATACTCTTCGGTCTTCTGTATAACCTGCCGCAGCGTATGTATGTGGTCTAAGGTGCTAAAGCCTTTTCGGAATCCGGCTTGTTCAGGAGGCTGAAAATCGTCAAACCTGCGCGCGAGACGATTCGTGATGACTCTTGAGAACAACTTGTAGACATAGCTTAGAAGTGAGTTGGGTCTATAGTTCTTCAGCCGGGCATTGTCACCCTTTTTGAAGAAGAGTACCACCACACCCCTGCACCATGCCTGCGGCGTTTTCCCCTCGAGTATGACGGAATCAAACAGCTTCTGAAGGGCCTTAAGTACCGGTTTTCCACCCGCCTTCAGGAGTTCGGCCGTAATTCCGTCATCACCCGGTGCCTTGTTGTTTTTAAGCTGTTTAAGAGCCATCCTAATCTCGTACAGGCTGACATCCGGAATGTCTTCGGTATAATGTCGGGTCAGTCTAGCTCTTGGGTCGTTAGCTAGAGTTGCAACGGGATTACTGATTGAAGTGTACAACTGCCCATAAAAACTCTCGATCTCCCTCAGCAGCTCTGGTTTGGCGGATACGATCCTGCCATCGTCGGTCTTCAGTTTCGTGAGCTGGCTCTGCCCAATAGCCAGATCTCTTGAAAATACCTTGGAGCCTTTATTCCGCTCAATAGCGTCTTTAATACGCTCGGTATTAAAGCGGCGGAGGTCGCTCTTCAAGGATTTAGAGATCCGTCTATTGAGCTGCCGGTACTTCCACGTCTCATCTGAAGACTGCAGGATCATCTCACGCCGCTCCTTCATGAGCTCGAGAGTATGATCAGAGAGTTTTTTATTGTGTGCACGACGTGTCTTGAAAAACTTAGACCCAGTCGTATGGACAGTTTCCACGAACCCATCGTTGTATTCGTCCACTGAGCTTCCTAGGCACTCGAAACGATTCTGGAGTTCAAGCTGAAAGCTCTCGGGGTTTTGGATCTGGATCTGTGCTGGACGGAGTGTAGACTTCATCAGTCGAGACCTTTCAAGCTTTATATTGATGTTCAATGTGCCTCTTACCATGCGGTGATCGCTCCCGGTTTTCACCGAATTGATCACAGAGACATCATTGAAAATTTGCTTCTTGGTTGACATGATGAAGTCAATCTCATTTTTAGTTGCACCATCGGGACTCTGCCAGGTCCACTTCCTGTGCTCGCGCTTTTTGAAGAAGGAGTTCATCATATAGAGGCCCTCCTTCTCCATAAAGCTAGCCAGTTGGTGACCCCGGTGGTTCCGACGTCCACACCCAAATTGCCCCACCTGCTCATCCCCGTCTCGTTTGCCCAGTTTTGCGTTGAAGTCCCCCATGACAACGGTGAAGTGAGTTTTGAAACCATGCAGGGCTTTAGAAATATCCTCATACATGGTCTCCACTTCGTCGTCGGGGTGTGCCGAGGTCAGGGCGTAGACCTGTATGACCTTCAGCAAATATCTTGAGGATATTCTGAGTATAAGGTACGCCACCCTGGTCGACACACTCTCGATCTTCACCACGTTATTCACGAGGGACTTGTGGACGACAAACCCAACACCACCCTGGGACTGCCGGTCACCCTCTCGAAAATAGAGCAGATTGCCGGATTTCAGGATTATCGTGTCCTCACCCTCTCTTCGGACTTCAGATAATCCCACAATACTCCATCGCAGCCTGCTCAATTCCTCTTCGAGTTCCGTTATCTTCTCGTCGGTCCGGAGTGTACGCGTGTTATATGTTGCCAGGTCAAGTCGTCGGTATTGGCAGCCTGATCCCTTCCGGAGATTCTTCGCACCCCTTGCCACGCCGTAACCTCGACCGCTACCATAGTCGAGGGTAGACGGGCTGCCGGGGACTAGGGGCCATTTTTTTCTTGTGCTCGTCATTTAGGGGGGTTTTGCCATAATCGCCACGCTTGGCAGGCGGGTTGGCGATCGCAGTATGGTTGTTATAAAACACAGAGAACGCTGCTGCTTGGAATGACTAATGAATCGAATCAACTTTGAAGATTTAGAGGAAAAATAGGAGCTTCAAGATGAAATAAAGAATCTTCAGCATCTATAGAAGGTTATTGACACTACTCATCACGTCTCGATAACCAATTATAAGGAAGTAACGATGAATATGAAACCAAGTTTCTGTAGATTGAAGAGCGCTACCATACCATCAAAAGTGAGTTGAACAGAAAATTCAACTACACTGCTCACCTTGACTAGGCTACACCAAAATCCCTACATTTTTCGGAAAATATACGCAGTGGCCGACCTTCTTAAAGCGCAGAAAATGCCAAATCTGAAAGGAAAGGTCAAGGGTGAAGCAGAAGGTGATGAGAATATCACCGAGCATACAGTAATCAACTATACAATATCACGTCACTGGACAGTCAAAGGAATATACTTTTCGACAACGTATCAGAACTCCAACACATCAAGGACGAATGGAAGTTAATAGTCTACCACAACATGTCTACAAATTGGTCTGGATTCACTGACTTGGAAACATATGTTCAATATTTAAATCAACTGTGTCAGCGTACGTGCCTACAACTCTGGTTACTACAGAAAAATATGAACTGAATAAAGTTATTGCCCTACAAAGAGAAGAATCAGGAAAAAAAACTATCAAGTTATATCAACTTACCCATATTTGGCATTTAATTTGAGAAAGGACTTGATTTTATTCTTCACAGAAAATGACCAACAACAGTACCTTCATGCAAATCCAGAGAAGATATTATGTTCCATTGATAAGCCAATCTATGAAATTCGAGAAAAACAATCCATTTGTGATGTTAAAATTAATGATATAATAACACCGACCTGTATGTACAAACAAACAAGGTGCGAAAATAAGTGGGTCAAGTTACGACGCCCGAACGACTGGCTGTATCAATGTTGTCAGCAATGCACTATACGCATACTTAGCACACGTAGCACGGAAGTAATGACTTTATCAGGCAATGGCATAATCAGCCTTTGTCCAGGATGCACACTTAAAGGAAAGTCTTTCAAAATTTACTCTCATAAGAACTTCAATCACGTTGACTACTATACAGAAGAGATGCAGCTTCCACAGATGTCTGTAGTCAATGAAATAGTCAACACAAGCATCCCTTCTGTTGGGCCCTTTGTACCAGAGGATCATCACACTATGTGGAATCAGTTGAGATCTGAAATAGACGATCTTAAGCTACAGTCGACACAAACAGTCATTGTACACGACGTGCATCAATAAAGCGTGCTCTACTTGCTGGTGGGAGCGATCCTGACGGGTTTTATCTTAGTCGTCATATGGATCCGATGAAGACGCAGACAGCAGCAGATGTTGGAGTCAAGACTAGAACTAGCAGGGATCCAGACTATCACCAATCCGCAGCCTACCCCACGGAAGATTACCGAGAGCACATCAACCCCGTAACTTGTAGTCAATTAAGTTTGACATTCCTTTATGTGAAAGTTAAAGGGTTCAATTTATGTAATTAAGTTTTATTATGTATCAATTCCTTCTTTTGAGCCCGCGGCAGCATGTACTTACAACTGTACAGGTTTAATTTTGTCTTATATATGTCACCATAAAAACGTAAAAACCGTTAGATTATAATCTATCTCGCGTAAACTGTCAAACGATTGTTACCGTAGCATACTGCTTACAATTTAACGTATTATGTTTTGGTTTGTAGATTGGTAGATTATAATCTATCGAAGTGAAACCGTCAAATAGTGAAATGATCGCACCTCGCGCGCTGATTAGCTGAACGTCATGTGCCCTGCGCTGCCATATTTGTTTCAAATTCAAATTAAAAATAATTTATTTGCTAATATGGGTAATTAGATAAAGTTGTTAATTCGTTTGTTATGGAATGTAAACTAACAGTGTTTTTAATAGACAGGCTCAATAAATCAAGAAATTGTAACTGTTATCAAAAGAGATCACATAGGTTCACACGCATAAAAAAAATAAAAACACGGAAAATGTATGTAACTTAGGCTACGTTCGGTGACTAATACTAACTTATTTATCATTCACACTGCACTTCTTTGGTTAATCACAGATTAATTTTACTTCCACAACAATTTTATATATAACTGATTCTAGCTTTGAGTTATTTTCAACACGAAATCAATTCACAATCACCAAAACATTTAACAAACAAATATGGCGTAAAGTACTGAGTTTAATTGTAAGCAGTATGCTACGGTTCACAAGGTCGCGGGCAACAGCTAGTTTAGTAAACTGTTGGAGTGACTATAGGTAGCGCTATTCCTCGGGGACAAGCCCTGACGTTTCCGTCGAAGATGCGCACTCGACTCCTCGATGTTTGTTACTTCTGTGCTGTTTTGTGGTAATAAACTACTATAATTAAACTTCGACATACTACTTATGTCTGAGTGAATAATATAAGCTAATAACCTAGCTATTTAGTGTCTACATCTAATAGGTAGATATACTTTACGCCGTATCTACTTAAGTTTATCAACACAACTGTTGATATCAATCATTATAAGTTTGTCACTATAGTGACCTACTAAGAAATGTACATGTTTATTCAGAATGTGAAATATTTTATATTGCTTTTTAATGTCCTGTGACTAAACTACTAAAATATATTTATTGAATTTTTGTATGCAGACTGGAAATTTCATGAGCATATCCGCAGTTTCTTTTATTGTTGTATCGTCATCTCCATCCTGTACATAAAATTCAAATTTTATAAAATGACTTAGATTCACTTACAATTTTACGTACTTTAAAGGTGTCTGGCGGGGGTTTCCACAAAGTATGGCAATGGAAAGGGTGAATCATCATGCTATCCCTTATGCAATATAAAAAAAATTCAGCACATCTTTTTACCTGCTACTTGCCAAAACCAAAGCCACCACGACCGACTTTTCATAATAGCCAATAATTTTTAACTATAGTAAGGTTTTTCTGCCTAAAAACCTTCATCTTTTATAAACTGATTTAAGTCTGGCGTTCGTGGGCCCTACCACTATATTTCTTTTTTAAGTTGCTGCGTGTATACATATTAGTGCTCGTAACTGTTGGTACATACGCATAATATCAGCAAGGGAATGGGCGCGATTAACCGCCCGGCGCACTTTTTTATAGTCCAGCTACACACTCGCAGACTATCCGAACTATACACTCGCAGCTCGTCGCTCATCAACTATTCTCAGGTTACTAGCTTTCCATTAATCGCTAGCGGTGGGACATGTGTCTCACTCAGGGCGTAGCTAACTTCCTATTTTTTTTAAATTGTTGATTATAATTATCCAAGAAAACCACTTTGGTAAGCTATATATTTTGAAAGGAACAATCTTCTATGTCTTAAACACTGTTTTAAGCTTTCACGGTTTACAACTAAACTTGTATTGTCACTTACGGGATATCTTCCGTGATTGTTCATTGTTTTGAGCTCCCGATATTCATTATTCATATTCATATTTTTTATTTTTATTTTTTTGTTATTTGTTTTGTTTTCCAAAACAATGAACAATCACGGAAGATATCCCGTAAGTGACAATACAAGTTCTATGTCTTAATTTCTTACTGAATAGCATGGGAAGTAAAATCCCATTGTCAGTAGATTAATAAGTCGATTAACTACTCGTTGCCACAGACGATATCATTCGGTAACCTCTTCTCAGAGCATTTCTTGACTAAAAGGAAATTTAATTATTAAAATGTTATTTCAATTTTGTGTCTTTAAAGAATTGAAATTGTTATAAAGAGACTCTCAAGTCTCAATGAACTCAGGTCGCCTCACTTCAATATTCTTAAAGAGTCGAAATAAATAACTCTGTTCCTTGAAGTTTTGTTAGTACTCATAAGTAAGCGTTTGAATGAATTATATTCTATAACATCAGTTTTCATTAGTATTTGAGCAATCAGCTCTTTTTCTAGCAAATGCTTTTATATCCCAAAATAGTCATTGAATACTTCGTTGGTCTAGTGGTCGCAAGCCCTACTGCTGAGAATACGCGATCCTAGGTTCGATCCCCAGGTCGGGCAAGTGTTATTGAATTTCTTAGTAGCAGCTCGGAGTTTGGAAAATACGCTGACCCGTTGGTCGGGAACACGGTCAGGAACACTAGGTGAGTACATACAGTCGCTGGAGTCGTGCTGGCAGGGCAGCAGGCGCAGCACGAGGCGCGGCGCCAGCACGCGGTAGGTGACGAGCGCGGCGCGCGCCTCCGTGCCTGGCCCGCCCGGCACCACCGCCACGTCCGCGTTCGTGCGCCGCACGCGCATCAGTGTCGCCACGCACCCGTCGCACTGCCCACACGACAACATTGAGAGGAGATCTTATACAGATTTAGTGCTGGCACGAGGTTGTTCAGACCTCTAGTACATTTTAAAATGTCTTACGGCTTAAACATGTGCACACGATACAACCTCGTATCGGGCTATCGGGTGCACGTTGCGACGTGTCGTGTCTTGGAACGGTACACAGTGCCTTGTAAGAATTCACCACACGACGTCATTATCTTGGTACGATACAAGGAACATCACAGAAAATGCTGGGTTCATTCATTTCTTTTAATTATTGGCGCAAGATATAATAGTCAGACTCCGCGATGGAAGGCCTCCCACTAGGTCGACCGATGACCTGGGGAAGGTTGCGGGGATCTACTAGATGCGGGACGCACGAGACCGGTCAACACTTGGGGGAGGCCTATGTTCAGCAGTGGATGTCTTTCGTCTGAAATGATGACGATCCTCCCCCAAGTGTCGCCACAATGACCGGTCCCGTGCGTCTCGCATCCAGCGGATCCCCGAAACCTTCACCAGGTCATCGGTCCACCTAGTGGGAGGCCTTCCATCGCGGAGTCTGATTTTGACCTTTATATATATTTCAGGCATGTCTTCGACATTTTAGCCGTCAATGAGAACGTCGGTCTCACAAAGTGCAAACGAGTTCTGAATAAAGCCCGCGGCACTTTTCGCGACACTTCGACCTTCTTCAAACCCAACGGAAATACAAACATCTTCCTTTGAGGCGACGCTTTTGATACTCTTGACGATGCAAACTCAAGAACTGTTTGAATTGGTGCAGTAAAAACTAAAACCTGAACGTAGACATTGGGGAATACTTAAAAACCCAACCCTTTTGTTCACTAAATCAATACTAGTTGAAAGCTTCTTAAAATGGTATTTTAATATTTTTAGTTGAACACATCACTGCGGAAAGGTTTGATAAAGTTTGAAAGGAAAACACTTTAAAATGTTAATTGAAACACGCTGCGCGGCGGTGTATGCTCGTTTGCACAACTTTTAGTCGCGAACCATTTCTGCGAAGGGAAGTAAACTTGCTCGAGACTCCTTGTTGCCGCTTGTTTGCAAGCGCTGCCCGTCATAAATCTTCTTTTAAAAGAGAAACTTTACACTTTTAAGCAAAATACGCTCAGCACCGATTTTCCCGGTGACTGGATATCCGCCAGTTTAGCATTATCCAAATGAGAATTTAAGAGTCACGCCCATAAGCTCGGACCCCGGTAGTCTGAATATTTTTTCGGCGAAAAGGTAATATCAGGATTAACTAAAAACCTTTTTGACCCTCCACCGTTGAATGATTAATGTGCCAAAACCATTAAGGCTTTTGTCGGTGTTAAATAGGTACGAGAATATTTTCACTGAACTAACTTCAAGTAAAAAGAAAGGAAGTAATTTGTTGTTTTGGAATTTTTACCCGATAAGGACCAACTTTTAGGAGTCATCGTAAAAAGTAGCGGCCCAATAGAAACACCAGTTTGTATTGGTTCTAATTTATATTAGGATTTTATTGCGATTACGTCCGAATTGCCTCCAAGTAAATTACTTCGGATTCAATTTCCTTCTTGACATTTGAGCTACTTCGTAAACAAAGCACAACTCGGCGTTTTGTTGACCTCAGAAACATCCATTTGGATCAACATTTATTTTAAGCTTTTGTAATAGAAACTTTGTAGTGAGTTTATATTAGCGTTATTGCATTTACCTTTTAAGGGTCACCACTACCAGTTTATCTAAAACTAGGATCGGGGTACATGTAGACAGTTAATAAAGCGAAGTATGAAGAATGATATTGAGTAGAACAGCTCTCTGTATGGCTAGTGTTGAGTTGTGACTAACCTCGGGCGCGTTGACGTCGTAGCAGATGTCGGCGCGCGTCTGGTGCTCCAGCGCACCGCGCGCCGGACGCAGCAGGCCGCAGGAGCAGGCGAGCTCGTGGCACGTGTCACAGGGCATGCGACCCACGCACGCGCTCGACGGCGGGTTCTCGCCCCACCACCGGAACGGCTCCGCCCACCAGTATATCTGCCACAGATCACAATATTAACTTTTCGCAAACCACCGACTCCCAAAAGAACAACGAATACTATAACAATAAGATTGAGTTGCATTAGACGGAACTAAGACTTGATAAACTTATACTGTCACTTACGGGATATCTTTCGTGATTGTTCATTATTTTAAGCTCCCGAGATATTTCGACGCTGTTGCAAGCGCCATGATCGCGGCTGTCACTTACGGAAGATATCCCGTAAGTGACAGTATAAGTTTAGTTGTGAACCGTGAAAGCTTAAAACAGTGTTAAAGATCGACGCCTCTTATAAAATTCTAGCCCACATAAATCGCCCAAGATAAAAATATTCACTTAACGTAGTTAAAAATAACCATGTAGTAAAATCCCATAACACTCAGCGTTGTGTTATGATAAGCCCACATAAACACGTAGAGTGCGTCCTTAAAACGAAAGATTACTTACTATTGAACTTTCCAGTTCAGTTGGTAAACTGCACAGATCTTTAGTTAACATGAAAAGCCAGTTTCAGTGAATGTAATTTACTGATTAACTACGAAAATAAAAATTAAGATTTTTTTCTTAAGCAAGCTGTTATTACTTCTCTTGCCGTCAAAATATAACACGATTTTATTTAAAAAAATGGGATATATTGTACCTATAAAATGGTATATTTCTTACCAGAATTAAATTATTTTTTAACTTTTTAGTTCTTTTTATTAACAAGTAATAAAAGCTTGTTTGAAAAAAATACTATTTCTGAATCGGGTTTACTACGGCGTAGTTCGTTCACATTCATAACAAATAGAACGAACTTATTTTCTCAAATCTGATGGGGTTGCATATGGATATTATCTAGGACCAAAGTACTCATCAAGATCAAACGAGCCCAAACTGGATGCAGTTACGTCGTATCATGACAGAGTTCCTATCCCACCTTCCAGCTCCATCATCAAATCAGCTCAATGTTATCATAATATTGCATTGTCTTGCGATATTATGCACATATGCGTGCTTCAGCTCAATCGGTTGAAGATATCTGCTTGAAAATTGAGTTGCATGATTCCACCCGAACAAACATAGTTACATACATACATACTATACATACATTGCAAGTTAAATAAAACCTTATAATAATAAAATGAAGCCTTTTTTTATTCAAACAACACAAAAGTGATACCAGGGATCACTACAAATCCCCCGGATAACGTGTTTCAACGTAATCAAGATTTCATTGTTATTATGGCTGATTATTATTTATTGTTGACGGAAGACTAAGGACAATTTACAAAACATTGCGACCTACATAGAATAAAACCTTTGGAAAAAGGGTATTATTTAAACGAGCGAAAATAAATTCAAATTAAAGGTGTCAAAAATATTGAAAATGGGCTACTGAAGTACTAAGTGGGCGAATACAAATGTTTAAAACAGCGACTTGAAAATACAAATTTGAGTTACTAGTTGTTCCATACGATCAGTGTGATAATTCAAGGACTCTAAAAGAAACCTAAAACAAGATTATTAACACTATATTGTAGATAAGGCGTAGTCGTCCCTGAAAATAGAAATATCTCTCCGTCCGCATACCGGCCCATCGTGTTGCTCGACGAGGTGGGCAAGCTCTTTGAAAGAGTTATTGCTAACCGCCTCGCCGGGCACCTCGCGGGGATGGGGCTGGATCTTGCGGAACACCAGTTTGGTTTCCGCAAAGGGCACTCGACGGTGGACGCCATCATGCGCGTGAGAGCCCTCACGGTTTCCCAGGGCGGGGTCGTATTGGCGGTGTCTCTTGACATCGCCAACGCCTTCAACTCCATGCCCTGGAGCTGCATTGGGGAGGCACTCCGGTATCACCGGGTGCCAACCTACCTTCGTCGTGTGGTCGGGGACTACCTGACGGATAGGGCCTTCATCTACCCCGGTCAGAGCGGAGAATGGAACCGGCGAGAGATGTCGTGCGGTGATCCACAGGGATCGGTTCTGGGACCGGCCTTGTGGAACATCAGTTACGACTGGGTGCTGCGCGCCGACCTCCCTAGCGGCGTCAGCGTAGTCTGCTACGCTGACGACACGCTGGTACTGGCACAAGGGAGATCGCACGAGGCGGCGGCCGAAAATATGACACGCGGGGTTGCGATAGTCGTGGAGAGGATCCGGCAATTGGGTCTCGAGGTGGCATTGCACAAGTCCGAGGCCATGTGTTTTCATGGGCCTCGGAATGCGCCACCGTCGGGATCCGTACTGACGGCAGGAGGGGTTTCCATCGGCGTCGGGTCGACGCTGAAGTACCTGGGACTCGTCCTCGACAGCCGGTGGAACTTCGTGGAGCATTTCCGACGTTTGACCCCCAAACTGGAACGGACCGGGGCTGCCTTCAAGCGGCTCCTGCCCAACCTGGGGGGTCCAAACGCCTCCTGCCGGAGGCTCTACGCGGGGGTCGTGCGGTCCATGGCCCTTTACGGGGCCCCGGTGTGGGCGCGTTCTCTGAGGCGGCAAGCCGCCCGCTACCTGAACGCGCCCCAAAAGGCGATAGCCCTAAGGCTAGTCCGGGGGTACCGCACGATCTCCAGTGAGGCGGCGAGCCTCCTTGCCGGATTGCCGCCATGGGATCTGGAGAGGATAGTCCTCGCGCGCCTTCACGAATGCGCGCGGAGGCACTACGTCGCGTAGGGCACGCCACCATAGTGGCGATAAGTCCCCTCTTTGAGGAGTGGCTAGAGAGGCGCCACGGCGCCTTCACCTTCCGCCTGACGCAGGTCCTCACCGGACACGGTTGTTTCGGGAGGTTCCTGCACCGAATCGGGCGGGAGGAAACGCCCGGGTGTTTCCATTGTGAGGATCGTCCGGAGGACACGGTGCAGCACACTGTGGAGGTCTGCCCCGCTTGGGCGGAGCACCGCCGTGTCCTCGTAGAGGCGATTGGCGGCGGCGACCTCTCGCACCCGGCCCTGGTTCAAGCCATGGTCCGGAGCGAGAGGAAATGGGATGCCGTCACCTCCTTCTGCGAAGCAGTCATGCTTGTGAAGGAGGTGACGGGACGTGAGAGGGAAAGAGCCTCACGTCCCAGCCGCCGCGGGAGACGCCCTGGGCGTCGGGGGTCACGTGGTGGCCCCCGGCCACCGTAGGCGCGGGCCTGTGGACGGCGAGTTATGGGCTAGCTCGCCGTCCGGCCGTCTTACGACGGCAGGCCGTGTCGACGGCGCGTTCGTGTTCCACGCGTGCCCCAAAGAGGACGGGCCGATGCCTGCCAGGGCTGCGGGACTGTTCGAAAGAGATACCGCGGCCCAATACGATTTTTAAAAGGACGGTCTACCACTTCTAACTTAATTTTCTTTAACGACTTCATCACGGATGCTATGGATAATGGTAAGCAGGTCGATGTGGTCTACACAGATTATAGCAAGGCGTTTGATCGGATCGACCACGACACCCTGATAAAGAAGCTAAGCTACATGGGTATCCGCGGGGATCTCTTGAGGTGATTCTCTTCCTACATTGATAACAGGTCACAAACAGTAGTACTCAATAATTATATGTCTAGTTTGGTAAACGTGCCCAGCGGAGTGCCTCAGGGTTCGTTGCTCGGTCCTTTTTTATTTGTAGTCTATGTGAACGACATCGATCAGTGCCTCCATTCATCCAAACTATTATGGTTTGCCGATGACATGAAAATATTTGCCACTATTTCAACACTCGAAGATGTACTAGCACTTCAGGCTCACTTTTATCGGCTTGAAGAGTATTGTCGGGCTAATAAACTTGATCTCAACCCATGCAAGTGCTCGGTGATCACTTACACTAGAAAACTTGCAGTCCTAGCCACTACTTATACTCTGGCGGGTCAGATCTTGCCAAGGTGCAGTACTATTCGTGACTTGGGCGTCCATCAAGACAGTAAGTTAGTATTTGACACCCACATTGATGCAATTGTCAAAAAAGCTTCTAAACTGCTTGGGTTTATAATACGTCTAAGTGTATTACAGATGCTAAAACACTAAAAATTTTGTGTTACACTTTTGTAAGAGGTCAGCTAGAGTATCCGTCTCAGATATGGAATCCACGTTATCATAAATATATTGACCGCATTGAAAACATCCAAAGACGTTTCATAAAATATCTTCCATCGACCAATTCTATAACTGACTCTGGCAACTTGTTATAAAAGCGTATACTGTTTGTAAGAAAAGACTTGCTAGTTTTTGTTAATCTGAATTTATGTATTACAATTTCGTGTTTACTGCGTGTATTTATATTATGAAAGTCGCTTCTAATTTTGAAAAACCCTCGGTTTTTGCGGACATATAAAATACATCCTAAGATATAAAGTGAAGGCAGGGTCAGGATATCAATCTCTTTAAATTTTTCTCTGAGGGACTCGCGAGGATCCATTTTATAGATCGTGCGGACTTCCCTCTTTTGTAGAATAAAAATTGAGTCAACGTCTGCTGCTGATCCCCACAGCAGAATGCCATAAGACATAATACTGTGGAAATAAGCATAGTACACTAGCCTAGCTGTAGCCACATCAGTTAATTGCCTTATTTTTCTTACTGCATTTGCAGCTGAGCTTAACCTACCCGGAAGAGTTCTAATGTGCATGCCCCACTGCAATTGAACGATGATCGATAGTAATCCCTAAATGCTACTATTTCTTTGTTAGCTTAGTTATACATTTTATTAAGCATGCTGTGGTCTCCTGTAAGTGAAGGAGTACACCTACTTGATACTTTTGTCGTCGATTATTTATTTCGTGTGTTTGTGTACATCCTTTGTTGGAGATCCTAAACAAATAAATAAATAAATATAAAGGTAAAGTATCAGGCTTTAAATGTCCATATGGTTTTTGTAAATAAAATATGTATTTTCGGAAAAATACATATATTTATGCGCGCTTATGGGTTGAGGTTGCTCGCAAGTGTACTAATGGGCCTGTTATTATTAATGTCTGACTTATCACTCTTTTTGTGAAGCACATAATGTACCATCTCAACATGAATGATGTAACCAAGGCTTTGTAAAAGTATTATGATTTAAAAGAGTGTCCATGGAGTTTCTTGCCCGTTCTTCTGAATAGAGATCTACGTTAGGGAATAGGCAACTACAGTAATTTCACAGTTTTTATGCCTTGTGACTGGGACTGTAGCTACTTTTCATTGTTGTCTTTGTTTCGACAATTCAAAAGTGCCTGTAACTGGCCTACTTGAAATAAATGCTTTGATTTTGATTTCTAATATCTGTTCTAATACTACGTTTAACTTCTTTATCTTTAAGTTTGCACTGTAAATCTCTGTTTGCACACAAATTCTGTCTCTCTTCTATTAATTTTACAGTTCCGTCTGATAGTTTTTTGCCTTTATGTTTTATTTGCGTTACTACTCTGCTGGCTTTAGTTAAACTTTTTATTATTTCGTCGTGTTGTTGTTGGACATCTATTTCTTCGAACTCTGAGTCAAGCATATCAAAACTATTTCTAAGCTCTAACTTGAACTGTTTACTACCTAGTATAAGTGATTGTTTATTTAATTTTATTATTTGGTTTTTCAAATAGTTTTACTGATTAATTTTGGTGTCGAGATTAATTATTGTATACCTGTAAATATATATTTTTTTAAATTGTTAAGTATAGTAGATATAAACTAATTTGAATATTTTTGTTTAAGCACGTGTACTTCCAGAATAAATTCTCATAATGTTGTTGAAGAATTAGAAACTAGAAAAAGTTTAGGACATCGCGCGATTTCCGTTGTTCTGACCGCAGGCTTAAGCCTATTTCATGATTTTCCTTCTCGAGATGACGTCATTGAAGGTCAAATAAAGTTTACTATAAATTAATGTTTTTTTTTTCATTTTAACTGGAAATAAATGGTTAGGGACCTTATTCCTCGAAATGGTTTTACAATTAGCACAATTACTGAGAATTGGTCAATCCCCATTGTGGACCACGATAATAAGATTTTTGCAGGCTGTATGAAAGATTTTATAATAGGAAAAGTTTTGAGAATCCTTAGACTCTCAGTACTAATATGATGCCCCCGCAAAGACCTGGCCCACTGGTAAACTTAAGAGGACTAATAAAACGCTACAAACGCCACGCTGCAATTAACGGGGCCACCAACTGGTCCTTATTATTTTATAAGACGCACCATCGATGCGATTTAAGAAGTGTTGGCTCACGTGTTGGTAGGTCTCGTTGAAGATCTGGAAGGTGGCGTGCATGTGCGTGCCGGGCGCCACCACGCCCAGCCACGCGCGCTCGGGCAGCAGCCCAGGGTGGCGCGTCGCACACGCACGCGTGATCGTGCACAGCGACTGCCATTCCCTCTCCGCCGCTACCATTCTACACGCAAATCAAATATTCAAACATAACATCACACCCACAATCCCCGCAGGGTTAGGATAGATAGCGGGCGAGCCTATCGCCACCAACCGGGCACAAATCAAACTCCAGGCTGCTGCAGTTAAAGTGTTCATGGGATTTGCATACCTCCTTGTAATACCTCATGCTCAGCAGCAGCGATTGTTGCCACTAGACTGACGAGGCAGTCTAATAACAGACTAGCTTATGCTCGCGGTTTCGCCGGCGTGAAGTTCGGTAACTGTCCCACAAGATCGTAAAGTATTCTATATTTTAATCCCGATTATAAACTATCTCTGTGCCAAATTTCATCCAAATTTGTTCAGCCGTTTTCGCGTGAAAAAGTAACAAACATCCAATCATCCATCCTCACAAACTTTCGCATTTTAATATGAGTCAGATTTAAAATATTCCTAAGCGGGATCTGAGTGAAACGTACACTTGTTCCACGACTTCGTCGTTATGAGAAAATTACCGACCCTTAAAATATACCTCCGGAAAGTTATTTCATTTAAGCGCTGCACGGTCGAAGAAAGTTGCGTTAACATCTAAAAAGGTTTGCCAACAAAACAGGAAATTATGTTCTCGGCAGTTAATTAAAGTTGTTTGTGGTGCAGCAGCTTTAGCTACAACTTAGCAACGCTGCGAACTTGCCGAACATGCAGGAAGTCAATAATCTTCACCTGAATCTGTTGGCTCAGGCCTCAGGGGTTCAATTAAAAAATGTTTGCTTTAAATTGCTCAACTTCTTACTGAAACTGACGGGCGAAGTTTGGGAGAAAAAATGTTGTTCGTAAAATATCCTCTTTGTTGGTATGTTTTTAATACTCGAGGCAAAGACAACACTTATGTTTTAAGTACTGCCGCACATCCTGGCAACTAAATTTAAAAACGTTGCAGTGACATTACATCAGACGACCGACCAAAGATCCCACAAACACACACCTCCACAGGCACACTAAATTGACTTGTTATGTTTTGGCAGAAAATTACAATTCTGCTGATACCGAAAAGTTTCCTAAGTTTAAAGTAATTGTAGCACTTACGTGATAACGTCGGTCGCCGGGAAGTGGTTGGGCAGGCTGGGCAGCGGGTAGCACAGCGTGGCGGCGCGTGTGGAGGCGGGCGCCAGGCAAAGAGGCGCGGGCGGCGGCACGTGTTCCGGCGTCTGCCACGTCACGTGAGCGCCCTCGCTCCCGAACAGCTGCGTCGCCCTTATGTCCACATTCACAGAGTCCAGTCTACGACAACATAAGGACTAGTTAAACCATGCATTGATGGTTTATAAAGATTTATTTATTATTATTTCATTTTATTAATTTTAAGAAAACTTACAGCTAATACATCCGAGTAGTCAGAAGTAATATGTAGAAGAAAGGCAATTACAAGTTTCCATTCTGTGTTCTTATTATTATTTTCCTAATATGTATAACCTTCAATCATTTTCGAGGTGCGATGGTACTTCTCTGTTTAATTTTGTAAGTAATGTTGAGCCACGAAAAGGTGTCACTCATTCAGAAAATCAAAAAACTGGCCAAATGTAAGTCTGACTCGCCACTCTTCGCCAAAGGGTTCCGTAGCGCCAAACAATACAATAACAATATTTTTAACGCTCATTGACATGTACTTTTTCATAGTATGTTAATGAAAAACAGTGTTACTGCAGACGCTGTAGGTTTAAATAGTTCCATTTCTCAAAAAAATTATATACAATCTTATTCATACCAATTTTCGTTGAAAGATATTTTTACGTTCTACAAACCCAATTTATTCCTCTCTTACTTTAGAAATTAGAGAAAGGGACACAACTTTTACGACTTTAAAAGCAAATATCTCATCACTCAAGAAAAATAGTATTATATAAAGAACCCTGATATAATTTTTCGAGAGCTATCGATAAGTCGATTTTTTTTCAATCCACAGTTACATGTATGGAGGACCATCACTTTTTTTATAATTTCATATCATATTTGAGTAGCGGTTCATAGAAGGCACCTAGTCTTCAAATTTCGGACGGACAGGACGAATCTATAAGGGTTCCGTTTTCCGGTTGCCATATGCCAACGAAACCCTCAAGACCGCTTATTGCTAAAGACCGGGCAAGTCTTGCACTACTAGGTTAAACTCAGAAGTAATACGTCTTCCATTATTTTATTTAAAGGTCATAAACGCATAATCTTGCCAAATATATTTAAAAAAAAAACTGTCCTATTAAAGAACATCTCTGGCTTTATTGGCAGATTCGGATCGCCCAGCAGAAGTAAGCGCTTCAGCAAATAACGTTAATATCCGAAAATACGTTCTAATTCAGAAACACGAAGATTACCGAAGCGCATACTATTTCAACTGTAGCTAGACATAGAAGAGCCTTAGTGTATTCCTCCATCCGCTGTAGGTAGATATAGAGCGTACCTCCTCGAGTAGGGGAGCGAGAGAGCGGGCGGGTCCAGCACGAAGCGCACCGGCACCACGTCCCACCACACCTCCATCTGCGCGCACACGATCTCGCACAGCTCGCGGACAGTTCCCTGAACAACACCTTCACAATGACGTCTTAGCTAGGTTTGGCAGCCATTAATCCACATACGATCAAATTACTGCCATTCCCAATTATTTCAACAGTGAAAATTAAGCCTTATAAGGTTTAGAATCCTCAATTATTATCGTGATCCTTAACTTTTTACATGATTACATGATTTATTGTTTTGGTTCGTATGAAAACGTAGTTGGGAAAGGAAAAAGACAACTGTTTCCATGCTAGAACGCAACATAGTATAGAAGGGCTTTCCACATAGTGAAATTGTAAACAGTCAGCAGTTATGGTACCTTAAAAGCCTGATCAAGCGTTAGTGAGAACATGACCCGCTTCTCAAGGAGACCGAACGTTTTTTGTGTGTGCACTGAAATTCACGTTATGTTCACACCGACTTTAACAAGTCGCATATTTACGGTCTTTTGCGTTTTCGTAAAGTATAATATCGTAAAGATAGCTTTTGAAAGTACTTTCTACCCTTACTTGTGCAACCTAGAGCACAGCAAAAAACTTTTATCTGCGACTCAATAACAATATTGCGTATCCAGCACGTTCTAAATCAGAAAAATAAAATTTTATAACTCTATAAGACTTTGGCAAAATTTCAGAAAGTAAAGAAAACGAGCACTTTGTAACAGTCGGTTGAGGATAATATCGGATGCTTTTAACCGATTGCGCTATACATATATCGCCTTGTGGCGGCTTTCGTTATATGAACCGCTTTACGGTGAGAATGTCTGTAATGGTGCACATTTCGTCGAACTCACGGTGTTGTATCGAGCGCGAGGAAACAGGTAATGTCCTTTATTTATGTGAGTTCTGCGTTATTACTGTGTTGCCTTGTAAGTCGTAGTGTACACTTTAAGAGTTTTAAGAGGAAACAAAGTGTTCCTCTAAACATTAAGGCAAATATTTTTTTGATATTGGATCCTCGTAGTAGCATTGATGAATAGCTAGATCATTTATTGGACCATGTCTAACCAGTCAATATTGAATATCAGTAATACTCCAAAGAGCCCCAGAAGCTCAGCTATGAGCCCAACTGTACCTCGAGTCCTGGTATCTTATCCGTGGCGACGTCCTTCGACCTGACAATCATGGGCTCGTAGTCCGGAGGGAAGCTCTCCCTAGGAATGTCCTTCAGTATCAGCCTAAAACAAAACATTTGTTTTATTTCGCTTGATGGGTAAAAAAGGTAAGCTAAAGTAACCTTTGAAAAATATTTATTTTGATTTAATAAATAAAGTGATTTCATAAAGTTGATTTACTTACTATTACTGATACTGTGTAACCATTTTTTGATGACTATGTACCTAACAATGATTAATGACAGGGTGCCAAGATGACAATGTTTCATGGTGTTAATGTGATTATTGTTGCTTTTTGCTTTGCAGGAATTTAGTAATTTAAAATGCGTGTTTGCTTTGAAACGGTTTAATTGCGGCTAATTGTGGTCGGGACATACAGATAGTAATATACTTTGCAATCACACAATATAGACATAACACATGGGCATGATAAATAAATTCATGGGTGTCGAGATGGGACTAAACTGTTTAGTTTAAGTCCCGAAAATGAAGTGACGAGCCTATACCACTCAACCGGGCGGGCACACATCCCGTCCCCATCAGACTTATGTATTCTGAGAAACTCATGTCTAACAACTCTTTGCCCAACCTAAAAATCGATGCAACCAATGAACATACTCTACAGCACAATATTATGTTCTGAGCAGGCTGACTTATAAAGCAGCACATTGAACGATTAGTTTAATATGTAAGGCAAGATTTTCACCGAAGCGGAGACAAGCAGAGCAAAGGCGACACGTGCGGAAATCGGTTGAAGTTCACATCGCGTTTGTTGTTACTCCTGTGATTGGTGCATCTGGCTCGTCACCTCTCCGCTCCCCTCGTCTCCGCGCCACGTGGGCACTTGCACCTGTAGCGCGCACGCCGAGCGCGAGCCACTGCTAGTGTACTCACATGAGCACGGCGCGCTGCACGCCGAGCTTTACGCCCACGTTGGGCACGTGCACTTGCAGCGCGCACAGTGAGCGCGGCGTCACCTGGCCGCTCCCCGGTTCAATGCGCACCATTCGCGCGCTCTCGAACTGGCTTTCGTACAGCCTCCGATCCTGCACAGAAAGCATAAAACTTTTCTTGAAAGAACATTAACAATCAAACATAGGTAACGAAGTTTTTTTAATTTATATCTATGTAACAACAAGCTTAGAGTAAAAACTATTTCTAAAAATAAATTATTTAAAAAATCAAAAACCGGACTGCAAAAAAGACAATTTAAAAACAACGCAATAAAAAACCGAAACAAGGTTGAGAATAGAAAACAAAATTAAAATAAACATAACCATAATCAGCATATAAAGTTGGGAACATTGTGCGTTACTTTTAAATTATCCATTTTATTAGTAGGATTATAGATTTTTTAACGATTTAGATAGATAGATTATTTATTTTATTTTAAACTTTTTAGTGTCCCGGCACACTCTTATGAACAACACGAGGTCCGACACAAACATGACCCGTTTTTACGCTATCAAAAACTTTTTAAACCAATTTATCAACCCTAATTAAAGGAAAATGGGTCTTGAAGTATGAACATCTGCCCCAAGATCCAATAGGCATAAGATATACATAATTGAAAAGATTTTTTTAAGGAGAACCTTTGCTGCTAATACGACTTTTGGCAATTCTCAGTCCGTTCGGAGTTATTGAGCTAAATAGATAACTAGTTGGACAATGAAGTTAAGATTTTCTTGGCAACCAATTAAGGTTTTCTGGGTAACCAATAGTAATAACATATAATCCTGAAATTTTGCATACACGTTTAGTTTAAACGACAATGCATAGTTAGCTAATTTAAGTCTTTCTAAATCTAATAACTCCTACAGATGATGGATTATTTATTTTTTATGCAGTACCGTGATATATCAATTAAATGGGTTTGCAGAGTAGTAGGTGTTGGAAAAAAAAACAAAATGCGGATTTTTGACGCGAAATACGTTAATAAAAAAGAATTAACCAGACCTATCGAGTAGGGTATGAAAGTAAAGGAAATTAAAGGGGGATTACAAAAATATAAATAAATTATCTTTAAAGAAGTATGGGCAAAAGTGCCCCAGTGTAAAATAGCGTTAAGATATACCAATGGATAGATAGATCTCTTTAAGAATAACATTTTTATAGTGACTTCTCTCGATTCAGAGTCTAAGACGAGCTACAGAGCTCTAAATAACACTTTGTTTGGTTGGTTGGTAAAACACTGATGTATTTACGGACACCTTCACTTACAATTATAATCTTATGTTGTCCTACCGTTACTGTACAATTACTTATTATACTTCGTTGCTTCGACCTGCGAGATTAAGATAACAATGAAGTAATACGTCTAGGGTATCGGTTTTCATCCACTAGTTTTATTTGCTTTTTTTTTTGTGGGTACTTTGTCTTCCTGTTAGTTATGCGTGTACCGCCACTCGCCACTCATTCGCATTTTAGTGCGCCGCCGATCACCACAATATTTTCTTCCTTTTATTTTAATAAATAATGCAAAAAGATGCCAAAACGTAGTCACAAAAACGACGATGGTGATTATCTAAGAAAGAAGATTCGAAATCTCAAAAGGAAACTTAATAAACGCGACAGACAGAGGTCGCGTCGACACTCACACGACGAGTGCACTACGTTACGTCGACAAACGGATGGGCGATTAACGCTTATGCGACAAAACTGTACTGCGACTCACCATAGTTCGAATGCATGCAAGTGTGACAAACTGAAGCTCGACATCACGCTAGTGCGACACACTGAAGCTCGACATCACGCTAGTGAGTGCGACACACTGAAGCTCGACATCACGCTAGTGCTACACACTGAAGCTCGACATCACGCTAGTGAGTGCGACACACTGAAGCTCGACATCACGCTAGTGAGTGCGACACACTGAAGCTCGACATAACGCTAGTGAGTGCGACACACTGAAGCTCGACATCACGTTAGTACGACAAATGCTTGTGCGACAGTAGTTCGACACTACCCAAGTCCGACTAACTCACGACACACGCGACACTGCTGTCTACTTAGGGTGTAAAAGGACTCTATACAAGCCGCCATTGAAGCATTCTGTACACATGTGCAATCAGTGTTGAGTGTGTTGAGTGCTGTCACTTTTTTAGTATTTTGGAAGACTGTCTTATGTCTGTTTGATGTTTAAAAAGTGCTGCAAAGTCAAACTATTTACTATGTTCCTCAACATGTTCCCTCGTTTGAAGATAATCCTGGCTGTAGGATCAAGTAGCGAGATAAATTTTTACAAGTTATAACTAGAACGCTCCTTTGTACAAAACTTATAATACTGCGTTTTCGGACTCTGTCTGTTACCTACTGTGTCTAATGCGCCATTTTCAGTAATTAAAATTAAACTGCGGACGCGAGTCCCTTTGATATAAATAAGCATTCATTATTTCAGCAACTTTTCTAATTAAGAGAAGCTCTAAAATTATCTTTATTTTTCTGCGAAAATACCAAATGCAAATGTAGACAATTTAGATTATCGTCGAAAAAACCTCGATAGTGAAATTTAACGCAGTCTTATCTTTCAAGAAAGACTAGACCGCTCAGATTTTCGGTCACGTACGAGGATTACTTGGAACTTAAGAACGTCTTAATCCCTAACATTAGTAGATAGTGATCCTGCTGGCTGAGAGGCTATTTTGGTCTTCAGACTCTGATAAGTAGACTTAAGACAGCTTCTAAAAAGGTCGCTTGGGTTATTATCTGTGAATTAGTTTCCAAGTTTTAAATATTTTAAAATTTATTTTCTGATCTCATTTCTATAAAATTATAAATAAATTCCAATCTTGCGTAAAATTGATTAACACTTATATTGAACCTACAAATAAATTTGGATTGATGGTGGGCTATAGAGCTTACATGTCGAGCCATGGCCCTTGCCCCCTTAGCTCCAACGCTAGGCCGCTCACTGTCGTCTAGCGCTAGGAGCGCACGACGCGCGCACGCTCCATTAATTAGTATGACTTACATGTTGACCCATGGCCCGCACCTCATTAGCGCCGACGCACCGCTGGTCATTGTCCTCGGATAGCAGCGGCACCGAGATGTTCTCGTCCTCCAAGCACGAGCACACGCCCCACGCGCGCACGCTCCAGTAGTACGAGTATATCACTGGACTGAAATAAAACTTACCATTAAAAATTGCACCACGTATTTCTATGGGGTGAATTTATATGGAATGCAATGGAACAAAACAAATTGGTTTCTTTGATTGAAATCATTCGCTCTCAGTGATTTCTGATATTACAGGAATATTATAATTTGCACTTTACAGTTCACGAGTTTCGAATATGAAAACTGATTGCGGATACTGGAATAGTTGTTAATTAATAACGCAGCTTCAGGTGAATTGTGAAGTATTCATTGGAGCAAATAATTGCTTTAAAGTTTGATTCGACAATGTGGTTAGACTGAATTTAAACGAGAAACGTCTTTAAAATCACTTACAGATGTGAAACGAAAACCGTCTCAGTGCAAGTCGCACTCACACACACACAGGGTTCCGTAGCACCAAAAAAATAAAATAAAAATATTTTGAAGGCTCATTCAGAATGTTGTATTGTATTACATTCAACAGCACACCTAAATTTGTTTTCCATAGTATCTTAATGAAGAACAAAGTTACTGCTGCAGTTTGATGAAAAAGTCCCATATCTTAAAAACTAAACATCAAATCTTATTCAAACTAATTTTCCTTCAAAGTTTTTTTACGTTCTGCAATTTTTTTCAGAATTTTCCTCCTTTAGAAATAGAGGCGTGAGGTGGGTGTATCTTTGAAACGATTGTCTTTCTTAAAGACCTAACTATAGACACCCCGCACGTATAGGTTTGACGGTTTTTTTTTTTTGTTTCTGTTCAGAACAGAATAGGAGAGGACAGAATAGAGCCGACGGCCGGCAGCTGGCTGTCCATCCACAAGCTCTGACGCCAGTTTACGAACACCCCAGCTCCGGTGCGCCCGCTACTGGATAGCAGAGCGGACCGGGCGGAGGTTTTCGCCCAGCACCTGGAGCGTCTGTTCCAACCGGATCCGACCGGCGACGTCAATCATGTCGCAACAGTGGGAGCGCCTTATGTAATTCTTATAGCAACCACACACATGCCCGCAATGAAATGGAGACAAAGCCCAATTAAACAACTGACGATATTGGGAGAAAAAAAAAGTTTCGCTCTCTGTTCTGAGTTCTGACATTGGTATTTAATAACGCCGGTTTTATTTTCCTATTATTTAAATATGCCTAAATATAAAAATAGAAATAGTGGTGATTAACTTTTCGTATTTTATATCCCGTCAGAAAATTACAACTAATTCAATATTAAGTTGTCAGTAAGTAAGTGATATAAAAGCCATCTATTGACTTAAATTTAACAAATGAACTCTTCGAGTCAATTCGTAATTGTTTCCCTCGCTTTGCTTCAAATGGCGCACAAATAATAAATTGGTTTCTAACTACACATTATTGAAAATAATGTGAAAATGTTTGTAATTACCACCGATATAGATAGACCTAGATAACACAAGAGCACCTACTTCGCGTGCCCGACTTAAGCTAAAGAAACTTAACGTGGTCACTGTCACGCTCAGTCTGCATTGGTGCGCCAAGCTAGTCGAATCTCTCTCAAAAAAATTAAGCTGCAAATTCGTAATGCATTGCGGCTTTTACTTGGAGAGGTTGATGCGACGTTCAGTTTTAACAAGTGATGAATATCAAAACAAGTGATACTATCGTATATCGCTTAGGTTTCGTAGTACAGGTGCTTTTGTCAATTTTAGCGATTAGTGCTGTTAATCGTACGTAATAACGCAACACAAATCGATTCTCGAGAATCGATGTCGGCCACAGATAAATAATTTTGTATTTTATCCTTATTATGTAGACAATTTTAACCGCTTGAACGCTTGCGCGCGATTCATAATTAATAAATAATCTTAACGTTTCGTGATTTTAAGTTTTCCACGTGATGGTAATTTAAAAGAAAAATGAATTGATGCGATGGGAAATAAAGATTGGTTCCCAATGAAGTATAACACTAGTTGTTCGATACCTTTTGAGGAAGTAAGCTTTGTTGAAGGAAAAAAGCAAAAGCAAACAAATAAAAATTCTGAGGGCCGTTCCCTCAGAATTTTTCGTCCGTCGCAAAGCCCAAAAATACACGAGATGAACTCGTTAATGGTGAGCTTAAAAAAATCGTTTATTAATGTTGATCAAGCTAATGTGTTTAAAACAACCAACGTTACAACTCGAGAACTTTATTTTTATTTCCTGTCTCATTACTATGTCACAATTTAATAAATCGATTGAAAACATTGTGAATAATTCTTTACTGTACACTATTACTTAATAAATAGTATTCGTACAGTAATTGAGAAATGGTATGTACAAAGACGAACTTTAGTGATAGAGAGGATAAAAATAGGGTAGAATTCCGATTCTTTTTGCATTTACGTGTAGAGACTTGTGCCGCACTCGGCAGCTTCTTTGAATCGATTTGGTTTTCTCATCTCTAAATAGTGCTTGTGATAGTTGTGACGTCATAGTAGGTAGTAAAAAATGACACGCTTGGTTTTCATTTAGATCGGGATACTTGCGTTTTCTAAGTCTATCTAGTATATCTGTGGTAATTACTCACAATGTAAACAGCCATAACTCTTCATTCTTAGCTTCTGGACAGATGACAACCAAAAAAGTACACCGAATACTATACCTATCTATTACTAGATAGATTTACAGATTGTTTGAATGAGAGCAGCCAACCAGCCATTGAATACGGTACCAACGCTGATCGACTAAAATGCACATTATGGGTTTTAGTTTTTTGAGAAATATTCAAATCAGGGATAGGTTTAGGTGATGTAACGAGATTATATTTTTCTGTAAAACTCAAAGTATTTACCTTGCCCAGTACCAATTTCACACTTTAATCCTTCACAAGGAAAAATTGCATGCGTTTTCGAATTCATTTTAGTATTCACTTCAAAACAAACTTATTTACGCCAATAACTAATCACAAAACTTTAAATCACAAGAAATCGAAAAAAAAACACAAAAGAGAAATGCACCAGTTCCTAATCGCACAAAACAAATAATAATTAACTAGAAATCGTGCTTTGTATCAAAATTCACGCGGAGAGCATAATTGCGCGCATCCTCGCGCGTAATAATCAATTCAAATAAGCCATGGCAACGAAGAGACGATCAGTCACAACTGATAGCGCCCGTTCACGAACATGACGCATGTATCAGCACCATTCAACTCAACCATTTTGAAGGGAACTAAAATGATCCGACACACGTGCCACCATCAGCGAGACATTTGAGTGAGCATGACATACTCCTAACCGCCAGGGCACATCAAGTCAAGAAAAGACGCAGGTTTCCAGCGAATGACAGCTTTCTAGTACGAGCCCATATTGTGTGAGTTCTATACTAATATGGGCTATCATCATCATCATCATTTCAGCCGAAAGACGTCCACTGCTGGACATAGGCCTCCGCCAAGTGTCACCACATTGACCGGTTCCGTGCGACTCGCATCCAGCGGATCCCTGCAACCTTTACCAGGTCATCGGTCCACCTAGTGGGAGGTCTTCCAACGCAACGTCTTCCGGTTCGCGGTCGCCACTCCAGAACTTTTCGGCCCCATCGGCCATCCGTTCTGCGAGCAATGTGCCCTGCCCACTGCCACTTAAGTTTGGCTATTCTTCGAGCTACGTCGGTAACCTTGGTTCTCTTGCGGATGGCCTGATTTCTGATTTGATCACGCAAGGAAACTCTGAGCATAGCCCTCTCCATTGCCCTTTAGGTGACTTTAAGCCTTCTGATAAGGCCCATTGTGAGCGACCACGTCTCGGTCCCGTATGTAATTACTGGCAACACACACTGGTCATAGACTGTCGTCTTGTGACACTGCGGTAAGTTGGACGAGAAGATACCACGCAACTTCCCGAACGCTGCCCAGCCGAGAGGGATTGGACGATTGACTTCTTTCTCGAAGTTAGACCTACCTAACTGGATCGTTTGTCTCAGGTAGACATAATCGTCTACAACTTCGAGTGTAGAGTCTCCGATCTTGGTAGGAGTGGATGTTACATGGACATACAACATGATTTTGGTTTTGTCCATGTTCATTTTAAGACCCACTATATGGGCTATGCGGTTGTATAATACTAAAGAGATTGAATTTATACAACATTATTTTTAGTATATGCGAAACCTGAATGTAGTTTGTTCAGAATAAGTAACTGAATCGATTCCAATAATTTTTAAACCATGTTATATTGTTTCCCAAAAATATTTAAAAAAGTTAAATGTTGGACACCGAACGACTTTAAGTACCTATCGCAATAATTTAGGTACCTACTGCCAAATTATTATTATCAATGAGGTCAAGACGACGCTAGAGGCGCACGCTGCGTGGTGACCACGATTTTGAGCGGACAAATAGGTAACAGAACAAGCTTATAACTTTGTGATTTTTCATGATACAGTTTTGAAATTTTGAACATATATTCTTTATATAAAAATACTAGACACGTGTATCAGGTTTCGCATATACTAAAATTAATGTTGTATAATGCAAAGATAGTTGTACAACCTTCAGCAGCAAAACAACAACAATGCTATTTAATTCTATCAATTTATGCGCCCCTGTCTTTGTGAAGCAGGACCGTCATTGAGCCAAGCATTTTTAACAGTGATATAATTGTCCAACTTGTATTATGCTTGCTTACATAGTGTGCGTTTAATGCATGTTTTAAATTTCGTCTCATTCAGTTCAAGAATACTTTGTGGAATTATATTATAGCATCTTAAACAGTACCCCATGAAAGATGAGTCTGCTTGAGCGAGTCTGAAGCCTGGCTGAACTGAACTGGTATCTATTTCTAGTACTGTAATTGTGTCTGACACCTCTTTTATTAAAAAGATGTAGATTTTTTCTTACATACATTATGTTTTCGTAGATGTATTGACAATGTACCGTCATGGTGTTAATTTCCTTAAACAGTTCCCTTAGAGAATCGCGCCTACGAAGATTGTATATGGTTCTGATGGCTCTTTTTTGCAGAATAAATATAGACTCAATGTCTGCAGCCCTTCCCCATAACAAAATGCCTTAAGACATAATACTATGAAAGTAACTAAAATAGACCAGTCTAGCGGTATCTATATCAGTATGTTGACGGATTTTTCTAATAGTATATGCTACTGAACTTAGCCGCCCCGCAAGCGTAATCCCCAGGAAAACCGTTTTATCTACAAATTCAAGTATAGTATTGAATAAAGAGAACTTTATTCAATACTATATCACAATTGGTACTTTTAACTTTCGGTAAAGCAAATCTTATGATTTTCGTTTTTTTTTTCATTTAATTCTAAATTGTTTGCTGTGAACCAATTATGAACCTGAAATAGAGCATTATTCACGTCATCAAAATTTTGGGCCCGTCTATTTATCCTTGCGTTGAGCCTTGCGGAACCCGCATATTTACTTTTAAACCCTGTGAATTAACACCATTTATTTTCACATGTTGTTATCTATCACTCACATAAGATTTTACTAAACCAAGTGCAAGTTTACCTAGTCCGTAATCCGCTCAAGTTTCAAAAGTAATGTGTCGTGATTTACGCAATCAAATGCTTTGGAGAGGTCACAAAATATTCATATGGCGTCTTGGTACTCTTCCCACGCAGTAAATATGTGCTTTAATAAGGTTACACCGGCATCAGTTGTACAACCTCCCTTGGTGAAACCATACTGTTGATCGTGTAAGATTCTGTTGGTGTTAAAATGATGAGGCATTTGATTCAGCATTACCTTTTCAAACACCTTTCTAAAAACTGGCAACACGGATACAGGTCTATAATTATTAGTATCTTTACTATCTCCGGATTTGGACAGAGGTATGAGTTTACAGTATTTCATTAAATCAGGGAAAACTCCTTGGTCTACACACAAATTAAAGCTAAGTATGGTGCTATAGTCTCGACTATGGATGTACAAACTTTGATAGACATTCCCCAAAGATCTTCGGTTAGTTTGACTTTTATTTCCCGGAAAGCTTTAATAACTATCATAGAGTTTATGTGTTTAAATTTAAATTCAGGCGGGGCAGTCAGACACATTCGCCTTTAATGTACCAATTGAGACTTCAGGAGAGGAATTAAGAGCCTCCGTAGTTTTTAACGGTATATCGGTAAATAAATTTACAAATTCATGATTTACTTCCTGATTAGAGCTGTTACGTAGTTTCTTCCTGTTAGTCTCTTTATTTATGACTTTCCAAACTATCTTAATTTTGTTTTCTGCTGTTTTGACCTTGTTGCTAATGTGCAGGGCTTCAGCAACCTTGCATTTATTTCTAAAAAAATTGAATTCTTGGCAACATACTTGTTAAAAGTGTCAGTGTTTACACAAGGCTTAAGGCCATAAAGTTCAAATAGTCTTTCCCTACTTTTTCTGATACCTCTAGTTGCCCAATCACTAAATATAAATTTAGGGCAAAAACATTTTGTCTTCTTTTCAAAAGTTTCGTTGAACTCAGTGTGAACTAATGAAAAGAAATTATCTTACATTTGATTTATATTAATATCGTCCGTAAGATGGCTCATAACACTTAACTTGTTCTGTAGGGAAATATTATACAGCGACCCTGCCAGCGTCAGCGACCCTGAAAATCATAAATACGACACCCGTGACGGAAAAACCGAAAATTTCCCTTTAAGTTTCATAAGTTCTTCGTTTTCATATATCCCACGGGCAAGTACTACCGTGATAAACGTACTTCACCACCTGGCCCGAGGTGGACATACTAAATGTGTTAAACTATGTATGTGTGTGTGTGTGAGTGAGTGAGAGTGTAAGAGTGGAGGAGCTACCTGTGGTTGATGAGCTGCACGGTGGCGGAGAGCGAGCGGTCCGGGAAGGCGGTGCCGAGATGCACGTAGTACTCGCACGCTGCCTCACCGTCGACGCAGATATCGTAGTCTTTCTCCTGAGCCTAGAGTTTTAGCATCAGTGAGTACATTACTTCAAGTCGTTACGTGAGAACCAATAAAATGTTTTGGCAACACGTCCGTTGTATGCACAGCTCAGAAGTGGAACACAAACGCGACACATTTTTCGCGATGGGGCGCACTGTGTGCTGGATTGTCGGAATTCGGACTGGACACCAGTCACAGTGAAGATCCGCGGCGGTTGACTACGGTGGAAGTACTTAAATAAAAATTTATAAAAATAACTAAAAAATTAATTAATTAATTATATTACTTAAATTAATTAATTTATTATATTCCACTGTCAAAGGTAGCGAGGACAGAAGCCTACTCAGCCTACTATCTTATGCCAGATCTGTATCTGAACTGCTTCGGCCGAACTCTGAATCGGAAGGAACCTTTGTTTGGACAAACCAGGCCCAAACTGTGCCAAACTGTGCCCTCGTGGCGTCAGTTTCGCTCCACTATATCCCACGCTTTGGATCTGAGCAACAGTACTCGCTACGCTATTCTTTATTTAAAACCATAAAGGATACATTTAATGTGAGTAACAATGGCCGCACCGACTGTTACTAGAAACAATTACAAAGTATTCATATTTTTATCAAATACCATTCATTATTGTATTACTAGTAATGTTTGTTACATTTAAAGAAATAATTGAAGAAAGAAAGAAGACTTGTAATCGGCTGTCAGATTATAATACTGTTATTTATCACTATTGTATTTAGCTGTAAGTCTTCCAAAGTCTTTAAATAAATAAATAAATAATAAAACACTGAATTTTACGACAACCCTCGGCAATAAAAAATACAAAAATTCCCAAACGCCAAAGGTTTCCAACATCTGGCTAACTTTCTAAAATGGTTATTATTAAAATGGTACAATAATTCTTCCCTAAAGAAAAAAATACTACGTGCCTAAAATTTAATACTATGTAACCAACTGTTCACAGTATCACTATAAATTGTTTTTGTACCTCACACATTTAAACTATTTCCTATCTCGATGTCAACATCGAGATAGGAAATAGTTTAAGGGCGCAGTTTGAAATCTCAACCTAGTGCATGCAGTGTCGTGCACGCTGTAGCTCGTGCAACTTACATCTTACGGCTCCGCAGAGAGGGGGATATATTGCTCGCATTGAATGATTTATTCGCGTATCGATATTTAATATTCAAGACATGCGGGAGTACTAAGTGTTGCGGGCTGCCGCGCACCAAACACCAACTTTGGGAACTAGTTTATCTTGGCAGACGGCGACGCACTGAACAAATGTTCAAAGTTCCAAAATAAAGCTTAATTAAGTTTTTCGCAAACAGAGCATCCACGAGCTGCTACCATATGCTGGTCTCTTGTTAAAGGCGTGCTTTCCCTGAAGATGTTATTGTAACTATTAGCCCATTTCGGTCACGTAATACCCTCAAACTTAATAAGGAATGTGAATTTCCACGTAAACCAGATCAAATTTCGAAAATAAATTAGAAACTGCGGAAATCTCAAGTTTTAAAATCCTTCGTTATAATCCAAACATCTTGTTAAAACCAAAGTACCAACTTATTCATAAAACTGAATGCCGCCGCCGTAACAACTGCGCTTATACCTAATGCTATCTAAACTGCACGGGCGATCGGTTGGAATTATTATTAGCGCACATCCTACCTGATTGCTGGTGGTATGCCGATTGCCTACTCTCAAAAGCAGCAATTCAAAACTCATGCGATCACGTGGGACATAATATTATATCGTACATTCAGTGAACAGTTAACACAAGATGTGTACATATTCGCAAGGAGGTGACGCCCTAGAATAAGGCTGATTCCATATCAACCCGCGGGTCATGTAGTAAATAACTCTCGCTGAAAGTTATGAGCTTTAGGTTGAGTTTCATAGTAAAATCAGGTCTGAAATATGCATAGATTTCAATTAAAAAATTGTGTTATGCAGTGAGTGAAAAACAGTAGATATTTGTTTTTTTCACAAATCTGAGAATTGGAAATACTTTATAGGATCTGTTTATTGTAAGCTACGGGTATATATAAGCAGCTCAAAACCTCTTACCTATTCCACTATACACTTGCAATCCATTTGCGATGTTCAATTGTTCAGCAATTCATCTGTGTCCCGTGCTTTAGTCGGTAAACAAATCTCACGCCCGCGCGCGCCCTCCTCCGAGCCAATGTGTACGCACGACATACAGTCTAATAGTTCCAGATATCGTATGCAGTTTTCTTGATTTTATAATTACGTAGAATAGGTTGTACCAAGTGCCGAGTCAAATAATATCGACGTGTAGGTAAATGGTACAAAATAATTATAATGAGGCTTGTTCATCATTTCAGCCGAAAGACGTCCACTGCTGGACATAAGCTTGAGGCTTGTTGTGTCGCATTAATTATGATCCGATGAGATTTCAGTGAGCAATGCAGCGCCATTCTGTTTACAAATTTGAAGTTCATGTATTTGAAGCTTCACTTAAACTATTGTTAAAATAAAAATATGCGTTTTTTTGGAAAAAATTCCCAATCCCTATCACCGTAACTTAGGTTGTCATCAAGATCGATTTGGTTTTTATCTAGATATTAGTTTAAATTCTAGAAAGTCTCCACTTCAATATTACTTACAAATTTATAGCTCCTACTAAGTAATCCAGTCAATTTACATTAACTGAAAAAGCTTTCAAAGTGTCCTATATCCATAAATTACAAGTGGCAATGTAAACGCAATTTATTTAGTAGCTGTATAAGATTGTTCAGCTCGATTCTTTTATGTAAGCTGTGAAAACTTTACTGCATAGAATTGATTTCCACAGACGAGACGAGGATCTCAGATCGTCGACAAACACTCATTTTATGAGATTAAGAGACTTACGTTTCCGTTTTATTTACGTTGCAGCTCTTTGATAACTTTTATTCTTTGAACAAGGTTATTCTTTGTCAGCAAGACTCGTCATACCGCAAAAAGTTAAAACTACCTTTAAAATCTACCTATGTATCATCGCAGCACAGGCTATTTGATAATGCTTTATCAAACAATTGCTAACTGTCTGTCAGTCTTCAGCAATATTGCGTTATGCAACAACTCTTTCTGCATAATATCCTTCCCGTTCTCCAAAATACTGGGATTAGCGCAAAGTATATTCTTAATTAATTCTACGCCTATTAACCATATCGCTATTACTCATCCATATTCTTTTAAATCGTTTTTCACCTCATAACCTTACTATTATTACAAGCTTTTATTTAACTTGCACTGTTCGTATGTATCTGTATAATTATGTATGTTAGTATGTAAGTTGTCCGCTTAAAATTTGCAAACCATTTTCCGACCACTAGTTGGTATCCGATTGAGCTGAAATTTTGCGCACACCTTTGGTTCTGGTAACAATACATTTTATGACAGACATGACTTGATCCTGCAGCCAGGATCGCCTCCTCACGAGAGAACTCCTTATCGGGTAATAGCACGGACACGAAACTTTGTACACGCGTTCAATGTTCATAGATAAACCAAATTTCTTCTTTTCATTTTCTTTTTAATTTATATTTATTACTTATAGTATGAATGCCTTACCACAACAGTGATATGTTCAGGTCTAAAGAGCACGGAGTCGGCGATAAGGTGCAGGTCGCGCACGACGGCCGTGGAGCTGAGCACGCGCAGCGTGGCCGCGTGCAGCCCCGTGCGCTTGGCGTGGCACCACACGCACCCCCGGACCACGCCGCCGCCCCCCCACCACGCCGGCCACAGCACGAACGAACCAGTCGACACTGACCCATGCACTGAGAGACACTGTAACAAGGACAGAGCTCTGTGAACAAAGTAGACAAGTAACAAAAACAGTAGATGTAATTTTTCAAAAGCTGTCAAAGCCATCCGGGTCTTTCTTTCGATTTCTTTCTCGAAGCTATGTAGTCGCACCATAAAAATTCCTTAATAATCATGCTGGTACGGAACTATAAACAAAAATGGTATTGTGTGTGATACACATAAAAAATTCTGAAATTAATGCATTCAAGTGATTGAAAACAGATGTAAAAGTGATTGTCCCCTATTACTATCCAAGTTTCAGTTCCGGGCTCCTGCTAGACTCCCTCGTCGGCGTGCTTCTATCACTCCTTTACACCCTCAACTCCGCAGAACAATACTTGCTGCAAGCACTGTCATTCCTCGTCTTTGCAAATTGTTAAATATCTGCAGCGATCTTGTTGTCGTGCATTTTGACTTTGATGCCAAGTGTCATAGAGCAATTATTACACATGTTTTGTTTTCCATTTTGTTACGTCTCTGTTTGTTTTGTTGTATTGAATTATACTTTTATAGTAGTATATTATAGTAGTCGTTTTATATTCTATCACGTAATGTTAATTTAAACTTGTTAATTTTGGTTAATTAGATATTAATTTCATTGTACAGTACTTGTGGCACAATTAATTATGTTTATAAGGCATGCGGTGCTAAGCTGTAATTAATTGTTACACAACCTAAGATTATGGTAGATAATAATGATACAATAAATAATTCCAGCGGAGGAGCTCGTGGCTAAATAATAACAGCCGCTCAGGTGGATATTCAGGTTAAGCCGCGCTTGCCTAAGTTGGTCTGTGGATGGGTGACCGCCCATTACATACCGAGTTTCCTCCGTGCTTCGGAAAGCACGTTAAGCCGTTGGTCCCGGATGTCAAATGTAGATCTTTGACAGTCGTTAAGTAGTCAGTGGCCCGAAAGTCTGACAACCAGTCTTACCAAGGGGTATCGTACTACCCAGTAGTACGATACCATTTGGTAAGATACTCCAGCTGCTGCATGCAAAATACTGGTATTCAGATGTATCTTTGATTGACTGGAAGCCGGTTAGTTGGGAAAAGGTTACGCAGATGATGATGAAATATTTACAGCCTAAACAATGGTTGGTTGGCCAATAAATGGAAATAAATAAACTGAACAGAATTGTGGTGTCGCAAATCCTGACAATTCCATATTTACAGCGGGTATGACATCGTTTGTTTGGTATCCAACGTAGTGTTTGTAGAAAGTAGAGCAGAAAGTACCGTTCTTAATAACTAACAATGCTGCCTACGCATTTGCATTTTAATGAGGTAAAGGTCGTTTAGTGCCGTTTGTCTGATACACTGGCTCTAGTGTATTGTCTTGTAGTTTATGACTATGAGATAACTTTCTTCAAAGCTTCAGATGTTTTGTAGCAGTGCTCTTGTTCTGTTTGAAATATACAGATTTCTTTTCATGGCAACTGTTTGCGTGTTGCTGTCCCGCTAACACCTTGTGTTTTCACTACATATTTTACATGAACAAGAATCTGCAGTTTCATGCAACGAAAACTACTGTGATCTCTATTCCAATATAGTAAGAAAGACCTTCCATCTTGCGCAGCATGCCCTGACAAGTGCGAAGGCTTGACGATCTTATGATCGCATCAGCGAGCGGAGTTCATATAGCTGAACTTCGGTCAAATATATTTAACTAGCTTATGCCCCCGGCTTCGCCCGCTTGGAATTCTAGAATTGCCCACGGGATCTTACTTCGGGCACAGTACAGATCTGTTCAGCCGTTCTGGCGTTATTGAGTAACAAACATCTATCCATCCAAACTTTCGCATTTATAATAGTTTATGTAAGATATATGTGTAATATTAGTTTTTACTTTTAAAGTTGAATAGGTAATAAAGCATAGTTAGTGTATTTAATTTTATTTGAGTAATACATGTCTGTATTCGCGTTTTTTTTATTTGTACTTACTTATAACTTGCAAATATTAGTTTTTAGTAATATCAATTACATTACATATTATGTGAAATACCTTGGTTTGAGATTGGACACCGGTGACGACAGTAAAAAAATGATTCATTAGGAATCTATTTATAGACATAAAACGTTTACATAATATTCAATATCAGTCTCGCGTATCACAAGCCAACGTGAAAATCGGAATTTCACATATATTTACAGACACGTCTACTTTAGGAAAATCCTAGCTACTTACTAATAGATAATACTCCCGCGTCCGCACGCCCTGCGCAACACTGCGCGCCATGCGCAGTTTCCGTCTATGTGAGTTTCAAAGCCCTATTTAACTTTGTTGGGGGATGATTTTGAAAGACTGTGATACACGTGTCTCATAATTTTAACTGAAGAGTATGTACACAAAGTGTTTTTAAGTCAATCGACCCCGAGAATAAAAAGTTTCACAGAACATTCAATACCCCATTTCACGCTCTTAAGGGTGGAATTTCAAAAAACCCTTTCTAGTAACCTATTTTCACAAAGAATACACATTCCAAATTATTGTTTCTAAGACCAGCGGTTTGGGCTGTGCGTTGATATATCAGCCAATCAGTTAGTCAATCAATCAGTCGGTCAGGAATGAATTTTATATATTTGTATAGATGACAATTTGCCATCGACCAGTTAAGAAGAAGACAAGTCTTTCAAATGTCTCATACCTGTCGATAAAGTCACCTTTAAAGAAGTTTCAGGAATAAAAAAAAACATCTGATATTGCGTCAAGTAAACATTTAAGAAAACAAATAATTAGCAGAGATGTAAAACTACGATAACGATTGTGCTAAACGAGTTCAGAGCTTGTTTTTTAGCTCGAGCAAAGGAAAATCTCGTTTGAAAAGTATCAATGTACAATGGCTGTAAGCGTGAGGGGAGCAACGGGGTGACTGCTGAGATGACGACTAATAGCGAAATAAAAAGAAAGAAGAAGAAGAATATTCAAATAGAAGAATGATGATACTAGACATGACTATGAGGATAAATAACACTAGCACCACCCACGTCAAGATTCAGTGAAAACCAGTTGTCCTCCGAAACCATAAAGAAGGTGACATGCTCCGCGTCGCAGTGCAGCACCACGCGCGTGTTGTGCACGTCGCCGAGCAGGCGCGCGCCCATCTCCAGCACGTCGCAGCTGTGCTGCACGTCGCACGCGGCCGCCTCGCGTGGCTTGCACGTGAGCGCCTGGCACATAAGGCTCGGGATCAGGACTAAAAGAAAGAAAGAAAAATATTTAATGACTGAATGGTGGCCAAGATTAGGCTAACGGTCAGGGTAAGTTGGGGTAGAGTCAGACATAACCGAGAAGTATGGCAGAAGAAAGGGCAGGCCTATCTATGCCCAGCAGTGGGTGATTTCGGGCTGAAATGATGGCGCACATGAGATACTAACAATGAAAATAAAAAGGAACAACACAAAAAGGCTCCTATCTCAGCATGACAACTGAGCTAAGCTACATTAATTTTAAAAAATCAATCAGCGCTGTTTTTTAATAGGTCTACGATGCCACAGATTTAGTTACCAATACGGGCTGCGGCCAAGTAATAAGGTTAAGGTAAGGTAAGGTCGATGTCAAAAATTCATATAACTTGCAAACTAACAATGGTAGATACATGCAATTAACTTTTTATTACAGTGAATTTCAATATAGTTTGATATAAAACTTTATAATTATGATCAACAAAGTAATTTAAAAAAATGAATAAGGACATTAATTAATTTCGCGGTTGTTGTATTTATCTTTCTTGCTAGTGTAAATGATAGTATTTTACTTTTCCTTGTTTCTCAGTTTTGTATTTGTTGTGTACGTTAGGTTTCAATTTTGTTTGGCGAGGACTGAGCTCAAGGAAACAAGCGTCTGTCAATGATGGTGTTTATTTGCAACTAACTTCAAAATATTAAAGCATCACATTTAATACGGTGTGCAGCCAGCCACCCACTACTATAAAGAATCGTGGACTGTATGTTTGTTCGTACTCCTAAATCTATAGAAATGAGCTTCAACAGTATTAGTGTGCGTTGCAGTAGGGAGTTTCATAAAAAGAACACTGAATGGCTCGAGTTGGTACGGTGATGAAGCCTTTCCGAGTTGATTTTTTCTTTATTATTGAATTACTATCATGTCACCAACATCAGAAGAATGTACACGTATCGTCACTATGTTAGAAGAAGCCAGAAGTCAATGAAGTATAGAAAGAACAACAGGCGTGTCACTTTCGACACTGCAGCGAGTCTTCCGTTTCCGAGAAACTTCTTCTTAGCGTGTCGATGGCAAATTTTTAATTAAATATGTTTGGCCCAAAATTCAGCTATGAGAACTCCGCTTGCTGCAGAAAAAAAAGAGAAACTGGACAGAACATAGGAAGATCAGGAATCTGCAGATCGAGATGTACTACGGCTCGAAAGGATCGATTTATTGTTACGACCATGCTCTGAAATCGGTACCTCACGGCATTTGAACTAATAAATCAACTTCGAGAAACCCATAGAGACGACATAAGACAGCGAACTGTAAGGTGGCGGCTCTTTGAAGCTAGTTTGACCCCACATAGACCCGCAAATGGTCCAAAACTGGAAAGGGAACATCGGGTAGCAAGATTACATTACGCCCACGAACCGGCACAATGGGAAGGCGAAAAATGGGCAAGAGTAATGTTTTCTGATGAATCCAGATTTACGCTTTATGAACATGATGGGCGGCGATGAGTCTACCGTCGGCCAGGGGAATGTTTTATTCCAGCTTGTTTGAGGAAAAAGTGCCATTCGGCGTCGTTCTGTTACGGTTTGAACTAGAACCTCTTCAGAGAGTCGCACGGGGTAACTGCTGATAGAAAACGGTACGCTAATTATTAGTAGTGCAAGATATGTGAAAGAAATTATTAATGAGCATGTTGGCCCACATTTAATTAATATGTTTGAAAATTAGATATTCTTGTGGTTGATGGGTAGCCCAATGGTCGTCATTATGGTTTAGCGCCGCCCGGTGTAACGCTATTTCTAGCCTGAATTAACATTCAAGTCCATCTGGACGACGCGCATAAGTAAGATAATTTGCAATACTGAGCATCTGTCATAAGTGTTCAATCATCCGTCATAAGAGATCATCGAATCCATTGAAGACGTTTGTAACATCTGCCAACCCGCCCAGGGCCCGCGTGGAGGATTACGGCAACTCACAGAGACGATGCTCTTGTCCCAGCAGTGGAAACGTTATGGGTCAATTATGTTATGTTATACTTACTACCCAAGATTGGCGGCTCCATGTAACAAGCTATCGGCACCAGGAAGTTCCTTCCTATAGAGACGCGTATGAGCAGCGTGTCCCTAACGGTTCTAACGTCACAGGGCCGGAAGTGCACGCGGAACTCGGCTACCGCACCCGAGGTCACGGTCAGGCCTCGGTGGCTGATCTCCACGTCCAGCTCGCGTCGCTTCGGAGGACGCACTGACAGACGGATCTCGTACTTCGACACGTTGACTAGTCGAAGACCTCGCTGGGGGGAGAATTAGACAGGTGAAGATGTTGAAGAGGAAATTAAGAAAGGCTCCCAGTTGTTTTTCTACGTTATGTGAACTATTCAGTTTAATGATGAGCTCATAAAAGGTATGATAAAACCTTACTTAAATATTGTAAATGCAAAACTTTTTCTGTTACCTTTTTACGCTTAAATCACTAAACTGATACTTTGATTAGTAGCTTGGGATCTAGTGAAGGACTTAGCATAATTTTCATCTTAGATTTCTGGTATTAAAAACGGATGAAATACAAATGAATACTAAAGACGACACGCGAAAAAGTTGTGTGCTATAAACAGCTGTACTGGAACAAGTTAGTTGTTCTATTTTAATTTCTATAAACGTTCTGAGTTTTAGTCATCGGATATATCAAAAGGTATTATACTGATTAATTTTGATTCCAGACTGTCCCAGATATTTTTTGTCCCAAAATAGAACCGAAATAATTATTAGTACCTAGCAATATTATGGCAGCCGTATTGCCTTTTAAACAACGGAAGGAATTTGACGCTATAAATTATTCTGGAAACTCGCAAACTGGCCAGCGAAACGATATTAAGGCCGATACAATTTAAATGTTCCGTAGTATCCTATAACAGAAGTCGGAGCTATAAATCTGTAAATTGAATTCCCAACTGGATTAATAATGTATTTGATTATGAATTTATGGTATAACTTTAATTAGTCAAGTTATAGCTATCAAGTGCCTCAGGATTTTCCAGGGAATTGCCAAATGACCATAGGGTATTTACTAAATATAATCCTAATCTATTTAAAGATTAGGACGGAAATTATCCCTCGGAAACGTTATAGCAAGATACAAAGTAAATCCTATGTCCAACACCCTGGACATAGTTTGTATAGCAAATTTCATTTAAAAACTTTTCAGCAGGTAAGGCGTGAAAAGGAAACAGACAGACAGACAAACATGCTTTCGCATTAGTTATATGTATTATACCATAAATAAAGTGTGTGTTACCGTGTGCACTTGTCCAATAGTGAAGTTGATGAAGTCGAGCTGCGGCGGCACGCACAGCATGTAGTCTGGGAGGGGTAGCGGTTTGGGGGACGAGAGCCGTGGGAGGGAGACGTACGTCTCCGCTTCGCCTATACTGTGACCACAGAGCACAACACAATGAAACTTGCACAGCTGCTAGTGCAGGTGAGGCAGTGGGGTAGGGGACGAAAGTGTTGGGAGCGGGACGAGCATCGCAACCTCGCTTATACTGTGACCACAAAATACCACGTTCAGTCAGTGCCCTGCATACCTGACTCTACTTTTACAAAGAAGGTGATATAAATACAAGATAGGTTTATGTATTACGGCTATAATTACTCTTCAAGGAAATGCACCATTCATATTGCTCACGTCTTTTCTTCGACGCATAGATTGATGGGAAAAAACTATGCAGGTACTTTATCATGTTTACCGTGTGCTTGCGATGTTCTATACCTTTTGTATTCGTCACATCTATTGACCAATGGAGCTTATAGAGACAGACAAGTAAGTGGTACCTATCATGAAAAGTAAAGAGGGCGATATTTCTGACAAAACTCACAATAGGCCCATTTCTCTAGCCACTATTATAAGGAAAGTTCTAGACGGCCTGCTTAACCGCCACCTCAGTGGATATTTAAAGTTAAATGATGCTCAATTGTGTTCAGGACTCAACTTTCCACTAATAGTGCTATACTAGCGCTGAAGCAGACTGTAAAGAATAATGTGAATAGGGAGACACCTGTGTATGTTGTCTGTATTTTCTTGCAAATATACATTATTGATTTTATTTGATAATTATGCAGGTTTTATTGACTTCCCCAAGGTTTTTGACCTTGCACATACATTACGAAACGCTATCAATCAATCAATGTAGCCTTTATTCAGCAATCTTACTTAAACATGTTTTCTAAATATTAAACTTTATTATTAGACACCAGTTTCGCGAAGATTGTCTTGCTTCCCAGCATAGGCCTCCCTTGAAGCTTGACGCAAAATGCGATTATGTCTTTTCCTTCTCCAAATAATGCGTGCTGTTCTTTTGATGTCATCCTCCCACCTATGACGTTGTATCCCTTTCTTTCTTTTGTGATGTATTGATGTATTGGATACCACTCAGTTACGTCCTTATCCCATTTATCTTTTTTGTTCCTCATCATGTGACCTGTCCATCTCCATTTCAGTTTTTTAATAGAATACGTCACATCCGTAATTCCGGTTTGTTTACGAATTGTTTCTAGTTTTATTTTATTCCGTAGTTTCATATTGAGCATGCTTCTTTCCATGCTATGTTGGCAGGCCTCTTGTTTGCTTATATTGTGTTCTGTTAAACTCCAAGTTTGGCATCCTTATGTCATAGTGGGCAGCATACACGGATCGAATATTTTCTTCTTAGATTTAAGTGGTACACGAAATGCTATGGTCAAAGCTAAATAGCCAGAGAGTACCACAAGAACTGGTTAATATATTAGTAGTATGGCTAATATAGTATGGCTCGCAAATTTATTTTTGTCAAGTGGACTGACTAATGCGACTCCCATGCTGTGTCACATGGGCTCGTGTATAATGTTAAGAAAAGTGTTTTGTTAACAATTGAATGTAGAAATAGCGCCGAAGATTGGATTCCCTTTATGACATTAAATGGAACACCTTTGCAGACTGTCACGTAAATTCTTGGGAAATGTAGTCACAGAGGAACTATCTGATGATGCTGAAATAGAGAGTGAACGCGGGGTATTGGCAGTTCGCTGTAAATGTTGGCTCGCAGGTTTAAATGTTGTAGTAGAGAAGTTAAAATTACCGTCATCAAGGCATATTGCCAAACCTTCTACTCGTGCACTCTGTGGGTGAACTATACGCAGACAGCCCACAATGTCCTGCTTTATATAATAATAATGGTAATATGATAATAATGGTTTTAGGATGCTGATGAGGCCTCCACGCTTCTGTAGCGCATCTCAAATGTTCGCAGAACCCCAAGTTGATGACTTATGGCATCAACAGGAAAAGAGCTGGGTCAATGCTAGGAAGGAGGTTTATGTGTTTGATCTGTATGTATGTAAGATTATATGTGCGAATGTTCGTTTCTTTGTTATCTTGTAACTCCGAATCTGATGAACGGATTTGAATAAATTATACAAATATAACCATATAAATATATGGTATGGTATTTAAATTATATTAATATATTTTATTTTAGATTCCTCTTGGTGGCGCGAGTGTCACTGACTGCATTCAAATTGGAAAACTAAGAAAAATGGTATATTTGGGGTGCTATATCGTGGAGTCCGATTTTTTTTTAATACCATCAAGTGGGATATCAAAATGAGGGATTTTAAAAGGGGATTACAGAAATATACGGGGTAGAAGGGACACCGACGCGTATTCAGTATATTATTCTGAGCCCACATAGAAATTTTTCATCGGTTTAAAAAAAAAACAGCTGTTTCCTACAGCAGTGCAATACCTACACGGTCAAAATGTATGGAACAGCTGATATTATTATTAATAACCGATTAAAAACTTCTATGTGGGCTCAGAATGATATCGAGAAAAAGTGCAAAGCGAAAGTGCCCTATCGGACCACACTGCACAATTACTGAAGTGCCGTAAGAGAATACTGTGTTTTGTAATATTGGTACAATCTCAACGGGATTTCAGCCCGGAGAATATGTTTAAATTCAGAACCTGTCTTGAGAAGCTGACGTTCTCTGAAATCTATGACAGCGATAGTCCAAATGTTGCTTTTAACTCGTTCATAGATCAATTTAAATTATTTTACGACTTATGCGTCCCCAGTAGGCTCATTCAAATGCAAACAAGGAAAAAGGTAAAATGGATATCGCGTGGTATCAAATTATGCAGCTTAAAGGAAAGGCAACTATTATGGGCATCTAGACTCCAACTGCAACAAATTATTTAAAAAAAATGTTAAACTGACTAAGCGATCTCAAAATGACTACAATATTAAAAACTCTGACAGTTGAAGCTCTACTGAATGACTTAATAAATACAATTCAGGCAGACAATAGAACAACTAACAATGCCCAATTAATTGCTGACAAGTTTAACGCCTATTTCATTTATAAAATTGTACCAATACCAGGGTTACGCAAAAAATCAACTGCGCACATTTTAAACACACAAAAATCCATGTTCATGTCAACCAATTCAATACTTAATATAATAAAAAGTTTAAAAAACACCAATAGCGTAGGGTACGACAAAATTTCAACAAAGATCATAAAACATGAATGTTGATGATCTAATTCCTGTCCATCTGAACCATGTCCTTAATTTATGTAACTCTCACGGTGTTTTTCCTGACCGTCTTAAGGTCTCTATTGTAAAACTATAGACCTATTGCGCTTTTGCCAATTTTCTCAAAAATATATGAAAAGTATATTTGTAACGAGCTATATGCATATTTAGAATAACATGATTCTCTGCAACGAGCAAAAAGGTTTCCGGAAAAATAAGACAATAAATATGGCAATTTATGACTTCTTGAATACAATTATGACTAATATTAATAAAAAGACACCTGTTTGTGCTATGTACTTGACACAAGCGGTTGACTATGTTGACCATAATATCTTAAGAAACAAACTGTTATTAATGACTTATCTCTCAAATAGAAAAAAAAAAACTGCTATAACACTTAAACTTAAAGACGAAAGAAGAATTTACATACCTATCCAAAGAACGTACTACGTACGAAAGCCATAAATTACCCCATAACCCTATTTGCTGATGATAGCACGGTAACAGTAGCTAGTAATAAACCTGACCAATACGAAGCTGATGTAAATGACGCGTTAATGTCAATAATATCTTGGCTTAACAATAACAATTTAAAAATTAATCTAGGTAAAACTCAAATTATGCACTTTGGCCATAGAAAATCTAGTACAAAAATGGACGAGAAATTCCAAAACACTGTAATTAATGACGTGGACAGTGCTAAATTCCTATGACTTACACCCTTCCCTCCCCTCCCCCCCCCTCCTCCTCCTCTTTCTCCTCTCTTCCCTTCCCTTCCTTCCTTCCTTGACTTCCTTGATAGACAGCTTAACTGGAAGAATGATATCGAAACATTATGCAAGAAAATAAGTTGCTCATCCTAGGCAGTTTATAAGCTTGCTCCAACCGTTAATACGGATGCACAGCCTATCATGGTCTTGTTGCATCTATCATCTTCTGTAACACGGCATCATTTTTTTGGGGTAACTCTACAAATAGGGAAGCCGCGTTTAACGCGCAAAAGCGCCGCGTAAGATCTGGGCTTCAGGTGACGGACAGTTGTGTACCATATTTCAGAAAACATAAAATTCTGACACTACCAGCTTTGTATATATATGAAACTGCCTTATTTGTGAGATTAAATCCAAATTTGTTTTCTGATCTATCTGATACTGTACAACGTAACAGGCGAAATGACATGTTACGCGGACGCAGACTCATTACAGCTCTTATGCGGAAAAACATATTCTACAGAGCCCCTCAAATTTATAATAAAATCAAAAAATCAATTAGAGTTAAATTTGGCTGGATTAAGGAAGCAATTAATAGAATTTTTACGTAATAAGTGCTATTATAATTTGAATGACTACTTAAATGACACTAACATTGCAATTTAATTCAATTATTATTTATATTATTTCATTTGTGACATTCCTTTTTGAATTTTAACTACAATGTATATTTAACATTTGTACGCCCATGTGGTAGACTGTGATGAGACAATTTACCCTAACTCAATACCATGTCATATACATACCGACCATGTAATGATTTGATTTGACTCATTTTGCCATAAAAATAGCATGCAAATAATTATAAAACACAAACATTAAATTAGATAGGTAACTAAATAAAGTAGAATATTACTAAGTTTAATTAACTAACACAAAATGATGTACTGAATACGTGGTAACCGTTATCGCGTCGGTGTCCCTTCTACCCCGTATACAACTTACATGTTTAAAAGCAATTCGAAGTGACAAATCAACAATAAACAAAGGAAAAAAATATAACTACTCCTAACCCCGCGAATGGCCGACATCTTGTTGTTTTATTCGGCTCATCTAGGGAAGGTTCAATAAAATGCTAATATCTTTGAATCTAAGAGACCTAGAGACTTACAAATTACTTTATTGCAAGATTGAAGTGGCTAAATAATAACTGCCGCACGGGTCGATCTTCAACGTTAAGCTGTGATTACCTAGGTCAGTCTGTGGACGGGTGACCATTTATTACATACCGAGTCTCTTCCGTGACGTCGACTCACTTACTTACCTCACTCCCATCTCACTCCCACTCGTTTCCAGTGCCTTATCTACCTGCTTAAGCAAAGAACGGACTACTTGCGATATAGTGGACTCTATGTGCTGGGGCAGGGCTATGTTTAAATGACAATACTTTTAAAATTATTGGTGTAGAGTCAATTTTTAGATTTCATTTTGTAGGTTAATTCCAATACTTTTGATTAAACATAAAACATAAGCAACATTTAGCGGTTAATTTTGCTCTAAAGTAGAAAATGTGAAAAATTCGTAAATGTTGTGTAAAATTTCTTGTCATCTTATTTTTTAGGCATATTATTCAGGAAACTTTATTTAGTATTTCGATAGCCACGTCGCGGTCGTTGACCCTTGCAGTAAAGTAATTTGTACGTCTCTAGGTCTCTTAGATTCATTTCATTGAACATATCCTAGATCAGCCGAATAAAAACACAAGGTGGCTGCCATTCACAGGGTTTCGGGTTTAGGAGTATTTATAAACTTGTATTTGTCGAGAGAAATGAGTACAATTATAATTATGCTCTAGTATCGGTAAGCGTTAAGGAAGACCAATGTATTAAAAAAAAAAAAATCGTCTGCGAAATCTTTCACGTTAATAAACTAAAAAGCTGGAAATATAAAAAACGACTGAAAGAAATGAAAAGCAAAAAACAAGCACATTTTAAATTAAACAAAAGTTGAAGGCTTAGTTTTTTTTAACGAAAGATCTGATAATGATAAAATGATGTGTATAATATTCAGGTCTTGAGAAACGTGTGAATACGTGAACCCTCATACAGTGTTTAATCCAAGTCAGTAGTAACGCACGCCTATCTAAATCACAAAGCCAATGTGTTGGACAATGCCGGTGACCTTCACCTATCGTTTCCGTTACCTAAAGATTGGCCGCCTCACTGGCTTTCAACTAGGGTCCACCGACTCGTATCGGGAATGTATCCATCATCTTTTCAGGTCATATGTTCAGAAACACAAGTAATATAACCTTCAGGTATGGTAGAATTAATTTGTTGTGCAAAAATCTTGGTCCAAACAAGAATATCGAAGATCATTTAATTTTGTTGTTGCTTTTTAAAGTTTGAAACAAAACAAAGAATTCCATTCACCTACAATGTGTTCGAGCTGCATGGCAATTTATAGTAATGTCCTAAAAGCACTTCGAGGAAAATCTTGGCAGAATGCCTGAATGAACGAGATCAAATTCTAAATAAAAAATGGCTTTGTTTTTTTCTGGTTTAAGGCTGTATAATAAAGAGTGGGGTGACCTATACTGTCATGGCGCAAGACATAACTTGACGTCTATGGACACCTTGTCACTGGCTATATGCTTACAAACACTTAATGGAACCAGATATTTACATGATCCAAATTAATGGTTTAACCCTTATTACAACATAGAATTTAGGCATAATCTAGTCAATCTTTAATGTTTTCATTGGTGTGGTACAGGCCTCATTCATCTCTTTAAAATAGAACGGACCATAATCCACTACGGAGGTCCAGTACAGATTGGTGGATGTCCCAAATCTTTGATTTTTGTTTCTACATAGTTTATACCTACCTAAACGTATTCCTCTGGTCACCTGTACTATAATATCCCCTTCCCAAAAGTCGTAAATAACCTTGTTTCCGATACTATAACATAAAGATAAAATGAATGGGCGCACATTCCCACTCTTTATGGTGACGTATTGCTAACATAAAAGTATTGGCAACATTTTTTTTATTAAGGTCGTCATCGTATGGGTTTCCTAACCATGTTTGCGCTATTGATGAGTACATGGCCGCTCTAAATCGTTTCGTGGCGCGTCGTGGCAAGCCTCGAAGCATAAAGTCCGATAACGGAACTAACTTCGTAGGCGCATTAAATGAGATGTGTAGGTTCTTGCAATCATCAAATGTTGCATCTGAAATGGCGCAGGAAAGTATCGAATTAATTTTCACGTCTGCATATAGCCCTCATTTTAATTCAAACTCAAAGCATTTATTTCAATTAGACCATCACAGCCACTTTTGAATGTCAAATAAAACAAAAAAAAGCGAAGTCACAGTCACAAGGCATAACTTGAGAAAGTACTGTAATTGTACATGCCAAAGTGTAGATCTCTATGGAGAAGAATGGGCAAGAAACTCCATGGTCACTCTTTTAACTTAAAATATTGTAACAAAATCTTGGTTACATCGTTCATGTTGAGATTATACATATATGTGAGAACGATGTACAAAGACGTGCACATTAAGAGTGTCCAGAGTAAAAGATTAAATCGGCAATGAAAAAATTAAGTAATTAGAATAAACCGTGGCAGCTAAGAGATGACCAGTCCCAACTGGCAGCGCCCGTTCACGAACATGACGCAGGGATCAGCGCCATTGAACTCAACCATATTGAAGGGAACTAAATGACCCGACACACCCGCCACCATCAGCGAGACATTTGATTACACATGACATTCTCTCAGCCACCAAGGCACATTCAAGTCAATGAAAGATAACACAATGTAAATTGTAGCCTTACAGTTAATAATACTCACACATGTGATATGCAATTATATAATACTAACATATGGAATCTATACAAAGCAAGGATATTTTACAATCTTCTGCAGCTTCCACAATAATTTATCATGGTAATCAATTAGTTTGCCCCTATGGTTGTGGAGTAGCAAATTGTTGCTTCTATATGTGAACACAATGTATAGATAGAAAATAAAAATAAAACAATTAAAACCTTAAAGATTGGAATAAGCCCTATTAACCATAATAGAAAGTCTACATGGTACTCACATTTACAAAAACTGAAATAATGCTTCTAATTTATACAAAACAATGGTAATCAAGGTAACTAACTAACTTGTCTTTAAAATTTTGCATGCTATGTTTTATCCTAGCTAAACATGCTTGTGCCTCAATTTGTATTTAACACCCTGTATACCATGTTTTACGCAAATAAATATTCTATTCTATTCTATTCTAAGTTTCCAAAGGTGAAAGAGAAAAAAAAAAAAATTAAAAGAAAAATTTAAAAAACTAGAGGGGGAGCATTTCTTCCAAACATTAAAATCTTAGTTCGTGAGCCCAAGTGTCTGTGGAGCAGGACCAGCATTAAGCCAAGCATTTTTATCTACAATATAGTCTTCCTACTTATAATATGCTTGCTTACATAGTGTGCGTTTTATACATGTTTTAAATTTCTTCTCATTAAGTTGTAGAATGTCAAGTGGTATTTTATTGTAACATTTCACACAGTACCCCATAAAAGAAGTGCGTACTTTTGACATTCTGAAACGTGGCTGATCTAATTTGTCCTTATTTCTAGTATTAACATTATGCCAGTCGCTTATTTTACTAAAAAGATGTATATGAGTATGTTTTTCCGAACATGCATAATGTTTTCATAAATATATTGACAAGGGTACCGTCATGATGTTAATTTGTTTAAACAATCCTCTTAGAGATTCGCGTCTGCGTATGTTATAGATGTCTCTAACGGCCCTCTTTTGCAGAATAAATATAGAGTCAATATCTGCAGCCCATCCCCACAGCAGAATACCGTAAGACATGATGCTATGGAAATAACTAAAATAGACTAGTCTCGCGGTATCCACGTCTGTTATTTGCCGGATTTTACGGACAGCGTGAGTGGCTGAACTTAGCCGCCCTGCAAGTGCTGTTAAGTGAGGACTCCATTGCAATTTCGGGTCAAGCGTAATCCCCAGGAAAACCGTCGGTTCGACAAACTCTAGTATCTCCCCGTTCAATACGATATTACATTCACTACTTCTTACGACGCGAATCTTATGCATTTAGTTTTCTTCTCATTCAACACAAAATTATTTACAGTGAACCAGTTATGAATCTTAAGTATAGAGTTATTTACGTAGTCAAATTCTTTTGCACGTCTGTTAACCTTAAAAATCAGTGATGTGTCGTCAGCAAATAACACCATTTGAGGTCGACTTTTCAGTAAATGAGGTAAATCATTTATATAGACTCATTTATATATTAGAAAAAAAAATGGGCCCAATATTGAGCCTTGCGGTACCCCCATTTTTACTTTTAATCCTAATTAATTTACGCCATTTATTTGTATTTGTTGCATTCGGTCATTTAAATATGATTTTACTAAGCTAAGTGCTTGTTTCCCCAGTTCATAATGCTCAAGTTTCAACAACAGTGTGTCGTGATTCACGCAATCAAATGCCTCGGAAAAGATGCCTAAGGCATCTTTTGCCTCTTTGCATGCATTGAAGATGTGCTTTAGCAAAGTGACACCGGCGTCAGTGGTGCAACGACCTTTGGTGAAGCCATATTGTTGATCATTTAGAATGTCATTTAGCATCACTTTTTCAAATACCTTGCTGAAAACCGGCAAAATAGTTACGGGTCTATAATTATTTGTATCTTTGCTGTATCCAGATATAAAAAGTGGTATAACTATACAAAAAAAAATATTAAAGCTAAATAGGAAGCTACTGTCTCAACAATTGATTGACAGACTTTAGTAGACATGCCCCCCAAAGGCCTTCAGTGGTTTTTATTTTAAGTTGCTTAAAAGCCTTCATAACGACCACAGGGTTTATATGTTTAAATTTAAACTCAACAGGACAGGCTGAAACATTCTCTCTTAATAAATCAAAGGCAAGGGATGGCGAAAAATCTAGCGTTTGTGTGGTTTTAATAGGAATATTAGTAAAGAACGTTGCGAATTCCTGCGCAACATCGACATTTGTGCTAATGAGCCCTCGGGAAGAGTCCAGTGTGAATCAGTGTTGTGTTTTTTGTTTCTATTTGTTTCATTATTTATAATTTTACAAACTGTCTTAATCTTGTTGTCGGCAGATTTCCACTTGTTGCTGATGAATAAGGTTTTAGCTGATGTATTTTTGCGATGGTGTGTAATATTGAAAAGACACAGTTTGACCACAGTAATCAGAGGGGAGGTAATTTACAATAGCTTTGTCCAAATAGTCGCAGCCACAGAAAACATTATCAATGCATGTAGAAGTAGTTGTAGTTATTCTGGTCGGTTCTAAAAACACATTCGACAGATTGAAAGATTTAAAAAGGCTTTACAGTCTACTGCTATTAAAGTTATTTTCTATAATATTAATATTAAAATCACCGCAGATAATTACTGATTTATTTCCACTTGAAAGTTTACCCAAAACGTCTTCCATAACTGGCTCAAAAATAGATTAGTTTTGATAAATAGGGGGTCTATATACGCACACTATAACATGCTTATCCAGCTCAACACATGACAATTCAATGAAATGTTCAACTGAGAGTTCAACATGTCTTTATGTGGTTTTTGTAATTCATTGGCTGAAACTGCTGTAAAATCCTGCATAATTTAAAACGATTACTGCATCTTACCCACTTCACTTTCGAGGAGATGGCTACCTGTCTCACTCACATAGAGGCGGTGTTCAATTCACGCCCTCTTACTTCTCTTTCTTCTGAACCTAACGATTTTTCGGCTCTTACTCCCTTTCACTTCCTAACTGGACGACCATCCTAATCAGTACCACATCCTCGGTTAACCATCTATCTGCTGTAGGCAAAATCAAAGTGGTTTGATTCCAGAGGTGAAGCCGGGTCATTAGTCATGATCAAGGACAAGGCAACGCCACTTCTGCTTTGGTCCCTGGGTCGGGTCATGAAGACCTATCCCGGCGTAAACGGGGTTACGAGAGTGGCTGGACTGAAGACGAAGCGGGGCACCATTCGCCGTGCCTTCAACTGCATCTGCCCCCTACCAGAAGAAGATTGAAGACTACTCTTCAACCCGGGGAATATGTCGGCGCCTCACATATGCGTGGATAACCGCGGGGAAGACGCGGGGCTCGGGGTACCGAACCCGGCTGCGCGAGCGCCGCTGCGCGCCCTACCACACACTGAGCTCACAGACGTCGGCCACTCCGGGCATTTCTTTGTACGGTCTTCACACGTTGCATTATGTTAATTGTGGTATTACACCTATAAATATACAGTCCACTAGTTTCATTATTAAGTCCCAACCGAGTCTATTCAATAAGCGTTATAGTTTCGTCACATCGTTTCTTGTTGACAAAATATTATTTTACCGAATCTAAGACGACAGATTTTTTTAACAGGCTAATAAATGTGCTAAGAGACAACGCACAACTTGAACCATTGAATCTTAAAGCATGAACTGCTTATGAGTTCCTTGTATACTGATGGTGAGAACTAAGGAAAAAATATGTAAATTCATCTCCTAATTGGGAAATATCATAGAGCACACGGCTGGTACTGCTAAATTCAGAGGATCATTAATAAAATTGTTCTTAATACCTTTAAAACATTTTTATCTATTATTATCACCGTTCCATCACTTACTCAGGGTTGTCTTGCTGCCTGTAGAAAAACACTCGTCTTTCGAAATACACTCGTCGAGATCCCGCAAGATTGCGAATATCTTCATATCAAAACACATTATGCCCAAAAAATTGTTTAATCACCCTTAAAAATATTTTAAATCCAAATTACATAAATGGCTTGTTGACAATTGTTTTTATAGTATAAAAGAATTTCTTGAAAAAAAAGTAACCAATAGAATATGGCTACTGAGTTCTACAAAGTATTTTAAGCTGATATTTTTTTTTTACTTATCTTTAATTAAATAAGTATATTATTGTTAAGATTTCGATTAGACACGAATCCTGAATTGTAAGTGTTATTCTTATTATCTAGACATAATATTATAATATTAATTTACACTAATTGACGTTGAATTAAAATTTTACGTTTAAGATGTTCGAATATTTGTATGCCATTCTATGGCGAAACATATAAGTTTACAACCCTATTTATAAGACCTTAATGTAAGTACCACGATTTTACACAAATAAAATTATTCTATTCTATTAAACATATTCTATAGACTCACTACTCAAATCACCATCCACATTAAGCCTTGTATGTAATATTGTTAAGGTCCGTACCGTACATGGTGCATTACCTGAACGACTGTAAGGTGACGTCGTCGTCGCATGGCACCAGGCGCTTTGGTTCCGAGCTTATCGAGCGTCCGACCTCCACCTTCGACACGTCGCAAGAGCTGCGGTTTAGAATGTTCTTGATCCAGAGACTCCCGTCACCTACATTTGAAAGAAATTGAGTGAGTTATCATCACAAAATAATCAAACCTGAGTCAGCTCAGTATATCGCAGTCAAATGCTGGACATTTTTCGCACCCAATCACAATCAAAGATAATTTTTTACTGTCATTTTGATTCTATATTTTCCTGAACAAAATTATTTCGCTCCTGTATTCCCCGAATTGGCAGCTCGGACACTTTTCACCATTTAGACTTTAGTGCCACCTTATGGGTGAGCCTATTGTTATCAACAGACGAGGCAGTTGCATTGTATTTAACTTCATTCTCGACGGAGATTACCAAATCTAGTTCAGTGAAATTAGCTCCAACGTACGAACTCGTATGAGCGACTAGATCATTAATTACCGAGTGGAAACGTAACAGACGAGCTCTGCGTGAAACTAAAGTGTCTTGAATAGCTCTAAGCTAAGTGTAATTCGAGCACAGCACTGTATGCCCATTAGCTTGGTTTAAATTACTATAAGTGACGTATGACGCACTAGTGAAGTACAACTATTATACTTCCTCGCACTTTAATCTAGTTTCAATATTAGTTTCAACAAGTGGATTGCGTCATCATTTTGATTGGAAACTCTGATAATCCCTGTATAGGATACAGGATATTTTAATAAGGATTAAACTCTGGGAATATTGCGGACCTTTGAAATCTGTGTATCCGTTTCCAAACAAACAATCAAATATTTTTAAAGTTGGATTAAAGCTGTCAAACTGACCACACGGCACAGGACTGCGGATAAACAGAAGTCGGATTAATAATAACCACAACGTTTCGCCGTTCAGAACAGTACTATATTTACCTGTCACTTTTAATCAGTACCTAACCATGAAATACGTCTGTTTGTGAGTCCGAAATAATGTAAAAGGGGTATGAAGAATAGGGTGTAAAGATATTTAATCCCCATTTAAAAGGGAGGATCCTCGAGAATCCTCGAGGACCAGACGGATTTTGTCTCTGGTGGGGTAGTGCCCGACAGTTGTTGTCGAGTATTTCTACATGGTCTTAACCTACGGAAAACTTTAATATCGCGATTTCAGAATGTCGATTTTAGTTCTTCATTTGTGACATAAACATCGCTGTAGTACTTTTTGTAGTTTCGCTACAATGTTGTGAGAAATGAGATATTAAATTGAAATTGGATAAATGATCAAATACTACAAAATTTTAATAAATAAATATAATTGTTAAAAAAAAACTCCTGTAGACCCTATCTAACTGACACGGATCAGCTTTTTTTTTTTTTTTTAGGATGGGAAATCATCAAATGACCCCCCCGCTCTGGGCGGAGCGGAAGGGAGTGTTTGTACTGGCTAAAACCCATCCATGTTCATTTTTTGCCCTTTGTTTGTGTTCCAGGGCCGCGGTATCTCTTTCGAACAGTCCCGCAGCCCTGGCAGGCATCGGCCCATGCGGACCCCTACGTGGTTGCTGACATCTCTTTGAGGCGCTTGTGGAACACGAACGCGCCGAAGACACACGGATCAGCTTGATGTGCAATTTATATTATATGTTTACGGTATTTATATTTTTTAAAGCGCCCTGTGATAAAGCATTCAGGAAGTAAACAAGCGTTGTAACTTTTTTTGATGAATGTAAAATTTTCAATGCTTTTGTTCATTTCAGTGTGCAAAAACAACGTGGCTAATGCTACGCACCATTTCAAAAGTGATTACATTAATAAATCGCAGTATTTGATTAAATATTGTATCGTTTATATTTTTATCTAAGATATAACATAACCATGTAATGACGATGTTTATGTTGAATATGAGCTGCGCACACAGCGGTTTCCAAACTTATTCGTGCATAATAGACCTAATGTGCCCACTTAGTATGCTATTATTTGGTTAAAAGTGTTTTTAAGACCATATTTGGGATAGCAGCCATAAACATCCATTGTAATGCCGTTAAACAGAATATTAGGGTTCTGTTTATAGTTAGCAACATGAAAATCCAAGGGAAAAACGTTATCGCAAATAGTTAAAGAAATTTAACTATCATCTTTTCGTTCTCCTTTAAACACTATATTTTTATTCCTCCCGTTCTTTTTCTTTATTTCGGTGGATTGAAGACGTTTTTAGGGTTCCGTACCTCAGTCGGCAAAAACGGAACCCTTAAAGGATCATTTTGTTGTCCATCTGTCAAGACCTTTTTTCTCAGGAAGGCGTGGAGGTCTCAAGCTGAAATTAATATCAAATACTCAGGTCTGCTACCCCTTGGAGCAGTGAAAAAATTAAAACAACGCTTGTAACTCAACGCGATCAAAAATATGACCATTTATGTCGCATATTTTGCGATTTCATAAGGGAATCAAAACCCAGGTACTTCCCGTTGACCTAGAATCATGAAATTTGGCAAGAAGTAGGCATTAATTCTTGCCAAATTTACCGCACATATAAAGGAAAAAATCTGAATACCGTAAATATGTAGTTGAATAACAAAATACCTACAAGTTTATCCGGAACCCTCGGTGCGCGAGTTCAACTCGCACTTGGCCAGTTTTCTTTATATTTTGCAGCATTTGTCGTGGTACACTTTGACAGCACCACTTATATAAATGATATGCAGCAGATCTACATCCGTAGAGCTATACAAGCCCTACAACGCTTCAATATCCAGTTAGTTACTTTCTGTACAAAAATCCTCAATTCTATATTATTAACGCTATAAGCCGTATGATATATAAAGCGCTTTAAATTAGTTGATAGAGCTTACTCATTTTCAATTATGTAGACTGTTGCTTAACAAAACCTAAAAATACCTCACATATTCAGCTACTAAATTGATTAAAGTGGAATACAGCTTTATGAGAATATAAACAAGTTATCCAGCGTCCAGTACTATAATGGATATTTCTTTCATCTTCATCAGCTCTTAAGCAGTGTTCAGCGATCTCTGATGCCTTAAACTGAATAGCGTATCTTTAATAGATCTGTTCATGACCAATAATAAGCTTTAATAGCGACGTAATAAAGCTTTAAACTGCTTATTAGTACATTTTCGTATTGTTATCTGGCTTATGTGTTGCTTGTCTCCCTTAGGGTGATGTTTTGTTAAGCAGTCTCCAAACTTACGTCCAGCGTTCTGGTTGATGCTCGGCACGAGATCCCTCCGGGTGATGAGTCCCTGATCCAGACGCCAGAGGGGCCAGCCGAGTCGGGGCGAATCGAGCGGGGACAAGTCGGACGGGGGCGCAGACAGGTGGTAGATGTTTGGCAGCGGCTCCCGAGATATTCTCTCGGCATGCTGGCGCTTCAGCTCTCCCTCACGCTGCCAGATCTCTTTGCGGTCTGATTTGTACTTTTCTGTCTATTGGAGAGAAATTGGGGTTAGTTAGTAGCTCGGAGCGAGCAGGCGTTAATTATTAAAAGTACAGCTACGTTTTTTCCTAAAACTCACTCTCTTTATAAATAAAACAATTTGAAGTACTTACACAAGCACGTAATATGAATGATGTATTGTGTACTTTAGCTACATTATTTTTTTTGCGACAAGCAAAATAATGGGTGTTTTATTGCCCTATTTTTCCGTTAAAAAGATTAATGGATATTACGAGTCCTAAATACATATAATCCTTGTCACTTACTGCTTAGAGTAACAAAGATTATGGACCTAAAAATGAATGATGAATAATTACAAAAATTAATTCACAAAATAAATAAAAAATGAATCGTAAGTCTTGTTCCCAAACTTTGATGCCGCAACAAAGTCTACAAAGTTGAATTTATAACTTTCCTAATTACCGTCTCTAAGGGAAATTGTTTAATAAAAGTGGTCAAAAAACAGTAACTTGTTTTGTGAAATAGTTTTTAAATCATTGTCCCAGTATTTTCTCTTAACTTTTTTGTTCTCTAATACAAAATTACGTTTTTAAATAACGGAGCGTGAACCAAAGGCGAAGTTGGTATTATTCCGATATCCATCGGAGTGGAAGTCGGTCGTTACTTGTAGTCACTGCGACTGATCGCATAGTCGCCCAGTGGCACACTATTGCCAAGTGACCCGATTGTTTAGCGGATAGCCGCGCGGCGACCTCACGTACACAACTCCCTATAACCCGCCCAAATTGTGCCATTATGTAATTTAATATTTCGGAGATATGATGAATGAAATTGTATTACTATGTTGTTGTTATAATATTCAAAAGGAAACAGTTACCGTAATAAAATTATAGGTATTGAGTTTCTTTCTTTATAACTGCCCAAATTTACATGTTGCTATGTGACAAATTTATAATATTACAGTCAAGCGGTAAAACAGCGTTGTATGTCGGAAAGTTTTGTAACGACACTGAATAATACAGTATCATAGGTTACTATTATGACTGACCAGTTACCATTTAATTATAATATCGTGCTCTTGACCTTATCTAAGTGATGTCTTTTTTTCCATACCATTTACCATAGTGACTCTTAAGAATATTAGCTGAAACGATTACGCAGCAGGCTAACCCGGACTACTTTTATTTTTTTAAGAATGAAAACTAGTTAACCCACAGAGAGGTCATGTCCCTGAATATTCAAGCCACAACGATGCAAATAATAAGAACATAAGAAAACCGAAGGAAAACTTCGGAACAAATCCCGCTCCAGACTTATCGGAGGATAAAATATCTCGGCTCCAGAGATTAATGTCGGAATTATGACTATCCATTACCTCTGACTAATAGATCTACGGTTACCTCGCATTAGTTTAGTAAAAGAATTCACATTTTCTGCTGTCTAGAATAATGGTAGGATTGTTTCTCGACTCTGTGTTTTGTTGTCTGTAATCTCCCTTCTGTTTCTTTAGTTAAATAGATGAGTTATATTTATTTCGTAGTCAATAGTTTACTGCACACCCGAGGGTGTCGCGGATAAATAATAACAGTCTCATGAGGCGATCTTCAACGTTGCTATACGCGATCAGTCAGAGGTCAGTCCGGGGATGGGTAGCCATCCATTACATGCCAAGGTCCCTTCCAGCCTTGCAAAGCACGTTAAGACCTTGATCTCGTCTGTCATTTGTAAATCTTTGACAGTTGTTACGGGTAGTCAGAAGCCCGAAAAACTGACAACTAGTCTTACCAACGAGTATTGTATTACCCAGTAATACAGCTGCACACGGTTACGATGGAAGCCGACTACAAAATCATAATTGGAAAAGGGCTAGGCAAATAGATAGTGTTTTACATACCCGACTCGCCCATTTTTTCAAAAGAGTTAAGCAGAGCGTACCTACAGAAGAGACATCCATGTCCGTGTCTATTGCCATGAACCAGGAACAAAACCAGACTCCTAGATGTAAAAATCAGTTATTCAGATAGATTCCTTCTTGCAGTAACAAGCTCACCCATTGGTCGCCGTGGCCAGCACTCGCCAGGCGGTCGCTAGCCGCAGCGGGGAGCTCGGCGTTGAGGGGCGGGAGGTCCAGCTCGCGAAACACGCTGCGGATGATAGGCCGCACGTCCGCGCATATCGACCTGGAACAAATGACGAACTTGTTTTAAGGTCCTGTATTCACAATTTACACGACTTTTTACTCGAAACTCATCGTGTAAATCAAGGATTTGCGTTTGATTCTTATTTATATCCAGTTGGTAATAATAAGTTTGCCGGCTCATACACTTTGCTCCCTCTTTTGGGAACACAGGTGTAATTATAATTACCTATGAACGTAAAAACTGTTCTAAACTGTTCTGGTTGTACTTTAATTTTATTATAAATAACTACTGGAAAATTACATCAATATTTCTACTAACCCTTTCTCAGGTATCAAGGGCAAGGTATCCATTACTCCCCATCTACCAACACAAGAATAATTATTATATACAAACTGATTCAATACACAAATCTACTATTCAAAAAGGTAAATAAATAAAAACGGGCTTTTGTAATATTTTATTTACGCAGCTATGACAAAAGGGACCACAGCGCCTGACATTGACGGTTACATTCTGAAATCGAATAAAAACTTTATTCAATTCACAAATGAGGTTGGGACTTGAGTTATTTGCGGACCAAAGACGTATGGAGTAGAACCTGTTTTTCCCGCCTCATTGAAGCCGTGGCGGAGCTACCGAGCGTGACGTAGGTCGTACAACACTTGGCAGCAATATTAGATTTTGCTCTGATCTGAAGTACTGAAAATGGAAATTAATTTCTGACGATTGATCGGCTTATGAAGCGTGACTTTAATATCGACACTTCCACGAACTTTACTCATCACTGCCTTCTCAGTATAAGACATGTTTTGCAGCACAGTGATCTTTATAGCAGTAGATAGTTCATAACAGGTTTGTGCTACAAATGAAATAGTTTTAGTGACAACTAATGTACGTCTTTTGTCAATGTTTTGTATGTACAGCACATAAAGCAGGTACTTTATCATACCCAAACAAAGACAATAATTAGCAAGAAGTGAGGAAGAGTTACTGAGACAGTTAAATAAATTATGGAAGTAAATGAGAGCTCGTTCGGTTTCATAAAATGTATAATTAGCACAATTAGGAGGGATGGAACGTGAAAGTTAAATGTGATAGTAAGTTGAAGCATTCACTAGGTACTAGTTACCTACATACTTAATATTTACCGTGTACTTACCTGAGATTTACTGTCAAGCTAGGAGTTACAAATTACAGAAGTTTTGGTATTCATGTCACAACTACCATTACCAACAGTATATGGACTTCGTCTGAAATAAATGTCTTCTATTCTATTGAAACTTAAATTCGAGACCCTGTGAATGTAAAATAACCGACCAGGACTTTGAGCTGGTCTAGTTCGGAGTTTCAATAGAATAAGAGGCCAGCTTAAACAGGTTTTGTTAAAAGTAACATACGACCTATTGCACAAAATACTCAAAACTGCATTGACATGATCTTCTAAAATACACCTAGATAATAAATCAAGAAGAGTTTCTTCAAAAACATTTATTTTACACTGTAGGCGTAGGTAAAAAACATTTATTGTCTACTTGTTTATCAGTTATATGACGCGAGTGGAATCCAGTAGGATCACAGGTATAGATAGACCAGTCGGATTCTCCGTTACACTGACGTAACAATACAGGGTAGGCACTCGTATACAAGATGATAAACTATTTTTTTTTAAAACAACCCACTAATGTGTCGACTTCTAGTTTCGATTTTTTTTAAAAAAAATTAAAACTTTGGACACCTAGAGGTTAGCCTTGATGATAACAAACTACGGTAAATCACAATCAATAAACGTCATAATTATTTAATCCCTTGAAACAATAGTAGCTTACATGATTAATTCTATCCATTAGTGAATCATAAATCACAATGAGAAGGTTCTTGCAATACTGTAAATTAATGATGGTTGATGAATGATGAACGGCGGGTCTACTCCGGCCTCTATCGGAACAAGATGAATGGCTATTATTATAGATGCCCTATGGTTTACACGAGGCTAGGTTTTGAAGCTGAGACAGCTAATTTTGGTAACAGAATTATTTATTTATTTTCAGGCATTATTCCGTAGAACAAAAACATTGTCCACAGTAAGCTTCAGCATTATGGGTAGACTTCCACACTTCCACAGGCTTCGGATTCCTTTGACGTTCAAGTAATTGTACAGTCCCGTCTAATTATTACGTCGGAATAGTACACGTCGCTAACTCAAAAACCCTTTGTTTATCCTTTAATATTCAACGTAACAGCTCTTGGTTTCCTTTTTCTTTTGTGGTCAGAATTTGAGGATCAGTTTTCTGATTTAGGTAATTTTTTTATTGTCAGTTGTCAGGTTACTTTAGTCCCGTGTCCTAAATGTGAGTGAGAATACGCGATCACGGTTGGTCAGTCTGTTTCAAGGTTCGCTTCGTTCATCGCCTGAGACCGAGCAGCGAACAAAGTCATACCTACAAAGTATCAGTCTACCTATCCTATTCGTACGGCCCTCAGAACAAACGTTATACTACGAGCCGGAAGGTACAGACAACCTCTTATTTGCTTTACTTCACTTTTGATGAAAACTCCTTCTAAAATGAAACCTCTCTGTGATGGAAACTGTCTGTTTGTCATCATCATCATCATCATTTCAGCCGAAAGACGTCCACTGCTGGACATAGGCCTCCCCAAAGTGTCGGCACATTGTCGTTTGTCATGTTAGTCTTAAAACAAAACAGACGTTGACTGCAAGGGATCCGAATATATATGGTAGTCTATGGGATCCAATCTCTGTGTGTATACTGAAACATGACTATAAAATTATTTTGTATCCAACAACAACTTTGCAATATGTACCGAAATAAAGATTTATGATAAAGTACGGTATAACGAACAAGCAGCAGTTGGTGTTGATCCCCGCGTTTACACGGAGGTTGCTGTATAAACATGTACGTATGTATTTTACTTAGGAGACACAACATGTGTTGTCGTTGAGAAATAAAATACCGGCCAAGTGCGAATAGGACTCGCGCACGAAGGGTTCCGTTTTCATCGTAGTATGCGAGCCCCCTTTAATTTATTTTTATGATTTTTTATTATAGCTTTCTTAAAGGTTTTCCTGTAATTTATATGCAAAGAACTAAGTTTTGTTTTTTTTTTCAGCCCTGTAGTTTTGGAGTTAAGGGTTAATGGTAAATTTTCGCCTGTTTTCTTTTTTTTTCATTTTCTAAAAGTATTTAAAATTCATTAATTTACTCGTACCTTACTCGTTCGTCTTTGGGTCACCAACTTACATAATTATGTGTACCAAATTTCAACTCAATCGGTCCAGTAGTTTCGTAGTAAATTCTGACAGGAGGCTGTGACAGACAGACAGACACGTGAGCGATCCTAAAAGGGTTCCGTTTTTTCCTTTTGAAGTATGGAACCCTAAAAAAGATGTTGACACTTGTTGTAAATAAATCTTGTCAACAAGGTGAGCAAAATAAAAAAAAATACATATCTGAGACAACCACGTGTTTTATACACGGCATTTTGATGAGAACACTTGTCGAAAACAAGTAACACAACTTGTATTGTTGTAAACGCAGTCATAGTCTGATAGTCCATATTAAGGTTTTTTTTCACCATTAACGAACATACAATCCAAAAAACCTTGGCATTGACTTGAAGAAGCGCTATATAATCGTCTCAATAAAGGTAGTTAACTTTTATTCCAAACAATCTTATTACATACGCATAATATTTCCTGATGATCTGGCAACACTTCTATTTACAGCATTATGACCGTTGTGCATATTATGCCTAAGTCAAACCAAATGAATAATTTTATCATAAAAATACACATAAATGTATATGAACAGGCGGTCGTGAGCAAGTGGACGATTTTGTGGTATTGCGTCCCCTCATATCCTCGTCCCCGTTTTATTATTGTGAACAAACACGAAGGCAAATAGGACAAACGAAATATTCAAGATGTTCTGTAGATCCTTATCCCAGTTCTTGAAAATACTCTCACATGGATTATTACTAACATTCCTATCGTAAAATCCAAGAGATGTTTCGTAGAAAGATTAATTAAAATACAAAAATCTATTTCAACTTTTTGTTTTTCTTGAATAAGTTACAATACGGTGGCTTCATTACAATAATAAATAGCAGAAAGTTCAAGCTGCCAACATAGTTAGTTGGATACTTTAAAGTCGGGACGTGGAAACTTTAGTTCCACAGCTTGGCAACTTCACAATTAAATTAACTCCTGAAGCTGTGGGAGCAACAAATGGTGAAACATTTCCCTTATGAATAACTCATTACCCCCTCTGAGGATGAATTTAAAAAAAAATCCTTCCGTGATCACCTCTATTTCAATGAAGTCTTGAGCGTCATTTTTTTATTTTATACGAAAGGAAAATCTTTCTTCCATTACTTAGAAACAGTTTATATGAAGACAGTCGTTGGTTCTGAAGTATGTAATCATCCCTACGTAAGCCAATTTACTTGACAAAGGCAACAAGTCCTCAAGTTTTGTCACAATTTGCCTTCATGTTCGTGAACCGTAATAAGAAGTTAAAACAAATAATACCTTACAAAATAAAGTAAGGGCAGCAATGGCGACTGCCTTATAATAGATAACACAGAAGGCTCTCGGTAACTCGTCTGTCTACTGCTTCTGTCTCTTTCACTCGCACTGTCACTGTTAACTGCTTCGTTGGTCTAGATGTCGCAAGGCATACTCCTGAGCATGAGGTCCTGGGTTCGATTCCCAGGTGCGGTACTAGTGTTATTAGGTTTTTTCATCAGGAATTACTCAGGAGCATTCACGGAGTCTAGATTTGTGCCCGTTTGAAGGCAAGGCTCACTCGCCATTTGGCAATAAGCTCGCCTCCTTTTATATGGGACTTAAACAAAACTGGAGAAATGTGGGTGTACTGTGGTACACCTCTGTCTAACCTTTTAAATATAGGTTTGATGCTACGTTATGTTTCCACCGCTACTTAGGCAGTTCATTTGCTTGCCACCCCCTTCTATCCAAATGTCGCTTAGATGTGGGTACTTACACTTCCTACACACTACATACCTTGCTTGTCCGTGGGCAGTGGTTTATTTTTACCAAACTTGTCAAGATGCTCCTGATCGGTGGTCGGTTCTTCAACAATTTAATTTTTACGTGAGCAATGTAGTCGGACCAACGGCGATAAGAGTTGTGTTGGCTGTACACTCTCACTCGCCTGCCTCGCAGTGTCTCGGCGAGAGTGTATAGCCACTTTTATAATTACATCTTCGATACTAACATTATTATTGGGTAAAAGTTATTGTGTGCTCAAAATATAAAGAGAACCTTTTGCTCTTAAGTTTTGTTGTGAGTTAAGAAGTGATTACTTTATTTATTTTTCTCTTGGAGTAGATTTTGTTTCATTGCTTCGATCAAGTTTCATAGACGGCCTTGACTGTAATATTTTTGATAGCTTGTTATTCATTATTGTGAAACAAAACTTTACTTGTTAAGAAACTACTAACTGGACAAAATATTTAGTTAAAGTAAAAGCTCACTGCAACGATTCGAATATGGATAAAACAAGATTGAATAAAGAAAATAGGTGAATCAAATCAAAAGGACTTACTAAATAATTTTCCTTATGTGGATGTGGAATTTAGTTCAAATCGAATTACACTCTGTGGTTCAACAAATATTGATGAATTATGTAAACGTATACAGCCTTCTGCGTTGCCTGCATGCCTCACCCTTTCAACCGCAACATGGATTTACACAGGCGAAATCTGTGAATAGTAGATCGGATTATGGTAAAACTCATCCACAACGTTCAAAAAGTAAAAGGTTCTGAATAACATCGCGGCAGACTCAGGCGAAGATGTCAGGACGAGCTTGACAACATCATACAGGATGTTATTGATTGCATGGCCATGTGACGGTAGTAATTACCCATGTCAGCAAAGAATGAAATGGTATAGTTACATCACCAAACATAAAAGGCTTTCTAAGTTTAGATGGTAACGATAACGATTAAGCATTTATCGCTTTCCACAGATTATTCATCGTCAACTCCTCAGTCGAACTCTCGGCACGAGTATAAAGTGCACTTTACTCTCCCGCGTGTCGCAAGCATCGCAGTTTTAGTTAAACGCGGTGCGACTCAGCGCGGCGTCGCGCGTCGTGCGATTGTCGGCGTGACGCTGCGATTCTGTGCGGTTCTGGTTTTCCTTAATTATTCCGTTCCAATAAACTGGCGGTGGGCCGAGTCATGAATGGATTCCATGTAGATTATGCCTTTGTTTTAATCATATCATTTTTATATGAACTTTGTAATTGTATCCCTCGTTGGCATATTGATCGCAAGTGATACTACAAGTTGATATTACATGTCAGATACATTGATCGTAAATAAAACGATTCTAATAAAGTTAATATTTTTGAAGTCTGGCCTGTTTGAGTTTGAGTCTGAGTTTGAGTCATCGTGGTGAAAGGATTAGTCAGCTAGACTCTGCGTTACCGAGTGCTAGCTGTCCAGGGCCTGCAGTCTCGACATTCGTAACGACGCTGTTGCAAACTTGCGATCGCAAAATAATAACGAAAAAATTCGGTTGCCATAACGAGACTTACGAGAAACACAATTTTCTACATTCAAGATAGCGAGTAAAGTCGTACATTATCTTGACATAACAATGTCGGTACGCTAGCGAAAAACTTATTCATAGTGCGGCTATTTCAAAGACAATTTTTTGCCTTTACAAAATCTCCTTGAATAGGGGAAAAAATGGAGAACATGGTTCAATAAAATAATTGGTTTTCTTGTACCTTTAACTAAGACTATACACCGTGACTTTTTAGTCGTCTTACAAAGGTCGTCCACTCAATGTACCCGACATAAAATAGCTCTAGGCGCGATTTTTTTTATCTTCCATAATAAGTACAAATAAAATCAATAGTATAAAATTTGAATAAAATTGTGAAACATCCTGTTAATGATGTTTACGTGTCGTGTTATTATTATTATATATCTACGCAGCACTCAAGTCCAGTAGATCATCGCTCGCAGCAGGGTGTTTTAACTACGTCATGCTTCATAATACTGAATAATATTTTTATTTGTAAATTATTAAAATCTCATAAATACCTATTTTTTTTTAATGAATGTTTAGTATTCATTAGATACATAAAGTGGGCTGCCGTTGTAAGAAGTCACGGTGTATAAACATAATTTTGAAGGCTCTATTTTTCAAGAAAACTCGTAAGTAGAGCTGAAAACGTTTTTAAAAATTGAAATAAATTATTAAATATTTAAAGAAATTAGAATTTGCTTCCTTGCAATATTCACTTAGTGACAAACTTGTCAAATGTCAAGTCAATTGGTCTTGTTTATTTGTTGTCATTGGAAGGAAACCAATATTTGTTGTGTTTCTGTTTTCAATGGTATTTCTCAAGCATTTTTCATTGATAGCCAAGAGTGCAGTACCTCTGCTAACCTCTTTCTGGCTAAAGCTGCGATTCCACCGGATATACTTCTACATTCACATATATGTGGCTACGAAATGACACTGGAATTCGACAAAAAACCCGTAAGGTCGTTGTGTTTGAAGAGATGACCAAAATTCATATAGGAGCCCCGTGAACAATTCTCTTATTATTCCGTTAGAATAAAGAAACAAGCAAATTCAAGGGATTTTCACGCTGATTTCGTGTGATGTGTCGAACCATACCAAAGCTATCGGAGGCAGCATACAGCGAGCTGTCAACATTACAGAAGACGTCCTAGGGGCAGGGGACTACGGTAAAGGAATGACGAAGGACAAGCAGAAAATCAAGCTGAGTGAAATAGTATAGTGTATGTACCTAATATTGATCAGAGTTTTTCGATACCATATGTGTGTAACGAATACACAGCGTTCCAATATTCGATATTACCATATTATAGTTGTAGGGGATACACAGCCTGCAGAGCACGAGTTTAAATGGCACAAAAGAAATGCTTGTGTGCAAGATAATTCCAAAATATTCAATATACAAAGGTTTGAATCTTGTCAACCATCTTCAAATCACAGAACCTTTTTAAAAGGAATAGAAGAGGCCTTCTATTACATTTATGAATAATCCAAACCTGTTAAGTGTAAATTAAACTCTTACTCAAAATATAAATAATTCAAACAAGTGTGAAGTCACTCATAGAATTACCCATACACAGAATCTAAATATTTAGAAGTAGTACCATTAATTTATAATGCTCTACCTAAGAAAGTAGTTGACATATCCTATATTATCATTTTTGTACCTTAAGGAAATGGAAAATTAATTCAACAAATTTTTACACCATGACAAGTTTCTCAAATATATTCATCTCATTCTTCCCATTTTCAATATGCATTTTGAAATTTAATTTAATTGTTGATATTCAAGTTAGAATTTCAAAAGTTGATAATTTTGTTTTGTTTGAAGAAACTAATTGTGTTTTTATTGATGCAGATGTTTGTACCATTGCCGTGTTCAGTTGAATTAAATGTGTAAAATGTTTTGGTGATAATGATTGTATGTATGTAGGTACATACCTATATTTTTGTAGACAGTATAATATTGTTTTATAAAGATGGTGTGTGTGTATTAGTTACTAGCTTATGCCCACGGCTTCGCCCGCGTGGAGCTCTGGAATTGCCCACGGAATCTTACTTCTGGGAAAATAAGTAATCTATGTATGTATAGTACATAAATACATACATAGATTTACATGTACTTGCTTATAACTTGCTAATATTAGTTCATAGTAATATCAATTGTGAAATATTGATACATTGGTTTAAGATTGGACACCGGTGACAAAAATCAAATGATACATTAGGAATCTATTTATAGACATAATGCTTTCACATAATATTTAATATCAATGTCGCGAAAATCGGTGGAATAAACCATATTTACAGACACGTCCATCTCAGAAAAATCCTACCTACTAACTAATAGGTAAATACTCCCGCGCCCTGCACGCCCCGCGCAACACTGGGCGCCATGCGTCCGTCTACGTGAGCTTCAAAGCCCTATTTGACTCTGTTGGGGGATGATTTTGGAAAAACTGATGCACATGTCTGATAATTTTAATTGAAGAGTCTGTACACCAACCTTAGAGTCAATTGACCGTTCACCCTCTTAGGGGTGGAATTTCGAAAAACCCTTTTTTAGCGGATACCTACTCTTTACAAAACTTCAAATCACAGAACCTTTTAACTAAAAGGAATAGAAGAGGCCTTCTATTAAATTTATGAATTATCAAAACCCGATTATGTGTAAAATGAACCTCTTTCAAGATAAAAATAAATCAAACATGTGTGAAGTCACTCGTAGAATTACCCGTACACAGAATCTTAATATTTAGAAGTAGTAGCATTAATTTTTATAATGCTCTACCTAAGAAAGTAGTTGACCTATCCAATCCTTTTTGTACCTTAAGCCACAGCATACTTCGCTACAGACAATAGACCTTCGAGTAATAAGCCCGTCCGGCACAATTTTCGTCAATAATCCCGTAAAAACTATCAATAAATTAGCTTATGATGCTACCGAATAACTTTGCAGTCTCAAAATATATTCGTAAACATTGCAAAAATCGTAACCGGGCGTTTGAAATCGCAGTACGTATCGCGTTCTTAACGCCGCTCGGGTGGCTCCTTTCATGCGTCTGGCATGTGATTAATGTATTATTAAAATGGTTTTAAGTATAATTATTTACACCATTACTTTATTACCGTTTATGTATGTATGTATGTATTAAGTTTACCGCAGTTAAAATTAAATAATGTCCAAGTTTAGCTATAAATTCTTATTCGAAACAGAATTTGAATCTGAGCTTGGTAATAATTAAAAATAAACTAAAATAAAAAGTGCGAGTCACAAGCACAAACAAAACGTAGCACCAACCAATATCATAGCAACATTTTTACGGATCATTCATATGTCAATTTACACAACAGCAACATTCATAGTATGTTAATGTAAAACAAAAGTCACTGCTAAACAAATTTTCGTTGAAAGGTCTTTTTACGTTCTACAAACCCACATTATTTCAGGTTTAGAAGAGAATAAAAAGTATTTTAGAACCTTCGATGTCATTTTTCAAGAGCTATCGAGAGAAACCCCACAGTTGTATACGTATACATTTTTTTTTCAACCCTCCTTTACATGTATAGAGGGCCTCCCCTATTATATTTTATTTTTATAATTTCACTTCAGTTTTGTGTAGCGATGTATACAAGTAACCTTCTCTCAAATATTTGTACGCCATATTATGGCAGGATATGCTGGAACCAATATTGTAACATCTATTTGTACCATATTCTGACAAATAAACATATTTGATTTGATTTGATTTGATTCTCCGAAGGAGAATGGGCGAAATTGCCCTAGCGTCCAATAGTGTTAATATATCTTAATACTATTGGACGCTAGGGCAATTTCACTAATGGATAGACCTCTTTATGAAAAACATTTATTATTACTGCGACTTCTGTCGATTCAGAGTCAGAGAGGAGCTACAGAGCTCTAAATATGAAAAATTAAGTTAAATTAAATACTGTTGTTTGGTCAAGTTATTAGGAGAAAAAAAGAAAGAAAAAACATTTATTTGGGACATGCTACTAATGCAAACAGTAAAAAAATAATAAAAAAACTTAAATCTAAACAATAAAATAAAATAGTGTGGCGCAGCCGGGCCAGGCGCACAGCCTGGCCCGGCTGCGCCAAATAGGCCTAGTTCAGCGAAAAGCCGGACAACTAGTACCCGACGCTGGTTTTCAACTAGACCTGAATTAGTGAGGTATTAACTTTCATTGATACTGTACGTTTCAAAAATTATATTATAAGCCTATAAACGTCAGTTTTAAAATATTGACATCTTAAATGCTATTTTAGGAGCAAATCCTTACATAATAGTTTGGACATGTCAGTTTGAACGTATCGTTAATATTACCCCAACGCCCAATAGATAGATGTTTATTAATGGATTGATCTCAACAAGAAGAATATTTTTTGTTTTGACAACTTTTCTCGATTCAGAGTGAGAGAGGAGCTACAGTTCGGTGCCCAATCAACTACCTAGTTAGATCAATACAACCGAACAGACTACGAATTACTAAAAGATGTATAGTAGCAAATGTACTCATTGAAAGCTCTTTTGAATGGTGTACATCTTATTGCTATTGGTTACCCAGAAAATCTTTACTTCGGTGCCCAAATTAGATACATTTGGGTCTATAATTCCGAACAGACTACGAATTAGAAAAAGTGGTGTTAGTAGCAAAAGATCTCTTTGAAAAGATCTATCCATTAGTGTATATCTTATAGCTATCAGTTGCCTGTAAATTCTTAATTGATTGCAAATAAAATCTTAACTTTGGTGTCCAACTAGTCAGCTATTTAGGTCAATAACTCCAAACGGAATACGAATTGGCGAACGTCGTTAAATGGCAAAGGTTTTCCTTGAAAAGCTCTATCCAATGGTGTATATCTTATTGATATTGGAAAATCTTAACTTCAGTGCTCAAATAGTCACCTATTTAGGTCAATGACTTCGAACTTAATAGGAATTTGCGAAAGTCGTGTAAATGGCAAAGGTTCTCCATAAAAATCTCTATCTAATGATGTATATCGTATGGCTATGGGTTGCTAAGAAAACTTAACTTTGGTGTCCAAATAGTCAGCTATTTAGGTCAATAACTTTGAACGGACTGCGAATTAGCAAAAGTTATGTGAGTAGCAAAAATTGTCATTGAAAAGTTCACTCCAATGGTATATATGTTATTGTTATTGGTCAACCAGAAAATCTTAACTTCGGTGTTCAAATAGCCACCTATTTAGATCAATAACTCCGAAAAGACAACGAATTGGCAAAAGTCGTGTTACTGCTAAGCTCTGTGCAATGAATTATATGTTATTACTATTGGTTACCCAGAAAACCTTAACTATACCAATAAAATCTTAACTTCGTTGTCCAACTAATTACCTATTTAGGTCAATAACTCCGAACGGACTGCGAATTAGCAAAAGTTATGTTAGTAACAAAGGTTCTCCTTAAAAAGCTCTTTTCAATTATGGGGCAGATGCCCATACTTCGAAGCCCATTCTTCTTTAAACTGTGTGGTGTCAACAGTCTCGGACTAAAATGGCTCTGACATACGTACGGACAGACAGACGGACAAGACGAATATATGAGGTTTCCGTTTTTGCCATTTGGCAATGGAACGCTAAAAATCGATTCACTTTAAACAAAGTAACTAAATATTTCGTCATATTTCCACTGTAACTTTCATGGGAAGAAATAATTAAAAGAAACTAAGTGGGATAACTTCCGCGCCAGTAGGCCACCATTACACTAACTTTTCTTTATTTTCCGTCCGACTTGTTCCACTGAATTCCATGTATGCTTCAATTTGCAAAATATTGAGTTGAGACCTTTAATACTTTTATTTTATAAATCAATTTGCAAGTAATATGGACTAAGAGTAGCTAAAACACAGTGAGCTATAACTGCCCTTGTATAAGTAAAGTCCAGACTACGAGGCATCATCATTTTCTCTATTTTAGCGGTGTAGCGTTGCTACAATGTTGTAGCAGTCGCTCCGCTTTCGTAGCAGTCGCTCCGCTTTCATAGCAGTCGCTACGTTTTCGTAGCAGTTACTACGCTGTCATAGCAGTCGCTACGCTTTCATAGCGGTCGCTACGCTTTCGTAGCAAATAATTGAAATCATTTTTTGCAGCCGTAGTGATAACGTTAAAAAATAACCAATGAATACAATTGTAGAACTAAACTATCAGCTACAGCTACAAATTACCTTTACTTTGTCACCATAATATTTTATTGCGTTCCAGTCAATATTTGACGACGGCTATAAAATAACACCAACGAGATAAGATTCAACTAATCTGGCGTTGAAAATCATTGTGTTACTGCTTCCATTAAGTTTTAAATGCCGTGATTAAAGGATTATGGTGTGATTAAAGCTCACAATAATTTGAATCAGTCTATTGAATGAATGGGCGATAGGATTCTAAGATTTGGTAAAAGTTGCCCTTGTCTATTTATGTCCGGTCAATGTATAATTTAATGTTTTTAGTGATGTTAATGCAAATCCATGTTTCCGTTCAAATTCTTCGTTTGTTTACCTACATTAATATCAACTTTGTCTATGTGTAAATTAAATCGATTTCAAAATGAACAATTATATTAATGGTGTGAAGATGTAGCACAACCTGAACTATAAAGGAACAAAACCACATAATTTGTTTACATGTTTGTAAACTAAATCGGGAACGTTGTATATAGCAAGTATGTCTCGTTATCACGATCTGCATAATAATAGTTTCATGTCGTAGAGAATAATGTAGTCAGTCCGCAGATAGCAAAACTGTAAGACCGACTGTTCAAGGTTGCGTCGTGTTGGACCCATGTCTCTTTGAAAGCCTCCCTACAAACTAGGGATTTAAAGTGACGAGAGACCTAACTACCTAACAATGCTGTCAGTAATAAGTACGGTTTAAGTTGTCAAAATGGCTTCCACCCGTAGCTTAATTATTTACAATATCTTTATAAATTATAGCTTTTGACCGCGGCTTCATTCGCGTTAATTTAGATTTACACAATCAATTCGGGTTGTACTTTGCTTGTAATAATATAATTCAATCATGATTTGAAAGTCGCGTAGCGCCATCTATTATCATAAGAACGTTATTGTGGTTTTCCTCGGGAACAGTACTTTTTTTCGGGATGAAAAGTACCGTTTGTGTAGACCTGACAACGTATATGCAAAATTTCGGGGTTCAGTGGTTTAGGCGTGAAAAGGTTACGCATTTATAATATTAGTTGGGATAGGATTAAGATGTGTTATTCTGATGTATAAGTTATCTATTATTGTATGGTTTTATTAAATCCGTTCAGTAGTTCTCGCATGAAAGAGTTACAAACATCCATCCATCCAGTAAGACAAGTAAGATAAGATGATAAACATCAACTGTTTAGCGCCAACAAAACTTTACATCTCCATTTCAATTATCAACCAAGTAAAATTATTGCACCCTTAGGAACAGATTCTTCCCATTTTCATAGCCGAACCAAAGACTATGCATAAATAAAACAAAACCTCCCTAGATGTCCCCTCCGATAGACAAACACTGGTGGGCACCACACACCTGAGCCCTGCCGCTCTGTGGGGAACGACGAGCGTTCCAAGTAAGCGTAAGTTATACCTTCAGCGTTCAGGGGACTTGTTTGTTTGGTCTTATCACGGTATGCTCCTTGGGGGGGCGAAGAATTTGCGATGTTAAGTAAGTCCTCATATAAAACAAACGGGAAGTTCTTCCTATGGGCAATTATGAGATTATTTTCTAGGTCACAGGTAACAGGCACATTTACCATAGTACCACGGTACATAAACATGCTAATTCTATTTTAACTGTTTAAAAACATTATACAACATGAAAAAGTGTTTTGAATTGGTAATTGTCATTGGAAGGTTGGGATTTTATTTCATTCACTGGGGTACATAGTCCATGTACTCCAGTAAATACTTGTAAACCATTTAGCATTTTTTTTATCTGAAGCTGCTATTATCAACATTCTTTGTCTTTTTTCTTCGAAAGATTATCTTTTATCTAAAAAAAAATACTATTCACTGTCTCGAGATCCCTAAATATTCTCCACAAGATGTCAAAAGCGGTCTGCTAATACAAATTAGATTATAAAGGTCGATGAAAATAAAAATATCTGTAAGCCGAAAGTTATATATTCTATTCATTTATTCTCGAAACAGCTGTGCTTCTAAAAACCTATTCAGGTAAACATATTGTTAAACCTCGTGATGTCATGAATGGCTATTGTACTTGTATTGGTAAATTCGCGGGTAAAGGGGTACCTAAGCCAATCATAACGGCTTATGTGGGATTTGACGACAGACTACATAATTTCAGACGAAAGATTTAAAAAGAAGGTTTATTAACTGCCTAAAGTAATGCTCGGGCTGAAATCCAGATTCCACGCTGGTTTGTGGGAAATTACTGATAGAAAAACCTAAAAAAAAATGTCTGATCTTCGAATCAAACCCAAAACCTCACGCTCAACGCTCAAGCCGGTAAAGGCACTACGCCTTTACCGGCTTTTATTACCGTAAAAAAACATCAGTATCGAAAATCGCCTATTTACAGCAATTGAACATTACCTCCGCCGTTTGTGAATAACCTTGATACCTCAAAGCCGAAATCATAACGCAAAGGATGAAAAGTGCTAAAAATGGGATAAAAGAATACACATAACGAGCCACCGTAAGGCCAGGAAAACGACTCGTTTTCACATGTGAAGTGTTTAGGTATATTTATCCTTTTTTTCATATTGATTTACCGTTATGAGATAAACGCAAATTCAGGTGTTTACAGGACTCCTAAGTCGGTACATATTAACAGAGAATTTGGCCTTGTTCTCTGTTTTTATGAACAAAAAAAATATATGTAAAGAAAATCTTGGATTATTTGTTTTAGTAATAAAAGCAATTGCTTTTGTAAATGTTCAGCTTAATTTTCTCGGTATATCTTGGTACTTTAAGAGAGTTTAATCGTAACAATGTTTGTAAATAACGGTTATTATTTCGTGCAAGGTATGTCATTTAATCGGGGAAGTAATTCCTCTGAATACGCAGGTTGAGGGGGCCATAATGACAGGTTGTCCCCGTACACCCCACGGGGACAACCTGTCATTATGGCAGATGGATATGTTAAGAGTCAAAGCACTGATGTACACATACAAAAGTCCACGAGTATCTATCTAATGGATTGAAAGTGGAACAGAAACTTAGGTGTATTTTCTAGTCTGAAAAAGCTTGCAAAGCGAAAAAGTAAAAGTCTTGAGTCTGTGATACTTTGTTAGTAGGTAAGTTTTTTTTTTATGACAGAAGATATTGCTGCTAGTCTCAATCGTCTTGCATAATAAAGCAATAAGGAAAAAAATAAACAAGCAATATGTTTGCGCGGCGCCGTCGTCGTCTCAAATCAAATGTCATCTCATTTGTGAACACCCTATGTCTGACCACTCGGGAAAAACTCGTACATCATTAGAGGAAATTGCTTTCATGACTCGGAAAGTATTGTGTGATAATAACATATCAAAACTGATCTGGGACAAAAGAACAATAAATGAGACTACACTCGATGTAGTGTTGTTTATTTGTAGTTTACTGCAGATGAAAAATTTTTCGGTCAAAAACAGTCATAAACCGACTACTCAGTGGTCGTTTTATGCATCTAACGCCCCGAATACAACCTCTAGCGCTACGACTTGTGCGAATACCGTCGCGGTAACTCGTGGCGTGCTGTAATTTATTGCATTTATTTTTTCTGCATTCGCTGTCACAACACGCGTGTTGCTTGGCGCAAGTGCAAGTTGATAGTGAATGGGCCCAAACTATCTTCACACATTTGAGTGAGAAGAATAGCTATTACAACAAGACGTAGCTGTAACAAATTGCCGTGTTCCACCAGGGTCACCGGCCCCTGTTTCAATCAACTCGTCTCCGCTCGAGGGGGTGATTGATGGCGCAGACTTCACCAAGTCACTCCTCACTCCCCGTCCTCCCTATTACCTCCCTGGTACATGCAATTAACTTGTAATTAACGATTTGCTCGTTTATTTGCTTCAGAGATGATTACAGTAACACGATCTTGCTTAGTAGACTTGAAACGTTTTCTAAAGATTCTATCATAAAGACTGGCACGGAGGCTTTAACGGAGCTAGCCTTTCCGAACTATGTTGGGGTCATTCGTAGTCATTGAAGGTTATTTCACTGAGCCAACGACGACATCCTAAGATTGTGTATTTTTTTGTGTCGCTATTGTGTAAACATTTCATCAGGCCTTATAATCCCCGAAAGGTTAGGCAAAGGTGTACCCAACAAATACACCCACATTTGGCCAGTTTTGTTTACGTCCTGCGAGCCTATTGCCATCAACCGGTCACAAATCCAGACTCCGTTACTGCTACTGAGAAATTCCTGATGGGTAAAATTCTAATCCAGGACCTCATGCTCTGCAGTCGCGTTTACGACCACTAAACCAACGAGGCAGTACTTAACGATGGTTGCTCAGAGTAACGAGTGACGTGCTGCCAGCTCATCGCCAAGCTATTAGTGAATTTAACCCTTTTGGCCCTTTGCTGACTTGAACGACTTTCAGTACAAACAGCTTCATAAAAACTAATATTTATGACTATCACATATCAATTTTATGAACATCATGCTAATATTATTATTTAGACTAGAATAGGGATATTTACCATGTTTACTGCTTTTATTGAGTTCCCGATGTTTATCCGTGATCATGGTGCTTGCAACAGCGCCGAAATATCGGAAACTCAATAAAAACAGTAAACATGGTAAATACCCCGTTTCTAGTCTAAATAATAATGTTAGTGACCACGATAGTTTAAAATCTTATATCATTCTTATAAGTTAAATCATTAAACTATTTTGGTCTGAAAGAGGCTTTCGAAATTTTAATAATCTAGACCGATATTAAGCCTTATTATAATTTAAGCCTCGTTTTACCCATTATTCTCAGCATTATGCGATATTTACGTGACGTGCTTTTAATTTTTTAAACGTTAATTGTTATTTTCATATGAAATGTAAATAGCCTGATTATTTTGTTGTATGTAAAGTAAATGTTTTCAAAAGCACTTACAAATTATTAAAAAGTACCTATGAGCACCTATCGGTGGTCTGACTTTGGCAAGGGTGGCTTATTTTCACAAATCTATCTATGTATTATAAAAGGTCCCGATAAGGACCGCCGTGGCCTTGTTCGAATGCCGAGGGTAGCTTAACATGGTCTCTTTCACAACATAACATAACATCACACCTGTAATCCCAAAAGTTTTAGGCAGAGGTGTACCTATGGTATATCCGCATTTCACTAGAGCCATCAACTGGGCACTTCTATCGTGGAAATCCTGATGAAAACTCCCAACAACACTTTGCTTAACCTGGGAATGGTTAAGTAAAGTGTTGTTGGGTGTTTTCATCAGGATTTCCACGAATCCAAGACCTAATGTTCAACAGCACTAAACCAACGAGGCAATCGTTCACAATAACTTGAAATGACAAAAACAAATAGCTATCGTGACGACGACCCCATCCTGACAATATGGCGGAAGATTCGCGTTAAGTACATCCACTAAAGTTAACTGTCGCACTTTGTCGTCGTTATAGCTCGCTTGCAGTTGACCCCGTGACCTTCAATGTGTCTCCGTTTGTGGAAGAGACCTTTCGAAGTACTTGTAAGTAAGAGATCTCATTACCGCTCGTTTTATTTTATAGTTGTGTCGTGTCTGAGTAAATGAGACCATTTTGTTGTTTGAAGTAAGTAATTACTTACTTGTTCTTATAAATATTTCTGTACAAATTGTGTAGAGGCAATCTATACAGATTTTAGAACTGGTACTTATTGATATCTGGTAGGTATATACAAAATGTTAAGATTACAAGATTTTTTAGTAGAAGCGGCTTCATATCTTGCTTAACTGGCAGAAGGGAGTACAAGAAGGAGATATTTATTCTATTGATGTGAACCTTAATTATTCGCTACATTTATCAACATCGTAAAATAACTTGGCAACGTTTACCCATCGTAAAACTAAAGTGATCTATTCAGAAAGTCTGATAACAGCAATATTGTGTACAAACATGAGTGCCATCGCAATACACACACGTTAACATTCCCTACTAATATCTTGCTACGCCTAGGGACGCTTCAATATCAAACTAACAGCAGTCCATTTGTGAAGAGCATTCAGCAAATTGTTTCCTTTCCGCTGTTATCTACAAGATACGCAACTTGCTAAACGATAGGGTTGTAACGTACGAGTATAGTTATTGATGTAGATACCGAGGAGACGTCACAGGAAACTGTTCTAACTTGGGGTGAACGGTAAACAAACTAGCAATGTTTTTTTACGGTGGCATTTATTTTTTAACGCTGCTGTGTCTGCATGGTGCTTGATAAGGGTTTTCTTTGGGGATGTAAGTTAGTCAGACATGTGAAAGACATTTCATTTAAGTAGGTAATATTTCCAACATTTAATATCATAAGTAAGAATGCAATGTTCATATTTGGAGCAACAACACATGCTGGCATAAAAGCGTTCACAAAATCCAAGCTCACACAAAACAAGTCATCTATATCATGGTATCATAATTAATCCCTCTACAATTCGCCATAAAACAGCAGACAGTATAATTATCATTAATTTCAACCGGCCTGAAGCCAATCTTTCATATTATGCCACACCGGACCGAGGCCCTAGCACGAACGCGCGAAGAAAACATATCGTAAATCCAAAAGATTTTTGAATCGTAAATCCTATAGCAATATTTTGAACAAACAGAATTAGCATCGCCCATAGTTTTTATTTTTGTTTAGTCTACTGTCTGTCTACTATCCCACTGTTGGGCAAAGGCCTCTCACAAGTCAAACAAGAGCTCTTGTTCCACAGCTGATATTTATAAAGTTTAAAAACTAAGCATGTGCGAAGCGAGGTAAATCGTTCGTACGTGTGCTCTTGCTAGGTTCACGGTACCGAGCCGCGGTACCGCGTGTCACAGGGCCCATCTGTCATTGTCCTGACTTCCGCCGCCCGCGAGCCGCCAGGCCAAAGGGACGCCATTTCCTCCCCTTTGTGATCACGTAATGTATGGTGTTTACCATTTGTGTGAGCCTTTGTATTCCAGCCAAAATAAAGTTGATATATTTCTGCGTAATAGCCATAGACTTGCCTCCTAAATAACATACAACTTATGATATTATCGTACTTCTCATTTTGTCTGTTGACGGAGAAATTCACCAATGAAACTGAACGGGATCCGCACTTGTAAACTGCGTTCTAGACCTATTAGTTTGATAATTGTTATGGAATATTGACACTGACAGCTCTTGAACAGCATTCCGATGTGCTGATCACGTTCAGTTTTATGGCTGATTCGCTCTAAGAAGCATTACATATTATTATCCGTTGTGTTTTCACTACGTTAGTAAGTGAGAGGCATATACTGTTCAACAGTGAAAGTTTACGTACGGACAAGAAGCTCACATCATACTATGACTACAGCTTCAACAAACTCTCTGAAGGAAATAGGTTTGCGAGAGCTCCTATCTAAATCAGAATCTCTATAAAGATATCGACAATAGGTTCCCTAAGATCGACTGAAGCGTATGTAGCGAAAACAACCTAACGTAAGTTCACGACCTCGTCGTAAAATGTAGCGTCTGATCGAACAAATTGATATTATAATTTGATTAAATAACGTAAATCAATATTATGGGACATTCATTGGAGTCAATTACGTGATCAGATTCTTGCTTACAGAGAAATTACCGACGTCTACGTCTATGTTTATGTTATGTGGGCTATAAATAGATTTATGCGATGTAGACTATTTATTTATCGATTTTCTACACTCAACAGCCACCATATTATATTTTACTTGGACCTGGTTTCACTTAATATAATTAAACGTGTGTATTTAAAACAACATTATGTCTCTGTCAAACGATTGCCAGAAATAGAACGATGTTTTAAATACGTTTAGAGTTATAAATATTCAGTAATGTGTGGCTCTAGCGGGTCATAGTTACATTCAGCAAGAGACCCCTTTACACTTAGGTACGCCCTTTTGCATGTGGCTTAGAGCGTACAGAACCGTATAGGGAAAAGCCCTGCCCCGAATATGCACTGCACTGAAGGTTTCCCTTTCCCCACCAACATCTTCAAACGTTCTCTAATTCTCGTAGGATTTCTTTCATGCGCTTTTTTTATTTAATAATTGAGTGACTATTGAAGGCAGACTAATGACTCTCCACAAAAGTGGATGTTGCAATTATACTAAATTATACTACCTATATAATTTTGCCATAACTGTTCTATTGAAACCATTTTCAAATATTCAGTTAGTTACCATTGAGTAATACATTCAAATGCTCGTAGCTCGCAATAGCGCGGTTCTGTGCCGCGGTATAAAATAGCCAGCAGCGTTGAAAATGTGTATATTTACCTTCTACCATTGCGCTGCAATTATACTACCCGCAGGCCACAGCCCTTTGCACACTGGTCACTGCCCACTGCTCGAAATCACTGGCCATTACTACGAGTATTTAATAGTGAAATGAATAGAGCGCCAACTTTGATTTAGCTTTCGTCGAATAATACTGATTTACTTATACGAGTTTCGTGGTTTCAAAGTTACGTGGTGTGTTTATTTAAATTAAATTTAGCGAGTAGTATTCCAGATACACATTGTTTGAATTTGAGACTGAGCTGATACAAGTTACTAATGGGTGGTGTACATTAAAATATGCATTAATTGTTACATTATCACGTTACTTAGTTTTTCATTGTGAAGTGAACGTCCAGTTACTTAACTCGCTTCTTAACAAATTAAGTCTAATTCAGGCCTTTTTATTTTGATACGTGGACATTAAAGGTTAAATATGGGCACATCCATTGTAGAGCGACTGTCACACAAGTGCGAGTGACGGAGACGACGGTCTACACATAAAAGCATATTCCAATACTGAATGTGACATATTACGGCTGTGTCCAGTGTACACAGTTGGTCAACTAAATAATTCAATGGCCAATTCAAACTCTGGGAAACTGTTTCAGTGAGATACGTCGCGGTAGAGGGACTGAAATAACAAAACAATAATCCCCAAAGTCCTGCTGTACCTTCGATGGATAGTTTGAAACAATAACACGTCGTGGGTGCGATATGTGAGACGTAGTAGCAGCGGTATCGCACAACCGGCGCGAGCCGCATACGGTCCGGCGGGCGGAACCGGATACCGAGCCGCAACTATCGTTGGGGAACTAGTACGAACCGGGCATCAAATGTAATATGCAGAAGGTAATCATTGGCAAGGAAATTGGTACTGCGATTGTACCAATATCTATAAATTTGTGATCGTCATCTGTTAAGTTTTGGGGCCACGAGTTATTTTACGCTTGCTTTGAAAATTGGAAATTATATTGCAGAATATTACATTCGTCAAAAAATGCTTAAAAATACGCGATTCGGAAACCGCTCGTGACGGAGCGAGGCGAGTGTTTTGACGCCTGTATGTGACACTCCAACATGCCAAACTGTTACATAACTTGCGAACCGAATTAAATTCGCTTCAAAATCAGTCATTAGATGTTGCGCTCAAGTTAATTATAGTTGTATTAACAGTGTTGTGGCCCTTCTGTTTCTGAGTTTCCGCGCTCAAGAAATGTCTTTCGATATATCTGCTATTTTTCTTTTCAGCCATTGCAAAAGTTGAACCGAGTAAGAAAATTGAACATTTATAGGAAAAGACAGTGACTTTAAAGTTTGCTACAAATGCAGGTATCGTTCAGTTAAAGTTATATTTTGTTTTCAAACATTTCCTGTCGCAAACAATATTGAAATATCCAACCAATACTGTCTACAAGAGTGCCAATTCTGGACACTACAACCGATGAAACTGGACAAAGCGAACAATAGATTTGGATCGTAAAATATGTGGGGGGCGGTCCGATAAGGGTAACTAATGGGCACGGTTTAGGCCGCAGTTCAAGTTCTATCAATATCACTTAGTATATAGGCGAGTACTTTAAGTACATTAATCACCAGCCAATACACCCGTGGAGAACGTGACTATATCGGCGAACGTAAATCTTGTAGGTACTGGGAATTCTAAACGGAATATTACAGTTTTTGGTCAGCTTTAAATCGTGGCATTCGTGGCTTAGCTCTCGTCGTCGAGATAAATAATATATCTAACTCACTACATCACTCTACAGCCTGTAAACTATCTGTATTTTGAATAATATTTCATTAACAATTTATCCGTTGCTGTGTCAAAGAATAACAAACCAATAAGTACAATTAGAACTATTCCGCTGGAGCCATTACTATCAAAACACACACAGATGATAGAACCTACATGGACAGCACATAACTTTTTTTTTTTTTATTGTTACTAACACGAAAAATCCACAGGGTCGTACAGGGTTGCGTAGCACCAAACGATATAATAAAAATATTTTGAAGGCTCATTCATATTATGTTGCATTGTATTACATTCAACAGCAAAACTAAAATTGTTTTTCATAGTATATTAATGAAAAACAAAGTTACTGCTGCAGTTTGATGAAAAGTCCCCTATCTCAAAAACAAATCTTATTCAAAACTATTTTCGTTGAAAGTTTTGTCTACGTTCTACAATCTTAAATTTTTTCAAAATTTTTCTCCTCTTACTTTAGAACATGGACACACATTTTACCTCTTTGGAAGTGTATATCTTTCAAACGATGGACTTTGAGAAAAAATGGTTTTAGAAACCTCGATGTCATTTTTAAAGACCTATCTATAGACACCCCGCACATATAGGTCCAATGAAAAAAATTTTTTTAGTTCCACTTCCATGTATATAAATAAAAATACATGGAACTGGAACTAAAACATTTTTTTCCTTAATTAATTAATCTTATTTTTGTAATGAAATCGTAAAGTGGTTCACAGAATACATCTACCTACTAAGTTTCACCAATAAAATTTTCGGATGCCAATATTGCCCGGGAGATAATTAATTCACATGCCGTGGAACACCGATCACTATGTCGTTCGCAAAAGCATTGCTGTAATCCATGCTGTTCAGAAACACGTACGTAATCCCTCCATTCAGTACGCGTAGCTTTAGAAATACGACTCCTTTCAAATTCATATTCAGTGAGATTCAGATACTTGAAGATCTATCTGCCAGTCTTGTAGAAAGAAGGATTACATTATTTTATACTACGAATGTGTGATCGTTTACGTGCGAAGACATTTTCTTAGATCACCTTCAAATTAGAGGCGTGAAGAAGCACTGCAGTGGCGCCACTGCGGTGCGCTAGACGCACCACTACTAACTTTGATGCAATATTTAGAAGCCTTGCTAGACAGTTGCAGCACCACTACCGTGACACGCGCACGTGATTTTTGCATAGTGCAGTTATTAATTTTATCGTTACACGCACTTCTATTTATTTTCTATCCTTCTTCTGTAGAAATTATGTTTCTGAAGGAGCTGTCTTCTCGTTGAATTTATAACCGACTATAAATAACTCGGTAAACTTGTTTTGTTAATTCTTAAGTAATTTTTGAATATTTGATCACTATATTGGCGTATCTTATAAAATTCACCATAAATATTTTTACAGAATAAAGATAATATTTATTTATTAAGGAACGTTTTCTATTATGTACTCATTTCTTGACTTTTTTTCTTTCGCTATAATAAAATCAACAAGAGTAATGCTGCTTCTTCGTCAGAATCCATCGCGTAACTGGGTCTTGGGACAAACATCACTAAACTACTAAAGCGTTACAGACGCGCGCCTACTAATTGCGCCACAGTCGAGCCACTGAAGCGCTTCTCTACGGTAGCACCACTGCAACGCTTCTTCACGCTTCAAATTTGAAGGCGCCCTTAGTGTTCGAAAGCATAATTTCATATTCAGTTAAATTCGTATTGTATTATTATTTGCTTAAAACGTGGAACGTCCTTCTAAAACGTTATCGAAAGTAGGTAGCATTAAAATTTTATTGGATGGATACTCAACATTTTAGAACATCACCTTGTTAAACAATATCCTCGAGAAGACAGTTAAATTTTATACGCTTTAAAACATTTTGTAGATACACAGCAACAGAAAATCTTCTTTCAACATTGGTACATACCTAAGCAATTTATAGTGAGCTGTTTTGAATAATTTAGTAAGAGTAAAATGTGTCTTGTTGTACGTGACAGTACGTTTACGAATACTGCCGAGGTGACTCGGGATTTCTTTGTGAAAGAATTCTTTAAACCTGACCTAGAAATACTGAACGGCACACGTAAGTGCGTACTTCTTTATTCGTGCTTAAAATGCCGTTTCTGCTTTAGTTGAAGGTATTATGCAGGGTTCCGCACCTCGAGGGCGCCAAAGGGACCTTATTACTATGCTTACGATGTCTGTATGTCGGTTGTGAGGTTGTTTCTCAGATTGCCCGTGGATATTTTCAAAAATTTTGTTGCTAAGGCATGAATTAAGTGGTAGTTTAAGTAGTTTAGAGCATGTATAGGCCTGGTTTCTTTGTTACCTATGGTATTTACTTTGAGCCGGTAAAGATATTCTACTGTCCTTCCTAAAATCTAATCATCATCTGCCTAGCCTTTTCCCAACTATGTTGGGGTCGGTTTCCAGTCTAACCGGATAGCAACCGGCAGCTGAATATCCGTATTTTACATGGAGCGACAGCCTATCTGACCTCCACAACCCAGTTAGTACTGGGTAATACGATATCCCTAGGTAAGACTGTTTGTCAGACTTTGTGGGCCACTGACTACCTGTAACGACTGTCAAAATCGTATCCTCCCTAAAATCTATTCAAAAACTCAAACTCAAAGCATTTATTTCAATTAGATCATAACAGGCACTTTTGAATGTCAGAAAAACAAAGAAGGCGATGCTACAGTCACAGACAAAAGGCAAATAACTTGTGAAACCCTATAGCAAAGCTTAAGCTTACGTTGTTCCGACTACTGGGACACTTTCCCCTGTAATGAGAGAGAGTAAAGGGCTGGTTGATGTCTTCGTTTTTAGGGTTCCGTACCTCAGTCGCAAAAACGGAACCCTTATAGGATCACTTTGTTGTTCGCCTGTCTGTCCGTCTGTCAAGATTCTTTTTGTCAGGAACGCGTAGAGGTATCAAACGGAATTAATATTAAATACTCAAGTCTGCTACTCCTTAGAGCCGTGAAAAAATCAAACTTGTAAGTCAACGCGATCAAAAGATATGACCGTTTAAGTCGCATATTTTGTGATTTCACAAGGGAATTAAAACCTTAGGGTACTTCCCGTCGACCTAGAATCATGAAATTTCAAACAGCGCATGTAAATCAAATATCTGAAATCTGTAAGCATGTACTTTAATAAATAAATATCCGTAAGTTTGTACGTAACCCCTGGTGCGTTCCAACTCGCAGTTGGCCGGTTTTTTTAACGTTGAATAGCTGTATGTAATTCAACAATCGATACGGATCTAAACTCGCAACAAAAGCAATCATTTATCATAATCATTACGGTATCGCGTCGGAGCCCAGTTATTACCAATAATCCCTGTATGCCTCGGAATACTTTTTCTTTAACTTTGATGAGAAAACTACGACCCATTGATAAAGTTAGCGAGCCTGTAATACGACTTGTAACTTCGCACTACACCGACAAGAATACATGATATGACATAATATATATGTACATAATAAATGTATAGCCAGCAGTATGTACACCAGTTCACAAGAGTACAGCCTGTAATCATGTAAAAGTTCTCCTTTGCCAAAAGTTTAATCTTTCTTACATACATAAGTTGGGAATTTGGGCTGGTAGCTAATTGTTTTCTATATGATAAGTAGATAAAAACTGTTACGCGATTCTTCTTAGAAATTATAATATCTTTATCAAGAACGTTGTATCGTAACCGAAATAAATATTATTTTGAATAATTTTATTGTAAATTATTCATCATATACGAAAATTGATTTGATTGATTACTTATAAGTAGGCGAAATGAAAGTAATACTACAACAGTTATTTTCGGCACAAGTATTTATATTCTTTTGATAAATGTAACATTATGGGACGCTGCCAAAGCTAAGTATTTCTTATTTATCCACTTTGTCCCCAAGTGAAATCTATTATGAATATCCAGTGACCTATCCCTAACAAAATGTAATCAACCTTAAAATACTTGGGATTCACTGAGCTTAGGATCTTATCTACAACGACTTTCCTTTATCCATAATAATTATTTTTCCACGAACTGTGACTGTAATGAAACAGCTGTCTCGACATTTCATTAGGTAATAAAAGAAAAGGTAAAAATATTCACGAAAGAAAAAACTTAGAAGTCAAATTACGCGGCAGTCTATTCTGGTACTCATCTGTGTTATTAAAGATTCAGGTTCCAACTCCTAGAGGCTGCAATAATTATGTTGTTCCTTGAGAAGTTAAGATCACTAAGTGAGAATACGTTAGCTCTTTATTTACAGGAAAGTTTATTTTTAACTAGAAACTTAAGCTTCTTAATTAAGCATTTTAAACGAACAGACCTGTATTTTTACGATCTATATTTCGAACAATGTTTTAAGAGCGTTTACGACTTATGGCATTTCGTACAAACTTTCAAGTCCTTTTTTTCGAAATGACCGGATCGATTTTAATGGAGATACATAGGTCTAAAAAGTTATCAGAGAACATTTTTGAAAAATAGTGCTGCTGCTAAATTAGACCGATTTTAGGTTTTCTATAGAAATTCTTCTAATAAATTATGATTTTTTTTTAAAAACATTTCGAAAATGTTCTCTGATAACTTTTTCGACGTATGTATCCTGCTTATGCGTATGAAGTTTCATTAAAATTGGCTCAGTCATTTTGAAAAAAAAAGGGACTTGTAAGTTTGTATGAAATGCCGTAAGTCGTAAACGCTCTTAAAACTTCTGCGGAATAACACAAGGAAAATGTTCCCAGTTGCAACCAAGTTAATAATCTAACACGTTACAGTTCCTGAGTGAAGTTAAAAGGTCTAGCTGTAGTGTAGCTAAAGAGAATAGTTAACTCGCACAAACTTGGCTCTCAATGTAAAGTGGTGGGGGCCCACGGGAACGAGATTAAACAATCAAAGTGGGGAGTTTTTCGCTGAGGCTGCGGATTCAAGATGGCGGAAAGAGTGGCTCTTGCATTATTTTGTGCAGAAAGAATCTTTTTATTTAATTTCTTTTTCTTGGCAGGAAGATTTTATTGTTTGTACTAACGTTTTTATTCCTTTTCGAAATAAGAATCTGCGGAGCATGAATATGCATAGGTGAATATGCAAAGACTGCTTTTTTATGGTAGTCTTTGTTACAGACATACAGATATGCCATTAGATAGCAGTTGTCTGTTGTTTATAGGATCCTGTTGCCGAATGGCAAAAAAACGGAACCCTTATTAAAATTATATTAGATTCGTCCTGTCCGTCTGTTACAACTATTTTACTACGAGACTGTTAGCACTATACGATAAAGACATCTATAACCGCTACACAAAAGTCAATAAAAATTATGAAAAAAATTGGGGTGGTCCTCCACACATTTGAAAAAAGAATTTTCTACGGGTGTGGTAACTTTGTTTCTACCGACAGCTTTTTAAAAAATATACCGAGGTTACTAAAATATTTTTCTTCTTAGGCAATTGATGAGACATTCACATATAAAGCCGTAAACATTGTGTCCACTCATTCTAATTTTTTAATTAAGTAGAGTCCGAAATAATGTGGGTTTGCAGAACGTAAAAAGGACTTTTAACGGAAAGTGGTTTCAAATGTGCTTTTTGTTTATTTCATTTTATCGGTCCACCAAACATGTGGCACCATAAATTGCAAAAAAAATATATACATTTTTCGAGAAACTGTAGCTTTAACTTTATTTTTAATTAACATTCTGTAAAAAAAAATTTAGTTTTTATGTCGAATGTCAATTGACATGAATGAGCGTTAAAAATATTGCCATCAAATTGGCCGGTTTTTTTTAAATAACTAAAATATTTTCTCTGGCGCCCTACACTTACCTTTTGGCAATTATTTAATAAACACGAGTAAAATAACTTTTCCTCAACTGTTTCTGACATTTTTCTACTTATCATCTTGTACAAGCGTCGCCCTCTATCTTGTACGGAGATAAAAAGTTTGTTAGAACCGAAATGTGTTTGGAGGACATGTAGGTTGGGTAGTTGCTAACTTTGGAGCAACCCTAAGACGAAGCCTTTGCGTTTTCTTCTTGTTTCTGGAAAAGTCCGCTAGATGGCGATGAACCAAACATTAATGAGTCAACATTTTCATTCGAAAACATCCAATTTAGTCACTCTGATAGATTTCAAAAAGAATTCATGTTATTTTTAATTACCAGTACTTAGCCAGTTGCTAATTAGATGGCACCAAACGATTTCTTACATATTTTGATACTAATGTTTGTGTTATAGTCAGATAAATAATTAGATTTGTTTCTTTTCCACATAAATGGCTTGGAAACAATCACAAAATAAGTTTGTCGATTCTCTGTTTAAGTAACCACTAACGCAGTAACTCAAACTAGCAAGATATTTCATAGCTGTGAAACCACTGTGACTTTGTGCCAAATTAAATTTAAGATAGTGTCAGTTTAAGTTTATTTATGTGTGTGTAAGTTAAGAAAACTATTTTGTTGAATGCACCCGCTTCGGGCGGGGGATACGCAGGGAGAATAATCTATAAAATTATTCACAAATTGATCGGATGATCTATTTGTAGTCAAACAAGTTGTCTCGCTTTTCTCACAAGTTACAATATTCTCAGAAACTTTAAAACTTTTAATTGAATTAATATCTTAATTCTCTCTTCATCCATAATTTCCTTCGTTTTGCTTTCTCGGCTAATTTTCATTCGATCTTTGTTCTTGTTGAAACTTATTCAATACTTGTAATAAGATTATTCTTCGTAGAACAGATGGTTAGTTCAAGTCTTGTTATCATTTTGGTTGAATTATACTGTGATGTGGAAATTATTACGATACCCTGTGAAGTTTAAGTTAAACCGTAACAAACAAACCCAGCCTTATCATTAGGAACTCTGAATGTTTACATAAACATTCAGACTTCACAGACAGTCTTGTCAGAAGTTTTTATTTGCATTATCTATTTAATTATCTCAGTAAATTACCGGCATTTTTTGCATAAAACTTGACTGGACTGGAAAACTTACTTTCAAAACTAATTAAGGTAGGTCATAAGATCAAGCTTTCTTTTATAAACATTGAATAAGGAAACCTTTAGAGCTATACAAAGCTACAACAAGAAAAGCTTCACGCCAAACAGCGCCCGATAGCCGATAGTGCCCTTGTCAATCTTACCGACAGGGGTTAAATATATCAAAGAGCCCTCGAATATTACAACATTCTACAGCTACACCCTTCCATACAAAATTACTTTGTTTCGTTCGTAGAAAAAAAAAAATAGATATTATTTATTTTCTAAAATCGTTTTGGGTGGATGTTCTCGCATTTGGTCTGGTATAAACTTCTGGAATATCTATTTAGTGTAGCTATTTTCACATAATTCTGGCTATCCTGCGGTCACACAAACTCGCGATAAAATATGTAATGCGGCTCGCTGGCTAGGGGTAGTAGATTTATTTTGTGTGTGATTATTTTGTAAAGCGCCAGTGTGCAGTGCGTTGTCAAATGCGGTGGCGCATCGCCGAGCTGGACGTGTTGTACCGGTTTTGTAAGTTACGGATGAGTGTTTGTGTGTCATAGTGTAGCTTGGGAGAGGCCTTCGGCTAGCAGTGAAGTTGGTAGAGTAATTTACATTTTATTGCAGGTATTATTTAGGCGTTTTTGAGGCACCACTCCGCTATAACCTCTAGCCGCAAAACAAATGATCCGTAGCAAAACTTTCCGTCTACATCCTGCGTGGGCAGCATGATTGTGTGCAAAACACTGTGTGGCCAAGTCATGGCTTTATTGTGTTCCACAAGCAGAGCAGTTATTTCTCTTCATTTTAAATCGAGATTTTTTTCCTGTCTCGGTTATCAATGAAACTAAATCACTCAATAGAATGCGCCGGATAGTTTTTCTCAGATGATTTCACTGAGGTAAGTTACTGATTAATAAATAAACAGTGCGGTCTGCAAGCGGACTTTTTTCTTTTATGTTACTTTCTTACTTCTATTGTTGAAAACATAATGGTCTATGCAAAGTAGTCCCACAGTCCATTGGCAAAGGCACATTGATCGATGACTCCAATTTGTATATAAGAGGGAATACATACGAAGGTGATGCATTACCTTTGGAGGAGATGTCATTGTGGTGACATCGATCACCATCATTCTTTTGTAAGAAATAATCCCTTTTACTCAGTAATGAAATATCGACTAAAAGTTGAAATGAAGAGAGATTGATTTCGACAATATTTCTGAAGTCATTGTTACTTTTGAAACCTCTCGAGATCGATTGACAGTCAATATTGTTTAAATGGACGACATCTTTATAAACCCGAGGACTAATAACCATCGATATCGTGCTAGTTTAAATAATGTAGGTACTTAAAAAGGTAAAGTCCTCAGTATTTCTGAAAGATTCTTAGTAGTTATATTGACATTGTCAGAACTTCTTTGCGACACCTGTTACTCACCGAACTATCATGTAAACATCATCATTATCTGTCTAATCATTTCCGAACTACGTTGGGGTCGGCTTCCAGTCTAACCGGATGCAGCTAAATACCAGTATTTTACATAGAGCGACTGCCCATATGACCTTCTAAACCTCTATTTAGAAAACATTTAGATTGAAATACGTCTATACCTACGAAAGCAAAAATAGTATGAAATGGAAAACAACATGTTTATTTATTATCAGCCTAATGTTCATTTCATAGAGAATGTCTTAATTGAAACGTTGAATATTGCAACAACGATGAGTTTGCAACCGCAAAGGTCTATTTGTTTTGAACTCGACTTAGCTGAGGCGTGAATGGTAAATCTAGTTCAAATTATAAAGTTTTCTTCACTTAGATAATAAATGAGTTACAAAACTCGTTACGGACTAGAATTGTTGATTGTTTTCAGAACTTAGCAATATAAAAGGTCAAGATATTTAAACTTTGACAAAGCTATTACTATTATTTTTGCAGCGTGTGATTTTCACATAAAATTAAGGTTCTGATCCACAGAAACCCATGGCTAGACCTATCCCGTGTATTTAGAATTCGTCTTAATGAAAATGTAGGCAGGCGCGACTCAGGGCCGCTGCTCATAGATGCGTGTCTGGTAAACAAATGAATCGCGCATCTGACGTGACAAAACTTGTACTGTCACACCGCAAGCGCCATGATCGCGGGTTGACTGGAGAATGCGGGTGGATGGAAAATAAATTGTTAAGAGCAGACAAATCTTTCGCAATAAGGACTCCACTAAACCTAGTGATACTGTGAGTGTGTTTTGCCGTGACTTTTAGTGCGGGTAGCAAAAGACAAAGAAAGAGGGTAGATAGATTTGTCTGCTCTTAACAATTTATTTTCCATCCACCCGCATTCTCCAGTCAACCCGCGATCATGGCGCTTGCAACAGCGCCGAAATATCGGGAGCTCAAAATAATGAACAATCATGGAAGATATCCCGTAAGTGACAGTACAAGTTTAGTTGTAAACCGTGAAAGTTTAAAACACTGTCTGACGTGACAAGTCCCACTGTGCACATCCTAGTAGCAGTGGACGATTGAATTTAAGCTCTATTTGGATTGCTTAAATAAATTCCGCTTTCTAGAAATGAAAATGTCGAGTAGCGAGTGAGCGTGTAGAATTGAGATAGAATTTTACTGTAAAGTACTCAAACTCTCCCATAAACAAAGTTATAAAGTTACGAGAACTGAAAACCGGTCTTCTACCGTTTCGAAGAATTATCCTCCACTCAAATTTCCCTGAGCGTTCCAAAGTTTAGTTTAGGAAACCTGTAGAATGCACAGCAAACAAACGCATAAGGATAATCCTAAATTCAATTTCCAGCTATAGTTTTCTTAGTTCTATAAAAATCTGTTCTGGAAAATATCAAGCAGAATATAAAAGGTAAAGGTAGGTATCTGTTGTGTGTACTCGTTATAAGAAATGAGCTTCTGGGAACTGAAAATTGCAACTTCGTTCTCAATTTGGATAATTTTGTTTTGTACAATGTGAAACACATTCGTATATCACATTTTCTGTGAAATAAACGAACGTGAATCGGAAGACGTTGAAGGTCTCCCACTGGGTGGACCGATGACCTGGTGAAGTTCGTTGCGGGGATCCGCTGGATGCGAGACGCACGGGCCCGGTCAATGTAGCGACAAATGGGGGAGGCCTATGTCCTGCAATGGATGTCTTTCGGCTGAAATGATGATGATGAAACGAACGAGTGAACATTTCCCGTGCGGTGGGTAGAGACTAAATAAGTCCACCTGCTACGGTCCTTACAGTCTATATACGTTCACTTACATACATTTGGTCATAAACATACTCCGGTTGCGAGTACTGAGCACCTGGCTATTCTGAAGTACATCACCAATTAGGTCAGTGTATGTGCTTCAAGGGCGTCCCCTCCCCGCGATTCCACTCATGTCTTCCTTTTAAACTTTTGTAAAAAGATGTAAGATGAAATCTTACATCGTCTTTTTACATTTTTGTTAGTACCTTCACTTATAAGCTACTAACTAAGCTTTTCAAAATACTGAAAATGAATTCAGTAAAGTGATTTAGATGATAACATTGAGTAATTAGTTGCTCGCCTCGAACATAATTAGGTCAGCGATGGATTTCCAATTTATTCGTTGAATTTTTATTAGAGCACAAATTTATGGAATGTATAATTAATTTAATTGCTAGATTAATATTGAGCTTCATACACATTCCACAGAAAACTGAAACTTAATCAAATATCAACATTGATTAATTTTCAGCTTTCTTTCGAATGTTTATACACAAAGATAATGATAAATTTAAGATGTAATGAAAGAAAAACCTTTGAAACCTATGTAATAAGATTAAAAATAATAAAATACAAATCGACAAAATAATTCAGTGAGCTCTCAATTTGTGAAAATTACATTACTGTGTGCCTTTTGGTGAGACTTTATTATGTGTGACTAATTTTGTTGTACTCCGATTTGAACTTGTTATTTTTACAACGACCTTCAACATTGTGTTATGCTTTTCACTAGTTTATGTCAACACCACTATTTTTTTTTACTTTTCGTCATAGCTATCAAGTATCGACAATTTGTCTAGGGCCTTTGTACAGTCAGTCAATCATTCGTCGTAACGTCGGGCCTACGTGATTATGCGAAAAACACTTTCTCGTACATCACAAAACTGTTAAAAAGCTATTCCTCAAGCCAGCCCTTTGAATCAGTTCGCCGCACGTATTCCATAACTCAGTTCATATTTACGATCTCCACGTAATCACATAAATCGCCCGCCAGAGGGCGCAGGGCGCCACGAGCAGACGCGTTACTTCTACGCGATGTGGCCGCTCGATAATGGGCGCGCAGGCAGCCGGTCCGTTCAGGACAAACATCCGTGAATGATCTGTGGCTATTGTGGAACAGCTGCTATTGTTGGTGTAGATAAGTATATGACGTATCAAGAGACATTGCCAAGGTCGGTTTGTCGAGTCGATTTGTGTGAGTGATCAGCTGTCATCAAGTAAAGCTTTGGCCGTTTTCTAGACGGTCACAGGCCACACCATTGCAATGTGGACATCTGATCTTCACTTTTGGATAATTTTCAAGAAAACTTTTAGTTATAATCTCATACACAAACATAATTATTAAATAAACACAATATAATGGTACACATGCGATATCTGCGCGCCATTACAATTAAGACGAGCGTCGAACTTTACGCGATAGCTCACACAAATCATACTAATTGCGACGATTACAGTAACTTCGCGTAATGGATACTAACTTACACCACAAACCACAGAAACAGAAGGACGGCTCCATACAACGCAACCGGCACACACACACATAGAAGCCCACGAAGACCGATCTCAAATTATGGGAATGTGTCGATATGTGGCCATACTTATCGACATGGCATGAGCCGGTAAGGATGCACAGAACCGGGGAATGTGGCAGAAGAAAGGGGAGGCCTATACCCAGCAGTTGGGTGATTCCTGGCTGATATGATGATGAAAATGATGAGCCGGTAAGACAGAGCTTATGTCCATGCCATATTTAATCAGACGCGTTGTGCTCTTTTTGCTTTGACATAACCTTATTTCTGTCCGCCGTTCAAGCTGGTTCTGTGTGGGTAAGCGTGGACACTTACTGCCGCACTTGCTGGTAGACGCGTGTCTATATGTGCGATCGTTTCTTCTTATGTGAAGCTGGTCTTCTGTATCTTTATATCAAGTGGTCTCACACGCTCGGTCTACGTGGTAGGTACATCGTGAGGAGATAATGATTCTCATTGGTCTTGTAAACCTAAACAACGATTCGATAATAAGTTGGGAATATAATCCCAACGGCTGTTTCTTGATTATTTTTAGTACTAAATTATGCCTGCCTGTCACTACCGCGCTTGGTATAGTGGTCACAAGCGTGACTGCTGACCGGGAAGTCTTGGGTTCGAATTTGAGTGTGGCGAGCAAAGTGTTTTATAGTTTTTATGTCTACGAATTTCTCATAAACAGCCCGGGGTAGATTCCCTGTGTTTCTATGCTACATACCAGGCCATATATTTTTCTTGACTTTTAAAGAAAAAAGTATTTTTTTTAATAAGGAGAAATTTCCTAAAAGTAAGGAGAGTTTCTCAGTAATAGTTCATGCACAACCTTATATTAGGCAAGTTGGCTCGCTTTCAGCCGTTTAAACACCTGTGTATTGCGAAAGTTTTGCACTTTCTCCTCGGTAGGTAGATAGAAGGTAGGTTGTGTACCAACTTTTAGTTGTTGGTGTGTACTGCAGGTGGGCTGCGGTAACGGGGAAATTGTTGTTAAAATATAAAGGAAAAACTTTTGAATTTGTGTTCCTCGGAATTTTTGCTCGATTAATGTTCCGAGGAACGGCACAACCGTCATAAACGACATGAATACAGCTATTTTAGTCTTAAATAAGGTGGGCGAATAACATACCCCTAATGCTCTAACCTTGTCTGCGCTGTTTTTCAAACGGTACGGGCGGCCCCAATATTCACCACATTTTATAAGTAAAAGCACGTCATAAACTTATACAACATTAGTTTTAGTATATGCGAAACCTGATACACGTGTCTAGTATTTTTATGTAAAGAATCTATGTACATAATTTCAAAACTGGATCATGAAAAATCACAAAGTTATAAGCTTGTTCTCTTACCTAGTTGTCCGCACAAAAAAGCGGTCACCACGCAGCGCGCGCCTCCAGCGTCATCTTGAGCTCATTGATAATAATGATTTGGCAGTAGGTACCTAAATTATTGCGATAGGTACTCAAAGTCGCTCGGTATCCAATTGTTAACTTTTTTTAAATATTTTTGGGAAAAAATATAACATGGTTTAAAAATTATTGGAATCGATTCAGTTACTTATTCTGAGCAAACTATATTCAGGTTTCGCATATTCTAAAAATAATTTTGTCTAAGTTAACTAACGAAGGACTTTTATTTTCATAGAATAATCAAACAAAAAACAGACTTGAATTAATCGCGGGTGGTGGGGGCTGGGTGACAATTTTAGGTCTTCAATATCCAGAGTAAGCTGAAACAAAAAGCTCGAGGAAAGCATTTTACACAGCGTGTACCTGTGGGGACGCGGCAAGTCGTGGCTTTTCCGAGATTGGCACCAAAAGTGTTACATACCAATAACGTTTCTAGCATCTAGCCTTTTTTATTTTTTGGATTAATATACAGTATATCAATACGATATTATTTTAGAAATATATACAACAACAGAATAACAAACAATAAACTGTAATAGAACTGGCAAAATGAGGGAGTATGGGTACAACTCTGCCTAACCCTTCGAGGGTTACAGGTATGATGTGTTTATGTTATTAAAGAAATAACGTCTTGTAGAATATGAGAACTTTGATGTCCAAAAAAATACGATATTCGAACTGTACTAGGATTATTTTAGTTTGCCTAAGTAGAATTTCATGGAACGTTACGTGTCATCAGTTATGAAATTAATGGATCACATTTAATAGCAGCCAGTGGTCGCGGAACATTTAGCTTGTTTTATTTTGTAAGTCCCAGTAGAGGTATAACCTGTAACAAGAAAGTTATTTTTATTCTTTTATTGTAAAAGTAAATCAAGTAAGTACGGTGAACACGTTCGATTTTTCTATTATTTTCATTCCTGCAGTACAAGGCGTTGTACACCTGGTCATAAAACTATCATTATGGCGGTACAGGGCATATTAAACCCTGTAACGTTTAAGAAACTTAAATCCTTTTTTTGGCTTCATGTAAAAAATATATAATTATGATTTTTGAATATTAACAATAATGAATTTATTGACATGTTCGTCAACAAGTTGTTTTGTTTAATAATTATAGCTATAATAAAATAGAGGGTCTTATGCACCCTGTGACGCACTGTATAAGGGAAGGTTTGTGCATATTTTAGGAATGAGAAATAAAAATATCGATTGTTTCATTAAGTTTCAATGTAAGAGAAAACGTGATAGAAACTGAAAAACTACATTAATTAATGTTTTTCATTGAAACAGTCCAAACAGAAGTGTATTTTACATTCCACACATTCAGTAATCATTTTTTAACGATTTATAAGATAAAAATGGCTAGGAATCACTTTGTGGTGGACTCTGAAAGAGAGTAGTATTTTTAATCGCATTGGAAGTAAACTAGCAAGCATAATTTTGAATAGAATTTTTTTTTATCTTTAACTCAGCGGAAATGAAAGGCATCGAATTTGGATTTTTTTTTTTTTTTTATTAATTGATTAATATTTTTTTTACGGTACCTTTTCGTCGGTCTTGACGCCATATCGACACGTTTCTTTCGAACGCAATGCAACAATGGCCGCGTGAAGCTAGCGTGGGGTGCGGTACAAGGTGCGCGTGATACCAGGAGCCTTCGACCTGGTTTCGCACTGTGATGAAATTGTATTTCTTTCATGCGGTACCAGGTGTAAAACATCTGGTACTAATGTAGGTACACTACTGGACTTTATTTTAATAACACTTCTTAGATATACAACATTAATTTTAGTATATGCGAAACCTGAAACACGTGTCTAGTATTTTTATGTAAAGAATCTATGTACGAAATTTCAAAACGGCATCATGAAAAATCACAAAGTTATAAGCTTGTTCTGTTACCTAGTTGTCCGCACAAAAACGTGGTCACCACGCGGCGCGCCCGCACACGCGCCTCCAGCGTCGTCTTGAGCTCATTGATAATACTAATTTGGCAGTAGGTACCTAAATGATTGCGATAAGTACTTAGTATCGCTCGGTGGCCAACTTGTAACTTTTTTTAAAATATTTTTAGGACAAAATATAACATCGCTTAAAAATTATTGGAATCGATTTAGTTACTTATTCTGAACAAACTATATTCAGATTTCGCATATACTAAAAATAATGTTGTATATTCATCTCTTTCCTACACCAAAACAAATTGAAGTTATGCCCTTCGCACGACAGAGAAGTGTATGCTTTTCTTAGCCGCACTTAAAGCGAGATATAGAGCAGATCTTTGGACCTGGTTTCGCACTCAACGTGTGGAACCCAAAGCCGTACAAAAGTGAACGCATACTTATAAACACTGCACAGGAATAGCACTGGGTATTTGACTGGTGGTCCATGAGAGAAATGCGTTCAACGAAAATCCGGTGCCACGAATTTTATTCATCATCATCAGCCTATGCCAGTCCATTGCTGGAAAAAACCTCTCAATCTCACGACATTATGCACGATTTCCGGCAACTGTAATTCAGCTGTGACCAGGCAACCTCCGATGATCATCGCTCCTCCGCAGCCTTAGCCAGCTATGTGACATCTATCAACTCAGACTATCCACAGCTGCCAATACGCCTCTCCCAATCAGCGCTACAACACCACCCCACGCCTGACACATCCAGTCTGTCCCAGCCGGCTGGGGGTCCTTGCTCGCTGAAAAGTTGTCTCCATTCCAGAATACAATCTCCTGAATTTTAAAAATTAAGCACTCGTGTAAAAAGTCCAATCTTACCAGCAATATAAAACAATACGTGAGATTTATATGAAGTGTAACATTCGCAATATTTCAGATTTATTGCAAGCGAGTATAACATAATACATCAAACTAGGATATAACTGAACGTGTTGCAGATTGAAACTAAAATGTCTAGCGAAAGAACGATTGAAATATTGCGCATGTCAGCAATATTCATTTTTCAAAAGCAAAAACGTTTAATGTAAAAAAAGATGGATAGGTACTCCTAAAACTAGTAAACGATGCAGTTTTTCAAATTAATATTTCAAAACAATTAAAGTAACTCTTAAAAGTAAGTTTTTTATTACTATTAGCTACTCAAAACCAGTTCACCATCTATCTTCAAACTATAAAATAGGAAGTTTGTACTGAATAGAGTATTTAAGTCTTCACGTTCCTCTTTACTACCTTGCCAACCTTAAACCCATTCCCAACCATCCATTACTGGAACATCGTAAACTACCCTCGAACGCGGCGTAAGCGGTGCAGTCAACAAGTCGTGTCGTTACTGGGAGCCGCAGATCAACGCGATAGTAATAGATTATTATCGAAGCGTGCGCCCGAACTTAGCCGAACGTGTGCGAGCGAGTGTTGAACAAGTCCCGACGTGTTTACTGCACGTGCAGTGACAGTAGGTAGGGCTGTCATGTGATGAAAATTGGGAAAGCATTTTCTTTAGACTATTTTTACTTTGTGCCTTAACTTAACGTACCTACTTCTTCTTAGCGTGTCGATGGCAATCTAAATTATGTCAGTCCAGAACCGAGCTACTAGTTTGGCGCTTTCGGTAACGTCCATCAGTTTTTTTTTTGACGTACTTTTGCATATACTTGTTTAACGAATATTATTTTGTTTCTCAGACAGAATATTCTGCGATATTTTAATAACTGCACATAACGAATTCATTATAATTATTTGGTTAATAAAAAAATCCGGTCTCAGCAAGGACTCCCATTGGTCATTGGTCCACCTGGTGGGAGGCTTAAGAACGCTGCACCTTCCGGTACACGGTTGCCACTTCAAAACCCTGCTGCCGTCTATCGGCCATCCGTTCTGCGATCAATATCTACTTACTACCACTCAAGTTATGCCTTACAGCACACCTGTTATAACGTAAGACATACTCTAATTACAAAAACTCTGATGGTCAACGGTGATCCTGCCATTTATTTGTTATGTCTTCTTCTGCCATACTTCTCAATTACTCGTCATCATATTAGTCACCTTCTATCAAGCCATATAGGGGCAGAGAAGTAGCGCACGATGTCCGATTATACAAACATGGAGTTGTTTATTTCGTCTTACTGTTCTGGAATATATTGTGGCAGCCCTGAGCTAGTTTATTTGTTTCACACAAACGCGAAGTGATGGCAGCGTGAACAGATTTATTTCTATTATGCTAGAATGTACTATTTACTTCCTTTTGCTTTTCAAGCTATAAAACGTTGGGAACTACAAATACGAAGTCTAGATTTGGTTTAAGCGTGAGTTTGTACTTCTTGTTTTTATTATATACTAGCTGTGCCCGCGGCTTCGCTCACGTGAGCGCACATTATTTTGTCATTGTCAAAGCTTATGAACGAAAGCAAAATATAGACAACCCATGATCTATCCTAGGCTCCAACGGTTAACATCCTTACAAATTAAAAAAAAAAACTTTCAGTTCTGAGAGCTCAATCAGCCGATGGAAAAAATGTGATGGACACAAACGATGGAAACAAAATTGAGAATTTGCAAAAACCATGCAATTTAAAAATACTGCAAACGCTTGAATTTAATGTATTTTGCAATAGAACCAGAAAGTCTATGCGCTTCGAGAATCTTCATGTTTCCGAATTTTTTTTTTTTTATTTTTTTTTAAAAAAGGTGATACATAAGGGACCACCCATAAATTACGTCATACGAATTTTATGATTTTTCCACCGGAGGGGTCAAAATATCCGTCCTTATCAGAAGGTCAATTTTTGTGAGACTCCCGCCTCCCAAGTGTGACGTCACATATTTTGTAATATTACATGCTGCCTGCCGATAGAGTTGGAAATATTTCTTTAATAAGTTTTTCGTTAATAGTTCAATACGTCATAAATTTTATGGCTGGCCCCTAATAGACACGTACTTCCATGGTAGCAGCAGCTAACTGTGACTTCCTGGAGTATCTAAAGTGCCCCTACACCTGCGATTTAGTGGACTTACTGTCAAAATCTCTGCTGAAACCGCGATTAACGTAGCCACCTGGGTGCTAATAATGTGATAAATCATCGATACAAAAGAAGAAGAAGAACATGGGAATTATATTAAATCACATATTTCCGAAAATAGACCATGATTACCGAAGCGGATACTTTTCCAAGGACTCTGATGAACGGGTAAAAAAAAAAGTTGAAGCGTAGACGCAAGTATTACGCAGATCATTGTAACAAATAGTGTTGAAAGCAAGCCATTTGACTATTCACTATATTTATGTTACTACTGACTATTATTAATATTTTGCTCCGAAGTTCAAATGCAAGTGCAATCATGGGCATTTAAACGTTAAGGATATGCCGCGAGTGAAACAATTGCTCTTACGGATATAACTCTTGTTCACTCTTGGGTACCTACCATTATAAATAAGACTGTCTAGTATAAAAAAAATCCTATGTTTCCTGAGTCAAAAATATGTTTAATATACATGAAAAAAAGCATAACAAATAGGTTGCCTGATATCATTAAGTGAAGACTATTTAAAATTGCGACAACCGTGGGGCTTGACCGATTTTACTTAGACAACCGAACGTTATGCCATCGTGTTTGTAATAAAATTACCTATCTGTTCTTTTAATACATATTTTAATAAGAAAATAGATGAGTGGACATATAGTATCAATTTATCTATTTATACCTTACAACTTTGTAGTAGGGACAAAAAGATGACAACCTAACAGATTCTTGGCTTGATTGCTTTGTAGATATTTACTCTAATTCCATTTTGATTTCGTTTGGTTTGAAAAAAAGATTAGTTCCGTTAGTTTTAATAAAGGGTAGCCTTGACTTAACTTTATCAGGCAACCCATTCGCAATGTTAGTTTGTTCATATAAGTATTTTACTCCGTTAACGTAAGTTTTAAATAGCCGTTCTAAGGCTTGTCACTGCCGGATTTTAGCCTTTTCCCACTCGCACAATGTGGACATGATCATTATCTACTAAATTATTAGTATTCGAAGTCATTTCGGTAGGCACATATAAAAATACGAAATCCTGAAAGTCCTGTTTTAATATTCAAACAAAACTATTTTATTTAGTTTGTGTGCGGGCAACATTGGAAAAAGATGACAACTGGTTGAATTTGACAACGTCATTGTCTTATTTTGGTATTGTCCCCATAAAGTTTTTATTTTGTGGGATATTGTTTATCTACCTATTATCTAGGAACTAATCTTATTTAATACATCATTTCACTGGTCATAATGGTGACCAGTGAAATGATGTATGTAATATAGTAAAATCCAAATAATAGTAATTTTATTATTTAAATAAAGTTCAGGTTGAGTTGCTGTAAATTGCTGCAAATCTATACTAATATTATAAAGCTGAAGAGTTTGTTTGTTTGTTTGGTTGAACGCGCTAATCTCAGGAACTACTGGTTCGATTTGAAAAAATATTTTAGTGTTGGATAGCCCATTTATCGAGGAAGGTTATAGGCTATAAAATTTTACGCGGACGAAGGTCGCGGGCAACAGCTAGTAAAATGATATATCTAAGCCGGAGAGGTGATCTGTACCTCAGGACCTTCCTACTTCAGACACCTTTCTCTATTTAAAATTGTGCATATACCAGTGCCTGTTACTTCTGATGTTGAATTAAATAAAGATTTATGATTATGATTAATTTTTTAATACCTATCTACCGACGCCTAATATATAATAATAGCTTTCTCGTATTACTATTTTTTTTTTATTATTTAATTGCTTCGGAAACGAAAACAGATTTTTTAAAAAATTTAATTAAATAATGTTATATTCTCAGCCTTTCCATCATGTCCTACTTTTTACATAAAATGAATGGTCACCTTATTAGAAAGAGACTAAATTAGCGTTAACCTCTCTTTTGGTGGAAATTTTTAATGCAAGCAAGAATTGCAGTTGTACACACGGCGGCACATGAAGCTGTAAAATTCCAGTATAAATTGACCTCGCTTTGTATAGATTTCCTATACAATGAGAGATCCGCATAAACTGGTTTTGTAAAGCTTGACTGGCCGTCGCGTGCGTACGTAGTACTTATTACTTCCGTGCAAAGAGTAAAGACAAAAGGAAAAATAACACAAAATTAGTTTTCAGCCATTCCGAGTGACTACACTACGACTAAAACCTATTTACGTAAATTATTTTTATCATAGAAATCGCGTATGAGGTTACTAACAAAATTTTAAAAGTTAATATCTTTTGCGTCTGTTGGTCGATTTTGATGAAATAAATAATACCCACAACAATGCTTCTTATTTTGTAATATTTAGATTTTGAATACAATGAGGGGTTTTTACGTGATGCGCGCACAAACGAACAGACAAACAGACAAAAATTTAAAAAAAATTTTTCTATTACTTATTTCTCGCACTTTCCAGTGACTTTTTTGCAAAAATCTGTAATGTACAGACACGGAAAGTCTACGATTTTATTATATGTATAGATTAAACTTTTCACCTTAGACATTGCTGATAGCATTGTAATACGATAATACTACCTAGTCTGTAGTTGTACAGGTTGTGGAGGCAAGATATTCAGTCGCTCCATGTATGTAAATCCTGGTATTTACATACATTTAGCTGCAGTTTAGACGGGAAGTCAACTGTAATGATATAAGACACTACTTCCTTTTTTATATTTATACAAATTATTTACATTTTTAAATATTCCTTAAAAAACAATATAAAAAAACATTTAAAAATATAAAAAAAATGTTGCCCACCGGTATCGGAAACAGGGTCCAAGCTACCGGCGGTCAGGGCTCCAGAGAGAGGAACCTCCTAACAATACGAGCCGTGTCTAAGACACTACTATCATTACACATTTTTTTGCCTATTTATCATATTAGAGGCCAGCACAATTTTAATGTGGAAACTCCAAAGAGGTTGTACCTTGCACCTCATGCACTCGCCTTATCTCGTCACATCGCTTTGAAAAACGCTCAAATATTTTAAAATTCATTTTCAGTAGAGGAATGTTTGAGAAGGAACATTATTTAAAAATGCGACTAGACGGGTGCGCTTGAGCCTGATATATGGGGCTCCAGCACGGGGAGCCACTAGAGTGGACTTCCATGTTATTCATCGGGAAGGTAGTGGACACTTATGAACGGGAGTCATAGCTCCCGTTATGATCAAAGTATAATTTTTAAACTATCATGGTCACTAACATTATCATTAACGCTAGAAACAGGCTATTTATCATTATTACTTTTTGTTTTGAGTTCCCAAAATTTCGGCGCTGTTGCAAGCACAATCACGGATAAATAAAAAGTAAACATGATAAATATCCCGTTTCTAGTGTTAATGATAAAGTATAATTTGTTTGAGGTTTCAATTACTGCGTCATTTAAGTTTAGTATGCCGCAAGTCTGCAGTACTACATGGCACTACCAAAATCACCCTCACTGCTACTAGTCTAAGATCCCGCCTTCACTCATGCTTACCGAATGAAAAATATTTTTTAGCAATCTTATTACAAATACTTTGCCTTGTGAAATTAAGTCAAGACTATTAAAGTGCAACAGCTGTGACTCTTGTCCGATTGTACTTGTCAACCTAATACAACCGTGTTTGTAATAAAATTATCTGTAATTTAATATACATTATTTTAAATAGGAAACAGATAAATGCACATACATAGTATCAACTGACCTATTTATACCTGACAACTCTGTAGTCTGTGACAACAAATAGACAACAGCTTCTTGTTACTTATGCTTTGTTTGCATAGTTAATTTTTGACTGTAGAACGGTAAGTTCTACAGTCGCAGTACGTTAGAAGCCACAATGATAGCGGACTGAAGACCATTCTGGCGACATTGCTGCATTGTGGAGCTTACTTACAATTCTACAGAATTTAAATAGAGGTTTTAGCAACTATGAAGAGAAAACATAGGAGGAGCTCGCGACTAAATAATAACAGCCGCACGGATTGGTTATTACCTAGTACCAAATAGATTGTGGAGGTTAACCATTCAGTCGCTCCATGTAAAAATAATGGTATACAGCTGCATCAGGTAAGACCCGAAGCCAACCCCAACATGGTTGGGAAAAGGCTAGGCAGATGGTGATGATGATGATAAAGAGAACACATAGGATTCAGTGAAAATTGAAAATTCGCCTGGAAAGTGTTATAGGGCATCTTCATAGTTGAGTAATTCAAGCACAATTTAGTGAAACACAGGATTGTAGAGCACAGCGCCAGAACGATTGCGGTGCTCCTGACCAAACCATGTCCTGTAGTGTCTAAAGTAGCCAAACACTTCTGAGGATCTCGAAAAGAACACTGATGCCGAGATTCGCGTTTCCGCCTACTGCGTCCTCATTTAATAAAATAATGTTTTACCATCGATTCGATTGGAAAACAACTAAGATTTCATGTCTTTAATTTTATCAGTAGGTAATTTTGCAGAACAGCTGCTATTTAAGGTGTTTATAGCGTCTATTTCATAAAGTGTTCTCAGGCGTGTGTAAAGTGTACGTAGGTATATTAGTTCTATAAGGACACCGTGGGAAAATAAGAGGAATATCACACAACAGAAACGTTGTTACATTGAAAAAGTTTCGCAGTAAACAGTCTTTAGACATTTTTTCAAGGAAAAACACTCTTGCTTACGATTTACAAGAATAGCGAAGCTTTCTAACAAACCGTTTGGAAAACACGTGTAACTCGGTGTAACATTTGACTTTTGAATAAAAATCAAATACATATATTACAAAGTTTTTGAATAAGTTTGATCTCTCATGAAATGCACTGAAATACCAGTTTAGATTCATTATCTGTGTTATATATGAGGACTTCCCCCCGTACCCCTCGACCCCGCCCCAAATATTTAACAGGAGCGAAATGGAAAAATCAAGCCTTTATTATGTGTTTGCTACTGGTTGTTAGTAGCAGTTGTTGTAGGGGTAGAGATTTAACCGGTATCAAACATCGTTGATTTAAAATCGAAAAACAAGTAACGCAAGTTGATCTTTTACATTAAACATTCAGGTGTCTTCTAAAGATGAGGTGACAGATGGAGCAGTGGTTGATTGGTTGTGATTTCATCTCAAGTGATCTGTTTGCGAACCTCTATAAAATTAGATTTTTTATCGATAGGTGACATCACAACCGAATAACCGCCAACAGTTTATCGCATTTTAAGTCAAACGTAGGTTTTTAAAACAGTATATTATTTGGTAACACAACATTTTTTCTTACTTTGAACGAATTCAGATGTATGATTTTATCAAATACTTGATCCAAATACAACAGCACACAATAACCAAACGGCTGACGACGACTGCACGACCGCCGCGTCCTGTCACTACACAGTAACCTCACAGAATCCGGTCGCCGATCATAATTTTCCTCCGTTCAATTGTGGAGGGAGATTGGAACGAAAACACTTGAATCCTCTCAAGACCTCCTCCCCCTCCACCCGCCCTCTGAGTACCGTTTCCGCGAATATTATAGGCGATAGAACGGGTGTGGAAGACAATCGACTTCCGTATGATGAAGGATTACAGATTTTCGTATTGAACTCAGACAACATCACGCCTGAAATCTCCAACGGGACCAAATGACATTTTTTTTAATGTCGGGCACAAAACAAAAGACGTTCAAGTTATAACAAAATACATTTATGTCAATCAAGTTGACATTGAAGATTGCCTTATAATTAATTATCTGTACCCATTTATTATTTAAGGTGTTAGGTTGTAGGTTTATTAAAAAATAACATCACTGTATAGGATCAGCAGCACAAACTGACGAAGCGACATGCTACCTATCCTCAAAAATATAAGTAGACAATATCCTCAAAATTGAGTATAGAGCAACTTTGAACATTCATGAACAGAATTGGTTTGTTAATCAACCTTCTCTCAGTAAGTAACTGTGCTGTCATTCGGCAATCATCGGCAAACGTCGGGAATTCAATAATGTTTCGGTTCACAAGTTATATTAATAATAATTATGTAACTACACGAACAGCGTAGAGTAGAATAAATATTTTAATTTGAGCATTAAAGAAACTATTCAAATACTGTACAGAGAATTACCATAACATAACATTACGCCAGAAGAGTTGGGCAGAGGTGTACCTAATAGTACACTCACATTTCGGCACTTATTTTTAAGTCCCATGTGATAGGGGGACGAGCCTATTTCCGTCAACTGGGCACTAATCCAGACATTGTGGCTGCTACTGACAAATTCCTGGAGAAAAAACTTAATAACACTTTGCCCGACCTGGGAATTGAACCCAGAAATTGCTGCTCAGCAGTAACGCAGGCGATTATATTCCTCTAAAAGGAGCTCCAAATAAAAATATAGATAGACCTAGTAAAAAAAAATCTATTTGGTAAGTTCAGCCTAGTCACAGCGATCTCACAGCAGAGAAAATTTAAGTCCCAGCAGTGGGTACATTATCAGGTGAGTATAGCCTACGTAACTATAATTATGTAATTGTGCAATTTATAAATAACAGTGAACCTTTGATAACATTCTATTTCAAACGCTGCTCATTAGTATCAACTAAAGCTCTTCTTTCAGGTTACAGGAAAAACGTCATCAAACGTAACCTTTTGTTGAACGTCTTTCTTTATACAGTCGCGCAATAACGAAGACTTCCTGTTGCACTATTACTGAGGTTTTGTAAAGGAGTCGTGACTTTTAGCTGAGAAAAAGTTTTAAATAGGTAGTAGAAGATAGATCATTATCTACCTGCAGTAATTATATTATAGGGAGGTATTATCAGTCTATAATCTTTTTCCTCAGAACGATATTATTGTATTTGTTTAGATTAGTCTGGTACAGTATACAACATTATTTTTAGTATATGCGAAACCTGAATATAATTTGTTCAGAATAAGTAACTGAATCGATTCCAATAATTTTTAAACCATGTTATATTTTTTCCAAAAATATTTAAAAAAGTTAAAAGTTGGACACCGAATGACTTTAAGTACCTATCGCAATAATTTAGGTACCTACTGCCAAATTATTATTATCAATGAGCTCAAGACCACGATTTTGTGCGGACAATTAGGTAACAGAACAATCTTATAACTTTGTGATTTTTCATGATATACATGATTATTTACATAAAAATACTAGACACGTGTATCAGGTTTCGCATATACTAAAACTAATGTTGTATAATAGGGCCGACTCTAATTGTTAAATTCCTTTACTAAAAAAATACCAGTTACTTAAAATATATTTATTTAATTAGCCTTAGTCTAAAATAAAGACAATTATTGCATTTAATAAATATTTACAAATAAATTACTACATAGATCGAAGGCACTGGTAACAACATTTACAGAATCCTCTTTGGTTTCCGGTACATTCACTATTTATTTCACACTTGGTTATACTAATTAAAATATATTAACTATTTAAGATGTATTATTATTTTGTTACGACTAGTGCAGCCCTGCAGTGGACTGCACTGTGACATGGGTCACAACTTGATATAGTAGGTGGAGTACAAGAAAATGCTATGCAAGTTTTCCGTTTCCATAACTTAGCACATTTTATTATCATTGAAAGTAATTCAAGGGACAAATTGCTAAATACAATTCCAATTCGACAACACTGTACTCATAATTATTGTAACATACAGTACAATAATATTATAATTTTATTCGTCAAACCGGGAATGTGACAAACTTCAGGCAGTTCTCGACGCAATTTGTCACATTTTAATAAGGCACAGAGCCCTCGAGTCGCGAATATATTAAGTTTTAATTAGGGATATACGCCACTCCTAACTTTTGCGTACATTATAAAATTGAGCAAATATTTTATACGAAAATATTGTGAAGTTTATGAACTGTTAATGATATTCAATTTTTGTGAGAATATAAATTCTGACAACCTATTACATATCTTTGAAAAATCACAGGTTTTCAACTATAGAAAAAGACAACTCCTAAACTATTTTAAACCTTTGTTTCTTCTTTCTAAAACAATAAGTAGTTTTTAAAGTGTGATTTAGTAAGCTAGTTTGTATCATTGACCATTTAATACAATCACATTAAATACGGGGATTAATTTTATGGTAACTTCAAACATTGTTTTAAGCTTTCACGGTTTAAAACTAAACTTATACTGTCACTTACGAGATATCTTTTGTGATTGTTCAACCCGCGATCACGGCGCTTGCAACAGCGTCTAAATATCGGGAGCTCAAAATTATTTACAATCACGCAAGATATCCCGTATGTGAGAGTATAAGTTTATGCTAACTTCTTTCCAAATCTATCACAGGCTAGTTTTATGTCATGTTATTCTACAGTACCTACAGGGTCAAATTAAACTAGCTACCGAAACCTAATCATAACAAGAAGAGGAACAAAGAGTTCCTTAGTCGGGTTGAATATAATTATAATTAAATAATTTAAAACAAACTTACGTCTGCAGTTGAAAAACATGTCCAAAATCAATCATCGCTCAAAAATAATAATTCTAATTCAATTTAACCCTGTTTGATAAACCGAGCTAATTTCTGTACTTATAACATGTTTCAGGTATCATATCACCACTCTCTTCGTTCAGCGAGGTACACTCACCGCGCGTATCACAAAGCTTTCTTCACAAATAATTATTATGACTAGTCCTTACTTAATATTTTATTTATCATCAGAACTTGTGTTCACCGACGTTGTTCTTCGTCTTCTCCGGGTTCTTCTCTTCTGACTTCTTTTCTCCATCTTCTGTAAATACCAGATGAGAAATCAATGAAATGTATTACATCATGTAGAAATCGCGTGGTAACCGTTCAAGCCTGTTTTCCCAATATGTTTAGGCTGCGGTGACCTACTATACAGGGAGGGGCTGTTTTATATCTTCACCACTGCTATCAAGAAGGTGGTACGTTATAAATCATGATGGCATGGTGGCATGGTGGTGGTGATCTTACCAATAGGTTTCGAAGGTTTAGGTTCGTTCCACTCCTGTATGTCTGCGGAGATGAATAGCAGGTAGAACAGGTTCGCCAAGAAGTAGAACCCGACCGAGATGAAGAACACTTTCCGCCAGTCTGTTGCGCTTGTCTGAAATAGAACATTTCATAAGTCATTTATTTGTTACGTCCGTCTTACGAAATAGTTTGTTCCTTAGACTCGAAGGAGAGACACAAGCCGTTTATATTACCGTCTGTAAGCTCCAAGCAATAAGGTTGAGTTTACAGCCGTTAAACCCGGCACGAAACCAGACTCCTAAAAACGACTGATTAAATTCTATTGGAATAATCCAATAGTACTTACTGTCCTTTTAGTTGACCCCTGGACTGATTCAGATACTAAACCAACGAGGATAAAATGGTTATAATAAAAGCATTATTTTGTTCTAAAATACGTTGAAGGACTACAGCATTAGAAGACCTACCTCATCCTCAACAACGAAGGAGACGCTGAGAGGAGCCAGGATCGAGAAGATGGCGCCGATGCCGTTGGTGAAGCCCATCATCGTACTCGCGTGGTTCGGAGACAGGTCGATATGGGATAACTGGAATTAAAACATTTAATTATCACAATTGAAACAAATAATAATGGGGCGAGCCTATTACAACCAACCTGGTGCAAATCCTAACTCTGTGGCTGCTACTAAGAAATTCCTAGTGGAAAAACCAGTACCGTAACACTTAGCCAACCTGAAAATCGGAACTCGGCATTCGCGCTTGGGACAACTAGACCAACATGTCGTTAAATAATATACAATAGATACATTACAGATTTAGGCAAAAATATTTACCGTCTACGGGCAGATTAGCTCTTTACGTTACCATTGTAAACGTTTATCATAAAGGTTTCTCAGATCTAGCTCACAGATATTCAAATTAAGCTTAGTAGCAGGATTAATTGAGCATGATCTGAATTACTTGAAGCCGATATTTATTTAATCTGTACTAAATACTAAAAGTTAAATGAAATAATATAACTAAATCATTAGACAATAGTAAATTATACTAGTAGCCTATTCGGTCCCTCTGAAGGGCAAAAGCCTATTCTCAAATCAAATTAAATCGTTTATTGTTCATTGTCATACAGAGAGAGCATTGGCCACCACGCTTGCTTAAGACTGATTTCAAACAGTAATTGTAAGTCCAGGGTTTGTCTCGATGTTTTTCCATTATAGTAAATCGATAATACTACTCACCATAAATCCGACGTAGTGAGCGCCATTGAGGCCGACAGTGATGGTCAGGATGATGACGGCGAGGGACAAGTTGCCAGCTGGTAGATACGAGAGACCCAGCAGAGCTGCAGCGGGACCCCACAGCGCTAAAAAAGACGATAGGATATTGTTTACGTTCAAGCTTCGCGACGCCAACGGCAACGGCGTTTCTTTTGATTATGCTGTACGTCTGTTACACGAGACTGTTCTCATTGTTCCACTAGCTTCTGCCGGTGGATGTGGGGAACTAACCCACAAACACATTCAAACGGGATAAAAAGTATCCTATTTCGTAACTCAGGTTAAGGCTACCTGAGTGCCAAACATTGACATAAATGTTTAGGCGTACATACAGACACATATTAGAGTATAATTTTCACTTTGGGTTCTCCTTCTTTTCGTACAGTCAGTGGCCACGTTTACAGCAGCGGCAGAGGCGATACTAACTTTGCTTATATTTATAGTATGAATTTCACAGAACTAGATTTTTTTTAAGTGGTCTTGGCATCGTATTCTCAAGCGGCATAGCGAGTTTTAAAAATGATTTCTATGACCACAGTATTCCTTAAATAAACAGATACAGCATTGATCTGTAAAAACTGCTATAACTTTACGACTAGTGTTTATAAATTATAATGTTATAGTTACCGATAGTGTTGAATATTTTCCTGGAAGTGACGAGCCTGATGATTTTCCTATTGACGAGGAATTCAGCCAGCCAACTGAATAAGAAACTCAGGATGTACATAGCCACGTACGGTAGAGCTGATAACATACCGTTCTGAAAAAAAAAGTTAAGGCGTTATTGTTAAGCGTTGTGTGTGTAAGCAGACTAGTTAGCAAGGAAAAGGGAACAGTGTTGCGTAATGTATAGCTATCAATATTTGGCGAATAATTCATGGTTTTTTTTTTTTTTTCTGTGGCATAGTTATGACTCAATTATCTCACCTGCTTGATGTCCACATTTAGAACATTCTTCATGTACGAAGGCAGTTCCGTAAGAAGTGTCCAGAATCCTAAGTTTTGACCGCTGTGAGCCAGCAAGATAGCCCAGAAAGGAAGCGACGTGAGGATGCTCAGCCAAGGAGTCGGCATTTTCTGGAAAATAATAAATTATCATCAAATTGTCACTAGAATAATCTCGAAAGATCAAGAATTAAGCTGCTGTAAAGTTACTTTCTACTGCGGCAGCATCTACAGTCAGTACAGTCTTCACTTCGTATTGGATGTCACACAAAATCCTGCATCGCACAAGTACTATTAGTACTATTAGCGAGATTAACATATTACAGGAACAATACAACCACCGCGTCAGGCAGTAACCTGCCAGATACAACACCGTCGTACCTCTATACTACGAAAGCTAGATGCCTCATTTTTTTTAAACTTACACCATGTCCAAGCTCGTTGGAGCCAGCATTCATCTCGATGTACTTCCTTTCCTTCTTAGAGATCCATCGACTCGTGCCAGGCGTGGAGTCTCCGATGATGATCCACAGAACAGACCAGACGAGGCAAGTGACGCCGGCCACGTAAAAGACGGAGGGCCAGCCCCAGGAGCTGGCGGAGAGGAGGCCTGACGTCAGGAGTTCGATGATGGTGCCGAGTTGAGCACCTGAAAAAAATATGCCATAATCATTTATTAAATAAAATAAATGCACAATAATAGTTTTATTGATAAAAGTAGGTAACAAAGTTTTTGTATTTCAACTCATTGATCACAGTGGCATTGAACTCTAACCATTGGGAATATAAATTGGTCTACATCTATATGTAAAACTGCTCTTTAATAAACTGATTTTTCAAAAATAAATTTGTTTTACAAAGTACTTTTATGCCTTGAGTACAAAATTACTCGAAACTAAGCCTGTGAGTATTGATATGAATTCAATAGTATTTCTAGGGAAATTCGTACAACGATTTAGAAACTAGTTGGTCCTCTCTTTGAAAGTCGAGTCGGGTATTATTTAACCATTTAACTAGAAATTGAATTTATCTTTCGGCCGTGGTCGTTGAGCGGCCTTAAAAGTAGAGGACCTTAAACTCAAGTGGTCACAGCTTTATGCCAATGATACCAGTTAGAAGCAAACATTAAAAACCACCTTTTTGTTATGGTATCTTCTACCCACATCGAGATTTTAAATGAATTCAGATAGACAGATGAACTAATTAATTCATGCTGGTTTAACAGAACATCTCCGACAAATAAGACGGTACGGATGTTTGCTAATTCAATTACTAAATTGCTGCTCTATGGTTCTAAGCATTCGTCTAGGGAAGTCACGGGGAAGTACAAACTTGAATTATACCATTAAAGGTGCGGTTAAACCAGTGCGGACAAGTTGCCAGTGTTGCTCTTGATACCGACTGGACTCAGACAGATGTGTGCCGAAGTATCCGTCCGGTTTGACCGTACCTGAAGAAGGTTCTTGAAATACCTTAGCGTACAATTTTGAAACAAAATAAAGTAGATCCGTGAAATAAAATAATTTTTATCACACTTATGCAAAAATCTGATGATATCTTGGGTACTCACATGTAGGTATCTGTGTATGGCTAAGTGCAATTGCTACAGATTGGGGTAACACCACTTGGGCGACACCCATCACTGGCTACTTTGACATAATACAAGATAGGAACTGGCCGAGCCGTCTGCGCTCGGTGACCGACACCCAGTGACTGAGCACTCCGTGTAGACTGGGGTACAGCAGACCTTGGGTCACTACCTGATATGAGAGAGGAACTGGCCAGCATAGACGAAGGTGCCGAGTCGATTGCGTTTGGTGCCCGGCACCCAATGACCGAGCACTCGCATGTGGACTGAGGTACCGTATACCTTAGGTCAAGATATGAGAGAGGAACTGACCGGCATATACGAAGGTGCCGAGTCGACTGCGTTCGTTAACCGGCACCCAGTGACCCAGCACTCCGTGTAGACTGGGGTACAGCAGACCTTGAGCCAAGCCCATCACGATGCGGCACGCGCAGACCGCCATGTAGTCACCCTGAAAGAAGAGATGATATTCTCACATAATGCAACATGACACCAGTAATCCCCGAAAGGTTAGGCAGACGTGTGATAATAAAATGATAATAAAACAAACAGTGCGCAAATACACAATATGTGCGAAAAAAATAGGTGCACTCTTTCTTCCCTCACATTCAAATGGAGAAAATGTAAAATCATATCAAATCAAGGGTGGAATTATTATTTCTTATTGTCATCGTAAGTATTCGTCCACTCAGCCATCAGACGGTTACTGCTGAATAAATCGTTCTCAAAAATAACGCTTCATGAGAAAAACACTATCACTGCATGATGGATACCTCTTAACCACAGTTGGTACACGTGTCGTACCACTTGGCCTAAAGTGTTTCAACACTATTTGTATAAACACACACAAGTTTAATCATGTATATCAACAGTGATTATACAAGTCTACTAGCATATAAAACAAGTTTAACAACAATACAAAGCACTAAATTCTTTTCTAATCTTACTTTAAGCCACACTATTTTAAATACATATCATTAACCACCCAACATGACATCCAAAAATATCACTAAAAAAAAAACCTTTTTTGCGAAAAATAAAACCGTCTTCAAAAACACAAAAAAGTGAAAAATAACTTTAGCTTCAGAAGTCGGTGAATTTTGTTTCTTTGATTTAGTTTTTTTGTCGCCGACTTCTGAAGCTACAGTTATTTTTCACTTTTTTTGTGTTTTTTATTTTTCCATTTTTAGTTGTAATATCCTATACAATTAATATTTGCTATGCATTTATTTTACATTGTCAACAAAAACAAACAAATCTAGTTGTACTGTACAGATCTGCGTACACCCTCAGAGCATACAGGAGTTATGTTACGATAGTGTGAATACAATAAACATCTAAACGATAGCAGCAACCACGGCAGATTTGCTGTCTATTATTGAAGAGTTCCATTGTATATCTCTGAAGATCAGCATCAGATCTTCAAATTTAAACGGGACCAACGCCGAATAATATTTTACCAAATAAAAAAAAGAATCATTGAAATCGGTTCTCAACTGGTGAAAATGTTGCTGAACGTACACACATAATGCAATAATGCCTACGAGTATGACTGTGCCATGTATACAATTTGGAGAATTCCCTTGATTTCTCCAAGATCCCAACATCAGATCCTGACCCGATGACCATGGGACCACATGGGAATTATACTGTTTCAAACAATGCCCATAAAATTTGAGGGTTGCCCTTAATTTTCCTGGGATCCCATCATCAGATTCTGAATTAGTGGCAATGGGACCACCTCAGGAGTAAAAGCTTTCGTACAAAACAGAATTTTGAAAATCGGTCTACAATTGGCGGAGAAATCAGTGATCATAGGTACATAAAAAAATACATATAGTCGTTGGCGGAGACATCGGTGAACATATGTACAGTGGGGACCATAAGTCCAGTAGCAGTTTCACAAAACGATCGCATCAAAACAAGTCGCACTTTTTTCCATAACAAACATTTTGCACAACTACACGATCTCGTATATCGCACTTTTTCATAATTATCTAGTAAGAAAGAGTGCGATATAGTGATCATTTGCCTTAGTTGCAAGTCAAGCAAGCGTATTTAATTTCAAACTAATCATTATGAGTCTATCTGGCTTAGCGGTTAACGCTATATTTATTATGTCTCGCACGTTGTAGCTTGCATTCGAACCCAAGTGACATTACACTTTTTGTGTTTTAATTATGTATGATACGTTAGACCTGATGAGATATGTTTCTCTAAGTATTAGTTGAACTTATTATTAACAAAAAGGATGAGTTTAATAAAAGAGGTGACATTCCTACGTCACATTCCTACCTGGTAGGAATGTGACGTCACAAAACTCATAAAAGTTTATTAATTTTATAAAGAAATTAAACGAATAAACATTTTTGTTATTATTCAGCACGATATTTTATTTTCTCCTTCCAACACCGAAAAGATAAAATAAAAATCAGTTAATGATGTTAAATAATAATACAATAACTATCTAATATTTAACTTCTTATTAAAAATAAATAAGAAGCATGAATACTTAAATGAACATAAATACCTAACGACTTTCTGCTTAAAATACAAATATATTATTAAGGTTTCAAAGAAAAATAAATTCGAACTTAGACTTCACTGATCGTGAACCCATGTTCAGCCCAAACAGCTACCATCACATGTTAGAACTACGCGAATTTTAGTAATGCAATGCTAAGAACAGGTCACCACTATGACGTGAATTCTAAATGCAACAGAAATATAATACTATTTCGCGTAGTGTGACGACAGTTCATATGTAGGTTATAAAGATTCATGCTACTGGACTTTTGAGCGTTTATTGTACATAAAAAACACATACAATCGAACATAGAACCTCCTCCTTTTGGAAGTCGGTTAAAAAGATAAATACAACATTGTTTCTCTGTGTTTCAATACACGGAACCCCATGCAACGTGGTTGGTCGCTCATGGCGTAAGAAATGAGCGCCATTCCCCCTGACGCGGTGGTAATGACGCCCATCTATAAAGTGCACGAACAAGCGCGTAAGTTAATTGCAGGATTTATTGCGTGTTTGTTTCTGTTGTGAAACTTTTTTCTTCCTTGTTTTAAGGTTTAAGGGGAAAGTTTACATTATTGGATAGGGTTTTTGTAAAAAAAAACCGTAACAACTATGTATATTTATAGTCGTTTTGTTACATAACAATTTTTTTAAATCGGTCTACATTAAGTATGAAAGTGGACGAAGCAAAAAGATTAAGTAAGAACCGGAGCAAGTGGGGTTCTGAAGTTTCTGCCTACATCCATGATGAAAAGGTGTGAGTTGATGTGTGACTACTTACTTTCCATTTTTTTGGTATTATTAAAAACCGAGTTCAAATATAAACTCGCGCAATCGGGTAAAAAGGTTTGTACGTGACGACTAATTATTTAGGTTACATACTCCTATTACAATTAAAATGCAAATGCATGATATTAAAACAAATTATTATTATCCCAGACCGTTTGGAACCTACACGATTTAGTTCGGTAATTAATAACACAATAATGGCTTGAAATAACAATTAGTACCTCATTTGAAAGTAAAGGACTGCTAGCAAGTAATCACCTCTTTTATTAAATATTCTTATTCTATGTAGTCTTGCTTCTAAATCTCACAAAATAGTTCTATTCGAGTGCTTCTTTAAATTGACATAATAGTTTAAAGACAATGTTTAGGTAAATCAAAGAGAACTGTCTCGGGAGAAGACTTTCCTACGCGTTGTAGAACAAAACATCTATTTGTACAAACTTTTCGTTTTACATTGACTTAACAAGCAAAGCAAAAACATCAAAAATAAATCATCTGAAACAAGACATATATTTTTTCTAAACGTTTGGTAGACCAAATAAAACGTCAAAAATACTCCATGTTTTTTCTCTAAAATAAAACAAAAATACTTTTTATTTACTTACTCTATCTAGCCTAAATTAAACAGTAAAAAAGGACCATAAAACGAATTATAAATAAACGCGAAGGACCAGGTTATCAGGAGTTCAGGACGACGAAACATTGCTCATGCCATTCCGTAGAATTATGTTGTCTGATGGTATCGGGTGAGCGATGGCTCTTCAGACAAATGCTGCCCTAATAAACCATCCTAATGTGAGATCCTTGCTATCCGTCAAGACATTTGTTTGTTAAGGGAGAGGCAAAAACTTGTAGGAACGGCTTCTAGCGCAGTATGATTTGTGTAAAGGCTTTAAGTTAAACTAGCAAGAGAGAATCACTATGAATATCCGAGTGGTGACTCAGAATGGTGATTCTTGAAGTTTTTAATCAAATTTAAATTATACTTTGCCTACTAGGTTCAAATAAAAATAACCCTAAATATTACAAATAAAAAAGTTACTCTTCTGTCGGTCAGACAGTCTTTACCTTTTCACGCCTCAACGCGTTTCGGGGTATGGATAAGAGGGTGTAAAGTTCTTCATCTCTCATAGAAAAGGCAGGATCCTCCGACCAGACGGATGTAATGTCTGGTGGGCTACCGCCCGACAGTTGTTGTCGGGTTCTTCTATATAGTCTTAAGTCGCGAATAACTTGAGCGGTATAGGATTTAGGCATATTTCGCAGTGTTTGTTCATCGTCTGTGTCATAGATGGCGCTGTAGTACTTTTTGTGCTATGTTGCTTAGTACTTATTGTAGAGCCGCTACACGCGGATAGACTATGACCTAGGTTAGATTGTAGGACTTTTTCATCCGTGTAGTTAAATAATAACAAGACTGAGACGTAGAACTGACCGCCAAAAGCTTTTTGTCTACGCTTTACCAGATAGATTAGAATAAAGCTATGAACAAAATGGAGTTGAGCTCTTCTGAGAATCTTTGTTTAATGTTTCAGGGGTACGGGTTTGATCAAAACGTGTGCGAACGTAGTGCGGTGGCGGCTTCAGAAAGCTGATAAATAGATAGCATAATGGCATAATGTGCATAGTACTAATTTCATCCAGTGACCGGACCGGTGTTTGTTCGCAATTTTGTTTGACTGTATCTTAATTTGTAACCATGGTTCTTGTACTAACGTAATCATTTCGTCATCACACATACAGCGTTTTTCACTCGTCTGGGATAACATCATTATCGTCATAAGTCCCCTGATAGACTCGTAGGTACACAGTTTGGATTTCTTAACACAATTTCAGTCTACTTTAGTAAAAAAAAAAACAACATTTCGAAACTAATATTTTTTCTTCATCCCCGCCTTAACTCGTTCGGAAACAAATGCGAGCATTTTGTTCAGATCAGCCGCAGGGCACACGGAGACATTGCCTGCCGATAATACGATGTTCCTAATTTATAACAACCCTCCTTGTTTGATTGAAAGAAAGCATGTGTTCTCGGAAATTATTTGGCATGGGAACATATTGTGAGGTTTTCTCTGAGATTGACAAACTTGGAGTAATTGACAATCACTACTAAAGAATTTATTTTTTATTTTATTGATAGTTGGTTGGAGTGGGGTTAGTATTATATATGTTGTATTATGTATATATTTGTGTTTGATCTGTACTATGTACAATTCTATGTGTATTTAACATATACATTAAACAAATGTTAGTAGTATTTTATATGACATTTTAACACCATAATTGAATTACATACTTATTACTTAAGTTACTGATAACAATTCAGTAATAGATTGTTGTTTAAATGATTACTTTACGACATAGATGCGTCATAAATGATCAAATAAATAAAAAGCCCAAGTAAAATGTAAAATACAGTAAAATAGAACAGGTTCTGTACCTCTGATTGAGTCAGTCGATGTTTATGAAACATTTCCGTGCGAAAACCACAATCACATTCCTTTACAAAAATGTAAACATGGCCAACACGAACACTGATTTTATTGATCTTTTTCAGTCAACACAATCATGAACACGATACGCCAATATTGTACGAAAATTACACTTATGGCGAAAAGATTCTTTGTTTGTTTAATTTTTTAATCAGACGCCCTCTGATTGTTCTGATTGCTGCCCGCTGCCAGTTGAAACACTTAAGTTAATAAAGGCAACACTGCAACCGAGCCAGTAGTCACTGCATAATGTTATATTGTATCACATCAACATAAATAACTGAATGTCTTGTTAGTGACGCGACTGCTCAGCATAAAGGTGCTGGGTTCGATTCCCACGTCAGGCAAAGGCATGTCCGAGGTGCAGGACAATTCAGCGGATGCTAGAATTAATTATGAGGGATTCACAATCTCGCACCAACATTTTCTAACAAACATTAATTCGGATTTTGTGGAATTTTTCTAACGTTTGCGTGGAGCTTAAGTAATGTCCAGTTTAATTACTGCTCATAGTAGCAATTTAGTTGGACGTCCGTTTTAAAGTACTAATGTTTCTGTATTATGTGGGTCATAACGGTCTCCTGCAATCTCATAATTTTACATAAATTATTTGCTTGTTTCAGTGTGGATCCGCAAACTGTACATTTACTAACAATGTTTTAAAACTTCACAAGTATCTACCCAATTCAGATTTACACTCGACCATAAAATACTTGCCAGTACTTCTGCCATGGATCGCCTTGCACATTATCCATAGACAAAAGCAGCACCACAGACGTACTATCTTTATTTGTGTATAAACCCGCGAATGAAATTCAAGGAAGTACAACAACATAAAATAGTGCTACTTAAAGGATAGTGGTGTCATGTAGATTGGCGTAATGAGATGATGGGGATTGTCAACGGCTAGCGCCTGCGCTATGAACTGGTGTCACACAACTGATGTCACCTAAACAAGTTTCGGATTATTTTGGCACTTTAAGCTGTATAGGAAGTGGTATGCACTAATCCTGGTTCCTTAATAAGTGTCTGTTTTGGAAGTAAGTAATATTCGCTTTAAAAGTTATGCTTAGATATGTATGCTAGGCATTTTGGTGATGTAGATTTCTTTACCTAGGAACATTTTATTTAACAATAGGTTAGAAATTGAATTAGTGGAAGCGTAACATTAACTTGACAGTTGTAGTGTCAGAATAGAAACCGTGTTCGTGATATGGTCTATGATGATATGCTAGTTTTTTCCCGAACCTCATCTGCGTGAAGGAAATTATCCCATGGGAGCAAACTGCCAGAAGAAAGGGTATTATAATGTATATCCAGGTCATGATCTATGTATCTGTGTGCCTAATTACTTCAAAACCCATTCAGCCTTTAAAGTGTAAAAAGGTTACAGACAGATAGAATCACTTTGCATATAGATTGGTGTTACAAAGAATTTTCTTCAGCCATTATGACTATTGACCATACAAAAATTTATTAGTCCTTACCTTGACAGCAGCCATTGGCAGAAACAGATTAACAACCCCGGTGGTAGTCATGGAAGCCAGCATCAGGTGCTTGCCGCCAAAGCGTCCGGCGATGTAGCCAGCGGGAATCTGCAAGACTATGTAGCCCCAGAAGAAGGATGACAGCACCGTGTCCTGCGTGCTCCGGGACCACTCGAACACCTGGGAACATTTGTGTTGCTTTTTAAATCCGAACGTCCCTGGCCCGTAGGTTTCAAGAAGATTTGTTGATGATTGTTTGTGATTGATTATTATGAACCACTTGCATTTAAACTTTTTTAAGTGGGGCTCCAAGGACTAAATAATGTCTACAGATTTAGCAGATTCGTACAAATGTGAATAATAACAGCATGACGCTGTTTTGTACGAGTCTGTAATCCGAAAAGGTTAGGCAGAGATGCACATTTTTGCCAGTTATGTTTAAGTCCCTTAAGAAGGCGACCCCATTTTTCTCAACAGAGCTCATCTGAGAAATTCATGATGGAACCTTAAGAAACATTTCCCCGACCTGGGAATCGAACTCAGGACTCAGAGCTCAGCTGGACTGCTTGCAACCACTAAGTCAACGTGACAGTCAATGAGAATAATTTCAAAACGTAGGTATTGATAACGCATTCGTTTTTTTACGTGTCGATAATTATGTAGGCTTTTGAATAAAAATAAAATATAGGTTCGTGACAGCCATCCGACACCAGCACTGAGGCGATAAAGGGTAGTAAACATTTAAATAATAGCTGCTATTGACGAATATCATCGCAATATTATACGATCGAAAGCACCAATAATATCGATTTATGCTATGTACCACATCATCATAAGCAGCTGGTACATGATCAATGTGGAATACTCTAGTATTTATCTCAAGGGCAAAGCTGGCATGAATAAAGTAGACGGAACTAGCATGAGGTAAAGGGATCGCAATTATGCAACCATGAGCACTCTTTTTACATTAGCTACGGTTCTTAACAATGCGACACATCTCTTGAGGGCCATTTTCTTGACATTTTACATATCGTGACCTTTATTTTCATGATTACCATATCTATAACCCTGATAATAACAGCTATCTCCTGAAGATAGAGATTTTAGGGCACATCTTTCGAAACGACATTATTAAAAGATTCCAGACGAAACCTGTCTACGAAATCGCTTTTCTAATCCCAATCATACCTCGGAGAGGTGCCATCACAAACAATTAACCCATTACAAACGTAGACCAGACATTTTTGCGACAAGTCGTACGTGCGTCGTTAGTCGGAGGTCGGGACGTGCCTCAGACGACTCGGCGTTCAAACGGCACTATTTGCGACGATACCACTAAAGTCTGCGGGATTTTTTGCTGTTTAATGATAGTCTTTTCTAGGGTTGACTCTCTGGACAGTTATTACGTTTTAGTGGAGACTGGAGTAATTCGATTTTCTTTTATCATGAGAAGTTGAACTTTTGCTACGAGAAGAGAAAGATAACTGACTGAATGGTCTTTACTGTATGACCAACTTGAATATAAAAGATTGCTTATAACTAACACATAAATCGGCATGTTTCTTATAGAATCAAAGTTAAAAAAGTATAAAAGTAGAAAGGTAGTTCCAATTATTTAAAAGCAACGATGATCCAGTTTCTTAAAGAGCCAGTAATTCCGGATTAGAGGTTGCTCTTAAGTAAGAATCAAAACCTAATCAGCGTCATCATCATCTTTACCAAAACGACTACAAGTAATGAAAATAGTTTCATTTCATTTGCCGGCCCTAGAACTCCGACCTACGTTAAAAATAAAGAGTTCTAAAAAACGCTTTTCGCCAGATAAAGAGGATTCTAGCAAACTGTTCGGAGTAATTCCCTCAAGTGTTTTGTTTCACGTCGTACAGATGGCGCTAATAGCGACACTTAGGATTAGGTGCTCAGTTCAGCGCTTTCAGGAGCTCTTACTAGTTTTTATTTGTAAGATAACGCTGAAGAAGTAATTTTGGGGATTTTACTGTTTCATGGTAACTAAGGTTTAGCTGGATTGCCTCAGTTTTATTTTGTGGAACGTAAAAATATTTATGCTTAGTTGAAGTAATATGCCCATCACATGGGACTCATAGCAAAATACTAAGAACTAATTTCAGCAATGAAACTGAACTGAACCGTCAGTATCAATACTCGACAACAATGATGACACTAGCAGCTCTCGTATACGGTTTAGAGGTGCTGATCGCGATCAGTTTTATTTCAGTGAAATTCGCCCTAATAGGCGGTGTGAACTGTGTGAACTGCAGTACTCATTCCAGTGTCGTTTCCTGTACTGTTTGACGTGGCTATGGGGCCAAAGACATTAATAGAAAAAAGGATGATGATAAACTTGCTGAGTCGTCAGGTGTAATTTCTACTCACCGGGTACCCGTAGCTGTTGTTAGAGGTCATGGCGACGATGCCGACGCTCATGGACACTCGAGTGGCGTAGGACACCGTCGTCGCCAGGAACATGATGAGAGCCATCAAGTGGCGCATGCCTAGGAGACGCTCTGTGGACAAGGAAGTTATATTGCTATAGTGAGATTCTGCTGGCTATATCTAATTTAAACACGAAGCCTGACTTTCGTACTGCAGAATTTTTATTATTTTCTTTTATCCGAGTTTTGGAATGTAAGAGCACCTTATCGGTACTAAGGATGGCTATGCGTCGTGTGCTTACCTAGATAATTTTGACAGACCCTTTGATTTTACTGGCAAACATTTTCATAATGCTACAATTCTACTAGAATGGTATAAGTAAGTAAAGCTAAAATAATACAGACACACACATGGTGCATATTGTTACACAAAAGCCAGAGCGCGCGAAACGACACTGTATTTATGCATTAATAAAGTCTGCGCATTAACACGTCAGCACTGCGCTCCATTATATAAATTAAAACCCCCGAAATCCTTCAAATTTACTAACAAAATTTTATCTGTGACTCTGCTTTTTATACATTTTTAAACGGAGATAATAATTTCTGGACACACAGCTGTGGTTTTGGAACAAAAGTGCTATGGTATCAAAGACGTGACTTCTAAACTTTTAACAAAAGATATTTTTAATCTGCCCGTGATTACATATCTTCACAAATATGAACGATACTGAAAATTATCTATCTATATCTATACATCTATACATATAATAATAAAATCGTAGACTTTCCGTGTCTGTACATTACAGATATTTGCAAAAAATTACTGGAAGGTGCGAGAAATAATTACTAGAAAGTTTTTTTTTTTTTAAATTTTTCTCGGTTTGTCTGTTCGTTTGTGCGCGCATCACGTAAAAACCCCTCATTGTATTCAAAATCGCAATATTACAAAATAAGAAGCATTGTTGTGGGTATTATTTAGCTTTTATTTCATCAAAATCGACCAACAAAAGATAAAGATATAAATTTTAAAAATTTAGTTTGTAACCTCATACGCGATTTCTATGATAAATTTAATAATTTACGTTAGGTTTTAGTAGTCGTAGTGTAGTCGGAATGGCTGGAAATTAATTTAGTTTTATTTTTACTTTTGTCTTTACTCTTTGCACTAACAATTTGGCACTGAAAGAGAGGTTCAAATATGGGAAATCTAATCTATCTAAATATACAAAAGCGAGAGGTCACTCACTCACTCACTCATCACGAAATATCGAAAACCGCTTGACGTATAAAGATGAAATTTGGCAGTGAGGTAGTTTATAGTTAGTAGACGTCCGCTAAGATTTTGCGACAGGGCCGGATTAAGGAGGTCTAAGGGCTCTCGCAAGTTTGTATGGAAGTCCTTCATTTTTTGTGCTACAAACTTCATATTTGCGCTTGCGACCACTAGACCAACGAGGCAGTCTCACACATGCATATCAAAATTTCCACGCGAACGAAGTAGCGGGCAACAGCTAGTAAAGAAAAAAAAAACTTAACCTGACTGGCCCGAGGAGGCCCGGCAAAAGAGTACATGGAAGGAATTGGGGGAGGCCTTTGCCCAGCAGTGGGACAGTACAGGCTAATATAAATAAATAACCTAACAGTTTTACAACATAACATTTCAAGATACAGTAACTGGCTGGCAGGGCAGCTAACACTTTCAACGTGAATAACATATCATGCGTGCGTGACACTTTGTATTTCACGGTTCGCTGGCTAGCAACACCACCATTGTATGCCGAAGCAGGCTCGTCTATTGACCAGTACAGCGAACAACTGGAGATTTTTGTAACATTTATAAGGGATGCATCCGTATCTCCCCAGTCTCGTGAGACTTTCTCGACACAGCTTGTAACTGCCGTTTCCTGATTATTAAAATAATGTTACGGATATATGTCTAGGGAAATATTGTGAGGAGTTTTAAATTTTATTAGATGGATGAAGGTAATGCTATGATAGGAAAAAGATTCAATGCCGAAGATGGACAATAATGGGTACTAGTGTTGTTAAAGACTTTTAATTTACGATCTAAAGTTTCTATTCCACGATACTTCTTCAGTATTCACCAACCCATCACAATAAATAACAAAATGAGATACTGCATGAAATAACACAAACGTATAACACGCAGAACATTAACAAACATCTCACATAAAGTATTCCAGCGCTGACAGACTGTGTTTATATCTAAAAACTCATTTTACAACTGTCGGGCCTTAAAGGGGAGCGCGACGCCGACGGGGTATTCCACAGAGATAGCGCTATGGAATAAACGGAGAAGCTTGGCTTTAATTGTTCAACTAAAAAAGGAGTATCTCTTGTAAATAATTTAGCTTTAAAATAACTTAAGTCAGTAAATGACGGGTTGTTGATGGATTTGAAGAATTAGATGTTGTTGATTAATCAGAATTGATTGAGACAGCAGTTGGAAAGTAAATGAGACAATTGAGTGACACTGATGAAGAATATTAATCATTCTAAAAGGTTTAGATCAGATCTCTGGTAACGAAATGAGATGGTTTATGTGATCGTTTTGTCAAATCAAATTCTGAATATTCAAACAAAAACAAAACAATTGAAAACAGCAGCAATTTCGTTCTAATACCTAAGTGAAAGGGCGTGTTGTGTTATTATAAACATAAGCCCATACGATTATCAATAGCATAACAAATTCAACGTTGGATAGAATGACAATTTATCACACATTAGAAAAAGGGAATTTCGACTTTCCGAACCAACATGCCATCGCTGCTAGCTAGCATTTTACCGTCGAGGTCCTCAGAAAGCTGTCTTTAGTCAACATTTGCAGAGCACTATCGCTGCTCACTACAAAGTTGTTTTACTTTATTGTTGGTTTACCACCTGCAATGTATCGGCTAAACCAGTATTAGTAGTATTAGGAATACCAAATATCCGTTATGATAATATAATATCATGAATGTATATTTTACATAATTTGACGATACTGAAATACCTCATCCAAAAAAATTAACTGGTTCTAATAATTTTAAGATCTACAGTAGGTGAACTCTTCGTTTCCATTGACAGAATTACTTAATTGTGTAACACCATGAAAATCCCAAAATTCCATGTTACACCGCAGCTGATAGAAAGCCTTATTCTAAACCAATCACAATGGCACGAGCGAGCGCTGGCCGCCAGGTGGTTTAGCTGCGCCAAAATAATACACGAGTCGCAGTGGAAGCCACATGTACTCGCTCATAATAAGTTTTTGTTACGTGCGACTGAACGCAGCACGGTTTGATGAATGACTTCATTTTGCACAAAATATTTGGTGTTGTTGTGGACGTCCATTTTGTAGTGCAGTAAGTTTGTTAGATTTCAGTTGCAAATTGCAAATTAAATTATTTGTTTTAAAACACTTTCTTTTATTGAGAGTTCGTGTGATTTTATTAAAATAGGCGAATATCAATACGCCGTATATTGTTTGCAAAAACTATTTCTTCTTTATTTTCATTTCATCGAAATAATATTCTACCAGAATAACACAGCAGTGCTTTATCAATCAAATGTATCACAAGAAAAGAAAAATAACATTTTCATTCATGATTTTTTTCTGAGATATCAGTCTATGACAAGAATCTAATAAACCACACGTATTTCTATGAAACAGACTCATATAATATTTTCAGCCTGTCCTAGACACAGAAGGTATACGAAGCGTAAAATCATATTTTCTCTTTCGACAGCCTTTTCTGAAAAGTGATTCAGCTTATTCGTATGCGGCATCTAAGAAACTTCAGTGGTCGGTATTGTGGGACTCATTCTTAAATATGTATAGCGACTTGAGAAAATACTTCAACAGCTGCAAACGCAATGTTCCCTTTTTGTTCTTGTATAAAACTGTTCACATTAAAGAGAAAAGTCGTGCGAACTGCAATGTCGACATTACGTCTCATTGCAGTTTTAATATTATTAAGCGTTTTTACAGTGGCACTTTATTAGGTTCAAAGTAGGCTAATATTTTAATTTAAGGGCAAGTTCTGCTTTATTTAATCAGTTACAGCTTCTTAAACTACTCCATAATTCGCTATCTATAAAGACATCAAAATAAGATAAAAAATATAGATACTAGCACACATACACAAGAAAATATTTAACGTATAATCAAAATAAAGCTATAACATAAATAATGGCACGCACTACGGTTCACGTAGGCATATTTTGAAATCCAATGGTGTTTTAATATGGAACAGTGTCCTGAAAATCCATAGTAGCCTATCAATGGACTTCAAACTACGTGTACGACTGGCTAATAATACAGTACTACCGATGCCCTTTCTGATTGGAACAAGTAATGACGCTCAGATGAACGTGACCAGCCTTTCTATTTCAAAATTAAATTATTTTGAACGCCCTATATCACCCAGATGTTCAGACAATGGCTAATTATGAGCTTGTGTAGCCATTCGAAGATATCAATGGGTCAATTAAAATGTCGAATTGTATTCGCCTTCGGTTGGACAGTCACTTATATATTGTGGATAATATCTATAGGTGTTATATCAAGTACTTAATAGATTAGACGTGTTATTGAGAAACAAAACAAAACAAAAACAAAAGAAAAAGTACAACTTAGTTATGCCACGCGAACTATGGTAGTTTTTCAGCAATAAGATGGTTCTCAAAGTAAATTGACAAAGAAGGTTTCATTTCTTCAATAAGTTCCACTATGCACGGGTTACGTTTAGTTAAGGCCTACCAATCGGTTTATAAATTTGATTCAAAATTAATAAAAAATAAATAAAAAACACTACCTGTCTAAGACCATTTAATAGAACACACCACTCTTCTTGCTAGCGTGTCGATGACAATCTAAATAGAGTCAGCCCAAAAAGCGACGAGCTTGGCACTTTCAGTAGCGTCCATCAGTTCCTGTGATGTGCAAGCAACAGGACAGGCAGGACACGATATCAAGTGTCGCATCGTTTGTGTGGAATCACCACATGAAGACTCGAGGGTAGAGTCATCTATGAATCTCCAACTGAACAGGTTTTCCTTGCTTCGACCAGCCTGTATCCGGAGTCTACTAATTAAATACTTTCAGGTCAAGCATCACAATTAGTGTCCAGGTTTTAGGAACAGACATTAAAAAATGTCTGTCCTGTTCCATCGTTTATAAGTTCAATCTACAAACGGTCGAATTTTAAAATGAACAGAGGAAATGTACTTCTTTAGAATTCCTTAAGTAAACGCAATCCTTTAGCGGGTTCCTTACTCGGGATAGCTGAGAAATATGGCACCACATCACATTGTCGCGTAGTGTCTTCTAGTTCAACTTATGGTCGCATTTGTCTTGATGAGAGTCTGCGTTGCAAGTTACCACACGGGACTATTCGTGATTTATCTAACCTTGTATGGTTTACAAAGTGAAATAGTTTGAATACTGCATGTAGTAGGTAATTACGCTGCTTTATATAATTCGATGTATGTATTTAGGCATGGTTTTTTTTACGTAACGTTACTTTGCTGAATATATATTTCGTTTAAAGTGTGTAATTAATTACTATCTAAATTAACCTTGTATCATACTATATAGTAGCCACATTTACCACATTTGTTTAAAAGTTACACTGTGGCCTTTTGAAAATGCCTTTATATTTTCCACCGTCACGCTGTGCATTCACATTCTCGTGTCCCAAAATTGCCCACTTAAAATAATACCAATGAGGATTTTTACCGCAAAAATCCTTCTGAAAATCCCCAAAAATGTTAACGTTAACCAAAGCATAGCGCCCATTTAGGGTTGTCACCACAAAAACGTGTGCTAGCTCCAACATTACTATTATCTGCCTTGTTTATCATTTGTGACGGGTTACGTCGCCATTACTGAAGTATTTGACACTAACTCCTAAACATAATGTTATGACACTGATTGATAAATTATGTTCACTTGTTATGGGGTCATTTATAGGCACCAAGGTTTTGTAAGAACTTTTGTCAAGAAGGTGGGAATAAATCTAAATGACGTGGTGCCCGTAGGTTATTTAAAGTTTGTAACTAGTTTGCTAATTATTGTGCAAATTTAATTCAAATCATATCATCATTCGCATTAAAAGTAGTCTGAAGTACCAACTAGTCAACAAAAACTTTTATTAAGATCGTATGGTCTGCGTTTAATAAACAGAAAAGAATAATAATTTACAGGGTGTAAACTTTCAGCGGGCAGTAAGGGGAACCCCCCCCCCCTTACTGCCCGCTGAAAGTTTAAGGGGATCAAAATATCACGAAACACACACACACACCACACACATTCACATATTCTCCTAAAACCATTTTCGTTTAACTACAACGGTTAAAGTTCCCTTACTGCCCCGCTGAAAGTTTCCACCCTGTATAACAAGAGTTAATATGATAAAAGAAAAGCAGTCACAAAACAAATAAAACTTACTCAGTTAGAACAACGAATCTGAAGTCATCCTTATCTTATTCATGTCAATGTGTATCAAGATCGAAGAATAAACTTGAGCAATATATTCAGCCTAAAATAGAACCTCTTCAAGCCTAGACTTTCCTTTTGCTAAGAAACAAAACAATACAATTTGTGAGAGACAGTGGGCGTTTCTCGTTATTTCCTGTGTTTCTTTTTAGTACGTATTTACCTTTTTTGCTGAAAGAACTAAGAGAAAAGCCCCAAATTTGTTGTTGATGGACATATGGATTGGTTTCCATTTGTCTCCGACTTCGTTAGAGCCGAATGGGTTACAAAAAAATATCCGTTTTTGTTTATATAAATACAGAACCTTTTGGTACAGAAAATAAAAGAACTCTTTACTGAAACTTTTTGTTACGATTGAGTAATACGAGACAACCTAATTCTCATAAAAATCATGAAACTTTTATGAGGTCAGTTTCGTGAACCGGGCACCTATGTCCGGATCGAACTGTATATTTTCATTGTATAACACCATACAAATATAACCAATATTGAAAACTAAGCCAACAAAGCGAAGAGGTCTGGAGGGTTCGATACTCAGTTGCCTACGATGAATGTGGCTAGGCAATTAGCAGTCGTCAATAGACCAGCTAGGGGGCTCGGGGGCTAGGGGGCCGGGGGGTAAAGGGGCCATGGAGAAGAACCCTTCAGTGCCATCATAACATAGACAGGTTAGATCGGGGTAAGGGCGACAGAAGTTTCATACTGTGCAATGAGCGTTTGGTTGTCAGAAAGCGATGTAGTGATACTGAAATTCCGTGGATCCCTTGTAGTAAACTGACCACGAGCTCAGCTTTGGCGTTTTGGTTTAGCATTGGGTGAATCCAATTATAATACCCGAAACAGAATAAAAAGTACCCTATGGCCCCACCAGGCCCCGATCATAGTCTACCTGTGTACTAAACATCAAAGTCCTTTCAGCGGTCAACCGGCAAGGCGTGATAGACAGACAGACAGAGTTAGATACTGTCGCACTGTGTTACTATGGATTAAGTTTCGTATGTTTGAATGGTGGACCTTCTATGTACTTTGTTTAGTGATACACCATAAAATATATAGTCTTAATTGGCATCGGTCAATGGATCGGTTCCAATGCTACGATTTCCTGAAAATGTAACACCACGTTAAGTCTGAAGCAAAATATTATTGAACATTGGGTTTACGTACTGTAAAATATTTTCTTAAATGGGCAGTCTCTGATGTTAAAGCTGAACTCAAGTGTATCTCGAGAGGACTTGGGTAATCCTAATTTTACCCTGAACCCTAGATTATCGTAAGGGTACCCTTTGATCCGTATTCATAATTTAGTTTAATAAAAAGAGCAGAACAGATCCTAAAATAAGTATGAGCAAGGTCGACTACACATGAAAGGAGAGATAAAGTTGGAAAGATATGCGTTGTGAATGTGGAGGACATTGTAACAGGGACTAACGTTATCGGCCGCTCGAAACATGAAAGGTTCTCAGTCAAGCAGACGCTTTTAATTATGAAGGTCTAGTGTGTGCTCATAGTCTGCCAACGTATTTTAGGCTCCTAGGGTATATTTCGTTTTCGAAAATATTTTTATAGAAGAGTTAAAAGAATTTTAATGACCACTTGACTATTCTGGCATAAGTCTGCTAGAAGAAATTTCTCGTGATATAAGCAGTACCTTTGTGCTTTAAGTAGTATCTGCGTGCAATTTAATTTTTAATTTACATAAATAAATAACAATTTTTCATAAATTATTATTCTTTGATCTTTCAACGGTTAACAGGTTCAATAAATGAAACATGCACAAATGATTATAATTAGTGTTGCAAAATGACCTCTGCGCTATCACCGACGACACCGCGACAGTGGCGAAATGAGCCAACAGGATTTGAAGTATATCGTGCCAGGGACACAGCGAAAAAGTTTGAGAGAGTGTTTTATTACAAGTGCCTAGAACTATTATATACATTCCTTTCAAAGATACTGTTCCTATCTAACCTAGAAAAGTCATCATCTGCCTAGCCTTTTCCCAACTATGTTGGGGTCTGCTTCCATTCTACCCGGTTGGAGCGCCGAGCGACTGCCCATCTAACCTCCACAACCCAGTTAGAACTGGGTAAAATTGTACCCCTTGGTAAAACTGGTTGTCAGACTTTCCGGCCACTGCACCTGTAAAGACGGTCAAAGATCTACAAATGGCAACTTGCACGGAGGAAACTTGATATGTGGTAACTTGATAGTGGTCACAAATTCACGGAACAACATAGGCAAGGGCGGCTTAACCTGAAGATCGATACGAGCGACTGATTTTATTTAGCCACGAGCTCATACCCTTTAAAAAATATTAGCCTATTATCTAAATTCAATCGAGATATTTATGAGAAAACAAAGCTAGTTAAAATATTCCTTCTAAATAATTCCCGAAAAAAAATTTAGTGCATTTTAAACTCAGTAGTTGGTCCCAAGATTATCGTGCTGACTATCTCAGTGCTTGGCCCTTGGGAGCGGTTTCAACTTTACCTCTTGTTCTCATCCTCCCATCCCCACGTTATGCAGTGTCTGTGCCCCAGCGTAGAGGATTATAATTATGCTATGTGACCCCATTTCCAAGTCTGCACTTTCTAAAACGTTTTATTCTCGCTCATTTCTTAGTACAGTTTCAAGTTAAATTGTTAAAGTTACGTTTCGTTGTTGCTCTTAATTATATTTTTAGTTTCCGTTGCTGCCTTAGTTTTCTTAACTTTAAACATAAATTACCATAAAGATTATTCGTAAAAACAGTTAAAAAATTACAAAAAAAAATCAAAAACAAAATTGAAACGAACTTGATAAATTCTTGGATTTCAATCCAAGAATATTATTTAAATTGCTCTCTTTACAAAAGAAGAATTATACCAAAACCCGCCTTATTGCATCGCTATAAGAACCAAAAATCAATACAGCAGTGATTTTGTAATTATGAGACCATTCCAATTGCAATTGAAAGGCGGTAGGAATGAAATGTTATTGGAATTTAAAACTAAAATTGTTAACAACCTCTGTTACCACTTGACCTTGTTTGTGATAGTTGACAGTAGATCGAGCTAGTAAATGGCGCCAGTGCACTGGAATACAAAACACTTAGTGCTTTTAAAATTACATTGTTTTAAAGAACATTGTGTCATACAATTATTTACGAATTTATCTTATGAGAACAAACATTTCGCTGTCGTTGATCAAATTTGACAGGAAATAATTTATCACTCAAAATTTGATAATTTCTCAATTTATTGCAAACGGTTACAAGTAGTGACTGACTACCCCAACGTGCCCACAATACACACAATACATTAATTGGTTCTGCATCGGGTCCCATAAATTATTTCATTGTAAATAACTCTTCATTATGTGATGTCTGTCTGTACTGTCATGCACATAATAGTGCAATAACAAAAATGACATATGTCTAGTTCAAAAATAATTATGTTCCTACGTGACCTTGTGTGAAGTTGATAACTGCCCGTCAGAGTGATTTATTCACCATAAAAACAGCTAGCTTTTTCACTGTGTCGTCGCTTAAGTCGTAATTTCATCGTTGGAGTTTATAAAGGCAGATGACAGTTTATCTAGACATTACCAAGTCTGCTACCTCTGTAATCTCTTGAATGATTTTATTACTACAAAGTAAGGTTAAATTTCCCATAACAACACTGTCATCATCATGTTTCTGCTCTTGTCCCATTCTAGGTACTTGAGGACGGGGGAACTCATTTACTACTTCCATTCTCCCCTGTCAGACGTCACGGCATCGTTTATTCCTTTCTCTTTCATATCATTCTTCACACAATCCATCCATCTTCCTAATTATAATTGAGCTGGTTTAAAATTAATTATGAAGAGCTCGTTGAATCGTTACCACTTGTAATAAAGCCTTCTATATGTATGATCAACTTGTTACTTCTGGCTGGTATTGGTATATCTGTGACAGTCGTTACGGGTAGTCTGAATCAGGAAAGTCTAACAACTGGTCTTACCAAGGGTTTCGGGTTATTCCGAAACTGGGTTGCGCAGGTCAAATAGGCCGTCGCTCCGTGAAAAAAATTGGTATCAGCCGCATCTAGTTAGACTGGAAGCCGACCCCAACATTGTTGGCGAAAGGCAAGGAAATGATGTTGTTAGATCTTTCAAACAATCGTGCACTAGGTTTCAATACTTTACTAGTCTTTGGAGTTGAGATTGTATTAGAGTCCTTACCCGACCGCACAGCACTTTAAAACGACATTGACATAGAATTAAATATAGGGCATCTTACATCAACACTCCTAGATAGGTGCAGGTAAACAAACAAGTACGAGTACTAAGCATTCTACTCGAATGATAAACTGGGCTAGTTGAGTGGGCAAGTGTCCTGTACTGGCGAGATTGACTATCTTATCTTACATGAGAGTGTTTATAAACAGATGTGAAATAGTAGGGAACTTCAGCATTTCATTGTAGTAAGTTTTTACAATGCCAGTGCGAAATGATTAGATATGTATTCTTTAAACTTAGATAAAAGTAATAGAAAGTACCAAATAGACACAGAGAACTTGCAATCTGAAATTGATCACCTACAAGAGAAACTTACTTCTCTTAATATTAAATATACTGCCTCTGAACACCAAATGAGAGAATACGTATTGGCTATGAATGAGCTGGTTAGTACACAAACTAACAACTGTGAGCATTGCCAACCACCATCTGTTGAACCCACACCGGCCCATTCATTGTCTGTATGTGATACGATCATTCCGCAGTCCTGTGCTAGTTTACCATTAAAAATTTCTAATATTTTAACTAAACAGATTGTCAATGAAGAAGTTGTTATTTTTTCTGATGAAATTGGAAAGGATTTAGGCCATTTGTTGACAAATAAGTATCCAGGACATTCAATTATGAACTTTTGTATGCCTGGTTGTTCCTTATATGACATTATGACAAAAATTATTAATTACAATTTCAACCAGGATTGCACACTTCTGATACTTGTTGGTAATAGGGGTAATGTGAACAAAGGAGAATTGCTCCAATATTATAGATCATTAAATAGCCTTAGTTTAAGAAAAATTGTAATGTTCACATTCCCACACAGCCAAAGTTTGCCACAGGAAGAAAATCTCTTAAGATTTGAAATGAATATAACATTACATAATTTGACATTTAATAATAATTTATTTCATTTGATTGACACTAACAATTATGTTGGTAATAATTTTTATTTGACAAAAGATAGATTCCTAATAGATAGGTACTATCTTTCTAAGTATTGTAAACGACAGATAGCTGCGTCGTTGTCTTATTATTTTTATATTACAGCCAAGAATTTGGCTAAACAGATTGCTTCTATTGAGCAATGCCATGACATGTTAAATAATTCAGTGAATTATTTGGTAGATAATATTGACATTGTAAATCCTTTAAATTAGAGTATAGGACAACAGAGGTAAACTCTGGCAATAATATACAGATTTACAAAACTAAGTCTAATAAAAAGAGTTTAAAAATAAATAGTATCAACCTGGTGCATCAGAATATTCAAGGACTTAAGAACAAAGACTTAGAAGTAGAATTATTTTTGAATTTTAATAATATTGATATCCTTTGTATTACAGAACATTGGCTTCAAAGCCACCAGTTTATGTTCAGTTTTAGTAATCACCAGGTTGGTAGTTCATTCAACAGAGTAAATGCTATACATGGTGGCTCACTAATTTTAATAAAAAACCAGATTAAATTTAAAGACCGAAAGGACATTGTGAGCCTCTCTGTTGAACGCATCATTGAAATAGCCTGTATAGAATTGGAGCAGTTTATTATATTAAGTGTGTACAGGCCACCCTCGGGATTGTATGACTACTTTGAGAAGGTAATGGATGAAGTTTTACATAAGATTTGTAACACAAACAAGTCAATTATCACTTGTGGTGATTTTAATGTAAATTTATTAGAAAACTCTGGTTCATGTAGTAAAATTATAAGTCTGTTTCAGTCCTACAATCTCGTTAACCTATTTTCGGAGCCAACAAGAATAACGCCTACTAGTGCCACATGTCTAGACAATATTTATACTGATGTTATTCCAAATCATAAAGAAATCATAAATGTTTTAGACTCTGATCATTGCGGACAAATGATTACCATCGAAATCCGAAACATCAAAGTGGCAAAAAATGATATCACTGTTAACCCTAAAACTGCAAGACGCTTGGAATCATTTAAAAGTAAACTCGTGAATAACTTGCCAATTTTGTCTAGTGACAATTCTCATCGTCTATATGATGATTTTTTTAATATTTATTGTAAGCTATTTAATTCCATCTTTATTCCCAAGACTATCTCAGTAAATTGTAACGCATCTTTCAGTGACTGGGCTACCATTGGTATTCACAAAAGTAGAACACGGCTTTATGAACTGTACAACGAAAGAATGCTTGTAAATACTGCGGAATTTAATTTATATGTGAGAAATTACTCAAAACTATTTAAAAAAGTGTGTTGCATGGCTAAGTCACAGTATTTGAGCTCGAAAATTAAGAATAGCAATAATGTAATTAAAACAACGTGGAATATTATTAATAATGAAACGGGAAGGTCTAGTAACCGAACCAGTGACTATAGCTTATCCATTAATGATATAGTAATCAAATCAGATTCAGACGTCGCCGCGGCTTTCGAGAGTTTCTTTTCTGATATTCCCGTTTCAACTACGAAATCCCTAAACTCATCACCTACTGTTGCCGAATCTTTGCTTAAGGAAAATGTTAACGTTTGCGACGCGGAATTTCATTTTGAACATATCACATGTAGAGATTTAATCAAAAGTTTTCACTCCTTAAATGTCAAGAAGACTGCGGATCTGTGGGGTAATTCTGTAGAAGTTGCCAAGTCTATTATAGACATTGTAGCACCTACCTTAGTTCTTATCTTTAATAATTGTATTGATTGTGGGGAGTTTCCTGATCTTATGAAGAATAGTAAAATAATTCCTTTATTCAAAACGGGTAGTACATCAGACCCCACAAATTATAGACCTATTTCAGTACTACCTACTTTTAGTAAAATTTTTGAGAAATTAATTCTAGAACAATTGCAAAGATTTTTTAATAAACATAAATTATTACATACAAAACAGTTCGGTTTTACGAGGGGTCGTTCAACTACTGATGCCGGTGTTGAACTTTTAGGACATATTTATAGTGCATGGGAAGATAAATGCGATGCTTTGGGCATTTTCTGCGATTTGTCTAAGGCATTTGATTGCGTTCTTCATGAAACTTTAATCAGGAAACTCCGCCACTACGGAATCCGGAACAGCGCTCTGGATCTTCTTACCTCATACCTGGGTAATAGGATCCAGAGAGTTGACATCAACGGAAAAATATCTCCCGGATCTATAGTAACAATGGGAGTCCCACAGGGCTCGATTCTTGGTCCTTTCTTGTTTCTTATTTATATTAATGACTTACCTTACCTCATAAAGGATAACCACGATATAGTGTTGTTTGCAGATGACACTTCGCTTTTGTTTAAACTTAAACGTCAGCAGCTAGTTACTGACGATGTAAATAGCGCGATTTCCAAAGTAGTGCATTGGTTTAACGCTAATAACTTACTTCTAAATGAAAAAAAAACCAAATGCATTAAGTTTGCACTACCTCACGTTAGGCAGGTGAAAACTAGTGTGTTGGTGAAGGGCGAAGAGTTGAACCCTGAAGATAGCACGGTGTTCTTGGGCTTAACTTTAGACGCTAAGCTTCAGTGGGGCCCACATATAGATAAATTGTCTAAGAAACTGAGCTCCGCAGCATACGCAGTTAGAAAAATTCGTAATTTAACCGATGTAGAGACAGCTCGATTAGTTTACTTCAGCTATTTTCATAGCGTAATGTCGTACGGCATTCTGTTATGGGGGAATGCCGCCGATATTCAGACCATCTTTGTTTTGCAGAAAAGGGCCGTTCGATCAATTTATAAGTTGAGTCCGAGACACTCTCTCAGAGAAGAGTTTAAGGAGATTAATGTAATGACTGTTCCTTCTCAATACATATATGAAAACCTTTTGTATGCTCACAAAAATATAAAGCGGTTTAAAAAATATTCTGATATTCACAATATAAATACAAGGAATAAACATCAATTTATTGTACCCACAACAAGGCTCAAGAAAATAGGTGGATCATTTAGATGCCAATGTATACGCTTTTATAATAAACTTCCAGGCCACATACATGAACTAAGCCTTAATAAATTCAAAATTTTTATAAAACGTAAACTTTGCCAGAAAGCCTTCTATTCTGTTAAGGATTATATCGAGGACAAAAAGGCTTGGGATTGAACTGCTCCAATTGAAATCGATATTAAACTGAATTGTACCCATTTTATTTTATTTTTATTACTGTTTGACATTTTTTATTTTTATTAATTATTGTTCGATTTAGTTGACATTATTTACTTTTTCAAGTACCTGTGGTATTATTATTATTATTATTTTTTTTTTTTTTTTCTTGACTTTATTTTACTTTTTCAAGTGTCGTATTATATATATTTTTTTTTGTTTATTACTGTGAATATGAGGACTACGTGGGTCATACTATTATTATTATTTTAATTTTTTAGTTAAGTTAGTTTCACGATTGTCTGGCAGTTTGAGTACTTTATGCGGCCTACCCAAAAGTCCTTTCTTTGGTATTGTTCGTCGTGTCGTTGAGCTCCTTGGATTACGAGTCGAGCTACACGATCACTGACAAATGCTTGCACTGTCTGGACAGGTCCACTCAAATCTGTGTGGTTATTTCTTCAAAATACCATCTCGGACATTAATCTACATGGTCCTCATATGACTTGAGCAATGTCTGGACTTTAAAAGAGACTGTGACCTCTGAGTTTGTTTCGGATGTTTCTTCTCAGAGTAGTCAGGTACGAAACACCGGCCCCATCTAGTTTTAAAAAACAACATGTTGTGACATGTAAAAGAGTTTTGTAAACCAACTTACAGAAATAAATATGATTTGATTTGATTTGATTTGATTTAAAACACTTGATGATTTCTAGGGCAGGGCCTGTATTCTAGTTGTTAACATAATCAAAATGCATTCAAGAGGTTTTTATTATACAAATCTTTTTAATCTCACAAAAGAAGAAAATGGCCGAGTTTCTTTTTCGGAAACCATACAGTAATTACCTAATCTCAAAAATCGTTTGTAACTTACATTACCTACATGTTCTTAGTGGATGTGCAATCAAAGACGCACTCAAGTAACTTTCTTTCACTTCCGAGTTCCTTCAACGAGCTTGCGACAAACATCATATTGATTATGTTATGACCTAGCAACATTGTCCCAAATCAGCTGAGACTAGACAAACCCCGGAAGGCAGACTAGATCTCAATGTAACGTACTACAGAAGTTTGTAACAGATGATGTGCTGCTGGTTTGCTTGACTATATCGAAAAGTAGTGCACTTTAAGGTTTGTTAAGCCTACGAAAGAAACCTAACGTTTTAAGGTTAGATTTTGAGTGTGAAGTGAATTTGAGTTTGCCGTCATTTTCATTAATATAGACTAAGATGAGAATGCTGTCTAGTAGTAATTTAGGTACACTGCAATGAACAAAAAATAAAATTATTGTTACCAATGCCGAACCCGGTTTTAATAAAGGCAATCATGAAAGTAATTCCCCAATACAAAATGTTGCAATAAACAAACAAACGGTAGCTCTTACTATCAGTACAGTTACTCGTACACACCGAGTTAGTACAACCGGTCCTCGTCGGCCTTCCGACGTGTGCCGCAGTGTCGGCGCACGCGAATGCTCGCTATACTACGAACACTTCTTGCAAAAAAAACATGTTACACGGGTGTGCATTCACATAGTGATAAGGTCTAGCAAACAAAACCCGGGGACTGGGTTTTGGAGAGCAGCTGATAGTCAGATGAATGATGAATGATGATGAGGCAGATGATGAAGACATGAGATGCTTTGCAGATGAGAGTAAGACCGTATCTCGGTGTATTGAGAAGACTGAATTTAGAAATCGAGTTTTTTCTAAGTAGTCGAATGGAACTGGACAACACCATTTATGAGATAAACCGGACTACAAACCCAACATACACCGCTAGGCAACGCACAACCTAAACCGCTGGGACTAGAAGCAAGAAAATGGTAAAGTTCATTTATAAACAAAAATGAGTACAGAAGGATTTTTGGAGATGCATAAAGTGGTTTAATAGGCAATGAAAATTGGATAGAAGTAAGTCATTTTTGCTGATGGGAAATTTCATAAGGGACAAGACTTGTTCTAAACCAAAATTTGAACAGTGCACGCCACTGTCGCTCTTGTTGTGTTGTTGTTTACAATGAAGAATTAGTTATCATCGAAAGTGATGAAAATAACGTATTTCCCAAGAGCGTTTCAAGTAGCAGGTACTCGATGTTGAAGTGGCGACTTTGCCCTACATTTGTAGTAAATAGTCATTATACCTAACCAGTAGCTATCTTCATTCTTCAATGCTATTATCTTCATCGTCCTATTTGCCCAAGTATTGATTACAAATCTTACATAAAATACGACTTGTGAATGGATGGATGTTTGTTACCCAATCACGCCAGAACGGCTGAACAGATCTGGATAAATTTTGCAAAGAGATTATAGTATAGAATAGCACATAGGCTACTTTTTATCCCGGAACCACACATCAAAATTTTCACGCGAACGAAGTCGCATTTAACAACAACAAACATTTTTCAGCAACATTTTTTATTCAAAATTCAATTCGATCTGTAAAGGGACAGGATCCTATTCAAGTAATTGACCCAGGATAAAGCTATGAAATTCTCTACGACACATAACGTAAAACATGCATAGTTAGATAAATAATAGAAATAAATTTCTTTTATATCTCCTTCTAACCGATTAGATCCGGATACTTGTGCATTTAGCCAGAAATTCAGGCTTCACGTCACAATAGACGCGTTTTGTCGTGTTTTCGTTTCTTACAATGGGCGATGATTGATGGTGTTTATTTTCTTTAAAAGGACATTTTATATCAAAATATTTTTATATGCTAATCTGCTACCAGCTACATTGGTGTCTGTCGTAAACACGATTCGGGAATAATGTTTTGGGTTCGCTTTCTAGAGCCCCACCTCTTTAATAACAGTTTTCTGATAATAATCATCTAGAGTCTATAATTTGGAATTAAGTAGGCAGAAGTTAGGCATTCTAACGCAGTATTATTTACCATTGTTAAAAAAAATAAAATTACAAGGTATACGCAAAGCATTGAGCGTACATCCTGTGGTAAATCCTGCCTACACGAAACGGCAAAACCTACAACCTATTGTTACCTTTGCAACGTTTCATTTTTGTAGATACAGTTTTGATCGTGCTTATAGAAATAGGATTTTGAACGGGGGATAAGTAGATTTAACGATAATAAATATTTAGAAATATCGTTTCAGTTATGCGTGCAAAAGGCACATGTAGTTGACTCAGTGCAACTACTGACATAAACGTCAAGTCTTGGAAAAATCTTACAATTAATCTTACTCATTATAATGTATCCGTGTAGCAACACGTGATCTAATAAAACCTTTTTAATTGTTATGATTACTCTATTATTTACCAATGAGACAAATTGTGACGCAAAAATCAAATGTGAGAAAATGTTGACATTACTACTATTGTTGTAGGCATTGCATATGAATACAATGGATTTCAATAATTGAGGTGCCGTGCATTGATGCAGTTGATATGATAGCAATAGTGTCACGTGTCGAGGAGTTTCTTCTATCTTTCAAGTGCAAAAACTGTGTAACATGGTTATTTGATTAGAATCAGATGATTTCTTGTGTCGTGATTTTATCGTGAGAAGTGACATCTGATTACAATCAGCGGATTGCGGGAATGACAGCGGTCTTCACGTGTATCCATTATATGTTGGCTCGTTGGTCTAGAGGTCACAAGCGCCGAACGTCTTGGGTTCGATTCCTTGGTCGGTCATTGGGTTTTCCTTTCAGAAATTTCTCATTTTGCATTTCAGGTATTATAGGTACACCTATGCCTGGCCCTTGGGGTATATCAGGCGTAATGTTGTGTTATTTAGTTACTGCTACTACGGATAAATTCCAAGAGAGTGTAATCATCACAGCCCGTTTCACAAGAAGCTAGAAGTATGACAAGTAGTGAACAGTGTTAGCAGTTCTTCTGTGCAGGTGGAATAGAGATAGACTATCATATACAGATAACATCATGGAAGAAAGGAAACTGCAATTTATTTTTTTTCCATTCACCACTGACACTACAGATAGCTCCACTTCAGAATGTAGCTAACGTATTAGTAATATAATGTGTAGATACCAGTACTATTGGAAATAATTAGCGTAATATCTAAATTCGGTCTAATGAGTCGGACATTCATTTAAACTGCGGTGTTTAGTGAATGTGATCGATGCAGCCGATGCCGGACGCAGTACGACCAGTCAATGGTAGACAGTAGTATATGATAACGTATGTATAATTTTGTTAAACTGCACTAAAAGACCCATTACCGAAAAGCATTGGATGCTCTAAAACTATAAAAGCTGTTGAGCCCCAATTTATAAAGTAAACAGAACTGAAATAAGCTTTATACACTAAAAAGTAGAAAAGGAAGAAAGTATTCTAATGAACCTTTTAATTTATTTTGATTAGATCATTATATAATAAGTAAAGTAATTGGATTTTATTCTCGTGTAGAAACAAATCCAATTACGTATTGCCATTATTCACGAGTGCATAATTGATTTACAATACAAATAAATGTCAGTAATTTTACCTGATATTCTATAGTCCTCCGGCATTTTCTCTAGTACTTAGAATTTCCACCCTACACATACACGAACTCTCAGATCCGTCGCGCGTTCAAATACGACACTGCGTTCCCTAATGTTAGGCTGTCCACACACTTGCCCACGAGACCGACTGCTGAAAGTCGCGCCAATAATCACACTCATTTGTAATACGCTGATTAGTGCTGCTCGATCTTATCGCAGTAATTCTGGGCAATAACAAAGGTTTTGTTTTGGATCTGATATAACCCTAATTTCAGCAATGCGTGAAATATTTAAAATAATGTACGAACATAACTAGAATGGTTATTTATTTCGAATAATTCTACATATATTTGGTGAGCTATAACTTATTCAAATTATCTCATTGAAATATAAAATGAATATAAAATTTTGTATAATTCAGAAAAATGCTACATTACGCAAATATCTTACCTGAACCACATTTGTATTCAAGTCTCCCACAGCCAAGGTACACAATGCACGATGACACGGTAACTCCTCGACAACCGGTAAATGTGGCACATCGTGAGGACATCGGAAGTCATCGGTTCCGATGTTTCTGAGTCATGCGCGTGACCAGACGACACATTACATGAGTGGCCTTGACCTTCACGAGACAATGAACGATATGGAGGATAATGATACAATAGTCATGATTGACCGACGAATGTGAACTGCAAAAGGTTGCGGACAAGAAGATGGTTCAGGAAGTTAAATGATATTATTCTACAATAACTAGCACCAACAACAATACAAACAATACAACACAAAAAGCACAATACACAACAACAAACAACAATTACAACACAACAATTACAATTATTACAACATTGTTTTAGTTACAATTATTCGATTTTTTGTTCTTTTGAAGTCAGAAATAACATGACAATCAAAACCCTCAACTTAAGGTGCTCATCCAAGCAGGTTACTAGATGTTAACAGAAGAGACAAATTAAAAGGAACCACTGTCAGTTTGTTTACTAACAAAAAAACAGTTTTGGGGACAGGCAAAATTTGAATAATAAACAATGCAATAGCATTCAACAAACCAAAAAAAAATGTTGACATGCATAAACACAGCTAAACATCAAAGCATCCATGTAGAAAGGGACGCTACTAACGTGTTCCAAAATCATCGCTAACAGGATTTACATCTGAAGCGTTCGCCTGAAATTGGTCATCCCATTATCGGCTCTCACAAATTGCCAGAATTACGGAACATGTAAAGGGATTTGGGCGAGGACCCTTCAAAGTTTCTACATGATTTGCGCGAGCCCTGGAAATTGGCTCCGTTTAACCTTCGGATGATAGTTTCTCCATCGATTGCGTACGATAAGATGGTTTATTGATGCAAGACATAACTGTTAAATTGATGTTTTTTTTATAGTTTAGAAGATTTTAGTCAGATGAGAATTGAAGCAATTCTTACTCTAAAATTATGGTTAAGAAAAAGCGGTAAGGTCGAAAAATATAAAGATCATAAATATTTAGCCAGGAGTAGCCGTTCTAGGTTACCCAACCTCAATAAAAGCAATATTTGTAGCCCTCTTAATATTCGATCTAGATGAGTTTGGTAAAGATAGGGCTAGTTTTGACACAAACAAGTTACCTCACTTTACATAAAGGCCCATTTGGGTAAATGTTATTTATATATGCTTCCCTCACGTAGTAAGCGAAACCGACTTTTCTGAATATTGCTCTGGTTATGAAGATTTAAAGGTTGAAACTATTTTTGGAGAAATCGTTTTACGCATATTGAGTAAGCCTCATTTCATCAGTCTGTTACCATTACTGTTACTACCAACCTGCCCAAAAATTGAAATTAAGCCTAAGGCGTACTGCACACTTATTTGGGTGCATACTTCGGTAAAATCAGGTGTCAAGAACAAATATTGTAAAGTTCGGAAAAAAGCCAAAAGGAATTTGACAGTCAAACGAGCCGACTGAAAGCCTAATAATTGCTTTGGGTCAACTTTGTTGTTCAACAAATACTGTCAATTTAAAATGTGCCGATGCGATTTTTATTTTTTTTTGGGATTACTACTAGTGAATAGACTAGGTATACATTAGCATGCCATACGGCAACAACAAAAATAAAATACGTTTATAATGAGTGTAGTGACAGGTAGAGGCTAGCCGACTAGCTCCCATCAGATACTCATTAGCCATTCGTTTCCGACATCGAATCATAAAATACGGCACAACGTTCAAATGATACAAGTTGCGTATATTATTTTGCTTCCATTTTCCGATTTGCGTTCCAATCGCACGTAATGGAAATATGACTTTGAAGGTAACATTTTCGCTGAAAATGTTAGGACAGCTGAATACGACAAAATTGATCAAGATAAATATTATGGTGCTATTCAATATCGACGACGAGTGATTATTTTCTGTTATGATATCCAATAAAAAATAAGTGTGTGTTATTATTTTGTAGAACTGGATGCAAGATCCAAAAAACAGCGATAGTAATCCTTAATTAACTCAATGCTTACTTATACATACATATTTTTACGCCTAAACTATAACGCCTTATGAAATACATAAAGGTTGGAAGCCTGAGACCTGGACAAGGACAAAATTATACTTTTCTTACTTTACATTTATATTTGAAAAACTCATGCAGGTGAAGTCACGGGCGACAGCTTGTATTTTATTAAGACAAATTGACCTTACTGACTACAACTCGTAGATCAACTAGTAAAGAAAGTACTGAACTCAATTTTAATGTCACCTTAAGGCCGTCACCAATAAAAAACTTGTGCTATACAGTGTCAAATGCTTTACTAACGTCTAAGCAATTAATTATGTAAATGTTGCTTCCGGGAGTACCGCAAGGATACGTACTTTTTACGATGTTACTCCAAAGGCGAACAGGTACTAACTTCCTAAAGTGCAATATTTAATCATTATGGTCACTTTAATTATAGTACTTGCTTGTTATAATGGTGTTTACTTGCAAGCTTATGTTTTATGTGTTGCATTATCTCATAGATCTTGTTCGATAAGGATAATGATCAAGGCATTATTTCATAATAAATTGTCTATAAGGTTCAATACTTGTTTGTATCCCATATTGTAGAGGAAAAATTACGTTAAAGTGGCTTCAATATATCATTTTAGTTTACTTCACAAATTCTAAAAGCATGTTTAAGTGAATATTTTCAGAATAGCATAAAAAAATACTTCAAATTGCTCTAAACAAAATGCGGCTTTATCGCAAAAATTTCAAATTTTATTATAATTATTGTCAATCATTCCGCTTCACATACCAACATTTACATAAACAAGACGATTACAGCATGAATCACAATTACCGCGAGCAGGCTATAAAATAAAAAAACCTTGCGAACACAAAAACGACTAAGTTACCGTTTCAGTGGTCAATAATATATTCTCATCCATTGGTCCCTATCTAATTGGACTTAAATGATAAATGACACACTAAACGATCATTGTATACCACTCATAATTAGGTGAAACGAAAAAAAAAAAAAACGTTTAACGGCAGTTACAATAGGGCTAACAATCATGCATGGCCGTATTTTTGACATACAACTTGACTACTCATTCTAAATACGTATATTACCAAAACATAGAAAAACAGGCGCAAATAGTTTTCTTCACAATAGTTGTTTTGACAATAGGGCGGAATGCCGAGTGCTCTCATTGTAGTCGCAAATCCCACGTTACGTTTTTATTCGTCATTTCTTCCATCGATATCATTATCGACTTCCATAAACAGTTATTAATGTTTTCACTATCAGATGTGTGGACATTAAAAAGGTAAACGTTGATTTGAATCCTGATTGTGGCAACCTTGAATGTTCTCTTTCAATAATTTGGATTGTTGAGACCCTAATGAATTTATAATGGAAATTGAGTTATTTTTCTGACATTTCGAACATAATAATACCAAAATCTTTTTACTATGCTAATAAACATGGTGATGCTAACAAACACGTGTCATAACAGTATTTTTAAATAGTTACCTGGATGTAATAGCTCCCCCAGGAAAAAATATTGAACATTAATTTAATAACAAACCGCATCTGATTGGAAACAAAATAAATGAAACCGATGAATAAAATACTGTTAATTGGATTTTATAAAATACTCTTCATGCAACACGATGTTGAATTGTATGGATTGGAAACTGAAAAACAAAACAAACCTTCGCTTAATGATTGGTTAGGGGAACTCTTTAGAGGGTGGTTGAAATGGATCGTGAAATTGCCATTGCTTGCACAATGGACGAATTTCTTTCAGAACAAGAAGTAGAAATAAATGCAGTTCTAACGAGCGACCATTGTGGATTGTTTACAAGACAACCGCACTGTTCAATACGAACCACGCTGAACTAATTATTTGTTGTGGTCCTTATGGGAAAACTGATATTTCAATCAGTTTGAATTTGAATGGGATCAATCTTTTTAATTTAAGATAAATCTGATGTTTGCCTTTAATTTGGTGAATTAAGACTTTATAAGCAACAATATATTTCGTTTCATTATAGAAATTATACGCATTAATGCTTCAAAAATAATAACTACAGTTTTATTGATTTAAGGCTAATGTCATAGTTACATGTTTCTTGACACAATAATTGATTTATTACAAATAGGTCACTAGTATACATAATCTTAGGACCAACATTGGTTAATATTGAATTAACCATCTTCAAAACAATGAAAAGTTAAAATAAATTAGTCCAACATCCCATTGCAAATCGTTTCCTCGCAATATTTGGCTCGACAGTAACTAATGATGATGTATATTTAAATGGGGCGCGGCCATTAGTGACCGTTAAACAATCTCCATGTTTGAACAATACCTACTTTAGTTATGACACTTTGGTATGAATCCAGACGGACAAAATAATTTATGTAAATTATTTAAACACGCTGAGCTCTCAGAATTGTGAAAGAAAACATCGGGAGAAAACCGACATATCCTGAAACTGAACATTTGAAGATATAAGCATTCACCAACCGGCACAGGGCTCCCATAGATTGCTCACACAGAGAGATGGCCTGTGTCCCAGCAGTGGAAATAATACTAGACTAATAATTATACTTAGTTATCCATACTAATTACAAAGAGGTAAAGTTTGTATGCTTGTTGATGTATGTTAATCTTCGGGACTAGTGATCCGACTCCGAAGAATTCTTTCACTAATGAAAAGCTACCTCGTCCTCGAGTGGTTTAGGATACGCGAGCGATGCCGCATGCAAAAGCTAGTGTATGACAAAACTAAAGCATGGCTTTGACAAAGTGTTCTCATGAATGTGTAATGATGGATGTTCATCGGGCTCTTAACACTAAGTGTTATCTTCTGTGAAGATATGGAGTAGTAAAGTAACAGCTATGAATTCAGGTCAACAATATGCAATTTTGAAATTGCTATACTTTGCAGGTCTGAAAAGACGTTCACATAACAAGTGTAGTCTTGTGTAAGATTTGTTCGTGTTGTTATTGGTTTTTTGCTTATTTTTGCAGCGAAATATAAACTGATTCTAATAGTTTTACTGGTTGCGAAAACGGATTCGTGAAAATATATTCTAATTTAATTATTAAAGACATAATATTAATAATAACACCAAGTGTCCCCCTAAAATTTATCTACAAGACTGTGACCGTATCAGATGTAAGCAGTCACATTTAGCCAGTTATGTCTAAATCCCATGTCAATAGGGGGTAAGAGTATTACCATCAACCTGGGACCAAGCTGCTACCAAAATTCCTGATGAAAACACCCAATAACAGTTAGCCACAGTTTGCCCGACCTGGGAATGAACCCTGGTGAGCTTAGGCACTTGCGATCACTAGACCACCGAAGCAGTTATTATTATAGACGATTATCGGAAGATGCTACTTCTTATACAGTATCTGACTGTATCCACTGGAAATGCCAATTACAAACAATCTTGTTACAAAACAATAAGTGGCACATCATCATCTGCCTAGCCTTTTCCGAACTATGTTGGGCTCGGTTCCCAGGTTAACCGGATGCAGCTCAATACCAGTATTTTACATAGAGCGACATCCTATTTTGCCCTCCACATCCATAACCCAGTTAGTTCTGGGTGATACGATACCACTAGATAAGACTGGTTGTCAGACTTTCGGGGCACTGACTATTTGTTACGACTGTCAAAGATCTAGCACTGATAGCCGGGACCCAATGGCTTAATGTGCTTTCCGAGGCACGGAAGAAACTCGGTATGTAATGGGTGGGCACACATACATACACCAATCTAAACAAGCGCGGTTTAACCTGAAGATCGACCCGAGTTATAATCAGTGAAAATAATTAGTGGGATACAATTTATAGTTTTTTGTTCTGAACGTTATGACGTAACTCTCTAAAAACATATGTTTGGACAGTTTTCGGTCCAGTATGTGCAAAGTACACAAAACTGTTCGTAGTAACTACGTTCCCAACAGCAGTTAGTCTGAGAATATTTTGAACATTTTGGGTTGTTTAACTCGTGTAATCGTAATGAATTACTATTTTTGTTTATTCAGGTGGACATTGTGTTTTCATTTTCATATAACAATGTAGAGGAAGTAGTTACATGAGATACATTCGTGTTAATTTAGGCTAGTTGCGTAATGAGGTGTTTGTTAGGACACCTTTAAAAAAAACACTATCAATGAATATGGAAATTAATCATTTACATGATTAAAATATTATAAATAGAAAGAAACAATGAAGGCGTTTGTCTAGAAGCAGGAATGATGAAATAATTCACACAAACTTATACCAAGAAGATCATACTTAGTTAATCAATAAACTTTATCTCTAACTGATCATCGCTAATAAAAGATAATTTATTGTAGCTAATCCTAACAGACTCAAAGTAATCAAGCAACTGATAATCCGTAAATTGCGTAAATATCAGCATCATATCTGTGCAATAGAACCGCACAACACAAGAAAAAAACCACTTTTTTTTTTTTCAACAAAGTATTTTTTTTTTCAAAAGAATGATCGATGTGGTGTTTGGAGGGAGGCCTATGTCCAGGCAGTAAATGTCTTGCGATGTTATGATGATCCTAATAGCTGGTGCAATGGGCTATCAGAAATGTTCACTTTGCATTATAATGTTAACTGTACTGCAGTTACCAGTGCAGCAGTTAGTGGACCCAGCACATGATTCTAGAACCCCAGCTCCAAAATAGGATGTGGATTACTTAAAAAACAATCATTTGCTGAATTCATGGTAGCCGTTTGGGTATGTATGTTATTTACACATAACAGATTACAGATTTTTATTTAATTTCTCATACTTACGCGGTATCTATTATTGTGCATTTTTTATAAATTGAATACTAGGAAATATAAAGTTTGCTGCAGTTTCTTGTTGACAATTGATTGCTTTCTGTTTTTTTTCCAATTCAATATAGGGCACATATACTCATATTCCAAGACCCGTCTTAATTCAATTGCTCAGCTCAGTTAGACTCGGTAGTCAACAGGTTCAAAATGCCCACCAAATCGTATTCTTAGCCGCAACTGGCGGATCCTCCAATTTGACAAGGGATTCCTTATGGAAACTCTACAATTGTGGGCGTTTATGTCAATTTATAAATAAACTATAGCTGTCAATGTATCTAACGAGCCGGGCTTACCTTGAGCTGAGTCAGCAACTAAGAATATCAGTAATAGAATACAAAAAAGAAAACATTTTTTTCTCTTACCCGGCTTCAACGCCGCAACATCTTGAATTTCACTATCAACCATATTCACTTCACACACAGCACAGTTTTCTCAAACTTCGTTAGTTTATCGTTCTAGTATCGTAATGTAGTCGTGTCCGTGTGCGCTCGCCAAGGCAACGCGGGCAGGAAGTGAGCGTTGCGCGCGCACTTCGCCTATGCGCCTGCGACGCGAACTCACGGCTTTATATCGCTCACTTAGATACACGCGTGTGTATTGCGGGTTTGTAGCGGTTTTGAAGAAATTGATAAAAAATGTAAGCAGCAAAAAAGGGCAAACTTATTCGCAACGAAAAACAACTTAAACTGCATCTCACTACTATGACAGTGAGACACTTGGCTCAGTATTATCAGTTAGGTAGATGCCTACATTATTAGCACTCAAGTGAATTAACCTCTATTAATTGATGACGAGATGGGTGCCCTTACCCATGTGTAGATGTTTATCACCAGGGTGTTTAATTACGAGGTATGTGAGAAAATTACCCCAAACTCCCCGGTCTTATCCCCGGGAGCCTTTTGGAGGTCTCACCCCCAAAGAAAAAGAGAGGTACAAAATCGGTGCTGCGATCAGTTATAATCGTGTCCTTCTATCTTTAGGAGTCATGATACTTCACACGAACACTAGGGATTCAGTCCAATTCATTGTTTTACGAAGTCCCCACAAATTATGCGAATACGAGAGAAGCAGCAGTTTCTATGCTTGACAAACAAACAGCATGTTGTGCAGATTACTCTACTTTAACAGTGTAACACTGGGTGTGCACTTGACGCGTGTGACGTCACATCGATACGAGAGCGTAAATCAGGTTGTGATGTTTAACATTCTGTAGATATTCAGTGGTAATGTTGATATACTCGTACTGTTCAGTTTATAGGTATCAATCAAATGGTAAGGTGGAACAACTCTTGCAGAGTCCCTTCCGAGGATGGGTGACCATTAGGGTGTCCCGATTTTTTTTTTTTTTAATTTTCGATTCTCAAGACCTCTCAAAAGTTGCGTTATTAGTTGTAGATTTCCGTAAAAATAATTAAAAAAATATAAAAACATATCTTATGGGTTCTACCGGCATTTTTATTTAAAAAAAAAACACTTAAATAACCCTTCAGTCAATGTTGTCTATTCTATTTTATGTACATTATTCCCATTTTATTTTTTTATTCTCTGATAGTGGAAGCCTAAGTTATGATTTGTAGGCACCGACAGGATGTTTCCAGTAAGGAATTGGTTTGGATCGAACTCGCAAAATTCATGTTTTGACTCGTTTTCTTAAATTTTCTACTTGTAACGGGAGGCAGTTTGTCTCATTTCTATTGCGGTTTTATTGCTGTAAGGTGTCGCTCTGCACTTACTTGTGATAAAATACGTGTTTTTGTTACATATAATAATGGGTTCAAGACGCAGTGAGACTACTTGTGCTATTTTGGGATTATATAAAGAACTTGACGATCGCCAGTTACCAGTGATAAGTGACGTTATCAAATTCATTTTGTTTACTAAAAATGCACTAAAATTACAGAACAATGGGAAAGATCCTTCTAACACAGAAGTTTTTTTCAATCGTTTCTGGAAAACTTGATACGATTTGGGTCAAAGCTTCGATTCCCATAGTTACCAACGTACGAATTACCCAATTGCTGAAATCATATTTCGACAAATACCTGTCATTGATAAGATATCCCAAAAATAAAAGAAATGATAGCTACGAAAGCAAAGTGAAGTGCTTTTTGGAATCGTCAAACAAACTCTTCGATATTGCTGCTTGTAAGTGCGCTTCGTTTGACATTTGTTCCTGCATAAAACCTAAGAAAGTTCCTATTTCTGAAAAATACTTTTTACTGGACCAAAGAAGTGATAGAAAAATGGCAATAAGCGGTATAGACACAAAAGAGACTTTTAAAGAAACATCAGAGACAAGAAAATTTGAAGCAGATAGAGCACGCATGTTTTCCAAGTACATCACAAGAAACTAATCCAGTTCCGGTGCGCGAGTTGCCTGCAACAGAGCTTTCTCCGAATAGTGACGTGCTTGTGAATGAGACTCCATTTACTTCCTTGAATCGGAACACTCTGGCGCTGCCAACAGTAGTTAAGGTATGTGATCGGTATGGACTATCAACGCGATCTGCGGCTGCGGTCGCTTCAGCGGTCTTAGCTGTCGTAGGATTGGTATCATCCGAAGATCTAAGTCTTGTTATTGATAAGAATAAAATTCATAGAGCTGTTTCAAAAGCACGGACTAAGGCCAGCAAAGATATTGATGCAATTGTAGTACTACAAAAAGTATCTACTTTGATGGACGAAATGACAAAACCATCATAAACGATAAAATAGGCAATCGATACCACCGCAGAGAAGTCTTGCAAGAGCACATTTCAGTTCTCACAGAGCCGGGACCTATTTATTTGGGACATACGACGCCAAGTCGTGGCACTGCCAAAGGGATTGTCACTTCTATCATATCTTTGTTCGAAAATCAAGGGCTGAACTTGGAAGAGGTGATCTGTGTGGGGTGCGATCACAGATATAGGTCTATCTATATCTGTGGGTGCGATAGTACTCCTACGAATATAGGTTGGAAGGGAGGTGTCATTCAATACCTGGAAAACTATTTAAAGAGACCGTTGCAATGGTGTGTTTGTATGCTTCACGCGAATGAATTACCGCTTCGCCATTTGTTCATGTCTCTGGATGGTAGCACATCTGGCCCAAAGGAATATTCAGGACCTATTGGAAAACAGCTAGCTGTTTGTGAAAGTAAACCTCTAGCATCTTTTTGTGCAGTGACTGGCAATTTGCTCGAATTACCTGATGGTATTGTGAAGGAACTAAGCACGGATCAAAAGTATCTTGGCTGGTTCCTGTTCCCCTGAGCTAGCGAGCCGCCAACCTGGAAAAATGGCGCATTCGAGATGGCTCACTACTGCCAATCGCTTACTCAGACTTTACGTAAGTACTGTTTCGCCGTCAGATAATTTGCAGATACTTGTGAACTACGTAGTCAAAGTGTACGCTCCTGTTTGGTTCCTCATCAAGCAAAACTCATCATTTAAAGATGGAGCCAAGCATATTTTTCAAATAGTTATGTACTCTCGATGTTTGCCTGATAGTCAGAGATCTATTGTAAATTCAGTGATCGAAAGAAACGCTTTTTTTGCGCACCCAGAAAACTTGCTGACTGCCATGTTATTCGACAATAGAGACCATATTCGAGAGCTTGCATCTTGCAAAATATTAAAGGCCAGAGAAGCAGAAAAGAGCAACTCTCGCAGGGTATTTAAAGCACCAAAGCTTAACTTCTGTGCGCAAGATTACACTGATATAATATTTTGGCAAGAGTGTGAGATATCAGCTCCACCAATTTTGCGACACGTCTCCAACGATGAACTTATAATTAAGGCTAAAGAACACAGCCTCGACATTGTTGACTTTGCCTCTCACACACAGTCAGTGGAAATATGTGTGAAATTAGTGACGGAGGCTTCTCTAAGCGTCATGGACGCTACATCTCGGGATTAGGAACAGATTAAAATCTCGCGCGGAAATGCCTAATTTTGGGCACAAAAACCAGTTCCGTTTTTAAAGAGACCATTGGTTATTTGTCTTTCAACTATTTTAAACCTTGCTTTGACTCATTGTTGTATCCTTAAATTTAATAAAAACCATTTAAATGTTATTTTTGTATGATTTATAGTTTATGCTAAGAATCCCTAAAAATGGCAAATTTTAAAAACTTCAAGGACCGGTAGAGGCCTCAAGTTGACAGATATCTAATAAAATTTTATAATAATCGTAATCTATGTGTCAAAACGCAACTTTTAATACCTCTTGCATAGGCGTAGCTCAAAAATAAAAAAATCCCATACATGGACGGGACACCCTAGTGACCATCCATTACATACAAAGATGGCTCCGTGCTTCGGGAAGCAAGTTAAGCCGGTTGGTTCCGGCTGTCATCTGTAAATGTGTGGCAGTTGTTACGGGTAGTCGAAGCCCGAAAGTCTGACAATTAGTCTTAGCGGGGGATAGCGTGTGGTTACTGGTTTGTGGTGGTGAGATGGACGGTCACTCAATCTTTTCAGATACAATTCATTGTTCATGAATAAATTACTGATGACGGAGTCAACGAAAGAAAACTAAAATTAGTAGAGTAACTTTAGTCTGACGTAATACCCAAATGATGTCAACGACCCCAAGCTGTAACAATTTACCAACGATTTCTTCAATTCCTACGAAGAAGAAATAAATAAAATCACAGAGTCCTCTTAACGGTTGGGGACTTGGGGACTTGGGACCGCTCGGGTTGGCCAGAAACATTTAGTCTGAAGCCCTACTGAGGTAATTAACAACAATACAACAGACTTTCTTTGAACCCACTTTCATACTTCTTTGGTATAAGGGTGGAGGTTGATTTAGGCGATACCAATTTAATTTGCGAGCATGGTAAATATTTCTTTCAAAATTGAATATTTGTCCTCATTGTGGAACTGTACATAATTAAGAATCTAAAAACCAGGCTCAAAAATACTCTCACTGAACGTGTTTACATTCAGATTATAATAAACAAAGTCAATTGGCAATGCAAGAGAAAATTAAAGAAAGTTGAAAAAATGTTTTACGAAAAATAATTAAGAACCGAAATAACCGCAAAATTTGACCGTCATTCGTATAAAAATAACTGTTCTAGTTATACATATTGTTGCATAATAAACTGTGGAGAGACAAACGACAGATACATCGCTATCATAAAAAACTCCGTGTTTCTAAGCTGGTGGTCTTTAGCGCATTCTATCGTTTTTAACTGGATGTCACGCTTTTTATCTCATTATTAGAAAAAAATACCGCATTGCACGCTGGTAAAAAATCTACATTCTTCAGAGTGCTCGTGTAAATCATGTCGCACCCTAAAACCGTATTATTTTCCAAGAAAACTTTGTTGCTAATTAAATGTTCATCTCATTAATTCGGGCAGCAGTGACGCTGACAAACGGGAGAGGAGTTAATTCCCTCTCAGTGAGAGCTGGCCCTCAGCCGGTTGTGAGAACCGTAGGCAATTATACTAAACACAACTGTGATTATCCTTCTGTTCTTTATAAATGTTGTTATTTTTTCTCTTAAAAGGAAAACTAAAATTTGGCTATAAAGCAATGAAATGTTATAATAAAAATAAAACTTAAAGCCTTTTTATTTTATGCAAACACTGTGTATAGTACCAATGAACAACTTATTGATTCATTTCTTATTTGATTTATTTGTACTTGGTATATTGATATGCTCGCCTAGATTTTTTCAATTAGTAATTTAAAGAGTCAGTGTAGTACTTTTAGGCGTCGTCTCATTTCGATTTGTCTGTGTACCTGCATATGTACTATCTCACCGGACTGCGCCTTTAAACGCAATCATAGTAACTACAACAGTAACTGATGTTTGACGCCAAATGCTTAGTGTTTCCTGCATTAACGGCAATAGGAAAATGTAATTATTTGGGACAAATGAAGATGCCTTCGTGTCATGTAATGTCAGGCAAGCTGATAATGTTATGAGTTATGTTTCTGGGTTCTCTGAGTTTTTAATATTAATAATTATTTGTAATGTTGGCAAAAATTAACCGGACTTGATAAAATGTTCGGATCTATGATTTGTATTAGTGATTATCTATATCATTATCAAATACAGGAAATGTTATACCGCTCTATCATCGTTAACAAAAAAACGATGCGATCTTTCGTACATACGTTTTAAAAGCAATGTTCGTAATTTCTCATATCAGAAATAACTATGGTAGTGATTTTATTCCATTACCTATATAACTTGAATAACTAACATCGCAAAAACAACCATTTGAAATGTTTGCACCTGAAGTGAATCTTGAAATATTTTATTGTGTAAGTTGTGAAAGTGAATACTTAATAGATTTTTCTTATCTTGCTTGTTTACTACACTCTAGTGCAATGTAACTCCATAAATGGACAAGTAAAGCTATGGCAATTGAAGTATTTAAGACGTATTATTTCATAACACCGATATTGACTGAATAAATTTAAATTTCCATCGATATGCTAAGATGAAGAACGTCACGATACGAAAAGAAAACATTATTACCGCACTAGGAGTCTTCATCGATCATGCGTACGTTTTAAGACGCATTTGTTTATCACTTGCACCTTCTACTGACCGATAAACTTCTGCTGTTTCATGATCAACTCTCAAGACAGTCCTAAGTGTATGATCTGATCTAATCCTACATAAGCTGCAAGCAACAGCCTACTCATAAGATTAGACGAGTTATCAGTGTTCTAGACTTGTGATGTCGAATAAACTAATGTTTTAAATATTTGAGTTGAGAACTAAGTTCAAACATTGCCCGATAAGCGACAATATAAAGCTATGTATCACATAAAGATCTCGTGAGTGTCACGACTACTAAATCATAAATGTTTTGATGTTACAGTCACGAGCAATAATATATTGTATCACATAGCAAAATTTTAAGGCGTTTGTGTGAAAAAATCATTGCTAATTTAAAATAACACATACTTCAAAATACTATGGGCTCTAAAATGCTATGCCAAATATTGTCAGCACCTAAGTGTAGGTGTATATATTAGTGCTTGTAACTGTACAATCATCTTAATTTACGTGATTTTTACTTGTCATTGTTGTAACTCGTCTCGTCCGATTTTGTATGTGCTGATATGGTCCTATTATAGAATCGTCACCTATTAGCGGCATAATGTGACCGTCTCAAGAACTGATAGGTCTACTTTGGCAAGTCACTGTAAAATTACACATTTTCTGCCAGAAATAGGATGAAACTTAAACTTATTTAAGTAAAGGTGCAAGCAAGGACTTCAAGTGACGAAATAGATAAAACTCAATGTCACTACTGACTGGAGGAGTGTTTTATTACATAGTTGAACTAATGAATTGTCATCCACTTGAAATATTCTACGTGTTGGGAAATATTGATAATTTCCCATGTTCACCCAATGAGAGTGTTGTTATTATTATTTACAATGTTTTCCTATATTTAGCAATTACCTCTTCCAAGCAAGCATTCATTGAAGTGGCATTTAATTTCAAAGAATATTTACAGTATTTACAAACTAAAAATCTATAATAGTAATAAAAATATGTACAAGTATTAAAAGGTACAGGGCGTCAAAAAATTCGTCCACATCGCTGTCAACAGCAAAAGTGCACAGATGGCTGGCAGCATTGCCACGTTCGATGGAAATGCTGATTCCACGTCAAAAAAGTAAACCCACCCTCTAATCACGTGAAGAGTCGACCAACCGTTTGGCGATTTCCCGAAATTCTAGGTGGGCACTTGGACACTATGGCCCTAATGTTTCAACCCCAAACGGCTCAAACACATAACTACCAATTAATTTATTGTATTTGCGCCGTTTTCAGCACCTGCAGCAGCCGCCCCAGAGCATCTCACTGTGCTAGGAGGATGGGATGGCGCAAGGGTGTCGACGCAAGTTACATCCCACGCCATAGGCCTATCCAACTTCAATGGTATTATGGTCATACCATCGGGTCTCTTCCCATGGACGCGATATGTTCTAAGACAGCTGGCACCCCGGCGGTGGTAAGACCACGACGGTTGATATCATTAATGCCAGCATGCCGCGCAATCCAACCTGAACTCTTACTGCAAGAAAGTCCATGGTGTCCGAGGCAGTCGACTGCTTCACTACATTGACAGCGATGTGAAACCCCACAAAGAGCGCTCAATCGCAAACATGTAGCGAGCCGGAAGGTTGTGTCACCTAACATCATCATCTGCCATCATCTGCCTAGCCTTTTTCCCAACTATGTTAGGGTCGGCTTCCAGTCTAACCAGATGCAGCTGAATACCCGTATTTTACATGGAGCGACTGCCTATCTGACCTCCACAACCCAGTTAGTATCTAGGTAATACGATACCCTTTGGTAAGACTGGTTGTCAGACTTTTTGAGTTGTGTCACCTAACATTGTGCCGATATTAGTGCCTATATTAGTTGATAATAATGGCCGCGTTTTGTGATTACTTGATACTTAGAAAATGGCACTATCACCTATCCTAAACAATAATACCTATCATGTAGCATTTAAAAACTAAGCGGAGGCGAGCTCCAGCTAGATGAACCAACGACCTCAACATCGTGGCTGAGATAGACTTGACGCGAAAGGAGAAGGTTAGGGTGTTGTGGTTCAGCTTGCAATAGGCCTATGTCCAGCTGTGGACTGATATATAATACAAGCTCAGATAAAATTACAACAGTGCAGTAAATAGAGTTAATCCGTGACAACAAAGAACAATCGAATTATTTTAATGGTTGCATCTTTCTAATCCATCCAAATATTATAATTCTATTCTGAGACAATACTCACATAATCGTCTAAATACATAAAAGCGAAAGGTCACTCACTCACTCATCAGGAAATGTCGTAAACCGCTTGACGTATAATGTTGAAATTTGGCAGGGAGATAGTTAATAGTTAGTAGACGTTCGTTAGGAACGAATTTTGCGACTGGGCCGGATTCAGGAGGTCTAAGGGCTCTCGCAAGTTTGTATGAATTTCCTTAATTTTTTGTGCTACAATCTTAATATTTGGCAGGGAGATAGTTTATAGTTAGTAGACGTTCGCTAAGAACGGACTTTGCGACAGGGCCGGATTAAGGGGGTCTAAGGGGTCGCCCAAGTTTGTTTGAAAGTCCTTAATTTTTTGTGCTCCGTAGGACTCAAAGTAACGCACTCAAAACAGTATGCTGATAAGAATAAGAATAAGAATAAGAATAAGAATAAGAATAAGAATAAGAATAAGAATAAGAATAAGAATAAGAATAAGATCAAGAATAAGAATAAGAATAAGAATAAGAATAAGAATAAGAATAAGAATAAGAATAAGAATAAGAATAAGAATAAGAATAAGAATAAGAATAAGAATAAGAATAAGAATAAGAATAATAATAACCAAACGTCTTCATAACAGACTTATCAAATTTTCTAAAATATAAATATTTAAAAGTTATACCCGAAGATTTAACCGATACCACCGTTTTATTAATAGCCTTTTTAAATAAAAATACCAAAATGAAAACGAAATTCAATAGAAAACCAAAGAAAAAAACCACAATTTGGAATTGACACAATGACATTGTCTGTCACAAAAATTTTGAAGAAGACGAATATATAATATGAAGATAAATGTTGACCAGAGCAGCAGCAAAACGCGCACGCCTATCGCCTCCGGACCCGTCGCTCAGCTCCGCCTCGCCGCCGCCGGAATCCAGCCCCGTCATGAGTGCTGTGACACCGGCCGTGGCAGTTGCGTCGAGCTCGAGCGATGAGTATTTCTCTCCGCCGACGACGCCACCACCTGTTCGTCGACGGGGAGGACGCCGGCCGCCGGACGGTTTAGGACCTCGAGGCCCACCGGCCTCTGATAGGGTCCCAGCTCCCGGCGGGAGTGTGCAGCGCATGCGATGGACGCAATCCATCAATGAAAACGTCATGCGCTCATACTATGGGGCTACAGAGGGAGGAAACAACCTGACCGCGTACCGTGTTCGGATGCTCTCTCTGTTTCAGGTGCTTGAACCAGCTGTCAACGTGTCGGCACAACGACTGTCGGATCAGGTGCGAGTCATCCAGCGTAATCGTATGTTGGATGACACCGTACTTGATCGCTTGCGGACTGAAATGCAGAGTAGCCATGTCATTGCCACGCCGCCGCCGCAGGCTGTGGTTCCACCACAGTCTACTATAATACCGAATCGCGATAACGACGTGAGTAATGACATAGTTACTAATGTAAGTACCCAGTGTAATGAGGAAATGAGGAGTGCTTTGGAGGGTGCGATTCGAGAATATCGGTTCATGCAACCCGACCTTAGACCACGCATACCTCGTTTGCCCATGCATAACAAAAATAGGGCGCTGGTGGCTGTCCTGGATTCGCAGTTGTCAAACTATTTTGATAACTGCGAAGACCTCACCGATGCTCACTCAATCCTGTATTGTGCGGCTGTAGCGGCATGTCGTGTAGCTCATGTCAAATTTTCTAATGACAGAGCTACACGACCTAAACCAGCCGTACCGCCATGGCAGTACAGGATTGAACGACGTATTGGTGGGGCCAGAGCACTCATCGGCAAACTGATCTGCTTCAGGGAGGGCAATACTCGTCCTAGAGTGATGCGTTTTGTGAGGCGGGCGTTCTCGGGGACTGATATCAGTCCTCGAGACTACATGTCCCGTATCACAGAGCGCATCGACTTCCTGAAGCAGAAAGTGTATGCATGGGCAAACCGTATTCGTAGGTATAAGCGGCGGGTGGACCGATACACTCAAAATCGCACTTTTCAAAGAGATGAAAGGTGGGTATACAGGGCTTGGGAGCGCCCGGACCAAGGTGTGGCTGACACGCGCCTACCGGATGATGATGCCATGTGTTCGTTCTGGCGCAGCATCTGGTCGGTGCCTGTTAGCCATACCGAGGGTGAATGGACTCAGGGGGTCGAGCGAGCGTGCGATCTAGTACCAGAAATGGGGGCAATCACTATCAGCCCCCAAGACGTAGTTCGTGCAGTCCGTCCGTTGCCTAACTGGAAATCTCCAGGGCCGGATGGACTGCACAACTTTTGGATTAAATGGTTCACAAGGTCGCACGCTCGCCTGGCGATCCTGTTCCAGTCAGCCTTAGAGTCAGGGTCGCTACCAGAGTTCCTGACAACAGGTATAACCCACCTGCTCCATAAATCGGGTAGTACTGCGGAGCACAAAAATTATAGACCAATTACCTGTCTTCCGACGGTCTATAAAGTTCTTACATCCATTTAGAGAGCTAAAATTAACAAACACATTGATGACAATTCTATCATGTCCGCTTCTCAAAATGGATGTAGGAACGGGTCCCGCGGTACTAAGGAGCTACTCCTCATTGATATGGCCATTAGTGAACAGGTTCGCCGTTCCCGAAGGGATCTGTCGACATGTTGGATAGACTATAAGAAGGCCTATGACTCGGTGCCACATACATGGCTCATGAGGGTGCTAGAGTTGTATAAAGTTGATGCAACTCTGCGCACCTTCCTGATGTCATGTATGGGGCAATGGAGGACAGTCCTTCGCTATCCAGGATGTCGGCAAATCCAGAGGAATAGCGAGCCGATAAGGATAGAGCGAGGTATATTTCAGGGCGATAGTTTGAGTCCACTTTGGTTCTGCTTAGCCTTGAATCCTCTTAGCACGCTGCTGGAGGATTCAGGTCTAGGCTATCGGTTGAGGAGAGGTGGTCAAGTTATATCTCACCTCCTTTACATGGATGACCTGAAACTCTTTGCCCCCAACGATTTGCAACTGATGGAGCTACTGAAGGTAACTGAAACTTTCAGTAGCGCCATCAGGATGGAATTTGGTGTGGACAAATGTGCGGTCATGCATGTAAAGCGAGGGGAGATTGTGGAATCTGTGGGAACCCAGCTCTCGGATTCCATAAATCTTAGATCCCTCTCAGCAACCGAAACCTATAAGTATTTGGGTATGTCGGAAGCGCTGGGCATCAATGTTGCTGACATGAAGCAATCGTTGAAGGAGCGCTTCTTTGGCCGCCTGAAAAAAGTATTTAATAGTATTTTATCAGGCGGCAATAAGGTACGTGCCTTCAACGGTTGGGTCATGCCGGTTCTGATGTACTCTTTCGGCATACTCAAATGGACTCAAACAGAACTAGACGCCCTGGATAGGAGGGTCCGTACATTGTTGACGGCATATCGAATGCATCACCCGCGTTCTTCTATTATGAGACTGTATATCCCGCGGAAGTGTGGGGGTCGAGGCTTTTTAAACGCTAAGACTCTCCACAATCGCGAGATATGCAGTCTCAGGGAATATTTTCTTGAAACCGACGTGGGGATGCATCGAGATGTGGTCGCAGTGGACAAGGGCCTCACCCCGCTTTCCTTGGCTAAAGAGAACTGGCGCAAACCCTTAGTGCTTGACACTAACGACCGCATGGAGGTATGGCAGAGTAAAGAGCTTCACGGACGCTTTTTCCGGGCCCTGCATGGGCCCGATGTAGACCTATCAGCGTCCGTAGCCTGGCTACGTTGCGGGGACCTCTTCGGAGAAACCGAAGGTTTTGTCTGTGCAATTATGGATGAAGTTATGATGACGAATAACTACCGGAGATTTATTGTGAAGGACGGTACGGTTGACATATGTCGGGCATGCCACCGTCCAGGCGAATCAATCCGTCACATTATCTCCGGGTGTTCTCGTCTGGCTAACGGAGAGTACTTGCATAGACACAACCTTGTAGCCAGGATTATCCATCAGCAACTAGCTCTAAAATACAACCTTGTGGAATCGGAAGTGCCGTACTATAAGTATGTGCCCGACCCAGTTCTCGAAAATGGCAGTATCACATTGTACTGGGATCAATCCATCATCACTGACAGGACTATTGTAGCCAATAAGCCTGATATAGTGGTGGTGGATCGATCAGAGCGGCGCACAATGATTGTTGACATAACGGTCCCGCATGATGAGAACCTCGTGAAAGCCGAGAAAGATAAGAAAATCAAGTATCTTGACTTGGCTCGCGAGGTTGTCGACATGTGGGATGTGGACTCAGCGATCATTGTGCCGATAGTCGTATCAGCCCATGGCTTAATTGCCAAGAGCCTCGACCAATACCTGAGGAGGCTCTCGTTAGGCAGCTGGATCAAGGGCTTGATTCAGAAAGCGGTACTTTTGGACACGGCTCGTATTGTTAGGAGGTTCCTCTCCCTGGAGCCCTGACCGCCGGTAGCTTGGACCCTGTTCCCGATACCGGTGGGCTACAATTTTTTATATTTTTAAATGTTTTTTTATATATTTTTTTTAAGGAATATTTAAAAATGTAAAATAATTTGTAAAAATTTAAATAAAGGAAAGAATAAGAATAAGAATAAGAATAAGAATAAGAATAAGAATAAGAATAAGAATAAGAATAAGAATAAGAATAAGAATAAGAATAAGAATAAGAATAAGAATAAGAATAAGAATAAGAATAAGAATAAGAATAAGAATAAGAATAAGAATAAGAATAAGAATAAGAATAAGAATAAGAATAAGAATAAGAATAAGAATAAGAATAAGAATAAGAATAAGAATAAGAATAAGATATAAAAATATAAATATTTAAAAGTTATACCGGAAGATTTAACCGATATCACCGTTTTATTAATAGCATTTTAAATAAAAATACCAAAATGAAAACGAAATTCAATAGAAAAGCAAAGAAAAAAACCACAATTTGGAATTGACACAATGTGACATTGTCTGTCACAAAAATTTTGGAAGACTAATATAAAATATGAAGATAAATGTTGACGAGATCAGCAGCTGCACGACGCGCACGCCTATCGCCTCCGGACCCGTCGCTCAGCTCCGCCTCGCCGCCGCCGGAATCCAGCCCCGTCGTGAGTGCTGTGACACCGGCCGTGGCAGTTGCGTCGAGCTCGAGCGACGAGTATTTCTCTCCGCCCACGACGCCACCACCTGTTCGTCGACGGGGAGGACGCCGGCCGCCGGACGGTTTAGGACCTCGAGGCCCACCGGCCTCTGATAGGGTCCCAGCTCCCGGTGGGAGTGTGCAGCGCATGCGATGGACGCAATCCATCAATGCAAATGTCATGCGCGCATACTATGGGGCTACAGAGGGAGGAAACAACCTGACCGCGTACCGTGTTCGGATGCTCTCTCTGTTTCAGGTGCTTGAGCCAGCTGTCAACGTGTCGGCACAACGACTATCGGATCAGGTGCGAGTCATCCAGCGTAATCGTATGTTGGATGACACCGTACTTGATCGCTTGCGGACTGAAATGCAGAGTAGCCATGTCATTGCCACGCCGCCGCCGCAGGCTGTGGTTCCACCACAGTCTACAATAATACCAAATCGCGATAACGACGTGAGTAATGACATAGTTACTAATGTAAGTACCCAGTGCAATGAGGAAATGAGGAGTGCTTTGGAGGGTGCGATTCGAGAATATCGGTTCATGCAACCCGACCTTAGACCACGCATACCTCGTTTGCCCATGCATAACAAAAATAGGGCGCTGGTGGCTGTTCTGGATTCGCAGTTGTCAAACTATTTTGATAACTGCGAAGACCTCACCGATGCTCACTCAATCCTGTATTGTGCGGCTGTAGCGGCATGTCGTGTAGCTCATGTCAAATTTTCTGATGACAGAGCTACACGACCTAAACCAGCCGTACCGCCATGGCAGTACAGGATTGAACGACGTATTGGTGGGGCCAGAGCACTCATCGGCAAACTGATCTGCTTCAGGGAGGGCAATACTCGTCCTAGAGTGATGCGTTTTGTGAGGCGGGCGTTCTCGGGGACTGATATCAGTCCTCGAGACTACATGTCCCGTATCACAGAGCGCATCGACTTCCTGAAGCAGAAAGTGTATGCATGGGCAAACCGTATTCGTAGGTATAAGCGGCGGGTGGACCGATACACTCCGAATCGCACTTTTCAAAGAGATGAAAGGTGGGTATACAGGGCTTGGGAGCGACCGGACCAAGGTGTGGCTGACACGCGCCTACTGGATGATGATGCCATGTGTTCGTTCTGGCGCAGCATCTGGTCGGTGCCTGTTAGCCATACCGAGGGTGAATGGACTCAGGGGGTCGAGCGAGCGTGCGATCTAGTACCAGAAATGGGGGCAATCACTATCAGCCCCCAAGACGTAGTTCGTGCAGTCCGTCCGTTGCCTAACTGGAAATCTCCAGGGCCGGATGGACTGCACAACTTTTGGATTAAATGGTTCACAAGGTCACACGCTCGCCTGGCGATCCTGTTCCAGTCAGCCTTAGAGTCAGGGTCGCTGCCAGAGTTTCTGACAACAGGTATAACCCACCTGCTCCATAAATCGGGTAGTACTGCGGAGCCCAAAAATTATAGACCGATTACCTGTCTTCCGACGGTCTATAAAGTTCTTACGTCCATTTTGAGAGCTAAAATTAACAAACACATTGATGACAATTCTATCATGTCCGCTTCTCAAAATGGATGTAGGAACGGGTCCCGCGGTACTAAGGAGCTACTCCTCATTGATATGGCCATTAGTCAACAGGTTCGCCGTTCCCGAAGCGATCTGTCGACATGTTGGATAGACTATAAGAAGGCCTATGACTCGGTGCCACATACATGGCTCATGAGGGTGCTAGAGTTGTATAAAGTTGATGCAACTCTGCGCACCTTCCTGATGTCATGTATGGGGCAATGGAGGACAGTCCTTCGCTATCCAGGATGTCGGCAAATCCAGAGGAATAGCGAGCCGATAAGGATAGAGCGAGGTATATTTCAGGGCGATAGTTTGAGTCCACTTTGGTTCTGCTTAGCCTTGAATCCTCTTAGCACGCTGCTGGAGGATTCAGGTCTAGGCTATCGGTTGAGGAGAGGTGGTCAAGTTATATCTCACCTCCTTTACATGGATGACCTGAAACTCTTTGCCCCCAACGATTTGCAACTGATGGAGCTACTGAAGGTAACTGAAACTTTCAGTAGCGCCATCAGGATGGAATTTGGTGTGGACAAATGTGCGGTCATGCATGTAAAGCGAGGGGAGATTGTGGAATCTGTGGGAACCCAGCTCTCGGATTCCATAAATCTTAGATCCCTCTCAGCAACCGAAACCTATAAGTATTTGGGTATGTCGGAAGCGCTGGGCATCAATGTTGCTGACATGAAGCAATCGTTGAAGGAGCGCTTCTTTGGCCGCCTGAAAAAAGTATTTAATAGTATTTTATCAGGCGGCAATAAGGTACGTGCCTTCAACGGTTGGGTCATGCCGGTTCTGATGTACTCTTTCGGCATACTCAAATGGACTCAAACAGAACTAGACGCCCTGGATAGGAGGGTCCGTACATTGTTGACGGCATATCGAATGCATCACCCGCGTTCTTCTATTATGAGACTGTATATCCCGCGGAAGTGTGGGGGTCGAGGCTTTTTAAACGCTAAGACTCTCCACAATCGCGAGATATGCAGTCTCAGGGAATATTTTCTTGAAACCGACGTGGGGATGCATCGAGATGTGGTCGCAGTGGACAAGGGCCTCACCCCGCTTTCCTTGGCTAAAGAGAACTGGCGCAAACCCTTAGTGCTTGACACTAACGACCGCATGGAGGTATGGCAGAGTAAAGAGCTTCACGGACGCTTTTTCCGGGCCCTGCATGGGCCCGATGTAGACCTATCAGCGTCCGTAGCCTGGCTACGTTGCGGGGACCTCTTCGGAGAAACCGAAGGTTTTGTCTGTGCAATTATGGATGAAGTTATGATGACGAATAACTACCGGAGATTTATTGTGAAGGACGGTACGGTTGACATATGTCGGGCATGCCACCGTCCAGGCGAATCAATCCGTCACATTATCTCCGGGTGTTCTCGTCTGGCTAACGGAGAGTACTTGCATAGACACAACCTTGTAGCCAGGATTATCCATCAGCAACTAGCTCTAAAATACAACCTTGTGGAATCGGAAGTGCCGTACTATAAGTATGTGCCCGACCCAGTTCTCGAAAATGGCAGTATCACATTGTACTGGGATCAATCCATCATCACTGACAGGACTATTGTAGCCAATAAGCCTGATATAGTGGTGGTGGATCGATCAGAGCGGCGCACAATGATTGTTGACATAACGGTCCCGCATGATGAGAACCTCGTGAAAGCCGAGAAAGATAAGAAAATCAAGTATCTTGACTTGGCTCGCGAGGTTGTCGACATGTGGGATGTGGACTCAGCGATCATTGTGCCGATAGTCGTATCAGCCCATGGCTTAATTGCCAAGAGCCTCGACCAATACCTGAGGAGGCTCTCGTTAGGCAGCTGGATCAAGGGCTTGATTCAGAAAGCGGTACTTTTGGACACGGCTCGTATTGTTAGGAGGTTCCTCTCCCTGGAGCCCTGACCGCCGGTAGCTTGGACCCTGTTCCCGATACCGGTGGGCTACAATTTTTTATATTTTTAAATGTTTTTTTATATATTTTTTTTAAGGAATATTTAAAAATGTAAAATAATTTGTAAAAATTTAAATAAAGGAAAGAATAAGAATAAGAATAAGAATAAGAATAAGAATAAGAATAAGAATAAGAATAAGAATAAGAATAAGAATAAGAATAAGAATAAGAATAAGAATAAGAATAAGAATAAGAATAAGAATAAGAATAAGAATAAGAATAAGAATAAGAATAAGAATAAGAATAAGAATAAGAATAAGAATAAGAATAAGAATAAGAATAAGAATAAGAATAAGAATAAGAATAAGAATAAGAATAAGAATAAGAATAAGAATAAGAATAAGAATAAGAATAAGAATAAGAATAAGAATAAGAATAAGAATAAGAATAAGAATAAGAATAAGAATAAGAATAAGAATAAGAATAAGAATAAGATATAAAAATATAAATATTTAAAAGTTATACCGGAAGATTTAACCGATATCACCGTTTTATTAATAGCATTTTAAATAAAAATACCAAAATGAAAACGAAATTCAATAGAAAAGCAAAGAAAAAAACCACAATTTGGAATTGACACAATGTGACATTGTCTGTCACAAAAATTTTGGAAGACTAATATAAAATATGAAGATAAATGTTGACGAGATCAGCAGCTGCACGACGCGCACGCCTATCGCCTCCGGACCCGTCGCTCAGCTCCGCCTCGCCGCCGCCGGAATCCAGCCCCGTCGTGAGTGCTGTGACACCGGCCGTGGCAGTTGCGTCGAGCTCGAGCGACGAGTATTTCTCTCCGCCCACGACGCCACCACCTGTTCGTCGACGGGGAGGACGCCGGCCGCCGGACGGTTTAGGACCTCGAGGCCCACCGGCCTCTGATAGGGTCCCAGCTCCCGGTGGGAGTGTGCAGCGCATGCGATGGACGCAATCCATCAATGCAAATGTCATGCGCGCATACTATGGGGCTACAGAGGGAGGAAACAACCTGACCGCGTACCGTGTTCGGATGCTCTCTCTGTTTCAGGTGCTTGAGCCAGCTGTCAACGTGTCGGCACAACGACTATCGGATCAGGTGCGAGTCATCCAGCGTAAACCAGTCTAGGCTATCGGTTGAGGAGAGGTGGTCAAGTTATATCTCACCTCCTTTACATGGATGACCTGAAACTCTTTGCCCCCAACGATTTGCAACTGATGGAGCTACTGAAGGTAACTGAAACTTTCAGTAGCGCCATCAGGATGGAATTTGGTGTGGACAAATGTGCGGTCATGCATGTAAAGCGAGGGGAGATTGTGGAATCTGTGGGAACCCAGCTCTCGGATTCCATAAATTTTAGATCCCTCTCAGCAACCGAAACCTATAAGTATTTGGGTATGTCGGAAGCGCTGGGCATCAATGTTGCTGACATGAAGCAATCGTTGAAGGAGCGCTTCTTTGGCCGCCTGAAAAAAGTATTTAATAGTCTTTTATCAGGCGGCAATAAGGTACGTGCCTTCAACGGTTGGGTCATGCCGGTTCTGATGTACTCTTTCGGCATACTCAAATGGACTCAAACAGAACTAGACGCCCTGGATAGGAGGGTCCGTACATTGTTGACGGCATATCGAATGCATCACCCGCGTTCTTCTATTATGAGACTGTATATCCCGCGGAAGTGTGGGGGTCGAGGCTTTTTAAACGCTAAGACTCTCCACAATCGCGAGATATGCAGTCTCAGGGAATATTTCCTTGAAACCGACGTGGGGATGCATCGAGATGTGGTCGCAGTGGACAAGGGCCTCACCCCGCTTTCCTTGGCTAAAGAGAACTGGCGCAAACCCTTAGTGCCTGACACTAACGACCGCATGGAGGTATGGCAGAGTAAAGAGCTTCACGGACGCTTTTTCCGGGCCCTGCATGGGCCCGATGTAGACCTATCAGCGTCCGTAGCCTGGCTACGTTGCGGGGACCTCTTCGGAGAAACCGAAGGTTTTGTCTGTGCAATTATGGATGAAGTTATGATGACGAATAACTACCGGAGATTTATTGTGAAGGACGGTACGGTTGACATATGTCGGGCATGCCACCGTCCAGGCGAATCAATCCGTCACATTATCTCCGGGTGTTCTCGTCTGGCTAACGGAGAGTACTTGCATAGACACAACCTTGTAGCCAGGATTATCCATCAGCAACTTGCTCTAAAATACAACCTTGTGGAATCGGAAGTGCCGTACTATAAGTATGTGCCCGACCCAGTTCTCTAAAATGGCAGTATCACATTGTACTGGGATCAATCCATAATCACTGACAGGACTATTGTAGCCAATAAGCCTGATATAGTGGTGGTGGATCGATCAGAGCGGCGCACAATGATTGTTGACATAACGGTCCCGCATGATGAGAACCTCGTGAAAGCCGAGAAAGATAAGAAAATCAAGTATCTTGACTTGGCTCGCGAGGTTGTCGACATGTGGGATGTGGACTCAGCGATCATTGTGCCGATAGTCGTATCAGCCCATGGCTTAATTGCCAAGAGCCTCGACCAATACCTGAGGAGGCTCTCGTTAGGCAGCTGGATCAAGGGCTTGATTCAGAAAGCGGTACTCCTAGACACGGCTCGTATTGTTAGGAGGTTCCTCTCTCTGGAGCCCTGACCGCCGGTAGCTTGGACCCTGTTCCCGATACCGGTGGGCTACTATTTTTTATATTTTTAAATGTTTTTTTATATGGTTTTTGTTAAGAAATATTTAAAAATGTAATTAGTAAGTAAGAAAATAAATAAAGAAAGAATAAGAATAAGAATAAGAATAAGAATAAGAATAAGAATAAGAATAAGAATAAGAATAAGAATAAGAATAAGAATAAGAATAAGAATAAGAATAAGAATAAGAATAAGAATAAGAATAAGAATAAGAATAAGAATAAGAATAAGAATAAGAATAAGAATAAGAATAAGAATAAGAATAAGAATAAGAATAAGAATAAGAATAAGAATAAGAATAAGAATAAGAATAAGAATAAGAATAAGAATAAGAATAAGAATAAGAATAAATTTATTAAGCCATTGTTACAAACATTTTCTTAATCTAACTTAGAGCTACTATAATATAATCGTAACAAATTGAAATTTAACATTGTAATTAACAGAGGTCCCCAAACTAGGCTGCGCTTGTATCTTAGGGGCCAGAGTTGCGTTAACTTAAAATTAAAACATATTGTTGATGTGATAGTTATGTTAACAAGGCGTTTTGGTAAGCAGGTAATTGTGGATTACCTTTTACAAAAAATAAAATAAAATGATATTACAATAATGAAAATAAAAAGTATTCTAATGTTAATTCAATGTCGAGTGAGTGTGTGTTTGTGTGTGTTTGTATGTGTGTGTGCGTGTGTGTGTGTGTGTGTGTGCAGATGTGTGTGTTATTTGCAGTTATTTAGTCTGTATTTGTTTAATTTACTTAAAATTTCTTCCGTTTCTTCATAGGATAGTTTGGTAAACCATTTTATTATGGTTTTCTTGCATGAAAATTTATTCATGTCTTTAATGTCGCAGCATTTGCTGGTTCTATTATAAATATGGATATGCGAGTAAAATGGGCATCGTCTGGCTAAGAGGCTATTTGCTTAGGGAAGGGGAATGTTGAGGACTCGTTTAGAGACCAGTTTTTTTTATAATCGGATCTATTTTTTATGGTTTTCTGAACTTGCAATGTTGCGATTAAGATGAATAATTGCCGCACTCTTAAGACAGTGAACTCTTTATGAATTAGGTCTGTTGGGTAGCGAAAAGGTTTTCTTAAAGCTACTTTTATAACGGCTCTTTGAGCTCTTTCTATTTCTACAAAAATGCTTTTCCCGGCTGCACCCCAAACAGAAAACCCGTATTGAAGTACTCTAGACTCTGACACATACCAAGGTAAATAGTGCGTATAATTTCAATGGGTGTACAGTCACGTAGTTTTTTCATCACATATATCAGCTTCCTAACGCGACCAGAGAGCAGGTGTATATGTGATTTGAATGACAGGTTTTCGTCTAGTGTGATGCCAAGATATTTGATTGAGGCAGTGTGATCTATAGCTAGGCAGGTACAGTGTGTAAGCGGTGATATCTGGTAACTGCAGCATGTATGGTATTAAAGTATAAGATGACGTGGAGGTCGAGAAGCTATTGTTTTGAAAAAGGTTATGAATTTAGTTTTTTTAATATTCAGAGTCAGAAGATTTGTATCAAGAGCCTCAGAAACAGTTAATAGACCGATCTCTGCAAGGCGGTACACTTGTTCCCAGATTTTAGCGTGGAAAATTAAAACAGTGTCGTCAGCATATGATATTATTTCTGCATCGTTTAGTTGTAGGTTTAAAATATCAATCATGTAGAAGGTGAAGAGAGTTGGACCGAGTGTGCTGCCCTGTGGAATTCCAAAGTCGATGGGAAGAACGTCACTCGAGTGTTCATCTACTTTGACTAGCTGTTTGCGATTAGATAGGTAACTCGTGAACCAATCAAGTGCAGCCCCTCGTATACCTGCACATTTTAATTTTCTCAGAAGCAGTTCAAGTGATATTGTGTCGAAGGCCTTTGCCAGATCTAAAAAAACTCCTATGGACTGTTCTCCTTTTTGGGTGAAAGTAGCTACTAAGTTAGTCAGCAATGTAGCCGCGTCCTCAGTTGACCTTCCTCGCTGGAATCCGAACTGTTTTTCTGATATCAATTTGTGTTTTTCAAAATAGTTCATTAACCTGTTGTTAACTAATTTCTCCAGTACTTTGGACAGAATGGACAGAAGTGCTATTGGTCGATAATTTTCAGGTACGTCTTTAGGGCCGCTTTTGTGTATGGGTCTACCGGAAGCAATCTTCCAGCACTCCGGAAAGGTTCCAGATCCTAAGCTTAGATTAAAAATGTGGCTGAGAGGTTTAAGGAGTGCATTTTTAATTTTTATTATAAATTTTGTAGTGATACCATCAAGTCCTGGTGCGCTGTGAATTTTAAGTTGGTGACTATATTTATTTATTTCTGTTTCGTCTGTCGGGTGAAGAAAGAATAAGTGTGCGAAATTTTCACAAGGTTTGTATTTTTTTACTAGGTTTCTTGACTCTCAGAGATTCGTGATAGTATTAGATCAGATAGATTTTTTCCAATCGAGGTGAAGTAGGCATTACAATTGTTAAGTGCGTTAACTGGATCCTCCGAATTGGAAATTAGCTGGGATGACTCACTTCTTTGACTATTTGGGTTAAATATTGATTTGAGGGTGTTCCATAGTTTTTTCGGGTCATTTCGGCTTTCAGTAATTAGCTGGCTATTGTACTCTGTTTTTAGGTTGTTGAAAAAATTCCTGTATCTCGTATAAACCAGTTTTTTCATATCATCGCCAGGGTTGGTTTTTGAAGCTTGATGAAGATTGTCTCGGTGCTTAATGCATCTCATAAGACCTGGAGTGATCCAGGGCTTAAGAGTGAATCTACTTCCGCTAATTTTAACTTTGTGCGTATGTTTAATTATTAGATTAGTGATAATAGTTGTTTTATGAGACTTAATATCTACCACGTCACCTCAAAGTAGTTTTATTTTGGAGCTGAGAGTGCGTAAAACCTCTGAGTCAGTTAGTGTGGTCGAGGATGAGTCAAGTGATGAAGGAGTGTGGTAGCGATCCGTTGAGTTAGGCGTCGTGATGGCAGGCGGCATCGGCACTTCTGGTGCCGGTGTGCTCAAGGGGGTGATGACTCTCTTTGTTGCCCTGCTTTGGCAGGATGGGTAAATCCAGCTCGATTTCTCTTCTCCTGTGAGCTTGGTCTGGTTCTCAGCATTCGCACATAAGACATGAAACAACACAAGCAGATCGCATTTGGAGCATTTTATGTTAGATGTTCTCAGTGCTTTATTACAGCACGCGCAGTTGTTGACCATTATTATTATTTGCTATTTACGGATTTCTTTATCAAATTGGCGACACAAATTTCTAGGAATCTGAGCTAGGCGCACCTGCGTCGACCTGTGACGCAATATTCGCGGAATTGAGCTCTGCACACCTGCGTCGACGCGTGTATTTGGAATTATTAAATTAATAATATGCACTGAACTTTGACACGAATTTTTACTCAGATAGGGTTCAATATTGTGTAGATTTATTTGTTTTTTTATTTGATTAATTGTTCTTTTATTTCTTTGACACTTATTTTGTTAGTATAGGGTTTAATATCATTTAAAACTATTTGTTTTTAATTGCGGACTTAAAATATATTTTTTGTAAAAACACGTCCGCACATCACCAGGATTACGACGCAAAGAATGATGGATGGATTGAACAGTACGGGGGACGTGAAGGTGTTTAAAGTAAAAACCTTACATTAAAAACAGGTATTTAAAAAAAAACTTGTGATAAAGTTGCAACTTTGACCCCCAATACCTCCGTAACTAGAAGGTTCCCAGGTATGGTCTAGAACAAAAAATGTTCGCAATGACGGGAAGAACATGTGCCCTTCGGCTTCGTTAAGGATCTTTTTACACCCTGTATACTAAACTACGCATTTTGATAAATCTCACGTGAGGATGAGGATTGAGGATGAGGGGATGAGGGGGTCAAGCCAAATCTCACGACTTCCCACCACGGGAGGAGGGGGGTCGAAAAATCGCCAAAATTGCCTCTCGCAATTAATGGATGCCCCCTTCTTTTTTTTTTCGGATATGTAATCATCAAATGACCCCTCCCGCTCTGGGCGGAGCGGAGGGGAGTGTCAAACTTGTACTGACTAAAACCCATCCATGTTCCTTCTTTGCCCTTTGTGTTCCAGGGCCACGGTATCTCTTTCGAACAGTCCCGCAGCCCTGGCAGGCATCGGCCCATGCGAACCCCGATTTCTTTGCTGACATCTCTTTGAAGCGCGCGTGGAACATGAACGCGCCGTCACTCGGCCTGTCGTCATAAGACGGCCGACGGTGAGAACACAAGCATCTCCTTGCTTAAAAGGTGATCTCCAAATCATGTGTGTGACAACTTTCTGAAATAAACACATTTTTTTTAACACTTTGCTTTAGCCGAGAATCGATCCCAGGACCCTTTGCTTAGTAGTCGCGCATGCGACCACTCAATCAACGAGGTAGTCTCACACAAACACACCAAAATTTCCACGCGAACGAAGTCGCGGACAACATCTAGTGACGTTCTCCGTCACCCACGAAAAAAAAAACAAACGAGCCTCGAATCTACCCCGGTCACGTACTAACCACACTTATTTGCTTATCTCAAGATATTTGTCACCATTTAACGGCTTTTCCTTAATCAATCTTCCATCTAATTCTTAAGGAAAAAAGCAGAGGAAAATGATCTCGAAAATCTTGAGTTTCGTCCTTTACTAGGGCTATATCCGTGTGATAGTTTGGAATATTAATTTGCGTTGTCCTTTGATGCAGTTTTGAGTACTGCATGTCTTTGAGAGTTGTTTTGCAAAGCGCTGTTGGGGACGGGTTGACTCGGCTGCAGCAAAACAATTTAAAGTTTGAAGAGCATTCGTTTGTGTGGGATTATAATGGTGTATACTGAATTAAAATGAGATAGGAAATACATATAACGAAGACGGTTAACGAACTAAGACATGAACAAAACAAAAGAAACTTTACTTCATTTTATTTTTATTTGTTATACAATGTTGCTCAGCTCTGAAATATATTACTAACTCTAGGGTTAAAACTGTTAGAACCCCGAAGAGGAACCTTTCTTTCAATTGCTTTCGTTCATTTAAGAAATTTTACTAGCCCGAAATTTTTAATAGCTCCATATTTCTTGCCTTGGCGAACTCATTCATCTTGAATAAAACTTTTAGTTTCCTCCATTTTACTCAACCTTTTATATTTTCGGTTGTTTCTTGGAGTTACCTAAGATTAAAACTCGACAATAGATCTCAAATGTCTACATCTCACTAAAATATTCTTATTTACCTTGAATATTGATCGTAGTTTACGACCAATGTATGTGTATTGATGTTGCAGGGTCGCAGTTGACAGAACTTTACGTGACACTGATCACGTGCACATGCTGATCTGTTCTAAGAATGGACCTATTAAGGAAGTCTTCTAAGAAGTTATTTGATTATTGTAATAGCTAAACTGTTTATATTTTCAAAGCTCGTAGCAAAATAATAACCGCTGCACGGGTCGATCAATTAAGCAGCGCTTGCCTAGGGCGGTCCGTGGATGGGTGACCATCCATTACATACCAAGTTTCCTCCGTGCCTCGGGGGCTCGGTTGTCATTTGTAGATCTTCGACAGTCGATACTGTTTGACTGATTGTCAGACTTATCAAAGGTTATCGTATTACCCAGTACTGACTAGGTTGTGGAGATCAGATAGGCAGTTGCTCCTTGTAAAATACTGGTATTCAACATCCGGTTTGGGAGCTGATCATAGCTGGCAAAATGATTAGACAGAACAGATGATAATTTAAATTTTCAATTTGGTAAGCAAGGCCATCTTCACCCCTATGAGTTTAGTCTGTGCCTGTCCGCTTGAGGTAACTACAGTCCGATAGGCACCGTCTCTATCATCCTTCTGTGAATGGTTCATTGTACCAGTTTCAAACATATTGAAGTAAAGTCTTCGTGAGTTTTACAATGCTTCAATGATCAAACATGATAAGATACTACTAGATAATAAATATATCTATAGCTAGAGAGACGAAATTCTGATAAAATATTACCTAAAACTATCTCAATATATTGTTCGAGAGATTGACTGCCTTGTTAGCCTAGTGGGCGCAAGCGTGACTGCTGAACCTGAGATCCTAGGTTCGATTCCCGGGTCGGGTAAAGTGCTATTAGGTTTTTCCAACAGGATTTTTTTCAGTGTTAGTCAAGGAGTCTGGGTTTTTGCACGGTTTAAACATAGCTGGCGAAATGTGGAGGTACTACAAATGGATAGGTACTAACTCTGGCTAAACTCAAACACTGTTTTAAGCTTTCACGTTTTACAATTAAACTTATACTGTCACTAACGCGATATCTTCTCTATCTTCTCTTTTTTAGCTTCCTTTCTTTTTCTACCGGTTTATTTACTTTTTTTCTGGCTAACCTTTCGGGGATTACAGGCGTGATGTAACGTTATGTTATGTCTATAGATTATCAAATAATTGTTAACAAGTTTTGCTGAGTAAAATACCCTTTGAATTACCAAAATTCTTGTGTTCCTAATCACTCAATGTGATCCCGACGTTAGAGCTCAGGGAATGTTTAGGTCTCATTTTTTTGTCAATAATTGTTCTCGAAACGGACAAAAACCGAAGAAAGTGAAAGAATATTCTGAATTTTATCAGTAGTTCCGAAGATTAGTCTTCCATCATCCTAACTTCAATATCACGGATTTTAATCCCCAATAACATTAGTATTCTGTGCGAATATTTTGTTAGTACGAATTTCAAATTAACTTCATTTAACGTACAATTTATCCTCCTAGTTAAGTCTCGTAGAGTTAGCATAACTTGAGGAAAATCGAAAATTATTGACCCAAAGTAGTTTGTCCTTTCACTTTTGGTACTTGCAAATAAGGATAATGTGCGATCTCAAAACTGCATTTAATGAGTTACTACCTGTGATATAACGGTTGCTGTATATTAAAGTAGGTGGATACAGCTTATATCGAACGGAAAGAATCATGCGTTTTGGTAAACTATACTATAATTTTGATATGCTCAAAATTATTTTCAAAATACTAAAATTCCTAACTACAAAAACCACTTTAAAAAAATGAAAAACAGTGATAATTATCGTCTTAAAGATTTACTGAAGTGGCTGTATGCAGTATACGCACAATCTAATAAAGATAACATGTTAATTATTATGTGACTTGACAATTATTTAATTTAATTCTAGTTGTTCGTGGTTGTTTACCTTTCTCGTCTTAACCTGGATTACCTTCCAGACGTTCACATCACTATCAGGAAACTGTTAGCGGTAAAAATATAATTAATCTGGCGCCGTTCATTGTTATTCTAAAAACATCAACAGCCTTTCTGTGTTATAAATTATAAGAGAATTCGACTGAAGTGAATAACGATAACGGCGATAAATAAAACACGTGAGATTTGTTAAATATTCGGATATTTAGCAACAAAAAGTAAACAGTTCTTAAATGAAATGACATGTTTATGTACCTATTTTATATAGAGGGTGTAAAAGGACCCTTCGTGAAGCCGCCAACCAAGCATTTTGTACATCGAACTAAGTAACTTAACGCAAAAATTATTCCTGTTAAATTAATGTTCTTTTTGGGGTGAAAAATCACGTTTTACGGTAGGACTCAATGTAACACACTCAAAACATTGTGCTGATGGATGGATTGAATGGTGGCGGAGGTGTTTAAAGTAAAAATCTTACATTAAAACATGTATTTAAAAAAAAAAACAATATCTTCGTAACTAGAAAGTTCCCAGGTATGGTCTGTAACAAAAAAAATATCGCATTGACGGGGAGAACGTACCGGCTCCGTTAAGGATCTTGGTGCACCCTTTATAACCCCGTTTAACAGAACATTACCCATCTTATTGTCAAGAAGTAAAAAGCTGCCATTAAAGCCGAGTTGGATGTCTGCTTTTACCTAAGCGAGTAGTGTTAAGTTCCTTAGTTCTTTGTGAATAAGGAACAGAAGTACTTCAGCCATACTCACATTTCTTGTTCTGGATTCACGGTTAAGGATGCTGAAATTTATGATTCAAAGTCAAACCTTCAGCACATGAAAGTTGGTAGTTAGTAGGTTGACTCTCGAGTATTACAATCGTTTCTTAGTCGAAAAGACCCTTTGTTAAAATATATACAACTGACTCTAAGAACTTGACTATACTATTTTTCAAATTTATTTTATCCAACTATAAATATTTAGAATTTAATATAAAACCAGTGAACCAAATTAAATAGATAAACATATTAAATGGAGAGGACTTTATCTGATGTATGTACTATATAAATTAAATGCTGTTGGTCCCAAGTGTAATTAATGTTCAATTTCAATTGTAAAATGTTTATTTCTACGGTTTGTTATTTATTAGGTTATTAGTTAAACTAACTAATATTTTAAACCCATTTGATATTAATTGTGTGTGGTAATTGAAACGAGATCAGCTGTAAATAAATTATGATACAGCAAAATAATTTGTGTCAGATAAATTATTCTGTTTGCAGGTAGATTAGTATAAATTTGAAAGGTACACTACACTAGCTGGGGTCTCGGGTCATGCATATTTTGTAATACATGGGACTCTAAAGATGATAAATTATTTAGCAGCAAAGCCAATTTTTATGCAATTTATTGCATAATTGGTAATTTAAAATTAACAATATAATACTACTGTTCTGTATGGTGTCCGGACGTAAAGAATAGCACCATCCCAAATCTTCCCGTGGGTGTCGTAAGAGGCGACTAAGGGACTTACCAGAGAATGGGCAGCAGCGTTCTCTGTGCGTTTTGTGACAACCGTACTGCGATCGCCAACCCGCCTGCCAAGCGTGGCGATTATGGCAAAACCCCCCTCCTTGGGGGAGGCCTATGTCCAGCAGTGGACTTTTCGGCTGAAATGATGAATATAATACTATTAAATAGAAAACTGTAGGTATACAAACTGTGTCAAACCCGGTTGATTCACTTCAGCAAAACGCTCAACCAACTAAATCTTTCACAAGGAACTCTACTACTACTAAACCAAAGTATAAGTAAACACAGTCACTCAGGCGAACAGCTCAGCTTTACACAGATTTGACGGTAACACTAACATTTCCCTCAAGCATAAACCATTAAAATCTCATCTGAACTGCTCGGCCAAATTACTGAGTCATCGAGGGAGCCACTTTACGATAGATACTAAACACTTGACGTTTACACTGGTCAAGCGTTATGTTCGAGGATCGTAAAACATCCCCTGTTGGTTGATGGTTGTTTGAAGGGCAGTGTCAGTTAGCTGAGATAGTTTTGCGGTTAGCTTAGTGTGTAAACACTGTAGTGACAACCCTGGTAGTTTTATGATCGCAAAGTCGGCTGTCGAGCATAATATTTTAGGTTCGATTTCCGGGTCGGTAAAAAGTTCTGGATTTTTCCAACAATTTTACAGTAGCAAGTCAGTGTCTGGATTCGTATTCATATGATGTCAATAAGTTCACCCCTTGTTATATGGGACTTGAACTGGTAAAATGTGGTTTTACTTGGTACACATTTGCTAACCCATCGGGTAGTACAGGCGCATGATGTGAAGTGCAAGCAGTACTGAATGTGGACATAGTAAGCACAAGACGAGGTGGCCGAGAGGTTAAGGCGTTGGACTGCTAATCCAATGTGCTCTGCACGCGTGGGTTCGAATCCCATCCTCGTCGATACAGTTTTTGTTGACTTTAGCAAGGACTGCACTGAAATTGCAGTTTTAATCGTTCTTTGGTCGTTGTTGTTGAAGAGATGACTACATCAATCTTGATATCACCACAACAGGTTCAAATAAAATTGGGTGAACAACCCTATACAAACAGTATTGAACAGTTTGGGAACAACAACACTAACCAAAAACACTAGAAATATTTACGCACCCAAACTAGTGAAAAAGTTGGGTAAGGCTTATACTGCAGAAATGTCTTGATCTTAGAATTTCCTAGACAAGTAAGATGTTTTTTCCAAGGTGAAGATCAAGGTTAGATATTTGACAGACCTTGGCACTTTTTCGATAAAAGCCATATTTACCTATTAAGATCACAATGTATCTCACTCAAATCACGAGTATGTCAATCTTATCACTCTTATCTTTTAAATCAATGATCTTGGACTTAATCTTAATTTGACACATTTCAAATTAAGATTAAGTTCATCTAAATGCATGAGTACCTAAGGTCTAGATTCTGTCTGTCATGGTGACGACATGTGCTACTGATAAGCACATGATTGTCGGATCTTCTTGAAATCTTTTCAAGATTAGTGAGGTAGAGCGTGATTTATATTCACAGAAATGTGATAAATGATTGTCAAGATAAATATTGTTTTCAAATAGATAATATTCGCTATTGTTGAGCTTAAGGTCTTGTTTTTGACAGTAAGGCGGGGCAAAGTGAATACTAGACCGGAGTCTGGTTTTGTTCCCGACGGATAGGGTCGCCCTTTTTTACGTGAGGCCTAAATATAACTGCCAAAATGTACTTGTACATATGCATCTCTGTGCAACACTCCGCGGATCACACAAAAAGAAATTTGTTGTAAACCATAATATTAGTCTTTTCTTTCACAAGTGGTATTAATTACTAGAATCTGTCACCAGTGTAATCATATTCAAAGAATAATGGCTTGGTGTTATTTAGGTAAAATAATAATTACAAGTTCTTGATGTTGAAATAAGGATGTACTAGAGGTAAACTTATACCTTCTTCATACTTCGGGGATTACAGCCGTGATGTTCTAATGTAAAAATGCATTTTTCCTTTTCAGAAATCCTGCTGCAAAATATAGAAATCCCACTATTAAACTGGGAATTAGAAAAGCCGTGAAGCACGGATAGGAGGAAAACGTATAAGTAGTTCTGTCACGCAGATCTCGGTCAGCAGCGGCGGGCGGCGTCAGGCGGCGTGACACGTCGCCTTCCGCCCCCCAGGGCTGTCACGTGCGGAATTAATACCCAGACATGTTTCTTTTCTTATCGAAGACGAATATTATTATTGCAATGGTTGAAAGATTTTAAATGGCTTTTGCTGGTAACTTGACTCTGATTCAAGATGAAGTCTCTGATTCATCATCATCTTTATTAGTGGCTTTTGTGATCAGTAAGATAGTTGTAGATTAAATTTATTTTTAGATAGTACTGACATTTTAGAATGTTTTAGCTAATCAGGATACTACGTAGGATGTGTACGGAGAGGTTTGCTAGCATTCATTTTAAAAGCAGCGTGACCAAGTGTCGCAGGGGAGAACACCACCTGCATTTGTAATTTAATTTCTGTGGTTGTCATTTGAAAGTTGATATTTACAAAATTTTTAATATAATTATGTTTCTTTGACATTTGTAATTTGATATAATTCTCGATTTATTACTTTTTTGACATTTTAATTTTAAACTATTGATATTTTTAATTTAATTTCTATGGTTGTCATTTGAAAGCTGATATTTAAAAAAAAATTAATATAATTATTTTTCTTTGACATTTGTAATTTGATATAATTCTCGATTTATTACTTTTTTGACATTTTAATTTTAAACTATTGATATTTTTAATTTAATTTCTATGGTTGTCATTTAAAGTTGATATTTAAAAAAAATTTAATATAATTATTTTTCTTTGACATTTGTAATTTGTTATAATTCTCGATTTATTACTATTTTGACATTTTAATTTTAAACTATTGATATTTTTAAATTAATTTCTATGGTTGTCATTTGAAAGTTTATATTTAGAAAAGTTGCGCTTACAAAACTTGTTTGTATTGATGCCAGTTATAGATTAATATAGGTTTTATGCATGGCCGCAACTTTGAAAAAAAAATTAAATGATGTAAGTTAGGCCGGCCATTCTCTGAGGCGGCAAGCCGCCCGCTACTTGAACGCGCCCCAAAAGGGGATAGCCCTAAGGCTAGTCCGGGGGTACCGCACGATCTCCGGTGAGGCGGCGAGCCTCCTTGCCGGATTGCCGCCATGGGATCTGGAGGCGATAGTCCTCGCGCGCCTTCACGAATGGCGCGCGGAGGCACTACGTCGGGGGGAAACTCCGCTGCCGCGGCAAATCGCCGCTCAGCGGACAGACCTCCGGAGCGATCTCATGGTGACATGGAGAGAGCGACTATCGCAACCCCGTGCAGGGCACGCCACCATAGTGGCGATAAGTCCCCTCTTTGAGGAGTGGCTAGAGAGGCGCCACGGCGCCCTCACCTTCCGCCTGACGCAGGTCCTCACCGGACACGGTTGTTTCGGGAGGTTCCTGCACCGAATCGGGCGGGTGGAAACGCCCGGGTGTTTCCATTGTGAGGATCGTCCGGAGGACACGGTGCAGCACACTGTGGAGGTCTGCCCCGCTTGGGCGGAGCAGCGCCGTGTCCTCGTAGTGGCGATCGGCGGCGGCGACCTCTCGCGCCCGGCCCTGGTTCAAGCCATGGTCCGGAGCGAGAGGGAATGGGAAGCCGTCACCTCCTTCTGCGAAGCAGTCATGCTGGTGAAGGAGGTGGCGGAACGTGAGAGGGAAAGAGCCTCACGTCCCAGCCGCCGCGACAGACGCCCTGGGCGTCGGGGGTCACGTGGTGGCCCCCGGCCACCGTAGGCGCGGGCCTGTGGATGGCGAGTTATGGGCTAGCTCGCCGTCCAGCCGTCTTATGACGACAGGCCGTGTCGACGGCGCGTTCGTGTTCCACGCGCGCCTCAAAGAGATGTCAGCAACCACGTAGGGGGACCCCTACGTGGTTGCTGACATCTCTTTGAGGCGCGCGCACGGGCCGATGCCTGCCAGGGCTGCGGGACTGTTGGAAAGAGATACCGCGGCCCTGGAACACAAAGGGCAAAGAAGGAACATGGATGGGTTTTAGTCAGTACAAAAAAAAAAAAAAAAAAAAAAAGGCCGGCCATAAAATTCAAACCCTATTGTAATTTTATTATTTTTCTTTGATATTTGTAACACTTTTTTGACATTACAATTTAATTATTTAAATTGATTAAATTAAAATTTTATAGTAGGCGGAATATGAAGAACTAAGCGCGTATTTGTTATAAAAGTTGCAAAATACCATATTTCAGGCAAATAAATGAATCCGAATCTGAAATTCTCATTCAAAGCGAAGCAAAGTACAAGTCCGTAGCTTAGCCGTTGGGGTGCAGCTATAAAGCGTTATCTTTACGCTCTGTTCTCTTCAAGGCGTCGTCGGTGTGACTCAGGGCATTATTTTCTAAACAATTTCGCTGAAGTTGCTCTCACTTGCAACTCGTAGCCATATGGGAACGTCTGTAAATGCCAGATTGTAACGGACCAAGCAGTTCAAGTCTAGTTTTCTGGGACGGTTTATTTTTTGGTTCGCCACCCCTAAGGTACCTGTTGCATTCATTTCAAGCTCTCGACGGCTTCGAAGTGTGATCTATATTGCACTATATCGTACTCATTTCAAAGTTGTCTACGCAGCTCTGATATTTTTTTGCAATATTCAGTTGTGTTGGATAAAAGGAAATACTGAAAAGGATGTATAATCAAACTAGAAATGTACCTACGTTTTATCTAAAGGTTTGTTTTATGCATAGTGCAGAGTAACCTCTACATTTTAGCCTTTTTGCTAAAACCTCAAAGCCATATTCTTCTTTTAAAATTGTCAATTCTAGGTTCAAATTAAAAATATTAATGACACATAGTTTGATTTCATTTTCTTCTCAGTGGTGCACTGGATGTTGATAGATGATCTTCCTATTATTTTAACGAAAATTTTGCCTAAACTTTTAAAGTAATATTGATAAGCATGTTTTATCAGTTTCATTGAGGCAAGTGGCCCATATCCATTGATGTGCAAGCGATTATAAATTTTTTCTGGTTTGAAACCAGTGGATTAAGGTCCGATTTTTTTACCTTTTCCGAAGAAAGTTACTTCTGGGAACGATTTTTCCAATAATTCGACGATTCAACCTGTTGGGACTCCGAGTGCAGAGTTGATCTGCTCAACAGACTAGAAGAAACTCGACGTGACACTACTCATATCTAACCTTTTTTTTAAAATTCAGTTTTCATTTATTATTAATTTTTTTTTTTTTTTTTTTTATAAAAAACGTTGCCCCACTCTAGGAATTTCTCCTTTATCGTGGGTACATTTACAAACACTTAAATTCAAATACACAAACAGCCAGATCCGGAACAACTACCTGTAGGTCATACAAATATTTGTTCCGTGCGGGAATCGAACCCGCGACGCGAAGCGCAGCAGTCAATCGCTCAGCCACTGCGCCAACCATGCCGTCGTCATTAAAATGAGGTAACAGATTTCTTTATATAAAAATTGTCCAAGACGAAATATATTTAATAATTGCAGAGACACTGAAGAATTACAACTAAATTTTATGTACTATAATTAAAATTACATACTAATAGATAAATTTTCTATGTAAACCTAATCATCCATTATAATACCATTTTATTATAAAAGATTTTTTATCTCGAGAAGCTTCTCATAATAAAACTTCTTATTTTTTTTTGGTTATAAATGATGAGTCTTCACCCACTGCTGTCTATAGGCCTCTTTTTCGTAAGCTACTTTATCAGCCTCATGCAGGTTATACCCGCGTTGGTAATACTGCCTTCTGCCCATCTCGCTGCCACTTCTTCTTCCAATCTATAGTTGCCACTTGTCATCATTACACCTTGCTGGGTGTCCTGCCCAACTGGATTTCAATCATCATAATGCGATTTACAACACGTTTACATATTAAATAATCATAGCAATTGCTGAGTTAATCAGTTTGCTATCGACAAAATGTAGAAAAATATCAAAATAAGCCAACGGTGCTAATCCAACTACAACCAATCAACTAGACACACCCACAAACAGTATACCTATATCCTACATCTTCGCAGTACATATCATTACGTCATCGATCTAGCTATCGACACTGTCACTGTGCAATCACTGCGCTATTCCAATTACTCCGTTATGCTGCTGATTGATAGCCTAATATTATCCGCCTTAATATTATTGATAATATGTACGCTTCATTGAATTTGAGTGATCCGAAGACGTGATCATCTGTAAATCTAGTTATCCTTAGACAGATTATATCCATGAACCATCTGAACAAGACTAGGGCGAATAATGTTGATTTGGAGAGATTTGCTTGGAGTAGGATAAAATAGATTATCAGTTCTGTTATCTACAAAGTTTGTTTTCTCATTGAAAAGTTCATGAAAACTGGAAGCTTTATAAGCTGAATTTGTCTATAACATTCCAACAACTAGGTCACAGGTGCCCTCTCTGTGGCAATGGGTGCAGCACGCGGACTCAAAGTGAGTTTGTGGATGTGTTTCCGATCTATTCCTTTTTTAAAAACACTGTCCTGATGGGCTGTGTAGGATGTAGGTTCTTCATACTAAAAAATAACAAGTATCAGGTGTTTGATGTATTTCACTTCGTTAAAGACTATACTAGATGGCGTAGATAAGTGGTTACAACTTGCGAAGTATTTCGAATTTCTATAACGGCTTTCAACAGGATTTACAAATAAGCTCTTCGGTAGCTCCGACACTTTTATAACGTTTACATTATCGTTACCGCTGAAAGAATGTCCTCGCCTAGAACATGTCAGGACAGACACTGTTTTAAGCTTTCACGGTTTACAACTAAACTAATAATCATGGAAGATATCTCCGTAAGTGCCAGTATTAGTTTATGTCAGGACAGGTCCTGCTTTCCTTACAATTTTGTTTCTTTTAACTGTTTATCTTGAAAACATTGTTTTAGGAAACAATTGCTTGAGAGCATAAATGAGTTCTATCATTAAACACAATAAGTGCGTTCCCATGTTCGGGCGCGGCCATATATTTAGTTAGCGAACAGATTTGTGCGCGTCCGGAGCGCTCTCGAGTCGCGTGATTTATGGAAGCGCCTTACTACTGAGTTCTACGTTACAATTTTATTAATTTATCTGCAGTAACAGTACTATTATGTTGTTTTATGTTTTGTATAGCTGTGGGTGTAGGATCAGAGGAAAAACTTTCAGTTTAAATTAACCCTGTCTCAGCATTATGGCAAATTGAAACACCGAGTTTCCGGTTGGGGTAGGACAACCCTCTCGCTCTGTTTCATACCGCCAAAAGAAACAGAGACGATTTCATTGTTAGCTTAAGCTACTTATGAGTACCTAAACAACGTATAATATTTGTAGTGAATACTCGCGTTTCAAAATATCGCAGGTCAAATAGACCCAACTGTGTCACTGGGTTAACTTTATTTGTATGTTGGCAATTATTTCTGTTACTTATTCTCCGAACCAGTAGATCTCGGAAAGTTCATCCACCCAATAAGTCTGTGCGGTTAATCTGAGAGTCCTGTGTCCAAAATAATCCCTTAGTTCAATTAATTTCAGTTTGCCTTTCCATCTAGATATAGATTAGCTGTGCCCCTCGATTTCAAACGCCATTTCTGTTTTTTTCTTCTTTTTGTGCAACTCCTATAAATCGTAGCGTGATTTAAATAGCCCTACCTGAAGAAATGGGCTACCAAATGAATATGATAGTTTATATTGCATTTGATAGTAGTTCTAGATCATTGTGTTGAAACAAAAAAAATCATAAGCTTATATTAGTAGTAGATTACAAACAAACAAATAAAATACTATAATCTCGTATTCTGTACAGCGATTAGCATGCTTGTCACTGCTCATATTATGTCCTTATGCGTCGCTTACGGCATTCCAAGTATTCTATGCATTGATTAGTTGATTCAATAGCGGCATTTTCCAATGTTATGGCTTCATTCCAGTTTAGCCTCATAGTTTATTAAGGTCTTCTAAACATGATTAGCCTTCTTAGTGCCAGCTGGTACAGATGCTTGTGGTATATAATCACCAAAGATGATCGACCTAGCTAGCCTTTTCCCAACTGTGGTGAGAATTTATTTAAGTCTAACCGGATACAGCTGAAACCAGTATTTTAAATGGAATTTCTGTCTATTTGAGCTCCACAACCCTGTTACTAGGCAAAACTACCCTTTGGTAAGACTAGTAGTCAGACTTTCAAGAAATTTAAAGCAATGCATTCTCACCAAATTCCCCATGGGGTCCTTTCTTTCATATAAAATACTTTTTACGACACAATCCCTAAAGTCGTTAGCAATATTTTATTAAAATTACACGTGTGTGCCCTTACAAGGGCTCTTACGGTTAACTGCTAATAAGGTGTGAAGGGACCTTATGCCAGATGTGATTGCGGTGCATAGCAAAAAGGCCCTTCAAAAATAATGGGTTCACGAAACCCCAAAATTCTGTGAACTCTTTTTATGAAAACTGCATAATTTAATAAATGCTTTTGGTTTATGAAACTTATGTTTTCTTTATAGCAATCCTTTCAAATCATTATTTAAATAAAATGGCTGTGTAATATCATAAAAGTTATATTTTAGCAATTTCTATGGGGATTCATTTTCCAATTTCATATTTTCGATTACCTTTGAAAGGATTGATTATAAAGAGCTGTTTACGTTGCAATAAAATGTAATGTGCTAAACTCTCGCATCACACTTTAGAACATTTCACAAATGAAAATCGACGAAAAAAAGTGGTGTAATTGGAGGGTTTTCCAATTACATAACATTTTCTCTTTGGCATCAGATTCGAAACACAAATTTATTTTAACTGAGCAATTTGCATCGTGCGTCGGAGCAAAGCATCTGATTGTACATTCGTACAATCCCATTTACCTGGGACGCGGCACTTGATATTGAAATGTAGATTTTTCAATTAATTGTTGTAGAAATGGTATTATAAAGTACTGCAGATGGAAATAAGTGGTGCGTGTTTTGATTGATAAATTGAACAGGGTATGTAACATGATTTATTACGTACTAGCTTTTGACCACGGCTTCACTTGCGTGGAGTTCGGAAATTATTTCACAGGAACGTCCCACGGGGATAAAAAGTATGTCATTAACTCAAGTCATGGTCTATCTGCACTCATACTGGTTCAGCTTACGAATCAAATAATCATTTTAACATTAGTTCGGTTTCTTTCTCAAATTCAATACAAAACAATTTCACTGAAAACAGACTGAAAAGCAATGGCTATGTTAACAGGGAACCCTCTAAATTCTTGTTAGAAATCGGTACAATGGCTGCCATTGATATCCGGTCCCCAATGCATTGAAATTGCACCGCTCTGAAATATTGCATATTGGAATAATTGAGGTGTCCGATCCGAACTAGTCTGGCAATTCGGGCACCAACTCCGGAAATATTCAATTCCCCCCCTCCCAATAATAACTTGGTTGAATTACAAGACAACCCGAAGTACTAGGACCACAGAACTGTGTAGTAAGTTATACCGCAATTGGGACTGAACATTGATTGAACTTGCTGCATCGTGGTTAGAACTTTACAAACAGTGGTTTTCGTGCTTTGTATGATTAGGAAATGTTTTCTGGATTGAATCTTTAATTGACTATGTGTCCATTGACAGTAGACTGCAGTCAAATCTCTCTCTGAACTCAATGCTCTAAACATGGATCTATCTACAACATTATTTTTAGTATATAGGAATCCTGAATATAGTTTGTTCAGAGTAAGTAACTGAATCGCTTCCAATAATTTTTAAACCATTTTATATTTTGTCCCAAAAATATTTAAAAAAAGTTACAAGTTGACAACGAGCGACATTAAGTACCTATCGTAATAATTTAGGTACCTACTGCCAAATTATTATTATCAATGAGCTCAAGACGACGCTGGAAGCGCGCGCGCGACACACTGCGTGGTGATCACGTTTTTATGCGGACAACCAGGTAACAGAACAAGCTTATAACTTTGTGATTTTTCATGATACAGTTTTCAAATTTTGTACATAGATTCTTTACAAAAAAAATACTAGACACATGTTTCAGGTTTCGCATATACTAAAACTAATGTTGTATAAGTCTATGGAGACTATAGAGAATATTTTTAAGCAATTGAACATAAATTGCCTCGTTGCTCTGGTGGTCGCAAACACTAATGCTGATTACGAGGTTGCGAGGTGGCTTGGGTTCGATTCCCGGGTCGTACAAAGTTATTGGGTCTTTTCATCAGGAATTTCTCAGTAGTAGCCACATAGTCTAGTTTTGTGCCCTATGGTTGACTGTCCTATTAAATGGGACTTAAACATAACTAGTGAAATGTGGGTGTACTATGAGGTACACTTCTGCCTAAACCTTTTGGGTTTACATTACTGATTATGACAATTTAAAAAATAAGCGTAAAAAGAAACCTAACCCAACTCAAAGATAAAACGTTAAAGTTAACAATCAGTTCCTGAATGGATACATTTAGAAACTTCTTGCAGTAACAACCTCTTCTCGTTAATATTCAGAGGAAGATCCCCTGAACTACTCCATCAACGTGCTTTATTTTCAATTAAATTCTTCGTACACTTTTACAACTAAGAAAAACCTGAACGAACTAAGTTTATCTCTTTTAGATTTTTTATTTCCTAATGGTTCTTCGCTAGACTTTGTACAAAACTATACTTTATAACAACTTTGGAAGATTTAAATAATTTCTGTTTGATGTCTCCGCTAATTTCCATTTAAAAATTAAGTCAAAAATGTGGAAATAAAGAGTCATTTTAATTAGAAGACTTATTATTCTTCCTTCTTTAAAAATCCTTTAAATAGTACTTAGATGAGGTCCGCGCCCACTCGTCCCGCTTAGATTCGACCCGAAGAAAAATACCAGATGTTTTACTACCAATTTAATGCCATTTTTACAGTGAGGCAAAGTGATATTTTAATTCTAAATAACTTATTATACATATAAAACCAAACTATATTATGTACATTATATAAGGTCTAATTATTCATACACGAAATATTTTCAGAGAATCATTTAACGGCTATAACGAAGCCATTTCAAGGCCAAAAAAAATTTATCTAAGTATATTTTTATAAAAAGTAAATAAATTAAAATTACTTGACCCACAAAATAAATACTGGGTCCTTATTTTGCAATATCCATTACACTAGTTTACTACGTCGTATTTACCTACTATCATTGAAGCAGGCAGCGCGCTGCTAGATCAAAGGAGTGATCTAGCCGTGCCGCGCCTAGGTCCTGTACAGCGGCACCAGGACTATGGGGTCTACATACCACCAGCTGCAGACGGAGACAGGCAACGTGTGTCAACAAGAATTGAGAATGACATCGTCGATTCAACATCATTCAACTACGGATCCATTAAGTGTTATTTACCTACAAAAAGACCAGTTTTCTGTAGTTAAGGAAATTCTCAGAAACAGCGTGTTTCTGCAACAGTTAAGTAGGTAGGTGTGTCATCTCCACGTCTGTCTATCTCTAGTAAGATTGTTCAAATCAATCCGTGCTACGCACTGACAGTTCACATCTGTAGTACTAGAAGGTACAACCAAAAAACAACTGACGGATATTCGTATTTCGACACTCGCTCGTCATAGTCGACATGAGTTACAAAATTTTTCGAGTTTTCTACAAACATTTTCAAATTTGAGTTGCACACATCAGCTGTTTATTAGTTTACAGATGTGTAGGTACGTAGATGCTGCAGAATTCGATTTGTTTTGATCGCACCTAGGTTCCTTTTCGTAAAGTTGTAAGGAGGTTGTTATTTAACGTACCTACATCTTTTTAGGTTTAGATGATATTGTTATTAAAATTCACATGTATTATTATTGTAAGCGATAATCTATTCAAATAAGACTAGATCGAGTTATAAAGTCTACCTACGTTCATACATTGGTGTGTTTTTAACATTATCACGCCTGCGTTCCCCGAATAGATAGGCAAAGATGTATTTTTTTGAACGACCCCTACATTTCGCCAGGGATATTGTTACGCCCCAAGTTATAGCAGGTCAGGGCGGGTGTTTGCGTCCAGACTCACACAGACTACTGTGGAGTTGGAGCGCGGTAACCATCAGGACCCGAAATGACTACCATTCTTGCGCGGTCACACGGTGTCATGACGTGCGAACACAACCGCACACGCTGCCCAGCATAGAATAAACAAGACGCATGCCGCCCGTAGCCGCGTCGGCGCGGCGTGGGTGCGGGGCTCGTCTCATTCGTAGAATAGGTTTTATACAAAATGTTTCAAGAAATTTTAGACTTGGAATATTTTCGTAGAAACAAAAATATTTAGTAAAAAAAAAAAAAATGTTGTGATGGCCTCTTTACTACTTATAGAAGTTACTCTTAAAATATTTCGTGTATGAAAAGATAGGCCTTATATACAGACTACAAATAGAACTAAAGTAATGATAAAAATAAGACTTAAAGCAAGCAAATACAAACACGGCGGCGCTGTCAAGGGCTCGACCAATAATGTCGTTAATGCTGGCGTGCCGTGCAATGCGACCTGCGCTCCTGTAGCAGGACAGGCCATGGTGTCCGAGGCTGTGGACAGCTTCACCGCAATGACACCGATGCGTTTAGGCGCACCAAAAAGTGCGCCTAAGCATTGCCCCGCATCGGTGATTAGATTGGTGGTAGACTTGTAGCGATCCGGAACGATGCGTCATCCATCATAGTGCCAATGACGGAAGTGCCTGAAGCCACAACCTCGACTCCCATTCTCCCACGGCTAGCAGACGGGCAAGCTCCACAGTATTGAATGACGTGTTTAAAAGGGCATACCGTACAATATTGCAGAGCAGGACGACCCACTGTTTCTGGGAGGACAGGTTGTCGGCCAAAACTGTATTGGGACAAGCCAATTTCCAAGCGTTCAACGCATCGGTCAAATACGGCCCCTCAAAATCAACCAGTGAGGAAGACAGAATATCCCTGGTTAATTTTTCAGTGCCGTAGACCGAGGAGATGAAGGCTGGTAAACTTATACTTGAAATTTTGCGGACGCCGAGACCACCCAAGCGAATGGGAAGTGTGGCTTGCTGCCAAGCTCGATCGTCCAGGGCCACATTAAGTATTGAAGTTAGAGTGTTCCTAATAATTTGGTCTACTTTTTCTAAAAGCTGTGGATGCATCCAAAGATGAGTGGAGCGAAGGCTATACGTGAATTTTGGTCCAAAACAACAGTATCGAATAAGTGTGAAGGCCGAATGAATGTAAATTTTGAAGTCTCTCCGAAACATTATTAAAATTTTGAACTTTTTCTTCAATGAGCGACGAAAAAGATTCGTAAAATATTGGTGACCCTAGGATCTGATGGAATTATTTTCCGGTAATTTTGATATTTGGTGCTAAAGAGTTAAATTTACCTTTATCAAGATAACCTCTACCTCGTTTAACCGGTTTTCTGGATAACTTAGTGAATCATTTTTTTTTTTCATATTTTAGAAGTTAGTACCTACTTGTTAACCTTATAATTATAATGACGTGTAAAGACTGATTCAATATATACCACCGTGCCACTAGCTGTAAGATTGTAATGATAATTAACAATAATCTGTGATTTTTACTACAAAGTACAAAGCGTTTACTTGTTTAATTATTGATTTATTTATCCAACCATTATTAAAACTGTACACTCTCTGTGGTGCAAGCGTTAAATCGTCTATACATCAACGTTTTTACTCCTATCAAAGCAGAAATATCCAGGTATTATTAGAGTATGTTATTGAGTCTAAGCGGGTCAAGTGGGCGCCAACCCCTTAGATGTCCGTGTTTAGTATAGTTTACTATTTATTTATGTACCTTTTTTCTTCTAAATAGTTGTTAACGAGGTTTTGTTAAAGTATCCGTTCGTTCTTTGATCTTGGCACCTCGCGCAGTAAGCTGTTTGTGAAGCCATCTCAGTCAAGTGGTACGCAAACTGACGCCGTGGCATGTCTTGAATAAAAATGTTTATATAAAGAGACTTTTAAGTGTTTTGCTAAAAAACAAAAGCTATTCTCCTATTATCTTCCTCACTGCATTTTTCTTGAAAAGGTTTTATGCCACGCAACGATGTTATTAAACATTCTGTGTCAAGAATTCAGCTTCTTCGACAAAGCCAAGCACAAGCAAAATTTTCATCGAAAAGACATCCCTATCCGGACAGCACTAAATAATTCCCTGGAATCCTAGCCTTGCATCCAAAGAGCTGCTAAACATACCGGAACGGTGCGGCACGTACTCTGGGTTCAATACTGGTAGGAAAGATTACCATCAGTCTATGACTCACGGTCATCTCGCATTCATTCCACGTAACGTATTAGGTCAGTATCACTTGAAGTCTCGACACGTAGACAGTGGTTTTGTGTTGCGACCGCAGAACGTGGAGTCCTGGGTTCGATTTCTGCGTCTGTAAGAATTTTATTTGGTTTTTACATTAGGAATTTCTCAGAAAGCGCTTCGGAGATTTTCAGTTGGTGGTATGGTACCTCTGACCCTTGCTAAGCATGTTAAGCCATTGTTTCGACATCTCTCTCTCCGCTCGATTCGAGTCAGACTAGGAGAGTGAGGAAAGAGAGAGTGCATCTGTGCCTGCGCGCCCACGCGTGCACTATTATAACATCTCCTGCGTCGACTTCTAGTCGCCGCTGACAATAGCCGCCGTGACCAAAATCAGTCTGGAGAACTATTACGACCAGTGGTAGTGGTGATGTGAATGTTGAAGCGATAGTCTGGTCTAGCGTCGGAAGCTGGACGTGTCTCCAAAGCCATCGAAATGAATCGTGTAGTCCGCACGTTTGGACATACGGGAATACAATATGAAAGGAAGTATTGGTTACGGAATGATGCTTTTGATTTATTTATGTAGGTTCGGATAGAAAAGGGACCGTTACGTTTTTGGACAGTTGAGGTCATTAAATAGTGACAAGAATCATCATATAGGTTAGAGCATTCAATAAGTTAGTGGGTCTAGCTAGCCTATTCCCCGATTCCAATTATACTAGGCAACTGTAATATGAATGCCTAAATACCAGACCATTGTTTGATTTTCATCGATCGGCTCAGTGCTAAGAATTAAAATTCCAACAGTGAAATAATTAATGTTAGTGAAAGTTTCGGTTGAGGGATTAAGACTGCCAATAATAGTGACTCGATCGAGGATTATCGATTCTTACGAATAATTAACTAATTGCTCTCCGAATGCAAGATGAACTTTACTTATCTTTGAGCATTCTTACCATAAATATTTAATTAAATATCACCCTCAGCCATCCTTAACGACACATGAATGATTTCCAATTGAAATGCAAATGAACTTGAAGATCGACCTTTTAAGTGCAAATCAACTGCGGTTCAAGGTGAAATCAAGATCGTTCCGATAGCTTCAACGTTTTCTCTGAGATGACGAATGGAAGTTCCGAACATTTATGTATACAAAGTATACATACAGATAATTTAGTACTCGTAATAATACATAGAAATACATATTGATTGAAATTGAATTGATTATTTTTTCGAGTTCCAGAAAAAATGTTATTTTTTGGTAATTGGCCCTTATAATACACTGCTTTTGTCCTTACGCAATTATTAATCATTCTTCTAATGTATTTTTACCCGACTACGGCGAAGCCCAAAACGAGGGTTATGTGTTTGACCTGTATGTATGTATTTATATCTGTTTCTATGTTCACTCGTAACACGTAAACGGATGAACGGATTTGGATAAATTATACGTCGTTAGATTCGTCTTGATGGCGCGAGTGTCACTGGTTACATAGAATAGAAAAAAAATTAAATGACTATTTTTTTTTCCAATGTATCAAAGTAAAGGGTTTTAAAGGGTGATTACAAAAATATATATATAACTTATAAGTTTAAAAATAATATGAAGTGACAAATCGTATAATAAAAAAAGTTAAATCTTCGGCGAATTCTTTCACGTTACTATATAAAAAACCTGGAAATAAAAAAAGTAGTTGAAAAAACTAATTTTTTCAACTACTTTTTTTATTGTTACGAAAATGAGTTCGAAAGTGGCTGTAATCTGACACGCGAATCGAGTGCGGATTGGTAGATGTCACATGTGGTTCTAGGACACTGCTCTTTGCAGTTGCTCAGCATTTTATTTATTTTTTATTTTTTAAGGGTATTTTGAACTGCTTTCTATCCACTGCCCGTTATTCCTATGCTGCCGATGTTGAAAAGGTAGCCCATTGCATCATGAACACATTTAAACTATTTATGGAAAACAACATGATTGTTCTGAAGAAGGCCAAATACCTTTCCGAAGGGTGCGGAAATGGTCATCATAGAATGAATGAATGATGAATTCATTTGAGACCCTTGAGAGTAGGAGACGTGTCTTGGGTCCAAGATTTTTTGGGAGTTTTGAATAATAAAAGCCTATTTGAGCCGACAGGGCCTTGCATTTAAGTTAGTAAAAATAAAAAGTACATACTTGCCAATGTCTTAAAAATATAAAAGTGTACCAGTAAATCTGCGGTTGCTAATAAAAGCAAATGAAACTGACGAATATAACACTAAACATGACTTTTTATTTAACATTAGATCAAACTTATTCAGGTACATAAATACAAATTAATAAATATAACTCAACGGCTCCATTTCGCTTCCAACCGCGCCTTCTCAGGTTCTCTAATTTCGGCAGCTTTCATTTCTGGGAATATTAAAAATCTAATTAATTTCCACCACCGAGCAATACTCAACCTTATATCAAGTTCATAAAGTCGCATTCTCCTTACCAACGTCAGTCTCTTTAGGTTCATTCCAGGGCTGCTTCACAGAAGTACCGAACAGCACAAAGAACAAGTTTGTGAAGAAGTACACTCCTGACGCTACGAAGAATACTTTCCGCCACTCTGAAGGCTCCGTCTGTAACAAATACGATAATTAGTTTGTAAGAAATTACATTTTATTTGAACTCTATAGTCTGAGTTATGATATGATTTTCAGTTAAGTTAAACTACAATATTTTATATATTAAATCGCAAAGCAAAATGCCCTGAAGTTCAACATTGCCAGTATTTCAAAATAAGAGTCTATTAATTCACTAGGTCATCAATCAATGTCTAGTTCCAATACCCAAGATCTAATTATTTGAACAACTCGATTTTGCCTGCGGCTCCGCCCGCCTGGGTGAAGGTTGATCAGAAAATTAAAGCTAGTTGCTCTTTCTACAATGTCCAACTCTATCAAGAAGAATGGTCAAGAAAATCTGAGTAGACTATACTAATAACATTTGTAAAATAGCTGAGGAATTTAAAACATAACTGGCAAAATGATAGTGGTACTTTTAAATAAACCATTGTAGGCAATGGTTTACTTAGAAGTACCACTATCATTTTGGTTACGGATGGGTTAGGACCCGTCGTGGATTACAGGCGTGATGTTATGTAGATAGTTGATTACCTCATCGTGAACAATAAATCCGCAGACAAGGGGCGCGATGATGGAGATAATGTTGGCCAAGAAGTTGGTGATTCCCATCAGACACGCGCTGAAGTTCGGAGCCAGGTCGATGTGCACCAACTGGAAAGGAAAGCAGTGGTAGTAGAGCAAAAGATTCATTATGGTTTCAAACGTAAGTAAGTAAAGGTACTAGGTGAATTACTAGGAATCTGTAATACAATATGACAACTATTTTGACATCTTGATAAGATAGGTAAATTAATAAATAAATGAAAAGTTTATTGATTCATAAATTCAGGTGAATTATGAAATACTCTTTTTTTCTATTGAATGATGAAGTTCTAATGTCTTACAGTATGATTGGTAATTGAGGGCATTACTAAACCTATAGCAATTTGCTAATACTAGAGTTAATTTGAAACAAGTTTTGCCCCAAAATAAGGCGTCTTAACTCATTAGTATTCATTTTATACTCTTTCCCATTGAAATATTCTTCCAACAGAATTCACACGCAATTTAAAAATGCAAATTGCTGGGAAACAAATCTTCTTAGGGAGAAACTTTCATGTAAAACTTGTAGAACTTAAGAAAACTGAGCGTTCTAAAACTTCTAGCTGATAATTAGTTTAACTTCTTAAGTGTACCACGAGGACCTGTCTTGTGGCCAGGACTGTGATTATTTAATTAATTCAACATTTAAAAGTTTCGACTTGATTGAAATTGCGCAAGTTCCTTGATGTGCTTCGTCTTTCTTATATCTCACAGTCTTGTCTGATTAAGCAAAGAATCTTTCTGGATTGCGGTAGTCAGATAAACAATATTTTTGTGTGAAAAACGGTTTTCAGCTGTATCCGGTTAGATTGGACGCCGACTCTAATAGAAAACACTACTGGCAGACGATGATATAGTCTGGTTAAGATTTCAAAAGTTACCTACCGGTAGAAATGGACAATTATTTTTGACTTGTTGGAATAACGCAAGGATAATTTTAATGAAAAATACCGATGTAAAATATCTAAGGGCACACGGTTAGCATTACTAGATTGAGCTGATATCAGTATTTCGTACGGGCAGATGGCCTGGTATTTAACTTCTAAAACACAACTATAAACCAATTGCAGTTAAATGTCTACACGACAAGCATGACTGAAGGATTTCCGTAGGAACCTTCTCGAATATTTATGTTGACAAGTGTATATTTATCGTTTATGACCGTGATCTGGAAACGTTGGTCACAAGCTACGCGCTGGAGTGAATTCGGTGTTGCGACAGAAACTGCGGAGAAAACAAATGAAAGAGCTTAGCATACACCGCGAAGCGGTGATGCGACCCTACGGTACTTATACGAAGGAAACAAACGCCGTGCGCATTTCACTCGACCCAAGTACGCAACGCCTGAAGTCGATAACAGACCGTAAGCGCTATTCCTGTTAGTATCGTATAGGTGTCAAACTAAAAAGTGCAAAATAGAGAAAAGAGACGGGAGCATGTGCTAAGTTACATTTATCAATCTCGTCCTAAGTCTAATACAAAGATGGCTCGTTTATCTTTCCACGTTATCCTCACTCTGCTCTCCACTGAGCAACATTACCGGATGATGTATGACTTGCGCGCTCAAACTTGATGCATTTCATTAATCACGGCTTCAGGTTGTTGCAAGCTTGCAACTTTATGTTTACCACACAAATCGGTTTTCATAGCGTTTTCAATGTGATAATGACTCATCAAATAGAAGTGATGAGCTAATTAGCTCATTACTTCTATTTGATAGATCACCAAGAGTTTATATTCCATGGGATTTTCGATAAATGATTTTTATTTTGTGAATTGGTTTACACAACACATTTACACATGAAAATATACAAAATACTGTATTAGGTCGGTGTTTCTTATACAGGAAGCACCTAAAAAGCTCATATGATGGTCTCTTTTAAAATCCAGACATTATTTTGGTCAGATAATATGAGGAGCATAAAAAAACAAACTGAGTAAGTTCTTCACATTTTTTTTCACATGAGAGTTTTCTGCGTTAAATCCGAATCTGACAATCTGCTAGGAATCAACCACAACAGCTTTTAAAATTTCATGTCTTACCATGTATCCAGTGTACTGTCCTGCATTAACGCCCACAGCTATCGTAAGCAAGACTACAGCATACACCATGTTGTGTGCAGGAGCGTAAGACAAACCTATGAGCGCTATCGCTGGACCCCATAGACCTGGGAATCAAAGAATAAAGTAGAATTTTTTCACAAAACACGTTACCAAAAAGATGTTAAGAAATTGACTCACCTATGGTATTAAAGAATTTCCTGGTGTTGGAGACACTGAGCCACTTTTTCCTAATTATGACATCTGTCATTGTGCCCATGACGAAACTGAGCAAATACATAGAGAGGTACGGCAGAGATGAGAGAACACCATTCTGAAACAAACATACAAAACTCAATATTAAAATGATTAGCAAATTGAATATAACATCACGCCTGTAATCCCCGTGGGTTTAGGCAGAGATTTGACGTATAAAAAATTCACAATTTACCAGTTATGTTTGAGTTTCATGTAATAGGGGGCGAGCCTATTGCCGACCAAGCACTAAATTCAGGCTCCATGCTGCTACTGAGAAAATTCTGATTGAAAAACCCAATAACACTTTGTCCGATCCGGGAATCGAATCAAGGACCACATGATTATCAGTAGCGCTTGCGACCACTAGACCAAAAGAAATGTCAATGTAAAATCATCTTATCTATTGTTAAGTTAACCTTTAGAAGGACGCCTTTAAAATAAGTAGAGTGACGACCTTGGCAGGCTTACTGGTTTTAATTGAATGAGAGTGTCCGAGGATAGAGATAAATGTGGTGATAAATGGGAGAGACCTTTGTCCAGCAGTGGACTCACAGGTGGCTGATGACGAATCAAATCTGACAGAATCATAAGTTACTTACGTTGTTAAGGTTAACATTAAGCACTTTAGCCATGTAGGTCGGCATCTCAGTCATGAGCGTGAAGAAGCCCCAGTTCTGCCCACAGTGGGCCACTATCACCGCCCAGAATGGCAGGGACGTCATTATCTTCAGCCAGGGAGTTGGGTATCTCTGACAAAGAGAATAATATTTTTCAAAAATATTATTTTTAACTATCGTATAATGGTGCAGAGGGAGGCGTTGACTAGTTGTTGAAGAAATTGAAAGACGGTTAAGCTTTGCACTAGTCTATAAACAGCAAGAAGGCATAGGGCGAAAGTTTTACCTTTCTGGTTCAGCTGAGAACAACTATCACTGAAAGTCATTTTGCTTTTCGATGTTTAATGAAATGGATCTAAAAACAATATTGTTATAGTTCATCATAATATTATAATATAATGTTTTCTCACCTTTTGTTCTCCAACTCTTCCCAAAGAAGTTTGAATATACAAGACTTCTTCTTTAGAAATGAATCTCGACGTCTCTGGAGAATCAGCGCCAAAAATTATGTAAGTGACTGCCCAAAGAGCCCCTAAAGTGCCATTCGCATAGAATATGGCCTGCCAACCCCATGACGTTGCCAGGAAGCCAGATGCCATTAACTGTAGCGCGATGCCCAACTGTCCACCTGAAAGGTAATCGTAAGCAATTTAACTCTTTTTAATTACTGGCCTTTTAATTGACTGAGTCACAATTAGTTCTATGTTTCGGGTTCATTCGTTTTATTTTTAGGATAATTAACTTTACTGGAAAACGTGTAGGTAATTCAATGATGGGCCTTATCAGAAGGCTTAAAGTCACCCAAAGGGCAAAAGAGAGGGCTATGCTCGTAGTTTCCTTGCGTGATCGAATCAGAAATGAGGACATCCGCAAGAGAACCAAGGTAACCGACGTAGCCCGAAGAATAGCCAAACTGAAGTGGCAGTGCCATATTGCTCGCAGAACGGATGGCCGATGGGGCCAAAAAGTTCTGGAGTGGCGACCGTGAACCGGAAGACGCTGCGTTGGAATGCCTCCCACTAGGTGGACCGATAACCTGGTGAAGGTTGCAGGTATCCGCTGGATGCGAGTCGCACGGGACCGGTCAATGTGGTGACACTTAGGGGCGGCCTATGTCCAGCAGTGGACGTCTTTCGGCTGAAATGATGATGAATTAAATGATAAGTGAATAATTAGATAAACTACGAGTAAACAATTCTCATTGTTTACTCGTAGTTTATATCGTATTGTATATTGTTTACTGGTATTTTACAGTGATATTATTACTCAAGTAATAGCTTTGAATTGTTTTAATCAATTTAGGAATTAAATATGATTCACTGAATCTTGTTCTTAGACCTAGACATAATTTCAATTAAAAAAAAGACTGATGTTACCTCCTTTTCTGACCACAGATACTTTATTATTTCCTTTTACTCTTCTGATTGATTCATTATTTACAAAAAGCTGATTGAAGGTATCTCTGGGTGATAATATCATCATCATCCACTCACTCATCATCCCAGCATTCACTCATCTTCCAGAAGTAATTGCACAAATCTTTAGCGAAAGAAAAGTAAAACAAATTCGAATGAAAACTGTTCACATCCTCCATTAACATGTCGTGATACATGTATGAATGTATGAATCGCAGCACTTTCACTCACAACCGTCCCATTACGCGAAATCACTCGGGAGCCAAGTTTAATGCGTTCTGTTGTTTAATTTGGTAAGGGGTAACGCAAACGATAGAATATTTGTGTTTAACAACTACTGTTTGTGAACCTTGTGATTTGCGACAATCAAAGAACCTGAAATTTTATGCGCTTTGTGTGTCACAAAATTAATTTGACCTTCTTTCAATTATTCGTTTTGATAAATACACGTTTTTTATAATGTAGGCCGCTACCTATTGCAGTTTGAAAATATAGTCCTATGACAGACAGAAATACGAGCATACAAACGTCGACCGTAGTACTTTTTTTTCAGTTTTTGTACCCTAGTACTACGACAATAATGCAGACCTCTCAAAATTCTACTGAGCAAACTCATTCGCCCAATAAGTCTGTCGTTTGCGTTGTTGTTGTCGGAATGCGACACAGCTGTAGCAGATACCTGCTGTGACTTTATTGTGAGGTGTCGAGAGTACAAATTAGTAGTAGTAACATGTAGCTGTTGTCAGCGATATACAAGGTGTAAACAGAGTTTTCACGAAGCCGATGTAATCCCAATAAAAATTATTCCTGGGAAAGGTTTGGGTGGATGCATTGAATATTACGGGGGTCGTGAAGGTATTTTAAGTAAAAATATAACATTAAAAATTTATATTTAAACAAAAAATGTGTGTAAAGTTTGGAACTTTGACAAACAAAACACAGTGATGGGGAGAACAAGTGCCTTTCGGCTTCGTAAAGGGTCTTTTTACACCCATTATAGCTGACACCGTTCTGTGCTTACAGGCGTGATGTTTTGTTATGTGAAGTCTTACCAGCGTACACGAAGGTGGCTAGGAAGCCTTTCTCCGTGAGCGGCATCCACTGGCTGACGAGGTGGTGCGTGCTCGGGTAGATGAAGGCTTGTGTCAGACCCTGTAGCACTCGACACGTACATACTAGGCGCCAACCACCCTGGAATTAAAATTGTATGTATGGTAAATTATGTAATACCTCCACAACTAGAGCGTTTGTTTATGAGGGTGTATACTTACCTCTGCTTGACCCCTCGGGGTATGCAGATATGCGTGAACTATACTTTTGTTATAATTATTAGAATGCCCATCATTTAAGTTGCACCTATTAATGTTTAAGTGAGAATAATTGCGCCTTTGAGATTCAAATAGCAAGATATTAATAATGAAATACTTGTTGAATGTAATTTCGAAGAAGTTAAGATTTACTTCGAAAAAGTTCTTAGGCTACAATTTGCTACTCTAAGGGTAATTTGTAAGGGTTGTTTGTAGTAACGCCATTAACATTTTTTCATTGACATGGAATTTTGAAATTAGCTAATATCATGCTGCAATTTCCTTGCTGAAATTTCCTTGCTGAAATTCGCTCTTAATTGAATTTCAAAATTCCACGATATCTTCCTTATAAAATCCCACTCCGCCATCTAACTCACCCAAGCAGCTCCAACAGGTAACAACAACGACAGCAGCGAGTTGACGGACACAGCAATAGTGAACAGCACCTTGCCGCCGAACCTCCTTGCCATCATGCCGGCCGGCACCTGCAGTACCACGTAGCCCCAGAAGAAGGACGACAGGATCACCGCCTGCACGCTGTGCGGCCAGGCGAAGAACTGGAACAGGAAAAGTAAAAATTATAATATGGGCCAAAATGTTCGGGGTTGGGATCTTCGGACCAGTAACTTTAGCATACAGGTCTCCTGTCTATAAGATGAAGCGGTTCATAGTACAACACGTGCTCAGATTGGTGGTGGTCAAATATCTTCAAGTACACCCAGTCCAGGTTAGCGGATGTCACATATTTTAAAATGTTCGTTTCCTCACGAAGTTTACGACATGCTAGGGCCCTTGTCACTGGACTACTACTCTATACATCTGATAAATTGAAAAGTTAGTATCAGAAATTGTGGTACATTGAAAACTCAGGGCCAGCAGCATTAAAATAGCAGTTTTTTTCGGAACCAATAATCATCATTTCTCTGACTCGTTATTCAACAATGTCCTGCGACGAACCTAGCATGATTAATTCCTCGTTTACCAAATGGACTAACGGACTACCCACGCGTTTCCCAAACCAGTAATAAGTCCAAGATGACGACGATCCCCCTCCTCCCTCACCGCACCCTTGAAGCGAAACCCAAAACTTCGTCACTAATTAACAAAGAAAATAACAAGTTCAAAGCCGACCGCAACGGAATAAGAACAACCTACTTACAAAAGAATTTACAATTTAATTTTGATGGGATTACAAGTTTTTGTTTTGTTGTAAATACACTATCTGTCACCAATCTGATGGAAGTCACGGGGATTTGGTTGGGGCGTGAAATATTATGTATAGTGCTTAATAGTTTATTCAGATTTTTTGACGACCATACTAACGCTTGTAACACCCGAGTAGTACGACAAAAAAGTAAACGATGAAATGTAGGTACAGCTATTTAAGCAAATATTTTAATCCAACCCGAAATATTTGTCTTAAATTAATCTAACCTAGAAATGAAGGCCAATGCTCAAAGCCGTAATGAGTTCTCAAAAATATACTTTTGTTCATTAATGAGGGTTAGAAAAATGAAAATAAAAATGTTTGGACACTAAAGCCTACCTAAAAATATTTTTTTCTAAAGAAAGGAAGGTCAAAAATCGAGATAATTTGAAGTCTTAAACGATAGACAGGTCCTATCAATTTTATCACTCAAACCATTCATGATTGTACGAGTCATTAGTTTAATTTTATGAATAGCTATCATGTTTTAACGTATAGGTGAAAATGTTATCCATCATCGATGACTGGGGATTTAAGATACTTTTATTTTAAAAGCGTTTTCAGGGGTGGCTGGAATGTAATATTATTTTGCATCAGGTTTTATTGTCCAGCAGCTTGAAGTCCTCAATAATATTTTTACGTTGTTGGGAAAACAACGAGCGACAATGCCCGGCTGAAGAACTATAGGCCCATCTCACTTCTAAGCCATGTCTACAAGTTGTTCTCAAGAGTCATCACGAATCGTCTCGCGCGGTTTGACGATTTTCAGCCTCCCGAACAAGCCGGATTCCGAAAAGGCTTTAGCACCGTAGACCACATACATACGCTGCGGCAGGTTATACAGAAGACCGAAGAGTATAACCTACCTCTCTGCTTGGCGTTTGTCGACAATGAGAAAGCCTTCGATTCGATCGAGACTTGGGCTGTACTGCAGTCTCTCCAACGGTGCCAAATCGACTATCGGTACATCGAGGTGCTAAAGTGTTTGACAAAAACGCCACCATGTCAGTCCGACTTCAGGACCAGACCTCGGAACCTATCCTTCTACAGCGAGGTGTGACACAGGGAGACGTCATATCTCCGAAACTGTTCACCGCTGCACTGGAGGATATCTTCAAGGTTCTGGACTGGAGAGGGCTAGGCATCAACGTCAATGGCGAGTACATCTCTCACCTTCGATTTGCCGACGATATAGTGGTCATGGCTGAGACCATGGAGGACCTCAGTACAATGCTTGATGACCTTAGTAGAGCTTCCGAAAGAGTGGGTCTTAAAATGAACATGGACAAAACCAAAATCATGTTGAATGCCCATGTAACACCCACTCCTATCAAGATCGGAGACTCTACACTCGAAGTTGTAGACGATTATGTCTACCTGGGACAAACGATCCAGTTAGGTAGGTCTAACTTCGAGAAAGAGGTCAATCGTCGAATCCGACTCGGCTGGGCAGCGTTCGGGAAGTTGCGTGGTATCTTCTCGTCCAACTTACCGCAGTGTCTCAAGACGAAAGTCTATGACCAGTGTGTGTTGCCAGTGATTACATACGGGACCGAAACGTGGTCGCTCACAATGGGCCTTATCAGAAGGCTTAAAGTCACCCAAAGGGCAATGGAGAGGGCTATGCTCGGAGTTTCCTTGCGTGATCAAATCAGAAATGAGGACATCCGCAAGAGAACCAAGGTAACCGACGTAGCCCGAAGAATAGCCAAACTTAAGTGGCAGTGGGCAGGGCACATTGCTCGCAGGACGGATGGCCGATGAGGCCGAAAAGTTCTGGAGTGGCGACCGCGAACCGGAAGACGCTGCGTTGGAAGGCCTCCCACTAGGTGAACCGATGACCTGGTGAAGGTTGCAGGGATCCGCTGGATGCGAGTCGCACGGGACCGGTCAATGTAGCGACACATGGGGGAGGCCTATGTCCAGCAGTGGACGTCTTTCGGCTGAAATGATGTTGTTGGGAAAAAATGCACGACATAATTTATTTTGAAATCCAATAAATTGTCAATCTATTTACCAGTTTTATAATTAGAATTATTTCACTAACGAGCTAACAGTAATTAATTGTTCTTAGAACTAATCAACACCATACAAACAAATAGTTTAAAACGCATTAAATTGAATGCCAAACATTTTAATTAGTAATTAATTTGATTATGACACGGGTAGCCAAAGTTCGCAGTGTGTGTGGTATGGACCCTGCCCGATCTGTGTTTACATTTCTAAGAGGTTATGGACTTTGCTCGTACCGCTTGGCCACGAGATTCCAGACTTGTCAACAGCAACCTTAAAATAAAAATTATAAATATCAATGTCATTTTGACAGTGACGCTAAATCAGAGACATTGTGAAAAGAATTTACACGCTCAAGCAACAAGCTTGTTGCGACTGACTGTGGTGAAAAGTAATGAGAGAAATTGCTGAGTCAGGACCTAGGAGTCACCGGACGGTATCTCCGCGAAGAAATCACGAGATATATGCGCGTGGCGCTTGAAGCAAGTCACGTCGCCAGTCACATCGCGTGAGGTCGTGCACGGAGCGTTATAATGAAATTACTAATCAATTTAGTTCACAAACCCGCTCTATTTGTGCCAAACTTGTAATAACTGTCACTCACAATGTGAATTCTGATAAAGACGCTACTATTTCAGTATTACACAATTTTGTGTCCACAATTACTGCATATGAATATGTTACTCTCAAAAGAGAGAAGCATACTTTTAGAATTGGGCTTTAAAAAGGTTCATTAGTAACCATTGATGTGCGGAACAAACAAACAATCTAGAAGACAATTTCTTCCGTTCATAAAGCAACACTAACATAACAATTATGATGTTTACAAGAACTATGTAATAGCTATACACGAACGTGCTTCGCGTGCTTGCACAACACGTGACGTCACGGGGATAAGGTCAGCCATATCTAAGTGGGCGGGGTTACAGCGTCACCGAGGCGCAGACGCAAGCGGCCCACTGACACGACAAACTTTCCGTTGGAATCCTGCTTTATTGATTGGAAATGGCCTGAGCAATAAAGTACGTTATTATTGGGAATTCCAAGATCTAAACCTATATGACATGAAACAAACTAACATCTGAACGCCTTTTCCCAACTATGGATCGGATTCAAGGCTAACCGGATACAGCTGAATAACAGTATTTTACATCAAATGACTGCCAATCTGATCTCTTCAAGCTGGCTACTGAATAACGCGACACTACTTGGTAAAACTGGTGGCGGTAAACTGGTGGACTACCTATAACGACTGTTCAATCTACAAATGTCAGCCAGCTTAACGTGCTTTCAGAGCACAAAGGGGTCTCGTTTAATCGTTATACTAATGAACGGATACAATAGGTTCTCAACATTTCAATCGTTTCGCTTAAATGAGGGCAAGTTTTCAAGAATTTGCGACATTGGGGCTCTGCTCAAATGTAGAAACGGCGCTTTTTTTTTGGACATTTCTTCAAAGCACGAGTAATGATTTTTTCACTTTGTAAAAGTTTGGGAATCTAGACCAGAGGACGAAGACGAAGCGACATTCTATAAGCGACTGGCTTATGCCCGCGGCTTCGCCCGCGTGGAGTTTGATAATTGTGTAATTGTATTTCAATTCTGTGAGAAGTCGTTATACCTCTCAGACCCCTCGTACAAGGTCCAGCTATCTCGTCTGGGACTACTACAACAGAGATAGTAAACAATGATAAATTTTTGAGGACTGATCATTAGCTGATTGAATGGGGGCGGTCCATGTTTTAATACTGAATAAATAATAACGATGACCCCTAAACATAAACGTGCTATAATGAACTACAATAATGTGGTACACACGCGACTCGCGAGAGCAACATTGCTAATCACTCGACCGCGTACTAAGGCGATCTCATTAGTAGTTGCGGAAATACTATAACAACCTATTAATAGTTTGTTATTTATTACTATTGGTGTGTAATTCATATCAGTAGGAAATTAATTGTTAAGAAAATTAACAACCTACGTCCATTTTGCCGTGTACAACAACTGAGAGCTGATTAGACGGACTGGTTGTGTTAGGCAATTTTTTAATATTAATTTCCCTGGCTGCGCATTGATATTTAGTTACATCAGCAGTTGCTAGTGAGTATGTAATAACAAATGCATCGGTCTAACAAAGGTTATATTTGTCGAGATCTATCTGAAGATGGGTGCCTCGGAAAGGCCATTAAGTGGTGATCCCGGCTGTTATTCGTAGATCTTAGACCTTTTTTTCATAAGGGTAGCCAGAAGCTCTAAAGTCAGACCATCAGTCTTCCCAAGGGGTCCCAGTTACGTGTTTGTGGAGGTCTGATAGGCTTTGCACAATACTGGAATTCAGCACCATCCGGTTGAACTGGCCGCCGACCCTAACATAATTGGGGAAAATCTCGGCAGATAATGATGACACAATGTTCAGTCTTGCGGTACGGAATTATATCTGGGGCAATAAAATACTATTCTGAATAATAAAAGCGCATATTGTTGATTAAATAGTCGTGAAAATATTGTTCTTATTTAACATTATGATTTAACATTTATCTCAATAAATACGGTTAATAATATTACTGAAATTATCTCTTTTGCAAAATTTTCCACGTTGATTCCAATGAACTCTAGATTAAATTATTTTAATGTCTAGTTATTTAAACGCTCCATGAATATTCATGATTACACGTGGCTTTAGTTCAGAGGGTATACCTACTTGTACTCAAAAACATAAATCTGAAAAGTTACGTAGCTTAAGCGTTGCGTATTTTGTATAATTCGACCGCGCGGACGAGCGGTGTCGTGTGGGAATCGCCTCAGAGCCCGTCCACACGATGCGTTGCGTTGCGTTACGTCGTCGCAACGCAAATAGTTTGACGCATTACCTTTGTGCTGATAGTTAGCGCCGAAACTGTGCCGCGATTAAAATGACCAGTGACTTTAGGTACTCGTCATTTCTTTGTCCTTTTTCCAATTTATATTGATCGTCATCTCATGAGTACCTTCCTTTCTAGCTATATCATCTTTCTTACAGTCCATCCACCGTTTCTTTGCTCTTCTACTACTCTTAAAGTCTATCTACAGTCATACTAAAAGGTTTTCTCACGGCATATTAGTCCGCATCACTTGCCCATGCCATGACAACCACACACCACACAACTTTTCTGTCGCCGGTGCCATTTTCAGACTTTCTGTTCAATATCGTTTCTTATGCTGTCCGTTTGCGTTACTCCACTCATCCCCTTAGCATTCTCATTATAACCAAATGCAGTTATCAAAATAAATATCTTGACAATTCCAGAAGATCACAAGTCATGTTCATTTGTTTTGTTTTTAGAATAGCATATGATGGTCAGTGTTTTGATAAAATTATTGTGTTAGGTACAAGTTAGGTATGTTATTTTTCTTATCTTGCTAGCTTTAATTTTTATGAGCCAATTAATTGACTTCCGTAGATAAGAGAAACATGTAAACTTTTTGCTTGGAGGTCAAACACTTGAAGAAGAATGTTGTGCTGTGATGATAATTTTATGGTTATTAATTTATTAGACTGCTTAAATACTTAATTTTTAAGTGAAAAATTACTGTTTAAAATTGATAATTGTACACATAAAAATACATATAAATCACAATATTACAGCTTATGTATAAAACTAGCTTAACTCAGACTCTTTGACAAAGCAATAGAGAAAAGGAAGCTAGGTACGCTTTTCTAAGGCCGAATAATAATTATGTCTGGGTTAAGCTCGCCCTTGTAATTATGTGTGTATTTCTCTTAATTTTTGTGTGTAATAAAGAATAAGAATAAGAATACTCTTTAAATAATTCCAAGCACCAAACACGTTTAATCAAAAACTTTTAAACATAAAATTACTGAATAGGTTTTTTAAATGCTTAGTAGTGGCAAAAGCAATTTTCTTGAGATATGAGCTTTAGAATTTAATAGATTCCCTGATGAAGATAGGATCTTACCTAATGGTCGTTTGCACCATTTCTTAGATAATATCCAGTTTTCTTCCCTGGCTATTTGTTTCAAAATGTTGGAACTATGTAGTTGAAAGGCTGTGGTGGAAAAGGGCCGCGCATCGATGGTAAACAATAACTTAAGAATATTGTAATGCTCCTACTTCAATGTATGCTTTAAGTGTCCATCCAAGCATATGTTTAATGTCTAAAAATAAAACTACCCGTAAATGTTATTGATATTGTCGGAGACAGAATCTGCAAATATAAAACTACGCAACAGGAAATTGGAAGGAACTAGCGTCACAGGGTGATGTTATAGATTCAAGGATTATAAAAATTGCATCAGCGGATCGATGTAAATAAATTGAACATTCTTACTTATTCACAGTAGTTAGATAACCTTTAATAAGCAGCTGATATTACTGACATTAAACTGGTTTAAGCGATAATAAAACATGTTGTTGATAGTGAACACCATAACAACATTTTAAATATTATTTTTGATGATTAAATTCGCGGTCCAGCTTAATGTAAATTGCTCACACAAGTCGGTTAACAGCACTGCCACCTTGATTGGTTTATATTTTACCCAATCCATAGGTTGAGTGAAGTATTAGGTCATGACCTAATAGTAAGTAATAATAAGTATTAGGTCATGACCTAATACTTCAGCAGATCAGTGCCGCGTGAGAAGAAGACAGATAAGACAAACAGAAAGACAGATTTCACTTACAGTTTCCTTCCTCTCGTCAGTCATGTCAACGATGGCCATGCTCATGTTGACTCTCATGGTGAAGGCGAACAGCATCCCGAAGAACAGCAGCGCCGTCTGCGCGTGGCGGACTCCCAAGCCCTCTATAATTTATAAAAAGAATTTACAAAGATACCTTTAATAAATAATAATGGAAAATCATCGTTATCTGCCTAGCTTTTTTCCAACATTGTTGCAGTCGGCTTCCTGCCTAGCCGGATACAGCTGAATATCAATATTTTACAAGGACTGGATGGTGGATCTAGATGTGACTGCCTATCTGGCCTCCACAACCACGTTGCTTTTTATTTAGATCTTAGTCTACATGTGCTTTCTGTATTGATTACAAAGACAATTGATACGGGCAAGAAGAGTCGATTTGAACCAATGAAGCTCAACAAAAACAAAACGGAGTTTCAAATACATAACCTTCCACATCTCTTGCAAATCATTTTGGGCTGACTTATTTGAATATACTCTATCGTATAAATCCTGACACAAATAATCAAACTTGCGCAACAAAACTGTGTAGATGCGCTGTCAAAACTAAAAGATGAATTGTCTGAGCAGTGAATATTTACTGGGAAATTAAAAAAAAATGTTATAGAAGAAGAATAAGCTTGTACAAAATCTTTTTTAAGCTTGGTGTTGGTGAAATAGTAACTTGAGAAGCTTACCAATATCAGGTAACTCCTGCTTGAGTACACCAGAACTGAAAGCTTAGATCAAAACATCAAAGTTTTGATACTATGTAGCATCCAAACTTTGACACACTAACTTGCTTCACGCCAATTTCATGTAGATCAATTTTATTCAAACCTTCCCGTTTCATACACTTATCTTATACTTTATGTTGGTACTATGAACAGGTTCGAAGGTTGAACGGTTGAAGGGGTTCTATGAAGGGGCTCGTGGCAAAATAATAACAGCCACTCGGGTCGATCTGTAGGTTAAGCCGCGCTTGTCTAGGTTGGTCCGTGGATGGATGACCACCCATTACATACCGAGTTTCCTCTTTGAACTTTTTTGAATTCTTGTGATTTAAAAAAAAAATATTGCGTTTTATTTTTTACTCTTTCACGCAAAAATCAGATCAGAGAGATCTGATTTGGATAAAGAAATTTGGCACATATATAGTTCAAAACCTGGCCCACATCGGATATTTTTTATTTCGGTAGTACGATCCCATGGGACAATAACCCAACAACACGCGTGCGAAGCCGCGGGCATCAGCTAGTTTTCAATCGTTTTCCCGCCGAAAATGCGTTTTGTTTTGGCGTCAAATAAAATTGTCAAGCAATACTTACTAGGCCTAACGACTTCAATTTCCATATCCTTTTCGTCGGCGACTCCCATGTTGGATTCCGTTTGGCACTAAATGTCCACGAGCACTACCGCACATACGCGCAGGACGGCGCTTAGTGTCAAGATGACACTAATCGTGCACTCTCAGACATTAGCGCGGATTTTGTAAAACCATGGAGTTGATGTTGGGGCTAAAATTATTTTCACCTTTTTTAGTGTGTTGTTTGATGCTAAAATAGTTCGAAAAGAAAACCCAATCGCCCTATGTTGCGTACAATATATACTCAACCCAAAGATTTACTTAAAAAATCATTTTCAAAACACTTCTCACTAAGAAACACAAAAAAACACCAATTTTCGCAGCGACTGAGAATTACTGTATAATAAACTATACTGTAAAATGTATAGTAAACCACTAGCGTATCGTAACATAAAATTTACGAGTTACACGTGGCTACACGATAATATACCAACCAGAAAAAAAAAATAATTACCGATGTGACAGAAGCAGTGCAAGCAATAGTGTCAAACTTGGAATGTTACCAAAAATGGATTTGATAACTGAAGTTAGATTAATTCAAAATATTGTCAATGATCAAACAGAGTGTGAAATTGGACAAGTACCTAATCTAGCCCTGAAACACACCCCTAAAACTTACAGCAGAAAAGATCTCCACAGATTTCTTTGTTACAAATTTTAGTTTTATGATACTGATAACTTGTATTTATATCAGAAAGGGGTTATCGCGTAAGGGCGCGAGAATATTATCAACAATTTGTCTTTTTTTAACCATACCGAAGCACTCCAGTCGAAGCATAATGAACCTTATTTCTCTGCGTTAAGAATGGCGTAAGGTGATTAATGGTCGTAAGTAATTTTCGGAATTGTGTGTGAACTTTGTCATTGACTTTGGCGTTGTGATACTATTTTTGACTTTATCTTCTATAGATAGCTGCAATAAAATTGATCAGTCTTCAAAGTAAGACGTAATTACATTGATAGCTATTATTCTGGCTATGTTGTATAAAATGTACCCCTTTCTAACGATAGTGATTTATTACAACAATTTTCTATCTTTTATTTAGTGGTTAACTTATTAGAAATACAGAGTTTGTCATCAATTTGGTTCTGACTGTCCTAAGCAAAGACACAGAGCAATCAAGTAAAATTATCGTTACTGTTTGTAACAACAGTGACTGTACCTCTATAAACGTGTAGTTTTTGGTAAAGTATCCACTTAAAATTCTAATTTGGTTGATTTTTTTAAATGACTACATCGACTGAGTACAACCATCTCGAGGGCGGCCTATACTCCACTCTACTTCGCCATTCCATTAGCTTGCTCTGAATGATGAGCAAGTGATACAGCAGTCAGTAATTAGTAACAGATTAGTGGCCCGGTGACACTGCGCTGCAGCAAGAGTGGGGCTAAATTGTTATCACTCATCTCGAGTTTCATTGAGTGGGAAATGAGTTGGTGTGGTGCTCGTGAAAGAATTAGTTTAATAGCTCGTACACGTCCACTGCTAAAAAATAAAGCCATTGCTGATAAATAATTGTATTTGAGCTATGTTTAGGATCAAAAATACCGACAGCTGTCGGCCAATGTTTATAAAATACCATATACTGACACTTCCGTCACTATACATCTTGGAAATAGCTTTTTTTGTTAGAAGCAATCCTCACTGGTTTCCTCTTTTGTCAGACCATGTCATTAGAAATAGACGTACAAAATATAAGAACTTCTTACAGCCTTACTCTGCGAAAACAGCACTCCTTCATAAAGGCGTGTTTTGTATGGCACCATTAATATATAATAAGATTCCAGAGGTTATTAAAAATATAAACCAGCCAAACTTATTCAAAAGAGAACTTAAGAAGTTACTTACTGAAAAATGTTACTATTATGTTAAAGATTTTTTAAATGATAGTTTCTAATCTATTTGCCTTATATTTTAATTTTGTTATGCTTTTTTTTTTCTTTCTTAATTGTCTTATATTTCTAGTGGCTATAAATTATCTTGTACGCCAGTGTTGGCAAAACATGTTGAAACTCACAGATTTTCACTTTTACATCCACATTTGCATTTATATGTATTAAGTTACACCAAATAAATATATATCTTTATTTTATCTCATCTTATCTGCAACCTTTTTCTATACAATTAATGTGATGAAATGTTTATGGGTTCGTTCAGTATTTAAGTTTTTCAATTTTTTTTTTAAATTAATATACATGCATTTACGACTGTGGAGGATTTTTTGTATAAATTACAGAAAATCATTCAGTGTTACGTTATATAAGAATATTTCTAATGCTGACGACTTGTTGCACAAACTACTACGCATCATCACCACGTATCACACAAGGACTGTTTTGTACCAACTTCTCAGCTACAACTGCGACCACACCCAAAAGCTTTACGTGAAATGAAGAAGCTTTAGACAAAAGCGCTTCAATCAGGATCCACGGGGAGCTCCATCAAACGACGTTTAATTACGTATCCATCCCGAGCGGCCTTTGTTTCCAATACCGATGTTATTGAGGTACTCTTTATAACGAACAATAAAGTATTGATTAGTCATCTTATAAGCTGAAGCACTGCACTGGATGGGCATTACATTACTAGGGTTGCGTACCCGAAGGGTAACCAACGGGACCCTATTACTAAGCCTCCGCTCTCCGACCGTCTATCAGCGGGCTGTATCTCATGATTCGTAATAGGTAGATAGTTGATATTTTCACAGAATGTGTATTTCTGTTGCCGCTACAAATAATAAAAATAATATTAACGGGAACTCCCCTACTACGATGGTATCAAACCCTTCACGCGCGAGTCCGACTCGTACTTGGCCGGTTTTTACTTGCTGATCCCAAGTTCTATAAACTGAATCCCGAGAGGCTGTTGTTGAGGCGTTGCTGGTCCTGTGCAGTGTGCTGTGCTTTAACAAACCTTTAGTCTAATTGCTCCATGTAATCATCTAGATTATCTAACTACAGATTGACACAACGTAACATACTTACAATGGCAATGACATAATTTTTGACAGTTCAACAACATTCATTGCTTTATTTTTGTCGTTGAGCAGGATGATCATATCCGGGCGAATTGTGGAATTTTCTCCACTATTTATTTTTTATTTATTTTTTTATTTTTTTTTATTTATCATTTATTTTCTCTTCACAAAGCTGACTTAAAGTTAATGTGTACAAAAAAAGTCTCAGCTGTATTCAACCTTTGTGAGAGACTGGTGCCTGATGTAGGTTTTGGGGAAAAACCTGTGTTACAGGTCACCAGGCCCCTTCCAGGATAGAATTAGCTTGTACAGAGATTCCGTGTGCGAGAAGAAGTTAAACAATATGCAATACAAAATTAAAAGCATAGTAAAAGGCAAACAATACGAATAACAAAAACATAAGAAGAAGTAATAACAACAAAAAAAAAAAAAAAAAAAATCTTGCTGAAGTTGTGGAGTCATGTGTGTGAGTGAGTATATAGTATGAAGTGTTAGACTTGTAGTGTGATTCTGATGAGCAATGTACGTTATGAGTGAGGGTGACTTTTGTGGAGTAAGTGCAGCGAGAGATGTTTTTAAATAGTAGCAATTGTAAAGCGAGTAGGAGTGAGGAACAGTTTGTATGAGGGGATGGTCAAAGTTAGGTTTATTTCAGAACGGTCAAAAGATTCTCAGTTGTTTGATAGTCAAGGGTTTTTAAGTATTTTTTTATTTCTTTGATACAGATTGACCTAGTTTTTGGATACAGGTTTAGTGGTTTATTCAACTTATTGTAAAGATAATGCCCAAGGAAGCAATAGAATCTTTTAGGGAGTGTGGAAACTATTCGCCCGGATATGATAGGAAAGTGTGTTACGTAATTGGGGTGCAGTTTGATTTTGGAGATACTTTGAAATACTGAAGTTGTTATTTTACTTCTGATAAATACTGCTTTTACAATAATAAATTACTTAGCTAATGGTTTGTTTGTAAAGCCATTTCATTTTAAGAGTAAAATTTTACCCAAAATTATGGTCAGAATTAGGTTATTAAAAAATACATTAAAAATAAACACAATGGAGCAATACCCAGCAGGGCAGTTTAACTGTCTTAATTTGCGTTATTTTACCTTTTTATTGTGGCCATAAAATAGCCCCTTTTGTACCATAGGGCCACAACAAATGAACTGCGTATAATGTTTTAGCAATTACAATGTGGGCGGGAATTATATAGTAAAACCTTTTTAAACTGTTTCGTAATGAAAGAAGGAAATGTAGCAGTACCTTTATGGCGCCGTTTCAAATTATATTTCCCATTCTGTTTATGTATGTTACTCTAAACGCATTCTGACGTTCATGCTATATCTCTAGGGATTCTATCTTGTTTAAAAAAGGCTAACGGCGAGTATACTGAGTCACTGAGTCACCTATCACTGCAGAATTTAGACGTTTATACTCTTGATAGTCTGGTGCCACGAGAGTATACCTCCTGGATGGAGGCTGGCCGATATTTTGGATGGTGTGAGGTTGTCTTGAAGAATTTTCATTTTTATTTTCAGTTTGGCCTGTATCTTGAAATGATTTCAAGATGCAGGCCAAACCGAAATTCAAAATTAAAGAAAGTTTTAAAAAGTTTGAATTTGATTTTTATTAAAAAGATTAAGCGTTTGTGGGCCTTATCATTGTTTTGTTTAAAAACATCGGAAAAATATATATTCATAGTAAATATTATATACATTTATAAATTAAAATAACCTATATTAACTAACTGACTTAAAAATAAACTTAAAAAATGGCGTCAAAAAACTCCTCCTCAACGTAGTCAACTGGTAATGTACCCAAAAGACTGGCGGCGTTGCCACGTTGTATGGCAACGCTCGGAAAAATTAAAATAATAATGAACTGATTTTGTAAAACATCCTAAATTATAAATTCAGACCGAAGGCTTTTAGTAGCTACCTATTAATATTTCTGAGTTAAGTACCTAAACCCTAACGATACCTAATATTACCGTCTCGCGAATTCCAAGAAACCATTTTAGATGTATATTATTTGGGTATGATTTATTTAAGAATTCTGTCTGCCTCGTTGGTCTAGTAGTCGCAAGCACGACTGGTGAGCATGAGGTCCTGTGTTCGATTTCCGGGTCGGGCAAAGTGATGTTGAGTTTTTCTTTCAGGATTTTTTCAGTAGCAGCCACGGAGTTTGGATTTGCGCCCGATTGATGGCAATAGCCTCGCCCCCATATTAGATGGTACACCTCTGCCTAACCCTTTGTGAATTACAGGGGTGATGTTATTTTCTGATTGAAAATGAATTTTTTAGATATGCAAAATATCATGTTTTAACTAGACTTTAAATTGTAATTTAAAGTCTATTTCAACTTTTGTTTAAATTGATGTTATTTCCACTCAAACAAATATCAACTTGCTAGAGCAAATTATTTTGGATTCAAAATTACTACTACTAATAAATCCTTACAAATTGAAGTTGTTGCGCAAATTGAACCTTATGTGTACTTGTTTGGAAACTAAATAGCGAATGAAGTATAGATGCGCGTTACATGATATTAATGAAACACAGATTCTCGGATGTTGGCATAGCCTTAAGTTGCAGTTCTAACCAAACAGAAAACTCCATTATAAAAATTCTAGTTGTTGTTGAAATTGATTCGTATAAAACGACGGTCTCGATTGTGATCGAGTTATTTGATCTCATCAATTATTATGATCGGCAAGCGACTCGACTCAGATATTCTGTTATAATAGAAGTGTATCGTGTGCTTCAGACGGAATCGTGGAGCAACTCGACTAGAGCACAGTCTGCTCACTTTGTTGATTTTGGCTAATTGTGTGGTACAAGGAATGGAGTGAAAATTTAGATCAAATTGTTATAAACACTATTAAACTTACACAAGATGAAACAATGAAACAATATTCTCTTACTTTTAAGTTTGCGCAAAGTTGTCACATAAATAAACGTCACAAAATGTGTGGTTAATGGAGCCTATACTTCAAAGTCGGCGGGCATGTCGGAAACTTTCGCAGGTCTGTACGCGCCATTTACACTCAAGGTGGGATTGCAGCCCGATCTGAGAGCGAGGGCACAATGGAGCTTAGAGGTTTTTAAACACACTTACGGGGAAATGATGGTCGCAGTTTCTTATCACTTGCACCACATCCCAAGACTTAAACCCAACTAAACCAATTCAAAACTCTACTCCCCAGAACATAAAGTCGAAATTTCCTTACCAGTAATTTCCGTTCTTGTATTATGAAGGAGAGCAGAAGGGAAAATAACATTAAACATTTATAATTGACATAGGAAATGTCGCCATCGATGACTTAGTCACCGTCTGTTTGCAGATATCAAAATATTAATATCCGTTTTATTATAACTGAATATTTGACGAGAACTCAGGAATATTTTTTTCTGAAATAGAAATGGAATATTGAATGTGTCGAGGATTTGACATTGGGTTGTGTCATCGAAGTGGAAGATTACATATTATTTATGTAACCGAAATATTGATAGGAAGCCGTCGGACTGTCAATTGTGAACGCCAGTCATTCGTTATAAGGATGCAAGGATAGAAGCAGGTGGCGTTGTAGACGTTCTGCTTACCCTCAAGGGGAAACGCTGTGAGATTATGTATGTAGGTTTATAATACGCTGTGTGCTCTTACTTGCCTTTGTCTCAGTTATAGGGATCTCTTATTATAAATTATCGAGTTATAAATACCATTTTTTATTTTAAATGACCGCAATTAATTAAATAGATTCCTGTAATTACGATATTTTCACAATTTGACCCCCAAATCTGTAAATCAATACTTTCTATTTCTTTAATTAGCATTAGGTGACTGTGTAGACTCAATTATTTTTTTTTTGGTTTATTCTAAGCCAAAAATATGTTCTTTTGTACGCCTTAAATGGCAAAACATGTAGATCTACCTGTTATTTTTAAGACCTTGCACATATTATTTGATGTATACTCGTGTTTTACAATAGAATTTATTCTATTCTATTGTAAAGTAATAGCTAAATAAGTTACCTATCACGTTAGTTGACTTCAATAGTCAAACAAACTTTATAATTTTATTAGGTTTACAAAACTCAATACCCCACCTCTCTATATCTTAGAATAAGTTTGTAGAATATTCGAGACATCTGTAGAATACTTGAACTCTGTATCACCTGGTGACAGGCACGTCTTCTTAGGAAACAAATCGACTTGGCAACAACTTCAATTCTATTAAAGTTTGAGGTTCACTGAGAATCCCGAAGCTTTCCCACAAGAGATATATCTGTTTGAGAACAAGCTCGGAATATCTATAGAATTTTTAGTTTGTGTAGCAGTTTCACTGACACATACAAATTGTGCTTTAGCTTAGGCTAGGAAATTGTTGAAGAAAAGGGCAGAAATAAAACTGTTGTGAATTTCTATTGAGTCAGGTAATAAGTTTGATTTGAACCGTTAATTACAGCTAATCTTAATATTATCCCATCATCTAAAGCAGGAGAATTAAATTAAGATGAAATTCTGTGCATCACTACCTTCAGTCTTGTAACATGAATAATCTTATCTTACTACTATTATAAATGCGAGTATTTGTGAGGATGGGTGGAGGAAGGATGTTTGCGTCATTTGGATGTAATTTACATTTACTACACAGATATAACCTGGATTAACACGTAGGATACTTTTTATGCCAGTAGTACGATCCCGTGGGACCATAACCGAACCGCGGATCCGCGGGCAAAAGCTAGTTTATTATAGTCTTAGAATAAATAAGTTCGTCCACGTGTAGGTTGGAAATTACCCTACGGGCGCTTAATACCAAATTCATTGAGGCATTAAGGAGTGAAAGATAAGACAAAGTTAGTATGCTTGACACATTGGAATTCCAATCACTATTGGTTTGAACTGTCTTCTTGATGTGTAGGAAACAATGCTATATACTTCAGTACGTTATCCAGTTCATTTGTTAGATTTCCTCAAAAGACAGATGCTATAAAACTTTTCAGGAGTTTCCTTCTAAATCCAGTATCATTTTACTCGATACTTCAATTACAAACTGGTTTAATTTATGAATCGTAACCACGACTGGCCAGCTACCTAAAATGTCAAGTAGCCAAAGTCCGTAACATTCCTTGTAAACTAAAGCTGTAAACAAAAGAAAACTAATCAACGGATCACCTCCCACCTTGTTGTTTGATAAGTATAGGTAGTATATGTGTATGTATATAGGTTGAAGTAGATCGTTTCGGGGACTTTCTTGGTACTAATACTAACCCTGTATTCGTTGCTGGAAGGATAACCACAGCAGGATCATGTGTCAACCGCGACCTTTAGCCATTTCACACATTAGTTGGCATGACTGATTGTGTCGAGAACAATCACAGCTATATAATAGCAGTACTAGGATATTTTGACGTGTGCTCAAATATAACGCCGTCATTTTGCTTTATTTTTTAATCATTTTACAATTAATTTTACCAACAATACCCCTCTGCTCCCCAGTGGAATTCTTTTGAGGTGATGGATAAGATCGATCGAGCGCTTGCCTAGGTCGGTTCGTGGATGGGTGACTATCCATTATATACCAAGAACTCTGTGTGCTTTCATTTTTAGATCTTTTAGGCAGGCAGTCACTCCATGTAAACTACTGATATTCAGCTGAATCCGGTTAGACTTAAGCCGATCTCTACAAAATTGGGAACAGTCACAAAACTATAAATGACTCAGGCGATACTCTCTAAAACAACAGATCTTCTACTACTCAATTTGTCATATCTACAGCTGAAAAAAAAAACATTGGCTTTCTGTTCCATAGCCACGTTACTAAACAATAAAGAACAAAGTTGTGTGTCGAGGGTGTTGACGAAAACCAGGCAATGCTGTTACCTTCGCTCGCAAACTACTTAACAACTGTGATTCAGCGATCTGTATCCCATCCCCCATCCCCCATAATGCGGGTAAACGTATTTGTTCATCGTTTGGGGTCCATTGCTGTGTTTGTTCACAGTGATTGCTCTGTCAGATATGTGGGCGCTGAAATGGTAATGGATTTGTTGCCTCGAATTATGTTGGTTTGTGGTGTTTAGGCAGATTTGTATAATTATGATTGTTTTAGTGAGTAGGAATTGACAATGTAAAGTCATGGAAGTTAGAATTTGGGAAGGACTTTGCAGTCACAATTATTGAGTAAATCAGGATTATATAATGATTGAAATGCGTGAATAATGTAAATAAATAAATATAGAATTGTAGTGTATTGTGTAGCCTTTTATCATTTCACATGCTGTTCTACAGTTCCATATCTCCATCATAAAAAAATCCTCGTTGTAGTAGTCAAGCGTTGTCCAGCGCTACTGCTAAGGTTATGTTCATGCGAGACCTCATTCATGATCTTGGGTTGATTCCCAAGTTGGTCGTAGTTACGAAAGAAATCCAGTACAGAACCGGTATCACTAGGAGTCGACTCATAGTCAGTCAGTCACCCTTAGCTTATATCAGGAGTCCATAAAATCCAGTCCAGTCCGGTCAGGATATCCATAAAAAAGAGTTTAATACATTCCTATTCAAGTTGGTTTAGATTATGTATATTTGCGTGACGGGTGCGTGAATATGCAGGACCGGCCTAGCACAAAAATTGAGGATCTACGCCACGTTTAGTTTAGCACATTTTCTATAACACTTGTTGCTAGTTATGGAAGGTATGTACGAGTACGTCAATAACGCTATGAATTTCCAAACATACGTCAACCATGGAGACCATAATATTACACAGTTGTAAGGTACGATTTTTCAAAATATTTACCATTTAAGTTATTTCTTCCCGTATATATTGTAAAAGATAACTTAAAAAAGAAAGACCATGCCGGAAATATTCTGTCACCATTCCCATTCACTGTTTATAGGAGTGTACAGCTACAATGTTGCCGAGGTTACGATGACACTCACACGACGTCACACACGTTGATTGGATAATACGGCGATGTAAATTGGCGGTACTTACACGAATAAATGTTTATGTAGTGACTATAGCAGAGTACGACAAATTGATGCAATTTATTCGGAGAGGGATCCGTTCAGCCGCATTCGAAGAGACAAGCCGGCTCGGGACGGTCGAGTAGTCGGTTTGTCTCTTTGAAAGATAATACTTTGAGTAGTTTCAAGTTATTTAGCTTGGAACGAAATCTAGAAGACAGAAGTAAAACCAATTTTGACAAAGAAAAAAAAAATAGACTCAAAAAACTGGATCGTGTGTAAGATGACATGTCCAGAATGGAAGAGAAAACTGAAGACTGAAAGAATATATGAAAAAAGAATTGAGACATTCAGTGAGGATCCCAAATAAATTGGGATAACAACAGAAAGTATGAGACTGAGATAACCCACAGAGAGGAGTATGGAAGAAGACTTGCTGCCTAAACCACTACACAATAACTGTTTTTTGGGAAAGAAAATAATATCGAGATTCTCTAGCACTAGATTTCAATTGAATATGTGCAAGATATTGGACTATAAAGGCTATAATTAAAACAGAGTTGAAGTTTGAGAAAGATGTATTGAAGTAGAAGAGATACTGTGCTGAACACAAATAATTTAGGGAAACGACACTAGGATGCCAAGAGGTCTGAATGTGAAACTTACATGTACGGCTAAAATGATAGCAATTTCTGAGATGATGACTATACCTGGAAGAAGAAGACATGCAGCTGCACCTACGAAAAGAATTTGGATAAAACAGTAAATGATGACCAGTGTCATCATCATCATCAGCCTATAGCAGTCCATTGCTGGACATAGGCCTCCTCAATCGCACGCCATTTAACTCGACTTTCAGCAATTCTCATCCAGTTGCTACCAGCCACCCTGCGAAGATCGTCACTCCACCGAGCCTGAGGGCGTCCCACCTTACGTTTGCCGATTCGCGGTCTCCACTCAAGAACACGTCTACCCCAACGGTCATCGGTTCTACGGCAAATATGACCGGCCCATTGCCACTTCAGCTTACTTATTCTGTGAGCTATGTCGACAACTCTGGTTCTCTGTCGGATCACATCGTTTCGAATGCGATCCCTCAGAGAGACTCCAAGCATAGCTCGTTCCATAGCTCGCTGAGTGACCTTAAATTTATGAACCAGCCGTACTGTGAGTGTCCACGTTTCGGCTCCGTAAGTCATAACAGGCAGGACGCACTGATTGAAGACCTTAGTCTTTAGGCTCTGTGGAATACGTGACGAGAAGACCCGGCGAAGCTTCCCAAATGCTGCCCAGCCCAGCTGGATTCTTCTGTTAGCCTCCCTCTCAAAGTTGTTCTTACCAAACTGCAGAGTTTGCCCGAGGTAAACATATTCTCGAACAACCTCGAGAGGACCGCCATTGACAACAACAGGTCCTGGGGTGACGTGTTCGTTGAACATAACCTGGGTTTTGTCCAAGTTCACCCTGAGACCAATGTGTATTGAAGAATCAACTAGGCCATCCAGCATCTGCTGCAAGTCGTGCAGCGATTCAGCCAGTATGACGATGTCATCTGCAAATCTCAAGTGTGAGATGTACACGCCGTTGATGTTTATGCCACGTCCTTCCCATTTTAGCGTCTTAAACACATCCTCCAGTGCGTTGGTGAACAATTTCGGGGAAATAACGTCCCCCTGTCTCACCCCCCGACGCAATGGGATATGCTTCGTTTGCTGGTTTTGACTTTGGACGGTCATTGTGGCATTCTCATAAAGATTTCTCAACACTTGGATGTATCGCCAGTCGACTTGGCATCGCTGCAGAGACTCCAGAACTGACCAGGTCTCGACAGAGTCAAAAGCCTTCTCATAGTCCACAAATGCAAGACACAGCGGCCGATTATACTCTTCGGACTTCTGTATGATCTGCCGCACTGTGTGGATGTGGTCTATGGTGCTGTATCCTCCTCGAAACCCGGCCTGCTCCGGTGGCTGGAAGTCGTCGAGTCTTCGCGCTAGACGATTCGTGATGACTCTTGAAAACAGCTTATACACGTGGCTAAGGAGCGAAATGGGTCTGTAATTCTTTAATAGGGTCTTGTTTCCCTTTTTAAAGAAAAGAACGACCACGCTCCTTCTCCACGCTTCTGGAGTTCTCCCAGAGAACAGGACCGAGTTGAAGAGCTCCCGAAGCTCTCTTAAAACAGGGCTTCCTCCCGCTTTCAGGAGCTCAGTCGTTATCCCATCCTCGCCAGGGGCTTTTCCATTCTTAAGCTGTCTAAGAGCCGCCTCGATTTCGTCTTGGCTGACTTCTGGCAGGTCTTCTGTGAAATGGCGGGTTAAGGTGGCTCTGGAATCCTCATTTTCGGGATCAGGTCGAGATGCATGCGATGCATACAACTGGCCGTAGAAGTTTTCGACTTCCGAAAGAATCTCCGGCTTCGAAACGACGATATCCCCACTAGATTTGGTCAACTTCGTCAGGTGGCTCCTCCCAAGTGATTGGACGAACACTTTCGACCCCCGATTTTGCTCAATCGCTTTTTCTATTGAGCGGGTGCTGGAGCATCGAAGGTCGCGTCGTATCAATTTTCTAATTTTATTATTGAGTGCCTGTAGTTCTGACGAAGTGATGGGTGGGTTTTCACGTCGTTCCGTCATAAGCTCCAGAGTCTCCTCCGAAAGTTTGGACTTCTTGCCCGTATGCCGCATTTTACAAAAACGCGTCCCTTCCTCCCTGAGGATTTCCACCATTTGGTCGAGCGCCTGGTCAACATCATTTGTGGTTTCCACGGCCGCGAATCGGTTCTCCAGATCTGACTGGAACGCTTCAGACCCTAGCATGGTTTGGAGCATATTTGGACGGAGCTTAGACTTCATCAAACGGGTTCGCTCCAGCTTGAAATTAATATTCAGAGTGCCACGAACAAGTCTGTGATCGCTACCGGTGTTGAACCTGTTGATCACCGAGACATCTCTGAATATATGCTTTTTATCCGCTGTGATGAAGTCTATCTCATTTTTCGTCATAGTGTCGGGGCTTCGCCACGTCCACTTCCTTTGGGACTGTTTCTTAAAGAAAGAATTCATCACAAAAAGCCCCTCCTACTCAAGGAAGTTGACAAGCATTTGCCCTCTATGATTTCTGCTGCCAAACCCGTAGGATCCTACTACCGATTCACTGCCATTTTGTACTCCCACTTTAGCGTTAAAATCCCCCATGACAACGCTGTAGTGGGCCTTAGTAGTAGAGTGCAAGGCCTTGGAGATGTCCTCAAACATTTCCTCTACCACGTCGTCCGAGTGTGCCGAAGTCGGTGCGTAGACCTGAACAACCTTGAGGCTATACCTCTCGGTTAGCTTCACTATGAGGTACGCTACCCTGTTCGAGACACTAGACACTTCTACCACGTTGTCACAAAGGGATTTATGTACCAGGAACCCGACTCCGCCTTGGGATAGCTGGTCTCCCTCTCGAAAATACATCAGGTGGCCTGATTCAAGGGTTATTGTGTCCTCCCCCTCTCTTCGGACTTCACTCAACCCAAGAATGTGCCACCGTACCCTTTCGAGTTCTTCCTCTAGCTGCACTAGATGTTCGTCGAGCCGTAACGTGCGTCCATTATACGTCGCCAAGGTCAGTTGGGTTTGGCGGCCGTTCGTAACCCGGGGATTCTTAGCACCCCCTACCTTGCCGTTACCGTGACCGCCGCCAAAATCAGGAATAGCAAGGCTGCCGGGAACTGGGGGCCGTGGTTGATTCTGGCTTGCCATTAAGGGGTTTGCCCATAATCGCCACGCTGGGCATGCGGGTTGGCGATCGCAGATCACAACTCCTCGCACTAGTGATACGTGAGCTGTGGCTCTGTGGCTTTTGCCATACACTCCTGCGCATCAAGGCGGACGTTCGAATCCGACTAGCTGCAATACTTTTCGTAAGTTTTTAAACCATCTTCGACGATTATTCTCTGATTCAAAGTATGACGTCACACAATAGAACGTCACCGGGATCAGCTAGTTCGGTACCTAATTTGTCGGAAATAGACGACACTCCCACAAATATAACATGCCGTTACAAACGTAAAGGGACTTTCGATGGACAACAAGAATTACTGGACGCATTAGATGAAATGAAAGCGTTGCTATCTAAATCCGTAGCCGAACATAATCGAAAGTTAGTCTCTCTGCAGGACACAGTTATAGAAATTAAAAAACAAAATGAGGAACTCAACAAGAATGTACAATTTATGTCTGAGAAGTACGACGAAATGAAGGACAAACTACTGTCTCTAGACATTGAACGTAAAGAAAACCTCATCTACATAAATCTGCTAGAAACCAAGGTAGAAACACTTGAAAAAAATGCTCGATCTGGTAGCATAGAAGTGCGCAATATTCCTAAAAAACCAGGCGAATCTAAAAGAGACCTTGTAAAGATTGTGGGAAGCATAGGTAATTGCCTGAAGTCGCCTATTCTACCGTCGGACATTAGAGACATCTTTCGTATTCACGCAAAAGGCCCGTCCAACAACACTGTCATTGTTGAACTAACATCCGTGCTTAAAAAGGAGGATATCATAAACTCACTCAAATCATACAGAAAGGAGCACAATCAACAACCAACGACTACACAAATTAATGTTGACGGTCCCACTCAACCAGTCTATATATCCGAAAATCTGACAACCAAGGGAAAGCGCCTGTTTGCGCTGGCTCGTGACTTCGCTAAATCCAACGAATACAAATACTGTTGGACTGCGCACGGAAGTGTCTACATTCGGAAGAAAGAAGGTGATACTGCCTTCCGCATAAACAACGAGGAAAGTCTAGCACCTTTGCTTAAACAGTCATGACTGGTTCCAGCTATGCCAAGATATTGTTTCATTCCTAGAAATAAGTACCTACTATTACCACTTAATTTTGTAACTCTTTATGCTTCTTCATATAAGCACCACCAATGCGTTCTTCATATATTCGTTAAACACTATGTTATGATAACTCACATAACCCATCAATACCCATACTACAGAACTCACCACACAATCAATACTATAACACAACCCTTCACTTGGTCAAAAAAAACGTTCTTGGTTTCTAAACCTACTGATCATTCGATCGGTAAGGGAAGTTGCCGTAAAAGATCAACCAATACTCAAATGCCTATATGTCTCCCAAACTATCTGACTTATCTCGGGCCTGCAGCTGGTATATTTAATGAGTTTGTCACCCGCGTTTCTATTTTCAGAATTCAACTCTGATAGTATCAATATAAGTGACGAAGTGGAAGCTAGCGGTGAAATCGAGTGTATTGTAGTAGATGATCCCTCCACCTGTAAAATGCTATTTAATCCCTCCCTTTCCAAAAAATCATTGACAATTCTCGCTGTTAACATTCGTAGTGTCAAGAAAAATTTTGATGCCTTAATGCTTTTTCTCTCTAACATTGACATTGCTGTTGACTGCATAGTGTTGACAGAATGTTGGATCGACACTGGCTCGACTATTAATCATATTGACAACTACACTCCGTTTCATACCACTTGCAGCCTTAACCAAAACGATGGTGTCATAGTATACGTCAGGGAATGCTTTAGTAAAGTGCAAGCTCAAGAGCCTGAAGTGACTGATGGTAACTGTCTTGTTATTAACATAGACAATTTTACTCTCATTGCCTCATACAGACCACCATGCTACACCAACCCAACTAACTACATTACCTCGGTCAACGAACTGCTCACTAACATTCACTCCGAAAATATAATTCTTGCTGGTGATATTAATATTAACATCCTTCCGGACAAGATCACTGGCCACGCTGCGGAATACATCACTATGCTAGCTACCCACGATCTAAGACAAGGTGTTGACAAGCCTACCAGACAAGGCAACTGCCTTGACCATTTAATGGTCAAAACGCATAAGCATGTTAAAACCTTCATATTTGCCCCACTGACAGATCATAGTCCTGTATTACTGCTCATAGAAGATATTCACTTATCCAAAAAAACGACTGAGCTCTACAGAACAACTATTAACTATGAACAATTCGAGACTGATCTGGACAACATTGTTTGGGACGACTATTATAACTCGCAAAATGTGAATGTAACCGCTGAGTTCTTAGTCAATACGCTGCGAGAAATCATCACAAAAAATACATTCAAAACAAAAAAATCAAAAAAGAAGAACCCGCTTAAACCGTGGATTTCAGTTGGCATAGTGAGATGTATACGGAAAAGGGATAAATTGCATCAAAAAGTAAAGAAATCGCCAAACGACGAGGAACTTCGACAACAGTACACTAGATATAGAAACACCTGCAATAATTTGACAGAAACGTTAAAGCGCTCTTACTACGAACGGGAATTATTAAACAATGAAAACAACATGAAAAAGACCTGGAGTGTAATTAAGGACATGTGTAATATAAAGAAAGGCTCTAGCAAATCAACTGAGTTGTTACAGATCAAATCTAATCCCGCCGACTCTCTTAATGAGGTTAACAGATACTTCACATCAATTGGTAAAGACTTGGCAAATTCAACTCTTAATAAGCTCAAGCAGGATGAAGGAACGCTAGCAATTCAAGCACAGAAGTCGATTGGTTTCCTTCATTCGATGGCATTATCTCCCACGGATGAATACGAAGTTATCCAGGTGATATCCGGCCTTAAAAACGGCAGTGCCTCTGGTCTAGACAATATTCCCGCTAACATTCTAAAAAAATATAAATTTAAATTAGCATCTCCAATAACACACCTCTGCAATATTAGTTTCTCTTGCGGTGCTTTTCCTGAAACGTTTAAGAAAGCGGCTGTCACTCCTATTTTTAAGGCTGGTGACAAGGGTCACGTTGGCAACTACCGCCCCATCTCTGTACTTAGCACACTGTCAAAAATACTGGAAAAACTAGCAAACAAGAGACTAATAAGATATTTAGAGACAAATAATATACTTTCGTCAAACCAATTCGGTTTTAGAGCCAATCGTTCCACTAATGACGCTATTTTAAAACTAACCGAAAACATGGTCAAGTATATAGACAAGGGAGAAAAATGTGTCGGCCTTTTCCTCGACCTTCAGAAAGCATTCGACACTGTCTCGATCCCTATTCTAATAAGCAGATTAAACAATATCGGAATCAGAGGAGTGCCACAGGAATGGCTATTAAGTTATTTGTCAAGAAGAAGTCAATGCGTTCGTCTTGACAACTTGACTAGCGATGAAGCTTCCTGTTCATACGGAGTTCCCCAGGGAAGTACGATTGCTCCAACCTTATTCCTGGTGTACATCAATGAACTGTGCGATATCACAATCAATAATGCCGATGTCATAATGTTTGCCGACGACACAGTTCTTCTGTTTCATGAAAAGTCATGGAAAGATCTAGAAACAGTCTGCGAAGCGGGACTTTCCAAAGTAACAGCTTGGCTGGAAGATAGTCTGCTATCACTAAACACCTCTAAGACAAAATATTTATGTTTTAGTAAGACTAGAGCAGGAAGCCCCAAAAACTTCAATATTAGCAGCCACACATTTCCTTGCAATAGGCATAGCAACAACTTTTCCTCCTGCACGTGCCCTAAGCTAGTTAGAGTGAACTCCATTAAATATCTGGGAGTAATCGTTGACGACAACCTAAAATGGACACAACATATCTCGGTTACCGCCAAAAGAGTACGCAAGTTGATCCATATCTTTAAAACCCTGAGACATGTAGCTAGTCTAAAACTTCTGTTGCAAACATATAAAGCCTTATGCCATTGTGTCTTGGGATACGCTATTTGCGCTTGGGGAGGGGCAGGCAAAACCCACATGATCGAGCTGGAGCGGGCTCAGCGTGCTGTCCTAAAAGTACTTTTGTCACTGAAATACCGGACGCCCACGATCGAGGTATACGGAAAAGCCAAAGTACATAGCGTCCGCAAGCATTTTCTTTACGAATGCCTGCGAAGATACCACCGATACGCCATCCCGAGTTTGCCTATCTCATCCAAGAGAAATGTCAGGTGCCCAGTTCAAGGTACCAAGAGCGTTTTCGCCAGCAGACACTACCACTATATTGCCCCACGTCTTTACAACAAAATCGGCCATGAAAAGGGGATACAAAAAATTATGAAACTTAATAACTTCCAATTCAAAAAAACTATTAATGACTGGCTAGAAAAATACGATTATGACGAATCAGAAAAGCTATTCGGCAGCGTTACATGACACCCTGTCACTTTCACACACTCACCATACACATCACACACTCTCACAACACGCACACACGCACACTCACCCACAGTTTTCTCAGGACGCAGTGAGTGGTACGTAACCTAAACTAATTTATAAAATGTATACTGCCATATTATGTTCAAATTTTTATTTTATTTTCTCTCTTTTATATTTCATGTTTGTAAACACTTTTATATCCTACAGTGTATCCCTTTTTTTTTTTTTTTTTTTTGTGTCTATCGTTTTTTATATGTTCCCTGTGAATTGAGAGGTCTGGCTCTTGTGATACAGGGAATCCTAGTACAAGAGCCAGGGCTACACTGATGTTTGAACAACCACTTGCTAATAAAGATTTTATTTTATTTTATTTTTATTTTATTTTAGTGACGCTGCTGCCCGTCGCTAGTCTGCGCTATTTAGTTGCGAACTTTCGAATGGTTATACCGCCATTTATCGGTCGTCAGACCCTCTTTTGTTGTTTAGCAGGATGCACCACGAGCAGGTGAAGTTGACTTGGGGCACTGAGATGGTAGGTGCGCCCCCTTACATCCCTGATGACCAGTGTATATGGTGTCAATTCTACATTGGTACGACAGAGATAGAAGACATGAAATAGCCCTAAGTAAATTGCGAAAAGCGAAGGAAGATTGATGAATGGTGACTTTAGCACTAGAGACAGCAATTGAAGGCGTCAATTTTACAAAGAACATAACACCTACTAGAGTGTTGATTCTATCATGAAACTAGCTGAATCACTTGAAACCAAAAATTCGATTATTTTAATCCTCTCATTAAATGACATCTTGAGAGCGGGTACCAACCGTTAATACGGCTTCAAGTTAGACACGAGTTGCTGAAAAATTAAAAAACTTTCGCTCGGACGCAACCAGAAAGAAGCCTCTGGACTTCAAGTGGGACTTAGACGTGCAGCATTTTTGTGTTTCGAAAGTTTAGGATTGTCTAAAATTTCTGGAGGAGTTAGAATAAGAACTATTTCTGGTAATTTTGTCTCCACCAGGCATTTAAGTAGTTAGCAGTGTATGTGGGATTATTTCTGTAAAACCTCACATATTTCAAAGCAACATATTTTTGAGACAAATTTACCCAATCGTTTACGTATTGGAAACGTCCAATTTGCGGCAAACACTCAGTATTATGTGGTAGAGGCCTCAAACCTGATTTATTCGTCTAATGTAATGCATCCGCTGCAACAAAGAGAGAGCGACCCATAAAATTTAAGTAGCGATGAAAGCGCTTCAGCTGCTGAATGTTACTGGGGGATGAGTCTCGAGATTGGCTATTTTGATGGAGAGTACCAATACTCTCCACTGCCAACAGCCAACTGTTAGGAACGTAAAATCAAAATTAAACTGAATGAAAATTTTTCTTGCTGTTGTGGAACGTGCGTCGCTTAAAATGAGTTGGAGATAATTTCGCTTGACTTGATTTGCATATTTGGTGAGAACACGTGGAATCGGTTACAGTATTCATAAAACTGAATGAAATCCTGTACGGAAAATGGTTTCCATTCTATCTTCAATATCGCTAAAAGTGATATTCCACATACCCGTACAAATTACTAATACCTGACAAGAACTGCCCGAGAGACCCTAACTGCTCTGGGTGTAAATTACTCTAAGTACGTACTAATGCGTTAGTGCGGGTGTAAATGAGGACATTACATTACTCAGTGAGCTAAACGACACGAGGTGTTGCTTGAAAGTACTTGTTTTTATTAGCAAGTAGCTCATTTTATATACTACCGGGATAAAAGTATTGTGATAAAAGTATTGTATCTCTTAAGCCAGATCATGGTCCATCGTGTCATCCGATTAACCGTTGAGGCGTGAAAACCAAACAGACAGGCAGATCGACAAAGATAGAGTTACAGTTTCTCCTTTACAAAAATGGGTATGTATTATTGTTTTTTGTTGATTCATACTAATCAAATCCTTTTTCTTACGAATACACCTGCCGCATCTCAGTGAAGAAATACTTTTCATTTGTTTTTCACATTCGCTGCAACAAGCGTGTAGTTTGGGCGTGCTAAGCTTCCAGCACCTTTAAACACGATTTAACTATTTTCAGTTAAAAATTAACTAATTTTCAGGCATATTTACTGCAGCAAGTACTTAAGTCTTAATACATGTTCAGCATCTACAAACAAATGTAACAGTTAACGCGGTAAGCGTCAAAGCAAGCCACAATAGCTCCGGGACCTATTGTTACTGCTATTACGTACCCGTGGAGAACCAGGAAGCCATGAATTTAACACCCGACTAAATTAAGTAGACATACGAACAGTTATGAATACTTGGGCCAACATATCGTTTTAATTTAGCTGTTTATTGCACACTTTAAGGACAGGAAGTTAGTAAGGGCCGCTGCGATGAGTGGTTTGAATAGCCTGTGTAATTATAACCAAACGTAACATCACGCCTATAATCCCCGAAGGGTTAGGCAGAGAGGTACTTGTACTTGTAGAAGCTACACCCATATTAGGCAGTCATAAAGACCAATCTCCGGGCTGCTCCTAAAAATTCCTCATGGAAAAACCCAATAACGCCTTGGCCGAGTTGGGACTGGAACCCTGTGGAATTGCATTATATTTAGTTCCACATAAGGATTCTTGAATGGAATAACGCTTCTTGCGTTATTGGAGTGAAAAGAAAGGACAAGGTGACATTAGAAAGTATAAAGAGCAAAACAAAATTTAAAAATATACTTACAGTATACAAAACCCTGAAATGGAGATGGACAGGACACATGCTAAGGGAAGGCATAGAGAAGTGGACGAGACTAGTCACCGAATGGTACTCGCGTGATAGTAAGAGGAGCAAAGGTAGACAAACTAAACGTTGGGAAGACGACATGAAAAAGATTTCTGGTCCAGAATGGACACGTATGGCAAAAGACAGGACAAAATGGAAAGCTTTAGATGAGGCCTTTGTCAAAAGACAAGCTGAAACAGACAAACCAGCTGCCGAAAAATAATATGTTTAATTTAGGAAGTAAAATTGTTTAGAGTTAAGGAAATGTAAAAATTAAGTTCAGCAATAAAGACTTATTTTATTTTATTTTATTTTATTTTTTATTTTAAGGATTCTTCCTTCAATAACAAAAGACAGTTAATGTCTGGCGTCTGAAATGCAAATGAAGAGTCTTCTACATGTTTATTCAAATTCAAGTTTCTTTCTTCGTAATTGCAACCAAGTATCGTTTTCTTATAGAATCCATAACATTGGAGTAATAAACATACCTGTAACACCTCCTTGGACATAAAACATAAACAAAGATTACATGATCAACACAAATTGAATTAAATATGAGCAGTTTTGCGAGTAAGTGGTATTAATTGCTTAATAGCCCGGGGTCGGTGGCCAGCCAGTCCAGGCTTAATCGCCGCGCTATTATTTTTATTTACTGCCTCCCTTTCACGACTACGCTCGCTATATCTTCGGCTTTCTCAGGATTTTTGGTAGTTGGAAATACATTGCTGTTTTACTTCCAACTTCATTCAGAATGTTAGTGACTGGGACTGGCTTAGTTTCAGTAAGATGGTCGTATCAGCATGTTTCTTAAGTAATTATTTTGTAGATCCACTCTGATTTATTAGTTGCCATCTGTCTCCTCCATAATTTCTAAATTTACAAAGTGAGTATTAAATTTGTATCACAATTTATTATCTGTGAGTTTTCCAGTAGTTCAGTGTTTCTGGGGAGTATCGTTTTACCCAATAACTTTTTGTGGAGGTCAGTTATCCGATCACTCCATGTTAGTCCAGATTTAACAACAAACAACCCGCAAACATTTCTTCCCTAAATAGAAAATAAAATATAATGGATCAGTTAATACCCCAAAACACAATTCAACTGCCCAAAAAACGAGAAATAAATCGACACAAAGAAACGTAATCGAATTGGAAATGTGCTTAAGTCCCGATTTAGTGATTGGTAACATTGTGTCCGTGTACACAATGAGACGCTAAACACACTCATCTGGGTACAAAACGTTCATTGTTAGGGTGGCATTAGACGGTTGTCTTTTGTCTTCTAATGTCTTTGTTGCATGGGGATGATAACAGCGCTAATGAAGGTGTGCAACGAGAAAGACCAACAGTTTTGTTAATGTCTGTAAGAAATAATGAGGTTTCTTGCACAGCTTCTTTTGAGTGAAAATGTTCTCTGGGGAGGAAATTTTTGCGGAAGCTTGGAAAGTGTAAGTACTGTTGTAAGTGATTACAGGATAGTTTTAGATTAAAAGCAGTTTGATCTATGGACAACAATGTATTAGAATGTCGTGCTATTGAATTCATAATTTAAGGAGATTGATGAATTCAAACACTTACAGCCGAGAATATCTACTGCGTAGGTAGTTATAATGTGCATAACAAACTGTATATGCGTCTAAAAGAAAAATAGATAATTATAAGCACGAGGTGGGCTAGTGTTTTTGCCCACAAGTTTACATGGCTTCTTTTAAACGCCTAAAGACTTGTAGAGCTAGATGCTATTTTATTAATGAATACTACCATCGCAACATAATATTGTACTTAGAAGCATTACAATTATATACATGTTAATTGCTCCAACTGCGAGTTAGTTGAAAGCACTTAGGACTTAGGCAGTTAGGACAAAAGCTTATTGTCGGCAGTTCTATTACAGTTCTATTACAGTAGCACTACACAGTTTAACAGTGTTGTTGCCTGAATGGCATTGCTTGCTACATAGTTTATGAAAGGAAAGTTTCTTTTAACAACTTACATTTGTAGAATGTAGAGAATCGAGCTAAATTACTTACCTACTCATACATTACTGTATACATAATCATTTGTATAATATTATTGAATAATTTATTTATTTGCTCTCGAGCACATCACTCACCTCCACCTTGTTCCTGATGAAAAAAATCTACATATTCACGTTCTTATTACACTTTGCCCGATTTGGGTATCGAACTCAAGATCTCCTGCTCAGCAGTAGTAGTTGCGTTAAACCAACAGGAGGTTCATAAGCGGAAAGCCCCAAATCAAACGGGAATTCTCGATATAAGCCTATCGGACAGTTCGAGCTAAGCTGCTCAATAGTGCTGCTAGATTATTGGGTTCAGAACAGCGTCGATAAAGGATGATAGCCGCTCGTCGGTTACAGTGCTTCACAGTCGAACGCAATATTCTGTTAGCTACTGTATTGGTTACAAACGGGGACAATTAAAAACGGCGTTAGTAATTTCCAGTTGCGTTTACACAAAATAAGCAATTACGTGTAACCGACGTATAACGTGTGCACGGCTTTTTTTTCGGATGGGAAGTCATCAATTACCCCCCCCCCCCCTCGCTCTGGGCGAAGCGGAAGGGAGTGTCAGACTTCTACTGTGCCCTTTGTGTTCCAGGGCCGCGGTATCTCTTTCGAACAGTCCCGCAGCCCCGGGCGTATGCACGGCTGTCACACAGTTTTCCTCTCCTTGAGAGGAAATAGCCATTAGCGACCTCACGGTCTCTGTGCGGTAATGAATAATTTTGGTCTGAAGTAATAAAATTTTATTTGATTCCTAAAGATTTTATATTACATGCAATCAAAATAAACTGTAGATTTATTGATTGATTCCGCTGTCAACAAGTTCATATTATGGCTGGAGGGTGCTACTGCTAATAAATCTTTGATTCAAGATCATGCTCCATTGAACATCCTTATCGCGTAGGGCATTATTACATTGCAATGGACCGTAAATGTTACAAAGTTGTTGGTTTGTGATATTAGCTTCCACACTTAATAGATAACTAGCTGTTGCCCGCGACTTCGTTCGTGTGAAAATTTTGATGTCCTGGTGTATACCATCACGAATTTCTCAGTAGCAGTCGCCGAGCTGATGGGAATAGGTTCGCCCCCTTTTACACGGGACTTCAACGCATCTGGCGAAATGTCGGCTTACGATAAGGTACACCTTGGCCTAACCCCTCGGGGACTAGAGGCATGATGTTATAAAAAGAAAGAAACAAAAAAAAATTATGTATTTGTTGCAGGGACATGACGTGCATACAAAATGACAAAAAAAAACCAATAAACACACAACGCGTAACAAATATTTATAAATACAAAAGGATGGAACAAAAATAGTTGACAGCTTGCACGTCGCGTTACGTTATGTATGAGAACTAACGGCCTGATGTCATAATGTGGGTGATGACTATAAAAGGCGTCCTTTTGGTGGCTGTAATTCATGGCGAAGGACTGAAAAAAAATGTTTACGGCCTTGAAAACTGGCCAGGAGGACTGGCCTGAGGCGACGCGACGATGGTTTATTTATTTGTTTATTATGTTGACCCACTCGTTCTTTGGCGATAGCACTGCCCTCTCACACAACCACTCTTCATTATTTACATTAACCTCCAAATTGGGATAAACGTGCATGATTAGTTCATCTTCTGTAGCCACTGGATGAGAAAATTCATCGTAAAAAAAAAATTTACTATCTGCGTCCGATTCCAGACGACCTTCTCCCATTTGCCGCAGCTTATTCGCAAAGACACCTGCAGGCTTAGCCAATTTGAGAATCTACAATCGTTAACGCTAATCGAAAACGAATCAAATGACATCATCTCAACGTTAAGTCACGTGGTCAAAACAAACGAATAGAAAATTCGTAGACAAGTTTACAATTTATCTGAGCGTTCAAAATTATAGAATGAAATATAATCGTTTCTACAATGTTGATCGCTAGATCCCATATAAATCGTAGCCAAGTTACAGTTTTGACAAGCGCTAAAGAAACGATGTCGAAGTTTTTGAACGACCCCTGAGCGTTCGCCGAGACCCAAGAGTTAACGATAACAATAGGCGTCTATATGATTCAGCTGTGTCGTGTATCACGTCACTGTTTATGTTTCAAACTTTCAAGTGCCCAAGTATGATAGAGTTTCGAATAACACAGGAAGATATTTACGAAATAAATAATAATTTTCGTACCTTTCTATGAATTCCATGAAAGCTGCGAACGTGCTCGAGATCTAGATTCCATTCTATAAAAGTTATCACTTCACTTATGGTATCTTTCATTTAAATGCAGGATCATATCATTATATATTATTATTTCGAGTCACAGTAATGTTTAAAATTACATTCCGCACTGTGATATTATAATAAACCAATTATAAGAAGAACTTGTTCCTTATTTCGCTTATCCTTATCTTATTCCTTATTTTTATCACTTAAAAGAATTATTCCTTTTTTAACAATTCAAAACAAAAGTTCAGCCCGCGCACAAAGTAAACAACTGTGACTTTGACGTTAGTTTAACGTGGGTAGAAACGCTCACCATAGACTAAAGTATAGGTTTTTTCTAAAAACATTGGAGAACAAGCGATCGACTGAGTCGTGTCAAGTTGGCTACCAACTTAGCGTTTTCTCAAATCGCTTACGCCGAGGCGTTAACGATTGTAGAAAGAGATTCGATAAGAAACGTTTGTAACTTGGCTAGGCCTGCAGTTGTCAAATAGTTGAAGTATATGGACATAATGCAATATTGCTCATCCCCTTAAGTTATTAGCGCAATAATATATAGCCTATGTGTTATTCTAGACTATACTCTATCTATGTGCCAAATTTCATCCACATCCGTTAACCCGTTCTGGCGTGATTTAGTAACAAACATCCATCCATCCATACATCCAAACTTTCGCATTTATAATAGTAATAAGATTTTGTTTTCTCTTTTCAGGACCTTAATTGAAACCATTAAGCACACAATGGCAAATGAAAGGAAGTTAAAAGCTTACTTAAGGGTCTCCGGAAAATGAAGAAACATTTGATTACGTACTATCTTATGTACGTAAGACAAACAGTTTAAACAGCAGCTCTATTTGCAAGTTAACCGCAGCGTGAAACATTCCCAGTCCGTCCACTCCCCACTAAAAGCCAGGCCGTCGCACAATAATTGCAGAATCACCAGCGCCCATTAAGGCGTGTCACACGTGAGCAAATATTAGACGCGCGTAATGCTTGCTCGTGTGGCGGGCCAGGCAGTTCCGGAATACTCTAATAGAGAGGGGCAGTCTTTGGAAGTGTGTGGCAGGCTTTTGTTTCTGTTAGTGTGGACTGTCGTGGGAATTGTGTGTGGGGGCGTCGGGTGTCGGGAATAAGATCTCGTTCTGAAGACTTACGAACGGAAAGTGACTGGAATTATTGTTTATTTACTTTTTTTACTTAACAGATTGTTGTTTCAGAATTTGCAATATAATTGACGCTTTTCCAGTTGTTAATATATATAATATTCAGACTTTTACACGTTGCAAGGGACAAACGCAAACCCACATTTTTTTAAATATCAAAAAATTCCAATTCTGTAGGGTTTAGAATGTTATCTCCGAAATAAAAGGATGAAAATCTCTTCAGAGCCTGTATCCTAGAATTTTAAATTGCTTACATGATTTCAGATTGCAGTATAGACCAAAACCAAATAAGTCCGGCTGAATACTTTGAAGTCCACCTCTGCATCCAGAATAGCTATACACTAGATATTTGGTCAACATTCCGTGTCAAGCAGAGGCATGTAAAAGCGACATCGTATCCGCACAGTAAAAAGATAGCCCGTAAACCAACTAAGCTCTATAGTGAGTACATCAACAAGGCCCATTTTGTAAAATCAAACGCAGGTGTTAGGGTTGAACTAATTGTTTTGTTTTGATGCATAGATTGCACTACACAGTAGACCATAATACGTAACCATTTATTTCAATGCGACAGCCCCGACTAACTTACGGGTCGTTTGTCTCCTGAACCATGCTAAGAATTCGTGAAATGGTTCTCATGTGTAAGCGAGTCGATTACGAATATCCGACTATTTGTTCCTAGTTGGAATGCGGTATGGTAACACTGATATGTCTACTGTAGTACATTTCAGGAATGCAATGCAGCATGGAGGCTGAATGACGGCAGGTTGGCAACCACACTGTATAGTCCTTCTTGTATACAGAGTGGAAAGGACCCCGACGCACAAACGCTTACCACGTATTTAGTACATCATTCTAAACCGTCCACATTGAAATGTAAAAAAAAAATTGCTGTTTCTGACAAAAGTACAATACTTACACGGTCAAAATGTATGGATTCATAGTCTCGTAATATTCTGTCATTTTGTGTTTGTGATACTATCGGGCGGTGATTTGAAGATGGGAAAAATATGAAAAAAAGCAATAACATAACAATAGTAGCATCACGCCTATAATCCGCAATGGGTTAGGCAGAGTAGGTTAGCGTCCAGCAGTAGATTTATTTTTTGTCTTAAATGATGTGATCTCACCTACACATATTTATTTTCTGCTTAAAAAAATGACCCTACAGGTTTACAAATATGAATTTTATTAAATAGTGTGCAACTATAGTGTGGGTGTTAAAGCTTGGTTGTTCGGTAACTCAGCAGGCACTGGGGTCGCCCGCAGATCGCGCGGGCACGTTACACACGCGTGGCTCGTGGACCGATGCGACCGCAGACTAAAACTTTGCTAATATACAAACAATAGGATTACAGTGAGCAGCAAGGAGTAGTGGGCGCGAGACTTTGCTCATATGTTTTGTAGAAGACTTCACAATGATACATTAAGACAGGACTTTATTTTATGCACCAATAGATTTCTTAATTACAAACTGCAATAACCCTATGGGTATTGGGCCAAGAGGCCGTAAATTTTCATTCCACCCGTTGCACTATTATGTATCAAACTATCATTTAGGTACTATCACAAACTTAATGAATCTCAAACTAGCAGCCAATTTACCGCTCCCCATTATGTATCTGGTAAATTGTGAATGTACTACAGGTAGACCTCACTTAACCATTCATGGATCACAGGGTGATGATGATGCTATGAAGTATTATGGTGTGGGGCAAAGATCCAAAGGTGCAGTAGGTGAGCAGTGTTTGTATATAGACTGATTTATCAACAACTAATTGCAAGTATAAAGGCACCGCTCCACAGCAGCCTACGGCTAAGCTAGCTGCTAGATAGCTAGTCTTAGCTTCGCTTCATTATGTGTAGTGTAGTGTAGTGTGTAGTGTGAGCTCGTCCACTGCGTGCGACCCACGGACACAACACGTGTGAATGCGGAGCTGTCAAACAAAGAACCGCGCAGCTTATTTGACAAACCTCTCCGTGCTCGCCAAATAACCTCAAAACTATAGAAGAAAGAAATAATAAAAGAAAGATATAGAACTATTTTGTGATTAACAATTGCTCTCGTTTTAGTCTTACTTTTAAACATTTTTATTCGACTTACTTGCTAAAAATGTTGCTCAATGAATATCTTGCGATAAAAAAACACTTTTATTTCTCAAAGTTTTTAAAGTTCCTTTACGCAGAATGGTTTTGACTGCATCGCTATGCTGTAAAAGGTGAACAATGAGAGTTCAATGCTGTAGAAAAAAAAGTGTCAATTGAAATATTTCAGAAACAATCTCTTCTAACATAATAATATGGAATGAATTGTCAGCTCAAAATTGAATAAGTCTTGTGTTCACATTAAATGGCGTGCGTTAAATTGACGAAAGTGATAATAAGTTACAAGATTTATGTCGAACAGTTGGTTCGTGACTTCAAGTTTTATCTAAGACTTAGTCATTCTATCCAACTCAGTGAATTCTTTTCTTTATGTCTTCTAAATCTGTAAAAAATAAGGCCCGTTGGCCCTTCAACTCAATAAACGTATTCAACTTTGAATATATTTAAAACATAATTTTATCTCCGTCATCTTCAAACGATTGACATAAACATAAACTCACGCCTTTTTCCAATGGGTACCCCTATTGGAAAAAGGCGTGAGGTAGAACCCACAGAACGCCACCTGATATGATCCTTATATACTCCTTTTGCCTCGTCTACGTTCATACATCTGGTCATACACGCACGCCGGATGTTTAATATTTTGCTTTAAAGTTTGGTGATTGGGGGTGCAAGCGGTCCTAAAACTCGGAAACAGAATTTGTACTATAAAGAAAGTTTATGAGAACACTAAGTAGGTACGTACTTACAGCTACACATATACTGTGTAACTAAGCTAAAAGCCAATCAATCAATCAATCAATCATTTATTATTTGTAAAACATAGGTAACAAAAAAAAAAACAGATCTTATAGATAAATACAGTGCGCTATGTTTTGTCTATGGTAAGACATACAAATAAGAGTAGTTTTAAAGCCCAACCCATTTTAAATATTAATTACACTTTATATATTTAGGGAAAAGTTGGAATATGTCGAACTGTGTGTCGAGCAGTATAATGTTGTTGACTATATGTACAATTCATAGAACACAATATTGAAATACAAAAGGTGGCCGACCGGTAATAAGAAGCTGTGTTTATAGTGCAAATTACCAAATGGAAAGTGTAGTTTTTTCTTAGAGTAGAAAGAAACAGGATAGGAAGCATACTACCCATAAGTGGTTAGCCAAACATATTGTTAATATTAACGCCTTTCTAAACCTTCAGGCAAAATTTTTTGTTAAAGGGCTTCTAGGGGACGGGATATTTTCCATGTTTACTGTTTGTTTTGAGTTCCCGATATTTAGAATAGAGTTACGAGTGACAGTGGTAGCAGTACTGAGTGCAAAAAACGAACAATACAGTGGGTAGACTGATTTATCTGCTCATAAACATCCACCCGCAATAACTTCAGTTCATCCGTGACCACGGTGCTTGCAACAGCGCTGATATATTGGGAACTCAAAAAAAACAATAAACATTGTAAATATCCCGTTTCTAGTGTTAATAATAACTTTTCTAATCTTTCTAATCCTGCATTTTCGATTCCAGGTCTGCTTACAAAGCTGTTCCCGAATTTGTCGAGCAAAACTTTCAGTGACCATTTTTCATGCGAAGGGTAAAATTTGGCGAAATTCCTTTTTATCCCTTACCTAAGGCAAACACGGCCTTCAGCTAATATTTCAGGGGCCCAATTTCAGGCGTTTTGTTGGTGACTCGGTTCACTGGAACTTGTAAACAAAAAGTTTTACAAACGAGGATTATCACCAGATTGTGGACATTTCGGTTTTGTGTCGGAATTTGAGTTAGATTTACGTTTTTATTGGATTGACGTTTTCGGATTATTGGAGTTTTTGTCGTCTTTTGGTGTTCGGCTTATCAGGAATTTCACACCTTTTTACATTCGTGGATATCAAGCTAAATGGCTTACGGGCTAAGAAATATTAGGGTCAGTAGTTGTAGAAAGGGTAAAGTAGGTAAGATTGGCATTTGCAAAGACAAAATTTTCCTAATTTGTCCAAAAAATGTTGTTCATACATTCGTTAGTTATATGGCCTAATTTTAACTGGGAAAGTTGACCTGTCGGTTTACTACCAGAACAACAAAATAAATGGTTATTTTAACCAGTGGCTTATTTAAAGGATCAGTTTCTCCACATTCCATTAAAATAAACCGAATCGTACTCCGTATTATTTACGTAATATCTTGTAAAATACACGAAGCGAACTTCAATAATGATTCACAATAAGGTATTCAGACGCTTACCTTTGCTGTACTCATTATTCATAGAGCAGCGCTGTATATTACAATAAAGCCTTTCTACGAAACACCTGGATGTTCGATGCCTTTGTAAAAATTATGTGAATCTTGCCGTTTAGTGTGAGATGATTGTGGCTCAGGGCAGCTGGCGTGAAGCCAGGGAGCAATATTGCTTTCTGTGCTGCGTACTTACATTGTGATTACTAAATAAATTGCTCGGTGTCTGTCTCAATTTGGTAGTTTGTGAGATGTTCTTTGAGTGCCGATGGCAATCTATAATAAATCGGCGCAGCAGCAGGCATTAGCGCACTCTGGGCAGTGATTGACTGAAGGAAATCAAATGATTATTAAGGAAATTTAATAAAAACGTGCCGCGAAAGTGTCACGAAGGGAGCGAGGACAGGTCCATGAGGCGTTGTCACACTGACGGACATCAATGAAAATGATACTGCTAAACTGTAGTTCCCGAACTGGGGCGCGCATAGAACACCCATATTTTGTCCGTTATGTTTAACCCCTAAGCTGGTATGTAAAGACTAATTTAATTTTAGTATTGGCCATTCATAACTGTACAAATCCACTTCCCTATCAAGCTAAGCCCAAAACTGCGGCCAATACGTTGTGATACAAATCGATACGTCTGAGAAACAAACTCTCGAGAAAGTACCTACCTCGGAAGTATCCGTTATTATATTGTCGTTACAACTAGCAGGTATTATAGCGTCCAAGTTTCACGTCTTATGTTACTTAAGACCAGTGTTGAGGAAGTAAGTTGAAGTAAGTTATTTAGTTAGTAACCTAAACTATATGTTAGGCTACGATAGTTTGGTCAAACTCTAACGTGAACTAGATCCTTGTTATTATAATATTTTGTGGTCAGTACTATTATCGCCTGATAGTAACAAGCACTTCCACGAAACTATTTTCCAGCGGATCGGAACGTGGCAATTAAGAGAAAAAAACTAATTTAGAAATAGGAATATCAAAAATTCAATCTCGTAAATGTCTATCATGTGCCACTCAACGCGAGGTCAAAATGTAGGTCTTCTAACCACAAACAAAAAACAATCGCGTGTTTCAAGCGCCATTTATATATTTTTACAATCTTATAAGTCTTTTCACTTCCGTTGCCAAATCCAGCCAATTTTTATAGCACTTCAATAAAACTATAAATGAACTGTCATTTTGCGGATTATGAAAAGATGTTACTTTAAAAATAATGACGTTTCTGAGCTATTTCGTTGTCTTTGTCGTCGCATGCGTCACGCAATAATATGTGATCGACTCGGTGTTAGTGCCGAGGTCTACGGTTTAAATGACAAAAAAGTGAGTATTAAAGAAAATGATGAAATCGCATGACTTCAAGTTTAAACAATGTATTTCTTACATACCATAACTATAATTGTTGTGAGTTCTTTATTAGGTTTATTATTGTAAAAGCTGTTATTATTCTAAAAGAGCTATTAACCGTTTTTTCTGCAGGAAAGCGTTGTAAATAACTTCATTAAATCTTTTAATGGTAGTACTTTTAATCACGACATAAATAAATTACAGTAACATTTCATGCAATGCAGAATTATACCGATAATTATTTTGAGAAATATTTATGCAGTTGCGTGGTTTGTTAGTAAGGAACATGCAACTGTCACTTGTCACCAAGAATGGTATAACTTTGCACGCTCTGTTAAAAGTTTTTGGCTTCTTGTTACACAAAAGTTATTCGAAGTTCTTCTCTGTCGTGTAATGTGGCACTTAATAACACTTTGTTCTAAAACAGTATTGTATTGTTTGATAAATATTTTTTTTTTTTTACTTTGCCCCACACTAGGAATTTCTCTTGTATCGTGGGTGCTTTTACAAACATTTAAATTCACATACACAAACAGCCAGACCCGGAACAACTACCTGTAGGCCGTACAAATATTTGTTCCGTGCGGGATTCGAACCCGCGACATGAAGCGCAGCAGTCAATCGCTCAGCGACTGCGCCAACCGTGCCGTCAATAATATAAATAGTCAAAAAAATAAACGTGTAATCGTCTTCATTTCCCGAGCCGACGATATCATCTAATAAAGATTCACAAACATCATGGAGACGGCTACGCGAATATTTGAGAGGATTTTAAAGAAACAGAACATCTTCAAATTGTTGACGTATCTGAACTTGACTGCGTTTTTATGGCCCCAACAAGCTATTGTAGAAGGTATTCTGGTTTAATTCTTAATTAAATTAACACATTACATCGCGCCTGTTATCCTCGAAGGTTTGGTCAGAGGTGTACCTTAAATACGTCCACGTTTAACTAGTTATTGTGAGTCCCATGTAATACAGAGCAGTAGCGAAGGGTCAATTTTTGTAAGAGGTAAGCCGGAGTACATATCTTTAATGAGAATTTTATTATTGGTCTATAGAATACTGACTGTACCATTTTTCAAAGGGAATCCGGTAGGAATCGAGTTGTATTGAACCTTCGCCACTGATACAGAGAGTCTATTGACTTTAACTGGGCACATGCGTTTTCCCCAACCGGGGAATCGAACTCAGAATTAGCGCTTGCGACTACTGTATGTACCAACGAGGCAGTCATAATTAGATTGAATCGTATTTTAATGAAACTAAAGCACGGAATTGCTTACCAAAGAATTCAAAGCAAATATTCTGCCAAAGTCAAGTAATTGCTTTTAATGATCATAACACCAGTATGTTTATGGACAAGAATTAACCTGTTGGCCTCCACGGACGTCTGTGGACGTGAAATCAAAAAGTGCTCACGAAGCCACGAACGGCATGGCACGTCAAAAATAACACTTTTTTTTAAGGCGCTTGGCATAGTGAACACAAATTTTTGTTATTGACGTGGCGGTCAAAAGGATAAGGGGTCGCCGCCATTTTTCTTTTACTTTCTTCATTAATTTTGGTTGTAACTAAGCGGCACGAATACCTTCGATAAGGTCTTCCGAGAAAATGTAAAGTGAAGAATTGAATACTGTGATAGTTTGATAAAGTCTGTTATTATTATAGCGGTTTTATCGACGATTATTTATTATAATTGTCCGATTCTTTTTAAAACATTTTTTTGTTTAAAATGACTTATCCTGTATGTTCTTTGTATTCAAAATCAAAATATTTTATTTTACATAGGCCTAGATGGGCACTTATAAAACGTCGAAAAAAAGGTGCACGGTTCGGGTTGGTCGTTTCCTATGGAGAAGAACCGGCAAGAAACTCCATGGTTAATCTTTTCAAATCATTTGGTGTTACATTAATATCATGGATACAGCATTTGTACTTAAGTATGGGGGGACAGCGTAGGCTCGACAATAAGTCGTTGCTTACTACACAAAAAATGTAGAACAAAATAAAAAGTTAACAAGCAGCTGGGAATCTACAAAGCCTACAATGTTCACACATTTACAAACAATTGATAAAAAAGAATCTATACAAAGGTAAAAAAAAGAATTGTAAAGTACTAAATTAAACAAATGACACAAATATTGTTATCAGTGCTGTAACTATTCTGAGCAAAAGATGTGTAAATGATTTGAAAACTATTGTGAAAATCTGATTCGAAAGAGGAGAAAAAATGAGATTGAGAATAATTAGAGACATCCACATATTTGTGCCGTTTATGAGCTACCAGGGAAGCCGCATGCGCAGAAGGAACTAAAGCCAAACTTCTTTATCTTCAACGTAGTCCTTGATTTTGTAATATGCTTTTTTAATAAGGACACGTTTGATGTAGTTTTTGAATTTTCCATCGGTCAGTTTTAAAACTGACTTTGGCAACCTGTTATAAAAGCGTAAACTGTTTATATGAATATTAGATAAAGCAGAGAGTCAGATATAATAAAATGTGACACCCCATTAGCGAAAACGGTTATTGAAAAGTCAGATATATTTGGAATTTGTCTTATGCTTATCAAAAGGATTGATCTTGTTGGAAATCGATGAAGAAATGTGAAACAACTAGCTTATGCACGCGGCTTCGGCCCGCTTACGGATCGGTAACTATCCCACCTATGTGTTAATCCAGGTTATAAACTGTCTGTGTGCCAAATTTCTTCTAAATCCGTTCAGTAGTTTTAGCGTGAAAGAGTAACAAACATGCATCTGTCGTCTCGTATTTATAATAGTAGTAAGATTTGCGAAAGCGTACCTGTTTTAGGTAAAACCCCGCCTTCCTTCTTCAGCCTCTCTAACAACTTCTTCTTCTACGAAAGTGACAAGTTCTCATCACTTCATAAAATGAATGAAAATCCTTTGCCTTGACAACGCATACAGTTGTAATAAACTCACACTCTCTGCGTAAAGTTGGCACGTTTTATTTTGAACTTAATCTGTGAAGTATCCTCGACCTTCTACGCTGCGAACTATTATGAATTACTTCCGAGCTAGAGGTGCGAACTCATTGTTGTACAAATTGCTCGCTAGTGATGGGCTACCATTTCTTTTTTATGTTTTTGTTGTGCTTACTGTCATTTTTTGTTTATTTTTTGTGTTGATAAATCGTATTAGTTAAGTACTAACCATTTTTATTAGTTTACTCTATTTGGTTTGCTTTAGACTTTACTTATATTTTTTTTCATTCATGTTAAGCTATATTTCTGGTTTTCGTTGTAAAGATGCTTCCAATTTGTACATGAAGGTTTAAGAGGGAAAAACGATTAAGCTAAAAACACCAAAAAGCCTGTAGATATCAGATTCTATTGTTTACTTCATAAAAAACGTTTCTCTAACTCAACCACTTTATTAAACAGTTCTTAGATAATTATATTTTAAACGAAAATATTAAACACTTTTTAAGATAAAAAGATAAACAACTTGAGCTGGCTGTCAGTGGCATAACTCGAGAACAAACGGCGGCTGTTATCAGGTTCATTTAAATTGTTAAAATTATACAAATTATGCTCAAAATTCAATCTTTAGTCTTTTTTAAGAACTTCATTGTTAAGACATTACAAATGTTTACTTTGGAAATCTGGCGTGGAAGCAAAACAGAACCTTTAGATACATACATATCTACACTCAGTATTCTATAGAGTACAAACAAAGCAATAATGACAATTCATTTTAGCTGTCAGATAACTGCCAGGGCTGCGGGACTGTCGAAAGAGATACCGCGGCCCTGGAACACAAAGGGCAAAGAAGGAACATGGATGGGTTTTAGTCAGTACAAGTCTGACACTCCCTTCCGCTCCGCCCAGAGCGGGGGGGGGGGGGGTCATTTGATGATTTCCCATCATAAAAAAAAAAAAAGATAAATCTGTTATAGGTTCAGCGTGTATCAAAAAGTGTGTCTTATTTCAGGGTTCGAACCATCCAACTGAACAATTTTCTCCATGGAACAAACATCGAAATTGTGAATACAATATCAGCTGTCCAATACAGAACTTGAAAAATAAATCTACCCATGTGTATGGGACAGAACTGACATCATGTACAGTGTATGTTGTATGGTTCTTTAGTCAGTAGTTATGTCGCCATTTTGTTTTTTTTATTACAATATCCCCAGACATTTTCACATAGTCATTTAAAAACCAACATAATCATGCAGCACTATACATTAATTACAAATTGGCTTGCAAACGTTCTATAGAACGGACAACTTAAGGAAGTCGTAGACGAGGAAGACTCCTATGCTTCGGATGGTGGAGAAATTGATTATGTTTAGATACCAAACTGTCACGTTCTGTGTTCTGAGTTTATTGATTGCCACAGTTTCGTCTAAAGTTTCCGGTCATGACCCTAATATACAAATTGACGGAAGCCGCAACAGTAACCAAGATAACAAAAACAATTAAAATTAAACCGTAGTAACAGTAAAAGTTACAAGTTGTCGTCCCGTCCCTAGCGTCGTCAGCGAACAACGCTTGTTAACCGAGAGTTTAATTGTTAACACTATTTCAAGTTTACTGTTTAACTTGAACCGTTGCCGCGTTGCCTCACTTCGCCGGGCTTTTGCACTTCCGACGTAAATACACAAGTTGCTTCGTTACTGGTATCTTTGACACAGAGTTTGAAATAATAGAATCTGATATCTGATATCTGAATGAAGATATTCATTTTCACCACTCTAAGCTTACCCAGCTTAGAGTGGTGAAAATGAATATCTTCATTGATCAGAATAAATGAAGATATTCAGAAGAAATTCATCTTCCCAATTGATTTTGCTCGTAATTTGCTAAACTACTCACACAACAACACATTTAGGTTTTTAGATCAGATCATTTGCAAAGAATCGTGTATCTGAATTCTAAGAACTCATCGTACTACAAATCACAAAATACTAGAAAAGCTTCATTTTACATTCCTATACAAGTACAAGTTTTATAAATTAAAATACCTTTCAAGTTCAGATAAAACAATTCTGAAAAAAAAAACTTACAATTATAAACTAGAACACTACGCCATTCGAATCAGTTTGTTTCGAATTCCCTCGGGTCGTTAGAGCGAGACCGGCGGCAAAAGATTAAAGATTGTCCTCTAACTATCGTTTGATCCCAACTTGCCGCGTTATTGCTGCGATGAGCCCAACTTGCCAAGTTAAGGCTCAGTTCCATTAATCCGTAGGATATACATAAAATGCACTTCAGCTGCTTGAATCATGGTTGCTACACATACTCGACTCTTCATTCCGAATAGTTTTGGGTTGGCTTGGCTGATTGCGTAGGTGATTCATGCAAGCATCCACGCGTGATTTGGTAACATCATTAAGACCAAAAAAACCTTCGACGGACTGTGAGAAAGATGATATGGCTAGAAAGAGCAAGACTTATTAGGTGATGACTAATACAGAACCATGGAAGAAAAACACATGCTGCGCTCACCCCAAATAAATTGGGTTCAAGGCAGGAGAATGATAAAGTGATGATCGTGTCACGCATCTGTAAGTAGCCTACTTTTGTACAAAGCAGAGCTTGCTAGCTTGAGCTTTACTTGCGTAGTGTGCCCGGCAGCAATGGAACCTTATCTTTATCCCCTCGCGCAGGGAGCGACTGTAAACTTGCCCAGACAAATGGCGCCGTCTGGAGATTAATCTAATAACATTCCTGCTAAGTTTATCTTTGATTAAATCTATTGGGTATTAGTGAAACGGAATTTAAATTACGATTCGGATTTACGAATAGTGGATGATGGGAATTAGTGTTTGTTACTTTGATTTTACGGTTAGTTGGAGTTTGGAGGAAAACTTGGCAATGTTGATTATTGTCTGATTGATTTATTTCGGTATACATAGTTGCCTTTTTTAAATTGTAGCTAGTCAATTAGTGTAGAAATTATTTAAAAAATCTATGTTCTTTTCTTTTCAGGTCCAGTCGATGTGGCGACGCTTAGGGAAGCTTGTTATATCTAGCAGCTACAAAAAGTTGCTTGCTTCCTTTAAACACACAGTTTTTTACTTATCTTTAAATGTCAAAAGACCCACATCATTCCCAGTATATTATACGGTTTGCTAGAACCTAATAGTGTCATTCACATACCAGTAATACTTGCTGCACTGTTTCATAGTAAATGGCTAATGGTGTCGCCTATTCAGGAACGTGATGCACGGTGCAATCAATCAATGCAAAGGATCAAATCGTTGGAATTCTGGTCAGAAATTAAATGGGTTTTAATTTAATAAGTACGTTAGTCATTAGTTATTGTGTTGGCACGGTTGGCGCAGCGGTTGAGCGATTGGTTGCTGCGCTGTGAGTCGCGGATTCGATCCCCGCACGGAAATATTTGTATGACCGCGCGATGTATAAAATGGGTCCTCGCGAGTCCCTCAGAGAAAAATTTAAAGAGATTGATATACTGACCCTGCCTTCACTTTATATCTTAGAATGTATTTTATATGTTCCCAAAAATCGAGGGCTTTTCAAAATAAGAAGCGACTTTCATAATATAAATATACGCAGTAAACACGAAATTGTAATACCTAAGTTCAGATTAACAAAAACTAGCAAGTCTTTTATATAAACAGTATACGCTTTTATAACAGGTTGCCAAAGTCAGTTATAGAACTGACCGATGGAAAATTCAAAAACTACATCAAACGTGTCCTTATTAAAAAAACATATTACAAAATCAAGGACTACGTTGAAGATAAAGAAGTTTGGCTTTAGTTCCTTCTGCGCATGCGGCTTCCATGGTAGCTCATAAACGGCACGAATATGTGGATGTGTCTAACTATTCTCAATCTCATTTTTTCTCCTCTTTCGAATCAGATTTTCACAATAGTTTTCAAATCATTTATACATCTTTTGCTCAAAATAGTTACAGCACAGATAACAATATTTGTGTCACTTGTTTAATTTAGTACTTTACAATTCTTTTTTTTACCTTTGTATAGATTCTTTTTTATCAATTGTTTGTAAATGTGTGAACATTGTAGGCTTTGTAGATTCCCAGCTGCTTGTTAACTTTTGTTAACATTTTATTTTGTTCTACATTTTTTGTGTAGTAAGCAACGACTTATTGTCGGGCCTACGCTGTCCCCCATACTTAAGTACAAATGCTGTATCCATGATAATAATGTAACACCAAATGATTTGAAAAGAGTAACCATGGAGTTTCTTGCCGGTTCTTCTCCATAGGAAACGACCAACCCGAACCGTGCACCTTTTTTTCGACGTTTAATAAGTGCCCATCTCATCATCATCATCATTTCAGCCGAAAGACGTCCACTGCTGGACATAGGCCTCCCCAAGGGGGGTTTTGCCATAATCGCCACGCTTGGCAGGCGGGTTGGCGATCGCAGTATGTTTGTTATAAAAAATCACAGAGAACGCTGCTGCCCATTCACTGGTAAGTCCCTTAGTCGCCTCTTACGACACCCACGGGAAGATATGGGATGGTGCTATTCTTTACGTCCGGACACCATACAGATCCCATCTAGGCCTATGTAAAATAAAATATTTTGATTTTGATTTTGACCTACAGGTAGTTGTTCCGGGTAAGGCAAACGCACCCACGATAAAAAATAAAAAATAATTCAGAAAATATTATACATATACATACTATGCCAACCATGTTCCATTGACATGCGGTCGACTCTGTCACGATATTTAGCAACTGTTACTGACCTACTTACTATGTCACATTTCAACATTGTCGGGTCTGTTGGTAAGTAATTAGTTGGAAATGGAAACAAATAAGGTGTTCGGGCGGAGGCGACGGAGGTAGCGAAGCCAATATATTGCCGGTGCGCCACGCGGAGATTTGTGTGTGAAGGCAATGAACAGCGCGCCTCACGCGACGGACACGACACGACCCGAGCCCGACCCTAGCCCGACCCGAGCCAGACCCGAGCCCCTGCGACCTGCGGCCGCTCTGTGTAACTTTGTTGCCTTTATTTCATTACATTTTAATCACAGATTCAGCTAGCAAAAAAGTAAGGAGGCAAAGAATGAAGTATTGGTTTACAAATTCAGACCATTTTTAAACTAACGATGTCTACGCGATAGTTATCAGTACTGCAAGTGTATGCCACAAGGCTTAAGAGAACATCAGAAAATACTGGGCCTAGAGTAAATTTTTGTCTCGATCGCATTAAAATTTACTTTGACTAGTTTGGATTGGTTAACTTTGTTTCTTATTTTTGTTCCCAGAGGGCGCGCGGCGCGGCGGCATTACTTACTGCTACTACTTTTAGTATGAAATTAATGTTACGGTAACACGATCGAATAAGCAAAAAAACCTTCACTAAGCCCTCAGAAAAGACGCCAGAATAAATACGTGTTTAATTTGTAAAACAATGGAAAAATGAAGAAGGTACACTTGAATTTATACGCTCAACCAAAAATTAGGCTTATCGTATTTCCTTTTACTTGGAATTTGGAAATAGGTAGTCGGATTGGCGACAAAAGCTCCTTAAATAAGGAGACGAATAAACTCCAATTCCTTTGTTGACAGCGAAGCTTTCGTTCATATTTCCGCCTTCTGTTTGTTTTTTGTGACGTTTGTTTTTGCGTTAGGCTCAGCGTCCACAATGCTACCACAGACGATACATTCATAATAGTGCTATGACATAAGCTGGCTACTCATTGGTGATTTTTACTTGTACATTAACGTGCACGTAAGTTTCACAAAAGAGTTTGTTATGACATGGATTCTAAGCAGAAGTGTATGGTGTTTTGTTTTATTCCCAGTGTAAACACGAACGAAAGGTCATCTGTGGTAGGGTAGACTGGTTGAAACGGTTGACGGTTGAAACAAAACGAATATCTCGAGAACCGTGCGTGATAAGATGAGGGGTACAATGGGAGAACGAAGCGGGCGACAAGTCGAAACGCGAATTTGAGTGTTGCGTCGCTCTCCGCACAGTGTGGTTGTCTTCAGGGGGCCCCATTGTGTTTTTTTAAGCAAAAGTAAGCATTTTTGTTTGCACATTTTTGCAATTATTATGGTTTTGATTAAAATTAGAGTATTGAGTGTTTTTGTCGCTTGAATTGAAGTTTGTAGAATATTTCAGCATGATTAGTTTTGATTCAAATTTATTTTCATTCTTACTGTGAACCTTTATATATACCGAGAAGGGGAGTTGGGGACCGTTGAACCATTTTTTGTGGGTACGGTTGAAACAATTTAATTATTTAATTTTCTCGTTTTTTAGATGCAAAGGGTATGCAGGTCATCGGTCCACCTAGTAGGAGGCCTTCCAACGCATCGTTTCCGGTTCGCGGTCGCCACTCCAGAACTTTTCGGCCCCATCGGCCATCGTTCTGCGAGCAATGTGCCCTGCCCACTGCCACTTAAGTTTGGCTATTCTTCGGGCTACGTCGGTTACCTTGGTTCTCTTGCGGATGTCCTCATTTCTGATTTGATCACGCAAGGAAACTCCGAGCATAGCCCTCTCCATTGCCCTTTGGGTGACTTTAAGCCTTCTGATAAGGCCCATTGTGAGCGACCACGTTTCGGTCCCGTATGTAATCACTGGCAACACACACTGGTCATAGACTTTCGTCTTGAGACACTGCGGTAAGTTGGACGAGAAGATACCACGCAACTTCCCGAACGCTGCCCAGCCAAGTCGGATTCGACGATTGACCTCTTTCTCGAAGTTAGACCTACCTAACTGGATCGTTTGTCCCAGGTAGACATAATCGTCTACAACTTCGAGTGTAGAGTCTCCGATCTTGATAGGAGTGGGTGTTACATGGGCATTCAACATGATTTTGGTTTTGTCCATGTTCATTTTAAGACCCACTCTTTCGGAAGCTCTACTAAGCTCATCGAGCATTGTACTGAGGTCCTCCATGGTCTCAGCCATGACCACTATATCGTCGGCAAATCGAAGGTGAGAGATGTACTCGCCATTGACGTTGATGCCTAGCCCTCTCCAGTCCAGAACCTTGAAGATATCCTCCAGTGCAGCGGTGAACAGTTTCGGAGATATGACGTGTCCCTGTCTCTCACCTCGCTGTAGAAGGGTTCCGAGGTCTGGTCCTGAAGTCGGACTGACATGGTGGCGTTTTTGTACAAATACTTTAACACCTCGATGTACCGATAGTTGGCACCGTTGGAGAGACTACAGTACAGCCCAAGTCTCGATCGAATCGAAGGCTTTCTCGTAGTCCACAAACGCTAAGCAGAGAGGCAGGTTATACTCTTCGGTCTTCTGTATAACCTGCCGCAGCGTATGTATGTGGTCTACGGTGCTAAAGCCTTTTCGGAATCCGGCTTGTTCGGGAGGCTGAAAATCGTCAAACCTGCGCGCGAGACGATTCGTGATGACTCTTGAGAACAACTTGTAGACATGGCTTAGAAGTGAGATGGGCCTATAGTTCTTCAGCCGGGCATTGTTGCCCTTTTTAAAGAAGAGTACCACCACACCCCTGCACCAAGCCTGCGGCGTTTTCCCCTCGAGTATGACGGAATTAAACAGCTTCTGAAGGGCCCTAAGTACCGGTTTTCCACCCGCCTTCAGGAGTTCGGCCGTAATTCCGTCATCACCCGGTGCCTTGTTGTTTTTAAGCTGTTTAAGAGCCATCCTAATCTCGTACAGGCTGACATCCGGAATGTCTTCGGTATAGTGTCGGGTCAGTCTAGCTCTTGGGTCGTTAGCTAGAGTTGCAACGGGCTTTCTAGTTGAAGTGTACAACTGCCCATAAAACTCTCGATCTCCCTCAGCAGCTCCGGTTTGGCGGATACGATCCTGCAATCGTCGGTCTTCAGTTTCGTGAGCTGGCTCTGCCCAATAGCCAGATCTCTTGAAAATACCTTGGAGCCTTTATTCCGCTCAATAGCGTCTTTAATACGCTCGGTATTAAAGCGGCGGAGGTCGCTCTTCAAGGATTTAGAGATCCGTCTATTGAGCTGCCGGTATTTCCACGCCTCGTCTGAAGACTGCAGGATCATCTCACGCCGCTCCTTCATGAGCTCGAGAGTATGATCAGAGAGTTTTTTGTTGTGTGCACGACGTGTCTTGAAGAACTTAGACCCAGTCGTATGGACAGTTTCCACGAACCCATCGTTGCATTCGTCAACTGAGCTTCCTAGGCACTCGAAACGATTCTGGAGTTCAAGCTGAAAGCTCTCGGGGTTTTGGATCTGGATCTGTGCTGGACGGAGCGTAGACTTCATCAGTCCAGACCTTTCAAGCTTTATATTGATGTTCAATGTGCCTCTTACCATGCGGTGATCGCTCCCGGTTTCCACCGAATTGATCACCGAGACATCATTGAACATTTGCTTCTTGGTTGACATGATGAAGTCAATCTCATTTTTAGTTGCACCATCGGGACTCTGCCAGGTCCACTTCCTGTGCTCGCGCTTTTTGAAGAAGGAGTTCATCATATAGAGGCCCTCCTTCTCCATAAAACTAGCCAGTTGGTGACCCAGGTGGTTCCGACGTCCAAACCCAATTTGCCCCACCTGCAGCTCATCCCCGTCTCGTTTGCCCAGTTTTGCGTTGAAGTCCCCCATGACAACGGTGAAGTGAGTTTTGAAACCATGCAGGGCTTTAGAAATATCCTCATACATGGTCTCCACTTCGTGGTCGGGGCGTAGACCTGTATGACCTTCAGCAAATATCTTGAGGATATTCTGAGTATAAGGTACGCCACCCTGGTCGACACACTCTCGATCTTCACCACGTTATTCACGAGAGACTTGTGGACGATAAACCCAACACCACCCTGGGACTGCCGGTCAACCTCTCGGAAATAGAGCAGGCTGCCGGATCTCAGGATTATCGTGTCCTCACCCTCTCTTCGGACTTCAGATAATCCCACAATACTCCATCGCAGCCTGCTCAATTCCTCTTCGAGTTCCGTTATCTTCTCGTCGGTCCGGAGTGTACGCATGTTGTATGTTGCCAGGTCAAGTCGTCGGTACAGGTAGCCTGATCCCTTCCAGGGATTCTTCGCACCCCTTGCCACGCCGTAACCTCGACCGCTACCAAAGTCGAGGGTAGGCGAGCTGCCGGGTACTAGGGGCCGTTTTTTTGTTGTGCTCGTCATTCGGGGGGTTTTGCCATAATCGCCACGCTTGGCAAGCGGGTTGGCGATCGCAGTATGGTTGTAAAAAATCGCAGAGAACGCTGCTGCCCATCCTCTGGTAAGTCCCTTAGTCGCCAAGGCTAAAACTTAAATTAATATTTTAAAAAATTCAAATAAAAAAACAAAACAACAAAATTAAAACATTAAAAGTTAGAAATAAAATACATTGCCCATTAGTAGACAGAAATACGGTCTTGTATTTTATATGTTTCCAGCATCGCTTGCTTTACTAATCTAGATGCTATGGACGATAAAAGCTAAAATGTTTCAACCGTATTCAGTGTACCCTACTCGCAACCGGCGTGCGTGTATGACTTAAAGATTAAAACCAAATGACTGATTATATCATACTTAAGTAAAGCAGGTGTTAAGTGATTATATGTGTATAGATTTGATTTGTGTTTCTCATGTCTGGAACTATTAACTTGTTATTATTAATTATATTATGTAAATAGTTATCTAATATTTGAAGTGTTGTAAAAAAATATCTAAAAAAAGTTACTGGTTTGAACTATAATTTCAAGAAAGAATGATGTTAATAAAAGGATTGTAACCTTAGTCTTTGGTATTTTAATACTGTTCCTCTATTTTTATTCACAATGAGAAATTAAATTAAATTACTTTGTTATTTGACCACTCTCACGACGCTCTCACTACAAAATCTTAAGTGACAACTTTACGCGCTCACAAGTGACTCCGTTTCTTATTTGAGCTGTCAAAACTGTCAAAATTGTAACTTACACTCCCGATTTATATGTAAACGTTATCGATGTGCTCGAAAAGGTGCTCACTTCCGAGAAACACTCGATTGTCACTATCGACTACGTAAATTTTAAAACTAACACTCACACAATTTAGTTCTCACGTATGACGCTAGGTGGCGGTTACCCAGCGCCATACTAATTTGCGTAAACCTTAACGCGCTCGATACGTTAAAAAACTCGCACTAAGATCTATGAACGTGGACGAGGCGAAAAGTGTATGTAAAGATCGTAGCAGGTGGCGTTCTGTAGTTTCTGCCTACCCTCATGGGAAAAAATTGTGAGTTTTTGTTTATATATGTGTAAACATGAACAGCCGTTGCGTACCGTAAACCGTCCGTGACGTCACTGTCCACCAATAATAGCCACTTGTTTGTATAATCATTTTAATTTCATTACCACCGGAGTTCGTTCGTTGATGGACTTTACACATTTTTTTTTTTTTTAGTCAGGTGAATATTTTTCCTGAACCCGCTCTCAGTTTAAGCCTTGAGTCAGACCAAAAGAATTTAAACGGAAATTAAACATTTTGTGTAAGGTTTAAGCGAAAGAAGCATTTCCTAGAGAAACGCAAGCCTTAGTTTTATGTGCATCGGTACAGACTCTAATGGCTATTACAGTATCAGTGAACTTTACAATGCTTTTATAGGGAAAGCTGTTCCAATCAAATAGACAATTCATTAAAATAGTAACTGATTGCATCGCTAGTGGTTTCAAATGCTGATTAGCATGAGGATTCTCTCCCGAGCTGGGCAAAGCGTTATTGGGTGTTCCACCACAAATTTCTTAATTTAGCCCGGAGTCTGGCTTTGTGCCCGATTGATATTAATAGGCTCGCCCCTTAATACATGGGACTCAAACATAATTGGCAAAATGTGGGTTTAATACCTATATTAAACCAAAGCAGATATATGCCCTACCTATAGGGCACATATCTGCCTAGCTCTTCGGGGAATACTATTGACGACGGACGCAAAATTGTGCATTCATAACATTAACTATTTACTTACTTAATACGTGTCTATCAAACGATCATTATACATTAAGAGACTACCACTTTTTGCCACCATGGTAATGGCCTTGTCCTGGTAAGGTTGTCATATTACCAACAATTGAAAATACGGAATTGGTTACGTTTCTCTAGATAAGTATAGTGATGTAACCCTTCCTTTAATTCTACAGTATGCTCACAAAAGCACCTCTTTATTAAAATTGTTCTTCACACTACTGTCTGCTTCTCTTAAGCCACATAACAAAACTTTCAATACAACAAAAGTCAGTTTCAGTATTGTAAACTCGCTTCAATATACTGAAACTGCCCCCGTTCAAACAAAATATTACCTTTGTACAGACTACAAGGTTTTATTGCAACTGCTCATAAATTGCAGCGGCTACACCACCCGATGAAACTTTTACGACTTGGCAAATGGTCCATGGATCTGTAAAGAGGATTTACAGTTTAGTTTGCTCATAATAAATAATTTAAACTCTATGTTTTGCAGGTGAACAAATAAATGCGGGTATTTTGAATAAAACGTGTGGACACCGTCTCTGCGGATGTGCAGTTATTTATCTGGCAGAATATAGTATGCAAATTCTGTCCTATTTATTCATTTATGTGGTGTATAGCGTCTCTTCATTTTGAAATAACTGGTTTTACGTTTTTCATCATTTTAGATGGCGGGAAGAGCCAAACAAAGCCAACGATAAGTGGTTCACATTATGCCCGGAGCGAAAAGACGAAGTCGGGCAGAAACCTTTGCCGAGCAGTGGGATAACGCAGACTAGGTATACGTATCATTTTAACAAAAGGTTTAAACAGGTATTGTACAAAACGGATACATGCACCGGTTCATAAATCTTTGTTTGAAACTTGAAGAAATGCCATTTTCCCAATTTTCCTGTACATTATGCTTGTTTGATTAATATCGCTTTTGTTCTTCTTTAATTACTTTTTAAACATTGCAGATGGTAAGTTTAAGTCGTTATCTAGAAATAATTAAACGGTGCTTGGAAAAGTTTCTCCCAAAATTAAATGTTAATACTACGCAACCAAAACTGCAACCCTACTTTTCTTTCAGCCAATTTTTGAAAAATATGGAAATCGTTGAAGGGTCCAATTTTGAATGTACCACGTACACGAAACCCAACTAATTGATTTACAGATTATATGTGTGGGTGAAGTCATAGTTATGCACACAAACACTAAATAAAACGTGCGAGCTCGGTTTTTATTAGTGTGCGTGTGGCACATCATTTACCATATACCAATATATAGTCATCATTCACTTATGGTACTGAAGGAGGTATAATATTTTGCATGATATCACTATAGCAAGCTTGGCACAATGGCTATCGTCTTTGGTCAGTAAATAAGAAGCCGTGAGTTCAAACCTTGTATGCAACAACATATTCTTTTTCTTTTTGTATTCATTATTTTGTTAAAACATTACTTAAAGTAGAATTTATAACGATTCGATCCCGTTCATGGTTGGGTAATGAAGTTTCCAATGTTTGAGATAAACACGGAACTCTCAGGTCATTTTATTTTGACTGTTTAGAAAAAAACTACCGACAATTTAAAAATATTGTTGTCAAACACCTTCATTTATAAAAATGAGCGTTCTTAGTTGTCAATCTACGAGTATTTACATTACTGAGTTTATTGATTGCTACTCAAGCGCATGTTTGCGGATTTATTTCTGTGGATCCAACAATGCAACATTTTATCAATGTTCAAAAGGGTAGAAATCGTTGTTTTGGATGAGCAAAACATATCTATATGTGAAATTGTGAGTGTAAATGTGGTGCTGCCCCACAAACGATGGGACACTTTATATCGTGTCCTGCCTGGCCTGTTGTTTGCTCCTGCGATGTGCATCACAGGACGCTACTGAAAGTGCCAAAGTCGTCGACAAATTTTGGACTGACTCACTTTGAATTGTCATTGACACGCTAAGAAGATGCGAAATTGGAAGGCGCTTAATAATATCAGTGAGTAACAGTTACATATAACACTATGTTGATATTATACCTACTTCACTTTAACTAACTCCTCTCACCTTTCAATGTTTACTATGAATAAATAATTAATGTAACTTAAGTGCAATACCTACCATAGTTATAATAATATATTATCATGAATGAAAGATTTTTTTAAATTTATCTTAAGATGATTATGATAAAAATTAACTTGGTCTAAAATTAGCTTGATTTAGCCCTTAGACAGTTTAAGAAAAGCTAATGTCAGTGTATATCTTATATTTAATTTTTTTATTTGTATTATTATAAAATTAATTAGGTATATATAAGTTTATTATTTAAACATTGTGTATATTATGTATATAGTATTTAAATGTAGTATATATTTTTTATAATAATAGCTATTATAAATACTCTTTTTATCCACAGAGGAGAACCGGATTTTGGAGACGTAGAACATCCTAGGTCAAAACCAAAGGCAAATTCATCGGCTCGACACCACGACATCGTGGCAAGGCACAAGGCTGTTCCCTTCTTGTCCACCCGCGTAAAAGCAACAGCACACAATATGTGCTTACAAACTGTCCACTGTGCACCGACAAAACCGACTACACTTTGCTAGGTCATAGATTAATTTTGATTGGGAGAAGAATGTGCTGATTTATAGCGACGAAAAAACGTTTAAGTCGGATAAGGATGGGCGTAAATGTTACTAAACATATGCGCGAATATGGTTAACAGAATGAGGTGAAGGTTACAAGAAGTAATAGAAAACGAGGGTTTACAGACTCATTAAAGTCGAATTTATTTTAATTAGTAGGCGAATATGAATCTTATTTTTATGCAAATAATGTTCATATTTGTTAAGCGAATGTAACCAAATATAAACCTTAGCAACAATTAGGTATAGATGTTAATAATCTCCTCCTCTAATCCTCTTTTTAAAACCACAACTCGTAAAGTATTGAAAGTATGGTGAAGTGATGTTATTGTTATGCGGTTAGAAGTTGTCATAATTTCTTACTATCTAACATGTTGATTCACTTCACCTCTAATTTTACTTTGATTCAATTTATATACCTGCTACTTTGACAAATTATTTACGTCCATCCTTACCAACAAAAAACTTTGCCTTTGTCAATAAAACTGGTAAACAACAGTGTTTTACTCATTCAAATGTCTAGTATGGATAGCTATAGCCTATATATGTTTAAAACCAGTTCGTATTAAATCATTGTATCAGCCACACAAGTTTTTTTTGCTAACATACAACTCCCACCAAATTGAACCTTAAAACAACCAATGTAAGGAAGGCAAAGGTCCTTTCAAACCCAATGTTTATCTAATAAAAAATCAAATTATTTTATTGGTTTTATTTAATTACCTTTTTACTTTTTGCTTGAGTGATTTTATTGGTCACAAAATTAATTTAATAAAGAACAAAAAGTAAAAAACAGCAACTCTTCACCTGGGATCGAACTCACATCGTTAAGATTAGGTCACTAACTGATGCAAGCGCTTACACCAATCAGCTATGGTGACCATGTTACACTTGTATAAAATGTTGGCCTTATTGTAAACCCGTTTTTTTATTTTTTCCTTGTACCCTACAAGGTTAAAGATAAATAAAATAAACCCCGTGAAGGGTAGACTACGTATACGCACACAATGATAATGAGCGGCTGTACGAACATTACCGGCTCGTACAATGACAGTTACCGCTGTGTGCGATGTAAACTATTTAGCTTTGCTGACTGTACATTCAAAATTGGAATATAAAGTGGGAATTTTTTTCATTTAAATATTATTCACCAGCATGTAAGGCCAAGCATGTATGAGAAGTTCTATCAAGCTTTATCAAGAAAAGTGTGTAAGAGTAGGTCCTTTTAAGAAAATACTAAGTATGTCAGCTCGACATGTATCTTGTGAAGACTACATGTTGCTTTTTCCCCGACTACAAAGAAGGATTACTTATTTACTCTTCTTAGCGTGTCGATGGTAATCTAAATTGTATCGGCCCAGAACTGAGCTACTAGTTTGTTTGTTTTGTTACTTATTTACTTGCATCTAAACGCTCATATTTACACGATATTTAGTCAGATTTATAAATCAGCCCACTGCTGGAACACTTGCCTCCCCTCCGACAGGACGTGCCGCTACAATTACTAGGCCCACCGATTGCGTAGTGGATGTAACATGTCTTAGAACTTCTAATTATAGGACGGCATGTCATATTCCTCTTCACTACGGCCTTTTACCTTACCTTTTCCACCAATCTACTCGATAAAGATTGGGATCAAATAAATTCATCAAGTAATGTGACCTTATCTCACATGCTGTAGCCGCTTTAACTGCTCTGAAAGTATTCGTGAAATCGCAACCCTAACCACGTAGATACATTTTTATTTATACGGACAGAAACGAAATTGGACATAAAAACTTCTAAAATGTAATCCAATTCAGATTGTATCTGTTATAACGTGCCGTATATCTTCCGCGATACAATACGATCGACCCAAAAAAAAAGTTAAATGGTGTATAAAAGATAGCTAATATAAATTCCAGTAAGTGCCTACTTCAAGATGTATCAGATTTACCTGGCAATTTATTAGAAGGTACAGTTTCTTTTATAGGTCTACCTGAATCGATCGGTTCTAGAACTTTCCGTCCCAATATTCTCATTGTTCTTGTTTAGGCAGAGAACTAAAGATTGAGTCTCGTTTTATAGGTAGGTACTAGGAAATACTGAAACTTTGGTACCGTTGTCTTCAATATGTATATTCTTTAAAGCTCGTTTTGCCATTTCTCTAAGTTATTTGAGATTTAGCTTCCGCTTTTTTTGTAATTTTGAATATTCTCTTAATTTCTAGAAAAGGGTGCGTTTTGGGAAAGTAAGTACTATGTTTCCTTCTTTTTTCATAAACTTAGGTACTTGTACCAAAGTTCAGGAAAGCGATGGGTCTAGCAAATAAGCCGAAAGACGTCCACTGCTGGACATAGGCCTTCCCACGTTGACCGGCCCATCTTCTTGCAGCCAGTTGAACTGCCACTTTAGTTCGGCAATTCTTCGGGTTGTGTTTGTTATCATTTTGGTGTCCTGCGGATCTCTTCATTAGTTATTTGACCGCGGAGCAAAACTCCAACCATTTGGGGGACTTTTGGCCTTCTAATGACGCTCAGACACAGCCTAAATAAACTCATACATTCCTACTACCTTCATCAGCAGTACAGTAAGCTGTGCGAACTAATGTGTAGCTGTAATTAAGGCGAAGACATTCAGGTCTAAACTCTAGTGTAATGATTATAGACGTACATTACGTTGTATGTCTTTATTTCTTAAGGAGTAGCCCTTAACCTTAACTATTACTGCCTCCATCGAGTGATTAGGTACTTACATATACGAGTGTGCTAACGTTCATTGCCTAAATCAGAGTCGGTATTTTCAAGTGGTGTGCTAAGATTGTCCTAGTAAACAAAATTGATGACCATGACAATGAAAGTAGAAAAATCTGTTCTGAAAGAAAGCACAAGAATAATCAGCCTTCCTCAAGTGTTACAGAGTGGGCTATAATTCACTATTGCTGGTAAAAACCTGAAAAGAATTATTTTATTGACTGACCCTCAAAGAACAATTCCAGGCATTACTTAAATAGATTGGAGTATTAGTGTCAGTACTTTTATTAAAAGTATAAATTACATCTTTAAAAAAAAACTTTTATTAATTATTTGATTTCAAAATAAATAAAATCCAACGCATTAACTCTCACTCAACATTATTCGTGTTGTTACAGCACAAATCAACTCGCTACCAAAACGCCGACCATAATTCCAGCAACATTCGGTTTTCATCCGCCACGAGCTTAATCCACGTCGGTAATGACCGGATATTGGTCAAACTTCCGGCTCGTAATGGCGGCAACTTCGGACAGTCGTCCCCTCCACTGGAATGTCACTGTAACTACAATGTACCGTAGTTATTTACGGGAACGAACGTGGATAGCTCGGCAATGGAATGTATATATATATTACTTTAAGATTTTGCGAGTTTTGTTCATCTATCCGCGATATATCTGCATCGATTTGGTTTTCGATGTACAGTGAGGAAATTAGACTGTTGCACAGCCTGACACAATACATCACTTTGCTAAATGAAAATTGTGATTTGCTTTTTTTTGGATAATAGTCAGTCAAGAGTGGAGCCTAGGTTGATCTGTGGATGTTATTATTATGTTATGATCACCCATTACATACCGAGTTTCCTCCGTGCCTCGGAAAGCACGTACGGGGGAAACCGATATTAATACTAATACTTACATGAATTACTTACTAAAATTTTATCAGCTTACGGTAATTTAGGAACTCTAAGTAAGCTGCCGCGACCAACAGCTTAATTAAAAGTATTTAAGATTAAAAGCAATTAAGCTGTTGGTCGCGGCAGTCATTCGTAGATCTTTGACAGTCAATACAGGTTGACAGTGGCCGATGGAAAGACCAACAAGTATCCCTACTATTAACTGGGTTGTGGAGGTCAGATAGGCAATCACTCCATGTAAGATACTGGTATTCAGTTGCATCCGGAAAGACTGGAAGCCGACCACAACATACTTGGGAGAAGCCTAGGCAGATGATGAGTCAGTCAAGTTCCCTTAGACAAAAGATAAAATAAATTATTCATTAAAATAAATTAATAATTTCGATAAAACTCCGTGGGTATATTTACAACTCGTCAATGTTAAGATAGTGCTTTTAGAATCACTGTAACAAAGAGCTTCTCTTTACTTTTACTTAGTGCTACTACTCTTACTTGGAACTAAGTCTTCTCGCACAATGTAACGGTACTCAAGAGTTATTTATGCGTTTTGAGTTATACTAGAAACTTCACTTTTTTATTACAATGCAGAGCTGGTGCAAAAAAAAATACAAGCAGGCAAAATACTGAAATGTGTATGTTTTTCTCCCAGCAAAGTTACAATGTTGTGATTCTTTCTAATATCGATAAAATTACAGGCACTCCAAATTTTTCAGAATTTTACGAAAAAGTTCCGTTAATTACATGAAAAAGGAAACTGAGCTTTAAACATCCTTTATTAAGTTAATTTATTACACAGCTATCTTAATTACGAAAAATCCCTTAACGAGGCCCACCAGTTGTTATATTTTTTTTATCTAAAATACACAAAACCTCGGGGTGTGAAAAACTGGTTGTGAATTATGTCATTGCTACGTTTTCTGTCGACAGGCTGTATTTTTAGCCGTAATATTATGGAGGTATAATGTTGGGTGTTGCTTGGGATTTGGTAAAGTAGGTCATGAGGGTTTATATGTGTAATGAAGGCTGAATACTACCTACGAATAAGATTTCATTATGACGACGTGGTTTTAATTGAGATATCATTATTATTTTGAGAAAAGAATCTGTATTTATAAGGCGTTTGAGTATAAATTTGCATTGGTTGTAAGCTTGAAATGTACAAATTGCTAAGTGATAGTTTTCTCAGTGTCGAAGAGCCTAACAAATAGATAAATTCTTGAGACAATTAGTCAACACCTTATCAAGTGCCTGGCATTTGGCGCTGTATAAATATTCACAGAGCAAGTTGCTATAGTTATCGCGTATGTCGAAAAACCTTGGGTTGGGAGAATTTTAGGTTCCATTATCGTATTTTTTTTAAGTTTTCTATCAGAAATCAGTGATCAGTTGCCAGGATCGTATTGTGAACCTTCAACGTGTAAAGCAAATGTGATAACCACCGCACCTTAATAACAACGAACGTGCTCTCTATTGCTTGTGACTTATGTGGGGATCTTAACTGGTTACGTTTGAATAGATTATACCTGTACCTCTTTAAAATATGCAGACCCGATGTTTGTAAATTGAAATCCCTATCAAATGATTCACTTACTCCCAGACCTTGCAATAGAAACCGGCACAAAACGAAGTTAATCCCGAAAATAACCTAATTTCCCCGAGCGTGTCCACCATACGACTCGTAAACTTTCAAAGAGGATTCATTTCCGGCTGCAATGAGAGGCCATTGGGAGCGCAGCATAATTCCCACACTATAGCCGACAGGCCGAATGCTGTTAATGTACACCGGATCTATCTGCTCTCAGCGGAATTACATTCTATGTGTAGCTGTTTAAGCTGTTTGTAATGACGCGTTTAATTTCCGAGGGAGATTTAAACTGCTGGACACACGGTCCATTTTAAATTTAGAAGCTTTTGGTTTTTTTTTTTGTACATACGCAATTCACGCCTTTTTTCAACGGGGATAGGTAGGAACGCCACCTGCCTGTATCGTCAAGGTGCACAGGTTGTACACGCAAGCCATATTTGTATCCTCGCATATTATAACAGTAGAGTAATGGTTGCCTATATTATATTGGTTACGCCCGCGATTTGTGAATTGTAACTAGATTTCGAACATATAAGGGCACTTTACTTCGTGTAAATAATTTCATCGCCAGCACCACTGCTCTCAAACAGTAAAGGAAAACATCGTGAGGTAACATGTCCCAGCATTGAAAACATTGTAGGCTGATGCATTTATAAATGGTAAATATCCATCGAGGATAAACCTTCTAATAGACCAGTAAACACTATTAAGAGACATAAGGAAAATGTCTCACTACATTGTACACTCATAAGAAAGCCTTTTCCTTGCCTTCAACGAGCCACACACACTCTATTATTTATCTCAACATCGACACCTTGTTGTTATTTTCCCAAACTAATACAAGGCCCACCTCATATGAACGAATTAAGGTTTCATGATACTAATCTTTCATTCTATTTCCTTGCTTTTTCGGCACCTATTTTATTTCTCAAGAACTGAGTTTTGTAGCATTTTTTTATACCCAACCTTGGAAAAATGAATTCTCTTGTTGTGTATTTGAAGCATGACTTATTTTACCGATATGAACTGATATGATTTATTTTCCAGATGAACGTGCAGAAGAAAAACTGTGAGGCTTGTGTAATTTTCTGTGGAAATCGTACTTATTGTTAAAACAAGATGGTGACATCTTCATCAAGACATCCATACTTCAAATTCGAAAAAATATAATCGATGACTACGCGTCGTTTCTGAGCTGAGGCTCATAAACGTGTTTTCTTCCGAAAGTTATTTCTGGAAAATCATACATCAATGATGTATGATGAACTATTCCTCTCTTTCTGCCAATATCGTTACAGCAATGTACATTAAACATAGGGCATTTTATACACATAAGCTTGTTCATGTTATAATATATATTTGATAGCTAGTACAAGTTTGCGTCGCACATGCAGCATGCAACAGATTCGCAAGTGTCGTAAAGTGCTAAACTTTGGAGTATGAAACTTACAAGGTTCTTAAGTTGATTTGTTGTTGTCCTGTTGTTACTACAGCTCATCAGTTTCTTTGTTTTTTACCTTCGGATTCTTAAAACCCACAGCAGATTTGTCTACCTCCTGTCGAACGATGGTAGGATTGATTAGCCAAAATGACAACTATTTAATATAGTCATTAATTTTCAGCTTGCAGCAACGGATAACAACGTTTTATTCTACTTTCGGTTTCGACACCATCATTATTCACAACAGGATTTAAAAAACTCATGAAGTTCTCTTGGTCTTACTTGGAACAACCTGCGGTAGATGTTACATAAACTTGACGGCTCTGATTTTTTTTTGTATAAGGAAGAACTGAATAATGACAAGCAATTTGTTTATCAGTCTGACGTGACGATGTCACGTGGAGACATAAATCATCTCCAAGAAAAGTAATCATGGAACTCTCATTTAAATTCAATCAGGAGGTCTTATGTGTCACACAAAATAAAGACGTATTTTCCAAGAAATTGTTTTGTTCTGGTCGTTACAGTTTTTCCTTGTTTTTATTTCATTAGTGGGAAGGACACTTTGTTACCTTAAGCAAAAAGTTTTCGTTGAGTGGACAGCACTCTTTCTCAGAAATGTACCTACTCCTACTGCCGACTGCCTTTACCTGTAAAGCCTCGAAAGGCCGTCAACCAGTCTTACTAGGGATTTCGTGTTTTGTTTCATAACTGGCTTGTTGAGGTCAGATAGGCAGTCGCTCTAATATAAAATAGCTGGCACTCAGTTGCATCCGCTTAAATTGGCAACCAACTATAATATAGTTGTGAATTAGCTAATGAGATGTGTGTGGTTTTTAGTAAAGAATTTATTTATTCTAAAATGTTTGGCAAACCTCAAACATAGGTAGTAGTTAACATGAAATCCTAAATCTTCTTATAAATCACGCCTCTGCACCAAAAATCCAATATAATTTCCCACTAAACACAAAGATTTATCTCCGAGCATTACGCCAGAGGCATCTGTTACGGGCTTGCGGCATACATTGACTGCTGCGCATGTACTTTACTTGCAGATGGTGTGGGGAGCTAGACAGCGATGTACGACACACTGGGTGCAAGCCAGATGGGACCTGATATGTTTGCTGCAGTTTGCCTGTATTGCGACGGTATTGGCTCGTAATGCTCGTATATCTTATTGAAACTGTTGGTTTATTTATTTTACAAGACATTTTCTAGGGCTGTATCCAGTGGAGAAATAAGTTTACATGATGATGTTTAGTTGGAGTAACTCCTAAAGGCGATAACGTGGGAAATAAAAGTAACAAACGATTGCCGATCTCGAAACTTACAGCAAATGGTAAGAAATTAATTAATTAAATTAAGTTTATTAATGGTACATTAATAAACTGAAAATAAGTAATTTATTGACATAATACTTTTCGTAAATTGACGATATCGAAAACACATTCGTGAAAGTGGAGGTTCCGTAACACCAACGATCTGTAATACAGATAACGTCGTCAGTAAGAACTTATAAGAAAGCCAAGAAATAAACTACTACGTTCACGGTTGTCCACTGTATGTATGTCCGTTTCACAGGGCAGACAGCTCACTTAGGTTCACGCCCACACTCACATTTACCACAACATCTATTAATTTACTTCAGTTTACTACTTGAGTGGGCACACAATAAACAGACTATTAACCCGGATTCATTGAGCCGGGAATGACAATATTACAACTATGTTACATCATTATAGGTGCCTAAAGTGAACCAAGCATGAGTGCAAACATTAATTTGCAATACGGAAATCGCTCTGACTAATATGACATACAGGTGCCATCATTAGTGTCAAATTGTTCACTGATGTGCGGTTTACTGTACGTAATGTGGGTGAAGCCAATATTACTCAGGCATTGGTCTAAAATATTGCACAATTTCTGAGGTTCACAGTTAACTTCTCGTTAGTTATTGATTGGGCAAAGTTATATCTGAGTATTCAGGAGCGTAATGTGGTCGGATATCGAACCAAAATGGCACTGTCATATATATATGTATGTAGAAATGAAGTAAAACCAAGAATTGCTCAGAACCTTGGCGAGTTATTCAAACATGTGATAAAAAGCCCTTTGCTTGCGTGTCCTAGTAGTCCGTGTAATGTTTCCTTCCATGTCTGATACATTCATGGCACAGTCATGATATGGTACGTTGTAGTGGGCAGACACCTTAATGCTTTATTCCAAACACAAACAAAGGACTGAACAAACAGAGAAATAATAATGCTCTGTTTAGCTGATTTTAATTTTTTTAAATTTTATAACACCATTGTAACAGTGTTTTCTACAAAAATAAATGATTTGATTTGATTTGATTTTAGCTAATCTTTTCCAAGCAAAATAACTCTTTTACCACACTTAACTTCACAAACAACTTCCTAATTGTAACCCTATTACTAAAACCACTGTAACTCGATGTTCAGGCTGTATTACATTATCAAGTTTTTCCTTTGTGAGGCGGTGATCAATTAGAAGAACATATATTAAATTAACAATATCAAATGAACGACAGAAGTTTGTTCCGTTATGGTGTAATTTAAATGAATCGTATTAAGGAAGTAAGTTTTTGTTTTAATGAAAAAGGGGTTAACATAAGTAAAGGTTTCGCTTTGCCAATTACAACAATTAACCCTTCCGTTATACTCATCTTGGAAATCCTTTAATTTTGATTAATACCCGTGTTACATGGGTGCACCTCTGCCTAACCTTTCGAGATGTGGTGTTATGTTATATTTATTTAATTAATAGACTAATAATTGATAAAGCTGATTAACAATTTAAACTTTTTCAGTACTTTTCATATCCCTTTAATACAGTTGGTTTCAACCGCAGTTTATTCAAGCATCACTTGTAAGAAAAATATAAACAACTATCACTGACAAAGAAGTCGACATATGATACGATCGAAAAGGCATGCTTAGCCCTTTTCTATATTGAGGTCAGCTTCTAAAGTACCCAGTCACTATGGAACATTTAATACTACACGGTAAGAGTAGTAGTAGAAACTAAACAAAGATAGAAACACGTCTATAAGAACTAAGACAGGAGTGACAGAAATCCTCACTAAGATAGACCAAATGAAATGGAGATGGGCGGGTCATACGGAGCCTCCAGGACAAATGAAGCAAAGCCCTGACAGAATGGTACCCTAGAAGCGGTAAAAGAAAAGAGGTCGACAACGCAAAAGATGGGAGGACGAACTTAAGGTCACAGCAGGTCCAAACTGGAGAAGGGTTGCCAAGGACAGAAAGCAATGGACGTCAGAGGAGGCCTTTGCCAAGGGGCACACTGAACTCCGAAATTTAATCTTACCCTAACAATGAAAAGAACATCAATAAAATATATTTATTTATTTATTTGGTTCACCAACGACTGTTTACACTAAAACTAGACTTAATACTATTTTAAAACTAAGGTAACAGTGTAACACTCACTTATAGGTAAACACCACAAGCGCAAAATTAATATTATACTTCATTGCTGCATCCTACGAGATTTAATAAACCATGTAGTACGTTTTCTGTTGTACTGCATCATCACACGAATTTTAGATCTTAAATAAAATTTAAAAGGATTAGTAGTTGACTTCACTACCGTGACTATTGCCAGCAGAGGGCGCCATCATCATTCGTTTTCCGTGTGTTGCATCATCCGCGTGCGCTCCGCTAAGTTATTTTGTTTTAGGTAAAAAAACTTTGGATTTCTGTGAATTTTGAAGGAAAAATGGGAAAAAGGACGAAAGAAAAAACTAATGACGAGATTAGAAGCAAAATCAAACATTTAGAAAAGGAATTAAAGTCTAGACAAAAATCACCGCCGCCATTTCAAAGTGAAGGTACTTATAGTGGTTTATATTTTAAAATATGTTTTCGTTTGGCATTCAGAAAGTATTATTGTGAAGTGATAACGTTATTAAAGTTTCTAACTACATATTATTGCCATGTACGCACGGCGGCTAATCAAGCTATGCAAAACCAAATTAAGCTGATCCCTCATCGTACGGGAAGCTCATACAAAGCGAAGTCAGGTTATACTGGTTATGTATAGCTTGATGTGCCGCCGTGTGTACCAGGTGATTTTATTTCCTCAGTGGTGGCACGTGATGTCATCCGGAAATAATTTACCTACCTACCCACCTACCTACTTTCTTAATGTGGGGGTACGTAATGCCATCCAGAAAGTTATGATAAATATCAAACTAATAAATTAAAGGCCAATCGATTAATATTCCCTCAGTGGTGCCACGAGATGTCACCCGGGAATAAGTTACCTACCTACTTTCTTAACGTGGTGGTACGTGATACCATCCAGAAAGTTAGGATTATTAACAAAATTAAATTCTATAGACCATGCTATTATTTCCTCAGTGGTGCCACGAGATGTCACCCGGAAATAAAAACCTTTAAACCTTTTTCTTCCTAATGTGATGCCACGAGATGTCATCCAGGAAGTGAATATGTCATGCTGATGTAGCCTTGGTTCTCTTATTAGATCCTGAACACGACTCCTACGATGAACATGATGTTCAGTTCGAAGCCCATGATGTAAGCAGGGGTAGTGATGACAGCAATGAATATGAACTTAGTGCTGGGCACCCGTGGCCAGAATCTATAGTCGAAGTGCCGGCGTCTACAGCTAGCTCATTTGTTCCTGAGATCTCTTCCCATGAAAAATTGACAGAAGAACCTCAAAAAGATGATACATCCGTTCAAGGTGAGGAAAATGCGATTCCTTTAGAGGTTTTGTCTGTCCTCGGAGAAGCAAAGCAGTCGGAGGAAACCCTTGGGAAGAAGATACCCACGGAGGTCTCTGAACGTTTGGGTAAAATCCTACTGGAGGGCCTAACAAAGGATCAGAAGGAGAACTTATTGACTAAAACGCTAATACCAGAAAACTTTCAATTGGCTAAAGCACCAAAGTTGAATGCAGAAGTTGCATCAGTTCTCAATGAACCAACAAAAAATCGAGATAAGCGTTTAGAAAAAATGCAGAATCAATTAGGATCTAGTATCGCTGGCTTAGCTAATTTAACATCAGAGTTAATTAGTAAGGAGCCCAGTAAAATAGACATAATTAAACAAATAGCAGAGATAAACCAGATCCTGCTAGATTTTCATTATGAGGAGACAATGAACCGCAGGAGACTTATTATTCCATTGCTAGATAAAAGATTTCTAACAATAATTCAAGGTGTGAAAAGAGACAAGTTTCTCTTTGGTGATAATTTGGATGAAAATATTAAGATGACAAAACTAATAGAACAATCTAGTTCGCAGATCAAGAAATCGATTGCACATCAACAGTCTACACCTCGAAGATTCAATGGCACAGGTGCAGCGCAGGGAAATGCGCGGGTGCCCCCCCGTCAAACGAGCGGGCGAGGAGCGGCACGAGCGCCCCACGCTCGATACTACCCCCCGCCTCACCCGCAGGCCAGCAGCAGAGTGCCGCCGGCATCGCGCCGTGCGCCGCCGCAGCCCAGCCGCGTGCAGGACCGTCGCGGCCGCCGCTAGAGGTACCACACGCTGGTCGTATTCAGCACTTTTTAAACAATTGGTTAAACATAACTACGGATGACCGAATATTGGATATAGTAGAGGGTTACAAAATAACATTTATTCAAAGCCCGATACAACTTATGGAACCAAGTAACCCACCTTGCTCAAGAACAGAAATGTTAAATTCTATTAAACAACTTAAAGATTTAGGGTCTATTGTGCCATGTACAGATTGTGAAGGTCAATTTATTTCTCCTATTTTTCTAATTCCGAAAAGTAATGGAACAAATAGATTTATTCTAAATTTAAAAGCATTAAACAAATATATATTACAGTCACATTTTAAAATGGAAGATATTCGCACGGCATCAAAACTATTATCTAATGATGCGTACATGGCAACAATAGATCTTAAGGATGCATATTTTTTTTATGCCTATACATAAATCTTATAGGAAATATTTAAGATTTCGTTTTGATGACATGTTATATGAATTTACCTGTCTGCCGTTTGGATTGTGTTCTGCTCCATTCATCTTTACAAAATTAATGAAACCGGTGCTGACGTTTTTTACGCAGCAAGGGCCATACTTTAGTTGCGTATTTAGATGATCTGTGGTGTATGGCAGACAACTATAATTCATGCATAAATACAATAACAGCAACTGTTAAAATTCTGGAGCAATTAGGGTTTATAATAAATTATGAAAAAAGTGTTGTCGTACCAAGCACAAGGTGCAAATTTCTTGGAATTGTTATGAATTCACAACATATGACCTTAGAATTACCTACCGAAAAACGTTGTAAAATACATGAAATGATTAGAAATATCTCTTCAAAATCATCAATTAAGATAAGAGACTTTGCTCAGTTTATAGGTACTTTATCTGCTGCTTGTCCAGCCGTAGCCTATGGCTGGCTATATACTAAGCACTTTGAGAGAGAAAAATACCTGGCCTTGTTAAAAGATCAAGATTATGACGCAAAGATGAAAATCAACCCTTCGCTAAGAGATGATTTTTTATGGTGGGAAACAAACATTAGTTCAGTAGTCAATCCCATTAGAACTGGTCACTTCAAACTAGAGATTTTTTCAGATGCCTCTCTTTCGGGTTGGGGAGCTTTCAGCAATGGGGAAACAGTTAGCGGGTACTGGTCACAGGAGGAAAAAGAAAAACACATAAATTATTTAGAGTTACTAGCGGCTTTTATGGGGCTTAAATGCTTTTGTAAAACCATTACCAATTCAGAATTGTTGTTAAGAATTGACAACACCACTGCCATATCTTATATTAATAGAATGGGTGGGATACAGTTCCCACACTTGAATAATAACTCGAGAAATATGGCAGTGGTGTGAACGCAGACAGATTTTCATATTTGCATCGTATATACGATCATGTGAGAATACTGAGGCTGATAAAGCCTCGAGGTTCTCGAACGTGGATAAGGAATGGGAACTACATGGATCTTGTTTCCAAGATATAGTAAGCGAGTTTGGTCAACCAGAAATTGATCTGTTTGCCTCCCGAATTAATAAAAAATGATAAGGCTTCCGGTGTATTAGTAGTGCCTTACTGGCCGTGTCAACCATGGTTCCCACTGTATATGTCCTTGATCAATTCTAAAGTATTATACTTTGGCCCAGATGAAAACTTAATACTCTCCCCTTCCAGAACGGCGCACCCTTTATGGTCAAGCCTTACCCTGGTGTGCGCAGTGTTATCCGGGAAGCTTTCAGCAGGCAGTCATTCGATGATGATTCCATAGATATAATGATTCAGTCATTAGCAAATAGTAGTTTGCAACAATATAATACAGTATATAAATTATGGTTTGTTTTTTGTAAAGATAATAATTTAGATTTTTTTAAAGTATCAATTCAGGAATTACTAAGGTTTCTTACTATTCATTTTAAAAATGGTGCTAGATATGGTACATTAAATTCATTTAGATCAGCATTGTCACTTATCTTAGGTAAACAAACTAGTGTAAATGATTGTGTTAGTCGATTTTTAAAAGGTGTTTTTAAATTTAGGCCTAATTTACCTAAATATCAAAACTCGTGGGACCCTAATGTGGTTTTGTCTTACTTAAGTGATAAAAATCCTAATGATTCATTAAGTCTAGATATGATTACTAAAAAACTTGCAACTTTGCTCGCGTTGTCAACGGGACAACGGGTTCAAACGTTGTCACTAATCAAGATAAACAACATTTTGTTCTATGAAGCAGGGGTTCAGATTATTATAGACGAAATTGTTAAAACGTCTGCACCCAATAGGGCGAACCCTTAATTGATTATTCCGTTCTATCACGAACAACCACATATTTGCCCAGCGAAAGTTCTCTCTGTTTACCTAGATAAGACAAAGGAATTGCGAAATAAATCAGGTACAGATAAACTCTTTTTGACCGTTAAAAAACCCTTCCGCAACGCCAGTTCCCAGTCCGTAAGCCGCTGGATAAAACAAGTCCTTAAGGATAGTGGTATTGATGTTACTGTTTACTCGTCACATAGTACGCGACACGCGTCGACTTCGGCGGCCAAGCGTGCCGGCGTCTCCATAGATGTAATCAAGCGTGCGGCGGGCTGGTGTGGTACATCTCTATGCTTTGCTAAATTTTATAACTTACCCTTGATAGACTCAGAGCACGAGAGGGCTTTCGCTGACGCTGTGCTTAATACGCATAAATAATTTAATATCCACCGGACCACCGGGGATTTTTTGATCTGCATAATTATTAGGCAGGTAAAATAAAATGAGATCAAGACTGATGTTATATAAGTAGTTTATTTTTTATTTGGGTGCTGTGAACCCGACTGATTTGCTAATAAATGTTTAATAAAGTTGGTATTTTAAATCTGCTTCTTTATCATTCTGCAATTAATCGCTAAACATCTACATGGTTTATTAAATCTCGTAGGATGCAGCAATGAAGTATAATTTATGGTTAATTGAACTTACCTAAGTGAACTTCAACCATAATTATACGAGTTGCTGCATCCGTAGAGATTTAAGAACCCAACCCTCCCTAAAAATTAAGACTCCCAGTGATTGCAAAATGACAAATTGAATATTATATTACTCTGAAACGAATGATGATGGCGCCCTCTGCTGGCAATAGTCACGGTACTGAAGTCAACTACTAATCCTTTTAAATTTTATTTAAGATCTAAAATTCGTGTGATGATGCAGTACAACAGAAAACGTACTACATGGTTTATTAAATCTCTACGGATGCAGCAACTCGTATAATTATGGTTGAAGTTCACTTAGGTAAGTTCAATTAACCATAAATAATTCTAGTAATTTAATTAAATTACTACAACAGTGTAGTTTTTTGGATAAAAGAGGGAATTTAAATTGAAGTGGCAGTTAGACCCTCGGGCTTCTGACTACCCGTAACGACAAATGACAGAATCAACGCCTTTATATACTTACCGAGACACTGAAAGATCTAGTTATGTAATGGATATTATTACAGTACACTATTATCTATATAACATTCAAGCACCTCTCAATTTAACTTAGTTAGATACATAAGTACTATTAAACCATTGACTGCTCAAATTCCCATCTTCAAGTCTAAGTAAAGCACGCAACTCAAACTCTAGTGTGCTGTGGAACTAGTAGTTAACTAGCTACTTGCATGAGCACTTGACTGTAGTACTGGTTCCTACTATTCCGTTGAGCACTGTTATGTTAATGTCTATGTTAATGTTTCGTGTTGTCCTGTGGTGGAAGCGATATAGCTATTGCGATGAGAAGGTTTTTTTTAAATATTTCAAAACTTTATCTTTGTAGGTATACATCACATAAAAGGTCTTTTAAATAAAAACCTTTTATGTCTAAACTGTTTCTTCCCTCAGCAGACATGTTCCTTCTTTGCCCTTTGTGTTCCAGGGCCGCGGTATCTCTTTCGAACAGTCCCGCAGCCCACCAATAGTCCCGCAGCCCGCCATTTTGACCTTGAGTTAAAGATTTAAATCGTTAGATCAACGCGTTGAGAGTCTCGCGAGAAATTGATCCAACAGAGAAGAATGAGCTCGAATATCCTGCAACGAATGGTAGATACAGTAATATCATACATAGTAATCGAGAGCAGCGGTGGCCCAGTGGTGGTGGTCGCGACTTACGAGCAATAAGTCGTGGGTTCGAACCCAGGCAGGCGCATTACCTTGTGTAATTTATTTTATCACCACTGCTCTCAAAACGGTGAAGAAAAACATCGTGAGGAAACCGGCATGTCCTAAAACCAAAAATTCGATAACATGTGACATCTACCAACCCGCACTGGGCCCGCGTGGTGAATTAAAGCCCACTCCCTCTCATAGAGAGGAGGCCTGTGTCCCAGCAGTGGGAACATACATAAACATTATTAGGCTGACTACATAGTAATATTATACAGTTGTAACTTCTGACAATAATTCAAATGTAACGAAACCAAAACGTGAACATTTTGTGATGCTATGAGGTGAATCTAACAATTTTAATGTTTGCTTTCAGCTGCCGTGGTATCACATAACGTTTGATAGGTACTGGATGTATATAATTCACCATATTAGATTTCATGATATGCATCAATGCATATCATGAAATCAAGCATCTATTTGGTAAAATGTTAAGGACCTATAAACAAATAACCGCGCCGCCTCTATCAGACAAGCCGGCGACAACGCGGTGTCTAGTTTAGTGAGCGCGTATCAACTGATACCCAAGTTTGTCTGCTACAAGTTCACCATCATTTGCTCACTGGCCACAGACTACCTGTAACGACTGTCAAATATCTACAAATGACAGCTGGGACCATCGGCTTAACGTGCTTTCCGAGGCACGGAGGAAACTCGGTATGTAATGGGTGGTCACCCATCCACAGACCAACCTAGGCAATCACGGCTTCACCTAAAGATCGACCTGAGCGATTATTATTTAGCCACGATCTCCTCATAAGGTGGTAGTTGAATATGATAGTCATTTTTGGCAGAAGTTTCGTACACGGCTGGGAAAATGTCTGACCGTGTGACAACATTAAATTAATTAATTATACGAGTACAAGACACCAAACGTAGAGCGAACTGAAGCGATCTTTGCAGGAACACGCAGCCTTCGCGTTCATTTTGTTTGTCAAACCATAACACTTGGCCGGTTAAAGAGCGCCTTCCAATTTTAATAATAGAGGAGTGACAGAGGAGTCACGCAACCTTTGGCTAAAAAATTAGTGTTTAATATGATATTAATTTTTCTCAGTTTACCACGATTCTACTTACCACAAAACCGCCAACATCACTTGGCTCCCAGAAAAAAGTTTAAAAGTCGTGAAGTCTTTACCTTTACAAGCCTCTTAAGCCTGATGATGGAGCCAATTACGAGAGGTAAAACTTTACCCAAAGCGAACCGAAATTAAAAGTTGATTAAAAAACTCAAAGTTCTTGAATATATTAGAAGGAAGGTCTGAAGTAAAATTTTGCATAAAATCCGTCAGAGATACCACTTTGAGGAAAGTTTAGGTTGAGGTTGTTACGCTTTGGACTAAACATAATATTTTCTGCTCAACTAAAGTGAACTAACTACCTATAATGATTGGATAAATATTTTCGGGTAAACTGAACATTACTAACGGATGACTGAAAAGACTGTGAAAAAGAAATCCGACTTACGATTATTTTGTAGTTCAATCATAACTGCTTAATTTTTTTGTTACAGGTAATTCTTAATCTTAGTTCTTCTTTGGTACAATTCTTTTATCTGGGCTTTTTTTTTTCTTAGCCTGTATTGTCCCCCTGCTGGGCAAAGGCCTCCCCCCGCTAGCCTTTCATTGTTCTCTCTGTGAGGTTTTCTCGCTCGCGTCGCGTTGCCTATTATGAATGCATATTTTAGTATTTAATGAAACGTCGCGTCCTAATCAAAGCAATCGGCGCGAAAACTCAAACCACGCGGACATTTTGTGCGCCAATCCCGGCCCTTTCGAATTCGTATTCTATTCTTAATATTCATCTCAACACAATAATGTTGTAAATTAATACCGCAATATGTTTAAAAGAACGTTTCATTGCAATAGTGGGAGTGGCTGTTGTCATTTAATTTCAGGTTGTAATGACAAAAAAACACTTCACATATTTTTTAACAGTATTATTCCACCTGTTGTTGCAGGAATTGTGGGTCCGTATTTTACAATTATTTTGAACGGAACTGTATAGTTTAAATTGAATTTAGTAATGTGTCCTATTTAAAGTGCATGTGCACCAAAGTAGCACTTGGGTATTTGGTAGTAGCTACATACTTACTATTTATGTTTATCAGATTGGTATGATATCTGATCTGACTAAGATATGAGATAGATATATAGGGTGGTAGGAACACCGACGCGAAAACGGTTACCAGGTATTCAGTAAGTACATCATTCCGAGATGAAAAATTTCTAGGTGGGGGGGGGGGGGCACATAGAAATATTTAAACGCTTATTAAAAAAAAAATCTGCTGTTTCCTACAAAAGTGCTATACCTACAAAATACGGTCAAAATGTATTGAACAGCTGTTTTTTTTTTAATTACCGATGAAAAATTTTTATATCTTAGGGCTCAGAATGATGTACTGAATACGTTGTAGCCGTTTTCGCGTCGGTGTCCATTCCACGCCGTATACATACCTACCTATAACTATGATATCACTGGCTGACTCTGTGCATAATTACACATATGTATTTGATTCAGTTATGTCGTTGCTTTAAAAATAACACTAAATTCAAATCATTACTAATTTATAAAGGTATCTGTCATGTCTTGTGTGTAATAAAATATTTTGTTTGAGTTTTTAGTGTCATTTATATAACGCTCTAATTCAAAGATAAAAGGCACATTATATAATCTAGGATAAAACCCAACTGCCTGTAAAGTATAAAGCGAATCACCGTAGCAGATAAATTGCATGTTTAAGCAAAAGTAAAATAATATTAATTTCAGCTGAAAATTATCGCTGAAAACTAGACCGCAGAGTCTTCATACAAAATTTATAACACACAATCACACACAAATACAAACACAAACATTAACTGCCTTATTACAACAGTAAACACCAGGGAATTAAGATACCGGGCTGCAATATGTTATACGTGGTTTTAAGGCACCTCTACACAGTGGCCCACAGTTAAGCTGCGCACGAGTTGGCTTTGCTTTGCATGAATATGGTAGTGGGCTGTTTGCATACGGTTACGTATTTTTTCAAAAATGCACTCTTTCCTTTAGTTTGCCAATGTCATTACTTCCCAGAATTTGATCCTTAATAGCAACGCTATCGAATTATATAATATAATAATACAGTGTTTGTTTTTTTTTATCAAAATCAACGGTTTTAATTCCTGGCTAGGAATATTAATTTTTCAAAATTCCAATGAAGCAGTTTCAGTTTTCATCAAAATCGGGCTCGAGACTCCTTTGAGTATTTTTCGCTATTCGTCGTAGTTTCGGATTTGGCCATACACGCCCACTTGAAAAATTCACCCTGTATAATTATCATTAATTATTAAATCTTTTTTTCTTATCTCAAAATTTACAAGTGCCCAGTCCCCTCGCGGGATTAAATAGTGAGCAAGTAGTTGGTAGTAATAAGTGGTAGTTCAACAACTAGTACTAACGCCACTTCAAAATGTAGACTAAGTAAAGTTTATTACCTTAATCTCAAGTATTTAGAAAATGATATTATAAACAATATCTTTCACTTATCATTATATCACTACTGTTTTTTTCAAATACACATTCACAACACCGCACACACACAGGTAGAACACATGCGAACAAAATATTGATAAGAGAGATAACATGTATGCACTTAAACACGTTTAGAAAACAAAGTATTGATTTGTTTTAGTCTGGCAGATAAGTATCAGTATTAATTATTATTTTGAAGTCACGTTTAGCTTGAATGTTCGCTAATTAAAATACGTACCTTTATCTAAGCAGTAAAATGTTCAGTAACATGACTTGAATTAAAAACAGATATTGGTAATACATAATACTTCTTATGTATTAGCGAACAGCCGTTTTATGTTAAAAAATAAAAACAATTAATAAATAGTACGATCAACTTTTAAATGGGAAAAGTTTTAAAAAGAAATTCTTGATTAAATACACTTGCTGTTGAATTTTTCCTTTTACGCCTGCTTTGCCCATGTCAAGTTTAATAAAAACTTCTTATTTCAAATGTGTGTCGAGCCCAATTTAAATTCGCGACGTCTTGGCACAGACAGCAAACTGTCTTGTCTTACGATCTTAAGTTTTACATAATATTATCTAAGACAATAACATTCTCCAAATGCTGCTCATAAAAGCCTTAATGAATATATTCATCATTAATTTTATTTAAACACTTACGATAAACTTTATTCATAGTTATTTGCAATTTAAACTTGCTCTACACGCTTGTTGAGTCAAGTAGTGTAAACGTTATCTTTGCAATATTACAATTAAAATAAATGAGTATCATTACAATTCGTAGCTACATTATTTCTTTTAATGAATATGGTGCGCTATTTACCGACAAAAAGAAAAGAAACCTTTTTGAGTGTTCAAGTTTATCTGTTCTAGACAAAAGTCCTTGATTATTTCCACGAAAAAATAATGGAAACCGTATCAGATCCGATAAAATAATTGTGTCAATCAGTTTCATTATTCGACAAATAAAGTATAAAGTATTTTATGTGTGCATGTACTTGCTTGGCTGTTACAGAAAATAGCATAGAATTCCTGCTCACAAAAGCATAACATTTTCATAAACGCACAGTAAACCAGCGGCCACGACCTACAGCTAGAGGTCTTGTGACAGCGACTGCGTAGAAAACAAATGGAAGACGCTGCTTACAGTATACCACGACTCACCGCGACTTCTTAGGGCAGTTTTAGATTAGTGTATTTTTAGTGCGTATAAGTTCCTTTTTGGAAGCACATGTAGACAGGTATGGGTGCGCCTATTGCGACACGCTCAACTCGTACGAGCGTTGACGCAATTAAAAGCGCGAGCCGCGGGAGATGCCTCCTCGCGCACTCACCCTGCGCAAGCACGCCGGTATAATGCGTGTCCGCCGTCTCAGTTATTGAAGCGAAAAATGTGGCGAGCGCTAAAGCGCCTAAACCGATATAAACTGATACGCCCAAAAAGTACGCTACTCTTACTACTATAATCCAAGCCAATGTTTTTTGTCCGTGTCGTCAGTAACATGCAAAATAATGTTACCCTGAACATTCCTTCAGTAATTCATTTCACATATTATATCGCTGTCCTTGATCGCAGCTAATGACTACGTCTATCACAGAAGCTAGTGACATATTGCACTTAATGTTTTTAGTAAACCACGTACTGGCTGTGTTTAACATGGCAACTGCAACCGGTTGTAAATGAAAATGAATGAGATTTTCAATTTTTCAATTTCGATTTCTAATTGTTTGAAATAAAACAATTAAAAATAAACTAATCATTTTCGACACATCTAAGACATTGATATTTTTTTATCTATCTAAGTATGTTATTCTTTATCTATACATATCATCAAATAAAATCGCTTGTCATTTCCGTCTGTGTGACCGCTTATCTCTTCCAATCACTACTGCGATCAGAACAAATAAGCGCGCAATGGACTCGGATGCGGTTCTCATCATCTAGCGCATGCATTCTGAAAGGTTTATGACTTATAAGTATAAGTAGTACATATTAATATATTGATTGAGATTAGATTGAGAGCACATACAGCGTGATGTTTTGACATGTTGCCACATCAGTAGATTCTACTCGTCTAAAGCATGATAAAAAACTGCAACAGAAAAGGAAATTTTACTCATCAAATGATGTATTAAGAAAATTTGCCTTAGAGCTAAGAACACAGTCATGACTCTTTAATATGTATATAGCCGTGTTGCTGAATAAACGCTAAACTCAATGTAATTCGCAAACACGCTGAGATTTCAAACTGATAGTACCTACCTAGTTCTAATAACATAATCAGGGATAATAGAGCAAAATCTAACGAAAATTATTATTTAAGCACTGATAGTGTCATTAGATGTAATAATTAATCAGCCAAAGACACGACAAATACTCGTGTTCTAATAATATAACTAATTGTCGTGGGACATATTACTCATGTTCACTCACGTGTTTTTTTTTCAGGTCGTCCTGCTTACGTGGTGAGCTTTAGTTTTAGTTGGGAAAAAGTATTACAAAGAATAAGGAAGTCATTTGTAGAACATGTCAACTTTTCATTTTGCGGTCAAAACACGCGGTCACGTTTAACTAACGCTGGAAAAAAATCAATTAAGATCAAAAGTATTTATTCACAAGTCTAACAATCATAAGACGGACTCCTCAGAATTGATGAAGATTGCGAATCAAATAGCTAGTATTCTAAGAATAAACGGTGTAATTATGACAAAGCTTATCTTAAACAGAGTCCTGTTAGTTGCTGTTAGTAGTATAGCTCACTGCAGGCCCCTAATGTAATAATTACCTAGAACAGTCACAGTAGCTGTCGCACCGATAGTTTCATTATTGCGATCACGGATCTTACACTCGCAACTCATCTGTATGTAAATCTTTCGCGTCCAATCTGCATAGTGATAGAGATGTCAGCACGGCACAGATGTAGAATCAACGTGTTGTAAGGAGATCGTGTTGTTGTTGTAAAATTGTAAGATAATTTGATTCATGCCCAGTGTGTTGCTTTTAAAAAAATAAAACTTAAGTTCTTTAGACGTCGGCTGGGAAAGGTCTAATGCTTACAAATGAACTCTTTTTGAATCTCAAATGGACTGAAAGTCTTTAGTCTGCATCTTGCGGGCAGCATAACAGCTGAAATCCATGAATACTGATGGCAATATTTCTTCTAGAAGGTATGTATTTATGCAATTCGTCAATCCAATCTAGTGCAGGATTCCCGTGTGACCAGCGGAGCATCGATGTGACTGAAACAAATGAACACTGCGCCACAGAGGGCGCCTATCGTCCTGAAATTGACAACATAGAGGATAGAGCATGGTTTATTGTTAGTGATAGTAAGATACTTCTAGTTTGATTTAATCAGACTTCATAATATATTTTAACCGTTCATTGATAAAGGATTAAGATGAATTGATACGAGATAATTTTAAAGTGGCCCTGACGGGTCGTGGAATTTTCATTATTTTACTTACTGAAAACATCCTTTCGAGTTAGGTACGTACGGCTAGGATTCAAAACACGGCAAATCCCGACCTACATAGATATGCAAATCGACCTCAAACATTCTGGTTTATCATAATCTTACTAAATCCAATTAATTCAATATTGTTGTAAATGCGTACATCAATAATTGTGTCAAATAATCTGACATACTTATCAATTAGGCTGCTAGCACTGCAACTTCGTGTACTGTGGGTGTAACGCACATATGTTGGCGGAAGATAGTTCCAGCCTTAGCTGAGTGATTAAGTAAGTAGGTGGTCATTTGAATAAACATTTCTAAGTCATCCTATCGCAGTCCAAAGCTGGAACGTGAGAACGTGGGACTCTCACAAGTTTTGTCCCTCGTCTTTTCCATTCAGTCCGACTCGTCGGTCCATCAAGCTGATAAGTGTATGCGTATCCTTTAAAAAAAATCTGTTAATTTTTTTCTAGAAAAATATAAAATGAAGCCACCTGCTAGTGATAACGATAAAAATAAATTATTATTGGTTGCACTAAAGCCCTCCAAGCAAGCGTGAGAACACATCTTGCGTACCGAGGTGCGCCCAAGGGCAATCAGCTCTGTTACTAATTATTTACCGAACACCTCTCAAGTAACGCGTGTCTTCTTAAGACAGGGGAAGCAGTTTAATAGTTTAATACATTTCCAAGAAATTCATACTGTTATTACATTTAATACGAATATTTATCTGTTATGTTTTCACGCACTAACGACTGAACAGACTTAGATGTTCCGCTCATGGATAGATCAGGTCAGATAAGACTTTGGTTAGGTTATATGATATTTTTATCCTGGTAGTAACTTCCTGAGGGATGGTTTTCTATTTCTACGCAGCCCAAGCCGTGGACAATAGCTAGCTCCTTTATAATTAGCACAACATTGATTTTACCAAACTATGTTAATTATTATGTTAGTCACAAAGGTGCATAATTTATCTAGCAGTTACAGACTAGCGTATTTTTCGGTGCGTATAAGCTCGTATCGGCTTACAGCCACTATTATGCTTCAAAAAATCGAACGCGCGTACACGCGCTCATTTCGTGTGTTCGATCAAACCTGTGAGTTCTGTCAGTATCTCTCGCGGCTCGCGCTTATATGCGCTGCGCGTCTATACTCGTATGAGTTACGCGTGTGGCAAAAGGCGCGCGTACACGCGCCTAGACGCGCTTATACTTGCGCCGATACACTTAACTTAAATTGCCGTAATAATCTAATACTGCAAAATAACGTAGCATCAAACATGTTCAAAGATATTTAGTTGTAGTAATATCGACCGTTAATACTACAAGTTGACTCAGTAACCTTCTCGCACTAATGCAGCTAACAATACGACTTGGATTTCAAAATGTGGATAAGAAAGGTACGGGAATATTTTAATGAATTTTCCACACCCACTGTTTACACCACACTTGAACAAAACCTACAATAGAAGAGTTTATTTAAAATCCATCTAGCATAAATAGGCGAGTAGTTTAAAGTTATGGTATTCATAAAGACAAGCCGTTTGCCTGACGGAATTTCCTATCAGCAAAAACGACGATCTTCTAAAAACCTTTCATGTTCTATTTAATCTGTATAAGAAAAGTGCTCTTTTTCAATTAAATATTTTTTGTGAAAATTGTAATACTCTTAGTCCCAATGGTGCGAGTTATTTGTCTGTAAATTTAATATTTTTAATAGTAAGTAGATTGACATTTACTACCTACACACAGCCTATTTCAATATAATTGATGTATCATATAGAAAAACCAAAGAAATCTACTATAAGACCTTTTGAGTTCTTAAGCTTGTTAGCGTAATGAGTAAGCAGATACGTGGGAGTACTTTATAGTTAACGAATCTAATTTGTTAGGCGGAGATCGCACAAAATAATCTTGATTTTATTTCGTTCTCTATTCGTATCTTTCATCAGTGTTTAACTGAATGTATATCGATGGCAATTAATTTTATTTCTATAAAATCTAAGCAGTGCACAACACAAAATATCTGTATTTAGTACAGCTGATGCCCGATTTCACAAAAAATAGGCGACACCTATTTATAATACCTAAATAAATTGCACTATTAGATTTTCATTTTTGTTGATTTGAAAAACTAATCGTCCAAAGTCGGTCAACATGTTAATACGCCAATGACATTTCATTAAAAATATATACGCTGATACCAAGTTATTGTTGCGTTAGTTGCCCAGTGCTCACATCTAGTGTCGAATTAAAACTCATAACGTTTTTCACTACTTAAATGATAAATTTAGGTGTCACCTAGTGTTTGTGAAAACGGAACCACATAGTAAAATTCTCTTTGAATGCACTACGCAAAGTTCAATCCTTTCAGGGCCACTCTTTTCCTTTTTTTCAGTAGTTCGTAGTCCTTCACCATTATTCAGTAGTCCTTACCAGTCATCCCAAGGTCACCATCCGAGTGAACCATTCTTCTCCTTGAATTTAATCAACTTTGACCACTGAAAGAAAACTTAAACTAACTTTAGCTTTATTTTATTGAAATCTAGTTTATTAATAAGATCATTTAATGATCTCCTTTGAAATCTTATCCAGTTCTACAGCAACTAAGACAGGAATCCCCTGAGTTTCGACGTGCGGTGGCAGCTTTGTAGGCCTTAAGTCTCAGCAAAGCGGTTTATTTCGATCTGTCTGCATACGTGCGCTTTGTCGCTCAACATTTCAGTCTGGGGAGAAACTTGTGCGACCTGTGGATTCACGACTATTTCCGAACAAACGGTCCTTTGAAACTTCTGGTTGAGTCTAAGCGACAGTAGTTGGACTGTTCTTGCTTTCACGGTGAACGTGCATGATGTATTATAATACAGTTTAGAGTGCAGAGATGATACCATTATGTTATACTGAACGTATGCTTGTCTGGACTTCATTATTTGTAGCTTGGTCCTCTCCATGTAGGTTTAAGTATCTATTAATTACTATTATTTATGTGTACCTATTAATTAATCAAAGAAATTCTTAACTACCGCAGGTATGTTCTGTCACTCAGGCAGTACAGTTATGCTGTCAAAATCAAGATCAAAATGTCCTTTCCACTGTATATATATTTCTGTAAGAGGCATAAAGTATATCCTAACTACTAATAAATTGTGTTAAAAAAATCCGATGACTTTGTATCTAAAACTTATGGACTTAGATACAAAGTCTGTATCTAAAGTCTTTGGTATTTACTGCAATAATTATTTTATCAGTGCACCTTATCTACTAACCTTTGAATTATTTGTTTCCGAACCTGGATTTAATAACCTAGTATCAATACTAAAGTGCACATAATGTTTCATAATATGTATTTTAAAACAAATTAAAGGTAAAGGTTTTATTATTATTCATTACGGCACAAAAGGAATAGATTGGTCATGATTTATGAATGTACTCGTGAATTATTTAGGAATGTTAGTCATGCTGCACTTCCAACAAAATGTGTGGCCAACGATTTAGTTGGTGCTATGACGAGTATGACGTCATGGTTTCCGAACACTAAATGTAATTTTCAATGTCTCGTTTAAACGAAAATCAAAATTAAAAGTAATTTATTCAAATTAGGCTGATATCAGCACTTTTTGAACGAACTATGTACTTATTTAATTAAAACTCCACTAACTTATACCTACTGAAATAACAGACCATTACTTTACAGTGAGCAAGCGTGGTCAACAGTCTTCACTATAAAACCCTGCTTTATGTAAACCTCTTACGTCCTCAAATCTGATTTCGATTACGCTGTAGATTACGCACTCAGTGGCCAACGGCATATTTTCGCAGTAAACATAGCGCGTAATGGAAATCTTCTCGACGGCACATTCCCTCTCAATTACAGAAAATGGATGGACTCCGATAGTGAGGGAAGTTTCCGTTTTATTGACACGAAATGGACTTCAGGGAAAATTGGGAGAAGGGAAGATTTACCGTACATATTTAATGTTCGTATTGGTTGTGGTATAGTTATTTGTTAGTCTGGTTGTAAAAACACTTAAGATTTGCACTGGTTTGTATAGTAGTGATAACTATAGAGACCGTTTTATCTGTAACTAGCTTTTGCCCACAAGATCCGCTGGCGTGGAAGTCAACTGTCCTATATTAGGAATGGGATCAGTAATTTATGAGATTACCTGTAGTTACAAAGAAACAAATATTTCAACCTCTTTATGGTATTAGATTTATATAATTATGCATATTTTAACTTATAATTATAAATTATTAGTTATTGGAAAAAAAAAATTGTTCCATTATGTCTAACGATATATGTTTATAATATATAGATTATCTTGATTTAAACCATATTTCTTTACTTAATTTTTATCATAAAATCAGATAGTCTGAACGAATAGTGACTAAATGAAGTGTAGGTATAAGTTACTATTTTGATAAACCTATTTGAAAGACATTTATTTACCTTTACAAAAGTATTCAGTTATAAGAAAAAACACGTTAAACGGAAATGCATAATATTTGACGTAAAAATAAGCCAGTGTTGGCTATCTAATATCTTTTTTAAGTTATTTTACTTTTATAAGATAAATGCCATTTAAGATAGAGTGGTGATAAGCGACATTATTTATTTAACGAAGTTGTATTGTTTTTCCCCTTTCGGAATCTACCTACGTCTTGCCACTATCTCTTAAATCCAACGGTAGGATATAAGTTATAAAGCCATCAATAAATTCATAGTTTTATCTAGTAAGTAGAGGATTAGTGAATTGTCCATCCGGTTTCTGCTTTTTATGAGCATCATATTGTGTTTTTTCCTCATTTCATTGGTCGAACACGTTCAACCAAGACAAGCACTATTCTACGTGTAATTTATTTCATCACCACTGTTCTCAAAAAATGTGTAGTATAAGATAGTAAATTAAGATGGGAACAAATTATACTGTTATAATAGCTATATATAAATCACCGTCATTTAAAAACTTGATAACGTTTTAATATCACTTAATGATCTACTTGATAAATTATCTAATTTTAGGAATAATATTATAACGGGTGATATCAACATAAATATATTAAATTCTGATGCTAACTCTTAAGCTTATGTCGACATTGCGTCTTTCTACGGTTTACTACCAGCAATCTATTCACCGACTAGGGGTAATAATTGGATTGATCATGTTATAGTTAAGACGAATTAAAATGATTTTACCTTCAATTTGAAAACTAAGATGTCTGATCATGAAGATATAGTGATTTGTCTCAATAGCAAAAGTCCCGGAAAGGCAAAAAATGCTAACACGGTTAAGACAATTAATTGGGAGGGAGCTGTGTTGGACTGCTCAGAGATAGATTTTGGTCAAATACATAATGAAGTTGATCCATGTTTAGCTACTAGTATGTTTGGACATATTATGGCTGAATTGGTACACAAACATATTGTGATCTTAAAGATTCCCCGAAATAAAACTCTCCTAAAGGCACGGGTCACTGCTGGCCTTTTACGGTGTATAAGAAATAGGGACTTGATGCACATAAGAACTAAAAAGAAACCAAATAATGTAAACTTTTATACAACATATTAGCGCTACAGAAACTTCTGTAATAATTTACTGAAAAAACTGAAACGTCAGTATGAAAAAGATCAAATGCAAATAGTTAAAGATAATTATAAAAAGTTATAGAATTATTACTTAAACAGGAAACGGGATATTTACCATGTTTACTATTTGACACACTTTTTTTTTTCTTTTTTTTTACATGTTTTCATGTTTATGTTTTCTATTTTTGTTTTTATTTGTTTGTTTTTATGTTTTTTATTTTTTTTAGTTATAGAATTCTATAAAAACCATAACAATATTATTGTATTGTATTGTATAACGGGCTGGTCTCCGCAACTCCACCTCCAAAGCGCGTATTTGGAGTGCGTATTTTCTTTACTATAATAATAGTAAAGAAACTATCTCTTCTCAAGACTTGTTATCTGCTAACTCCTCCCCGCAGTTCTATCAACACTGCAAATTAATTTTTTGCTAGTATTGGTAGTCTACTAGCACAAATTATACCTCCTACCTCACCTTTTCAAAATGTTGAACATAAAGAAAGTTCACCCTGTAACTTTTTTGTCCTACTAAATGAGGATTGTGCGGAAGTTAAAAAAATCATACTTAACCTAAAACACGAATGTCGAGCGGGTTGGGACGTTTCATCTAGGTTTCTGCAAAAAGTAGACCTGTAGACCTCGTTGCTCCTGTGCTTACCGATCTCATATATCGCTGTCTAGAGCCTGGTGTTTTCCTCAATGCACTTAAAAAATCTATACTTATTCCTATACACAAGGCAGGGGATACCGACTGTGTCAGTTACTACAGACCTATCTCAATCTTTACATCATTGTCAAAAGTATTTGAACGTGTTATAAGTTATAGGCTTATAAATTATCTAGAATCGAATGAACTACTTTCCTCATCACAATTTTTTTCAGAGCAGTGAAATCTACTGATCAGGCTGTTCATAATTTCACCACCTTTTTAGTTAGGAAAATGGATGCAAATAACAAATGTATTACAATCTTCCTTGACCTTGCTAAGGCGTTTGACACAGTCTGTATCTCCAACTTGCTAAACCAGCTAAACAGCTTGGGAATTCGCGGGAAACAGCGTGATCTTTCCGCTGATTATTTAGAGTTCGGCAAGGGAGTATTCTTGGACCCACCTTATTTTTATGTTCTGTCAGCTTCAAATCCAAGACTGTAATATTATCTCATATGCACAGCAGTTGATACTACTTTCACATTTATAGGTGACATTAGGGAAGAGGTTTATGCTAAGACTCAGGCTGGGTTTAACACTATCTGCCACTGGCTGGCTGCAAATTCACTAACATTGAATACGGACAAGACCAAATTCATGCAATTTTCCGTTCGTAACCCAGCAGTGACTTCACGAAACGTATCCCAAATATAAATTGCTCACCAATGTTCGGTTCCTCTCGTATTACAGTGTAGTAATTGTCTGCAAATCAAAATCTGTAAAATCCATACTTTACTTAGGTGTTACTTTTGACAATAGGCTTTAATTTGGAGAACACATTCATTACGTCGCCCAGAAAGTGCGTAAACTTACGTACATCTTTAGATAGGTCAGACACATAGCAGATAGGAAGACACTGATCATGGTTTACAAGTCCTTGATTCAATCTATTATGACCTACTGTATTACAACATGGAGTGTCACGGACAAAACAAAATTGTTGGAGCTAGAGCGAGCTCAAAGGCTGATTTTAAAGGTTTTTTTTTTGTGTTTCTTTATACCTCGACTCTTTTCTCCCCTAAATTATATCAAAAAACTGGTGTACTAACTGTTAGACAACTGTACATTCTTTTGAGCGTCCTTCGACAACATAGAGATATATCGGCATTTAATCACGAAATTACCAACACAAGAAGGCACTATGCCGTTTGCAAAATCTCAAAAACTACGACGTGCGACGATAAGCTCGCGTGGGGCCACCCAAATCCCGCAGCGCCGGGGCCGTGACAAAAACAATGCTTGCTACATGTTGCATGCCTGCTTGCTTGCTTGTTTCCACGCTGCATGCTTGCTTGCCTGCTTGCATGCTGCATGCTTGCTTGCATGCAAAATAGTAAAATGTTAACCAGTTGCTACGACTACAACGCACATCAACTATGTAATTAACAGCAAATGTAATTTATGGACACAATTTTTTTTATTGTCTACCTACCTTAAAATGGTGCCTGGTAAAAAAAGTAACAGCCAAAATTAGAGATGAAATAGAGCACAAATTTTCTAGGCGTTTGGTGTAATGAAAATATGGTAATTAAAACAGTGGTATAATGAATATTCGGAAAAATTTAATGTTGTTTCGACTAAGTGTAACTTCGGTTAAAAGTTTTTCGACCAAATGAAACGTCGGAGTAACGATAAAAATCGAATTGATATAGGTCAACTGATACAGTGACAAACGTGACTTAGATGTAGTAAAAAAAACGAAACGAGAATAGTTGAAAAGTTTTACGTGAAATGAAATTCGGTCAAATAATTTTCGAACTTATTGTAGGTAACCCTGTGTCTCAAAAGTAAGATCATTTCTACTGTAAATATAACATTGATTACATTAACATCTACGTAGTATACGCACAGTTCCAGAACCAAATTAGAAATTGACCATTGTTACTACATTCTAAAAATAAACTCTTCATAAGAGGCGGAATGAGGCACGCAGCGAACTCATTATAAATTCCGCCTGCGTACCCACTAGGTAGCAAGCCTCGGGAAAGTCAAAAAAGTTCGAGAGCCAATAAGCATTCCCGAGACAAGTTCTAGTCGTCCTTATTATGGAAATGAAGCTATTATAATAATCTGGATATTAGCATTATAAAGTAATCGCGCCAAGGAGGTTTCGAGAATCAAAATTAAAAGTAATTTATTCAAATTAGGCTGATATCAGCACTTTTTGAACGAACTATGTACTTATTTAATTAAAACTCCACTAACTTATACCTACTGAAATAACAGACCATTACTTTACAGTGAGCAAGCGTGGTCAACAGTCTTCACTATAAAACCCTGCTTTATGTAAACCTCTTACGTCCTCAAATCTGATTTCGATTACGCTGTAGATTACGCACTCAGTGGCCAACGGCATATTTTCGCAGTAAACATAGCGCGTAATGGAAATCTTCTCGACGGCACATTCCCTCTCAATTACAGAAAATGGATGGACTCCGATAGTGAGGGAAGTTTCCGTTTTATTGACACGAAATGGACTTCAGGGAAAATTGGGAGAAGGGAAGATTTACCGTACATATTTAATGTTCGTATTGGTTGTGGTATAGTTATTTGTTAGTCTGGTTGTAAAAACACTTAAGATTTGCACTGGTTTGTATAGTAGTGATAACTATAGAGACCGTTTTATCTGTAACTAGCTTTTGCCCACAAGATCCGCTGGCGTGGAAGTCAACTGTCCTATATTAGGAATGGGATCAGTAATTTATGAGATTACCTGTAGTTACAAAGAAACAAATATTTCAACCTCTTTATGGTATTAGATTTATATAATTATGCATATTTTAACTTATAATTATAAATTATTAGTTATTGGAAAAAAAAAATTGTTCCATTATGTCTAACGATATATGTTTATAATATATAGATTATCTTGATTTAAACCATATTTCTTTACTTAATTTTTATCATAAAATCAGATAGTCTGAACGAATAGTGACTAAATGAAGTGTAGGTATAAGTTACTATTTTGATAAACCTATTTGAAAGACATTTATTTACCTTTACAAAAGTATTCAGTTATAAGAAAAAACACGTTAAACGGAAATGCATAATATTTGACGTAAAAATAAGCCAGTGTTGGCTATCTAATATCTTTTTTAAGTTATTTTACTTTTATAAGATAAATGCCATTTAAGATAGAGTGGTGATAAGCGACATTATTTATTTAACGAAGTTGTATTGTTTTTCCCCTTTCGGAATCTACCTACGTCTTGCCACTATCTCTTAAATCCAACGGTAGGATATAAGTTATAAAGCCATCAATAAATTCATAGTTTTATCTAGTAAGTAGAGGATTAGTGAATTGTCCATCCGGTTTCTGCTTTTTATGAGCATCATATTGTGTTTTTTCCTCATTTCATTGGTCGAACACGTTCAACCAAGACAAGCACTATTCTACGTGTAATTTATTTCATCACCACTGTTCTCAAAAAATGTGTAGTATAAGATAGTAAATTAAGATGGGAACAAATTATACTGTTATAATAGCTATATATAAATCACCGTCATTTAAAAACTTGATAACGTTTTAATATCACTTAATGATCTACTTGATAAATTATCTAATTTTAGGAATAATATTATAACGGGTGATATCAACATAAATATATTAAATTCTGATGCTAACTCTTAAGCTTATGTCGACATTGCGTCTTTCTACGGTTTACTACCAGCAATCTATTCACCGACTAGGGGTAATAATTGGATTGATCATGTTATAGTTAAGACGAATTAAAATGATTTTACCTTCAATTTGAAAACTAAGATGTCTGATCATGAAGATATAGTGATTTGTCTCAATAGCAAAAGTCCCGGAAAGGCAAAAAATGCTAACACGGTTAAGACAATTAATTGGGAGGGAGCTGTGTTGGACTGCTCAGAGATAGATTTTGGTCAAATACATAATGAAGTTGATCCATGTTTAGCTACTAGTATGTTTGGACATATTATGGCTGAATTGGTACACAAACATATTGTGATCTTAAAGATTCCCCGAAATAAAACTCTCCTAAAGGCACGGGTCACTGCTGGCCTTTTACGGTGTATAAGAAATAGGGACTTGATGCACATAAGAACTAAAAAGAAACCAAATAATGTAAACTTTTATACAACATATTAGCGCTACAGAAACTTCTGTAATAATTTACTGAAAAAACTGAAACGTCAGTATGAAAAAGATCAAATGCAAATAGTTAAAGATAATTATAAAAAGTTATAGAATTATTACTTAAACAGGAAACGGGATATTTACCATGTTTACTATTTGACACACTTTTTTTTTTCTTTTTTTTTACATGTTTTCATGTTTATGTTTTCTATTTTTGTTTTTATTTGTTTGTTTTTATGTTTTTTATTTTTTTTAGTTATAGAATTCTATAAAAACCATAACAATATTATTGTATTGTATTGTATAACGGGCTGGTCTCCGCAACTCCACCTCCAAAGCGCGTATTTGGAGTGCGTATTTTCTTTACTATAATAATAGTAAAGAAACTATCTCTTCTCAAGACTTGTTATCTGCTAACTCCTCCCCGCAGTTCTATCAACACTGCAAATTAATTTTTTGCTAGTATTGGTAGTCTACTAGCACAAATTATACCTCCTACCTCACCTTTTCAAAATGTTGAACATAAAGAAAGTTCACCCTGTAACTTTTTTGTCCTACTAAATGAGGATTGTGCGGAAGTTAAAAAAATCATACTTAACCTAAAACACGAATGTCGAGCGGGTTGGGACGTTTCATCTAGGTTTCTGCAAAAAGTAGACCTGTAGACCTCGTTGCTCCTGTGCTTACCGATCTCATATATCGCTGTCTAGAGCCTGGTGTTTTCCTCAATGCACTTAAAAAATCTATACTTATTCCTATACACAAGGCAGGGGATACCGACTGTGTCAGTTACTACAGACCTATCTCAATCTTTACATCATTGTCAAAAGTATTTGAACGTGTTATAAGTTATAGGCTTATAAATTATCTAGAATCGAATGAACTACTTTCCTCATCACAATTTTTTTCAGAGCAGTGAAATCTACTGATCAGGCTGTTCATAATTTCACCACCTTTTTAGTTAGGAAAATGGATGCAAATAACAAATGTATTACAATCTTCCTTGACCTTGCTAAGGCGTTTGACACAGTCTGTATCTCCAACTTGCTAAACCAGCTAAACAGCTTGGGAATTCGCGGGAAACAGCGTGATCTTTCCGCTGATTATTTAGAGTTCGGCAAGGGAGTATTCTTGGACCCACCTTATTTTTATGTTCTGTCAGCTTCAAATCCAAGACTGTAATATTATCTCATATGCACAGCAGTTGATACTACTTTCACATTTATAGGTGACATTAGGGAAGAGGTTTATGCTAAGACTCAGGCTGGGTTTAACACTATCTGCCACTGGCTGGCTGCAAATTCACTAACATTGAATACGGACAAGACCAAATTCATGCAATTTTCCGTTCGTAACCCAGCAGTGACTTCACGAAACGTATCCCAAATATAAATTGCTCACCAATGTTCGGTTCCTCTCGTATTACAGTGTAGTAATTGTCTGCAAATCAAAATCTGTAAAATCCATACTTTACTTAGGTGTTACTTTTGACAATAGGCTTTAATTTGGAGAACACATTCATTACGTCGCCCAGAAAGTGCGTAAACTTACGTACATCTTTAGATAGGTCAGACACATAGCAGATAGGAAGACACTGATCATGGTTTACAAGTCCTTGATTCAATCTATTATGACCTACTGTATTACAACATGGAGTGTCACGGACAAAACAAAATTGTTGGAGCTAGAGCGAGCTCAAAGGCTGATTTTAAAGGTTTTTTTTTTGTGTTTCTTTATACCTCGACTCTTTTCTCCCCTAAATTATATCAAAAAACTGGTGTACTAACTGTTAGACAACTGTACATTCTTTTGAGCGTCCTTCGACAACATAGAGATATATCGGCATTTAATCACGAAATTACCAACACAAGAAGGCACTATGCCGTTTGCAAAATCTCAAAAACTACGACGTGCGACGATAAGCTCGCGTGGGGCCACCCAAATCCCGCAGCGCCGGGGCCGTGACAAAAACAATGCTTGCTACATGTTGCATGCCTGCTTGCTTGCTTGTTTCCACGCTGCATGCTTGCTTGCCTGCTTGCATGCTGCATGCTTGCTTGCATGCAAAATAGTAAAATGTTAACCAGTTGCTACGACTACAACGCACATCAACTATGTAATTAACAGCAAATGTAATTTATGGACACAATTTTTTTTATTGTCTACCTACCTTAAAATGGTGCCTGGTAAAAAAAGTAACAGCCAAAATTAGAGATGAAATAGAGCACAAATTTTCTAGGCGTTTGGTGTAATGAAAATATGGTAATTAAAACAGTGGTATAATGAATATTCGGAAAAATTTAATGTTGTTTCGACTAAGTGTAACTTCGGTTAAAAGTTTTTCGACCAAATGAAACGTCGGAGTAACGATAAAAATCGAATTGATATAGGTCAACTGATACAGTGACAAACGTGACTTAGATGTAGTAAAAAAAACGAAACGAGAATAGTTGAAAAGTTTTACGTGAAATGAAATTCGGTCAAATAATTTTCGAACTTATTGTAGGTAACCCTGTGTCTCAAAAGTAAGATCATTTCTACTGTAAATATAACATTGATTACATTAACATCTACGTAGTATACGCACAGTTCCAGAACCAAATTAGAAATTGACCATTGTTACTACATTCTAAAAATAAACTCTTCATAAGAGGCGGAATGAGGCACGCAGCGAACTCATTATAAATTCCGCCTGCGTACCCACTAGGTAGCAAGCCTCGGGAAAGTCAAAAAAGTTCGAGAGCCAATAAGCATTCCCGAGACAAGTTCTAGTCGTCCTTATTATGGAAATGAAGCTATTATAATAATCTGGATATTAGCATTATAAAGTAATCGCGCCAAGGAGGTTTCCTTACAAGAAAATTTGGAAAAGAAGGCCATCTCAAGGCCACATAAGTGAAGTGTGTCGACATAATATATTTCACCACGTAAGAACTACCACACAAACTACTCCGACTTATACTAATTCTTACATCGCGATATCGGAATAAATTATATCGACGTTATTAAGATACAAATTATATAAAAAAACCGACCACAACCGTCAAGCAGTTGCCTAGCAGACACAACACCCATCTGATCGGAGCATCCTCAAATTTCTCACCCTGTTTCTCTCACCTAGAAAGCTTGTAAAATGCCATATGGAAATGTGCGGTTCATCACGATCGTTCAGCCTCCACAAATCCATTAGTTTGCCCACGACTATTAAATCAGTAAAACCCTAAAGGTTAGGAAACTAAGAATTCCTTCACAAGAATTTCCTACCTAATATATTAAGCCTATAACCTAGCCCTTTGTTCGATTTTCGTATCACCTTAGACTGCACATTTGTCTCGAAAGCTAGGCCATTAAACATGGTTCATTAAACAGATAAAACTTTTAGAAGAACATCTATTGGGATTCAAGCATTTACGATATGCCCGACGTATTTGGGGTATAACCAATGACATTTTGGGATAGAAGTGTTCTTGAGTGGAGGCCAGGAATTGTCTAAGTGAAGCACGCACTAGCAGTGTAGCTGGTTGCAGCTGGATCTTTGCGGTTGAGAATCGAGTAAAATGGTTTGGCTCATAGGAGAGGCTCATGTCCAGCAGTGAATTGGCAGCAGAATCTCTAACTAAGAAAAAGTGTGTTTGGATGAACAGTCAACGCACCATTTTGTTCAAAACAACGCCAGTCGTGTGACATTATAACGCTAATCATTAGAACGCACAAACGTACATCCTCGTGAATAATGGTGGTGCACGAGGTCCCTTATTCTGTTTTGAGAATTATGAAAATTACGAAAAAACGCTACAAATATTGTCCGATCACCATTTCACCAACTATCAAGTACGACGTGAATAACGTAAACCTTCTGAACCATTTTTCAGGGGTTTTCTCTCTCGCATGCCAATAAGTAATTGAGTTACATCTCGGATTCAGAGAAGAATGTTCGAAATCGAAATTTTTTTATGAAGAAATTGATGCGTTTATTATATCTGTAAATTTCAATGGTACATTGTGTTTATCGTGTATTGAAAAACGTCTTTGATAACTTGGTCAATGCAGTTCTTGCCTCAATTCCGTCTCGACATCAATGACGAAATTTGTCCACTTGTATCAAAATGTACTACTATGTTAAAACTCGAAAATAAAATTCATTTCTCTGACAGATTTAATTTTAAGGTCAAACGATCTACCGTTATGTATAAGCGGGACACTGAATAAAATTCTAACAGTTACTCAACAAGTACTAGATGTAGTTAGTCTAATAAAGAATACTGTCATAAAATAAAACTAGTCTAGTCTACTAAAGGAGACAAAGCTTTTCAATTGGTTTCCTTTTAGATACCTGAAGACTGGAACCATTCGTTCCTTTGAGAAATCAAAACTCAACGCCAATGTAAACGGAAGAAAGGGAGTAAAATAAAATAAAAAGTCACTTTATCTTTCAATTTGAAAGGCTTTGTCTTTTAATAGAATACTCAATCAATTAACATGGAACATCGCCCAAAAGTTTCACTAGGTATTTTGTTGAAGAGAAATCATTCAACAAATTGGTCTTCTTTTGTTTTTAGTAACAACTTGGCTTCGTTATAAAGTTTTTGGCTACCAAGGTCTTGGCAAAAAAGTCTTTGTCTCTTTTTGTTTTATAGGTCTTAAGATTGACGTGTATTAGAACAAAGTGAGCAAATTAAGGCCGACCGTTGACTTGATGAAAGCTACGGGAATCCGTTGTATGCGTGAAGCACAGGACTGTCACAGGGTCGGTTTATGTCCAGTAATGGACGTCTTTCGGCTGATATGACGAGCAAAATTAACTGCAGAAATATAAAATTAAATATGTCATCGTCAACTCATGGTCCAAAGTATCTCTCAAAGTAGTAAATGAGTCTGAAATTGTTTTTTTGAAATTGGATATGAATTCAGGTTACCATAGTAGTTTGTGGGTTGCCTGTTTGCCAGCAGTTGGAACGCCATAGGCAGATTCTGCTGTATACGAAAATCTTGAAGGCCACACGTTAAGATGACACTGCAAATAGGGAGGCAAAGTTCAACATTAATAGATGCTTAACAGTTTAAAATAATAATATGATAATTAGGTGTAATGACGTAGATGATAAAGGGATTACAATTAAATACGTAGATCGTGTTTCAGAATCTAACATGGAAACACAACAATGTTATAAGATTGCTTTCGATCATGGTGACGTCAAATGACGTTATTATGTAAGGGAAATACCGAGAATTATAAAACAGTTCCGAGACTGACTGATCTAACGCAATTTATTTTGCAAGATCATTTTTACGGAACAAATTGTTATTATCTTTTATCGGAAAACATAGACTACAGCAGGAAGTTCTACTCCAAAGCTGTGTACGCACAATGTTATTCCCAAAATAGCAGATTTGGAGGGGGTTTGAAGTTGCGTTAGCAAAGTGGCAGTAAACAGATACCACCCAAAAATTTAATAGGTTCTTCTGTACAGGTTTCTATATAACAAACCAGTCGCAACAAAGAAAGCGGAGATCAATGAAATTCATTAGAGCAAACCTAATGACACAATATTGTTACATCATTTGATAGAAAATGTTGATGTAGCATTGACCTTTTATATTTTTGTTACATTTCATTTAATAATCATCTTCCTGCTCTTGTCCCATGTTAGTTGCGGTCGGAGCAACACTTTTTTCATGCGGTATTTGTGATTTTGTGTATTGAACTTCAAACATAGTTATCATGTCACGCGATTGGCATGTGATTTTCATGCGAATGTCATTAACGTTAGGAAGAACCTATTCAATTATTTCAAGATTATTGTTTACAATGTCTATCGGTCTGTGACGTAAATTAGCAGGTGTGATGACCTCTACTTAAACTTTATGACCAATTTCATCATACTGTAATCTGAAATCCGTCTGCCGATGTTGATTAGTTTTAATCCTTATAAGATTGTTATTTTGTAAACCGCACGTGAACCTTTGGCATCATATCTTTAATTGCTTTATATCTGTCGATTTTGCATAGTCATCTGCCAGTTTTTCCCTAACAACGTTGAGGCGGCTTCCCGGTACAGCTGAACACCAGAATTTTACACGGAGCGACTGCCTATCTGACCTCTACAACCCAGTAACTGGGTAATATCTTATTACTAATACTATACCCCTTGGTAAGAAGGTTATCAGACTTTCGGGCCACTGAATACCTGTAACGAATGACAAAGACCTACTACCAAATGACGAATATGAATGCGAGGTATAATATGATTATTCATATTCAGTTCTAATAATAAAAGCAGCCAATCTTTTTTATTGTCTTGCCTATTTATATTTCTGTTTATTATAATCACAACATTACCTACATGAAACATGCTCACAACCTTTGTAACTTGAGTCATTTTCAGATCCGGTTATTGTAATTTTATTGTTCAGTGACTATATCACTGTCTTTGTTTTATTATCCTTTATCTCGAGTTATAGACTTCGACATTCGGAACTACTTTTATTTTATTTCTTCAGTTTTTAAGATTCCTTTTTCCTTTTCATCCAATGTCCAGTAATGATGGTACAATCAGTTTATAATGCATACTGCTGGGTAGTACTAAGGCACAGGCCTTAGTGCAATACATCCACAGGGTTGTATTGTGAAAGGCGGCTGTGAGCCTGGACCTGGACCAGCACATCTTACTGTGGGCATAAAGCTGACTCAGGCTGACAATAAACACACCATCATCATTCGCCAGCCCTCATCTCAATTTAATTGGGACCGGTGCAGTTGTTTTCTTCTTCCATATTTCTCAATTAGCCGTTTTCTCAGAAATAACCCACTTTCTAGTCCATATATCGCTTAAGTCTTTGCATATTCTTATAGCCATCCACATTCCACATGCATACTCAAATTAATCATTCCTCACGACATTACATGCCCACATAAAATGACAATCGATTATCACACAACTTTTCATTAAATTATCGGCGCCATTTTCACACTTCCTTTTAGATATATTCCAATCGCGTTACACTGGACATTCCTAGGTCTGAGCATTAATGTTGTAGTGAGAAAATAAACAAAATTAGTCCTCTACCTGACCAGCTATACAGGATATGTAGCTCTACCTCTTGCCAACTGAAATGAGATTAAAACAATACTGCTTTAAGATGTAGGCCACTTGTTTTCATTACAAGCAAAATTAATGCCGTTATAAGCGCAGAAATGTATAAATTTATTTTAAGGGTACGGGCTAGTAAAAAAAATAAGCGCACTCTTTGATACTAGCGTCGAGAGTTGAAATGAAAACAGTGCAATAATATTGACACATTCATTTTTATTAAGTGTAGTTAAATGTAAGTGAAAGATGGCATTACTAAATAACTGAACAGAAGCTAAGCGGATAAACTTTCTCGAACAGTTCTTGGCATTGCCTGTCTAACAAATAAAATATCAAATGGCAAACATCCTGAATAGTTTACATTTTATTGATAACTTTTGTTTCGAAATTATTTTTGAAAGGTCAGACAAATTCACTTTATTTATGAAAAATTGATTTCGGTTTTATATCGTTGAAAGCTTTATGTCATGTCAATCTGTTTTGTCATAAATACAAAGCCTATTCAATTGTATTTAAACAATAGTAGCTAGAGAGCTTGTTTGCAAATTAATGATATAATTACTTTAGGGACTCATTTATCAACAATGCACTATAATAAAATGTTTGCCAACTATTTGGTCCGAATCGATCGGCATAACGTGTAGATATTGTGTTTTGTTTTACAATACAATTTAGTTAGTTAAAAGTTTAATTATGGGTACTGATGAAAGATTTACTACACAGATGTGGTTAATGTTATTATAACCAAGGTTCACTCCTGAACTAGTATTTAGTTATGGCTATGAACGTGGACGAACAGCTGTTAGTTCCTGACATCCTAATCGGCATTGTCAAGCTGAAACAAGTAGAAAACTTCCAAGTATTTGGGCAGCATAATTACCAGTAAAGGGGATCTCGACGCAGAGGTTAATCAGAGAATATGTGCTGCAGCAGCAGCTTTTGGCAAATTGTTGTCCAAAGTTTTTAGTTCGCACGATCTGAAGCTGTCTACCAAGATCTCTGTGTACATGGCAATAGTTCTTCCCAATCTTCTGTACTCGTCAGAAACGTGGTGTCTCTATCGTAGACATATACGGACCTTGGACAAATTCCATCTTAAGTGCCTCCGAAACATCATGAACAACAGATGGTCGGACCGTATTAGAAATACGAACGTCTTAAGACAAGCCAACGTACTTGGCATAGAGGCCTACTTGATGAGACGTCAGCTAAGGTGGTGCGGGCATGTCTCTAGAATGCACGAAGAGAGACTGGCGAAGCGATCTTCTATTCTGAACTCCAGGAAGGAAAACGGAAACGTGGTGGTCAGTTTTTACGTTACAAGGATGTTCAGAATAGACACTTCAAAAGATTTATTTATTTAACTTACAACTATCATTACAGGTAATCTTAAACCTAATTCGATAGTGTGGCTATCACTCTTATTCCTAACACAGGTCCATCAGCTATCTAAGTACTTATAAAATAGTAAACTACGTTTAACAAAACTTTTGCGAATTCACTCAAAGTGCACGAAAAAATGTCGATTCACTCGTGAACCTCGTTCACTACGCGGATCGTTCTGGTGAGAGGGGTTTTAGCCAGGAGATTGGTTCTGGCTACCGGCACGGCTAGCAGCGGTAGGCGCCGCCGCCTCCACACGTATTGATCCGGCACGCACAGTTTCAGCTGTCGCAGCACACCCGGGTTATGAGCTGCACCACGCAATAGTTTTACTACATAAGCGGCGAGAATAAATTCCCGGCGCACCCTGAGCTCATTATACCCCACCATACCCAGTACAAACAGTGTAGGGTACATTAATGTATAAAATGGATATTCCCCATATAGTTTAAAATACAAATGTCTTGTGAATTTATTTTGGACTCTCTCCAACATTACACTGTATTTTGTTTCGTGTGGAGCCCAAATAACTGCACTGTGTTCAAGATGGCTCCTGACTAGAGCGTCATATAACACCTTGAGTGTGGTAATATTGGTAAACCCCTGTGATTGCCTCAGTACAAAACCTAGGTTTCTGTACGCCTTTTTGCATATCTTTATGATATGTTCCCGAAAAGTGAGGTCTGATGTGAGAATCACCCCAAGATCCCGAACCTGTGAAACCCGTTCCCTTGGTGCTGCATCCACTTTGTACTCGTAGCATAGTGGGGTCCGCGCCCGAGTGAAAGTTATTACTGAGCATTTGTGCACATTGAAGCAGAGTTTATTCCTCTGGCTCCACTCTACTACTCTGTTTATGTCCTCTTGCACATGTTCACATTCCGACTTAGCCTTCACCTCAAGATGCGAAATTGACCTCTTAATGTGGGAAAAGCAGGCACAAAATCGGCCTGAGTGGAGACGTCGTGTGCATTGGAGGTCAACGCCTTCGAAGAGAGAAGAAGGTCGCAGCTAAATTTAAAGCGTGATAACCTTAAAACTGGGCCATCTGAAGCTATACCCTACAATTTCGTCAATGGTGTTCTGACATGTCCGCTTTGTGCTCGGAGTTTTTCGGCCAAAGTTGAGTATGCTAGCCACTTGAGAGCACATGATAGAGCAGCATACCAAAGCTCTCGACAACCTCCCTAGAAAGCCGTCGAATGCAGTCGCTGTGGCCGAAATCGGCTAGATGGCATCATCATCATCAGTATTTCGCACAAAAAAATATCTTTAACAATTTCGACTACCTTTTGGCGATCTTACAAGGACCTTAATGGCACCTCAATTACAGGAGCCGTCGAACTGGCAGTTGTTCACACAATAGACAGCATTGCAACAGACATTCTATTCATAGCGCTCATGGTTCTGAAGCACAATGCGATACAATTACAGAGGTTACTACGTCACTTGTCTTCTGTTGACGTCATCAACCTGAATTGTGGGTGACGGTACACTGGGCCCGTTAGTTTAGTGTCTCATAAGTTATTGTTGTGTTTTGTTGTTGTTGCTGTATGTCTATTCTGTTAGGATACAATGATTTAGATAGAGAGAAAATAAAGGTACAATTCCTTAGGCTACCTTTCCGCCTTATTATCGTTTGAAGTAGCTCGCAGAACTGACCCTTTAAATGGCTTTAAGATATCTATGGAGACTGCTGCACCGACGACAAATAAATTTGGATGAAAGTAGGTGGATGACAAAGAAGTGCAGTTACCATAATAATGTTATGTAGGTACAGAGGGGTTACTATGACGTCTTAAAGCAGCAGTAATTCCAGTGTGGGAAAGAGACAGAGCTATACAGGTCGTCTAGCGCCATCTCTTTCCCACACTGGAATTACTTTTGCTTTAAGACGTCATGGTAGGCCTACAGAAGCAGCAAACAGAGCAGCGTTGGACGCCCTCCTTTTAGGTGAACCTACGACTTTAAAAAAAGGTGCCTGGGACAGACAAACGCGGAAGGCGGAGTGTGCATGGTGTTGTGGCATAGCGTGAGAGAGGCGTATACCCATCAGTGGACTGCAATAGGCTGAGTTGATTGATTGATTAACATTCAACAATGCTCCACTACAATCGCACTACTTAACAGCGAAACTAAACCAGAGAACAGTACACTGTATATTTAATGGTACGATGTCATGTGAACGAGCTTTCAGTTATCTCTACGATAAAGAACATGGATGGGTTTTAGTCAGTACAAGTCTGACACTCCCTTCCACTCCGCCCAGAGTGGGGGGGTCATTTGAAGATTTCCCAAAAAAAAAGTTATCTCTACGATCACGTGTGTGTTCGCCATTAGGTAGCTCCAGCCATAAACCAGAGAACCTTTCCGATCCGACACATATCATGAACATGTCTCCTAGTCTAACAAACTGCACAAAATGTGCAAATTGAACGATGAATTCTCCTATGAATTATCGAACTATTTTCCAGACCGTCGGCGCAATTATGGATGCATTAAGGCAAAGTGGTTAGCATTCCAACTCCGAACACCTCATATTTACGAGTGCTAACTGTTAAGTCAATATTATTAAGCCCCGAATCATTCTCAACCTTAACCAAAGTCGAGCATCCCAGTCATTTCGTGCTCAAATTTGAGCAATAATTTCTTAAATCGTTTCTCCCAAATTGTTTTAAGTAGTTTTAATTTGTGTATTTGCTCAATGTTGTTTTATTATTTGATTTGAGTCAGAGGGTTTGTTTTGTTTCAAAGGAAAAGATTTTAATGTTTGTTAAAGCTTTGATGTAGCAATGTTCTGTTGTTTCAATATCTTTACGGTGTTTCCTTGTTGCTTGAAATTAATTAAATTGTTCAAAGCAGTGAAGGCTTCAAATTATATTGATGTCGCATTTAATATTGAAAATAAAACGGAATTGTTGGAACGTATTTTTAGAATTCTGTTTTTGTCTTTTTAATGTCACAGTGGCGTTTGCTTTCAAAAGTCGTTTGTAGGTCAGAGATCCTGCATCACGCCAAATATTTAATTTATTCAGATAAATTTGCACCATGTCTTAATGTTTGTGCTTTACATGTGATTTTTACGTCTTCCAACGCCACGTGCGTTTTATCTGTGTTTATTTACTTTCTAGATATTCTCTGAAATATGCTCGTTTACTCTAAATTCATACTGAACGTGTTATGTCTTTTCATAAAAATAAAAGTATGATACAGACACGTACCTTTATTAACGCTGTGAAAAAGGACTTATAAGTATACCTTTACTTATGTTCTTCTGAAACAAAGTTTCTTTTTATATTTTCTGGTTATATTTTACGAATTTTCACGCGTTTGCACACGCTTACAGTCAATTTGAGGCTGTCACTACACTGTTTATTTTGTGGTGAACTTCCCCTTCGGAGCCATTAAGGGTAGTACTGTTTTGTTAAGTTATTTTATTGGAGTGAGGCTTTCTCTTTCATCAGTACATACAACACATCATATTCACACATGATCGTTTTCTTTTTAACGTGTCGAAGGCAATCTAAATTGAGTCGGCCAAAAACTGGACAACGAGGTGTGCATCAGTGCCTGTAATGAGCAAAACACAGGCAGGTGAGGATAAGAATAAGTAAATACTGCCTACGTTTTAAATTTTGCTTTTTCTGCAAATAATTACAGCTAAATGTCTTGTCATACAAATTCTTAATCGAAAAATCATCGTTAAAGTACCTATAACAAGTAAAAACGTTGTGTAAGCGACCAAAGTCCAATAGATATTACAAAACATTGTATGTAATTAATCAGTGAGGGATATAAAAAATCTTGTACATTACAGGAAATACAACACATTAGCGATATGATCGTCATTTTTATTGCTTGAAACTCGATGACAAAGAAACTTAGGAATGTTCCCCGATTACTATACAGTGTAATCTGTTTGAAATTTGGAATTTGATAAGTGAAGGAAAATTGAACTAACCAATTACAAAAATTACATACATGTTTTGCAACTACCGAAAACCAATTCGTATTAGATTTTTATCAGTTGTGAGTATCGAACTTAATACCTATTGAAGTTATATAATTTTTAAACTGATTGTATTTTTATGTAAGCAAGTAAACGTGACAATGTTATGTGTGGCCTTTATTTTAGGTATTTAACATCTGTTTAGCCTCTGACTCTTGACTCCACAATCAACTTACATGATACCTCCTATCAGAAAAATAATAGATTCTGCAGAGAGATTATATAAGAGAGTGTCCATGGAGTTTCTTGCCCATTCTTCTCCATAGAGATCTATACTTTGGAATGGCCAACCACAGTACTTTCACAAGTTATTATGCCTTTTGACTGTGACTGTAGATTCGCTTTCTTTTTGTTTTTTTTTTTTAATTCAAAAGTGCCTGTAATGGTCTAATTGAAATAAACGCTTTGAGTTTGAGCTAATATCAAAACTCATATTATGATTACTGTCACTGTCAAAATAACCTATTTAAAAACAAAATTGAATTTTGATTCTTTTTACTCGATGTTTTTATGAAAGGAAAAAATAATTTTCATTTCATTTTTAAATACAAATTGTGATTTGTATAGACACAAAAAACATGTATAATGGTTTCTAAGAGTATCGTAGCAGCATGAATGAGATTCATAATCTTATAAGCATGGAACAGGAACATTCCTACTTACACACGTGAGACACACTATCAATGTGCCAAAATTGTACTAATATATATGTTATAAGCGAGCCCAAAGCCATAGCCATTCATGAAAGTTTACAACTTGATACACGAAGCTATATTAAGGTACTGTTAGTCATACTTATCTCTTTTGTCATAGAATAAACAAATTATTTTCCTCTTCCTTCAATATGAGTCCAAAATTAAAATTTTACTACTTCAAAAACAACAAGAATATGACTAATAAAGATAATTATTTGATTAATAATAATGGTTACCTAAAACGAAGTTATGTATTCTTTTATTGTAAGAATAATCAACAAATCCATTAACTTGATAATTTCGTACCTGAGCTGATAAATTGTAGAATTATTTTAATTGTCATTGTGATTATGTAAAAAATACAGCATATTTTGCGTACTTGCGTAGGTAATAAGATCATAATAATTTGATTTTATAAACAAAATGTCAAAAATAATATTTTACAACTTGCTCAGGTCATGGGGCCCGAGTGCGCGTCTCCTTTTTAAGGAAATATTTTACGACTGGTCGACACTTCGCATGTCCAGAGGGCTGGCTCTTTTTTTGGCCAACTTGGCAATGCTGCCAGTCTTCTGGGCACGTTTCCGGATGACAGCGATGCTGCGGAGGAGTACTTTGCCGCCTAAATATCGTATTGTCGTCGTTGTATATATGTAGGTACTTACTTGTAGTCTTCTTTTTAGAATTATTATAGTTGATTACTGATTACTGAACATTGACATGTATTAATAGAATTGTTGTAATAATAAAGATATTGATAATGTTGTTTAACAACAACATTTGGCCAGGATTTGGTCACATGCCTCGTCCATTTCATTTTAATAAATCTTGTAAGAGCGACATACCTAGATTGCAAGTACCATAGCATTGGGTTTTCCCAAATGGTTTATCTCAGGAGCGTCCTGAAATGGACTGCAAGTCCGCGATTTATGCCCCCTATAACGGGATTTACATAATTGGTTAAATGGCGTTCCAGATATTCTACGATTTTCAAATCTTTCACTAAAGAGCTCTTAATATTTTCTACTAGCCCCCTTAGCTTCACTTTACGCTTGCGCCAAATACCGGCCATAGCATTCCTTTGTCGCAAAGAATTTGTTTGTAAACGCTACCTTCACGGCTCATCAGCTTTAACAACAGCGTGAGAATTTTCTTTATCTTTCATGTCGGTAACGTTAAGTGCCATTTTGTTTCTTTTCACACGCTGATGTGAGCATAACTTTGTAAAAAGTCAAATACGTGCTATACAAAGTAGAATGCGAAACTGTCAATACAATTTTTCTATTTGAAACGTTAAAATACCATACTTAACTTATCTTCAACAATATTCAAAGTAATACGCCAACTGTTAACTTGTTAAATAATCATCTGCCTAGCCTTTTCCCAACTAAGTATGTTAGGTCAGCTTCCAGTCTATCCGGATGCGGCTGAGTATGGAGCGACTGCGTAACTGACCTCCACAACCCAATTACCTCAAGTATTGGGTAATACGATACCCCTTCGTAGGCCTGGTTGTCAGACTTTCGGGCCTCTGACTACCTTGTAATGACTATCCAGGATCTACAAAATATGATGGCAGGGTGGATGGTCGCCCTTCTACGGACTGACCTTGGCAAGCGCTGCTTAACCTTGAAGATCACTTCGTGCGGCCGTTATTATTAAGCCATGAGTTCTTCTGTCAACAGTTGCTTAAGTTTTAGTGACAGTCATTAATATTCAAAAAACCTTTTTATTCGGCAGCACTTCATATTTGCAATGACCACATGAAAAGTGGAGTATTAACTATAAAATTCACGATACATTTTTAGTATTTTATTACGTGGAAAGCTTCCCGGAAGCGTTTCTGAATACGTCTGATTGTAATTTCGCGGGCGTTTGGCCTAACGAATTGTTTTTCCATTTTCGCTGGCTCTTTTTTCGTCCAGAAAATGGACAAATGCACAAACAGTGTGGAATGCCAGCAATAGGGAAAGGGACCGCTTCCTGGGACAAATATCGCTTTTGAATGTCCGGGGTTCGGAACTTCGAGCAAGGAATACTAATCCCGTGGAGTGATTTAGTGTGGTACGGATGTGAATGTGTGTTGTTTAAAAGACGGATTCTTGTTTTGTTTTGCGAAGACATTGTGCAGAATCAATATTATTTCTTGTACACATAAATACAGACATTGTTAAAGTAATAACAGTAAAGATAATTTCGTATTTAGTAAAGAACGAAGGTATGCCTAGGCTCAGTTTAAGAAAAGTGTTTAAAAATGTTTCCATTGCCATAATTTTGGGAAAGTAAAAGAAAACGCAGTAGGAGACCCCACAGAGCACGGAGAAATCTCAGCAAGAGGCGTCATTGTCAACTATTTTCACCCTCAACAACATGTCATCACTGTTTACACGCACAAGGACACAACTATATAATTATATCATCTAGCTTTTTGTATGTTGGGTTCGGCTACCCCCTACCTAAACAGACAGCTTCGAAGACGGTCTGTCACAGAAGTTATGCGCTCGTTGAACGTTCCACGCCATGAATTATATTAGTACTGCTGTCTCTAGACACAGTGACGGCACAGTGATTTCATCCTCTGAGGTAAAATAATCATCACAACCCTTTATCCTGCAATGCTATCACGGCCTTTGTCCTGCAATTTATCAATTATAATAATAATAACAGCATGTTAATGTCCCACTGCTGGGCAAAGGCCTTTTTCTCAGCAGAGAAGGCACGAGCATTGATCACCACACGTGCTCAAGATGGGTTGCCGATTTCAGGCTTATATTAAATAAGTAGTCCAGGCTTCCTCACGATGTTTTACTTCATCGATGTCTGTGATGTCCATGATAAACTTAGAAATAATATATGAAATGAAAAAGTCACATTAGTACTTGCCCAGATTTGAACCCACAACTTCATGAATCAGAGGCGAGGCCTCTGGGCCAACACGACATGTAATAAATTGCAGGTAAATAATTAACAAGGATGTTGTTCTTATATCTTAAGCTTATATTTTAAAAATGATTGCCAATACTTAGGTGCGTTTGTTTTTGTACCTACAGATAAAAAGTGGAACGCGGAAACCGAACAAAGTCCAACGCATTGCATTTTATCATTATCTTTGATTTTAGATCTGAAGATATTTTTTATTGCTAAGTGAACCAGTTGGTATTTTTTAAGCTATGCAAATCGTGCGCAGGATACGGGATAAAAATTTGCTCGTGTCAATTGACTGAGTTGCATGGAGGTGTTCAAACTTGGCGTGAAAATTCTATATCGCTTATTTACCAGCCAGTGGTCATAAATTGTCTATGTAGATTAGGTACCACACGGCATTTAATTCATGTATATAACTATATATAGTCAAAATCAACAGTGAAGTAGTCGAGGTAAGCAAATGCATGTCAAATTCAGGAACTAAGCCAGTACATTCAAAGAAGTTATTTGGTGAGCAGGCAAAAATATTAATAATTCTACTAGTTGCCCATATTTACATTATACTGCGTACCAAATTGTTTTTTTATCGTCAAAATTTGACACACTTAGCCCACTCGGAAAAATGTTTGAATGGAGTTGTAATTTAGCCATATAATCAGCCAATAGTGCGCTTCCACTTCTCCGGGAAACATGCCTTCTGAGAGGAAGTGGGCTTTTATAATCTAAAAAAGTATTTATTTGTCTCGCATAGGACAAAACAGTAAAACAATTACTTTAAAAAATAAGACATAGATTACACAACATTGGTCCTGTAAGAGGCCAAAAAGTGTGTCAGCATGGTGCTGTAACATTCACAAAATGTCACAGCGCTGGTATTCACATGATATCACGTGTTCGATTTTTTCCTTCCAGGACATGAATTTTGCATGTTTTCCTTTACCGTTTTCGAAGTAATGGTGATGAATTAAACTGCATTTATCGCAAATAGATTGTTCGTCTGTACTTACCTAGATAGCAAGTTGTCTGTTTGTGCTGTAAGCTTGTTTGAGCACACGAGACTGTTAAGCAGCCCCGTCTCAAGTGGAAATAATTTCTTAGAACTAACAGGTTAGATATGATCCGACAAAGTTAGTGCTTGCATTGTTGTCTGGAAGTATATTACCTACATGGGAGAGATTGGCTTAATTCTGTTATGCAGTGAACAGACTTTAGTTAAGCTTTAACAAACTAGCATGCTGCGTACTTCACTATGAAGTAGCTACAGTGTAAAATAAATTCAACCTGATTATTTTCATCCTTCTTATATTGACTCTGGTAAGGGTCATAAATCTTTACGATTTAAAAAAAAAAGAAAGGTTAATACATAAAACACAAACTAAATAAAAAAAAATCATCTTACCAATACGTGCGGGGTGTCTATAGATAGATCTTTAAAAATTAGAGTCATGGAGGTTTTAAAATCATTTTTCTCAAAAACTTTCGTTTGAAAGATAGAGACTTCCAAAGTGGTAAAATGTGTCCCCCCGCCTTTAATTTCTAAAGTAAGAGGAGAAAAATTCTGAAAAAAATTAGGATTGTAGAATGTAAAAAAAACTTTCAACGAAAATAGGTTTGAATAATATTTGATGTTTGTTTGTTTTGTTCTTGAAATATGAGACTTTTTTATCAAACTGCAGCAGTAACTTTGTTTTTCATTAACATACTATTAAAAACAAATTTAGTTTTGCTGTTGAATGTATAACATATGATGAGCCTTCAAAATATTTTTATTATATTGGTTGGTGCTACGGGACCCTGTGTGCGTCTGAGTACGACTCGTACTTGGCCGGTTTTCCTTCTCAAATTTTGAGCCGATTAATTATTTTTGACATTAAAATTTTATGAAAGAGTATTTGTCTAGGTTTCTATCAATTTCTTTTATGTTAAACTTTTCAAATTTATCTAGTAGTCATAATCACGGCCGTAAAAATAGGGTAATTTTTGTCATTTAAAAAAAAAAAAAAAATTAAAAATGAAAAGAAATGATAGGGACGTGTCTACAGTAGACCCTGATGAAAAAGATTGCTCTAGACGCATTATTCGGGAATAAAAAAAGGAGAATACATTTGTATGGGGAATCGCAGCCCTGTTCCCGTTTAAGCTGCAACAACATATTTTTTTAGGTTAACTTATTTAATAAGGTTTATAATACGATATAAAACAAAATGCAATTTGGAGGTGCTAGGATTGGAACCCAGGACTTTCAGCATGCGAAGCAGACACTCTACCACTGAGTTACACCCCCTATTATGATGCAGAGGCAAATCCAGCACGGAGTGATCCAGGCGAGATCGGTAGACTTTACTTAGCTCTTGCTTTGACACAAACACTTTCCATTCCCTATGTCGTGTTAGTAGTGAGACAGTCTGTGCGACGATCGAACGGATACAGCTAAATTGAAGTACGTAATAAGTTGTTTATACAATCTTACTTTTGCTTACCTTAAGCCTTTCAAGGGGTCATTGTACTCATTATTATAAACAATTTTAATACAGGACAACCATGAAATTGTAAAAAATAGCTGCCCATACAATTCGACAAATACGAAGATTAGAGTAAACAAAAAGTAAGGTTGTATATTTAAATGTCCGCCTGAAAGAATAGTTATTTAGGTGAACATTTTTTTCGTACATTTATTTAAGAGCTATCTTAGTAATGTGCTGAACAAAGCGAGATTAAAATACACGCTATTATAATTTGTCATGGCAAAACACACTTCTATTGTTTGATTTTTTTTTGTTTAACCTGTATTGTACCACTGCTGGGCAAAGGCCTCCACCATAGCCTTCCACTCTTCTCTACGTGTAGTTTTCCTGTTCTCCGGTCCATCTCTCACAAACGCCTCTAAGTCGTTACGCCAGCATTTTCTAGGTAGGCCAAGAAAACGCTGGCGAAGAAATAAAATATTACCGTATAATGTAAAAAAATATGTATTTCCATTATAATCATCGTAATATAAGTCTTAGATAAATAGCTTTAAATACATTTTCAATCAATCAGTATATGATCGCACCATAGCTGATTAGATTAATTAAATGAACACTGTCTGGAGATAAGTTTCGTTTACCGTGATTATCTTGAATATGAGTGTGTTTAATCTACGACGTAATAGTACTTTGAAATAAAATATAATATGTTGGATAATGGTATATTTTATTCGATTCGATGATCAAGTAACCTAAGGAAATTACCTTTTTGTTGGCAGTTAATTTACTCTTAGAGATGATTGTATATATCGTGACAAAAACTTTCATCTGAAAAATAATACTTAATGCATGCGGTCTATATTCGCACATAATACGACGCACTCTCTATCGGTTTTGAAAACAAAAAAAGTGTTGCGATACCAATCCGCCATTAATCTAACTTTTTCAACATGATGCCTATTATAAATATAACACACAAAACAACGCATAAGTTTTTAACACCTATCAAAATGTGGGTTCACTGTTGGCCTATCTATACCAAATCCATTGGAGAAACAGTGGTGTGATGAGTACCCTTATCCATTGAAAGACGCTCAAAGGGACAAGCCCGTCACACTATTCCCAAACAAATGCAACTCCTGAAAGTCAGAATCAACAGTGGCGACCACCAGAAATGGGCCGAGACAATGAAGCTCGACGAAGTCTCAGAGAAACAGAAAAGAATAGCGGAAGAGTAGAAAAAAAGACGGTCAATTGAACTGCCTTTAGTAAACAGCCAGTTTTCATCATCACCGTATCAGTCGAAAGGCATTTGGTACAGATTCCCCCAAGGATTACCACAACTACAAGATCCAAGAACTAGGTCACAGATTTCAATGATTTTAAAAGAGTACACAAAGGGAGTGACCCGACTAAACTTATTGACGCAAGCAACAAAAGTGAACAGTTCAACACGATGACTAGTTGCGGCGTCCAAACCGATATTGGCAAATGATAAATTTATTTCGCTTTTATTTCAAGGCACTATCTCACTGGCTCAATCCAATTGCACGTCGATAGGATTCAACACTACCTTACACTGACTCGAAAGCACTACATATTCTATTTTATTTTTAGACAAAATATGATTCATCCTACATTACACAATACCATTTTCAACAAACAATACCTAAATCAGCAGCCAATATTCTAAAAATAGTAAAGCTGATTCAAGCCGTTATCAATCTTGGTGTAAAAGACTTTAGGTATCTAATCGAACTGATAACTCTTAAGCTGCTGATGATTCAGAAGTGATTCACAAAAGTATTCGTATTTCTTAGCATTTTTGTGTCACGATCTTCGATGATGTTCATGATAGGTTTGTAATTGTATCTACGTCACAATCATAATGGCTGAAATTGTAATAAGAGAATTCCGAATGTATTTAGGTGTAGCTTATCTCTTTCTTTTTACCATGAGAATCTTATTATAATTGGCGTTCATGATTATTTTCAGTGAGTTATAGAAATTAGCTGACCCACCTTTGTATAAATGTTTGAGATAGAATACGAATCGATAGAATTTTATAATTCTTTCATATTTTTATTTATTTGAGCAAAGTACACGGTCAGCTAATTGCTATCACTCACTGAACAAGCTAAAAAAAAAAAACCTGTAAGTATTAATGAAAAGTTAACTTTGGAAATGACTGCTTGACAACGGAGAAGGGCAACAGCTAGGCTTATACAAGGTGTAAACGGACCCTGCACGAAGCCGTCAACCAAGCGTTCTGTACATCAAACTAAGTAGGTAACTAAGCAAAAATTATTGCTTTTTTTGGGTGCATAATTATCACTTTTTACGGTAGAACTCAATGCGGCGCACTTAAACATTGTGCTGATGGATGCATTGAATAGTACGGGGGTTGTGGAGGTATTTAAAGTAAAGTTATAACATTAAACCAACACACACATTACTGACGAAATGTGGATGTACTATTAGATTCTGCCTAACCCTTCAGGGATTACAGGCGTAAAACATGTTTGTGTGTTAGAACATTTAACTTGTCGAAAGTTTGACCCCCAATATCTCCGTAACTAGAAGGTTCCAAGGCATGTTCTAGAATAAAAAAAAATATCGCAATGACGGGGAAAACAAATGCCTTTTGGCTTCGTTAAGGGTACTTTTATACCCATTAGATTAACATCGCAAAAATAGAGCAAACAAAGTGGTAATCGGTTTCACAGTTTTTCGTATTTCTACAACAACTTCACAGAGTTGACACTTCGGGAGAGTATTTCAATCCCATATATTTTATCCTTTTTTCCACCATTGTTACCGCAGGTACTTTATGATGTCACTTAAAGTACACTAAACACATAAACTGCCGTGGTTCTGCATCATAGCAATACTAATCATTAGCCAAAATATTCACTCCCTAAGTATTCGTTTGCTACTTCCTCTCCTCCCTCTCTTTCTACCTACAAAAATGAATGAACATCAGCACTCTAGTTAATAACTGGGCAATAACCATCGCTTACCTAAGTGCGGTTTTCAAAATTTTAGGCGGTTAGTGAAAAACAAAATAGTCAAACATTTCATTGGTCGCAAAAAAATAATAAATTTGTTTTTAAACCAGGCAGGTGTCGATTGATTAATCTCTGATTTAATCGATTAATTGTATCACGTTACTAGTAGCTGGTTAAATCCCAAGTATGAGGGAGTGGGCTGTAATCTAACACTCACGTTGTGTCACATATTTTATAAGAAAAAAAAGAGGTTTTCTCTGATCGTTTTGAGAGCAGTGGTGATAAATTAACTTACACGAAGTACGTACGGCTGCAATAAGCTTTCATCGAGTTCAGGTTCATTAACTATCTTGCTTTTCCTGACACCCATTTTCATTCTGCTTTTTGTAATCAGTGTTAGATTGACGGATTTGTATGAAATATTCTTGCACTGCAGATGAGGAGGAGATAGCAGAGCCATGTGTAATCATTCATTTTTCTGCTTTCAGTTCAGTTTTGATAGGACTTTATGCGTTTTGGAGTTAATAACAGGCTAACGTTCTTGATTTATTACATTTATGAATCCAGCTTTTTGACCATCATTTGTAAAATCTTTGTGAAACGGTAAGACAGAATAATTGAGTACTTTCCTCATAAATAGATAACAGTGGCAAATATTCATGATGTCGCTACACACACTAATTCAGTTATCAGCACAAAAATAAACGATAAATTAGCAAGATTAGCGGCTTATCTGTCGTCCAGCAATCTTTACAATTATTATCGATTTTCATATAAATGTATTCGTGAGGCATTACTCCCAATACTAGTGGTAAATACTCGAAGAGAGGCAGTCGCAATGGGTGCTCTAATTTATATATTTTTGCTTGGAATAGTTTCCACCGGAGTGTTTAGTCATAGGAGTGCGTTTGACTTGGATTTGTACGAGAGTGTGCTGGACTCGGAGAAGTGTCAGGAGCAGTTGTTGTTTTTGGCGAATGACACCTTGAGGAACTTATGTGAGTTTATTTCATTGTTTTTTTGTTTATGGCACCTTACCGGGTGGCTGTGGGTTTATTATTATTTGTATGTCAATTATTGTAAGGCAGCAAGCTTTTTTTAAACAAAAAATAAGCCTTCTTCCAGCAGAACAAAAACGTATTGCCTAAAATATAAGGCAATACGTTAGGGTAAACCAATAATAAATACATCGATTATTATTATTTCCTTTATTCATTTTATATACTTATTTTACATATTTTTATATTATTTATTTTTTATTACATTTTTATATATTATACATACATATATATATATACATATTATATTTTATACATTTTTATATATTTTTAATATTTCTTAAAAAAACCATATAAAAAACATTTAAAATATAAAAAATAGTGGTCCGCCGGTATTACTATTATGAGCCTGATGTGTCCCAATGCAGGGAAATCGCCATCTGCTTCTGGGCCTGATAGGCCCAGAAGGAGATGGCGTGACGAGCTGGATTCTTATCAAAAGGATTGGGCCCAAATAGCCAAAAACAAAAATAAAAAAAATGGAAAGAGGGAAGATACATCGATGTTTATTAAAATCCAATAAGTATTTCCTGCGATTTAAACTCGTTTCTTCTATATTATAAGTCTTTGAATTGTAAGGTAAGGAAAATTCATGGAAATTATCTTTCTTACGCAACTTTTGTTATTTAATCGTTAATAATATCCCTTTGATAATTAATGGTTCCAGCAACAGTTACCGGTTTGATACATAAATCTTATAACAATGGTATCGTTTCGTCTGCTGCATTAGTATCGCTTGGTTATATGTTTAGTTTTTACACTGCATAAGTCAAAAAATTCAAGCATTCCACATTTAAGGACTGTCCAAATCGAGGCGAATTGCGCTCGGGATATTTATTTATGAACGTCCAGAAACCAAAACACATTTTGTTCCTTGCTTCTAAGAGGGGTCCTTTCAAAAAACTATTAGTCGCGGAACAATATAAATTATGATTCACACTGATAGTGTTAAGCCCAAAATATGTATTATCAATGTTGTAATACATATATTTATTATTGCAACAGAATCAGGTGATTTTATAAGCTTAAGTATATTTTGCAAAAAATATACAACAACATTAAATCTCATAAGCATAACACAGGTGTCATTTAATAATTTATTACATTAATTGCAGTATTAGCTATAATGAATTTTTTATTACTTGTTTCCTTTAATAAAATATTACAATCATGAACTCATGATTTCATTGATTGATGATTTGAAACAATATAAGATAATAAAACAAATTGCTGGTATTTCCACATACTTAAATATCGAGTTTAAATAAGAGAACATTAAGTTGAGTTTAGAATGACTACGACTACTGAAAATTCATCAAAATTTGAAGTTGATGCAAGACCAAACTTAACAACTAACATATTAGTGTTTTAAAATATTTTTCCAAAAACACATTTTTGTTCACATCTTTGTTAGTTTAATTGGTTTAATTAATGCAGCCTATAAATGAGACCATTAATTCCACTCATAAGCAAAAACCATAGGATTATAGTTTAAGTAGTTAAACTGAATTTAATCTTTATTGAACACGTAACTTGTCACAATTCGCAGTACACCAACACATACTTAAAAAAAAAAACGTGAAAGCAAAAACGTGCTAATATGTTTTTCCGTTAATGATAGTAGTGATTAATTGGCCTTATCAACGATTAACTAGAGTGATTCATTTGTTTTAAGGAAGTCGTCTATGATTAGGATCTGCATGAAGTTATCACAAGTTGTTGAAAATTTTGGAAATCACGATGTTCCAACCTTTGAACGGTGATTAGTTTGATTAAAAGATAATTTGGGAAATATGCGAATATCTTTGTGCGTGATAGTGTATCGACCCGGAAACAATAACTGAAAAAATTACAAACAACTTAACAACTTTGACTAAAATCTCGATAAAATCAGCGATAAAAAAAAATCACAACAACATACGACCAGCAGTGAAATGTTCCCAAAGTTATTTTACTAACTATTTCTAAGAAAACCAAATACCGATGCGAGTGAGTTGTAGAATGAAACCTCAATATTATTATTTTTTAAATAAAATAAAACAATTATCTTCACAATACATGTCCCATAGTCTAAGGTACTTAACACTCAACGTAAACTAAGTAGTAATAACATAAAGGCTTGTACTAACTGCAGGTACTTAATCACTCAACTTAGTTGTACTGTAACATAGTTGGGCACTCTCAATCATGCGTGAACTGCTGATACTCGTGATAATGGCCTAACTTTACGAGTTAACTTACTAGTTCAGAAATGCACAACATTCGGCTTCCTGGAACATCAAAGTTTCATTAAGTCAGATGAATTAACTAAACAACCAATATTATCCTGAAAATCGCAGTTTTTTTTATGAAAATACCACGCGTTATTTCTACTTTTACTTCTTTTTGATAATTCAGCCAACAATGCCTATCCTTTTTTAACCTGCGCGTGTATTAGATAGCCTTACGCCGTTTGAGGTATCTCAGAATAATTCTCTTAACCAAAGAACCATTGTTTCAGTCATCGATGCCAGCGGCAAGCCTCCAAGTGGGTTCCTCCAAGGAAACTGGAACGATCTCGGCGACTACCACCAATGCCTCAGCATCAACAGAGTTGCCGACAACATGCAGTTCCAAGGCAAATATTGCACCATCAGGATTCCCTTGGACCAGAACCCTATCGAGACTGACCAAATCCCAACATTTCCACCGGACTGGACTTTCCCGTCGACTCTGCCTACTTTCCCGACGTTTGAACCGACATCGCCATCTGACGCTACAGAGAACCCTTCAGAGGGGAATACAGAGCCGGCAATCCATTGGACTCAAGTTACAAATTATCACGTGAACCCTAATGAAATGAAGACCCTTCAAAGGCTAAGTAGTCTGCAGCATTACGTGTTTGGAATTACTGGAATGGGAGAGCCTGTCGAATCGAGGTAAGATTAATTCAAACATCATGTTGATAATAAAGGCTTCAGAATAACTGCATTACTTACTATTTAATTCTGGATTAAGTAGATTATGATAAAAGCCTGATTATAATCAACAGGAAAAGAAGTTAAAGACATTTTCATAGGCTCTGAACTAAAATTCCTTACTTTTCTAAAATAAAATTGACTTATTAAACTGCGTTTTAAGTAATTTTGTTACAAATTTCATTTATATTTTAAACAGAATTTTCCCATTGCTGATTGCGGCCACCCAGAGGGCTGTTGTAGCCATCTGTGTCCCGCACGTGTGCACGGCTACAGAAGCAGTAGACTTCATTCAGGAACGAATTGCCTACCTTAACTTCACCTTCGATGAGTACTACTGCAGACTGCCTGATGACAAGCCTTTTGCTCCCGCTGATTACGTTGCTATGTAAGTACATTTTATTACAGTTTTTGCTTCGAGTTTATTCCATATTATACAGTAGCTTCTTTAAAGTGATGATATATATGTCTCTCCTCCTGATTAATGAAATTCTCTTACTCTTTTCTGTATTTCGTATTTACGTTTGTTTTCTCTTTCAGGGCACTCTTCGGCTTCATTGGTTTGCTAGTCATCGTCAGCACGAGTTACGATCTCATCCAAACCTTCTTATTCAAAAGAGGTGAGTTTACTGTCATCTAGTAATATTTACACTAAACGATACGATACTCATAGATATATCGCTGAAAGCCTAACATTCAATAATATTTGCTCCAAAACTAATATTTGATACTGCAATCGTTCAGGCTGCGCAGTTGTTTTATTAAATACACATAAACGATAACAATGCTCGTGTTTTTCAATACGAAACCAACGTGACTTGCTTTGTAGTTTTGCTTATTTGAAGTAATTATCAAGGTTTAAATCTTAATAACAACTAATGCTAATGACCGCCAAAATACATTGGCTTACAACATTATGAACTCATGACTACTCACTTCGGTAGTAAGGCCACCATTCTTCATGTAGCATTTTTCCCCACAGATTCATCCCGCGTCAGCAGTCTGCTCGTCTGCTTCTCCGTTTATACCAACACTCGTCGGTTCCTTACCTTCAAGTCTACCCCCGGCGCTCTGGAGTGCGTTGACGGCATCCGAGCCATCTCCATGATGTGGGTCGTGGTCGGTCACACCTACTGCATGACCTTGCTCGGATTCCTCCACAATGTTCTAGATACCATGGATGTTAGTAACTATGCTTCTTTTCAGTATTTTTTTTTACTTTTTGTTTTATTCTCAAAATATCATTATAACACAGACAATGTTTATGTATTTAAAAATAAATAAATCGGCGCAATTATGTCCTATTCTGATATGAGAAATTACTTGACCAGTTTATTACATTTTCGTTGTACAAGTTACCGTGACTTCATAGCTAATCTTTTTGTTTTACAGTGGATTACTAGTCTCTCAGCCACATGGATCAACTCGGCCCCAATTACGGTGGACACCTTCTTCATGCTCAGCGGTATTCTTGCAGTGTACACCGTCATTGGAAAGATCTCGAGAAGTAAGTGCATTATTTTATTGCCGAACTCTTTGAATTTTGATATTTTTATAAATATCTAAGTAATAACGCCATTTCTTCCATTCCTAAATAAAGAGGAAACTTAATTTTTTACAATAAATTAAACAGTGCCATTGTTGAAATATACAGATCTAGGATAAGAAATCAATAATCATTTCAAGGTGTCAGATTTTATCAAATTAATGTACTAATAGATAAATAGGCACGTTCTATAAATTAGGCTGATTAAATTAATTAGCAAGCTCATCCTGATATGGGGATTATGACAGTAAACAAATCGTATAAGCTGCTCGCGAATAATAGAACTTTTTCAGGATTCTTACAAATATTCTTGCCTATTATATCCCGACCGAGATATCAAAGACCCTGACTAATTGACTGATTATTTTTAGTGCGTTTCATCAAGACCATTCACTTGTTCTACTTGAACCGTTTACTTCGGATGTTTCCACTTCTCGCGGCTCTGGTGCTGCTCCAGGCTTCTCTGTTTCACCACATGGCTGATGGTCCTTACTGGCTCAATCAGGCTCATGCAGCTGAAAATTGCAGACAGTACTGGTGGGCTGCGCTTCTTCACGTTCAAAATTATGTCAACCCTCTTGAAATTGTAAGTATTTTATTTCTATTTTGTTTTCATTATCATCATCGATCACTTGCAAGCAACCATCGCCACTTCAACTGGTCTCACGCCCTCCACTAGTTTATTATTAAATTGTATCGTCAAATATCAAAATGTTCAGGTTATAATGTAATTCATCTTTTGTTTTCAGTGTCTGGCCCAAACCTGGTATCTATCAGTAGACATGCAGCTGTACATCGTCTGCCCCATAGTCCTTGTGTTCATGTTCGGGCGCGAGAGGATCGCCTGGTGCGCCCTTACCGGCATCGTGCTTCTCTCCCTGGTGGGATCTTCGCTATACAGCTTCTTGAATGACTATTCTGCTGCGCTTGCTAATCCAGCGTAAGTATTTTAAAAATGTATTTTGAAATCAATAAATAATAATTTAAAAATATATTGAACTGTGGTTTTAGACTCACAATAATTTCTGTATAGTCATATTATTATTTCTCATAAAACAAACGTAGAACGACGTAGGTATGTATTGATTCCTTCACACTAATCGTGATTGTGATAATATTATCATTATTAGATGTAAGTCCCCTTGATTATGTCGTCATAATCACTTGCTCGATTACTAATTACTATTTCTTTTTCAGACGCATAATGCAGTTCCCGACCTATGTCGAGAACTATTACCTCAACACTTTGGCTCGTGCACCTCCCTTCTTTGTTGGCATGATCTATGGCTACTTACTGTACCTGTGCAAGGATAAGAAGATAAAAATATCCATGGTATGTTTCGTATTTAAAAGTGTTAGCGACCTTCGATTTAGCATTAGTTTTAATCTCATCAATAAACTATTGTAACAAAGGAAGGTAACTTAAAACTTAATGAGGTTATCATGAAATACAATGCTAATGTAATAATCTGTTCCAATAATAGTTATTAGCATTCTTGATTGGAAAATAAGGCAAGTTTTAAGTTACGAGTACTTCAATGACAAGGATATTAATTAAAAACAGCTTTAAAAGGTGAATCTTTAACAATGCAAACAATTATGTTAATAATATCCACAACTATTCCAATCTTACTTTTTTTTATCAAAATGACTAACATTACCAAAACATTTCAGATAAACGTGGCCATTCTGTGGATCTTGTCGCTCGCCATGATGGCGTTCTGTATCTTTTCGATCTACCCTGTGATGCAGATCGATCATTCAGCCCAGGTCTTCGATAACTTCCTCAATGCCTACATGCGCGCTATCTGGGCTATTGGCTTGGGATGGCTCATCTTCGCTTGTGTTCATGGCTATGGAGGTAAGAACTGATTAATGTTTTTCACTACTTAAAAATCTATAAATTATCATTTCTTCAAAATATCAATTGGTTTTCATTGAATACTGTTTGATATATTGACATATTGTAAGATACTTATATCTTCCCATATCTTCCCGTGGGTGTCGTAAGAGGCGACTAAGGGACTTACCAGAGAATGGGCAGCAGCGTTCTCTGTGTTTTATAACACCATACTGCGATCGCCAACCCGCCTGCCAAGCGTGGCGATTATGGCAAAACCCCCCCCTTCTTGGGGGAGGCCTATGTCCAGCAGTGGACGTCTTTCGGCTGAAATGAAGATACTTACCAGTCAATAAACCGGGTCTTTATAATATTAAGCAAAGAAACAAGAAACTAATAAGTCGCGTCATTTAAAACAAAATCCACGTAGAAGTAGTAAATTACATGAGCAAAAGTAAGGCTTAATACAAAGAAGCTTTAAATAAATTATTTCTTCATTATCTACTGCCATTATTCCTAAGATCCTTAACGGAAAGGCGGGTTACGAGAATTCATTAAATGAGGCTAATATTCCTAGCTCATAATGTAAATGGATTAAGTGGAGTTTCTTCTTTGTATTGTACTTTTACAACAACAAACAAGCGTGAAATAATACCTAGAAAATCTTAATCACTTCCTCAATTTAGTTCCCTTATTTAAACAACTAGTTGCTTTGAAAGTTTTCTTCCATGAAACAATTTTTCGTTCTCAGGTCCTATCAACTGGTTCCTTTCTCTTCAAATCTGGAAGCTACCTGCTCGTCTCTCGTATGCCGTATACTTGGTTCATTTGCCCATAATCTACATCGCTAATGGTACCTGGGTCAAGACTTATTACTTCAGTGATGGAAACAATGTGAGTATTTAAATTTATATCAGTCTCCAAATTTCATCTGTCAATCAAGTATTCAACAACGTTTTAATTAATCACATTATCGTAACTTGTCTTTTGCATCGCAACTCGAAGGATTCCTTCCACACGATTTTAGTCTTTCGTTTATTATACTGCAATACTAATGCCGTTTACTATTGTTCACAGATCTACCGGTTCATGAGTGACCTCTCTATCTCGTTTCTCGCTGCGTTCGTCCTGTGTATCACAATCGATGCGCCGTGCTCGACGCTGCAGAAGTTATTAATGAATGGTAAGTTTTACTTTCATATTTTATCACGGTACTAGAAGTTAAGTTCCCTAATTATGTAATGTTCTTGTCATAACGTTTCTTTCTTCATTGCTTTCTTCAATTTGTCCAAAATTGAAACAACGCTAGCTCAATACATTAGGGTAATTCATTTCACCACTCTCCTGCCCTTATTCTGATTTATTTAGCGTTTCTGCAGGAAGTCTTCTTCTTCCATACTACTCTTTTATTTATCATCTCAGTAGGCACGCACTTTCTACCCATGTCATGTTTCTCACAGTCTATCCATCGTTTTTTTGGTATTCCCTTACTTTTAATTGTGATGATACTTTTTTTTATGTAAAACAGAATATCTCTAACAATGATTCTTTTACAGGTGGCAAGAAGCGACCACCGAAGCCAGCCGTGGTGGTTGTTGAAGAATCTCCTGAAGTAGTTAGTGCAGTAAATGACTCATTCGTCAAGACTTCGTTATAGAACAGGGAAGGAGAAAAGACTGACCGACTCACTGACTTAAATTATTAAAAAAAATAGATTGAAGGTGATATTGATGTAACATAGTGGAAATATACTGAAGTCTATAGTAATGGCACAATAATAATGAAGATTATAGTTTCTCTAGTGTAGTCTGTGGTGGATGATTAACTGTTTGACAATTGTGTAATCAATATGAATTCTATGCACTTCTTGAAAGCAGCCAAGAATATTTCTGATGGAAAAAACTGAAGTTATGGATGTAAGATACTGTGTATAAAAACTCGGAGAATTTTCTCAGAAATCTGTGTAAAAGTAGCTAATTATAACTCAGTAAGGTTAGACATAAGTATTAATTTATTGTTAGTAAGAGCCCATTAGATCTTAAAAAATATTTGTAAGTAGGTATTATTAATATTATTAAAATAAATTAAAAATGATAACATTATTTTATGATTTTTATTTCCTATTTTTCATCGATCTCCTTCATATTTGCCGCTAATGGCTTTTAGAGGCTTATACAATTTAGGGATAGCATGGTATAACTAAAGAATATAGGTAAGCAATTATCCTAAAAGATTCTTCAACAGCTTTTCTCAAATGACTTCTTTTTACTTGTTATTGCTACAAACACACTACGAAGCACACACTGCGGTTTTGGTACATAAACACTCACCTAGCATCAGTCTGCTGTCCCTCAGAGTATTTGTTAAATATGTCACGCCACACCTACTTAATTGGTTGACAAGTGACGATATAAATATTAACAGGGCTTACGAAAAAAACAGTGTAATTGCGTTGTAACACTGACGCCAACACGTGGGTTGTAAATATTTGGTCAACAAAGTTTGCAGCGCAAGTTACTATACCTACGCACGTGGCAAGTCGCGCGGACGCCCATTTCAAATGAACTCGCTGATCCCACCGAGTAAAAATTTCGAGTCACAGTATAAAATTGTAACAGAAGATACAGTCAAGTTCGGTTTACGGAATTCATGTTAATTTTTGGGGGTTTAGTTTAGGGGGTTTTAGGGCAATGTAAGTAAAGCAACATATTTTTTTTATACTACCAGCAATTGTTTTTTTTTTACCTAATCGCCTTTTCTCTCATGATTGTTACAACGCTTCCGCACTATGTAGTGCTTACGATCTAGTTTTTGGAATTTTTGTCAGTAAACTACTGGAGAGATTCGGTAGTTTGTAAACTAAATTATTATAGACGAAGCGTACGAAGTCGCGAACATAAGCTAGTTATTTTAGTGTTCAGTTCTAATTTAATAAGGGGTGGAAGAGACACCTACGTGAAAACGGTTACTGGTGGTATTCATTCTGAGAGTCCGTTTTTTTTTCATCGGTTATTAAATAAAAAAATCAGCTGCTCCATACATTTTGACACATTTATAATGAATAAACAAAGTTTACCTATTGTATATGATACTAACGTATGTTGTTGATTTTTCTTTGCTTAGTTTAAATATAAAATATAGATTTATATGATACATAATAAATATACACTACATAAATCTTAAATTACTTATTTAATTTCTAACAAGTATGTACATTCCTTAAAAATTAGACTTAACCTGACTAAACTTGTTTCATGCGATACACAATAAAAATATAACGTAGGTATATTTCGATCGGTTTTCGGTTTAACGCAGCGAGCCAGCAAAAACGACACAGGTCCTGCCTTGGAGACGCCCGGCGGGCTACTGAAACGCATGGCGCGGGCCGCCTTGTTATATTATTATAATATCTTGTTAAAACAATAAAAGCGTTTTTTAAGACAAAGTAACCATAGAATATTCTTCTAAGCATCATTGCCAATTTTTTGAATTTTTTTGAGAGTAATAGTTTGGTTTACTTCAAGTACGAATTGAAAAACAGTCAAAATTTTAACGTTTTAACGATTTTTTTATGATCGGGTGAAGTTGTAAATATCGTGTTTTGAACCGTAGAATAATCTATAATGAAACTACACAAACTACAATAAACAACAAACACACACACACACACACACAATAAACAACAAACAAAACAACAACAAAACATAAACAACAAAAAACAACAATAAACTACAGTATATATTTTTATCAGATCAAAACAGACAATATTTGACTGTTAAATGTTGATTCAAAAATAGGTCGATTCTGAGGAACCTGGCCTTAATATTATAAACTAGCTGTGCCCGCGGCTTCACTCACGTGATCGCGTATTCTTTTTTTCATTTTCAGGGAATATTACATGAGAACGTATGGGAACGTATATTCCTTACATCTTCTACAAAATAATATACTAATAAATTGATTTCCTGTTAATTTAAACTAAAACCTGTTGGTACATCTTTGTTTTAAGTACTAAACGAACTCATAGTTAATTTCTGGGGGGCCTCAATTTAGATTGCCATCGTCACGCTAAAAAGAAGTTTATGAACAAACCGAATAGATGAAATTCATGATTTTTCATAGGTCCCGACGCTGAGCAGACTGTAGCAGCTCAATATGTATACGCGGCTCCCGACCAGACCACGCGGCCGACTTTCTGGTGTCCAAAAAATCCTGCGTTTTAGAGGACTAACTGTCAAAATCTCTACTAACACCGCGATTAACGTAGCCACATGGGTGTTAATAATTTGATAAATATTATAAATGAAAAAGAAAATCTGTATATCGGTATGTCTGTTTCTTTTTCAGGTTTTAAAGATGTTTCTTTTTCAGGTTTTAAAGATGTTTCTTTTTCACGTTTTAAAGGCTGAACTAATTTAAATACAAGAGTCATTACTATGTACTATTTATCCCAGTAATAAGCTCCCTTGTAACCATTTTAAATAGGTCCCTACCTCCTCAAAAACTTTACCGTTGAATCATCGAGAATCAATAGCAGATAAAAGTAAATACGAATTCAGAATTATTTCAATTTTGATACTTAATATTAATGACTTCGGTTCATTGAAGTTGGGTCTTGAATTCTGCTCTACCAAATTAACGTACTTTGGTATTTGCAAGGTAAGTTTGGTATCTCAGCTAAATTTCCAATTTGGGAAATTGAATATTCTGGTGTTGGTCTAGTTGTTCATGGAGAAATATAGGAATTGGGAATGTTACAAAATAAAAGGTATCGGCGTTCTCTTATCTGCTGTATTTAGAAGAGTAGTTTACTACGACCAGCGACGGGTGAAAGAGTGCCCACGGAGTTTCTTGCCTATTCTTCTCCAAAGAGATCTAAACTTTGGAATGAAGAAATACAGTCCTTTTACAGTTATTACGTCTTGGTACTGAACTATAGCTTCATCTTTTTTGTTTTGGCAACAGTAACTCATATATGAGTTTGGGTTCAATAATTAGTTACTGTCGACACGAGATAACTAGAAAAAGTAAACTACGTTCACCATAGCTATATTTTTGATCATGGCAATAACAGGGTTTTTTTCTATATTTTTCAGTTGGTATTACTGTGGTCACTGGCAGCCTGGCAGTGGAGATTTACTGAAAAGATAATGGAGGTGCAAAAAAATGTAATCCAAGCAATTTGTTTTGGTTGTTTTTTTACAGAACTAGACGTAAAATCCAGTCAAAACTAGTTGCCATTAAACATGTACATGACAGGTGTACTAATATAATTAAAATACTATGTTCACAGAATGATAGATAGCAAATCTATGTTTAAATAAAGTGGACTGAAATTTGGAAAAATACCCTCGTTTTTTTGTGCTGTTGAGGGAATGCAGAAAAAATAGTGTTTGTGGTAAAATACTAATTATTAAATTAACTCTATACCTAAACCTAATTATATATTACTAATATTAATGAAATGGATGTAAGGTGGACTTGATTTTTTTTTGGCAATGACAAGAAGAATTATTATCTCGAAATGGATAAAAAAAGAGAGGCCCTACGAACCGAGAGTTGGTTTTGTATGCAAGAACGGTATTCTGGAATAGGGAGTGTGTTTCGAAAGTTGCGGCATTGGATACTTGCCCTGGCGGTTAAGAGTATGTCATGCTCACTCAAATGTCTCGCTGATGGTGGCGCGTGTGTCGGATCATTTAGTTCCCTTCAAAATGGTTGAGTTGAATGGTGCCGATACATGCGTCATGTTCGTGAACGGGCGCTGTCAGTTGTGACTGGTCATGTCTTGGTTGCCACGGTTTGTTTGAATTATTTATTTTATTTTTACTATGGACACTTTTAAAGTACACATCTTGCTACATCGTTCTCACATAATGTACCATCTCAACATAAATGATGTAACCAAGGTATTGTAAAGTATTCTGATTTAAAAGAGTGTCCATGGAGTTTCTTGCCCGTTCTTCTCCATAGAGATCTACGTTAGGGAATGGGCAACTACAGTACTTTCACAGTTTTTGTGCCTTGTGACTGGGACTGTAGCTATTTTTCATTGTTGTCTTTGTTTCGACAATTCAAAATGCCTGTAATTGGCCTATTTGAAATATATGATTTTGATTTTTTGATTTTGATTTTGCCCACGATTTGGACCAATAACCCGGTGAATACCTACTGGATGCAAAAATCACAAGTCCGGTCGACGAGCAGATGATGACGAAACAATTTGAACTGTTGTCTGACATACATACATTTGTCTCCCGAACTGTATAACTAGTAATTTTAGCTTTTACTTCAAAAACTATTAATTGAAACGCCTGTGACACAACTATAGTAAAACTGGATAAAACAAGTTACGGTGACGGTAGCACAGAATACACATTAAAGTAAATAGAATCTGCTGCAGATAGATAACTAAAAATAGCTTATCTAACTACTAATAGCATAAATGTGTGTATGTCTGTATCTATAAAGCATCGGTCAAAGCGGTACGGCTAGACAGAAACTGGCATAATTATAGTAATTAATACTGACTGAGGTATAAAAGCCATTAACTATTTTTATTGAGATATCCGTATCTGCAATTCGCCGTGTCTGCAATTTGTCCGATCCTTAAATACGCCAGCCCACGCCAGTTTTCTGAAGGAGTTAGGCAGGAGCCTATTGCCATCAACCAGGCAGAAAGGCTGGGCTGCTACGTAGCTATTCCTGAAGCAACAACACAATCACAATATAAGATTTTAAACTATCATGGTCACTAACATTATCAATCAACATCATCATCATTATTAATCAATCAGTAAACATGGTAAATATCCCGTTTATAGTGTTAATGATAATCCAATAACAGTTACTGAGAATCGGAACCAGGACCCCATGATCAGCATTACACTAGCTCTTACAACCACTAGACTAACGAGGCAGTATAATCGAATAAAGAAACAAATGAGAATCGAGCCAAAAGCCGTCAAAGCAGGATCCTTCATCAGCCGTCCGATTTCATTGAACCCTCTTTTCCTGGTCACTTACAAAGATTTTACTTGAGTAAGCTTTTCTTTGATACTGAAGGCAATGACGCAAAAAATTGGCGCCCTTTCCATGAAGAGAAACGCCTTTTCTAAATTATATCTTTGAGTGTAGGTAATTAGGAAATCTTTGAATTGAACTTGACAGAAATTCTTTCTGCTAGAAATTATATAATTGTTCAACAACTCAAAACCAATTTTACTATCCATTATAAGGAGTAAGGTAGTTAAGGCCTATGGCCAGTTTAGTGGACTATATAAATATATACAAGGTGTGAACGGACTCTTCACGAAGCCGTCAACCAAGCATTCTGTACATCAAACTAAGTAACTTTGGTACGGTTCACGGTTAGGGTTGGTCGTTTCCTATGAATAAGAACCGGCAAGAAATTCCATGGTTACTCTTTTAAAATGATTTGGTTTTTACAAAATTATCATGTTTCACCATTAGTACTTAAGTAAGCGGGGACAGCGTAGGCCCGAAAATAAATCGTTGCTTATTACACAAAAAAAGAAAAACAAGATAAAAAGTTAACAAGCATTTAGGAATCTACAAGGCCTACACCGTTCACACATTCACAAAATATCGGTAAAAAAGAGTCTATACAAAGGTAAGAAAATATTATTAGAAGACTAAATTAAACAAATACACAAATATGTGTATATGTGCCATCAGTGCTGTAACTATTCTTAATCGATAACTGGTTTCTATGTAAATTGATAATTTATCAAGCATATCCACAAAACAATACACGATACATCTCAAAATATTCCACATCACTATGTCAAATAGTAATACCTCAATTGTATACTTTTAGATAGAAACATTACACATTCTGTCAGTCAAAAGTCAAAAGTCCTACACTTAACTACGATTGCAAAATGAAACTTGTTCGCTTAGTCATAGAGTTAAAATTTCTTTGAAGGAGGGAACTTGTATTTTGATATTAATAAGTTAGCAGTACTCCTGGGCTCTCATTCCTTACCGAGGAGTGATGTGAGGAGTCAACACCGAAAATGGCGGAACATAAAGACAAAAGTGCAAGAAAAGCCTCAGAAGGCGGTACCAGCAAACGTAAATATTTCATTTTTAGTTTTTTTTTACTTGTCAGCGAGCCTAGACGAAATGACATTCTGTCAGACGATGTGTGAAAAGTCAACTGGGCACAAGTCCAGACTCCTTGCCTGCTACTGAGAAATCCCTGATGGAAATGCATAATAATACTTTGTCCGACTCGGGAATCGAACCCCGGAGCTCATGCTCAGCAGTCGCGCTTGCGATCACTAAACCAACGAGCCAGTAATTTATTATGCGTCGTTTATTGTAATTGGGTATTTTGCCTGAAATCAATTTTATTTTATTACTCCAAACAGCAGCTGCTCCCTTTATATTAAAATATTTATTTTTAACCCCAATTCAATACAAAACATTATTTCCATGCCCAACCAACCAGAGAGAGCAAGCCCAAAGAATCGATTACAAGTACCGAAGCAAACACTGAAAACGATTAGGCACATATCGTCCTATTCAAATAATGGGACCACGTCAAATAACCTCACGGGTTACAAAAGTATGGTAAACCTACGAAACGTGATTAAAATATCATGAGCTTGCAATCTGTTCTATTTTTGTAAAAAGGTATTCTTCTATTACTTTTGTCATTTAATCTTTAAAAAAGTAACAATACGTATTGCGTTTTTGTTGGACTCCTAATAGAGTTAATTAGATAGTTGTATATTTTCTTACGTTTTGTACACAACTCTACGCCTGTAATCTCAGAAAAGTTAAGCAGAGTCTACTTCTAGCACTAATAGCCAGTTTTAAAGTAAGATCATTAATGTATGTAATTAAAAACTAATTAGTTCAAACTGTTCGCTATTTTCTATAATACCGCTTATGGGCTTTCCCTTATATTTGACGAGCTGTTGTAGATCGGTTATTGTGCACTGGATCGTACTACTGGGATAAACACTGTTATATAAATCCAAGCTATAAGCTAGCTGTGTGCCTATCTGAATCCGTTCAGTAGTTCCAACTGACTCTCATGACCATATCATTTTAAGCTTACTCTTCTTACTTTTTGTTGTCACTACATCATCTTTATAGTCATCGACCACCGTTAACATTCCAGACCACGGCTTCGGCATCCGTCATGTCCAGATGATCTGCATGTCTTTCGCCATGGTGGCGTTACTTCTAGCGCGCAGCAGCATGGGCGTCGCGATCCTGGCCATGACTGACATCAAACACCACAACGGTTCCACTGCCGAGGTAAGTTCTTCCGTCTTCTTCAACATTGTAGTATTTGGATGTTTCAGCATCTACTTAGTAAACCAGTTATTGATGGACTTCTAGTTGTTGATTGCTGCTTGGTGGATGAGGCTGGTGTCAGCAGTGGGAAGGTTTTAGGCTAATTATGTAGCAACCTAATGCACTTAGTACTTCCAAGGACTCTTAATCAATAGTGTTAGTTATCAATTTTTAAATCTGTCATTAAATTCCCTTGATGTATTTGTGAAAATAAGTACTGTCTACATCTGTTACTGATTTAGAGAGGTCATCTCTTAGCAACTTTTAAATTGCACCCGAAAAAAAAGTTCATAGAAGGCGTGACCTCATCTTAACCAAAAGTCACACGATAGTACAGATGTATTATATATAGCTCACCGTCGCGTCATAGTGCTAACACTACGTGATACAATAATATGTGTAACCAAGCTCAGATAAGTTCGTTATTAAATAAAACTAAACAAATGTTCATCGTAACAATGTTTTTGTAATTAATACAGTTTTCTTTGCTTAAGTTATCTTATCTTCCCATTGAATTATGATATGTTCGTAATTTTATTTTATGAGCAAAATATGGAAAAACTGAACTGTCAAACAATCAAGAATGATAAATAGTCCTATGCAGAGAATGAGACATTACTTTGGCATAGGTACGACTATTCTATTCATTATACGTTGAGCCTAGTGGTCGCAAGTGCTACGGCTGAGCACGAGGTCTTGGGTTCGATTCCCTGGTTCGCCCACTATTACATTGGACTGAAACATAACTAGATAATCAATGCTAGCCGAATGTAAACCTCTGGCTAACGGCGTGCCGTTGTATTTAATACTAATCTAAAATTATTTCTCAGGTATACGAATGGGACAAAAAGATCCAAGGTCTGATCCTCTCATCGTTCTTCTGGGGCTACATGTGCATGCAGATTCCCGCCGGTGTCCTCGCCAAGAGATTCGGAGGAAAACCCATTTTACTGGTCTCTTTGCTGGCAAATGGGTGCTTAACTGGTCTCTTTCCAACGTTAGCTAATTTGGTGAGTTCTGTCATTAAAGTTCTAAGTCTGGCACCAAATTCTAGTTTGCAATTATAATGATTTCAAAGAAATTCTCTTTATTAACATTACAACAAAAGCTCTTTCAAGTCTAGATCATCAATATTTATTTTAAGTTTAGTTCAAAATTGTAACTCTGGCCCTTTCGGGAACACAAACATTAAAAATATCAATTACATCAGGAGAAGCTGAAATTCACTTTTTTATACTGGGCTATACCTGGGATCCTTCTGGATATGCAGGTATTGAAGGTCAAAGCTCAAAGTTCCAACTTATTTCCACGTTTATTAAAAAAAAACTTATTGTTTTGTACGCGTTACATTTCATGGTACTGTAAAAACTGATTGTGCACATCAAAATAAAAGTAGTTTCCCTACAATAAATATTGCTCAATATTACTAGGTTTAATGTACAAAATGCTTGGATGACGTCTAAAAGATGGGTACTTTTACACCCTGTACAGGAAGTTTATGTTAGAGCTGATTTCCAAGATTACTAATCTTCGTCTGTCTAATCAAGAAAATTAGTCCCTGGTCCCTGTCCCAAAATTAATACAAATGCCACATTTGTAACACCCCGTCCCTCATCTTGGCAGACTGGGTCACTGGGATGATGCATCTTCCACAGCTTAGATTAACGATCTTCAATCCCTTCGTTATTCAATTACAGCAACTTGCCCGATCCTGTCCTTAACATTTAAACTATTTCGAATTAAGGGTAGTTTGGATGTTGGTACCATTAGATTTAGGATGGATGTTATGAATAACTTGATTAAATAAGATAACACATTTTTTTCGATTTATTAACCTGTGGTTCAAGCTTTTTAACATTATACTAACTATCTTTCTTTCCGGCATACATTTTCAATACAAGAAGGGCATATCTACAACTTTATATATACATATATTTACAGACTAAAAAGAACTAAAGTAGGTAATGATAAAAATAAGACTAAAAGTAAGAAAATATAAACATCTAAACAAAGACGACAATAGGACACTTAGGCGTCAAAGTATTCCTCCGCATGGCTGTCATGTGACAAGATGTGTGACAATCACTTTCTTTTATTGACTTTCATTCAATGTCCATCCTGGAGTCTGGACATAATTTTGTTGGTAGCTTATGTCAGTTCCAAACACTTGTCAACCTCTCCATCATCGTAATCACTGAAGAGTTTGTCTTAGTTAGGACCGTAACTATCTGAATACAGTTTGCCGCTTACTAACTGCCAAGGCATGGACTAAAGTTCATCTTATCTTAAATGAAAATGTGATGTGAATGTTTCAGGGAGGCTGGCCAATGGTGTGCGTGATCCGAGTGATGATGGGTCTGACCCAGGCGTGCCTGTTCCCAGCCAGTCACACGCTCCTCGGCAGGTGGCTTCCTACCAGCGAGAGGACCACCTATACTGGTGTCGTTTATTCAGGTGAGATGATAATTCAAACAGAATAGAAAATGTAAATAAAACTCATCGAAGCCACAAAGTTTGAAATATTTTCTGCTCATAAAATTAACAGTAGTTAAGTTTATTCAAACTGCCTTAATAATATGATTTGAAACTATGATACAAGCCTTTTAACGTTGACTGCCACAGGTAAGATCTTGGCAAGGGTGAAGTAATCACTTAACATGCTAAATTTATCAGTCAATAATATACAATATGGATTAATGACGCATATCTGAGATAGCATTCTGCAGTTTCTGCCTTCTCCCATAACAAAACGGCGTTGAGTTATGTATTATGATTTTAGTGTAACTACAGGCTGGTATTTTACCTAGGCAAGCCTAGTTACACACAATCACTCTTGTTCTTTTCTCATCCACAAATATGAACTTAATCACAGCAATTATAATAAAATTTTATCTTTCTGCTTACTTAATGTAGACTTATATATAAACGAAACCCTTTCCCCCAGGATCTCAAGTAGGCACAATAATAGCAATGCCTCTATCGGGACTACTAGCTGAAACAGTGTTGGGCTGGAAGATGATCTTCTACGTGACGTCCGCCATCATGTTCCTGACCGCTGGGCTGTGGTACTGGTTCGCCGCCAGCTCTCCTGGAGAACATTCTATGATGACTGAGGAGGAAAAGACTTATATTGAAATGGGACTTGATACCAGTTCTGAAAGCAGGGTAAGGATTTTTTAAACCATCATAAAACTAACAAAATCTGAAGATGTGATGTGTGATGAGGAAATAATGATGAAACAGAGTTTTCAAAGTAAATAATTAATTTGAAATTCTACTATGTTGTATGCTTAGCGACTAATACAAAGTTTTCTATTTCAGCGAACTCAAGCAACACCTTGGCGCGAAATATTCCGTACTCCAGCGCTATGGGCCATCATGGCATCACACGTCGGTGGCAGCGCCGTTTTCATCTTATTTTTCGTTGATCTTCCCACTTATTTAGAAATGGGCATGAATATTTCACTGAGGAATGTAAGTACTTATTGCAGAAGTTAACAGCTTTGAAATTGTGGCGTTTTAATTTTTAGTTTTTTTTGCAATGATGCTTTGGGGATCTTTTTGATCAATACTATTGTTAACCTAAGCGAACCGAAATGTAAATGTTGAATTTTGCTATCAAAATTCTAGATTTTTCTGATCTTTCTTAGATTAATAATATTTTTTTCCGATGTTTGGACATCTTTAAAAAGAGTTAATGGTTTTGTTTGTTAATGGTTTTGCGATTCGGCGTGACGTTATTGTTTGTTTCAGAGTGCTACATTATCTGCGTTGCCCTTCGTAGGTATGTGGGTGGGTTCTATAGGATCTGCTATAATAAGTCAGAAAATATACAACAGTGGCTGGTTAACACTAGGAACTTGTAGGAAAATATTCAACTCATTTGGTAAGTTAGCTTTTATGTTAACACCTGTTTCGGTTAGGCACCCAAATAGGCCACTGCAAACACTAATGACCCACTTGCTGGAGAGTCAAAATTGTTCTCACACCTGCACGTTAGAAGACTTTAAAACGTTACGGATGCTGCGATTAGCGTGGCCACCAACTTATCCAAGTTATTTGATAAGGCGTACATCGATACAAAAGAAGAAGAAAATCTTATTCCTACGTACAAGAAATATCTTAATCCCCGTTTGATGAACATCAGAATGAAACATCAGAAATGTTCCTTATCTGTGTAACTAACTCTGTTTCATTTTTAACAGCTTTATTCGGAGGAGGTCTCGGTATAATATCACTGGCATTTCTGGGCCCCGACCACAAGAATATTGTAGTCGCCATATTAGTTTTGGTGTTTTTCCTGTTTGGGTTCACATCGGCCGGATTTATGGTGAGGATACTACTGTATTTTTTATTTTCATCTAAAACCAGTCAGACCCACAGATGCATTGGCGATGGTAGTTTGCAAATATCACTGGCCATCCTATTGACGTTGAAAATTTACGTTAACATTAACATTAGCCTCTATTTGTGATTACTTATTAATTATTGAACTTTCTTTTTCAGGTGAACCATCTAGATCTGTCGCCACAGTTTGCAGGAGTGTTATTGTCATTGACCAACTTTGCCGGAGGTGTCGGTAGCATATTAACACCCGTCATGACCAGTCTTATACTAAGGAATGATCCGGTAAGTAACAGTTAGGCAAGACATACAGTTGTATCATATCTTTGAACGTACTATTATTTTTTACTGGTGTGTTACAAGTTTTATTAAACGTGCTGAGTATCGGTTTCTAGTGGTGGTAATACAAAAATCTTAATTTTAATCAAGTAATTTGAAAGAATGAGTTAGAAAATATTTTATTTTTGTTTTATCTTCATTTACTGGATATTAAAATCTATCACCTTTGTAAAATCTTGTCAGCTAATCCAATTTTACCTTGTATAATATTGTAAAAGTATAATTTTCTACATGATTATTTTGTGTTTACTTTCAGTCGGACATCAGTCGCTGGCGAATAGTTTTCTTGCTGTTTGCCTCCATCGGCATCGGCTCTAACCTCATCTACGTCATATTTGGCAGCTCAGACCGACAGCCTTGGGACAGCCCAGACTACAAAGACAGGAGGAAAGCTGATCCAGGTAATTTTATTCATGATTCTCATGATCACTTTTGTATACCGACATGAGGCCCAACTGTTTGCTTATACTGGCAGAAAAGGCTATATCCTAAAAACCTTGTTTCAATGTTAGATAACATAAAGCCAACCGATAATTACATGAATTAATTTGTATGAACATTTAAATAACCATGAATTTAAATTAAACGTTTATTTTACAGAGGAAATGACACCAGCGCTGGACAGGAGAAGCGAGAAAGAATTAGAAGCAACCAAATAGTAATATCATAAGGAAGATTGAACAAAAATGTGACTTCAGCAGCATGAAGCTGCTTGTTATAAATTTCCTTGGAGTCTTGGAATCAATATGGATTACTCAAAACAAAATAAGTCTTAGGAAATCATTTAAAAACATTCACTCGTCAAAGCTTCGGTCAAGTCTAAAAATAAAATGGAATACAGAGACTTCGAGTAAGGAATAGTTAGTTAAAGTGATGTCCAGTACTGAATGTACGACTGTTTGTATTAAAATATATATTTTGAGAAATTATTGAACCTACTATATTTACGCCAGTCGATGTGCCAGAGTGACTCTTGGAGGAGGCCTAAGTCCAACAGTGGACGTCTTTTGGCTGAAATGATGGTGGTGATGAATATTCTTAAAAAAAACTAGTCTTATTGCGAGTAGGTATCGTAAACGAAACGATCGATAAACAATTCAGTAACATAAGACATGATACTTTTAAAATGAGAGATAATTTACGAGAATGTAGAAATGTTTTTACTTCAAATGAAATGCTTAATGATGTTAAAGTAGAGAGTGCAGTTACAGATGAAATTAAGAGTAAAGCGTGGCCGGCCGGGAATAAAATGATAGTGTTAATGCATAGAAATGTTCCCACAAAGAGGGCAGGCACATTTACATAATTGGAGTGAGAGTACTTGGAATATACGTGGAAATTGTTGTAGCAGAGGAAATGTGTGACTTAAATGTTGTATTTTTTTGTACTTCAGACTCGGTGTTTTAACTTAATTTAGTGGTTACAAGAGACAGCAGTAGGTATAGTCTGCATCGACATTGCTTTACCTCTCTAAGGTTGAATGTTTTTGTTATAAAATCACAGACAGACAGACAGCCACACAGACAGACAGACAGACAGATATTATCCACCGTAAAAAGACATGGGATATTTTGCCAAAAGCTGTCGACTAGGTACCTACACATGTTCGTATAATCGCCATTCTTGTTTTACCAAACTCAAGGTCCAATTTGTAAACACTTTTAATAATGACTATATAATACAAATTGTAAAACTGGTTAAGAAATAGAACATCCTGTTGTTAAAATGTAACACAATACATTGATTGTAAGTGTACGTACCTACTCTAGATAATCACGACGTAACATAGAAGCAATATTGTAACGTTAATGTACACTTAGGGTAGAAACATAGAATTAAAGTAAAAAGTATATTGTATTTTTTTTTAAAGGGGTTTAATCCTTTGAGGACACACACACTCATACACACATACACAAGCATACGCACACACCGTACAGACAAATGTATAAACGTCAGTTATACAGAACTATAAGCCAGTTGGCATATGACTCTCGAGCCTATCATTACTATCCCGGTAGGCAACCGTATATCGCACCTAGCAGTTCAACAAATACTCAAATGTCAAAATAATGCGTTCACAAATTGAATGAATTTCAAAATGACTGTATGATTAAGTATGTACCTCTAGTTATAATCTTAAACTTAAGTGATATTCAAAACAGCTAATGTAAATATTTTGCAAAATAAAAGAATACAATGGGAATTTCATATTTTATTGGTGTTTGTGTATTTTATTTTTCCTGTATTTCTACTTTTTGTTCACATAAATAAGTCAAGTCTATAACAATACCTACAAATAATTGGCGTTCGTCGAGAAAAACAAGTAAAACTATTACTTGTTAGCCAGTCGGCTATTAGTTGCCGAAATAGACAAATGGCGTGCAGTTGAAAAGGTCTATCTTCTGCAGTGGACGGCTGGAGGCTGATGATGACATGAATGAATGTCAATTCTAACAGCTTGAATAGCCCTAGCCATAACAGAACATTGCCGTGCTTTGTTAGGAGACTCTTCAATAGGAAGTGATGTAGATTCCACAAGAAATTCTAGGCACTACTAAAATGTAAATACAAAAAACGAAAAACGACAAAACAAAAAAACGACGTAACGTCGTAATGACTGAAATCATAATAACACACCATTTTTTCACTGAAGGGATATACTTAAAGTACACCCACCTTTCGCGCCAGTTACTTTAAGTCCCATATAACAGCGGGCGAGCCTATTGCCATCAACCCGGCACATTATACCCATCCGTGCTGCTGTAGAAATTCCTAAAAATTTGCTGACATAGACACTGCTGAACATTGGCCTCAGTATTCATTTAAACTTCATGTACAGTCACGAGTAATAATATATATACATTGTCACATTTTCTAAAATATCCTATCTACTACAATTAAAAAAATATGTGTACGACATTTTTTTCTAAATTACCTAACCATCAAACTGCGTCAAAACTGGGTATACATTGGTTTCACAGTAATATAAACGAAGCAAAATCAGTAAAAAGTTTACACTTCCAATGTAATTTTTAAGTATCCATGATAATTTCGATAACATTTATTCATTGTTAGAAATTTTATACGTGTTATAGAAATTGTCATGGATACATTAAAATGACGTGACTGGAAGCCGACCCCATCATAGTTGGGAAAAGGCTAGCCAGATGATGATGACATTAAAATGACATTGAAAGTGTACACCTACTTTTTCCTGTTTTAGTTAAGTTTATTCATATAACATTGTATAATACAATGGTTTCTGAAAGAAATAGCAAGAAAGCACCTTCCCGTGGTCGCATGCCTTTCTACTAACATACTTATAAGCTATGGTGTGAATGAAATTTGCTAATTAAGCGGTCAGTGGATACGAAACGGGCACTATGAAAAAAAGATTAAGAGAAATTACACCATAATCCATCATCGCCTTATCAAGTCTTTAGCCTATTAAGCTTTTTTTTTTTAGGGAACACCATATGACACCTCAAGGGCATTGATCTTGACCTCAGAGTCATTGTCCTTGAGGTCAAGGTCATAATTCCTAAAGTCAAGATCCGCCATTCTTCTAAGGTGACTGACCTTGAGCTCAGAGGCATTGATCTTGAGATCAAGATCAAAATTCTGAAAATTGAGATCCGCTATTCTCAGGAGCAGTAACAGGTCAATAGTCATAGTTAGTGACCTTGAGGTCAAGGTCGAGTGACCTTGGAGGTCACGGTCAAGAGAACTTGGGAGTGTCTTTGGAATTCCAGTGCCATGACACTACCGACCCCTTGACTTCCATTCCTGATGGTTTTCCATTTTTCCTTCAAAATTTGCTTATACAACATTATTTTTAGTATAAATGCGAAACCTGAATATAGTTTGTTCAGAATAAGTAACTGAATCGATTCCAATAATTTTTAAACCATGTTAAATTTTTTCCCAAAAATATTTAAAAAGTTAAAAGTTGGATACCGAGTGACTTTGAGTACCTATCGCAATAATTTAGGTACCTACTGCCAAATTATTACAAGATGACGCTGGAGGCGCGTGCTGCGTGGTAACCGCGTTTTTGTGCGGACAGTTAGGCAACAGAACAAGCTTATAACTTTGTGATTTTTCATGATATAGTTTTGAAATTAGACGCTGCGTTGGAAGGCCTCCCACTAGGTGGACCGATGGCCTGGTGAAGGTTGCATGGATCCGCTGGATGCGAGTCGCACGGGACCGGTCAATGTGGCGATACATGGGGGAGGCCTATGTCCAGCAGTGGACGTCTTTCGGCTGAAATGATGATGATGATGATGAGTTTTGAAATTTTGTACATAGATTCTTTGCATAAAAATACTAGCCACGTGTATCAGGTTTCGCATATACTAAAATTAATGTTGTATCTCGAAAACGGTGTGTCCTATGGCAAAAATAATAAAAAATTGGCCCGCCCTTAATAATCCCCTGCCGCATAATTCTCAACATGTAGGTAATAATTCCGCCCGTTTTGTCGTCTCATACGGGATATTCACCGCGTCTACCCTGGGCGTGGCAGACGTGGTATCAGGCTTGTCAATTGTAGGTGCTGATCCTGCCGCTAGCAAGTCGAGGCGAGGCCTCCTATTTCTGAATGACAATAATAATAAGGCGTAGTAGACGTAGCCCCGCTGCGCGGGGCTCCTATTTCTGTTTGCTTTGGGTTTAAAGTAACCTAACACGAAGGGGACGGTGGATTTTAGTGTCTGAGCGAAGCGAGTGAACTAAAACCCCGCCATCCCCTTCGAACCTAACCTGTCAGAGTCAGGGTGCCCCAAGTCTCGAGCTCGTTTCACTTGTTCTTGCAACCTAAATTCTTCTAGTATATTAATATTGCGTTTTGTACCGATCCCTTCGTTATAATTTTTAAGTCAAACGGCTCATCAGAGACAAGAAACACCAAGACACTTTTAGCCTTATATTTAAGTGTTGTATACGATAGAATCAAGAAAATAAACGATTTGCGAAAATAACACTTTTTTGGTTAAAATTTTTATCCTCACTTTACATAATTTCGAAACTGTACTTTAAACATGTTTTTGAAATTTCCTTGGGTACATAATTATGTAACTAAAAGTTAATATTAGTTTTTAGTAATTTGTTGTTGACGAAAGTTTGATAAAAATGTGTAGTTAATTTTGACACAATTTAACGTTTACATAATTATTGGACCCAGTTAGCATACTTATTTTTGCGATTAAATGTTGCTACATGAATTTGGATTTAAAGGGTGTTTCTATGTTATTACTCGTGACTGTACAATAGTGGTTCATACGAGTAAGTGGACTTAATGTCATAAGGCACTCTCTTCCCACTAACATTTTGGTTACATAGGACAACATTGTGGTTCCCACTTCGTTATTTCTCATTACTAGTACCAAACGCAAAGTCTACTTAAAATAATTCTTAGATTATTTAGAAGAAAACACAATGGCAAAGTTTTAAGCAATATAAGCCAGCTTATACCATCTACAAATCAAGTCAGAGTAACAAAACAGAGTTCATAACCACTCATTTAGTTATAATAACCCTTTTAAGTCTATTAAGGTCGTGTACATACAAAGGTGGTTGTACAGATATTATATGTCTCTAAGATTTTGTTTACTTGTGTTGTCATGTGGTAAGGTTTATATCCTTTGTGAGATGGCTTGGTAGCTCTAAATATAATTAGCTGTATTGCTTAGATTTAAAAAACAACAAAAATTACGTTTGAATTAGATCGTAATACATAATCTCAAACTTTTCCCCATGGGGGTACACAGGAACTTCAGAATATTACCTGATATGATCCTTGCACGTCTACTCCTTTTGGTTTCACCCACAATCATACATCTGGCCCACTGCGCAGTACTTACTAACAATCGCATCAGTTTTGTATAATACTATGCATAGAAATCGAACGAAATACATCGCAATGTATGTCGTAATTTATGCTTTCATGTCTGTCCGTAATGATTTAAATAACATTGATTCCATTGATTTCCGTTTTGTCTAAGGGAATTTATCCCGTAAGGTTTATGTAAATGATTAAATTCATATTAACCATCACACAAAAATTAAAGAAATCTCGACGTTTTGCCAAGTCGTCGAGCAGGGGCGGGACGCTAGTATAAGATAGAATTTACCTAACAAAGACACAGTTTTAATTATATCTTCAATACCGCACCAACTTGTAACGTAACATTCATTTAACGGAAAATAGAATAAATACGAACATTCCGCATCGTTACCATTCCTCGCTCCGCCTGACATCCTGGTAATCTCTTTAACACCTCTCATTTAGAATTCATTGAACCTTCCACAAACATTTTGAAACAACAAAGTACTTTCATTTGCGAAAGAAATGCGTCTCGTTCTACTTTCTGTTGGGATATATTTAATTTAACAATGACTACTTTTCCTGCCTCGTTGGTCTAGAAGTCGCAACAGCTATTGCTTAGCAAGGGGTCCTGGGTTTGATCCCCGGGTCGGACTAAGTGTTATTGAGTTTTTCCACCAGATATTTTTCAGTTGCAGCTCGGAGTCTGAATAGTGCCCGTTAAGGGACTTAAACATAACTGATGGAATGCGGTTGCACTTTGGGGTACCCCTCTGCCGAACCCTTGGGGAATTACAGACATGTTGATGATCTTATCTTCTACTTTCTGTTGATCTACTTTTTTAAAACAATGACACACACATTACATACACACATTACATTGTACATTTTCCTGAGCCCTCTACAACGTCATTCCGAGGTATTTGTCACGCATCACGTCTGTAAGTAAAGCACTAGTTAAACACAATAATTTATAAACAATATACTCTGACATTCTCACTTGAAACGTTTCGTTTGTTCTTGCCAATGAAAACTGAATCTTGAAACGAGGAGATGGGATACAAAACTGAGTGCCGTTAAGAAGTCAAAACTAACTTTCAAAGATAGTTGTATTTACGTACAAAATCAGCATTATTTACTCGAAGCTAACAATTAATTGTTTTAGGAGAAGTCTAGAGATAACAAAGATAACGTGATAGTTGTAAACATATTTTTTTTCATCTAACAGTCGATGTAACGGTGCGTTGTTGTAATTTGATGTTATTTTGTTGTCGCGCAAAATGGACGTGGAGTTTATGAGATATCAATTTGAAGATGGCCATTATGGCGTTATTACTAAAAATGGTGAGTGATTATTTGTATTTTGTTGCTGAACTTGATTAATAATGTTTTAAAAGAAATATCTACCATAGGTAATAATTCCTTCATCAAGGATGAACTGATATCGACTTCATTCGGCATAAGGACCATCTTGACCCACAGCAGTAGGTCTCGCCAAGCTACCAAACTTCATCATAATCGCCACCAGCATCCACGATGTAATTTCTGTGGATTTCTAGTTAGAGAACCGAACTCACACATTATTTAAACATTGCGCCCTAAATCGCGGTACATTTCCCTAGAGACAGCCTTAATGTAAGTAAGAGTCATGGCCAGATCTGTCAAGGTCTTTCTGGCATTATCTTATGTAGTACAGTACGGAACCCAACTAAAACAAACGTAGTACATCAAGATTATGTAGGGAGTAACATTATGTATTTAAGCAGGGAAGCTGATAAAAGCAGATCTTTTTACAACATTTGATCATAATAAAACGTAACAACTGTTTCCTGTTCTTAGGTTTCAAGATCGGTGTCAGACATATCCAGATGATGTATATGCTGGCGAGTTCCATCACTATGGGGTTCATCAGAGGAAGTATGGGGATCGCTGTTCTCGCGGTGACAGACCAGACGAGACGGGATGATACTTATATACAGGTAAATAAACACTTACATAGGCTGAACCGGTTACCTTCGACGTCGTGTATTTTACCAGCGAAAATAATTATTTTAATGGAAAAGTCGACAGTGTGTTCATCTGACATAAGCTTGTGAAAGGCTTATGTCAGTCTTGTTGAAAACCGTTGTAGGAATTGCCCAGGTCTTGTGAAGACGGCGTGATCTATACAAATAATAAAATAGAACTATCTGTTTGTAATTTCAAAAGAATACAATTTTACTGAATGCATATGAAAGTAGATAGGGTACTTATAACAATAAATCTATTTTTTGACTTTTGGTCTCTCTGTCAGTCTGTCTGTCTGTTTTTTCCGGGTAATCTCGATTTTGAAGGGACTTTCACTGCAAATAGTTGATGTAATAACGAGTAACTTAGGTTACTTTTATTTTAGAAAAGGGATTAGGGTTCCGACCAATAAAATTAAAACTCATGAAATTTAAAATCCGATTCAAAAGGAACTAACAATTTTATTAAATTCCACGCACACGAAGGTCGCGGGCAACAGCTAGTCAACAATAAACGGCTTTCGACCAGATGTTGATGAAAACACATATCAAATAAAAGAAACATTAAAAAGAAAAGCGTTTATTAACATTTGTTAAGAGCATTTTTTTCTACGTGAAACACATAATATGCAAATATCTGCATCCATATTTACCTAATCAATCAATCATTGTACAACAACTTTCAGATTCACAACTGGGATGGTAAAATTCAAGGGGCTGTTCTGTCTTCATTCTTCTTCGGCTACGCTCTTATGCTGCTCCCTTCGGAATTGTTCTTAAGGAGGATCGGAGGCAAGCTGCTGACCACTGTCATTCTTCTGGTGAATGGGGCATTTTGTGTGGCAATGCCAACAATTATAAATAAGGTACCTAATTAAGATGCTTCATTTTTTATCAAGACATTAGTTACTTGATGAAGTTGTGTTGTTTTCATGTTACTTAAAGTTACAATATTCAGTTCAGTTCTTTTACATTCATAATATTAGCTTCAACAATATTCGCGAGAATTACTTTAATAACACAAAGCGTTTATTTCAGGGTGGTTGGGCAGCTGCGTGCAACGCAATGCTGTTTATGGGGATGACCCACGCTTGCTTCTTCACCGTCAACCAGTCACTATTTGACCAATGGCTACCACCCAATGAAAGGAAGATATTCAACCACTTTGTTTATGGAGGTAATAGATAAATAAAAGATTTCATCTTTTTAAATACCATCAATTATAGCAGCTGTATTTCATCAAACTTCGTCTAAAACAAGCAAACTAAATCATGATTTAGAAGAAATTGATTAGATTGTGTTTTTCATCATCATCACCATCTAGCAGTGCATTGCTGGACATGAGATTTTCTAATGACGGTTGCTGTTATTAATTCATAATCATTTATTGACTTAAAAACGATTTCTGGATCAAAAATCAGTGAAATATTAAAATGAATCCATTTCAAGTGATGCGACTGGTTGTTGATAGTTCACTCAATCAATCACAGCAGTTGACGAGTGCTTGATAATTTGTTAGCTTTTGCATTTATTCCAGCTACCCGGTGCTCGTAGTCAATTAGTATTTGAATAAAATAAAATATATCACCCCAACAGTCTTCCTGAAAGTAACGCAATATTAAAATAAGTCCATGCATCTATTCAGTATGCATAGCCGCACACTTTATGAAGACAATTCCTCTGTAATATTCCTACACTCTCCGCTACCCGAAGCTTTTCCTCCCATGCATATTAATTAATGAACACGCTTAATGCTTTTTTCTCTTCATTTAAATTTTTCATGCCTTTATTAATTTATATAATATAAAAATCTTGTCTTTTCTGTTTTATTCTCAAAAGATTTCAAAATTAATTGCCCGAGTCTATAATCGCATTATCCGCCTTTACATAATTAGTCAAAATTTATGAATAAAATAAACGTGGCCATGATTTCAAAGACTTTTATTACGTTTACGCTAATAAAGACCATTCCTATCATTTTTATTTACCTGCCTAATACATACCTAGTAGTTATCATACTTATAGGCTTACAAGATTTCTTCTTTAATTTGCATTGTTCACTGTTTAGGTTATAGGAAAGTTTTATAACATTATTTTGCTAGTACAAAGTCTCTATTTCCGTATTATTTACATTTTGTTCGATTTCTGTCGTCTGCTACTTTTATCTCTTATATCATTACTTTTTAACACTTTAAACTTTCTTTTCAGGTGTACAATTAGGTATTATCATATCACTCCCAATATCCGGTCTGCTATCATCAGCCCCACTTGGCTGGGAGCTGGTGTTCTACTCCTTGGCAATGCTGGCGCTATCCATGGCCATCATATCGGGTACTTTGACGGCAAGCTCACCAGGACAACATCAAGCTGTTGGGGATGCTGAAAAAGAGTTTATTAGGGATACACTGAATAGTTACAAGAAGGTTGGTAAAACTTTTAGTATTAAAATAGACATTTATATAACATAACAATAGTTTGCATAGAGCTAAAAATTGGTGGAGGCCTTGAATCCACTATTATAAATGAAATGTCAAAACCCCTACCAATCCCGTGTGTGCTGAAACAGTTATGGCATAAGTCAAAGGCGAGAAAAATTAATGCTTATTTTGATTGGACTATGTACAAATTATTTCTTTTATGAAATATGAAAATCAGTTCATCCGTTTGGGTCAAAAAATGCCACCACAGATTAAACTTATATAATAGCACATTTCTGTCTGCGTGGGAGGTCAAAAAGGAAAAAGAAACTAAAGAATAGTGGAGCAAAGGGCATTTGCACAGTAATAAGTTGAAAAATAAAAACGAGAGAGATGTTCTATTTTGGAAATAATATTAAAACTTTGAGCTAGCCAAAACTATAGAAGAACCACCTTTTGTTTCAGAAAGAAATAAACCGACCATGGCGACAGATTCTCAAATCCTCTCTTTTCTGGGCTGTGACTGGTGTCCATGCAGCAAGCAGTGCCTTGTTTATTTTCTTCATAACTCATGTACCTGCTTATTTGATGATGTACGGATTTTCTCTGGAAGATGTAAGTATCATTTTTGTAACAATAATTATTGTTTCTGAAATGGTAAGCAAGAGCTTGCGAGTACCAAGGAGGCAACGATTTCATGATGAGGTGATCTCACGTGACATAGGGTGGGGCACTCTCGAACTGCAGACCTAAAGGAAAAAAGGTTTAAAAAAAAAAATTGTGGAAAATAAGTTTGCTTTTGGAAGTCGGTAAATTTCGATGAAGCAAACAAAAGTCACTGTCTTTCGGAAGTAAAGTTTATTCTACTTATTTTAGTTTTTTGACTTCGGAAAACGTGGTTGGGCAGTCTAGGTACGAAAGACATAATTAATGCTTGTCGTAACGCGTCATAGAATAGGCCTATTACGAGCAGTGGGCTCCGACCAGCAGAGCTGATCGCTCTCAATGTACAGAAATCTATAATAATAAATAGGCGCTGATTGACAAAATTGACAAACTCTGAAAAATTAAAAGTTAAATTATGTTCAAGTGACCCCTTTACAACACTTTCAGAGTGCTTGGTACTCCATGTTGCCCTTCATCTCGATGGCATCAGTGTACATCGTGTTGAACCCGATCATCGACTGGCTCTACACTATCAAATACATTCACTACATTTTCAGCGCCAGTTTCTTCAGAAAAGTTATCAATGGCTTAGGTATGTATTGCAAAATTAGTAGAATGAAAACCTAATTTGAGAAGAATGGTGATATCTTCGAGACACACACTCTGCTCTTTTTTGGGCTTATTTATTTTATCTTGAAAATTTTAAAAATAATCTAATCAACAATAAGTTATCACTATTCAGGAAAATTAGACAGAAAAAAAATTCTATAGAAACAAAACCATTTTCAACATCCATTCATATTTTCCACTTATTAATTTTCAGGTGCTTTTGGAATCATAATGGGACTAACGATGCTGCCGAATTTCCCTCGTGAGTGGAGCAACCCAGCGATCATTGCGCTATCAGCAATATTGGGGTTGTTAGGATTACAGTTCTGTGGATTTTTGGTAAGTTATCAGTTTCATTAGTTTGTGACGTTTAGAAGTCACGGTTTAATATTTTAATTACTTTAATTATGAGAAGTAGGTAGTTATCAACGATAGTCCACTCGCCAGAGGTGAAACCAGTATAATCTGGCCTCTAATTGTTTTTAATCTCCGTGATACGAAAGGCGAGTTCAAGGTAAAAATGTTACCACTTTCATGCAGTCAGCATTATAAGACATGCATACAGAAGAAATAACTTGAGACTTAGAAAAAGCCAAGAATAAAAACACCGTTATTTTTAATAGTTGAACTGTTTTGAAAAGGGTTTTACATGGAATGTTATTTTATTACCATTGTTTTTGCTCTAGGTCTACGGTATTTTAAAAATCTTGTACGTATTATTTTCAGAGTACTTACAAGGACATGTCAGAGAACTACTCCGGCACCCTAATGACAATATCGTGCACGGTCAGCAGTGTTGTAGGAGCAGCTGTGCCTTTTGTGTCAGGGCTCATTCTTGGTGGTGACATGGTACGTAGACTATTATTTAACAACAGATAATAATAATTATGTTGTGTTGGCCAGCGTCCCCAGCTGTTTGCCACATTCAAGGGTCTAATATTACCAAAAGTTTCTAAGGTAACTAATCCATCCCAAGTTTAAATTAGACTTAGAGCCTGTTCCACCACCTACGATCAAGTTCCCGTTAACTTACTTGGCAGATAATTTCTTGCAAATTCTGTTCCATATTTGAATTTATTCGGTAAATAGTGGCTATTCGGACATCGTGAAATAGGCCCTTTGGATAATATCTAATTAACCAGGTAATACCTGAAGTACTAACAATTACAGTTGCCATGGTCAATCCATTTTAAACCCGCGTCATTTCGCCCCACACAAAAATGTGGTTCTCTTCGCATTTAATTCCATGTTGGACCCAAAAAATCATTTATTTTGTTTCTAGCGGCATAACACAAAAAGTACTACAGCGCTATCTATGATATTAAAATTATCCGAGAGGTAAGACCATATAGAAATACCCGACTGTTATTGTCGGGCCGTAACCAACTGGACACAATACCCGTCTGTCGGCGTATGCTCCCTTTTCAATGGAGTATTGAGGACCCTATTCCACATACTCCTAAACGTTTATTAAATTGTAGTAGTTCTCATTCGCCTGATTTTCTATTCCTTATTCACCCTATATTTTTCTCAATTTTTCAGTGTAACCGTGAAAGCTGGCGCGTGATAATGCTGACCCTGGCGAGCCTTTGCATCGTGAGCACAGTGATCTATACCACGTGCGGCAGCAACGAGAGACAGAGCTGGGACCACGTCAGTAACAACGACAAGCGGCGGTATGGACACTACAATGGTGTCAGAGGTAATATATAGATATTTGTTACTAGTTCAACCACTCGTTGGATTTTTCTGTGGAATTTCGCTGTAGCAGTCCTTTTATACAACATTAATTTTAGTATATGCGAAACCTGTTCTGTATGGTGTCCGGACGTAAAGAATAGCACCATCCCATATCTTCCCGTGGGTGTCGTAAGAGGCGACTAAGGGACTTACCAGAGAATGGGCAGCAGCGTTCTCTGTGTTTTATAACAACCATACTGCGATCGCCAACCCGCCTGCCAAGCGTGGCGATTATGGCAAAACCCCCCTTCTTGGGGGAGGCCTATGTCCAGCAGTGGACGTCTTTCGGCTGAAATGATGATGATGATGATGATGATGCGAAACCTGATACACGTGTCTAATATTTTTATGTAAAGAATCTATGTTTAAAATTTCAAAACTGTATCATGAAAAATCACAAAGTTATAAGCTTGTTCTGTTACCTAGTTGTCCGCTCAAAATCGTGGTCACCAAGCAGCGCAAGCCTCCAGCGTCGTCTTGAGCTCGTTGATAATAATAATTTGGCAGTAGGTACCTAAATTATTGCGATAGGTACTTAAAGTCGTACGGTGTCCAACTTTTTACATTTTTAAATATTTTTGGGAAAAAATATAACATGGTTTAAAAATTATTGGAATCGATTCAGTTACTTATTCTGAATAAACTATATTCAGGTTTCGCATATACTAAAAATAATGTTGTAGATCTGTCTGGCTGATGGCTAACCCCGCACACTAAAACTTGGCACTTAAACATAACTGGTAAATGCGGTTATACAATAAATACTCCTCATCTGCCCAACCTTTGGGGGACTACAGGCGTGATGTTATGATGTATGATCAACACTATTAGAGTATACAGGGCACAAGTACTCTGAGTTCTTGTGCTGCATGGTGGAGTGGAATGGAAGAATTGCCTTTAGAATTTGTGGGTTTACTCCCGAACACTCAAAATAAATAAATGTTTTCAAAAGTCATTTAAATATGAGAAATAATTTAAGAAAAAGGGACGATACGAGAATTAATGACGAGATAACAATTTAATGTAGTATGTAGGCGTAAATCACATCTAAACTTTCAGTCCTGAAACAAATTGATAAAAGCTTAGGCCTTACTAGTAGGACAGCTATAATTTGGCATTAGGTCTAGGTCTCACAGAATAACAATTTTATAACAAATGTTGTTGTCTATAAATTATTTTATAATTGTAGATGTACGAAAACAATTATTTTATTGACACATTTGTATTTAAAACACCTGAGCCAACCCTTCTCATATATGGTATATTTAGTCCAAGTTTTATAATACGTTTTTGTTCTTGGTGATTCATAAGCTCGAGGTAGACAAAATTTACAATTACTTTACTCGAAACCCTATCCATTTTAATGCAGGTTTCATTACAGTGATATCGACGTGAACTCTTACCATGAGTTCTGTGCATGATTCTAGACCCCGGAGTGTTGCAATTTTTTGGCGATCATTATAAAATCTGCTGTTCCGTTCATGGCGTACATTTTGACCGTGTAAATATTTTACATTTGTACGCTACAGCTGACATTTTATTAATACTCGACAAAAAATACACTGGGGGCTAAAAATCCATGGTAACAGTTTGCTCGGTCCATTTCTTTTTTTTCTCATTAATCCTTCTTATTCAGCCTTGTTGTTTTATTTCAACTAACAATTAAATTCTTTTTTTTCAGTTGATGACCGTCAAGTGCAGATGGAAGAGTACGGCCACACAAACCTGGCTCTTCAGAGACATGACATCGACACAGCTTTGTGACAGTGGAGTAATTTTATTTTGGACAATATGACTGACTACTTTTATACTAAGCAATTATAATATTTTGAAAATTTTAAAAGGACTGTTATTTGTTGTGGTGGGAGGGAGGCACATCCTTGTGATGCACTGTTACCAGCAGAAGAAAATTGACCAACAAGACAAGTTTGTGTCAGTGGCCACAGTGGGCAACGACTGGCAAATACACGACTGGCAGTTGGTATGTTTTTCATTTAGAAGAAAACAGCTACCAATGAGTTAGGATTACCACTTTTATTAAATGTTAGATTTCTAAAAAGTTATAACTTTGCAAAAATATGAAACTTTTTAAATACACGGGATTACTTTCTTTGATAAAGTTACGAATTATGTTTAAAAAATATAAGCTATCCTGCCTTTTCACCAAAAATTAATTTACTAATTTTCATTTGACAAGCAACGATTTTCAAAGAGATGGTTGGTCATTTTATCATTTTACAACAACAAGTTTGGCAAGTAATTCGATAATGTTTTATTTGATAACGTATTATTTGAAAAAAACAATTCACTTTATATTCATGTCATCTCGTAAAACAACGTTTAAAATAAAAACGTTTAACTCGTAAAAATTCAACTCGATAAAGAGGCATAACGGTAATTTGAATTAATGGAACAACAAATACTTTGAATTGAAAAGCAAGCGACTAAGAATAAAGATTCGAAATGTTGCTGTAGTAAAAGTGTGTCCGAGGAAAACAATATTTTTCAAGTTCAATGTACTACGTCTTAAAGGACTGGGTCTTTAATCCCTAATAAAGTCAAGATCCAAATAATTTCTGTTGTGAAGAACACACACAGTAGCAGCAACTATTTGTAGAACGTTTATGTACCAAAGATGTTCTGAATCCGAGGCAAAATTTCGTCAGCATTTATTTATTGTCAGCATGTGTCGTCCCCATGCAGGGCATTGGGCTTTTCTACATTTCAATCCTGTCTGTGGGCGTCAATTACGTATTTACTTACGAATTACTCTTTACGTTTATGAATGTACTTTTACTATAACTTTCAATTCATTTATAAAGTTAATTAAGTAGAGTAAACTAAGTAAATACATATTAATTAAAAACTATTAAATAACCTAAAATAAACAAACTAACAACAAACTATAAAAGGGCATCAAAAAACTTCTCCTCAACGCTGTCAGCTGGTAATGTGCCCAAGAGACTGGCGGCGTTGCCACGTTATATGGCAACACTTAGCCTTTGGCCAAAGTAAAAACCAGCCCTTGGGTCACGGGAAGCGTCAACTAGGCGTTTCGAAATTTCCTTAAACAGGCTATGAGCACTCGGTCCCCACGACCCCAGAGTTTCATCCCAAACGGCTCGAAAATATAGTTACCACAAAGGTTTCTATATTTACGCCGCTTGAGGTTCTCTGCAACCGCAGCGGCAGCGCCAGCACAGCACGACGAGCTTGGAAGATGTGATGGCGCAAGAGTATCGACGCATGTTGCGTCCCACACTAAAGGCCTACCCATCTTCCAAGGAAACAACGACATGCCGTCCGGTCTCTTGCCATCGTCGCGTGCCAAGCCATGGGGTTCTAAAACAGCTGGAACGCCGACGGTGACAAGAGCTCGTCGGATGATGTCGTTTATGTTTGCGTGCCGTGCAAAACGGCCCGCACTTTGGCTGCACGACAGGCCGTGGTGACCGAGGTTGTTGACAGCTTCACCACGGTGACAGCGATGAGGAGAACAGCAGGCAGCACCAAGGCGTAAAGAAGCAGCGAGGCGGAAGGTCGTGTCGTTGAACAATGTGCCTATGCTCGACGACGGCAGTGCGCGAAGCCAAAGACCCGACTCCCACTCACCCACAGCCAGTAGGCACGCACGCTCAGCAGTAGTAGCAGACGTGTTCAGTAGATTGTTCTGAACTTCTCTGCAGAGCGGCTCGTCCCACCGTCTCTGGGAAAATGGATGGTCGGGTTCTTCAGTATTCGGGCAAGCGAGTTTCCAAGCATCGATAGCCTCGGAGAAGTCCGGCACTTCAAAATCAATCAGTGTGGAAGCCAGGATACTCCTGATTAATTTCTTAGTACCGTGGACCGAGGAAATGAAGGCTGGTAAACTAATACTGGAAATTTTGCGGACGCTGAGTCCTCCCATGCGAATGGGAAGAGTAGCTTGTGCCCAAGTTCGGTCGACCAAAGCCACATTTAAAATTGATGATATAGTATGTCTGATAATTTGATACATTTTGTCCAAAAGAAAGGAAGCACGAAGGAAATATGTTAATTTTGGGCCGAAACAGCAGTAACGAATTATTGTGATGGCCGAATGTATATTAATTTGGAGCAATCTTTCCGAAACATCATTGAAATTTTGAATTTTCAAAGATCGGAGACCCAAGGAGACGAAGACAGGTTTTTTCTATAGTTTTGATGCCAGGAGCTATTGCGTTAAATTTGGAAAGAGTCAGTTGTCTTTCGGTACTATCCGGTACATATATTTCGCATTTTATAAAGTTCAAATAATACAAAGTCACGTGACCGAAGCGGGAATTATATCAAAAGCCCAAATTTTTTATTTCAAATAAATCTCGGATGCCAACCCCAGAGAATGATGTATTGGGTACAATATTGAATCTTATTCCTAATCAGATTGTGCCTCAAGTTTCCTGGTATCGATCGTCAATATAATTACAGCAAGATTCAATTTCCTCTCATACGGACCAGTGGAGAGGTCATTGCACAGAAATGATTGATTTAATAAAATGATTAGGGGTCTTGTTTTCCTGGTGTGGACCGGAAGATATCATTGTGACAGACTGGTACATTAACAAAACTTACACTATGGGTTTGAAATTGAACCGCTAAGAATTCTCTTTAAACATCTTTTGGGGATTGTACATATTGGCAATGTCAGGCTGCAAAATCGAATTATGTAGAAAACTTCCGAAACTAAATAATTATGCTGAGAGAAAATTATTCAGCGATGGTAAATGGTGAACGCAAGTGGCCGAATGGGATGAGCCTTATAATACCCGATTACCTATATTATAATAGTTTCGCTCATCAGCTAAGATTTTACAAATACTGCCGAATCGACACAAAAACAAATGTTACCTCTCCTTTTACTTCTAAAATGGTGTTAGATTTTTGAGTACTGATTATTTCAGTGATAAGGTAGAATCATATTTTTGACATAGAATTAAGGCAAAGATACTAAATAAGTACAATTTCATATAAGAAGTCTTATATGAAATTGTACCCATCAAGAATGTCTCGTAAATTATGTTGTCTTGAATGTCGTTATGCATGTATACGGCTTACTGACAATGATAAGAACAGCTCACAGCAAACACTGTTTTATTGTACGTTTGAACAAACATTAATTGTGGCGCTACTGTATTTATACACTAGGATCTGCTCCGGACGTTGCTTCTTAGATCTTTTTAAACTCTTTATTTGTTATTATAAATAAATAAATATGAAGCTTTTGCTCGTAGCTCTTCCTGCCCATTATTAACGTACTCTCAGGAAAACAAAATGTCATGGATTAATCCCGGTAGTACCCATATTTATCATCGAAAACTGTTTAGCCGCTAAGCAAATTACAAATGAAATGATTGTACTTGTGCCTATGGTATTTGATAACAGTTTGATAAATGATCGAGCAAGTATACATCAAAATGGAATTTATACTCGTAAGTAACACTGTGACGGCATGAAACATTTCTTTGAACTGTATATAAGGTCAAACTATTCTTACACGAAATATTTTAAGAGTAATTTCTATAAGTCGTAAAGTCGCCATAGCAACAAAAAAAAAATATCTGAGTTTTTTTTTTACGAAATTAAAAAAAATAATCTAAAAAATTTTGAGACATTTTGCATAAAATCTTTACTCCCAAATTCTAACAATGACACTAGGTAAATACGACGTAGTAATCTAGCGTAATGGATGTTCAAAAATAAGGAGCTAGTATTTATTTTGTGGGTGAAGTAATTTTTAAAAAATAATCCCTTGAAATGGCTTCGTTATAGCCGTTAGCTGATTCCCTGAAAATATTTCGTGTATGAATAGTTAGACCTTATATAGCTACGTTACTTCCTATTTCATATACATAACTATTATAATGTTAAGACATTTAATTTCCTTCTATGTTCTGGACGTAATTTAAAAGAACAATATTTATTATTTACATAAATGATAAATGAACAGCAGTACGGTAATAGATAACAATGTTTAGACATGTAAATTCACAGGCTGTTCAATATTTTTGTCTAATATTGTATTACTTGAACTAGTAAAACATAATATATTTGTTATTAAATAAAAAACCAGATGTGATTTAATTACTAAATAAAACTGCAAACTGAAACTTCATAGCCATAATTAAAAAATTACAGCCAAATTAACAACTACCTCCTTACAACAATAATTATAATAGATACTACTAGCTGGCTGGTTTCGCTCGTGATCTGGTCATTAATTATTCCACGGGAGCATTTTAAACATTGGCTATGTATGTCACTTGGGGATAATGGACCTTCCCATTACTGCAAGAATTTACGGAATCTGATCAGTAGTTCCGAAGATTACCCTTAGACATTCAAACTTACAAAATTTACCTGTAGTATTAGTATAAATGTAGAAAACAAAAAAAATATATCAGCCTGTACTTAATTAATTAAGACAAAATTTCTGAATGAGTAAAGTGTCGGTTACCTAGACATGAAAAAGACCGCATGAGATGTTTTTAATAAACCTTCACAAACAAAAGCTAAGTACGAGTACATAAATTCAAGAATGGAAATCAAAATACCTTATGGAACGCAGTTATTGTTTAATAGGACAATATTATATCCTTGTTCAAATGTAACTATCTTAGAATTCTCGGATGGGTGGCAGAAGGTTTGGTACCTAGCTGTCATTGGTAGGAGCTATGGCTGGCGATAAGGTTGTGTACGAATCTGTGCCTAAACATGAGAAAAATGATGGTAAGTGGTTAATATTATTTATTTGTTAAGATGACGACAATGATGGTATTGATTTGAACACTGTTTTAAACTTTCACGGTCTAAAACTAAACTTATACTGGCACTTACGGGATATCTTCCGTGATTGTTCATTATTTTGAGCTCCCGATATTTCGACGACCATGGCTCAACCCGCGATCATGGTGCTTGCAACAGCGTCGAATATTGGGAGCTCAAAATTATTCATATCCGTGCTCTTTAACCATACAGTTCAAAAAAAGCTAGTATTGTAGTTACTACCGATGTAGATAAACAAATTTATGGACAATTAACTATTTTTAGATTGTTTCTACAAGTGGTTGATACAATATTAATCGTTGACCTGTAGAAGCTATCACAAACCGCCGCTGTATCGACACCGATCAATGCTTTTTGTGTTCACGATGTGAAACTATCGACCACACATTATTTATCAGTTCAGTCCTGTTCTTATAACAACAAACATCATGTTCTAAATAACGCTTTCTATCAACAATATTAATAAACATGCAACTATATTCTTTCAAAATTTTAGAGCCTTCAAAATCTCCGGAACGTCCAAAAGGCCTTGGAATTCGGCATGTACAAACATTGATCCTGTTCATTTGCCTAACCATTGCCTGCACGATCAGGTCCCAACTCAGCGTCCTGATGGTTGCTATGGTTAAGGTACCCGACCCTCGCTGTGAAGTGAATGGCACTAGGAATTATTCTGAAGGTTGTGAAGATGTTAATGTAAATATCAGCAGGTGGAACATTTATCGCGTAAGTGTTGTTTGTTTTGTTATTATTAGCATCGCGTGTTCTTATTTGCTATCATCAAATTGTTTGAAAAGCTTGTGACTAGGTGGTAGGAATTTATGATCGTGTTCATTGACTGCGTCGACAAATTCTTAGAATTTTATTTTCATAAACAGAAACATAATAAGAATGTAGTGAAACAGCTCAGATTTCTCTACACTTTTCTGTATAATATAAATACTATGCTTTATCATTTTAGTAGCGGACACTGTCCTACTGATGGGCAAAGACCACGACCATTGAAAATATTGTTGAATTTTGCTATACAAGAAGTTTTACAGATATTCTTCACCATTTCAGACATATGAATGGAACAAATCGACTCAAGAGATGATAACGTTTTCCTTCTTCGTGGGATATACGAGTATGATGCTGCCCATGGGGCTGCTAGCGCAGAAGTTTGGAGGCAAGCTACCGATAATGTTCGCTTTGGCTGTCAATGGAGTCATTACTATTTTTACACCTTGGATAGCACTAGTAGTAAGTATCTTGGATATCGACATAAGAATAAAGTGTATCTATGAAACCCAGCTGTTGTGAAAACTAGGACATCCTTACAAATAGACGGTCTTGTTATTACTATTATTACCAAAACGGGATTTATTTAATCGCAAAAAGTTTAGAACCATGTCCATTAAACAAACAGTATTAAGACAGGCTGGTTATCGCTGTGCATTTTAAAAATTCGAGGGATCACACAGAAGGATTTCTCTACGATACCCATGGAAAGAAATAATTAAGATAAAACAATAATAAACAGTCTTCCTTTATTTATATCTTTACAAATCAATTACATTTTTAAATAATCCTTAGAAACAACAATGCAAAAACCATTTAACAATATAAAAATTGTAGCCCACCGGTATCGGGCACAGAGAAACATTAAAACAATTATTATTTTTATATTTTTTCAGGGTGGATGGATTGCTGTATCGGGCAGCAGACTAGTGCTGGGCATGACGCAAGCGGCGATGTACCCGAGCATTCACACCATGCTGGCCAAGTGGGCACCACTGTGTGAGAGAGGAAGACTCAGCACATACATTTATACTGGTGACTTTCTTATATAATAAAAGTTTGAAAGCAACTGACTAGCATATATCGGTACTAATTTTAGGGCACACTTGGAGTTAATAATGCGTTCCAAAACTTAAATTGCCGATGTAGGTCACACGGCTGCCAAACTCAAATGGAACTATGCTGGCCACATTTTTGTCGCATGCCGGAGAAGCTATGGGCTAAAGTAACCACACAATGGGTACCAAACAGCAGCAAACGGCAACGCGGCAGGCCCAGAAAGAGATGGCGGGACAAACTCGACTCTTTTCACAAGAATTGGCAAATAACAGCACTGGATAGGGATAAGTGGAAAGAGAGAAGTCCATTCCCTTTATTAAAAAGGTACAAGACTTGCGCTGATAACTATATATTGTTTCCTTCTAAGGTTAACATTTTCATAAGATTCTTCGTCCAAGTTACAAGATAGTAAAACATAAACTGTGTCGAAAGGAAGCAATCCGGTCGCGAGTGGCTCGAACAATGGGCGAATAAGTTAGGAGCGTGAGAACTTCTGCCACTGTACTTGTTATACATGACAACGTGTGTTGTGTTTCTCGCTGGGATATAGTACTTGTTCTGGATAGTGCTTCTGGTTTACGTCTTGTCTTGTCTGGGTACAGAAGTAATCTTATTTGGACTTAAACGGCTAGTCTTTCGTTTAATTTAGCAATATAGTTTTATACTTATGAAATGAAAAAATCTGACGTTCTCATTAAAACTGTTTAGTAGAGATTATTATACTCATTGGAGTAACTGCGTCAAATACGCATTTGTCTTTGTAATTTGTACCGACCCTAGCTCAGTTTTTCTTACAACTTGAAAAGACTGATACATGATTAATTAATAGGTTTACTTTCTGACGTGGTTCTTTTCATAGCCATGTCAGTTTCTAAATAAGGTGCACCCTAATATGGTCAACCCATGTTTTATGAAGACCAACGTCCTCATTACTTAGCCCCTAATCTTCCTTCATATCAGTCCCGTCCACTTTACCAACCCGTATCCTCCCAAGGTAGCTATCTCATACACTCACATCGCCAGTCCCTCTCGCCTCGTCACAAGCTCAAATTATATAACTTTTATGACGCATCATTTCAGATACGACGAATGTAATCTTTTTGACGTGTATACCGAAATTAATTTATCTTTTGACGACTTCTTGTTGATGTTGATACAGTTGTATTTATTCACGTCTGCGGAGATGGAATGAGAAATGTGTGTGGTTATGGATGCACAGGTTTGTTAGTTAAAGTTAAATGAGTTTGAAATTATTGTGAAGTTAATTAAATTGACATGCAGTTTAACTTATTATTTTGTCTGCAGTTGCAGTTCATTTTATTGTGGATTCTACATCAGACAAATAAATGCATGTGATTTTAGGATATACGAACTTATGCAGTATACAAGAGTAATACAGTTTTGTCGGATTTATTGTTGGAATTACATAGAGTTCGCCTTGTCTAACCCTTAACAAATACTTTCATAATTTTAGCAGCTCTGTAATTTTCAGTTAATAGATCTTTATATTTTTTAAGGTTGGTAAACTTAAGTCAGTACTTAACTTTTCAAGTCTATTGCATTATTTTTCCAGGCTCACAAGTAGGAACAATAATAGCCTTCCAGCTATCTGGCCTCTTCGCTGGTAGTCCAATCCTGGGCTGGCCTGTATCATTTTGGTTGTTTGGAACCCTGAGTCTGGTCAGCTGTGGTCTGCTCGGTTGGCTGGGAGTCGCAAGTCCTCGTGATCATCCTACTATCAAGACTGAGGAGTTGGCGTACATTATAGAGGATATAGCTGTTGATATTGTGCCTAAAGTAAGTTTGGTGGTCAATTAGCGAGCTTACATTTTTTAATACCACGCCTGTTTCTCCGAAGGTTGAGGCAGTACACCTGAATTTTCCTAGCTTTTTACAACTGTTTCAAAAAACGTTTTGAAAAGCACTCATCAAAATAAGAATATTTTTATCTATAAAAAAATCCTCATTTTTGTTCCTTATCAGAGAAAAAGCTCGTGTAACATTATTTCACAAGTCATGGGACCAATGGGACTTCCCATAGGTAAAATTGACGAATTTCCCAACAAAGTTTGATCTATTTAATCAAAAATCTCTCTTAAAAAAATCTTCCCACCTTCGCTATTTGAAAATATTTTATACACATTCGATGATTTATGTTTCTTTTTATTTTCAGAAACGTAAGACTCCTTGGAAGCACATCCTTACCTCCAAGGCTGTGTGGGGGCTGATAGCAACACACGCGGGCAGTGCTGCTAGCTACCTCTTGATCCTCACTGAGATACCTTTATATATGAACCATATACTCCATGTGGACCTGAAAAGGGTAGGTCAGCGTTTAATTTTGATTAGTAGTAGCATGCTGTCTTAACTTTAAAAAAATACAAATAGCTACTCATGATCAAATCAAAACATCTGTAATTTTAATTTGACAAAAAAATGTTCTTAAGAGGGGTAGAGGTGGTATTGGCCAATGGCCATATTTTGTTAAATATTTGTGTTTAGTAACGTCAACTTCCACGAAGCACTGACAAGTCACGGTTAATTTGTTTTCATACCATTTAATTTAATGCAATTTCTATTCTTTATTTTTCAGAATGGAGTGTATTCATCCCTGCCCTACATTGCCTTGTATATCATGGCCATTATGTTCGGTAATGCTTCTGATTTTGTAGCCAAGAGGAAAATTATGTCCATCGTCAATATTAGGAGGACAGCCAATAGTATCGGTAATTATACAAACATCTTGATTGGCAAGGCTCTCTAATTATTTTATATTCATATAGTGGAGAGATACTCTTCTCTGTAAGAGTGAGTGGGCTGCCAGGCGGGCCTAGTGCAGTTGTTACCTAAATCGAACTTTTATAATATTTTTTTATTTTTTAGCTATGGCCGGGTCTGGGGTGTTCCTATTTGCGTTCAGTTTTGTGAACGACACGACGTTGGCTGTGTCTCTACTTATCATAGCGCATGGTCTACATGCTGGGGTTCACGTGGGGTTCCATGTAAGTATAATATTATGTTGCTACATTGTTTGATGACATGATTGAAGTATTTGTGAAACCTTAAGACAATTTATTAAAACAAATAGATAAATAAAAATGAATGCTGAAGAAAAAGTCGTCCACATTTATAGAGCTCAGGTTCCGGGTAATGTTATTCGGAAGAAATAAAATCCACAATATTTGTTGACTCAATCCTCACACATAACAACGTTAAATCAGTTGCCAAGTGATTTGAACCAACCTTACCGTTATTAAGTTTGGCGCTGTTCGTAACATGCTCCATGTTATAGAAGCTAGAGAGATGTGTTACCAGCTGCTTATAGTTTTATAATTTTTATCATTTTGTAAACTTGTCTGATTTTCTTTTCCTACTTACTTAGAGATACTTAGGTTTTGGATTGTTAGTTTCTAATACGAAGAAGCATTTAGTCACGAAGATGTTGGCCCAGTACGATCGCATTCACAGTGGCTGAGCGATTGACTGCTGCGCTTAGTGTCGCGGGTTCGATTCCCACACGGAACAAATATTTGTATGGCCTACAGGTTGTTCCGGCTCAGACTGTTTCTCTATGTGAGTTTAAATGTTTGTAAACGCACCCACGATACAGGAGAAATTCCTAGTAAGGGGCAATGATTTAAACAGAAAATAAATTTTGGCCATGATCAATCTACATATACAGATATTTTTTCTTGATCTGACACCACAACAATATTTTCATGATAGTTAAAATGGGACTGTAACGAATATGTATGTAGATAATTGATTTTTCAAGCAAATAACGGCATTTTTACCATGCCACCTTCTTCCCCTCCCTATTCCTCCACCTTGTTTCTACGCTCCTAGTTTGAAGACATAGTACCCGCGCACCAATACCATGTATTTGTTTCAGATAAACCAAATAGACTTGGCTCCGAACTTCGCCGGACCTATAATGGCTCTGGGCAATATGATCGCCAATCTGACCAGTCTGCTGGTGCCTGTGATCGTGTCGAACATCGTTAAGGATGACGTGGTAAGTTTGCTATTCTAGTTTAGACAGAATGTATCGGGTGAACTATGTTAGTTCTATGAAGGGATTTGATGAGGCCTTTTGATATGAGTAAAATTCAATTTTGTCATCCGCATGTTTCACTAAATTCGTCACTACCCCTTTGAAGCGTTTAGGCTAGGCTTACGGGCAACAATTGACGTATTTCGGCTTACATGCTGAATTGCTGATGTTATTTGTACCGTTTTGCGTGAAAAATACCATTGACATTTTTACCACCTTGCAAAAGTTGTCAATAGTATTGTAGAATAAGTACATTTGAAATAATAAGTTTGGCTCTGTTCGTTAAAAATAAATTCGTTTTTTTTTTGGTGTTTCCATATAAAAATAAAAACTTGATTTGTTTTCAGACTAATCACCGCAAATGGCAGTATGTGTTCATCATCTTCGTGGCCATCATGTTCATATCCAACACTATATTCGTCGTGTTCTGCAAGGGAACCGTGCAGCCGTGGAACTTCTATGGCGAAGAGGGAAATGGTAAATATATTGTAGTTCGATATCATATCCTGATAAAAACCAACCTAACTAGCGATATAATCTTCCAGTATAGCTGACATTAGGAACCAGTCATGTCTAGGATCGACTTTGAAATCCATATTTTACAAACTCGGTAGCATTCAGTTCTAGAAGTTATGGAGTAATTGTATAAAACTAGATAAATTCACACGGACAAACATTACATTAACAACACTTGAAGTATAAAAAACATCTCTTTTCCAGATGATGACAAGGAGCTGACTGCGATTGAAGACAAAAAATCCAGCAAGGAAAAAGAAAGTCTACGTGACGTGATACGAAATTGATATTAGAATATAATTGTGTAAATAGAACTATTTAGGAAATAAATATTAATCATACAACTTTCAAAACTTGTTCTTTCTTTTTTTTCTTCAATCTATTGTCGAGCGGAGGTCTGCTTCATTGCACATATTTTGTCTGGATCTGAGAGCCTGGACAACGTGACATTTTGTCAGCGATAATGATGATGACAAAGTAAAAATAAATTTTACTTATTAAGGGCTAGAATAACGACAAATTGTGAAAATTTTATGTCTCTCGTTTTAATATTGCTGCGGCATGCGAAATTGATCGCTTAGTGTGGAAAAAGCAGGCACAAAATCGGCCCGAGTGGAGACGTCGTGTGCATCGGCAGGTCAACGCCTTCGAAAAGAGAAGAAGGTCGTAGCTAGACTTAAAGCGTGATAACCTTAAAACTAGGCCACCTGCAGCTATACCCTACAACTTCGTCAATGGTGTTCTGTGCGCTTTGTACTCGGAGTTTTTCGGCCAGAGTTGGGTATGCTAGCCACTTGAGAGCATATGATAGAGCAGCACACCAAAGCTCTCGACAATCTCCCTAGAAAGCCATCGAATGCGGTCGAAATCGGCTAGATGGCATCAATATATATTATAGCAAAGTTAAAGACTACTTCTAAGTTGTATATGTTTCGAAAACACCTGTTTAGTATATACTTACTCCTCAAATAGCACAATGTTCAAATTAACTAAATATGCTGTTTTAGAAGAGAGAGATTACCTTCAAATGTGAACGTAACTTTATCATTAGAAATTTAAACGAAGTAGGTACCTTCTTTAGACGTCGAGGTTTAGTCAAAAGGTTAAAATGAAGAAAAGTCGGATTTGTTCTGTATGGTGTCCGGACGTAAAGAATAGCACCATCCCATATCTTCCCGTAGGTGTCGTAAGAGGCGACTAAGGGACTTACCAGAGAATGGGCAGCAGCGTTCTCTGATTCTACAACAACCATACTGCGATCGCCAACCCGCCTGGAAAGCGTGGCGATTATGGCAAAACCCCCCTTCTTGGGGGAGGCCTATGTCCAGCAGTGGACTTTTCGGCTGAAATGAAGTAAAGTCGGATTGACGTAAGCTACCGAAATGCTCAGGTCAATCCTGTTGAAAGTCAGACATACTTTAGTCATTTTATTTCGTAATAATGACTTGCGTCGTTTCCTTATTATAATGGGACGATGCCAGCTAAATGTTAAAACTAAGTAAATAGGTCGAGTCATTATTTATCAAGTGCAAAAACTACTTTCAAACAAAGAAATGCAAACATGTAATTTATGTTTGTTTCTTTAATTAAGAACAAAAAAAGTGAAGTCATAGTCTAAATTTAATTATTAAAACTAAATAAAGAACAACGACAAACATGTTGAAAATCTGTAATGATTATAAATATTTCAAATTCCTTTTGCATAGAAAAATTACATAATGTAAATAGTCCTATTATTGTCGTTATCATGACAGACGTTAACGTAACGGAACAACTTTTAGACTTGATAAAATAGCGGCATATCAAAGATTTACACAAACACTAGTAAACCAAAGACACCTCAAAGCAAATGGTAAAAGTTAATCATCATAAAAAGTCTCTATACTAATCTATTCTTATTATATAGTTTAGATGTAGAATATTTTCTATTTACTCGAGTTCAGAAATTATTTCAAAGGTACACTACACGATTACCGAGTGCAACAGGAAGTTTCTTAGACGCGCATGAAACCACGCGGATGAAATCAGAAGCTAGTTAGACAAAATCGAAAATAATTGTTTGCTTTCGTAGACATGACGCTATGAAGAGGGATGCAATGCATTTAGGCCAAGAGAGTGATAGATATTTAAAAAAATATAGATGGTTTGTGAGGGATGATATTATGAATGAATGATTGAGTGTAATGGTAACTGCTAACGAGAGAATGAATTAGGTAAACATTTAGTCTCATGGTGACATAGAGAGGACGACTGTCGCAACCCCGTGCAGGGCACGCCACCATAGTGGCGATAAGTCGTCTCTTTGAGGAGGGCGCCACGGCGCTTTCACCTTCCATCTGACGCAGGTCCTCACCGGACACGGTTGTTTCGGGAGGTTCCTGCACCGAATAGGGCGGGAGGAAAGGTCCTCGTAGAGGCGATTGGCGGCGGCGATCTCTCGCGCCCGGCCCTGGTTCAAGCCATGGTCCGGAGCAAGAGGGAATGGGAAGACGTCACCTCCTTCTGCGAAGCAGTCATGCTAATAAGGAAGGTGGCGGGACGTGAGAGGGAAAGAGACTCACGTCCCAGCCACCGCGGGAGACGCCCTGGGCGTCGGGGGTCACGTGGTGGCCCCCGGCCACCGTAGGCGCGGGCCTGGGGACGGCGAGTTATGGGCTAGCTCGCCGTCCGGCCGTCTTATGACGACAGGCCGTGTCGACGGCGCGTTCGTGTTCCACGCGCGCCTCAAAGAGATGACAGCAACCACGTTGGGGTCCTCATGGGCCGATGCCTGCTAGAGCTGCGGGACTGTTCGAAAGAGATACCGCGGCCCTGGAACACAAAGGGCGAAGAAGGAACATGGATGGGTTTTAGTCAGTACAAGTCTGACACGCCCTTCCGCTCCGCCCAGAGCGGGGGGGTCATTTGATGATTTGCCATCCTAAAAATAAACATTTAGCGTCAATCCAAAGCAGGAAGGGCAAGAGCACATACATAGAAGAAGTTTTTTTTTATGTTGCCGTGTCGCTTGTCATCTGGTTTTACTTCCAAATACAATCAGCACGAACAACAAAATAAAAAAAAAATATGGATAATATGGTGTTGCGTGCTAATCACAAATGACTTTAGTATATACAGTATACGTGCTTTTAAATCTCCTTTTGCAAACCTGGCAATCGAAATAAGGTTTGCTGTAAGAAAGCCCAATTCTGGGCTAAGTTGGCCTTTGTACAATTTGCAATTTGTATGTACATATGAATATCTGTACGTATTTCTCTAAATTTTGTGTGCAATAGAGAATAATAACATAGTGCGAGTGAACATATTTTAACTGCGTTGTCATAATTAAGCATGGGTAAAATTACTATCTCTGCAAAGTGTTCCTGTTTATACTGCTAAACCAGAAAACTCGAGACTGAATATTTTTTGGTTGAAAGTTTTATCTTCTAAGTCTACAATTCAAATAAGGCCTACTACTGTTGAGGTATTCAAATTTAATTAAGATAAGATACCATCGCATTGAAGACTAGAGAAGAAACAGACTTGGCAAGACAATTTGACTGATAATGCGATTGACCTTCCGTCTGCGGAAGGTGGTTAGCTGTGCATTTTCAATGGGTCGTCATATCACGCAGCTTGATTATCTTTTATGGCGACGATTTCATAATAATTACATTTATCGGCTGCAGGCACAATCCAAGTAGTTTAAGTCCAGAGATGCAGTCCGGGGCCCTTAAGAAAAAACAAAACACTCACGAGAGTGTTTTGTTTATGGTAGAAGATATCAAAACTACGAAGTTTTGATATCTTCTACCATAAACACACTAGCAAAATAGATTTTTGAATATAAAAACCATCATTTGTGAAAATGGCCTGTCTATTGAAAGATAAGATCTATGTCACCTAAAATTTTTGACGGAAATTTTTAATTACACCTACTGCATTATTTCTGATTTTTAATCTATTCATTTTGCTTCTAACTTTGCAACTTTCAACAGTACACATAGTGTAAAAAAATTAATGGAAAAATGGGAAAAGAAGAAAAATTGCCGGAATGTGAATACAGTAAAGTTCCTACACAGCAGATAATTGCGGGTAAGTTTATGAACAAAAGAAATGATGTGAATAACTGCCGCAGTCCACTGCTGGTAGCACAGATAGCGTTGTAGTGCAGTTTGGGAGAGAGATCTCTCCCAAACTGCGCTACAACGCTATCTGTGCTACCTTTCAGTTAATCTAGCTGAGAGGTATCCCACCCTTCGCTTGCCGATATGCAGTTTTAACTCCACGACTCGTTTGCTGAAATGGTCATCGGTCTTTCGATAAATATGGCCAGCCCATTATCACATTAGCCTGGCTAGATACTCTGCAAACTATACACCTATTTTCTTACGTATCATTTTATTTCAGATCTTTTACTTCTAAGAACCTTCGAGCATAGCTCGATTCATACCATATTGAGTGACCTTGAGTAATGCCAAGTTTTGGCACCTTGCGTCGTAACATACTGATACTTTCTCAAATTTGTTCCAGAGAAACAAGAAATATCACATTATGGATACGGGATCAGACATATTCAAATGCTTATATGTTTCTTATGCATAATGGTGAACTTTATAGGCAGAGGTCATATGGGAGTCACCGTGGTTTCCATGACGAGTTCTGTTAAAGAACATATAGAAGTTTTAGACGCAAACCTCACAAAATATAGTGATTACACGAATGTCCAAGATGTAGCGGATAAAAATATGACTATAGAAGATAGTTATGGTACTCGTAACTTAACGGTTAATACAAGTATTAATGAAGCCGCAGTAGCGAATTCTACAGACAGTTTTCATAAAGTGAGTGATAACCATCCGGCCATGTTTGAATTTCTTTGAGGTCTACCTATACTGTTATAGATAACATTTTAAAACAGACAATTTGATTTTTGCACATTATTTATTTCAGACATTTGATTGGGCGAAATCAACGCAAGAAATGGTGCTGGGTTCATTCTTCTTAGGATATTGCATCATGACGTTTCCAATGGGTCTGGTAGTTCAACGCTGGGGTGGAAAGATAGCGCTGCAGATTTCCTTATTTGTCAATGGCGTTGTTTCTATTTTGGGGCCATGGCTTATTGATTGGGTAGGTTCAATATTTTTTTCGAAACAGAGAAACGAATTGCTTGTTCTCAAGTCATAACTGTAATTTTATTTAAAAAGGCAAACTTACAAACTCTATGAATATCGGGAAAAAGTTATTTTACTGAATTGTTCATATTTCCAGGGTGGTTGGAAGGCTGTCTGTGCTGTTCGTATCGCACAAGGTCTGTCTCAAGCAGGGGTCTTCCCTGGCTGTCAAATTTTGTTGGCAAAATGGGTTCCAGTAAGCGAGCGTGGAACACTAACTAGCTATGTTTATACAGGTATAAATGTCATTCACTATAAAAAAATAATGGTCATCCATAGACAAATTCAAATCTTTTTGCCCTCGTCCCATATTACTTGGGATCAGCCCAACAAGTTTTTTTCTTCTATTCTACCCTGCTAGCCGTCATGCTATCATTTACTCCCTTTTCTTTTATTTCATTCTTCACACAATCCATTCGCCTTTTCTTTGGCCTGTCTATCCATAAACGTTCAAAAAGTTAAAAATACTTGATCTGTGTGATCCTTATAAGTAGTTAATTAGGATTACAATAATATTAATTGTTTAGCAGTAAATTGTCACAACTATTAATTGTCACAACAATATTAATAAGGACAGACTGTTCAACCAATGATAAGGAACACGTGCTACTGGAGAGATGCACGTGCATGCATCATTATGCCTATGACGTCTGTATCAAGACAAAAGAGAAATGAAGACTTATGCAAACATAGACGCACAAGTTTCCAAAATCATTGCATGAAAATCATCATCATCATCCTCCAACCCTTACTCCAATTTATTTAGGGTCGACGCAGCATGTGTTCTTATTCCAAAGATCTATATTAGCTGTCGTCTGAGAAATCACTTATTTTATAGCTGTACCATCTTACTCAAAACTTTCCTTACAACGTATTCCTTAAAAGGTATTGTAAGAATTGTTTTATAATATAGCGCACGGTATGAAAATAGATGGGTAGAAAAGTGGTGCTTGTCGCTCCTCAGCGCCAAGTACACATTTGCCCTTTCTTTATAAATATGTGGCAAGCTTGGTGGGTCTTCGCGCATAACAGCATGGCACTAGCAGAATAGCGTGGCCACTGTTTTTTTTTTTAATTTGACTATAGTAGGTACTCAGTATACAAGTAAAGTATCAACCGTATTTTGTGGAGTTTTAATGATTTAAAGTTTTATTACGGAGTAAACTCCAGTCACGCATCGGAGTTGACACGCACATTTCTTTTTTTTACTTTCCAGGGTCAACCTTAGGAACTGTGGTAGCTTTCCAGCTATCTGGATTTCTATGCGAGAGTAGATGGGGATGGCCGTCTACTTTCTGGGCAGTTGGTCTCATATGCCTCGGCTTGTTCGCTATCCTGACTATATTTGGTGCAGCGTCGCCGTCAGTCCATAAGACTATAAGTGAGGAGGAAAAGACTTATATTATGGGTCGTGTTGATGATGGTAATACAAAGGTAGGGACTAATATTACAAAATTAAATCTCTTATTTATTTCTGGTTCTAATATTCAGTTTGTTGTCAAAAATTATGTCAGTTTGGTCCGTTGATGCTTTTCTTTTAATATTTGTATGGCCCGCTTCACCGCCAAATACGTCCAGTACCTCATTTATTACTGGTTGATAGAGCCTATCTTGATTTATCAAAGGCCTCTGTTTGTTTGTGTCAATATCCACGTTTCTGTGCTAAAGGTTAGCACAGGAACGTCCTCTTTCAGGTTTTATACGAAATGGCAACAATGTCCTCAGCCCCTTTCACCGCCAGATGACCAGAAGTGAAATCTACATGCACGCTATCAAACAGGCCCCCGATCAAAATTAAAATAGTTATTGTGATTATTTTATTTTATTATTACTTGCAGAGATTGAAAACTCCGTGGAAAGCCATAATTTGCTCAAAGCCGGTGTGGGGTGCGCTGGTCACCCACGTCGGTTGTGGGGCCAGTTTTGTGTTCTTCTTCACTCAAGTCCCTTCTTATATTCACTACATACTTGGCGTTAACGTGAGAGGCGTAAGTGTCATTTATTATTATTTTGTCATGCCTTTTTATTAAAAGTGGTAATAATTTCCATTTGTGTCCCTCATTCTTCATCCTTCTTTTGCAGTTTCTTTAATTACTGTAGGTTAGCCATCAACTCTGAGTATCTCGACTGCTATTACTGGGTTTGAAATATTGAGAAAGTCTTCGAACGTATTAAATAATTAATAGATGAATTTTGTACGTAAGTGCTCATGTAATAATAGGACAAAATTTTGAAGGAAGCCTATTTGTGTAGCTGTGACGCATACTCCTCATGTTTATTTTATTTTTAGCTTTATTTTCACTTTAATGCGTCACGACAAACACAGGTAAAGGACGCTCAAACAAATCCAATTATACTTAATATTATGCTTTTCTATTTTGCTAACATTTCAGAGTGGTTTACTGTCATCTCTGCCATACGTGGTCAGTTTCTTCACAAGCATTTCTTTTGGAATATTATCCGATTTCTTGACAAACAGAAAAATTGTAAGTGTAAAGAATGCACGAAGAATATTCAATAGTATATGTGAGTAAACCTGAAAACTTTAAATTAGTTACTTTTTGCTATCAGTGTATTGATGGTTTCTACAGAAATATTGAGCAATATCAAAAAAACTATAATCCTTATCAGTGAATTCAAATCAGGCGCTTTATGGGCTATCGTTAGAAGTCAATTCAAACATTTTCTTTTTTTAATCTCTTCCTCGTTTATCTGATTTATCACGTTGTATTTCAATCTCATGATCGCTAGACTTTCCTTTCGAGTGTTATTCAATGAATGCACCAATTAAAACTTCGTGTTGTGAAGTTAGTTCAACCATACATTTAGATTAAAATAAATCTTGCATGCCTCGTTGGTCGCAAGATGTACTGTAAAACAAAAACTTCGCCATGCAAGACAGGCAGATTTTTCAGTCGAGAATGGATGATGTCTGTGGCAATAAGCTCGACCTCTAGTCTATATTAATCTGTCCCAAGGCGAAATAATCTCCTTCGCAGATGATACTGCCCTCTGTTTACGAATGACGGCATTTCATACAAACTTTCAAGTCCTTTTTTTTTCGAATTGACTGAACCGATTTTAATGAAACTTCGTACGCGTAAGCAGGATACATAGGTCTAAAAAGATATCAGAGAACATTTTTGAAAAATAGTGTTATAGCTAAATTAGACCGATTTTAGATTTTCCATAGAAACAGAAATTTCCAATTATCTTTATTTTTAAGGCTTACGTATCTTGTTCGAAAAAAAAAAAGACTTGAAAGTTTGTATGAAATGCCGTAAGTCGTACACGCTCTTAACCATAAATGGATAAATATATGTACGATAAGGTCTATAGCTATAGCTCTGCGCAACAACTCGGGGATTACAGCCTTTATGTTATGTTATGTAATTTTTAAAATTATATCTGTCTTTCAGCACAAGTTGGGGTGGCTGTGGCTCTCGTATGTACTACATTTGCAACGAACACGGCGCTGGCTATCTTTTGTCTTGTTTTCTCTATGGGATGTCACTTGGCCATGCACGTTGGATGGATGGTAAGAATTTTTGTGTATGTAGAAAGTATTTCTTTGATTTTCTTTGTTCAAAGACGAGATGAGATGTGGTGTAATAAATCTACGACTTCACTATTCTGGGATTGAACCCAGACAGGCACTTTCATCATCTGCCTAGCATTTCCCCTACAATTTGCCTATCTCACCACTCAGCACTGTGATACCTCTTGGTAAGACTAGTTGTCAGACTTTCGGGCCACTGACTGTTGCGACTGTCAAAGACTTGTTCTTTTCGAGGCACCATTGTTGTCGATAATAAATGTAACGTATTTTTATCCATCCATGTACTCGGACAGCGTAGCTAAACCATCGATAACACCGTGATTATGTAATCAAAAAAATCCACGCCATGCCCACGTCCAAAAAACTCACGGTCACGGAACTGATGATGCTACCCTGAACCGGCGCCGCATTTGACGTTCAATAGACATCGTGGCACGATGCGACGTTGTATCGCGATTTATTATAAGACAAGTCGATGCTTTCCACGATACGATATTACATCGATACACGAAGTCCCTCCTGCAAGGATGCGTCGTCGTTTCGCGAATTTATACGATGGGTACAGATGTAATATTGCCAAGACACGACATGGCATCGGGACACGACAATGTATTCATTCATATAACTTCTCTTCTTTAAGGTGAACCACATTGACTTGGCGCCGAACTTCGGCGGCACTCTCATGATGATGGGCAACACGCTGATGAACATCATCAACGTGCTGCTACCAGTGCTTGTCTCATACGTCGTCACGGATGTGGTGGGTATATGCAATTGTCAGTCCATCACACAGGGTGGAAGGGACATCGACGCACAAACGGTTACCAAGAGTACACTAGATCATAAAAAACCCCCACATATAAATTTTTCATATTAATAAATTTGTATTTTTTTTAAACATCTTTTACAGCGGTCGAAATTTATGGAAAAGCTGTTTTTTTAATTGCCAAAAAGAAATTGTATATTTTATTTATGGCTATTTTTGGCTTGGTGTACTTAATAACTTATTGTAAATATCAAAATGAAGTGTGCCCAACACACAATTTTTTTTTCAACAACACTTATTTTGTTCCAGTATAATCAGACACAATGGCGGACCATATTCTTATTAGTAGCGGGGATGGCCATCTCAACGAATGCTCTCTTCGTTTTTCTAATGTCAGCTGACTTACAACCTTGGAACGAAGGTCGTCAGAGAGGTGAATATGCAGTTCTTCTTTGTGTAACAACATCATCGTCCTCTTCTTTTCTTGCCTCTACCACAATTTGTTTGGAGTCCATTGGATCCATCGTTTCTTTGGTTTTTCCATACTATTAGTAACTTATTTGTATCACATTTTTCATACATATTTTAACCGCTGCGGTATGATTGCTGTTTAACGTCTGAACGATCTGTAATGGCCGTTCAATAAAAAAAATACTTTTTATATTTTGTGACACAAATCATTTTATCACTAGAGCCTAGATTAAATTGATATTCTTTCAGCGTTAACGATGATATAACAGCCCAAATTTTATTATATTGACATACGCGTATGTTACAGAAAACATAAATCAATCCTGTTGAAAAGGTTGTACGAATATACAAAACGAAACTGAAAGCTGATGTGCTTGAAAGCGATTTGCGATTTGTCTAAGCCCGGAAGGTTTGACGAATAAAATGACAATTATTTCTAGTTGGATATTATAGTGAGATCATGAAATTACATTATTGTTTTATTGCTTTCAGATAAATGTATTGAAGACACGGAATGCAAGAATGAAAAAGAAAAAGAAGCAAACACATAAGACAAAGAAGGTATAATATCTTGTAAATAAATTAGTTTCAATATTATGAACAATGTTTTTATTTTCATTCGAAATTGATCTTAGATCTTCGGTCGATTCTTAGGTTAACCCGCGCTTACCTAGGTTGATCCGTAGATGGGTGACTACCCATTACATACTGAGCTTCCTCCGTGCCTCGGAAAGCACTTTAAGGTGCTGGTCCCGGCTGTCATTAATAGATTTATGACAGTCGTTACAGGTAGTAGTCGCCTAAATGTCCGACAATCAGTCTTACCAAGGGGTATTACCCAGTACTAACTGGGTTGTGGAGGTCAGATAAGCAGTCTCTCTATGTAAAATAGACTGGAAGCCAACCCCAACATATTAGGGAAAAGGCTAGGCAGATAATGATGATGTTTTTATTTTCCTTGAACCAATACTTTGTGCAGTAACTACATTTTTGTGTGCAATTTCGTGAACATATGTTCACGAAATTGCAAATTCATTGGAATGGATACATTGGAATGGTCAGTGACGAATGTATAAAGATTGCATTCAGCGGAGATGATAGCCTAAAGGCAAGCATGTTAAAGGGCCTATGCAGTTTACCAACTTTGACAGCCCGTCGAAATATTCATAGGTCCATTCGCGGAAATGTTTATTCGCGCAAGTGTCTTTCGCGCAAATGTCCTACATCTTAAAAAAAGTAACTCCTTGTTAGTATTGTTTCTATTTTGCAGTGGCAAAGCGACAAGTTTCAATATGCAGAAGTCAAAAAAAATGTTCGAAAACAAGTGAACATGAATTTCAATATAACTATTCGTTTTTTCTATTACGACATTGTATGGTCACCACCATACAGTGTTGTAACAAAAAAAAACGAATGCAATTAAGAATAAATATAAGGGTCAAATTAACAACCTCCTTATTCTAAGTTGGTTAATAGGCAGCTAGAGCAGATTTAGGTGAGTGCATCATCTCCAATAATATTTCAGTAAGACTAGGTGTCAAAGCCCACCAAGGACATGTTTGCAAAAGTTAAATTCTTGGATAAAGACAATAAGTTTGACTATTGAACACGAAAATGGAATTCCACTCATAGACAAACATCTTGTGCTTGAGAGGTGGCGTCAGTACTGTCGACAACTATACAGCGAAAGCAACGACGCAATTGAAGAACGCATAGACTACACTAAAAGGAAACCAGATTATCCTTCTTAACGCAGTACATCTCAAAGACTAAGCTTGTGGCGGTGATGGAATATCTGCGCAAATGTTAAAGTGGTTGGGTTCTAATGGCATAAAAATTTTACACAGGATATGTCAGAAAGTCTGGAGAACAGGACACTGGCCTGCAGACTGGGTGAAATCAGTTGTTACATAAAAAAGGTTCTACCAAGAAGTGTGAAAACTATCGCACCATACCGCTGACTTCACACGCAAGCAAAATACTGTTGCACATCATCAATAAGAGGCTGGAGAATTTCATTAGAGGACAGGTAGAAAAAGAGCAGGCAGGGTTTGTCAGGGGTAGAGGTACTTGCGAGTAGATCCTAAACATGAGACAGTTAATCGAGAAGGCCCGCGAGAACAATGTACCGATGGCTTTATGTTTCATCGACTATGCCAAGGCTTTTTTTTTGTATGCTTCTGAAACCTGGACAATGAAAGCACGCATTCGTAATAGAATTGATGCGTTTGAAATGTGGTGCTGGCTCAAAATGTTAGGCATTCTCTGGACGGCACGACGCACAAACGCCGATTCTGAACGAGTTGAAAGTTAATATATATATGGCTATCGCCCATTTGCATGAAACGACTCCTACGCTACTCCGTCACGTGACAAGGAGCCTGATAGCTTGGAGAAGCTTATTGTGGTTGGTAACGGTAAAGGGGCCGTGGAAGATCACCAACCCGATGAACAGATGTGGTGAAGGAAGTCTGCAGGCGGAATTTCCAGGCATTTGTCCGCATGGCCGAAATCCGTCCAACATGGAGAGCGTTGGTGGAGAAAGCAATGACCTCATGTGGTCACGACCCTCAGTTATGAGGAAACCAGAAAGAAGCAGGTTTCAAAGGAGGAGGTTCCCGCACACGATGTGTTTTTGTTTCTGCTGTGAATTTCTGAGTTTTGCACGAGAAGACTTTAGCCTTAATATAACACGCACTTTTTATTTTGCTTTCTCGGATTCTAAGGATAATTTTCAAAGACCGGCAAATTCAGAATCAATAATAATTATGTGCATTTTTTTTACAATTATTCTAGTTCTGTTTTATTCTTAAACAAAACGTGTGGAAATCATAACAACACAATATAGTTCAACAACCTACACTGCTCGTGCATAAGAACCTACTTCTAACAATATTTGCCAACTCACACACAAGCAGGAATTTGCATTAGCCCGATCAGCCGGCGCACAAGTCGTCCATGCTTCTTGTCCTGTCATGCGGCTTTGCTTGCGTGACCTTGACGTACATGCGCAAGCGCGTGCCATTTTTTTTTGTCAATCGTTACCTGTCTTGCGAATTCCGATCGGTTAAAGTCGCGCGCTATGGCTAGGGTGTTTCTAAAATAGGAAAACTTTCGAACATTTTCAATTGGATGTTTTCATCACTTTTAATTTTATATGATTAGAATATTTAACACTCAATTACAGATCATTATAGAAATCTACATTTTAAAAGAGTCTTGAGCAAAATGGGCGTAAGTCCAACAGAATTGAAATATATCTCAAATTATAGCTCTCAATAAGTTCTCCAATTCATACTATTACGACAATTCTGCCGTCAATAGCATAGTTGCAGTAAGTATGCTCTAGACGGTTTCGAGAAAAACGCGGTTAAAGTTTTGGTGCGAAAATCTTCCATAAATCCTTTGTTTGTAATCAGATCATGATGGTTGATATCTTAAATGAAAGATGACTTCAGCACCTATCTATTACTTATTTGGAAACCAATACTGAGTAATTGAAAGACAAAATACATGTATTATCTTAGATATACTAAGTATCTCCTAGAGGCTCTCTTAAAGAACACTTAGCATAAACACAGGAAGTGTGTTTTTACTGTATTTGTGCTAAGTAACCATATAAATTTATGATTAAATTTATATGGTTTATAAGTTTTATTTATCAGGCTGTAGTGATAATAAAACAATAAGTTGTTGGTTTTAATTAATGTATTTGAATAATCTTGTTTTAGATATTCTGTTATTAACTGTTGCTGAAAATAACCTAGCAATAAAACTTGACAAATCATGGCACTTTAATTCACTGAATAAGTGAATGAAATTGACATTTAGTTTAAATCACACTTCTTTCTTACAATTAAGTATGATCACATAATAAATCATAAAATAACGTTTCTTAATATTACTTAATTGAATCAGTCTTTTCAGTTAAAAAATGGCACAACTAAGAATTTAGTTTTCTTATATTAATCACTCAACTCAAGTTAACTTAATATGTATTAATCAGTCTTCTCAATACTTCTTTTATTTTAGAATCACAGATGCTAATGTAAGGCAAAATGAATTACCTAAAGTAGCTTAACATTTAAAATAAACTAAAATCCTTTCTTCGGTATCAAATCAACACTTATAGATTTATCGAACGGTTATGGATCTTATAGATATTTAAGCCGTAAATAACAAAAGTAACCATTTTGGATAAAACATAAAACGTTCTTCTTAAACAATGTAACAAAATTAAAATATTCAATTAATTAGGAATCAACTCCTACGAAAACAAGAAGACGAGAACTAATCTTCAAATTCGTTGGATAGATTCAAGGATGCATCGTCAACTGGCAAGTCAAACCAGAATTGCCTTCGGCTGGGTAACATCGAGGGAACGAAATCTTTGATAATTTTCTCTTTTCGTGAAGATACCCCTTGGTGAACTTTTCTGTTCAGCACAAGGAAACTGTTTGACACTAAAGCTAAGCAGCGACTGTCTGCCCCTCAGTGGCCTGCCTAGCCTGCCTAGCCTCCCCGCGCACAATATCGTGCAACACCCCCGCGCCCCCCCCGCGCACCCCAGCGTCAGCAGCATTGCCGCAAATCGTCTAATATTCCATCGGTTTAGGTAGTTAACTTTAATGTAAACAATCTTGACATGTCTTTTTATCAAAAAAAATGGTTTAAAAGACATATCAAGATTGTTTACATTTAGTTAATTACCTAAACCGATGGAATATAACATAAAGTAGGTAGTCGTAGTAATTCGTTATTCTTTCTCCGATCAAGTTACTGCTTGTATTATAAGACAAATTGTATGACTTTTAGTTATAATGACTTATTATGTTCACAGTGGAGTAACTTTACTGCACTGTATTTATGACGTAGCATTATATCGCAGCTACTTAGATATGCAGTAAAAACGACCTACAGTTCTTTTAATAAGTTATAAGATCACATTATATGTATGTACTTCTTAAGCATGCGTACAGTATCGCGACAACTGCTATCTATACATGAACACAGGATGGCTACATGCTCTCAGTATAATAAGTAACCTTATATAAGATCTGATTACGTTACTTAACATAAACGCAATATCGCATCGAACTGTGTTTGTGGTAAGTAATCTGGAACCTAGGCTTAGGAGCGTTACTAAGCATACATGCAGTATCGCATCTTACTGTCTGTATTTTATGTAACCTGAAGGAGATGCTTGTGACAACTACTAAACAAAATTACAGTATCGCAGCATACTGCTTTTAAGACTAGATCACTCATTTAGTAAAACAGTATATCTTCTTAGTGTGTATTTGCTAGGCTCATATCCAGTTTTTATACAATAAATGACTTCACATATTAGTGGTATAGATGTCATACTGTACTTAGGCCGAGGGACTCTGAATAAGAACTTCTTCAGTAAGTGTACCCACTGTAATCATGCTTTGTGAGTACTACAGGTTAGCGCCAGTTCTCTTTAGCCAAGGAGAGCGGGGTGAGGCCCTCGTCCACCGCGGCCACATAATAGGTCAAATCTTTTGGAAGTACAGAAAAAGGCAACATTATTTATCGACATTTAAAAAAAAGTCCTTATTGCTAAGCTACTACATATTATAGACATTGGTGATATATTTTGGTCTTACGCCCGGAATTCATGGAAATTGGCCCATGGTCCTTTGGCTGATCTTTGAAAATTAACCCTGTATACTGTGTAAATAAATAAAACAGAATGAATTAAATAATCATTCATCAACTTATAAATTTTTATCAAATATTATTGATAATTCTCTTAATAAAAAAGATTCTTTTTTATGGGCTTTTCGGCAGTTTCGGGTATTGATTCGCTTAAGAGCGGTTTCGGACTAGCGTATTATTCAACGCGTATAAGCTCGTATCGGCTTGCGAACTTACACGCCCGCTATATTATGTACTTCGAAAAGGCTGGCACGAACGTGCGTACTCTTGCTTTATTGCAGCGTGATTGCTGAAACCGGTGGGTACAGTCAGCAAGGATTACAATATGTAAGTCTTTCGCAGCTTGAGCTTATTCAAGCTTACAAGCTCATCAACAGCAATTGTGGCAAAAGGCGTACACGCGCTTCCAAAAGCGTACTTATAATCGCCGCAAATACGCTCATAATCACACCATCAAAATCAAAATATTTTATTTCACTTAAGCCTAGATGGGTACTATAAAACGTCGACAAAAAGTTGCACGGTTCGGGTTGGTCGTTTTCTATGGATAAGAACCGGCGAAAAACACCATGATTACTCTTTTCAAATCATTTCGTATTACAATATTATCATGATTACAGCATTTTTACTTAAGTATGGGGGGACAGCGTAGGCCCAATAATAAGTCGTTACTACACCATGAGAATGTACGATTTGCATTGTCATTCAATATCAGCACATCATTACTATCAGAGCAAAGTTTATGAGTCTATTTATAGTGCACAACAAGACAACTAACACGACACCGAAACTAATAACTCGAGACCGAATATTTGGTTAAACTATCTTTTGTCTATATTATAGTTCAAATAAGGCATACTACTGTTGGGGAAATCAAATTTAACTAAGATAAGATACCATAGCGTTGAAGACTTGAGAAGAACCAGTCTGGGCAAATTATAATGAACGCTATTTAGAATATAAATCAAGCTTGATCAAAGGGTCTATGAAACCAACATGCCTGAGAGATATTTCTCGACGGCATTTAAGCCAAGTCAGAGGCCCGTGGGCAGCATAAAAACTCTGACACCAGGTTAGGCATTAACCACACGTTAAAGAAAGAAGAACGGGTGTATCAATAATCGATCTATCGAGTCAGGGTAATCTCTTGCAGTAACTCGTTCGATTTCATATCTGATACCAAAACAAAAGAAACACTTGAAATCGAGTATTGAACTTGTAAATACCGTGATAAATATCTACCCATTAGAAATAAAATACAGTACCAAGAGTACCAAGAGTACCAAAGCTCAAAAGACATTTAATGACTAAAAACAAACTAATTTTCCGTAACGTTATAATTATATTATTTTCGGTTAGGTAGGTAGCTACCTCCTACCTATCCTACCGACCTAACCTACCTACCCAACCTCCTACCTACTCTACTGGTATGACATGAGTTGTTGCGGAAGATGCTAAACCTGATTTATTTAAAGACACTTTTTTTTTCGTGAACTTTTCAGATATTTTAATAGTTATTCTGCTATTTGGTGCGGAGACGAATCCAAAAATTCAGAGATCATTTATATCAGTCCAGCCGTTCTTGAGTTATAAATGGTGTAACTAACCCGATTTTGTTTTATATATATAATTTATATTCGTATCTGACCGTGGCATCACTTTGGGCCCTATCAGAATGACAGCGCTGTGACTTTTTTAAATGTTGCAGCACCATCCTGAGGGCCTTTTGGCCTCGTACAGGACCAATTTCATTTGTTTTATCTTTTTCTTATGTTTACTTTTTTATATAATTTTATTGCATTGTTAATGCAACCATTTTTTTGTTTTGTCCTGTGTGAGTCTAATAAATACTTTCGCTTTCTTTCTTTATCCTTAATGATCTGTAAATAATGTACTCTAAAGTAAAGTAGTCGGAGTCACACCATTTTTATTTTTCATTCAACAATATAGCTATGAAATGGTATGTCTATTCACCTTCTAGATCTATGTCATCGAAACGAACAATATAAATGATACTGCATTATTTCTATTTATTAATATACTCATTTTGCTTCTATCTTTGAGCAGTAACTAGTGTTAAAATTAATATAAAAATGGGAAAAGACGAAAATTTGCCGGAATATGAATACAGTAAAGTTCCTACACAGCAGAACATAGCTGGTAAGTTTAGAATTTAAAGTAAAGAGGTGCATAACTAACTCCTTAGCCACAAGCTACACGTGGCGGAGAAAACAAGTGACAACTCTCACACCAGTTTAGGCTCTAACCACTCGATCAAGAAGAAGAAGACCGCGACACGACTTGCTGGGCGAAAACGAGACGCACGTGCGTGTCGCTTGACGCAGGTAACGTAGCTAGTTGCATCGCCCAAGGCCGTTAACGGGGTCTAAGAGAGATGGCAAGCGGCCTAGAGAGTCGAGTGTATTACCTTTTTCTTGGTGAAGGTAGGTACACCGACACTTGAATAAGCGCCTATCGACACTTGAATAAGACCTAACCAACATTGTGCAACTACTTGACGTCAGTAATGATTTGAACCACGTGATCGTGGCTCTATTCACGTCTTGGTGAGGAGGAAAAATCGTCTTCTCAGTGTTGCTAGCATGACCGTTTTTTTTAATGTTGTTGGCCCAAAACTTGTCTGCTTTCACGGCGTCGTCAGTGACAGCACAGAGATCACTGTGACTTCGTGCCCACCTTCTGCGAAGAGGTAGTAATTCTAAGGAAGCGGCGAAAAGAACCAGACCTGCAACAACTACTCTCCCTGCCCACATTAGGTGCACCTGGTGCCATTGATCCTTGGCCACCACAGGAAGCCACTTTAACTTCAGCTTTAGGTTGCAAGCCTTCAGCAGTCTTGTCCATTGTTTCCAGTTTTATTAGTTACGTTCTCTTTTTGTTCCAGAAAAGCAAGAAATACCTACACATTACGGGTACGGGGTTAGACATATTCAACTCCTGATATGTTTCCTATGCATAGTGGTAAACTTTATAGGTAGAGGTCATATGGGAGTGACGGTAGTTTCCATGACTAGTCCTTCTAAAGCAAACCACTCAATTATACATATAAACGTCACAGAACAAACAAATATTGGAAATAATACAAATATCCAATATGTAGGTGAAGCAAATAGGACCACACAAGATACTGATGGTTACGTCATAAGCAATCAAACTATTGATACAGCCGCGCTAGTGAATCCTACTGAGAGTTTCCATAAAGTAAGTGATATTCACATTTCATACAGAATTAATCGTAGAGGAGTTGTGGCATATTTCAATCTCATTCACACCAAAAGATACACTTTCGTAACATGAATTAACTTTTGTACGTTATTCTATTGACAGACATTTGACTGGCCAAAATCAACGCAAGAAATGGTTTTAGGTTCGTTCTTCTTAGGATACTGCATCATGACATTGCCCATGGGCCTGGTGGTTCAACGATGGGGTGGAAAGATACCTTTACAGATTGCCTTATCGGTAAATGGTGTAGTATCTATATTAACCCCATGGCTCGTTAATTGGGTAAGTCTTTATCATTTAAATTTCTCTCTTCTTTTTGATTAATTTTGTTGCTGTACCTGACCTTCCCCAAACACTGCTACAACCGTAGGTCCTGTGTTTCCCACATTCAGCTTACTTTGGCATCCATCAACAGTCTGATGTTGTTGTGTTGTCATATGGTTGAAATGATGATATTATAAATCCCAAGCAGGTATATCGCCTCCAGTTTTGCGCCACTTCTTGCCAATCTTCAAGGAAGACACACAAGTCGTCCAACCAAAATGATGATTTTATTAATATTTTTAGGGTGGTTGGAAGGCTGTATGTGCCTGCCGTATTGCTCAAGGTCTGTCTCAAGCGGGAGTCTATCCAAGCATACAGACTCTTTTGGCGAAATGGGTGCCAGTAAGCGAGCGTGGAACTCTAACTAGCTATGTTTATACAGGTAAATTAATATCTTTCTTTCTATATCTTTTATTCTTTCTTTTTTATCTTGTACCTAAAAAATAACAGCCAGACGGGTTGATTTCACGGGTTTAGCAACGCTTACTGAGGCCGATCCGTGGATGGGTAATCATTTATCATTCATTACATACCGAGTTCCCTGCATGTCATTGCTCCCGGCTATTATCACGAAAGTCTGATAACGAGTTTTACAGGGAAAAAGTAGGGGATGATAAATTCAACCTGCAAGTAATCATAAAAAAGCTAATTATATCACAATTCCCAGATAATGTTAGTGATGACAGTTAATATACGTAATAACGAAATTTAAGTCAGTTACGTCAGTAGTTGTTTTGTAGACAATTGTCACAATGTAATTCTTCTTTACATAAAAGCTTAATTGTAATGTTTTACTAATGATAAGAAACATGATACCATTTTTAAACAATGAAAAATGAGGAGAGAAAAAAAACACATGCACATAATAATTGCAAATGAATATTATAGGAAAGTGTCTGGAGAGGCAATCACGTGTTGGAAGGCACACCATACAGATAGCTATGACCTAGCGAAGGCCTCGGGAATACGCTGAATAAGAGAAATACAGTGGCGGTTTATTTGCAGTGAACATCGGCTGAAATCATGATGATCAAAATTGTTTTGATCATCATGATTTCAGCCGATGACATTTGCCATAACATTTGCCGTAATTTTCGTAAAGAAAAAAATATTTTATTTTGTTTCTTCCAGGTTCAACATTTGGTACTATAGTAGCTTTTCAACTCTCTGGTTTCCTGAGTGAGAGTAAATGGGGATGGCCGTCTACTTTTTGGGCAGTTGGACTAATATGCCTCGGGTTGTTCGCTATCCTGACAGTATTTGGAGCAGCGTCGCCATCAGTCCATAAGACTATCAGTAACGAAGAAAAGACTTTTATTATGGGACGAGTTGATGATGGAACAGTCAGGGTAGGTTTTAAAGTTAATTTAATGATAAATAGTGCGTTCAACAGCAAATTAAAGTTAAGAACGTCTGTTGTCGGTAACATGAAATGTATGACGCTTATGTTTAAGAAGCATGAATCGGTGTTACCATCTTCGGATTAGTACCATTAAGCTATTGCGATATGAAAAAAACCATTATTACATTAATAAATAAATAACTCATTCATTTATTCAGATTACCAAGATCCATTGGGTTAGTAACATATTTTTAACCTATGTTAGTATTGTAAATGTTTTTAAACGCATGCACGATACAGGAGAAATTCCTAGTGCGGGCAACGTTTTTTTAAAAGAAATAAAATAAAAAAAAATTACTAAAACACAGACAGAGTGCAGGTGACTAGTGACCTCACCAACGGACTGTCATGCCTCCCGACTATGAACTTCGCTCTGTTTTTGTGAAATCTCGCAAATTAAGATATTTATTCACTTTACATACTGTGAAATAGGTTCCTAATAACATTTCTTTTCTTTTCTTTCTTTCATTCTCGCTTGATTAAACGGCAATATTTAGAAAGGCTTTTATTTAACCATGTTTTTGTAAATTTTCAGAGACTCAAGACACCATGGAAAGCGATCATGCTATCAAGGCCAATGTGGGGTACTCTAGCCACACACATCGGTAGTGGTGCCGGTTTCGTGTTCTTCTTCACCCAAGTCCCTTCTTATATCCACTACATCCTTGGCGTCAATGTTAGAAGTGTGAGTATATTTTATAACTTGTCTTGTATTGGCTTATTTGTATTTAGTAGCTGTACCTGCTATTACATTTCACTCGCATCTTATGCGGCGCGACGTTGGTGATTCTGAAATAAACGAGCAAAAGAAATTAAAAAGACCAAACGTAGCGAGATACCCTATAACGGTGTCAGTACTAGGGCACGCACCACTTCTCTATGAGAAAGAGTGGGCTGCAATCCCAGTGTGGGTTGTTACAAACCAGACCAAACATAGTCAATTCATTTAGTTACGTTTTATGACAAGTAAAATAGATTCAAATAAAATAATTTCTTGTATAGAAAAAAACACCATTAAAAGTTTGTTGCTCACACAGGAGCACAAAATTATCCTGGAGGCGAATTCAAAAGGAACGTTGTGGGAAGAATTTTAAGACACACTTGCACGCCAAATCACTATACGGGTTTAACGCTAAATGAATTTAGTATATGAATGTTTTCTTAATTATGGTCTCATTTCAGAGTGGTTTCCTGTCATCTTTGCCATACGTTGTTAGTTTCTTCACAAGTATTTCCTTTGGAATAATATCAGACTTCTTGACAAACAGAAAAATTCTTAGCACTAAGAATGCACGAAGAGTATTTAATAGTGTGTGTAAGTATACTTGAAAACATTATGCATGCCTGCTTTTTATTGTTATGTGACACTTTCTAGAATTGAGAGCGCGTCACTACAAACTCCATAATCTTTAGCAATAAAATCGAATCAAGCACTTTATTGACTATTCCTAAAGCGAAAAATATTTGAACACCATTTTAAAGTATACGTTATCGATCGATCACAATCATCATCATCTTCGACGGCACGGTTGGCGCAGTGGCTGAGCGATTGACTGCTGCGTTTCGTGTCGCGGGTTCGATTCCCGCACGGAACAAATATTTGTATGACTTACAGGTACTTGTTCCGGGTCTGGCTGTTTGTGTATGTGAGCTTAAATGTTTGTAAACGCACCCACGATACAGGAGAAATTCCTAGTGTGAGGCAACGTTTTTTAAAAACAAACAAAATAAAACAATCTTTCTGACCTTGTCTCATTTCTCTTGGGTTTGACACAAAGAGTACTTTCCTCCCATTCTCTCTTGTCATCAGTTACTCTATATTGAAATTCGTTATCTTTCGTATCAAAGGTCACACAATAATTTAAACCCAAACAATTTCTGATTGAGAAGTTCGTGCGTAGCCTACTTAATTTTTTTTTAAATTAATAATCTGATTTTTAGCTCAATGTGGCGTGGCTGTGGCACTGGTATGTGTTACATTTACTACAAGCACGACTGTGGCAGTTATATGCCTGGTTTTCTCTATGGGATGCCACATGGCAATACATGTTGGATGGATGGTAAGAATATTTACTTTATAGAAGCTAAAAAAAAGTCAATTATTTTATTTACATTTTTTTACCGTGAATCATTAAAATAAGAATACAAACTTTTTTGGGCTATACCCTATTGGCAAGAGAGCCCAAAAGGTTTATGAGCAAGTATATTCAGCACAAAAACTTGATAGCTGAGTAGGCGATGCATACATCCAGCAGTGGACGCCTTTCGGCTGCAACCATAATGATGAGATCTTTTTGATTTTTTCAGAAGTTTGCTCATAGTTGCTTCACATTCATAACTAACTTTTCTTGTTTAAGGTGAACCACATTGACTTGGCGCCGAACTTCAGCGGCACTCTCATGATGCTGGGCAACGCGCTGATGAACATCTGCAGTGTGCTGTTGCCTGTACTTGTCTCATACGTCGTCACTGATGTGGTGGGTATCTATCTCTATTATACAATGGGATTAACTCCGGGGAATGATGCCTAATAACGATATCTAGTTAATTGATCCTAAATAAAGTCCGTATAGGATTTGCGTTTAAGGCAAAATCTTTTACTGCTTATTACAATCAAACTTCCAAACTAGAAGTTGTGAAAGTCTGACGGCCAGTCTTATCAAGGAATGTCGGGTTCCCCAGAAAATGGATTGTGTAAGTCAGACAGACTGTCTCTATGGAGAGAATGTCTTACATGTAAAATATTGTTATTCAGCTGTATCCGGTTAGACTGGAAGCCGTCCCTAACAAAGTTGGGTAAAGGCTAGGCAGATGACAACTAACTCAATCACACCTATTTATGTTACAGTATAACCAGACACAATGGCGGACCATATTCCTGACAGTAGCAGGAGGGGCCATCTCAACGAATGCGCTCTTCGTTATCTTAATGTCTGATGAGTTACAACCTTGGAACGAGGGTCGGCAAAAAGGTAAACTAATAATAAATTGTGTTTTTTTTTCGTATAACAGAGCGGAAAGTTTTTCATTCTCCAATGTGGAGGGAGGATCCTCGGCCAGTCAGGTGTTGTGTCCGTTCATCTATTGAGCAGTAGTAGTTCGAATAGTTATGGCGGTATAGATGAAGTAACTATAGTGTTTATTTTTCTGGACATTTTTTTATAAATTTTTAGTGACATAGTTAATAATAGGCTTCTTTTATTTGTCATTTTGCAACGACAAATTATATAGTCACCAAGACGATGCCTCAGTAACTTTAATGTTATTTTTTTCTGTTGTAAATAATAATGAGACTAAATTAGTCTTTGATAAATCTTTTTTCATTCATAATGAGAAACAAGGAAAAAATTAAGATCATTATACTATACTTATTAACATTTTATTTTATTATTTTCAGATAAGTCTGTTGAAGAAGTGGAATCAAAAGATGAAAAGGAAAAAGAATCAAATAGTAATTAAGTTCAAAGAACATTTCCAATAAAAAGTATTTTAAGAAAGTCATTGTTTTTATTTGTGTACTTTTAGATCTAACTAGCTGTAAACGTGGTTCAACTCTATCCCTAAAAGATTACGTCGTTAGTAATGAAGTATTCTTAATCCGTTGAAGTCGAGTTACAAGTTGGCCAATTGTACGAAATGTCGAAAAATTTAAAAAAAAACCTTTAACCTGTTTGTCCAACAAATCTTTGTCAATAAATTTTGGCACCACGTGACCAAACAATTAACTTAGATTGTCATCGACAAGCTAAGACGAAGAAACAACAGAATTAAGCAAGGATAATTATGTATATGAATTTGTACGAAGGACCAAAAAGATAGAAACGGAAAATACAGCAATGCCAACAATGCCTGGGATTGCGGTAATTAATACCAGCCAGTCCGTTCACTCGCCAATACTTTAGCTGATTAATTTGAAAATGGAAGGTCCATTTCCACCAGAACAGGTGCAAGCCCTGAAAGTATCACTCTTCCGAAGTAATTAGACAAAACAGTAAAAAACTTTATAATTACTTCGCGTACTTATAACTCGTAAACTCAAGCTATAAAAGTAATAACTTCCAGTGTTATTCCGTAAGGCAAGACATTAGATCCACTTGCTATAAAAAGTTTTTACCTCAGTTTATTAAGAAAGGGTTCAGGACACCTACACACACGGACGCATTTAAATTTACGTAGACGTCACATGGATGCCACGTAGACATTACGTAGACACGACGACTTATCTAGACATCAGAAATTGATGGTGAAGGAAATTGTCTAAGTGAAACCTGGGAACTGCATACAACAAAATATTCATAATCTTAAAGTCTTACTAAGGGGTATCGTATTACCCAGTGCTAACTGGGTTGTGGAGGTCAGATAGGCAGTCGCTCCATGTAAAATACTGGTATTCAGCTGCATCCGGTTAGACTGGAAGCTGACCCCAACATAGTTGGGAAAAGGCTAGGCAGATGATGATGATTCATTATCTTAAAATCGATTATCTTCTTCTTCTGATGCCTCTCCAACAATGAAGGTTTCTATCAACACTCGTGATTCCGGTGCATTCGCTAAAGTTTCTCAGCCAAGACACAAGTGCTGTAGAAATACTAGAGCATCTTAGACCACCTACTTGTCTAGTACAAGTAGTTTTACTTATCTATACCCCTAGACTTAAAAAAAACAATAGGTACCTAGTTTCAATTTATCAACACATTATTATAAAGATCAATGGTCGTGTGTTCTCTGTATGAGTTAAGGCCATTGAACTGCAGTAGAATTTTAGCATTTTAAAGTAGACATTTCACGCAATGTCAAACATGTGAACTAAAGCATCTAAAAATAAGTAAGTCGGTGACGCCTTAGAAGTATGTGAAACTCATTGTTTACCTAAACATATTCGCTCTGCGGGTTTGTGCATGTGGTCTTTGTTAATTAACAAATGTTTTTAATTACGCTTGAGAATACTCCGACCGTAACATTTTTTTAACTTGAATTGTGAAATTTAAGCGTTTTCAAACGGACAAGATTATCGGAATGCCTTGTTGGTCTAGTGGTCGCAAGCGCGACTGTTGAGCATGAGGTCCTAGGTTCGATTTCCAGGTCAGGCAAAGCCACGGAGTCTGCTCCGTGGCTGCTATTGAGAAATTCTTGATGGAAAAAATCCAGTTTGCGCAAATCCAGAGATTTTTGAGCAGTTGATGGCAATAGCCTCGCCCCTTATTAAAATTTGGTACACCTCTGCCTAACCCTTCACGGGTTACAGGCGTGATGTTATGTTATGCAAGATTGGCCTGTATGGTGGAGGTCAGATTGGAAGTCATTCAATTAAAAATGCCGTTGTAGGTACTGCGGCATCCGGTTAGCTTAGTTATAGTTCACTATTACTATAAAGTAGTACTGAAATAAAACTTCAATTTCCTAAATAATGAATTTATAAAGCCCCCTTTTATTCAATTAAGTAATTTTGGAGTACTACGCGTAGAAACAGACAAAATACGTCATTATTTCATAGTATTTAAAGATAGCGAAGCAGCAAGTTGAGATAATGAATATAGAAATGAGTTGAATGAGATAATATTATTATCAGTCATGTATCACTTTAAACTAATATTTCTTTATTTGCCCTGTGTACATCTTACATTCCAAGATAATTTGCAGATGTGGTCCTGTGACTAATTTAATAATTTCTTCATGTTGCGCAACTTTTACACATTTCAATAACCTCTTATTGATGAACATGGTGTTTGGTATGTGTGGCCCAGGGTATCTTCTCATGGTAAATATTTTAATAACCCTGGTATTCAGCTGCATCCGGTTAGACTGAAAGCAGACGTGTTCGGGACACGAACATAGTATATTTTCTCAACTGGGCTAGGTAAATAATGATGATGATAATAAAATTATGTTTGGCATGTCAATTTTACTCTCCAATTACAATTACTAATTCGGGCGGCCATTGGCGGTTTTCATTTCAATGCATCTAGATTATCATCTAGGTTATCTAGATTCTATACTTGTGAAAATTACATTATTATGGCCTTAATTTGATAACTAATATCCAGTTTGGACCCAATCAAATGAGGATGTTAGCTAATTACGTCAAAGTAAACCGACAAACATAAGTCTGTAATAAATGAGACAGTAGCATTAAGTTTGTCGTATTATTTGTTCTGAGATAGCGATGACAGATGTGTACATAATAATTATGCTTTTTAAGATAAATTTTCTACTGACTTCTCAAAGAAAGAGAAAGAAGTTTTAGTTTAAAAGAGAAGCTCCTAACAACAATTTGGAAGCGCGATATACAGAGTGGCCGGTGTACCAAGTCTAGAAGAAGATTTGGTTTACTGATTCGATACATTATTTACTACTAGCGATCAAAACACTGTGGCTTAATAATAATATTATTGTAGCATTCAATACTTTGCAGTGAAAAATTACAAACAAAAGAAAATTAAACGCTAAAAGAACCCGACTGTACATAAAAGTCTGTTTTTCTGTTTCTTTGCTCATCGATCTATCAAAACAACAATTCTTAAATATGGGAGAGAAGAAAGATCTCGCAAAAATGGACCTGGATCCCGAGTTCAAGGGTGAGTTAGAAACTATTTTTGTATTTGGTAAAATGTTGTATGGTTTTATATATATATTTATGCGGTCTTTATTGTTTACTTCCAAGAATAAATGGAATAAAGGAGTGGAATTCCCTGCCTGCGTCGGTGTTCCCAAGTTCATATAACCCTAATCTATTTAAGTCGCGAGTTAATAGGCTTCTTTTGGGTTAGTTGTTCTATTGTCGACTTCATCTCTGTCCTCGGACTAGATTGAGGTCAAGAGTAAACCTATTTATTATTAATAAAAAAATAAGGTACCTCGGTAATATACTAGACGTGTGCTTCAAAAATCGCTTGCGCGATTTAGGCTTCTCGCGAATGCCATCTATTACTGTACGCACGACGGCCAATCAAGCTATACAAATCCAGTTTATTCGGATCTCTCATTGTATAGGAAATCTATACAAAGCGAGGCCAAGTTATACTGGAAATTTACAGCTTCATATGACGCCGCCGTGTGTACAATATTTTTCGATAGATATTTAACTGCTTAGTTCCTTGGTTCAAGCATAGATGTCGCCTTAAAATATTTACTACAATGACTGCAACGAATTGTTTGAGTAAATATTACTGGCAGGGTTTGTTTATTTTGCAAAACGTCACAAGCATCTTAATCACGTGTTTGTTCGTCATTGCAGCGCACTAACGTCACTTCCTAGCAATGAATGTCAATATAGTCGGAAATTAGTTGTTTGAATATCGTTACTGCTTTAGATAAACATGGAAGTATATGCATGCGAGTATATGCAGCCTTGGAATAGGCGACGCAAACATGGCCTCCCGGGGGACACCTAGTCTGAACGTGGGCAAAATTTAACTACAATATTTATAATGGTTCTATTTGTTTAGTAACTAATTCGTTTGGGGAAATAAGTGTTTTGTGTTATCTATGAAAATATGTAACTGAGTAAATAAAGGGTGTAAAGAGACCCTTAACATATCCGAAAGGCACTTGTTCTCCCCATCTTTGTGATCATTATTTTGTTCTAGACCATACCTGGGAACCTTCTAGTTACGGAGATATTGGAGGTCAAAGTTCCAACTTTTTCACAAGTTTTTTTTGAAATACATGTTTTTAATGTAAGATTTTTACTTAACACACCTCCACGACCCACGTACTATTCAATCCCACAATCAGCACAATGCTTTGAGTGCTTTCCATCAAGTCCTACCGTAAAACGTGATTTTTCACCCCAAAAAAAAAGTCGATACCCAGCAATAATTTCTGCGTAAAGTTACTTAGTTTGATGTACAGAATGCTTGGTTGACGGATATGTGAAGGGTCTGTTTACACCCTGTATGTACAAAATACTGCGTAACGACGGAGTAAAAATAATTCTCATCTCTTGAGATAAGTGACGATAGGCTCACCCCTATTACATGAGACTTAGGTACAACTGGCGAAACGAGGGTTTAAAATTAGGTATGGGTGACTACCTTATCCTTAAAAAAATACAAACTTGATGTTATGATGCTAAAATTTTGTAAACATTTCAGTTTCAGCGTGGGGCTACAGACATCAGCAATGTTTCATTCTATTCTGCACCCTGACTATAGCTTACGGCATGAGGGCCTGCATGGGGGTGTCGTTAGTGGCAATGACTTACCATGAGAGTCAAGGAAATGAAAGTAATGCTGACAATATTACGGAATTTAAAACTGAAGGTATTCTGAATGCTCTGATGTTAGTGCCTCCGGTGAGTGTTTGTGAAAAATTTTTTTTTTTTTTCAATCAACGCAATATTCTTACTGTTTATTTGGTAGACTTACCTTAATTTGAAATATTCTTCTTCCTTCTTTTTTTAATAATTATTTCGTTAATTTGATACATAAAATATTTTGGAAATAATGATTCATCATCATCATCATCATCATTAATCATAATTATTATTTATCATAATTGTTTATTTACTCGACATTCATTTTTTAGGAAGTGTCCGTCGTATTCAATTGTTAATTCAAACTAAATTCTTTTTATTTTAGTACCCTGCCTTCAATTGGACTAAAAAAGTCCAGGACACAGTGATAGCCTCATTCTTCTGGGGCTACATGCTGCTGCAGGTTCCCGCTGGTCAGCTGGCCCACAGGTTTGGTACTAGGTACCTGCTGACTGGTGCCATGATGATCAACTGTCTGGCCTCCATCTTCTTCCCTACTGCTGCTTATTACGTGAGTATGGGCTTTCTTGGGTAGATTCCCAACTCGGGCATAGTTTTATTGGGTTTTACTCTCAGGAATTTTCAGTACCGAGCTGCATTGAGTCAGGACTTGTGTTTAGTTGATGGAAATAGGTTCGACCTTTTTATATCGGAAGTAATAACTGGCAAAATGTAGGTGCAAAACTACCTAATCTCTTGGGGTTTACAAGCGCTTTATCATGTTAAGTTAAGAAATATTTTATAGCACATTTTCTTTATATTTTCGTGAAGTTATTGAATAAACATTGTAAGTTTGTTCTATTTCACATTCATGAAATTTTTGATTTCACGGAAGTCATCATCATCATCATCTGCCTAGCCTTTTCCCAACTATGTTAGGGTCGGCTTCCAGTCTAACCGGACGCAGCTGAATACCCGTATTTTACATGGAGCGACTGCCTGTCTGACCTCCACAAACCAGTTAGTACTACGTAATACGATACCCCTTGGTAAGACTGGTTTGATTTCACGGATTTATTTCATTCAATACAAGCAGAAAATTGTTTTCATAATTCGTTTTTATTCAAAGTGGTACAGCAATCACGAACTCGACCATTCCTACAATTCAATTAAATACAATTGGTTTTATTTCATGTCAAACAATGTGTTCAAACATAAATTGTGATAGTCCCAGTGAGCAACTATAGTATTTGAATATAACTAATATTATTTACTTGGAGCTGTCTACAGCCTCACTCTTCCCAAAAAACCAAAATCTTTTTGTTTCACTTGCCAGGGTGGCTGGATATGCTCAGCAATATGCAGATTGGTGCAAGGTCTGAGTCAGGCCTGCATCTTACCTGGTCTACACACAGCTCTTGGGAAGTGGGCACCTCTACATGAGAGAGGAAGGATGTCTGCTTTTGTTTATGGAGGTAAATCATAGCAGACAAATTCATAACGCTCGTTATCACTAACTGAACTATTGTTTGTTGGAATTTCAACTCTAAGTGCTGAGCCAAAAGTTCAAAATCCAATGATGCTTCTTTATTTAGGGCTTGCATTTAGGCGTCGCTTAGTGTAAAGAGACGCATGGCATAGCTTTATAATTGTTTTATTTATTTACTAGCTTCAACAAACCTCTTTGTAACATACAACAAAATCGAGTTTCGTTACAGTGAATCTAATTTTGATCTCGATCAAAAAGTAATCGAGATTGAATGTAAATATGAATTCTTCCAGCTTTGTTTATTTAGGTTCATACCCAAATATGTAGGAACAAATACCAATGTGTTTACTATGTAATTTTACTATTTATATCATTCTGTATTTTGCGTAATCTATTTTCTGTATTATGCATACATCGTGTATTGGAAATACTTGGTAATTTTTTATAAAAAAACGGCTGTGAAAAGTATCTTGTCTAGTTCTTCATTTGCGTCATAGATGTCGCTGTTCTTTTTGTCATCTTTATTATGTCCGCTACATCACTCTCCTGACAAAGAAAGAAAATCTGATTATTTCCTTGCACTTTCCTTGGAGAAAATTGTTCTGTTTGATGGTTTTTGTACCACACCCTCATGATTAGAGATGCATTTCTGTTACACGATGTATAGTTACTTTACGATTACTTATTTCAGGTCAAGCACTTGGCACAGTCTTTGGACTACCGATGTCAGGTTTCATCGCTGCTTCTCCGATGGGTTGGCCTGGCATCTTCAGGTTCTATGGCACCATATCTGGTCTCCTTGGAGTCGTGCTGTGGTTCATGGCAGCTGATGCTCCGGCACAGCATCCCAAAATCTCAGACGGCGAGAGGAAATACATTGAAGATGAGTTAGGAAACGGAACTAAGAATAAGGTAGTTACTATTGTTCGTATATTATGTGTCTAGCAAGATTTAAATCGTTACATTTCACCTTACTTACCCTTGTTACACTGAGAATAGAACGATAGATACGATTTTCAGTAGCAGTGAGCGAGACAACACTATTCAAAGTCATTTTCAATGGAGCGGAGACGTGATCTCGTTTGATGCGGTATCTATGGTACGAATCTAACGATTAAAATCTACTTAGGATTTTTAGTGAAGAATTCTATGCAGTGTACTTAAAGAACACACAACGTAAAATTTGCCAAAAGCTGGTGAAAATAATAAAAAGTTCCTCTCTATTTAAAAGTAGCCACGCACAGCTACTATGAATTAACCTAGTTTCACAGAACATCCATTTTTTCCTATTTTAATCTGAGACCAGAAAATAAACTGCACAGCCATAAAACTTCAAAAAAATAATTATGTCTCGTTTTCCATAAATAGGGTTCTTCTTCTTTCGTATCGATTTGATGAAATTATTTGGACTCAGGTAATGGGCCACGTTAATTGCATGTGTAGCAATTGTGGGACACCTTAGAGACACTAGCAAGTTGGTCATGATGTGGTCGAGAACACCGCATTCACCCTGAGTGCTGGAAGGATCTTTCTTCCCCCATTTTGACAAATTTTGCTTGCAGTGGTCTCTGCAGATCAAGCCCGCCTGGTCGGTGTTTCTAACAGGCTTCAAATTCTTGTTATTTTTACAGCATATGTCGGTGCCTTGGGGAAAGATACTGCGTCACCCCGGAATGTATGCCATTATACTCGCTCATATTGGACAGACGTGGGGACAAGTGACTCTGTACTCGGAAGTTCCAGCTTTCATGGACAAGATCATGGGAGTCAATATTAAAGCGGTAAATATGGTTTCAAATTAATTAATAAGGCAGCGAAGTGCTAACATATTTTTTTTATCAGAGGCCCAGGCTAACAGTGTGATAGCTTTAGTGGTAACAGTCGCAATTTAGGTGTTTGAGCCTAGAAACCCAAACTTAAGTGGCAGTGGGCAGGGTAAATTGCTCGCAGAACGGATGGCCGATGGGGCCGAAAAGTTCTAGAGTGGTGACCGCGAACCGGAAGACGTTGCGTTGGAAGGCCTCCCACTAGGTGGACCGATGACATGGTGAAGGTTGTGGAGATCCGCTGGATGTGAGTCACACGGGACCGGTCAATGTGGTGACACTTGGGTGAAGACTATGTCCAGCAGTGGACGTCTTTCGGCTGAAATGATGATGATGATAATAATGAACCTGGAAAAGCACTTTAGTTTGTGTAATTTGCTTCAACACCACTAAATTAAAATGGTTTAGGATACGAAAGTGACCCGGCCGGAAAATAAAGACGTGCGAAATCTACCAACCGGCAATAGGCCCACGTTAATGATGGGCCTCTCGCTCTCTCTCAGAGAGCAGGCTTGGGTCCTAGCAGTTAGAACTCCTAATCGGTCCTACCCAGACTGATTATGATAAAGTGAATTGTTTTGTGATTGAAGAACCAGTATTAATCGAAATTTTTTTATTACAAGAATGGGATCCTGTCTGCCCTGCCGTTCTTGGTGATGTGGTTCACAGGATTCTTCTTCAGCTGGATGACTGATATGCTGATTGTGAAGAAGGTACTCAGTGTCACTAACACAAGGAAATTGGCAAATTCACTTGGTATGTTTTGTCTTTACGATTTTAGTGAACATTTTAAAGTTGTAATAACGAACATTACATTTTTTTATTGAATTGATTCGATAAATGTTCTAGTTTATTTTTAATCATTTCGGCAAATTCTTTCGGTACTTGCGTTTGAGGAAGTATTAATTATCAAAGTCTTAACTATTTTTACTTTTGTAGGTCACATGCCAGCAGGTATTGGACTCGTTGCGCTAGCTTTCGCACCCAAAAACATCTATGTCGTAGAAACAATATTGATCATTATCTGCAGTTTCAAAATATCTTCTAATGTGGGATTTCACGTAAGACTTCTTTTACTTTTTTGTTGATATTGTATGGCTCTTATTATGTTGTTTTATTACGATTCTCGTTATAATTGAATTTGTCAATTAATTTGAAATATTAAATTCGATTTTGTAATGGGTTGTTTTACAGTTTCCTTTATGTTTTTCCGTAGACAAACCATATTGATATATCCCCGAACTTCGCTGGAACTATGATGAGTATCAGCAATTTTGTCTCAAACGCCGGAGCATCAATGTCGCCGTTAGTGACCGGCTTTATTCTTAGTGATGTGGTAAGTTTACAAGTTCAGGTATCTATTTAATATGAATCCTTGAATTTGCGACCTTAGGCGATACGACTTGACGATTTCTTTTATTTGTTTTTCCCACCTTTACTATCGCTAATCACTATTCTTGTATCGCATGAGCTTAGCTTTAGGTTAGAAATCAGTTGTTCTTCTCTTGGTGCCTATTTAATTACTGAAGGAAGGTTGGTTATGAACTCCGTATATCAATACTTACATAATATGTATTTTAGTTTTATTTTATTACATAACACGTTTGCTGTTTAGTTCCATGATAGCGGCGAGATAAAATTAGAGCTCGTATGTTTTGAAAATCTTACATGTAATGTGTCAGAATGTAATAATTCAATGATGATAAAGAACATCTGAAAAAAAACTATCTCTGTTTACAGACCGATCCATATCTCTGGAGGCAAGTATTCTTACTGGCTGCTGGAATTTACTTCTTCTCAAACCTAGTCTACGTGATACTTGGAACTGGTGAAAAGGCTGAATGGAATGACCCACCTCAAGAGCAAACAGCCGACGAGGAGAGCCAACCAATGATGGACAAGCCCAAAGTGTGAAAGCAGCAGAAGAAATGAAGAAACAAAGCTTTGAAAGCTTATAGGGACTGCTTGAAGTCGTTCAATTTTTGGCTCATCAATTAAAATCAAAGAAAAGTCAGTCGACTTCAAACTATGAATATTCACACCTAATGATGCTAAACGGTGTGGTTAAAATATTCATTGAGTTTTTGATTATTTTAATTTACATAATACCTAAGTATATTAATGCCATAGAAGTCATGGAAAATTTTGTGATGACCGAGACGTTGATGGTACTGTCTCTCGAGCAGTGTGGTTTGAAGCGAGCAAGTCTTGTGAAGGTGTCGGTGAAGGAAATCATCGAGAAAACACCTGGATTTGTAATGGTTTCAAATCGCCATCCCACCCTAGGATAGCGTGGCGATTGAGAGTCTTTTCTGCGGTGGTATAATCAGAATAAGTTGTCGTGCTTCCTACCACCCTATAGAAATACAGACGAGACAAAAAAATTACTCATGCTCCATTCGTCTTTAAATTGATGAATTACGAATGGGTAATTGATAATCGCAGGCATGGGTATTACCAATTTACAACACGGCAATTTATTTTGGAATTGTAATTCAAGATGGTGATCATTAGATCAGTGAGAGATAGGAGAAAGAGATTATATCATAAATATTTATAAGATTTAACCTTGTAACTTGTAATTAATTATAAAATTTGTCGTAAGCTACTTTTAAATAAAATTTAAAAATAAAAATAAACTCTGGTTTTATTACATTTCCACTGGTTTTAACATCAAGCAGGTTGTTACAATAAATCTTAATATAAATGTGAAAGTTTAAAAGTATGGTTGGATAGATCTTTCACGCAAAAACTACTGAATAGATTTTAATGGATTAGAATGGGCAAAATGGTACCCGGCTCCAATAGATATGATTGTAGTGACGTTTAAAAGGTCTTATCATGAGGAACAATATTTACTAAAGCCACAAGTCTCAAATCTGATTGCGTTTGGAGATAAACATACATCGACAACGATATTAGGTACCACTTATCTATGTAAGAAAATGAGCACCTAGGTAATATTTTTTACAATCTAACGAAGCTCAATCGGTGACGCTATGGTGGTGGTTTGAAGCTCTTGCGGCAAATATATTTTAATAAGTAAATGCACAATATGTTCACTGATTTTAAGATTGCCGCAACTATCGCGAATCACTTCCACCAACCCATCGTGGATAGCGTACACGCAGACGAATTCTTCAATATCATAAGGCAGAAAATAGATACCCCGAATCTTCTGCAATGTATGTAGAGAGAAAACGGCTTAATCACAGAAGAGTGGATTTTCAGAGGATGGAAGCGAGCCAGATAGAAAACTTCCTTTCAATGACGGAGGAGGATATAATTCTATTGGCGCTAGGTACATACCAATTCAAGCTGGCAAGATCTTACTGTGCTGAGCATTTATCAAATGGTCTGTATATAATTGAAACGTACAGATCTTCAGGTGCTTCCTGCCAGTGCCAGTGGCATACACGAAGATGTCAGCCAGTGGCATACAGAACAGTCCCGCAGCCCTGACAGGCATCGGTCCATGCGGACCCCTACGTGGTTGCTGATATCTCTTTGAGGCGCGCGTGGAACACGAACGCGCTGTCGACACGGCCTGTCGTCATAAGACGGCCGGACGGCGAGCTAGCCCATAACTCGCCGTCCACAGGCCCGCGCCTACGGTGGCCGGGGGCCACCACGTGACCACCGACGCCCAGGGCGTCTCCCGCGGCGGCTGGGACGTGAGGCTCTTTCCCTCTCACGACCCGCCACCTCCTTCACTAGCATGACTGCTTCGCAGAAGGAGGTGACGGCTTCCCATTCCCTCTCGCTCTGGACCATGGCTTGAACCAGGGCCGGGTGCGAGAGATCGCCGAAGCCAATCGCCTCTACGAGGACACGGCGCTGCTCCGCCCAAGCGGGGCAGACCTCCACAGTGTGCTGCACCGTGTCCTCTGGACGATCCTCGCAATGGAAACACCCGGGCGTTTCCTCCCGCCCGATTCGGTACAGGAACCTCCCGAAACAACCGTGTCCGGTGAGGACCTGCGTCAGGTGGAAGGTGAGGGCGCCGTGGCGCCTCTCTAGCCACTCCTCAAAAAGGGGACTTAGCGCCACTATGATGGCGTGCCCTACACGAAGATGTCTGGCTTTTGCGTGGACGAATCCAGTCGCGACATGTCCGTTCAAAACCATATTATTGTTTTATATTGATCAATAGTGCAAATAATATTGTCCAACATTTTTGCATATGTTTAACCGGGCGACGTACGATGGGCACTTTTGCACATTATAGAGTCCATCGTATGGTACCTAGGTTATACGAGGCATACGGGGTTTACTACTCCAGCATCTTTCCTCAATGCTAATGCAAATCTTAAATAAACTACTTAACTATTCTAAAATATATGATTTTAATTTGAAAAAACGCTTGTTTTCTTATTTCTTTCAATAATGGAATCCTAAGTGTGTTATGTCATCGTTTAATTATATAATTGCACTATTTTACTATTATATGGAATTTGTAGTTAATTGGGTCCGTGGCTTAGGCCCCCAGTGGTCGAGGCACCTGTGGCCGACGCCCCCGATTCGATTAATTTAATTCAAAGTAATTTTTTGATCAAATTTACTGTCAGGCACAAAAATGTTTTACAAAAATAATAAATGTATTTTGATTGTAGGTATATGTATAATATTAAATCATAATTATATTTATAACATAGAAGAGCTTTTAGAAATCCAAAGCTATGTCTGATAAAAATACGATGATCCTGTTGCCGTCCTCACTATCCTATTATTGTAGTTATTTCGCACGAGCCCTTGCGAAGGACCTTTGCTCGTCATTGTGAGATGTTACGCTAAACTTTCTTATTTTAGTTGCATATTGCTATATTCAATAACTTGACTCGGTGTAAAAGTGATACACATAATTTCTATTCATACTTCCTTATTGTTTTCAATTTTGTGGACAAAAAGACGGACTTTTTATTGTTACCAATGACTGGTTTGGCTCAGTTAGTTGACGAGTTGGTTGAAGTTGAAAGATAAAATTTCCATATGGTAATTTATTATAAATGTATGTATTTTAACTACACTCACTATCATTTTATACGAAGTCTTTTTGATTTTTTGGTTTTTTGTACATAATAAAATATGTGCTTTTAATAGGGAAAAAGATGTGTAAGGATAAGGTTAAGTGGCGATCTATTCTTTCTGGTATTTTATAGATAACTTTTGTTTAGCAAGGATTATTACGGTGAAACACTTTTCTCATTTCCTGTACTAAGTGAAAAAGCACAAAAAAAAGATACTAAATTAATCGAATCGGGGGCGTCGACCACAGGTGCCTCGACCACAGGGGCCTAAGCCACGGACCCAATTAATTCTCATTTATAAAACAGTGGGATTACTGCTTTCCAAAAGTGAATAGGGACAGGCGCCATGCTAGACGTTTTTCTGCATCAAAATGTTTTCTTAATGATATATGAATGGAGCGGGTATATACAACATTAGTTTTAATATATGCGAAACCTGATACACGTGTCTAGTATATTTATGTAAAGAATCTATGTCTATGTTTATGTAAAGAATCTATGTGCACAATGGTGCCGTGTGGTGTGCCGGACTTAAAGAATACCACCACCCCATCTCATCCAGCGGGTGTCGTAAGAGGCGACTAATGGAATACTTAGCATATTTACAATAAATTATAAAGTATGCACAATAGCATTCCCAAGGAGGGTTGACGTCAGGCAGGCGGCCGGTCATAAAATCTTTGCCAAAACCCAAAGCAGTATGACGATAAATATAAATGGAAGTAACGTTAGGGCTAGGGCGTACCCCGCAGGCGACGCGCAGGGGCAGCACCCGGCCACTGCGGAAAGTGGACAAGGGTTGTCGCAACAAAACGGGCGGGTGCGACGTAAGACGCAAGCTCGGAGAGTAAGAGTTGTAAGAATGAGATGTGCGAGCTGGAATGTCGGTACGATGACTGGAAGAGGAAGAGAGTTAGCAGATGTGCTAAAAAGGCGACGGATAAAAATAGCGTGTCTGCAAGAGACTAAGTGGAAGGGTGAGAAGGCAAGAGAAATTGGAGAAGGATATAAGTTTTATTATTGTGGCAGCGATGGCAAGCGAAATGGTGTGGGAATAGTTTTGGATAGGGAGCTGAAAGAATGTGTAGTGGATGTTAAAAGAGTGAGCGATAGAGTGATAGCTGTAAAAGTGATTCTGGATAGTTTGGTGCTAAATATAGTTAGTGTGTATGCACCCCAGTCAGGAAGTGAGGATAGCATAAAAGAGAAGTTCTGGGAAGACTTTGATCGAGTGATGTTGGATGTGCAAGAGAGTGAAGAAGTGTATGTGGGGGGTGATTTCAACGGGCATGTAGGAAGAATGAAGGATGGGTATGAGAGAGTGCATGGTGGCTGGGGGTATGGAGACCGTAACAATGACGGCGAGACACTGCTTCAAGCTGCCTCTGCCTTCGACCTGGCAATAACAAATACGTGGTTTAAAAAAAGAGACGAACATCTCATTACTTATAAAAGTGGCCACCACGCGACGCAAATCGACTTTTTCCTGGTCAAGCGGGACAGTCTTAAATATGTCAAAAACTGTAAAGTGCTGCCAGGCGAAGACTTAGTCTCCCAACACAGATTGGTCATAATGGAGGTAAAAATCAGTGTCTCGGCCAGTAGAAACAAAGAACGGCCCCCACCCAAAACCAGATGGCGTATGATTGAAAAAGAAGAATGTGCTGGTATGTTTAAGAGTCAAGTAGTAGATAAGATGATTGAAATGAAGGATATGGAAGGAAAATCTGTGAATGAATGTTGGATAGAGATGGCAGATTGTATAGGAAGAGTAGCAAAAGATGTTTTTGGAGAATCCAAAGGGAAGGGTATGATAGTTAAGGATACATGGTGGTGGAATGAAGAGGTGCAAAAGAGTCTGAAAGAGAAAAAGGTTGCGTTTAAGGAATGGCAGGGTGTAGCAAACGGGAACGACAGTTTGAAAGAAGAAAAGAAAAAGATCTATAAAGAATGGAAGAGAAAGGCAAAAAAGGCGGTAGCAGTTTCCAGGGCTAAGGCGCAGGAGAAGTTATACGACTCACTGGACAGTCCTAGAGGCCAGAAGGAGCTCTACCGGATTACAAAAGCAAGAGAAAGGAGAACGAGAGATATAAATCATATAAAGTGTATGAAAGACGGCGCTGGTAAAGTTTTGTCTACAGATGATGAAATAAAAAAGAGATGGAAGGGTTATTTTGAAAATCTAATGAATGAAGAGAATGAATGGAGCGGTGTGCTTAAATAGGTACAAGTAAATATGGGTTTGGTGAGGGAAATTAGCATGGATGAAGTGAGGAAGGCCGTTCAAAGTATGAAAAATGGAAAGGCCATGGGCCCTGATGATATACCAGTAGAAGTATGGAAGTGTTTAAAAGAAGACGGATGTATGTGGCTGACTTTATTCTTCAATAAGTTGTTGCATGAAGGAGCGATCCCACAAGAATGGTGCAATAGTTCGCTAGTGCCCATCTTCAAAAATAAAGGTGATGTGCAGGACTGCAACAACTATCGGGGGATAAAGCTCATGTCACATAGTATGAAAGTATGGGAGAAAGTGATAGAGAAAAGAATAAGAGAGGAGAGTAAGATCACCCAAAACCAGTTTGGGTTCATGCCAGGTCGAGGAACAATGGAAGCCACTTTTGCACTCCGCCAATTGTGCGAGAAGTACAGGCGTGCACACAAAAACTTGCACATGGTGTTCATTGATCTGGAGAAAGCGTATGATAGGGTACCTCGGGATGTGTTGTGGTGGGCCTTGAAAGAGAAAGGTATACCTGGGAAGTATGTAGAGTTAATTCGTGCTATGTACAGCCAATCTTGTACCTACGTCCGGTCAGCTGCTGGCAACACCGATGAGTTCAGTGTGGCTGTAGGCTTGCATCAAGGGTCGGCTTTAAGTCCTTACCTCTTCCTGTTGATTATGGACGCTTTGACTTCGGACATACAGGAAGAGGCACCCTGGTGCATGCTGTTTGCCGACGACATTGTTCTTGTCGGTGAAGATGGACCTGAGATCCAGAGAAGATTGGAGAAATGGCAACAGAAGCTGGAGAATGTTGGGTTGAAAATCAGCAGAACTAAAACGGAATACATGTTCTGCGATTTCGGCGGTCTCTCCAGTTCTGGAGCCATAGCGCTAGATGGCGCGTTTCTTCCTGTCTGCTCCGACTTTCGGTATCTCGGTTCACTCGTGCAAAGCGACGGCGAAATAGATCGTAGTGTAAAGCACAAAATTAACACGGGATGGATGAAATGGCGGCAGGTCACGGGAACAATCTGCGACTCCCGCATTCCCCTTAAACTTAAGGGGAAGATTTATAAAACAATGGTTAGACCTGCTGTCTTGTATGGATCAGAATGTTGGGCCACAAAAGGGATTAATGAAAGGCATTTGCATGTGGCGGAGGTGAGAATGCTAAGGGGAATGTGTGGTGTTACGCGAATGGATAAAATAAGAAATGAGTATATAAGAGGAAGTCTGAAAGTGGCGCCGGTGACTGAAAAGTTGTGTGGTAATCGGTTGTCGTGGTATGGGCATGTGATGCGGAGGAATGAGGAAAATGTTGTGAGGAAAGTTTTGAGTATGAATGTGGATGGGTATATGAGTAGAGGAAGACCAAAGAAACGATGGATGGACTGTATAAAGAATGATATGGCAAGAAAGGAGGTGTCTAATGAGATGACGCGTAATAGAGAAGTATGGAAGAAAAAGACATGCTGCGCCGACCCCAAATGAATTGGGATAAGGGCAAGAGAATGATGATGAATCTATGTACACAATTTCAAAACTGTATCATGAAAATCACAAAGTTATAAGCTTGTTCTGTTATCTAGTTGTCCGCACAAAACCGTGGTCACCACGCAGCGCGCGCCTCCAGCGTCGTCTTGAGCTCATTGATAATAATAATTTGGCAGTATGTACCTAAATTATTGCGATAGGTACTTAAAGTCGCTCGGTGTCCAACTTTTAACTTTTGTTTAATATTTTTGGGAAAAAATATAACATGTTTTAAAAATTATTGGAATCGATTCAGTTACTTATTCTGAACAAACTATATTCAAGTTTCGCATAAACTAAAAATCATGTTGTAGATCCATAAATTTTTGCTCATTCTCCTTTTGGCACACAGATAGTTTATAACCATTGAACACTATAATTTTTATCTTGGTAGTATGATCCTGTGCGACAATAACCGAAATCCACGGGCGGTACCTCGGGCACAAGCTAGTTAGTTTTGGGGGACTGTCTTATGTAACTTTGACGTTCGAAAAGTGCTGATTTTCAGCCTAGTTTGAATAAATGACTTTTGATTTTGATTTTGATTTTGATTTAGTTATTACATAAATTAAGATGACAATGCTAAAAAAGGTCCCTGAGGTACATATATTCCTATTTAAATTGAAATTAACTTGGTAACTATAGTATTTGCATAAGATAACTGTGACATATGTACACAAGATTAATACAAAACAATTAGATAATTGTTCAACTTGCATGAAAGGAGCATTCAACGATATTGTACGCCAGTTTGGTACATATCTAGAAACAAAGATTGCAGTTACAGAAATAAGGGAAACGAAAGTGACGATATACGAGCAAGTTTATTATTTCCCATGATCACGCGTTGATGATTTAACGCACCAGAATTTGATTTTTGTTTCTAATGATGAACTTAATGACAAAGAGCTTAGAGAATAAGTATTAAGAAGTAGTTGTAGTCAAGTTATCATTATTCTGTTAATATTGTGAATGAAGATCAAAGACCTATTAATAAAATAAATATGGTGGAGAAGCAAGGGATTACAGAGAAAGGCTCCGAAAATAATTTCAAAGGTGAGTGCAAACTTTTGATTTATGTCTAGAATGTGTCTGAAAAGTTTAGAGTTCGGGGACACTCTAGAAACTATTTGGCTTAGCACCTGATGGATTAATTACGCTTAAAGTCTGTTGATTAATACATTTTAGAATTCGATTGCAAGCTATTTGTAAGGCAGCTGGTGGTCAAATTGAATTTAGTAAATGAGTTTGTTGGAAGTGTAGTGAAAAAACCGATTTTAGATTCATATTTTTCCGCTGCTGGGCAAAAAGCGTCCCCATTAGTTCTAATTGACTGTCCTCGCTTTTTTTCCTATAAACCATGTCTTAGATAATAAGAACCACAATAAAATATTAATATTCCATAATAATAAAAACTAAAGTTCTTAAATAAAATATTGTATAATGTTGTGAGTAACAGTTCCGTAGTACTGTCTTAGGGTCTGATATGTTAAAAACACTCATGTATAAAAACTTGTATAGCATAAGCATATAACCAGATTATAATGTTCCCACTGCTGGGACACAGGGGTCCTCTCTATGAGAGGGAATGAGCTATAATCCACCATGCGGGCCCAGTGCGGGTTGGTAGATGTCACACTAATGTCTACGAATTTTTGGTTCTAAGACACGTTTCCTCACGATGTTTTCCTTCACCGTTTTGAGAGCAGTGCTGCTTTTATAGTATATTATTGTTCACTGTTTACACTCTAAACTAACTCAAATGATTTGGTTCTCTTTAGTCTACGCACTATATCCTATATCCGTGTTGTCTAGCAGCAACTGGATTACCTCCACATTCACATGTCGATGAAGTCTGTGTTCCTGGGCTTCAGCAAAGTTTTGGATAATAGTGGTGATGAGTTTTATGTTAAGGTCGTGCTGAAGGTCGTCGACAAGATCTCCTTTCGAGTAACAAGTACTCAGTACTATATTTATGTGACGTATGTCGAGTTCCTGTCTTTTCTTTTTTATGTGAGATTTCCAACGCAGCTTGGGTCAAGAGTTATGCCAAGGTATTTGGCTGTATTAGTATAAGGCACTTACATGCCGTTTATATTGACTAGATGATAATCGCAGATTTTATTAATAGTTAATTTTTAATAGTTAAGTCAACGCGAATTGATTTTGACTCATTGTATATTTTGATTTTCCACGTGTGTGTCCAGTCGCAGACTTTATTCACAGCTCTTGAACTTTTTCCACTGCTTCTTTGTGACTTGACCCAGTAACGATAATAGCAGTATCATCTGCAAAGATCGCTGATGGTTTTATTGTCCAGCACTGGGATATCACATAACTGTATATCAAGTACAGGGTTAGGCCTAAAACATTTCCTTGTGGTACTCTACACTTTATAGTTATTAGCTCAAAATATGCGTCTTAACGCATAACTCAGAGAATTCATGAGCATGCGTCTAACTTTGTATATCAGACCCCATGCAAAACTTTGTCAAAAGATTGTGCGACATCTAGTAATACGGTGGCGCAGACTTGGTTATTTTCGAGCGTTTTTTCTATAATATTTGAGATTCTGTGTGCGCTATGGTAGAATGTTTTCGCCTGATGCCAAATTGATGGTTTGGAATAAGGTATTTTTCTTCATCTTTCCGCAGTGCCTTTTTTCTTAATTAAAGTTTTATTTATCTTATCTGCAAATAGACGCAGGAATTAAAGTGTCATGACTTGATTTTTAATTTTTATTTAATCTGTATGATGTAAATGTGATGACACCTTTTCAATGTACCCTCATTTTCAGTTTCAGCGTGGGGCTACAGACATCAGCAATGCTTCATACTATTCTTCACCCTGACTATAGCTTACAGCATGAGATCCTGCATGGGAGTGTCACTGGTTGCCATGACAAAGTATGGAGAGCCTGTCATAAATGCCACAGCTTCAAGTGTAGCTGACGAAAACCAGTTCAAACCAGAAGGGATACTAAATGCTTTGATGTTGATACCACCAGTAAGTTCCTTACATCAAAAAAACTTTAATTCTTGGTTAAATAAAGTAATATTTTTTATTTGTTTTTTTCTGCTAAGGGATTAGCTTGTCATTCACACAGATAGAACTCTTATCATAATTTGCGTGCTACTGTGTATTTCCTGTTACGATTGTTACATAATGAACAGACAAGTTCAGTCATGGGAGATAAAAATATCCATCCATCTTAATACTATTATTTCATAATGAATTATTTTATAATGAAACCTCGTAGGTACTTGCCTCGTTCTTACCTCATATCCCAGGACAGAAGCTGCTGCGGGGTTGAAGCTATCTGTCATTTAGACAAAAAAACCATGTAATTTTTGAAGAGTAAGTGACCTTGATCCTTACACGTTTATTCATATCTTACATTGGAAGAGTTGTGGACATCGACACAAATTCCATGAATTTATAAAGATTAGTCATTTTATCTTAGGGTGATGACCATAGTCCATTAAAAATATAATCATTATCTAATTTTATCACCCTGTGGATAGAAGAATATCGAGGTCGTCTAAACATATTAGGAATGAGAAAAAAAAAGGAAAACACATTATTTCCGGATCAGAGTTGGACAAAGTTTTTAATCTGTTTACGAAAAATCGTTTGAATAAAACAAAGACAATTTCCTTCTGCCAAACGCAAAGATCCTGAGTGTACTGCTCACTCACTCACTCGAGGGAAGCATCGGGTTTCTTACTTACATAATAAAGGAGTACAAAAACAGCAACGGACAATCAAACTGTTAATCAATAATTTCAATATTCCAGTACCCCACATTCAACTGGAACAAGAAGATCCAGGACACGGTGATAGCTTCCTTTTTCTGGGGTTACATGACGCTGCAGATTCCCGGTGGGCAGCTGGCCCGTAAGTTCGGCGCCAGGTACCTGCTGACTGGGGCCATGATGATCAACTGTGTGGTATCCATATTGCTGCCATTGGCTGCTTATTATGTGAGTTAGACGATGTCGAATAGAAAAATGATAAGGGTTAAATTAAAATTCAAAAAAGAGAAGAGAATAATAAGTAACGCATTTATATTGGCAGTGCCATTAATTTTGAAAATAACTTAACATTGTTCAAAATATCCGTCTGTTAGACAACGAAAATAACGCAATGTTCACGTTGCCTAGCAGATTTGTGTTCCAAAAGTATGAAGCAATGGAATTTTCAACAAAATAGTCGGGATTTTGACAAAATGTGTTTCGCAATCAGGATGCAGAACTGACGAAAGTCATCATGCTTGGTGGATGGAAAAGTGGACTTAGTCTGTTATCTTTATAATTGGTTTTAGGGTGGTTGGATCTGCACAGCTGTGTGTAGAGTACTGCAGGGTCTCAGTCAAGCCTGTATTGTACCTGGGCTACATACGTCGCTTGGAAAGTGGGCACCTATGCAAGAGAGAGGACGGATGGCCGCTTTTGTTTATGGAGGTAAGATTGGAGGAACATTAGGTTTGTGGGCCTTTTCAGTACAGTAATACCTAGTACTGCATGAATGATCAAGAAGCGAATAATGTGTTTATGTTTCTTTCTATAAGGCCAAAAAAATCGTAGGCACTTGATATCTACGCACCCGCACTGGTCAAGCCGGCCCTTTCTTTTAGAGCCTGTGTCTAAACATTGGCAGATTATGCTTATGCTTGTGCTATCTCTAATACATTAGACTCGCCCCCAATTACATGATACTTAAACATAGCGGCTAAATGTAGGTACAGCTGCGGCTAATCCTTCGAGGAAAACAGATGTGACGTTATCCTACTAATCTTACTACTATTATAAATGCGAACGTTTTGATGGATGGATTGTTTTATGTCCGTCACATTACCATCTCAGGTCCAGTTGTAAACCAGCGTCGGGCACTAGCTGCTGAACTGGGCATATTTGGCACAGCCGTGAGACACACAATATTATCTCTTTTTTTTTAATTTTTGTTTAGTTTTAACTTTTTTATTGTGTAAATTTAAGTTATTTCATTTATTTTTATTTGTTTGTTGTGTGCACTTGTGGCATGTGCCAAATAAATATGTTTTCTTTCTTTCTTCTTAATCTTTCACGCAAAAACTACTTTGATATGGATGAAATTTTGCACACAGATAGTTTATAACCTGGTTTAACACATAAAATATTTTTTATCCCGGTACTATGATCCCGTGGGACAATTATCGAACTTCACGCGAGCGAAGCCGCGGGCCTAAGCTAGTGTTACAATACATCTAAAGCAGTTAATTTTCATTCATGAAATCTTTTCAGGGCAAGCTTTGGGCACAGTTTTCGGCCTACCAATGACAGGCTTCATATCTTCATCAGCTCTTGGCTGGCCAGGTATATTCAGGTTCTACGGGATACTGTCGGGAATAATCGGGGTACTACTCTTCTGGCTAGCGGCTGACACTCCAGCGAAACACCCAAAAATATCTGAAGCTGAAAGAAAATATGTGGAAGAAGATTTAGGAAAGGGCGATGAGGCAAAGGTTAGTCGGGTATACAATTTTTCGGAGCTTACCTACAGTGAGTACTACTACTGACAGCGGCTGTCAGTAGTTTGGATAAAAAAGAAAATAAAATCTTTGAAACCACTGTGAGGTTCTGGCTAGAGAGAACATTAAATAATATTGTTGTTTTTACCATTCTAAGAAACGAACCCTTTTTGCTTTGAATAATTTTAACTATTCTATTTTTCAGAACATGCCTGTGCCTTGGAAGAAAATCTTCAGCCATAAAGGAGTTTACGCTATAATTATAGCACACTTTGGACAAACTTGGGGACAACTCACTCTCTACTCAGAAGTTCCAGCTTATTTGGATAAAATCATGGGAGTTAATATCAAAGCGGTTAGTAACGCGTTGGAAGGAATACGATTACATAATATCACGCCTGTACTTCCCCGCAGTGTTAAGTAGAGGTGTACCATAGTACACCCACACTTTGTTAGTTACGTTTGCATAACATGCATAATCAGCCTATAAGGTTCCCACTGCTGGGACACAGGCTTCTATCTATGAGAAGGAATGGGCAACAACCCACCACGCCAGCCCAGTGCGGTTTGATAGATGTCACACGTTTTTGGTTCTAAGACATGCTGGTCAAACTCCGGACTGTTATTTAGTAACTTCTGATGGAATAAATAACTGTGATCACTAGAACAACCATAATAAAACAGTTAAAGATTAGAAATTGATGTGAAAACGTGTATTCGTGTTTATCTGCGATATTCATAATTTTAATCAGTCTTATATCTCTATTTCGAATTTTCAGAATGGACTCCTGACTGCTCTGCCGTTCTTGATGATGTGGTTCTCGAACTTCTTCTTCAGCTGGATGACTGATATGTTGATTGTGAAGAATATTCTCAGCCCCACAAACACCAGAAAGTTTGCAAATTCTCTTGGTAAATAACGAGTGTTTTATTAGAGGCGGAGAACTTAAAATTGAAATAAAACATAGAAAAATGGTTGTAATATATATGAACCACAAGGCTACTTTTCGTGCCTCAATGGTATTAATGTTGCAGCCATGTGGTTCCAACAAGATGGTGGGGCGCCTCATGTCAAACAAGGTTAAAGAAATCAGCCGCGGTGGCCACACGCCCGAAATCATAATTAAACATAAATGGCATAAAATTATCAGTCAAATAAAGCCATTTCATGGAAATTAAAACCATTTTTCTGTGTTTAATTTCTCTTTAAAGTTCTCTGCCCTTAAAAAGACACCCTTTATAAGACAGTTGAATTTTTTTAATCTTTCAGTGTCACTTAGTCAATTGTTGTAGAACTGTTATTCGCGCTTGAAAGGTCATATAGGACATCTTGATTTTCATATTTCACCTATTACCAAATATCATTTAATTTTTTCAGGAAATATACCAGCGGCTATAGGACTAATAGCTCTAGCCTTTGCACCCAAAAATATTTACATTGTGGAATCAATACTAGTCTTTACTTGCAGTTTCAAAATAGCAGCTCACTTGGGATTTCAGGTAAAAATATGATTTTATTTATAATGCCTGCAGTTTATTTTGCTCATGTTTCACAAAAAATTGCTACTCGTATGTGCCAGGCTAAAAATTTGTAAGACATTTAATTGAAAATGTTTATTTCAATCAAGATTAAATGATTCATCAGAATAATGTTTGCTGAAGTTATCTTAAAAATTCATTAGTTCAAATATTTCAAAACAAAAAAAAAATCTTTATTTTCCAGATCAACCACATAGACATATCGCCAAACTTTGCTGGAACAATGATGAGTATCAGCAACTTCATGTCAAACATTGGTTCTTCATTCGGTCCTATTGTGATTGGCTACATACTTACTGATGTTGTAAGTAAACAGCAAACTTCTGCTGTAACATTGCGATTACTATAAACCTACTATTTGTGTTAATGTCTATGCGTCCTCGGATTTATTGGTGAATCAGTTATTCTATAATATATCGACTTTTAATCGCATGACCTTATTTAGCTTAATGTTAACCGTTTCATATTTTACTGGAACTATCGCAGCGTTTTGTTGAAACGTCGCGCGTCGTCCAAATTTATCATTTTAAGCTTTGCAATTACCCTTAAACTATGAATTAGCTCATGTCCTTGTAAAAATAATAATCCATTGAGCTATTTGGTAACAAGGATGATGACAGCATAAAGTGCGTTCAGCGACACTCGTTGAATATAGAATATATTCCCACTACTCACTTCTTACCATTTTTCACAGAATGACGTACACCTATGGAGGCAGGTGTTCTTCATTGCCGCAGGTCTGTATCTATTCACCAATCTGATGTACGTGATCCTCGGAACAGCTGAGAAGGCGGACTGGAACGATCCACCTCCAGAGGAGATTGATGAAGAAGAGGGCCAACCCATGATAGAGAAACCTAAGATATAAGAGGAAAATTAGAAAAAAAATGTTAGCTTAAATTAATGTACAAAAGAAAAAATGAGGAAATACAATAAAGCTTTATTTGTTTCAATTACGTTTTATTTCTAAAGATTCACTCAAGCTTTAGTGATTTGACGCCATTATGCTGTATAATAAGAAAAGATTTTTTGAATTATTTTCTTATAATACCAATTATTTTATTTGACTATAAAAAACAAAGAAATCCACTTATATATAGGTATCTCTTATGTTGCAAAAATAAATAAATAATTTTGCTTGAAGAAAGTTTTGCGTAAAACCCAAATAAACGATGGATACACAGTATGAAAAATGATATAACTAGAAAGGGGGTGAATAATAGGATGACGAAGAGAAGAGAGAAGTATGAAGGAAGAAGACACGCTGTGACGCTGCCAAACCTTAATAAATTGGGATCATGGCAGAAAGATGATGCAATAAACAAATAATTCTGTCTACTTCTGAAATCAAAACTCATAAAAGTACGAACTGAAAAAAAATCCGCTTTCATAATGCAGACGAGAAAATCGAGATTTTCAAATAAAACATCAAACACAGAAAAGTAGAAATTAAAAGTGTTGACATAAATGGGAACGTCACAGCGTTCGGAAGACATGATTAACGGATGTTCCCGGGAATGAATAATATTTCCCGAGATTTCACTCCCGAGTTTAATGTTCCGAGCTGTGGACAATTTTAAATGCATTCAATTTATCTTGACTGAATAATGTTTTCCGAGCATGACTAACACTCTCAGTTTTGGAAAGAATTATTTGTAGTTTTAAAAACAAGAGTGAGGGTTTGTAAAGACTAAAATACTGCATAGTTGAAAACTATAGCATTGGATTTTTCGTCCATTGGAAAATAAAAGGTGCACTATTAATCTTTTAATAAATAAAGAGGTAAATATTTTTTAACCTGATATTGAAGGAAAAACTTTGTATGATATTTTAGCAAATAAAATAGTGTACTATCAGTCTTTGAAACACGCTCAAGTTGTGTATGTTGCTGAAAAATTCGTTAAGCTGAAGTGGGAGTGGGCAGGCTCGTCGTGCACCCGGAGAGGTAGGCAAAGATTGTCACTCACACTGGACTCTTGAGGGAAGACATCGCCGTTGAGGTCAACGGCGGCGAAGGTGCTGTAGCGAACTGACCTCGTTTCCATAACCACACAAGATAGAAAAGTTTGGAAAGAGAGAAGGGCGGCCTTTGCCTTGCAGTGGGACACAATGCATAAAACAAAAGAAACGGGCAAATTACCTGTTTTTGCATCATAATAAAGCCTTTTGGATGTCATCAGTTAAGAAAGACTGAGTATTTAGTAGCGTTAGAGCCGACCCCAATAGAAAATGTTGTAAAGCCAGAAGAAGAAGAGATTATTATAAAGTCCTATGAATAATCATTTAAAAATCTGTCCAAATATTTTTTAAATATTAATCCACGCAATATTTTTAAGGCCATAATAATAAAAAGAAACCTTTGAAATTTTTCATCAAAACTTAAATGGACATTAAATACTTATAAAATCTCAACCAAATCTTAAGAACAACTGGACATTATCAGATTCATCGGATTTGGCATTGAGCCTAGGACATTAACAGGGATAATCGAGAAATTTTTAATTAGAAAACTTTTGTCCATCAAAAACATTTCGCTTCTCGGGATTTTTAATAGCCAACACAAATGTTTATTCCCGGAAAAGGCAAAACCAGTGAAAAATACTCGGAAAGCGATTAATTTCCTTCGACGAAAGAATTTCATTACAAACGGTAAAAGGATCTATGTTTAAAAGGGCAAGTGAACATTTTGAAGCATGTTTTCAAAAAAGTTTATTTTCAAAACGATTTTTTTTCCATTGTTGGACTTTTTTCTTCCGTGTCAATTTATATGAACCCAAAAATTTAGGGTTCCACTCGAGGGTCTGGAGTTGAACCTTTGTGGCAAACTCAAACTGGGTTGCCATACTCATAATTTACGCATTTTAATTGGAGGCAGTCACACAAAACTTTGTTGTTCTTAAATCGAAAAAGTTTTTATGCTGCGTTTTCAAGTTTTTGTTAAACTTTTGGCAAATTATTCCGGCTTGCTTGTTCAAATATTTGAGTACTGCCATTACTTGATCGAAGCGGCAGTTTTTTTTTTGTTTGTTTAAGTAGAGCAAATATTGTTAGCGTTTGTTAGTAGTGCATCACATTTTTCAGATTAAGCTTGGATTACAACTGCGAAATGATGGCCGAAATTGGGGTTCGGAAATAGATTGGTAGGTAATCGGAACCCGAGTCCAATTATTATTTCAGCTTATCCGATAAGACAATAATTTTTAGATACAGTTGATTATATTCCAAGTACATAATATACGTATCGATTATGGTAGTGGTGACAAAATTAAATCTGATGAGATGAGAGAGAGAAGTATGAAAGAAGACATGCTGCGCCGACTCCAAATAAATTGGGATAAGGCTGCCCTTATCTCAATTTATTTGGAGTCGGCCACCAAACTTCAAACCATGATCATCATTCTCCTGCGAGAATGATGGTTTGAAATAACTACTTCTATATTTTCAGCTTAGGTACATGAGTATCTCATGACATTTGATATTTTTTTACACAGTGACAATTATTTCAAGAAACGACGAAAATAATTGCACAACAATATTGTACAATCTATATTCCGCAGATCCCTGCGGAATAATTCAAGAAAAATCTGGCTTTTGTTGGACAACGAAAGGCAGATTTTTCATGAAAAATAAACTCTAAAGAATCTTCAGGAGCTTATTAATTAACTTCAAAGCAGGAACATAGAAAATGACGAGAAAGTCTTTGAAATCCTGTATTTTCTATGAACTTTAATATCCCGGATTTTTAAAATACACCTCTATTGTCTTACTATAAAGGATAGTGTTTCTCATTACCTTTATTTCCCTTTTCTTTGATAAAGAAACCCTTGAAAGCTATTTTCCAACCTTAACAGCCCACAAAAAACATTCAGCCTTACACATTAACAATTAAGGTTCAAAATTGTGTGGCAAAAATTTCAGGAGATAAATCAGTCTTTCAAATTGAGTTTACCACCTGACTGTCTGTAGCTTGTTGGAACAAAAGAGTCAATAAGCTCAAGGGGTTCTTTTTAAATAGGTGGTTGGCATTTTGTGACTTTGTCTCAACGAGGTAATTAAATACTTAATACGCATACTTAGCACTTTATTGTAGCTTATTTTATAGGTACCAGGTACAATATAGATATTGGTAAGGATAGACCAGATTTTTGAAGTCAAGCCAAGCAATTGTTATCTGATTATCTTGGTCGGAAAATGTACAACCTACAGTACTAACTGGTAAGAAGCATAACATAGGTAAGCACCAGTAAGCAACATGATCAGCCAATGATCTTCCCACTGCTGGGCAAAAACCTATTCACTAGGGAGGGGGCCATTATGGCCACGCACCTGCCACACGAAGACCACTACAGTTGATGAATGTTTCATTTTTGGTTCTACCACTTTCCAAAGAAGCGAGAAGGGCCAAAACAGATTAAAGACTACTTCCGCCATTACTAACTTTTAATATTAACTCTCGAGACCTCATCCAACTTGATACTCGAACAAAATCACTGAGAACAAAATTCAATTTACTCTTTGCGTACTTGGGACAAGTAGTGACATGAGTACGAAGTTTACTTTCGAAACAAATGCGAATCGAAGGTTTTCTTGCGTATATGTGCGAAGAGTGAATGTAGGCACAAAACATATTTGGCAAACGAAAGCGGAAAATATTTAAAATTCATTTAGTTTGTAGCAGAGAGAGTTGAAATGACGGAAGAAAGTAAAATCAATATTATTTTAAATATAGAAGAAATCTGCGCGAATGTTATTTCAGATTAGCCTTAAAGTACCCTCTGGTGGGTCACAGGCCTCCTCTCTGTGTAAAGAGGAGGGCTACAATTCAACGCACGGGTGGACTGATTGTCACATTATGTTCGAATGTTTGGTTCTCGGTATCCTCACACGATGTTTTTCTTTACCGGTTTGAGAGCAGTGGTGATGAAATAAATTACACAAAGTTGTCTCTGTCTGGGTTCAAAGCCTTCAACAATGAAGCCTATGACTACAAGAAAAAACGTAAAAAGGAAAAAAAGCACCCGTATTGTCTTCCTAAAACAGTTGAATTATGGACAGAAAAAAGCAGATTCAAGTCAGCAAAAAGTGATTTATAGTAGTGGCCGGTTCAATGGGCAGCTAAAATAGATAACTTGTGAACCGTAGCCATGACTAGTAAGAAGTGAACAGATTTAACGAGCATTTATTACGTAATGACTTTTTCATTTTTGAGAAAATCGGGCAAAGGTCTCCTTTTAACCGACTACGGCGTATCAAAAAGGAGGTTATGATTTTGATTGATGTATGTATGTACTTATGTGTGTTCATCTGTTCCCTCATAACTTCTAAACGAGTTGTCACTGTACTTGCCAAATGAGGTATCGTTGGAAGTGTCTTGATTGTCCGTCACATTAAATTATTGAATATGGCGTCCTCTACAGGACATAAAGTAGTGAACTGAAAGAAATAGCGATACCAATTTTTGTATATTATTTTCATCTTCTATTTTTGATCAATTTCTTTCTCATCACCATTCATTTCTTCATCCTGAAAGTGGCTGTCAATCTGTTTGTTGTCTGTTGTCAGTCTGTTACCTTTAGACCTTAGCAGCTGACGGGTTGTTTGGCACACGGATAGACCACGACTTGGGTTAGGACATAGGATATTTTTTATCCCAGTAGTAGATTTCCGTTGAATAATTTCCGCCCCGCAAGCAGGTAAAGCTTCGGTTAAAAATCACCAGATAAAACTCACCATGCATACGTAAACTCACACCGCTTTTCCATGGGGTAGGTAGAAACAACAGCAGTAGTAGTAAAAATATGCATCATCATCATCATTTCAGCCGAAAGACGTCCACTGCTGGACATAGGCCTCCCCCAAGTGTCGCCACATTGACCGGTCCCGTGCGACTCGCATCCAGCGGATCCCTGCAACCTTCACCAGGTCATCGGTCCACCTAGTGGGAGGCCTTCCAACGCAAAAAATATGCAATATCCCCTAATGAATTACTATGGTTTTAAAACAACATCAGCACACAATAATTTGCACCGTTTTGTCCGCCCACGTATGTTTGCTATGGCATTTTAATGGTATTTGTATTGGACAGCACCGCTCGCGCTGCATGAAACCTTGGTTTGTGTATGCAAGCTTATATCTTTGTTTCTGTTTATGTACCATTTACATTGCTGCTATAATTATATTTCTTATGTAATTAGGAGCATAAAGGGGGTGTAAGATTTTTGATGTAGAAGTACTTAGCTTTTACTTCAGGATTTTGTCAGTAGAACCCGGGATGGTGCAGATTAGTGCCCAATTGAAGACAATAGGTTCGCCATTTATTACATAGGAATTACACAGCTGACGCTAACCTAAACTACTACTATATGTAGCTGATGTTTACGAAATGTCAGTCAAACCGAGCTACCCTTCGAAAATTACAGGCGTGATGTTATGTGGAAGGTGATGGACGGGCTGTTTGGAGGACTGTCTCTTGTAAACTTTAACGTTAAAAAAGTGCTGATTATCAGCCTAATTTGGACGAAAGTATTTTTCTGGAAAATAACTAAGCTAACCAAGCAGTTTGTAGAAGGTCTTAATTAGTGGAACTATCGATTTAACATTAACCAGTTGAAAAGAGACAATTATTAATACCGTCCTCTTTTCAAAGTAATTGAAAAACAAATCTAGATAGCAAATATTTGGAAAGACTCCATTTTGATTGGGAATCATAAAACTTATACAAGTACTTTATAAAATAAATATATCTCATATCGTAAACTGTCCACATCTCTTTGAATTTAGAAACTGTATTTACATAAAAATTGCTATTAAAATTTTAAAGTATTTGAAGTTTCATGAATTTTCTATTAGTATGAAACTTTGGTGTATCTAATACATCTTCTTTAGTGGCTTAAATTCTTAGAAGTTAGCCAGATTGTATAAAACATAAAATTCTACAGAAACATCTAAGTCTTAATTTCGAATAAATATAAATTTAGAAATTATACGACAAAACAAGATAAATTTTAATTTTCTTTACTAGATAAAATTTAGAGAACTCACATTAAGAATTCAATATTTTGTTCATTCGTTTTTCAGCCTAGGTTGATCTGTGGTTGGGTGACCTCCCATTACATACCGAGTTTACTCCATGCCTCGGAAAACACGTTAAGCCGTTGGTCCCGGCTGTCATCTGTAGATCTTTGAAAGTCGTTACAGCTAGTCAGTGACCCAAAAAGTCTGACATCCAGTCTTACCAAAGGGTATCGTATTACCCAGTACTAACTGGGTTATGGTGGTCAGATAGGCAGTCGCTCCATGTAAAATACTGGTATCCAGCTGCATTCGTTTAGACTGGAAGCCGACCACAACATAGTTGGGAAAAGGCTAGGCAGACGATGATGATTCGTTTTTCAGCCTCGTAGAGAAAGTATTCACAGAAGCTATGAATCAGGAGCTGATGGATAGATTGAATAGTACGGGGTTCGTGGAGGTGTGTAAAGAAACTTTGACCATACCCCCAATATCTCCGTAACTAGAAGGTTCCCGACCGGTTACGGAGATATTGGGGGTATGGTCTAGAACAAAAAAATGATCGCAAAGACAACGAGAACAAGTGCCTTCCGGCTATGTTAAGGGTCTATTTACATCCTTTATAATATTGATAATATAACAGCTAGCCCCGTCATCTTAACTATCTATCAAATTGTCTTAGAGAAGACATAATACTATAATCTGATCTGATTCAGTATCAGTTTTTCATAAAACGTTCAGAAGAGTACACTGATCTTGTGGTTAATAGAGTCTATGAGACTTTTAATATATTATTGCTTTCATGTTTATCCAAAACTAAGTAAATACATTGTTTAAGAAGTTAATAAAGAAAAGTAAGGACTGACAAATGAATGACTAGCGAGTGATCACACTCAACGTTTCATGGACTTTAATCACTTTTTGACCAGGTCTAGCCGATTTTGTTTCAAAAAGTGTGGTCTTTACCAATTTCTTATTTGTTCTCACGCGAGACCAGTCAGTTCACCAAACATTAATTCAAAAATTTTTACTTGACTTGCAACGATTGGCAAAAACATTATTTGTCATTTCATCATGCTACAACAACAAGTTTACCAAATATTTCATTTAGCAAAATAATTATCCGATAAACATTTATTTAATAACGTATTATTTGACAAACAATTCATTATTTTTTAATTTTATTCCATAAATAACGTTTGGAATAAAGACATTAACCCTAGACGGTCGTTGTCAGAGGCACCCCGACGTTCGGTTAGTTAGAAATGAAAAATGTATAAATGATTAAATATCATCTGATGCATTTGTAAAAATAATTGTTTGCCAAATAAATGTATGTAAAACGAGTGTTTATAAAATAATACATTTGCGGAAATATTTGTTTTCGAAATAAATAGTATACGGTTGTAAAATGAAAATTTATCAATGGAGTTTTGGTGAAACTTTAGTGAACCGTTCTCACGATGTAGCCCACTTGCCTTGAAGCAACCAACAAATATGTACACTCACGTTTCCATAAAGCCCACATCTACACACCACAGAGAATCTGTTGAATTTGAATGAAAAATAACAAAGTCAAGTACCACAATCACTTCATGGTCAAACATTTAAGACAACTTATCACATCCAATCACCCGGGGTGATCTGTTGACACTATCGCAGCGCTAAACCGATTGTGTCAAGTTTTTATCAACTAAAATTCCCGACGACAAGTTTGCTAACAATATGTTATTTATTTAAATTATGCTTAGTTAGTATTCTGCTTTTGAAATCCAAAATGAGTGGGGAAGATGTGGAGTTTGAAAAACCAAGTAAGTGATTTTGATGTGTTTCATAATTTTCTGGTATTATTATTTGTTCGGATGGTTCTCTTTCTAAGGAGTAAGGTTCCAGTCAAGTTGATTTTGTTCACCGTTGCAACGGTCAAGTAGCTATTCTACAGTAGCCCCCATGTCAGTGGTAACCAAACTAGTAAAAGCTAGCCTCACATTCTATCGAAACTTTGTAAGTACTACGTTAGACCAATTGAAAGTTTAAGTGCTACCACTGACGTGTTGGCTACTGTACCTATAGTCAACTTATGTTTTAAAAGGAAACACATTAAGAATAATACTTATTTATTAGTATTTTTCACGGTTTTGTTAATGGTTTTTAAAAGGCGAAAATCACTTCTGTTGTTTGTGGCTGCCGATAATGTTTAGTGTGCCGTCTTTTCATTTTTGATAATAAAAAAGACAATATTTAAAGGCCATATATTATCGATACAATGTTTCTTTGATATGTTGAAATAAGTATTTTAAACGAAAACACATAAAAAAAATAATTTTATTGAAATAATCTTCCTTCAAAAACCTTGAATATACAGATTAGTGGTCGCAATATATCGTTATAAGAAGATAGATGAATTACACATAACAATATGCAAAACAAAAACTTAACCAATATACCACACAACTGAAACTAAACTTGTCAAAATTCCAGCATTCCCCATTATTTAATGTAGCTTTTGTTTGTAGGAGCGACTGGCGCCATCCGCCATGTTCAAACACTGATGATGTTCTTCGCGCTGGTGATAGCATACGGCATGAGGGTCAACATGAGCATGGCTATAGTTGTAATGACGGACAACAAGCTTGAAAATGTAAGTACTCACTAGAAGCGATACTCCAAAAATACCCTTTGAAGCGGAAATATGAAATTTGACGTGCTCAAGACAATAATGCTAGGACCACACATTGGCGGGATTCGCTGAACACCGTCAATGTGGCCGTATCATTAGTATTGTATTGTATTGTATGACGGGCTGGTGTCCGCAACTCCACGTCGAAGCGCGTATTTTGCGTGCGGGTGGGAGATTTATTCGATCCACCCCAACTCCCCGAGAAAAGCCAGGAGCGCCTTGATGTTGCAGATAATCTCGCGGAGAGTACCTGGGTTACCGAAGTACTTTGCCCTGTATGTTGCAACCGCTGGGCAATGAAGAAGCACGTGGGCTGCTGTTTCGTCTTCCTCCATGCAGGCTCGGCATAGGGGGCTGTCTGTGACTCCTATGACAAAGAGGTGTTTATTAAAAGAGCCGTGTCCAGTGATGGCGGCTGTTAGTGTGCGTAACTGTAATTTGGTCAGCCGAAGCGCCCGTTTGGTCAGGCGGCCATCGATAGTAGGAAGTGCTTCCTTGGCCTGCCTGCACTCGCCATGGTCCAGCCATAGCTTGTGGTGTTGTTCGCTGGTTCGTTTCCTTACCAGTGTGCGTAGATATCCGAAAGGGAGTGGCACGATGGGTTCAGGTCCCACTGCTGCCATGCTCGATCCCCTTCTAGCGAGTTCGTCCGCTGCATCATTGCCTCGGGACTCGCTGTGTCCTTTGATCCATTGTATGGTTATATTATTGAGATTACCAACCTGGTTCAGGCGTTGGTGACACTCGTGTATTAGCCCAGAATTGACTATATGGTTGTTTAGTGCTGACAGTACAGCCATGCTGTCCGAGAGTATGCGAATAGAGTGGTCCACAACCCCCCTGGCTGAGATGGCTGAAGCCGCCAGGGAAATGCCCATGCATTCTGCCTGAAATACTGTGTTGTGGGCCCCCAGTGGTGTGGCTATATGGATGTTGAGATCCTCCGAGAATACTCCAGCTCCAGTGCCAGTACCTGTTTTAGATCCATCCGTGAAGATCCGAAGTTCTGCCGGGCTTAAACCCTCGCAGCGATGGTCTTCATGGAGTTGGATTTTGTATTTTTTATCGAATACAAACTGTTTGGGTATCCGGTCGTTTATAGCTTTTGCCAGGGGGAACTCATTGTAGAATTCCTCCAGTACCGCGGTGTGCTGTGTTACCTTCTTACCCCAGAGTTGAAGTGTCTTAAGGCGTACTGCCGACATCGTCGCTTCCTGCTGTATGAACAGATGGAGCGGTGGGAGTCCTAACATGGCTTCGAGGGCTGCGGTCGGAGTAGTCCTCATCCAACCCGTGGTCGCCATGCAGGCAAGCCTTTGCATGCGTTGCAGTTTGATGGAGGCTGTGGCTAGTCTGGTGCGGGGCCACCAGACCACTGCCCCGTAGGCAATCATGGGTCGGATCACCGCGCAGTATAACCAAAGTATAATTTTAGGGGATAGGCCCCACTTCTTACCTATCATCCTTCTGCATTGCCAAAAGGTGATGCAGGCCCTGTTTATTTTGTTGTCTAGGTGGCTACTCCAGTTTAACTTACTGTCCAGGATGACTCCCAGGTATTTGACCTCTTCGGCTAACTGGAGTTCTGTATCGAGAAGTTTTGGTAGGCGATAGGGGGCCTAGTGTTCGTTTTAGGGTAAACATGACAAGTTCAGTTTTCGTGGGGTTCACTGAGAGGTCAAATTCTCTGCACCACCGTTCAACGATGCGTAGCGCCTGTTGAGTGAGATTGCAGATTGTCCCCGTCACTTTCCCCGAAATGAGGATGGCGAGGTCGTCGGCGTACCCTATTGTATAGAAGTGGTTCGCGTTGAGTTTAGTGATAAGATCATTAATCACCAGGTTCCAGAGGAGGGGGGATAATACACCTCCTTGGGGGCAGCCTCTGGCTATCATGGCCATTTGCTGTACCTCTGCAAGGCGAACCACTCGTTTACTTAGCATATTAGTGATCCAGTCAGACAGTACCTGCTCTACTCCGTGTCGAGAAAGGGCGGTGCTAATGCTGGAGAAGTTTGTTTTATCGAAGGCTCCTTCAATGTCTATGAAAGTGCCCAGGCAGATTCCCTTCTGATGTATCTCTTCCTCTATCCGGCCGACCACTAGATGGAGAGCGGATTCAGTGGACTTACCCGAGCTGTATGCATGCTGGTTTGCATGGAGTGGGATCGTTTTTAAAACGCCATCCCTCAGCTCTCTCTCGCAGATTTTCTCCATGGTTTTAAGGAGGAAGGAGGTTAGGCTGATTGGTCGGTGGGATTTGGCATTTGTATAGTCACTCTTACCTGGTTTGGGAATAAATATAACTTTCACTTCCCTCCATCCCTTTGGAACGTATCTAAAGGCCAGGCACGCTCTCATAATGGGAACCAGTCTGCTGGCGACAGAGGCCCCTCCCCACTGCAATAAGGCGGGAAAGACTCCGTCCGGACCGGCTGCCTTGAAGGGATGGAAGCACCTGATCGCCCACTGGAGTTTCTCCAGTGTTATCACTTTGTGTGCGTAGCGCCAGTCGTTTTCTGAAGGTGTTTGAGTTACCTCTGTCCAGTCGATACTCTGTGCGAAAGCGCAGCCTGGGAAGTGAGTTTCTATAAGGACGCGCATCACCTCTTCAGCTGAGGTGGTAAGTGTGTTGTCGGGTTTCCGGAGAACTGCGGGCCCAGACGGGCTCTGCTGTGCCAGTATTTTCCTTACCCTGTTTGCTTGTTGGCAGGATTCAATGTTGCCACAGTATTTCCGCCAACCGGTTGAACTCCTGAATCTGATGCATTTTTTGTAGCTGGATTTGGCCGCGTAATATGCGTCCCAATCCACGTCAGCACAGGTGTTCATGGCTCTGTTTAGTGCTGCCCTTACCTTCCTGCGCTTGCGTTCCAGATCCGCTCCCCACCATGGTTGCTTCCCTGGTGTTGTGGGCGGAGTGAATTCGGGGCAGGATGATTGGTAGCTGTCTAGCATTGATTTTGTGAGATGACTTACACGCTCGTCGATCTGCGTCGTGTCCTCGTAGGTCATCCGATAGTTTGTTGGCGCAAGTTTGGTTTCGAGTTTGCGTGTATAGGCACCGCGGTCGGTGTTACGCGGGTTGCGCCGTGGTAGTGTTGGAATCACACAAACCTGTAAGTCAAAGCGGATCCATCTGTGGTCCGAGCAGGAGGCCTCCTTAGAAACCTGCCAGCCGGTGATGATGGATGCTGCGCTCTCCGTTGCCAGGGTGAGGTCGATGATTGTTTGGCTTCGTCTGTTTACGAAGGTTGGTTCAGAACCTGTATTTAGTAGGGTTAAGTTAGTAGTAAATAAGTAATCTACAAGAGCCTTACCCCTTACGTTTTGCGTGTCCATGCCCCACAGGGGATGATGAGCATTTGCGTCAGCGCCTATGACTACCTCTAGCCCTGTGCTCTCGCAGTGTGTCACGAGGCGGGCGAGGTCGTGCGGGGGCGGTTCCTCCGCCTCGGGCATGTAAGCGGAGGCGAAGACCACAGTTTCTTCTGCATCCCCACGCTGGATCAGCAGCCTAGCTGCAGAGATATCCCTGCAACAGAAATCTGTTAGTGGCTGTGTTTTTATGTTATGTGTGGTGTAAATGCACGATCTTGGCTTGTCGTGATCTGTACTAACTAGTAACTTACCACCAAGATTGGAGAGACCTTGTATTCGGCCACCCCTAATCCACGGCTCTTGGATTAGGGCAGTGGCCGTATGTTGAACCTCCAGCCACTTCCGCAGCTGGGCCGTCGCGGTTTGGCTGTGGTGGAGGTTGGCCTGCAGAACTTTACAGGTCGACGAAGGGGACGCCATCGGTGGACGTTCCTACCTCGTCACCTTCAAGCCGCAGCCCGGCAAATAGGGCGCCCGCGTCGAAACCGACCTCCTTAAGGTCAGAAGCCGAGGACAGAATACTGTCGTCAAGCTCCCCGCCCGAGGGGTCGGCGTCCACGCTGGCGATGGCAGGGGCGGCCGGCGCTGCTGCTGCAGGCTCAACCGCGGGTGCCGCCTCAGCGTTTGTTGTGGGGGGAGTGGCCTCCTCCTTCCGTGTCACGGCGCTGGTTGTCGCGGCCGGGTATCCCTGAGGGACGTCGGCAAATCTGCCGTTCGGGCCCTGAAACTTTACGTACACCGTCCCCACACCAAATGAGAGACGGCGTTCGGCTTTCATCAGGGCCGGAATTTGGTCCTCAGGGACCCCGACCACCACAAACCAAGCGTCAGCCTGCTTGTTGGCACCCAGCAATGCCCATCCCCTGACGTCTATCCAGGGATTCTGATAACACAGAGCATACCCAATGTGGGACGGCTCTGCGAAGATCCCCTGCTCGTCGGGGATGAGTATCCCACACCTTATCCGACGCTGGATTTCCGTCTGCCTCCTGATCACTAACGATATACCAATGGTTGGAGCCAGCTCGGAGACCAGAGTCCCCAGCCACGACAAGGTGTGATCGCTGCCGCACCACAGCTTGAGGGCCCCGCCGCTGAACACCGGCTTCGCTCTGAAGGTCGGTGCAGGTGAGCCTGGTGTGGGTGTGAAGGCCTCGGCGAGTATCCTTCTTTGGATTGCCGCGAGAATCTGGATAGATGCCTCCCTGCTGATTAGCCCCGTACGTCCGCAGGTGACTGCGACGTCGAGGTCGGAGCTGGCAGCTTGTGCGAAGCTTCGGTTAGCGACCCGTTTGGATCTATCAAGGCACGGCCGCTTCCGCTCTCCTCGAGGTGATGAGGTCTCATTGAGAGCCCGCTTGGCCGCGGCCTGATCCCCCCGAACGGGACGCTGTGATGTGTTGGAGGCTCGTCCCTTCGCGTCGCTGGCTGCCGGTTGGCTTGGCCCTGGTCGGCTGGTGCCGGCCACTGCCTGCGACCGCATACCTGCGGAGAAGTAAACGTTACCGCTGGTCGGTATTACCTGACCCTCGGCATTAGCCTGCCTGTCAAGTGGAGACTTACTCTTCCACTGTGACTGAAGCCGCTGCTTCTTGGACGGCCTGTTCTTCCTCTTCGTCTTCGGAGCTGAAGAGGTCGGAGCAGCTTGGCTTATTGTTGCCCGAGCATGTTCCTCCTTCCTGCGCAAATGCCTGCTCCTGTGCACCTGCCAGGTGAGCGCGAACGCGTCACCTGTGGTGCGTGTCTCCACCGGTTGACCAGTGACGGTCAGCGGGGGGGGAGCGGCTTGTGTGACGATAGGCGGAGGAGGATCTATCAGGGGAGCCCGGCCTACGGGGTGAACCGTCGTGGGGGGCTCTGCGCCTGAAAGAGAAGAAGGAGTGGTGCTGGTCCCGTGCAGCGCCATTGTCCTTCGTTTATTACGGGACTTGGTTTTGGTCTTACCAGCGGTTCTCGCCACTGTCGGACCGGTACCCACACTGGAGCTCGCTGCTATGGCAGCAGAGAGTCCGGGGGCTAGAGAGGTGCTGCAAGCACCCCCCTTGGGAGTTTCTCTGGCTTTCACCTCCACTCCGGTGTGTATGTGAGCAGTGTGGCTGTGAGTATGTGTGGGGCGTGTAAGTGTGTGTGTGGGGGGTGTATGTGTTTGTGTAGTTGTTGTGTGCGTGTTAGGTGTGTGTGTGTGCGTGTGTGGAATTTAATGGGCTTGATTTGTCCATGTTTAGTTGGTGAAATGGTTTCGTCTCTCCGGCTTCCCACCCTCCATGGAGCCCGCACCTGGGAACGTCTTGCTACAAACTAGCTCGATCGTTAGGACTACCTTCGAGATATAGGGGCGTGAGGCTGGCTTACAGTGCGACATCGGGTGCTTGATCGGGTTGGCATAGGGGACTTAGCGCCCGTCCCTTCTGAACTGATCAACCCTCACTTACACCGTCAGCATGACCTTCACCACCGCATCAGCCATCCAAGGACGTCCACCGCGGACCTCCCGCCCCTCGCCGTGGCCCTTTAACGGGACACAATGGCCATTTCCCTACCCCTGGCTATTGGGTAGGGCCACCGATTCGCTTGAAATCCAGACCAAAGAGGGCGTGTTGCCTCGCGGACCAGCGCCGCTCGGCTCAACCCCCCAGGACTCCTTCATCCCCGCTTACGGCGCTCGACTGCGCAGGTCCTAGCGCAGGTGACCAGATTACCTACTCGTCGCCAGCTGGGTTTAGTGACGACCGAGCCCACAACCACTCGATCACAGAGGGTCGTGGTTAGGTTGAAAAAGCGCCTGGTGGTTTCTGTTGCGTCTATTTCATAAGGAATTAGACCAATAACAGGGCGGCAACCACGTGAAGGTGAACCAACCAGACTTGCCTTGAGGATCTACACGACTGTAGCGCTCACCCACAAGACCTCGCCACCTTACCACTTCTGAGGGAAGCAGTAAGGTAGACCTGCATCTATACTACCAAGCAAAGCGAAAGCAAAGCATGTCGTTGTGCAACCGCAAAAGCATAAATACAAGCCAGCCCCCTATCATTAGTCTCAACAATGAAAAGGTTTTTATTGCGCCCAAGACTAACCAGGCTATCAGCTTTCATCGTATGAAAATATGCATAATTTATTATCATTACAATTTTTTACCCCACAAAAAATGATATCCTACCGAGTAAAACCGTAATATCTTCTTGGTATCAAATTATTTTATGACCAAAATATTTACAAACAAATCACGTACGATAAGCTAACAGATGTTGATCTTAAAACATTAAGAATAAAAAAAACATTGCTATTTTTTGTAATTAGACTGGTCTAGAGCTCAATATCGCCTGATGGAAAGCGATGGATGAGGTCTACGATTGAGTAGGCATGTGCAGAAGATGGCCTGATCATTCTTGCTTTAGAAGACTGACGGTGCTCTACATATTTTGAAAATATGGAACGCACCGCCGAGACAGGGCATTATAGTATGGTCACCGTGTAATAATGATGAATGTCCCACAGTCCTTTGACTGGAGCATGCAGACTCAGAGCGTGATCCTGTCCTCCTTCTTCTGGGGCTACATCGTGCTGCAGATCCCGGCGGGCGAGATGGCTGCTAAGTTCGGCGGCATGATCCTAGTTACCATTGCGATCGCTATCAATTCTTTCGTATCATTCGTTGTGCCATTTGCTGCTTATTATGTAAGTATTCAAAGACTTATTTAAAGATTTAACATAACGCAGATATAAGTAAATGATTACTACTTACTTTTATCATGCAAAGTACACACAGTCCATTGCTGGACATAGGCTTCTCTGCCTAAGGGGTCCGTCGCAGAGTACCGTAATACCTACTACCTAAATTTAAAATTGCCACAATTCTTTAATTCGTTGTTTAAAATATGGAAGCAATATAGCTACGACGACTTCAAATAAAACAGTACGCTGACAAAACAATGTACGAGCAGGCCTTCATCATCATGCCCAGTCCAACTTCACCCACTGCTAGGCCTAAGGCAGTGTGTGTGTTACAGGCCAGTATACTCGTTCTTATCCCCACGATACCTTTCAGGGTGGATGGCAACTGGTATGCGCCTGCCGTGTCATGCAAGGTTTAGCTCAAGGCTTTGTAGTGCCTTCGATATATAATTTGATTGGCAAGTGGACACCAGTTCAAGAGAAGAGCCGGACGGGGGCTATGATAAATTCAGGTAAGTGTAGCTTTATAAGGGTTATTATTATAAACAAAAAGGGTTCCATTACCCTGTGCTGTCGATTTTTTTGCCCATCTAATTGTTTATACCTACCACAAGACTGACTTTTCAAGTTTAGTGGGTAGCCTGTTGAAATATTTTCACAGAATTACTATAACCTCTATTTCGGCAAATAATCTGGCAGTACATAAAGGACTTTGTCCGTTGAGGATAGGCAGAAATGATACAATCCTTAAATAGTGCCTATGCTTCGTCCACGTTTCTAGTACATCTGGTAACACACGCCTGCTGCTAGTGTTAGATGTTCTTGTTGCTCTTCCGTTAGTTTAGATATTCTTCAGCAAGCTTAGGTGCATTACGCACCTGACCTTGCTAGAACATCTCCAACTAGGTCAGTATAGGTACCTATGCCCTTCCTAATTTGGTGTTAATGACTAGTTAGTAGGCAACTTTAGTATTAAACTTTTTCCAGGTTCCTCACTCGGCAACGCCATACAACTACTGATATCAGGCTTCATAGCAGATGCCTGGGGCTGGGAAGCTATCTTCTACGTGAACGGAGCAATAGGTACAGTGTGGGTGGTGATCTATTGCATGGTGGGGTCAGACTCCCCTCAAAATTCGACGTTAATTAGTAAAGAGGAACGGTTGTATATACAGACCTCTTTGGGGCAGATTGGGGCGCCAAAGGTAAGATACTTTCTTCTAATATTATGTTTTGTTCCATCATGACGAGTGTTAATACTTGAGAATATATCAGATCTGAGTAGACAGTCAGAATCGCTGTCAATCTTTTCTGTGTGGCTTTAATTAAGGACCACATTAACGTGGACTCTTCCAGCTTCCCAAATTAAATACTTTTAAAGATATGATAAAATGCAAACGCGGTACATATTTCGTAAACACACGCGCACACCTACTTACGTGCACGTATTGTACGTATATTTTCACTGCAGAAATTCAAAACTCCATGGATGGCCATATGGACGTCGGTTCCATTCATATCGCTGATCGTGCTTCACTGCAGTCAGAACTGGGGCTACTGGACCCTCATGACGGAGATGCCTTCCTACATGAAGAAAGTGCTAGAGGTTGATATCAAAGCGGTAAGTCAGTAATTTCAATAAGGTTAACATAATGATACATCACGCCAGAGTTTCAGGAAGACGGTAGGTAGGAAGAAGAGAGTACAGTAAACCACTATTGAGGCTGTCCGGCGGGCCAAGAACCTGGCCTGCGAGGAGATGCTGGAGTCTCTGAACGGAGATTCGTGGGGGCGCCCTTACAAGATGGTGCGGGACAAACTCCGCACCCGGGCCCCCCCGCTGACGCAGAGTCTGACGCCTCCTGCCGGAGGCTCTACGCGGTGGTCGTGCGGTCCACCCTTTACGGGGCCCCGGTGTGGGCGCGTTCTCTGAGGCGGCAAGCCGCCCGCTACTTGAACGCGCCCCAAAAGGGGATGGCTAGTCCGGGGGTACCGCACGATCTCCGGTGAGGCGGCGAGCCTCTTTGCCGGATTGCCGCCATGGGATCTGGAGGCGATAGTCCTCGCGCGCCTTCACGAATGGCGCGCGGAGGCACTACGTCGGGGGGAAACTCCGCTGCCGCGGCAAATCGCCGCTCAGCGGACAGACCTCCGGCGCGATCTCATGGTGACAAGGAGAGAGCGACTGTCGCAACCCCGTGCAGGGCACGCCACCATAGTGGCGATAAGTCCCCTCTTTGAGGAGTGGCTAGAGAGGCGCCACGGCGCCCTCACCTTCCGCCTGACGCAGGTCCTCACCGGACACGGTTGTTTCGGGAGGTTCCTGCACCGAATTGGGCGGGTGGAAACGCCCGGGTGTTTCCATTGTGAGGATCGTCCGGAGGACACGGTGCAGCACACTGTGGAGGCCTGTCCCGCTTGGGCGGAGCAGCGCCGTGTCCTCGTAGAGGCGATCGACGGCGGCGACCTCTCGCGTCCGGCCCTGGTTCAAGCCATGGTCCGGAGCGAGAAGGAATGGGAAGCCGTCACCTCCTTCTGCGAAGCAGTCATGCTAGTGAAGGAGGTGGCGGAACGTGAGAGGGAAAGAGCCTCACGTCCCAGCCGCCGCGGGAGACGCCCTGGGCGTCGGGGGTCACGTGGTGGCCCCCGGCCACCGTAGGCGCGGGCCTGTGGACGGCGAGTTATGGGCTAGCTCGCCGTCCAGCCGTCTTATGACGACAGGCCGTGTCGACGGCGCGTTCGTGTTCCACGCGTGCCTCAAAGAGATGTCAGCAACCACGTAGGGGTCCGCACGGGCCGATGCCTGCCAGGGCTGTGGGACTGTTCGACAGAGATACCGCGGCCCTGGAACACAAAGGGCAAAGCAGGAACATGGATGATGGGTTTTAGTCAGTACAAGTCTGACACTCCCTTCCACTCCGCCCAGAGCGGGGGGGTCATTTGATGATTTCCCATCCTAAAAAAAAAAAAAAACCACTATTATTTTTGTTTTATGTCCTATTTGACAAATGCCTCGTTGGTCTACTGGTTACAATCGCGACTGCTGAGCATGAGTGAGACCCAATAACAAGAAATGTGGGTGTACCATTAGGTACAACTCTGCCTAACCCTTCGGGGATTGCAAGCGTGATGTTATGTTATGTTGACAAGGGTGAGACTTTTCTAAGACGCAGAACCCGGGCTCCATTTAAACGACTTTGTCATTAAAACCGAGACCTTACGTTACAATAATATTTTTCTCACTTCAGAATGGCATGATGTCTGCTATACCCTACCTGACCATCTACATCCTGAGTTTCCCATTTGGCTACATGTCTGACTACCTCCCAAATAAGAAGTGGCTTAGTGTTACAGCCACGAGGAAACTTTCTAATTCTATAGGTAAGTGTGATGTACCTAAGGTAATTATTCTGTTTAAATGACGTCATTACTGCCTGGCCACGAACCACACGATCAAGTGACACGACTGCTGCGGCGACCGCAGGAAAACTAACGAAAGTAACTGCTTAAAGCAAGCCGCGAGTCCGCGTCGCAATAAAGGAAACAAGTGAAACAGACGAGTATCGCTTGCAAGTCGCAGCACCTAAGGTCATGAAAGGGGTGTTATGGATAGGGGATTACGGATCTAAAGGGGCCTTCCCCTCACCTGATGGAGGTAATAAGAAATATGTTTTTAGTGTTCGTATAGGCAAAAAGTTGAGGAAGGTAAACACAGTCTTGAGGATAAAGCACTCGCAAATACAACACAAAAACCCAAAACAGGTAAAAAACTGATTGCCATTGAAATTGAAGTGCAAAATGGCATCTTCATAACATAGAATTATGTCTTGACTGATTGTTTTTGCATTTGAAGAATGATGTTAATGATAACTTCGAGGAAACGTAACAAAATAAAATATCTTTGCCAGGTTTTTTCGGTCCAGCCCTAGCCTTGATCGGCCTGTCATATGTCCCGGCTGGTAACGTGACTCTGGCTGTCATTCTACTGACGATCGTGGTCGGCCTCAACGTTGGACATATAACTGGACTTATGGTATGATCGTCTTTTCAATTTTATAAAGTACAGAGGAACTGATTTGGCGAAGTTTACCCGCTAACTGGTCCGGTGAAGAAGGAAAGTAATGGCAACTTGAATGTGAAATTGCAGAAGGTTTGATTCACAGACACCTAACTTATAACAAACGTATCTCCGATAATGATACTCTTATGTCAAGAAAGACTGGTCTTGCCCTAAAACACTCTTGCCAAGCTTCAAGGACGTTATCAGCGAGTTATTAGTGAAATGAAGGTTTTAATATAACGTGTTTTAATTGTCTTTCCTCAGTTAGTGCACTTGGACATGGCTCCTAACTATGCTGGCACACTGCTAGGCATCACCAACATGGCCGCGAACATCATATCTATCATAGCGCCCCTAGTTGCTGGAGCCGTGTTAAAAGACGAGGTCAGTATGATATATTTCTACGATTATTATCTATAATGTTCCTAGGTAATTAGTTTAGTACGTGAAAGTCTCGCACTTTTTGCAAAAGTTGCTCTATTTTATGTAAGAAGTTTCTGAGCAAAATGGTTTATAGTCGTCGGGTGTATGTTTATTTTAACTCGGGGTAGTTAGAAGATTTAATATAGGCACATAAGTGGAAACCAAGCAGTGAAAGCTTACATCTTAGGGTCAATTTACATCGAAGTTGCAGCGCAGCGGCCGGGAATTTCACTGTCAAACTATTTTAAACTTTATATCCATTAGGAAATGCATAGCATTAGTGGAAAGACTCGGCTGCTGCGCTGCCACGTCGGTGTGAGGTGACACTTATTCTATTAAAACTCCGAACTACACCTAGCTTAGCTCTGTAGCTCAAGGTTACATGTTATCACGTTTTTTTTAAAGCTTTCTTTCTCTTACAGACAGACCCAGATGAATGGCGCAAAGTATTCTACATAGCATCTGCGGTATACATTATTGGGAACACATTCTATCTTATATTTGGCACCAGCGAGAGGCAGAAATGGAACGAACCACCGGAACAAACAGACGGTAAGAAAACGGTCAAATCACGAAGTTTTATTACTGTAGCAATAAATCACTTTTAAATTCCTCTTAAGAGTTAGGCAGTGTTTGAGTTTGTAATTGTTCGTGGCAGTCATATCATCATATTTTAAACTGGGAATCGATCTCTTATTTTTGTGTTTTTTTGTTTCAGATGGAACACCAGCAAAAAGTGCTGACAAAATCGTCTGAAAACCAAAACCATGCTGTAAATAAACAAGATTTATATTATGAAAAAAAATTTCGTGTTTAATTTTTTTAGAAAGACAATAAATACGTCATACGCCTATCATAGCCTAGATTTGTAAAAAAGATTTGGCTAAGTAGTAAGCACAACAGTATGAGTGTCATTAGTATAGGTTCATTAACCTTCATGACTGGTTGAGGAAATAAACCCGGGAAAAGTACTGACGCGATATATCACGAGATCTTCTTACGTACAGCCTACGTAATATACATGTATACTTGATGGCTACGTCATGTAAACCTACGTATACGTAACGTCTACGTTCATTATCCTTGAAGCAAGGGTGGGAAGATGTGTTGCACGTGTTTGCTAACAGCTGTCATTATGGCACATGCTGTACAAATGGGGCCATTTGAGGTAGTGGCGAGTCTTTGGAAAATGTTTTCGATGTTGCTATCAAAGTGTTATATGGTGCTAAATGCACAGTATGTTGTACCGTTTTTAAGCATACATTTTTTATTAGATTTTTCTGGTATCATCATTGTAAATACTCTATGTAAATACTCGTACATAAATATCAACTACACATTACCATCCTTTCGGTATCCGCCGCTGATTGGTTATAACAAAACTTACCCACTATCTATATATATATATACATATAATAATAATTGTAACAGGCCGATGTCTGTACATTGAAGATCTTAAAAAAAAATATTGGGGGTTTTTATTAGAACAACAGAACCCAAAACAACAGTTTTTAGAATTTTAGTCTGTATGTATGTTTGTATGCGCATCACGCAGAAACTACTGCATGGTTTTGAAGCATCTAGGAGACTACTTCTAGATGCTTAACATAAAATATAGGCTACATTAGATATAGTTTTGGACCCGATAGGTGTCGCTAGTATTCAATAACCCCCCCGCCCCTCGCCCCTTATTACATGGGACTTAACATAACTGGAAAAATGAAAACCCTTCAGGGATTAGAGGCGTGATGTTATGTTATTTTAATTTCTTTTTTTTTGGCAGTAACTTGTGATTTTCTAATAGTAGGATAGTAATCTCCTTTGATTGCGAATGCAAAGCAGTATCTTCTTGTCTTTGCATTCAACGTCACGGTCATTCCATACGCTTATTACCTCACCAATAAATGTTATCATCAAATATTTGAGATACATTTTAGTCAGTACTAAACACTTGTAGTGAACTACTAAAACCTGTTACCGATGAAAAAAGCAATGTTGAATAGGCTTGACCAGCCAACCACACACACGTCAATGTTTGTTTTCCCCAAGGAACTTATTTACTAACTGGAATGATTACGTGCAACGGAAAGCCGTTCCGAGCGAGAAAACTTCGAGAGTGGATGTCATCCCTTTCTAATAGGGTATCCAATATTTGTAATTAAATTTGGGACAGTTATTCTTTTATAACTGAGTAGCACCCCCGCTTTGCATTGGTAGCAGTTTATTGAAAATTACGGGGTATAAAAAACAGGGCGAAGCCGAAACCTACGCATACTGTAACACTCTGTATCGGGATAGGTCTATGAAGTGAAGAATACGTGACACTTATTTTCGTTCACTGTGGTCTACATGTTAGGTTACATCCTTGATTTCTAAAGAGATTTTAAAGTATACAGGACTACAATATTCATATAAATGAAGCATGAGAATGTAGCATATTCAAACAACTTAATACGTAGTATCTGATAGATTTATTAATGACACTATACATTATTAAACGTATGGTTTTATGTTATTGTTAGTTTTAGTATGAGTCAGTAATCTTAAATGTAAGTGCGAAGATGCTGATGATGGAAGACGGTTCCAAACTAGGCAATCGATTGAATACTTCTTCTTTAAAGGTACAACTTATAGCCACCGTTGCAGAAGATTCTCATTGTTAGGGAGCCTGCATGGAAACAAAACAGTATTATTAATACCCAAACAATAAACAGTATATAAAAACGTAAAGATAGAAATGGTTTATTTTCAAGAAGTTATTTTTGTTAATATTAAATTGAGTAATTGTTTAAGTTTTGCTACTGCATTACAAATAATGTAATTTGTACGCATTTGCACAAAACTATAAATACCGATATGGATAATAGAAAGTTTTTTGATATCAAAATTTAGTTCGTTATCATTCCAGTTAGTATATAAGTTCGTTGGTTTTCCCACAAACCATAAACAATACAAAGCGGATTGGTTCCGCTGCTGTATAACTGTCCGTGGCATTGACTGAGATGTCTTTGCCTGTGATTAAGAAAAAAACGATCGAGTCTATCGACAGGTAGCGCGCGCGCAACACAAGCGCGTGGACCGCGCGTTCGACATTTAAATTGAAAAGCGAACTTGTTTTATTTATTTTAATGGAAAAATAAAATAATACAGGGAAACAAAATACTATATTTTAGTCAATGAAACGTTCAGTATTTAATTTGTGATAATACGTTTATTGTTTAATTAATTAATTAAAAAGAAATAAAAATGAGTGAAGAAGAATCATCTAAACTTGCAAAAGGTAAGTCTAATTCAATTTTATTGAAGAAACTTTTTTTTTCTGTCTACTAAGATAAACTTTGCTTAAAAATTCAATAATTAAATCAATTTACTTTTTAAAAGGTAATACCAACAGTTGAATTATATGATAACAGCTGTGTTTAAATTATAATTTTAAAATCAAAGCAACTGTGTCTATTTAATAAGATTAGATCTTACATTAAAGACTGTTCTTTTGTACAAAAATATAATTCAGAATATTCCTGTATTAATTACCTTTGCTAATCTTAGCAGTCATGGTAATTTAATTAATTATTATTTTCCGATGCCTTTTTCCTTCTTAACTACCTAAGTTTATACAAGGCACCTACTTACTTTTTTAGTTCAAAATCGACACCTACAAACCACACACTTAACCACAAAAATAACACCAAATGCGTAATAAAAGGTTTTGACCAAAACGAGACGTAATTAATTCGCCTCTAACAACTCCTCAATGCCAAACGCTTCGCTAATTATTTCATTTCTTGAATATAGAAACATCTAGTTGGGTTTTCAATGATTTTCCTTGAGACGATAGTTTACGACTAATAAATATTGATTCATTTGCACTTAATCTTCTATCTTAGTCTATATTTAAAACGTTCCTATAGGATACTTTAATTAATTAATATTTTACGCAGTAATGTTGTTTCGTTAGTCATGTTTATTAAGTAGGCTTATGATGTAAATATTTTGTATCTTTTGGGTTAAGCTAAAACAAAATGACAAAAAAATAGAAAGTTGATCAATTCTAGTTTATAAATTATGGTGCCGTCATCGGACGATGATTATACTCGCTGGGAAACATATTCTATGGTTTCTAGGGTATTGTTGTACCAGGGTGTACGAATTCTCTTGATGGTTGCCTCTTGTCACCAATTAACGATAAAGCCATCCAACACGTCCCGCCATCTCCTCTTCCGTCTGCCGCGACCCCGTCTAGCCGCCTCAGGGCTCAATCAGGTCTAATGATCTCCTTAATTAGACCACAAACTATACTCATAGAAGTTATGTCTGTACAGGACTACTCAAAGTAGTACTACTTTAAAAGTCAAATTTGGCGATGTAACTGGCGACGACAAAGAAAAATTCAAAAGTTTAGTGTCGTTTTCCTTGGAAAACGGGAATCATTAAACGTATGTACATTTGTGGGTCTTATTGTAAGTGAAGTTAAAAGTGTTTAGTGATGCATAAAAGCGATAAGGGATTATAGGTAATCGATAATCGTGGTATGGACATGTGTTGCGGAGGAATTAGGAAAAGGTCGTGAGTAAAGTTTTAAGTATGAATGTGGATTGCTATAACAGAAGGGGAAGAGCAAAGAAACGGTCGATGGACCTTATCATGATGATAAGCGATAAGCGATTGATTTATTTTTTTGGTCTTGAACACCCATTAATACAATGCTGTTGGCTACCCCACTCAAATAAACCATAACCGTCGACCTCATCTCTGTTTTCAACACTACATTGAGGTCAAGAGTGGCCCGTTTAATGTAAATAATGATAATGTTACCGCAAAATGAATGCATAATTGAAGCAGCTGAAACACAAACACATGAAGGCACACAATAGCTGCAAGCCTGTTCACCCATGAACCCACACGAGCGTGAAGATAAGGCGGCAAACAATTGAATAACCAGCTCATTACAGAGATTGGACGATCAAAGTGGTTAATTTTATGATGTAAGTGCATCACGTGTGAATTTATATGATGGTTCTCGACGATTTCAATGGTTGGATTTGCCCGACTGCATAAAAGATGATTTTATTTTATTTAGATTGTAACAAGATACAAATACCGAATAAACAGATACTCCTTAGTTTAATAACTTTCCTCTCGCAGGTCTGCTGGAAGAAATATATTATGAAATAAGCAGTACCTTTGTGCTCTTCTATATTTTCTTTTCTATTAAGTATTTTGTGTGGACATAAACAAATAAATTAAAAAAATAAGCAAATCGATTCCAAAATAAGTCGTCAGTTATGTGATTAGCTGTATTCAGAAGTTTGGTATAAGTAATAGTATTTTACTCTTTGATTCTGAAAGCACTAGTTGGAAATGTCAACCTCTTCTTGTCAGAATTGTCAAACTGATACTTTACACTGTTTTACTGGGCTTCTGCTTATCCAATTAATCATGAAAGTATGGCATGATATGACCTGTTTCCACCCTAGTCCAATTATTGAATTTATGTATTTAACGCAAGAATATGATACAGTCAACATCACATGCAGTCACCAGAAAGAAAAGTAAGTAAGTTAATAAGTTTATTGTGTTGTAAAGAGTGACCAAAGCCTTTGATCAGATCTAAGAATAAATTAAATCATTCACTAGCATTAGATTAGTAGTCCCACGAATGTTAACACACGGACGAATAGGATATTTTTATTTAATGATTTGATTCAATAATTCAATCATACATATACCAAAAAGGAATAAATGATAGCGTGACGGTTGACAGAGGTAAATGGAAGAACAAAACGTGTTGCGCCGACCCCAAGTAACATGGGACAAGAGCAGGAAGATGATGATTTGATTCAAAGTACTACGAATGTTTTGTTTCAAGATGAGAATGTTGAGGTGGATGTGTTGTGTGACAGAAATGGATAAAATAAGGAATGAGTATATTAAAGGAAGTTTGGAACTTGCGCTAGTTACAGAAAAGTTGAAAGGGAATCGACTATCTTGGTACGGACATGTGATGAGGAGGGATGAATCGCATTTGACGAAAAGAGTGTTGAATATAAATGTTGATGGACGGAGAGGGAGAGGAAGACCAAGGAAACGATGGATGGATTGTGTGAGGAATGATATGAAGGAAAAAGGTGTAAATGATTGCGTGATGGTTGATAGCGGAGAATCGAAGAAATAAACGTGTTGCGCCGACCCCAAGTAACAAAGGACAAGTGCAGGAAGATAATGATGATGATGATGAATGTTTTGTTTCAATAAAATTTATTTTTCATTGCAGTGTGACAATATCGGGATGTTATGAATATAACAATAATGAATGTAGAAGATGACAGGAAAAACATGGATCAAGTTATAGTCAACAGTCTCCTCGCACACTACTTTCTATTGAGTTTTCCCACTAGGAATTTCTCTTAGCATCCCGGAGTATTGCTTTGTGACCGGTTGATGGTAATAGGCTACTCCTCTAATTTAATGTGTTGTATTTTTTAAATCTCGTGCGTTTATTAGCACCAGAAAGTAAACGTCTTCATCTATACATAAGATTCTCCCAAAAATTGTCACTGCGACCAGCTTTGAGTAAAAAGATGTGAGACTTTTAATTTCCGTGCTTAGCCTGATTCGGTAATACCGAACAAGGCAAATACACATTAAATTTTACCAATGAGGCCGAATCAAACATGGCTGCACTCTTTATGCCGGCTGTACTAGTGAAAACATGTCTATAGAATGTATATGTTATTAAACACATAGTGGTACTGAGCGCTAGTATTGATATTCTGAAATGTAAACACAATGACATGATGATGACCACGATTATCTTCACATTAACGGTACATACATACATCTTATGTAGTTGATAATAGATGGTTATAACGACGTTTTTATTATGTAGCAGCTTGCACAAGAACGTGTTCACTTTCACAAGTAACTAGCTAAACAGTATCACTATATTATAACTATTTGAGAACACGTTTAAACTAAATATCTAGTTTTTAATTTACTAGAAATAGGAGGTGTTTTCTCTAAATTTTCAGACACGTTTTGGTCTACTTCATCGTCATCATCATTCTCTTGTCCTTATTTTAATTTATTTGGGGTCGGCGCATCATGTCTTCTTCTTCTATACTTATAGTTTTGGGCTACTTAATTATTACCCTGAAATACCTAAACGTCTAAGAAAAAGTAAGGCCAGATTATATCCTTCAATCCTAATAGTGAATAGCCATTAGAACTGTAAACTAAGATAACGAACAGAAGCAGTGACCAAAAACACCATAAAAATCCTATTAAAATCGAACAAAATACTTCCACCCAAGAACCTTCCACCGATCGCACTTCGAGAATATTATGCAGAAATTGCAAAAACTCATTAACTCAGATATTGGTATGAAGTCGATTTAATTACGTTCAGTTTAAGGCGAAGTCTTAATTAAATTCTGACACCGATGACACTGACAAGATAGGCTCAGAAGGTCGAGTCCATATAAAGGCACAAACATATATAGTTAAATCAGAAAAAGTATGCGCTTTAGCAATCTTCGTATTTCTAGCTTAGCACGAGCGTCGCACCACATAGTAAGCCCGCACCCCCATAGAGGCAAACCTGTACATTTGTACGGAATATTCTGTCCGTCGAAGTTACTCGCAGATCGCCATTGGTTATTTATGAAACCTTCATAGAGCCTTCCTATTTCCGAAGATAGACGATAACTCATATTTTTCCTATGTCTACACACTTACATACGGTGCCCTCAAACATATGACAGTTGCGAGAGAGCTTGTAGTGTTACATTTGATAGGCGTAGGCGCTTGTCTGTATGTGTCTATGTTCGTTGTATGGAGCTGAGGGCTTACAAAAGAGCAAGAACTTTAAGAGTGTTTCATTTCTACACTTTTTGACGTCCTGTTCAAGTAGCTGTTACGATAGCTTGTCCGTAGTCGATCCAACATATTAATGAACATTTTACACCTCCAAATCGTAATCGCTAATAGAACATCAGTTTCTCCGGCCTTCTGACCTTCTGTATCTATTCATGCTGTGTTCATGATAGGTCCGGGGTTGAAACGCGACGTCGCGTTAGTGTCTCGACACTCTGTCGGGTCAAAACGAACTGTTGTTATGATTTATTGTTTGTTGTTTAGTCGACGTAGATGGAGTTTGAATTAAGAGCTTTCTACGATGATACCTTTGTTTGTGTTTTGTATGAATGAATTTGTATAGATAGAAGGTAATTTCGACACAGAATTTAATATTGATACAAAAATATTAAATCATTTTGATTCTGAATGAAGTTGAAGATTCGTGTTGTCCATGTAAACAAAAGGTAATTTCAACTACAATAGACAATCTGTTACCTTATTAAGCTAAGTCGAATGACAATTAGCAATAATATTAACGTCATTTCACTGACAATTTCAGGGCCGATCCTGGGGATCCGGCACCTCCAGGTGATCATGCTGTTCTTCGCGATGGTGATCTGCTACACCATGAGGGTCAACATCAGCATGGCTATCGTTGCCATGACAGACAAGGACAATGAAGGCGTAAGTACTTTCCAATATATGAAGTAAAAGGTTACCTTTGTTCTTCTTTCATGTCCATGGCACGTCTTGTCAAATTTATTTGGAGCCAGTAGGTGACTACGTTAATCGCGACGGCAGTGGTTTTTATAGATGTAGGGGTTGTTCGCATATAAGACAAGGGGGTCATGGCAATGTTGCTAACTATGCAAGTGTTTTCATAGAGGTACATAGAAAATAACAGTGTCGGGCTATCATTACGGTAGCGCGGTGTAGTGATTTGCGGTCTGTTTTTGCTTTCGTAATTGTACTTTTAAGTTGTAGTTGACATCATTTATTCTTGTAGAAACAATGGCATTGACCAATGTAAGTTTAGTTACCTCATAATAATTGTACAATCACGCAATTAATTGTAAAGGCACCTGCAGAATTTTCTGATCCATGTGCTGCTTATACCCAGGGTTGGCATGATTAAAACAAGTTTGACTTTAAACATTGTTTTTTATCACACGTTTAAAAACACAGATTAAAACTAGTTTTAAGCAATGTATTAAACAATAAGAAAAAAACAAGCTTTAAAACTACTTCTTGGCGAATGAATGGATCTAAAATGAAAATAAATAAATTTTTATCAGTCTAAGTAGCTTGACATAAAAACCTGAGTCTATGCTATTGCTATGTCATATTTTTATTGGCATTGTAATTAAATAAAATATTATATTTTTGATAAGTAATTTATTCAATCAAACAAAGATCTAAGTACCAGGATTTATGTGGGACAAGATTACATCATTAGAATATTTAAAATTTCAATTTCAAATTTATCAAAATTATAACAATTTTGATTTTTTTAATCAATAAGCCTGCCTCCTATTATATGGGACTTAAACATAACTGGGTAAATGTGTACACTATTAGGTATACCTTTGTCTAACCCTTCGAAGATAACAGGCGTGATGTTATTTAATTTTTATTTTTAATTGTTGTTATGATATGATATGAAAGATCTAGTCCAGAAATGAAGAATTATAGGTCGTATTAATTTGAAATAATGTCCTAAACTAAAAAGAACAAAAAAAAACACTTGTTTAAAACAATTTGAACTATTTATTTTATAAAATTTAAGAAAAAAACAGTTTTTTTTCCAACCCTGCTTATATCATAAAATTTTATCTCAAAACTTGATTCTCCAAAGTGTTTAACATAATTGAACATTGTACGTAAAGACTAGCAAGAAATATTATAAAAAATGCTGACTGTGGATCGTGGTTTCGTTGCCTATTACATCCAATAATATTGACTGTTACATTGATATCGAGATAAGTTGATAACAGTACAAATCCCTCGGATTACACAACGTGCTCACGTGAAATGATAAGTGCCTCGCATTTCTCTTATTTTCTAATCAATATCCAAGATTAGCTATAAGTACCAACTGTGTTGTATTTGCGTATGTACCTATATAGGCGTACAATCGTACATGCTCAAACTACAAAACGGCATATATTAACAAATAGGTGTGGTGGTACCTAATGGCCCATTTATGCATAATTAGCAGAAATCAGGCGTTCCAAACATTTTGATTGTAGGTAGTATTACAATTATGTGGTAGACCGTACAGTATTTTTTTTTATAATATCGTGCTGCGTGTTCAGTATGCGTCGATGTCCCTTACAACATTGCATAGTATGTATACTCACGCGATCGATCACGTTACGTTTTTACGATCACTCATATTATAGCCACTTCCCCTATACCGCCTATGCTGACGATGCCGAACGCGCTCGTGGAGACTTGAATGAATTGGACTTGTTTTGTTGATGAATGAAAGACGATGATGTAAGAATGAAAATAGTTCTGTAAGAAGACAGAGTGAAAGAATTATCTAAAATTAAGCTTGTAACTTGTAGCTTAAATTCTAGCGACCCGCCGCTTCTTCTCTCGGTGCCACCCATCAGGTTTAAAACTCCTATTATCGAGCTGGAACTAACCATACCTATTCACAAAATTTCATTGAAATCGGTTGGACGGTTTCGGAGACTAGCGTGTACGAACATAGTGACACGTGGTTTTATATATTTTAAGATAAACGAGCGTGATGGTCGCAAGTTAGCCCGACTATCGCTGCCCATTAGGTCTGCTTATCATGAGCCTATGATTAAGAGTTTCGTTCGAGCTCGAAACAACTCGGGCAATCCCGAAATGATAACAAGAGCATATCAGTAACCATTTCTTTTTTATCATAAACCACTATTTTGTAATGGTATCAGATCTACGTATCGTAAGCCTATGACTAAGAGCTTCGTTCGAGCTCGAAATAAGTCGGGCTATCCCGAAAAGATAGCGAGAGCATATCGGTAAACATTTATTTTTTATCAGAAACCTCTGTTTTGTTATGTTGACAGGTCTGCGTATCGTAAGCCTATGACTAAAAGTTTCGTTCGAGCTCGAAGCAAGTCGGGCAATCCCGATATGATAACAAGAACAATACCGTAAACATTTCTTATGTATCATAAAACCACTATTATCATATCAAAATGGCGTTTGTTGGTATCATTATCATTTATCTTAAAATAAGGATAATATTTTTATCAGGTGTCAATAATTATTATCACACCAGTTTTCACTTGATTCTTGACGCGCGTGGCTATCAATTTAAGATAGCGATCAATTCTTCTTCTAATATTTATTATCTTCATTCTCCTTGAAGTTGGGAAGTACAGAAGGCAGATAAACGTATCGACAGCGACACTGTTTTAATAACTTTTATCCTCTATAGGCCGCGTCCGTAACCAAAGCGATTGTCGTGCGAACACGTCGCGTTCATTTTATTCAATAGTCCCAAAAGCAGCAACGTACCACTGACATAGTCAGTTTTCTGCACAAATAAGTGGCATATGAACGTACGACTGTGAATTCGCGTGATGATAATTTTGGTTAGGTCGCGGTAAATAAATATGTTTTTATTCACTCCAGGGTCCAACAAAATATCGTCAATGTTTTTTTTTCTTTGGGCGTCACATCGGTATTTTAGTTAGCTTCAGCGTTAGCTTCATATCGGAAGGGCATTCATTTCTTGCTCTAGACGGATCTGTTACGTAGATATCGTGCAATTAATACTTAATTAATAATAGACTTAGTATTAATTAGATACCTATCTATTTATCTGTTACTCAATTTGCGACCATACAGGTTGTAAGTTGATTGATAAATTGTTGAGTGGGTTCGTTGATGATCATAATTAAAGTTTGTAAAGAATAAAGATGTCTGAGAAACACGGTGATAAATTCCTCATCTTCCACCCGACTAGACGGGTATTGTATCTATTTGATGGGCAACTGTCAGACCATTGCTGTCAGGTATATCCATATTAATCGCACGAATCTTTACCGCGAGATGCAAGATTTTACGTGACGTCAAGTAAAATACTTAAGTCTTATTACACACTAGTCTTATTACATCGTACGTATTTACGTCGTTGTATACTCGGCCAAAAGACAATTCAAATATACTACTATCGTTCTAAAAGTATTTGCTTTGCTAAAACAAAATGTTACAGCATAAAATTAACACCTTTATAACCGACTGACCCAGAAGGAGGGTAATGTTCTACTATGAGAATAAAAAAACATTCACTCATTTTAAACTGAAAAATATGTTAATTTATGAAAATTTCCTACCTATCTAACTGTGACAGATACGGGCTGTACAAACGTTAAGGAAGACCCTTTAAAACATTGTTTTAACTGACAATCATGTTATATGAAACGTGACGAAATTATGCGGACGAAGTTTGCATACAAAAATACATTAAACAAAGATTTTTATTTAATTTGGCAGGTAATTTCGTTTTGCAAATAGCAAATTAGGTGTGTATGCTTCTCAATGTTGTTATTATTTGTTTAGTTATTTAGGCACATAGAGAAATTAAATATGGTGGAGCATGGTTCTTTTGACACATCATGGCCACAGTAGGAACTATCGCCGCCATCTTATTTTTTCAAATGTTTATCCGCCTACTTGGAATTGTCGTTCAAGCACCAAAAAGTTTCTCATGGTACACTTAATAAGTCACACTGTCATGATAACGTTTCTAAAATAAGTTTTGCATAAGTGAAACTAGTTCTTGCAAGGTCACAAAACGAACAAAAAATAACTTATTGAAAGGCGCAAAATAGGTACATCTATGTATTACGTACTTACGTACGTAGTTAGTAGATATTTCAAAGAAACGCAGAGTTGGAACCGGATTTAGTATGAAATATGTACAGTACACCGCAAGTCGGTAGTGACACTTTTACCTTGTGCTGGTTTGGCGTAGTGCGAAGTTTTAGGAGAATGAAAGGAAAAATACTGGTTTTTCTACCACGTATGTATGTACGTAACTGCAGCCTGCCACATCTTGCATATAATATGTATGCCATTCACAATCATTGTTATTTTAATTACAAACTATGATAGAACGACTCATAATCGTGATACGTTAGAATTAATTATTTGTCCGATCTAATATTAAATCAACTAAACTGGCTCTCTCTCTCTACTTGTTTGCTATATAACGCTTACCTCATACTTGAACTAATGCAGTTGGGCTAAAATAATTATGTGAAAACTCCAGAAGGTTATTAAAATTTGTTTTTTCCCTAAAAGGTTGTTTGTTTGTCCATCAGTAATCTGAACCTGTTTCGTAACAATACGAAAAAATCGTTGCTTAAACCAAACGTTGGTGACTAAAAGTTTTCTCTATCTGTACACTTTTATGTACAGGCTTATAGCCGAGTGCAATTAGACAAAACATACTCAAAAGGTGGAACGAAGTTTATATTGATCGGATTTTCATGGGACTTTTTTTATTGAGTTCCTAGAGGTGTAGAAAAGAAAGTTAAAAAAAAAATCCTTTGTAATATTTTTTTTTCTTTTATGAATAACTCGAAATTCGGCAAATTTATATTGAGGCACTAGCTGATGGCCGCGGCTTCGCCCGCGTAGAGTTCGGGAATTGGCCACGGGATCTTATTTTTGGGATAATAAGTAATCTTTGTGCTATACCAGACTATAATCTATCTCTGTGCCAAGTTTCAATCAGATCTGTTCAGCCGTTCTGGCGTGATTGAGTAAACATTATTCGAAAATAGTTAAATTCTTTGTTGTGTCCAGTATTCTGGACATGCAATTTCTAAAAATCTAGATATACTAGATTTATTTTTATTTTTTATTATTTATCCTGGTTTGAGGAACATCTAACGATACAAAAAAATATACACAGAATTCAATTTTTTAAGAGGAACGATTCCGTCATACATGATTGTTGCGTAACTTTAACCGTTTACGCAGCGCAAGCAATGGCAGCTCTCGAAAGGAATAAATTTTCCCTGTTTTTGCAACATTTTTCATTCTTGCTCCGCTCCTATCAGTTGTAGCGTGATGTTTTACCAATAGCCTTCCTCGATAAATGGGTTATCCAACACTGAAAGAATTTTTCAATTCGAACCAGTAGTTCCTGAAATTAGAGCGTTCAACCAAACAAACTATTCAGTTTTATAATATTAGTACAGGTTCAAGTAGGTAACAATTTAATTTCTCGGAAATATTTGCATTAATCGCTAAAATATTCTACTTATGTTTACAGTCATACTCCATCTAGGTCAAAAGTTCTCATTAAGGTTCATGAAATGAGCCGAGACACGATAAGCTGCTGTAAACTGTTGCGGACCTCTTGCAACTGCCTTCCGTCTCCATCGTCAGACCTTCGATGATAGTCATACTCCGGGCAGGTCTAAAGTTCTCACCAAGGTGTATGAAATGAGCGCAATAACAATATAAATGCTGTAAACTGTTGAGGACCTCTTGCAACCTTTCCTTTCGTTTCCATCGTTAGACTATCGATGACAGTCATACTCCAGCTAGGTCTAAAGTTCTCATCAAGGTGCATGAAATGAGACGAGACACGATATATCTGCTGTAAACTGTTGCGAACCTTTTGCGACTGCCTTTCGGCTCCATCGTCGGACCTTCGATGACAGTCATACTCCAGCTATGTCTATAGTTCTCATCAAAGTGTATGAAATGAGCCCAAACACGATTTTTCAATTTTAAATGGGACCAACTTTGTGATATACGCTTTTCACAAAAAAAAGAAGCATATAAATCGTACTTCTCCGTAAAAAGTTATGCATGGTCATACATAATACATAAAAATAAACATTTATACGCGTCGAATAATAATTAATACTACGATACGAATTTAACCATCTTTTGTTACTACCGGCGCGACACGGCGAACTAATTAAATGTTAGAACACAAAAGCTGCTATTGTGACTAAACTATGATAGTTAGATATATTCCCTCGTGGACTTTTTTGTAGGTAATAATGAGTACTTTATTCATGTGTTACATCATTTTTAAGAATCGTCAATAGTTTTCTCAGCGCACGCAAATAATGAATTTTTTAGGCAAAATTGCTACTTTGGGTTACATTATTGCATTTTCTTAAGGATCTCAAAATTTTTTGAAAATAAATTATAGCCTATGTTACTTCCTGTTAATTTTGCTTTCTATTGGTGAAAATGGTTCAAATCGGTCCAGTAGTTTCGGAGCCTATTAAGTACAAACAAACAAAAAAATCTTTCCTCTTTATAATATTAGTATAGATGAGAAATGGTTACGTTACAATTACGATAATTTTTGTGAGTTTACCAGCGGCCCCATTCCACCTTCGTCAGCAATAATCAACATTTATCGAGTACCTCTGAATATTTTTTTATTTTGTGTTTTCTGTGGAGCTATCCACAGAGAACACAAAATAACAAGGATATTTTCAGGATAATATTTACGTTGACCGCCATAGAAACATTTTAAGAAAAATGGCTTTCTATAACTTTTACATAGACGATTTCCTAATATTTGCGAATGAATTTTTAGTCACATCACTCGTAAATATGGATTTCTTGAACATTTTTACGTCATCTGTGAAAAAGTATCAGTTACCAATGATAAAATAAATCTTTGTGTTAAAACTCGGTATTTTAGAAATTTTTGAAAAATAGGAAATTATCATAAAAAATAAAAAACAGGAAATATGCATTTCATCGACAACAATGAACAAAACAGACCAAATTTGCTTTTAATGGATGCACACAGATCCCACTATTACGTCACAATATAAATTCGGCGAATTTCAAGTAATTAATTAACGAAAAAAAAATCAAAAGGAAATATTTAAAAAAAATTGCGAGCGGCGAAATTTTTTTTTTAGCTTCTTCACAACTCTAGGAACTCAATAAAAAAAGCCCCGTGAAAATCCAACCACTATAAACTTCGTTTCACCTTATAGTCCAATTGCACTCGACTATTATCTAAACTAGTCTGAAGTATAACCTTGGTATGTAACAGGTATGAAAAAAAACTTTATTAGAAACCATGATACGTGACAATGATACAGCCACGAATGCTCTTGCAAAATAACTCCTATTTTGTAACAATGTTATAGTTTAATTTCATTTCAATCACAAAACATTTATTTCTTATGTACACACGCCAGCACATTAAGCTAGACCCCCAACATACCCATAACTACGCTACATTTAAGGGCATTACATTGCTCGATGACCTTGATGATTTGATCCCTGTACTGGTTTTTGTTGACTTGCCCCGCATCGCAAAATTTCGGTTTTTATTTATTATTTAAAAATATTAAAAGAAATAACAGAAAAAAAACAATACAGATTGTTAAGTATATCATTACGTATTTGTTGTTACAAAATTCATGCCGATCTATTCAGCCGTTACAGAGATAATTTACAATTAAGGTTGAAAAAGGACCTATTTTCTACGATTAACCAAAAAAAATTGCGAAGGTTTATTAAAATTTTAAACAATACAATTTATTTGTGATGAACTTAACTATAACATACTTTTTTACACGAAAAACGCACGAAGGGATTCATCAACAAATTTCTTTGAACATACGCTGTTATCCCTTAATATAGAGAATCGTTGGAAAGGGACTAAGCATCGTGGCATCGGCCAATCACAGTGCGGTAGCGTTTAATGCTTTGCACTTACACACAAGCAGTCGCACTCTCACACACAGACGCACTTTTTTGCATCCTGTTGTGTCGTCCGTCAACCGTTTCAAGTCAATAGTTCCCAAATATCACTCGGCTGGGATTCAGTGTGCGTCAGAATGGCTGGTTGTATCGGTTCGCGTCAGACTAGAGACTAAAAGTTGCTACATATTTGCTACTTTTTACTATTTATAGTCAATTAATTGCTACCTAACTTGGAAACAAAATAAAGGGACTTCAAAATGACGAATTAAAAGTAACATTGTTGTAATAATGATTACACAATCCAGAAAGAAACATTGTTGTAATCGTTTTAGATTGCTTTATTCAAAAACTAAGGTTATTGAATAAAGCAATTTAAAACGATTACACAATCCATTCCCTGTAAAAAAATCAAATGATCATAACGTTTTACTTGTTAAAGCTATAAGGTAGACATTGAAAGACGTGAGGGTAGCAATCAGGTAAAATTACTCAAGTAAAAATAATAACATGAATTTGAATAGTTTACACAAACGGAGAATTGACCGGCCTGTTGGCTGGTCATAAAGTCCCTTTATTTTGTTTCCAAGTTACGTAGCAATTATTTGACTGTAGGTACTACAAAGTAACAAATACTTAGCAATTTTTGGTCACCAGCCTGACGCGAACCGATACAGGCAACCCACCATTCTGACGCATCAGGACGACGGGATTCACGGTCATTACAAATAAACACGTCGATTGTTGTGACGAAAAGAAGTCACAAACAAACACAGTTTAGCAATTTTTTAAGACAAGTATTAGGATTTAAATGATTACACAATGCAGGTTATATGAGGATCGCAAGCATGCGCTGTCATTCAAGAATCACAAAGGCAGCATTCGAGGACAATTAGGAATCCTGGATGGTGCGTGCGTTTACTAACTTTAATCTTACACACACAAGCAGCCAGACCCGGAACAGTTTGACAAATATTGGTTCTCTACAGGAACGAACCCGCGACACACAACGCAGCAACCAGTCGCTCAGCCACTGCCTGCGCCAATCTTGCCGTCTTTTCATCCAGTTTATAGGTAGCTCTAGCTATCTTTTTTGTTTATGCTGCTTGGCACCAATCAATGTGCCTTACGAAATTGTAAAACTAAAATGCCTTTTACTATTTTATAAAAACCATACCTAATAGTAATATGATTAAACTTCACAGTAGACACTTATATGCCAATTCGAATGGAAGAAAACATTTATGGCTTAATTACCTAGCTTCAACTTTTTTATTTAATTTTATGAGTAAAATCTAAAACATGATTACTTTTATACTCTTAAACATACATTTTCTTCTACAGTTATCGTTGTTACAATCGCTAATAAAATAATAACTTTTAATAATAGATGTATTAGTGCACAGGTGCAGCGCAAATAGAAAAATAATTTACCCATAATAATCATTATGCGACGAACTCAACTCGCTTACAAAATAATATTATTAAATTACCTACATGATACCTACGTATATTTATGGTATGGTTAGAATGCGGCGGCATTCGTTTTGACTCCTAACTCCTCGCTTTTGGGTTAATGAACAGGCAGTGCATCCATCTCCTTCTGCTGAACCTTAGAAATATGTTACATGGAGGGACATGGACTGTGTATGCTTCGAAAGGAATAAATATAATTGTGAAGAACAAGCCATCAAGGGGCGTTTATGGCCTGCAAGTCATTACTTAGTACTTTGTTACGGTGCTCTATTGTGTGACTTACTGAAACACGTGCTTGCTCCACATCCTGCATTTATAATTAATGTTTGAGAAATTAAAAAAAAAACATATTTGTTTTATTTTTTACATCGCGCTAGTAAAATGTACAGACTTCGTTTACGGCTCATTTTTTTGGCGAGCCTAAACGATATACTGGAAGGTGAGTTCCGGTTTTCGAACAAAATGAATGTCATGTCTTAATAACCCATTACTTTGGGAGGACGTGAGGTCTTGAACCTTTGACTTTTTTAAGCTGTGCTTTTAAGAAACAATTTAATATGGAACACTAGGCTGCGCTCAAAAACAGGGATCACAGCCGTAGGCAAAAAGGCTGCCAGGCTGAAATGGGATTTAACATTAATGAAAAAATAAAACCGACTCTACATATATTGATTTACATAATGTATAACACAACGTAAAAAACGGCACGTGCCTTATCTATGTTTACGCAAATAATATGGATAATACGAGTATGACACAGATGAATAAAAACTATACCTAAGTACGGTCTATGGGGTAGATAATAATGTCTCGGGGGTAGATAAAGCTTGATTTGTATCCGATATTGATCTGATAAAGATTAGGATTCAAGTATTGTCGTATGCTGTTATCTATGACTAGCTTTAGGTAGGTTAGATAGTGTTGTATTCGACAGAAAAGGTTGAGATGACGGTTATGATAACAGAAGTATCCGTTATACACAAGTGGCCTTCACCTTGAGATTATCTAGACATCTATAAAAATAAATAAAATTGAAGTGTCTGTTTGTAATATCAAAATAACAGCTTTTTACTGAATGCATATGAAAGTATATAACGAAAAAATTTTTTTGTTGTCTGTCTGTCGGTCCGTCTGTCTGTGTGTTCCTGCTAATCTCAGAAACGGCTGGACCGATTTTGACGGGATGTTTACTGGCAGATAGCTGATGTTATAAGGTCTAACTTAGGCTACTTTTATTTTAGAATAAGAATTAAGGATCCGTCTAAAAAAATTAAAACCCTTGAAATTGGTAACAAAATCCGATTCAAAAGGGGTAACTGTATTTTTAAATTTTAAATAATTAAATAATTTCATATAAACAAAGGTCGCGGGCAACAACTAGTTCTTAAATATACAGAAAATAGAAAAACAACTGACGATCCGACACAACTTAGGTTAGCGCAGTGCCTGAGCTGCCCTGCCTGTCGCGGGTTCTAATCCCGCACGGAACAAATATTTGTCTGATCTACATGTAGCTGTTCCGAGTCTGGCTGTTTGTGTATGTGAGTTTAAATGTTTATAAATGCACCCACGATACAGGAGAACACATGTTGACGTTATGGGTGAATTTTATTATAAAACGAATAAAAAATGATTTCACCCTGAATTCCATTTTTATGGACAACACGAGAGATTTTTAAATCTTGAACTGCTTGTTTCATCATCAGCCTAGCCCTTTCCAAGTTTATTTTGGTTGGCTTCCAGTTTTACCGGATGCAGCTGAAACACAAAACATCGTGAGGTAACCGGCATGTCCTAGAACCAAATTCGAAGACATGTGAGGAAACCTTGGTCCCAACAGTGGAAAAGTTAAAAGCTGCTAATGCTCATTGGCAAAATGTGGGTGTACTACTTCGTTCACTAACGGTCGACTGTTCAACCTTATGCCCTGAACAATAAGGTTGAAAAGTGGTCAACCAGTAAGTGCGGTAGTACCTATCAACAAATACATCTCTTCCTAGTGATTCTAGCTATAGATAGACCGCTTTGATGAGTCCTCGCGAAAATATCCATTTTTAAAGGAATATTCTGAAGGTTGATCACGTATTGGTTCAATTAGTATAATAATATCTACGTGGATTATAGTTATTTTAAAGCAAATAACCTGTAGGATGTTGTTAGGCCTTTGTGGACACTTAATGTGCCTATGATGAATACATACATACATACTTTTAATTTAAATCGATCTTAATTTGTTTGTTAAATTTTTAGATTTATGCTTTGTTTTACACCATTTTTTTATTATTCAGTGTTCACAATTAATTGCAATAATGATAATTTATAATGTAATATAAATAAAATAGTGCATGTGGTGTTAGCCTGTAAATAATTGTTGCACTTATAAATGTATATCGTGTACTTTTAAATGTATTGTAACGTGTAAACAATTGTAGGCTAACCTAAATAAATAAATAAATGATGGGGTAAGGCGGAGGACTTATTAAAGCGGTCGGTCTATAGATATTTTGTTTAATGAAAACTTATCACGTATATCCCTTTTCTTTCAGTCTTTCGACTGGTCCATGCAGACCCAGAGCGTGATCCTGTCCTCCTTTTTCTGGGGGTACATCGTGCTGCAGATACCCAGCGGTGAGATGGCTGCTCGGTACGGCGGCATGATCCTCATCACAATCTGTATTGCTGTCAACTCGGCTGTGTCGCTGCTGATACCCCTTGGAGCTTATTATGTGAGTATGATAGATAAAGTAGTAAAGCGAAACATTGATGGATTTGGAGACATTAAAAAGTAATGATCGTAGAATGATGAGTGATGATCTTAATAAAATTGAATACAGAGAAGGTCTAAAATTAAATTGTTGAAAGATTCGAAAAAATATTTTCTGAAAATTAGAGAGCCCATTTTGTTTACCAATAGATTAAAACTTTACGTGAAACAAATTGCTAATCAAAGATAGTAATTATAAGGTCTACTCTTAACACGAATTTAATTTAGCTTGTAAACATTCAAGTTTTTAGTAAAGGCCATGCAAACTTAAAACGAGTCGATCTAAATTCTAAATTATAAGAAAACAAATTTAATATTCTAGTCTAAGTACATACCTGTTACCTAGAGCTTAAAATCAGTTCTGAATTATTCGGAAAATATATTTTGTACACTACAATGATATACCAGAATCAGGAGTATTTTTGTCATAACATCGTATTTAGACCAACAAAGTTATGCTCTATCCATGCTTACACGAAAATAATTAGGGAGAGTAAGGACAGAATTTGCATCACCTCATTTGGTCTAAATTGACTGTAAAGGTTTTCAATCAACCGGTACGGACAACAAGTGTGAACGGGCACTTCCATACAAGTACCGTGTCCCATGTCCGTAGCCTATCACACTAGTTTGACTGATCCTTTAAATAAACCTTTTCTTTTTTTAGGGAGGCTGGAAACTGCTCTGTGCCTGTCGTGTCCTTCAGGGTCTATCTCAAGGCTGCCTATACCCAACGATGCACAACCTGATAGGCAAATGGGTTCCGGTCCAGGAGAAGAGCCGCCTCGGGACCCTGATATATGGAGGTACGGTTATGATGAACGGAAATTAAACGACGTTTACAAGTAGCCTTCGAAGTTTTGGGCATAGTTGAGTGTGGGACAATTTTTGGGTTAACTACAGACAAGCAAACTTATTAATCGTAATATTTGAGAATGCCCATGACGTAGGATGTGGTGTTTATTTTGATTTGTACTTAAATGTCTTTAAATGGTAAACGCTGGTCCAATATTTTTTTTGCTTTAATATTAGTACACACACGACTAATAGCCTTGTCTAGAAAAGGAATCAGAATTGAATATGATTTATGTCGTTTTATACACCATTAGTGAAAGTATATAGTACTTTCAAAAAATAAATTGTAGAAAAACAATGATCTGGCTAAGAGAAAACATTGTTACCTAATTATGTTGGCTTATCTTTAGTATTTGAGATAAATAGCGTTACACGTTCTGTTTTTATGAGGCGTGTTAATGGGGCTTCAGTCGTTCTTATTGTTATTACACTAGAGTACTTTGTCATTTCAAAAATACTGTTTGTTAAAATAATAATCTGTTTACTGCCCCATTGTTTGATTTAAATTGAGTACGTACTTATGCGGCTGTTTCTACGCTTAGGATCTTGCGCACTACCCAGGCACGACACAGATTTGATTTGACAGCAATCATGGACGTAAATGGTCGCTTATATACAAACCTTTTTAAGGAGACCCCCATTCCAGTCTATCTCCTAATACGAATAATCTGATGGCCCTGAATTTTATCAGCTTTCATCAGAGGACTAAAGCAGCCACACGTAGAAATGCAGCTGATAAGAAAACGGATTAGATCGATGCACGATTATTAGATACTAAAGACACATTTAAATCTGTGATAAGTTTTCAAAATTAGATTGAGCAGGATATGAATAATGTTTGGAAAAGCCTGACTTTAAATATTAGATTTTTTTTTATTTGACTAGCTAATATCGACAACTACCTACCGGTCTTTGAGTTGAAATTGGTATCTTCAGTAAATTGCAACACCCCGGGAATTGCCGTTTTTACAATTGGATAGTTTCCAACTGAGAGGCTCTGCGAATAAGATTCTAGTGCCAATTTCGCCCGAACTTGTTTCAAATTTCAACAAAGCAAAGACGCGTTGCGGCAGAACTTCTTTAGACAAAATCTGTCTCGCCTTACTTCAATCTTCCGCTAAGTATAGCCAAAAATATAAAACTAGTAATACATATCTTACCATTTACTAATAACTTACGAGCTTACGACTCACCATCGGCATAAACTTTTCCGAACTATGTTGGGCTGGGTCGGCTTCTAGTCTGGATGCAACTGGTATTCACCAGTAAATCACATGTACGATTGCCTATTTGACGTTCACAACTAAGGCTGAAATCTATAGAAAATTAATATTAAATGCTAGTTGATGTGCATATTCCTACAAGCGACTGATAAAGTGTGTACGAATACGACCATTAACTTAGTGCAAATGAGGTTCTTTTACAAGCAACGGGTCACCAATGAGTAGCTAGAATGACACAATATATAAATACTAGATTTCTACGGTATAATTGCGGTCTGACCACAATGCGGCTTATTAACGCGTAATTAAATATTTTGTGACTAGTTGCGTCCTGTAACAAATTATTTTGACCTTTTCTTTTATTTTGTAGGCGCCATGCTGGGAACAGCATTACAAATGATGGTATCAGGCTTCATCGCGGACTACTGGGGCTGGCCGGCTATTTTCTACGTGAACGGAGCTCTCGGCGCCGTCTGGGTGGTGATCTACGTGTTCCTGGGCTCTGACTCCCCGCAGAGGTCCAAGATGATCGGGAATGAAGAAAAACTGTATATACAGACATCCCTGGGGCAAATAGGAGAACAGAAGGTTTGTTGATTTAGTTTTTTGTTCAGTAGAAAAAATTTTAGATGGAATTGCCTATATAAATGACTCCGGACCCAGGTTGGTGGTAGCCCTCTCCATTGCCCTTTGGGTGACTTTAAGCCTTCTGATAAGGCCCATTGTTAGCGACCACGTTTCGGTCCCGTAAGTAATCACTGGCAACACGCACTGGTCATAGACTCGTCTTGAGACACTGCGGTAAGTTGGATGAGAAGATACCACGCAACTTCCCAAACGCTGCCCAGCCGAGTCGGATTCAACGATTGACCTCTTTCTCGAAGTTAGACCTACCTAACTGGATCGTTTGTCCCAGGTAGAAATAATCGTCTACAACAAAAGACACATTAAGCGTCCTCAAAGTCTTAACAATATCCCACAGGTTATTTGCTTTACTATAAAGCACGATACTAATTGAACCAATACGTGATCAACCATCAGAATATTTCATTTAAATTGATACCTTTGCGAGGACTCATTAAAGCGGTCGGTCTATAATATATTTCTACATTAATTTTCAACGGGACAAAAGCTTTTAGGTAGCTTATTCTGTAACAATATCGTTTTGAATTTTTCCATCTTCGTGAGCGGTGAGCAGAGTGTGACTTTGTGTAGGCTCTCTAATCAGAATTTTTGAGCTATCAAAGAACTTACCTACGTAGCTAATGCTGGGAATAGAAAATGGGCGTCCATACAATGTAACATTTGATCTTGCTCTCGACATTTGTATTTTATTGTCCAGTTACAACATTAACATTTTATTTAGAAAATTCAGTATATTAATAATTCACGCAAATCAAACAAAATATATAAAGAAAACGGTCTTCACCGCAGTGGTCGGTTAAACAAAGACTTACGACCCCAATCTGTCGTTGTGTGCAAAATAACAATTACAATAAATCCTATTGCTCCAAGAACCAATAGTATAAAACAGGTCACCCTGATCTCTCTAAATCTTCCAATAGACAGTTTGCACATCGTTTGGTTATCATCAGGTGTATAAATTATCCAGAACATTCCACCTGGCTTGTAAGAACGATAACAAGGGTCTAGAACAGGTAAAGCCGTAACCGATTAGATTTATAGTTAAGGAGAATATCTAATTATTGAAAAATTACAGCATTTTCTAGGTTAAACTAAAGAATGGGGCTAGAATCTGAATTAAATGACAAGCTACCGTTCGTATAGCGTTTTTTTTTTCAATCTAGATGACCTTGGTTATATTTTACGGTGCAACGCAATAATCTGTCTCTTTTCTTCTTATCTTGCAATTTACTGAAGTCATTTTGGGATAAGATAGCTATATTAACAAAAAGCCAATGCCAATTAGACGGCGTAATTTTCAGCTCGAAACCGTCCATTGTAATGCTTACCAAACTGATGGTATGAATTGAGTCTTATGACTATTTACCGTCACGAGCTACGTGAATATCGTCCAATAATATGTAGCAGGGCCATGCAATTCATTTTGAAAATTGAACAAAATTTATTGCGTTACGTACCTTGTCGAGCGGACGGAGGGAGGAGGAGGTTAAGCATCATTGTGAAGCAATAGATTAAAATTGTTCTTTGAAAGCCTTCCGACTGTGATGAAGCAATTGAACTGCTGTCCAGCAGTACAATATTTTAATGTTTACAATTTTGACGACACGGTTGGCGCAGTGGCTAAGCGATTGACTGCTCCGTTGCGTGTCGCGAATATTTGTATGGCCTACAGATAGTTGTTCCGGGTCTGGCTGTTTGTGTATGTGAGTTTAAATGTTTGTAAACGCACCCGCGATACAGAATAAATTCCTAGAGTTGGGCAAAGCTTAAAAAAAAAAATATCTCATTCAATCTATTATACTTTTTTCCAGAGACTGCAGACTCCTTGGAAAAAGCTAGCCACGAACTTGTCGTTCATCTCGCTTATTATTTTGCACTCCGGACACAACTGGGGCTTTTGGACCCTCATGACGGAGATGCCGTCCTACATGAAGCTAGTCCTCGGAGTTGATATTAAAGCGGTGAGTAAGAACCCTTTGTGTTTACCCGCTTGGCCACGAGCTACACGCTCAAACGACACGCGTGTTGCGATAGTGACTACGGTCAATACAAAACAAAGAAGTTTTGAGCATGCCGTGAGTCTCCGCGACGTGACTTGCGGAGCGACGCGCGACGGTACTGACACACAACTAGAGACGCGCGAGCATACCATTTGGCCCTATTCATTGATTACTTTGATTGATTGATTGATCACTGATTTCTGTTCCCACAACAATGAAGAACTGCATAATTATTAATTCCACATTCCACCTTAATTACCTACTTTACCATAATGTTTCTGTTTAAATATTCCCAGAATGGCCTGATGTCAGCCCTTCCCTACTTGGCGATGTACCTGTTGAGCTTCCCCTTCGGATTCCTATCCGATTACATCCTCATGAAGAAGTGGCTCAGCACCAGCATGTGCAGAAAACTCTCAAGTTCTATCGGTAAGTATCCTAATTACATTATCATCATACCTGGTCCACCAGGAATGTGACAAAAAAGCGTAACATCACTTATGTAGTCTGCGAAGGGTTAGGCAGTAGTATACAAAGTAAAGAAATATTTTTATATTGACAAAGAATCACGTGCAAAAAAAGGAAAGTTACACCTCCCTCATATCACCACTTGCTGCTTAAAGGTACAATGCCAGCAATGCAGTAGCCTTGAAAAATGAACCTTAAAGCCCATGTGTCCCGTGGGTTTGGCCTAAACCAGGCATAAGTTGCTCCAATTTTATGTCGAAACCAGCCAGCCAGCAGTTGTACTTGTCACAACCCAGATTTGCTGACCAGTCGGTCAACAAAAGCACCAGTAATATTTCATGTTTACATATGTTTTCCAGGTGAATATGGTCCCGGGTTAGCCCTAATAGCATTGTGCTACGTACCTCCCGGCGACGTCGTGATGGCCGTCGCTCTGCTAACTTTAGTGGTCGGACTCAATGCTGGACATTTGACTGGATATCTGGTAAGGAACATTAATATGTTACTGTTTATATTAATTATATATCCTACTGTTGTTGTGTTGTTGTTGACAATAGTGTTAAACCTTACGTAGGATAGAAAGGATGGAATAGAAAAACATGTGTTTGATGAAAGACATTACACGATGCCAACAATACAAGAAGTAAAATAAAAGAAGACAATGAAAAATACGAACAACGAACACGTCCATCCATCGTTTCTTTGGAAGACCAAAGAAACGATGGATGGACTGTATAAAGAATGATATGGCAAGAAAGGAGGTGTCGGATGAGATGACGAGTAATAGAGAAGTATGGAAGAAGAAGACATGCTGCGCCGACCCCAAATGAATTGGGATAAGGGCAAGAGAATGATGATGATGATGATGATGAACATACCAATTGCGTGACTAATGATAAGGAAACTAATAGAAAAGGTGGAAAAGAAGCAATTTTCCCTCAAATCTTCGAATGAAATTGACAATAACTGCTACCTATGAGTCACTTTAGTAAATATCCAACTTATAAAACCAAAGATTTGGATAGTTAAATTCACTATACCGTGACAAAAAAATTGAAAGCAAGGTCGATGATAATTATTTCAGTAGTATTTTCTCACTCATCTCTGATCACACTAAAGGTACAAAAGTGGACTAAATGTGTTAGATTTTTTCTACCAGTCAACTAAGGGTAATGAAGGGATAACACTTAACACAACACAGCGCACAAATTACATTGTTTTCATTGTAAATTTCAAATTTCATGCAACCTACGTACAGTGAGCACATCTATGTTTTAATTCTTTGCTACCCAGACCAATAAAACTGTTGAAAATCTTTTAAAACTTAAACATATGAAGCAAAGAACTTGAACTAAAATAATCTTTTTTTTCTACAGCTGGTTCACATAGACATGGCTCCAAACTTCGCGGGTACCATGATGGGCATCACTAACTTCTTCGCGAACATCATTTCCATCATCGCTCCTCTAGTCGCTGGACTTATACTGCAGGATGAGGTATGAAGCATAGCATCGCCTGTAACGTTCCCACTGCTGGGACACAGGCTTCTTCTCTGTGAGAGGGAGTGGGCAATGATCCAGCACATAAGGCCAGTGCGAGTCGGTGGACCTGATATGTCTTTTCTTTCAAGGCTTGCCTGTTTCATTACGACGTTTTCCTTCAACGTTTCAGAGCAATAGTTATAAAATAAATTTACAAAAGCAAATGTGTGACTGTGTTGGTTCGAATCCACGGTCTGCTCGTCTAAAACGGGGCCCTTACCACTGGGCCAGCACTGCCTCTTGATCTTCTCTTCTTGAGATCTGATTTAGTTTGACTCTAAAACTTAAATCTGATTGTTCCAGACGGACATAAACCAATGGCGCCAAGTTTTCTACGTGTCCTCTGCCATCTACATCGTCACCAACACAGTATTTTTGATCTTCGGCACCAGTGAGAGACAATCTTGGAACGAACCCGACAATAAAGAAGTCACTTCAGGTGAGAATGGAACTAAAGTTTACAAGGATCTATTGACGCCTTGTAAAAAACGGGCCTAGCGCCATCTTGCTTTTTCGATCCAATTTACGATAGTATTTTTTTTTTCCAAAAGCGTTTTCTCATCAAAAAAACTTATCAACCATTTATGATTAGTTTAAAAAGCTTCGAGATATTATTTGGTACGATTTTTGGTAGAAACTTCAGAGAAGTTGGGACAGATTTCGTTAAGGTTCGGTCAAACCATACGGAAACGGACAAACTGCAGTTCAATTGCGGTCACCGGACACTCAGATATCGGTGTCCGGAGCCGCATCCGCAATGTGTCCGTACCGATTCGACAACTCAACCAAGATGTAATAATTAATTTTGTTAACTTCTTAAATCAACAAATCCTCTTTTTTTTCAGAAGAAGAAAAGAAGCCTGAGAAAGTAGTTTAAGGAACAAATAAAATTATGCATTTGTAAATTTTGTAAATATAAATAAATGATGTTACCATACTGTCTTCTTTATATATACATTTCCTTCTTTTAAGTGATGGCAACGGCCGCAACTTACGAGTTGCAAGTCATGTGACCTGAGACAAGTGCCTACCTAGTCCCTTTTCTTCATGTACATTTATTTATCACCACTGCTCTCAAAACGGCGAAGGAAAACATCGTGAAGACATCAATCATTTATTTATTTGTTAACATAGGTACACAATAAATACACATCATAAGTTAGTTAAACAGGGTGCTATATTATGCCAAGAGGCGTACATATTTGCAATTTTAAATAATAGTCGTTCTAAATTAATTCTTCATTTAAGTATTCGTCTCGTATAGTGTAATAACATTTATCGATTAGAAATGATTTCATTCGTTTTTTGAAATGTGTGACATTTAGTTTTTTTTATGGCATCTGGAATTTTATTGTAAATACATACGTGGTGATGAATGAAGAAGTGAAGTCCACTCATTCTCTCAAAATGGAGACCTGTGTCCCAACAGTGGGAACATGGACTGAATTTTTGCTATAGTGATCGTGGCAACGATGGCAACCAAAACCATGAGAGTGAGTACGAAAATAACTACAACCTCTGGACCCTCATGACTGGCTATCTTATATGAAGTTTAGTGTTCGATGTTATACAGGGTAAAATTAAATTCACTAGCAAAACTTCAAGAATACTGTATAAAACCTGAAGTGCTATAAAGGAGATCGGGCGGAAGTGGTCCAAGTAGCGTCGGTAAACGAGACCTATATTTTCTTGAAGCTGATGTCAAGAGCACAATTTTTTGTTACGGCGTCAAAAAAAATCCTCTATGGAGAAAAAAGTTATTGATCATTTAAAATGAACTATTATATTATAGCTAGCCCATATTGTCCTACTGCTGGGAAAAGGCCTCCCTCCACTCCTTCCAAAGCTCGCGCTTCTGTGCTACTTCTTTCCAATTCTCAAGGAAGACATCCAGGTCGTCCCGCCATCTCCTTCGTGGTCTACCGCGACCCCGTGTCACTGTTTCAGGGCACCAATCCTGAGCTTTACGGTCCCACAGTTCGTTCGGCATACGACAGACATGTCCTGTCCAGTCCCATTTAAGTTGGGCAGCCTTTTGAGCCACGTCAACGATTTGCGTTTTGGAGCGCAGCGTAGTGTTTCGTACATGATCTGTTAATTTTACACCTAAGATACTGCACTCCACAGCACGTTGGCAAACCTTGAGTTTGGAATTTTGGATGTTAGTCAAAGACCAAGTTTGTGCACCGTAGGTCAAGATGGGGAGAATACACATGTCCATTAGCTTTCGCTTCAGAGACATGGGTAGCGTGCACTTAAAATGCTCCCTCATGGACCCGTAACTCTTCCAGGCATTTTCAGTTCGTCTTGCAATTTCCTTATCTTGCCTTGCCTGGAAAGAGATTACTTGGCCCAAATGAAAAAAATTAAAAAAAATTAAAATGAACTAACTAATTAATAAAATAACTTTAAGTAATGGGGCACTTAGACTTAAGTGTGTCATGTTTTACTATATTATATGTAATAGAATAGTGTACTCATTGTTGAAGAGCCAAATAAAATAAATAAATAAACTATGTAATTAATTACAAACAAAAACGATGGCATTAATTACAAACAGCGTCAGTGATTAAGACATACATCATTTTAAAAGCTTGTTCGAAGAGGGTGTTTCTTTGTTAAGAACATAAGTAAATCGACGCCGGGAGAAAAAGTTATAGACCATTATGTACAGTTACAGACAACAAAATCTTCTAATTCAAGAGATATAAGGAGCGTCGGGGTTTCAGACATACATAATTTTAAAGCTTGTTAGAAGAGGGTATATCTTTGTTAAGAACATAAGGAAATCGGCGCCGGGAGAAAAAAGTTATAGACCATTATGTACAATTACAGACAAAAAAATCTTCTAATTCAAGAGATATAAGGAGCGTCGGTGATTATTACTGTACGTGCGTTACCGGTAAACAAACCATAAGCTGTTGCGCACATATAATGTCTGTATTATGGTTTTTGGGCTGTACACGTCATCAAGAAGAAGTAGTGCCATCCTGCGCAATTCTTCGACTCTATTGCAAATAGTTAATAGTCGAATCATTTGTTCAAGGCTCCTTAGATTGTACGGACAACTGTCCTGTAAGATTACTCTCAAGCAGCTCTAAGGTGTTTGCTGTCTTAAGAATTTGGTAAATGGTTCGCTTTCATCACATGACAACCAATGCGACCAACTGTGAACTTCAGCATACGATGAAACATATGTCTGCTTACCCCTCTAAGAATTAAAGTCGTGAAGATTTTGCCTTCAGGACTTAGCAAACAGATCGTTTTTAACTCATAATAACTATTGCTACCAACTGTGAACTGCGGCATACGATGAAGAGTGTCTGTTTACCTCTCTAAGGATGTAAGTCGTGAAGATTTTGTCTCCTGGATTTACCATCGGATCGTTTTTAACTCATAATAACTAAAGCGACCAACTTTGGTATACGATGAAACATGTCTGCTGCCCCTCTAAGGATTATAGTTGTGAAGATTTTGTCTCCAGGACTTAGCAAACACATCGTTTTCTTTTTTGTGAAATTTTCTGTGAACGTCGGCAAAGGATGAAACTTGTCTGCTTACCCCTCCAAGGATTATGGTCGTGAAGGTTACGCTTATGTTTATCAGTGATGAAGTGATGAGGGTTTTATACTGCCCAAACTGATAAATATCGCTAGTACATAGTCATCTACCTTGTATTGTTTTTTTAATAAAAATGAAGAATTCGATTTACTAAAAGTACTATTTATACCCTTTTTTTAAGAAATTTCCATGAGCTTTGGTAATTGAAAAGCATCAAACACAACAAGTGTTTTGAGTATCCTAGAATCTAAAAAGCTTCTTGGACCAGAGTCTATAGAAGCTTGCCCGATCTCCTTAACTGCAAACTTGAAGTTGATTCTTAATTTAAATGTTTTTTCTTTTTTCTTTATACAGGGTTTATGTGATACCGACGCACGAATTATTAAGCTGAATAATTCAGCATAGGATTCTATAGCCCCTCCAGACATTTTTCGTCTGTTTAAAAAAGTATAATATATGTTAGATGGTCTAACATGTGCTAAATTCCTGGTAACTGTTTGCGTGTCCCTTACTCCGGGTAGCGAGCAAAATTCTCGTATATCTAGTTTTAGAAACTTAAATGACCATCTATATTTTATATTTTAGCAATTTTCCTTAATTTTTTGTTATCATTTAAGATCCTGCAATTTAATATTCCAAATAAAGTACTATCGCACGTTTGGTAACATCTTGCTAGCCTTTTATCGGGTCGGCATCCATTCTAGACAGGTGCGACCAAACATCAAACTTTTACTGGAAGCGATTGCCTTGTTAACTCCGTGATGCCATTACTTGAAGACAGATATTTCCTTAGGAAGTAAAATAAATCTTTTTGAGGTTCTGAAGGTCAACTTGAGAATTGGGAGTTGATAACTTCAAGCTCGTGGCTACATAATAACAGCCCCTCGTTTCGATATTCAGGTTAAGCCGCGCTTGCCTAGGTTGGTACGGATGGGTGACCACTCATTATATACCGAGTTTCTTCCGTGCCTCGGAAAGCACGTTAAGCTGTTGCTCCCGGCTGTCATTTATACCAAGGGATATCGTATTACCCGGTACTAATATGTTGTTTGTATAACACATGTAAGCCATGCAAAAAATTCTTACCTTTTTTTTAAATCTCTTATCTTTTAGCTTCATATGCAATAATGTCGACTTGCTTTCACTACCAATGGATACATGTCGGCATTTACAAATTAATTTAACATGATAACTAATGGGTCGTTAGTTACTGTTATCATGATAAACGTCTATAAATTTTGTAAATACCTCCATCTGTGAGTTTAATATTTGCCTTTTTTTGGCAATTTTCCTGTTGCTAGATTAATTTTTTGACGCCCAGTTAGCTTTACGCGCCTTTTTGCTTTTTATTTTCCTTAAACATTATTCCATTATAGTTATAATTAGTAATAAAGTATAGCGTCGGTTATTCAGTGCAGACTAATTATATTTTCATTCTACCTTCACATGTAGTGCATATTTGACACAAAAGCTTCACATTCACATTCATAGATTCCATAATATAGTAGACGGTAGTAGACACATTTTGATATAAATTACAATATTTTAAGCCTTATGTAACATTTTTTGTAATATTGGAGGTCATCGCGAATAAACGCTTTTTTATTTTCATTATTTTTTTCATATTTTAAATGGTTGTAAAAAACTTGTAAAAGTCAAAATGATTGTTTTTCATTTTTTAAACAAAAGCTACCCACAGGTTTTCATTTTGTACGAAAAAACTTTGAAAAACCTTTTGATAAAATAATTGGGAACCGTTAGGTGCAGTTGTGAAAATAAAAGAATTTTCTCATGAAAAATGCTGCTCTTATAAAACTAAACGTTGGTTATGCAAATTGGACCTATTATTTAGGTAGATATTATTGCTGAAATTTCTGTTAAACGTTATATTGGTGGAAAAATTTTTTGTGATTACAGCTGAAATATTATTTTGTATTATGTTTTTTGCTTTAAAAAGTTTACCTACATTTTGTATCCAATTAAAAAAGTAGTTCGTTTCGTTATTTAAAAAAAATATATAAATATATATTCTTTCTTTTTAATTTTATGAGTTATTTATCAAAGCTAAAATCCATTACCAGTATTTATTTTATAGACATCTGTCCGAAAGCTGTCCACTACTTGACATAGGCACCCCCACGTGTCGCCATATCGACCGGTCTGCTTCTCGTACCCACTGTTTTCCCGCGGCCTTCATCAGGTCATCAGTTCACCTTCTTCCAACGCTGCATGTTCTGATACGAAAAAAAAATCCGTTTTTAATTTCGTAAACCGATCCTAATAATTTTTCAACGACTGATGGAGCATTTATATTTTCACACACGGATACCTCATGCCTACTTTAATACCAACAAATTCCTTAAGTACTTAAAAAGCATAAAGAAGAACTGTTCCTACGTACGTATTCGTCACTCGAGCAGGAAGTCGGATCAGCTAGTTAATCTTCGGATTATGTTGAGCCCCTGAGCGCCAACTCAGTGCGTCTTGCCGTCTCAAATAATTTCCTTAATCTGAACTGTTAACGTGCCGATGAAGAGCTGGTTTTTGATGTCTATGGTCTTGGGAATTACATTTATTTACATTCAATGTTTGCTTTTAGATATTGCACAAATACACAGGAAGTTTTAAATTCGAGTTGGCATGATACGGCAAGATTCAGCACAAGCTGTCGGCAAAACTTATATTTAATTTTGCCGACCAACTTCGACCAACTTAGACCAACTCAAACATGTTTCTGGCACGCAGAAAGACCCAAACACTTCATCCATTGAAAGCTTAAATTCAGTTTCGGAAGCAACAATTCATATAAGACAACATTTTAGAGAATATTTCATGAAATCAATAAAAAATCAATCAATTTGCATTAACGTCGATTAAACTACGATCTTGCATCATCATATTTTTTCGTATTGATCGCACTATTTGGTGGTGATTTTTAAAATCATTATTCTTTTGAACGTCGTTAATAATTTCAGACAGCTCAGTCACTATCCTTCAGTCAGGTACCACCCCTTAGATTCTGTCTTTAGAAAATAACCAACAGTTAATTTTAATTTCAATCAGAGATTGCGGCTTATTGAATATTGAGAGAAATACTTGTACCATCGTACAAATCTCTCTCGGCTGACATTGCACTGGGACGGGATTCGCACTACATCAGAGTATGCTAATTTGAATGTTGCAACTCTGCAGTTAGGGGAATTATGTTGGGAGTTATAAATAAGACAATGGATGGAAGTTATTCATGCATTTTAGTGGTTTCTGTTATTTATTAGTTTGTACATCAACATTTTAAATATCATTTACTAATCGAGTCTATATATGTACCCCGACAATCACTTCCCATACAGAGCTTTTTCAGCAAGTTACGAAAGTTACTCATATCGACAGAATTTCGGTCACGGTAACCAATCTCAACGAAGGCTAGCCAAGAACGCAGAAAATACTACTGAGCTCAAGACTGCGCCGTCACAGGTGCACTCACTCTAATAGGCCGAGGGGACGGCAATCTGACACGACCGGGGGAAAATCAGGCGAAGTGCCAACAGCTCTACGTGCTTTCCTAGGCAGGGAGGTGTCACACGTCCAATTTCCAATATCCGCACTGCTACAAAGAAATCTCTGGAGGAGGAACTCTGACCTGGGAATCAACCACAGGAGAAACTCAGCAGTCACATTTGTACAAATATGGGCTTTAGGCAATAATATCCCATTTTCCATTATTTCGCGAAGTCTTGGTTTTTTTACCCAAGCTGACAGAATACCAGCTTCTCCCAGAGCACTCCATATCATAAACCATGAAACTTTAAACTCTGAGCACATTGTTAACCCTTTACAAATCCGTCATCAAGCGGCTATTAATAACTAATGTGATTTTCCTCCCATTTGTTGACATTTACTATTCATTTATTCTTTCTGCTTAGGCAGTAGGTACTCTCTCTACAAAGGATACGGCCTGATGATTGTAATGTAAAGTTCATTATTTATTAATTTACTTGTTTAGAGTTCCTTTTGTGTGACATTCATACTAGTATTATAAATTCAGTCTCTCTTATTAAAAACTCAGTCTGTCTAATACCCTTTCAAGTCGTAACGGCTGAATAGATTCGATAAAATTTAGGAATCGGAGTGACTATAACCAGGGTTTAGGACAAAGTATACTTTTTTATTCTGAAAGTTCGTTCCGTGGAATAATTGACACCACCACAAGAGCGAAACCGCGGTCAAAAACTAGTACTGAATATTTTTACGTTTGATAAGTAATTTCAAAGTCATAAATTTGATAACAAAAACCCGTATTAAAAATCAAATAAATACCCACTCAAGTCATAACTTGTAGCCAGTAACAAACAGAATCCAGTTTGATTACATAGCAAAGCTCGTAACTCGCCCATTTCTACGCTTTCAGGCAATATATCTAAAAGAGTGGCAGACAGTTATATGGGCACATATCACTAACATCGGGCCACGGGTTTAATTTAAAAATTCTCATAAAAACGACAAATCAAACTAAAAGGACTTTTATACATATATAGTAAGGTCACCCTCGCGTCTGTGGTTGCAATTTGATATTGAGAGTGCCTTAATGTCGAGTAGGTTTGGAAGTTTCAGTGCTACCTAAATACCTACCTACTATAGTCTTCGTAACTGATCGAATTTCGGGCATGGCGACTAAGTAAAAGGGTTTATGCAAACACAGGACGGCACACTTTCTCTTCCGTCACTCAAATAGTTCAACGGGACGACAATCCGACACAACCGAAGAAAGACCAGGCAGTGGACCAACGGCTCTACTTGCTTTCCAAAGCCAAAAACACAATAATGTTTTCCCCGACTCGGGAATCGAACCTAGGACCACCCGCCACACGACCAACGGGACAGTTATCACAACCGTGTGGTTGGTTGTACGACCACAGCATAGCTTTAAAAAAAACTCGTCAATTATCAGAGTTACACGAATAATTACTAAACAATACGATACCAACTTTTAACCGCATAGTGCGTTTTTACATAGGTACATATTTAACAACACTGCTTGATGGTTCAGTTTTTTTATTGAAAAAAGGTGCATGAAGCATGGATGGCTGCATTTACGGTTAGAAATGAAACGTAGGGTAGCGTTAATAAAGGTACCTATATAAAAAATAGTAATTCTTTTAATTCGATGAATTTAATAGGAACCATGCGAAAATACCTAAAAATTAGTACATAAACAAAATACACTGCATCCCATAATAGAGCTAGTCATACATGACCGAGTTTTCGCGTCGACAACTCAGTGACGGGAAAATGTTATGTGAACATTTTAACACACTGTATAATATAGGTGATGCATCGTTGAGAGTTACTCGCGTCGAGCCGTCGCATTCGCGTCCCGTTGGGAAGCCAGTCGAGTGTAAATGGACCTTATATCTTGTTAGTATACTGTATGAATTTATACCCTCAGGATGGAAGAATTTTAAGCCGTTTAAAACACTAGCTGTGATTACAAGGGGAGAAATAGTTAAGTTATTAGGATTTCATTTCGGTTTTTGGAACAGTTTTTCGGAGGGACTTTCTGAGCCAGGAGTCAGGATTTTGGGCCAGTTAGTGGCAAAAGACTCGGCCCCAATTACATTGGACTTTATCATACTCGCGAAATGTGGGTGTGCAATAGCTACACCTAACTCGTTTACCATACATAAACTTTAGTTTCGAACATAACTCATACATTATTGACGTAATAAAACCCATAAGTAGAATACGCACACATAGTTACACGTGTTGGCAACAGATTTCGATGATTAAAACAAAGAAAGCAATATGACTCACTAAGTGAACTTAAATGCTTTTAACTTAAACTATAGCTCGTTATTTAAGTTAGCGTGCAAAATAAAGTTCACTTATTTCAAACCTTGAACTACTTAATGGGTATATAAGTAACACGGAATATGTAATGCGCTATTCTGAGAAACACTTTGAAATAAACGCTGAAATAACGTGTTATAAAAATATCGTTTTATTTGCAACGTGTGCTCTAGTACAAAGTTATTATTGAGTATTATTAGATGGCATTGATAACACATTTAGCACTAATGGCTGTGTATTTTCCCATTCTAGGTTCATACACAAGTAAACAAAATGGAAAGTGAAATTTTCTTTTCGAGGAAAACCAATTTAAATTGACCTCGTATATCGTTGAAATCCCATACCGATCTAGGCCAGTTCAAGGTCAAGCTGTTACACCTGAAGCGTGGTCGACTGTGACACTTCCTCCTTAAGTTTACTCCTGCCTACTGGATGACAGAAGTCTATGCTAAATATTCATTAGATTGTTTAGCTAGTATGTTTGTAGAGAGACTAGAATCTTATAGTCAAAATTGAGTCAAAACGGAATGATATGATTATTTCTCACTTGGGATCTAATAAACTCAAGCGTGAAAATCATAGTAGTTTCAAGCATTCCACAGTGCAGTTATTTGTGATTTACTGCCAAGCAATTATTCACTCTACACCGCAATGACTATTACACAAATCTCCCCAAAATTTTGTAGTCAACGGTTTACGAACAAATACTTAAATTATGGCGGCACAAACGCGGCTAAATCGCCTGCATAGCACACTCATACAATTTGCAAGCGAATTTCACAATTTCAACTGTAAGGCACATCCGTGCATCCGTACATCCGTGCATTCGTGCATTCGTGCGTCCATGCACACACATTCGGGTTCGGTTGTCGTTTGAATTATGTTATAATTAATTTAATATTAGTTCTTTCGCTCGTCCCTATTTTCGGTTACCTTACAATCTCAATAGGTTTACGCTCACAAGTGCTGCTTACATTTAATTAGGGACTTGCTGCATTGCTCTTCCTAATTATTTTCCTTTTAATTTATAGTGCAGTTAGCAAAAGGATTTAGAGTACACGGAGAATACTCATTATGTACTGCACGTTTCACAAAGAGTGCACTCGACTAATTAAATTAAACTGTTACTTCTTGGATATTATTTAAAAAAACAACTACTTACATTATAATTATTTGTCATTTAAAGTTAAAATATTTCAAGGATTTGTGTAGCAAACCAGCACTTTTGATCGGCATTTATTCTTTCGGAGATTTGGCTCGAATCGAATTAAAAACAGGTGTCGCAGCTTGAAGTCCTACTGAAATTTTGGCATGGCGGCCATCGTTAAGGCGGAAGCGCCAGGGTGGCCCGCAAAATTCAAAACTACTCAACTATATAAAATTTTAAACTATCATGGTCACTAACATTATTATATAAACTAGAAGCGGGATATTTACCATGTTTACTGTTTTTATTGAGTTCCCGATATTTCGGCGCTGTTGTACACCAGTAGCACCATGATCACATATAAACTGAAATTATTGCGGGTGTGTTTATGAGCAGATAAATCGGTCTACCCTCTTTCTTGTTCGTTTTTTTGCACTCAGTACCGCTACCACTGTCGCAACTCGATTCTGTTCCCGACACACGAAACTCACTGTGTCCGCTCGCGAAATTTATTCCGCACTTTTCCGCTTTAAAAAAACAAAAAAAAACAACAAAAAACAAACAAAAAACAAAAAAAAAAACAGATAAAAACAAAAACACATAAAAACAGTAAACATGGTAAATATCCCGCTTCTAGTCTACTCAACTATTTCATAAAAAAGTCATTCAATAAGGTTAAATTAACTTAGAGGGTTCATTGATGATTTTAATGTTGTAATTCTGTAACTTCCATCGTGTTACTTGCGCGACTCATTTTTATCAACATACAACCTGACACTGATCTGCAAATTGTAAAAACTCAAGAAAATTTGAATATCGCGGGCTACCCTGACGCTTCCACCATAAAGATGTTACAGAGCACAAGACAAATTTGTGCGCAGACACGATACTCTCTTTGCCCTAACTTTCGAAATCCAACGGAATGGCAATCAAACTCGACCGGAGAGAGATCAGGACGAAGAGCAGGACCAATGAACGCCGCACTTTTAAACTCTGGGCTGCTAAAAAAGTACCCACATAGCCTAGGAAATAAAAAAACACACTCCATTAATCAAAACAACGGCGAATATTTCAACAATTTCCACGTCAACGCCACTCCATATTTCAGCAGAAATGTTTTATGAGTTAAACTGAAGAGTTCCACTGACCATGGTAAGTGCCCGGCGGAATGCAGAACAGAGTTCAGCCTGTAGATATATCAACGCTGAGTGCCATCCCTTGCACGGAAGGAATTTATGACAAAGTGTAGAATAATGAATCTTTTAATTGAAATCCTACTACTATTATAAATGCGAAAGTTAGTGAGGATGAATATTTGTTCTCTTTCAAGCAAAAACTGCTGAAGGGATTTGTATGAAATTTGGTATAATTATAGTTTATAACTTGGATTATCACATATGATGCTTTTTATCTTGATAGCATGATCCCGTCAAATCCGTGGGCCATAAGCGAATAGAGAAAATAAAATTCTTGTTAACACTATATTTTTAAGAGTTTATGTGTGCCTCGAATTAATTGTGCCTAGAATTAATTATAGATCTTATTATTGTAATGATACCTAACCAAGACAGGTTTGGAAGGAGCAAGGGAAGGTCTTTAGCCTTTTGTTGTATCACACTGCCAGCAGTGCAAGCAACAAAATAGGCCAACAAAAAAATTATTAACCAAGTATTTCAAGTAATGAAATAACTTAGAACTAGAAGTTCTTGCCATCCATAAAAGTTTTTTGACCTCAATACTCCGAATAATTTAATACACTGCCATTAAGGCAATCTCGTTGAAACATTTTAAATGAAAACTTTTAAGTACTCAAGTTACTCCGTGCGGCCTTAACTCTTCTATTGAAGCCTGGTTATTGCTCGCAGCGGCGTTCTGGGCAAGGATCACCTCCTCCTTGGAGTTATTGGTACCTATCTTTTCTGGTGATAATTATAGCTCGTACAACCGTAGTAAGAGAGTAGAAATTCGGTAGCGCGCAATACAAAATATTACTTGAAACTAACATTTTGTACTAAGTCCCACTCGCACATATATGGTCATGGTATTCTAAATCAAGCCACTGCCATTGCGCTTCGGCAGAGTCGCCATGTAAGACGGGATCTCGAGGAGATATTGAAACACCAAGAGCTGAATCAATACTGTCTTTATTATAATGATTAAAAAATTAAAAGGATCACATTTATGTGAAAAAAGGCTGGTTACATACAATAATAACACACTGCAGTTTCATTGTTTTGTACCGTAGCTTAAATTTAAACTGAATAAAAGCAACTAGCCTCTATCTCATATACATAAATTATCAAATTATCAGACTGCATTTTGTTCTCCTATGTACACAAACTAGGGAGATATTCTAGTATTTGTTCAGCACGTTTAGGTTGGTAATATCGTAATATTATTCATGTTTTGACCTATATTCCAATATACGCCACGATTAGAGTATTGCCTGCAAAGTTTATTTGTATGGGATGTATGTTTTAAGGAAGTTACTCAAGTTTTTATTGAGTAACACCGAGTGAACTCCGGTATTTTGCTTGTGGTTAAGTTTATATCATTTTACGGATTTAAGATTTGTATTAGTGGTGTTACTGCCCCGTGCGGTGCAAAGCAGTGGTGATGCTGTGATAATGCCGCCGTATTACTGGTCTCAAAATGGTGATGGAAAGAGAAACCGATAATTCGAAGACATGGTGACATTCAGCAACCAATTGCTCCGCGTGGTGAGTAACGACCGACTCCCCTTAACAGAGAGAAGGCCAGTGTTCCAGCAGTGGGAACTTTGAATTATTATTTTTGTGAAACTGAAGAATATCTGGTAATTATTATGCTTTAAAAGTAATGAAAAGCAGGCACTGTTTTATTTTCAGTAATGTGGAACTTATGTAAATATTATTCAATGAGAAGGCTGCTCGGAAGCGGATGTAAAGAGAACACGTTATTGCATTGAATAAACAAGACTTTGCATTTCTATTTATTAATATTTTTTGTTGGAAAATATTTATTTATTTATTTAAACTTCATGTACAAGAGTGTTACATAGGCGGACTTAATGCCACAAGGCATTAAATATCTAGAATATATAGAAATATTATTCTTATTCTTTATTGCACACAAAAATAAGAGAAATACATGATTACAACATATACATAGCTGTATACATGGCATTGTATAAGAGAATAGTACAAAATAAATTTGGTATGAAGACCAATGTTTATCAAAGAGTCAAAAGGGCTTCAGTGCTGGTTCCAAAAACCAAATATTACAAATTTGCGTTAAACTGTGCTTAAATAATACTTTCGTTGCTTTTAGAATTTGTGCCATCCCAAGTTCTGCCCATGCTTCATTATAAAGAGTTTGCAAAGCATGTCAGAATTTTCAATTCGGCGTCTAAGCTAAGCAGTTCCAGGTGTCAATAGGTGTTGATTACCACTTTCCGCATTGCTTGCCAACCCACACAAATACCTAAGTAAGTTATTGAGTCGTTATAAATTATGATGTCGATACCTCTCGTGTCCCTCACTCCATCAGCCCGGGGGCAGAAAATAAGTCAATCAGCATTAAGCCGTAAAATCCAATAACGTTAAAGACTTCCTTTTTATTACTTTCAGACACAATCTTCTTGATAACGTTACTTTATTATATTTACTGCTCTGTAAACGAGTAATTTCCCTAAACGCGTTAAAAAAGCTTTTGAACATGACGGAATAAACGGTTTGGCCTAAAAACAACAGTTATTGTAAAAATTCTGTGTGAATTGTCAAGAAATTTAATAGGGATCTTGGGAAATTACGAGTTTTTCTCACAGACTTGTATCTTCATCTAGCATTGTAGGCTAAAAATATAGGACAAAGTGAAATGATGCATAAATTAAATTAACTATGTTGCCTGATTAAGTTTTTGTGACATTTCATGCCTACAAAGTATATTAGATAGTACAATGTAATCTTCTGTGTAGGCATGAAATGTCACAAAAACTCAGCCGGCATTCAATGTGGTTTTTAGAGGAAATAGGCATCTGAAATTAAAAGGTACAAAGTGAACTGCAATTGCTGTGATTGACTGAAAAATCAATCTAGGTTTTCGTTTAGTTGATATACGTTACATGTATGGTATGATTTGGAGAGAACAATATTGTAATTAATCGAGTATCTAGTTAGATTAATGGCAAACCACAATATTATAGAGTATCATAATTAATGAAGTATCTACTTAGATTAATGGTAAACCAGGTGACCAGCTACCTACCTAACCAGGTAGGTAGCCAGGGGGGTTACTATGACGTCTTAAAGCAGGAGTAATTCCTGTGTGGGAAAGAGACAGAGCTATAAAGGTCGTCTAGCGCCATCTCTTTCCCACACTGGCCACTAGGTCATGCTTAACGGAAATAAAGAATGAAAAATTACGAATTAAATCGTTATTTTTTTTTTATTTACTTACGTATAATTTTTCTATATACTAGTTAAGAAATGACCGAAGATAAAATTATAAGGAACAAGCCAACAAAAAGTCATACCTAACAGATCGTCAGTAAAAAACAACATAAAATACTATAGGCACAAATAAATGACTAAAATTAATTAAACCTCAAACTACCCGGCTTTATTTCTTGACCGCAAATTGGCGGCCGTAATGACGTCATTAAATAAAGGTAAAACTGTCATTTGTCAGCGTTAGCCAGCCGGACCTATGACCCGTGTGTTGTCTTACATGCGGAGTATTGTTTGCAAGTGACCTTTATTTATTTTGTGACATTGAAATAGCCAAATTAATTTTATAAAAACAAAAACTAGGACCTACTTAATTTTAAATTTAATTTTATGTTTTTTTTTATAAGCATAAAGAAGGTACCTTCTTTATAATTACAGATAGGGAGAGAAACCTCAATGGACGTAATTTTAATGAAATTTTATCTAAAGATAGATTTACAATATAAAAGTTCACGTTCACACTTTTGTTACTTATCTTTGCCATCAATCAATAAATATGTTTTCAACAATACTTGTTGCAAAGTGTTCATCGACGTAACACTCATTTTAAAAAACTCCCCAATATCTACTTATTATTCTTTGGATAACGTTTAGGCAATGCTCATCTGTTTTATTTTTCCGGAATCAGTATAAATGTATGCTCTGATATAATGTAGCTTATTATTTGTTCAGTTACTTCCTCATGCTATGTACGACAAAAATAATAATGGATATATGATGAGCATATAAATTGATGCTCAACGAAGCAAGATACGGATTCAATATGCCGATTTAGTGAAAACGTGTTTGCCTAACTATTTAATCAATCAAGATTAAAGAATAAGGTAAAGGATAGATTTTACTAGGATCGCCTATTTAATTATTACATTTTATTTAAGTACCTACAAACTATGCCTATAAATTCTAAAAGACGGTCAGTTAAATAACAGTATAAATAAGTGAAATCGCGTAATCAAGAATCGCAATTAAAAACAGTCTAGAAAACAGAAATACTAGTTGCATTATATGTTATTAACATTTTCCTACCTTGTACAAATACATGATACTTTTTTATTCAGTTACAAGTAAAAACACCTAATGACTTACGAACGAGGTGGAATGAAATTAATGAGCCTTGTAAAGTTATACGTGTACAAATATCTGCATCATAAATCACACGGATTTACACGTGAATTATTTTAATAAATTAATGTTTGCCATCCAGATTTATTTATCACAAAATGATTTATTAGTAACTAAATGTATTTTGAAAACGCCTTAATAGTCAGCAGTTAAGATATTCTTACTATGACAGAGAATGCATAGATTAAACCACTGTGAGTAGAAACATGATTTTTTGCACAATATTAGACAAAAAGGGGAGGGTTTTACTTAGATTACTTAATTTTTTCAAAATTCATCCCCTTTTAAGGTTAAATCGGGAATGAAAGTCTTGAGTGGAAGTTCGTCATTAAGTGCCGATGGAAAATCTTTCTATCCTAATGCATAAATTAGAAGCAATTACGACAACACTAACAGCGCAATATCCATTATTATCCAACATAAATAAATAAATAAAAAACCAATCGGTCTCTATCAATAGGCGTTTTCCGCAACAAAGCTGATCAAATAAAACAGATCTCCTCGAAACGACTTGTCATTTATAAACTCGGGTCCAACCTCGGCCCGACATCGTTTCCTGAGCCAAAACTGAAAACTCACCTTTTCTCCGGGATTCAATAACATATTTTGTATGTCACGAGGGTGCCGGAAGCTTCTGTCAAATCTATTTTTGTTGTCAAACAAAATTGAACTTTAGTCTGTTGTGGTAAGGTTCATGCCAAGTTTTGGATTGTCACAAGGTCCACCATTTGTTTCTCGGTAATAGAGAAATGGATCCGACAGGCGTCTCTATTTGCACTCTGATACTGGATGGCACAAAAAATGCGTACAGGCTTTTGTTTTCCCGTATGTCGGAACGCTGGACAGATTTTTTTTTAATTATGGTTTACGGTTATGTTTCCGAACTAGTATTAGGATGTAGGTCGTAGATTTAAAATTCAAATTTTTGGTTTTGTAATATTTTATGCAGTTTTGTGAATAACGAGAGCTCGTAAGTCTATAAAATATGTAAAAACTAAATGAAACCGTATGATCGATAAAAAAAGATTTACGAACTATGTAGATATATCAAATGATTAGTAAAGGCTGTTTTATATAACTGATTTTTTTCTTTAAAATAAAGTCATCTTTCTCAATTTCCTGCTAAAAATCAACATTGGATCTGCAAGACATTTTTCTGAGAATTCATCTTATAAACCTAGATTTTTCTTAAAATAATTCTTTCCAAGAATTCCGTCTACAGCATACATAATGTCTTTGAGAATATTTGTTGTTATTCTCAACTGATTTGAACATTATTATCAAGTAAAACATGACTCCTCTATCGCAAAACCTTTATCGGCCATGATACATTTCTATCAATGATGATAAAATTTCATGACACAATATCTTAAAGTAAAGGTTTATCGAGAAACGCATCCCAATGATAGTATGTGTAAACATGATGAACTTGCATACAAACTTGCATTTCTTTAGTTAAGTCCTTTAGAGCACGCATTTTCAAAAATGCTTAATGTGCGCCTTCAATACACAAGGAACGCTTGTGCAAAATTTCATGCTTCTAATATCAGCCATTCAGACAGTCGGTGAGTTTTTTTATCAAGCAGATAGCCAGCAGTTTTCCCAGCAGTGGGATAGTATAGGCTAAAAAAAAGTTAATAGATTGTTGTGCTCTTCTGTAATATTTGTGCTGGGTTAAATGAAGTCCTGGTTCGATATAATCTAGGTTTCTGAAATCTGTACGCTTACAAAGCAAAATACTGCTGGAAATAAGCAGTCTTACAGCGAGGATTTCGAAGCTGCCATACGCACTAACTGTTAGGAATTTAGACTATTTTCGGGAGTAGCGCAAACCCAAAGATTTAAATCGCAAGATTAGTCCAACCAAGCCACTGAAAGGCAAAAGAGCTCGTGACCAAGCTTGTTTGGTTGACATTGACACTTGAATAGTATTGTCACTCTCATTCATATTGAAAATCGTTACTATCGTTCCCTTGCTGGATGTAACATTGACAATGTAATCATTCAAATTCAAAAGCAATTTTTCTTCTGAACGCCATCGTATCTAAAACTTCGCTATCGTATCATATCGTACATACGGACGTACGTATCGCATCGTACTTTGGTCCCAAATTTTTCTGTCTCGCGTCAAAAGCACGGTGAGGGGACATCTAACAATTCAAATCTTTACTAAAACCTTATTGTAACAAGCTCAAGGACTGAACTTATCATCCCTAATAGCACATTGAAGCTTAGGTAAGCTGTAACTAAAGTGTTATGCTTATTTAACGACTTTCGCAATAGCTGGAACTGTGACTTTGCTTGCCAAATGGGAATGTAAAAGTTGCTCGCAGTGTGAAAAAAGGTTATTACTTTTCATGATCCATCTTTGCCCAATTAGAACATTTTTGTCAGAAAATTATATTTCTAGTTGTTCTGCGGCCTGTGATTTGCGATTTCGGTGTTACAAAACAAAAGACGACGGAACCGATCTCGAAAAGTTTCAAAGTTATAAAATACAGAAATGCAAAAGTTTTCTATATAAAACCAAAGACAAAGATTACGACTCTCAATCTATTTTTAGTATTAACCCTAAACTTAAGGTTACATTCCAAAAATATCCACATTAACATATTCACCCTTCCATATCGTTTTAGGTTAAAGGCAGTGATACCAGGAATACAGATCAGCTCAAGAGTATCGCGTTTAAACAAACATTCACATTTGCTGACTCTTCAATTGTACAGAACAAAACTATGCCGGGAGTATATCACACATTAATTTTTCATTTTTACCTACTGTATAAAGAAGAAACTTTATTTTCTTCACCCTCAAAACAAATTAAAATCATTAATCAATAAGATCCCTCCTTTTTAATGCCTGCTAATTAATAAGAGCACAATTTTAAATTACCCATCATATTCACAAGCAATATTTCAATGCAGGGAAATTCTTACATTTATTTCAACTAAGGATTTTTTTTATAAAAGTTACAAAGCGGGTAGAAACAGCTGAAGTACAGCATAATTATGTAGGTACAGAAGGCGAGCTCCGGGACGAGCAAAAACAGGCTTCCATAAACATTGGCAGAAAATTCGTTTAAAACGAAAATAACCTCATTCTCATAATTCTAAAGTTCATATTAGTATGAAACGTTTAATTACAGTGGCTCTGATAGGAATATCAGAATGTTGGCCCACAAAAGGGATGAATGAAAAGCAATTGCATGTGGCTGAGATCAGAATGCTAAGAGTGTGGTGTAATGTGAATAGATAAAATAAGGATTGAGTACATAAGAGGAGGTCGTAAAGTGGCGCCGGTGACTGAAAACTTGAATGGTAATCGATAATCGTGGTATGGACACGACATGTGACGCGGAGGAAAGAGGAAAATGTTGAGTACGAATGTAGATGGCTATAAGAGTAGAGGAAGATCAAAGAAACGATGGATGGGCTGTGTGAAGGATGATATGGCTGGAAAGGCGGTGACTTTTGAGACAACGAGTAATAGAGAAGTATGGAAGACGAAGACATGCTGCGCCGACCCCAAATGAATTGAGATAAGGGCAGATAATGATAATGGTTTATGGAGATATACAAGTTATACATATTAACTTTATAAGTTCGTTTTCATAATTATGTGACGCTACTACCTACACTCAGCTTGAGTAAAGTGTAAGTTCGTTCTATGGATTTCAATGGTGTGCCTGCGTTTTCGCTTGCTGTATATGCAGCTGGCCTTCTGCTCCTATCTACTTTCAGGTTGAAGGCTGATGGCGTAATGAAAAGGATTCAAAGTGCTGCGTCACGAGACTCATCAATGAAAGCCGTTACTTTTTACAAGCCTGGATTTTTATCAGGTCGGCCTTTAATTTAGGCATCCCTTTTAAGGGGGAAAGTCTTGTTTTATTTTGGTGTGCTCTTTTAAGAGTAAAGGTTTAAGATTTGTGTGGTAATTAGTAACGCTTGGATATTGAGTTGGCCTAGCATAGTGCCTACCGAGTATCGAAATATTTTCTTTTTGTTTCTTTTCATCTTATTTTATTCAATCACTTGTTTATAAGTGTTGGAATGGAATAAGATGCCAGCATAGGCTTATATTTTTTATCATTACTGACTTTCGGACGACATAAAAAGATGCAAAACAAATACGGATTCTGTTGTTACCGTTTAAATAGGACAATGGTCAAACCATATCACAATGATTACACACAAGTCAAATAAAGAGCTGAGGTGGACTTTTGTCATGCTATTTAGAAACTAAATAACACACACAGTAGTGTGTATGTGTGCACACTGCTTCCAGTTCTTAAAGTCCAGAACCTTTAAAATCAACCCGTGCCCCTGTTAACGCTACCTCCAGCCCCTAATTAGCACCTAATCATTATAATTACAAGATGATAATCGGAAAGATACTCCCGCGTACTAAAAGCTAACTCTCAATATCTTAACAGCTCACCCCAGCATTTCCCTTCCACTTATTTTCGTAGCTGTTAAATATAATGTTCACAGTAGTAATTATAATAACAATATTCACAGAACATTAACCACAATGTTTGTGTACCGGTAATTGTTAATCACTTTTTAAGCTTTATATTTATTTGTGCGCTTCCAATATTTTAATAGATATTAATTTCAACTTGCGACTCGCCCCGGCTTCGCACGGGTAGCAATAATCTGTAGCTGATGAATTCTGGGGGATTGATAGGGACGGTCATGTGACAAAGTTTTAGCAGATATCTAGAGGTACGGTTGGGTGGACAGCACATCAGGTTCAGTCCGGATTTAGTTTAGTCTTGCTTTAGGCTTAGAGTCCGATGGGACAACAATGTGACCCAGCCGCAGAGATATCAGGCGCAAGGCTCGCAACTTAACGTGTTTTCGAGTTCATTTTTATTCAAGTTCGTCTATCTCCCTCGAGCGTATGACTCAATTTTTCACACAAGAGTGAAATAATAACACAGCAAAGAGTAATTAGCAACTCACTGTTACAAAAATAACCCAACGTTACACACACTCTCATAAGCCATCAACATAATATTAACATCACGCCTGTAATCCCAAAGGGTAAGCAGAGGTGAACCTAACAGTACACCCACAATTTACCAGTGATGTTTAAGTCCCATGTAATAGGGCGCGAGCTTATTGTCATTAACCAGGAACAGATTGAGACAGCGTGGCTGCTACTGGGAAATTCCTCATGGAATCCACCAATGAGTCATCAACGAGGTAACAATCCATCTTGCATCGATATCGGCGAGGTACAGTTTCAAATAGAACTTGTTTCAGAGTGACGCTATAATAGCGTCACGTCGTAATGTCATACGTCAACATGACGTATCGGGAAGGATGTGTATTTTTAGGATGCAGGGGCTCCAGTACAAATGCGAGACGTAAACATAACGTAATTTCGAATGACTTTTCAATCGAAAATACATCCATCTTTCAGCATTTTAGTGACAAAAATTATTATTATGAAAAATTAATAAATGTTTTACTTGTATCTATAATATAAAGGTATAAATAAAATTCATTCTTTAGCCAATTTCTCGGCCAGAGAATCAGCATTGCCATCCAACGTGGTGATTCTGCCAGCCTTCAGGGCACTCACTTCAATTCTTTTCTGCCTTTCATACATGTACATACTTATTATTATTATCTTAGATCTGTATAGTTAGTAAATTGTAATGGGCAACTACAGTACTTTCACAGTTATTATGCCTTTTGACTGAGACTGTAGCTTCATTTATTGTTGTCATTGTTTCGATAATTCAAAAATGCCTGTAACTACTTGATATAAGTGCTTTGATTGATTGATTGCCACCTATTACTTGCTCCACAGTGTAAAATATGACATAGACCTTTTTCACAATAATTTATAAAAATAGATGCAGCACTTGTCAGTTTTATAAAAAATCACTCAGTACTTTTACCCAAACTCGTTTTTCTACAAGCATAAAAAAAACAAACTAAATAAAGATCAGATAGAATATTTTCATATCAATAGTATCTACTGTCTCGTTACGCAGAAAACATGTAAGAAACAGACACGTGGCAAAATATCACATTTTGCGGCTTCATTTTTTCAGGTTTATAAGGTGATTTGGTAAGAAATACTATGTAAGTATACAACCTTTTGTTTAGCTTTTGCCCCTGCTGCGGTCGGAACTAATCTCACGGGAACGTTCTACCAGGGACAAAGTAATCCTTTGTGATATCACGGTCTACCTGTGAGCTTTTATACAAATATTTTCAGTTGCTAAGACGTGATAACAGTTATTTTTGCATTTAAAATATTCAGGAGACTTAGACTATTTCAAAGTTCTATTACCTCGCAATTTAAAATCATGATTTTAAAGGTGTTTTTACAAAAAAACTTTAGGTTTCATCTAGGCAAGCCCGCCTCATCGCTTAACATCAGGCGAGCGAAACGCAAGCCTATGTAGAATAAAAAAAAAGGAATTGATTACAAGACGACAATGGTGCGATTAAAATCTACTCGCAATCTTAACTCAGCGACTATTAACGTCAAAGCTAGTCAAAGATTGACTGTGAATAAAAATAGTATAAACAGTTGTTTTTAAAAAATACTGAAATAACCCTCTTCTAGCTTGAAACGGGCACATCAACATGTTTAATTTTTAGACGTCATAAAACTCTGTAATTGAGTTTCGGACGTCACTGCGTTACGCTTTCAAATACACTACACTATAATAATATAATAATAAATATAAACATACAAAAAACAATCACCGAAAAAATTAGTAAATACGCAGAACTCAAACAGGAAGTAACAAGAATATGGCGCCAGGAAAAAGTTTATGTGGGCCCGATAGTCCTCTCTACAACAGGTGTTATCCCAAATCACCTACTCCATAGCCTCAAATTACTAAGTCTTAAAGAAACGCTCTATATCACCCTACAAAAAGCTGCAATTTTAAATACATGTCGAATTGTCAGAAAGTTCATGCAAATAGATGAAAATGAAATAGGGCCTCACCACAACACACCCTAAAGATAACACACCACACGCTGCATTTACTTTGGTTTCGACCCGTAAATGTAGTTGGAAATACCAGTAAGCTGAGAAGCAAAAGCACATCCCAAAAATAATAATAAAAAGTTTATTGATCCAAAGATATACATAGACACAGATTGTACAATAGTTACATGCTAAGACTTAATCAACTAACAATGGACACAAGGGGAGGAAAATAATTGTCTATATTACCAAAAATTAAATCCTGTCTCCTAAACTAGGGAAGGCCTGTATCTTAGGAGACAGTGATAAGACCGAACAGAAATAATACAATTTATTGACCATAAGTTACGAGTGTCGATGGTATTTATTCCACCGCAAGACAAAAATGTGGGTTAGCCGAGTAAGTAATTTAAGATTTATTTGAGCATGGATGGATGGATGCAGGTGTGGAGAAAAAGTGGGGGTATGCATGGGAGAGAGGTGTGTGTGTAATGTGCGTGAGTGTAATGTTAGTTGTGTTGTATGGGTGTGTGTGTTGTGTGTTATGGGGTGTTTGTTTGTGTGTAGCGTGTGTTCTTATTTAGCAATGTTTTGTTAAGCGATGAATGCCAGTAGAGATTCCGTGTTATTGTAGTCCTGTTGTAGGAGCCAATCGGTAATTTTAGTTTTAATATTGAATTTATTTAAGTTTTTAATGTTCAGTTTTTTTTGTATAATTTTATAAATGTGAAAACTTAACACGTAGTGTTGATGTTTTGCAAACGAGGTTTTGTGCTGTACACCAGGGGGGACATATGTTCGCTTCCTCGGGTCAGGCAGGGGTAGGCAGCCATGTACTCTAAGGACAGATCGAAGAACAAACAGCTGACGTACCGTCAGTACTTTGCAATCAGAATAGAGTTGTGCAGTGGAGTATCTAAACGGTTTTCTGGTCATAACCTTAAGTACAGCTCTTTGAGCTCTCTCTGCCCTCAGAATAAAAGACTTTGCTGCTCCACCCCACACGGTTATGCAGTATCCGAGGATTGACTGGCACAGAGTGAGGTAAACCATCTTGAGAATGTCAAAGTCAGCCGATTCACGCAGAGATTTAAAGATGTGGATCAGACGGATAGTTCGAGTTGTTAGAGTGTCAAGCTGTTTGTTCCATCTTAATCCCTCATCTATATGCACCCCCAGATACTTTACGCTATTAGTTCTAACAATGGCAGCACAAGAGCACGACAGCCGATTTTGGCAAGAGTGAAAACACTCGAGAGCAATTAATCCGGGTCACCAACATGAACTTAAAATCATCTCAGAAGCTATGAATATTAATTAGAATTTATCACTATTTAATTTATTTTACAAAAAGAAAAAATAATGAAAATTCCGTACTATAAAATCTATTAATTAAATTACTGAAAATGTCTACGAATTTTCAATTAATTACCAGTATCACATCAAAAGACGTACATTTTTACGTTTGACGGAATTTTCCGACAATTGAAGACGTCGTTATATTCGCGCCACGTCAATCAATGGATCTAATAATGTTGGAAGTTCGGAAATGAGCTAATCAAAGGGAACCTTTTACAATAAGTCTGTGAAAACATCACAGACTTATTGCAAAAGGTGGAATATTGAATTAGCTGAAGGAAGTTGCACAATTGTTGCGCTACCATACTGTAGCAGCACTATTCTTACTTGAATATTGATAACATTATCATAATCCCTATAACAGTCCCACTGCTGGGACAAAGGCCTCTTCTCTGTGAGAATTCGTGGGACATTATCCATCACGGGGGCCAAGAGTGTTAGTGCGGTAGATGGTGGAAATATTGATAAATCATAATAAAAAATAACTACCGTTAAATCAAAATTTAACGATAGCACGTTCAAACAGCCTGAAGAGTATATTACAGAAAACTTAAACTGAAATTAAAAGCATTAATTTCAAGTAAACCATGGCAAGTTTGTATTTTCAAGAAGTCGGTAAGTTGTCAGTAAGTTGAAGCCCGTTCCAAAATGTAAATCTCTACAGGCAAGAACGGGGAACATCATCTGTTAGAAGCCGGTCATTTGTCCCTCAGGCAAACCGTGAAACGGTTTTGTGGGGCATAGTTCTTAAGTTAAGATGTCTGTCAACTTTGTCTTGATAAATAAATAAATTTAAAAAAAAAATCTGTAAAGCCTTTTTCTAACTATGTTAGGGTCGGTCTCCAGTCTAACCGGATGCAACTGAATATTAGTATTTGACATGGAAGTGCCTATCTGACCTCCACAACCTAGTCAGTACTTGGTAATACTATACCCCTTGATAAGACTGGTTGTCAGAGCGGCTGTTAATATTCAGCCACAAGCTCCTCTTCTCCATTAGAGAAGAACGGGGAACACAACCACATAATTTAATGATTATCTCAATGATCTTACACTTCACTTCATATTTGACAAACAGATTTGATATTTATCGTGAGAGTAAATAAGCATGCTTTTGTGAATTACAGATATGAAGGCGTGTCTCTGGCGCCATCTAGTAGTAGAGATTGAAAACCCTGTTTTGACATTGATCGTATGATTTATCGAAAGAACATTGTGCGGACGGGAGTGACAACACAGTTGTCACTCTGGCGGAACGTCGTGAACGTCAAACAACCACCGTAGTCGTGCAGTTTGAATCGAACGATAGCGTGAACTAGACGGTTACAACGAATCGCTTACGTCCCAAAACTACATCCGTTTTCATCTGTGTTGAGTTGAGTGATTGTTGTGGTTTGGATTGAGAATCGTGATTATAAGGCTGCTGATCGAAGACGTGTCTACTTATTTCCAAAATACCTCGTGCGATTGCCCACTTTAAGATGAATGATTCTGATATAGGTACCCACGTGCCTTTAGATATATTACAAACGTGCTATACAATAATCATATGTTTACCATTTCCGACGCTGTTCAAACTAAAGTTAAATTCAATTTAGTCCAATGTTGACACAACCCGGATATTATCAACTAAATACAACAAATTATAAACTTTGAAACAACTTAAACTGCGGCTTTGATCACAGAGATACACAGATAGTAAGATAAGGACTATTACGTGACAAGATTATTGATGAATGGGTCAAAACAATTGATTTAAAATCATTGAAGAGGGTCAAATTGGGGGTCATTGCGTAATTTTTGAAACCTGACAGCATGCATAGCATAAGCTTCTCTTCTATAAGCTATTCTTTTCCGTTATCTCAATTACTGAGAACACAGAATTACTCATATTACTCAGAAGGTCATGGCAAGTAGAAATTGTATTGCTTTCAAAGCATCTCGGATTTTTATCTATCTATATATGTTTATGTAATTCCAAAACGTTTTTGTCTTTTCCAGAATCGATTTTGCTGATAGAATATCTCTCTGCCAAGTTCCTCTGGTCTGTTTTTCAACGCGTCGTACCATCTTTCTTCAAAATAACCCAAGAAAAAGATTAATTGCAAAGCAGGGGTCTAAATGACCAGCTCCAAGCAAATTGGTGGGGCCAGTAGGAATTGATTAAAATAATTAAAAATTATCCCCGTTGGCTCCACTGCGCCGTTACTACTAATGGTGGGGCCAGCGGGAATTGACAAAATAATTAAAAAATATTTCCGTTGGTCCCACCGTATTTTTGAGTAATAATAATTATATTTAACTCAAAAACATTGTATGGGATCGAGAACCGGACGGAACGGGTTGGGTCGGCAACGGTTGGTTTAACGGGAACAATTTTTAATTATTTGAATCAATTCCCGCTGGACCTACCAGTGGGGAGACGGGCTGTGGGGCCATTGGGAGTACACCACTTCTTTTACACTTCAACTATTTATTAAAACAAAAAGAAAACGAAACTCAACACGATCAAGTTTTCATTTATAATTTTGTGATAAATCTCAGCAAGTTTCGGCCCATTTCAATTTAGATCCTATTCTATTATAACCCTCTAATCTGAAGGAAATAATTTGGGAAATCGAGGCGGTGTTTTAGAAGAAAACTTTAAATCTAACTGAAATACTTAATTTAATGTTAAGGATTATATTTCGAGTTATTTTCGCTTTTGACGTAAATATTTAGAACTTGTTTCTTTATCTGTACTTCTAACATTTAAATTAATTCAGTACTAAGCGATAAAACTTATCATTTATATTTGTTGTTTAATGTAACATTCAAGGTAACTCGAATAGTAAATGGAAGTTATAGTTTAAAAGAAACTTGTCTCTTTTCTTTGTATTTGTGAGAATTCAGCAGACGTTGATGTAGAGTAGTTGATAAACAGGTAGTTCTTTTGTACTATCACGCTCTACCTTCTTAATGCATATCTGAAGTCACAATCATATGCATTAGTATAGACTTTTCAAGGAAACATCAACGGAAAACACCATAGTAATTGGACGACCTTATCTCTGAATATTCTATATAAATTCACAAAATATGTACATACATACCTTCTATAAATAAAACATTAGTATACGTGAATGCTATTTATAAAAGGTATAATATAATATTTAAGCAAGTAAAACCGCAAATATCAAATGAGATGTAATATGTTATTTATTTAAAGTGCGTCTGAAAGGATCCAAATGATAAGCTCATATGTACTCGCTACGGAATGGAGTTTGAGTGTTTTAAGGCAAAGAAGACAGCGAGTTGAATGTCTTGGAGTTTAAAAATTGATTTGAAGGGCGAAATTGATTTGCCTGTGACAAGGTTTGGACCCAGGGCCCACTTTACGTAAATTATTCCATCACCAGTACTTTTAAACCAAAAAATCAAAGATTTGTGAAATCCACCAATCCTCACTGGATTAGGAACCAATCCCTCTCATAGATAGGTCAAGTTTGAGTCCCTGCAAATTAGCTTTAAGGTTGATTATTCTTCGTACCAGCGTCTATGCTTAGTACTATCACTTACGGCCCCGCCACAGTACCGTAACTTGCGCCACATTATACCGTAATGAAATGTCAACACTACAAATTTGTTGCGCGAGTCTGGTCTAGCCGCCCACTCCTCTGTTACCATAACGCGCTGTTTAGACGCTCCCAGTGGAATGTGCGGCTGTAACCTACGGGTCATTAACCTGGATTAATTTTATGAATGACAGTTGAAATACGTTACAATTATGCAACCACAAGATACACGCTTAAGCGATACAGGTGTTACCATCGCGACTGTGGAGAAAGCGTAATTATGAAAACAATTGCTTAGAGCAAACTTAGAGCCACTGCCACCACTGGTCACTGTGACGCGACGGTGGAGGAAACCAAATGACGCAATCGCGTGTTGCGTTTTAAGTTGCATCATCTGAGGACGTGAAAGGGGCGCAAAGTCTGGTCTATTTACCCACTTCTCTGCCATCATAACGCATTGGATTAATGCTATGTATGACTGTTAATTCACGCATAGGGTATTTAAACGAATGCAATGATAGGTCCAGGATCAGGTAGATGACAAACTGGTAGGTTAGAATTTTGGTGAATTCGACGTTACGACGTAGAATAGTCTGTTACACACTATTCAGTTATCTCTTCGAAGGGCAAGTATACAGGTGGGTCTTGCGTCCGTTTGTAGATTGAGATTCAATATTGGTGATGCTCCTCAATTTATTTAGTGTTGTGCATAGCCGCAAGGTGAAAAGATCAGTGTCCTGTGCAATACAATTTTTCAGTAAAATACTTCTAGGCTACCTAACCATAATCATTGTATTTACCTACACTAATTAACAAAGCAATTTTTTTTTACGCCTAACAAATAAAAATTGAGAAGCATTTTATAATGATTAAACAGTGAATTATTCTATTTGACATGACTTCAGAAAGTTTTCTAATTAACAACCTTTTTTACTAATTTGCCAACGCTCAACAGTAACAAATGGCTCATCCTGCTTATAGCCTTAAACGATAAATCTTCAGGATCTGTTACATTTTTTGTTGCTGCCTAATGAAAAATTAAGGTTGTTTACAAAGAAAAAATAGGTCGAGTCTTACCGTTAAACCTGTGTAAAGTTTGTCTAAACATTGAAGAATTTGATGAAAAATTTGGTGTAGCAGCCCTAGGTCAAATGAAAAACAAACTTGTTATAAACGTTTACGAGTTTCATTTCAGTACCAATTGTTTCTGTGATATTGTTGAAATGAATTTGTTTTTTATTTTATTTTGTTTGAAATTAACAGCAAACAAATGATATTTGTTGGATTATTTATCACAACAAAACTAACAGAGAAATTCATGTTAGCCTTAAATTGACTTCGAAAAACATTTCGTAGCACGCATTAAAGTGCTACGAGACGGCGTAGCTCGCTCGTAGCACCGTAGCTACTGAGTTTATTTTCAATTTCAAACTAGTTTTTTATCTATTTCCTCATCAACCCACAATAATATGTTGGTTTTATAACGTAAAAAAAACTGAAAAGAGGAGATGCTAAGTTAATTAAGTATTTCATGGAACTTCTATTTGAGTTTTTCCTGGTACTAATTTAAAATTAAAATTAATATTTTAGTTTGTTTGTATAAGCTGAACTTCGTGTAGTCTTTCTCTGTATTTACATAGTGAAATGAGCATGCATGTTTTTTGCTAGTCTGTTTTACTTTTGAGCGAAACTGAAGCGTCGGTTATACCTTAGGATGTATAAGAATAGTGTTGGAATTTTTCAGCAGCTCTCTAACAAAAAGGTATTTTTCAAATGTACCAACAATCATCATCTGCTTGCCTTTTCCCAACTATGTTGGGGTCAGCTTTCAACCTTAACCTCCACAACCCAGTTAGAACTGGGTAATACGATACCCATTACATAATAGGACTGGTTGTCAGACTTACCGGCTACTGATTACTTGTAACGACTGTCAAAGATCTATAAATGATTGCTTGATGAAATGATCAATGGCTTAACGAGCTTTCCGAAACACGGAGGAAACACATAGCTAGGCAAGCGCAGCTTAAACTGAATATAGACCCGAGCGGCTGTTTCGATATGCTTACAATAATACATAAATAATTCAGTCTATGTAATACTTCTGCAAAGGTAAACGCTTGTTTTTCATTTTTATTCAATTCGATCCTGCGCACACTACATGAAAAAACCAGCCAAGTGCGAGTTGGACTCGCGCACCGAGGTTTCCGTATAAACTTGTAGGTATTTTGTTATTAAACTTCATATGTACGGTTTACAGTTTTTCCATCACATGTGCTGTAAGACATTGCATTTTGCCAAATTTCATGACTCTAGGCAACGGGACGTAACGTAAGTACCCTATACAGGTTTTGATTCCCTTGTGAAATCGTAAAATATGCGACATAAGAGTTCATATCTTTTGATCGCGTTGACTTACAAGTTTGAATTATTCACTGCTCTAAGGAGTAGCAGACCTGAGTATATGATATTAATCAGCTTGATACCTTTACGCGTTCCTGTGCTAAAGTGTCTTGACAGACGGACGGACGGACAACAAATTGATCCTATAAGCGTTCAGTTTTTGCTGAATGAGGTACGGAACCCTAAAAAGTGTCAAGAACCATTTTGATTTAAAGCTACGAGGTCAAATTGATTTAAAAAGCGAAACTTCAGAGATCTCTATCTAATATCTATACGACACGAGGACATTTCAAAATGCCTATGACACTCAGGGATAGTGAAAAGTCCCACTAGTGAAAGAATTTTCGGATGAGATGACGAGTAACAGAGAAGTATGGAAGGAGAAGACATGCTGCGCAGACCCCAAATGAATTGGGATAAGGGCAAGAGAATGATCAGTAGTGTCGAAGATTACCCCCTACATCCAAACTTTACCTCTTTATAATATTATTTTAAACTTACAATAAATCAGACATTAAAATGTGTATCCCTTGTTATTTAATGTTTCGAATTGATAGACTGACCCTCAACTTATAAATTACCTCATCTTGAGCCAAAAAACGAAAGTTAAAGCTTTTGAATTTAACAAGTAGTATAAATTAATAGAATTTACTTTTTGCATTAAAACCACGCACGATTTATTTGACAGTACATTTGAACCTGAACTTCTGAACGCAAACATTTATTATGTAAATGTAAACATTTACATTTAACTTAAAAGCCTTAGATACAACGGCGATGTGAATCCTTTTATGTGTAAGCGATTACTAATGAACGTGAAACGCTTTTAATACATACATTTGATATCAAAGATATAAGTTACAATATTTTGAATTTTACCCGAATATTTAGGTTAAAGTGTGTAAGTAGTTACTAAAACTCCAAAAGTCATACTTAAGATCAAAGTTAAACATTAATTTCGACTTTAAGTTAATCAGCTAGCTGTCTTCTAGTAAAAACATATAAATATCCAGAAGATTAAGACTGAAAGCTGAGCCAATACAAAGTCTTAAGTCGAAGCCGTCGTAGCCCCGACATACGAGTTGTATTTCGTGGATTCGAACCCAGCAGGCACTTTCCTTTATGAAATTTATTTAATATCCATTAAAAAGGCGAAGGAAAACTGAATGTCCTAGAAACGAAAATTGGAAGACATGACGTGACATCTATCAATATGCTCTCTGCCCGCATGGTGGATAACAGTCCATCGTTTCAAAGAGGGGACGCCTGAGCTCCAGCAGTGGGATATGCTATGCAAGCAGTTCGACCTTGTAGCGTACAGTACAAAAACTAAGCGTCATCTATGGCACACATAAGTAAGAAGTAAGATCAAAATTCTAAATCGCGCTATTACAGTTATCCGCGACTTAACAACAACAACTGTCAGGCTGTATCCACCAGACACAACACCCGTCCGGTCAGACGATCCTCCCTTGTCTATGGGGGCTGAAGAACCTTAAGGTTTCCAATTACAATACGCACACATTTAATCAATTTCAACACATCAAATCATAGCATTTCTAAAGACACTGCCAATCAAAGTAGATTTTTAATCAAACCAACTCTGACTCTGCAATTTTATACAAATATTCGCGATCCTTTCGTAGTTTGGTTAATCGAATTCATTTCAGATAAATTGATTAATGAAACTGAACTGTCAATTCCATTTTATCGATTATAATGAAGCCTAGAACTTTGGAGAGAGTTCAGTAATTCGATAGTATGTACTCATTTGGAGTAATGAAAGCTTGTCGAATATCCATTAGTTGTGATATTCTCTGTCAGTTATTGTTCTTACTTGATTTAGTTGTAAGAGTGGTTGGAATTTTAATAAAATACGTAAATAAATTATGGATACATCGAGTTTGTAGTCGTCTTTGTGATTTTCTTTTGTTCACCTAACTTTACTCGATCGATATAATTATAAGTATCAGAAATATATCACAACCCAAGCTGACTTATAAAACGCAAGATGGCAAAATCTGCATATTTAAAATAGGTACGCAGTACGGGAAAAGCGTTATTAGATTTGTCGTCAGGAATTTCTTAGTAGTAGCCCAGTGTCTGAATTCATGCGTGGATGAGGGTAAATAGGCTCGCTGCCTAATAACTTAAACAGAACTGGCGAAATTTTATGTTGTGCAAGTTACGCACCTAGACACAAGCACCATCTAAGAGTATTCAAAACCAATCCATTAAAAGTATTCAATAAAAAAGTCGCATCGGAACTTAATCTAAAGTAAATCTCGTTGCATTTAAATTTTCTTTCCTGTTCGGAAGTCATAATGAACTGAAAGTCGCAAAATAAACGGCAAATAGTCTTCACTGTACCTTAACGACATCGGAATGAAACAGGAACGATAAAAACGTTCTGCCTCGAAAGAAAATATAAATAATTTTCCATTTTATTTCCGGATTTGTAATTCTAAGAATATTGTTGGTGCATTTTGATTTGTAGAAAAATAAATGGTTTGGTGTTTTTTGAAACCAACAATGGAAAGGGGCGGAGGTTGTTATTTTATTCCTTCTTTCTGCTGCTGCAGTTTCGTATTTCACCATTATTCTTATAATAAGCGAGGATTTCAAATAAATGAAAAGAACACAAAAATAATCAAAATAATTAACCACATTTTCATGGCACGTTACTCAACATTATTATTATTAGAGGAACAACACGCCTCTGCATCTTCAAGTATTTAGTAATAGTTGATTTCAGGTAACACAAACGTATGAAGCTGTAGCACAAACTGAACCTTATGAGCAGGTTTTAAACTATTTTTTTCTAAATTCGTATTATTACAAGTTCAATCGTTACAGGTTGTGCACTGTAATGCTTGGTTCTCCTCACTCACTCTTACATGTTTTGCTGGAATGCGACCTATTACATTACAGGCGAATGCTCTAGGTGAGGCAGCATCTTGAACCACGAACTAAGTATATGTTTCATAAAAATGATTTTAATCATTCACTAACCATTCAGTCATAAGTTAGGTCTATCTATATATGTGCTTATAACTATTAAAACAGAAAACTAATTTGAATTCAATATCACTATCGTGCACATAAATAGTGCAGTTAACTTTCATGTGTTTGGTTTACATTAAAAAAATTTAGTGGTTTAAACATAGTCCACACACGAATGGTGTCTAGTTAAGGTTCATTGAATACGGTATATTATAATTGAACATGTCCGTGCCATGACTATAAGAGTAGAGGAAGAACAAAGTACCGATGGATGGCCTGTGTGAAGGATGATATGGCTAGAAAGGAGGTGACCACTGAGACCGTTATTTGAATGCAGCGTTTCATGTCAGACCTACCGAAATAAGCAAATATGCGCTAATACGCAATCGTCACGTTTGTAATTATATGTTACCTATTTGTTCGGAAATCCAGAAGTCGCTCTTTGTCGGCGAGATCAAGCGTTCGGGTTCACCGAATAAAATGAACACGACTGTCACTTGATCGCGCGATGCGACGATCGTTTTAGTTACTACGCGGCCCAAAACATATGTCATGTACAAAATAATATATTCACATAAATTGTCCGTAGTTTACATTCGGTTGTCCTAATATTATATGTAAATGCACGATATTTATGTATGTGCATGTATGTATGTAATTTTTAAATTATTGGGTGCCATTGGGTATATGGCTGTTATAAATTGTTTTAGTTTAAAGTTTGTTTGTAACGCAAATTGAAATAACATGGAAATTACATTAACGGTAGTTGACATGCCTGCTAGTTAAATTAAATTTACATGGTTAACAGGCCGATAGTTAGTATGATCAAAATTGGCCTACATTGTCCTAGTTTCGCTAACTACTGCAAAAATGAACAGACAACATACAACTACAACATTTTGGTCATTGTCTTTTATCGAGTATAGTTTTCTAATGTAAATTATAATGCTCACAAGCCAACCTTAGACACAGAGTATTTCATATTTAGTTAAATATAGGCTGCCCTTGGAATTAAAAATCCACCCGCATCAACACAAAACAAATTAGCCTACAATCTATCACAAACAAGGCTAGGCCAGTGTCAATGGGCAATAAATTCCTTATAAAGGTCGGCTCTGATATACATCAAAGTGACTGATGGACGGCGGGCGGCGGGCCCTGAGCTTTTCTGCAACTATTAGTATTGATAGTACCGCAGATTAGTTTAATGCTCTCAGAATCTTTTGGATGTCAGGTAGATTTGTTTTGGCATAAAATAATATGCAGTTGGTATGGTGTGGAGTTTAAAACACCTCTACTGGATTTTAAAATGAGTTCTAGCAACTTTATCTATCGTATCGCATGCCTTGATGTATTGATTAATCAGTAACTGATTTAAATAGAGGGTTTGACAGCCATATACCCCATTTAAAAGCTAATTAATACAAAAATGGGGTACGTAAAAGGTAAAGTCTTAGTAAAAAATTTGATTGTCTGGAGATCTCAGCTGTTGTCACGAGTTTGACAGACACTCAGCAATGTTTTGATTGTCCTTTCAAAAACCAAAAGACTGTGACTCGGTAAGATATAATTATCTTATACGATTTCAAATGTACTTTTTCTACCAAGATCACTTCACCACTTCCAAACAAAGAAGTGGGAAAGATTAGAACTATACAAAAATATGAAGATTGAAGAGCTCCAAAAACTTTTTTGTATCGACGAGGATGGGATTCGAACCCACGCGTGCAGAGCACATTGGATTAGCAGTCCAACGCCTTAACCTCTCGGCCACCTCGTCTTGTGCTTACTATGTCTATTCCAAACGTGCTTTCTACATGCAAACACACTGTTCAAACCCAGATCCAACTTTTTTGGAGTATTTGCCTAGATTGAAATGTATTTCAGTTTCTGTAAACCTAACCTAAATATAGACACTTGGACTGTCAGCTATTGTGTGAAAGAACAGGTTTAACACAACAAGTCAACAAAAAATTGCAAAACTCACATCCCAAATCTCCATTATACAGCTACAAGAAAAATCACTGCTTACAAGAAAATAAAGAAACTTAATATATAGTAACTAGTATAATGTATCTAAGAGGGTGGTTCCCTCGTTACGTCGTGTGTGCAGTTGTATTTTCTCAGTCGTGACGTACGGTAGTTGTGGCGTCGCGTGCGTGAGAACCATACCTTAAGCGTAGGAAATGTGTGTGCACACGGTAAGGCTATGTTTGTACTGTTAGCGAGATATAATGTATGTATCTCATAAGAATATCTACGAAACATCGTAAGACCCCAAAAAATATAACTTTAGCCGCTGTCTGATAAGAAAAAGAAAGAAAGAAAAAATATTTCCACAATCACCGATCATAACCAGTTTGCTGTTTACTTATTAAGAAGTTCTTATGGTCTGCAACGTTTTGAGAGTTAGAGAGCAGGATGGAGGTTGAACGCAATTTTACACCCACACCCTGATGCCGTTTTATCGGCAGCCCCACTTTGTGAACCAAAGCGACCGCTGCTCTGCCACCGACAACGACGTGGAAGTGGTGTAGTTTTGCTCCAACAAAATTTAAAATACTGTCGTTCCAACGCCAGCGACACAAAGGGGTGCACTATGTTAACTTTGACGTAAGTACTTATTATATAAAAAATGTCTCTTCATTTTCTATTTTCCTTTGCTGTTGTACGCTAGCGGTAAAGTTTTAAGTTTTTCTTGGTTTAAATTTAAAACGCTCTCAGCGATAAGTATGACCTGGACACCTGCATGGTTGAAGTTACTTTGTCTTTACGACAAGTTTACGTCCGGCAATTATAGACACTCACATTTTGTATGTTAAAACGTTAGGTTATATGTATCTGTGACCATTCTTAACCTGCCTGGCCTGTCCTGCTACAGGAGCGCAGGTCGCATTGCATGACCCACGGGTATTAACGATATTAATCGTCGTGCCCTTGCCTGCGCTGGCGTACCAGCGGTATTAGAACCAAATAATGGTGGTACGTGACGATGCGAAGAGAGCAGACGGCATGACGTTGGTGCCTTGGAAGGTGGGTAGCGAATTTAGCGGATTCTTTAACAAAATAAATAATTTTCTATAGAAATCGATAAATATCATATGAGGCTCCTTAAAAGATAAATGAACCACGAAAAGAGACTATAAAAATTATCATTTGTCGTAGCTAACGGCCACATTTCATCTAAAATTACCGACCTTACCAGTTTTGTAGTAGGTTACTGCGAAATAATTGTAACATTATTCTTGCATAATTGTGAATGGATATTAAAAGTACTTCTAGTCATACTTGTAGTAAAGATATGGAAAGGAGCAAGATGTATTGTATATTCTGAAAAGAATAATTTGGTAATAAGTTATTTCGCTCATAAATAGCCAATTTTTAATAATTATCTACCCTAATTACACCTACCTACTGTAAACTGTGTGTTCGCTTAAATCTTTAAAACAAGACTATGTATTTTGATGCTGTTTTACCATCATTTAATTAGATTGATTAATGTTGCCACTGAGCCCGTGCAGTGCAGTTTCCCTAGTCGCTCATATATAGAAAATGAATGAACCTTGATCATCAAGGTTATTCTCATGCGTGTTGTTGTTATAAGACACATATTTCAGGTTGTGCTGGGTATCTTCGATAACATTACCCAGGAACGCCGAGAGCGGGAAGTTTCCAGTGCAGAAGTTGTTCTCTTAAACACATTGAGCTCCTTCTAGTACAGCTGAGTTAAAAAATCAAGTGACAAGATGCTATATTTTATCAATAACATTAGTTTTTCGTCGAGTAAGTACCGCTGGATAAAGAAGCCCACGTTATCAAAACAGGAGTGCAGAATACACTACAAAACTTTATCAGTACTTACCTACACTATTCTAGAACGAGTTCCACGCTTAGCAACCAGTTACTGCAAACTTATTACTATTTAAACTGTATTTCAAAGTTAAACTCAGTCCGTTATTACTGCGGTTGCGAGTTAACTCCACAGAGGTAAGGTTTACAAAACTTTTCTTATTTATTTAAATAACGGTATTCTATCTGTTTGGTGCGTTCATTTTGTTCGTGGTGATTTAAAGTGAATGCCTCGTTGGTCGAGTGATTGCAAGCGAGACTGCTGAGCATGAGCTCGTGGGTTCGATTCCAAGGCCAGGTAACGTGTTATTGGGTTTTTTCGATCAAGAATTTCTCAGTAGCAATCACGGAGTCTGGATTTGTGTCTGGTTGTTGGCAATAGGCTCGCCCCCTATTACATGGGACTTAAAACATAACTGGCCAAATGAGGTTGTACAGAATTGTACAGAGCCTCATGGTCAGCAGTCGCGCTTGCGACCACGCGACCGCTGAGGCAGTTCAATAGATCTGATTAAAGTTTCATTAATTTACATTCGCGTTAAAAGTGGTGAGTTAAATTCTTTACACGCGTCACCTCGCAAAAAAAAAATGCCCTTTGGACTGCCGTTTTAGCAAAAGCTCGCTACTCGAATTAAAACTGCTACTAAACGAATGTAAATACAAATCAGCTGAAAAAGTAGACAATATAAACACTGGATATGTTTTTGAGATTAAAGGAACGGATCAAAAACTGGTATTTCTTCGTGATTGTGAAGAAGAGGCATGCAAGAATTGTTTTTCTGCGAAATTTACATTGAGGAAAAAAATAAAAGTAGGTTATTTGTTCCTGATGCATATCTGAAATATATTCACTTCCCTTGGGGAGAAGCAGGGGTTGCGGTGAAATGAAAAAATCGGGGGCAGTGAACTGAACAAAAATGTGTGTGTGTAGTGATAGCGTAAAAATCGGGATTTGTGTTTTGTACTGCACGTTTTTGTTTTAACATTAGCGAACAGGTCCCAGGTGTGTTGTAGGTACCTGCAACTGGCGTGTGAGTATGACCTGATGAAAAACCTGACCAAGACAAAAGGAGTATGTAAGGATCGAAGCGGGTGGCGTTTTGTAGTTTCTGCCTACCCCCATGGGAAAATAACGTGAGTTCATATCTGTTTTTTTAATAAAATAAAATGTGTGTACTAGAGAATTATTTTTTTGCTGTTTATTTTATGATCTCTCTTCTCTATTTAATTTAATATTAGACCCAAAAGTTGCGTGGTCATACTAACCTTAACTTACTGTATGACCAGATGTATGGACGTATACAGATTAGGTGGCATTCTTTAGTGTCTCCCCATCCCTGTGCTAAATAACCGTGAGATTATGTTTGTAGGCCCAAAAGCGAACCTTATTAACATATTAGGTAGTCTATTTCCTGAATCATCTTAACACCTAATACAACTTCGACAGTCCTTTTCCAACCCACGTTTTTCCGCTTTTAACCTGAAAAGTAAATAAAACGAAAATCTTCCACAAAATTAATTCTACGGGACCTTTGTGAAGTTGCAATTTGAACTCAAAGGTGAGGCTGAGGCACGAACAAAACTCCATGTAACTTTTTCTAATAAAAAATCCTATAATACTCATTAAAGTGGGCCAAGGAAACACTTTGTGATTAAAGTTTTTTTAAGCTGAAATAAGGTTGAATGAGTCCGTATTACCATAATTCTGAGGTCACAAAAAATGAAGAACGAAGGTACAGTCAACCTCACCACTTTAGTAACAATTTGATATAGACAGCATCTTTACGTCGTAGCAATAAGAGCGATTTTCGTAGTTTATTTGTTTGATACTGAATTCTAGTTTACTGAGGTTGATTTCTACTTTAGAGGTACTTTAGATTTTAGGATTAAACATCAAGCAAGACTTACCTTAAAAGGGTTTTATTGAGAGTAAAACTGACGTAGAAAAGGATTTTAAATAGGCTTACTTGTCTACAGTGTATTTAGGTAAGTGTAGTTCAGGTGGAGTCCTTATTTCGTGATAAAACTGATTGATTGATGAAGATAAAAAACCTAAAAAACTGGGTGTTTTCATACTCTTCTTGATGAATTGCCTGCCAGAAAGCTTTTTACAACGTTTCGAACGAGAACTTATTTATTAGAAAAATATTTCCTATCTACCCTACGGTGACGAAACCTAAAAGGAGGGTGGATAATGATTTTATTCGGTAAAAAACTGATATGCTGGTGGAAAGTTTTGAATATGAATATTTCCGAGCTATAACAGTAGAAGATCAGAAAAGCCGGCCAAGTGCGAGTTGGGCTCGCGCACCGATGGGTCCCTCCTGGTGCGGTGCTATAAACTTGTAGGTATTTTGTATGGTTTTTTTTTACATTGTTACTTACAAAATTTCATGATTCTAGGTCGACGGGAAGTACCCTATATCTACCTACCTTGTGAAATTGCAAGATATGCGACATAAACGGTCATATCTTTTGATCGCATTGACTTACAAGCTTGATTTGATTGATTCACTGCTCCAAGGGGTAGCAGACCTGAGTATTTGATATTAATTTCAGCTTGATACACGTTACTGAGAAAAAGGGTCTTGACAGATGGACAGACATGCAGACGGACAGCAAAGTGGTCCTAAAAGGGTTCTGTTTTCCCACTGAGGTACGGAACACTAATAAACGATGGATAAAGTCTGTGAAAGATGATGTGGCTAGAAAGAGAACTCAGATGCAAATAATAGGGAAGTATGGAAGAGCAAGATAAGCTGCGCCACTAAGTACCTCTGTTGTATTGGGATACAGGCAGGAGATGGTGGCTGTAAAATTACAAAATCTGCTTATCATTAACACTAGAAACGGGATATTTACCATGTTTACTGATTTGTGATCACGAAAACCATGGTTACCATGGTCACGTATCCGTGATCACGGTGCTGCCAATGGCGCCGAAATATCGGGAACTCAAAGAAATCAGTGAACATGGTAAATATCCCGTTTCTAGTGTTAATGATAATGTTAGTGACCATGATATTTTAAAATCTTAAAATTTGCTTATTTTCTTTGATGACTTTGAAATGATAGCGGCAAGTTCAAACCGGGTGAACCGAGATGAATAGGCAGATACAATCGTATTCAGACTTGACATTGATGTTATTAAATTTATATGCGACAACGCGAGCATTACTTGCAAAAAATATGTGATGACTACACGTTTTTAATAAAAATTCAAGTAATGATCTCTTGTCAAACTTTATTCAACCTCTTTCAAAAATGCCACTTATGTAAAAAGTATCTTAAAAACAGATTTTTTAATACAGCAAATGATATTACCAAAATGAACGTCATTTAAAGATTTGTGTCTGTTAAGCTTGTATTCATACGTAGCAGAATAACTAGTATTTTTTATAGTACCTGTTCTTGAGGTAATCATGTCTTTTTGTCTTTATTAAAAATTAAGATAGAATAAAGCTCACTTTTATAACTTAGATTTTAATTATGTTTTCCCAGAATTAGAAATCACAACTTATGTCCTTTTTCAACTTTTTTTTACCTCAAAATTAGATAGCATCTATCGTTTAAATCGTATGTCCGGTCAAAAACACAAATCCTTGGGCATGTATAAACACATTTCACAAACACCAAAAAAATAAAGAAAAAATTTATAGACGCTGAGAGAATTTCTAGTTACAACTCAACCTTTTTAGACAGCTCTAAAACATTTCTAAATAAAACTATTATTTACACAAGTCTTTGTTAAATATTTCACATGTAAACCACATTTGAAGAGTATAAATTGCATGCATTTTTAATTAGTGCGGTTTTTGTTTGCATTGCCAACATACTCGCAAACACGTCGGTTCTATAATTAACATGCAAGCTTATTTACACAAAATTGTTTCAGTGCACGTTGTATGACAGCTAAAAATGTAAAAGTTTTTTTTTATTGTTAAACCACATGCAATTATAATGACAATGCTATAGATTTAAGCTGCAGCGCGCTTGCGTGTTTCTTAACATAAAGGGTGCAAAAGATCACCTAACGAAGCCGACAGGGACTTGTTCTCCTCATGATTGCGATATTTTTTTTGGTCTGGGTCATACCTGGGAACCTTCTAGTTACGGAGATCTTAAAGGTCAAAGTTCCAAATTTTTCACAATATTTCATTATTTTTTAATGTTCCAACTTTACTTTAAAACCCTCCATGACCCCTGTACTATTCAAAGCATCCATCAGCACAATGTTAATCATTTTCTAGCATTAATTTTTGCGTAGAGTTAATTTCTTGGATCTAGAGAATGCTTGACTTCGCGAAGGGTCCGTTTACACCTTGTATGTAATTTTTATACTTGACATTTGAACAGACATAGAACAAGAACAGATCAACATCAGCCAACGGAGCCTATCACTTGCTAATTTAATTCAATGTTTCATTTACTTTACCATAGACCAGAGTTCATACAGGAACTAATAAATTGATAAAACAATATTGTACCGAACCTCTCCAACTAATCCACTTTGCAGTACAAAATACAAAAACAGTTTTGCCCCAAAAATGTCGCACAAAACTGTAAAATTACTACCCGTTACAAAATCTGAAGTGGCCGTAACCTTCCTGAGACCTGATAATATGATATTAGGGTCCGTTCACAGTGGGTCGCGACGAAATTGCGCTCACAATTTAACAGGTTAACTATGGTTCACGCTGTCAATAAATTGTCGAGCAATCATCGTGTGCTTCATTACAGGAGGGTCAGTTTGTTGTTCTCTCCCAGCTGAAATTATACTATTATGTCGTGAAGGGCGAACGTTTTGGAGAACTATGAAATGTAATTTATGACGTTCAAAAAGTGCTGATTACCAGCCTAATTTTATTACCTAAATTACTTTTGATTTTGGTGTATAAGCAACGAACAGTTGACGTGACAAGCTAGCAACAATTAGACTATAGAACTTATTTTCTAAACCAAAACGTACATATTTCCGTAATAACACGAAAGCGAACTGAACGATCATATTAAAGCATACGCCGCAAAATACCTCCTTGGGAGCTTAGGTTCTGGGTTCGATTTCCAGGTCAGGAAAAGAATTGTTGAATTGTTCCATCAGTAACAGCCTGGATTTTGGACTTGTGCCCGGTTGATGACAATAGGGTCACCCTTTATGACATGGGACTTAAATAAAACTGGGTAATTTTGGGTGTATTAGGTGTAGGTACACGTCTGACAAACCATTTGTTATAAAACAGGTGTAATGATAAGTATATTTTCTATAAACAGCAATTCTATATGCCGCGTTAGGCCGCAGCAAGCTTTTTCTTTTACGCATCGCGTCTGTGGACTGAACCTAACCTGAGAAAAATATGTAAGAGGGTTCTAGGAGCCGCTTATCGGGCCCTGACGAAATTGTTTGCCGTCAACAAAGTATTTCCTCGAGGTCAGGCTTTTGATAGCAAAATGAAAAATTATCACCTTAGGACGGTTATTCTATTATGTTATATCTACTTGAGTTTTTGGGATGAATTATGTTGTTATGATGTTAGTATTGGGTGAAGGGGTTCGAAGTTTATGATTTTTTGTTGATTTTGTAATATTGATGTTTGTTTCTATTTATATTTCAGCAATTGTATCGGTAAAGTTTTTGTGACAAAACTTTCATCCATTTTTATAAGCTTTTATTTAACTTGCCTTATTAGTTAGTTGGTTTGTTAGTTAGTTAGTATGTATTAATCAATTCATGCGACTGAAGTTCGGACCAGTTCCACCCTACCGATTGCTCTGAAGTTTTGCACACCTCACTAGAAAACTCCTCAACGGAGCGTTAATAGCGTGGACACAAGACTTTGTATACGCGTTCAATTTTGATCATTAAACATAATTTCTATCGTTACGTGATCGTCTTCTCACTGGAGAATTTCTCAACGGTTAACAGCATGGATATGAAAATTTGTAAACGCGTACAATTTTGATTAATAAAGATAATTTATATACCAGATCATTAGGCAGTATTTTTTATCATTTAGTACAATCAAATGGATACTCTCTGTAGCTCGTTTGTAGTACTCTGCAACGGGGAATGCTGGCACACGGAAAACATTTTTTTTAAATAAAAAAATGAAAATAAAACTAATTAAAGAATAAATATGTGACTAGCAAGCCGACTGACAAGGTTTGTGTCTTAATAGGAGTAGCAGCGCGTTAAGTAAGAGGATCAACTGGATCAACTTTGCATTTGACTGTCCATTTTTATAGGAAATTGGCGAAAGATCGAATTTTTATTCATAGATGAAATACCTATGGCCTTAAACATTTAAAAATTAGCGATCAAATATTTAAAAAAAAACATAATATGTTGTATGTGGTGGTGTGGTGTGTGTGGTGGTGGTGTGGTGGTGGTAGTGTATATTAATATGTAGTGGAATAAACGTCTGCGTCTTTGGGGACTTATTGTAATTGCCACCCATACGTGGGAGTCAGGTGTGTGTTCAGGGTTTAACAGAATTGACTGAGAATATGCGCCGGAAAATCAGAATTTATATACGTTTTAAATGCACTGAGAATTGGTGAGCTTATCTATGCACTTTTCAACACTTATGCGAAAAGTAAGTACAGATTTTACCAGTGATTTCGTTTATTTCAATTCTCTTGAAAGCCATTGTAGAAATATGCAACACTTTGAAAATGTGTACCCACATGTGTACCTGGCTACTTTTTTAAAGGCACAGGACCACCCATCCATTAAAACCGGTATTTAATACCCTCTTTATTGGCAACTTTATCAAAAGAATCTCATTACCCCAAATTACCTATTTCTTATGTTGACGTCAATAAAATAAGGGCCCATCTATCTGAATGCGATTTATAGCAATTTGCATAAATTTGTGAAAGAAATAGGCTATTTATTGCCTCCTGAGTACGATCAGGAAAGGGACTTACGCTTTTATGATAATGACAGGAACTAGAGTAAGGAAGCAGTTGTTTATTTTCCGCAGCTCGTAAAATTGGGTCCTTAGGGAATGATCAATCGACCATAAAAGAGTGCACATATTTACGGGAAAAGATGCTTGATAAGCCAAAAAGTTTTGCTGCTTGCTTGTCAATGTTTTCCTACATAAAGCATAGTGTTTGCCTGGTGTTCGAAACCAGTCGGTTTTTACACGGTCCTCACCGGTGGCCGCCAATGTTCATTATAAACATTACAAACCGCACAACTTGACAAATTAATAATGAATTAAGGACCTTTCAAATGATACAAAAGCTAACTGAATAAAATCATATGAACCTAAATATATAAGTAACATAAATGTTGCGTGGACATTGTTCTTCATGTCGCTTTAATAAAATTCACATAACCACTCCAAAATACTTGCATCAACGTTCTAAAACTATTTCAACTTAAATTCCTATTTTGTTTTCAAATAAATTCCATGCATTTTGGTCTCTACTTTACTTTTATATACACGCTAAAACAGCCTCTGTTGTACCCGAAAGCCAAAAAGGTTTTCAACAAAAAAGCATTTTATTGCTCCCACAGGAACTTGCAAAATTGCTGTTTTAAAACTAAAGCTTGAGGTTACCATAAAATGCTTTAGTGTGGTATGTATTTGAACTATGTTATGTATCCGAATTTCATGGAAATAACCCATACTGGATTTTTGTGGAGTGAAATTCCAAAAATTTGGGGAAAATTCCTGTTCTAGGCGATACCATTTTAAACGGAACAGAAATGTGTTAATTAGTCAGATTTTTTTCAAGCAGGATCGTTGAACTACATTTTTTGACGATGAAAATTCTGCTTAAATACCAGGAACTTAAGCAAATCGATAAGATGATGGGTTCACTATACCTACTAACTTCTAATTTTAATTCCGAATCGTTTTCTAGATTTGTATTAATTTGCTTTTTCAAGGCCTGGTAACAATGACATCCGAAGTACTTGACAACATTATGCAGCAAGATACGTTAAAGTGATATTTATTATACACTGCTCAGTTTCCGAAGTTCTTGTTTAGTGGTAACTTTTCAGAAACTACTATAACTGTTTTTATTTTATATTGCTTTTCAGATGTGTTGTTTGAAGGAAACGTTGTGTTCCACGAAACAGATTTCAAAGTGCTTAGACATTGTGTGTTTTGTTTTATTTCTGAGTACCTTAATGTTTTCAAATATCATCATCATTCTCTTGTCATTATTCCAATTTATTTGGGGTCGGTGCAGGATGAGCTCTTCTTTCACACTTCTTCTCAGCAGTCACCTTCTTTCTAGCCATATCATCCTTCAAAAAGTCCATCTATCGTTTCTTTAGTCTTCCTTCTTCGTTTCTTTTTACTATTCTCAAATATACCAGGGCTTATTTAAATGAAAATTGTACTAGTATATTTTACAATTTTTTTCCCACTCCAAATGATACAAAAAATAAAATTCAGCCTCGATTTGACCCAAAACCTGAAGAACAAATTCTCACACCGAAATCGAAACAGCACAGTTTTGTACGACAAGAGATCGAGATATCATCGCAAAACTTGTTCCATATTCAATAATGCAAACCTCCTAGTCCTGATGTCGGAATAGAAGCATAGATTTGAATCATTAGATTCTCTCCTCACTGCGTTAAACGTTTTGAATGACACAAATGAACGCAATTTTTATTTGAAACCAGATTAAAATGGCACGATAAACATATTTACACATGGCAAGTCACACTTTTAGTTTTGATAGAATTACATAAGTTATTAGAACGCTACTGAATGAAAGTTAGTGTTGCATTACCTTACCAAAACCAATGAAGTTTCTCTGGCGCATCTCATTCATTACCTTTTTTCTATGAGCGAATGATTCGGTATATGCTAGCTCATATTTATCACACAAGAAGTCTAAGAATTTAAATCTTTGTATAGAAGTACTCATACAGCTTCTTATATAATTATTATAGAAGTATAGATTCTGTATTGAGAGGGCATTTCTCGGTCACCGCCTTTTGATACCCTTAGGGGTTGAGTTCAATAGCGAGTTTTTGTTTTAGATAGATATTCTATACAAGAAGTCTCTGCTAAGGGTTTAAACTTGTTGATCTAAAGAATCATGTGTTTATATAGGGTACACTACATAAATACGAAAAACTTTATTCCGAAAGCCACAAATCCGAATTTTAAAATACCGATTTTCATAATTCCGAATGGTTCAAAATTCCGAATATAACAACTCCGATTTATCATTCATCCTATTTTTTAAATTCCTAAATTTCAATATTCCTAACGTTTATAATTACTATTCTCAAAATACCGAGTTTCAATAGATCGAATAACAAAAAGTCCGACTTAATGGTAATACGAAACATCAGAAATACGAATTCCGTGATTAAAATATCGATCAACATATGCGCCTTGTAAAACTGAATATCAAGACAAATAAACAATCAACAATAGACCCCTCTATTGTTGATTGTTTATTTGTATCTGATACGTCAATGGTCACAGTTCTAACCAAACCCAACTTATTCACCAACAATAGAGGGGTTCTGGCGCTCACGGCCGCTGCCACGGCACGCTCGTTTCACTCGTTCGGCTTCGCGCTTTAATGGTCACAGTTCTAACCTAACCTAACCCAAATCACCAACAATAGATGGTACCCGAAACAGTAAAAATTATATTAATAGACAAATGTAATACACATGCAGCATGCAAGCAAGCCTGCAGTATGCAGCATGCAAGCAAGCATGCAGCGCGCAAGCAAGCATGCAGCATGCAGCAGGCATGGTTTCCGTCACGGCTCCGGCGCTGCGGGGCTCCGGCGGTCCCAAGCGAGCTTAGCGTCGCAGATCTGTTTAATGCTCACCACCGCAGTTTCAGCTTGCTGGCCGGCGACACCGGTCAGTCTCAGCCACGGCGGAGAGCGTTAAAACCACCTGCTCCTCAGCTCGTGGGCCGCCTCACCCCTTCGCGCCTACGCGTGGTTAAATTACACTCTAAAGGTAGGGCAGACAAGACTGCGTGGAGTCGGATTTACAGCGATTCGTTTCTGTCACTAAAACCTAATTTTTATCAAATGTTTTATTACTCACAATTTTAGGAGAAGAAAGGAAGTACCAATTGAATCACAATCAGAATCCTAATTTTAGCAGTTTATTCGAAGTTTGAAGTTGAAAATCGGAATATCGTTTTTCGGGTGTTCCCGTGTTTATACTATCAAAAGTATCCTTTATCAATCGGTCTACTGCTCGCAAGTCCGATTTACTGCTGAACGCTAAATCCTATATTCGATCTCCGGGTCGGGCAAACGAGGATACATTTTTTTAAACTAGATTTGGAAACTTTCAACGGGGCAGTTAGGGGAACTACCTTAACCGTAGCTACACGAAAATGGTTTAAGAAAGCTATCCATATTTTTTTTTGTGAAATTTTGATCTGCATTCACAGATTTAAAAAAAAAATTACAAAAAGCAGGAAAATGGCCATTTTACACAAAACATTTTTTTGATGCCAATCGATCCTGTTTCTAATACTGATCTAAAACTTCTATGGGACCAACCCAGGTTGGAGTACTAAATAAGACAGAAATTGCAGAAATCTTTTCCCATATATTTTGTTTGAAAATTTTAACCAAAACCTTTTTTAGATGTTATTCAATCCTGTTTCTGATCAAAAACTCACTCGAAATCATTACAGGTCCTAAGAAAAAATTTGAGAATCTTAAATACAAAAAATAAAAAGACAATGATCATGAAGATGGTATTTAACTTTTCGTTTATTGCGATTTCTGACTCCAACGATGGTTGATCCAATAGAAGTTTTTGATCAGTATTAGAATCAGGATCGATTAACATCAAAAGATAATTTAGTTAAAATAGTCATTTTCTTGGTAACTGTTAATTTTTTGAAAATATGTGAATGGGGATCAAAATTTCACAGTTTTATATTCTATCTACAGTATTGCTGATTTGCGCATGTCTTTACGAACTGAACAGTTACATACAAAATAATATGGAACAGACGCATAACATTGTATAGACGATAGTTGTCGATATCAATTACGTACAGTTCGCTTTCCTGCCAAAATAAAATCGAATAAATGTAAGTGACGGCAACAAGGAAACAAGGGTTGGATCACGATCATTGCTATCAAGATTATGGAGGTTTTAGAAAATTTAAGCAGATACATTGGTTTCCTCTAAAGTTTTTTTTATGATTATAAAGCTAAAATAAACTTCTAAAATAATCTAGATCTAGAATCTTAAAATCTCTTGAAACTCTTAATAAAAAAAATAAAATCTTCCTATGAACAAAACATTTTTAACTACGACGTAGTAATTGCTACGGGCTACGAAGCGTAGACACCGCTACGGCTACGTTTACTACGCCGGCCGTAGCGAGGACAAAATAATTGGTCTCAAAATTGTCATGTCGTTCGAAATTCCACCTTTATAACGGGTGCCTTGCCGCAGGCACTGCAATAACCGGTAATATACAGCACACCATAATTTAATAAATCATTGTTTATTGCAACAATATCAACCTTGACGGTAAATAGCATGGCCGTTTGTTTTTTGTTTCTCTTTACCTTTTTTTTGATATCAGTATACAAATAGAGAGTCGGACAAAAAGATAGGGTCACGTAATAAACTATAGTTAGGGGTGTCACGTTAAGAAATGAGGAAGACTGTAAGTAGATTATATAGTGGACTACGTTGTACCGAGTAGGTTTCCAGGTCAGGTTAGGGTGGAGAAACAGTTGGAACATGATGCAGGTTGATTTGGACTCTTGAAACCTTTGTGGTTTATAGATGCGTAGTGGCAAATTGTATATTTAAATTTGCATGGAAAAGATAGGAATATAACTGTTTTAAATTACAAAATGATCATAATTATAGACACGGCAGCTACAGTAACTAGGTCGTGGAGGTGAGATAGGCAGTCACTCCATGCAACTGGTATTCAACTACACCCGTTTAGACTGAAAGCCGTTCCTAACATTTTTGAAAAAAAATAACTACTTTATGAAATTATAATATCCCATAAATCAAGTCTAACTAACTAAACAAAATTAACTTTAAACGGCTGACCTTGAAAATCAGTAAGCCTGACAGCCCTACCTACTAAAACTAAGTCATAAACAAAGTATTTTGTCATAAACCGCCGCACAACAACTAGGCTCGGAAATAACTGTCCTATACCAACAACAGACATACGGACCACGGTATTTTGTTTATTAAATAACACTGGGAAGATATGTTTTCCTGGTAAAATTTTATGTTTTTTCTTGGGTCCCATTTATGTATTATTTTAGGTATGTTTGAGGAAGTTACTCGTGTTGAAATAAATGAGGGGATCTATAAAAAAATACCCTCAACGAAGCCGAAAACCCACTTGTTTCTCGTCCTTGCGATATTTTTTTTTTGTTTTGGATCATCATACCCAAGTATTAATATTTCCGTAACGGAGAGTTCTTGGTTGACGGCTTCGTAAGGATCCGTTTACATGCTGTATGCATACTATAAATTAGTTAGACGCTTTTCGTTTCTGTCTGGTTTGATGCGGTTTGCAGCATAATTTAGAACCCCTTGCAATCTACAACATTAGTTTTAGTATATGCGAAACCTGAAACACGTGTCGAATATTTTTATGTAAAGAATCTATGTACAAAATTTCAAAACTGTATCATGAATAAGCACAAAGTTATAAGCTTATTCTGTTACCTGGTTGTCCGCACAAAAGCGTGGTCACCACGCAACGCGCCCGCGCGCGGGCCACCAGCGTCGTCTTGAGCTCATTGATAAACATAATTTGGCAGTAGGTACCTAAATGATTGCGATAGGTACTTAATGTCGGTCGGTGTCCAACTTGTAACTTTTTTTAAATATTTTTGGGACAAAATATAACATGGTTTAAAAATTATTGGAATCGATTCAGTTACTTATTCTGAACAAACTATATTCATGTTTCGCATATACTAAAAATAATGTTGTATAAAACAAAGATATAAGAAAGAAGATATAAAACATACATTTATTTTTTATTTCTTAATCTTTAACCCTAGGGATATTATGTTGTAGACATGTTTTTTTTTAACTTTTACCACCTTTCGTTGGTACCTAACGATACCTAAATGTTTTATTTTTCTATGTACAGAAACTTCAATGTTTTGTCAGACGTTAAAACCGTGTAAAACAGAGGCGTATCGCTAGTATACTTATACTTTGTTCTTACAATTGAGATAAGGAATCGGAACTGTTTGTTCCAAATGGAATCAAAGTAATAGGAAATGACCCAGATTCCCGAAACTGACAGGTCAATCAGTCAGTTCAGAGGAAAATTGTTGCGGTCAACCTAGAGGGTCGCGTTCAAACTTTTAACTTTGTACACCTTGTCTACCAGCCAAAGTAAGACTTTTCCGGTTATTACAAGTATGGATAAAGATAATTGATCGCTACTACACCTCTGCTTAAACTTTTTGTGGATTACAGGCGAGATATTAGTTTTACTAGCTAATCTGGAATCAACTTATTAGTCCTCCGATCAATTTGACTATGTTTACGGATGGCTTTATCATATCTTTCCTGGTTTATTTATTTAACACTTCAAGCACAAACGTACAGAGGCGGACTTAATGCCATAGGCATTTCCACCTGTCAACCTTTGGGCGATGCAGAGACAAGCAGTGGTAGGTGTACTTCTGGTTTAGGTAGGTAAGTTTAGAAACTAAAACATTTATGTATAATTGGATAATAAATCTTCTTTTATCTTCAACTATCCTCAAAAAACCTACCATCTATGATAAAATTCAGCCTAATTCCAGCAACTTTATAGTTTATACGATGCCGAGATAAATAATTTATATAATATCTGTACCGGCAATCTCAGCGATATACCTCCACCACCACCTTGCCGCTATTACGCTAGTGCATTGACGCCGTTTTACGTCGACGTCTGTTGTGAAGACGTAATTGTATGATGTCAAGACGTCGACGTGACGTCATAAACTGTCAGGGACTGTTAGTTACGTCACACAGTGAGTAAACATAGAGCAAGCGAAACAAATGTAAATATTAGAGATAACATCAAAATTTTGAATTCTTCGTATGCGTGTAGTATTCTCCGAAGGGAAAAGCAAAGTTACACTAGTAAACAATACTTTCACCTTCTTCTTCTGACCTTATCCCGTCTAAATTTGGGGTTGGCTATCCTAATCATTCTTCTCCAAAGAAGTCTTATCTGAGTCGTCATTGGATCAACAATACTTTCACTAATTCAAGAAAAATATGTTTAAGCATTAAGTCCTCCTGACCGCCCTTCCGTCCTTGTCAATCTCAGTGAAGACTAGCCATCGATGCGGAACATACTATAGTGCAGAAGTAATTCAACGGGTTACTCCGACGCTACCAAGATATCAGGCACAAAACTAACAGCTAAACAGACTAAATACGCTTTTCGAGTTACGGGATTGTCATTCTTCTATCTCTTCAATTCGTGACGGAAAAATCTTCTAACAAATTGGAAGTCCTTGCAACCGAACTCTTGAGAATACCGACGGCCGGGTTTGAGCTAAACGGATTGACAAGGCAGATCTAGCAGCACCAGTATTACCTTTGCTGCTTCACAGGCCTTCTCTCTGTAAGGGGTGGGGTGGGGTGGTTCAGGAAACTCCCCCAATATTCCCGTATTAAAGCGATAATTTTGATCCCCGAAATTGATAATACCGCTTTATGGCGTGAAAGGGACCAGTAAAACTGATTAATGTAACAGACGTGTTGACTTCATTGATATCTTTAACGCAGTAAATTATGGTCTTAGTTATTTTTGGTACCTGTTTTGCAAGTTGTTGAAGAATCTTTTCTTTGCAATTGTGCTATCTATGGATTTACTATTATTAAGAGATTCGGTAGACATAATGACGTCATGCTTGTTTACAAAGTATATTGAGCGAGCCTATGATTTTTCCACTGCTGTGCTAGAGGTCTTCCTCCTTCATCACGCGGACCCAGTGTGAATTGGCTTACGACAGATGTCTTTGAATTTTTGGAAGCAAGTTTCGGTCGACATAATGTATGTTTTTATTAACTTAGATGCTATTATTTTTTATGTTTTAGACGCGCATCGCGAAGGCTGGTTCGAGGTGGCGCTGGAGAAGTACCTGCAAGGTTATGGGGGAGGCCTTTGCCCAGCAGTGGGACATACAAGCTAATAAAAAAAAAAATATGCTCGTTATAATTATGATCCATATACACAACTTTCGAAATAGTATAAGCATTACATTGTACACTAACATTATCTGCCTATCTTTTATACTAACTGAAATACAAACACGTCTCAATATCAATATTTGATAGACGTAAACCAATTCGAAACTGATTTCAGTTTTCTTCTGACTACTGCGAAAGAACAAAGTTTATAGACACAATTCATCTTGCTTCAACATTCATGACCTGACTTCTAGGAAGTCCGAAGTCGGATAAAATATCGAAGAACTTTCGATTCCTATTCAGAAACAAGAAAACCTTTTTCATTCAAATAATATCATTTTCACCAACTTTATTTGTAACATCAATACAGTATAATAATAAATAATAATAAGTTCTTTATTTCTATATATTCAGCAAGGCGTGGTCATATTTAATGGTGTGGTACAGACCATAAAATGAACCACTTTCTCTATGGGACCAACTTCGTTATCTCGACAAAGAAATCAGCTGTGCCATAATTTGGGTCGAGTAGGTCTTGAAGTTTTTTATGACCACATCTTTCTGATACACGCTGTATAACATGTCACAAACTCACATCTTTTTCAAATGAGGGTAAGCAGACACTACCGAACGCTACCTGCTACGATCCTTACATACTCCTTTTTCTTCGTCCACGTACAGACCTGGTCATACAGGCAACTGTTACAAGCAGTACACTTCTGACCTTCCTCAAGTTCTTCAGTCATCACCAATAAATCAAATCAAAATCAAATCAAATCGTTTATTGCTATATCCATAATGTACACTTACATAAAAATATAGAAACAATTAAGGACCCTCTCGGGCACAGCATTTTTTTTAAATAAGTAGAGAGAGGAAGAGGCTTTATTGCTTTTCCTTGTTGTAAGTTTGAATTATTTTATATTCTATTAAGTATTTTATATTTCCATTCATTTACTCAATAAAGCTGGTGTATGACCCTCTAGGGCGTCCTCTCAGAGCGTTTCCACTCACATCTGCCTGGTACCTTTATCTAAATCTATTAAAAATAAATTGCCTCTGAAAAGGTATTAATTTAGCAAACAATCACTACCCGTCCTTCATATCAGAATATTCTAATTAAAATAGTTCTGATCATCTATCACGACCTCACTTTTATTGAACAGTAACGAACCCGGAAGGTAAACAAAAGATTAATAATAAACTAATCCATTAAAGTTCCAATGCCAAACCGAAGCTACATAGGGTCCCGTGGGGTAGGGGAGGCGTTGTGATTTTATATGGATAGGTAAAGCTACACACTCGAATCGTGGATTTTTTAAGGGATAAGCTTGGTAAAGCTTCGTGACCTTAATAACCAACGTCACGAAACAATGCACGAAACTGCAATTAGTTTGATTGAACAATTAACCAAAATCGCTTAACTTAACTTTTGGAAAATAAAGTTTGTACTTTAAAAGTCGAGTAATATTGTGTCTAGTTTATCAAGGTACCTGTTTCAGATTGGTAGTCTATCTGTCAAGACCTAGACCTTCTGGTTTTACGTTCGGTAATTACTGCTCTGCTCTCAGGGACTCTTATACTATTTTCGACTGAAGTCTTTCGTAAGATTTGATCAGCTTTCTACATTATGCAAAAATCTAAATGTGGCTGTTTAGAGTGAGCCAGAAGAGAAAGAGATAGTATATGTGTGTGTTTACATTGCTGTCAAATCAACGAGAAAATAAAATAAGTACCTAATCCAATTTGAACCCAAAATTCCGAAAAGTCCCTCTTAATATAAGCAACAATTTTATGAAAAAGAAACACGTCTTATATTTTGTTTCGAAATAAAACTTCTATCCAGCTTCATACTTCATTGGAAGCACGTTTCCATCCTGCGACAGAAAACACGTTTTTTTTTTACATAAGAACGCCTTTTCTATGTATTTTCTAGGCAAATGTTTATTAGGTTTCGTAATCATATTTTTGTATTGAATAAAATATTCGCAGAATGGACCTATGAAAATATTGGATCTAGATATTTTTATGAATAAGCAAATCAAATTATCTGGGTCTGTGATAGAAATATTTATATATTTTTAAATCAGTCGGTGAATTTTATATTGAAATATTAAGTATCTATTGAAGTGAATTAAGTACCCTTTAACTGACTGGTAGAGGTCGGCAGATAGGCGGTTGCTCCATGTAAAATACTGGTTCCCAGCGATTAGACTAAAAGCCGACCCCAAAAGGCTATGTAGATAATGAAGTAGTGGAAGTTGGCTGGATAAGACAAGTACCTATCTACTTCTAAAACAAAATGATTGTGTCCGAAGTTTAGATATGAAATCTGGACATTTCGTTTGGATAGAACAATGTACTAATAAAGGAAAAAGATAATGGCCAAGAAAACCATTTATTTTGTAAAATTGAAACATCTTTTATTTTGTGAACAATCTAGAGACAACAAAAACGAAGCAACAAATTTTACATGAACTTACTATCGGAACTACTCAAATAAAATAAGTACAGTAGGCTTTAAAGCAGTAGTAACAAAACTAAATTCTGTTCTACGCTAGGCCTGGGTGAAAGTGACACCAGTGGCGGTGTGGTCGACTGTACTAAATTGAAAGTGAATGTTTCATAAATCTGAGGATAGCATAATCTTAATTATATGCCTTGCTATAACTTATATTATCAAAATGTATATTTTTAACATAAATCTCAGTATTCTTTCTATGAGAAAATTTATATTTTGAGTGGATTATATGGATTATTGTATTTTATCTTTATTGGTACTTTATTATGAATTATTGTTTATTGTAGAGGCACCACGCAGGTCGAATTTAAATAAGCCTGACATGAGAGGTGACCTTTAGTCCTAGTAGACTGAACTGATATGTATACACATATCCTATAATTTATACGGATCCTTTTTATCACATGCCCAATTTAGTGATCACTCTTTTATATAAAATAAATAACTAAATACTGTTTATTGTTCCAGAAGAAATTGAACAATAATCATTTTTTTTACTACAAAAATGTTTCAAAAATGTAATCAAGACTTTGTAATGCCGAACATGGTTTTAAAAGGTTTCCATAGAGTTTCACGCCCGTTCTATCCATGAAAATCTAGGTTTTTGCACAGCCAAATTGGCTTCAACTTTCTGACTAACTGACTGATTCTTAACTATTCAAAAACAGCTGTAAATTTATTATTTAAAATAAATGACATTGAGCTTATCTACAACATAACACACCATAAGTTCACGTCTGAAGTCACCTCTGCCTCACTCTTCTTGGAAGAAGAGTGAGACAGAGCTGTACCCAATACTAAGATCGACCCTTTACCATTAACAGCCCACAAATCCAGACTCCATGGTGGAAAATTTTCTGATGAAAAAACCCAATAACAATTTCCCGACCTGGGAACCCAACCCGAGACCATATCCTCAGCAGACGCGCTTGCAACCACTGAACCAACGAGTCAGTCTATCCTATTTACAATTAAATTTTTAATCTTGCCAAATTGATCATGAATAATTCACGTGAGCTTTCGTAATAGTCAGGGTTCAAGCGTAGGTGTTCTAATTGCTAAGCGACGTGATTTAATTAGCACATAGGAAGGTACTGTTTCTCATATTGACGATATTAATGCTTTTTGTAAGCCACCCACGAATGTAAAGGCCATTTAAATTTATACTGAGCTAAAATTGGCGTAATATTCCGGTTCAATTGCTATTTGTAGATTTGATTAGTTATTTTTATTGGATTCGTTTCGAGGTCGTGGGGTCGTACCCAGGTAGGCATTTCACTTTGTGTAATTTTTGTCATCACTGCTCTCAAAACGGTGAAAGAAACATCGGGGAAACCACATTCACTCACGTACATTCCTGAACCATAGAAATCAAAGATATCGTTCATCCAACGACGTGGACTTGGGTACGCGTGGTAGATTATGTTTTCTCTCACTGTAACAGAGAAGCCAGTGTCCTAGCAGTATTTTGTTCATACCTACATATGTATAGTTAATGTCACGAAAACAATGAAGTTCCTTGTTGGTTCTTCTCTTTAGAAAATGATCAATTCGAACCCATTCAATTCAATTCAATTCAATTTTATTCACAAATAATTTACATTGTGTGTGAAATAACAAAAATCATAGTAAAAAAAGTAAAAAAAAAACCATTCGCAATTAAAGCAACACAATTAAAAAAAAGCAACATAATTAATATCTCACATCAAAATCCAAACCAATATCAATATCACGATTAAGAAACAATAATAATATATAACAATAAAAAAAAATCAAAAATATAATAAAATTATTCAATGTCAACTTAATAAATTCAAAACCACGAGTCTTCTAACGTTACATAAGTGCCCATGTATCATCATCATCATCTACAGCCTGAAATCTGCTGTAACAACTGCTGGTTATAGGCCTCTGTTTTTCACTATCCTTCACGTTCCCATGGTCACCACGGTCGGGATTAGTTAGAATATTTTGTTTTACATAAACAGTATTTATTGTTATCCCAACCGTATACACAGAAGCTTCGTCATTTCCTCCGTCACTTGTTGAAAAGAGAAATGGCGTCTATTATAGAGGAAACATTACGACGATGTTGGTCTTGGCAACTGTCCAAGTTTTCTACTTAGAAGATTATTATGATGGTATTATCTATTATTTACTTATTATTATACTTTTACCTTGTTAATTATTTATATTATTCATAGTAGTTATCCTCCGATATTCATAAGTACATGCTGTCGAATTACCGTATTCCTAGAATTATTTTCTAGAACTTAGTACCTACACTGAACACTGACTGACCTACATTTCTACCGTTCTTCTAAACAAACATGCCAGTAGTTTGCAATTTACGTAATTTACAAAACAAGTAAAGTGACGTGACATGACTGCCAATCCCGAAGTCCAATCCGGTCAGTTTAACGGCACCTTCAGAAGTGGTATGGTGGTGGAATTGCCACCTTGGCATGCAATCTTCTAGCATCATTTTGCGCAACTTTAAAGAAGTAAATTTATGATCTTCCCGTAAACTTAATATTTGACGGTTGTCAATACGTTCATCAAAGCTTTCGGCAATTTAGGTTTTAATTGATGTTTATTTAGTAGATGTAGGTCTGAGTGAAACCTATGTTTAATCAGTGAAATTAATTGTTAATATTTGAAACATTCAATTAATAAAGCATACTATTTTCACTAACATTTTAATTATGAATAAATGCAGAGATATTTAGAACACCCAATCAGCCAAAAAAGCTGTAAGTGGGTTCCATGTTGTAGAAAGCGAGACACATGAACCCTGACTACTACTGAAATACCACATATCAAATCATCAATCAATCATCAATATCATGATATCAAAAGAAAGACCCAAGATGGTCAGCATTATCGTCCCAACTGATGTTAACGCATAGGTACTAAGACTTCACAAACACAACCCTCCGCCAAATTGAGTTTTAATTTTAAACGAGTGTAGGAATGTAATGAGTTCAACAAAAAAATAATTTCAACAACGGAGTGAGAAAAGGTCCACAAGGAAAATCTAGTAAAACAAAAACGATAAAAATAAATACAAAGCCACATCAGCTTCCCTGAGTTAACGTGAACCGCGTAAAAAAATAAAGTTTTTGTGATAAAGCACATGAGAGGTAAATGACGGCAATTTACTTTTTACATTCGTAATTACATACACGGAAAGAAGTGGTTATAATTTAGTAGGTACTTAAAAGCTGGTCAAAGCAAAATATAAAACAAACCTTCTTGTAATGCTGGGAATAAAAACGAAACTTGCTTTAATTTTTTCTCTGAGTAATATTGGTCGACGGTCTATCTAACTGTGCGAGGTCCCATACCACACTTTTTCGCCTTTTAGTAATGCCTAACTGTCTTGGTATCAGAGCTAGCTATCACAACCGACGTAAACAAACTTACGTCGTTGCCAACTCGCAAGAAAACCTTCACAAAATGACAGAGATAACTCCTAAGTGAAGGAAGTATCGTGATTCTACTACACACGCTACTATTATGGCACAATGTAACTATAAAACGTAGATACTTCTACGGCCTGCACTCAAGCATGACAGCGAAACGTTTCCGCACTACACTACCCACTACCTCCACCTACTTCCACACTACCCTCACTATCAAATGGTCAAATTGCGTGCAATTAAAGATTCGAAGTTCAAAGACATACGACAGCCTAAACTGAGCCACTGCATAAAATAAGGTTGTAAAAGTTTCAATGGGCTAGGGCGCTAGGGGTAGTCTCCTACGCCAGTAGCTACCCGACCGCCGAACGGGACGAACCTCCTGCCAAAGCCACCCGAACGTTCGTGAACTACACATTCCATATTTGAAACTTTTCCGAGTAGTATCGGATTCGTGTTTTGTTTTTGAATTTTCGGTTTATCGAGTGCCAGTGGGGTTTGTTTTTGAATGTGTTTTGTTTTTTGTCTGTTGCTTTCTGATGGTTGATACTTCTGATGTTGAACAGTATTTAAAAGGTAAGTGACATGTCTTTGATGTAATATTTATTTTGAACAAAAAAAATTTTTGAATATAATATTTATTTACATTAATGGCTTTAAAAACTTCCTAAGAAGCATTATTATCGTCGTAAGATTAGTTTCGTCAGATAACAAACGAAAGAATACTTACCACTCCTTATCAACACCGTTAAAAATAATTACTATACTAATAGTTAAAATATTTCTGTTATCACTCTTAAGCAGGTACTGATGATTTAAATATTAGAAATCCTCTTTAAGATTGTCAGGCGTACCACATTAGGGATATTTAATAAGAGACTGTAGTAGTCGCTAAGGATCAATCAATTGATGGGTGGTTATCGATTGCTCTTCGACTATAGTTGAACCATTCGTAATCAGCACACTTGTCAAGCATATTTGTGATTTTAGTTAGACCGTCTTGACTAAATCTCTGAAGTCGCGTTTTCCAGCATCCATGGGTGGGAAGGGCAGCTTGTATTCACTGGTAACGCTTGCTTGGATAAGATTAATTAGATACAATTGTGTCAGACATTTTCTCCTTTTAATTACATTGTGAAATAGTTTTTCACTCTGTAAAATAAAATGAATCGCCTGATAAAACCGAGAGTGGAAAATCCAGCCGCACGATAATATTCATTCATAAGATTTTATTAAAACGGACTGCCCGTTTCATTCAGGTTAAAAATATGCAAGGAGGTTGTCAACGGCACAAAAGGGTGATGGCATAAAATCAACAATGTCATTCAATCATAAAAGTGCAATTAGAATGTACCACAAATATGTCAAACGCGGTTTGACAGATTGACCAATTGACTACCCTCATAAATACCTACATTATAATATAGGTATTAATAGATATTATTATGTTATGAATAATATTTAGTATTTATTTACCCAATACAAGGATACACGTTACGTTACTATTTATATAATTATAAGCTTTTACACGTGACGACGACGCCCCGCGGAATGAAAAAATTATTCCATTAAATAGCTCGGGTCGATATTCAGGTAAAGCTGCGCTTTTCTGGGTTGGTCCGTGGATGGGTGACCACCCATTACATACCGAGTTTCCTCCGTGCCTCGGAAAGCACGTTACTCCGTTTGTACCGACTGTCAATTGGAGATCTTTGACAGTCGTTACAGGTAGTTGTGGCCCGAAAGTCTCACAAACAGTCTTACCAAGGGTACCTATTACCTAGTACTGTCTATGGTGCTGAGGGCAGATAGGCAGTCGCTCCATGTAAAATACTGGTATTCAACTGCATCCTGTTAAACTCGAAGCCGACCCCAACGTAGTTGGGAAAAGGATAGACAGATAATGAGGCTCACCGGGAGAAGAAGCAAGTCATGGTCTATTTGTGTGCCAAATCGTTCCGTTCAGTCGATGACGTGTGAAAACCCTAAGTTTGTCGTTTCAGCTAATGGCTTAATTGCCAAGATGCTTGACCAATACCTGAGGCTTTCCTTCGGTGATTATACTCAACGTTTGTGACCTTTTTTTAAGTTGACGCATAATTAATGCATTTTAATACACACAGAAGCGGCAAATCTTCCTAAACACAGGTTATTTTGTAACCTCTCTAGGTGAGCAGTACGGCACCCACTAACTAGATTAAGAAACCCTTGCCTGTGCTTTATAATGTACTATTTTGCCATGTAATCTTGTCATAGTTCAACAATAAATCTTTATTTTTATTATTATTAAATCGCGTTCGGATACATAATTACGAAGAGAAATTGATTATGATTGATTGATTTGTTATTAGCAGATCAAATATTTTTTTTTGTTTTTTGTTATTATCAAGGTTAAAAAAAAACAAACCATCGAATCCATTTATATTTAGTAGGATTTAGCCATTTGTGTCCCATTACAGGGTTAAGGCCATTCCTCCCCGTTTAACATTTACCAAATTTACAACCAAATTAATTAACTGAATACATGTTTGAAAATAAGATACTGTCTTGTCTTGTCTAGATCTTACATGAAAGGATAATGTTAGTCTTATAAACATACCATCGTTTGAAAATAAATTATTATAAACTTTATACTAGATTCTTTAACCAAAATGTTTGGCTAGCTAGAATTTAAAATGAACTAGTGCAAACAAAACGTAATCAAGTTGTTTGAGACAATAGAAGCGTTAAGAAAATACTAGATTTTACATAATTTATTCGTTTAAGTAATTTACATTCTAAAATATTGTTTCAAAATAAATTCTAGTGAAATATAAAGCAACGTCTTCGGTTCGAACTTGGCAAGATCTTTACTTTGTATAATCATCACCAGTCAGGATATGCTCTCGAAACGGTAAAGAAAAACACTAAGTAAACCAAAAATATGAAGATGGTGATATTCATCAACCCACTCTCTCTCTTCCACTTCTTCTGATTCTGATTCCTCACTGAATCCGCATGGTGGAATGAGTACCACTCCCTCTCCCAGAGAACTACTACTACTAACACTGTCACATAATCACATACTCGTTTACTCTTCTACTCCACCTTAAATAAGCACTATTAGTATACGTTTGTATATCTGGTTTAAAAATTCTGATCTTTATTACAATAATTATATTGCAATTTTTGGCACCACTTTTGTTAGATTTCCTATTATGTATCTTAGTGGGGACCTGGTGTCCTAAAATACAGGCCTTGGCTTAGTTTAGCAGTCTCATAACCAATTAATTTCTCCTGTATACAACTTTATTTTTAGTATAATTATGCGAAACCTGAATATAGTTTGTTCAGAATAAGTAACTGAATCAATTCCAATAATTTTTAAACCATGTTATATTTGGTCCCAAAAATATTTAAAAAAAGTTACAAGTTGGACACCGAGCGACATTAAGTACCTATCGCAATAATTTAGGTACCTATTGCCCAATTATGTTTATTAATGAGCTCTAGCTAGACGACGCTGGAGGCCCGGCGCGGGCCCGTTGTGTGGTAACCACGCTTTTGTGCGGATAACCAGGTAACAGAACAAGCTTATAACTTTGCGATTTTTCATGATACAGTTTTGAAATTTTGTACATAGATTCTTTATATAAAAATACTCGATAGGTGTTTCAGGTTTCGCAAATAAATGTTACAACATAGTACTCATATTCTTTATTTGTGGAAGAGAAATCAACGATTTTTTTTAACTAAAATAATAAAGAAATATGTGACGGTTTGGGTGTTGGTGTTTGGGAGTTTAAATGTTTGTCACACCCACGATACAGGAGAAATTTCTAGAGTGAGGTAACCTGTTTTTCAAACCGGCCAAGTTCGTGTCGTACTCACACGCACACAGTGAAAGTTTTTTTTTACGTTTTACAATCCTACATTTTTTCAGAATTTTCCTTCTCTTACTTTAGAAATTATAAAGGGAGGGCACACATTTTACCAGTTTGGAAGTGTCTTTCTTTCAAACGATTTACTTTGAGAAAAAAATTGTTTTATTAACCTCATTGTCATTTTTAAGACCTGTCTATAGACACCACGTTTAGGTATGATGATTTTTTTTTTTTTATAAATAAATCGTAAAGCGGTTCACAGAATACATCTACCTACCAAGTTACAACTGTGGAGTCCTAATAGTTTCGGAATAAAGTGGCTGTGATATACCGACGGACAGACAGAATACCGACGGACAGACAAACAGACAGACAGATAGACATGACGAATCTATAATGGTTTTGTTTTTTGGCATTCGGCTACGGAATCCTAAAAAGAGGTAATAAGCCGGTGTCCAAGCAAAGGAAACGATAAAAATAGATTTTGTTAGATCACTCAACAAGTTTGAGATATTTGTAGTATGGGTCCAGGAGCTTAAAAACACATTTGCCCTCCGCAACATTTATTTTAAAGCTTTGAAGAAATCTTTGACTTCATTCTCTTGACATAATACTGTAACCCATTTTTGCCACAGGCTAGGCTATGTTTAAGTCGCCGTAAATCTAAATTTCAACAAAGAAATAGAAAGGGTCTATTCTATTCAACACCCACGTCGCTACGACTAAAGCTTAGTATTCTAGATCTAGCTCAGTCTTGAATCTAGAATTTAAAGTGACATTTGTGAGACCTAGGTAGGTTTACATTAATGTAGTCTTCAATCTAGATTCATTTGATAGGACTAAAGCTAGCATCTTTGCAAAATACAAGACGCGATACTTGTCGATGACTTTTTGAGACAAATATTTTCTGATTACTGATCGACTAGCGACGCGCCCCGGCTTCGCAAGGGTGCAATATGCATACAAACCTCCCTCTTGAGTCACTCTCTATTGCTGAAAACTGTATTAAAATCCTTTGCGCAGTTTAAAAGATCTAAGCGTACAAACAGCGAGAGCGACTTTGTTTTATACAATGTAAAGAAGCGACTATGTAAAGAAGAATAAATGACACAATGCATTATAAAATTCAGACTTCAATCAAACTAACTGGAAAACGATATTCCAACAAACTAAACCGAATCTAAATAGATGAATATTTATAACAGGCAGGCTTTCTCTTCCAATTATTTCGAAATGTTACAATCTAAAATACCTACTCGTACCTGTAAAGGCGTATTATCATCTATAGACAGACCGCTTTAATGAGTCCTCGCGAAGAATATCAATTTAAATGGAATATTCTTAAAATTGATCACGTATTGGTTCAATTAGTATCGTAATACCTACGTGGATTATGGTTATTTTAAAGCAAATAACCTGTGGGATATTGTACTTTGTGGACGCTTAATGTGCCTTTGATGGGGCAGAGGACTCATTAAAGCGGTCGGTCTATAATTGCGATAAAAGCCAAGATCTCTCAACTTGGAGGAAATATTATTTACTATGAAGTCTTAATTGATATTAAAACCTGTCGTTTTATAATTAAAAGTAGATTAGAGTGCCTGAAATAACCGTTCACCTGCTCCCTTGACGATCTGAACTACATCTCTGGCTCTGCAATAAACGTGGCTTCATTAAACCATTCATTCACTCACTGAAGTAATATGAGTTTCTTATATAACGTAGGTGAGTATCACGGAAGGATTTATGAAAATTCATCAAAGAGACACGCTGCAGACGGCCGGTCTTTTATAATATTAGTCCAAAGTATTCATTTGATTGAGTAGTTGCACTGGACTTAAGACATCACGAAATTGTTAAAATATGGAAGCCATTATAACTTAAGTGTGAGATTATCTCAAGATCTAACTCGTCAATCAAATAACATCCACAGTAAAGTATACCCATGAGACTTCAACTGAAACGAATATATTAACAATCGTTTAATGAGCGTATAGCCACGAGGAGTTGGGTGAAAAGCCAGCAGGACTACCAGTATAACATGCTTTTAAAGGCATCCCAAGTTTTATTGCCACACATCCATGTCAATAACCGAAATCGATCAGCTAAAGAACCACGTCACTTCAACCCTTCAACACTCACGTTCACTTCAATTTCCATAACCCGTCTCTCTCACAAGCTGTACGGAAAATATTACATTATACACCAAGATCATATACGAGCAGTATATCGCACATATAATGTTATTAGAACACAGGTGTAGGTGCCAATTTTACAGAAATAATAACTTACGCGCAGCTGGCTTTTGTAAGGTGAAAACGTACGCTGGGTTATGGCGTTCGTAATATAAATATAGTTTTCATAGTAATATGTGTCAATAAGTTATGGTATGTGCATGGAGGTATATTGACAAGTATGGTGCGGTGGTCTTAAGTATCGTTATATATAGCTCGTGGCTAAGGAAAGAGACGTACATGAATTGGTTTAATTTCATGTTTAAAATTAATGTAAATAAGATATGACTCTCTGCCGTCTTTTGAACAAAATATTACTTGGTAAATATTGAGCAGTTGGTATGATACATTAAAAATTTCTCTGACTTGTTATTTGTAACTTGAGTCAAATCAATATCGGTTTTCAAAAACATTGAACCAATTCGGTTTCTATGTAATTTAATATTCGGTCGAGTATAAAGTTATAGGATCTCAGAACCCATTTAATGGGTTTATGTGGATTGATAAAAATATCGTATTTTATTTTTACAATGAGAATGATAATTTTGCCTACCTTTTATTTGAAGAGCTCTCTATTTTTAGAGAGCTCTTTTTGTTATTTGATTCGATATTTTTAACAATATTTTAATGTAATAACAACCAAATATACAAATGGTTTATATAAAAATAATTTTGAGCAAGCTTGCTCAGTCCAATAATTAAGATTTTAATTAAATAATCGTTGCCACAATTACCAGCAGAACTACAATTTCAAGATTAATAAATCACGAATATTAATTTGAACAGATTATTTTCAATTAAATCATAACGTAAATCTTGAAGGCTGACTTGGTTTTGTAAACATTTTGTTAGAATTAAATCACATTTCACTTTGGTTGTCAAATAATCCTTAACTGATATAGATATTCTATTAGAGAATAACTTGTTCACACTGTCTTTTTGTAAATAAAAGGTAAATATTATAAATGGCAGAGTTAAGTACCTACTGGATATAATAAGCTCACAGATAAAACTAATTATTAAAGCACTATCTTTTCTAAAAGTTTAATAAAAGTTAAAGTAACAATCACAGTTTGCTACTTTTCTTTTTTGTTCTTCTCCGTTAGCTATCTTGACTACTAACTGTAGTATCTAACTTTCTATACAAAGAAAAAAGTGATGAAGTTAAGAAATATTTGAAGTTCCTTTAAGTTTCTAACTGGCTTTAAGTGAAAGTGTTATTTTTATAACAAGTTGTTTCTGTTTTTTCGACTATGACAAGATTTTCTAATAGTTTCTGCTAGTTACATTTAGTTATGTGGGTAGGGATCTACTTAGCGGCTTGCTAGCAATTATTTTACTACAATGCTATTGTAGTAAAATAATTGCTTTAAATAATAAATGTGTTTTAGATTAAAATCTACAAAGACAGCAAAATTGTCGTCGCAGGTCGCTGACTGACTGACTTAAGGTCTCCCTTAACTGTTAACTGTGACGTGAGAGGGTTCCAGCGCTAACATATAAAATAAAACACAATCATGGTTTTCATAATTTGCCTAGCCTTTTACAACGATGTCGAGATCAACTTCCAGTCTAACTGGATTCAGCTGAATGCCAGTATTATACAATATTCACGGTTACATTAATTTGCATGAGGACCAAGGATAGCTGGTGTTGACTCCTGTTAAGTCGCCCAGACCGTTACGGTCGACATCGGTTTACGTAAACCCCGACGACGGCGACGTGCCGACGTTTGTGGCGAAGGAGCTAAACAAGCTTCCTCCTGTCACTTTTGACCATGTCGATGTTACGAGCGTACTAAAGGATATTTTTTCCTTGAAAGAGACTGGCCGTCTTGCGGATTTGCTAGCAAAATTAGATGCATCCCAGAACATCGTCACCGATTTGCGCAAGGAAGTTAGTCAATTGCGCAACAGTGTGGCAGTATCTAAGTCAGCAGTTAATGCGCCTAGCGTTGACACATCTCGCGGAGCCGGCCACGATATATCGGCGGCGAATTCCGCGTCAGCAGTTTCAACGCCAGCGCATAATAGAATCGATTCAGTTACTTATTTTGAACAAACTATATTCAGGTTTCGCATATACTAAAAATAATGTTGTATATCTATGGGCCATTGTCACCTGAAATAAATGTTGTTGTTGTTGTAAAACTTTAGCCCGCAGATTCACTCGAGTAGAATGAATAGTAGGTCGTATATTATCCCATGGGATCGTACAGTAGTACGACCCATGGGATAATATCCATAAAACCTGTTCCGTGTATTAAACCCAGTAGGGTTTTATACACAGAACAGGCCTGAGTCTTGGTTGTTAAAGCCTTATATTATGCTTTGTTTTATGATTACCTGCACTGCACTGATTTTGACAATTGAATCCGTTTTCAACCTAGATATAAACAAAGAATTATCAACGCTCAGTGAAAAAATATTTGATTTCCAACTCATTATAATCTCTGTTACAAGACAATATCTTCCTATTAAATCTGCTTGGTAATGAAAAAGTTCATTAACCCAAAACGACAGCCCAAATCGTCCCTTACCACAATCAGCTGTTAAACTCAATATCATTAACTGTTATCAGTAACCTTTCTGATACTTAAACAACAGCACCCCATTCACTTGAAGATAATGAGAAGAGGAAAACCCACGGCTAAGATGCTAAATATTAATGATAATGAAGGATGTATAGATTGTATTTTGATAAGCAGGACGCGAACGTTACGTCAGCGAGAGCCCAGAATATCTAAATATTTAAAGAAAAAAGTCAGTTTATTATTTCTGGCTGAGTTCTGGTTTATTCATCTTCAGGTCGTTTATTTTTTTATTATTTTTGTGAAAAAACGTGCAAGTGCCGGAACTAAAAAATAGAAGGCTGTAACATCCCCTAATATCGCATAGGGTCATGGTGGCCATCCACCACGCGGGGTGGTGGATTACGACACATTTCCTCCCACTGAGAGATAGTGTAGTGTGCTAGCAGTAGCAACATCTAGGGCTGATTATGATAAATGTTTCCGCTCAATATTTCTAAAAAGATTTTGGTTTCACAATTAGAAAATTGTGTTTCACAAATGAAAATATGTACAATACACCAGGGGGATAACTTTGGAAATTAAATCGCACTGCTAGATGCAAAAAATGTAATACTCTATAACCAAAACAGTTTTTAAATAAAAATTCTCTTAGAACAAAATCCAGTTGTAATCTAAAATTCAAATCCCAGCAAAAAATATTTTTACATAAAACACGTGATGATTACGAAATCACTCACCAGTGGAGCTGACCTATTTACAGCAAAAAGTCCACATGAATACTTTTTAATAGCTAAAAAAAGTATAAACATATTAAACATACATACCTATCGGCACACATTAGGCCACTAAGAGCAAATTCCATAAATAAAACTGCTTAAGTTCATCTAATCGGTGCTCAAGAGCTATCAGTGTATAGTCATCCAAAGTCGTGGCTCCAGAATTTGATGATCCAATTAGTATTCTGATTAAGTAAATATTAGCTTGCAGGGTTAATGAAAATGGTTGAAACGAGTGAGCGAGTCGCGCACGCAGACGTTGTATTGTATAACGGGCTGGTGTCCGCAACTCCACGTCAAAGCGCGTATTTTGCGTGCGGGTGGGAAATTTATTCGATCCACCCCAACTCCTCGAGAAAGGCCAGCAGCGCCTTGATGTTGCTGACAATCTCGCAGACGTTGTTAAACTATTAAGAAAATGATCATGTTACAACGTTGGGTTAGCACACTCACGCCCGTTTTCACTAGAGTCAAGGACAGAAACATCTTATCTCTGGTTTCGTTCAAAGTTCGCTGTCTGTCACTATTGTAAGAATTCCGTAGGTTACGTTACCTGTAAGACTTGTTACTTGTTGTGTTGACTTGTACCTGCAACCTTGCGATTGGGGGAAAGTTTTTTTTGCGGTAAATAATTGCTTAGCTCTCTGACATTACATTTAGATGTACTTTAGAGTTAGTGAAACCGTTCATAACTAACACAGCTATGATCGTTGTTTTTCAATGCAATTTCCAACAAGACCATAACGGCAATAGATAGTTTGTTTCAAGCTGTGATGTGGCCAATTATGTACGAAATAATCCTAGTCTATTAGGCGGTCATTATCCATGCAACACGCTGTACAAAGTTGCAAGCAGTTGCTTAGTGTGCGACGGAACTTATGTAACCTGTTCAGAAGTTGGTGGACGCAAAAAAGTAGGCGCCCGAGGGAAAACAAGTTTTGTTACAAATGTACCACACTTTATTCATATTACGGTATATTCGTGCAGGTAGGCATGTAATGTATCTCGCACCTACCTTTATATGTATAGCGTAAGAAGGAAATAAGTCTTGGGAGCTCGGAGTTTTAGGAATCTTGTAATAAATTCTATGTGTACTAAGTTAGTGGGATTCGTGGCTAAATAATAACAGTCACACTGGTCGATTTTCCAGTTTCAGCCACACGTGCCCAGGCCAGCCAGTGAGTGCGTTATTCCTAAAATACAGAGACCCCTCATTAACTCGAAAGTTCGATGAAGTCCTGGCTGCAAGTTTTGTGGATCTTTGACAGTTACGGTATTTATGATCTGAGTCTGGCAACTGGTATTTTCAAGGCAAGTCAGATAGTCAGCCGCCTAATGGAACATGCTGTAATTAAGCTGCATCCGGTTAATCTGGATGCTGACCCCTACTTAGTCGAGAAAATATCTTAATGGCTTCAGACACTGCAGTATCTAAACAAAGTGATATCGATAATTGAAAATTTAGTTGTCATCGCTGGAAGTGCTTTTTGAAATGCTTCAAAGGCGATTGTACCTAGTCTACTACTACTACCCTAAGCCTAGTTGGCGAGTCGAAATTTGATAAAGGTGACTCGCGATTTTATTCATGTTTTAGGTTTTATGAAGCCTAAAGCCTGATAGCCAATTACAACATTGAAATCCCCTATTAATTTAATTTCATAAGTCAAAAGGCAGTGACCCAAAGCACAGCCTATCCAAATCCATCCAAATTAAACAAAAGCCTTTTATAATGAAGGAGCTGTAAAAAAATAAAATAAAACATAATCTAAAGAGCGCAGTAAAAGGCAGACACTCATTTATTTAGCGTGCGCTTATCTCTTGGCACACTTATCTTCAACGTAAGAGGATCGTAAGAAATAAAACAGGTATAGTCTGCATCAAAATAAAGTGCGGGGTTTTAAAAGTTATACAGCTGTGTTAGTACAAAAAAAACAAATAAACTAGTGTAGAAAAATGTGCTTTCTTGATTTGTAAGAATGCTGCATACTTATGTAATAGATTACTGAGTTTAAAACTTGGTCGGTTAAATCTTATGTCAACTCAAGGTGCAGTTTCGAAAGCAAACACAACCGCAGCGGCGAAATCGCTATAAATGAGCGTAGAGATACGGCTGGTTTCACAGAGTCAGATAGCTAGTATACCTACGTACTGAGCGTTAGTTTTACCAATTAAAATTTAATCAGCTTTTATGAAACCGAGTGTGAGAAAACGTCATGACCACCACAGAATAGATAATATTAATAAACCCCTAACTAATGATATAGGAAAAAACGTGTGTGTTTTTCCGAATGAAGGGACGCCTTTTTCTGCAATAGAACAATAGAAAATACTCACCGATATTATGTTGCTGACTGTACGAGACTTTAATTATCCGGGCCCATACAATCATCTTTGATCACAAACAAAATAATCTAAAGCTGTAATTTTAGAGAATGTATTTTCTGTTATTTTCTTTTAAGAAAATGTTTAAAGGTAAAAGATAAAAGGTATTGTGTAAGCCTTCTTTAAATACGTCTCAGAGTATCTCAGAAAGTAAGTAGCAAAGTATTATTACGTTTATGTTTAGGATAATTACAATTTGATCAAAGAGCTATTTCAAAAAGTACAGAAACGCAATCAAGAATAAACTTTGGTATTGAACATAATCATTCTCCTGATCTCAAGAAGCACACTTCGTGCCTCGGAAAGCACGTTAAGCCGTTGGTCCTGGCTTTTTTCGGATTTGTAGATCTTTGACAGTCATTACAGGTAGTCAGTGAACCGAAAGTCTGACAACCATGCTAACTAAGGGGTATTGTGTTACCCAGTACTAATTGGGTTGTGGAGGTCAGACAGGGTTAAAAGATTTTTTTTGGAAAAATATCAATAAAGTATAAAAATTTACATATCTCCTTAACTATAAAACTTTACTCAGGGAAAGCATGGTTTATTAATAGGTAAATGACCTCCTATATGCGGATTTACTATGGCGGGTCCAGATCCAGTCACCCTGTGTATTGGCTCAACGAAACAAAAATAGAAAAAATACTATCTCTCCTTGCCAGTTGTCAATTTAATAAAACTCTCAGTGCCTAAGTAATATGACAGCAGTTAAATTCACTCGTTGATTTAAATATTGTACTATTTTTTTTTTAAGTTGGATATAAGCCTCAATTACGCTTATTTACGTCTAGCACTCTACTTAGCCTAAAAGCTTGTGGTATGAAATAACGACGTAAAAAGGTTTAAATAAAATGTTGTGGCTTCAGGGGCAAAAGTCATTTACCTCAGTACTGTAAACAATTTATTCTATTATGTCTCTTGTATGAAATATTTTAAAATAATTCGTACCTCAAAAGCTATAATAATCAAATCAAAATCATCACGTAGAAACGATGAGATGTAGAATATAAGTATGTAATAATAATACAAGACAGTGTCATTGTGCCGATACTCGTGTCGGCTAATGGCTTAATAGACAATAGCCTCGACCAACTTCTGAGGAGGATCTCGCTTGTTAGCTAGATCAAGGGCTTGATTCAGAAAGCAGTACTTCTCCACACGGCGCGTATTGTTAGGAGGTTCCTCTCTCAAGAGCTCTGACCCTGTTCGCAATGCTGGTGGTATTATTTAAATGTTCTCTTTAAATATTATTTTATATAGGAATATTAAAAATGTAAAAGATGTGTAATAAATAAAGAAAATAATACAAGAACATGTCATGTTGTTGAGTGTAGACCACGAACGTAAGGACGCCCTCGGGCTAGGTGAAGCGGAGTGTAACTGGATGAAGATGCATATTTGTATATTTATCGTATGATAGCTGGTGGCTGATGTTTGTAGTTTCTGCCTACCCACCCCCATTTAAATCTTTGTCTCTTTTTCCTTCTCTTCACAAAAACTAGCCCCTATTCTTCCTAATTCGTATATACAAGTTATTCAAAGTACCCTTCCCACGAAATTACCTTTCAACCAAAATACCTTCAATAAACATTATCTACGCAAACAGTATCGCTACCTTTTGGTTCTGATACTAAAGGGAAAAAGGTCTGACCGATTGTCGAGCCATTTAAATTTTTCATGAGCCTCGATTTAGCCCGTGGTCGCCGGTACCTGGTATGTGGTCAAAGTGGGTGTTTATTTGTAAAGAGAGGCCTACGTGGAACGACAGGGTAATTATAAAAGTTTGTTCAGGGTTTTGAGTAAATAAAAATACATGTTCACGTTTAATTTCCTGTTGAACTTGAAGGATTAATTTGTTTTGTTTTAACTTTTGTTATCGTGCTTGTTTTTGTCGAGGGAGTAGGAGGGGGAGTATCCACATTATATTTAAAATTTAAAACGAACCGCTGACTGCAGCGTGTACCATTTATGGAAGTTTTCATAGAGGTGCATAGAAACGAGTTGTATTACTGCGGTCTTTTATTGTATTTTTTTTGTCAGCGGGTAGCAATAAACTACTAGAAGTCTGGTGTCGGTTTGCGGTCTGCAGTCGCTTTCAGACTTATCTTTAACCAGTCGTTAGTCCCAAGTCACCTATAACTACCCTATCCTACTAAGCCAGCTCGTGGCTAAATAATAACAGCTGCTCGGGTCGATCTTTAGGTTAAGTCGTGCTTGCCTAGGTTGGTCTGTGGATGGGTGACCACCCATTACATACTGACTTTCCGCCGGCTGTAATTTGTAGATCTTTGACAGTCGTTACAGGTAGTCAGTGGCCCGAAAGTCTGACAAGCAGTCTTACCAAGGGGTATCGTATTGCCCAGTACTAACTGGGTTGTGGAGGTCAGATAGGCAGTCGCTGCATGTAAAATACTGGTATTCAGCTGCATCCGGTTAGACTGGAAGCCGACCCCAACATAGTTGGGAAAAGGCTAGGCAGATGATGAGTCCCAAGTCTCCTATACGCGAACTTTGTATGTTGCTATTACTCGAAATTCTCCTCCGTTACAAGTTACGTCCCCAATCTCGTATTTTATGCGGCATAAGGCACCTCGTTTAGTTAGGGATTAGTACCGAAAAACGGCGACACAATTGCGATACATTTGTGCCCCGGCGGAAACGATGTACCTGTACTAGTGATTTGTGTAATGGTCTCCCGGATTGAGAAGGAAAATGCTTGCTATGAATGTAAAGTGCTTATTTGAAGCAGGTTTTTTTTAAGAACAGTAACATAACATCACGCCTGTAATCCCCGAAGGTTTAGGCAGAGGTGTACCCATCAGTACACCCATATTTTGCCCAATGACACATTGAGTAACCCAATAACACTGTGCTCGCCCGTGTCAGAGTTGCACCCAGGACTTCACGCTCAGCAGTCACGTTTTTAGAGCAGTACTGATGAAATAAAGTAATAAATAACACAAAGTACTTCTGTCGAGGTCATAACAACTTGGCCACCAAGGTTTTGAAAGAAAAAAAACTTTTGAAAGCACTATTTTATACCATGCAAATACTCTAATTTTTGACTGAAGGTACATTGAATTGCATTTAATACAGTTGGCATTCAATGGTTGTGTGACCGCTATAACTCGCTGAAATAATAAAAAAAAAAACACGTGTTGCATTGAGTTCAATGTAGAACTGCACGTACTCTTTATTTCATATTCCGCTAGAGTGCTCTTACCCTTATTTGATTCGTTTCGCAGTAAAACTACAGAAATTTTAAAAGTAGCTAGAGCTTCTGTGCATGCTAGACAGCGTATAGTTTACTGAATTATGGGTAGAATATAATAGAAATAAACTTTATTCTACACCTTGTTTATAGATAATATTGAAAGTTTGTTTACAGTTTGTTTTGAGTGTTAAGTTTTAATGTACATTAGTTAATTCGAGTTTAGATTCACGTGTAAGTTTAGCTTATTAATAAATCACGTAAAACTTTTGCAAGAATTTCAGTTGAACTTTCATAAATTATTAACACACCATTATAAAGTCTTCCATTAATAGATAAACATTTTCCACTCCCGAAACACAAGCTTACATAAAGCCGCTTGTTCATAGCAGCCCACAAATACGTTACGCATGTGTACTTAGCTTATCTTTGTATGAAAATGCAGGAAAGGTCATGCATTGTGACACATATTCACGCACGGATGCGAGGCTGACAAGCTAATGAACCGCGCAGAAAACATGTCAAACCTCTTCATGCCCGTCTTACTTAGCAGTGAGTGATTTAACAGTCGCGTCGGTCTCGTTGTTGTAAGCATGACTGCTGAGCAAAGAGTTATTGAATTTATCTATTAAGAATTTCTCATTTGCAGCCCGACGTTCAGCCGTTAGTGGTGGGAAAACCTCGTCCCATCGGAATATAACACAATAACAGAGAGCAGCCCTATGTTTGCGCACACACTTGTGGAACAAAGTCCACCGTTATGACCGAAATCTGGATTTTGAACGTATCAGTCTGTGGACGGTCGATTTAAAATACTTTTCAACTCAAAAACATAAGACCCTCTTACACAATCTTGCTTAATGTTCCTTCCTCAGCCATTTTTCGACACCTCACTCTCGAATATTTGACAGCTCATCACAATCCACATTGAGTACGCCATCTTCGCCGAAACTTGTTTAACTTATTTGTCTGCTCACCCACAGAATAGCAATGCGGTACACTGAGGGTTGCCGCGGTTGCGAAGTGTTGCGTTGAATAGTAATGAGCGAATGTCGGTCAAGTGTGACCTGAGGCCTATAAAGGTATATTGGACTCGTGTGATGTATTTTTTCGGGATTGGCAGAATCTGGTATAATATTTTAGGTCTTTTCGCTTTAGATGATTTTATAATAGGTATATTAAACACAATTCCTAACTTATTCACAATTTTTCAAATAAAATATTTCTCTCAGAATCATCATCTTACCCTTGTTCTATATTACTCGGGATACACAACACGTTTTTTTTTTTCAAATCAGACATCAGTACATGCTAGTAAAAAAAAAGGTTATCTTACAAAATCTTAATTTTGCCTTGCTTCATTAGTTTACTTCGTTGTTTCATCGTTTCGTATTCATAGATATTATTTATCGTGTTCAAGATGATTACGAAATAAATCGTTTACTTGTACTTTCCAAATCGATGATTAGACTCCGGCCATATTAAAATTCTTGGCATGTAATACGCACATTCTTTAAGTACCTTTCTGAGAAAAGACACATTTTAATTGCGTACATCGAAACCTAACAATGAGATGAAAACTGAAAATATTCCGTTTATTTCTTAATCAAACTTTTTTTAAATATTTTCTGGAATATTTCGCTTCTAACTTAGGGTCCTGGAATCGATACCAAGAACTTCTCAGTAACAGGGAGTCTGGATTTGTGACTTTTTGTTGGCCGTGTGAAGGATTACCCCCTATTATATGGGACATAATTACTGACGAAATTCTTCTTTTTCATAACTCATTCGGGGATTAGAAGCGTGATGTTTATTTTATAGTGGTTGGACCTTTAAGACATAAGGTTCAAAATAAACATAAAAACCACTTCCAATAATATCCAATCCTAATAATATGGCATGGAGAACAGAATCTAAACGACCAATAACTAAGGTATCCATTTAGAATTTCCATCAATTTACAATACGTACCGTCTATGACAATACCGAGACAATACAAGACCCTTTTGTGTTTTAAACGTTTATGCCCTCTTATATTAGTCGTAACGACTTCCGATATCGGACAGCTGCTGCAGTAGCTCTATAATACTTATAATGGAATTGGCACGGGACGATACCCGAGGTTTACCAACACTTGCCGAGATCAGGTCGTGGATGGGTAACTATCCATTACGTCATATAGATATGCATGAAGGGATCTCGGTCCTGGCGGTTATTCGTAGATCTTTGACAGATGTTATACATAGTCAGAAACCTGAAAGTCTGGCAACTATTTTTACCAAGGAGTATCGTGTTCCTGGATTGTACATACACGAGACTCCTTGGTAAGACTAGTTGTCAGACTTTAGTAGTAACTGGGTTGTTGAGGTCAGATAGGCAGTCACTTAATGTTAATTTTTTGTATTTAGATGCACCCGACTGGAAACCGACCCCAACATAATATTATTATGCTCATATTATATTTATTCCATTATTTTTATGTCCATGATGTTTTTTCTACGATGTGGGTGTAATATTCGGATATTTTTTTAGGATTTCCCTCATTTGTATTCTCGGAAGTTCTACTGCGTAATTCTTTTCGTATATATCTTTATCTGTATCATTTTAATAGGGTAAACTAATATTACGGACTAGCCGCCTGTGACGTCGCCCACGTGACCGTGTATTATTTTGGCATTGTTAGGAAACATTACATGGGAACGTAAAGCCGTAATACATTCCTAACATGCTCTACGGCATAATTAACTGATTAACCATTTAATTAAACTAAAACTTGTTGGTAAATCTTTTGTTTAAATATTATATGAACTCGTATTATATCAACAGTTCAGAACGTAAAATTAATTCTAATTGATTTATTTGATAGAGCTGTTGCTATGGGTACTAAGGCCGGGACTCCACCAAAATGGAGATGAGTGTAGTAGAAAGATTTGCGGGAATCGAACAATCGCATTGGTTGATATCAATGTGTCATGTCTTGTCTCTCCTGTCGTTGGTCGACTCTTGCGCGTGTTGGTGAAGTCCGGGTCTAAAAGTCGCGTTTAAGAACGTTCAGTGTCAATATTCCATTCCAAAATGATGTCGTCATTGCGTTCAATTTTATTGGTAAAATACGCTTTAAACCTATTAAATAAATACCTCATCATTTCTGGCAACCCTACAAGAAGAATAGAGAAAACAATGTTCTTTGTTCTTCTGATATTAATCCCTGTTATATTATTCCTGTTTAATAATAAACCAACTTTGGAAAACACGACCCAATTTTAAAGCTCCTTTTGAACAATAAAATATTTTCTCTAAAGCCTCCACATTAACTCTTGATCCAGTCATTCCGATAACAACCCTGTGTAGGGTTGGTCTCAAGCGACATGCATAATTGCGTATTGCGACAGCAACCGCGAAAAAAACAAATGATAGTAATTGCTCAGAGCAAGCCACGAGCCACCGCAAGGCGACCTGCAGAGCGACGGTAGATACTCACTCGAAGGAAACAAGGGAAGTCCGTGTTAGACGCAAGCCGTGTTGCAAGTCGTGTCGTAGGTCGCATCATATGAGGTCGTGAACGGGGCGTTAAACAGTAAAATATTCCCTCAAAACCCAAATTTACTCTTGACAGCGATATTAAACAGACTGCAATATTAGCGCGCGTCCGCGTCACTGGTAGGATTACGACGAAAGCTCTGACGTCTCATTTGTCAAGAGTTTCTTTAAATTGTTATGCCCCAATTTTTGCTTTTCTTCAACCGAAATGAACTTCTTACAATTTGTTTTTTGGACTATTACGAATAAGATCAGTGTTTTGGGATAATACTGTTTTGACTGTTTTACTGAAGGAGCTCGTAGATAAAAATTATCAGCCGCTTGTTGCGATCTCTGGTGAAGCCGCGATTGCCTAGGTTGGTTCGTGAATACCAATTCACCCACTTTACTTTTACACACTTCGACCCATTACGTACCGAGTTTCCTCCGTGCAAAGCACGTTAAGCCGTTGGTCCCTGGTGTCATTTGTAGATCTTTGACAGTCGTTACTGCTATTCAATGGCATGAAAGCCTGACAATCAGTCTTACCGAGGGATATCGTATTACCCAGTACCAATTGTGTTGTAGAGGTCAGATAGGCAGTCGTTCCATGAAAAATACTGGTATTCAGATGCATCCGGTAAGCCAACCCCAACATAGTTGGAAAAAGGCAGGCAGATGATGATGGTTTGTATATATTTAAGACAGACTGCACAATTTAAAGCCTTCTCTTATTAATTTTTTCTGGCGATAAAATATTGTTGTCTTTTTTTTCACTTCTAAGCTTTAGTTTTCTATTTAAAAATAAAATAGAAAATTGTTTATTTCTTCACAAAATTACAACAATTAGGTTGTGATTGGAGCCTTCTTTTAGGCAAACAATGCCTGTATTAGAAGACTCCGCTCTTCCATATCAAAAGAAAGAAAAATATTAAGAAGTAGTAGAAGTAGACAAGATTGGCATAAGTATAGTTTGTGTGTGCGTGTGTGTGTGTGTTTGTGTATGTGTGTCTTTTCAATACTTTACTTTGTTTAAGTCGTGTATACTACAGTGTTTAACTACGTACATTATTATCTCCTAAACTATCCCGAAAGTGGAAAAAACTTTCGTATGCGAGTGGTGACTGAGAAAGAATTTTTTCTCAGTCACCGTAAAATAAATAACCGAGACAACTGCTGTCAACAAAATAATATTATAGTAGTCAATTTATACAGAGTTATTCCGAATGTGTTCAACGTTATTCTTTCGTATTGTTTAGATAAATATAATAAGATATGTATTTACGAACAAGGATATAATGTCGCATGATGTTTTGGCAATAATAACAAGTCTGCATATTAAAGTTTTCGTCCGTAAATAATATCGTTTATGTTACCATCCTGTTGCTTGTGTTTGTCTGAATTTCTTTTGAATTAATACAATTATCAAAAATTAATGCCTTCACAAAATCAGAGGCTAGTAATCTGTTAAAAGCAGCGATTGGCTCTCTTAGTTTAACCGTGAAAAGGCATACAGATAGAAAGATATACCGGGAGACAGCGTTACTTCTGTGTCTATCACATAAGTATGAATTATCAAAAACATGACTGTCCTTGAACAGTCATATTCCAATATCTTTAAATGGTGTTTTGAAATCGTGGTTGGTATCAAATCATTTCAATAACACAAAACTCATTATAGAAACTACAATGCAAACCACTAGCAAGAACACAATAGCAAAACCCCTTAAAAAGCTACCCATACAAATAAAATAAGAAGCGTTTAGACAAGTTCCAAGTCTACTCACGTTGCCGTCGCGCGGTGGTACTCCCACAGTCTGAACGAAACCTATTATTGGGCTCGCAATATTCAGCGCCATTTGCATGAACGCTGCAATTTCAGAACATTTACTTCTACGTGAGCATTTGTACGAGAGTTCGATTTAAAACGAGTAGTCTGTGTTTGTTTACACGGGAGAAAACGATTTTATAGCTTTGATATGCAGACGAATATTGATGAAGCAGTAAATGTTTTAAAACGGTTTTTAATGGAAACACAACTTTGGGGCTTTCAGTGGGAGCTTGAATTCTACGTAAAAGTGATGGTTTGCAACGTAAACAAACTGAACATACAAACAAAAACTCAGAGGCAGAAATTACAGATCGATACTTGCTATGATATCTACATAGGTACTCCTGTGGCTTCGTCCACGTTCATACTCGTACATTATTAATATCACATTTTATTGAAAGAACCCTACTTATGTACAAATTATACCAACAAATTAAGATGTCAGATACCAAATAAATTGTAGTCTCGCTCAGGAAAGCTGTAAGGTAAAGTTTTTCTCAGTTATTAAAGAAACTCATGTGTCCGTTTATGGGTTACCTTCCACCCTCCATTATTTATAGCTAAAGATAAATAATGTTCCTAATTCTGATAGTATAAGGAACTATATTGCGAAGGATGTTTGGGGACAAGCTAAATTAAAATTAATGCGTTGCGTAGAAATAGTTTCGCTTCATCATTAATTATTATGACAAAGATAAAGAATTACTCCCAAGTAATTGGTGGTAAAATAAACTAGTAGCACTAATCTAATACGTACCTAAGTGTTGTTTTTATTAGGATTAAATTAGTATAAAAGAAGCCTAGATAGATAGAGAGAGAGAACAAACTGAAGTAATACATACATCAGCTATAGAGCTTCTCTTTATCACCCTTATGGCAGCAAATTGAACCACGAAATATAGACCGAATGAAGGACATAATAATATCCCGAAATAAAAGGACCTGTTACACTGACATTGTTGTTATGTTCTTCAGAAAAGTTAGTTGCATTGTTAGAAAGGTCAGTATGAACTTGGACGAAGCGAAAAGAGTATGTAAGGGTTGTAGCAGGTGGCACATACTTCTTAGATCCAGACAAGATAAAATATATTTAAATACACAGACTGCAATCATCTCACTACACAGAATAATGATGTCACTCATGAAGTAAGACACAAAGCTGAACACGCCAAAATAGCTTAAACAGTTACGGTTTTTGACATGCATTTAGCTAATGTTGGGCGAGATGTGAAATATGTTGAATGTAATGGTCTGTGCGAGTGTGCGGGATTAGCGAAAATGCCGTCGTAAATATGACGCGATCTGTCGAGTACCAGATAAGTGACAGTAACGGCTGGAAACACACGGGCTCCCAATATAATGTGACTTTTATATGAAAGGTCTTTCCTGTTTTATCTTGGGTAGCTGCCAAGATTGGCTGCTGTTACGAATGTGGTTGCATTTCTATTCGAGCCCGCAGAAGATCGGTTTGTTCATCTTTGATATTGGGCTTTTCAACTTTTTTAGGACGTGATTGCTGCATTATTCTAGTTTATAGGCAAGAAATCGTACGCCACATGAAATGAAATCTGTCAACAATTTATTCTAGACATATAAAATAATGACTGAAATCTCTCTCTCTTACTCTGTAAACGATGAAGACATTCACTGAACACTTTCCGCATTATCGAAATTTATTTCTGCTACATTACATTTATTGCATCGGGAAAATGAGCTCGTAACAACTGGTGCCTCTTGATAAGAACTTTGTGACATTCATTTCGGAAATGCAGAATAAATTTAATGTGAAATGTTGGATTCATTGGCGACGTCGAGTATTGAATCAAATATTACAGTAGGGACGTTTAAGCGATGGAATGGTATTGACAGGTCATTCGATTTACACTCCATTTCTGATTATGGATTGAATATTAATTGATTGTCAATTCGTAGTTTTCGGAAAAGTTGTTTACTTGTGGATTGGCTGCCGCCAGTATTTTCTTTATTTTATGTTTTGGAAAAATTACGAATAACTTCAATTGTGATGCCTGTCACTTATTGATGGATCCATCTGTTGGCAGATAAAAAAACACAGGCCTAAATAATTTAATAAGCTAAGACCACCATACGTTTATGGCTAATATCAAGCAGGCGATTAATTCAAAACGGACAAAATTCTAGTGCAATAGAAGAAATAATCAAAACAAAAGGTTATACTTTTAATAAACTGTAGAATTTATCGCTTTATGCTTACATCAGTAAATTGATTTATTTAATTGAAGAGTTTCTATCAGACGTTTCTATATCGAGTTTTTGAATCGAGGGTCAGTGTATTAGATGTTCTTAATTGTTTATTCATCTAGCTTCGGGGTTTCACCAGTTTCTAATATTACTAGTAGCTATATTATAACTTGGTCTGAGTCTTATGTTATAATTCAATTTGTATGGGTAATCAATACTAACTTTCAATTTATGTAAAAATCCAGATAAATAAAATATTGAAACCTGTATACCTGGATGACATAACAGTAGTTATGGGTTATTAGCCTGTAATGGCAGAGTACATTACAGAGTTTGATCGTAAATTATATTCAGTAAATATATAACAATGGGACCCTTTCCACATGAGGCTTACAACGTAACTGTCGAAACATGGCTATCTTTGCCCACCCTTTAACCCTTACATACATGTTGTTATTGAGTGTGACTGTAGTATTCACACATCAATCCACATAACCAACATTCAATTAAGATTCGTCATTTAATTTGCAATTCCATTAAAACCAATATTAATACCTTTCACTCCAATAGCTTGCATGTTCCTTACAAGTTGCATAATAGATCAGACTTGCCAAGGAAAACTGACTTCTATTCATGTCCATCTGACCTGAATTTCGGTCATCTTGAAGTAAACATTTGCGGAGCATAATGTAAGGCTGGCTCAGCGCCTAGCTAGGTGATGTCGCATGCATGCATGGCCTAGAAAGCGGAGGCGGGACGTTTATGAATGGGTTGTGTTGTAGGGAGACACTGCGAATCGAACAATAGATTGTGTAATTTATTACAGCCGTATCTTATATTAAGAGGAGCGAGGACGGGATTGTGTATAATGTAGTGTTTAATGTGGTTCTTATCGGATATAGATACCGTGGTTGGTTTACGATTGAATGCTATTCTGCTCCGTAGGTATGCAATTGCATTTTTTATAGTTTAAATTGGTCAATAGTAGTTATACTCCGCGGTGTTACAAACAATTATGTGCTTACCTAAGTTTCTTTAATTTGTTGTAAAATAAAGCAGCTTGTCTTGTAATTCGGTAACGTATTTTTAAGGAACTTCACAAAATGACAAGAAAAATATCGTCTTCCAAATGCCAGGTTAACGACCTAGTAGTAAAACACTTAGGTACTAATGAACACTCACTGTATCATTAAGAAATCCGATACTGAACGATAATGAAGCCGGAGGATCTAAGATAAAGGAACATACCGAGTTGTATGTTGTTATGTAAGTATAGGAAACACAACTGTCCTCTGTTCTTGTTTTATGAGACCAAGTTTCAATAAAGACAAACACATACATAATGTGTCATAGCAAAGTAGGTCCTTAAGCATTTGCAGAACATGGCCATCTTGAAATAATTATCACAATATTGAGAGCAGTCTGTGTATAAAGTGTTGAGAAACTAGTAGGTAAAATAGAGATAAAGATTGAGATTAAAACAATAACATCTTCGATCATGGGAAGTACTTCGTAAAGTGGGGATGCTTCGATGGAACGGCAGCTGGGTGTAGATGTAGAATTGTATCGCAAATTACTAATCCACTTTCTATTCTGTCAGCGAGAGTCAGAGTCTCTTCAATGCCATCGACGACGTCGTGGAAGTAGCAAGTTTCAGACCGATTAACTTTAAAATACCATCGTGCCAGCGACACGAAGAAAAAATGCAAGCTCACGATTATGAAGCAGAAGACTTTGACAAGCAACGGCATTGTTTGCTACTTGTACTTCTGAATCACACACCTTAGCACAACCTTCGATTCCATTCTCCATGAGTTATGCCGCCTCACTAAATAACCTGCGAGGACAAGTTCCTAATACAGCCGCGTATATTCCTCCATTGACTAGTGATTAACGAGCCCCATTCATATTTTGTCGAGGCCACGCGCTTGACGCCATCGCTGCGTTAATTACTTTACTTAATGTTCACATTTCCTTGATGTTGTGTGCTGGTATTTCTTTTAGAATGCTGTATATGTTCAATTTTTGTCTCCCGTGCAGTCACGCGTTTTGTACTGGAATGTACATTGGATATCCAATATCTTTGCGTCTTCTGCATGTGCATACTTTTGCGGGAGGGAAAAGCGATGCTGTATGGTTGACTGGCTTCAATATAACATGAATTCCCCGTTCTTAAGATATAATAATATACATATCAGATCGACAAATACGAAAATGTATTCGAGTGGATGAGAAAAAAATAAGAGAAGTGTAATAAATCTCTACACTGATTTTCTCGACATAGCAACGATAAAAACCAACAAACTCTGTTTTCTTTTACAAGATCTGATGCAAAATAAATTGAAAATCTATACAGTACAAATTTTTGAAGCATTAATGATTTCACAACTGCAAACTTTTACTATGAAACAGTGTTGATTTTTATGTCCAGGATAAAGCCAATTTTGCAATCAGCAAAAACCAAAATGTAGTGTGGAATACAAATTGAAAAATTTGTGTACAAATAAAAGTTGGCGGCAAAAAATACTGTTGGGAATTATGAATGAATCCGTCCACAATCATATAACATAACATCACGCCTGTAATTCTCGAAGGATACGGCAGAGGTTTACCTAGAGTACACCCACACACACACATTACCTGTAATTGGGAAATGTATGAGCCTATTGCCATCAACCAAGCACAAATCCAGACTTCGTGCTGCTACTGACAAATTCCTGATGGACTAATAAAATATCTCTCTGCACACCCACCATTTTTACCAAAATTTTACCAGCATTCAAAATTTTGGATAGTAAACTTACTATTCTTAATGGACAGTTAACGTTCATATATCCGTACTCTACAGATTTTTAGCTGCTTTTTTACGTGTTTCTGCGTCAACGTATTTCCACGTCGACGTGTGACGTGAGTGTTTCGAAGTCACCTTTGTCGTTATGACATGGTTTAGCTTCCATGCTCTGCAATTAGTTGCGGTTTCTGATGTCAGTGTATTTGAGCACATACGCCTTCAGCAGGTGACTAGCGTTGTACCCACAGACTAACAGATTTGAGTGTTGTTCATTTGTTTGCTGGTAAAACCAATATAACAGTTTCATGCCTATAATAATCGAATATTACCCTTCGCGCATTACCGGCGTGATTTTATGTATGTCTTTCTGAGGTAGCTGGTTGGAATAGGTGGTCATTGGTAAGCAGGAATTCGAAAAAAACAAAATTACGAATTTTTTGACGCCCTGTAACCCTTTTGATACTTGTAGATATTTTTATTGCTATTATAGATTCATAGTTTCTAAATAATCTATGCAAATAAATAAAAATGTATTTAATGTGATAGTCCATCTGATAGCCTCTCTCATTAATCAGAAATTCAGCATTATTTAATGCTGAAAACAGCGAACATAAAGGCTGCGAATTAACAGGCTAGTATCAAGTGTTAATTATGTGGTATTGTTTGCCTTTTATACCTATCTGTTCATCGAGTTATTAATAGGTATTATTTATCTTGTACCTAAATCGTGAAAATTATATTACTTCAGAACATCTTCGTTTACCTATCTACTACAACATTAAAATTTTATCCTTATTTCTACAGCGTTTTGTAGCACCTCCATTGAGATTACATTTATTAACTTTTTAATAAAACAAAGCGTGCCTTTTATGTAACATTTCTTTCAAGTTATACTGTACAGTCTTTTTTTTACACTCTTATCATATTCACCGTGTTAAGACAGCCGTATTGGATATCATACAATTTATTATTTACAAGTGCTTATGGAGTTAGCACTTAGAAAAGTAATTGAGTAAACAGACGTTATTAATTCAGTATTTGTTGAATTATTTAAGAATTCTTACGGAATAAGTTGTTGAAGGATTCGAAATGTTATAAATAGTTATCTGTAACTTATAATGTTGAAGGTCCTGTCTGGAATAAAATAGATTTTACGAAGCATGTTTTTGTAAATAATCTTATTGATCTACCATTCATGTTAAAAAAAATAGTCTGGTAGGATATTAGTTGGAATACTACCCTATCCAAGGCAAGTTGCTCTTGCCTAGGTTGGTCAGTGGATGGGTGACTACCCATTAAATACTAAGTTTCCTCCGTGCCTCGGAAAACACGTAAAGCCGTTGGTCCCGGCTGTCATTTGTAGACCTATGACAGTCGTTACAGGTAGTCAGTGGCCTGAAATCTGAAAACCAATCTTACCAAGAGGTATCGTATTATCCAGTACTAACTGGGTTGTGGAGGTCAGATAGGCAGTCACTCCATGTAAAATACTGGCATTCAGCTAGTTTGGAAGCCAACACCAACATGGTTGGGAAAATTCTAGGATGATGATGACTACCCTCCAGGGTGCAAGACGGTGCTATGAGGCTATTTATTTTAAAAAAATGTTTTATTACGGTGTTTCCATTTCTACCGAAGCATCACATGTTACGACCCGTTCACAATCAACAACACAAAATCTTAGAATTTATTGATACTGAACAAATTCTTTTAGATGTAGATTTCAATGCATGCTGAGAGAACACTAAAACATGGAACGTGAACAAAGAGAATCGGAGATAGTGAAATGCAAACTATGTGTTGTTTTATTTTGTTCTCTTCAACTGTGATTTAGGAGAAATAGTTCGACTTCTATTTGGTGCACATTCTTTGAATACGAATCTAAGTGTACACTGTACTCGTATTAATTTGTGGAAAGTTTTAAATTGGTATTTGATTTTCTTTTGAGTTAATATGAAGCTCAAATTAAAATGTTAGGAAATGGATGGATGTTGCATGAATGGTTCGGGAATGTTCGGAGTTCATTTATAATTCCTTTTGACGTTTGCTTCAAGCTGTTATCAACCTTACCTATTGCAGTTCACTGCTGGACATGAAAATTTTGATCTCCACCTACAGTATCCAGACGGTCATAGCCCCCTTTTTATGGTCATCGATCCATATAGCTGGTAAGCGTCTCATACTACGCGAGAAGACCCTAAACAAGGTTTTATTCTATCGGCGATAACAATGATCAAGTCAAAAATGTACTGGATTGACTTGAGAGACAGAAAAGTTTCTGCCAATTCTGCTGAAAGTCGTTTCTAGAAATACTAAGTGCTTGGAACGCGATTTTTACTTAGTTAGACCCTCAGGGCTCATTGCTCATACTCAAAGCATTTATTTCAATAAGACCATTATTTTGAATGTGAAAAAAACAAGAACATGAAGCTACAGTCCTAGTCACAAGGCATAATAAGTAGTTGCCCATTCTAAAACGTAGATCTCTATGGAGAAGAATGCTCCATCACCCATTAGTTCTTAGAAAAATGTTGCCACTTCAGCTTGCTTAGGTACTACTGATTAATATACAAATTAATATTCCTACATCAAAGCCCGTCGGCCTTTTCTTATTCAATTCAATTAAAGCATTCCACGAAATGAGGAAACATTCTTCGTGAGTTCGGCTTTATAAGTTCTTCATTATTTGTAATGAATAAATTCCAAATATTTCACAATATCATGTCAATATTGGAATAAAAATTGTTTTATATTCTAAATGAAAATTAATCATATACTAGCACAACATAAAATGTATTATTACAAGTTGTTTGTCGAGAGTAATGTTGTTATATACGTTGTTATTGTTACTTTAGATATTATAGTTTAAAATGACACAAAACGTACCTGACGGGAGGACCTTTTTTTGAGTCTGTAACTCAAAAAAAGGTCCTTACTACATAATTATTACTAAAATCAGGGCTACGGCGTATTTCAGATTGTGCTACGGCGTAGCTTACTCGATGCTACGGCGTATCCCACACGATGATACGGCGTAGCCCACTCGATGCTACGGCGTAGCCCACTCGATGCTACGGCGTAGCTCACTGGATTGGTTTAGCTTCAACTGTGTCTCGAAAGCTTGCTTCTCATGACTTTGGAACTTATAAAGTAAAGTTATCGGATTTATAAATCCAGGTCTAACAGTTTTTTAGTAGTGGAATTATTGTATGAGACAAATATTCTACAATCTTTTACGATATTTCATGCACAAAAATACTTTCTGAATATTCTCAACACGTCATTATTCAAAATAGGGCGCAAAAAGAAATATTATGTACAACTTTTATGTCACGCTAACACTATAAAACTTACATTACGTAACAAAAATATTTGTCAAACATCTTGAACGAAACAATAATGGCACAGTAAATATATATACAGAAATACCGTTTCGTAAAACAATCAAATAAGCGAAATAGCTCGTCTAGAGAAGAGGTAACCAAGCTTTGCCGTAACCCCGAACCCTTTAAAAACTTAAGTTAAGGAACATAATCTTATTAATATGCCTATTCAAAAAAGTCAATCAACAGAAAACAAGCTGTTAAAAGACCCATTACTAGCATTCATAAATTATAAGCCCTGCAACCAATATAATTTACGAAATTCCAAATAAACTTACATCCCCTATTTAATACCTACAGGCGGGGAATTTTCAAAAATTCTTTCGTAGTGCTCACTTGTGTTACAAATAATCTTGTGCAAAAAGAAATCACGGTTATACTCGTTGATATATTATAATATAGTGGCTTTGATAGTGTGTTGCCTCAGTTATCTGTCAGTAAGATTTTAATTAAGTAATTGGTAAATCCAGAATCTTCCATTCAATATAAGTCATCATCATTCTCTTGGCCTTGTCCCAATTAATTTTTGGGTCGGCGCAGCATGTCTTCTTCCATACTTTTATACTATCACTCGTTATCTCATCAGACACCTCCTTTTTTGCATTCTCATCCTTCACAGAGTCCATCCATCGATTTTTGGTCTTCCTCTAGTCTTATACCCATCCATTCAATATAAGTACTATTATAAAACTAATTTCTTATCTTTCAATAACACAATAAATTCTCTAAAAAGGCCTTCTGCATCAACTTTATGATAGCAAGATCAAGAGCCAAACGATTCTGTCGAGGGCCACTAAACCGGCGGTAAAGGTATTTATTATGTTAAACTTGATTTATCGCCCTTATATTATGGTGCTTTTATATAGGAAGCCATGGCGAAGCGTGTTTTAGTATAGGGGGAAGGGGGGTGTTGTTTATAGGAAAATATTATCGGAAATAGATTAAATAATACAAAGGATTGAAAATCCTGTTTGCCTTTAAGATTATATTGAAAGGAAACTAAAATATATATAATAGGTACAAGAAAGTAGTACAAAAAAATAAAACAACAAAATTAATGCATGCAGTGTGGTTATTCCATTAAAAACTATTTATTTTCAGGGGGGTAAAACACAAATGAGTATCTAGAAAACATTTTCATTAATAATACAAAAAAAAAACTGCATCCGATAAATAAAATTAAGCATAGTCACACTGGTGTGGCCATTTGGTGTGACTACGGATCGGTTGGGTATACTTTAGACTACTTTACCAGGAGGCTTACTACGACCCACCACGTCAGTAAAATAATTAAATCAAACCTACTCACTCTGATCAGGCAAAAATAGATTGGATCTATTTTGGTCTGATTAGAGTGAGTTATTATTTATTACTTACGCTTTCAGAACATCATACATTTAAAATTGACGATCAAAGCAAGTCTTATTTGGCGGCCATACTGTGCGGTTACGTACTAACAGTATTGCCGGTGAATATAAAACCTTAGAGCCTTAAAATTTTTCTCTTTTTTCCACCTTATGAGAAATTTTGTATGTATGTGACTTGAATGGTATGTTTTGTATGTTAATAGGATCGATCAATTTGTAAAGTACAGTAGCTTTTGTGGGACTTTAGTTCGCATTAAATATTGACTGTAGCTGTTTCTGAATGATTTACTTGTTAATCTTTTCAAATATGAAAATATAAACTCAAATTTTAAGTTAAAAAACATTTTGATTAGTAGTAAAGTGAAATAAAAACCTAATTGCTGTTAACATTTCAGTTCTCAGAGTATGTATATTTTTATCCTTAAATATGTTATTAGTGATCAGATCTTATGAGCTGCGGCATTAGCAAAATAAACTCATGACAAGCCGTCGCTCAGATCGGTAAAGTTTAGTGATAATTTGAAGTTATCTTTAGTTACCTGGTAATAATATTATCATGTTTATCCGATTAAGTGAAGATCAACGAAACTAAACTGAACTTGTGCTATAAAAACATTTCATACGCCTTCACAATATTACGCCAAAATTAAAGCAAACACTACTGAAAACGGTTTTGTTCATTAACTACATAAGCATTATTCTAAAATAGGTACAGAAGTTTCACTCCATCCCACATTTAAGGAGGAGAACCAACACTAAAATCAATATTCTACTACTAGGTAACTGGTTGATATAATCAGTGGTATATTTTGCATTTAATTCGACCTTTTTCCCACCATGTTTTTCTCTTTTTTAGCTTTGAATGTAAACGACTGATAAATGTCACCTACTATCGCCACAGGACAATCAGCAAACAGTCATGCATTTCAATATTTCAGTCTACACACGCGTTTCTTCTATTTCATCTACCATCTAAGTTAAACTTCTGGAACTCCCTCTGCATGTTGACGACGAAAGGGTGAGCGATAAATATTTACAAGGGAGTAAGCACACAGCAATGGGAACTTTCCCATTAATATGTATGGAACATGGCAACTGTATCGATGCCATAATGGAAGGTGCCGAGAGCAAGGAAATATGCTAAACATACTTAGGCCGCTTTTGTTCGCGCGCGTAACGCTTTAACGTTTGCCCACGAGCTGCACGCTCAAGCGACTGAGTGAAGAAAGCACAAATTAAAGAAGTACCTAACAAAGACACCTGTCTCATTTCACACTCAGTTGATCATTGACTTTACCCACCGAGGACTCCGCCAAACAAACAACTCGATTTTAGTTGCTAGCTCTACTGGCTTCCGGCTAATTGCCTCGTTCAAGGGCGTGGATGATGCGATTGCGATTTGCGATTTGTGTCACTTGTCTTGTCTCCTTCGCCTGAGTATCGTTACTCCACAAGTAGTGAGAGGTGTGGCATGTACTTAGTGACTTCTTTCAATTGTTTTCTTGTCGCAAGTTGCGTGTCGCATTAGCTTGTACGTGTGGCCAAGCGATTACAAACGCAAAAGGACGTTTGAATAACATTTGTAAACCATGGATTTTGCACATTTTCATAATTAATGTGCCATTCACAAAATCCTGTTCCGTCCAATGGGGTTGTGCCTGAATAAGCGGTTGTAAAGGATGGAATAACAGGGGTATTTACCTGTAAATCGATTACCCCATTCAAGCCGGAGGGCGCCCGGGGGTGCTTGAAACTTGTCGAAGCGGGTATAACGATAATTTACTTAGCGACTAACCTAGCGGCGTCGTCCACGTGTTAAGTACAGGTTAACTTTTTTATGTGTTTTTTTTCTCCAATAAGGTATAATGTTGTTAAGGATAATCTTAAAATGTAACTGAAGCGTATTTTTTACGCTTTAATAAATATGGGCTGATACAAGATAATTCATTTTTCTTTTGCAATCCATATTTAATTCTCATTAATATTATTGCTACAATGCTACCAGATCTTTCTGAAAAAACAGGCACAATGTTGTGATTGTAGAGAATATGACTCCGAAATAGCCGAGAAACTGACGATTAATTCACACAAAAAAAGGCGTGAGTGATTTTATGTGTTTCATTCAATCAATTTTAATATTGATGACATTAGCTGTAACCGTTTATCACGGTTGTTTCGGGAGGTTCCTGCACCGAATCGGGCGGGAGGAAACGCCCGGGTGTTTCCATTGTGAGGATCGTCCGGAGGACACGGTGCAGCACACTGTGGAGGCCTGCCCCGCTTGGGCGGAGCAGCGCCGTGTCCTCGTAGAGGCGATTGGCGGCGGCGACCTCTCGCGCCCGGCCCTGGTTCAAGCCATGGTCCGGAGCGAGAGGGAATGGGAAGCCGTCACCTCCTTCTGCGAAGCAGTCATGCTAGTGAAGGAGGTGGCGGAACGTGAGAGGGAAAGAGCCTCACGTCCCAGCCGCCGCGGGAGACGCCCTGGGCGTCGGGGGTCACGTGGTGGCCCCCGGCCACCGTAGGCGCGGGCCTGTGGACGGCGAGTTATGGGCTATCTCGCCGTCTGGCCGTCTTATGACGACAGGCCGTGTCGACGGCGCGTTCGTGTTCCACGCGCGCCTCAAAGAGATGTCAGCAACCACGTAGGGGTCCGCACGGGCCGATGCCTGCCAGGGCTGCGGGACTGTTCGAAAGAGATACCGCGGCCCTGGAACACAAAGGGCAAAGAAGGAACATGGATGGGTTTTAGTCAGTACAAGTCTGACACTCCCTTCCGCTCCGCCCAGAGCGGGGGGGGGTCATTTGATGATATCCCACCCTAAAAAAAAAAAAAAAAAGCTGTAACCGTTTATGGAAACAATTTTGTATTAAAGTCACAAAACGCTTAGATACTTTGTCTTGATTTACATAGCGCATGCAATTCTCAGCCTAATTCTGATTAACATAGCGAGTTTTATTTTTCCTCCTTAATTCCAAATTCAGGCTAATTAACTACATTTATTCTTGCTCCACTAACTGCACAATGTACCTTAATTCCTTTTTCAACCCTCCAAAAATTTAAGGGCCAATTTAGAAATAAGTTTCGTACATTCGAGTTCCCTATTCTCTTATTCGGGAAAATCCGAAGATGGACGGAATTGGCCGACTTTTACCGAGTTTTCCATTAAGTTATAAATTAGGTGGAAGTGGAGTAGATTGGAAAATGATGGTATGCTATCTAGAACACGATGTAACTTTTGGCGAACATATATGAATGTTTATTATTTTTAATGTGTTTGCGTGTGAAAATCCTCATGAATGTCCCCCTGGTGTGGGCGAAGGGCAGAATTAAACGGTCAAACGCCAACTGTCTAAAACCACACGGTGTTCTTCAACTACATTTGGCCGGGGTGCTGGAGTAGCTGCGCAGTTCGTCACTCTCCCTCGGCCATGGATGTTCTACCCTGTTGTCGAATAATGAACATTGGGTTGTTTTAAACTATCACAGTCGATCTTTATTCTGTCTTCTCCCACCTACTCATAATGAATTCGACTCGCGTTACCTAGGAAAAGAAAAACTACTGCGTAAGCTTATCCCTTCTCAAAACTCTTTACCTTTTTGAGGTTAGAATGATAAAAGATAGTGAATAAATGTGGCAAGTCAGCAAGGATGATAGCCGACCTAAATGCCCAGGCTTCTTCAGGCAACTACTAAAGTTTCTCTACAAAATGTATACTTCTTCTCATTATTATTCTACACGGTCTTCAACCCACACGTGCCTTAAATCTTGAAGCTTCAGACTGTTCTCTATTTAAGTAAAGTTAAAATAAACAGATCTTATATTAAAACAAACGAGAGTTCCTCTCTGATTTATACAGTTTCAACAAACGCTGGGAGGATCAAGGGAACGGTTTCTTTAGAGCTTTTTAATAATAATTGTTGTTATCTTTACACATTTAGTTCAACTAACTTTTTGTTGGAACGCGAGAATACGCGCTCGGATCTGGAATTGGGGACAGCAGCTCGATAGCGAACAAAATATTCATCTTTTGGCCTAGTAGTCGTAAGCGCTACTGCTGAGCAAGAGGTCGTGGGTTCAATTCCCAGCTTGAGCAAAGTGTTATTGGGTATTTCTGCCAGGAATGGCTCCAGTACAAAGGATTACAACTGCCAAACCCTTCGGGGCGTGATGGCGTGATGTTATGTAGAACAAGAGCTCTTCTTTAAAATCTTTAGTTGAGAAATAGTACATATAAAACAATTTTTCATCACTTAAAGTAAAGCCTCTAAATTCTTATCACCAACTGTAACTCGAACTATCCATCTTTTGAAAAATCGTGCTAAAGGAAAGTTTTAGCCCGATAAACACCAATCTACGCGACACAAGTGCACAGTATTGCAATGTAACTGTTATTGGAGCTAACGGTAATTGCAGCAAGCCTCTCGATGTAATGCGCTCTTAAATTTCCGCTAATGTTGCGCACCTGGCCGTTTGAGTGCGATACGGGCGAAGTTCGAAGAGCGTGCTAAGTACCTACTGCCTTCTCTTTTGGGATAGGAGGAAGAGGTACAACTACCTCGTTGATTTTGTGATGACAAGTGCTACTAAGACATTAGGTCCTGGATTCGATTTCTAAGTCGGGCGGTTTTACATTAGATATTTTTTTTCTAGCTCCGGAGTATGGATCTGTTCCCGATCTGTGGCAATAGAATTGACGTTTATTAGGGGGGGACTTAAAATAACTAGTAAAATGTGCGTGTACTATTATAGTTTACTATTCTGTCTAACCTGTCGGGGAAACAGGAATGATGTTATTAATAAAATGACGTATTAAAAGAAATGTAAATAGTTTCTAAAAAAAGTAAGTGTCAGTACCTATGTCTGTATTATGTTTGTTGCAACAGTTTTAGAGATTGTTAGAATCTCATTATTATTTAGACTAGAAACGGGATATTTACCACGTTTACTGTTTTTGTCGAGTTCCCGATATTTCGGCGCTGTTGCAAGCACCATGATCACGGATAAACCGAAGTTATTGCGGGTGGGTGTTTATGAGCAGACAAATCGGTCTACCCTCTATCTTGTTCGTTTTTTTGCACTCCACTACCACTGTCACTCGCAACTCGATTCTGTTCCCGACACACGAAACTCACACACACACGCACACACGCTCTATAACTTCAGTTTATCCGTGATCATGGTGCTTGCAACAGCGCCGAAATATCGGGAACTCAACAAAAACAGTAAACATGGTAAATATCCCGTTTCTAGTCTAAATAATAATGTTAGTGACTACGTTAGAATCTCGACAAACTTCGCTCCAATTATTGCAATACATAAAAGGATAAGCTTATACTTACGGCGTTTACGACCCAGTAACTTATTGATGTACAAGTTGTGTCCCCACCTTGTTATGAACTCGTTGTAACTTCTACATAGTTTGTGACAAAGTAAAAGTGATGGCGTCGCGTGAAGTTTAATCGGGGTCTATTTACTCACGACGTGTGTATCGCTACTAACACACAAACTCATCTCAACTGAACATTGACTTGGTAGGTACATTTCATGGTGTTTGATCTTTTAACACCTAGATTTGTAAGTTAACGAAACATAATATCGCTGTTCATTTAATGTTTAAATAATGCAATTAAGAAAAGAGTTTGTATATGAATAGGACGTTGTTGTTTTTTCGGTTGCTCAGTTTATGAAACTGTTAGAGGCCTCCCTTTTCTTCCGCCATTTTAACCGGTTTTGTGCATCTCTATTCAGAAATGGCATTGGCAGGCCATCTAAGAGCTCATTATCATTAACACTGGAAACAGAATTTTTACCCCTTTTTTTGGGTTTATTTGCCGGGGTATTCACAGCTTTTGGCTGAAAGACGTGGTGGTCCGTCCCTTCCGCGGACAAGTTCCACTAGTCTGCCAGCACGAGTGAAGTGTGAACAAGTGAAGTCCTACTTCTTCTTAGTTTTTGTATTTACTCTATAAATGTTAGTTTATAAAGTATATCTATGGGCCAGTGTAGCCTGAAATAAATGTTGTTGTTGTTGTTACCATGTTTACTGTATTTTTATACCGTTTCTAGTGTTACTGATAATGTCAGTGACCATGATACTTTAAAAACTTACATCTAAGAGCTCGTTGGGTTGACAATGTTATCTATCGAATGCCCTTGACGGCCCTTGTTTCTTTGGCCACCTTTTCAGTGATTACCTACTCCATCGACCGGAAAACACTTACTTAAATAAGAAAGGAAACAATTTCTGGCCAATCTTAGCTCATCAAACACTCGAGATGACAATCAAGAGAGTAATTAGAGATCCGTAGGTACCCGAAGGGTAACCAACGGGACCCTATTACTAAGCCTCCGCTGTCCGACCGTCTGTCTGTCAGTACGCTGTATCTCATGATCTGTCTGTGTATAGGTAGATAGTTGAAAATTTCACAGATTGTGTTGCCGCAAAAAAAAATCAATAATAAAAATGAATTAAAAAATAAACGGGGCTATTACTACGATGGTACGGAACCCTTCTTTTCCAAGAAAGTGATGTTACTACCTCCTTATATTAAAAAAAAAACATAATATATGTCCCACACGTCCCATTCGCGGCGTGAAAGGAAAGAAATCTCATGTCCTCAAGGCGCGAGTTACACAAAAGGAATGTCATGCGTTGACGTGGTAAGAACGTGATGCGAGCGCACCGTACGTTCTCCTCATTTTAAAACGTGGTGACGATATTGTGTTAACCGAATATTTACTTCACTTCTTATTCATTTTTGCCTTTCACTCAAAGCAAAGCGCCTAATCATAAAATGAGTCACAAGTGAAAAATTAATTCATTCATTAGTGAATCGATCAAACGATGTTGGATTTTGACATTCGGCATCGTGAAATATGAAATCAGAGGAGCAGATCAACATTAACTCATCATTCATCATCATCATTTCAGCCGAAAGAAGTCCACTGCTGGACATAGGCCTCCCCCAAGAAGGGGGGTTTTGCCATAATCGCCACGCTTGGCAGGCGGGTTGGCGATCGCAGTATGGTTGTTGTAGAATCAGAGAACGCTGCTGCCCATTCTCTGGTAAGTCCCTTAGTCGCCTCTTACGACACCCACGGGAAGATATGGGATGGTGCTATTCTTTACGTCCGGACACCATACAGAACTGTCACAACATTAACTCATATTATGTATATTGTATTTTGTCGGTGACACGGGAAACTGAAAAATTATGTCTCAGGAGTGAACCATTCACTTGAGCAAAACGTCTGATATCGGCTTTATCCTCTGAAAGATTGTAGGAAACATATATTTATTAATAGTACACCCACATTTCGCCAGTTACGTTTAGCCTCATGTACTAGGGGGCGAGCCTATTGCCATCAACCGGGCGCAAATTCAGATTCCGTGACTGCTACTGAGAACACCCAGTGACACTTTGCCCGGCCTGGGAATCGAACCTCATGCTCAGCAGTCGAGCTGGCGACCACTACACCAACGAGGCGGTCAAAACCACAGTCAGTCTGTCGAGGCGGTGAGTTCTTACATTATGGAATCGACATTTCAGGTTCGCAGATGCAAGTTATGTGAATTTACAATTCATGCATAAATATCTCAGAGCATTTATTTATTTAAACAGAAAGGCCGAAGCCAATTACACTATTTAAACTTATAATTTTATTAACACAGTCATGCATTCTTCTCACAAAAATTCAAACATTCTGACAGTATCACCTTCCATTCATTAGCAAACATATCAAGATCTGTGTTTGAGTTCAGGAGAGCGTTAATAGCGGCTAATGTCCGAGGAATAGGTGACTTGGAGTGTGCAACAATATGGCAAGTTGGAACAGCCAGTAAGCGGTGTTTCCTGCCACGACAGTAATTGTCTGTTACAAATAGTTTGCAGATGTCATTATGCAAATCAGGAACATCAAAGCATGCATCTTATGTCCTTTATCACTAACTTGACAAAAATATGTACTGCATTCATGTTAAAACGACGGTTACTAAGCGCAAACAAACAAATTGGTAACACGGTTAGAAATCGTTTGTTTGAAACAAACGATTTCTAACCGTGTTACCAAAATTTCTTCAAACAAGTGCCAAAAAGATTTCGAAGCTTACGAGTTGCTTACTAAGTAACGAATTGGAAATAGATTTATAATCTTGTACTTTCAGTTTGTTCGTCTACGGTTGCTAGACAGGTACACACCTAACCTTTAAAAAATATAGACTTCCAATAAGATCTATTCTGAAGTATTTGCTAGCAGTCTAGACTTAGTCGGTAATCACTCAGTATTCCCTCTATAATTAGATTTTGATATAATTGGCCCGGTTGTCAAACTAACGTTGTCAAATGTTGATTGATGTCAGAGCCAACACAGCTTAACGTGCTGTTTGAACTGTGAATTGATTTAGATGTGTCAACATTGTACATTGACCTAATAATAGTCGTTATATAAATAGTTCGTCGGTCACAGTAAGTAACACGTAAATATTAAAGCGTGTTGTTGGAATTTTAACTCTCAACTCTGAGCTGTTTGTTGAAAATCGAACCGTAAGTTTCCGACATTAAGGTGTTGTCGGTAATATTTATTAGATAATACTAAAATTATGATTAGGCAAACAACGCCCCATTTTTAGTAACACTAATTAGGTATCTAATATCTGGGTATTTCTTCATTACCATGTACATTATTTACAAACTACAAAATATATATCTAACAATTTTACGATGGTGACGACGAGTGTCAAAATCCAGCATTGTTGGTTCGGTTCACTCATGAATTCTACTTAATTGAATGCTTAAAATAAATTATTGCCGTATCGGAATTTGAACTCGACGGTAGAAAATCCAACAGCACACTTTATTTAGACAATCATTTATCGTGGACTACAGACAATTATCATGTTTTTTAAATTTAATTTACAACTATCATTACAGGTAATCTTTAACCTAATTCGATAGTGTGGCTATCACTCTTATTCCTAACAAAGGTCCATTAGCTATCTAACTACTTATAAATAAGAAACTAAGTTTAACAAAACTTTTGCGAATTCACTCAAAGTATAATGTCGATTCGCTCGTGAACCTCGTTCACTACGCGGATCGTTCTGGTGAGAAGGAGGGAAAAGAGAGAAACCAATCTCCTGGCTAACCCTCCCTGGGTTAGCCAGGAGATTGGTTCTGGCTACCGGTACGGCTAGCAGTGGTGGGCGCCGCCGCCTCCACACATATTTATGAGCTGCACCAGGTAATAGTTTTACTACATACGCGGCGAGAATGAATTCCCGGCGCACCCTGATCTCATTATACCCCACCATACCCAGTACAAACAATGTAGGGTACATTAATGCGTAGAATGGATGTACCCCAGTTAGTTTAAAATACAAATGTCTTGTGAATTTATTTTGGACTCTTTCCAATATTACACTGTATTTTGTTTCATGTGGAGCCCAAATGACTGCACTGTGTTCAAGGTGGCTCCTGACTAGATCGTCATATAACACCTTGAGTGTGATAATATTGGTAAACCCCTGTGATTGCCTCAGTACAAAACCAAGGTTTCTGTACGCGTTTTTGCATATCTTTATGATATATTCCCGAAAAGTGAGATCTAATGTGAGAATCACCCCGAGATCCCTGTACCTGTGAAACTCGTTCCATTGGTGCTGCTTCCACTTTGTACTCGTAACATAGTGGGGTCCGCGCCCGAGTGAACGTTATTACTGAGCATTTGTGCACATTGAAATAGAGTTTATTCCTATAGCTCCACTCTACCACTCTGTTTATGTCCTCCTGCAAGCGTTCACAATCCGACTTATCCTTCACCTCAAGCAGCAATTTAAGGTCATCAGCAAATAACAAACACAGACCACGTTTGATGACCTCCGGTAAGTCATTTATCATTATTATGAATTCAAGTGACCCCAAATTGCTGCCTTGACTTACGCCGGACCTGGTGTAATACGGCTCGGACTCACACCCTCTACAGTCAACATATTGCTGTCTGTTTCCCATATAGCTGACGAAGAACTTTAACAGGTGTGGTGAAAAGTCAATATCTGCTAGCTTTCCTAATAACACGTCATTGTCGACGGTGTCGAATGCCTTTCTGAAATCAAAGTACGCCGCGTCTACCTGCATGCCAGCGTCGACTGCCGGTACCACCTGCGCCATGAAATTGAGTAGATTAGTGGCAGTGCTGCGCTCCGGCCGAAACCCGTGCTGTGCATCCGACAGCTGCGCGCGCATCTGTCCCTGCACGCAGCGCTGGATAGCAGATTCAAACACTTTTGCCGGAGTCGACAGCACAGCCACTGGTCTATAGCCACCGACATAATACGTTGTACTGCTTGTAAATACAAGGTGTGTGGTCTCTGACTCCTGCGATAGTTGAAACTGTGTTGCAGGAGCCAAAGTCTTCCCCTAATAAAATTACACATTTGTTTTGTGAAAAAAAAACCACAAATACGAAAACATTTAAGAGTCGTAAGAGTTAATCAGGCTGCGGTGAAATCTATGATTTACTCAGAGTACCTAGTGCTTATTGATACTAAAAATAATCACAAGAAAGTGAGGCTCTCTGTCAAGATTTATATCTTGCGGTAAAAATACGAAGTATCCCGTAGCTACGAGATCCAACGTCAATTAATCTTAACAGAAATATCTCATAGATACTAATATAACGAGTAAGAGGCATGAGATACATTCATTGAGTGTTAAATAATTGCTTCTGTATTACTGTTATTTCAGCAAATTAATTGGTATGAGTTTTGTTCTAATAACTACAGTATACGTAACAATTGCCGCGTTCTGTAAATTATATTTAATCTATAAATTGGATTTCACAAGCACTTTCACACTTCAAAACGTTTTTACATAATATTTTATTTAGTAAATAGTTGATATTTTTTTCTAATTAAAATTGGTAGTATTAATATATTATTAAACCTAGATGAAGTCGAAGTTTCCTATCTGACTACTCTGAGAGGAAACAGCGAAATGAACTCAGAGGAGCAAAATTTTAAAGAACGGACATAATCTTGGTCAGGACATTTGTAGACCACGGTCTTCAAATTTCCTGGTGATGGTCTTTAAAGGTAAGAACCACACAGATTTAAGTGGACCTACCATCAGTGGAATCAGAGAAAGAGGTATTAGTTTATGTACCTATAAAACGTATGTACTACAGTATTTTTATCTTCACATTTTAAATATTTTCCACTGAGAAAGAATTTAGAAAATAAGGTGGAAAATTAAGTAATTTTCACCCGGAAAAATGTAAAAGCCACAACTCTTTGAGTAACTACCGGCTGTACAGCTTAACGTTACATATTTCTGCCCAAAATTTGTAACAAAAGGTACTAGAGTCAAACCGCTATTAAGCCGACCTGCTTTATCAAAATTCTCTTTAAAGTCTGAAGTTCATATTATCTAGATACAGGTAACTCATACATACATTATGGGTAAGGTTTATACCTCCCACTTTGAAATATGATCGTTATAAATACAGGTGCGCTGATGCATTGTAGGGATTCAACGGCTTAAGTTATGGACTATACGTGATGGGGATTTGGAAATACGCATTTTGGAGTCACGCCCAGTATTTTTATTATGGTAATGTAAAATATTATGATAAGGGAGAAGGAATATAATGGCAGATAGATATATGAAAGAAAAAGGCAGCGCAACGGGCATGAGCAAGATAGTTCGCGTAGTTTTCATCCGCGCGTTATGGCCACACTACGGGCCTACTCGGCAAGAGATCCAATGCGCGGGTGGCGGGAGAATCAAACCATTTCGGTCTTGTCGCTCGGCATAAGCGCGTCTTCATTTTTTTTTTGTAAATATGGCGATAAATACTGAAGTGTTTATTTCTCTGTTTTTATTTATTTCTCCATTCTTCAATTTTAGGGTACAATCTCAATCTTTCATACAAAGTTAAAAAAACAAGATTTATTTCTCTGTTTTTATTTATTTCGTGCACACCCTCTCTCATGTTCAACCACTCCCATCTAAGAACGATCGATCGATCTGTCTAGTAAAAATACTAAATCCTCGTCCATGGTTTGCAACACCTGAAATAGATCTAAGCACTACAACAGCTCGCTCGTCATTGTGGCCACCGCACGCGCCCGTCGTCGCGCCCGCAACAGGCCCTATTCGCCGCGCATTCACTGTGTAATAGCCGTAATTTAAATGGCGCGACTTAACCTGAAACACGATAGCTATTCCTCGGTAAGACTGGTTGACAGATTGTCAGGATTCTGACTACTCATAACGACTGTCTAAGATCTACGATCTAGAATGGTAACCGGCCCTAAGTTCTTAATGGGCTTGTCAAGGCACGAGGGAGTTTCGGTGTGTTACATACACATAGTTTTTTTTTTATCTATGTGCCTTCCTCAATTATATCACAACGCCACAATGAATTTGGATGGTAAAACCCATTAAAGTAAATTAATGCTGTCCCGGAAAACTACGACATTTCTCGGGAGCGGAACGGAACAGATCATTAATCATTTTATTCAATTTATATTAGTTATAACATTCGTGTTAAATGATAATTATTTCTTCGTTATAACTTATTTCATATATTCACAAAACCATTATGAGTAACATAACATCGCGCCTATATACCCCGAATAGTTAAGCAGACGTGTACCTGATTGTGGACGAGCCATGTTATTGGGGACGAGCCTATTACCATCAACCAGGCACAACTACGTACATACTCCGTGGCTGCTACTGCTACTCATAATTCCTAATAGATAAACTCAATCAGACTTTGCCCAACCTGGGAATCAACCAGGACCTCCTGCTCAGCAGTCAGGCTTGCCACTACTAGACCAACGAGGCAGTGAATTGAGTATCTAGGTACGTCGTAATAAGCATAGCGATGACCGTACACACAAAACGTTATAAACACGTTCAAAATTTAATAAAAGGAGCATTTATGTAATACATAAATGTAGGTATACAACTCCTTCATAGTATGTACCTACATAAGTAGGTCTATAAGCCTTTCGCTTACGAAAATATGTAAAAGCGTAACGTGGGTTTAATTTCCGTACTAGTGACGAAATTACTTTGAAGAGAAAATTCAACGGTAATGTGTTATTTTTGTTACTACCTGCGACGTTTGTCTTCGGTTTCTTAGCTAACTTTGGTAGCTGTTAATAGAAATATGTTGCTAAGTAACCATCATAGGTGTAGTCATTTTTTTTTCACCTAGTCGTTGCTGGAATATATTTGTTTTTACAAGCTTTTATATAACATTAAATATTTGTATGTATGTTTGTTTGTTTAGGTTAAATCTTGACACATATTTAGTTTGAATGACAATGCATGAAGTGATGTCGTTTTAAATTCAATATGGCGGACTCCCAAAGATGGCGAACTATTTATTTTTAAGCATCCCCATGATAAATGGAAATAAGAATACGAAAAATAAACTACGTCGCAGCTCTATTATTTAAAAGATTGTTTTTTTTTTAAATTTTTTTTTGTTATACCTTGTTTTACACGAAGTAACTCCTTAATGACAACGCATTATAGGCGTCCCTTAGTGAAAACAGGCATGAATCGCATTTTTCTAGTAAAAATAAAAACGAAACTAGCTGTTGTCATTAGGAAGCACGCACTTTACCCACTAGTCATAGTGGGTAAAGTATAAAGATGGGTTTTGGAATCAAAGCGATTTTCTTTGATACCCGTTCCTTTTGTTATGGCTCCTATATTCAGCTTACTCATTATGCTTGGCCGACCTACATAATTACTCCACAATTTCAATTTACGTTATTTGAAAGAAAAACTCAATTCCTTTTCAATATCGAAATGCTTCAGTGAGCTCACAAGAAGTTATTAATGTAGGAAATATGAAAGTTAATTAACTCGCGGTAATTAATTTTCTGAATTAATTTCTACCGATGGCGGTATAAATCTTTCTGAGGTTGAAGAGTCGATACTGGCGGGGAATGTGGGGTTCGACTGTGCTTTTGAAGAGGGCCTGGGGCTATATGTGTAGTCAGAGGATATGTATGTATGAGGCTAGTATACACAATGTGTGAACTTTTTTTTTAAATGCAGCATATAATTTGGTCATTCAGCGTACCGTAGAAACCATTAGATTATTATTTTAAGTCCTGGAAATAAGAAACTGCTGATCCTTGAGGAAGAGAACAGTGTGGTATGTAGAATGTAATGATCAAACCTTAGTATAAAAGGGAAATAAGCCGGGGGATGATAAATATGCATTTTATTTTTGTAGGTACTAAGTGAGATCTTTTGTCTAATTAAAACTTAATTTCACTAATTTCATAACAAAAAGTGCAGTCTAGCACTCCCTATTATGTATTATAGGACACCATAATCACCTGTGTGATTCCATAATAACTATATAACCGTGTAGCCTTTTTGCAACTATGTTGGGGTTGGCTTCCTGTGTAACCAAGTGTCTCTAAATACCAGTATTTTTAAATGGAGTTACTGCCTATCTGACCTCCACAGCCCAGATAAGATACCCGTTTGGTGAGGCTGGTGGTCAGAGATCGGGCCACTGGACTACCTGTAACGATTGTCATGTAGCGGAATATTCATCCTCACAGTAACAATATAGTACGTAGGGTACATCGACAATATTGTGCGCAAACTTAGTTTGTGCGCAAACTTAGTTTGGGCACAATATTGTCGATGTACCCTACGTACTATATTGTTACTGTGAGGATGAATATTCCGCTACAGTCACAAATCTAAAAATGACAGCTGGGACCAACGGTTTAACGTGCTTTCCGAGGCACGGAGTAAACTTCGTATGTAATGTATAATCACCCATCTATGGACCGACCTTGGCAAGCGCTGCTTAACCTACCTACTTAACCTTTTAGATCCTCCCATACGGCTGATATTATTTAGCCAAGAGATACTTCTTACACACTGTTCTATAATAGCTACCAAAGTGATGTAATTTTCCCCACTGATCCATTCCACTACTATAGTAACACATGAGGCCGGAAACTACGCTATGATTGATGGCCCAATGATGACGTCACCGTTATGACGTTACATCAGCAGCGATGTAAGTGGATATTACGGCAGTCATCAATTTGACACGATAACGTTTACGTTTTCTTGCGAGAATCGTAAGTTATTTATCGCGAACAGTTTTTTGGAACTACGTTTTGCGGAAGTATGGATAGGTGACTGGAATTTTTCTCTATTTAGAAATTTTATCTTTTTGGAGGTTTAGCTTATTTTAGAGACTAGAGCGTTTATAATGGGTGTTAAATACCCTTAACGAAGGTGAAAGGTCTCTATGACCCCCGTAATATTTAATGCATCAATCAGCACAATACCTTGAGTGCATTCACCAAAAAAATTTCGTCGTTTCCCAGCAATAATTTTTGCGTAGAGTAACTTAGTTTGATGTACAGAATGCTTAGTCGACGGCTTCGTGAAGGGTTCGTTTACACCTTGTATAAGCAATCGTCGCGGTGATTATTTTGTCTCTTGTATTTTCTATCCATCCGGCTTGAGTTTTCCACATTCATACCTATTCAAAACCTTCCTCACGACGTTTTTCCCATTTCTCCACATCACTTCTCTATACATTTTCATAGCTCTATAAACTCAGCAGTACCTATAACTACAACGGAATCCTCTCTTTTCCTCTTTTTTTTCTATTTTAGTTATACTTCTGAAGTATGGTATTCATAAACTTCTGTCAATCTCTTTGATCATGTAAAATTAGTTTTCGTCCCAACATAAAGCTCCACTAAACCATGCCAATAATTACTATTTGATGAGGTTAATTGAACAAAAAAACGCTGCAACATAAAACCCAAATAAACCAATTACGATGGTTCCAAAATTTGTTAATTTCAACGTAGTTACATAACATACCATTTAATATTTTAATCTTGCCGATGATAAAACAACACCATCATCATAGCCGATAGGCTATGATGATGGTGTTGTTTTGGTGACCTCTGCAATCCAGTTACTGGATAACACGACACCCCTTGGTAAGACTGGTTGCCAGACTATCGGGCCACAGACCGTTATGACTTTAAAAGATCTATTACTGATGTCGAAAAGCCAAGACACGGATTAGTCTCGTTATGTACTGAACTGTCACGCATCCACTGACTGACCTCGGAAAGCGTTGCTTCACTTGGAAGATCGACCCGTGCGGCTATTGCTGCTTAGCCTCTAGTTACAATACCAACAAAATGTACAAAATAAATCTACGGAACCAATACCCAGTATTCCCCCCAAGATCCTCAATAAGCACCCAACAAAAATTGATTGCCACAATTTTCTCGAGGCTCAAAATATTTGTCACAAAGAAGCGCTGGCTCCGAGTGAATTTTTTTCAATATATTCCTTTGCTATGATTGCTCGCAATGTGGATGTAGCAAATTGGAACAAAAGAGTACTTGTGACACCTGGTGCGCCGAATATTGGCGCTCCTTAACGCCTGGTTTACGATCTCAGGAGATGCGACATTCGTCAAGCGACATGCGCATGTCATTTGTTTCTTTCACTTGAGTAACCATAGTCGTATTATGGTGACCCACTACATGCTCCAAAATTATTTCTTTATTATTTTCTTTCTCCGTGTGTCTGTGGCAACATGTGTGATGCTAGAATGTGTAGTTCGTGGCCAGGCGCTAACTATTGTAGACAGAAAAATATAACGTTTATTTTTAGGTGTTGATGAAATAGCTTGATATTTTTTCGTGAATATTTTAAGAAGGCGAAAATTTTGTATGTTTGGTTTTGTTTCGCGTCTTAGGAGCGCGAGTGAAATAAAATGCTTTTTATGCGTGTGTCACGTTTATACGTGTAGTAAAAGCCTTTGTGGGCCACGCGTTATACAGAGTCGTACAGATCAAAGGTTGTAGGTGGATCGAATATTACAATGATAACAAAACATCGATGACGTAATACATGGGCCGTGGGGCTATCACGTTGTAACGTAAATACGAATTTACGTTACCCACGCGTGATACTTATTGTGGTTCTCGCAAAATTAACAATTAGATAGTTGTATTATTGATTCAAACATCATTTGAATTTATGTTATACCGTTGAGCCAGGGCCTTCGTACCGAACAATTTACAAAGATACTTTGATCACATAGAAGAATTTGGCAAACTGTGAATTTTGTACTCAGCTCAAATTACAAAAAATACCAAAAAACAGAAGAATAAAACCACAAAAAACAACCTCAAAACTCCCAATAATACCACGGATTAATTTGAAAATAATAAGTAGATCTTTTATATTATATCCACAAAGTTTCTGTGGGACATGTTAAAAATAGATGACAATATGTTTCAGGGATTCTCAGATACATTTTCTGTAATATATAAAATAACACAGAATGCCCGCAGGTCAAACATACTCCATATCCAATTTCTTCTCAAAATAAACAATACGTTAAACATTATTTATGAAGTAAAAGAGCTTAAAACGGGAATAAAAGCAAATCCCTGCAGTCCTCATTCTGAAAGTCATCCAGAGAGAGGCCATAACATTTTTATGGGTATGCGAGCACTTATGAAGCAGGCAGCCATAAAGATGGGCATCGGGCTAATAGGCTAACTGGCTTAGAGCCAGTTTCGACCTTAGCAATTAAATTGAAATCAGGATATCGGTACTTTAATAAAATTTTGTAGAGGAAATAAGTACCATCCACAAATAGGGTACGATATTAATTTTGAATAAATTGTAGATTGGAGTTGAAAATGTGAGGAGGAATCAAATCAAACCTATCTAATGACCGGGATAAAATCACCAATAACTATGTAGGTTTAAAAATATAATTCAAATGCTCCAATCAAATCTGATTCTGCTCGATATAAAAAAATGTGAGCTATTTAAACATAAAAAACTTTCATTTATTAAGCCAACTGATTTTTCTATATTTTCAAAGATCCCTGCAACAGCTTCACTCTAATCTTTATTGATACTTAAAGTTAAGTAGTACTTTCCTTGAAAACCTTCATAAGGGGAAAAGGGCCATATATTACAGCCCACGTACACAATATATTGGAGGAAGAGGAATTTGAAAAATCCTTTTAGCGTTTCGACGAAACATCGTCAGCTGCAGCCTTTATTTTTCCTTTATCAAACTGATCCGCATGAAAACTTCTGAAATCACATCGGAAGCAATTTTGCGATTGCTCCCTTTGTACTAGAGCGTTGCTTTTTATAGAAAATTAAACAAAAACAACGCAGCTACCAGCTTCGCAAAATCGTTTTGCAACTTTTGTGTCTCGCGCCTAAAATTCACGGGATTTTGATTGACTTTAACTTTTAATCCCTTGTTAGGTTTTGGTCGAAATTTTGGCTCGTGTTGGTCGCGTACAGAAAGTCTATAATCCTGTGCACAATCCCTTCACACTTCCTATTCGTGGGGGATCCAAGTTGGGAATCCCAGGGGAGTTCGGCCAGCGTTTGTTTTTGTGCAAAAATAAAATGTTTCTTTGTTTTCGATTGGTATTGGATAAGTTTGATGCGCTTCCGAAGTAGTCGGAGATTCAATTTTCTTGGACGGTCAATGTAGAGGAGGAAAAATATAAACCTTGGATTATGTAAAAATGTTTGGCTTATCTCCGCTCGTAGCAGCCGTTGGTAAAACGTTGCATTCTCAGATGATTAAATTTCAGTCTTCTCAGGTTAATATCGACCTGCAATTTGAATAAAATTTGAACTCAAAAATGATCGTTTACAGGATAGCCAAAATACGTTTTCGCTCACTTTGAACCGCGATATAAGGGATATCTGTCAGTCTATCATCGTTTAAAAAAATATATATTCATTTTTCATTCCCCATCCGTATAATCCTTTTTTCGGTAACTATCCTAATAAAGATTTTATTAGGATAGTTACCGAAATAATAAAAAATAGTACAAAACGTCTGTGAAAGAACGATGTAACTTCGCATACAATATTATAAACGGCCCTTTTCCATATTAAACCACAGGGGTGATTAGTTTTTTATATCCATACGTTTTGCATATACCGCACTGATTTGACCGGACAGTAATATAGTACCATATTCTGAATTTTGGATTAGTTAGACGTATATAACTGAATTAACATTACAATTAAGAGGGTTGAGTCATTTTGGCGGAACTAAGGTTTTACTTATATTAAAAAATATACATAGATTAACCTAATTACAAATGCAAAGTTTCATTACAAATTCTAAAACATCAGCACGTAACATAGAACGCGAGATAAACACAATTCCTGCTCACTCAACGGACGAATGAATACATTAATCACGGCGTCATGTGCGAATGAATGATTGAACGACGCCAATTGATTCATGAGTGTGTATATTAGCGTTTCCCCTTTGAGTAGGCAAAAGCTAAACCTCGTTGATGTGACACTATCGTTTCAAACAGACTCTATGGATGGATTTGGAGGACTTGTATTTTTGATTAAATTCGAGTTAATTAGGTTGTTTGCTGACGATGTTGTAACTAATATAAACCTCTTTCCAAATTCATTAGGAAACCGATATGTCCTGGAACAACGCAGACGTGTTGGATTCGCCTACGTGGTGGATAATGGCCTACTCCCTCTCATAAAACGGAGGTCTTTGTCTCAGCAGAGGCTGATAATGCAATATTGTTGTGTTATTTATAATTCATGGAAAAAATGTACTCATTATCATCTACCCAGCCTTTCCCCAACAGTGTTGGGATCGGCTTTTAGTTACCGGATGCAGTTGCATACCAGTATTATATATGGAGCGACTGCCTATCTGACCTCCACTACTACACTACACTTTTGGGTCACTGTCAAAGATCAACAAATGACAGCCGGGACCAACGGCTTAACTTGCTTTCCGAGGCATTGAGGAAACTCGGTATGTAACGGGTGGACACCCATCCACGGACCATCTCAGCCAAGCGCCTAGAAAAAATGTACTGCCGATATAATTTTGAAGATAATTGGTAACTATTGTGTTTTAAAAGCAGGTAGGAAGCACAGAAACCGTAGCTAAAATTACTTAGAACGTTTTCTTCTTTCTGATTTGAGATGTTGAAGGATAATCTGAAAACAGCCAGAGATACCTTCAAGTTAAAAGATTTTAAACTATCATGGTCACTAACATTATTATTTAGACTAGAAACGGGATATTTATTTTTTTATTTTCGGTTTATTTATTTTTTATTTGTTTTTTTTTTTAACTTCAGTTTTTCCGTGATCATGGTGCTTGCAACAGCGCCGAAATATCGGGAACTCAATAAAAACAGTAAACATGGTAAATATCCCGTTTCTAGTCTAAATAATTAATACCTTCAAGTGTCGATCCGTCATTTCAGTCACAAAATACTATTTCATGAATGATTAATTTCAACTTAAGCAGCTACCAGATGATTGCGCGTTTCTTTCATAAGCTCATGATAAACGGTCTGCAATGATTTAGGGATTAAAATCGGTGTTGCCATACTTTGTCTGGAAATTAATTATCCTCGGTTTGTGTGCGAGGAAGACTGTCACAGGTTTCTTGAGTTAGGTTAGATTTATTTAAGCATTTTGTGTCGCTGGGAGCTTAAATACCTACTTATTAATTTCATTGTGTGGAGTACGAAGATTTTGGTTGGGTACTTTGTATTATTTCGTTCGTGTTATAAATTGCGTTTTATTTTAGAAAAATAAACAGGTTTTCATCCTTCTTATATGTAATGCTTTCTATTCAAGATCATACTCGCATACATATAATTGTACACTAGCATTACTTTGGTGTATTTTATGTGTGTATTAGTACGGTTTACACAGTAAAGACTTTTCTATTCTGTTCTTGTGCAGTACTGTATTTTTTTTTTGTTGTTAAAGTATTTTTGTTATTGTTTCAGGTCAACTAAAGCTTTAATTTTCTAACACTAAAATCTAGTGTTACTAGCTAGACGCAGTATTGTGAAAAGCAGCTTTCGGACGACTAACACTTCTGATGTCCCCGATACGACAACCAGGTAATATAGTACCTAACATAAAATCGTCTTAAAATATAATATCATACAGGGTGGCGCCGACAATGCGACAAAAAAATGAAAACCCTGGGAATAGTAGTTCATGGGAATATTTTAAAACCACCAAATAAATCCTGATATCGAATTTAAAAAAAAACAAACAAACTGAATAGTAAAAAACTGTTAACGAAATACAACATCATTTATAAATATTGATTTACTAATCTTTGGTAAAATTTGCACTGATTCGCGCCTGGAAATAAAATTTAAGGAAAGTTTTTGCAGTAGCGAGTTGGCAATTGTGTTTAGTGTTTATACCGATGCGGAGATTAACTTGTCGGTGCTAGTCTATTTATTTGCATCATGTAGAAAAAGCTGATAATGAAAAATAATGTCCTGAGACTAAACCACTGGAAATATTCGGATGAATTTTTGTAGGCAGACTGGGAACGTCATGAGCAGTGATAGGAATAGGTAGTGCCTATTAACCTAAACTTCGAAGAACAGAGACAAGAAACGGAGACTTCCTTAGGACTAAATTTTTTCCGAGACATCTGTCCCGAAATTTTGAGACAACACATTTGAAAAAATTGTTATTTGGAATAAGTAATTCGTCTATATTTACCTAAAGTTTGCGACTAGATATATCATATTAAATAACATACATAGTCGTTACGACCATAAAATTTTCAGAATTTTTTTTTGGAGAACATTTTGTAAATGACTTGTTAATCACAAACACAATGAATCACAATGTTTGAATAAGAAGCCGTACACGTTTCGAAGTAAATATCTTCTTTCTAGCTCACTCTCGGCTACGTTTAATGAGATTTCTAAAGTTCAAGTGTAAAAAAGGCATTTTGTCTTTAAAATAATAAAACGGTAATTTTTTTTTTTTAATAGGAAGTAGCATATGTGCTATTCCACACCTTAATCTATATCACTACCAAAATCAGCATTTTCTGTGGAATTGAGTAATGGACATCCATACAAACTATCACATTTATAGACAAACTTTAGATAAATATAGACGAATTACTTATTTCAAATAACAGATTTTTTTAAATGTATTTAAATGTTGTCTCGAAATTTCGAGACAGATGTGCCGGAAATAATTTAGTCCTAAGGAAGTCTCCGTTTCTTGTCTCTGTTCTTCGAAGTTTAGGCTAATAGGCACTACCTATTCCTATCACTGGTCATGAGGTATAAGTACGCAGTTTAATTTTTTGTCGTATTGTCGGCGCCACCCTGTATTATAATTAAAGTTTAAAATATACAATAAAGTGTGATATTCATGTGAAACCATGTTTAAAAACATCGTTACAAATAAATATATCATCTAATTCCCATTTACACTAACACTAGCTGACATTTAAATTGATACTCAAATAAAAGCGCTCTGTTCGCCTGTCGCCTGTCGTCTAGTGTAATCATTAATAATAATCTAAACTGTATCTTGACTTGGCTCGCGAGGTTGTTGACATGTGGGATGTGGACTCAGCGATCATTGTGCCGATAGTTGTATCAACCCATGGCTTAATTGCCAAGAGCCTCGACCAATACCTGAGGAGGCTCTCGTTAGGCAGCTGGATCAAGGGCTTGATTCAGAAAGCGGTACTCCTAGACACGGCTCGTATTGTTAGGAGGTTCCTCTCTTTGGAGCCCTGACCACCGGTAGCTTGAATCAGGGTCCAAACTACCGGCTTTCCGATACCAGTGGGCCACAATTTTTATATTTTTAAATGTTTTTTATATTGTTTTTTTAAATAACTTGTATAAATATAAATAAAGAAAATAATATCTATACTGTTATTTCATGGAAATATGGAGTAAATTGTATTAATCTTACCGACACTATCGAGCTTCTCAATAACTGATACTAAAATCCAGCTTTCCTAGTATAATACTCTATCAATATACTAAAGAGAACCTCATCTATATCTATATGCCTCTCACAAAAGCCAAGACAGAATATTAATTAATTTTCCAAATCGGCAGATGTGCCAATTCAATACTAATTTAATTTTCATTTCGGTAAATACTTCGGTACTCAAACCTGTCTCCAGTCCCGACACAGTTATTTTACCCGTACTTGTATCCCTGACAAAATCAAAGAAAACCTTATGCTCATAGCATTTAGGTTGTGGTTAGTTTGCTATCACTGACACATAAGCCAAGCATGTCAAAGTTATAGTGATCCTTATTTTCGTGACGGTAAGGTTGCGGTTGGACTATAAAATAACTATGAAAGGACTCGAAACCCGCATTTCCATTCAAATATAGCTGAAATACCCTCCAAAAGGCGTTTACTTTATAAATAAGCTTGGCAGTAATCCTTCGAGGTATTCCACTTAAAGTCTTCAGGTTATCTGTGAATATTTGACCGTGGAATACCTTCAGACGCGAGGGAAATGGTTTTAAGATTCAGGTTTTTGATAGTGAATTAAAATAAGTTGTTGCGGAGCTTTAAATAAATTGTGGGACTTATTTATTTTATTGTACAGGTGTAACTGTACATTTTGAGTGTATTTTGTTTGTGTACAATTTTAAGCGTATTGTTTGTACTGAATGAACAAACAAGGTTTTTCAAGGTCTAAAATGGCCTCAGGATAGGCCAGCGTCCAGCAGTGAAACAAATTTTCTATCTATCTTTACGTACGGAATTTGAGATACACATAATTATGGTATGAGAAAGTCATTATCTCTTTGAAAACATTTGGATAAGGTCCAGAACTGAGAAATAATATCAGGTGGTTCTTTAAATAATGTTTATATTTTACCATCACTACAATTAATTACAATTTTGAATACAAAATGATTGTCAGCCAACAATTTCACCTAAAACAGGTCATAAAGAAAACACACAATTTTACCCTTTCAGCAAAATGACGTTCTCAAAAAAATAAACGTACAAGGTCACCTGCAAAATAAGAAAATTTCAATGTAAACAAGGTTCTCAAGAGCACCTTAAATATTCATGCACTTTCATACGCATACAGACATCTACTCAGATTCCCTTCAGGAACTTGCATCTGCATACGAATTTTGTTTGAAAGGCCTTAAGGAGCCCTAGAGCAGATGGCACGGCCGTTTGACACTGAGTGTATGGAGAACCCTCTTCTCTACGAGGATATAAAATCCGCCCACATTTTGGTCTGCCAAGCAAGTTTGTCTGTAAATTGCAGAATTAAATCTCGCATATGGTGTGCGATTTAGTTTCTAAACTGGTAAAAACATAATTAGTGCTATATTTTTAAATACCTTTAAAACCATCTTATATTTATGAATTTATTACAGTCTAAAATCAATTTAAACAAGGAATCGACCTTATCCATCGTAAAAGGCGATTTGATTTGATTTGATAGTCATTTCTTAAATGGTTCAAGAATCACTGGAAGTGATATGAATTAATAACAATGTTCAATGTTCCGGTAACCTACTCAAGAGTTAACGAGTATAGTTTGATAAATAATTGACATTTTCAATCTAATCAAAATACAATTTAACCTTTGATGGAAGTTAATGAATATCTCAGCCAAGTTTTCGAGTACATTAATTTCATATTAATATCCACGTACACGCCCTATTAGCTGCGCCCACGCTAAGGAATCTTGAGTTCCCGAAGATGCTTCAAGTAATCAAATTTTCAGTTCATGATGTCGTCTTGAATTGACTGCTTCAGATAGTCTAGTATTTAATAAAACTGTATCTCTTAAATCCTGAAAATAATTGTTAACATTAACTCTTCGATGGATTTTCTCTGCGCGTGGATAAAAATGTTATTGCATCTATTGTATTTATGTAAACTGAGTGTCCTTTGTTGTGTCCTTCAACCAACTTTTAGAAACACATTCAAAGGCCACGTAAAACGATACTACACCCACTTAAAACCATTTCAATCACAATAAAAACATTTCACAAACATTAAAAGCATTGAGGAAAAAATAACAAAGTGGCTGAAAGGAAATAAAACTGTTTAACTGACAAAACATGTTTTTCCTTCACGACCAATCCGTCTAATAAATTAAATATTAAACCGTCTTCAAAATAAGTTTTCAATAGCATTTTTTTTCTCATCGCAACAATGTGTATAATTATCGTTATTTAACTAAAGGAATACAACAATAACATGTCATAACTGGCGAAATGTGGGTGTACTATTAGGTACTGCTTAACTCTTCGGGGATTACAGGCGTGATGTTATGTACGTATAAGTACAACAGTTTCAACAAGAAAGGAATTGATTTTGCTTCAATTTAAGCGCAACTAGAATTTTATTTGTAGACCCCTTCAAGATCTGGTTTCATAAAAATCTTTCAAAATCGTTTATCAGTCTCCTAGACGTCCCAAAAGAATTCCAGTTATTTCTATAAGATTTCTTAGTATAACTTTCTAACTTTTGGTTAACTTTCTTTTATTTGAACATTATTGTTAGCAAAGTGAACGGTTCCGGGTTTGAATAATTTTGGAATAACTTCGGGGTTATTTAGGATTCCGAACCCGAAGGGTAACCAACGGGACCCTATTACTAAGCCTCTGCTATCCTTCACGTCCGTCCGTTCGTCCGTCTGTCTGTCAGTGGGGTGTATTTCATGATCCGTAATATGAAGCAGTTGTTTTCACAGAATGTGTATTTCTGTTGCCGCTATAACAACAAATAATATTTAAAAAAAATAGGGGAGGCCTCCCCTACTACGATGGAACGGAAATCTTCATATGCGAGCCCGACTCGCACTTGGCCGGTTATTTTATTACAGAGGAAGGAAAATGTAAAGATTTCAATTAAATACTTTAGTCGAGCGAAAAAGTGATACTCTGAGACAAAGTGAGCTCGCATATCCCGCGTGGAACGAAAAATACGACTATCAATGGGTGAATCTATCTAGCCCGACAACGTCAAAAAATACCTCGTCTCAGTTTCGTTGACTGTGAAAAGTATCGTCTCGAGTGATTTGAATCTTTGGAAAAACCTAATTGCTTTGCTAGTTTTATTGCAATGTCTATTGTAAATATTGTTAATATTAGTGCAAAAAAACGTAAACGTAACTGCAAGTGGCAGCGTCGTTCACGGCAGTTTCATTACGGTCTCTTGAACTTGGATGGGTTAACTTAGATGACCCGATCAGCTAAGTTTAGCCATCGAACTTCGAGTTTTCAGGTTCAAAACTAAAGTCTCGTATACTCCGGAATCAAAGTTGTATAACATTGTTTCATCAACATGTGTCACGTGTGGCAACATATTGATTTTCGTGTTCATAGTAAGCAAAAAAAAATCTCACAATATCAGAAGTGGGGCGATTGTTTCAGCAACTTGTTTCCTGGCTACAGGGATTGTTGTAGTGTTGATGTACAAATGCTAATATTTCATAAAATTATGTATATAAACAATAAATCATCTCTCAACATCAAATGCTAGTAATGGTGCGCCATTGTTGTTCAACATTGTTTCCGGTGTCGGTACTAAAAATATCCAAGAGATATGTTGATAGATTGTGTGGCAAAACTTAGAATTTGTGTGATTATAGCTAAGAGAACCACGTATTTGTTACACGTGGTAGCAAATGTTAATGTTTGTTCAGTGTGTTGAATTTCTGGTAAACACAGCTTGGAGAGGATTACATCAAAACTTTGTTTTAAACACTGTTGATAACCAAACTAACATTGAGGGGTGCTTGGAAACATCTGGAATTAGAGACATTATTTGAACAAAAAATCGTAGGTTCCTTTGGCGACTGTAAATTATAACGTACTAGCTTTTGCCCGCGACTTCGCTCACGTTAATTTTACACAATCAATTCGGGTACTCTGCTTGTAATAATATAATTCAAACATGATTCGAAAGACACGGGGTGCCATATATTATCATAACAACGTTATTGTTGTTTTCTTTGGGAACAATATTTTATTTCGGGATGAAAGGTACCCTATGTCCGTTTCTGTACACCTGATAACGTATATTCAAAATTTCAGGATGATCGGTTCAGTGGTTTAGGTGTGAAAAGGTAACAAACAAACAAACTTACTTTCGCTTTTATAATATTAGTAAGATTTTTTTTTCTATTTCATCTGCTAGAAGTTATCAAACGCTTTGTCTTTTACAGGGACAAAAAAAGATTTACGCCCTTCGTGTTGGTAATTTCATTTCCATTGGCAAAGCACTAAACGTAAACTTAATGGTAGGAACTGTCAAGTCCAGACTTCTTTAAGAAAAAATCTTTTTCCATAATTTTGTGGCGTCAAAGATAAACTTAAAAGGCGTGTCGTTAAAAGCCTCCAGCAGATTTTTTGTCTTGTTATATTAAGCACCTAAAACTTATTTTATTTGCTGAGACACACAGGTATTTTATTTTTCTCTTTTATTTTTTATGTTTGTAAACACTTTTAATGCGTGCCATATCCTACAGTGTACCCCATTTTTTTTATGCGTTTTTATATGTTCCCTGTGAATTGAGAGGTCTGTCTCTTGTGATACAGGGAATCCTAGTACAAGAGCCAGGGCTACACTGATGTTTGAACAATCACCTGTTAATAAAGATTTTTTTTATGTTTATTTAAACCAACCATAGCACAAGCACAATCAGGTTTTAACGTTTCCAGTGCATAGACACACATGCACTCTCTTATAGAAACGAGTCTATGTCAGAGAGACTGGGCTCTGTTTGTATTACAGGGTCCCAGTACAGCCTGGTACATGTCTCATATCTTAAAATTTTACTTTCAGCTCCAAGTCAGCACTTAAGTGCGAGTAATAAGGTCATAGGATCGATGCCATACAGGCTCTTTTTTGTAAATTGTTGAATCACCACAGCTCAAAACCGAGGAAATCGGCTTGACATAAAACAAAAAACCAACAACAAAATATTTTATTAATGAGAGGACTGTCAGCGCATCATTTATGTATCATCACGGCTGAAAAAGGGTCACTTGTCCTGTAATAGAGCCTTTACATGAAAGAGTAAGTAAGGGTAGGGATACCGTTGTAGAATAAAGGCCTTATGAAAGTGTTTGTCCAGGAAAGGACCACTGGTCCTATTGTTGTGGTTAGGGCCTAAGTAAGTGTTGCCCTTTGCTGGCTCAAAGGAATGGCAGATATGTAACGTGAGACTTACCCACAACAAGGAGGTAAGGGACATCTGAATGTGGTTACTTAACTACATCTATAAGTTTGGATGTAGGGAGTCTACTTCGGATATGCTCCGATTCCGAAAATCCCTTCACTAAAAGGAAGCTATATTAGTCCAGAGTCTCTGACCATAGAATGATGCAATCTCCATCACATTCACCATCATTTTGAGAACTTATTTCGTAAAGTTCATGTGTATGACACCATAATTATTAATATGGAAACCTTCATGTTTCGTTAAGTCATAAAAGCAGTGCGAAACTGAAGCGGGACGCTTGTTAATATTAAACAAAAAAGAGAAGCAACAACGTCTTTAATGGGAACGCCTCACAACCAACCTGCTTCGTCTTTGAAAAATACCTAACATCCAATTATACGGGTATTACTCCGCTATACAACATCTTACATCCATATTGGATACAGTCGCCAATATGTATACGCTTAGCAATTTTTAATAGAGATTTTCTCGCGGTATTTTGATTGGTTTCAAGTTGATACGAACATAGTATTCTAGAACCCACACGTATCATCACGTCTGTAATCCCGGAAGGGTTAGGCAGAGGTGTTCCTAATAGTACACCCACTTATCGCTAGTTAGGTTTTAGTCTCATGTAATAGGGGGCGAGCCTATTGCCATCAATCGGGCATAAATTCGGACTCCGTGACTGCTACTGAGAAATTCCTGATTCCTGGAAAAGTCAATAACACTTTACCCGACCCGACAATCAAATCCAGGACCTCATGCTCAGCAATCGCGCTTGTGACCACGAGACCTACAAGGCAGTCTATGAACCACAGTTTTAAAAACATGGGTTACTAAACAGGCCTTAGTTCTAGTAGTTAAAACAATTGTTTTTCCACGAGAAAATTGACTTTCAATGAAGTCAAGCGTTAACATATCGCTGCTCCTGACCGTACTTCCTGGAAATGACTCCACTTTGACTCCTGAGTCGATTGAAACCGTAATTGCTATTACACCTTATAATCTACCGATTGTTTTGATGTTATACCGTGAACTTTACCGTAGTGGTTACGTAAACAGCGTAAAAGCCACGCGCACCGCGCGTAATTACCAATGTGACCGACAAAGGAAACAGACCTTTGTACTTAGAATAAAAGTTAATGAACTGTTACAGTAATAGTTATTATTTCTGTTATTAAACTTCTGCAGAAATAAAGTAATAATAAAGGTTTGTTATTAAGTTGCCATAGTGTGAAATTCTTTTATTGTCATTTCGGTTCGCAGTCTCTTATCACAACCGCAACCCCTGGTTAGATAGGAAGCCGACCCCAATATAGTTGGGAAAAGCAAAGCAGATGATGATGATGATCACATGACTTCTCGAAATAGGAATGAATGTTAATCTTATTACGTTTTTCGATCATTCGGTAGACGAGTAAAATATACCAAATGAAAAACTATAATAAACAAAACGTGCAGCATGATTTAAATAGGTATAGCTTTAGATATAGCCTGAAAACCTATCTAATTTACCAGATAAAAATGTCTCCAAAAACTGTTTTAGGCACCTTAGGGTTCCAATCTACCTTTTTCGCCTAACGTCCATCCATTCACGTTTTCAATTACCTACCTAATTCCTGGCACTCATGTCTACTCTATGTAGGTACCTCAAAGTAATAAACAGGGTCAAACTAATCAGAAACTCGGCAAATTAATTTGTGCTTCACAAGTTCCTAAGTATATAAGTAGTCCTTAGTTATCCGAGCGTGTCATGTGATTTACTGCACGGAGTTATTGAAAATAATAATGAATATAATGAGGCTCTCGTTAGGGAGATGGATTAATTCAGGAAGCGGTACTCCTGGACACGGCTCGTATTGTTAGGAAGTTCCTCTCTCTGGAGCGCTGACTGCCATTGCGGTGATGGTGGGTTGGTTTTTTTTTTACGAGTGTCTGTATTTGTGGCCGGTTGATTGCAATAGGTTTGCCCCTTATTACGGGGTACTCAAAAACATAATTGGCGAAACGTGAATGTACTATTAGGTTACCTCTGCCTGACCATTCGGGGATTACAGGCGTGATGATGATGGTAAAATGTAATGAATGTGTACAGAAATAAATATACATCTTAAGTTGGACTTCGAAAGTTCACGAATTCTTGAAGGTATTTTGGTTCGATAATGCTCAATACACCCGAAGCCCTAGGCAAACTCACAATCAGTGATAACCAATATGGATAAATAAAAATACCATCACTGTTCAAGTGTCCCTCACATTTTATCCAGGCCCTTAAGCCTCAGGGCCTCATTTGCAACTACTAGTCTTGAAATTTGCTGCCGAAAAGGATTTGTCAGTCCCGTTGAAAGTCGTTGTAGAAATACGAATTGCTTTGTTAGCGATTGTTACCTTGGCAAGGCCCTCTAGATTTGTGCCCGATTAAAGGCAATTGGCCCACCCTTTGGGACTTATAAATGCCGATAAGAGAAACTACACCTCCTTTGAGGAATACAAACGTAAACATCTGCTATCAACGATCGGCTAGGGAGCAAAGGTGGCGCAGTAGTAACAGCTCTAACTATTCTGTAGTAAGTTGTGGCGTGTATCACAACTGCTCCCAAAACAGTGAAGACTCTCAAATATGAAAACCTGTGACGGCCACCAAACTGCATAGGCTCGTGTAGTGGATTCCAGCCCACTCCCTCACATATAGAAGAAGCCTGTGTGCCAACGTTATACACTGCTACACAGCTAGGCCTCACAGTAAATTGTAGCCTAGAAGTGTGAAGTGACGATGTCTTGGCAAACCGCGACCCCGATAACGAAGCAAACTGGTCATATTTAATCACAGATTTTCCAATCCTTGAGCTTTCTAATTCAGAACCAGCAGTCAGTTAGTAAAGATATACAAATATTCCTTAACCTGCGATAATATTGGGACATAACATCACGCCTGTAATCCCCGGAGAGTTAGGCAGAGGTGTACCTACTAGTACACCCACGTTTTTCCAGTTAAGTTTTAAGCTCCATGTAATAGGGGACGAGCCTATTGCCGTCAACCGGGCACAAATTCAGACTTCTTTACTGCTACTGAGAAAAAAATCTGAAAATAAAACCTAATTACAATTCGCGCGACCCGAGAATCGAACCCAAGACCTCATGCTCAGCAGTCGCGTTGTTGTGTTGGCAGTTGGACCAATTGGTTCTCAAATTCTGTTTGTGCTTTGTCACTGCGGTTTGTGCTCGTGATGGCCTTCAGATTGTACCAGCACACTTAATTGATTTTTAACATATCTGTCTGCAGTATTCTGTTATTGAAATAATTTAAGATTCCAAAAACAATAAAATTGAGACCAAATCTTCAAATAAACCAGTGAATACACGTGTTAAACCCACTTTAATCTCCATTCATGTATCAAATTGACAGTAAAACATTTTTCATATTCCAACGTCCGAATATAATATCAAAGATTTACTGCAATATTCGCTTATCGTCGGTATTGTACAGACTGACAGGTAAGAATGACCCTCGATACTTTATTGTGCTCAATATATTGCTATTGATGGCTATTTCTTTAACTATAAACGATTTTGAGCTTCATTCATTTTTCATCCAGATTTGATTCTTTTGTTGTATGTATTTGTACTAGAGTTGAAAGTGTTATGCAATGTTCATATACTGGGATACGAGTGATGTTCAATTGATAAAATTATGTGTAGGTACTACTGCCTAGTTCGTGGATACACTGGTAGTTTTTTTCGTTTGGTCCTCCTTTATGTGTATTTTATGAGGAAACCAAAACCAATAGGTATGCCCAGGACTACCGAAAATCATTCATTGGCACTATCAAAGACAGCACAGAAAACTCTTAAATACTATTACGGTAAGTAAGGATTTTTACCCTCCACTCAAAACCGCTAATTCCGGTAAGTGACAAATCACTTTTTTCAATCGGTAAGTATTCGAATACAGACACAAGAAACGTTCCCACACCACCTCGAATAACATTATCAAGTTCGATATGTTCCTCTACGTTTTGCGGTAAAACTTACGACTTTAAAGAGGCAACTGATATTCGTGTATTCCCTAGTAGCCAGTACATGTTCATGTTCTTGAAAACTCCTCAAGTTCTTTCATAAAATCCTCTGAAACTTTACCTCACGTACCGGTGAAGTTATTCCAAGTTATTCGAAGTGTATAACCGGCAAAACGATTGGAATCGAATTTATGCGAGCAATAAAAGTATTCGAATCGAACGCGAATGTTGCAGAAGTTATTGGTGGCAAAATGAGGCTTTAAGTCTTCTTTGAAGAATGTTATTAACTCTTTGATTTTGAGGAGAGTATATTTGGAACTTTATAATCCAGGCTAATATTGTAAATTTGGCCTGCTGGTCTATGTTACCTTTTTACGCCTTAACTCCAGAACGAATTTCAATTCAAGTTAGATGACTTGTGTAAGGACTAAAAATTTAAGTTATAAAAATTTAATTGGCGACCAATATACTGAATGGGCGACTATTGTACCAAGTAAGTAACTATTTATCCGGTCATTGCGGCAAGGAGAATATAGGAAGCAAGAGCGAGCAAACGCTGAGAGAGACTTGTGGCACCCCGACCCGGACAGGTTAGCTCCCTTCCTGTTAGGTTACTTTAAACCCTGCAAACAGAAATAGGAACCCCGCGCAGCGGGGCTACGTCAACTACGCCTTATCTACAATCTAGTGGTTACCTTGTTTTATGTGTTTTTCATAGTCCTGGAATTATCACACTGATTGTATTGAACAACTAGTAACTCAAAATTATATTTTCAAGTCCCTGTTTTAAACATTTGTATTCGCCCACTGTTTGTCGCTCACTTAGTATTTCAGTAGCCCATTTTGAATATTTACACCTTTAATTTGAATTTATTTTCGCGCGTTTAAATACTACCCCTTAATAATTATATCTTTTATCCACGGTAGTAAGTTCCCATGTGATAATTTTTGAGGGCAAAAACACATGCAAAAAGTACTAACCATTATACGCAAAGACCCAAAGAAATTCTGGTTTTTGCCCTTGCCTTGATTAAATACATCTTTTTTATTTTTACCATCGAAATTACCAATTAGGGGAAGTAAGCTATAGATTGACATAAAAGAGGGTCCATGGGGTGCCCATTTTATTTTTTCATTTATAAGATGCGTCTTTCCAACCAAGATGCGTGACCACCAAATTGCTTGCCACCGTAGTCAGCCACTGTCCTTTGCTTGTGTCAGGGGGTTCTACTAAAAATGACAAACGATCGGGACCCTATCGGGCAGGGCTTATTAGGCAATAAGTCGTGTTCAATGTAACCGTTTGGCCACTAACTTCGCTCAAGCGACTCGCTTGTTGTGATAGTGACTGCGAAGAAAACAAATGAAAGAAGACAAGTCTATGCGCCGCGTCTATCACGCGAACTGTCCACGCGAAGAAAACAAAAATGACGTAGCGCCTGTTGCTTGATGCAAGTCTCGTCGCAAATCGCATCGCTCGCGGCCCGGAACTGGTCATGTCCTATGTAATGGCACGTGCCGACACCGGACGCTCATCCGTTCACGTGACAGTTTTGAGTATCCTGGGTAGGTATTTATAGAACTTTATTGAGATCACGGAGCCGGAACCGCTTTGAAACTCTTTGAGAGCAAAGTCTTTGAGCTCAGACAGTTATAAATTGGTTCAGACTGTGTTTGAGATAGGGGAAAATCGGAAGCAATCAATGTACAAGTGTAATATTATAGTACATGACATTTATTCATCTGTATTTTTGCTCTCATAATTTAATTTATACTGGCTTTTTTTGTCAGTAGTTATCTCGACTTCTTAGCGTATCGATGGCATAAGGTTCAAATATGTTTGCCCCAAAATTCAGCTGCTAATGCTATTCAGCAGTTAAATAATAAAGATGAATAAAAAATGTGTGGACGTTGTGGCGGGCGAGGAAGATGAAACTTTCTATATTTATCTGTCAACTAGTCGCTTTCATAAACTCGTTGGCAAACATAAGTGACCTTTTCATAGTTTTGGAGACAGACGACGAACGACTTACATAATTTATATCAAAGATTTAAAACGTAAGATAAGCGGTGTGCCCTTACTGTATCATCTTAAGGTCTCGTGAATGTACATACACTGAGAAAATTAAATGAGCTCACACATCCCGCATAGAACGCTAGAAACGATTGATAGTATGAGTGAGCGAGACAGTCCTTTTTCTTCTCCTTCATGTAACGATTACACTGAAAATTTGTCAGACCAACATATAGCATCATGCACAGGTCTTACATCGGCTTCATTTAAATCCTTTAAGGTGGAAATAGTTGTGCAGGATGGGCAGGATGAGATTAATCATACTGATCGAACGTCGTAGCCAACGGAACAGAAAAGTGTTCATATTTTGACGCGTTAAGCCGAATCTAACGATTCAAATCTTTGATTCATACCAAGAGAGAAAGTTACGACGGCGTCACATCACAACCAAGTTATATTTTTAAAATCCTCCTGTGACAGTCTTTTCATAAATTTTTACTTAGATTGCCGTCTCACGTAGACTTTTGTCTTATACAATGTTCTCACGAAGAGACAGGTCTCACGAGGTTTCTTAATAATGAATGAAGGAGATGTGAAATCAGTGTGCTTGGAATTCATGTCAGTTTGTCTGGAAAAATGTGATACGCAAGGGAGACATGTATGGGACTTGTATTTATATGTTTCTATTCCAGGATTTTTATATTCGTTTGACCTTTGGGATTGGGGAAGCGATGTAGCGATATAGCCCTAGGCATGGTTTATAATTTTGTCTTTTTAGTATTTGAAATCAGTTTCTCCGCCTTTCCATTTTGTGGCTTGGTTACCAAAGTCATTAGCATTGGTGATTCTATGATTCTAGGGACCGACTAAATAAATGAAATCTAGCATTTCACTTTCACATGATAATTTGCAAGTTCAACAAATACCAATATTACATACATACATACGACTGGCTTCTATGAAACTCCATGAGCCCGCTTCTGAACTGTCATAACGATTAAGCGGTTTTGCTACTGCTGTTTGTGGTTGTGGATACCTTCGGAACTGGAGCCTAATTCTTTGATAGCTAAATCAAGTTCCACATCATTAATTTCCGAAGTGTCTGTGTAAGCTGTACCAAATAAAATAATTCAATATTCTTTCTCATAACAAATAGGTTTTCTCGTAAAAACTTTACAACACCGGAAAATAACAAAGCGCACCCGAAAAGTTAACCTCATTCCGAAACTCTTAACTGTTTCAAAGAAAAAGTGATTTCTCATATTTTCTTTATCATGAAAAATTACAGCAATCGTTTATTTTCTTCAATAATTTATTATGGTACGTATTTCATGTCGAAAGAATTTTTCTATTATGGTGGGGGAGCTCGGGCAATTTGTTCGAGTCGATTTTGGCCCTTTTAGGGTCGCCCACTCAATTATAAGGGATTACTTGACGAAAACTTAGTTTTTGTTGGGCTGCCGGTGACGTGTCTATGGCTGCTAGTTCCAGGTTTATTCAGTGGATTAATTAAAAGTTGGTAAATTAGAAGCTGTTGTAGTGTGTAATGGTTTTTATATTTGGTTGCGACTATTTTAATTGCTTCAAGTCACTTTTTAGGTGATCCCATTTTAGAGAACTTTACTTACTAATATTTATTTTTTCCACAATTTCAAAGAAGTCTAGGGATTTGCTGTATTAAATACAGCCACGTATTAAATTGTAAAGTAAATAATATAAATACTATATTATTTACTTAACATTATTTGATACATTTTATGTCAAAATTTCAATAGCTATGAATTAAGATTCTTCTAATTTTACACCTGTACCGATTTAAATTAAAATAAAAGGCCCGTACTTCCTTGAATTTTGGAGTAAATAGAAATTTTATTCTTGTTTCCACATTTGCGAGACTAAACTCTACACTCAACTTTCCACAAAATACACTAAAAATCTCAGCCTCCACACAAAAGGTCAGCCCATAAACCTAGTTCTAGCCCAGTACTCTACGCACACTTCACGACTTCAAAGTCACACTTCATTCAGTAGTTTCAAGGTCGCATGCTAAACGCGCCCCTTGACCGTGACCTTGAACTCTAGTAGGTCATATAGCTTTGTTTAGTAGTGAGTGGGTCTTTATGATGCTTTCGTGGTCAGCAGATGTCTTTGAGGTTAATTTTGTTGAGTTGAGTGGAAACATGTTAGGCATTGTGTTTAGTATTCTGAAGAAACCTTTTCCGTGTTTTATGGTTATTCTGGGCCATTTTGGATAGTGCCGTTTAAACTATTTGATGGAGTGCAAGAAAACTCAAACTATTATTTTGGATTTTAAAACACTTTTTAAAATCGAACAGTAAAACTATAAAAATTTAAAAAACCGGCCACGTGCGAGTCGGACTCGCGAATGAAAGGTTGCGTAACATCGTAATAGGGGAGCCCCTTTAACTTTTAAGTTATTTTTATGGTTGTTGTTATAGCGGCAACAGAAATACAAATTCTGTGAAAATTTCAACTGTCTACCTATTACGAATCATGAGATACATATACCCACTGACAGACACACGGACGGCCAGACGGACAGACGGACGGACTGCGGAGGCTTAGTAATAGGGTCCAGTTGGTTACCATTCGGGTACCGACGAACCCGAATGGTAACTTATAAACTCTCTCTATATATTATAAAATCTTTCCTCCTGCCTGTCCCCAATAAAACACACAGTTTAAAAAGCACATAAACCATAGCCATAAGAGGACATCGTCTAGACATCACAGAATACCACAAATCCCTTTACTCACAAATAAAAAAAACAATTTTAAGCCTTTCTCGAAGGTAGAGATAATATGCTAATGCGACATAAAACCCTTTCGCGAAGGTTTAGTGCCCAAGGAAGAATGTGACTGGTGGACGAGATATGCTGCAAATCCTGGATCGTTTTCTGTTTGTTTATAGTCGAGGATATAGGACTGTGGAGGTCGTTAAACTGATAGTTGGTCGTGATTGTGATGAAAGTTAGGATTTAGATTCTTTATATTCCTTTAACAAAATTTGGTACATAAGGCGGACTTATGCCACAAAGCGCTCTTTGCCGGTCAGCATTCGAGAGCAATTAGGTCTTTTTCTTAAGTTCACTGACCCACCAGTTTACGGTGTGCGTTGAGCAAATGTTGTACAAGGGTTCCATGAGCATTAAGGAAGGATTTCTGCAAATAACCCCGAAAGGGATTAATGAGGGGATGAAACTTTGTATGAACGTTCTTTAGTTTTGCCTGTAGAAAGCCGGGACATTACTGATTAGGAATAAAACGTCTGGTTGTCGTCATCTTGCTTGCCGTTTTGTAACAGGTTTATAAAATAAAACGAATTTAAAGTCGCGACTTCGATCGCAAAAAGTGGGATAGCTCGGCTCATATGCATGATAAAAAATTCATGATGAAATATAATTGATTGCCGGCGAATAATGTATCCTTCTATCAGTGACATTTTTTTTAGAATTGGATCATTAGTTCCGGAGGTTACCCTCTACATGCAAACTTACAAACAAATATCTCTTTATAATAATAGTATAGAGCGGGTCGGGAGCGGGGCGAGTGGTGTAGTTTGAGCGTTAGTTGTGACACTGAATTTTAAATTTTAAAAGTCTTATTAAATTTGTATGTCTTGTTTTCACTGTTATTAGGTATCTAAAATGTATAGATTCATAAACATTAACTCAGTAACTTACGAATATAAACACCATAAACAAAACTAAATGTTGTTAAGCTCAAACAGATTAGGTATGTGTTTTGTTAATGAGTAGTGGTTAGTGATCGTGGTTTGTATTGCTTGTTATTACTATGAATATAGACAAATAGAGGGATAGAATATGCTTTATAATAAAGCCAACATTTCAACAACGCTCATTTAAAAAACCATAATACTCAGGATACTGCCGTGGTCGTGATGATGTAGGCAGATGATGGAACATTTGCGCAGCGAGATAAATGCAGACGTAAAGCAGAATTGATTTCTCGTTTCAAAAGCTATTCCGGTGTTGGAAATCCAATTAGGAGTTACTTACTTAAACTGTTCGATTGGAGCAATCAGTGTAAAGGTCATCGAAGGTCAATCCTTTTCTCATGTTTTTATGTCACAATATAGGGTTTGAGTTTTCACATTTTACACCTCCTTTATTAAATTTCTTTTGACAAAATATCAAACTGGATAAATTATGCTAATTCTGATCCCGGTTTATTGATCAGCATCGAGAAATGAGAGTACAAATAATAAGCTATCGATTGTTGCAAAACTGTCGGAAGTAAATCTTCCGTTTGTATATAGATGAAAATAAAAGAGATTCGTACTTCTTACTGAGGAGGCATCTATCACACCACTCACAAACTAGGCATCATACTGTAGTTACGGTTACATCGCGGATAAGGAGCCATTCATGAACCTGACAACAACTTTTGGGGACCCGTCTAGTGGCAGGATCCTCCCTTTTCCATGAAGGTTACGGGACTCGACCCTGTTCCTCATTCCTTTACTCACCAAAGTTTAGAATCGTCCCCACAAAGAATAACATCCTATAAAAAAACCACAACAATTGAATTACAAAATACGTCTTCAGGACACATTAACCAGAAAGTATTACAAGATCTAAGATAATTTTACTTTCCATTACTACACCGTTTGCAGGATACCTACATAAATCGTTCCTCTCATTTGGCAAGATAGATGCTCCTGCGCCATCGGTTTAGGGTCAGTTCCTGACTTAATGGCTCTCATTCCTTCTACCGGGTTGATTTAGCCACCATTACGGGATCCTTGCTGATCTTGCGATAGGAGCTCATTATAGGTAATTACAGGTAACTGTGGTGTCATTATTATCAAGGGGGCAGGACAAGGACTTAATAGGTATGTTTTTTTAATGAATGTCTTTGTACTATAGATATATCTCTGCGAACCACTTCGAGGATTAAATGCGTGATGTTATGTTAAATTACATAACTAGTATTGTAGATTGATCATCTTACTTCTTACTTATCTTACTACTATTATAAATGCGAAAGTTTGGATGAATGGATATTTGTTACTCTTTCACGTGAAAACTAGTTAACAGATTTGGATGAAATTTGGCACATGCCTGAATTAATATATAGGATACTTTTTATCACGGTAGTAAATATGATCTCGTGGGACAGATACCGATCTTCACGCGGGCGAAGCTGCCTGCAACAGCCAAACGTCTGATTTGTATAATTAAAAAAAGTATAAACCTCAACTGGTTTCCTAAATCGGTCAAAATAATGTTGTGTTGGGTAGATTCCTGGTTAATATTAGCTGTTAAAGGCCTAGAATTTAGCATAAAAATCTTGAAAATCTACGTTTTCATAACCGCAAGAAAAAATCATTTTTGTCTATTTTTAGCATCAAACATTTTTTAAGCTTGATTGGCACTGACACTCCCCAGAAAAACACGATAAACCTCGGCAAAGCGATAAAAAACTTTTTCGGATAGATTAGAAAATGTTGAACCCGAACCTTAAGCTTCGCTGGACTAAAAATAGATCCTTAGGCTTTAGTTTTAGGGCTCTTTAGCTACCCACAATAGGAGTCTTAAGTATTTGCATAAACCAAGTTTTAGTAATGAAAAATCAGCGGGGTGTGAGTGTTCAGCTGTCACAAACTATGATCTACCTGCTATCCTGCCCTCTGTGTCCCAACACATGCAGCCACACTTACCTCTGCGCTAGTACCAACGACGCTGTGGTGGTGGCGAAGTTCAATCAATCAATCAATCAATCAATAGTCTTTATTTGTAAACATAGGTTACAACAGTGTGCAAGATGTTACAATAATTGTTTTACATAATATAGTTTCTCTATGTTTTGCCATTTGGCGTACAAATATACATTTAAAGGAGGCTTTTGCCAATTAGGTAAATTAATCTATAGGTACTAGTATCATAAAGAGGTAAAATTTAATTCGTAATATCAATATCAATTTTAATAAAATGCATTAGGTAATGTCAGGTAATGTCAATCTTTAATTAAATACGATAATGTCAATAATAAATGGTTATGATGTCAATAAGATACTGCTAAGAAAAATGTCTAAATTGATATTGTCCACATAACTGTGATAGTCGTCATGCTTTTATCGTCATGTTACGAGCATACAAATATTTTATGTCAAAGAGATGTCATCAAAGTAGTCGTTGAGAGAGTAGTAACATTTCTGTATTAAAATAGTACATAATTTACGCTTAAAATTTACTAAATTTAGATTTTTTATTGAGCAAGGTAACTTATTAAATATTCTTTGGGCCATACAAAAAAAGCTTTTCCTCATTAAAGCCGTGCCTGCATTTGGTACTTTAAGCTCTAACTTATTTTTATCTCGTAGTTTCCTATATTGACTTTTAAAAGCTATTTCATACAGGTGCATGTTTGTCTTAACAAATATATTTACCTCATAAATATACAGAGAAGGCAAGGTTAAGATTTTGAGACTTTTAAATAGAGGTTGACAACTGTCGGTACTTTGTAAGCCACACATAGCTCTGATGCATCTTTTTTGGGCTTGAAGACATAGTCCTTATTTACTGAATTACCCCAATATATTATGCCAAATCTTAGTGTGGATGCAACATAGCCATGGTAAGCCATTAAAAGAGATTCTAGGCTAACAATTTTATCCAGTTTATAGAGGGCATATGCAAATTTATTGATTTTTTTACAAATATCTTCCGTTTGAGGTTTCCAGGTCAAGTTATTATCTATAACAACACCAAAGTTTTAGGCTAGGCAAATATAAAATACTGCCGTGCCATCGACACGAAGAAGAAGAATTAATGAGGGTTAACGCGATTAGTTACGATTTATGGAGTGAAAGTGGTGACCATAGCTTTATTTCCAATACCGGTCCATACACGTCTTTTTTTGAAGATAAATTGACCATGTAGGTAGATAATCACTGTGCCATTTAACTACACCCTAGAGATGTCAGTCGCCATTTCGGTCTTTCAGATAGAAACATTAATTTAATATACTTTACAATGATATGCAACATCATTCTTCATGTCTGCGACTCCACGTGGATATCCTTAGAGACTTACAAGCTTTCATGTAGATTTGAAGCGCATCGTCGCGTAGCTTCGCTTGCGTGTGCAATTTTAATAATATTGAAGATGAAAACTTTGATCATTTTAACGTGGGCTGGCTTTCAAAGATATTAGTGTAGTGACTCTTTTCAGACGGGGAGTTTCAAGAGAATCAAGTTAAAGATGACCTAAATTTTCAGTTTGACCTATTCAAAATTCAAAACACCGTTTTGCTGTAGGATGTGCATTGTGTTCCCGCTGCTGGGGCACAGGCCTCTTCTGTGGACTGGGAGGGAATGGGCTGTAAACCACCACAACGGGCCCAGTGCGGGGTGATGGATGTCGCATGTTATCAGTCTATTTGTTTAGGATATTTTAGTTTTATTTTCCTTGTAATGATTTTTATTAGGGTAGCTTCTGCTTAACCGGACAACTATAGAACGCCTTAGAACCCTTGAGCCTCGCTCACTTTCACACATCTGGTCTTACACGAACGCCGGTTGCGATCACCTCTGCGTTTTAAATACCTAGTGATAAAACAAATTATTTAAAGTCAAGTAAGTTCAAAGCCTGCAACTCGTAAGCCGGGCCATTACCACTGTCCACTTTAGATCTCCGTCTTTGTCACAGCAAATACCTTTAAATAGATAGGAAGGTTGACAAAACCCTTAGAAAATCTCCTTCGGAGAGCTTCATTGTGATTCGCCCGAGGGTCTTTTTTACCCCTGCATCTTCACGCCGTACCCACCAGGGGTCGTCAAAAGAGCCTACATTCATGAATGAGATTACTGTTCAGGTTGGTTCATAAGAGCGTCAATTTACGTAAGCCAGGCTTGGGTATTAGTGTATTGGGGCACTGAAGTAAGTAAGTAAGAATTAAATATCACTGTACTAGTAGATTACGCTACTTGAACAGATTTTGTACTGAAACTGCCGTTCTGAAGCCGAGAGCTGATATTTCCAAAAAACTACTGGTTTTTATCTCAAATTGTGAAGGAAATAATTTTAGAACCAAAAATTAGAGGACTTGTGACAATCAGCAACCCGCACTGAGGCCAAGTGATGGATTACCTACATTATACCTATATATATTACCTATATTACCTACGTGATCTCATTCAGCGAAAACCTGTGTCCCAGCAATGAGAACTACATAAAATAATTATGCTTTTCCTTTATCTTAAACTTTATACATGTACAGGTTGCGTTACTAATGAAATCTTATGTATTCTCACAATTTTATTTTCTTTTTCTATTCAGCAGAATTTTTTTCTGAGATTAATAAACCCCAATTAAGCAAGACTAACTTCAAACAGCTACTTTTTGTCACAGACTAACATTTCCGCCACACAAATATCTACCTTATCACTTGGTACTTACGGCCAAATTCTAAGTGTATCAAAATAAATACAACAAGAAGAAATAATAATTATTTCAGGACAGTATTTGGCCCAAAATGTCCCTAGGGATTGCAATAAAATGGACTGATTAATAAACTTTTTCTCTCTGACACTCGATAAGAACCAAACGGGGACGCCGTTCTGTTCAAGTTTTTTTATTAAATTAAAAGGAAGAAAAGATTGTCTTATCTAAATTCGGGTAAATTTATCTTTGCACCGTATTTCCTGCGAATAAGGTTGGTTATTCTGTGACGTGCTTGGAAATTCGTGTATATTTTCAGCAAAGTAAGTGTTTAGGTCTGTTGTAATAAGGAATGACATTTTGGTTATTTATTTAGGCTGGATTTCCTTTCATTGGAGTGTTAGCTATAAAATATTGCGTAGGGATAATTTGCTCTCAGCTTACCTGGAGACTACTATATCTGTTTAAATACGAAGTACTGAACAAATCGTCAAGAGTTCTTTATGATTTCTGAAAATTCATCTCGTTTTTATTGGTATTTTGTGTATGGCTAATTTGTAGTTCCAAAACGTAGGACGTTATATTCTAAACTATTGTTATACCGAACTTTAAGTTCCTTTTGAAATGGATACAATAGAATTTCAACCTGTTTCATATCTGGCACTGATTCTAAATAGTTTTAGACACTATGAAACAGTCACAACGTATAACTTATACAGTAATTGTTTCATCAACAAAAGATGTTCCTTGAACTTTACCTACACAAACAAAGTACTGTCTATACTATTTACCTAACGACTAGAAACACTGAAATTAACTTAAAAGGCTTATTTTACAATGTTTGTATAAGTTTTATCTCAGAAATCTAAATGTTTGCTTAATAACTTTTATGGAAAAAATATATCAAACAAAGATGACAAATCCAACATGTAACATAATATTAGGTATATTTTGCTTATATTTTACACTTCTATGGGTCAAAACAAAAGTATAAACAAAGTAAAGCCAAGGCAAGTAACATAAAATACGACCTCCTAACAACACCAAACCGGATCCGAATTGCTGATCAAACACAACCGACCCGCCCTTGACTGACACCGATAGTACCGCCACACCCTATCCGCCCTAAATTACCCCTCGTTACCCTCCGACGCGAAGAAGTTACACCTCTTGGAATAGGAGCTATAAAGACAAACAATGTCTCAATTTACTCAAACTCCTTCAATGCCATAGTGGCTCCACTAGTCTCGCTTTACGTGAAACGACGAAGACTTATGTTTTTTTATTTGACATTCAAAATTTTTGCCTATAGCCTATTGTGCCTGTGATTGTCTAATTGAAATAAATGCTTTGAGTTTGAGTTTGAGTTTTTATTTCCGCATAGAATGCATAATATTTCGGGGAATCAGAACTACAAAAATTTGAGAACGGGTAATAAGGTCGTGGTGGTAAGATAGACAGTCGCACCATGCAGCTGAATACCAGTATTTTACAAGGAGAGACTGCCTATCTGACCTCCGCAACCCAGTTAGTACTGGGTAAATCGGTAACCTTTGGTAAGACTGGTTGTCAGACTTTCGGGCCACTGAAACGACTGTCAACGATCTACAAATGACAGCCGGGACCAACGGCTTAACGTGCTTTCCGAGGCACGGAGGAAACTCGATGTGTAATGGGCGGTCACCCATCTACGGACCAACCTAGGCAAACGCGGCTTAATCTAAAGATCAACCCGAGCGGCTGTTATTATCTAGCCACGAGCTCCTTCTGGAAGCTGACACTAACACAGCTGAGAAAAGCTTAAGCAGATGATGAAGTATGGCCAACTTCTAAATCCGACCCCAAGTACAACACTAACTTTACTTGCTAGTTAGCTTCGTAAATTCTGTATCAATTTTGTCTGTGGAAACGATCGCCGATAGTTTCCAAGTTTGGGAGAATTCCCAATGTATTTTGAAACTATGGACCAGTATTAGTATAACATTGACCACTAACTTGTAACAGAGCAGTTTCAACTACAAACATCTACTAGTGTCTTTTGAAAATTATAAACGCAACTGAGTGCTTCTTATATCTTTTCACGCTTTGTATGAACAGATGAATGGATTTTGATTAAATTGACCATAAAGTAGACTTTGAACTGGATTAAAGTTTAACTCCGATAATACTTACATTTTCAAACTCATGAGCTGGTTCGATTCTATTTTTCATATTATAATTTTGATTCTTTTTGTTTCGTTGTATTTTGTTTTTTTTTCTGTTTTTTGGTTTTTGTTTCTGGATGGATTGTGTGAGGAATGATATGAAAGTTAAAGGAGTAAATGATAGCGTGACGATTGACAGAGGAGATTGGAAGAAAAAAAACGTGTTGCGCCGACCCCAAGTGACATGGTACAAGGGCAGGAAAATCATGATGCTGATGATGAATTTTGTTGCTCCCTATTACGAAAAAAATATGTCATAATTAAGAGTGTCTTGTACAATCATATAGGTACGTACACTTCAACCAATTTATCTGAGCAGGCGGGAAAACACAGAACTAAAATTATAAATGTAAGTACCAATGTTGTCATATCGATGCAATTCTTCTTCACAAGCAGCGCCATCTTGAACTGCAAACTTAAAGTGGTATACTGTACAAGTAACTACAGTTTACAAACCATTCATCTTGTGTATTATTATTTCATTTATCACTCTGTTTCGTTTCGTCACCATTCGGTCGCACTGATTGGTTGCCTTATGTTTTACATAGACTTACAATATGAGCTATTAACGCCGAAATTTATGACTTTTGTTTTAAGGAAATGAGGGGTAAGTTAGGAAATTAATATTTATTTACTTTCCTTGTTCAAGTAATTAATAAGTCATTTGCTGATCGTTAGGTAAAATATTTTGATTAGCTGTTTGATAATGATGGAGGAAATTGCTTTTTGTACGTTGGACGCAAGAGAGTAATGACTGTTTGTAAAAAAATTACCACATAAAGGGCGTGCTTTTGGATTTTCAGCCCTTAGCACAACGCCGAAATTTTAAATCGCGACAGTACGCTTTTATTTAGACATAAAATAAATTTAATTTAATAAATTATATTTCATTTTAATTTCTTAGTGTTCTCGAAAACGGACTTATGCGTCCAAAAGCAAGCATTTACGTTCTTGCGATTCATTTAGATCATTCGTAACGAACTAATCAGTTATCAAAGTCATTCATCATGTCTTAGTTTATCGGAAAATGTAAAAAAAAAACATTTATGCCTGCCCCAGCACATCATCCGAACATATTTCTTCCTTTATCAATCACAAGAGTCGCTTGAAACAATAAAGCGTCCCCTGACAGAGGGCAGGGAGGGACTCATGTCAGAGTTTATTGTTAGTTTGTGCGACAATCAACTCCCCAGACAATAGTGCCACGAGGCTAACATGAACGATGAAATATCGAAAGCTGTTTTATTGAGAACAGTCTAACTGTACGGTGTTACGTTTGGGTAGAAAATTTTTGGCATCTGACCCTTTACAATTTAGAATTTGACTGACTACTTCGTTATGAAGTTTTGAAGAATTTGCATTGCAAATTTTTATTCCGGATGTTAACAGAATTGATTGAAACTGAGCTGGTCGTTTGCTTTTATTACTTTCTAGGATTTTATATCAGTTAATCAGACATTGTCATCCGGCGGCGAGATCGGCGGTCGACATTGTCGCTACCACGGGTAAATCCTGGATTCATCTTCATCGTATCGCTGGCACGACATTATTGATCTTAATATAAGATTTTAAACTATCATGGTCACTAACATTATTACTTAAACAGGAAACGGGATATTTACCATGTTTACTATTTTTGACGAGTTCCCGATATTTCGGCGCTGTTGCAAGCACCATGATCACGGATAAACTGAAGTTATGACGCCGCCGCCGTTGCTGTCTGTTAACTGATGTTATGTTATGAGTGCAAAAAACGAACAAGAAAGAGGGTAGACCGATTTGTCTGCTCATAAACACCCACCCGCAATAACTTCAGTTTATCCGTGATCATGGTGCTTGCAACAGCGCCGAAATATCGGGAACTCGTCAAAAATAGTAAACATGGTAAATATCCCGTTTCCTGTTTAAGTAATAATATTATTGATCTTGTATGCTTTACAGTTTGGCAGAAGTAACAATAATAAACATCATCATCATCATCAGCCTATAGCAGTCCACTGCTGGACATAGGCCTCCTCAATCGCACGCCATTCAACTCGACTTTCAGCAATTCTCATCCAGTTGCTACCAGCCACCCTGCGAAGATCGTCACTCCACCGAGCCTGAGGGCGTCCCACCTTACGTTTGCCGATTCGCGGTCTCCACTCAAGAACACGTCTACCCCAACGGTCATCGGTTCTACGGCAAATATGACCGGCCCATTGCCACTTCAGCTTACTTATTCTGTGAGCTATGTCGACAACTCTGGTTCTCTGTCGGATCACATCGTTTCGAATGCGATCCCTCAGAGAGACTCCAAGCATAGCTCGTTCCATAGCTCGCTGAGCGACCTTAAATTTATGGACCAGCCGTACTGTGAGTGTCCACGTTTCGGCTCCGTAAGTCATAACAGGCAGGACGCACTGATTGAAGACCTTAGTCTTTAGGCTCTGTGGAATACGCGACGAGAAGACCCGGCGAAGCTTCCCAAATGCTGCCCAGCCCAGCTGGATTCTTCTGTTAGCCTCCCTCTCAAAGTTGTTCTTACCAAACTGCAGAGTTTGCCCGAGGTAAACATATTCTCGAACAACCTCGAGAGGACCGCCATTGACAATAACAGGTCCTGGGGCGACGTGTTCGTTGAACATAACCTGGGTTTTGTCCAAGTTCACCCTGAGACCAATGTGTATTGAAGAATCAACTAGGCCATCCAGCATCTGCTGCAAGTCGTGCAGCGATTCAGCCAGTATGACGATGTCATCTGCAAATCTCAAGTGTGAGATGTACACGCCGTTGATGTTTATGCCACGTCCTTCCCATTTTAGCGTCTTAAACACATCCTCCAGTGCGTTGGTGAACAATTTCGGGGAAATAACGTCCCCTTGTCTCACCCCCCGACGCAATGGGATATGCTTCGTTTGCTGGTTTTGGCTTTGGACGGTCATTGTGGCGTTCTCATAAAGATTTCTCAACACTTGGATGTATCGCCAGTCGACTTGGCATCGCTGCAAAGACTCCAGAACTGACCAGGTCTCGACAGAGTCAAAAGCCTTCTCATAGTCCACAAATGCAAGACACAGCGGCCGATCATACTCTTCGGACTTCTGTATGATCTGCCGCACTGTGTGGATGTGGTCTATGGTGCTGTATCCTCCTCGAAACCCGGCCTGCTCCGGTGGCTGGAAGTCGTCGAGTCTTCGCGCTAGACGATTCGTGATGACTCTTGAAAACAGCTTATACACGTGGCTAAGGAGCGAAATGGGTCTGTAATTCTTTAATAGGGTCTTGTTTCCCTTTTTAAAGAAAAGAACGACCACGCTCCTTCTCCACGCTTCTGGAGTTCTCCCAGAGAACAGGACCGAGTTGAAGAGCTCCCGAAGCTCTCTTAAAACAGGGCTTCCTCCCGCTTTCAGGAGCTCAGTCGTTATCCCATCCTCGCCAGGGGCTTTTACATTCTTAAGCTGTCTAAGAGCCGCCTCGATTTCGTCTTGGCTGACTTCTGGCAGGTCTTCTGTGAAATGGCGGGTTAAGGTGGCTCTGGAATCCTCATTTTCGGGATCAGGTCGAGATGCATGCGATGCATACAACTGGCCGTAGAAGTTTTCGACTTCCGAAAGAATCTCCGGCTTCGAAACGACGATATCCCCACTAGATTTGGTCAACTTCGTCAGGTGGCTCCTCCCAAGTGATTGGACGAACACTTTCGAACCCCGATTTTGCTCAATCGCTTTTTCTATTGAGCGGGTGCTGGAGCATCGAAGGTCGCGTCGTATCAATTTTCTAATTTTATTATTGAGTGCCTGTAGTTCTGACGAAGTGATGGGTGGGTTTTCACGTCGTTCCGTCATAAGCTCCAGAGTCTCCTCCGAAAGTTTGGACTTCTTGCCCGTATGCCGCATTTTACAAAAACGCGTCCCTTCCTCCCTGAGGATTTCCACCATTTGGTCGAGCGCCTGGTCAACATCATTTGTGGTTTCCACGGCCGCGAATCGGTTCTCCAGATCTGACTGGAACGCTTCAGACCCTAGCATGGTTTGGAGCATATTTGGACGGAGCTTAGACTTCATCAAACGGGTTCGCTCCAGCTTGAAATTAATATTCAGAGTGCCACGAACAAGTCTGTGATCGCTACCGGTGTTGAACCTGTTGATCACCGAGACATCTCTGAATATATGCTTTTTTATCCGCTATGATGAAGTCTATCTCATTTTTCGTCATAGTGTCGGGGCTTCGCCACGTCCACTTCCTTTGGGACTGTTTCTTAAAGAAAGAATTCATCACAAAAAGCCCCTCCTTCTCAAGGAAGTTGACAAGCATTTGCCCCCTATGATTTCTGCTGCCAAACCCGTAGGATCCTACTACCGATTCACTGCCATTTTGTACTCCCACTTTAGCGTTAAAATCCCCCATGACAACGCTGTAGTGGGCCTTAGTAGTAGAGTGCAAGGCCTTGGAGATGTCCTCAAACATTTCCTCTACCACGTCGTCCGAGTGTGCCGAAGTCGGTGCGTAGACCTGAACAACCTTGAGGCTATACCTCTCGGTTAGCTTCACTATGAGGTACGCTACCCTGTTCGAGACACTAGACACTTCTACCACGTTGTCACAAAGGGATTTATGTACCAGGAACCCGACTCCGCCTTGGGATAGCTGGTCTCCCTCTCGAAAGTACATCAGGTGGCCTGATTCAAGGGTTATTGTGTCCTCCCCCTCTCTTCGGACTTCACTCAACCCAAGAATGTGCCACCGTACCCTTTCGAGTTCTTCCTCTAGCTGCACTAGATGTTCGTCGAGCCGTAACGTGCGTCCATTATACGTCGCCAAGGTCAGTTGGGTTTGGCGGCCGTTCGTAACTCGGGGATTCTTAGCACCCCCTACCTTGCCGTTACCGTGACCGCCGCCAAAATCAGGAATAGCAAGGCCGCCGGGAACTGGGGGCCGTGGTTGATTCTGGCTTGCCATTAAGGGGTTTGCCCATAATCGCCACGCTGGTCATGCGGGTTGGCGATCGCAGATCACAACTCCTCGCACTAGTGACGCTGCTGCCCGTCGCTAGTCTGCGCTATTTAGTTGCGAACTTTCGAATGGTTATACCGCCATTTATCGGTCGTCAGAGCCTCGTTTGTTGTTTAGCAGGATGCACCACGAGCAGGTGAGGTTGACTTGGGGCACTGAGATGGTAGGTGCGCCCCCTTACATCCCTGTGCCCCCTTACATCCCTATAATAAACGCTTATCATTTATTATTTTTATTTTTCACATTTATTTGGTTCAAAATCTAGCCACTTACAGTATGCCTGGATGATATTGATAGAGGAACGTGGAGATGGCACAAGCAATGCAGCGGTTGAAGTTGGGCTGAGGATAATTATAATAACGAATTAAACTTAAGACCGGAGCTTATTTGGCATAATATTTCGTAGAAATTCTGTTCTATTTACCTGACTGCAAGGAAAGGGTTATATAATTGTGTTTAATATAGTACCACAGCGAAATAAATCTTTAGGTGACAGAAACCTCGAAAAAAATCTGTTTTTGACTCTAGCACAGACAAACCAAAACAACTTAGAATGAAGGCATGTTGAAAATAACTGTTCCTTAAGAAAAACATTAACAGAATTCCTTTCCCTTTCAATGCCATCGTAAGGAAAAAGCGTGAATCCCTTTAATACCCCATTCCTTCAATTCGGCCATATTGTGCTGCAATGCTCAACGCAATTTCAATACGTCAGGCGGAATCGAACGCATTTATATTCCTTATCAGATAGCCTCGTAAACCCTCGAAAAGGAATAACTTTTAAGGGTAATTTTATAGTAGGTATAAGGGAAGATGTACATATAAGGTCAAGGGAAAAACTCATGGGCTGGGTGAAATATGTGTTTGTATGAAAGTATTACCGGGCTTAAGGTTTAGTTGTAGTTTGATACCTGACATGGCTGGTCCTTAGTTGCCCTGTTCTTTTATCAGTCTGCCTTACTATCTTTAGGATCATCATCTACCCTTTTTCCAACTATGTTGGAGTCGGCTTCCTGTCTAACCGGATGTCGCTGAATACCAGCATTTTACATGGAGCGACTGCCTATTCGGTCTCCACAACCCAGTTAGTACTGGGTATTGCGTAATACGATAGCCCCTGATAAGACTGGTTGTCAGACTGAGCAGAACAGAGCCACGGACTACATTTTTCAAACAAATGAGGCTATGGATAATGAATTTACATCAAAATCTTTCGGATTGAGATTGAAAGTACTTTACGTAATTGAGGTGCCGGATATAATGAGCCCAGACGTGTCAACAAAGAGTTAGGGAACATTAGGTTTCCTCACAATGTTCTGTAACGCCAAGTTTGTGAACCTGAGCACGAATGACCCTCGCCGCTAATATTGATAGCATTTTTGACACACTTTGGGTGTTGAAAACTTATGATCACAGATATAGATATACGTAGATAACGCTTAAGCACCTACTTAGCGTGCTCGGCTCTAGCATTTTTTTATGCTTAACTTGGCTACTGTCGCAGCAAGCTTTTTAGCTTGCTGCGACAGTAGCAAGAACATTACAACTCAAGAACTTAATTCTAGACATTTAAAGAATAAAAAGGTAAACTTACTGTCACTTGCGGGAGACCTTCCGTGATTGTTCATTGAGCTCCCGATATTTCGACGCTGTTGCAAGCGCCATGATCGCGGGTTGATTGGAGAATGCGCGTGGATGGAAAATAAATTGTTAAGAGCAAACAAATCTGTCTACCTTCTTTCTTTGTCTTTCTACGCGCACTACTGGAACTCTACACTAAGTCACGGCAAAACATACTCATAGTATCACCAGGTTTTGTGGAGTCCTTACTAAGATGCTGCTACTTTTGAGCTTACTCGAAGCTGGGTTCCACGTACTTGACAATTTGAAGCCATCTTCTCGATTGAAATTTTTGTGTTTCATTTCAATTGCTTCTCTTGTCGGCCTTGGTAAGTAATGTTTGTCCGTTGACAAAAAATCGAATAACCAAATATCGGGAGCTCAAAATAATGAACAATCACGGAAGGCCGTGATTGTTCATTATTACACCGTGAAAGCTTAAAACAGTGTAACAAAAACGTAGTCTATTCTGTATGGTAACTTGTTTGTACAGTAACTAAATAGTGCTTATGACGTCATAGTAGGTAGTCAAAAAATATCACGCTTGGTTTGGTATATCTATATCTGTGCTTATGACCTTAACACTTTGGTACTTTAATGACTTTAAAAACAGAAGTTGAACGAACGTACTTAAACCTGTAATATCTTGCTTCGGAAAAAAGTTCATAAGCCACTAGGCACCATATCCCCCTAAGATTGTTTATCTATTGCCCATAAAACCACCAGGTGTCAATGTACACAATGTGTACATATGTACATACATTCGATATAATATATTTTTTAGTACACCATCGTAAAACACGCTACAGCACGTATAAATATCAGTTGTCTCACTTTATCCAATAAACGTTTATTGCTCCGATTTAATGTTGTGTTATCTTCAAGCTTCGTCGGATTTATGGGGTTAATAGACTGCTTAGTAGCAGTTAATTTGTTGGTAAGAGAGTTGTTGAAAACTGAACGCTAGATGTTCCATAAATAATAATGTAACATTCTGTACACCACATTTGAAATGAGAAAAACAACACAACAGTACTAATCTAAAATAAAACTTTAAAATATCTCCTGCTTTCGACAAAAATACGTCATACATTCAGTGCATGCATAAAATAAAAATACATTTTTGTCAATTTCATCGTCACATTAAAACTGATTTATCCAATCACTTTACTGATCCGTTTTACATAAAAATACTTAGTTTTGCGATCAAATAAAAATTCAAATATCTTGCCTCCAATAATATTTGATGTTTTTCCTAGGACTGCTTTCATATTTTTCCTATGAGTTGTGTGATATTAATCTTTTTCAATTTCTCCGTGAACTAGCCTCGGGCTGATAGATGAGCTCTCCCTAGGTAACCATAATGCGATTTTTTTGTTACCACATTATTGTCAGAAGAAGGTTTTCATGTTACGCAAGAGATTGGCAGCCATTACATCTTATGAGTGGTACTAAACGGTTACAATCTAGGTTCGCTGAATAGTGTTACGTAAAAATAGAGATTTTACAAAAAAGCAGGCTTATTTTTGTGAAAATATCGAATAGGTATCTGTAGAAATAGGCATTCGGGTATCACCTATGTAGGTAATATGATTGGATTTTCTATTTGGAATTTATTTGAGTGTTAGCAGAGATATTAGTAATCAGTTCAACCTTACATCGTCCATTTAAAAAGAAAGAACATTCGATTTTCACGAAAGCGGCGGCGCTATGAAAGGTCTTGTGTAACTAGACGGGTCGCAGGGGCGAACGTTTAGCATGGGGCCTGTCTTTGATTCTGAGGTGGGGTAAAATGTAATCGAGTGTTTCCCTTAGCAATTCTCGGTAGCAGTACTGATTCTGCATTTGTGCCTTCTTGCTGGCTTACCCAATTACCCTAACTAGGGATGTACTAAACACTTCTGTGTATGTCTTGGTGCCGCGAAGTCTCAGAATTATCTGTAAACACAACACTAACCAATCGCTAGAGCCGTGGTGCGGCGGTCAGTGGTAACAATCTAATTTACGAGTAGGTCATGGTTTCAAATGTGGTTTGAAGAGCTCGTGGTTAAATAATAACAGACGCTCGGGTCGATCTTTAGGTTACGCCGGGCTTCTCTAGGTTGGTCCGTGGATGGTTGACCACCCATTACATACCGAGCTTCTCCGTCCGTCAGAACGCACTTAAGCCGTTGGTCCGGGATGTCATTTGTAGATTTTTGACAGTTTTTAGGTAGTCGGTGGCCCGAAAGTCTGACAAGAAATCTTATCAAGGGATGTCGTATTACCCAGTACTAACTGGGTTGTGGTGGTCAGGTAGGCAGTCGCTCCATGTAAAATAACGGTATTCGGTTGCATCCGTTTGACTGGAAACCGACCCCAACATAGTTGAGAAAATGCTACTATCGTGGTTTCAAAACTAGGTGCTTTACTTTTTGTAATCTATATCATTTCAACTGGCTGAGTGGTGGATTAAAGCTCACTCCTTCTCATAGAGAGGAGTCAACGTCCCAACAGTGGGACCGTTATAGGCCGGTTATACAGTACTACTCCCATACCTACAAAACTGCCTCAAGTCTAACCGTATCACGTACCGAGTTCCTGTTAATATCATTACATACCACTTACCGCAGCGACCAAAACCACACACAATCGCTTTAGCTCAAGTAAATTGGCGTGTAACCTCATTAGCAGCGGCCTATGATGTGACGTCGTAGATACAGGAAACAAAAGGAATATTAATGTGAGGGACGATCACATTAATGTAGTGTGAAGTTATAGGTAGGCACAGATCTATATAGTTTTGGCTATAATATTATAGTATAAAACTAAAAAAGACGCTTCAAACCCTTTCGTTTGAAATCTGTATCCTGGGAATGCATAAAAATAACTAGTCCGGCATCTTTGGGAGTTCACCATGTTGGATTTAGCATGACGTCACTTAGCTAACCATGGATTGTCATATAAAATAAACATGTTTGTAAAATTTCAGCTCAATCGGAAACCAAGTAGTGGGTCAAGTTTAACTCAACTTATTCAGTTAGACTGAGGAAGGCGATCACAACATAGTTCTGACAGGCTAGACGATGAAGTGCAAGAGTTTGTCTACTCATCGTGGAGTAGACCTTCTGTAACAACTTTGTCATAGTTGTGCCGTCAAAGAGACATTTGTTGATGAATTTATTAAGATAAATATCAAGTAATTGTGTCAGTGCCATGTTGTTTTGGGTGTCTAACGAACGTTAGTATTTATTGGAACTAGTTTCAGAGCTGACACGCTTATTAAGAAAATTAGTTTGTCTTTGTTCAGTATGTTTTCGCGGTTGAAATACTGAACTAATTTTGATGAAATATGGTCAATAATTATCTCCTTGTGTCCGCAAAATAGGAAATTTTCAGTTCGCAAAGCAAAGTCACATAAATAGTCCATTAAATTGCAATACAAATTGTGTATTTGCGGCTCGTAGTTCTCTTGTATTTACAAAGCTTATATTCCCAGTCCGTATGCGTTATAATTTGACTCCTGTCTCGTTGTCGAGTCCAACAGTTTCAACGTTGTAACAATTTGATTTCAACGACTGAAATTCAGAGATTGATACAGACATTTTCATTACGGCCGTGCACTGTTACTGTTAGACAGAATGCATACTGTATATAAGTGTATGTGGAAGGGTCTCATTTGTATTTATATTATGTATATTGACCTTATTCAAGAGTGAGCTAATTTTGTGTGATAAATAGGTATTTGGCTCTCACAACCAATCTTTTGAGAACAGCATAGGTTTATTTTAACCTGTTTTTTTTTTTTTTGAAGCACCTGTACTAAATCTTTGTTCTCTTGTTTACAGGTAAGCCTCTGTGATACCAACCATCCTACCCACCTACCTACCTCTCAAGTTTTTGAAGTACTATACTTGGGTAAGATCCTTATGGTCGAAAATTCGTGAACTTTATAAGTTACTAATAACCCTGAAATATTAACTACATTTCAATACAAAAGCTTTAAAGGGATTTTCGGAGTCTAGACATAGGTCTTACATTTTAGATATATACGTTTTAGTTAATTAACCTTCAATTTGTTTTAGTGATGAAAATAAATATGAAATATTTAGACCTTTCTCTCAATAATAACCCTCTTTATTTTCATAATTTATTAAAAACGACTCAATTGAATATCAAATTGCTTTATAAAATAAATATTTAGGCTGTAAAATATTCAAGTAATATGGGTTATAAACCCAATATAAACCTTTACATGTAATAAAAACACAAGTGTTAATACCATCTTATTTTTAAGTTCTTTCATAAAAATAAAATTGTTACGTCTCGTCTTGTTTATGACCTAGATTTATTCAAGGGTTCTGAATAAAAGTCTGGATTTTAAATAAGAATACTAACTTTTTGTTATCGTTACATTTTTAATTAAGTAGCACAATAACTCTTGAATGAATGAATCTGGTAAAGATTACATTTTTAAAACCACTTCAATAAACCGTAATAAAAAAAAGACAGTATTTTTTTAACAATGACGTATCTTTATTATTTTTTTATTTTGATTAATGTATAAGAGTATCAACAAATTAATTTCTGCTTTATCAATAACAACTATCGCCTATCTACACTGACTTTCAATAAACACAGTGTCGATAGTTGAAAACCCAATCGTGCATTAGGCATTAATTTAGATATAACTCGGTGTTAGTGAAAACGGGTAATAGAGATAGTGTAACGAACTAACCTAATCTTTGCAAAAGCCTAATGTACTAAAAGCCCTTAAGTTTTGCAATAAAACGTAATCCGTTCAACTCTACTTCGTTTTTGTGTTCGTTTCGAAACACTGAAGTCTCCGAGGTCACAGTCTCTTTTCAAGTCAGACATAATCTTGATCAATTCATTATGAAGACCATGCAATTACCCACAATATGCATGTTTAAGACATTAAATCATACCTCATGTGTTTGACAAACTTAGTATTTTTTGCTGACTTTAAACTTTCTGAGGCAAAAGGTTCCAGCATCAAACTTTGGCACAGGTGAAATCATTTTCTACAACAATCTTTTTTTCTGCTGACCCTTTTCTAAGAAAAAAAGGCTTCAACAACGATTCCTTTTAATTCAGATTCAACATTTTAAGTTTGCAGTGTCATCGTTCCCTAAAAAATCAGAGTAAGACCTAGTTTAGGTCCCTGGGCGAGCATTCAAGAAATGGGGTAGCTAACACTAAGCCAGACCTAAATATTAGGTAATTCACCATTGGAGTTTGAACTCTCAATGCTGAGACGAGCTTTGAAAATCAAAAAGACTGCTTTTTATTTATGCATCCATTTATGTGACGTCTGGCGTTAGTGAAAACGAACGTAAAGGAGTTACGAAATCCTTTCAATAGCTATTGAACGATCGCTGGATCTTAAGGAAAGTTAAATTGTCATCGTTGAAGTAACGGGGGAGCTTATGCGAAGAGGAATCTTTTCGAATTGAGAGGCTGTGCGAATAAGTTTTATTAGTGGTGCCTAAGGAAATTATGGGGACAGCGATACATGAAATTGTTAGGTCACATTAATTGGCTAAAAATGTTTTTACTAATGATTGAAGAGAATAAAATTATTATTTTCATTTTCTTTGGAAACATTTGTAATTCTAGACTCAGAACATTTTAATGAGTTACTTATAAATATTCAACGAATTATGTAATACTCGCTTATAAAAGATCCTAGGTTACATAAATATCTTCAGAACCGTATTTTCATTTTACATTCATAATTATATTACTCGCTTTTGTTCCCGACTTCGGTCAAAATTAGCCTTAGGAAACGTACTATTAATAACTCGACTGTTCCGTTGATTTATATACTCGCGGTCGCAAACGCGACTGAGTGTGGAGTCCTGGGTTTGATTCACAGGTCGGTTAAAAAGTGTTATTGGTCCATTAGGAATTTCTCAGTAGTGGCCTAGAGTTTGGAAGTTGGCGGTATGATACCCCCGTGCCAGGAAAGCACGTTAAGCCGTTGGTCCTGGGCCTGACCTCTCTCCAGCCTTGTCGGATTACCGTCTCATCGGACTATGAGGGTGAGGTAAGAGAGAGTGCACACGCGCACACACTCGTGCACTATAATATCTCCCGCGCCAATTAGTAATATCCACTGAGTTTGGCCGCCATGACCGAAAACGGTCACTAGGACTATAATATTATTATTTTCACTCGAGATTCACAGTATTCTATTTCCTTACCCAGGTCCACCTGTGTGCCGAGTTTCATTGAAGTCCGTTCACCCGTTGAAGCGTTATCAATTAATTAATCTTCTTCTACTAATTAAGTCCCATTTTCAAACATACTCGTACCTATTTGATAGAAAATAAACAGACCAACTTAAATAACTGAACCAAAGTAAGCCACTAAGCTTTAATTACGGTATGTCATTCGAAAACCTCTCGTATGTCCTACTCGATTCAGCCTATTTTCCAAAGAAGTTTCAGTAAATAGACCTAGTTTTGCTGTCTAGAGGGTCCTTAGGGGAAATCCAACTAAGTTTATGATTTTGTTTTTATGCCAGTGAACGAACTGTGTGAGTGGGACTATATTTATGACGGGTGATGAGTTTAAAATTAATACATACGTACATAAACCCACAATTTATACTCATCCCCATTTGTATAAATTGTGGGTTTGTATATTATAGGCAGACATTACAGAACGCTTTGTACTGTCAACTAACCGACTAGCGTGGTATTTTGACCGAAAGGAAGAGGTTATGTATTCGGCGCGTATCTTGTGTATAATACTATAACTAAAACGTTAAATTAATACAATTTCTTGCATTAATAAAAACTGGCTTCCAAAAAAACTTTTCGAAAGTTGGTCAGAAAAACAACCGTGACAGACGGACTAGAAAGTGACATTATTAAATACCATCTTTTTCCCGTAGCTTCGCTCGCGTTAATTTAGAATTTGACAATCAATTCGGGTTGTACTCTGCTAGTAATAATATAATTCAGTCATGATTCGAAAGGCACGTCGCGCCATCTATTATTATAAGAAAATTATTGTAGCTTTCCTCGGGAACTGTACTTTTTTCAGAAGGAAAGGTACCCTATGTCCGTTGCTGTACACCTGACAACGTATTTGCTAAATTTCAGGATGATCGGTTCAGTGTTAAGGCGTGAAAGGTAACAAACAAAGAAACAAACTTACTTTTGCCTTTATAATAATTTAGTTACCTGATTAGGAAGTTACGATTCCGATTTTCAGTTTCGGTCTAAACATTTAAAGTAGACAGAAGGACGGTATCTACTAAAATCGATGTAACATAACATCACGCCTGTAGTTCTCGAAGTTAGGCGGAAGTGTACCGATATAATAATACATTCACATTTCGCACATTATGTTCAGGTCGACCTTATTGGCATCAACTGGGCACAATTCCAGACTCCAGGCTACTACTAAGCAATTCCTGAAAAAACCCCTTAGTGTACAAAAAGCATGTTCCTAGAAACACGAAATAACTTTTTTTCTTGAAAAGCAGTCGGTTTAGTAACGTAAAACGTCCAAAAAGGCTATTGATAACACTTAAAGTTGAGTACCATCTCCGAACATAATATTGCTTTGCGTGACTCGAATACAATATTCAGGATTTATATCCAAAAAAGAACCTTATAAACACAAACAAGATACTTACAATTTTACATATTATTGAGTAACCATTTACAGTAAGCCAAGAAGATCCAATTTACAAGGAACGAGCTTGTTTTAAATATTTTTCGTCGGACGTTTACTAATCCTTTCGTTTAAAGCGATCAGTTTCGACGAGGGTGGGAATCGAAGGTTTGTGGTTGCGGGCTTGGACATAGGCGGTAGCGGGGCGTTGTAGTAAGTTGCTATCTCGAACGGTTGGCGAGCGAAATATGAGATGATGGGGTATTAAGACAACAGTAAAATTAAAACGATGTTTTCTGATCTCGTAACGTTAAGAACGTTTAAACTGTTCTTTCAAAATGCTGTTAAAAATACTTATCTAGTGGCCAACTTCAACTTTCTGACCCACTGACAAACTCCTTACAATTCAAAAGTGACTGTAAATAAAGTAACTGAAATAAAAAAAAGATTTTCGAGTTTGACTCCAGCTGCCACTATTGGAGGGTATTATTGACATTGGAGTTTATTTTATTGACATAACATAACGCCTGGAACACCCGAAGACTTAGACAGAGGTGAGCTAATAATACACCCACATTTCGCCGGTTTCGTAAAGTCGGTTTCGAGAAACTGATGGTAAAATCCAGTAACATTTTGCGAGACCTGGGAATGACCCCATGCTAGTGGTCTTACGGTCACTCAACCAGCGAGCAAATTAAGAGGAAGTATTATTGATAGATTAGTCATTGCAGACTGCCTCGTCGGTCAAGTGGTCGCAAGCGCGAATGTTGAGCATGTGGTCCTGGGTTCGATTCGCGGGTCGGGCAAATTGTTATTGAGTTTTTCAGTCAGGATTTTTTTTAGCAGCAGCCACGGAGCCTGGATTATGCCTGGTTGATGTCAATAGGCTCGCCCCCTATAATATGGGACTTAAACATAACTGGCGAAATGTGTTTATACTAATGGATACACCTATGCCTAACCTTTCGGAAATAACAGGCGTGATTTAATGCTATATTGTCACTGCAATATTCGTAATATTGCTCTTGGCCAAGGTTATTGACCCGCTTTACAGCTACTGCCACACTCCGCCCGCTTCCACCTGGTCACAGACCGCAGCCTAAAGGATTCGCGGCAGTTTGAGAGGGATCTAGAGTACTAGGAAGCAATTACTCAGCGGCGTCTCGGTATAATAAAGTCTATTAACTATGGTTCGAGAACTAGTTAAGCTGAGCTGATGGTGAGATTATAAGTAATGCACGTTATAGAAGAAGAATGTTGAAAATTATTCATAGTAGCGCTAGTTAGAAGGTGGACATTAGTACAGTTAGCAAATCGATACAAGGATCTATTGACTCATGGCCCAATTCGGAACTAACGCCAGCAGCTCATTTGTTTGAGCATGAAGTCCTGTGTTCGATTTTCGTTTCGGGAAAAGTGTTATTGGATTATTCCAAGGAATTTCTCAGTAGCAGTCACGGATTCTGTATTTGTGCCCGGTTGATGGCAATACGCTCGCCCTCTATAACATTGGGCTTAAACATAACTGATGAAATGTAGGTATACTATTAGGGTCACCTCCCTTCGGCGATTTGAGGCGTGATGTTAAAACAGTTACACAAGGTTTACCAACAGCGCCCCCTGTTGGCGTCATTCTAGCGCAAAAATGTTCCCTAAGGTACGAATTTTCTACCTGTACTAAGTACAATATCTCTCTACAAACTGTACACTAACCCGTTAGCAACACTGGGTTGTTTCATAACTTGTGCTTTTTGAGTTCAAATTTTCACGAATCATTTTCCATCTTCCCAACTTTTGAATTCTGATTTTAATTTATTTCCTTTTGTTACGGTTCATTGTTCCTTCAAAAAGACATCCCTACGCTTACAATACTTCTCCACGGCATCCTTCCCATTTCCTTCCTCCATTCCGCATTATCTTGCCCGTCCTTTACAAAGGCTATCAGCATACTCCAGCCTACTGGAAAACACGTGAGATAAGGAAAGATTATTATATTTTCTACCGTAGCAATCGCTTCAATGGTCGTGGGGGACTTTTCTTGAATTTGAGCAAAAGCCTTATAAATGGCTACTTGGATTTTTCCTAGCGAGAAATGTCGGTTTTTCTCGAGTAAGCTTCCTGGGCTGCTCGATAAAAAGGATGGTCTTACGGTATCGCTAGGGGTCTGTTATTTGTGTTTACTTTTTAGGGTTTCCCAAAAAGGCTAGAAGATAAATAAATGATATTGCACTTTTAGTTAGGTGTGTTAGTAATTATTACTTACTAGCTTTTGCCAGCGTAATGGTCAGAAATTATCCCATGGAAACGTACCACTCGGATAAAAAGTATCCCATATCCTAACCCAGGTTACCTACCTGTGTGTCAATTAATTCTAAATCTACTCACCAGGTAAGGCGTCAAAAAAGTAGCATACAGACAGAGTAACTTTCGAAGAAATGATAATTTTGAGAATGGGATGTGGATTCAAAAGAATCTTTAATTCCATTTGACCTCATTCGAAGGAGAAGCTGTTAGAAACATCTTCAATTCAGTCGGAGTCATTGTTAAAGAGGCTTTTATAAAACGTCTTATAATAACTTGAGAGAGGTTTTAAACTAACTCTATTTACCGACTCCATGACGTAACCAGCCACCCCTACTCGCCCAGCTTTGCTTGTGCTGCAAGTGGTTTCCGAATGAAATCGTCTTAGGAGCTCTGGCCTGAGCACTTTCGTTCTATTGAATCTGTCGACGCCTCGACACTTCCATCAGCTGCAGACGTTGTGTAACTATTAGAGCTTTTCTTAGAGAGCATAATTCTGTAGGTATGTTTTTAGTACTAGTAAAATAAATTTGGAAGAGAACCGCACTAAAATGTGCAACATGCAACTTTAATCTAAACTCAACACGTGTTTCGGCCCGAGTAGGTTTGGATTGCATATTGCATGCATGGATATTTTGGCGGGTAAGTGGAATAATAGTACGATCTAATATTCTAGCTCACATGAAGCGAGTTACAGTCAAATGCAAGTATAAAAAAGCTAGGTACAAGAAAAAATGTTTTACCTCAAACTTGAACATAACCAGCTTCTAATTTACCTTATTCACCAGCTTTGAAATACCTATTAACGTAAAAGCCGCTATTAAGTTAGTATCCACAAACAATAATCCCATTACACTTTTGAATTTCTTTATTCAACTTGAAATTGCGAACTAAGCACCTAATTTCCAAAGTTAAAAACATACGTAACTCAATAAAAGCTCTTATTTCTGAACATTTAGGGGTCAAATTATTTTCTCTTGGGTCTAAGCAAAGGGCGATTCTATTAGGTACCTGAGTTAGGCCGAAAACTTTGGAAGCAGACGTATTTTGGTACAAATTGGATATTTTTTTTAGTAAGATGGCAGCAAAGAGTGGCTCATACTGGCTCGAGTGGAGAAAATGTGTCCATGTGTCGATATGAGTACCTGCTGGCATCTAGATATTTACGTGCTGAGTGTGTAATGTACGTTGATGTATATTTTAAATGAAAATATGGCATTGCTCTTATAAGTGATGTTCTTCACAGAGGTCACGTGCATAATACTCATAACTTCAGGGAACGCAGTAGGAATCTATAAGAATTCCGTTTTTGCCATTTGGCAACGGAACCCTAAAAGTCTATTTGTATTCGATAAACCGATTCTTGAGGAAGGTTATAAGCGTAACATCACGCTACGAATCTTAGGAGGCGAGCAGCGGATGAAACCGTGGGGCGTAGCATAAGTTATAAAGTAAACAAAGCAATAAAAGTAGGGCTTCATATTTAAATTAAAGATAATAATACGTGGGCTGGTAAGTAAATGTGTGGTGTAAGGATTTCAGAAACACGTAGGAATGTAATTTCACATTCATGAGTACGTACGTAACGTTTACTCGTTGTTATCTTTAAACTTAATACACACATAACATTTAAATGCTCAACTAAACATGGAATATATACCCGTATATCCATTAATGTATACATTGCGTAGATACTGTTTATGTTATTATTTACTTTCCAAAAGGGTGAACTTCATAACGATCAATTCCTGGTTCGTTTCGCGTAGATAAATGGCAATATTATCCTCTACATGGAAATAAAGTATACATTGGCTAAAATTTATAAAAACTAACAACCAGTCTTACCAACGGGTATCATTTTACCCCGTAACTGTTTAGATGTCAGATATGGGAAGGCAACTGACTAGGTGGAAAAACGATCCATTAAAAGTGAACGGAAAAAACTGGATAGCCATGACACAAAACCGCCAAAAGTGGTCAGATTTGGAAGAGACCTACACTCAGCATTGGGTGGCCAAAGGTTGAAGAAGAAGAAGAGGTCAGATAGACTGTCGCTCCATGTAAAATTAATGTATTCTGCTGCATCGTGTTACACTTGAAGCCGACCTGAACATAGTTGATTGTGAATGTTGTGTTGAACGAACATGATGAGCTTGCAGTGCCCCAACTCCATTATCATCTGCCTAGCCTTTTCCCAACCATATTGCGGTCGGCTTCCAGTCTAACCAGCTAGAGCTGAATACCAGTATTTTACATGGAGCAACTGCCTATCTGACCTCCACAACCCAGTTAGTACTGGGTAATATGATACCCCTTGGTAATACTGGTGGTCTAACTTACAGCCAACTGACTAGCTGTAACGACTGTTTAACATGCTTTCCGAGGCACTGAGGAAACTCAGGGAACAACCCAGGCAAGCGCGGCTTACCCAGAAGATTGACCCCGAACGGATGTTATTATTTAGCCACGAGCTCCTCTCAATGCATTCAATTTCAGCCCCACGAAGAGGCTATATAGCTAAAAAGGTCAGACAAATGTAGCACCTTTGAAACAAATAGCCATAAAATACTTCCTACTTACCTAAAATAAGTAAGTACACAGAAGTAACAAATCGGTTTACGACTTAAACCGGGAAAAAAGATTAGAGAACGTATTCTGGGAGCATTAGCCATAACTCGTAACCGTGGTCGGTAATGGAAAATTAATGGAAATGCATATTTAGAACCTTTGATGACAATCAATGTTCTTTTTCAGGACTTTAAAAGGTGTTGTGTGTTATATAGTGTGTTGTTTGAGTGAACAATAGTTTGGTAACCGATTATAACAAAGCAGGAAAAGGTTTACCCATTAAGTTCATATTCTGCAGCTAGTGGTTCAACACAAAGGAACACATTATTAATCGTCTGCCTACTATGTAGTTTTCGACTCCAAGTTTAAACGGGCGCAGCTGAACACCAATATTTTACATGGAATTAAACTGCAAACGCAAAATATTGGCGCTTGGCCAAACAATAACAACAAAGTGGTCCTATTAAACCCAAAGTTTGACTAGTAGAATGCCAGAATGCTTTGTGGCATTAAGTCCGCCTATGTACCACTATTGTACATGAAGTTTAAAAGAATAAATAAATCTCAGCTGCACGGGTCGATTCAAGGCTAAGCCGCGCTTACCAAGGTCGGTCCGTGAATGGGTGACCATCTATTACATATCGAGTTTCTTCCATGCCTCGGAAAGCATGTAAAGCCGTTAGTCCCGGCTGTCATTTGTAGATTTTAGTTAGTCGTTACGGGTAGTCAGTGACCCGAAAGTCTGACAACCAGTTTTACGAAGAGGTATCGTATTACCCAGTACTAACTGGGTCGTGGAAGTCAGATAGGCATTCGCTCTTTTTCTATAATACTGGAATTCAGCTGCATCCAGTTAGACTGGAAGCCCACCCCAACATAGTTGGGAAAAAGCTTGGCCGATGATGAAACTACAAACGCAATAAGCTTGATGATGAAAGCCCAATTATTCATAGAGACATTTGATCAACGGTGTAACAATTTGTTACGGGCCAATTCAATTCATTATAAGCTGTAGTCTCAGACCAGCGATTGCGGCCGAACTATTTATACTTGAATGTACAAGAGACATTGGCCAGCCGCAGTACGTTGAATTAGCTGAACTCAAAATGTCACGACCTTAACGAGAGATTTGAGAAATTTACTTCTACCTTCCTACTACTTGCGAAAAGACAGAAATTTTCTTTCCTGAATATTAACGAACTCAAAGCATCCGCTTATAAAGCCAAAAAGACTGTCCAATTTAAAATGAATACACACTTAATTTGTAGATTCAGTAAATTTTTCCTCAATGGGGCGACGAACCATTTCACAGAAACGATTTTTTAGAGTTAAGAATACGATTTTTATCGTAAAGGATTCCAGAGAAGGAATGGTAGGGATACCATCAAAGATGTCACCTATATTCAGTTCAATTCCTTTTATTTGAGATTGTGATGTAAAAATACAGGAATGGAGCAATATTGCTCTTCCCCGAAGCGGACAAATAAACTTTTAATATTAATATTTTGACTCGCAGAATCCTGGGAATTCCATAATAGAATATTTCCTTGTAAGCATCTAGTCGTGTTATAATATAAAGTACACTGGCGTTCAAAGAAAATTGGCTAAGTTAGATATTGTCGACAATCTAGTGGACGCAATCGGTACTGCTCAGCTACTGGTCCTGGGTGTGTTTCTCGGGCGAACAAAGAGGGGTTGGTTTTTCCACTAGAAAATTCTTGAATTTGTGCCCGGTTGATAGCAATAGTCTTGCCCCAGGACATATTCATGCTGTGTTAAGTTAGGCTAAATGTGTGTAATATTATGCACCTCTGCCTAAAACTTCAGGGATTACAAGCCTGATGTCATGAAATTGAAAGGTTTTCAGGTTGTCAAATATTCACCATTTTCAATTTCATGTTTTTAACAAGAACGCTATCTCCTGAAGAATTAACTCATCAGCCAAAATAATACACCTCTCCCTATGTGAAAAAATATCTCATATCGATGGCACCTTTGGCTGACGGTAAACGAACATTCCCCATGCTCGTAAAAAGTTATTGGTTTCGTATGGTAGCGATAAATTTATGACTTGCCGTTTAAGTATATACTTTCATACCTACACTTAGCACTTAATGCATTTTGTAACCTCTGAAAAGTGAACATGAAATTGAATTTTCGGTTTTTGAGGGCTTACACAAGGTATAAAAAAAAAGTTATAAAAAATAACTAGTTTTTGAAAATGAATGTACTTATATAGACACTCATACACAATTACACATTCACAAATGAAATAAACTATTTTTTTTTTTTAACAAACGAGAAACCTATTTGAGACTGGACTTCTAATTGTGAGCTATTTAGTCTGACTCAAATAGTGGTTGCGAACTTTTCTTTTAAAGTGAATTTGTTTTCAGCTTTTTTAATGCCAAAAGAAAAAAAAACTTTATTTTTCTGCATCTTTAAGATGTCGTAAAAGGTGTCCAATTAATAATTTATTGTAATACAGCTTCAAAAATCTAGCTTTAACTTTTGTATGGACCTCGCTCAACCGTTTTACAAATCAAAGACGAACCCTTTGGGAAATCAGATTGCCAGAATCGGATCAATCGAATAAACTTTTTCATATCAAACCGAACTTTGAACAAACAAACTCAATTTTCCCATAATACTATAACAATACAGAGTGTACCAGAAATGCGCGGTTCATATATAAAGGTTTGGTATAGTCCATAATCGGTAAAAACTTCAGTACCTCATCATCATCTACCTTGCCTTTTCTCAACTATGTTGATGTCGGCTTCCAGTCTAACCGGAAGTTGAATACCGGTAATTTACATGAAGTGACCTATCTGATCGCCTTATCCTAATTACTGGGTAGCGCTATACCTCTTGGTAAGACTGAATTATCAGACTTACGGGTTTCAGATTACTGTAAGATTTAGAAATGACAGCCGGGACCATCGGCTACACGGGCTTTTCGAGGCACGGTCAAATGTATGAGACAGGTTGTTTTTTTTTGTTAATTACGATATTGGTCTCATGGATAAAGAAATTCAGTTTGATAGTTAGAACCGTGCATTTAAACGTGACTCCACCTTTCTGTGACAGGCTGTATAATTCTGGCCGGCAGTGTATTTCCCCACTGTCTGCGCTGACGGCCGAGTGCGCCTCCAATCGCGAACCATTTCTATGGTAATTTGGATTTTCTTCCAACGCCTATCGATATCGTTATTTCCATATGATAGTGATGTTACAATCCTTTCTCGGATATTTTTTGGTTATGGATGGTTATTTATCGTAGCCTAAGTTTTCAAGCAAATCCTTTGATTATATAACTAAGCTTATTATTAATATAAGTCTTATGTAGAAAGATTGTATATTATAATCAGCTTATAATGTTCCCACTGCTGGGACACACGGCGTCCTCTCTATTAGAGGGAATAGGCTATAATCCACATCGCAAGCGCGGAGTGGTAGATGTCACATGTCTTCGAATTTTTGGTTCTAGGACATGACGGTTTTCCTTCACCGTTTTTGAAAGCAGTGGTGATGAAATAAATTACGCAAAGTAATGCGTCTGCCTGAGTTCGAACCCAGGACCTACTATTCGTATGTCGGGTCCACTACCACTGGGCCACCGCTGCTCTAAAAACAAAGATTGTATACACAAAATAATTTATCTATTGCTCTCCAGTGATTGACGTATATCCAGAAATATTTAAACCAAGCGGAATAGTGTCTTCTACCGATTTCATGTAGTTTTCAAAGTAATATTATTAAATTCCGATTAAATACGTTTACGATGAACAGAACAAAGTTTTCTATTTCAACCAAACTTTCTCTTTGGTTTTGAGAATTCGAATGACAGAAGGTGAGAAGCAAAAAAGAAACCAGAGTTCTTGGGACGAAATAGCGGAACATGCCTTTTAATATTGTACTATAATTTGTTCGTAAAATACTATAAATATTATGATTGTAAATTCTTACAAAATGGTTATTAGTCTTATGCTACACTATTACTACCCAACATAAAATGAAAACTTAATTATTTCTGTATACAATATTTAATATTTTACTGTGTGCAAATATGTTATTAACCTTTTAATACTTCGCTTTCACACGCCGGATACTGCAAAATGTTAATTGAATAAACAGAAAACATAACCGAACACTACAAAATGAGATTATAATTATTTTAACCTTAATGATCGTGTTCATAATAAATGTTGATGCATTGTTAAATAACGCGTTATTATTTTCCAGTGAGTCTATGAAAAATTAATTTAAAGTGTCGTAGGTGTCTCGTATTAAATTTATAATCCGTTAATTACGTTAAACAGTAACATGTTTTGGAACTATTTGCGAACATAATATGAAGCAAGTTGATTGTCACTTAGATTTCAAATACCTAGTTAGGCTAATAATCAGCATTATGCAAGTAATTTTGGATTGTATGTAGCAACATACTACACCATGACGTGATAACTATTCCTTCTCAGAATAAATATTTATTTGCCATTCATATTTCTATAAAAGTAGTTGAGACCTTTACCTACACAAATACAGGGTAAAGGCATACAAACAAGGAAAAATAAAAACAAGATTATACAGTAAACCTCTCACAGAAAATCGGATATCAAATATCAATTTTGTTACAAAAATGCCAACTTTACTCCTCATTGGAACACGATAGAATATTATTTCCTTTGAAGACATCAATAGTAAATTATGATTACAGATACGGTTACAAAGGTTTCGGATATATTCGAAATAATGTCGATTCGGATAAAGTTTGGATACGGCTTCCCATCCCTACGTATTATATTATTTGGGATTAGCATTTGATTATGGTAATCGTTTGCGAACATGTATGTCAGTGTATGAGCATTATAATGATATTAGTGATTTTCTTTCGTTTTTTTCTAGGCTCTGTATTCAGATACGGATTGGAAATGAAGAATACGTTATGTTGGTAATTTTCCCAGTGAATAAAAATGCGTAGGCTTTGGTATTTTATGATATGATAAGTAGGATTTAAGATATATTATTTCTTTCCTTAAAAAAAATATGAAGACAGAAGAAATATGAGTGGCTGGTTTATGGTTTTCATCATTGTTATCTTGTGTAGGTACAACGACTGAGATGATTTGATGTAAATTTCGAGAGATGACCCCACTCTGATCAGCTACGTTTTTTTGAAAGACGCGTTTTGTTTCGAACTGTTTAAAATTGTATTCTCAAACGTGCACTGTTGCCAAATAAGTTAGTCTGGAAACACAATATTCCAAAAATACCAGTAGTTTTGAAAATACCTTCTAAAATCTAGTTAGTTATAATCTAGCTGTAATATATCCTTTCCTACCTAACCGCAGTCCGAGCACAAACTAAGTTATTCACTAACACGACATAACTAATATCGTTAACCGCTATACCGTAAGTGACCAGTGCCTTGTTTGAGTTACGATGTTATATACAGAATGGTGACCACTGAATTCTGGCCGAGCGTGTTTGACTTTGAAATGAAGAGGACCATCGTATGTATTTAGGGATTAAAAACTTTAGTTTTGTGTCAATTATGTAGTCTTCTAAATTAAAAGACAGATGTGTTGTTACGGCGTTCGTTCTTGAATTCGGTCGAATGAAGAGCGGCCGTTTTGGGGGACAGTTTTATGTAAGTAATGTTGATGTTAAACGAGTGCTGTTTTTTTTTGGGGACAAGCCCGCGCCTCTTTTCCTAAACCACTGCAACTCCTGAAAGCCAGAAACAACAGTGGCGACCACCAGAAAAGCACCGAGACAATGAAGCTCAATGAAGTCCTAGAGAAATAAATTAACTGTCTTGGATCCCGAAACGAAATTAATCAGAAAATAATAGCATTTCCACTTCCTTCATATCAGCAGGAGACAGAACAAAACAAGGCTAATATGCACAAGCGGACGTTTCCAACTGACAAACGTCCTGACTCTCTGCCTTACTTGACTTTATTGAAACTTATAAACTTTTTAACGATGGTACAAAGGCATTAATTACCCATTAAAATATATCTGTCTTTCCGAAGTACAGAGTGAATTTGATGCTGTGGTTCACGGAGCCCCCAAAATATCGAGTGTTGTTATTCCTAAAAGTTAGTGTCTAAAACATAAACACAGACCCTAATGATTTGCGACCAGCCTTGTTCCAGGACGTTGATCTCATTCTAGGCAAATTGGTAGTTACCAAAATTTACAACTAACTGAATACTGTTTGTGCTCAATCATTTTGAGAGGCATCAATGTTTTTTCAGGGTCTGTCTGGGAAGTTTTCAAATCTATCATTTTGTTTGAAGCGTTTTTTCTTAATTAATGTTTTTGACCTAGTTCTTGGTTTCTGGGCAAAATACGCGTCGATAACTGTTATTTGTATATTTACTCATTTGTATCGACTTCGTTTGAATATCTAGATTAGAAAGTTGGAAACTCCTGGAGTGCGAACGTCCAGCGTTTTCATAAAACAAGATGAGCTCTGAAGCAATTATTGTTCTAGTTTAAAATAAAACTGAATTAACTGTACAGGTTTTTAAACAAGGCTAGGTTACTGACTGGCAAATAAAGGTGTACTAAGGATACACTTCTGCCTTACCCTTCGAAGATTACAAGGGTGATGTTATGTGAGGGACTTTGGGGACTTTGGGATATCACTTTTTAGAATGGAAACCGTCTTAAAAGCGAATCTTTATATCATCTATAAAAACTTTCGATAACTTACATATGTCTATAAAATACATTTTTGACTTTACCATCTAAACTAATGTTATAAAGCTGAAGAGTTTGTTTGTTTGGCTGAACGCGCTCAGAAACTAGTGGTCCGAATTGAAAAATTCTTTAAGTGTTGGATAGCCCATTTTATAACATCACGCTACGACCAATAGGAGCGGAGCATTTATAAAAAATCCAAACACATGTAAAGTTGCGTGGGTCAGCTAGTCATTGATAAAATTACACTTTGGCTCCCAGATTAGTGTCCTAACAAAATCACAGGAAATACTTTTGTCAAAATCATTGAATTGGCAAAACCATTTGAACCTGTTTAATGATATCAAAATCAAAATCAAAGCATTTATTTAAAATAGGCTAGTTACAGGCACTTTTGAATTGTCGAAACAAAGAGAACAATGAAAAGTAGCTACAGTCCCAGTCACAAGGCATAAAAACTGTGAAAGTACTGTAGTTGTCCATGCCCTAACGTAGATCTCTATGAAGAAGAACGGGCAAGAAACTCCATGGACACTCTTTTAAATCAGAATACTTTTACAATAACTTGGTTACATCATTTATGTTGAGATGGTACATTATGTGAGAACGATGTAGCAAGATGTGTACGTTGAAAGTGTCCATAGTAAAAACAATTAAAATATAGAATAATTGATTCAAATAAGCCGTGGCAACCAAGAGATGACCAGTCACAACTGACAGCGCCCGTTCACGAACATGACGCATGTATCGGCACTATTCAACTCAACAATGAATTATTTTAGAACACGAGTCAAACACTTTACTAGGTTTTATTATCAGTCGTTAAACTTCAACATCTTAATCAGGCACAGCAGGTAATCAAATTCATCTTCAGCTAAATTCCAAAACCTCATTGAAATTAAGGCGCATAGTTCCACGTCATATACGTGAGAAAATTAATAATCCTAAACCCAAGCCCTACGTCTACAGCAGGTTATAAATGTAGTCCTTCGTAATGAATCCGTGGGTACAACGACATCTTGTCGCAAAATGACGAATTTCCGACGAAATGTCACTTTTATGTCACTCACGTCTTACCCTCTGTGGCTTAGTTGTGGGTGATTAGTGCGAACCGTAGGAGTTGGAGCTAGGACGGTTATTTAATTGAATTCATTTGCATTTGAAACAGCTTGCCCTTAAACCTAAAATGAGAAATGAGAAATGTAACACTCTCGAACGAGCTAGGCTGGCGTGGTATATTCCCCACATACTTTGTCATGCACAAAGAATGTGATTATTCTATATTTTTGTTTACGGCGATCAGGCCCCTGTCTTATCAACAGAATGACCCTGAATACAAGTCTCCAGACCACATCAACACCTATTTATAACAACTTTATAGTAATGTAAAGCTAACACTGAATGTGGCAGTTGCGGGACTATAGCCATTCTCAAAGCAATAAACACGTTCGATTTTATTGCCCCCGTCTCCTTACTGCCACTTTAAATGGCATTATATGGCTCGCATCAAACTGGCGTAAACTCTTCCAATGCCAAACGTTCGCGGAAGTAATAAATAGAGGAAACAGGATATTAACCTAGACATTGTACTTTGTACCTATCTACAGGGATTTGTGCTGCGCTGGTGGAGTCTTTAGAAGTAATCCAATCTGCGAAGCGTTAGTACTTTGGCAATATCCGCTTTGGCTTATGGTAGCCAATGTTTAACCTAACACCATCTAAAATAACACTACCATTAAAGGATCTGGAACAGCTTCATGTAGATAATGAAAGCTCCTGTTATTTAACAGCTGCGAGTAGGTACTACGCAGTAACTCTAGTTAATACAACTGTCAGTCAACACGATTCTCGCAGTTAATATGAAAAACGTCATTAACAGGTAGTAGCGGTTTACCTGTCGATACATTAGTGTATAATTGCTCCATCAGCTTTATGGTGTTGATTTTACCACTACGTTGTCAACATTTTATTTGATATGCGAAAACTGACAGGTCGTAAAAGCGCAATTGTAACACTAAATTGAATATAATTTTCCATGCACAAGCAAATCCATTAATTTGTGAAACTACAGACCGACCACTTTAATGAGTCCTCGCGAAGGTGTCAATTTATAAGGAATATTCTGAAGGTTGATCACGTATTTAGTATCGTAATACCTACGTGGATTATGGTTATTTTAAAGCAAATAAACTGTGGGCTTTTGTTAAGACTTTGTGGACGCTCAATGTGCCATTAATGGGGCAAGGCAGAGGACTCATTAAAGTGTTCGGTCTATAACAGGAATATAATATCCCACCCAAATTGTTAGTAGCAATATTCAACAGTGCAACTTTGAATTCGGGTTTTCCACTCCTAGCAAATAGACGGCAAATAAGGTAAAACAAAAGTGAAGCGGATTGCAAGCTGATTCATTCTGAATCCTGGTTCCGTAGATTAAAACGCTGTCTTATATTTTCTTTATTTCCGTTCCCGCATGTAATAAGAATTTAAAAAAATTACCGATGAATGATGATGATTAATGGTTTTCCGTAACAAAATCAGAAACAGCTTGCTTTTGAATAAGTTTTTCCAGATATATTCCAAAAAGAAACCTATTTTTGAGGCCGATAAAATCAAAATTCATAAATATTCATGAAGGAACCATTCACCGTGGCCGACATCTGACCGGTTTTATTTGTTTGTCAATAGGAATGGGGCGAGAGGAAGGTAAATCAGTCGATCTGGGACTGGCAGCTCATTGATTTTTCAATTTCCACTAGTATGTGGTCTGATCTCCATGATAGGGGTTCTTGTTGAAGGAGCACTCGTGATTGCATTTTTGGATCGGTTTTGCATATTGATTTTCGGTATTGGTAGATTGCAAAACATGTTTGGCTTATGTGTTTTGTTTTAGAATACGGAATTGAAACTGCACCCCAATGACGCAATTCACTTTCAATCGCAATGCGAAGGATTTTGAAGGAAACTTCATAGGTTGGGAAAATTCGTCTGCTCAACAACTAATGTTGTATACTGTCAAAATGAAGACATTACAAAATTTATTTTGCGCACAATATTTAAAATAGTATTTAATGGCACGTGTATTTATTCAAATTCTAATTCTTTACTGACATAATAGGTTACAGAAACTTGTTTGAAACCTCTGACTGCTGAACTAGGCGTACTTGTTTGTCAGGAGACAGCGCCCTCTCATTTATTTGGTTTATATACTTAGATTATTAACAGTAAAAGGTTATTAGTCTGGTTTGTCTTATAGTCTAAACTATTGAGTACTATTCTAGAACGTACGCTTATTTCCAATTTCTTGCTGTAATCCTTTTGTTATTTGCGCTTAAACTTGATAGATGTCTATCGATGCTTTTGACTGAGTAGGTACTCCATCAACTAAGACGTAACTGGTGTAATTACTTCTAGATCCTAGCTAGACAGCTTTCCACAACTAACAAATTGGTATGCTATATTTTTGTTTATTTATAGGCAACTTTGACCTTACAGACGAACATACATACGATTGCCACAATGTATAATAATTATCATTATACTGGTTTTTCCGGGTTAGGGAGAAATATAGTAGTATGCCCATATTTGGAGAGGGTGAGCCTATCGCCATACGTACTAACTCAGACTCCCGATTTGTACTAAGAAGTTCCAGTTGAATAACCATAATCACTTTGCACGGCCTAGGAAATAAATAGGATTGCATACTGGAGCGGTGCGGAGATTTTATGCAATCCTGTTGGTTAATATTTCTCCGTTTCTCCGCTCCTCAGCTACTTACGCTTCAATGAACATGCAGCCTTAATCCAAGATTAGGACTAAATGGGTGAAAAATGAGCCCGACATAAAAAATTAATAAGAAAAAATAAAAACCCATTTTGTTTTAAAAGCATTTTGAAAACAAACATTTTCCTTCTCGAAAAATATGAGAACCTCCTAAATCTTCTCAGTTGTCCACAAATGAGAACAGTAAGGGTGACGTCCACACCTAATTAAATCAGATGAGTGCGGGACGTCCCCGGACTGTGGGCCTGTTTGGGGTACCTACATTATCCTGCTCGCTTGATTAAATCCCCATTATTTTATGTTGATGTGGTGTCGCATTAAAGAATTACTGTTTTTGTATTGGGTTTTTGTAAATGAAATGGATTTTAATTTCGGATGTAATTTTATTAACTTTTTGTTTATATTAAATGGATAGTATTTAAACGAGCAAATATTAATTCAAATTAATGGTGTCAAAAATATTGAAAATGGGCTACTGAAATACTAAGTGAGCGACAAACAGTGGGCGAATACAAATGTTTAAAACAGCGACTTGAAAATACAAATTTGAGTTACTATTGTGATAATTCAAGGACTCTGAAAAAAACCTAAAACAAAGTTGTTGGCCACTAGATTGTAGATAAGGCGTAGTCGACGTAGCCCCGGTGTGCTATTTCTGTTTGCAGGGTTTAAAGTAACCTAACACGAAGGGGATGGCGGGGTCTAGTTAGCGAGCGAAGTGAGCGAACTACCCCGCACCTAACCTGTCCGAGTCAAGGTGCCACAAGTCTCTCTCAGCCTTCGCTCGCTCTTGCTTCCTATATTCTCCTTGCCGTAATGACCGGATAAATAGTTACTTACTTGGTACAAATAGTCGCCCATTCAGTATATTGGTCGCCAATTAAATTTTTATTCGCTCGATTAATAATTTCCCATATTAAATTGGCCTACTCTTGACCTCAATCTTTTCCTGAAGACAGAGATGAGGTCGACGATGGAACGAGCTATCCCAATGAATATCTAAATTAACAATTTATTACACACTGATCAGTCATCGCTTTGCAATATATTGCAATATATTATTGTTGAGGAAATAATAATGTAAGATACTATGTTGTCCTAGGTATTGAAGACAACATTATAAGATGAACCATCATGTGTAGATAGTGAGACCCAGCACGTGCTTCTACATTTCTGCACACTGACACAATCTGATTGCATAGTGGACCATCATATAATAATGTATTTAATGATAGCTCGCCATGTGTTAGGGCCCCAATGAGATCTAGTTGTGTCTGTGAAAAATGAGACGAATGGCTTTTAATATAAAAACTAAATTGCATACTTTGAGATCTCTAAAATAAATGGAAATATATGAGCAGTAAAAGGAAACAAAAGTTCATAAAGTGTGAGACAATGTAAGATAAAATGCACTTTGCAAAATTAAATGCAACATTTTCAGAGACACTAAGAAAATGTAAAATTTTAATAACGTTCTAGTGCACATAAAAAGAACCAGCTGTATTAATATTGCGTCTTTGAAACAAGAATTGTATGTAGAACAGTCTGTTTCAAAGAAATACAAAATGACTTTATAAGAATTGTTGGAATTTAAGAATGTATCAGACATTTTCTATCTTCTCGGGAGCATTGCAGCTGAAATACGAACACACGAAAATTGCACAGTCGTGCAAAAAATACAGACAAACCACAAAGCTCACACAATCAGAAAGAAACAACACCATACTTGTGTGACTCTGTACTTTTCCAATATAAAACAAAATTAAGACTCTTTTTTACCATAATGATAACAGTTACTCATTTTTAATTACAAACTTGTGAAGTGGAGGGCTTATAGTTGAAAAGGAGGTACATAAAAAAATTATAATAGTCGCCGACTCGCAGTGCTGCGAAATTTCTATCATTGAAAAATTGTATCATTTTTTTTAGCATAAGTGCAATATTGAAGGCGTTTACAGCTGCTGATGCTAGGAAATGAAAAGATGTATTGAGAATGTTGGGACCAAAAAGATTTTTTAGACCCATAGATCCTACGGGTATGTACTAACGGGATTTTAAATATCCTATGTCTTAACCGGTCATGATCTACCAGTGCGCCTTGCAACGTACCTAATCTTTACATCCGTTAAGGCGTAAAAATATAAAAAACAGGCAGTCAGAGAGGATTAAATTGTGGTTTATAATATTCGTGAGCAAGTATAAATATATTTCGTGGCATCGAATTTTAAAAGGAACGAAACATAAATAAATAATTATACATTAATGACTCGAAAAAAAGTAAAAAACCGTTATTGCTTATATCGACAAGTACAGCGATTGTGACTGCTATGAAACTATTAGTATCAAAAGCAGCTTATAACCTAGCTTTGCACTAAGTATTGTGCAGCAATAAGTATTTACTCACAAAAAGGCACTTATTATCAAAAAGAGCGCTTGAAAGACAAAAACACCAAAATAACTCTTATTAAAACGAAAATGAAACAAAAGATACAACCCCAAAAATCAGTGCACCCCGACTGGCTTTTATTCAACCTCATCAAAATCTTGAAAAGCCTCACTCATTAAAATCTGAGCTCACCTTTAAACTTTACGTCAAAATTCAATTATAAACCGCAGGTGTCAGAGTACTTTATGTTTTTACTTGATGCTTGTTGAAGTGAACACGTCAATACTGCCTGTCAAGTCAAACTGACGTTATAGGTAAGCTATTAAGACACGTCTGAAAATATTAAAAGCTTTTGGAAAACTTTTCTTGTAGTGATAATAAAAAAGGTTTTTTATAACATGATTATGAAAATCTATTGACACTTTTAATGTTATTTTATTAGTATTTTTTTTCTCAAATTAATGAAGTTTCATACAAAAATATAATACGTTACTCAAAACATGATCGCAATATGCAGCAACGTTCAATACATTACACACACAAACGTCTCTCTCTAGCATCCCTTCGCACTTATGTTCGCCTGGTACCTATATTAAAGTAACTTGGCACCATTCCCATTCGTGAAAAATAAAATGAAACGAGTTCAAAGTTACTCTGTGTAAAAATGCAGAGTATCTGTCTTAAGCGAGTATTTGCGTCGATTAAATCACGTGTTGTGCACGGTCTCCACAATTATATTAACTCTTGGTATGTTCTAATTGATACGTCACAGGCCACCTTAATTGATTTTTATAATTGACCCATTGCAAAAATAAACGCAAGTCAAGTAATGAGATCGGCATTATTCATTTGCCCAATTATTTATAGTAGTTTCGCAATGCCCTTGGCAATTTATTTACTAATTTTTTCGTTGATTTTAGTTCCAGAAACTGGTTGTTACTGCCTTATTTTAGTAAAAAGTTACATAGATTACGTTTGTGTGACAAAATTAAAAGGATAATTAAATCGATAAAAGCTGAAGATTCTGATTTAAAGGTCTACTTTCCATTAACGTTTGAAAAGTACCTACGGATCACTTTAAAAATTCGAAATTACAAATAATAGACTGCCTCCTAAAAGTTCGCCCTTCGAGGCTTCCTATTGTTAAAGTTGTTGTTTTGTTCTTACAAGAAACGCCGAAACAAGCTTATCGGCTTGGTTAGTAACAGCGGCTTAGAGAATCGATTGGCTTCCGCGCTGTTCGCGGATTAAAAGCCTTGGCTTAACCAATATCAACAACATGGTATATTTTGCAGATACCTATTTATCCTAGGCCGCGATCTGCAAAAGTTACTTGGGACACACCCTCATTACGTGCTGCTTCTGCCACTGCCGCATCACTGCACAAAAGACATGCTCTTTCGATACGCTCCGGTCTAAGCTGTTAATGTGCAGTCCACTGAACATGCCTACAGTACTGAATAAACTGATTTCTTTTCACAAATGAGGCTATGGCTAAAATATTTTGAGAGAACATTGTGAAGAAGCATGAACTGCTGGGAAAAGATCTGTAGTGGATCTAATAACGATTCGTCAAAGTATAAAATGTAATCATTATGTAGCTATGTCGTACTTTAAATTAAGCTGCTTATGTTTTTATAAAAGCAATAAGTATCTACTCAAGAATATCAAAATATATTGTAAATACAAAGTCTAACAACCATACCTGTCTACCAAAAATTGGGGCCTCAAGCATCTAATAACAAACCCTCAGACTTAAATTACATTGCGGGAGAGGCTAAATAAATAAAATAACTTATACCAAAAACGGTACTTGTACTACGTGATTATTATATTTGAAGGCGTTATTATCATTTCTAAACCTTTAAAAATGTTTCAAGATTTTATTGTATATTAAAGATGACTATGTTGCTGGGGAGTTCTTCCACCTCTTCTAGGAAGCGGTGAGGGGTGGCCGTTAGGGGATGCCTCTCAACTTTATTTAAATAAATTGCTTAATTTCGATTTAGACTAAGCCACTATTGGAATAATGTAATGGTTCGAGACCGTGGTTTACTCCATTCCAACTGATCATTCCAATTGACCGTGAATTTGCTACTTTAATCTTTATGACTAGTACTACTATACTATAATGACTGCCTCATTGGTCTAGTGGTCGCAGGCGCGACTGCTGAGCATGAGATCCTGGGTTCAATTCCCGGTTCGGGAAAAGTGTTATTGGGTTTTTCCATAAATAATTTGATTATTAAGTAGCAGCCACGGAGACTGGATTTGTGCCCGGTTGATAGCAATAGGCTCGCCTATTATTACATGGGACTTAAACATAACTGGCGAAATGTGGGTGTACTTGCTAAGTACACCACTGCCTAACCTTCGGGGATCACAAGACGTGAAGTTGTTATGTAATCTTTATGACCTAAATCCCACTAAATAAATAAAAAAGATTATTCATTGAGATTTATAGCCCACAGTGTTGGTAAGTCCGAGATAACCTAAATGATGGTCCCAGGCTATGTCAGGGCACAGTTAAGTAGTCTCATTAGCTAAAAGGATTAGTATTCCCCTCCAAATGATTCGCCACGTTTTTTGGAGAAGAAAAATGAAAAATTGGGCGATTCTGTTCACGGCTGCCAACGAGATATAAATAAAGTGTGCCAGCGATTACACCGCACAAATTGCGGTTAATAAATCTGTTGTACTTTTTGGAAGTTTTGGTGGAAAACTATAAATCTTTTGGCTTTAGAAAAGTTAACTCAGTAAATTTTGGCGATTTCGACAGAATATGTATACAACATTATTTTTAGTATATGCGAAACCTGAATATAGTTTGTTCAGAATAACAGTAACTGAATCGATTCCAATAATTTTTAAACTATGTTATATTTTTTCACAAAAATATTTAAAAACGTTAAAAGTTGGACACCGAGCGACTTTAAGTACCTATCGCAATAATTTAGGTACCTACTGCCAAATTATTATTATCAAAAAGCTCAAGGCGACGCTGGAGGCGCGCGCTGCGTGGTTACCACGATTTTGTGCGGACAACTAGGTAACAGAACAAGCTTATAACTTTGTGATTTTTCATGATACAGTTTTGAAATTTTGTACATAGATTCTTTACATAAAAATACTAGACACGTGTTTCAGGTTTCGCATATACTAAAACTAATGTTGTATACTGCGTTCCCAATTTAGTTGCTAAACATATTAACATACATAACATAACATAATCAGCCTATAATGTTCCCACTGCTGGGACACAGGCCTCCTCTCTATGAGAGGGAATGGGCTATAATCCACCACGCGGGCCCAGTGCGGGTTGGTAGATGTCACAGGTCTTCGAAATAACATATGAACAAGTATAACAATAACTTTAATACCCACGCATAAAGCTCAGTTTGCACTACAACTTTTAACACATTTTCTAATGTACTAGTCATTCTGAAATCGACTTAATTAAAGTTGATACTTTAACTGAATACTTAGCCCGGTTTATACCAAAATTAAATTAAATGTCGAAATAAATCTAGAAAAGGTTTTTAGTGTTTATCTTTAGAGACAACTTATTTCACGACCAAGCCCCCAGAAAAACAATTCCAGGCGCTTTATAAACAGTAAAACCTTAATTAGGACTCAAACCTTTGGTTTCGGAATCTGTAACAAAACTAGGAACTCAAATAAGTACCCAATTAGTTCAGTAGCCTTTGGAATATAAATACCAAGTGAACTAAAATAGCTCCAAAGTGTCCTGAACTTAATTAGGTTTCAGGTAATTAGTTAATTCACAAGTTGCTTTAGCTCTTGTTTTACCAGCTACATACGTTTTAAACGCCCTAACACGAACGCGCGACGTAACCGCAACGTAAAAGGTGCTCTTCTGAAGACATCTGCAACCCAAGCGCAATGACTTACATGTTATTTTGCACCTCTGTGAAAACAGTGACAGGTGGCATGTAACCACAACGGAATGGTTTACAGAGATAATACATAGAATCCTGTCAAATATTCATTGGAAAATACAACTATTCTATAGCATTTTTTTTCCGACACGCAAAATTAATATCCACCACTGATAATCTAAAACTAAGTAAATATTATGATTATGTGCGAGACGAATATTTTCTAATTTACGTTCCGCTTACTCAGTGTTAGCCCCACAGTTAAAACAACTTCACAGTTCCAAGGTATACAGTGTATTTAGGACCAAAAGCGCTAGAAAAACATGTCTTGTACATCTACGGTTTATATTCAACAGTACAAGGTTCCAATTTGGGTCGTGTTTTATTTCTGTGTTACACTTTTTAGAGGAAAATTCGGCAATGTTTTCACACCCTGTACTTCAAAGCCAACGAAATTCGCGCGATTTTTTTGGCTAAAATTGAGACTATGTTCAAAGCGTGAAGGCAAAACGTTGAATAGTGGGTTGTTTGGAAAGTTGTCTAGTTCATTAGTGCCTGTTTTTCAAAACTTCATGGTAACGTGCATTTTAATTAAAAACCACTTCATTTCAAGGATTTCTGAAGTGAAGATGAATTTAGTTTGAAATTTCTAGAAATATTAATTGCCTGAGTAACTTTATAGTGCGCTGACATGAACTATTAACAAAGTTTTATTCTTAGCAATTTCCATATAAAAACCCGTAAATAAATAAAGATTTAAAAAAAAGTTATTTAACTTTTCAAAACAATTAACATAACTTTACACCTGTAATCTCTAAAGGATTAGGCAGAGTGTACCAAGACTAGGCTCAGCCTTTCTAACAAGGATAAAGGCTGAGCCCTTTATCATCAAATGGGCACAATTGCAGACTCTCCGTTGACAAAAATTCCTGATGGCAATAAAATCGAACCCAAGACCTACCTTCCGCATATGGCTTGAGACAACAAGACCAGTCTATTAAACTGGGATTGCCGTAGATTGCTTGATGTCGGAGTTTACCCCCATACATTTCAAAAAGTAACCTTTGAGCTTCTTATTTTTGGCTTTGATTTTCTTGTTCCTAGAGGTAAAAACCTTGTCGCTCATCATCATCTCTTCTCCTTCGTTTCCCTCCCCACTCCTCAAGTCAGTATGATGGATCATCACTGTTTGTGCTCTGCACCTTTGGAATTCACTTCCACACTCGTTGCGGGATAGCCCGTCGTTACAGATGTTAGAAGGAATAAAGGAATATTTCCTGTCAACATGATCAATATGTTTATATGTATATTTATAGGATTTTATAGGTATGTATATATGTACTGTATGTATTACGTATATTATATTGTATGTATGTAGTTTAGTTTATACAATTAATTAATTTAAGTAACAGAATGTAATGTTAATGCACATAAGTATATCCTCTTCTGCAAATCTCGCAGTCAAAATTACTTTTTCTGTAAGAAAACCCAATTTTGGGTTAAGTTCGCCATTGTACATAAGCTATATTATTACAATTTATATGTATTTGTTATTTTGTGTAAAATAAAGAATAATAATAACGTTTTTAGATAAGAGAGTAGGCTTTGTAGTTCAAGAGGTAAATCCAGGACAATTAAGTGCGTCGTTAAATCAAAGCAGACAATAGGCTAGACTAACAAACGGCTTCTCTACCTATTAACAGACGCAATCTCTGCTGCCTTACACAATTCTGTATACAAACGTGATACTAATGAACTGGGATTTTAGCCTGATAGATGGTCATATTGGACAAGCTTGCTTTTCATCGCTCTACTGGAAAAACGAATAACAGAGTGCCAAGAAATTTTGGGGAATGGAAACAAAAAGCTAATTTTTGTGCTGCAATGTGATCCTGTGTGTCAAGGCCAATAAAGTTTTATTGAGGGATTAAAATGACTTTAGCGAGGGAACAGGGTGTGAAGATTCCTCATTCTTCATAGAAAAGGGAGAATCCTTTAACCAGATGGGTGTTATCTAAAGAGCTATTAGCCGACTGTTGTTGTCAAGGTTCATCTAGCATATGCGAAGTAGGATTTGCATGACACCTGTGTTAATGCTCAGTTCATATAATTATCATGACAGAGAAAAGTTCTAGGAAGGAAATCCACCTATATGTTGCCACTATTCAAAATCGAAGAAAATCGAATCTTTCTCACTGAGAACCCAATCACAATAATTTCCATCGACATTCACACGTCGATTTCACAGTATTGTAAACTGCTCCTGTCTGACAATCTTCAAGGTCACACACATCGTATAACGATCACGTTTACCTCTGATGTCTGTGACGGTCGTTATCGTACTTGCGAAGTTTTTCAGTACTCGCGTTACTACCAGATGTCACAGAATGGAACAGAGGGTAGTCTCCACACAACGAGCAAACACAGTATCACACACACACTCACATAGACGCGTACGTAAGACGAAATAAACGAAGGGAAATTTTAATTGATTCTCTAAAAACTTATTGATATTTTAATGATGATTCGTTTTTTTTACAAACATGCCTCTCTTTATCTTTCTAGCCTTTTCTTAAAGTTACTGGCCTATTCTTAAAGTTGGCTTGCTAAAGGCACCACAAATAGGTTATATAAAGGGTCAGGTAGGTTTGAACTGTGCCTAGTTCGCCAAGCGAGCAGTGCCACGGCAGCGACCGGCGAGCGTTACTTCCAAGTTAGTCGGCGGTTACTTGGCTATTTTAGCATTTTAGGACACCAGAATGAAAATTTGACGGTCACTAAATCAGGTACGTTTATTATACAAGAGTGTCTAGGAAATTATATTGGGAAATATTTGAAGCTCGATCAAATCATGCCACACAACAAAAGCACTCGCCGTACGTGAGGCATATCTATGTGTGGCTCGTTTTACGGAACTGTACAGCTATGACGTTCGTCATCGTACTAGCAAAGTATTTCAGCTCTTGTAATACTACCAGATGTTACCTTTTGATCGGGGACTGTATTATTATCCCCAGCATCTTCTCCTCGAGAGGATTCCATCTTATTACGGTACTTAATTCGGGAGCAATCTGTTTCGTCCTTTATTATATCTTTGGTTATTAAATTTAAATGGGACAACTTCAGGTTTTAATTAAATGATATGATGGAAAGAAGGATGGAAGGATGAAGGCTGTAAAGAACCTTAGGGCAATAATCTCTTCTTATTTAGAGTTGAAATAAGCATTGATTCCTTGCTTACTGTATGTTAGCAATTATGGTTCATCATAGAATCTAGGTTTCTGCAGGTGCCAACAATGTCAGCCAGCCTATTCTTAAAAACCACAGGCACGATGCTATGTTATAAATCTAAGATTTCTTTACAAAAGAGTAGATGTTATGTTAAAAAAAACCGGCTAAGTGTATGTCGGGCCACGCACAATGTAGGGTTCCGTAGTTGCCCATAATAATATGCGGATTTGCCTACAAACGATGATTTTTATTGTAATAATAAAAAACAAATTTACATTTGCAGTTGAAAAACCTGTGCTCCCACACATTGTGTTTAGGAAAAGATGTTTTCCAAGTACATTTTATAAGGTGGTCGACTATTACTCGTAAACTTGTAAAGCCTACTTAGCTGTGATAGTTTTCCTTTTAATTTCGTTATATATACTACGACCGTGAATTTTTTCACACAACCAAACACAAACGTTTAGCTGGTAGAGGAGGGGGGGGGGACACTTGAGTCTAACAAAAATCGGCACTTTAAAGCTTAATATTTCACAAACGAATCCCTTAATCGAAAAATTACGTCAACAAACTCGCATTATTTTTTAAAGACCTATCCAACGACATTCCACAATATGTGGTACGCGAGAAAAAAAATCTCCACTTTACGTGTAAGTACAGGCGATACCCTAAAAAATATACTTTTCGAAATTTTGTTTTACCACTTTGTCGGCGTAGCTAATCTGTATAATCAGGCTAAATTACAGCTTTCTAGTACTAAGAGTCTTTGAGCTAAGCTGGGGACAGACAGACGGACATGGCGAAACTACAAGGGTTCCTTTCCATGTTGACTACGGAACCGTAAAAAACGTGATTATTATAACCAACATTTTTTTTTCAAAACCGTCCCGACTTGTCATCTTTATCCAAACGCGTGAGCAATAAGTGAAAACACAATGAACAAAGGACCTCATTTTAATAGCAACTCATAAAGTATAAATTACTGCCAAAAAGGAAATTGTTGAAAGCGTTTTTTCGCACGGACGGACAGAGTTAACTTTTTAAAATGAACCTTGAAGGCACCTCTGGGAAATCTCATTGCTATGACTTAAGGTGAATATAATACTTAGCTCGATTGTTGTGGTGTTTGCGCATCATATGATCTGTTGGCTTCTTACAGATTTGCTCGGTTTTACCGATCGCCACTCTCGCCTGTTAATTAATGAAAACCAAGTTTACATTCGATATTCGTTAGTTATCACTCTTTGATTTTTCGGTCGACCACTAAAATACCTTAGCAATCTTCTAAAGATGCTTATACATTAATCCGTTCCGCTTCATCACATTTGTGTCGATCTTCAAAAATCAAGCATAATCTGTAAACATCTTTGAAGCTACTTAACCATACAGGTTGGAATGCAGAGTTCGTGTTGTGTTAAAATGTTTGACATAACTTTACAGAGGTGGGACGATGTCTAAGTATAAAGTTACAAAAGACAAAAGTAGCAAACTGTCAAAGTTTTTTTGATAATAATTTTGTGTTTTTAATAACTGATTCAAGTCAGGTATGTATTTATAAAGACGTATGTATTTATCTACTTTACATTATTAAAAATCGTTTTTGAATATTTTTTTTATTAATTCACCACACTGTAGAAAAGTACAGTTACCATATTTTGTTTGCGATGTTATTCAACGGGGCTATTTTTCGTACATAGTTATCTCCGGAACCCTCTTCTCGACCGTCATAAGCGATCTATCACAGCCCTCTATTTTCCTCGCAACATAAAAGCTAGATAACTACCAATTTGTTGTAAAGCGTCTCATTATTTTTCCTAAAAAAAGATATATTCTATCAATATCCTCTACAACACTGCTATCTTTTCAAGGTTATGAGACAATATTCGTTACATATTTTTTGTACAAGGAAAAGATTTTTTGTGAATTTTGTCCACGTACCAGTTTTATAAGAGAGTGTTTTGTTCTGTTTCAGGTAAATTCGATTTTTATCTTCATTTAAACCGACAAAGGACTGGCTGTATCATTTACAAAAAAGGTACTGTTATCTTTAAACGGAAATGTTTTTTGTAGATTTTTTATTCATAGGGGCGCGTCTTATGTACGAAAATTGTATTTTGTGCCGTCGAACGTCTAACTTATTTCATAAAATTGTATAATAATAAATAATTGGTATAATAAAAGCCGAGATAGATAAGCAAATACAGTATATTGACTTGGCTAACGAGGTTGTCGATATGTGGGATGTGAACTCAGCCATCATTGTGCCGATAGTTGTTTCAGCCACCTGACTTAATTGCCAAGAGCCTCGTTGATTGTGTGTTTTTTTTATTTTTTTTTTAATGTAATGTTTTTTTTATTATTATTTACATTGAAATATTTAAATATGTTATTAATGAGTACAGAAATAAATAAAAGAAATAATGATATTTTTTACGTTTTTTTAACTGGTGATGCCTGTTTTTACTAACTTAGTGAATGCCTCAATATTATTCAACTCCCAGCGCTAGGCCGAGCATTGAAAATCCAACAATGCACTTTTGTTTGGGCATTTATTAAGATGTCTTCTATTGATGATATATTATAAATCAATTGAGGTACCTACCAACCATTAGAAATAGATTTTCATATAATTCTTTAAAACCAGTCTCAACATTTAGGCCCAAATCTTTCGCCAAAAACTTTTAGTACAAGGTCGTTTGCAAAAGTCGAAGCGCTCATCAAAAATTACGATAATGTCAGAAAAGATTAAGATTGACAGATAAAGACCTTCCTTCCAGCAGTCGATCGATTAAACTTACCAACATTATTATTTTGAAGACTCGGGCTGAGGTTTAGGAAAACCTTAAAAGGAAAAAATAAAGGCCAAACGAATTCAGTCTGTCTTCTATTCAGGAATGATTTTGCGAGAGCGCCAAATCGTGATTGATTGAGTTACAATGAGGCAGTGGTGGATGTTGAAGTCGCATACTATAATAATAGTAGTGTCAAAGATTAAAATCGTCAGGAGATGGTCACATTTCTGTTTCGTTGACAATGACAGTTCGCTCACGTCAAGCATCGTTTCTTTCGTTCCATTCAGAATTCAGAATGTGTGAATTCTCTCTCACTCTCTCTTTTTCTCTACTTATTTGAAATCTTTTACAACATATTTTATGTAAATCTTTCTCCACTTTTTCATACGACTAAAGTACGATCAGGGCATATGCCCCTAACGATATTTATTTACGCCCTATATTTAACGATTTTAATTTTTGAGTAATCTGGTTAGGTTTCTCTTAGGGTTGGCAAGTAATTCTCGGAATCAGATATAAATTAATTGGTTTCTATTGTCTTTTGTGAAGATTCTACATTGTAAAGTCTACCTCTATTTAATTCTAAAACAATTGTTCTTTTAGAAGTGTTCCGACAGTTATTAATTGAGTTTGTAAGTAGTCTAGATTTTTTAATGCGAAACAATGAATTTTTTTTGGTCTTGATATTATGGTAGTTAGTTCTTTTACAGTTATTCTATCTCTGTTTTGGAGTCTCTCTCGAAATTAAAGTGATCTTTGTCCTCTTTACAATAAGGTATGTTGTTTTATGCTGCTTTCCGAGGTAAAACAACTTAACAAGAAAATAGCGACATTTTTGTTATAAGAATTCTTTTTCCCTTTCGCAGGGTTGACCCAACTTATCTTCGTTTAACGGATGTACGGATACAGAAGTTTTTTGAAGGCAAAAGTAAGCAAAACTAAGTCGGTCAACCCTTACACAGTAATGTAGGAGTAACCCATCGCTAAAAATACACACAAGTTTATTCACGAACCCCTACAAAAAGAACATCCTTTCAAATCGCAAAACGTCATAAAAAGTCCTACGAAAATGGGTCATCGTCAAGGTTCAACTCAATCACATGGGGCACAGGGGTCACTCAATCGGGACACGGATGTGCCCCACAACGGGGCTTTTAGCTTCACATAGCCCGCCATAACTCAGTGGGGGCGAGGTGAACATAACATGTCAAAACATTGCTTTACAACGCTCTCACCTTTTACAAGCGTCGGCTTCAGTACCACCGCCAGCGATTAGGGGAAAGCGACCACTCGCTAGCAAGCGACGAGCAGCGAGTGTGTAGTTCTGATAGTTTTGTCAGTTGGCCGTCAGCAAGTGAGCGACGATGATGGGTTATTATTATTCACTAGTGTGTGAATGGAACAAGCGAGTCTCTAACACATATACAACATTATTTTTAGTATATGCGAAACCTGAATATAGTTTGTTTAGAATAAGTAACTGAACCGATTCCAATAATTTTTGAACCATGTTATTTTTGTCCCAAAAATATTTAAAAAAGCTACAATTTAGATACCTAGCGAAACTAAGTACTTATCGCAATCATTTAGGTACCTACTGCCAAATTATTGTTATCAATGAGATCAAGACGGCGCTGGAGGTGAGCGCGCGGGCGCGCCGCGTGGAGACCACGTTTTTGTGCGGACAGCCAGGTAACAGAACAAGCTTATAACTTTGTGATTTTTCATGATACAGTTTTGAAATTTTTTACATAAAAAAACTAGACGCGTGTTTCAGGTTTCGCATATACTAAAACTAATGTTGTATATCCGCCAAGGTATCGTTGCTGAGCGAGTACCTCTTTGAAAGCTCTTGTCACTGTGATAAACGACAGAACTCATCAGCGGTGTGAACAGTCAGCCAACTTTTATATATGTTTTACTTACACGGGCCCTCGACACTTTTGTACGTACGTTTGTTGAACGAGAAAATCGTCGATAAGTTGTCGCTTTTCGTCGACAGTTGGACAGGTACCAGATTAAGCTTTTTGGTCACCTTCATTTCCCATTTTTGTGTTATAATGTTTATGTTGTATGTTGTATTTATGGGACGTGAGTTATAGAAACGGTATCGAATTAAGGTGGTATTATTGGTTTGCTACACGAGCTTCGATTTCGTAGCTGTCGTAGTAGATTTGCTACGCTTTCGTAGCAGTGCTACGAGTCGAGAAAATATAGTAGGACAGAAAGAAATCTCATTGTTTCGTCATTTTTATTTTTAGGTAATCCTTGAAAATGGTTTTGTGGTAAAAAAAAATATGTATAAAAATGATCAGATGTAAACTTTATATAAATAAAATTGTTGGTATCTTATTTATTAAAAGATATAATTATATTTAACATATCATCGCGTCTCCGCATTTTGGCTAGCTAATTTAATTTGACCTTGTAAGTTCTGCCAATTTCATCTCTATAGTTAATACGAGTTAACAAATATAAGAGTTCAAATACAAGTTCAAGTACAAACTAAGTTATATTATGTAAGTAAATGCGAAAACAATACAACAAACATAAAACTACCGTACGCTAACAACATGTAATTACTTACCTATCCTGCCAAAGCTAACAAGACGCCAATAATAGTAACAGAAAACCATACAACATAATATTAAATAACAAAACTACTATTACTAGCTTAAGACATTTATTTACGTACATGATTTTACCTTTCCCTAACTAACGGATGCAACTGAACACAATTATTTTACATGAAGCGACTGCCTATCTGACCTCCACAAACTATTACCGAGTAGCACGACACCCCTTGGTAAGAACAATTGCCAGACTTTCGGGCTTCCGATTACCCTAAGGACAGTTGAAGATCTACAGATGTATTAGAACAGGCGTTTCAAATGAATAAATCAGTATTTCTTGAACACAATGTTTTATTAAACTTGTTTTTCATTGAACAAGAATAACATAAAAAAAACGAACGACAGGTGTTACCACGCAGTGAAAATTAACCATACCCAGATTAAAACATAACTGCCAGTAAGCATTAACCGCAGCGCTTTTAAAGTTACTATTACCCTACTAAATGACAGCCGAGAAAAACGACTTAGCGTTATTTTTGAGGCACAGCCGGCCCTCAGTGTCCTGCGTTGCTTTACCTTGAAAAATGACACAATTATAAATAGCTAACACTAGAAATTAAATTCCGAAAGCTTTATCATGTAAATAAAAAAAAATATGTACAACAATATATTATACTTTTTAATAACTATCATACACTAACAACATGTAATTATTTACCTCCCCGTCCAAAGGTAACAAGCTACCATTTATCGTAACAAAAAACCACACAAAATAAATAAAAATACAGCTGAAACATTTACTTATATACATGACAGGTCAACATACAGGCTGATTGTTGTTATATACTGGTCAGTACATTCACATTTGAATAATGGCCCGATGTATCGGTGGGCTGACCCCCGACCGTTTTGTATCAATGAATGTTGATTGAGATGAATTACCAATTTTTTTTGTAAACCGGTTTTTGTGTTGCAAATTGTAGGCTGATTTCGATGAATATGGACAGGATTTTACGTGGTTTGCCAATTAGGTTGTAAAGTGAAGTAACTACCATAAATCTTCATTTTTCATTTCCAAAATTATTTGATTAAAGTGTAAAAAAACCCTGTTCGGGTTAAATTCTGACGCAATCACTCAGAAAACGTAATTAGTAACATACTCATTTGTATTTAGTTCAGCTTTAGGTTTCACTAACTGGTTTTTAATGTTATTGTTTTTCAAACGAATAAGTATTACAAGTATAGAGTTAGGAAAATAACAGCAGCAAATTTTAATTTAAAGATAATCGATGTAAATGAAAACTAATTCAATTCTTAAAGGGTAAAAGGTTCCACCCTAAACGAAAATTAAACAAAACACGAATAAGGCCATACAACACACATTTATAGCAGTATCATTAGTATAAAAGCCGCATCCGCTAGTTTCACAACGAGAATTGAATACTAAATGGTAATTAACCCCAAATTGTAACGTTCCCTCGTAAATAAAGGAAAAATTGGGCGTCCGGCCCCCAAGGTACACTAATGTTTTAATTACTAAATCCTCATTTGTGTGCGAATGAAATTAAATGGCGGTGCTGGGGTTTGAGTAGAGTTTTTAAAATAAACACGGAAAAGTTTATCTTGTGTGCTGGGTCGAAAGAAAAATATTGAGTTTCGTTGATATGAAGGATGTAATGTTAGACGAGAAATAAACTTGAAGATGTAGAACTTACTTTTACTAATGATCCAACGTTTCTATAAGAAAATGTCCCAATTCGCAAAAGAAGAGTCCCTTAGTGGCAGCCCAGAGCCTGGAAACTCAACCTGTTGATGTCAATAGGCTCCCTCCTTTTTACATGGGACTAAAAGGCAAAGACAAAAGGCAAATGCCTAAAAAGGGGGGCTTGTCTAATAAGGCAATATAAGCACAAAAAAAGAGATGCCTGTACCCAGGCAGGGGGTGAATGCTGTGGATGATGATGATGAAATTATATGTAATGAATAGTGGGAAGGCATAATACACATCGGCCTTACCCATAGGAGTGTACTAGTACAGGTTTTGTGTTTTTTAAATACTCAAAATATAGGGAAAACAATCATTAAATTAATTTCATTTTCCTTCCTAAAACCGGTTTTTTACGCGTCAGCCCGCGGAGGTTTCTTGAATTCTGTCTGAAGTTTTTCTTTTTGATTTCAGATTATAACAAAATGGTGTATTTAATGAGTCAATTAAAGAATTTTTACAGATTAAATATTCTTACTACCTTTTCTGAAACATTCAGGTACAGCCGTGTAAACTCAGTCTTGATAAAGTAACTTTCACTGTAACAGCCGGAGATAAGAGTGTTTTTTTTCAGAGATAACGAAGGCCCTTTCATATTTATCGCTACTTTACAACCCCTTCCTTGTACCACTAATTATCTTAATTTCTACCCTTGGGCTATAAAACACTGGGAATGCCACCTACCTTTAAAGGGTTCTTCATAAATGTGTTCTTTAAGGAAGTACTTTTGAAACTGGGTTGTATAGAATTTTAGAGTTGTTGGGTCTCGTAGCAGTCAGGTCAGGGCTTGAATCTATGTTTGTCTGAATTGTAGCATCTAAGAATGGCATAGTATTAATATAATCAGGCTATAATGATTCCACTACTGGTACACAGGCCTCCTCTCGGTGAGAGGGAGTGGGCCTCAATCAACCACGTGGGTCTAATATGGGATGGTGGATGTTACATGTTTTTGAGTTATCGGTTCTAGGCTCTCAAAACTGTGAAGGAATACTTCATGAGACTACCACACGACATGTCCAAGAATAGAATTATGCCCAACAAATAACAGACAATCTTAACATACTTTAGTTAATGATCAAGTTAAGTAAGTTTTTGTCATAATATTATTATAATACAAGTTCCCTTTCTATAAGAATGGATTAAAGTTTTCAAAAAGTAGTAACAAGCTCAATAGCAATTTTTAACGAACCCTGATGAAGAAGTTAACGAAAGGCTACCTAATTTAACTAAAGCCTTTGACAAAGGTAACATAAAACTAACGAACCAGAAGAGCTACGGTTATTAGCAAAACTGACAAAACTTCTAACACTAAGTACCGTCTTTCGAAGCCTTCAGAATTTTTGTTCGAAAATTAAGCCCTAGGTCAGAGAAGTTTTAATGAAAATGGTGTATTAATGGATGTAATCTTGCTTGTTGAGTTTGACGCTGAAAAAAAAGTTGTATCTGGATTGTGCCATTAAGGGCAGTAGAAATAAAGTTTGTTTTAATGTAGAAGTGAGATAAGAAGCGTTGATAGAGATAACGTTTTTTATTAGAATTAGTTCTTAGTAGTTGTTAAGAATCATCGTAAAAAACAATTAAAAACATAATTCTGTTTCTATGAAACCAAAAGATTCGATGCTATGGCCGTAGCATCGTTGCTATTACGTAGCACATCGGCTACGGTATCTACGAAAACGTTGTTTTAACGGTGATTCGAGGTGCGCCTCGACTCACCGTAAAAAAACAATTAAAAACATAATTCTGTTTCTATCAAACAAAAAGCTTGGATGCTAAGCCGTAGCATCGTTGCTACGACGTAGCGTATTGACGTAGCACATCAGCTACGGTAGCTACGAAAACGTAGCTCTTTAAATAACACTTGTTTAGTAGAAAGGCGCTCCTCTAATCTTCGGAGATTTCGTAATGCAGCAATCCAAGATTCGATTTTCTTTACGAACAAGTGATTGTTACAAATTATATCATTACATTACAAGTTGCATACCATAAAGTTGTGTTCGCCCCACTCACTGATGTAATGCTCGAATCTGAACTGTTACAGTACAGGCAAATGCTCCCAGTGAGGGGACACCTTAAAAAGTATACTGTACGAATGTTCCAAGAAATGCTTAGAAACAGACTCTTGATAATCGAAAGCACAGGTGTCTTCCTAGAATTTATTTGTAAAACTTAGAAAACAAAACAAAAATATGTAATTTATTTTTATACTGGAAATAACTTTATCCATACGAACGCGTCATTTGTAAAGCTTATAAGGTCACGTGGTATCCATGTTGGGACTCCTTACAGGTGAATAAATAATACATTGAAATGAAACTTTCCAAAAATAGACTTCGAACGTTTCTCTTTCTATCTAAGCCTTTGTTTCACGTTACGTGTTTGGGTTAGGAATTATAGTAATCGCTCACGAGAGCCGTTTTTGCCAGACTTGTGACCTTCAGTGTAACTCACTAGAATCTTTTAAAAGGCCAGTTATGTAACTAGTCTTGTCGATACAATGTTTGTCATGATATTGTTTATTTTATTGACTTTAACATTTGAATTCATATGCTTTTGGATATCCTGATTTATTTAGATCATCACTAGCTTATGCTCGCGGCTTCGCCCGCCTGCAGTTTGATAATTGTCCCACAGGATAATACTACCGGGATAAAAAGTATCGTATGTGTTAATCCAGGTTATCTGTATGCTAAATTTCATAAAAATCCGTTCAGGAGTTTTTGCGTGAAAGAGTAACAAACATCCATCCATTCTCACAAACTTTTGCATTTTTTAATATTAGTAGGATTATTGATTATTACCGATGACCTGGTGAAGGTTGCAGGGATCCGGTGGATGCGAGTCGCACGGGACCGGTCAATGTGGCGACACTTGGGGGAGGCCTATGTCCAGCAGTGGATGTCTTTCGGCTGAAATGATGAGTAGGATTATTTTATTTTCTTGCCAATAATTCAATTTATTTCGGGTCGGTGCAGCAATGTTTCGTCGTCCAAACTTCTCTGATAGTTATCTTCTTCTTTTTAGAGTGTCGATGGCAATCTAAATTGTATCGGGCCAGAGCTGAGTCACCATCCACCCTTTCTAGTGATATCTTGATTCACATATCATTATAAAACGTTAAAAGAATAGTTTAGGATTGTTTACTTAATGATAGTGGTCGCAAGTCGCTACTGCTGACCACGAGGTCCTGGGTTAGATTCGGGCAAAAGTGTTATATTGGATTTTTTCATAGGGAATTTCCCAGTAGCCATGGAGGACTCGCCTACTATTTCATGAGACCTAAACATAACTGGCGAAATGTGAGTGTACTATTAGGTCCACCTCTGCCTAACGCATCGGGGATTATAGGCGTGATGTTATTTTATGTTATGTGTTAAAAACTTTACTTGCTGGGAAAAGGCATTTCGAAATCATATTTATAGCACATCATTAAATTGGATGTAGCGTGATGTAGCCAATAAATAATCATTTAATATTAAAGTCGATCATAATATGTAATCCCGCAAATTGGCAACGTTATAATTAGCTGCCAAACTGTCATCCATCACTTAGTGTTATTTTATCCATTATTTTGTACCAAAATGAGCCTCAGTTTCATGCATTTTTGAGTTTTCTTTTCCATTATTATTGTCGCTGATAGAATTTTACTTTGTTTGTGCTTACCCCGACGCAACGCACGCTTATCAGTGTGCGTTGCAGCATGGAGTTTCATAGAAACAATCTTGAACTTCTAGAGTTCAGGCGATGCTGATCCCGAGCAGTACTCGATTTGCTTTTTTATTTTAATTTTGATTTAAATCAAAATTTTAATTTTAATCAAAATTTAATTCGAAATTAAAAATAAAAATCTAAATGTAATGTGTAATAAAAGTCGAAACGTTCAGCAAAAGCTTTCAGGATACTTATAACTGTGCTGAAACCTTTAACTACCTTAAAAAATAACTAGTGGAAAAAATTGTGATAATCTGGATATGAAAGGAATAACTGATTGCCTTTGTAACATTATATTTACGTAAATTAATAATCTGTGTTGCCGGGCGAATAAAAAGCTGTTCGATACAAAAAAAACGAATTTCCGGGAAACTGCTGTTTTAACAACAACCTGCTGAAAAAGTCTGATTTAAACCAATTATTTTTACAGTATAAATAAAAGTGTGAACAGTACCCGCTCACCACAGATTGCTCTACATAAAATCGCCTTTACTGCTACGACATAAAGGTACTCAAGGGTCAACGTCAAATTGTTACCACTAATTAATGTACTGTTGACTATACTTTGCCTTTACATAATTGAACTCAGATTAACAAAAGGAGTTTGTTACTCAAATAACGAGTAACCTTACATAGAAATTCGCGGTCCAAAGCCTCATTTTAGTAAACAAATTGCCGTTTAAAAGTTTCTTGCGGGGGCCCGGGGGCCCGAGTCCCTGGGTCGCTGGGCCCTAGGAATCTGTCGAATCACCCGCATCGTTTTATTGTTGATATTCACGTTTTTAAGAACAATGAGAAGCTTTTAGTAAGCACGATACAAAATGTTCCCAGTTTTACTGAAAACTGGCACGAGCACAGAAAATATTGTGTCTTTGTTGAGTTGAGTTGAGTCGTTGCTTTTTTCTTTTGCTACTGAAACATAAGATAACCTTTTTGTTGCACTTTATATTTATGCTCCATTCGAAATTAAAACTTTTATAAATGGATAAATTAGTTAAGACAATTTTTGATCATATAATACTTTATTGTGTAGGTACTAACTCGGAGCCTATATTCTAAGACCTTTCATGAACTCGACTCCATTCGACAGTTAATAGCTTGCTATAGTTGACATGAACGTATTCGACTCTACAGTTTTTCTTAATGCAGATGACGAATGATGATTCGTCGCTGTTCGGTCCCTGGTCGGCTGTCATTGTTCGGTTTGGCCCGTCGGCCAAACTCATGGTACCTCGAAACCAAACACTTAAAGTTCCTTGAAAGGCAGTATTTTGCTTGATATACTTACTCGTAGAGTATTTGCATTTTAGATTCTATGGCCTGTTTTATAAAGTTCGTTTACTTATGCCCGCGGCTTCGACCGCGTGGAATTTGGGAATTGCCCACGGGATCTTACTTCTGGGATAATAAGTAATTTATGCATGTACTATACCAGACTATAATCTATCTATGTGTAAAGTTTCATCCAGACGTGTTTAGCCGTTCTGGCGTGATTGAGTAACAAACATCCATCCATCCAAACTTTCGCATTTATAACAGTTTATGTAAGATATACGTGTAATATTAGTTTTTACTTTTATAGTTCAATAGGTAATAAAGAATAGTTAGTGTAAGTATGTCTCATAATTTTAATACAAGAGTGTGTTCACCAATTTTTGAGTCAATCGACCCAAATAATATTAAGTTTCACAGAAAATTCAACACCCCATTTCACCCTCTTAGGGGTGGAATTTCGAAAAACCCTTACTTAGTGGATACCTACTCTTCACAAAGAATACACCCTCTAAATCTCATGTCTCTAGGACCAGCGGTTTGGGATGTGCGTTGATATATCAGTCAGCTAGACAGGACATTGAATTATAAATTGGGGGATGATTTTGGAAAAACTGTTATACACGTATCTCATAATATTAACTGAAAAGTATGTCCACAAATTTTCAAGTCAATCGACTCTGAGAATAAAAAGTTTCACAGAAAATTCAACACCCCATTTCACCCTCTTAGGGGTGGAATTTCGAAAAACCCTTACTTAGTGGATACCTATTCTTCACAAAGAATACACCCTCTAAATCTCATGTCTCTAGGACCAGCGGTTTGGGCTGGGACATTGAATTATAAATTGGGGGATGATTTTGGAAAAACAGATTACTGTTTTACACGTATCTCATAATATTAACTGAAAAGTATGTCCACAAATTTTCAAGTCAATCGACTCTGAGAATAAAAAGTTTCACAGAAAATTCAACACCCCATTTCACCCTCTTAGGAGTGGAATTTCGAAAAACCCTTACTTAGTGGATACCTACTCTTCACAAAGAATACACCCTCTAAATCTCATGTCTCTAGGACCAGCGGTTTGGGATGTGCGTTGATATATCAGTCAGCTAGACAGGACATTGAATTATAAATTGGGGGATGATTTTGGAAAAACAGATTACTGTTATACACGTATCTCATAATATTAACTGAAAAGTATGTCCACAAATTTTCAAGTCAATCGACTCTGAGAATAAAAAGTTTTACAGAAAATACAAAACCCCATTTCACCCTCTTAGGGGTAGAAATTCGAAAAACCCTTTCTTAATGGATACTTACTCTTCACAAAGAATACACCCTCCAAATTTCATGTCTCTAGGACCAGTGGCTTGGGCTGTCCGTTGATATATCAGTCAGCCAGTCAGTACATGGATTTTTAAATTGGGGCATGTTTTTGGAAAAACTGTGATATACGTATCTCATAATTTTAACCGAAGAGTATGTACCCAAATTTTCAAGTCAATCGACTCCGAGATTAAAAAGTTTCATAGAAATTCAACACCCCGTTTTACCCTCTTAGGGGTGGAATTTCGAAAAACCCCTTAGTGGATACCTACTCTTTACAAAAAATACACCCTCCAAATTTCATGTCTCTAGGACCAGCGGTTTGGGCTGTGCGTTGATATATCAGTCAGTCAGGACTTTGAATTTTATATGTATAGATGACCACATAATTATTATGCTGTAAAATAAAATAATACCGTTTGCGCAGATAGGTGAAAAGTCATGAAATTTAAGCCAAAAACTATGTCACATCGAAATAATCCTCAATTTATTTTGGGATTAAACATTTTCATATTTTTAACACCTAAAGCCTCGCATTTTCATATTTTTAACACCTAAAGCCTCGCATTTTAACCCGCTTTACGCTTTAACACGCTTTCTATCAAATAAACGTTAGCGCTACTAAAGAATTGGTTATTTTTCAGAATCACAGAAAACTGAAAACTGCGCTGAGCTATAAATGCGTGATTCATTTTTGCAAACTGTAATTTGAAATCTCAAAATTTGTGATTTTGTATTTGCAGTAGCTGCAAAGTATTAATGGACGATGTTTGCAAAACGCATATATCTTTCCTGTGCCCGAAATTTCTGAATTTTCCGTAACAAGAAAGTTTTCAGGTATGGTCATTACTTTCAGTCTCACATACACACATACATACACAGAGCAACCGCAAATTAATTGGGTCTAGGGCAAGAGAAGGATGATGATACACACACGACCGTGTGTCGGACCTCCACGAACCATTCACCGGATAAAAGTTACGATAACCCTTGGTAAGACTGATTGTCAGACTTTCAGGTCACCAGTCATCTGTAGCTCATAGGTCTAGTACAAAAAAATGGTGACCCTCGGCTTCAGTAAGTATCCTTACACCCGTTATTTACGTACAAAAGCGAAAGGCTTACCCCGATTTTAGGTCTCTTTCGAAAGCCAATGTAATCCTATTTCTTTTGCAAGCAATTTATGGCAATGTACCCTTATACTTTACGCCTGAGGAGCTAGTCACAACTTTTAATCTCTTCAAGTTTCAGGTTCTTCAAGTGTCGAGAAACCGCAATTATTCTTCGAGGCTTACAATATCTTACTCTGCTAAAGTTTGTGGGCCTTAGAAGAGTTCTAATCCAGTTTTTTGTTGTTATTGAAGATGTGACAAGAGTTTAGGATAAAGTTGTCCGTTTCATTTTATTGTAAGAGTATTTATTAGCCTTGGAAAAAATTGGTGTTGGGGTATTGGGTTTTTCCATAAGGAATTTCTCAATAGCTCTCTTCTACACCTCTACCTAACCCTTCGGAGATTACTGGCGTGATGTTGTTATGTTATGTTAAAAATATGGAATCAAAGAAAAACTCGAAATAAAATGAAAGACATTGCTACAAATAGATTTATATCTGAAAACTTTAATCTGCTTTACCAAAAATGTCAAATCTTTATTTTAATGCCGTAGATAAAATGTATCTGAAGATGAAAAAGTCGCCCCTTAGTAGGCTGGACACGTTCGAAAATTGGATATCTAAAGCCACAAAACGAAAACTTTAAAAACCTTCAAAGTAACAGTCTATCTAGTCTTCTCAAGAAGCAGAAAAACGATGAAATGCCACAAACAAGTAAAGTTTCGCACTTGATTATCAACCAGTTACACAACTCGCTGTACTTTCGTAAATTCATTAGAGAATTTTCACACAGATTAAAATACCATTGAAACTTGAATATTACTTAGAAGTTGTTCGAGTTGAGAGATGGACGGGAATTAACTTTGTTATTTAAGTATAGAAAAAGTATTTCTCTTTCTTTTCCGTTTCAGTTAACAAATAAAAGTGGAAAATTAGCAACTGAAAAGCAATTTTATCTGTAGTCACTCAATTTTTGCAAACGGTAATTTTATCAGCCAATCAGGATGCGATTTAAACTGAAACCCTAATCAAGGGGCGATCTCTTTCAAAGCTCCACATCAACCTTTAAAGGTATGAAGCACAGGCTGTAAAGTTCTTCATCCCCCATAGAAAAGGGAGGATTCTCTGATCATACGGGTGCTAGGTCTGGTGGGCTATTGCCTAACGATTGTTGTCGGGTTTTTCTCGAAGATCTTAAGTCGCGGATAACTTTAATAGCAGGACTCATTTTGATGTTAGTTCTTCACTTGTTTATAGATGACGCTTTAATACTTTTTGTACTATGTTGCTGCTGTTGTTGATGTTGTTGTTGCTGTAGCTATAGCACTTTTTGTAATGCCGCTTTAAACCTTTTCGGTAGCTTATGTCACTTCATCACTGTAATTTTGTCTGCGTCCAAAGTTTAACTGAGTCTTGAAGACTAAGTCCAGTTGTAAAATGTAAATCCGTCTCTTTTACACTTCTCTCTTTCTCTCTCCCTTTCACGCATAGAGTCAGAAGCAAACCACATAAACGTAAGTAGTGCAACGTTTTCAGTTTAGCCAGCCAGTCACCAGATGTGGCTGTATATTAATATTCTTGATTGCAAGCACTGGTTCCTTTATAATCTGTGCCAGCAATCTAGTTTCCCCAGTTAAATCCTAAGATGGTTGTCATTTCGTTATTGGTACTGAACATTACTCCCATAATACTCGAAGGATTACGCAGAGGTGCATCTTTAGTTCAACAACATTTCACGTTTAGTCTCGCAAGTCAAATGTAATAAGGGGCGAGTCTATTGCCATTAACCGGGCACAAATCCGTGGTAATAAAATGTTGGAAAAATATTATGACAAAACCATTCATCACCATAAAACCTACATAGTTACGATAGCCTACTGCCCTACTTCACACAAACATGCCTACCCAAATTATAGCCCCCATACGTCATGGGTACAAGGAACCCCTATTAAAATTAACATAACAAAATAATTTTGCTGTCCATTACCCGGTCACCGATACCATCAGTCACAGGCGTCGTTATCGTGTCGGCCGCGTCACGCACCCGTCACGCTACCGTCACGCCCCCGCCCCGCTGAACGCGACGGGCGTGAATTGTGAATTCTGTTAGTGCCATCCGTCATAACTGGAGTGACGTTTTTATTTTGTAAAATAAAATATTTCCGGAACGAGAATGTGGACGATTTGTGAATTAAATTTTTGAATGGTGTGACACGAATAAAAGGAAAACCAAGATGGGTGTACGCTTTTGTGACTCTCTCTGGCACAAAGATTTACCGAGCGACTTTTAGATACAGTTAGCCGGCCTTGTTTATTTACTAATAAATAGGTATTGTTGTACATTTGTTAAGAAAAAACAAGATTTGTTTTTTCAATAATTATGTGCCATACTTGCCCCAGCTTTGTTCGGTTATTACTGTTTTTACATGAAAGTTTAATTGTATCATTTTAGTTATAAATATTTATGCGTTAAACTTTTCAGGAGTATTTTCTCTACAAGAATTTACATAAGAAAAGTTTCTGGGTTCTGGGTGGCTGGATGTGATCCATATTTTAAAAGTTAAAAAGAAGTTAAGTTTAAAACTACAACGCAGACAGACAAACAGACATGAAAAGTGACTTCCATTATAATAATTCATAGACACAGAAGTGAAACAATATTAACCGTACGTAAGCTACTCTTAACAAATTATTATATGTAGATATTGTAACTATTTTGAGCAGCTTATAAACACCATCTATTATTTCAAACTTTAAATTAAAATTAGACAAGACAGACAGCCTGCTATTATTCAAGTAGATAATACTAAAATAGCTAAATTTATCATGTCTTAATCTAGGCTAGACTGAAACCACAAGGAGTCTATCTAGCCTCTGAAAGTTATTCAAGAGGAGGTATTTAGAAAATCTTCAGATTTTCGTCGACAACTGATTTATGAGATTTAAATCTAGATTCCCTTTGTTCTTTGGCCTTTAGCTTTAATAGTTGCAAGATGTTTCTTAACCTGGGCCCTATTTAAAAGAAGGTCAAATTAAATTTGTTAGCGTGACGTTTGCAGACGTATGTAGGCACCGGTATCGATATCTAAACACGATGAAACAAAAGAGATTTTTTATTGGCGTGACCGCAGAAAGGTAGCGTACATTTGTAAAACATACAAAAGTTCATTATTGGGGCTGTTTAACACAGAAGAAATCAATGAAAATGGTACAATTATCGGATTTTCACCTGTCACCAGTCGCCGTACTTTTTATTTAAAACGCTGAAGTAGAAAATCTTTTTTTGGTATTGAAGCCGCGCACTGCCTCGTTGGTTTAGTGGTCGGCAGAGTAGAGATGAGTAAAAATGCGTAATGGTTTAGAGTTCGATCCCTTGTACTCTTTTTTTTATTTGGGTTGTCATCAAATGACCCCCCCCCCCCTCCCGCTCAGATTCTACTGACTAAAACCCATCCATGTTCCTTCTTTGCCCTCTTTGTGTTCCAGGACCACGGTATCTCGATTTATTCACTTTAGCGACTAGAAGCTTACTCTTCGAGACTTCTATGATCCCCTGTTATAACCTTTCACGGTTTATAACTAACTAAACTTACACTTCTTTTTCTTCTTTATCGTGTGGTTAATGCCTGCCCTGATGTCAGGTGTTTTTATGCCGCCCATGATCCTCTGACTTACAGCGCCACTTACGGGATATCTTCCGTGATTTTCAATTATTCTGAGCTCCCGAGTCAATTCATTGAGTCATCCTGCGATCATGGCGCTTGCAACAGCGTCGAAATATCGTCAAAATTTTATTTTAATGTGCCAAGTAAAACATTTCGTTTTAATCCACCCATACGTATACCTCATTCATCTTCGAATTAAAGGCAGAACAGTTATATTGTGCGCGCAAGCAGAAATTTCAATGAGATATGCAGGGAATATGATTTAGATTCATTCACAATTAGTGTGAATTCGGCCAAAAGGTGCTTCAAATTTTTCAAGCCTCTTTCAAGTAGCGGTAGAAGTTATTATTTAACTTTTTTCTCTATTATTTTAGTCATATAATTGCAAGCCAAGTACTTATATTCTTCTTACTTTGATTAAGCGGTGTATTTTCTTTTTTTGTGCTCACACCATAATTTTTTTATTCAAAGTCTATAAGTGAGGATTTGTAATTGGCTTTCTGGTAACTATGGTTTCCTTTTTTGTTTGTTTTTATCAGCTGTAAGTCCTCCATGTACTAAATTAAATAAAAATAAATAAATAAAGATATCCCGTAGGTGACACCATAACTATTGAACCTTATTCAGCAAGAAACAAAAAAAATGGTCCTTAAAATATTACCACCAGCTTTCACTCCAATGCCTTTTACAACTTACGCATCTTCACCTGTTCTAACCTTACCTAATCCTTTAAGAAAACATCATAAGCATACAAACATATCCCCTCACAAGCCTTCAATGTCACGTGCTAAGCTAATATGATCCCTAGTTACTTGGAATAAAGAATTTATTATTATAAGCATAAAATTTATATATATGTGTTTTATAGGCCCTATTACTCTAGAAAATTATCACGTCCCGGAAGGACGACCTTTTTGGTTATGACAAGCAATATTGTAGGGAAGTTTGTGTTCATTTTGAAGGTACTGCGGTAAGGGGATCTAGAAAGATCGGCCTTTGAATAAACGTGTGTTCGGTTTCTATAATCAATAACAGTTCACGGGTTCAATAAAGTTATCAAATTCATCAGAAGATTATAAAAAGAGAATGTTAAAATTGGTTTTGAACTAAATTTCTTGTAAAAAATTAAAAGCAGAGAGCTCGAATATCTACACTAAGCGTCTCATACAAAGGCCTGATATAGTTGTCTAATATTCGACTCAATGACCTAAGAACCAGTCTGCACTTGATATGATTGCTTTAAACCCTAATAATTCATATTTCATACAATCTTTTTAGAAATATATCCTTTGCAGCTTTACCATAATGAAGAATTAAGTGCCTCCTCATATATTCTTAAGTGCTTTGAAGTCGTCTTATCAGAAAATTCATCAATCATAAAACTAGCACAAATAAATGTTCATCCATTAAGTTTTTTTAACTTTTTTTCAATTTGTCAAAATGAAGCTTAAGTAAGCAGTAAATAAACAGCGCGACCTTAATTCTTCAGCTATCTGTTTTTCATAGAAAAAAGAAAAGTAATTTTAACAGCAAACAACACTTTTCAAGTAAAATAATCTCAACTTACTAAAAAAGCTTTGGTAAGTAATAAATTACACAAATTCCTTTGTCTGTGTCTAAAGCCAAACATACAAAGAGATTTCAAAAACAAGACCCCACTTCTCACGCAAGTCGGTGAAAAAAACATTTTGCACGTTTCAAAAAATTTGAATTAAAATATCAGCGAACACTGGGAAAGTGGGTACGTAACAGGGAAACGCTAAACAACAAAAAAAGGGTTGAACTGACTTTGATGAATATGTAATGGCTGAACATTGAAAAGATAAATATTCAGGAGCAGGGGTGCAAACCACGTATACCGAAGGTATGTAGGTACAACCTAAATTACAAATTCGCTGTAAACATAACTCATATCAACAAGCGACAAACGGTTGAAAAATACGAGGATGTTGAAGTAAACAGCAACGCGGCAATTAAAAACAATCTGAAAACTGAAGCTAAAACACGGAAATTCTGTTGGTGAAGTAAGTTTAAAATTAGCTGAAGTACGTCTAACAATAATTTTATGTCATTCGATAATGGCCTTAAAAAGGTAAGACTAATGACTCACCGACTAGTCGACTTGCGACACGCGCTGTTTCATTTGTTTTCTGTGCAGTCTCGGTCGAAACATGCGTTTCGCTCGTGGCAACGCGAGGTCCGAACTCCACCGAAGCGGACACGAAAGGAGAGGAGATGTGTTGTGTTGTAAGCCACCAAAAGAATTTCTTTATTTACACTTCTCGTCTCCGCTTAGCTTTAGTCTTTAGTCTCATTTTGTTTATGCCAGCCTTCGCACTCGGTAGCAACACACAGCGGAGGTGAGAACAGATGTGAGAAGCGTGTGGTGAGTGGCGTGCAGCGAGAGGTGAGCGGTGTTCGGCGAGAGGTGTGCGGCGGTCGTTAAACTGGGCGTGAGTAGTCTGCACACACATCTCTACTCCGGCCTAGCCAGTACGGTTAACATCAGTGGATACAATCATCCTAGCTCCTAAACATCTACTCTCAGCTCCGCATCACACGTCCGGGCCTCAAGGCCGAGATTTATAAAAGTCTCTATCTTGCACTTGCGACTGACAGTGCGACAGTGACAAAAGTAATACCAAAATAATGTCAAACTTCGCACCAAGTAGCGTTAGATGTCAGTCTAAGTCTAAAGCCTTATAATTGGAGCAAACGAGGGTAAACTGACTAGTGTTTAAACACGACCGGACCGCCCGAAACTAAGCCTCCCGTATATTTTAATGTCTAAAAAGGGATAACAAAGTCCGTTTATTTGAATTCAAAATAAAGACTCTTGTTTGTGTTACGCGAGTGCGAAAATTGATATTAACAAACATTTTACGTAAAATTACAAGATTTAAATAAACATAGGGAAAATATACCTTTACAAGTTTTGTTACTTACATTAGGCTACACCAACAAAGCTATGATATTTAGGTATCACCTAATGTTAGTGAAAACGGTCATAAATTACGTTAATAAACGTGTTGACTATAAAAAGTAAGTTCGCAATACATAGGTTTATTACAACTATCGCTAAAAAGATGGCTTTAGTAGCATGTAAGCTTGATATGAGACTCGAACCCTTTGATACGAAAATTGTTGGCTCTTTAACATACGATGCGGATACAATCAGAATACGTTATAGTTGAACATGATACCTGCGACATTATCAACCTATCGCCATGTCACAGTCTAGTTGCTAAAATAAGTAAAATTTTTCATCACAAGCAAAAGTGTACCCGACGGGTTCCCTTCAACAAAAATTACGAACTTCCATCTCATAAACTTTTATCCCGAATTTGACCCCTTTAGGATGAATTTTCAAAAGTTCTGCGGTAATGTACAGTTTCGTTATAAAAGTAACTCTTGTGCAACGGTTTAAGCTGTGCGATGTCTGACAGTGAGTGGCTGAATACATGCACAGCGATTTTGAAGAACATTATAACTTTACTTCATGAAAGATTTAACAGAAAACTGTAAGAACATAAAATAAAGTGATTCTTTCACAAAAATCATAAAGTTAAAACTTTATCTTGTTCCTATATTGAACCGTTTAAAGTGTGTAAAGATTTTAATATGAAAACGAGAAATCCGTCGGTTTTATGAATACTTTATCATATTACTTTTGGTAAGTCATATTGGTAAGTTTTCAGATCGTAGTGAATAATGAGACTATAACAAACAACATCTAAGACTCATCTGCCTAGCCTTTTCCCAACTAGGTCGACTTTCAGTCTAACAGGATGCAACTTAATACCATTTTTTCATGGCGCGACTGCCTAATCTGCCTATCCAACCTCCACCATCCAGTTACTATCACTACGCCCTGTGGTAAATCTTAGCAGCGTGTTCGGAACTGTACTTTAATTCATAAACAAAATAAAGGTCACGACGGTTTGCCCGCCCTGCTATCATCAGCATTACTAGCCACTACATTTATTTTCGCTCCCATTCGCGTGACAACATCATGTAAGTCAACATCGACACTATGACAACCAGCCTTCTTATCTTCAGCCCAAACATCACGACACATGCCATTTGTTTTATTGGGCTTGCAGAGACTGAAGCATAAAACTGCTGACTCGGAAACGAACTGATACAAAGAAAAAACGAAGGATAACGTTCAAGCGGGTTCATTGAAAAGGATTTCGGTTGTTTTATTTACGTTTTGTCCCCTATCGTTAGATAGTTACACATGGAAATGTAAATCTGTAGATGTGCCCTCATGTTCATGACCTTAGGCGATGCGAATTACACGCGTGTGTGTCATTTGTTTTCTTTGCGTGACCGTCCCGTCGCATCCTGCCTTTTCGGCTTGAACCATGCTCAAAAAACCTAAAAAATAGCACCTTCTTTCATTTGTTTCCTCCACAGTCGCTGTCACACCACGTGTGTTGCTTGGGCGTGCAACTCCTGTCAAACTTATAAATTACATTTTAAATTTGGCCCCATTAATAGTTCATTTACGAGTAGGGGTATTAACCGGGTTTTGATATTTAACTACACATTTTATGCAGTTGGGAAAATCTAACGGTTTTAATTTTTTACTCTCGTTCACGTTGTATTGTTAGATTCAAAACAATAGTATCTCGTTTGTATTCTTGCTCCCTGTAAATTCATACGTATGAATTTATGAAAAGTTGTATTCAGCATTGAAAACAAGAGCGGTTACAAACATAAATTTTCTTCAAATGGTGTGAAACTTTATTTCAGCGGTTTTCAAGTATTATTGTGGTATTATTAACCTTTTGAACGCCATTGTCACATGTACGTGACAAGCAAACGCGCGCCCTTTACGCCAAAGGACACAAATTTGTGACAAAATAGTACCTAGGTGAAATTGTGGCTTGGCGTGGAGGCCACGCGCGAGCGTTTATGCCCAGAGCATAAAAAGAGCGTTTAAAAGGTTAAAGCATTTTTTTTTAGGTTTTTTATGCTTCTTCTTTGTGTCGACTAAAACTGGCCCAATACTTTGTCACTTCTACGACATCAGCGATAATTATCAGCACAGAAAGAATAGTCTCTTTCTGTGCTAAACAGCAGCTTTTGGAGCCACACATATATATATATATATCTATATTTTTAGAGATTTCATTTCTTTCGATCGCATTTTGCAATTTTTAGGATACTCCTTTTCTTGCAAAGTTCAATAATTTAATTTGAGTTTCACAATGGCTTGGCTTTCAAATATTTGATAAAACTTTCTGAGCCGATAAAAGCAAATGTTTATCCCGTTGAACTGATAACAAAGAGGAATAAACAGATGTACCATGTGAAAGCCATTGAGCCTTGAGGAAGTTAACGGAAACTGAATCAAACAACAAGTTTAATTAGGAGGCTCTACAAAGTTGGTGGAAGAAAATAATTGTTTCTGCAAAGATTTGGCGAAGAGCAAACAATTGATCCTTATTTGTCTGAATGAGGCCGAAAATAAAAGTAATTTCGGGGAATTAGGTGGAATAACATTCTGATTTGTTTTTTTTTTGGAGAGCTTTACATGACGTGAAAAAGTTTCGTTTTTAATTTTATTACACAGCTGTGTTTTTTGTTTCATATTTTGTACAAGAAAACATGCTTTTAGTATTATTATTGCTACATTTTCTTTTACTAGCTCACATTTTTCATGTGATTCTATATACTGAAACAGAAGCGGCAAATATAATAATATTTCGTTACAAGCTACAAATATCCTGCGAGAAAAATATGGCTGACAATTTTAGCAAACACTGAAGAATATTGTTGATAGCAAACCATTTAATACAGACTCAGAATAATATAATAGTTACTGATGGGTATTACTGCAAAACTATTGGAAAGAAAATCTGTTGGGAATTGCATTTCGGAATGGATTAACGATGTTTTTATTTATAAAATAGTGATCTTGCTTTTGTTTATCTAAAACAGCTACTATATTGATATTAAGAATCACAATCAACATAGTTATTGATTTTTATAATAGGTACATCACATAATAAACGTTTTCTATAACTATTCATTTAATTGTAACAAACAGTTGCCAACACTGATCCACTCTCTCAGTTTTTATGATTCATACTTTCGAATGTCCTAATTATTGTACAACAACAACACGAAAAGTAATCAACATTCTTGCATTCAAGACCACAGTCAGGAATGCAAGTCTGTGAATTAAATACCAATATTATCAAAAACCCCATTATTTTTATTTCCACGTAGACCAATTGGTGATATGGCAAGCTTTAAGCTATTTATAGAAGTCACGATAATTGAATACGTTAAAAATGAAAACAGAAAAATGTGAGAAAATGTTCGGCGCTTTTTTATTAGGCCACACGCTGTGCCGTGTAAAAATATTCGTGGTTATATTTTCTCGCGAAAAAGTCAACTTATTTAGTGTAGTGGCGTGCATGCTTCTTGATTGAGGTTTGCTTTTAACTTTGCGGGCTTCTGACTTGATTTCGTTACCCAGATGCTTCGGTTTTTGTTCATTCATAATTATGCTTCATTCAACGTATTTCGAAACGTCAAAAGTGAAAAATTGAGTATTTTGTGTGTGTTTTTGACTTCATTCACTCACACTACGAAAGTGAAATGAAACGAACAGATGAACGTTCATTTCGATGTAATCTTGTTGTTGTCGTGTGAACATAAATTGATTTAAAAATAAACATGCAGTCGACTGATTTCTTTTTTCAGGAAACTGTTATTTGCTGTCTGTAAAACAATCCGTAATGGCAAAAGGCTCGTCCGGTTTTTGGCACGCCGTTTATTTATTATTGGCAAATGTTAATGTATTTACGTACCCCTTTGTGGAATGTCCACTGTTGTGAATTCTGGGCTATGGATCAAGCGAAACGGAATGTAACGGAAACCAAAGCGATATGTACCAATAATTATATCATACTTTACCAAGAGGGTAAACCCAATAACAGAGGTCCCATAATATCAGAAGAATAATATTCCTAACAATTTGCTATCTGCCTAATTTGTTCCATTTCCATATTTATTTGGGTCGACTTCTATTCCTGCCAGATGTGGCTTAATATCAGCACCTATTCCACACATAGGGACTGCCGTTAGAATCCTAATTTACCCAGAACCTAGGCTGTTCCGATAACCGTAAATTAGACCTTTCGTCCGATATTAAGGCTTCCAAATAACCGTAATGACTGTTATAAGTATAGGTATGACAACAGTAAACATCCAAAATAATTTGAAAAATACAAAATTAATTCTATCTGTGTTTCTTTTTCCTTTTCAGTCTTTAATATCATACAATTAGACCTTGGCGTAGGTAAGGGCATATAAGATGATTCTTATTCCGATAGTACGTTGCCGTGGCATAATATCCGACACAACCGGGCGAAGCCATAATAGGTGGACAGTAAAATTTCACGTAATCTCCAAGCCATGGAGGTTTTATTACCCCATTAATGGCCCCTTCTGAATATGGGCTTTCCAAAATCTCTTGTGTTCCGAGAGCCTTTCGCACAAATGGCTCCAGCAAACTCCCAAGTACTGATAAAATCTCTAAGTTGCCGTTAAGGAAATATTAAGGAAGTTCACAATACTTCCCCCGAGTGAATTATCAAATTAGCTTGTAATTCCCCCATGAGCACGCTAAGGAGCCCCGGAGACCCTTATCTGAGCTATAACTATACGTCATACCCGTTAGATGTAAACGTTCGTTTAACTGTACTAGTGCCCGATGGAGGTAGGTCAGAAGGTGAAAAGCATTTTTCTAAGTTAGCTAATTCATCGATGACTTATCGTCCGTCATCAGGTAACTATCGCGCACGCTAATCGCTCCTGTGTGAATACAATAGCAATTTAAAAACATTACAACAACTACTAACTCTTTCACAAGATTATCTTAAGGTGTTAAATTCCCATTATTAACCTGATATTTCATCTGCCTAGCCTTTTCCCAACTATATTGGGGTTGGCTTCCAGTGTAACCGGTTGCAGCTGCTTACCAGTATTTTACATGGAGCAACTGCCTATGTGACCTCCACAACCCAGTTAGTGCTGGATAATACGATACTCCTTGGTAAGACTGGTTGTCAGACTTTCGGGCCACTGACTATTAATTACCTGATATGAACCTCCGCATATCCCTATTTAAATCTTTACATTTGATTGGGGATAAAAAAAATATTTCAGTTGAAATTGAACCACATGAAGAAACTCTATTGAAAAAAGTTGTTTTGTAGTATTTCATCTTTTTTAAATGCAAGGAAATTGTCTCAGTGATCGCGGGATTTTTCTTATGAATTACAAAGACAAGTTTCCCGTTTTAACATATAACCTAGAGCCACACACCCACACCCATGCAAAGAACAAGTAATTTCTTATCCTATGACAAACCCTACGTTTATAAAGATACTGGGGGTATCTTTATAAACGTAGGGTTTGTAAACCAAAACTCGTGCAATGTAAAAAGCCACTTACGAAATTCTTCAGCTTCGTCCACGTTTGTTGTTCTAATGGTGACTCCTTTAATCTGACCAACCTTTCTTCTATTTTGGTAAAATAAATCTTGTAATAACTTTACCAGTTTTGATACCAATTGAATGTAATACAAATAGTGAAGCGTAAGTTGAAATTTCACTAATGATGAAACTGTCAGTCAAATTGGTCTTAAAAGGAGACTTTTTTGTTTTATGCCTGAAAATGACAATCAACATTACTATGGTAAAAGAAACAACCGACTACACATTGTTCCTTTTTTAAATTCATTAAACCTTCTGTCCATTATTTCGGTTTCAGAGTTGTATTGTGACATATTCAGTCAAACTGCTGTAGAACACGCAAACTTATAGTAATCTGAACAATAGAATGGTTCGTTTTATTGCTGTAACACCGAATTTGGGGTTCTTTTTTGAGTACTTAATGTAATTAGGAAGTGTTTTATAATTTATGTCGTGATTCATTACATTTGTATTTATTCTTAATTAGCGATAAGATCGCTATTGTTTTAACATAATTTGCATTATGGGTCACAAACGCGTGTTTGACCAAATTTAGTGGGTAATACGATATCCCTTGGCCTTGGTGAGACTGGTTGTTAGACTTTCATACCACTGACTAACCTGTTACGACTACTAAAGATCTAATTGCCTACTACCAATTAAAGTTAATGAGAACAATGTCATATACATTTTTTTAACTTTAAATCAAAGTAAAGTAATTTGTAACAATTAGAGGAACAGTTGTTGTTCACCTACTTACAATTTAAACAAGAAACAAAAAGGCGATCTTTGAACAAAATTAAAAGCGAAAATAGTCTCGACGAAATTAATTAGGTCCTTGATTCTTAATTAGAAGAAATCTGTTTGAAATAAAACAATTCGCTAATGTAGGTAGAAAATGAAGGCGGTACAGTTACTTACTTCGCTTAAGAACAATAGACATGAAACGACTATAACTGTACTAAAAGTAGAAATTATGTCCTTGAATACAATAACATTAAATAATAACCGCCCTAATTGTTCCGTTCATGGTCTAATGTTTTCGTACAAAGACGTATCTGAGGGGATCGTGGCTAAATAATATATGTAAGTAAGCACTCGATAGAATGACATTATAAACACCTTAAATATTGATTAAAGTGACATATAACATCTTTAGCATTAATTTAAGCAGTATGCAACTGTGGTTTTGATGAGCATGGCTTGTTTAGGAGGTATCACATACTGAGGAGGTACCTAATTCGAAGAAACGCCAGTTATTACTACAGCTAAGAATATGAATCGGTGGGAGTTTTGAATCGTCATGATAACTGAGTCTAGCAGAGCCGAGCAATTGACTTAAGGCGGGTCTTGGAATAACAGTGAGACAGCACACAGCTTTGCCTAGAGAAATAAGATATTGAGTACTAAATTACCTAATCTCAGGAACAATAATTTAATATAACCGAAGCCACTGGTGCTATTGGCAAGCTTCCAAGTATCGAGCATTGATCACCGTCTTACGTTCAATAACGAGGTACTAAAATGTCTTACATCTTTGATGAAAGGGACCGAAGAAAGACCAATCTTTTAGAAGTACCTAAGTATAAAATTCATGTTCTGTCAGTCATACTTTCAGTGTTCTTCTAAGTTTTATTCGTTTTCTTGTAAATCAGATTTTTGTTGTTTTGTTTCTATTTGAGACCAAACACATACATTACACACTTTTTTCCCATGGGGGTAGGCAGAAGTACTACGCACCTAACATTTCTCTTTCAAGACCAAACCTTAGTTATTCTTCATCCTTCCATATCCCTACTATCCATACTAATATTATAAATGCGAAAGTAAGTTTATTCGTTTGTTACCTTTTCACGCTTAAACCACTGAACCGATCATCTTGGAATTTTGTGTGTACGTTGTCAGGTATACAGAAACGGACATGACAAAACTCTATGTCATGTCCGTTTCTCCTCGTCCGGACATGATATAGGGTACCTTTCATCCCGAAAAAAAGTACTGTTCCCGAGGAAAACAATAATAACGTTCTTATGATAATAGATGACGCCACGTGTCTTTCGAATCACCCGAATTGATTGTCAAATTCTAAAAATAAGTGAGCGAAGCGGCGTGCAAAAGCTAGCTCTGAATAAATCACGCTAAAAATCAGTAGCAACTGAACATCTGCCTCCGGTCTGTCTGCATTGATACAGGCCCTACCTACACTGGTACGGGGCCAGGACTCTTTGACGCCGGCTGGCAGTCATTACAATTAGAATTCGAAACAGTTTACCTTGTCCCATCCTCATCAATCGATGTAAGTCCCGCACTCACAGACATCCATTAAGGCTAATGAGTCATTAGCCTACAATCACTTAAGGGGTCTACTTTATCCCTTTGAGTGGGATTAGCTGTCCACCAATGGCAGGCTCGCAATGATTTCCGGGAAGATCTTTTGACCAGTCACGTTTACGTGACAGTGATTTCGATCTGCTGATTGAATTTCGAATGAAATACACTTGCCTTTCCGCTCCGTTAAGGGTATTTTTACACCCATTATATTACTTATTTGTTTACTAAAGAATTGATTGGATTGTATTATCCTATACAAATAATTTCTATACATGTGCACTAAAAATGGAAAAATAAAAAATCTTTTTTGCAAAAACTAAAACAGACTTCAAAGACAGAAAAGTGAAAAATAACTTTAGCTTCAGAAGTTGGTGACAAAAAAACGGAATCAAACAAACAAAAGTCACCGACTTCTGAAGCTAAAGTTATTTTTCAATTTTCTGTTTTTGAAGTCGGTTTTATTTTTTTCAAAAAAATTTTTTTTGTCTATGATTTATCGTAAGGGCAAGAAAACGCCATTACCACTGGTCCAAAACTTCCTAGTCTCCTGAATTCATAATTTATTGTCGCTAGATATTTTAGTGTTGAAATTGTACATACGAATGAAGCAAAGTTATTTATTTTAATTAATTAATTTGAAAAGATCCAGTGTCTGTGGTCAAAATAACAGCAAATTTTCGAAAAATCAAGCCTATGCATGACGTGTCACTGGCCATCGGAAAATCGTAAATGATGCCTGTCAATTAGGAGATAACCAAAATTGACAAAACCAACAATTACGGGTGTGATCAGTCATTCTGACAGAATTGGATTCCATCTCAGTACCTCCTCAGACTTCACCCACTGTTGGGTGTAAGCCTCCCCATAAAGACACCTACAGTCATCTTAATCCCAGGAATAACACGATCAAAGTCGTTTATAATCCTTGCTTATAATCCCAACATTTATCATTTTTTTATCCTCCTAAAACCTCTGTTTTACTCGATAAAAACCTATACTTAGAATATTTTTGCTAGTTCAAACCAAAATTGATGATAAAAATGATCGAAAATTATAAGGGTACAAAGTTTGAACACATTCATAAAAGAATTTATTTTATTGGCGACTGACCCCACGCCCTAACTAAAACTATTGGTTACGCGAATATGCGGCTTCTGTCATGTCAATTCATTTATTCAGAAAACCAGAACACGCCCTCTGTTGGAGCAGCCATGCATTCTGGACACGATAAAACAAAAACGATGGAACAAAATGGACGCGATACTCAACCATTGTCGTTATAATCGCTTTGGTTAGGACGCGGCCTAAGCTTGCTTTCTGAGTTATATTTAATGTGGATATGAAGTAGATAATGTTGGGTTCGTGTACCCAAATAAATAAAAGTTATTTTGTTTTAGATTTTCGTTGTATAAAGGTTATGGTGAGATTATTAATGGGCTGTGTGGATTATGAAGGGTTTTTTGAGATAATACGAAACACACATTTGTTTTTTTTCTTATGTTTAGAAATGCATCTATAGCACACGTACGCGGGTCAGGACAGTTTTTAAATATAAAAAAGCAGAAAATATCACGCCTGTAATCCCAGAAGTTAGCCAGAGGTGTACCCAAGTTCACAAACACTTCGTCAGTACTTTTTAAGCCCCATGTAAAAGGGGCCTATTGCCATTAATCGGGCACAAATCCAAAAATAACTTGGGCCCATCTGAAACAAAAAAAAAAAATTAAAAATTGTTTACTTCAGACTAGGTAATGTCCATATTTTGTTAGTAACAAATTAATCATCTTAAGACTAAGTTAGTAGCAATTATGTAGATAATCTAAATAAATGCGGATTTAAAATTAAAATTAAAATAACTTGAGAAAATATTAAATTAAAGGTGTCAATAGTCAGGTTTCATCGTCGGTCATATTTTTTGGTTGATCTCTTGGAGCAGTCTGTCAACTGGTATTTCATGAAATATTTTATTTCCGAGTCCTTCAGACAAACATAAAAAGCGACATTTTTTTATGCCACGTGTAAACTCAGTAGCTCCAAAACGTGTGGCGATATTTTTCCTAAGAAACAAACAAGAATTTATTCCCTCTCTATTCATAAGCTTATTTGTAACACAATATTTTTGCGTCAGCTCTTTTATTCTTAGAGCTTATGAACAACATAAGTCGGTATCAATAGGCCTTAGAAATAAGCTTCTTAGAACGTAAACATATTGCGAAAAATTAATACACGAACGTTTACTTTTATAGTTTTCTTTTTTATTTATTTACTTTGACATGACAAGATTGATATTTCTATATTCATTTTCACAACATATGTTTTGCATTTTTAAATATTAAAAAAATACATTTGTGAATATTAAAAATAGTGGTCCGCCGGTTTTGGGAGCAGTTCAAGCTACCGGCTTTAGAGATAGAAATCTCCTCACAATGCGGGCCTTATCGACGAGTACTACCTTCTGACTCAGGCCCTTGATCCATCCTCCATGCACGAGCCCCGAAAAATGTTCGTCGAGGCTTATTATTATCATTAGATTGATCTTTATGATTTCATTTTATTTCTAAAAAAGATTTTCTGTTTGATTGATAGGTCGAAAAAAAGGAAGGGACGCTACAAGCTTGTTCGGGTTAGATGTCTTTCTTGAACAATAAAGCTGACTCTCGAAGCAATTTTAACACATATTCGGCAATCATTTAGCATTTGCCGATCGGCGAAATCCATTCAGTTCCTACTATCGCAGGAGTTGTTCGGGCCAGGTCGGATCGAGCCAAATGAAAAATTAAATTAAATCTTTATTTACCAGACATAAATCCACATACAACATTCACAAACAGACACTACCATAAATAAAACATTATTGACATTACACACACACACACACGCCCCAAAGCGCTAAGCCGAGGGGCTTTTCCCGAACGTATAAATCTATCATCAATAATAATTAATCAAATCTATCATAATATTCGATTTAACGCCCAGCTGTACCGAACCAAACATATTGTGTGTAACACCCCTAAGAATCTAGTGGGTGGTAGATCTTTATATCAACATTGCGCGTAGGAAAATAAAATGCTCGGGTATATAAGCCGTTTATTTTGAAACAACCTTTACGTGGGACTATTCCTGTTTTTGTCCGATTATTTAGCAACTTAATAACTTGGCTTTTTCACACCTGCTACGACATGCCTTCTTGAACAGAAAGTCTACATAAAACTACTTACGAATATCATTATCAGTGATACTTTCAAAACTTCATAGCAGAATCGGTACCTACTTTGAGATATTTCAATAATTATGTTCATCGTAGGAAATACTGATTTTCTGGGTAAAAGCCTCTCCTTCTTTATAATCGTTCTTTTTTGTGCGGTCTCGGCCTATGTTAGCCCCGCAAACAAGATCAGACTGACGACGATGTCATTCCCCAGGCCTCCAGTGAGTGACGATCTTTTCCCGCCGGGAGCATTCGTGCAACGTGAGCTGCCCACATCCACTTCAGTCTGGCTGTTTTTTCTCCATCATCCGCGACTTCAATTATCTGTAATAAAATAAATAAAAAAATCTCCACTGTATTTTGTGAAAGCCACTGCATGTAAAACGACCTCCCCAATTAGCCAATTTGCAAGCATTTATGTCAAAACCAGCAAGCAATTGGCTTCCACTTAACTTCACATAACGCAAATACGCGTTTCTAATTACGCAAATATTCAAGCGTTATTGTAAAGTCATTTAAAATCGTTTTACTGCATAAAGAGAATAAGATTTTTGCACAAAATTATGCGATGCAGCTATGAAATGGGATATAACCGTTTTATCTATCTACTAATATTATAAAAGGTTTCGGTCTGTCTATCTGTCGTTTACCGGCTGATCGAATTTCGACGAAATACATAGTGTCCTTTCAATACCAATGTTTCCATGATAATCTCCGACCTCCACGCGACTGAAACTGTCAAAAATATTTTTATGGATACCTTATTCTGAACGAGCCCTTTGTTTGGGCTTTTAAAAGCCACAATGTTATTTATTATTCACCACCTACCTGCGTCAGAGATTCCGGACCATTTTAATTTACTAGAATGAAAAGTACCCTAAAAGCTTGTTAAGCTGGGTAGGGAAGTACTAACTTACCTACTATACACATACTAATATGAAAAGGCGTCGTTAACACCAACATGCTTACTACTTTATTACAGATTTTGCAAAGGATTTAGCGAGGCCTAAACAACCAAAAATAAAGGGCAAACGAATGACAATGATAATATTTGCGAAAGCCTAGGCATTAAACTGGCTGAAGCATGTGCTAGTTAGATAATTCCCGTCCCTTTCGATCTAGCTATTTAGAAGCAGCAGTTGCGCATATATATTAACTGCTCTCTAAATAAATTTGTCTCTGTAAAAACATAAATGCTGGCATGTCCCAATAATATTGACTTGATACATCTACCAACAAGCACTGGGCACGTGGTGGTATTATGGCTTATGGCCCACTACCTCTTACAGAGGGGAGGCCTGTCTCCCAGGAGTGGGAACATAACATGCTGATCATTCAAAACCATCTGCAGGTACAGATTTATATTTGATCTTTTGAGACTCTCTACTTGAGTCGGCTAGGTGATCTTTAATTCTAAGGCCTACCGTTAAATATAATCTAAGGTCTACCCAAAATCCACTGCTTCAGTTAAATGTAAATTACTTCGATTTGAATGGAACAGCTGAGTTAACATTCTGCAAATGATCAGCCGACAGTTTGCTTAGGTAAGGCCTATCTCTTATTGAACGCTAACGTTTCAATTTGCCGCCAATCTGTCGTTTTGCATTCAGAATATTTAATGTTTATGTAAGTGGGGAAATCTTGATAGTTTACTGTAATTGAGATTACTCGGGTCGATCTTCAGGTTAAGCCGCGCTTGCTTAGGTTGGCCTGTGAATGGGTGACCACCACACACCGAGTTACCTCCGTGCCTCGGAAAGCACGTTAAACTGTTGGTCCCGGCTGTCATTTGTAGATCTTTGACAGCCGTTACAGGTGGTCAGTGACACGAAAGTCTGACAACCAGTCTTACCAAGGGGTATCGTATTACCCACTACTAACTGGGTTGTGGAGTTAGATAAGCAGTCGCTCAATGTAAAATACTGGCAATTAGCTACATCTGGTTAGACTCGAAGCCGACCCCACCATAGTTGGGAAAATGCTAATAGGTAAGATGATAATGAATTGAGATTGTGAAATTCGTAGACTCCATTTAGATAGTCATTAAGCAGAAAGTAAGTACGTGTGATAAAATGAGATGGAAAACCATAAAGAGGCGTTAGTTATGTATAAAGTACGTAACATAACATCACGCCTGTTGTCCCCGAAGGGTGGTTAAGCAGAGGTGTACCGATTAGTATACCCACGTTTCGCCAATTATGTTTAAGGCCTATGTCATAGTGGCTGAACACATTAACATTAACTGGACTCATATTCAGACTCCGACCTGCTCTGAACTTTAATTTAAAATTTTATGCTACTCCACTTATTTGCATAGATTTTGTGAACAGACGTACAATTTTAACACAAAGAACAGCAGCCGGCAATTTAACATTTATAGTTATGCAGATTGGTTATATCAAGCGTTAGGTTAGATCTCACTATTTTCGTTTATATGGCCCAACTGTTTTACAACTCAACTTAGGGTTTTAGAGCCCAATAAATGTGGAGATTGGTAGTATCTCCCGAGAAATAGGTCGTAAGCTTATTCCTTTATTTATTTGTAATTTCATCCAATCATTGTAACCTTTAGTGACAATAAAAAGCTGCTTACATCACAGCTGATTTCCTTTAATGGATTGAGCAAAGGCGTACCTATTATTACGGTACACCCACATTTTGCCAGTACCTAGTTATGTTTAAAGTCTCGCGTAATAGGGGACGAGCCCAATCCACGAAGTGGGCACAAATCTGGGCTGCTACGGGCAAATTTAAAATCCAAAGAATATTTGACCTTACCGGGGAAACAAACGGGCTTGAGTCCTCTTACTCAGCAGTAACGCGCACTAGAACAGCAGGTAAGCAATTACTCCTGAAGTAATTATATTTTCCGTCAAATTGTTTCAAATTACGTTATTTTTTAGTTTTGTCAGAGCATTCGAAATGATTTAGCTACAGAAACGTATTATTTTGGCGAAAATTAATCAAATCAATTAATCATAACGAGATTTTGAGTTATTGCTTAAATGGTATTTATTAATTGAATTGTGAATATCTCTTGCTACAATTTTGATTAAAGGAAAAACTTTGTTTAATCTAATTTGAATTGAGGAACTTTAATATAATTATTGTTAAGACTATTAATTTGGTCCCGACCTGATTTGGTTTAGTTTTACTTTTATCCTAAAATAAAACTTAATCTATTAATAACTTTCGTAATTATATAACAACAACAAAGAACATAAATCTTCTGAACTTCTATTAAAATAACTGTACGTAACATACAGCAAAAATAAATCTAATAATTCACAGAAAACAAAACCGTACAGACATTTTTATTATCCCATTAAGTTTTCTAATGTTAAAACATAAAGCAAACGTATACTAATGTACGAAACACAACACTTTGATAAAAGTGGCCATTTACGCAACAATTACGCGCACTAAAGTTGTACAGAGTGTTGGACGCATTTAGCTTAATATTTCATCATTAAAATCATGTTGAAATTAAATTCTAACCATTACGTTTAATTATAATTTTGGAAGCGTCTAGCCGGTTCCGCAGGTTTGGAATAATAGGACTTTAAGATGAACTACCTCTATGCATAATTTGTGATAGATAGAATTATCCGAGTCATTAATTTTGGTAATTGAGGAGTTTTTGATTCTATTAAGAGACTGTGGGGTTAAATGTCATGGAATAATTACTGTGAAATCTCGGTGAGGACATAATAATATCATCTGCTTAGCATTTTTCCTAACCACGTTGTGGTCGGCTTCCAATCTAACCGGGTGCAGTTGAATACCAGTATTTTACATGAAGCGAATGCCTATCTGACCTCCACAGACCGGTTAGTTTTTTGTAATACGATACTGAAATTTCTTATGAAGTGAGCGGTACCTTTGTGCTCTTCTATGTTAATATAATGTCCTATTAAGTATTTTGTCTGTACATAAATAAATACTTTTAAGTTAGACTGGCAGTCGGAATTTATCTACAAAATATAACAGCTGGGATCAACGGTTTCACGTACTTTCCGAGGCACGGCGGAAACTCGTATGTGATGGATGGTCAACCATCCTCGGACCGACCTTGGCAAACGCGGCTTAACCTTGAAGATTGCCCCGTGCGGCTGTTATTATATGACCACGAGCTCCTCTTTTAAAAATTCATCCTAAATAGATTAAATACGGCATAAAAGTTTATGAGATGGAAGTTCCTATTTTTTGCTGAAAGGAAACCCGTCGGGTACGCTTGGGCTGGTGATGCAAAATTCAACTTTTTACGTATTTTAGCAACTACACTGTGACATGATGACTGTTATTATTTAGCCACGAACTCCTCTCTCAGCGAGGCCATAATTATCCCATCCATGTTCCTTCTTTGCCCTTTGTGTTCCAGGGCCGCGGTATCTCTTTCGAACAGTCCCGCAGCCCTGGCAGGCATCGGCCCGTGCGGACCCCTACGTGGTTGCTGACATCTCTTTGAGGCGCGCGTGGAACACGAACGCGCCGTCGACACGGCCTGTCGTCATAAGACGGCCGGACGGCGAGCTAGCCCAAAACTCGCCGTCCACAGGCCCGCGCCTACGGTGGCCGGGGGCCACCACGTGACCCCCGACGCCCAGGGCGTCTCCCGCGGCGGCTGGGACGTGAGGCTCTTTCCCTCTCACGTTCCGCCACCTCCTTCACTAGCATGACTGCTTCGCAGAAGGAGGTGACGGCTTCCCATTCCCTCTCGCTCCGGACCATGGCTTGAACCAGGGCCGGGTGCGAGAGGTCGCCGCCGCCAATCGCCTCTACGAGGACACGGCGCTGCTCCGCCCAAGCAGGGCAGGCCTCCACAGTGTGCTGCACCGTGTCCTCCGGACGATCCTCACAGTGGAAACACCCGGGCGTTTCCTCCCGCCCGATTCGGTGCAGGAACCTCCTGAAACAACCGTGTCCGGTGAGGACCTGCGTCAGGCGGAAGGTGAGGGCGCCGTGGCACCTCTCTAGCCACTCCTCAAAGAGGGGACTTATCGCCACTATGGTGGCGTGCCCTGCACGGGGTTGCGACAGTCGCTCTCTCCATGTCACCATGAGATCGCGCCGGAGGTCTGTCCGCTGAGCGGTGATTTGCCGCGGCAGCGGAGTTTCCCCCCGACGTAGTGCCTCCGCGCGCCATTCGTGAAGGCGTGCGAGGACTATCGCCTCCAGATCCCATGGCGGCAATCCGGCAAGGAGGCTCGCCGCCTCACCGGAGATCGTGCGGTACCCCCGGACTAGCCTTAGGGCTATCCCCTTTTGGGGCGCGTTCAGGTAGCGGGCGGCTTGCCGCCTCAGAGAACGCGCCCACACCGGGGCCCCGTAAAGGGCCATGGACCGCACGACCCCCGCGTAGAGCCTCCGGCAGGAGGCGTTTGGACCCCCCAGGTTGGGCAGGAGCCGCTTGAAGGCAGCCCCGGTCCGTTCCAGTTTGGGGGCCAAACGTCGGAAATGCTCCACGAAGTTCCACCGGCTGTCAAGGACGAGTCCCAGGTACTTCAGCGTCAACCCGACGCCGATGGAAACCCCTCCTGCCGTCAGTAGGGATCCCGACGGTGGCGCATTCCGAGGCCCATGAAAACACATGGCCTCGGACTTGTGCAATGCCACCTCGAGACCCAATTGCCGGATCCTCTCCACGACTATCGCAACCCCGCGTGTCATGTTTTCGGCCGCCGCCTCGTGCGACCTCCCTTGTGCCAGTACCAGCGTGTCGTCAGCGTAGCAGACTACGCCGACGCCGCTAGGGAGGTCGGCGCGCAGCACCCAGTCGTAACCGATGTTCCACAAGGCCGGTCCCAGAACCGATCCCTGTGGAACACCGCACGACATCTCTCGCCGGTTCCATTCTCCGCTCCGACCGGGGTAGATGACGGCCCTATCCGTCAGGTAATCCCCGACCACACGACGAAGGTAGGTCGGCACCCGGTGATACCGGAGTGCCTCCCCAATGCAGCTCCAGGGCATGGAGTTGAAGGCGTTGGCGATGTCAAGAGACACCGCCAATACGACCCCGCCCCGGGAAACCGCGTCCCCCGTCGTGAGGGCTCTCACGCGCATGATGGCGTCCACCGTCGAGCGCCCCTTGCGGAAACCAAACTGGTGTTCCGCAAGATCCGGCCCCATCCCCGCGAGGTGCCCGGCGAGGCGGTTAGCAATAACTCTTTCAAAGAGCTTGCCCACCTCGTCGAGCAACACTATGGGCCGGTATGCGGACGGAGAGTCCGCAGGGCGCCCTGGCTTCCGGATGAGGACCAGCTTCCCCGTCTTCCAACGAAGCGGGAACTGGCCTCTCTCCAAGCATGCGCTTAGGAGCCCTTCCAGTCGGAGCCCGAGAGCCTCAGAGGCCAGGACCCAGGCTTTGCCAGGCAAGCCATCGGGTCCCGGGGCGGTATTTCTGGCCTTCAGCCTGCGTACCGCCACTCCCAGGTCTACCCCAGTCACCTCCGGAACGTCGTCATCGGTGTGGTCCGCGTCCGGCACCGCAAGCGGCGGCGGAGCCATAGGCGGGGGAGGATGCCTCCCTCGCGAAGGGAACAGAGCGCTCACCACGTCCTCCACGAGCTCAGGCCGGAGACTCTGCGTCAGCGGGGGGGCCCGGGTGCGGAGTTTGTCCCGCACCATCTTGTAAGGGCGCCCCCACGGATCTCCGTTCAGAGACTCCAGCATCTCCTCGCGGGCCAGGTTCTTGGCCCGCCGGACAGCCTCTTGGAGGGCGGTCTTCGCCGCTCTGTACCCCTCGTAAAGCTCCGCCTCAATGGCTGCCGCATCCGGAGGGCGGATGCGGAGCCTGCGATGCCTGGCGTACCGGTGCCGCGCGGCAACGCACGCCTCACGCAAAGACGTCAGCTCTCGCGACCACCAGTACACCTGACGTCGGGCGCTTCCTGGCCGAACTCGGGGCATTGCCACGTCGCAAATCTCGGACATGGCCTCCTGGAACCAACTCGCCTCGTTGTTGATGTCGGCAGGCCTGGCCGGTGATGACACCCAGGCCTGCACGATCGAGGCTTCCAGGAGGAGCTCCCGGTCCAGCTGCTTCAGCGCCCATCGCGGACCACTCGGGGCCTGTAGGACCGGCGCGCTTGAGGTCTGAGTGGAGACGTCGAACCGGATGTACCGGTGGTCGGAATAGGTCTCCACCCCCTCCATGACGCACCAGTCAACGACACGCGGCGACAGGGCGGGGCTAGCGAACGATATGTCCACCACCGACTCACCCTGCATCCGCACGCACGTGGGGACAGAACCCCGATTTAGGACGACCAGGCCTGTCTCCAGTGCCCAGTCCTCCACCATCCTACCCCGCACATCCGTGTAACGAGAACCCCAAGCCAAGTTCTTGGCATTGAAGTCCCCGAACACAAGCACGGGGAGTGAATGGCTCCCGATGACGACACTCAACTCCCTGAGGGAGTTGTGGAACTCGGCGAGAGTTCGGTTCGGGGAGAAGTAGACTCCCACTACAACGATCTCCCCGAACCGTGCTGCTACGCACCCCTGACCCTTCCTGACACTCTCAAGGGTCGGGGTACCGGCGGCGGCCGACGCAATTATGGTCACTGAGCCGCTAAGGTCCTCCACCCAGTCATCCCTGGGCGGGACAAAGTACGGCTCAGAGACCACGGCGATGTTAATCGACCGCTGCGCCATGCTCTGGATCAACAGATCCTGAGCGCAGGCGCAGTGGTTGATGTTCGCCTGGAGAAGGCGTAATGGGGCCGTTATTGGCACTCCATTTCAGCCCCCTCCCGGGCCCCCTGCGAGGGCCCCGCTGCAGAAGTTGCAGCAGTGGCGGCCGCGGCGGCGACAGTGGCGGCGGCTGCGGTGATGGCGACGGTGGGGGTTTTGGCGGTGGAGGTGGAGGGCCTTCCGTTGCCCCTGGCCTTGTCCTTGGCGGGTGTACCGCAGGCCTTGCTCCCTGCCCGGTGATCGGCCGGCTTGCCGGTTGCCGCACATGCAGCGCAGTGCGGCGCGGCGGAGCAAGCCGCGGCCATGTGACCGGGCTGGCCGCAGCGGAAGCATAGGCCACTGCGGTCCACCTCCGAGGTGCACCGGACCGACACATGGTGCCCCACATGGCAGCGGAAGCACCTCAGAGGTCTGGGTTCCAGCAGCTTAACCTGCGCCGAAACCCAGCCCACCAAGAGCCTTCGGCCCTCCACAATGGCTTTCGCGGCCGTCACAGGGCAGCTTACCGTTACGGTTCGCATGCCCGACAGGTCCGGACGTAAGGTGCCTGCCTTGACCTGCTCAGCAGGGCACCCACCGGTCCTGGTGACGGCGGCCACCACCTCCTCCTCGGTCACCGAGTCGTCCAGACCCATGATGCGCAGATCTGCGCATTTGACGGGCCTGGACACTCGGGCCTCGTCCGCATTTAGGGACGCTCTAAGCTTTTCTGCCAGAGCGTCCGCGGACGAGCCACGGGTTTCGCCGGGGATCTCCAGCACTCGAGCCCCTGTCGCGGTGACTCTGAGGCGGAGGCCCCCGGTGATCCCGAGCTCCCCGAGATCTACCGTCGCCCTCGCTTTAGCGAGCACGTCGCGGTAGCTCACGCCCCTCTTTTCCGCGTCCGGCTGTAGTGTAATCACTACAGCTGCGGTCTTCGGGGCGCTGAGCCTTGCCGCGATGCTCCGCTCTTTTTGCTGGCGCTTGCGCTGCCGCTTCCTGGCCTTGGGCCGCCACCTTGCCCTGCCTCAGGGCTGCCGCCTTCTTGGCCGGAGCCGGTTTCGCCAGGGCCGGCCCTTCGGGGGCCGACGCAACCCTGCCGGAGGGCCGGCCAGACGACCCCGGTGCGGAGGCCGCAGCAGCCGCATATGTGGCTACCCTCGGGCCCGGGGACGCCCTGTTTGCCGCAAGGGGGGGGCGCAGGACAATGCCCTCCAGGACGGAGAACCGCGCCTGGAAGGCAGCCAGCTCCTGCCGAACCAGGTTCAGGACCTGGTTCTCAACCGGCACGGGCACGGGCTGGCTTGGTCGCTGCTGGCCCCCATTTTGGGGCGCCTTGCGGGGGCCGGCCTCGCGCAGACCGGCCAAGTCTGCTCGGAGCTTCCTGTTCTCCTCTTGGAGAAGCTCCGTGGCAGCCGTCAGGCGAGCGACCTCCGCCCGCAGTTTGGCCACTTCGTTTGACGGGGGCCCCCCATATCTGGCCTCCGCTGACGCCATGATGGAGGCGATCGCTGCAGGCATGGCCTTATGCCTGGTGGAGGGCTTCTGTTTATAAGAGACAGCCCTCAGCGCCGCCTCCACCTCCTTCGCGAAACCGGCCTTACGCTCCGCCTCAGAGCCGCCGTCTGCACCCACCTCGTCGCCAGAGGAGCCCGAACGGGCCACCCCGCGACCGGCCACCCCCGGGTGGCGCCCCTCCTCGGCAAGCCGCGCCGACCTCTCAGCGGCAGAGAGGCCTCTCCCCTTGCCGCGGATCCCTCCTCGCTTCCTGGTGGGGATCTTGCGAGCCGAGGCCAGCTCTCCTCCGATGACGACCCTTGGTCGCCCTCCGGCCAGGACCGCTTGCGGAAGAACTTCCCGTTCACCGCAGTAGTCCCGGGCCTCCCGCGCCGGGAGCTCTCTGAGCCTCCCGCGCTCACATCGCTGGATGCGGCGCCGGACTCCGACCCCGCATCCCTCCCCTCCTTTGCTTCGCCGTTATCGGCCGTTTTTTTTTTTAAACAATTTTCCATGTTGTTCCCACGAGTATGGGGGAAATAAAGAGTCCATCTGGGCAGTGCCCCCTGTACCCAGATAAGCCATAGCCAGGCCCGGCAGTGGTTCGCACTAGCAACTGATTTTCCATAGGAACCCGTCAGCCATACATCTCCTCGCGGTGCGCCGCCGCTTGAGATTCGGGGTAACTTTTTATAGAGGTTTTCTACCTCGCGGTCCGGGCGGTTAAGCCAAGACCCTCGGTCCCAATCGAAGCCGCGAGACGTGATCCACGACACTTCAACGGTGGGATTACGATATCGACGGGGACAGTGAACGACTGCGTCCTTCACTGTCTGCTCGGAGGCAGGGTAAGTGCACACCGAGCCCGCCCTTGCTACTCCGCTGTGCCCTCTGCTTTTCAGAGGGTCACGCGGAGCAACGCCCCCTTGGTCCAAAACGGACCCCTCCCATGTCAGAATATTAGCCATGGACAGTAACATTCCCCGAGGAATAAGAATCTCTTCCCATTCCTCGGGGAAGGATACTGCCCACGCCCAGGGTGCACCGGCCCGGCAGCTGCTATTCCCTCCCGACGTATCGAGAGGGACCGGCAGCCATCGGGCACACGAGGAGGAATTCTGACAACGCACCCCAACACTTAACACTCCTACCTATAATGTTCATCTCGTCTATGATAAAGATGTATTTAAATATCCTTGGATAGAGGTAATAATTACTATTTTTTTTTTTTTTTTTTTTTTGTCCTATTCGTCATAGCTCATAGTGCTGGAAAAAAGCATCGAAAACATCTTTGGTGCGTGTAATAAATTCATAAGGGAAGATGGCTTTTAGTTTTTATTTCCACAAAAAGACGAGGAAGGAAAAAAGTACCTTGCTCACTTTCACATTAATAAAAATAATGGGGAATTAAGAATGGTAAATGACAAGGCCGGTAATTAATGCTACGGTCCAGACTCCTTTCCTCCAACTTCCGTTCCCTCTCAAAAAACCGTCTTTCAAGTTTAAATTCTATGAAATAAAATGTTAAACATCACTGCCAATTACAGCAAAGACTGGAAGCAAATAATTTTATTCTTAAGCAATCTTAATTTACGTTTCGTTAAGCTTGAAATCTCAGAGATTCACTTGGACAATGAAAGATTTTTATTTAACTTTAAATTATAATTAAAATGAGCATGAATTTTACTTTGAATGTTATTCGAAGCTGAAAACTGGGGATAATTTGTGAGATTCTGTGCCGATAGTCAAAGCTTATACAAAGGAAGGACAGGGTTGTTTTGTTCTGGTTTTAACTTACGGGCTACTGCTGTTTGAAGATTAAATGCATACGAGAATTCTACGTATACTACATTGTCTGATTCAACGGAAGAGCTTTTCATTTACGCAGTCAATCCTCCTGTCTTCCTGGAGTCCATTTGTTTTCAAAATATTATTATACATTTTTTTATCCTTTCTGCAAGCATAACCAACTCTTTAACTTGCAACTAGTTACCGGTTAAACGCAACCTGCATCATCCTACTCATCATCTTCATTATTCCCCTGCCCTTATCCCAATTCATTTGGGATAAGGGCAGGGCGCAGCATGTCTTCTTCTTCCATACTTATCTATTACTCGTCATCTCAGCAGTCACCTCCTTTGTAGCCAAATCATTTTTACACAGTCCATCCATCGTTTCTTTGGTCTTCCTGTACCGTTATAGCCATCGTCTTACTATTAGCCAAAAAAGCTCCACCTATGGTGATTTTAACAGGTAGGAATTATAAAAAATCCAAACATGTTTCAGCAGCGGTAGCAAAGGTAGCATCGTCACATCAACGTGAGACACTAAAGATATCGGAACAATCGTTGAATAGTTATTTGCTTTATGTTTTATGTATTCCATTTTCTCTCCTTCGTTCATATCTTCGCAGGTATGCTGGAAGAGATTTCTTCAGAAATAAGCATCATGTTTGTTCCTATTTTTCCGTTCCTTTCATCTTATCTGTATTAAGTGAGTACATAAATTCAATAAATAAATATCATTATATAAAGCATCCTGTGGATCAAGTGAACAAAGGACTGGAAAATTCTAGGACTTGAATCGTCCCTATATAGAAGTGTCTTCTATCTCATTTTCAAAAAGCCACGGTCTACACAATATGCCAACCCTCAGCCAACATTATTAGAAACCGGAGGCCGCTAAATTTTCCAGTTTTAAAAATACTCTTTTCACACGACTCCGGGGTGCCTAAAAAGCTGCTCTGATTAATTACTGTGAGCCTCAAAAAGTACGGTGAAAATTTCGGAGGAAACTGAAAGTAGAGCATTTGTGGCAGGTTTTGGTAATTAAAAAACGAGGTACTAGGTTAGTGGTTAGTGTTTTGCGCGATAAATCGTGGTTTGTAGACTTCTGTTTGTAGTTATACAAATTGTTGGATAGTTTTTATCTAGTAATAGGTCCCTTTAACGTAAAAACGTTACGTAGTAATTAGGATCAGAGTGGTTTATCGATTCAATGCGTATGAAAAGGGTTTTAGGATATTGAACTTTAGATGATTTATTCGAAAGAGGTCGAGGGATTAATAGCCAATCTGTATTCACAAGTGTGTAAGTCAACGGAGCCAGAAATCACAATAGGTGGAGAGCTTAATATTTACATGAAGGCAGTCTCTAAATGAACACTGAACAAGTCTATTGGAGAGGTCTATGTCAAGCAGCGTACTACTTGGCCGATGATGATGATACTGACGTAGGTGTCTCCAAAAATCAAACCCTACTTGTAACAGCTGCATAGATTATCTTAAAATAACTAACCAACTTTTATAACAGACTCATGCCGGTGACAGCAGTTTTGAAACACAGAAGTCAATCATTCTCAAACTAGACTTCAATAGCATTCAAAATCAAATAATCATGTAACCTTCCGCCGGGTTGGTAGGTTCTTGAGTGACTTACTCTTTGACAATTCGAAAGTGCCTGTAAGGGGTATATTTAAGATGAATGCTTTGAGCTTGGATTTGATTTGTGGACTGTATTACGACCAATTAAGTAAGTAACTATCCGTGACATATAACGAATTAAAATCGATGGGGTATATACACCTGAAATGCGCTGTTTATTTAAACGAACAGGATGTTTTTAAAACCTTTATTTTTATTCAGGTGATCTCTGTTTAGTTTTTTTTTTTAACTAAGAAATGTGTCCGGACAATTTTTACGCTCAGGATGATCTTTGTTTGATGTCATTACCAGGTAATTTCACGTCCTCCTGAACTTTTCCTTTGATTAATAACACCAACAGGTAAGAGATGAAAACGTTTGAGACGAAAATAAATGCCTTCGGCATTTTCTTATAAATAGCAGATACCTAGACATTTTGGAATATGACAGCTTAAAATCACAAGCGGTTCAATTGAAATTAATATCTCAGGCATCAGGTTTTAATGTTCCCATGGCTGGGACACATAGGTTTCCTAAATAAAACGAGAACCCCGTACGCCTAGTGCGTGTTCTCACAATGTTTTTATTCCATTAAAATAACAATTTCAACATCAGTTCAACTGATGATGATGATGCCATCAAGCCGTTTCTGGGCACAGCGATTTCATTCGATGGCTTTCGAGAGTGGTTATTAAGAGCATTGTTTTTGGCCGAAAACAAACCCCGAGCACATAGCGGACATGTCAGAACATTAACGACATTGTAAGTTATAGCTTTAGCTGGTATAGCTTTAAGCATCACGTTTTGTATCTAATTGCGATCTCCTAACCTCTTCAAATGCGTTGACGGGACGCTGCACATGACGTCTATACTCTCGTCTATATGTGGTCAATTTCACATCTTTTGAAGTGTCTATTCTGAACAATAAAAATATAGTATAACGAAGTACCCAATATTCAACGCCTATTAAACATGCACGATTAATCAAGTGTTCTCCTAGTCAAGTGTTCACCAAGTATCTAGTTTCTTGACAGAAAGTACCAGAACTTTCTGAACATAAATGAAGTTTTTCTAAGAAGCTGTGATTTATGTATTTCTGCCCAAAGTCGATAGTTGGGAAAACTTTGTATCTTCGAGTATTGGCTGAAGTTGTTAATTTACTTTGTAACGTGTTACGTGGGGTCTTGTTTATTTTGTACGAAATGTTGGTGTGGCTGATGTAGTACCTAATACTTTAATTGGCTGTAAATAAGGTTAAGTTTCGAGTAGTTATGTTAGGCTTATAGTAACTTATTAAGACACGCTTGTTGTAGCCTATTCATCAATCTACCTAGTCATTTCCCAACTAAGTTGGGGTCGGCTTCCAGTCTTAACAGGGTACAGCTGGATACCAGTATTTTACATGAATAGACTGCCTATCTGATGCCTATATCGTGGAAGAGATATTCGGCAAAAAATGTTTAATGAAAGGAAACTGCAAGTTAAAACTTTTTTAGCTATTTTTACCAACGTATCCCGATTTGAGTAGGTGGTTACAGGTAAGGTGCAGTATGGAGTTTCATAGAAATAATACTTAACCGCTCGAGCTGAGCTGTTCTGTATGGTGTCCGGACGTAAAGAATAGCACCATCCCATATCTTCCCGTGGGTGTCGTAAGAGGCGACTAAGGGACTTACCAGAGAATGGGCAGCAGCGTTCTCTGATTCTACAACAACCATACTGCGATCGCCAACCCGCCTGCCAAGCGTGGCGATTATGGCAAAACCCCCCTTCTTGGGGGAGGCCTATGTCCAGCAGTGGACTTTTCGGCTGAAATGATGCTCGAGCTGAGGAGGTGCTTATCTGCAGTGGCATATGTGCAGTGGTTATAACTCTGCCCTGACCTTTAGTCTTGTTAATAAGATAGCATGTGCTAGTAATACAGAAAAGCACGCACGCGTATTTCCCTTTCTATGTTCCATTCCAGAACAAACTCACAATTACAACACCAAATTTATATTGCTCTCAAAATGTCTGATCAGGAATTCAGGAATATTGAAGGTCTTTCTACTCTCTCTCTCTCTACAGTTCACTTCGGCACCAATCCTACAAAGTACCATTAAGCCTCTGAATTTATAAACATTGTACCAGAATATTGTACCAATTTCTTGTCCAAAACACTAAGTAAAACAATGCTGTAAGCCAGCGGCGAACAAATAAGTAATTTAAATAAGAGAATCCTTTCTGACTTGGGCCCAAAATCATTGGCGCGTTATTTGCAAATGAAAATTGGCATTTGTTCCGAGCCCATCAATGAAACCAAAGTGTAAGGTCAAAGAGGAAAAGGGAAATGATGGCGTTTCTAATGAAAACTTTACAAAAGAAATTCTATTTTTAGAATGTAGACAAAACAAGAAAGAGAATACAAAATATTAGATTTGGCTTTGAACTTAAATTGGCACTGGAATGTAAAATAATACAAGTACACTTCTTCTTTACCCTAAATCTGAAAACGGGTCATTTTTCTCTATTGTTCTCTCCACTTATCATTATGAACAACTTAACTTTAAAAAAAAGGTAAGGTGCTTCATATATTTTGTCGGTCGAATCTAAATCTCAACCTGAGCAGATTTTCCTTGCTTCAGCTGATCTGAGTCTGAAGTCCGTTTAAAGACTTCCAGGCTAGCCAGGATCTATCATTTTCAAAAGGCTTAGACTAAGGCCTATTTCAGAACGAGAGGTGCCGGTTGCGTGTGCCGGTTGAAAGCGTTCACTTTTCAAAGTGCGTGAACTGTGAATACAAGTCTATGGGTATTGAAACGCCCGTCTTGCTCTGAAATAAGCCAAAGTGACATTCTGCCAGCGATAACAATGATGAAAAAGTCAAAAATATATTGCTTACAACACTACCGAAAAGCATGTCATTACCATTGATATTAATGTGATTGTCAGCAGATGGAGCAAAAGGTTTAGCCAGCCAGCAAGTTAATTAAGTAAGATTAGCACTCTAAGTAGCTGGCCCATTATAATATGTCACGTTTTTGTAACATAATAATAACAGCCATCCGTCCATGTTATTTCAAGTTAATAGAGTAGGTATATCTCATGATGGAGTGGTCGTACTCAGGTGGATGATGAATGTGTTGCATGCGACCCATGTGTGACCCACATTCATTAAATTGGCCATACAGCCCACGGGTACACGCAAGGTGGGTTTTTTACGAGCATACCGTCGACGACTTTGTTTGATGTGATGGTTTTATCAATGATCACTCGTGTTTTGTTTGTCTTTTTCATTAGAAAGATTTGAAAGCCCCTGACGACAGCATTTGTATCTCCATAGGCGCCAAAAAAGACGACTATTCTGTCATTGGAATAGAAGATCTCATCATGTTCTTCTATCTCTAAATCGTTTACGTCAAGTTACGTCTGTATGTACGTGTGATTTCTTTGTTCCTCTAAACAAAATAACGGCTTTATGTTTATGTAGTTTTCAATATAATATTTTACACTATCATTAACACTGGGAACGGGATATTTACCGCGTTTACTATTTGTGAAATAGTAAGAAAACAAACGATTAAAAAAATATATAGGTAGATACAAACATGGCGTTGTGATGTTTTGATATTCTACACTTTCACCCGCGCGAATCAGGGGCGTGTCGTTAGTTACAAATAAAAGAAATAACAAAAATACCAGAAACAGGAAACACATTCCAGACCCCTACAGCTACCATTAAAGTTAACATATCCAAGACACATTACTGGTAACAACCCTCCACATAAAACCATTCCTTCCCATAGACCACAACATGGAGGAAGCACTCAAAGTTACACCGTAACGCACGCTTTTAAGGTAATGTTCTGACTACATGCTTTACTAACGCAATCTTAGAAGACAACTCAGAAACTTTTAAAGAGTGAGTCTGTTTCATACATTTATTATCATTTTCTCCAGGAAGACATTATAGGACAGCAGGGCGTGACTCAGGAAAAACACGGTCTAATGGAGACCGCGACACAAACTATTACTCACTTACTTATGAATTCAGAGCATTAAATCTAGATCGTGCAGCAGAAATTTTTCGACGCTTAACTAAATACAGTCAGCTATTCCATACATTATGACCTATGGGAATTCCATTTTTGATTGGAACTTCATCCTTATTAAAACTTTGTGTCTCTTTCATCGTGTTTATAATCTATGCCTGTTCGCCTTTACGTCTGTTTGTACCCCAAAGACTCCTAAACTTCTGAACTTATTTTGATGAAATTTTACACAGTTGTTCTACATACACTAAGGAAAAAAGCATTGCAACGCATCAACACACGTAGACGCAAATAAATGAGATGACCCATCACTTTCGTCATACAAATATGAAGTTTCAAAATTAATAGTGATAAAGTCATTCCGTAACAATATCGTGTACTCAATTAATATTTTCTTATAAGTCATCCTCGTAACTTAAGCCAAAAGATGTCCCATACAAACAGAAAGAAATGAGAATGCCTGCCTTTGTCGCAGGACCTCACGAAATTCCAAAACCATTCCGGGTTGTGAGACAATTCGAGATACCAATGAGGTTTTGATGCACATAAGAACATTTATATAGTCTGGTTCATCTTGTGCCAAGTCATGAGTCAAAGAAAAAACGTTTTATACGGATAGTAATCCGGATCTTTTAACTTAACAGAGATAAGTGTTGCTAGGTAGTTTTAAAAGGGTGAATGGTGTTAATGCACATAAGTATATGTCCTCTTTTGCAAATCTCGCAGTCAAAATAAGGTATTTTGTGTACAATAAAGAATAAGAGTAAATGCTCGTTTTGGGAGACTGTCTTTAGCTTTGTCTGATTGTCTTTTGTCTAGTTCTCAGCCTGATTAGAATAGAAAACTTTTGATTTTGATAAGCCCTCATTGCGCGTTACTTATTAACCTCAAATGGACTTTTCGTAGTAAAACTCGATCAAAATCATCTTAACACAGCTTAAACTTTAATACCCGGAGTGAAGCGTTGCCTCCCTATCCCTGAGCATTTCGCTAAGTCTTAAAGTTAAACATTATTGTTACTAAACCGCTGAGATTTACGACCAGACAGATAATATACCTACATTGTATACATTGAAAATGAGAACAGTGAAGCTTCAGTCGCAAGAATTCTCTCAGATGTTCTATAATATTTTTCAAGAAAACTTTTTGGCATAAATTATTTCACATTGAATAAGAGAAGTTGAAATTTAGAAAAGGATTTTCATTGGCCGTCATTTTGATCATCATCATTTGCCTAGGATTTTCCCAACTCATCATCATATGCCTAGCCTTTTCCCAACTCATCATCATGTGCCTATCCTTTTCCCAACTAAGTTATGATTTTATTCCAGTCTTACCCACTGAATGCAGTTTGAAACCCGTATTTATTCAAACCATGCAGGTTTCGGGATTGCCGAACTGCAAAATGTAAAAGTTTAGGAAAGCTATTACAAACGGTTTACTACTTGTTTTCAAACAGAATTTAATTAAGGTTTTTGCAACAATCACATGAGTGCGATAGCTAGAACACTGAAATTCGTAACTCCATGTTTTGAAAATCCAACAGGAATAATGGTTTTAATGGAATGCTTCTGTTGAAAGGTTCCAAACAATGGTGCTGTCCAGTCAGCCGTCAATGTTTGTAATGTTTTAGATGATTTTATTATATTTGTACTACCAGTGTATTACCTAATAATAAAAGTCACTCGATGATTTATTAATGACAAAACTCGCCCGCTCGAAATTGCGTACATTATTAATCAAAGGGCGTGTGTAACATAATTATTATTATATGGATAATGTAAATAGGCTCTGCTGCTGTTCGTAGATGTACAAAACGTGCTCCCGATGGGATTTATTTCTACCCTTTTAGGGAGTGATTTAAATAAATTATTTATTTTTCATAAATGATGTATTAAGAGGGTGAGGTGTTAGAAATAATTTTGTGTAATACTGGGTAAAACGGGGTGAAACGGGGTGAATCGAGACAAACTTTAAAAGGGATTTTAACGTTAAATGATTTAACAAGTACTCTATTATATTAACTCATTCATACTTAATTATTGAACTCTTTGTTATTACATATTGTTGGCGCATTTTATATGAAAATAGACTTACAAAATACTGGTAACTGTCAGGGGGCCGAATCAGGTCATTTTATATGTACCATTTTTTAACTGAGTATAATTATTGTTAGTTGAAAATAAATATCTATTGTTACTGGACTATTTTGTAACTCTCACATACATAAGATGTAAACAAACTGTAAAATCATTGCGGAAATACAAGACACAGAATTAACAGAGATGTTTCCGGAAACATCTTTCAACAGCCGTCGCTCATTGTTATATCAGTGAGTAACTGGTTACAACGTGAAATCAAAATAATTAGACGTCATTATCAAAGTAAATGCAAACAGATTTGGAACTTCGAAAGGCGTACATTTGTTTACATTTAACGCTCTTCCTGAGAGAGTCCCTATCAGTTGATTGTAAACTTTTAAAAACCACTGAAAATAATACTTTCAACAATTTGGGTATTCTTCGGTTTCAAGCAATTAATTTCTTTGCTGTTTTTGTTTTTTCTTACTTTAAATGGATGGATTCTGCACCGTGACGAGTTTGAATGTTTAAAGATTCGTGTTATTGTAATTTACAATCTACTTAAATACAACGCTTTTATGAATATTTAAAATTTGAGCTTGTAGTACGTCCGGCGAAAAACTACCACCATACCATTTTTTTTCTGCCAAGTAGCGTTGCTGTGTTTCGATTTGAAGGTTGTGACTGCCGCTGTAATAATGGCACATAAGAAACTTCAGCTCTACCTCTCGGAACGCAACGCACTGTGATTCCTCTAGTGTTGTAGATCATCAATCAGTTGGGCCGTTGGCTTGTTTACCATAAATTTATCATCATCTGTATAGCCTGTTCCCTGTTGGGACTGGCGTCCAGTCTAATCGGATGCAGCTGAATACCAGTATTTTACATGCAGCGTCTGCCTATCTGACCTACACAACCCAGTTAGTACTGGGTAATACGAAACTCCTTGGTGAGACGGATTAGTGATTGTCAAACTTTCAAGACACGGTCTACCGTTAAACTATCATGGTCACTAACAATATAATTAACTCTAGAAACAGGAAATATCGGGAACTCAAACAAATCAGTAAACATGGTAAATTTCCCGCTTCTAGTGTTAATGATAATACCGTAAAGATTTTCAAAGATCTACAATCATTCATCCATCACCTAATTTAAAAAATAACCATGCGTAATACTACAAACACGTTTCTAAAACCACACAATTTCCTTTCTGACCGAACAGGTCAAAGCAACAAATAATGCCCCTTTCTCGTTTCCTATACCTTTAACCATAACCTTGTATTAAGGTGTCACATTAAATAGATTTGCTTAGCTGACGTGGGTCGGCACAACGCGGGTTTATAATAATACACCGTCAAACCACGTTACTTTATGAAGAGTTGACAAATGGACATACGGATTATAGTCGCTTGGCTTATTGTGGCAGGGGTTACTGTTGTAACCGTGTCGGGTTAATATATATATTACCATGGTGACGGATAGTAGCTAAGTTATTTCTAAGCCGGTTCTCACACGATACCGCTCGTCCGCGCGGTCCGGTGGTGAAGCAGATCTCACGTCGCATTGGCTTGTATGAAATCTGTTGATGCCTAACAAGTACACCACCCGACAGCGCGGAGGAGCGGCGCTCACCGCCTCTCCGCGATGCGCACTGCTAATACATTTGCTTGGCCGCCTCCGCCCGACCGCGGGGACAATCGGTTTCGTGGGAGAATTGGCTAACTACCTCTGTAATTTTCAGTTTTCCACATTTTCTTACAACGGAGCATGTGAGGAGATTGACTTTCACTAACACGAGTTTAAACTAAGTACGTTTCCCTCTAGAAGAATTTTGTGCTTGACACTCTAATGAGGTCTAATAGAAACCTTTTCATTGTTCCAGATTAAAATGAATGCACACCGGTCAAGATGGACCTTAAATTCCTCAACCATGGTATGATACATCCCTCTCTAACATGCGTCCCGGTCAGCGGTGGTTGGCGGTCACTCTGCTCATCTCCTCAGTCCACTACACAGAAATGAGACATTCCGTCGACTCCTTGAACATTGACGACTCAGTCTTCCACAAGAGGAACAGACACCACCACAGACATAAGCACAAACCTGGCCAAGTGGTACATGACCCTACATTCTTCGCTGATAGACCTGAGGAGTTGTATCCAATGTTGAATTTGAAAGATGGAATGCATTTAATAGATTATGAGATCGCTCCGAAAAATGACCTAAAGAGTGACTGGGTGAATATGTCTAATGATCAAGTTGGGGAGATGAAGGATAAGAAACATCAGCACTGGCCGATAAAGAGGGAAGCTGTGATTGAAGGAGATTTGGTTATTGGAGGGTTGATGATGGTCCATGAGAGGTCGGAGAATATGACGTGTGGTCCGGTCATGCCTCAAGGAGGAGTACAGGCGCTGGAGACGATGCTGTATACTTTGGATATTATAAATAATGAGTTGAGACTGATACCTGGTGTGACTGTGGGAGCTCATGTCTTAGATGATTGTGATAAGGATACCTATGGCCTTGAGATGGCTGTGGATTTTATAAAAGGTGTGTTTATTTTGCTCTTCGTAATTTTTCACTTAAGTAACATCAAGGTAAAAATATTTCTAACAGAATAAGATCGAATTTAATAAAACCAGCTTGTACCACTTCAGAGCAAAAACCGCTTCCCATACAGACAAACCAGTAGCATTATGAAGTGATCATACTTAACAACGCTGAGTCTGCTTGAGCTGGTTAGAAAAAGCTTTATTTATATGCAAAAATGACGTCGCTCGTCTAGTTTCAATTCGGATGATGTGGCTCAACACCTATTCACTTTTTCTATAAAAATTATCTCAATCAATATAACTTTAAAGTATGCCTTTGTTTCACCAGGCTCAATAAGCAACATAGATGATGCGGAGTACGCTTGCAATGCGACAGCAGTCCGGAAGGTGATATCAGGCGTGGTTGGAGCTGCCTCCAGCGTGACTTCAGTGCAGGTCGCCAACCTACTGCGCCTGTTTAAAATACCACAAGTAAGATACTCGTACTTAAATAAATAACTGAGTCTTGTAAATCTTCTTCTGCAGACAATAATGATTCCTCTCCTGGGACACAGACCGTAATCTACCGCCGGGCCCAATGCAACCCGCATTGTGGTTGATGTGGATGTCACCATGTCTTTGAATCTTCTTTTCTAGGACATCCCGGTTTCCTGAAGATGTTTTCCTTGATTGGTTTTGAGAGCAGTACTGTTGAAACAAATGTAAATGTTCTCCTATAAAATATGATAGTTAAAAACGATAGATTTAGAACGGTCAAGAAAAGCATTGTAAAGATACTAGGATGTCCTAGAAGAGAATGTTGAAAAGGTAATTCACCATGTGTACTAGGTCTATACTACGGCCCAGTCTCTCACAAACAGAACATCTAAGTACCAGCTACTGGACTTTGCTAAAAAGGAACCTTCCTTCTTGCTCTCAGGTGTCATTCTTCTCCACCTCCCCGGAGCTGTCGAACAAGGCCCGCTTCGAATACTTCACGCGCACCATCCCCTCCGACCACCACCAGGTCCGCGCCATGGTGGAGATCGTGAAGAAGCTGGAGTGGAGCTACGTCTCCATCATCTATGAGGAATCCAGCTATGGAATTAAGGTGAGGAGGTGTTGACTTTTTCCTACCTATAGCAATCAATCAATCAATCAATCATTTTATTATCAGGCAACTGAGGCCCATAGATAAAAATACACAAAATAATCTTATAAAATATTAAACTAATACATATAAAAACCTTATTTAACAAAAACTAGACACGAATCGTTGACGACGTCGTGTTCTGCTGCGTGGTGTCGCGTAACCGTTCTCGGAATCGTCGGTATACGACACCTTTCGGCCAAAAGTGAGTTGGAGCTCGAACCACGAACGACTTGAAGTTGATGTTGTGACGCGATTCTAACCTTTCGACCCTCAGAGTCCAGTTGGTCTTCACTCTTAAATACTCCACGACTTCCTCTACCTTCGTGGAGTAATGCAGGCGCGAAATGTACAGCTGCGTCGTAGGCACAGCAGGACGCAGCAGCATGTTGGGTCCACTCGGTGCGGTACTGGTTACGGGAACATGGCTTCCTCTTCTTCTTTTCCACCTTAGTGAAACCCTCTTCATCAACTTGGCCCGCTGTTGGCAAGGAGCTATGGACCGCAGTCAGGGCAGGGCAATACTTGTGATATCTACTGGTAAGGCTCAGCTCGACAGAGGCCTTTGTCCAGCAGTAGACTACAATAGGCTGAGTTAAATGATTCGGATCGGTTGCAAAAAAAGTTCATATCTAAAACCCTAGATACATTGGCAGCACGATTATTCTAAGAGTCGTCCCATTCGCAAGAGCTGGTTTATAAGATCAGTGATCATCAAACTTTTCAAGGTATAATGACCAGCCTACACCAATTCGCATCTGTAGGTACGCAACTTTAAAATGTAAACAAAAACTTTGTTAAAAGAAAAAAATGTTTGGTGCTATAGTATTTTGATGTCCTGTCAAAAATAACTAACTTACACAGCACATACCTAATCTCAGTATAATCAACCGTTACGTCAAGATACACTGCACTAAACGGTCCAAACCACGCAAGTCATTCTACCACAAGCTGATGTTAGCCGTTTGGTCCAGAATGTTCAGATAAATTGACGTGACGTCATGAATATGAATGCACTCACTGACCGCACGTCTAATTTGGGGTAATCTGATGGATTAGATGCTAATGACCAGAAATATATTCATGGAAGGCAAACAGGCTGCAAACTAGTTGGATTTGGGCGTTTATGAAAGTTTAGGGGTTGCACAAGCTGAGCTCTTTACAAGCTCCGACTGCTAAATAAAACCGACTCATAAAAGAATGGATTATTCTTATTTCTCACACACACTCATAGTGCAAGTAGTAGCGTCCTATTTCAGAGAACAATACAAAATACGCATAGCTACACATCTGTGACTAATCAGCCGTTTGTTGTAGGCTTTCGAAGAGTTGGAAGCCTTGCTAGCGAAGAGCAACATCTGCATAGCTGTGAAGGAGAAGCTGGTGAAAGACTCAGGAGTGGCACATGAAGGTGCCTATGATGAGATCGTGTCCAAGCTGCTCACGAAGCCTAGAGCTAGAGGTAAGAGAAAAAACAGAAATAATAAAAACGTTTATTTGGCTCAGTAGCGTACGCAAGGATCACATTTGAACAAAATCAAAAGAGGAGCATTAACTTGGTCTAAACAATTCGGTAGCTATGTCTATGTTAAACAACCTCTGCCTAATCCTTCAGAGTCAACATGTGTGATATTACGTAATGTCCGTGGTCCCCGAATTTCACAATAATTTTAGAGGATGAAGCTTCAAATAGCATAAGATGTGCTACAAATCTGGTATACATTTTGATCATCAATGGTTTTGCTGAGACAGACAATTGCCAATTACTTACCGTTTTAACGAACTTACCCAGAAAAAGTCACTCTTTCTTTAAAGGCAGACGGGACGTGGATTGGTTCTCAAACATAATATAGTTACAGAGCTTACGACACAGTACTTCTGTTTCTTGCCAAGTTTCGTTTGGACGGAATATTACTAACTTCTTCCAAATCAAGGCATATTATGACCATAATATTATTAGTACTTATTACTTACGATCTATCATCAAATAGTGTAGTAGTAACTCTAGCCTTTACGTCTAGCTTTCACGAATAAAACAAAATTGGGCTATGTATCATCCTAAAAACGTAGTCAGTAAAATTGCTATTATTTTTACGTATCCCGTTGGGGTATATAGGGTTTCTAACATGTTCAAAAGATAAAACATGATACGCCGAGCCCGTAATATACGACAAAATATAATTATCCGTTAATATTAAACCGGTTCATGAAAATCATATTATTATGATTAAATCTGATTTAGTTTCATGTGTAAGATTAATTATTAAATTTATAATGAGAGTTGATATTCATAATGTGGTAATTTATTTACTAAACAGTAGCAGTAGAAAACATGTAATTGTGTTTTTGGATAAAAATGTGTTGTACAGCTGCGTTAAAATATATTTGTGTTTATCAAACTATTACTACAACTGACATAGATTAATATTGAAACCGTCAAATAATACTGGACGGACAGTTGAGGTTAATTACGCAACTGTACATTCTATTGCACCATTTATACAATGTTTGTCGGCGAAAACTATGGTGGAGATGTCAATATGTATTGAACTGACACAAGTTGCCAAAAGGCTTATGTGAATGTTGTAGATAGCCGTTTTAGAAATACGAAAAGCTCGTAAACTGATTGCCACTTTTCTAGGGTACCCACTTACCTCTCATAAAGCACTGTTTTAAGCTTTCACGGTTTACAACTAAACTAATACTGTCACTTACGGGATATCTACCGTGATTGTTCATTATTTTGAGCTCCCGTTATTTTATTTTCCATCCACCCGCATTCTCCAGTCAACCCACGATCATGGCGCTTTCAACAGCGCCGAAATATCGGGTGTGAGGTAGGTGTGACGACCAAAAAAAATACCAATGTGATCAAAAACTAGTCTGCAAATCCCTAATTTACGTACTAAACTAATTTAAATTAAAAGCAGCGTAACACATTCATTACCATGCAAATTCCTAATGACTTAAACTAAAATCGAATCGGATGGAACATATTCCGGAGTAATCTGGGATTGTTATAATATATTCGCGAAACAGTAGTTTATAATTGGGAACAAGCACTTGTACTCCCTGAAGATTTCCCGAATTATTTGCCCGGGTTTACCCACTTTACTCAAAGGAGCATTGCGTAAATAGTTTGATATGTAGGATTGTATGCTTATCCAAATGCCTAGTGCGTGGTATGCAAATATTATTTAATCATTTGCCTTCGTCCAGCAGTAGGCGTATCAAGGCTATGTGGTATTTTTTTATTTGTGATAAAGACATTAAACTTGCCATATACCAGAAGTAGTAGTAAATGTACTGTTTATGCTCATAGGTATATAATATCGCTTGCAACAGCGTCGAAATATTGGGAGCTCAGAATAATTCACAATCACGGAAGATATCCCGTAGGGGTCAGTATAAGTTTAGGTATATCTTCTTTTGCAAATCTCGAAATAATACGGCTTGCTGTAAGAAAACCCAATTCTGAGTTAATCTCGCAATTGTAAATTTAAATAAAACATAAAACACTACCTGCTGTACATAGTCCATCTGCGTATTTTATTAATATTTTTGAGAAGCTCTCGTTTGACCATTATCATCTGGTAAGCGAAAATGTGGTAAATTTTATCGTCATTTCCGTTTTTATAGTCAACAGTCAATTGGTATAAAAGCCAAACAGAGGTAGTCTCATTCTGGCAGATCCAGGTTCAAGGCATCTTCTTCCACGTGTATCTTCCCAAAATCTAACCAAACCATCCCGAAAATCGAATCCACCGACAAACAAGGGGTTATAAACTGTAATTTTATCTAGCTCCACCATATTGTGGAGAAGTTTGTGATAAATTGTGGCCGTGTGCCACACAGATACGCAGCTGCGACGAGTAAAACAATTTTTCGCTAAAGCGGTTACTGAAATTGAATCTATTGGTGGAGGCGATAAGAGATGATTACCATTAACTACGCCACTTTGCGTCCTCGTGGATGGGCGGCCATTGCGTTGGGACAGATTGTGCGGGATTAAAACAGGTGCCGTTTGAATGATCAGCGGAGGATTATGGTAAATAGAGTGCTGGAAGATTTTGGGAGTTGGATTTGGATACAATTTCTTTTTGTATTCTTTATCCTATTGCCTTAGAAGCGGATTAGTGCACAATGTTTGTTGGTTCTCCTTTGTCTTTTACATCAGAATCTCTGAAGCTGTATTAGCTGACTTCCAGAGAGGACCAGAAGTTTTCTTGATCACAAATCTTAAAACCATTTGGGATGCCTGATCTGAAAAGACTGTTAACACCAACAGTATCTTGCTGATCATGATTCTGCTCTCGTATCGGCCAAACTATAATAGTGGTAACAGCTCTTGCCAAGGTAAATATTTACCCTATCAAAAAGGTTCAGCTCAGTTGACTGCTGAACCTAATCCAAGCAGACTAATTTGATGCACCCTTAAAAGTTATTTTAAAGTACGACGACAGAAATTAAGTAGACATTAGCAATAAAGTCAATAAATGAACTGGCGCACATAAATCGAGGGTCGAACGCCGCGCCAGAGATCGCCTGCTGCTGATAGATTATTTATTAGACTTATATTAGTTACATATATTATACTGGCGTGGTCGTTTTTATTCCCACCATATTATTAGCTTATCATATTCCCAATGCTGGGACACGGGCTTCCTCTCTGACAGAGCACGTGGGACCAATGTGGTAACATTAAGTAAATTCAATAGTAAATGTAGAAAAGAGTGGGCAAGGGCCACCAAAATTACTTCAAATAAATAATAATAAAATTGTTATTAAGATTAATCAATAACTAGTTATATTATCCATATATTTGAGGCGATAAAAGCTAACCCAAAAAGTTAACTAAACTTTTAAAGGTTAGTTCTAAAATTGGCTAAGAATAACCTTTTCCCTCGTGACTTACAGACACTCTGCTGTTTATTCCAGTCTCTAGACCTTAACATTTTCCAGTAGATATTACCCAGTTAAATTCGGTAGCTTAGCGTTATAAATGGCGCCACCTGTCGCCTGCTCAGAACACTACATTACACACAATATTTATTATTTACCACTGAGTTGTCTTGAGATGTCTTACTTTTTTGCTGTCGCAAAGCAAATAAAGGTACGTAGATACGTCTTCTTTTATTTATAATGCGAAAAATAGGACTTCTTTTTTGAAAAGTTAAAAAAAAAGCATAATTTGATACGTAACATTGTTATGACACGTGTGCCTTTCTTTCTGCGACGATTCTTTTAAAAATCTTACCTTTGTTTAAATTAAGGGCATAATGACATGTATTCTAATGTGAAACCAAACATCATCATAGACATCAGGTACAGTCTTTTTACACTTTTTGCAGACTTCAAGCTTCCTCAGTTTAGTGCCGTGCTTCCCTGGTCTGTGCGAGCGCGAAATTCATGAATTGAAACAATGTTTAGTTCTAAAATAGTTCCACTTTATAACGCCTAGCTACTTATATTATTCTGATAACACCATAAAACCCACAACTATTAAGCACAGAACTGCTCCAATATCAATAAAATCAAAAGTGTTACGTGGTAGCAATAAAAACATACCAGAGTGTCCCAACTAATAAAAGACCACATCCCTCACGTTCGAGCACTTGATGGCTACTGTATATAATCGAGCACTGCTCTTCTGGTTCGAGCCATGTTGATATTAGCTCGAATCTGCTCGAGCGGCTCGAGATTGTCAGCTGATGTCGACGAGATGAAGCCTTTGAAGGTTGCGCTTTTAGGTTACTGTAAAGCAGTGTAAGGTATAGCTATATCTTTAGTTGTTGCATTTCAGCATGGCAATGGCGGTCATTGACCCACCTACATTTATTGACATCCTGACTTTTAATCATGGAAATAAAGACTTTTATCGCCTGAATTAACATCTATTATGATCCTCAACATTTTTCACCAATTAAAAACTAAATATTTTTTTTATTGTTTTGGGTCGTACAAAGAGTTATTAGGGAGGGGCAGCAACCGCTATTGCCATGATAATACACAAAATCTATACGGCGTTTTATTAGTGAATTGCTTTTTGTGACCCCTTAATACTATTTTTTTTAATATTGATTTGAATAATCAATATTAAAAAAAAATCAATTCAATTTATTTATCTCAATTTTATTCAATTATGTATTAAATTTTAATGTATTTTTATTTTATAATAATGGTTTGATTGGGTAATGACATTAAATTATTTTATTGTGAAATTTGATAACGGACTTTTTACATTGTATATTTTTATTTGACGAAAAATGATTGTATTAATTTAATTTAAATTTTATTTTGTATACTACTTATTTATAATATTATTGTGTTTCTGATTATTTGATCTAAAACTAACATTATTTTTAAGTGTACTTACTAACTACATTATGGATTGTTGTGTCTGATGCAAATAAATAATAAATAAATAATACAATTAAAAATGACAGTGGCTACACTTCCACTTCTTGGTAGGCCTAACAAAAGAAAAAAATAAACCTAGTAAAGAAAACATTACTTTCTTCTAAGCTCCGCCGTACCTAAACATTAGAACCCAAACGGTTCCCACAGTTACAAGATACATTGACAGGAATTTTTTTTCCCATAAAAAAACAAACAAAAGAAATACTAAAACCGGGATAAAGGAAAATAATGAACAGAAAATATAGCGCCCGCCATATTGAATTTCCTTTGACGTTATATGACACCTCATTTGTTGACATCAGTTCTGTAGTTTATACGGCAGGTAGGTATCCCGGAAATATAGCTTTACCGTAATGGGATAGTAAAACAAAACAGGAACACAAATCATTAACCGTTTGCCTACGAACTACACGTTCAAACGACTACTGAGAAATAGATTAAAGAAATTGAGTAAAACATGCCACGAGTTACCGCGAGGAGAGGAACTCGTGGTCAAATAATAACAACCGCTCGGGTTGATCTTTAAGTTAAGTCGCGCTTGCCTAGATTGTTTAGTGGATGGGTGACTAAAAGTTACATACCCCTTTGTGCCTCGGAAAGTACATTAAGCTGTTGGTCCTGGCGGTCATTTGTAGTTCTTTGACAGTCGTTACAGGTGGTCAGTGGCACGAACGTCTGACAACCAGTTTTGCCAAGAGGCATCGTATTACCCAGGACTAACTGGATTGTTGAGGTCATATAGGGAGTCGCGCCATGTAAAATACTGGGATTCAGCTGTATTCGGTTAGATTGGAAGCCGACCCCAACATAGTTGGGAAAAGCTAGGCAGATGATGATGGCAACGGAACTCGTGACAGAAGGAAACAAGGGACACACGCGCGTGTCGCCAAATGCAATTTACGTCGCAAGTAGCATCGCCTGAGGTAGTGGACAGTACGTTGAAAAATCATAAAGCCAAGTTTTCATGCTGCGGGACAGTTCGAAAGAGATAACGCGTCCCTGGAAAACAAAGCGCAAAGAAGGAGCATGGATGAGTTTTAGTCAGTACAAGTCTGACACTCCCTTCCGCTCCGCCCAGAGCGGAGGAGTCATTTGATGAATTCCCAAATAAAAAAATAAAAATGTTACCAAATACGGGGTATAAAAGGACTCTTCACAAAGCATTCTGTACATCAAATATATGACACTGCGCAAATACTTTTTGGTGTGAAAAATCACGGTTTACGGTAGCGTTTAATGCATTGTGCTGGTGTATTTAATAGTACAGGGGTCATGGGGTCATTGAAAGTCTTTACTTTGGTAACATTTAGAACTCGAATAAAAAAAAAAGTGTGAAAAAGTTTGTACTTTGACCTTCAATATTTTAGAATCCAGAAGGTTCCCAGGTATGGTCCACAACAAAAAAATAATGACGGGACGAACAAGTGTTTGTCTGCTTCTTTAAGGGTATTTTTACACCTATTATACACCGAACTTAAATTCACAACAACAAAACCATTATAATTCTCATAATCCGAATATCAGATGGATTACCTACTCGTACAGTCTTAGTATACCTAATATCTTACATAAGCGTTAAGAAGCTTTACCTGCTACTGTTAAATAAAACGCCGCATCCCCTCGGATTTCCGGCCTCTTAAAGCTGGCTTTCCACTCAAGCGGATCGGTAATAGATAAAATTCTTCGACCGACTAGCTACATTTTTCTGTCCCTACTCTGGTGGAATGTGGTTGTTAGGTATAAATGTATTACGCGAACGAGATATGAGTGCGAGAACGAGGCTAGACGAGCGCTCCTATGTACACTATCGCACCCGCCTTGCCTCGGATTGTTTCGGCGAGAGTGTAGGAACACCCACCATAAAGATTATCCTCGCAAGGTAGACCAATGTCCAGGTGAAGGTCGCGGGAATCCACTAGATCCGAGAAGCACAGGATCAGTTGATTTGGCACTGTTATGGTGAGGTCATTCGACTGAGAATGAATACACGAGCCGTACCACACTTCTTGCCTGCGGAAGAGTTTAAATGTATGAGGAACATGGCGGGAAGTTCCACATCCTCTATAGAAAAGAGAGATTATCGGATTGGATGTTGTGAGTTTCTATATATAATTATGTTAATCTCGCCGATAACTCTGATGTAAGATGCCTCCATCAGTGTTGTTCTTATGTAGCTGTATAGATGTCGCCACAGGAACATCGCTCTATACCTCCGCTACCTCGCGCAGTAATGGTGGAAAGCCAGCCTAAGACTCATAAATTAGTTTCGTGTACGCGTTTCTGTTTGTTCACGATAGGCCTCGGTTCTTGAGTTTTACTTCAATATAGAACTTAGCTTCGATACTGACCCAGTGAACAGTTGTTTGACATTGTTTTCTTTTCATGTTTTTTGGTTGTTGCTCAGCGTTTTTTTTTACTTTAAAAGATGTTTCGATAATTTCGTCTTCGGGATCAGCATAATAGGTACCACGGCAGATTTTAACGCGGCTGTGATTTGTCTTCATAAAAAAAGTAAAGTATTATTAAAAAAAACTTATGAATATTAGTACATTAGTTAAACTTCATAATTTAGTTAATTTTCAAGTTATGATACTTGAAAATTAACAAGATTAACAGGTTTTCAAAGTGTACGATAACTTTTTGAAGATATTCTCCTGGCTGATTTTCGGACATGGCGTTCAATTTCTACAGAGACGAACGAACCAACTACTCAATATTTATGAACACGAGTAGGTGTTAGTTTTAATATCCCGTAATCTTTTCATCCCCAGGTGCCATAATCTTCGGCTCAGATCAAGAAGTAGCCGGCGTGATGAGAGCTGTCCAACGTGCCAATGCCACCCACTCCTTCAGTTGGATCGGTTCCGATGGCTGGAGTGCCAGGTCTCTGGTCTCCGATGGCAATGAGCGGGCGGTCGAAGGCACCATCAGTGTACAGCCACAGGCGAATGATGTCAGCGGGTTCAAGGAGTACTTCTTGGGGTTGAATGTGAAGAATAATAAGAGGAATCCTTGGTTTGTTGGTAAGTGGGCATGTGCCATTTTTAAACTAATCGTACTTTCACAGTTAGAAGCTACTTTCACTGTAAGAATTAAAATAATTGTGAAGGACTGTGAATTTGATCTTTAATGTTGACGTTTTCAAGTATGTTTCAAAGCAGGCAGGAGGGCTTTTATAAATCATGATGTTAGATTAGATAAGACACTTCAGGCTGGAGTAAAATCCAATTTTCTAAATTCAAAAAGGATCTGAACAAAATATTTGTTTCCCATCCCATCCTAATCCAAGCCAGATAATAATACATTCTCAAATTCCCAAAACTTATCGAATAAGGAAGAGAGTGAAGTTTACAGCGAACTTATTCAGATCTCAAGATTTTCTCTTTTATCTCGCTTATAACATTGCAAATAGTTGAAAACAATTCAAAACTTTGTTTTTGGGCGCAATGAAGCGTTCCTTAGGCTCGGTTCTAACTAAAGAGGAGTCGAGAGGAGCGATGCCCAGGACATTCGACCAATCACAAGGAAAACCAGAAACGCGATGTGAATTGCAACCAATGTGATCGGTCGATTCCCGCAGGTCTCCTCTCCACCCAGCTCGTCTCCGCTTCTAAGGAAACCAGGCCTTATAAAAGTGGATCTACGAAATCAGTGATGTAATTTCACTCAAAAGAAACTTTGTTGCGCCCCTTTCAAGCGTAAGAAACTTTCATTTTGTTATAAATGGTGTAAATTTATAAAATCATTTCCATTAATTAATTAAAACTTGTTTTGGAATAGTCGCGAATTTGCAAGAACCTACTGAAATTGAGTTTAATGTAGATAAAGTAATTTGCGTTCAATTATGTATAAGCCTCAGAAAATGTATTTTGTAGTAAATCAAATACAAAGTGATGAGACGCAGATTAGTAATCTGTTACCTCAAGGCCAGCCAACAAGTCTTTCCCGAAGCATATTTTTGCAATTTTCTTATAGAACTCAGTCATGAGTTATGAGGATCAGTTGATAGTTCCTCTTCTTCCATTGTAAAGAGAGGATCCGTTGACCAGACGGGTGTTGTATCTGTTGGGAAACTGACAACGGTTTTTGCAGAACCCTTGTATCATTATATCCAAATCTTGCGGTTAATCTGCAAGTGCGATGCATTCACCTACGCTTTTTTATGTTAGATACGACGCTTAGTTCCCGCTATCCTAAAATGCAGAAAATCTCGTTGTGATATCAAAATTTTACGATGAGTGCCAATGATGACTTGTTTATGCCAGTGACAGACGTTTTATATTTTCTTTGCATTTTCAAGTCACTCGGATCTGGAATACTCTACCAGCAAAACATGAAATTATAAAGATGTCTTGTACGTATGGATATGTGTTGAACTGCAAAAACGGTTTTAAGTCTATAACTTATACTTAAGTGCCTTCGTGCCAGTGCTACTTAAACACAGTGTCTGCTTTGTTCAGCCATAAATCTAGACAATGCAAATAGATTTAGTACATCCATTATAAGAACTTGGTACCTACTGGCTACCCAGTTGTACTAGTACACGTAGGTATTGTATACCTAGGGCCAAGTAACGGTATTAGTATAAAGTCCGTCACGAAGCCATCAACCAAGCATTCTGTACATCAAACTACTACTAAAAAAACTACTAAACTACTACTTTACGCAAAAATTATTGCTGCGAATCGACTATTTCTTTTGGGGTGAAAAAACACGATTTACGGTAGGATTCGATTGTGCTGATATTATATTGGATTGATTTTTACGGGGGTCATGGAGGTTTGTAAAGTAAAAATCTTACATTAAAAACATGTATTAAAAAAATACTTGTGATAAACTTGGAACTTTATACCGTTACCCCAATATCTCCGTAACTAAAAGGTTCCCAGGTATGGCCTAGAAAAAAAAATGATCGCAAAGACGGCGAGAACAAGTGCCTTTCGATTACGTTAAGGGTCTATTTACACCCTTTATAAGTTAATACGCCAGGTTCCAACAAGTTTCGTTCTCAGCTGGGCATGGCCTGCCCTAACTTTGTCCTTAAATGTTTGCTCTTCTGCATTTATCATAATTAATAATAATAATAATAACGTTTATTTGGACCAAATAATATAGCCTAATACAGAAATGGTATTAAGAACTAGTAAAAATATCGCATACATCGCGCAGCGCCGCCGGTGAGCGCGCGGCACGCTCGCCTCAAGAGTAAAGAGAAAAAACTATTGGCATTGCACTCGCACCCGCGCGGTCTGGCAACGCAATGAGCCGACAGAAAACACCGCCTAGTGGCATGTTAACAAGCGGAAGCGAGGGCGGTAGCGGATCAGTACCGAACTTATCTACATTTGGTGACAATGAATACCAAACCAACATCTGTCAGAGAAAACGAAAAGAGCGCACCGAAGAAATAGACTACAAATCAGACATTGCTAATTTTCGCACAGATATTATGAAGTTTCTGGAGGAATTTGGAAAAACTCAAAAAGAAAATCTGAACCTAATACGAGAAGAAATCTGTGAGATCAAACAGGAAATTAAATGGATAAAATCAAACACAGAAAACTTTAAACAACAATTTGATGAAATAAATACCGAAATTAAAACTATTAAATCCAACAACGCAATAACCAAAGACAAGCTTAAACGTATAGATCGTGAAATTAGCCAAATAAAAAACCAAACAAATATCGAGAATACATCCGATAAATCGCTGCTCTTACAACACGAAAACCTCATCCTAGAACTAAAGGATCGAATTGAACGCGAAAAAAATATCATTATTGTGGGTATAACGGAAAAAAGTGACAAGAACTACAACGCACGACAAAAGTACGATTACGAAGAAATAAACAAAGTACTTACCACACTGTATGAGGACTGTCCGAAGCCAATTAAAACCACAAGATTGGGAAAATATATCACAAACATGAACCGGCCCATTAAAGTAAGTTTTACCAACACAGAAACACCTAAATACCTGTTCCAGACAAAAAGTAAACAACCCGAGAATATACAAATTTACTCAGACCTAACCCCCACTCAAAAGCAATATATACAATCTTTAAAAGAAGAACTTAAAAAACGTATAGAAGACGGAGAAAAAAACCTTATTATTAAATATCTAAAAGGAAAACCTACAATTATTTCTAACCAAAAAAACTTGAAGGAGGTTCACAACACAACGGAAAACACATAGATAAACTAAGCCATCAAATCATCAAAAAATATGAAGACATACCCTTACACCCATCATCACTCAGATTTTTTTATGCTAATTTACGGAGTATTCGCAAAACTGGTAAGCTCGATGAAATCAAATGTATTATTAGGGCGATACCAAAAACCACCCACTTATTAGTATTCACGGAGACCTGGATTGTTTCTGAAGCCGATGCAAAACTATATCAGTTGCCAAACTACAAGCATGTCTACAACTATAGGAAAACACGAAAAGGTGGAGGGGTATCAATTTATATACACGATTCAATAAAATATGACGTAACGGAAGAATTATGCGAAAATGGAAACCACTACTTGTACATATAAAAAAATTATCGCTAAACATCGGAGTGATTTACAAACCAGGTGATTCAAACAATAACGATTTCTTAACGACGTATTCCGCACAGTTGGAGCAGAGAAGAAGAGCAATTGTATTTGGTGACTTTAACATTGATCTCCTCAACGCGGACAATCACGTCACTAAATACCTAAACGAAATCAAGGGAAACGGATATCAAATACTGAATAAAATAAATAGCCTATACAGTACACGTGAAACCTCGACTACGAAATCTATACTGGATCATGTTTGCACAAACATAAATAACCACTCATTTAATTTCTCCTTAATCGAATCATGCTTGTCTGACCATAAACAAATATATTTGGAAATAGGCAGTCTAAAGCCACAAAAAAATAAAAAAATGCAATACAAAGCAATAAATTATGAAAAATTACACAGCGACGCACTAACAGATAATTACATAAATGAAGAAAATGATTACTACCACCTTGAGCAGTTTATCACAAAACATGTAAATAACAACAAAACCGACAAGACAAAAATTCTGAATCCACCTCAAAACGATTGGATAAACCGAACTATTACTGATTCAATAAACTTGCGTAACAACCTATGGCAACAGACAAAATCCTACCCAAAAGACGAAGACATACAGAAAACCTTTTCCAAACAACGAGACTCAGTTAAAAACCTGATCAAGACACACAAGAAAAAATACTATTACGATCTATTCTACAACAATAACAATCAACCGAAAAAGATGTGGGAACTTATTAATAACTTAGCACTAAATAAAATCAAAGAAAGCAGTGCTCCTCCGAAACTAATATCGAGCTCAGGACCTATAACTGAAGGTAACGCAATATGTAATTTATTCAACTCATTTTTCTCATCAATAGGCCAGGAATTAGCTAACGAAATACCCGTTATATACCACGCGAACGATGGCAACACTCTTATGTACGAACACAACCACTCACACGACGTAACTCTGAGCAAACTCACATCTTGCACTGAGGACGAAATTTCTAAAATAATTGTCGGTCTAGATAGTAATACAAGTACAGGGATAGATGGTATCAGTACCAAGGTGATAAAATGCCTCAAAAATATAATTGTTCCGAAATTAACGAACTGCATAAACGAATGTCTGATGCGCGGCATTTTTCCGAATACGCTTAAAATTGCAAAAGTTAGCCCTATTTTCAAATCAGGCAGTAGAACGGATCCAGGTAACTACAGACCAGTGTCGGTTTTACCGGTATTATCAAAAATTTTTGAGCGTGTTTTGTACTGCCGTCTAAACGCATACCTTCTCGAGAAACAGTTCCTAATCGACGAACAATACGGCTTTCGTTCGAAATCTAGCACTCTTACAGCTACCGTAGACTTGGTTACTAAAATCAAAACGCACATAGATCAAAAGGATGTTGTATTGGGGGTATTTATTGATTTAAAAAAAGCATTCGACACCGTATGCCACCCCAAACTTCTCCAGAAATTAAACAACATAGGAGTCACAGATAAAGCCCTAGAAATGTTTATATCTTATTTACAAAACAGACAACAAGTGGTTAAAATTGATAAATTCACTAGTTCCATAAAAAACGTACCATACGGCTGTCCTCAAGGCTCAATTCTAAGTCCGTTACTTTTCTTAATCTATATAAATAATATAAACCAAATAGGATTAAAGGGTCACCTAACTTTATACGCGGACGATACATGCCTCTTCTATTTCGATAAATCTATCCATACTATTATAACAAATGCTCAAAAAGATCTTGACATACTCGGTGAGTGGCTTAAATATAACTTACTTACAATAAATACGTCCAAAACAACATACATGGTTTTCACTGCAAAAAACAAACCATTACCAGACTTTCCGCCTCTTATTATAAACAATGACATAATAAAAAGATCGAGCCACGAAAAATATCTCGGTCTGAGGGTAGATGACAAACTCACATGGAAACTACACATCGAACATGTAAAATCAAAATTAACATCATTACTAGCATCATTACGCAAAATCTCAAATTGTATCCCTAGGAAAATACGTACTATTATTTATAACTCATTAATAAAATCACATCTCGAGTACCTTATTGAAATATGGGGATCTGCCGCAAAAACTATTCTAATGCCTTTACAACGAACCCAGAACAAAATTATAAAAACACTATACCATTATCACTATTTTACCCCAACTAAAACACTATTTGAAAAAACCAAATTATTAAATCTCAAACAACTATACACGTACGGTACCTGCATTCTAATAAAAAAAATCACCACAAGTAGCGTACAATCAAAACTAAACCTACATAAAAAAACATTATCACACAACCTAAGAAATAAAAATAAATTACAACGAAGACAAGCCCGGACAAACTACGGTAAAAAAACCATATTATTCGAAGGAGCACAGCTGTTTAACGACCTACCAAATGACGTAAAAGATTGTGATAACATTAACAGATTTAAACTAAAACTGAGAAATTACGTTTATAAAATGTAGTCATACCGTATATTAAATGTTTAGCAATTACATACTTTACATACTTACTATTTTGTTTTGTATAACTTCATCAACACGCATCGGAGGCAAAATGTATTTATTTAGATATAAGCAATTACTTTGTATCTCATTATAAGTGAACTCATGTATTGTTCTTATGAGAATAAATTCTTTAAACCGAAACCGAAAAACATTTATATAAAAAACAAAATTAGGCAGCTAAACTAAGTGAACTCCTGTCTTCCAAACGAGGTAGAACCTGTATCTCAGAAGTCAGAATTTGCAATTGACTAGCTCGTTGGTCCTGTGGCCGCAACCGCTGCTGTTGAGCCCAATACCTCATGTTTAGGTTCAATTCCCAGGTCGAGCAAAGCAATATTGGAGATTTATCCATCAGGATTTTTTCATGATCAGCAGCTTGGAGTCTAGGTTTGCGCACGGGTTATAACAGTAGGCATTATATGGGACTTAAAAATAGCTGGCAAAATGTGGGTGTACTACAGGTACACTTCTGCCTCATCAATCGAGGATTACAGGCGTGATGTCATGTTATCCAACTAAAATATTTATTATGTTTAACTTATTATAAAAGTATCTTGTACAATGTATATTTTTAATTATAAAGTACTTAACAGTGAAAAAGTCTCATTATTACCTACAAAATTTTGGAACCGCAATTCTTGCTTAAAACCGAGTCCCTAAATCCCTATGATGAAATTTAAATCCCTCTTCTTCAAACAGACCTCGTGTAAATATCAGAAAATATAATAAATTGTGGTTTCACTCCCAAACCTCCGTCTAATTAGCATAGTATGAACCCAATCCCTTACCGCCTGGTCACGACATACACGCACAAGCGATACGCGTCTTGCGTAGAGCAAAGTTGCTTAGAGCATGCTACGAGTCAACACGACGCGTCGGTAGGTACGCACGCCGACGAACACACGCGCGTGTCATTTGACATTTGACAAGTCGCGTCGCAAGTCGGATGGCCTTAGCCCGTGACCGGAGCGTTAGTTTGTCTGACAGCCACCTGATTTACATACTTGCTGTAATCTGTTTGGCCAGAGCCTTCGGTACCTGCTTTGCTAATTTAATATTTTATAATTAAATTTACTATATTCTCTTCTCTTTTTACCATACAAGAGATTTTCTTGCCTATTTTTGTTTGATAACTGATCTGATCTCTTGTATACCTAATAACGTCACTTTTTCGTAAAAGCGAATTTGAAGCCAATTACAGTTTACAGGGGATCCTGCCGCGAAATAAAAGCGCCGATGACCTATTTCTAATAACATGAACATCGAAAATATCTTATTAAAATTCTTCTGAGAAATAGCCCAAAGGCCCAAATTAAGTGAAGTATATTTCCACGAAATTCACCCAAATAACATTTAAGCCTTTGCTGTAGCAACGAGATCTCCATCTATACATCCCTTGTCACGAGAGTTACCAAGACGAATGACTTCCCACAATTCAGGTTTTCATCAATAGAAACGATTTCCATACACACAAAGCAGGCTTCCAATACTTTTGAAGACGGAAACCTCGCAGAACAGTTGAATACCAAAGTCTTTGAATCTGACTTTGTTTTAAAAAGTTTTCTGTCTCCAATCTGAACTGTGCGGTGCATCTGAACAATTTATTCTTGTTTACTAGAGGAAAGATTTCCAGTTGTTTATTTATTTAGCTTAGTGGCTTTGGACTTGGAAAATGGGATAAAGTTTCAGTCACTTCAGTTTTAGAATTTGACAACAAAATAAGCTTCTTTTGAGAATAGCAGTAAGTGTTTTGTTGTTGTCATTTAGTTTAGAACAACTAGTTTTGAAGATGCCAAAGATAAGAAAGAAGTTTTACGTCGCTTAACAAAATCATTTACCTCAAGAAGCAATTTAAGATACTCCAACTTAACACAGCCCTTAATTGTAATATAAGACAAATTGGATGCAATAGAACTCACTTAGAAAAAGTCATTATCATCAGCCTAAAGCAGTCCAATATTGACCATAATCCTCTAAAATGACGCCTTAGAACTCGATACTCGGCAACTCTCATCAAGGTGATACCAACCATCCTGCTTATATCATGGTTCCAGCTGCCTGAGGACGTCCTACCTTACATTTGTCGGTTCAAGAGCTCCATTCAAGAATATGTCTACCCTAATGATCACCGGTGCTACGGATAATAAGGCCGGCCTATTGCCAGTTTGCTCAGTTCGCTGGACTATATATTAACCCATAAAAATTTCTTCTTTTCTCGACAGAGTTCTGGGAGGACCACTTCCAGTGCCGCTACCCGGGCAGCCCTCGCACGCCTTACAACGGCCAGTACTCCAGGGCCTGCTCCGGCCAGGAGCGGCTCAGCATAAACAACACGGAGTTTGAGAGGCAGCTGCAGTTCGTGTCTGATGCTGTCTTGGCCTTCGCTTATTCTATACGGTGAGTTTCTCTTTAGCTACTATTTTAAACAGCAACCAAGACCCATCTTCAGTCAATTACTCAGCTCAGTTAGACTCAGTCGTCATGATAACGGGTCTAAACGCCCACCAAATCGTATTCTTAGCCGCAATTGGCGGATCCTCAAAGACAGAATATATTTCCTTATGAAAACTTTCCAATCATGGGCCGTATGTCAACTTATAAACAAATTAAAGCTGGCAATGTGTCTAATACACGGATTTAGGGTGTGTCAAGGCTTGACCTGAGTCAGTGATTAAGAAATCAGTACTTGGCCTTGATTGTATAGCATAGGGAACACCATCTTCATCAAGTTTTATTTTTTTTATGTATTCCATACACAATTCTGGCTGGCCTGTTGGTCTAGTGGTCAGTGACTCTGACTGCTATACCGGAGGTCGTGGGTTCGATTCCCACCCAGAACAAATGTTTGTGTGATGAGCATGATCATTTGTTCTGTGTCTGGGTGTAATTTATCTATATATGTATGTATTTAGAAATATATAAGTATGTTTATCAGTTGTCTAGTACTCATAACACAAGCTCTGCTTAGCTTGAGACTAGACGGCGTTGTGTGATAGTTGTGGAATATTATATTATTATTATTATTATATTAATTAAGTTTCGCACCATTCTACACTGCGCAGTTTGTGAAACGGTCGCTGACCTCCCGTAATTACTGTATTGCGAGTAAAACCTCCGCGACAGGTGGGGAAAGTGATTGATAATGTTCCAATTTTAGGTTTGAACCTTAAAAATGGAACATACCTTTTAGATTACGTGGTCTAGTATGATGAATAGGTACCTGTTTGTGAGAATGTGCGTGGCTTTTTGTTCAAAAAGCAGAAATTAGTGTCATTTACACTTTTAAATGAGCGATCTACTGTCCAAATGACGCGAAACGGCGAGTAAATTAAAAACTGTGTCTAAAACACTCACAGGTTCTGATAACCAACAGCGTCTTTTTCTCAATGACATTCAAACGCAAAAAGGTCTTTGAAGCACTCAATGCATGCATCAGCTACTTGTCATATGAGTCAAGCATATTTTTGAACATAAAAACAAAACATGAATTCGGTTTCAGCATCTGAATACATCACGGGTTATTTCGGATCCTGAACATCGTTCTTGCATTATTACCTATTATATTTATGAAGGTGTAGAATTTTATACAGCTCTTTATACTACATAAAACTGGGTTACTGTCATTTTACGAGTTATTTTGAATCAAGAGAGTGGAATTGCATATAATATAAAACTTACTAAGGTACCCAACTACCCAATGTGTACAGTTTACTATGATGCATAGTAATTTTACGTTATCTTTATATTTTTATGAAGTTTGTTGTGTATATTCTGTTGTTTCTCCAATCTTGTTTACAAACACTTTAGTAGCCCACGGCCAAGCTACGTACTTGTATTTTGCTTCGCTTTGTAAGACAAGTAAGCACGTTTAGCCACTGCAACCCACGGCCACGCTAACGCTACTTACAAATGCATGTTTGACAAACAAATGAATCGCACAGCTATCGTGGCAAACCTTTCCGTGCACATCCTATGCGCGTCGACTTTTATCCTTGGGTTTACACAATGCAATATTGCACAAAATAAAAGTCAATAACGAATGTAATACGACAGCAAACTTTCAATATTAGCAAAGCGCGGTATTTTTCAATTTCAGAGAAACGGGATATTGGAAAAGTTGATGGTGAAAACTAAAACGAGCAAAAACAGTTGACTGATAAAATTGTTTGATGAAAAACATCGCCCGCGTCATGGAATCGCTGATATAGATCCAATAAAGCGGTTATTAATGCTACGAGTACAGTGTGCGCAATACTGGCTAAAATAAAAGGGACACACTTTGGTTAAATATGTAGTTAGTGTGATGTTGGAGCATTGGGTCACTCTTTTGTAATTAACGTCCTTTATTACAGTTGTTTTTAATTAGGTAATTCTAGTCAGTTAATTATAAATATTATGTTAGCAAATATTGTACAGTTCATCTCGAAGCACGCTGTCAAGAATATAAAATATGGACTCAATTAAAATTGCAGTAGTGCTAACAAAAACTAAATACAGAATACTAAACCATTTATTGCATTTCACAAAATATACTATTGATGGTAACCTAAATAAAGTTATCCGATCTAAAATAACAAAACTAAAATCACCTCAAATCCTTTTGTAAACATAATTACAAACTACAGCTACAAATTAGACAGTCTATTAAGTTGTAAGCCAAAAATACATAATTCATACAGGGCAGTGGGTTCACTCTCGTAAGCCGAATTCGTCGACAGTATAAAGTAACCGCTCCACAGCAGCCCACGGCTAAGCTACGCATGAGTGTGCATATTCTCTTCGTAAACAACTTCACGATCACGATGCGCTCTGTTATAAGGCCGACCCCGTTAGTCTTTTTAAAAAAAACTAATATTTACCGAACCACTTATTTAATCACAAAAAATCCACAATTACACCTTTGATATTAGCTTTATCAAATAATGCACAAAATACACCAACAAATAGTGACTTTCTATAATCCCTTGTATCTCTCGAGATAAGGTTTCCAAATTTGGTTTACGCGACGGCGTCCAGAATCTAACTAACTCGATTAGTACTAAAATACCGCTAATGTGCGCTAATTGCAATACAGCATTTACTTTGAAATGAAAAATGAGACATTGACTCTAGAGTGCAGATGTCGACTTTATTGCCTTATAATAAGGGCTGTAACAGCTCCCCCTTTTTGACGGAGCTTTATCTTATAAGATGAGCGAAGTAAAAATAGAAAAGATAGGAGATGCAGTGAGATTAAGATAGTCAGTTCACAATTTACACTAGATATAAGTAGTACATGTAAGTAGCTTAAACGTTATAATTAAACATAGCAAGACATAGTAATAGTAATTTATAATATAAAACATAACATCATAATTCACAGTATTTTAAAAATTTAAATTCCTGTTTGATGGAAACTTGGCCTTATGGGCATTAGCAGTAGATTTATAATTAGTGTTTCGAATAGGTAAAGATTGTATTGACTTATTGTCTTCATCAGATGCTGATGACATTTCAGTCATCTCGACAGAATTAGAGATTTTGGATTTGCGCTTGGAAGTTTTCTGATTATAACATTGATTAAATATTTGCACGCAGCATCCAGAATTAGTAGCATTTTTATTCTTAAAATATCTAAAGATCTTATAAGTAACATATAAAAATAAACACACAATTAGAATGTAAGTAAAACTAGAGTAGTATGGGCCATATTTAATAAAATGAGATTCCTTTTCTAAATTATTTAATTCTTGCTCTAAATTATCCATTTGATGAGTTGCATATTTGAGAGAATCTAGGTTAATTTTACTTAAAGAGATTGGCGACAAATGTGACAGGCTTTTATTAAATATGTCCTTCTTACAACAGTCATCAGCTGTTATATCAAACTTAATATCTAAAGGAGACTTAGCAATAAAAGAATAGGAACTAGTTGTCATTAACTGAATAGTTTTAGAATAACCAATACAATGTTCTGTTAATTTTACAATTCCAGTACCTATAATTGAATAGTCGCTAATGTTATCTTCACATTTAATTGTCAATTTATTTGTTTTTGATTGAACATAAATCCATTTATTGTTATTTAACTTTTGCCAAATATCAATTTGACCATATAAAAGTTTTGCATTGCATTCTGTAGGTAATGACAGTGTTACTTCAGTTAATATTTTGGATTCACAGTTTGGATTAGTTATACATGAATATATAGTAGTTAATTCACAGATAGAAAAGTTATTATTTATTGTCTTACATTTATCAAGCGTGTCCAGCATAGCATAATGCATCCTGTCGTCACTTAAGGCTATATAGGAGTTAGAAGGTTGAATCAATGCAAATGTACTGTGTGAGTCATCATGCGGAGTAGGTAGGGGTATGTTTTTATAAGTCATGAACTTATCAGGTGTTATTAAAGGAATTTGTAATATAAAAATGATCTTATTGTTATAGTAATAGGAGCTAAATTCGGACACATCTATTATGGAGTGAATATTATGAATACTTAAAGGAACTGGGAAATCTAACCTTTTGCTTACTTGACTACTATGTTTAGATAATTCTAGATAAAGATTAGAGGGGCTTATAACACTAGGATGTAATATATTAACCTTAGAAAATAAAATAGAATTTACAGTAGTATCCAGTAAATTAGAAATAGAAAGTAGAGAACCTTCTATAATATTGAGAAGATTATTTAACCTTGAGGTATATAGCAGTAAGTTGTCAGTTTTTATGATTTGAGAAAATATTTCGTTCATCTGATTAATTTGGGTATTCAATTTATTTTCGTTTTCATTAAGTTTGTAAATAGTAGTGTTAAAGTTATTTATGGTAGACTTAATTATGTGAATGTTATCTCTCATTAGGTGATATATTTCTGTGTCACTCTTTTTACATGACTCAATTGCTGCATCGTATTTTCTAGCGTCGTCTGCATCTAATGTGCCAAAAAAGAACTTTAAGATTTCACCTCCAAACTCTAAAGAGCGTTTTACTTTACTTGTTGATTTATTAGAGATAATGTGTGATAAAGATTGTAATTTAATGTAATTAGATTGAATTAAAACTTCGATAGGATTAGATATATCTTTGCACATGTTAAAATCTTGTGAATCCTGTGATTGAATTTTGTTACAGAGATTCAAAGTTTCATGTAATAGAGTTTCAATTTTGTTAAGATAAGGTTCTAAAGAGATTAAATCGACGTGAGTGATAACTTTCCAATAATCGCTGTAGAAATTAATATTTTTAATGGGTTCAAAATAAATTCCGGGGCTATGGTAGATAGGAATGATGCTCGATTCGGTGAGGCTGTGGCTTAAAATGCCATGGCAGCATAGCGTTCTGAAAAGAAAATAGTATGGTTTAAGTTATTGCAGGTTTTATTTCGTTAGTGTGGTACTTGATATTTTTACGACCTACTTGAAGGGTCACGTTATGTTTATTATGGACTTTTAGAATTTTGTAGGGGCCTTTCCATATGGGCGATAACGCCTTGCGAAGTCTGTGATGGTGTTTTAAATACACCATATCTCCTAATTTATATTTGATGTCACGAGAGTTTGCGTCGTAATATTGTTTAGATTTTTCTTTACTATTTAGTATGTTTTGAACGGCTTTTTCGCGGCTAAATCGCATTCTATATTGTAAAGCTCTGATGTATTCGTTGTATGTGGTATTACCTGAAGTTTCATATATGGAGTTAGGAATACGTGGTTTATAACCGTATAATAATTCGTGGGGAGTGAAATTAGTCGTACAGTGAGGGGTGGTATTGTACGCTAATATTGCAGTGAACAGGTAACAGTGCCAGTCGTTTTGATTCTCATTAACAAATGATTTTAGGTATTCTTTTAGAGTGGCATGTGAGCGTTCAAGAGCTCCATTAGTTTGTGGGTGGTAAGGAGTAGTGAAAAGGGCTTTGACCTTCAATATATCAGTTAATTGTTTGAATAATTCTGATGTAAAACAAGTACCTAGATCTGTTAAAATGGTTTTAGGAAAACCGAAAAGAGACATAAAATGTACGAGGTTTCGAGCTATTTCGTCACTAGTAGCTGTAATCATCGGATAAGCGCTAGTAAATTTGGTTAGGTCATCTTGTAGTGTTAAGATGAATTTAAAATTTTGGAAACCCGCTTCGGGTAAAGGACCTACGACGTCAAGGGCTAATCGTTCAAAAGGCCTCGTAGATGTAGAGGTTATCTCCATAGGAGCTTTATTTGATTTCCTTAAAGGTTTGTTAATCTGGCAAAGCTTACATTTCTTTACGTATTGTTCAATGTCAGAGCGCATGCCTTTCCAATAGTAGGCAGCTTTGATACACGAATACATTCGATGTGATCCTGGATGACCAGCGATAACAGAGTCATGATTTTCTTTTAGTATTTTAGGAACTTCTATAGGAGTAGGATAAATTAATTGATTTTTATATATATGAACTTTAATGTTGGTATCGTGAAAAATATACGCTATCATATTATAAACTTTAGTATAAGCTAGTTTAGAAAATGGATCACTAAAATCTGGTAACGCGAGATCAGTTATATTCGGACAATCGATTAGTAGATTCCTGAGTTTGATTAATAAGGTATAAACATCTCTAAAGTTAGTTTGTTCATAATGATGAACTTTAGTAAATAGAAAATAGTAAGATTTATTTTTATCATTAACGCGATGTATCGTAAGAGGTTCGCGTTCGGAATTTAGTAAGTCAGCAGAATTATCGAGCTGTGATAGTATTTCTTCACAATAAGGCATAGAATAATCAAAGTCTAAAGAGACAGGACAAGCTATTGTATTTAACTTGGATAAGTGTAGACCCTGAGTGCATTCTTCTATAATAGTATTTGAAGTAGGAAGCTGGTTAGTAAATTGATTTTTAAAATATTGTTCATAAGTAAAATTATTTAAATTGTTAACATCAATAGAATTAATAGGGCAACGAGATAGCGCATCGGCGTTAGAATTGAGGCGACCTTGTTTATAGATAATTTCGTAGTCATACTCTTCAAGTTTGAGGCGCCAGCGAATGAGTCTACTGCCGGGATCTTTAACATTAAATAACCATACAAGGGGTCTGTGATCTGTAATTATTTTAAATTTGTTTCCATATAAATATGGTCGAAAAGTTTTAACGGCAAATAAGATAGCTAAAAGCTCTTTTTCTGTAGTCGAGTAGTTGCCTTCAGGTTTATTTAGGGTACGCGATGCATATGCGATCGGCTTATCCTTGCCGACGGGACCCTGAGATAGTATTGCACCAACGGCGTAATTACTAGCGTCGGTAGTTACGTTGAAAGGCTGTGAAAAATCAGGGTATTGTAGAAGGGGGGCAGTAATTAATTTTTCTTTCAGAAAATCGAATGCATGTTGCTGTTCTGTACTCCAGTGGAAGACAGCATCTTTCTTCAATAAAGAGGTAAGTGGTTTAGTTAACTTAGAAAAGTTTTCAATGAATCGACGATAATAGCCTATTAGGCCTAGAAATGACTTAATGTCTTTAGGATTTTTAGGAATTGGAAAATGCGATACGGCGTTAACCTTTTCAGGATTTGGAGATACACCTTTATCGGTGATAATATGGCCAAGGTAAGTCACTTCATGTCTAAGAAACTCACACTTGTCCGGTTGGAGTTTTAGATTATATTCACGAAATTGGTTAAATACTAGTTTTAGTTTATGCATGTGATCTTGCAAATTTTGACTGTACACGATACAATCATCTAAGTAGATATAGCAATGGAGGCCTTGTAAGCCTGATAACACAGTATTCATAAGGCGCTGAAATGTGGCAGGGGCATTTTTCAACCCAAAAGGCATCCTGGTAAACTCATAGTGTCCAGACATGCTCGAATTTGTGCTAACTGTGAAACCAGTTTTAGGCGCGTCTTTGGGACTGGTCTTTAATTGATGAAAGCCACTGGTGAGGTCCAGCGTGCTAAAATATTTAGAATGACCTAATTGGTCCAAGATATCAGTGATAAGAGGCAGCGGATAAGTTTCGGAAACAGTGACGTCATTGAGACGGCGATAGTCAATGACTATTCTCCATTTTTGTTTGCCGGAAGCGTCCATCTTTTTCGGTACTACCCAAACTGGAGCGCTCCAAGGAGAAATAGAAGGTCGAATGATATCTTGATCTAGCATTTTACGAATTTGGGAATCGACTTCCTCCTTGTGGCATTCGGGGAAGCGATATGATTTGACATTAATGGGCGGTGCATCACCTGTATTAATAGTATGTTCTATAGCATTCGTGAAGGTTAAAGGCTCACCTTCGATATGGAAGATATCTGTGTATTGGGAACAACATTCTAAGAGAGATTTTTTCTCTTCATCATTTAAATGGGAGCAGCGAATAAGGCTTAAAACTTTATCTATGCGATCAGATCTATTACAAGAAATAGAATTAATGTTGTAACAAGATATAGAATCTGAACAACTACTTTCAAACGGTGTCACTTTTACGTGATAGTCTTTTACTTCAATGTCAGCTTCTGTAGTATTTAAGATAGTAATGTTTGTTTTCTTATTTGATTTGATTGAGACTATGCAATTTGCAATATAGACACCTTCACTTAGGGTATGATCTAGTACAAGAGCTTCGTTGTTATGATAAAGCTCGGGAGAGTAATTAGATACAGTGCACTCGATAACCACTTCGGAACGAGCTGGAATATTATACGATGGTTGAGTATAAGTAATAGGAATAGAATGATTCAATATAGACATTGACTTAGAAGAGTAGTCGATATTTGATTTAAAGTAATCACAAAAATCGCTACCGATAATTCCGTCGTAATTATTAATATTGATTTCGTCGTTTGTGACATGAAATTTGTATTTATAAGTTTTATCGGATAGCTTAAATTCCATTTGAAAAGTACCTAAAGTTTCAACAGGGTTTTCCGAACTATTAATGCCCTTTAATTTTACCGTTTCGGTGGATAGATTTGGAATTTCTAGTAAACAGGAGCCTTTGATAATACTGATGGTTGATCCTGTATCGATAAGGAAACATAACTGTTCTAAGGCATGGTTAGTAGATAAGTAAGTATGAGGTAAGGCTACTTTTTTACAAAAATCGTTAATTTCGTATATAGGTTTAGATATAGAATTTATATTTAAGTTAGATGTAGGTAAGTTATGTTTAGAATTAGTATGAGAACTTTGTAAAGCCCTATGGCATAAGTGAGATTTTATATTATTATTGGGTATAGTAGGACTCAGCTCATTGGCTTGAGATGTGAATCTAGTATTAAATTTAGTAAGATTTATGGAAATGGCAGAACTCAGCTGGCTTGACTGAGGTGTAGATTTAGTAAGATTAGTAGAGATAGCAGGACTCAGCATCTTCGACTGAGGTGTAGAATTGGTAGGACTCAGCATCTTTGACTGAGATGTAGATTTAGTAGGATTAGTAGATATAGCAGGACTCAGCATCTTTGACTGAGATGTAGATTTAGTAAGATTAGTAGAGATAGCAGGACTCAGCATCTTTGACTGAGATGTAGATTTATTAGGACTCAGCATCTTTGACTGAGATGTAGATTTAGTAGGATTAGTAGATATAGCAGGACTCAGCATCTTTGACTGAGATGTAGATTTAGTAGGATTAGTAGATATAGCAGGACTCAGCATCTTTGACTGAGATGTAGATTTAGTAGGACTCAGTATCTTTGACTGAGATGTAGAATTAGTAGGACTCAGCATCTTTGACTGAGATGTAGATTTAGTAGGACTCAGCATCTTTGACTGAGATGTAGATTTAGTAGGACTCAGCATCTTTGACTGAGATGTAGAATTAGTAGGACTCAGTATCTTTGACTGAGATGTAGAATTAGAAGGACTCAGCTTCATTGACTGAGATATAGAATTAGTAGGAGTCGTGCCATTATAGTTTTGTATAGATTTTGACGGACACGGCATCAAAATCCGGTTTAGTTTAAATTATCATGAGATTCAGCGTAGTTATTATGATCATTGGCCTCACATTCACATGTATGCGTAAATGCATTCGTAGAGTTATGATGGCGTTGTGCAGGGCCCGTATTTTCGCGGCGTTGCATATTGAACTGCCTTTTACGACATTGCTCTATAGTGTGACCGAAATTTTTACAATATCTACAAGTTTGCGCGTTAGAATTGGCATTAGAGTTAGCATTAGAATTAGTATTGGTATTAGAATTAGTATTAGAATTGTTATTTTTATTAGAATCCCATTGGGAAATGAAGACCTTATGATATGGTTTTTGGGAATTAAAATTAGGCTTTTTGTTTCTGAAACATTCCGATGAACTATGGCCTACTTTATTACATGTCGAACATTGTTTGGCTGATCTAGGTTTGGATAAATTAAATAACTTTTCTTCGTCTATAGCGTATTGAATAGCTTCGTTAAGAGTTGAAGGATTTTTACACCGAACAATGTTGGATATAGAAGAGCCTAGGCCTAGCATGAATGTATTGAGCGCCAGGTCTTCCATGGCTGCTATACGACCAGGTAATTCTTTTTCGTCTTTACAGCTGTGGTGAGTGTCCGACTGAATTCGGGTCAGTATTGACTCGATTCGTAGAGAGTATTGCGTAACGTCTTCGTTTGGCAGTTGTTTGCAATGTTGTAAGTCCGATAAGAGATGTGTTGCGTGTTTTTTCTCTCCAAAGGTGGACTTGAGGAAGGTTTTAAGTTCTGACCATTTTTCAAATGATTTTAGACTGCATGCTACCTGTGCTTTCCCTTCCATCTGGGAAATTATGTATTTACAGAGCACATTTTGTTGTTCTTGTGTGGCCAGAGACATTGCATTCTCACAATTTGTGAGAAATGCAGGTAGTGTCTCCCTGTCCCCATTATATGATTTTACGAATTTAGTTAAGACGGACAAGGTAATTTTGTCGGACTTTTCGGACATTTTTGCGTTTTCTGATTTAACGGACATAGATATTATGATATGCTGGACAAATTTTATAATTTACGAACAGTAAAATACATGAAAAAGTGTCGATACAAATAGTGATAAAAATATAGCAATAACTTAGAAATACGATTCGGAGGCACGATTCACTTTGAAATTATAGACACAAGAAACACTCACAGTAACACGAAGCCTTGCGTTTGCATTTTGTTGCGATGACGCGTGGGAGCTGGAATTTTCACACGGTTTGCTGTGGAATTTCTTGGCCTTGGATGTGGTGAGTTAGACCCTGGAGCTGATGATGGTGTTGGTGATGATGTCTGGAGCGGGCTCACGCTGATGAGCGGAGGCCCGTCGTCCAATGTGTTGTGGCTGGAGCGGGCTCACGCTGAAGAGCGGAGGCTGATCGTCGTCCAATGTGTTGTGACTGGAGCGGGCTCACGCTGAAGAGCGGAGGCTGACCGTCGTCCAATGTGTTGTGACTGGAGCGGGCTCACGCTGAAGAGCGGAGGCTGACCGTCGTCCAAAGGTAGTGGCTGGAGCGGGCTCACGCTGAAGAGCGGAGGCTGACCGTCGTCCAAAGGTAGTGACGCAGGCTTAGCCTTAGGCCAAGTCTTACTGTCGGCCACTGAACGGGAGGCTCGGGATTCGGGATACCAGTGTCTGTCTGACTCAACGTCGGAAGACTTCGTCTCTGGTATCCCACTTCTGACACCAATTTGTTATAAGGCCGACCCCGTTAGTCTTTTTAAAAAAAACTAATATTTACCGAACCACTTATTTAATCACAAAAAATCCACAATTACACCTTTGATATTAGCTTTATCAAATAATGCACAAAATACACCAACAAATAGTGACTTTCTATAATCCCTTGTATCTCTCGAGATAAGGTTTCCAAATTTGGTTTACGCGACGGCGTCCAGAATCTAACTAACTCGATTAGTACTAAAATACCGCTAATGTGCGCTAATTGCAATACAGCATTTACTTTGAAATGAAAAATGAGACATTGACTCTAGAGTGCAGATGTCGACTTTATTGCCTTATAATAAGGGCTGTAACAGCTCGCAACAAAATATTCTGGCAAATAAATTAACCCCGAAGCTAACGTGGCAAATTTCTCTGTACACTCACTGCCCCATTGGTCCCAGTCCTCCTCATGTTATCAATCCGGCAGAACATCTTTCGCCCTGACGCAAACTGCAGTGGCCAATTTGGTAATCTCCTAATCCTCCGATTGTGGGTCCAGTTTGGAAACGGCTGTGGAAATAATCTAGCCAAATGGGGTTATCCTTGACCCATCCCAAACACAATGTCAGTGTGAAGCCCTTTTGCAGGATATGCCTCACCATTTTTCTTCCCCATCCTGCACATTCACAATCACCAGCACCTTCCAGGATTTAAACGAAGAGCACGATAGAGATGCACAGGTGGGCACAAACTGGTCAGGTATTTGAGTCCAATGGACACGCAAAGAAGAAGAAGTGCGACTCTATGCCATTGTCGCCATGGACAAAATTCGGTCTGGAGGTCTATTACATAGCAGTGGATGTAGCAGCAGCTTTACTTTAATGGTCCTTAATCAAATTTTCTGAGGTCATGTAAATGAAGTAACTGGCCCATATCAATTAGTGGACCCAAAGGGTCTTAGGATCCCATGGAATTAATTTGATGCGATCCTAGTAACATTGATCCAAATGTAATCCCCAGGGAAGTCTTCCTAATTTGTTCTCTTAGCGGCCAGGTTCTGTTAATTATTTTGAGCAGCTTACGTAACGATAACGCTGATAATTTTAATCAGCTTAAGAAGATTTTAATTATGAAGACATTCGTCTTAAAGTTGTAGTTGAAGTTGAACAAAATCAAAATTAGTTTTTAGGTTGAAAAATATTAATTTCAAAATTCAAGACTAAAACTTACTTATAAACTTAAAATTGCTATCTCATCACTATTTAGGCCGGTTCTCCAACTATTTTAATCAAAAACATTTTTCGTTAAAGTAAGTATCTAAGTCGAAGACATGATTTGGCCGTTCTCGGTGAACGAACAAACTTTAATCCTTTCTTATTTCTTTTTTAATAGCTTCGCCATTTTCTGAGCAAAGTGGAAAGAATTTTCAAGCGCTACAATTAACTGTCTCGCTTAGAGTTAATTAAGACGACGACTGAGGATGCAGTTTTCTTAGGCTACTTTTTAACTAAGCAAAAGTTTAAGGTGCTTAAACTCTTTGTCATTTAAAACGATTGGAGAATTATAACGAAAATGGTTACAGTGTTGCATAGATCTTTTTCCTCGTGACAACAAAGCAACAAAACAAACCATGCAGCACAGTAGTAGCATTCTTGTATTAATTCACCCATTAGTTAGAATAGAATCAACCATTCTTCTCTCAGCTGTGGTAATCGTATCAATATTAAGGGTAAATTTTATAGTAATCAGATAGACAACCAGGTGAATATTTAATAAATGTTGATGGATTAAGAGGGAGCCCAAGGAAACAATGGATGGATTGTATGAGGATTGATGTGAAAGAAAAAGGAGTAAATGATAGCGTGACGATTCACAGAGAAGAATGAAAAAATAACATGGGACAAGGGCAGAAAGATGACGATAGGCAACCAGGTTAATCCCAACTGGAACAGAATTTGTTTCATTTAGAGGTACTTATTATCAGCCAGGTACAGTGCCTTAATCAAACGAAACTTTTTTTGGAGCTATAAAATAAAGTTGATCGGCCATAAAAGTTTTATAACAATAAATATGTCAATCTCTAAAACTAATCCCATATTAAAGGAAGCCCATTATTTACTGATCCCTATAAAATAAACCTTGGATGTCTTTTCAAGTTGCTAAGCTCAGGCGAGCTATCCAATTTTACGGCGTGCAATAAACCGATAAGTGTCTTTGAGACCACAATGAGCCCTCAAGTAGCTGTGAGAGTCTTTGAAAGGCACCATTTTGAGCTGATGAGGGACTGAATGGGTAGGCCGTGGTTTATGGTGGGTGGTCATAAAATCTTAGAGCCATAATGGCTTATACAGGCTGTCTTATTTTTTTTTAATAATAAAAAACTTAGCGCAAATGTTTACTAACAGGATCCCACTGTTAAGCCTGTAATAAGAACGTTGATACTAACGGAAATATCAAAAAAGTCTTCTTTGTATTTTTGTTTCGACAAGAACTGACTCACATAGGCGGTGTTGGTAGGGGCTTCGGACAGGTCCATTTAAGTGCCGGTGGAGTTGCACAAAGTACAACGTGACAGTAGATCAGGAGGTGTGCCATGGTTTGGGATGAGGAACCTACCCTATGTACATTATTAAAATGTAAGTATTGAATCAGATACAGGTAGTAATGATACCTGTATCTATACTTATAGAATGTTTGCGGCAAAGTGTTGTAAAACCACGAACGGAAAAGTTTTAAATTGAAAACCTACAAAAAAAAATTGCGCCATTAAGATATCTTTGATAGTTTTACTCTTAGCTATCAATTCTAACCGGTCTGATTAATCAACTTTTAATAAGGTTTAGTTCATCATTAATTTATTAACTTCAATCCATCTAAAAAATCTAAGTTCAGCATTAATTCAAGATCCCTCATCCGTTAACGCACCCACCGTAACAACGGTCACCTAATTTTCATATTAGTAACGCTATAGCTACTGATCCGGCTTTTAGCCGAGCCCTCGAAGGGGCGGCTTGACAAGAAAAGGGACGTTTCTGATAAAAAAGGGACTATTCCAGAACAAAACATGCACTCACGTTTGATCCGGAGGGGTGGAAGGGGAGGGTGAAGGGATCTGGCACTCCGTGGTCACAGTATCTATATAACCAGTAAATCAACTAGGTCTTTTGATGTGCAGGTATTTGTGAAACGCTGGCTTTAGAAAAAAGCTGAAGGGCACCAGTTACTTTATTTTGTTTTAATTGAAGTCAACATCAAACCCTGATGGTAAACTTCAAAGTAAGGTAGCTCCTATAGACAGATCATCAATTAACGCGAGTGTTAGGCTTGTCGACAAAACTTTTTGTTATATAGCACCATACATATACCGACTTACTCACAAGTAACCTGGTGCCAGAAGCATACTTACAATACGTGTAAACGCTTTACATGTAATTGTATGTGTCAGCTAAAGTCGACCATTTGTACCTAGTTAGACTGCCTCGATGGTCTAGCGGTTGCAAGCGCTACTGCTCAGTATCCTAGGTTCGACTCCCAGGTTAGGTACTTTTGGATGTTGCCATAAGGAACTTCTCAGAAGCAGCCACTTAGTCTGTGCCGGTTGATGGCAATAAGATCACCCTCTATTACATGAGAATTGAATATCACTCACGAAATGTTGGTGAGCTATGCGGCGTGATGTTATGTTATTTTGATCCTAGTTGAAATACTGTATGTTGATACATATAATTATATGGTGCCTTGCTGAAAGGCACAATTGTTCGAGTCGTCATGTATTGGAAACTGAGCAGGGAGACGTCGATATATTTTTTATGATTAATTAACGTTTCGTTGCGGTACACATGTAACCCAAAACCAAGAGGAGGTTTTGGGTTACATGTGTCTTCATTGTTTGTTTTCGTTATGTTTGGGTAAATTTTGTTTGTATGCAGAGTAGGCGGTACTATGCCGTTAGTTCGATTTCCAGATCGAGGAATATGGTATTGGTTTTTTCCATCAGGTATTTGTCAGTAGCATTCCGGAATCAGGCTTTATGCCTAGTTGTTGACAATAAGCTTGATTTAAATAACACACATGGTAAAGTGTCCGCTTGGGTTTGAATCTACGACCTTACAGCCCGGTAATTCGGTGCCGACTGGGCCACCACTGCACTGCTTTAAACTAGCTAACTAAATGATATGATAGTATTTAGTATATGACTATCGTTAACAAGCTGTATTCCGATACGATTCCTCTATACAACCGGATCGAGTGGGCATTGAATCGGATCCGGGTGCGATTGCCAATAAGTGAGCTTCAGCGGCCAATTGAAAACAAACTGAACAGAATTACGTGCGTCGTACAAATAGAATTTTTTTTTATAATTAATTTGGGAAATGACAACCGTTGGTTTAGAGTGACTTCATGTTCTTATTTTCTTGTGTTCGAGTCCAAGTAGCAGGCTAGAATTAAGATACATCAACCAGCCTATAACTTCCCTCTGCTCCTCAGCAAGCTCCAAGCTTCCCTCTGTTTTCCTTCACCGTTTTGTTGATCAATTTGTTAGTTAGGGATCGATATCTCTGAGCCACTACAGCTCTTTGTTGGAGTTCAGAGGTATGTCAACAATTCAACAAAACACGCAAGTTTTACGAAGACCAGTATTTTAAATTTAAAAAAATCAAAGACATGTGACATCTATCGACCGGCTTTAGGCACGCGTGGTTGGATTAGGGCCTACTCCATCCAACAAAGTGGAGGCATGTGTCTCACCAGTAGGAACATAATATGTTCAGTAATCACACTAATGTTAGTTAAAGTTTGTATGTGTATATGTATGTATGTTTGTTACTCTTTCACGCTAAAACTACTGACTGGATTTGGATGAAATTTGGCACACAGATAGTTTATAACCTGGATTAACACATAGAATACTTTTTATCCTGGAAGTACGATCCCGTGGGACAATTACCGAACTCCACACGGGCAAAGCCGCGGCAAAGTATCTGATATTCAGAAGGAGGTAGGTTCGTTCTAGATATTACCTTGTTTTGTGAAATGCATACCTATGTATCTACTTTGTTTCCGCTGACCGGTTGGGCGGCCATATCGGATATGTCGTACACTGTTTGTGCCTTTGATAGGAACCGCAAAACCATTTCAACTCAATCAAAGCAACGCGGTAACGAAATAATACCGTTTGAAGAAAGGAGTCGGACAAAATCCGTCGTGTTTTTACCCGACTGCGGCGAAGCCCAAAAGGAGGGTTATTAACAGGTATGATTAATAAATCATTTTTCCACGCACATTGACGTCAAATTAATAAACCATTTACTTACGATTACCACCTATGATCCATAATGGGTTCATATCCGGCTCGAAGGACCATGTTTGAAACTGGTATTCAATAAAACTTCTGTAATATCTTTAGAACTAGAACTAGTAACATAAGTGCCATACGGCGAGATTTATAACTAAAAGAACATCATATGTGTATAAATGTCAGACCTTCCCAAAAACAAACATAAAAGCAAACAGACTTTATTACATCCCCAAACCCACAAAAAACTTATAATCAACAGACAGAAACAGTACTTACACACCCAACAGTGTTAGGGCCGAGATATTTTGTCACAGCACATTATAGCAGTGTGAGAGAAAGTTATGTCGTCGCGACAAAACAAAAGCTCTTAGTGAGTATGTGGAGGCACATTACTGCTGATTCACTTATAGTGAGATGGACAAGTTTGAAGGCAGAATCTTCTTAAGGTCGTGTTTGAAAAAAAGACCATAATGCTCTTGCTCTTTAGGGTGATTTTTGCCAACGAATGAACGCGATCAACATATCTAAACTACGTTCAAGAGCTGTCAGTGTCATCATTGTTTTCTTTTTACTCGGACGCTTTTAACGTGCACGTATTTCTACATCGCCCTCACATAATATACATATATTTAATCTCAACATGAATGATGTAACCAAGTTTTGCATTTCGTGTCAGTTTTAAGATAATTAATCTACCTACATATAGAGCAGGTGGTCAAGAAATATAAATTTTAGTGATGGTTTCAAAAAACACTTTTTATAAAGTAATTTTGGTGTTTTTTTGTTTATTTAAATTACATACACAGTAGCGGCACATAATGCCAGAAGACATTCTCTATCATCATTTATTTCTTTATAAATAATACTAGTATATTTCAAAAAGTCCAGTACCTAGCTTTAATTAACATAAAGGACGTTTTTACGCACGGTAATAAAAGTTCACTTTATAACTAAGCAATTCCACGGATAAACCTTTCATGACTACGAAACGACCCAACCAATCCTCTAAAACCATACAAAACAGTCCACTGTCAAAATACCTTTACAATTTAACCACTTCAATCAAAAATCCATCTCTTTAAAACTACGTAAACAACCAACCACAGTCAACAAGCCAGAGGTGACTGAAAAGGCCAGACGACAAAACAAGGATAAATACCTCTATTTACAGGTATGCAGAGGTATACCTCAATACCTGTAGGGATGAAAGGACTGCGAACAAAACGCGCGCGTCAATAGAAACCGTTATGGGTTTGAGTTGAATGGAATGGCAACGGAAAGCTTGTCTGTTCTGGTCTTTAGAATAGGACCGTCTCAGACAGGGTTGCCTGAGTGTAAGATTGAGCAACGGTGGTAAAGTTTGGTGGTGCGATTAAATAAGGTTATGAACACTACACCGACTAATATTATTGTGACGGAACGTTGTCATAGTTACTAACCAAACTTTCTATAATAAGTCTCAGAAAATGCTTAAGAAAAGTTTAAAGAACTAGTGTCGTTTGGCCCTATATAGTGACGCAAGAATAGGAATCCTTGCTGTCTCCATAACTGGCCTTGTTATCTAACTCCTAATTTACAAAAAGTATGATGTGTGTAGTGTGGTAGGTACAACCATATTATATTATTTAATGAGTTTTAGTTATCTATCTTCATGACTAAACTATTACTGACATTCTAAGACGCTGACTCAGCTCAAGCCAGTCACGATACTTCCTAAATTCACCCCATTAGCCAGATTGACAGCTACAGTTTATTTATAAATTGACACTAACACCCCCGATTGAAGATTTTTGTATGAAATCGTCATATTTGAGGATCCTACAATTGCGGCTCAGAATACAATATGGCGGGTGTTTTTAACCGTTGTCATGACGTCTGAGTCGAGCTGAGCAATTGCTCTGCTCCTAATCCAAAAACAAATTAAATAACTAAAACTTTCTCTAAATAACCTTTTAAGAACTTCATACAATGAATTGAGACAATCGTTTCAATTACACACACGGTCGGGATAAGCCGGGCTGTGCTCTCCGGGGCAATAATCACTACCTCTCGAAAAGGCCTTCTACTGAGAACCGAGACACACTGGCAATTAAAGGGAATAGGATTTACTTGTTAGGGACATTAGGTTGTATTTATAATGGAATTTACATTGATTATCGTTATTACAGTGCTGTTTGCACCAAGGTTTGCTCACACTTTAAAGTAATACTTTGACTCAGATGACGAGATTATTGGCAATGAGACTGACTGCCCATTGAGTGTCGGATGTACAAAGGTTTCTAAATAATCTACTAACGGTTAACGTGCTTTCTGTTTTCCGTTTAAAATTCGAACAGAATCTTGAATCTTCAACTATGTTTAAAGACACGAATTGTTCGGTTTTTTTACTCTGAGCAAGGATCCTGCCACCAAATAAAACAGATTCCTAGGTTGCAAAAGAAAAGTCGACAGCATTTAATCGAAGATTTCGTAGAAACCCACTAGAACAAAACTGTTCGAAACGGTTTCTCAATTTGTTTTCAATTGGAGGGTAGGTGGTATTTCATTAAAGAAACAGTTTAGCTATTTCAATTTATAGGTACGGACGTATTTACGTAGTAAATTATAAAGTTGTAATTATGATAGAATACTTAAAGATGATGACTTAAATAAAACCGACGAAATGTGGATCTACTAAAGGTATATCTTTGGAGAACAAAAAAGATTCAATTATTGAATTATTTATGAATTTTCAAATACATCTTAAATACATAGGTATTATCACATTTTTCTTAAATTACAAGTAGCTATGCGATAAAAATTATTACCCTGAAAAAGTTCAAATAGCAAGAAATGAAAAAAAGGCTCTTGGATTTAACAAAACAAATATATTTTGATGTAATAATAGACCCTTAATTACTGAAACACTTAATAAAATAGAACCATTTAGTTAAAGATAAAGAAACGATCAAAGGAAAGAGATTTTAATTTAGATTACAAAGAAAGCTTGAATTATGTAGTCAAAGCAATGATGAATAATGTTGAATTCGAAAAATGTTCTAATTTATTGCGTAAAGTTGTGTTACAGGTTGTGTTATTAATATCAATCGTTTCCGTAATCAAACTCTTCAAAGATTTCGAAGGATTTTTCGTCTATTTCGTAGGTACTAACACTTCCTATCTGTTACCTTTCATGTCTTAACGACTGAACGGATTATAATGGAATTTGCACATAAAAACCATGACTCAGATAATTTTTATCCCCGGTAGTAAGTTCCTGATCTCCACGCGCTATTGCTACTTTTATAAAGAACTAAAAGGTCCTCTACTGCCGAAGAAAAACAATTCAATGAATTTTAATAACTGACCCTTACTTTTAACCGGTACAGTATTTGTATCTTATAACCCACATGAAACCTTAATTGGGAACCATATAAAAGCAAAAAAAAAAATTGTCTACCTACCCTCATTCACTGCGAACTTAAAAATGAGCCATCTTAACAAAACTGCACCCATTTCTCAAGCCTTAAATGCAGTTTTTAAAGAGTGCATTATGCGTCCGACCCCGATGTATTCAGCCCACACAAAGCGCTCTCATTTCGTCGTACAGAAACTTTGAAGCGCTGGAAATTCTAGATTGTCAGTAGAAAATAATGGATGTGGATATTCAATTGAAAAATATGAGATGTGTCGTTTTGGAAGGATGCCGAATTGAATAGTTCTGGGTGTGTGTAAAATTATTGTTGCAAATAATAATGTTAGGTTTTTAGATAGAAGACTAAGAATAGTTTTTGGAAATAAAAGTAATCTTCATAATGTTGGCAACGCCGTTCGAATATTTCGCGGTTTTGCTATCAATATTACTAATTCTATAAAATATCGCTATAAAAAATCATTTATAGTAACCCTAGCATTAACTAACTTGTGTAGAAAAAATGAATGATACATTATTATTTATTGAAAAACTTTTTCACACACAACTAAATATTCTGTGCTACGATATGAACTCTTGCAATCAATTATAATTATATAACAAGGTTGTAATGCAACACAGCGATATTTCATAATTTCATTTAGTAATTAATAGGTATTGAACAATTAATCCAATATTTGACAGCAATTTACGACGCTACCAACTTTCACATTTTTCTTTTGAAAAAAATGTATATGCCCCGTACCTACTCAGTTCAAGTAGACATTTACAGTAGGATAAATAGGTTTGTAATATAATCTACAATTGTGTTTTGGTTACACGGTTTTCGCTTGTCAAACAAAACTACGAATACATATTAAACTCGAGCGTGTTTATTGATGCTATTTAAACTTGTATCTCAGTTTAGTTAAACCTAATTTATCTGAGTTGGTACGAGTTACAAATAGCTTCCGCTGAGTTTAGTGGGTGTTAAACAAGATCGTGGGGATGAAACGAGAAACTTCTTAGAAGTTTAACGATATCTCAACAAAATTACTTAAATAAAACTGATAATCCTGAAAGCTAGGGCATTTTTGATTCCAGTCAAAATTAAAGGACTTAGTGCTTAAAAAAAGCTTGAAAAAGGTCATATCGTGCGTTCGTATATCTCCGAATGATTCCGATGATTACCGAAGCACATTATTTTTCTGGTTTATCAAAGAATCGGAGACACAATTCCTCATTTGGTTAGTTAAAGATGTTACTGTTCCAAACAATTAAATGAACAGGGAAGAACCAGGTTTTTTTGTCTTTATTTTCATGTTTTCTTTGTCACCAGCGACATGCACGCTGCTGTCTGCGGGGGGCGGGCAGGACTGTGTGACGCCATGCGGCCTGCCAGCGGAGCTGACCTGCTGCGGTACCTGAGGAAGGTTAATTTTGTTGGTAAGTTCTTGGAAAATGGTTGTCAAAAGGCATTTGAAAATATTGTATCTATATTGAGTAAACTATTAGATGAGGGCGTAAGGTAAGTTTTTGACTCCACTACCACCCTTTATATTACTGGAGTGTTAGTATGCTTCTTCAAAAACAACCCTTGCGTATGATGGTTTATCCCATCAACAAATTGCAACCTGTCATACAAACTTGCGCAAATGCGGAATCCATTGTTGATCACTCTAGGGGAGGAATGTTAAAAAATCCTTATTCATCTTTGTTACTAAAGAAACCCTTGCAAAATTCCATTCTTCTAGAGATTTACTCTGTAATTTTTTTTTTTTTTTTTTTTAAGTTGAAGATATATTTGCAAAGTTATTTCTAGCTGACAAGTAATCTTATCCTAATATTAAGTTATATAAAGTGAGGTGAAGCAAGCCGCTTATAATTTAATAACTGAAAATTAATTTCTTAACTATTCTGTGAACTAACATTTTCTCAAACCTCTATTTAAAGGTGGCTAAAGACAGACTTCATTTAGGTACGTCCAGTTCTTCTCCAAGTATCAGATTACTTAATTAAATTTTCATCTGAAGGGGTTCATAATTATTATTTTGTTATTAAGAGCTACCAAGCTAAAAAGATAATCTTACTTTAGCCGCTCAAGAGCCCCTGGAAACATAATAATTCGTGCGCGAACATGTAGGTGAACAATCAATTCACAAAACCAGTGCCTGATTGCCTCTTTTAACTAGTTGTTGCAAGTGTGAGAGTTAGGAGATTGAGGTTCTTGATTCGATCCTCAGGTCAGGCAAAGCTTCATCGGGTTTTTCCATCAGGAACTTTTCAATAACTTTTAGGAAAATGTCAAGATTTTTTCAGTTTGTGTCAAAAGATTCCCCCTTTGATATGTTAGGTATGTTTAGTGTTTTTGCAAATATGTAAAACAGACACATAAAAAATGCTACTTCCACAAAGTTTTTTCGTGAAGCTGCTTCAATTAGTTTGTGTGGCTTACAGCTTACACGAAGATTTCTTAACAAGAAATCCTTTCAGTTTTCTCTCCATGAGCTACTCGAATAGCTACATGTTCTATTCAATGTTCCTCTTCCAAAGACGCGCTGGTTTTCAAATAAATGAAAAAGGTTTGTAGTTAAATTCTGAAAGTAGAAGACATTTTTAAAATTTGTTTCCCTGTAATGGAATTGGATACGACATTCTGTTCACATTTCACCTTAACAGATTGGAAAACCCTATATTATAACTAAATAAGTAAGTCATTTATGCAATTTTTTCTTTTTTTCTTTCCAACTTTGTCTTTCTTTGGATATCTACCAGCTGGGTTTTGGAGATCAGAGAGACAGTCGCTCCATGTATAACACTAGTATTCATCTGCATCCAGTTAGACTGGAAACCGAACCCAATACAGTAGATAAAAGGCTCGGCAGATGTGGAGAGATAATTTCAGTAACAAGTAATTTGACAGAGTATACTTTCTAGTAAGGTACTAGCTCTACTTAAAACCAGAATAGGCAATTGCATCGTCAACCGTCCAAAATGTCGTTGGTGGCAAAGATATTACGTCCGGTTGTCACCAACACCATATAATTATTTGTTGGTAGAAAAATACTGCTTTACAACTAGTCATGATGAACGTCTGTCCCAAGGTCTGAGCGGAGACGAGTTCCACTTCGACAGTAATGGCGATGGTCCTGCAAGGTATAACATCTTGCACTTCAAGCAGACCAAGCAAGGGGTCTACCGGTGGGTGAATGTAGGGCAGTATCTGGATGGGGAACTGCAGTTGGAGGTTGACGGTAAGTGCACTTAAACTGATGACAATCTTTCTTGGGACATGCTCTCCTAACTTATCAGATAGATCTGTTGCTGGGAATTTTGTTCTGCCACTTCTTCTCCCCAGAAGAAGTGGTGAAGAGGAACCTTATGTACTTTTGACATTTAATAAGTGCTGATTCTCAGCCAAATAATAAAATAATAACTTGATTTTGATATCTGCAGCAGACTAGTGTTTCCGCCGAAAAGAGACTGTATGGATGAATTTATTAATAGAAATTGTGTTCAGTCAAAAATGAAGTTTTTGCCAAAAGTAAAAGTTTAGATACTACAGGTGATATATTGCCGGTAAAGATCGTTGAGCATAGTCCGCGTGCTTGCGCGTATGTCTATTAGCCTCTTATAAGAGTTTTAATACTCGTCTTTTTCTAACAGGCATCCAATTCAAATGGGGCGAGCGTCACCCGCCGGAGTCTGTGTGCAGCGCGGAGTGCGAGCTGGGGCAGGCCAAGCAGTACGTGGAGGGGGAGTCCTGCTGCTGGCACTGCTTCAACTGCACGCAGTATGAGGTACTGTCCATCATACATGGCACAGGGGTGTGCGACACCCGATGGAATACGAGATGGGCCAGTACTGCTATTAGAGTACATGCTGGAGCCTAATATGCTGATATGATCTTATCATACCCAAAAGTAACTCAGGATGCATGGTGCTCAGGCTAACAATTATATTATACAAAGTACCTATCGTTTTCTGTAACGGTTTACTAACTTTAAGCCGCTGTAACTCACTTTTAGTCACTTTAAACTTCACCTGTACAATCGCAGATAAGGTCCATCGAAGAGACCCAGTGCACGGTTTGCCCCCGGGGCACACTGCCCAACCCTACGAAGACTGAATGCCGTCCCATCCCCGAGGCCTACCTAAGGCCTGACTCCGCCTGGGCGATCGGTGCTATGTCCTTCTCGTCGGTCGGAATCCTGTTGACAGCGTGAGTAGACTTTATAACAGAATGAGTAATCTTGAAATAATATGTCCGTTTATGGTATCATCACTCTCTACGTCAAAGAGGATCTGTGTGTTCTTGCAGTGAGTATATTTTAGGGTGATTATAGCGTTTTTATGTCTTACTGTAGTAAATTTTAGCTGGGGCTGGTTTCATTATTCAATGCTCATAACGTGCGGTTTAAATTACACATTTTTTTAAATAAAATGTTATAAATATTTTCTGTCAAAAAGAGTTTCAAGCTAGGATTAAAGCTGCGAGATCGCAGCTTTAATCCTAGCTTGAAACTAGTTAAGTTTACACAGCAGAGCTTGTCTAGAGCTGTGTTATAATATCTTCCATTTGCGCCAGTCAGCTGTATCATTTGTCACGGAGTTTCAGCTCAAGACAAAGTTCGGTTGGCAGGCCACAGCCGCATGTTTGAAATTCAGATAAACTTCGTCATACTTACTTTGAGAATGTATCAATAAGTTATTGAATTTTACATGAACCGAAGTAAGACACGAACCTAAAGGAATACGTGATTGAAATACTTTTTAAAGATCATTTGGCGCATGGTTAAAAATATGGCAACTAACGCTCGCTGGTATCGTTTTTCAACACAATTTCGTAAATGTATGACTACAACGCTCCCCTGTATTTTTACTGCCAAAATAATATCCTTGTAAACCGGTACTTAGATTTTGCTCTGACAAAAAAAAACCCAAGCACATTTAATTTACAAGGGAACCGGATAAAACCGAACTCATCAGACATAATTTAATAAGAACAGTAGTTAATTGCAATTAAGAATCTCAAATCTGAATAATTGGAAAAACCGATTGTAATTCCGAAACCGCACCAGGAAAGAATATAGTACTTATAGATACGGAAGATGAAATTGGAAAACAAATTATTCTTTAGAATTCAAGCCAGTTAGAATTCATGATTGACAAAAGCAATCGAGAAGAATAATCCAATATTGATCCATACAATCTGAAACTCGACGTGATTAGAATTAAAATTGTGTTGTTAAATGAAGAATTTGGTGTTTTATTATTGATGGAATTCATTTTCCTGGATTAGTGTCAATTTTCTGTTTCCGATGTGATATCCTGTTACCTTTCAGTCGGATTTGTTTGGGGCTTTTAATTGATGTTTTGTGTTTACCTTCCGTTGAGAAATCCCTATCACTGTGCGTCCACACTGCTGACACTGGTCATATATTGACATATACATGATCACATTTCTATTTGTCTCCCTCTCTCTTTTCACTTCTCTTAATTTAAATCTTTATCTCTGTCAGACAATATGCTTTTATGTGAATGATTGGAAACAATGTCAAGCTACAGTAATGTGCAACTATATTTGTTCCAGTTTTTTTACAGCACGTCCAATACTTCCTGTTTATAAAAACTAACCGACCCGTGTGGATTTTCATACAAACTTTCAAACCCTATTTCACCGGCTCAACAGTTGAGTTTTCCAAAATCCTTTCTTATCGGATACCTAAGTCATCATAGCTATGTATGCCAATATTAGCCCGATCCGTTTGAGCTGTTCGTCTATAGTTACGATAGTTATTTTACAAATATAAATTCTTTATCCTTAACAGTTTCGTAGGTGGAGTGTGGATGCGCCACAGTTCCACCCCAGTGGTCCGCGCCAGCGGCAGAGAACTGTCCTACGTCCTGCTCGCTGGGATCCTCATGTGTTACCTCGTCACATTCGCATTGGTCTTCAGACCGACTGATATCCTCTGCTCTATACAAAGGTAAGTCTAAAATTTGTTAGTGTGTAATATATCAAGAATAAAACCGTAGACTGGTTTATTTAATACAGATACAATTGTGTAAAGTGTGTGGTGATGATTCTGACATTCCCACAAAATAAATAGTTTACAGAAAATACTAAAATGTATTGCTGCGCCGACCCCAAATGAATTGGGATAAGGGCAAGAGAATGATGATGACTAAAATGTATTGAATTGACATAGGCTTCCGAAAAATTTGTTTTAAGTCTGAATGCCATTTGTTCTGACCTTAGGGGCCTACCTATGGTCTAGATTATATTTTGCCGAAAAGTAAACGACACGTACGTCCTAACTCCGTATCGCGACCAAATTAAACGTGTCTATAGTCAACAAAATACGAAGAGCCTTTGTAATGTGAAATAAACATAAAGACCTCAAAGTAATTAGCAAAACAAAATATAGAACAACATTTATTCTGAAAGGTCTGAATTCTACGATTTTAGCAATTGTAACCTAGTATCTTATTTCCTTGAATTTAAGAACTAATTATAAACGGTACAAGCTTCGCGAACGGCGACGCAATATAAAGTAAGTAGTTAATTAAGGTTTTCGTGTGAGCTGCCAGTGGAGATGTTGGGGCGGTAGAAACAGAGGATGCCGTGAAGGCGGCATATCCCAGAAAAAATAATTTTATAAGACATCGACACATAATAGTTAAAAAAGAAAAAAGAAAGCAACATACGAGTACAAACAAGTATCTACAAAAAAATTGTTACTTATTATTATTTTAAAGTTCTGTAAAGACTGTATGTATCTAGATGGCTTCTAAAAGTAACTGTTGCAGTTACTTCATGCTGCTTGGTCACACATGCATTGTTATAATACAATAAAAAGTTACACAATAAATTCTATAAATCAATTTGAAAATGGTCCTTTGAGTGGGATTATTGGTTAATACATATTGCGGTTTCGCTTTTCTATGAGTTTCGTCTTCGTACTATATTACCATCTTAATTTCTAGCACTAATATAGCATCACACCGTTACCCTTTCTCATTACACTACATCACACTCAACCCTCATTAACATCCTTTATCGCATAAATGACAAATCACTTCATTTATCACCATTGTATAACATTTACATGTCAAAAGCACAATACTATCGGTGTTAATTACTAAATAACAGAAACCATTAATCATCAAAATTGCTATTATAACCTCTGTGACGTTATATTAAGTGTGAGTAATGAAATGTACCTAGCAAGTACCACTATACCGCTGTTCTCGTGGCCAATCCGTTAAGCGTGGTAGTAATAAACTGAATAATATGAATGACTTTATGATTCGAGTTGGTAATAAGTTATTTGACTGTCAGTGTGCTGATATAAAGGGAATCCGTAATAGTGTGCCAGTTTCATTAGCAGGTGATATTTTGTTGGTATTTTTTCGCTTAATTTACTTGCGAACTATATGTGGTTACTTAGATAATTTTAGTTTTGATATTTAAAAAGAAAACCGAACTACAGACTGGCAAAGGCAAGTGTAGTCCCGCTATCTAGCCATAAATAAAAAAATTGGTCAACGTGGAGAGTTTTATAAAACTTCTAACTTAACCAAAAACCGGAGACAATCCAAATGTTTCCATTCTAGTATCTGAAAAATGTATGAAGTGTAAATTCGGTGTGAATTCCTCGCAGTTTGGACGCCACGTGTAAAGTAGGAAGAATAACTAAACGGGTCGAGTCGACCGCACCTGTAACTACATAATAGCCAAATAGTTTGAATTGTTTTCGGTTTTCAATCCCAACTCTCTGCAATTTAGATACAGTAAAGAAGAGTTTTTTGATTAGGGCTAACGCGAGAGCATTGCATTTAGAATTGTTAACATTTTTCGCTGTAAAAAAGTTTCCGGCTTGATGTAGGTGTTAAAGAATTTTTGGACCACTTTATACTATACCTTTGTCATTCACATTTAAGTCTCCATCACATTCACATCTTAAATTCCCACATTCATCAGCGAACTAACCCCAAAAGCTCGCACATTAGAATATTTTCTCTCATTTTCTACAACAATATTTTACCATTTACATTACTTGTACACTACTAATAATATTTTACGTGAGATATAGACTCAAGCCTTATACTTGGTCGGGGCTCCAAGTATGTGACGCCGTTCATAACCTCACGCGATGCGACTTGTGCCGTGCGCGACCGCGTCTCGTAAAAGCAACCGTCGCGTTCAATTGGTTCGGCAATCCCGAAGTAGTGGTTCCACCGACAGATAGGGTGTCTCGCAGATTTAGGAACAAAAAGTGACATATGAGCACGAGGTTCGCAAATTCGCGTTCCCATTGCTTAAGGTAGGACGCGGCGACTTCCGTCAAGCGCCACGCCGCGAATAACGTAAGGTCATACTTTAAAGGCGTCTGGCCGTGGGTTTCCACCACACAAAGTGTCTGCCAGTGGAAGAGGTCATTCACCGTACTATTATTATCCTTAATGTAATATAAAATACCAAAAAATCACGCTTTATAGTATGACGTAACATGGCAGGTATTCAGCACACCTTTATTAATATACCTACCAAAGCTACCACGACAAACTTTTGATAATAGCCAGTAGTCCTTATAATAAGGTATATCCGCTGAAAAAGTTTCAGCTTTTATAAAATGACATAGGTTTGGCGGTCACGGGAACTTGGTTCAGCAATTTCCTTCATTTGTTTTCTCCACAATCGCTGTCAACACGCATGTCGCCTCGGCGTGTAGGTCGTGGCCACGCGGTTACTCGCAACGAGGCCAAGTACCTACAGATACCCTGTCGCTGGCACGCTAACCGTTTACCTAGTGATGGGGGAAATCTAATCATTCGGATGAATTATTATTCGATATTCGATATCGATTTTGTTGAAGTGGTTTTTGAACTGTGATTTAAATGAAGGTGCCATGGTGGTCTCGAAATGAATTATCGGGGATGGTAGACAGTGCATAGCTGTTACCATAAGAAAAAACAAAATTGTACTATTTCGAATGATACAATTTTGGTTTTTATTTCTGCTTCATCTTCTGGATTCAGTGACCTCATAATGCTCTTCAATCAGAAACAAAAGTCAGCAATTCAAATCAGGCTAAACAGCCTTGTTTTTGAAGACCAAAATTACATTAAACAGTCACTCAAAATTCCAGCCCTTTACCACTTCCTAGTGTTTTAGCTGGGGCAGAAGATGTCACGCGAAAAACTCCCCAGCATAATATCCTCCGTCCGACCATAGGTTGATTATGGGATTGCCTTGCAAATCTCTATAAAGATAAAGAATACTTAAAAAATAACTTCGAAACAGTAACAGGAAGAACAAAAATGGCGATAAAGGAATCCATTATCAAATTCCATCACTACCAGCGAAATGCAGGTTCCTGTTGACATATAACATGCTCTCTTCACCGAAACTACACTTCTCTACATTATACTACCTCTTAGGTCAAACAAGGTTCAATTTCCTCTGGCAAAAGGAAATCGCAGTGCCTCTGAAGAATAAAATGAAATGTTACTGCACTTCAGATTTTTGTAATGGATTTGTGAAAACTGTTTCTGACGGAATAAATCAACATTAAGGGGCGTTTGTTGTCTGAAAGCTTCAGCTTTTTACCGCTTTTAGAAGACATTTCAATTTGCAATAAGAATCTGCACGGCAGATTCTGTTTGTTTTGAAATATTTAGAATAAAACACGTCATCTGCGGGTCGGCTTCCAGTCTTACGGGATGCGGCTGAATACCAGTATTGTACATGGAGCGACTGCCTATCTGACCTCCAAAACCCAGTAACTTTGTAATACGATACCCATTGGTAAGACTGGTTGTCAGACTTGCCAATTTACCGGTTACGACTGTCAAAGATCTACAAATGACAGCCCAACCACCGGCCTTACGATTTTTTTTTTAATTATTACGAAGAAAGAAAATGTCCCATTTTTTGATAGTGCTGCATATACTTCGACAGTGGGATTAATATGCATTATAGCTTCTGCAAAAGATTTATAGCAGATTAAAGAGCCACTTAATGATCTGAACCTAAAATACTATCAGATTAAGTGGCTAGACGTCATAAAACTTTTAATAGTTCTTTGATCTTGTTTTTTATGCTTTTGAGTTAACAATAGGTTTAACGCCAAGATTTATAAAATATTATTTTCACACTGACCTTATTGGTGAGGTTTTTCAGAAAGGTCGTAGACGTGTGTGTAAACGTGGACGAGGCAGTAGGAGTATAGGGATCGTAGCAGCTGGCGTTCTAGGTTTTCTGCCTACCCCCAAGAGAAAAAGGCGTGAGTTAGTGTATGGAGACTCTCTTTATTAGATTGATCCCATCATCATTTACAATTTCATCTAAATTATAGCTTTTAAGTCTGTCAAATGAAAAAGTAATTTCATTAATTATAAATTAATGAAAGAGTTAAAATCGAGTTTAATTGTATAAACGAATTTATAATTACTTTATAATGTAATTTAGTAACTGTTTCACGACAGTCTATTGCAAACCCTTTTGTAACTTCAATTGATTTGTTTTCAACGAATTTTGATCGTAAACTTTGCTCAACTTGTGTAGTGATTGTGCGCAATATAATCAAACAAACATGTTTCCTTTACTAAAGAAACATTAGAATTAAACGAAACTTTAGAACTTTGTTAAAATAATCTAGGAATCTTGAGTGTAATTGTTGTTGTAGATATAAAAATACTTTCGACTCGTTCAATGTACCCGAAGAGATTCTAATAATACACGAAGTAACAAAAAAAGTAATTCATCAAAAGTCTACTCTCGACACTTAAAGTCACCTCACATAATTCTACTCCACAACGCTAACGAGGTCAATTCCTAAACCTGCAAAGCATTGCAAAATTACAGTGATCAACATGACGACAATCCGAAAGCTAGCATTGGACGACATGACACGGACATCGTAATTTCGGAAAAGGAAGGATAACCTCATACGATAACAAGCTGAAATATCAAACGGCAGCACGTTCAAATTGCATAGACGATCGAACAGACGAGCACAAACGTGACATATCTAGACATTTCTCCGGACGTAGCTCCCTGGTCGGACGTCCGAAGATAGCCGATGTTTTCTGATTCGCCCCGAGGCGGAACTAGTGCGAGATTCGCAAAAGCTGCAGCTTTCGGATTTGCAAGTTTTTGAAGTTTTGATCAAGTTATACATTGTTAGGGAAGGACTAAATGCACAAATAGGATGATTGGGACTTCGTGTCTTTCGACGTAACTTAGTAGAACTTTATGTCCAATATTGGTGGAGTTTGACGACTCAATGCGGAATAGAAAGCTAGAATCAGTATAGGTCAAACTAGAGAAATCGAATGTTTAAGATAACTTGGCAAACTGACAAACAATGTTGGCTGTATGATCCACAACTAAAGATTTTGGATCTTTATGAAAACAAATAGGTATTGAAGCTATTGAAAAATCGTTAGTCACATTTAGGTTAGGTACCTACTCTCTGGAGTTCTACACACTGTCACTGTCATGTGTCACCACATTCGTTTAAGCTGAATTACGCAGTCATATGGCTTTCATTTAGTTCGTGCCGATCGGCAAAGTACTTCTAAGCCCATGTGACTGTTCGTAAATTACCCTAGGCTGATAAAATTTTCGTTTTTCCTAAATCATGCAAATATTAGTATTAATGTCGGCTCCCCCCGAAGGGGGAGAGGACTATTATATTATAAGACTCGTCCCAGACTGGTCATCTTCCTACCGACTAATAAAACTGACCTCCAGCCCTGTCCTGATTTTAGAAGCTAGGGGACAGGGAGGGGTACTAGGTGAAGTTAATATTGGGGATTCACAGTTAAGACATGAATAATATCGAATCTTATAAAACTAAATCTATATCTATATATACATATAATAAAATCGTAGACTTTCCGTGTCTGTACATTACAGATTTTTGCAAAAAAGTCACTGGAAAGTGCGAGAAATAAGTAATAGAAAGTAAAAATATCTTTTATTAAATTTTTGTCTGTTTGTCGGTTTGTCGGTTTGTCGGTTTGTCGGTTTGTCGGTTTGTCGGTTTGTCGGTTTGTCTGTTCGTTTGTGCGCGCATCACGTAAAAACCCCTCATTGTATTCAAAATCTAAATATTACAAAATAAGAAGCATTGTTGTGGGTATTATTTAGCGTTTATTTCATCAAAATCGACCAACAGACGCAAAAGATATTAACTTTTAAAATTTTATTAGTAACCTCATACGCGATTTCTATGATAAAAATAATTTACGTAAATAGGTTTTAGTCGTAGTGTAATCACTCGGAATGGCTGAAAACTAATTTTGTTTTATTTTTCCTTTTGACTTTACTCTTTGCACGGAAGTAATAAGTACTACGTACGCACGCGACAGCCAGTCAAGCTTTACATAACCAGTTTATGCGGATCTCTCACTGTATAGGAAATCTATACAAAGCGAGGTCAATTTATTCTGGAATTTTACAGCTTCATGTCCCGCCGTGTGTACAACTGCAATTCTTGCTTGCATTAAAAAATTGCCACCAAAAGAGAGGTTAACGCTAATTTAGTCTCTTTCTAATAAGGTGACCATTCATTTTATGTAAAAAGTAGGACATGATGGAAAGGCTGAGAATATAACATTATTAAATTAAATTATAAAAATATTTTCAATTTTCGTTTCCGAGGCAATTAAATAATAAAAAAAATTGTAATACGAGAAAGCTATTATTATACATATATTAGGCAATTACAGCAACTCAACCTGAAGTTTATTTAAATAATAAAATTACTATTATTTGGATTTTACTATATTTAATGGTGACCAGTGAAATTATGTATTAAATAAGATTAGTTCTTAGATAATAGGTAGATGGCATTGCACAAGTCCGAGGCCATGTGTTTTCATGGGCCTCGGAATGCGCCACCGTCGGGATCCCTACTGACGGCGGGAGGGGTTTCCATCGGCGTCGGGTTGACGCTGAAGTACCTGGGACTCGTCCTCGACAGCCGGTGGAACTTCGTGGAGCATTTCCGACGTTTGGCCCCCAAACTGGAACGGACCGGGGCTGCCTTCAAGCGGCTCCTGCCCAACCTGGGGGGTCCAAACGCCTCCTGCCGGAGGCTCTACGCGGGGGTCGTGCGGTCCATGGCCCTTTACGGGGCCCCGGTGTGGGCGCGTTCTCTGAGGCGGCAAGCCGCCCGCTACCTGAACGCGCCCCAAAAGGGGATAGCCCTAAGGCTAGTCCGGGGGTACCGCACGATCTCCGGTGAGGCGGCGAGCCTCCTTGCCGGATTGCCGCCATGGGATCTGGAGGCGATAGTCCTCGCGCGCCTTCACGAATGGCGCGCGGAGGCACTACGTCGGGGGGAAACTCCGCTGCCGCGGCAAATCGCCGCTCAGCGGACAGACCTCCGGTGCGATCTCATGGTGACATGGAGAGAGCGACTGTCGCAACCCCGTGCAGGGCACGCCACCATAGTGGCGATAAGTCCCCTCTTTGAGGAGTGGCTAGAGAGGCGCCACGGCGCCCTCACCTTCCGCCTGACGCAGGTCCTCACCGGACACGGTTGTTTCGGGAGGTTCCTGCACCGAATCGGGCGGGAGGAAACGCCCGGGTGTTTCCATTGTGAGGATCGTCCGGAGGACACGGTGCAGCACACTGTGGAGGCCTGCCCCGCTTGGGCGGAGCAGCGCCGTGTCCTCGTAGAGGCGATTGGCGGCGGCGACCTCTCGCGCCCGGCCCTGGTTCAAGCCATGGTCCGGAGCGAGAGGGAATGGGAAGCCGTCACCTCCTTCTGCGAAGCAGTCATGCTAGTGAAGGAGGTGGCGGAACGTGAGAGGGAAAGAGCCTCACGTCCCAGCCGCCGCGGGAGACGCCCTGGGCGTCGGGGGTCACGTGGTGGCCCCCGGCCACCGTAGGCGCGGGCCTGTGGATGGCGAGTTTTGGGCTAGCTCGCCGTCCGGCCGTCTTATGACGACAGGCCGTGTCGACGGCGCGTTCGTGTTCCACGCGCGCCTCAAAGAGATGTCAGCAACCACGTAGGGGTCCGCACGGGCCGATGCCTGCCAGTGCTGCGGGACTGTTCGAAAGAGATACCGCGGCCCTGGAACACAAAGGGCAAAGAAGGAACATGGATGGGTTTTAGTCAGTATAAGTCTGACACTCCCTTCCGCTCCGCCCAGATCGGGGGGGGTCATTTAATGATTTCCCATCCTAAAAAAAAAAAAAAAAAAAAAAAATAAAAAAAAAAAAAAGATAATAGGTAGATAAACAATATCCCACAAAATAAAAACTTTATAGGGACAATACCAAAATAAGACAATGACGTTGTCAAATTCAACCAGACCACCTTTTTCCAATGTTGCCCGCACACAAACTAAAAAAAATAGTTTCGTTTGAATATTAAAACAGGACTTTCAGGATTTCGTATTTTTATATGTGCCTACCGAAATGACTTCGAATACTAATAATTTAGTAGATTAATGATCATGTCCACATTGTGCGAATGGGAAAGGCTAAAATCCGGCGGCAGTGACGAGCCTCAGAACGGCTATTTAAAACTTACGTTAACGGAGTAAAATACTTATATGAACAAACTAACATTGCGAATGGGTTGCCTGATAAAGTTAAGTCAAGGCCAACCTTTATTAAAACTAACGGAACTAATCTTTTTTTCAAACCAAACGAAATCAAAATGGAATTAGAGTAAATATCTACAAAGCAATCAAGCCAAGAATCTGTTAGGTTGTCATCTTTTTGTCCCTACTACAGAGTTGTAAGGTATAAATAGATAAATTGATACTATATGTCCACTCATCTATTTTCTTATTAAAATATGTAGTAAAAGAACAGATAGGTAATTTTATTACAAACACGATGGCATAACGTTCGGTTGTCTAAGTAAAATCGGTCAAGCCCCACGGTTGTCGCAATTTTAAATAGTCTTCACTTAATGATATCAGGCAACCCATTTGTTATGGTTTTTTTTATGTATATTAAACATATTTTTGACTCAGGAAACATAGGTTTTTTTTTGATACTAGACAGGCTTATTTATAATGGTAGGTACACCAGAGTGAAGAGGAGTTATATCCGTAAGAGCAATTGTTTCACTCATGGCATATCTTTAACGTTTAAATGCCCATGATTGCACTTGCATTTGAACTTCGGAGCAAAATATAAATAATAGTCAGTAGTAACATAAATATAGTGAATAGTCAAATGGCTTGCTTTCAACACTATTTGTTACATCGATCTGCGTAATACTTGCGTCTACGCTTCAACTTTTTTTTTTGCCCGTTCATCAAAGTCCTTGGAAAAGTATCCGCTTCGACAATCATGATCTATCTTCGGAAATATGAGATCTAATCTAATTCCCATGTTCTTCTTCTTCTTTTGTATCGATGATTTATCACATTATTAGCACCCAGGTGGCTACGTTAATCGCGGTTTCAGTAGAGATTTTGACAGTAAGTCCTCTAAATCGCAGGTGTAGGGACACTTTAGATACTCCAGGAAGTCACAGTTAGCTGCTGCTACCATGGAAGTACGTGTCTATTAGGGGCCAGCCATAAAATTTATGACGTAATTTAATTACGTCATACGTTAAAGAGGTGGGGGGTGACAACAAAGTGTGACATTGTGTGACAAGGGGTGGAAGGGGTCCTAAATTTGGTGACGTCACATTTAAAAAACTAATATTGCTAAGTTTTAAAACACGAAATTTGAACTATTAACGAAAAACTTATTAAAGAAATATTTCCAACTCTATCGGCGGGCATGTAATATTGCAAAATATGTGACGTCACACTTGGGAGGCGGGAGTCTCACAAAAATTGACCTTCTGATAAGGACGGATTTTTTGACCCCTCCGGTGAAAAAATCATAAAATTCGTATGACGTAATTTATGGGTGGTCCCTTATGTATCACCTTTGTTAGAATATTACAATTATACGACTAATATCCTAAAAGTGCGGAATGAATGCACTAAAATTCCTTGAAAAAACAAACTTAGAAGCTTTATAGCGATGTTCGTGTTAATTCGGAAACATGAAGATTCTCGAAGCGCATAGTCTGTGTTCTGTATGGTGTCCGGACGTAAAGAATAGCACCATCCCATATCTTCCCGTGGGTGTCGTAAGAGGCGACTAAGGGACTTACCAGAGAATGGGCAGCAGCGTTCTCTGTGTTTTATAACAACCATACTGCGATCGCCAACCCGCCTGCCAAGCGTGGCGATTATGGCAAAACCCCCCTTCTTGGGGGAGGCCTATGTCCAGCAGTGGACGTCTTTCGGCTGAAATGATGATGATGATGATGATGATAGTCTTTCTGGTTCTATTGCTAAATACATTAAATTCAAGCGTTTGCAGTATTTTTCAATTGCATGGTTTTTCAAATTCTCAATTTTGTTTCCATCGTTTGTGTCCAGCACATTTTTTCCATCGGTTGATTGAGCTCTCAGAGCTGAAAGATTATTTTTTAAATTGTTAAGGATATTAACCGTTGGGCCCTAGGATAGATCATGAGTTGCATCTATATTTTGCTTACGTTCATAAACTTTGAGAATGACAAAAGAATGTGCGCTCACGTGAGCGAAGCCGCGGGCACAGCTAGTCAATAATAAAGTATGAAGCTAATAAGACAAGAGGGCGCAAAGATATATATGATGAAAGTTTGGTAAAGGAAACATTACTCAGTACGTGACTGTTAGACCTAAGCGCATAGGCCACCAAGGATCTTGCTACGAATTCTAACAGATCACGCTCCCTAAGTATTTTACACATGTCTTTCTCAATCCTAAGACAGAGTACTGAGAAGTCCTGCTGCCATTGAGGAAGGCATGTTTTAGTAGTTCTTTCTACACGCGTATTCATGTTAGTAACACCCTTTACGGCAATCTACACCTTATCTAAGATAATAATATAATAATAATGTATTTATTGTTTCACAAATTAGGTGACATACAAATTAGCTACAAATTTATGTGCAAGAACAAACAGATGATGTACTGCAGGTACTTAAAAAAGGAAACCCTGAGCTAACACACAACTTGCACAAACGCATCGTAGACTCAGTCTGTAGCAGAACATATTGCGTTTGTTATTGGTGGACGCCGAAGTGGTGATATATCATCACTTCACATTTCTTTACTCTTCCCCATGTCGTGGTTGTGTATCTCGTTAATAGTTTCGATTCAGTAATAGGCCTACCAGTGGCCGGGTTTGGTTTTAACGAGATAAACAGCCGAGGTTTGACTTTCTGTCCCTAGCGTTCTTTAGAACGGAGTTATCGATGTAATTTGAGATATTTCGTGATGCCTACCCCTCTCCCGAAATGTGCGCCAACAATCCCCACGCAATGTTTCTAGACTTTTATAGGAAGCAATATTCATCAGCAACGTTTGGTTGATTTTCACTACGAGTACAAGTCATCATTATAGCCTGACTATCAATATAGTTTATTCTAATTTTAATGCGAATATTACGGTTCTGCCTTTCATTTGTGGTGAGTCAGATAAAAGTCAACGCTCGTCAATAGTCGGGTGTGTTGGTGTATAGTGTACATGTCGTATGCATGAAATGTGTGTATAGTGTAGCGAAAGGCGGTCTCCGTTCCCTATAACCAAACTCAAATGATGAATATGTGCCAAGGTCTGGACTAGGAGGTGGAACACATAACATATGAGATAATAGTATACATTGTGATGATATAATACCGTCGCTCCGTCATGCTGAAATAAATGATTATTAACACCTCCCCCGCTCTACCTATAAAATACTATACAAATTATCCTACGAGAATTACATTATGAAGGGTCCGCCAAGATCTTCATACTACTATTCGTCTACGTTAAAAGGTAAATTAAAGGTAACACTTACCAAGTAGGTCCTTGAAGCGAACTAGACTAACTCACTACAATATGCTGCACCGATTACCAGTCTCGCTTCTGCCGAAGCCCGCCTTCTCTGCTGTGTCCTTTCCTGTCTCGAAATCACTCACTCACTACTTTTATTATTAATACTTATATTTAACTTAACCTAACAGGACGTCCTAGCTCTTTAACCGTTTTTAGACCGACTCCCTGACTTAGCTCCACTCCACGTGTCGACTCATCTGCGATTTAAAACCCACTTCCACGAGTTCACCATCCTTCCGCAGCCCTCGGCCTTTCTCAACCCCCCCACGCTTGGGTCGTTCCCATACTTTTACAGAATTGGTTTATCGCCTTTTTTTTGTGCAACCGTCTTAATTGTTTTTAACGACCCTTCGAAGAACGGAGTAAATTGCAACCAGATGTTACACTGGTAATCAGAAATGCGTTTAGAAATCAGATATTTTTATCTTTTCTTAAGAATTGCAATATTTTTTTACAATTCAAAGGACGAAAGAACACTTCGTTATTAATTACAGTAACTTGCCAGCCTGTCAAACCATAAAATAAAAGTTTAATGTGTTTGTAAGTGGCCCATACCGTGTGATGATTTGAAATAAAAATCAAGACTAAAATATTTACTTAATAATTAGGAGTACGTGACAGACAGTCACACCGACTGACGTTTTCTTTCCGGTTCTCATTCGATTTTGTTGCGCGGTTACGACACGATACACCTAGGAACGATAAACAAGTAGAAATGATGTTTAGACCTCGCACAGGCGTCAAGTATTATTTCTCCTAAACCATGGGACAGTGAAAATTTAGCTTGAACCTTGCCCCACAGGTTTGGCACGGGTTTCTGTTTCACGGTTGTGTACGCCGCACTGCTGACGAAGACTAACAGGATCTCGCGGATCTTCAACGCGAGCAAACACTCCGCCAAGAGACCTATCCTCATCTCCCCGAGCTCGCAGCTGGCGATATGTGCCGCTCTTATATCTATACAGGTAGGTATCTAATTTTAATATACATTATCATGCAAGGAACTAAAAAGATCATTAGGATTAAAAAGGTGTGCTTCCGGAATGATTCTATTTACATTTTTCCACAACGTACGCGACCGTTTTCGGATTTCTCTTATTAAAACGAAACAAAATGGTTTTCTCTGTTTAACCGTCTTATTATCAAATCATCGGCCCCATAAAATGTTAACCACAATCAGTTTCAGCCATGACATCGATAAAACTGCATTTTACAAAATAATTGGACGGCGTTGAGAAACTTGAGTTTTGAATGCTAGTTATGTTACTTTAAAACTCATTTTCCATTTTCTTACAACTGTCGCCTGATTCGTTGTTTCTTAATGCCGACCAATTGATTATATCCATTGCTCCTATATAGACAATAATAAACCTAGGTACGCCTTTTCATGTTGAGGGCTGAACACGGGTCGAAGAGCAAGCTACTATATACACTCTCGCACTCGTCCTGAAGCGGTCTTGGCGAGAGTTTACAGCCACCATCAGACTTGACTTTCTGTGATAGGAACACATCATACAATAACTTTTTAGCAACTCAACCTCACTATCCCTTCCAGGTGCTGATAGTAGTAGTATGGATGATAGTGGCGCCAGCGAAGGCGATGTTCCACTACCCGACGCGGGAGGACAACATGCTGGTGTGCGACTCCTACGTGGACGCCTCGTACATGATCGCGTTCTTCTACCCGATCGTGCTGATCCTGGTGTGCACAGTCTACGCTGTGCTGACCAGGAAGATACCTGAAGCTTTTAATGAGAGCAAGCATATAGGTAAGCGCAGCGATGGACACCCCCCAGCTAGATGGATATGGTAGTCGATGGGTGTTGTAGCACAGTTCAGGAGAGGTCTATATCCAGCAGTGTTGAGTGAAGCATAAAAGTAAGTACATGTTTATATGTCAGGTTTCTTGTTCAGCTGAGAACATGTCTCATTGATTTCTGAGTATTAGCCGATCCTTAACGATCGTATACAGGATTTTTCTTTTTGCAAGCAAACTGTTTCAAGAATCTACATTTTCATAATTTTATTCACTAAGTTAAACCAAAATATTAACCCATTCGTTCCCACATTATTTACAAACACTTTATACTCCACTTTGTCTAAATTAATTTGGACGTCCAAATTACGAAATTAATTTCTGTGTCCAACTTTTGTTTCACAAATCATTATCAAGTTTGCTCGAAAGTTGCTCCATAAGCCCTAAAGGTCAATACCATAAATTGGGCTTATTTCATGTTTATTAGGTTAGCGTAGGTTCTCTTGAACGACGTAGTTCAAGAAGAATCGAGATATCGTAAAGAGTCGTACGGATGGTCTCATTTTGCAGACAATTGGGTACAGAGACAAAACAAGGGATTTTATTTTACTTATTCAAAAGCAACGAAAAGTTTCTGCTTTCAGCCATATTTTATGGTAGCTATGTTTATGCGCTGATGGAGTATTCGATTTAAACTTTTGATTTGAAAAAAGCGTGTCTGAAGTGAGTTGTTGGTTAAGAAAGGTTTTCTTTTCTATTAGTTATATTTTTCCAAAACGTTGATCCCATTAGACGACATGGACAAGAGCTCTTGGAAAGACTTTGGAGAGACCTTTGCGCAGCAGTTGGTCTGTTGGTCACTCAAGTTCAAGCACTTGTTCACGTAACTCTCTCTATTCGAAACCATCATGCATCTATAAATCAAATTATCGAACTTAAACAAACATGATTGATAGATGTGGAACAAATACCAACCAGAGTGAGTTGAAGGAAAGTTGGTATTTCAAAAACAAACAATTACAAACTAAAACCTTAATTATAGATCTCTTGTCGTACCTCTATGTGCACACAATGCAGTAACTATGAGAGCTTATTCACGTACGAATCGCACTTCAGTACCGGGACACAATCTACTGCGGTTACCTGGAACGGTAATTATATTGATGTGCAGATCAATTGCTTACGGCTTTGTGTGTGTGATTGTAAACCTTGTGCACAACTCAATAGTATATCCATACATATGTGTGAGTGCGGGTTGGGGTAATTGTTTGTGCGTTAGCAGAAGCTGCTAATTGATATTAGATATTCAACAATTGAAATTAGATCTGCAACGGAGCTTGCTATAAAGTGGTAGGTAGTATGTAATTTTAGACGCGCGAGGTTAGGTTGTATAACCATGGAACTAACACAATTATTATAATCGAATCCTATTTAATTGATAATATTTATAACTGATTGATTGGCGCCGGTGACTGAAAAGGACATGCTGGTCCGACCCCAAATAAATTGAGTTAAGGGCAGGAGAATGATGATGATGATTTAATTGATAAATATGCACAAGTTTTTAGTTGATTATAATTAGATGTACAGATTTAAAGAGGGAATACTTACAAACTCAAATCAAAGAATGTCGTAATCACAAGCTTTTTTCTAACCTAAGCGGTCAATGCCAATCAATGTCCATCTGTCTATCACATTACTCTATATCAGCAAACGTGAGGGTTACAAAATTACTAGGCCATAAATCTTCCTTAAGATTTTTTTTTTATCGGGGAGGCGTTCGATAGACTATTCGACATCATAGCATTTTTCCGTCGCAGGATTTAACATTTAATCCTGAAATTCCAATATTTATTTGTCGGATTGAAAGGATTTCTTCCGTTAGGCTCGTACATCAAGTAGCATGTGGCATGCAGAAGATGAGTTTCTTGCAATAAAAACACACTGGGTGCGATACACTGTTTCTATAAACTAGCAAATTTCTTGAAATTACAATTTATCACAATAACACGGGGCTCGATGAATCTGGTACAGATCCGAGATGTCTAAACTCCGCTGCGATCAGACGCCCAATATACTCCTCGCCTCGAACTGTAAACATTCACGACTCTGTAGAAGCACGCTGTGGTGTGGGTAGACTTGTAAGTAGGTCGCGTGATGTCACCACTGGCTTACTTGCGATTCATTTTATGTCCGTACCGTCTTATGTAACTTTGAAGTTCAAAAAGAGCTGATTCCTAATTTGATTCTAATGACTATGATTGATTTTGCTGCCCGGTAGTATAAACTAGTTCACACTCAGCTCAAATCACCAGAAGTCGTTTCTTCCGCAGGTTTCACGATGTACACGACGTGCGTGATCTGGCTGGCGTTCGTGCCGCTGTACTTCGGCACGGCGAGCCACGTGCCACTGCGAGTCACCAGCATGGCCGTCACCATCTCACTCAGCGCCAGTGTCACGCTCGTCTGCCTCTTCTCTCCTAAGGTAAATATATTCTCCCTAGTGTCAACATGACAACAGACGAGGTTTTCATTACGAAAGTATTGGGCTCGATAATGGAAGAGTTAAGTTGCAAATTATAAAACGGCAAGAGTCGTATGACTTAGTTTTATTCATCGAGGAAGGCACGGAACACAAGGCGACCAACAATTACCGAATTCTAAGAATTGAATACAATATGCTCGGGCGCAGTATTAGGAGTTCAGGGCTACGTATTAGCAGCACAGCACTAAAAGTGCTTTGCTTGTCAGGGTCGGTACTTCATTGGATGACATCTATATCGAGACCGTTCAGTACTAGACTCTGTAAGTACGTTATCCGTTGTCGTCGTTCGTCCTTTCATTCAAAGATCAGTCGTTACGTGTACTCTTAAGCCCAAAACCCCAATTTTGAGGAAGCCAGAAGGATTTTAGGCCTCCAGTTTAGCCTTGAGCTGCTAAGTCTAGAAATTACTATAAACTCCCATACAATGCAGAGCAATAAAAATATCACACAACACAAAAGAAAAAACCGGCCAAGTGCGAGTCGTACTCACACGCACACAGGGTAGCACAAAACAATATTATAAAAATATTTTGAAGGCTCATTCATATGTTGTATTACATTCAACAGCAAAACTAAATTTGTTTTTCATAGTATGATAATGAAAAACAAAGTTACTGCTGCAGTTTGATGAAAAAGTCCCATATCTCAAAAACTACACATTAAATCTTATTCAAACCAATTTTCTTTGAAAGTTTTTTTTACGTTACGAATTTTCCTCTTACTTTAGAAATAAGAGGACTCACATTTTACCACTTTGGAAGTGTCTATCTTTCAAACGATTGACTTTGAGAAAAAATGGTTTTAGGAACCTCCATGTCATTTTTAAAGACCAATCTATGGACACCCCGCACGTATAGTTATGATGAAAAAAAATATATTTCAGTTCCATGTATGGGAAGCCCTTAATCTTTATTGTTTTTATTTTTGCATAAAAATCCTGAAGCCGTTCACAAAATACATCTACCTACCAACTTTCAATTGTGAAGTTCTAATAGTTTCGGAATAAAGTGGCTTTGACACACAGACAGACATGACGAATCTATAAAGGTTCCGTTTTTTCCATTCGGATTCGGGCCTCACAAACAAACAATTGCGCAAAATTTATTTGTAAAACAAAACAAAAAATGGACAGCAAAGTGAATATGTTAGCAACCTCTTCACGGATCATTGAACAGAGATCAGCATCGGGCCACTTGCCTCGAGATATGTTAAGGGTCGGCGCTGAAATACGGACACAAACGCAATTTATTCCCCCAATAAAATACAAAATGGCGGCTGTTTTAATTCAGCCGGTCATTAAAACGTGAAGCATCCCTTTTATACAGCCCTACTTGATTGCTTCAGGCAAAACTATTTGGTTTTATACTTTAGAGACCCATGGAAAAAGTACCTGTACCTGTCGCTTTCAGGCGTCTTGAAGAGGAGGTTGCTGATGATGAGCGAGTGGAGTGAAAGTCCAACTAGCAGTATAACGAAAATATTAAACAAATACAGTTATGGATCGGGTGCACGTAACTAACATAACATATAAAACTGAAATAATAACAAACAGATGCGTGTCTCGCGACGGTAGACAAGTGAGAGAGGGACGCTATGGGAAACACCTGAAACCGAAACTTGACGTTGCCACTAAATAAAAATAAATAGCGGCTGGCTTACAAAAAAAAATACATACGACGCCACGTAATCTAAGGTGCGTTAATAATAATGCGGTTATTCGTATGAAAATTGTGAATAGAATTCACAGGATCCATTTTTTTGTGAAAGCTCGCAAGCTTGTGTGCTGAAAATGTGGCTCAGCTGTAAAAGTTGCATTTTAACTAAAAAGTAATGTCAATACTTACATAGCTCTAAATTAATTCTGGTTATGAAACGGGTACTGCAGGATTGCTTTTCATATGTTTTAGGAAACCTTGATGATTTAATGACGATAACAAGCTAACTTTTGTTTCGTATGACTTTGCTCTGTTCTGCTTGATAATGGAGGGAAGTGAAATTAAGTCATGTTTTTTTCTACTCCTCCGCTATTCTTTTCTGAATAATTTCATTTTCGGGATCCAGGACAGTTAAATTATTTCTCTGGGACTTCGTCGAGCTTCTTTGTGTCGACATTTTCTGGTGGTCGCCACTGTTAATTGTCTTTCAGGAGTTACAGTGGTTTGGGAATAGTGTGGCGAACTTTTCCCAAAAATATATTAAAATATATGCCTTGTATACTGTAGAATGACAATTACGAAATCCGCACTATTAGTATCAACGATAGACGGGCTATTTTAACATTTTGCTACATGGCCTCAGCGAGACATGGGATCACAGTTTTTGTATGACATTTATCATTTATCGTCGCATGTGACTAAAAGAGATGGATCGATGGAGAAAGGAAGACCAAAGAAACCATGTATGAATTTTGTGAGGAATGATGTGAAAAAAGAAGTAAATGACAGCGTCACGATTGACAGGTGAGAATGCAGAAGATCAAAATGAGTTGCGCCGCCCTCAAGTAATATGGGACAAGGGCAGGCAGATGAAGATTTCTTCTGAAAGCCTCTCTACTGTATTTAACAATGGTAATTCGTAAAGATAATTACCTAGCTAGTTATACTTTAAAGACTGTTACTGTCACTATAAATACTACTTGTATTGTTTCCAGCTGTACATAATCCTCATTCGGCCGGAGCGGAACGTCCGGCAGAGCATCATGCCGGTGCGGTACAGCCGCAAGCCGCCGCCAGCGCCGCTGCTGCCGCATCCGCCGATCAAAAGTAAATTCTTCTTTGCAATAACTTAGCATAACGTCACGCCTGTAATCCATGAAGGGTTAGGCAGAGCCGTACGTAATAATAGACCCACATTTCGCCAGTTATGTTTAAGCCTCTTGTAATAGGGGCGAACCTATTGCCATCAACCTGGCACAAATTCAAACTCCGTGGCTGTTACTGAGAATTTTTTTATGGATTTTTAGATCCAATAACACTTTGCCCGAGCTGGAAGTCGAACCCAGGACCTCACGCTCAGTAGTCGCGCTTGCCACCACAAGACCAACGAGACAGTCTTTACTGCAATCTGTTATTTACTTTGGATTTACTTTTTGTCAATGACAAAAAGTAACCATAAAAAATGAAATACAGAGATCACAAGACAACCATAAAACAATAACAAGAAAACTTGTGATAACTATCAAAAAGGCTTCAAAATGACAGGCTGACTGTAGACTACTACAGATTGACTGCAAACTAATTACAAACTGATCATAAGCTGACTGCAAACTGCCGATTGGCGGACTGTGGGCTGAGGGCTGAGACTACAGGCTGACTGCAGTCTGACCACAGGCTGACCTTAGACTGACCACAGTTTAACTCTATACTGACTACGGTTTAACTCAAGGACTGACAACAGTCTCGGAAAAAACAACGTCTTTATTAGCCATTTATCTCCAAAAAACCTGATCCATGAGTAAAAACACTAAAACATTTTTTTTTGCAATTCACAGAAGCACCAACCGCCGACAAGGAGACCCAGACCGACCCGGCCGACTTCAAACACCTCAACGGCCAAACTATCCAAGCAAAGGGCGACGGAGACAAGAAACATGACGACCAACCGAAAGAAGGCGTTAAAACGCAATGCAACAACGTCCAGCCAATCAACACTCAAGAAAAATCTAGCAGCACGTCTGTAACCAATGATAAAGCAGATACCTTATAGCAAAGACATTCGTCCCGGTCACTCCTTGATTACTCACACAAAAATAACAATGTTAGTTTCAAAAAGAAAAGTTGCTCATGCAAATATAAGGAAAGAAAACCTGTTGTAGTTTAATCAATTTGTATAATGTAGAAAGCTTTTTTGTACATAAAATGATACGCGCAATCATATTGGGTATGTAAATAAATTGTTGAATATCTTTCTAAATAATATCTTGTAAATAATGAATGTAAATATAAAGGAAAAGACGAATAGTGATGTTTACTGTATATACTCGTAAATGTATTTAAAGTTAAGCTTATCGTTTTATATATTAAATATTTAATGTTAAGTTATGAATTATAAGTATTATAAAATTATGATATGTACAGAGTAGAGCTTTGAGCCAGGACAGTAGAGACAAAAATATTTAGTGTAAATATTTTTAAATATTCTAATTATTGTCAACTGAATTTAATCTCTGCAAGAAACTCTGCATTTCCATTTATTTACGTGTTATTTATAAGCAATTGATCAAGTTACGTTTGTTGTTAAATTATATTTAGTTACCTGTGTCCTCTGTTAAATGAAGTGGAACTGCAGAGTTCTTGTATCTCTGCAATATGACTTATAAAATACATATCATACATTTTCAATACTACAATCTAAGTAGTTTGGCAAATCAGCTTAAAAGTGTTTTTAAATCAAATGTATTAATTATAATATTGTCGCTACTGTCTTGCTCTTCCTGTGCATATTATTGTACGGTTATAACTATAAGTGAAATAAAATCGTAAGTATTAAGAGCGTATTTGCGCGAATAAACAGTTTGATGTTAATAGATTGGTTTCATTACGTCCGCCCTAATAAAACGGCTTGATCACAAGCTTTTCATATTTGCCTCATTTTTCACTCTGAACGTTCGACCAAACCAGTACGTACTATTGATTGCGAACACGGCTCCGGACATCGGAATTTTACTAATAATGTACTGATAAACCTGTCAATATACCACTGTGCATTGACGCTGCGGTGCTGTGCACTGCGGTCCGGCTGTAGATACCAGCCTGTCCGGACCGGTTCGACCGAACTTAATAAAAGGTTAACATGTGTCATTCGCTAGATTGTAAGGATGAGCCTCCACGAACCACGACGATTTATACTCAAAGTGACAAACTCAGAATGTCATAAGACTAGTGGTTCAATGGCGATACACGACCCAACTTACTAATTGAATGCAAATGATTGTAAAGATACCAATACCTACAATAGTCACTACACCCACCTAAAACAATATTCTAGCAAAGTTTTATTTAGGTAAGTAGTCTGAAAAAGAAAGAAAAGTCTTGGTGCCTTTTCTACAAGAAAACTTGACAAGCTAATAAGAATATTAACACAATACTAAGGTACTTCATTTTTAAATTGTATCAACTGCTTTTATTGTGACCTGAATACTCAACAAATTGAACATTCACAGCGACTTACGGCGCAATAAGTCTGTGATTGGTGACGCACACACTTCAAATAGATTATATTCTAACACCATTATTTTCCTTGAGTCAGTTAGTACAACTGTGTCAGCCATGCTACAAACGGTGCAAGAAACTAAACACAGCAACCTGGACGCTGTTGTTCCTTATAATAAGGCAAATTATCAAAAAGAAGAGGAAGCGGATAATTTTGACAATTATGAAGAGAGAAGTGCTGTGCGGACGACTAGTGACGATTCAGAGGAGGGGCAGTATCCGTTTAGAGTGACTACTAGAGCAAGATTTCCTTAGCACATGTGGGTAACAACATATTGTAACTACTTAATCTATAAATAATACTAATAACTAGTATGTACGTTGGTGTACAGGTACTGAAAATAAAACAGTTCAATATTGTTGCCAGCGATCGGCATGGCGTGGACGTGAGACTGATTCAGATGATATTGATTGAGACACAATAGGTACCTACTTGGTACATTACGAGGCACTCTAATCTAACTTTAAAATCATCATGATTCTAACGAAAAGACGTCCTCTCCTGGACAAATGCCTCTTTCAGGCGTCGTTGCATCGACCGGTCCTGTGCTGGTCAAATAAAATGGACACCCGCGATCTCCACCATTACATCGGGTCACGTTGGCAAGCCTACGTGGTCGCCACTCCAGGTCCTTGCGGTCTCATCCGTGTAGTATACCTAGTTCTATTCTGTCAATAACTTTCGTTGTATTAAGTAAAAATTTACTATATTTTGTAATTCGATAGCAATTTTATGTTATGCAATATGGGTTGTTTCATTTACAAATGCCTGTTATTTTCAATTTTAATATATTTTTACGGAAATAAACAGTTTGATATTGCTAAAAATGTGCTTTTAATTTGGTCCTTAAGTACCTACACTCCAATAATGTCTTCTCCAGCATTTAGAAGAGCCACACTCAAATAATTATTAAGAAAGGTGATCATTATAAGGTAAAGAAAAAAATATTTAATTTGCCTCAACAGTACAACCACACCCATGGGTACCATAGGTTTCAACCTATCTTTGAAAAACAATGATGTAAATTGTCATACTATCGATCAGCCAAAGTTATGTTGCGTTTTTTGCGGGCACAACTAGTTTAGAATAAAATTAATACTTGCCTAATCTGTTATCGATGTTGTTAATTAATTTAATATTTGCATGAAACTCGTTATATATATCCACTACACGACCTGAAAATCTAATCAAAACCATATATTCACAGCGATTGGTGTTAATTCTGTAATCTTATGTTATGACGCACGAGCATCGATAAGTTACGATAAGATAATTTCATTCTAATATTCTGTTAGTCAGTCTAAATTGTGCCGGCAACCACCATGGGGCCCAATCCCAAAATGGAAGAGATCGAAATCAAATATACTATTGAGGACAGCGTAGTAGTATGTGCTTTGCCTTATAATAAAGCTGATTATCAGAAGGCTGAAGAGAAGCCGAAAGAGCCAGACAGTCCTGAAGATGGTTATGTTAGAACTGTGCCAGCGACTAGTGAGGAGTCTCTGGAGGTGGATGCGCTGAGGGTGTCTACGCGAGCACGGTTCTCCTACGAGTTGGACAGGTTGGTAATATTAAGGTTTAAGAACAACTTTATGTCTCATAAGAATTACATAGATAATTCACTTACTGAGAAACACACTAAAATTAAAATTTGTAATTAGAGCGCACAGATTATGTGGGTACACAGATAAATAAAAATATTGACTCGATCATAATTTTAACAAAACACAACATGGATGTAGTTTAATTTTACTGGATGTGGCATCGATGGCATAGTCTGTTATGAGCAGGTTTGTTACCAATTTGTTTTTAGTTTGTTGTCTTAGATATTTTTTGGTACATACATGATTTATAATATATACATATATATATTTTGAGTAGGTATTTTTTTTTTGTTTTGTTTAATTTAGGTAATTACAAATGCTTTTTATATTTTGTAACATGTAGTTCATCAACTAACTAACTTATTTGTATGTATTAATTGTGTGGGCTTTTAGTAACTTTTTGAACCGGGCATAACTTTGTTCTCCTTTTATTACTGATGGTAATTTATTATAAATTGTAACACCTTCAAACTCCAAATTTCTTCTTCCATAGTTAGTTCTAGGAGGGCGGGTCACTAAGTAACTAGCACGCCTTAAGTTAATCATTCGTGTTTGTTGTTTTGTTACAAATCTTATATTGGATGGATTTGCTTATTTAATATTTTACGTATTAGAATACATGTGTAGTATATGTAGGTTTGTTTTATAATCATTATTTTTGTTTCCTCGTATATTTTAGTAGTTGGTGTCCGAAATGAATATTTGAATAAAATTTTAATTAATCTATTTTGAACTCGTTGAATTGGATCTATGTTAGTTTTCGCTGCAGTATATAATATTGGAAGTAATGTTATACCAAAGATAAGACTGTTTGTGTTTGATATTGTCAATAACATTTTATGTAGAACAATTTGCAAATTTCATCATCTAGCAACGTTTTTTCTACGTGCTAATAATTACTATACCTAATAGTGATCTAGTGACAATAATCATGATGTATTGGAGGGTTTTTCCCGAATGATAAGTTATTCAATGGGCTTGTTTGAAAATAGCATTGAGAACAAGTTAAAGGCGAGCTCTTTAAAAAAATAAGGTTACCAAAAAGAATTGCTAATATTGCTATCTTCTCAAAAAGAGACTAGAGCTATTTATTTCCGACTATGGAGAGTTAGGTTTAGGGTAGAGTAATTTATAGATTAAGGTATTCTAAGCTGAACATAATGAAATTACAGATACAGCAAGAACGCTATGTTAATCTTTGAGGGCAATGCATCAGATGTTGCCTTCCAATACAGCGAGGAAGATACTCCGCCACAAGATGATGACATGAGCACGAAATTCAAACGCACCTTCGAGAAATTTTCTTTCGAAGTTAATGTTTATAGGGACTTGACTGATGAAGAAATTGCTAGCACTTGTGAAAGATGTAAGTATTTGGACACACGGCGACACATCAAGCTATTCAATAACAGTATGACATAGCCTCCCTTTGAATAGATTTCCACTACAAGGAGAGATCCGCATAAACTGGTTTGGTATAGCTTGATTGGTCGCTGCCATGCGTACCTACTCTGCACTTTCATCAGCTTAAATCATCATCAAAATATATATATGGGCTTCGTACATAATAAATTAACTCTGTACTATTGGTTAGATATTGCCATAGAACATAAAGGAGAATAATACAATTAGTACAGTACGCCGCTCGACAACTTCATCATCATTCTCTTGCCCTTATTCCAAATCATTTGGGATCGGCACAGCATGTCTTCTTCCATACTTCTCTATTACACGTCATCTCATCAGACACCTCCTTTCTTGCCATATCATTCTTTACACAGTGCATCCATCGTTTCTTCGGTCTTTCTCTATTCTTATAGCCATCCACATTCATACTCAAAACTTTCCTCAAGACATTTTTCTCATTCCTCCGCACCACATGCCTATCTATACAACGACAACCGATTACCACACAACTTTTCACTTACCAGCGCCACTTTCAGACTTTTTAACAGGTAAAAATTTGAAAAAGAAAATATCCCATAAATACAGTCTTGGCCTAGTGCCATAGGCACACATTCGTCTTATTACACACCACTTCTAGTTGTTGCTTATACAAACAGAAATCATTAGCCTTATTTTGCCGTTATTCTTATTATTTATCCGTCAGCGCACCATGTTATTTTCTCCTTCCGTCCTTCTTTATCAATTATCATCTGAGTAGTCTTTCATCCGACCAGGACACCTTCCACCTGTCACTTGATGAGCTTTTACATCACTGAGGGCAGTTCAAGTAGCTAAATGGGTGAAACAAATTGGAACCTTTTGCCGCTACGCTAAGAATAAGAGAAGTCTATCTATCCATCGGTAGACCCTACCCTACCCCTACCCCCTGTACCCTAGTACTACAGAGTTGTCTCTATATTCTAGTCTTCCAGAGTGACTTCACCGACTACGGTTGCGTGGCAGTTATGATGCTAGCGAAGACGAGGGATGGGATCGTGGAGTCGAGCCACACTCCTAACAGTGAACACGGAGTGATGCGCTACCTGTCTGATCTGACGCCTCCTACCTTGCAGGACAAGCCGAAAATCTTTATTGTGCAGGTAAACATAACCGAAGCTGGCATAACTCCGCAACAGATTTGTTGCTGGGGGGAGTTTGTTCAGTCATTTCTTCTCCCAGATGTTTTTCAGGGCAGTCTTTATGCAGCCTTTTTAAGGACTTTTGAAGAAAAGACTTTTGGTTTTGATTTTAACACTAATAAGAGAAAAACTCCTGTTTTACATAAATGTAATTGCTACCGCTAAAATTACGAAATTACTTAAAGATGGCGGCATTGTTCCTTTGCTTCCCGGAACTATCTACATTATGACTAATCGTTAAGTACCTACCGAACAACACACTACTTAATTATTGATACTGATTTATCAAGATAAAGTCGAAGGGTAGTCGTAGGTACAATTATTGGCCTACTGCAAAAATATGATTCATCAGTAGGTATGTAGATAATACTTTTGAATACAAGGAAAATTACATTCCATTTTACGAAATTGACAATAATATTTATGTTTTTCAGACTGAAGGTCACTACGTGATTCCTCGGGCTCGAGTTTGGTCGCAATTTCCTCAGGACAACCTCGAGTTCCGGCTAGCGGTCCCCATAGTCTCCTCTCCCGATGCGCGTGGCAGACGGTCCAAGTATGTAACGCAAACTTGTTTACGTAGTTTTCTGAAATAAAATTTACTGTTGAATTTATTATAATCGGCCTCAAAAAATACACCTCGTGTCCAAATAATAACAGCCACTCGGATCGATCTTTAAGTTAAGCCGTGCTTGCCTTGGTTGGTCTGTGGATGAGTGACCACCCATTACATACCGAGTTTCCTCCGTTCCTCGGAAAGTACGTTAAGCCATTGGTCCCGGCTGTCATTTTTAGATCTTTGACAGTCGTAGTGGCTACAGGTAGTCAGTGGGCCAAAAAGTCTGAGCACCACTCTTACCAAGTGGTTTCGTATTACCTAGTACTAACTGGGTTGTGGAGGTCAGATAGGCAGTCGCTCCATGTAAAATACTAGTATTCCGGTTAGACTGGAAGCCGACCCTAACATAATTGGGAAAAGGCTAGGCAGATGATGATGGCCTCATAAAATACAAATTATGAACCAATTACGATGACCTTGGTAATCTTGAGTGCTAATTGAACATTTATCTAAGCACTTAACAAACAGCTCGAAATTTAACTAAGCAACATTCTTTGCTTTAGCTTCCTCGGCGCAAGCCGCGGTCTTGAGTAACCTTCGTCAGGTTGCCACACTTCGGTTAGACGTCCACACTCCGACCATATTGGTGTGACCTCTCCAAGTTGTACCATCGAGCAAATTTGGGTTCTGTTATTTGCAATACAATACGAAATAACTGATCGGTAAATCCTTCTTACAGAGTCTACTGCCTTCTAGAGCGTATCTACGAGAAGATCAACAGCCTTGGAGACCAGACTGACCTGCAGACTATCCTCACCGATGCTCGGAATGAATACGTTAGGACAAATACCGAGTTCTGCTTGGTTCCTGGATGCTATTCCACTTTAACTAAAGAACTACGATTGGTTCGGACGCCGGAACCGTGATATTTGAGGACCTTCTAATATAATGAATTTAAAAGTGAGTCTCGATCTATTTGTAAAGTCATTTCGACTTAACTTTAGACTAGATTTTGATTATATCCAACGGAAGGAAGGAGTACCTACCATGACACTTTGAAAGGAACCCAAGATACTAAATCTTAACTTTGTTGTTGAATGTTGAAATAGCTGTCGGAAACAGCATGCGCATTTCAATAATAAAAAAAAATTGATTACCGTTCAGTGCTATCCATTTTAGGAGAAATCGGTATACTGCCTACGTCATACCCAAGTGCAACTGCATCCTAATTCTGTAAATATTGTGACGTAAATATACATATTTTTTTAAATAGCTTTGTTTTATTCGTCATTTTACAAGCAACAAAATCAAAATATTTTATTTTACAAGGGCACATATAAAACGTCGAGAAAAGGTGCACAGTTCGGGTTGGTCGTTTCCTATGGAGAAGAACGGGCAAGAAACTCCATGGCTACTCTTTTACAATGTCTTCTCGAGTTTGCATACGACTCTGGGGAAATATGAAAAACCGCCCTGAATCATGATGCAAAGACAGGTATAACATTGAGTAAACCTGCAAGAATGACCATGGACAAGTAGTTACTCCTAGCACAATCAGTGATCAGTGAACCTCAATCAAATTTCCTACTTGACAGCTCTAGCCGGCATTATTTGCAGAGGTAGGTACTGCGTAACAAATATCAGCAGTCGAGAAATAAATAAGGATCTATTCTATTAACGTAAGTAGGTGCTTGTAACTGATAGCATTACGTAACAAAATAAACCCCAATCGGAGGTTTATTACAATGATGATTACCCACGATTAAGCGAATTTCCCCACTGTATTGATTAATGGCAAGTGAAAAGCCCTATTCCTCGGTAATACGACCAAACTAGGTAGAGCTCTGCACACCTTGAATTGGGGAGTTGTAAGGGCTCATAATAAGTGGATGCCGTGAGGCTCAGCGCCATATCTCGTGTAATTCATCAATCCGTGTGATTAGTCGACGATATTGATGACGCGAACCAAATCTCTGGAGATCTACGAGTTTGTTATTGACATTATCCGGATTTTTTGCAGGTACATTCTCGAGGGATTTACAAGGTCCGTATTTTTGTGCAATTTTAAATTAACTTACCTTATTTTTTGACACGTTTTTATTTAAACTTAGCTAAGTAACTTAACTTAGCAACTTGATCTTTTTTTTTACAACAATATAACATCACGCCTGTAATCTACGAAGGGTTAAGCAGAGGTGTATCCTGATAGTACACCCAAATTTCTCCAGTTATGTTTAAGTCCCATGTAATTGGGGGGACTCCGTGGCTGCTACTGAATAATTCATGAAGGAAAAATCATAGACACTGCTCGACCTGGGAAACTAACCCAAGACCTTGTTCTTAGCAGTCGCGGATCGTCGGTTTTGTTAAGTAAATAGTAGAACAATTGTGTAACTAGATGTACCTATAATAATTTGGACAAAGGTATTTCGAAAATCCCCGTACTTCGATCAAGACCTCTCATTTACCTACAATAGTTAAAAACGATCACATAAAATAAAATAACTAAATTAAAAAAGGGCATCAATAAAGTGTTCCTCAAAACTGTCAGCTGGTAATGTGCCTAACCTGCTAAGAGACAGGAGGCGTTGCCACGTTGTATGGCTTTTGAACAATTATTTTATTCGGGTGATGCGCCGTTATGTTGTACGCTGTTATTTACATAAAATTTAGCAAAATTGTTTGCAGACAATAGAGTGCTGTAGGTACATTCAATAAACTACTACCACTACTTATGAAACTGCCAAGGTACTGTAGTGAAGTGAAGTCATCATCATCATCATCATTTCAGCCGAAAGACGTCCACTGCTGGACATAGGCCTCCCCCAAGAAGGGGTGTTTTGCCATAATCGCCACGCTTGGCAGGCGGGTTGGCGATCGCAGTATGGTTGTTTTAAAACACAGAGAACGCTGCTGCCCATTCTCTGGTAAGTCCCTTAGTCGCCTCTTACGACACCCACGGGAAGATATGGGATGGTGCTATTCTTTACGTCCGGACACCATACAGAACAGTGAAGTGAAGTGAAGTGCTTTGAACATATTTGCTGAAGCGAGGGTTCCTGATTTTTACGCCATTATGAGATCGAGGTGCACGTCCTTTGAGACGCTACAGTAATTAACAGGACAGCATTTTGAGGGAACCTAGCAAACGCTATATTTGTGCACTGGATTTCTGTTCACATAAGCAGTAACTAGAGATGACGAGAGAATGTATGTTGTTTCTGAAGACTATGGGGACCTATGACATACCTACCTCCATGTTTTAATTTTTTGAATGATTTTATTGCTATTTTTTAATGATTTCTATTCTGTTTTAACTATTTTTTTCGTCTCATTTTATTATTATTGTAGCATTATTTTGCCTGAAATAAAACAAAATTTATTTTCTTTTCTTTTTTATTTTAATAATAAAAATAGTTTCCAAGGCCCTGGACCAATACCTGAGGAGGCTCTCGTTAAGCAGCTGATTCAAGAGCTTGATTCAGAAAGCGATACTCCTGAACACGGCTCGTATTGAAGAGGTTCTTGCATTGTTCTGGTGCATGTGTTACCGGTTCCCAGAATAGAAATGTTTAGACACAGCTGCGTGTATATGGCACCATTAGTTTATAACTCGCTACCTAAAAAAATTGTAGACCTGCCCTATCGCAAATTTTGTTTTCACTTACGGAAATGGTTAGTAAAAGAAATTTTTTATACTACGTATCAACGAGTTCCTCAAAAAATACTCTTCGCATTCTTATCACTTTAAAAATGCATTGTAGGTTTTTATTTTGTTATTTTATGTTAGAATTTTACTAACTGTTTATTTAAAACCTTCATTTTATATTATTACCTATTTGTTAAGGATTTTTTTATTTTACGTTAATTTGTTTAGTCTTTTTATTGTGTGTTGGTGTATGTCTTTAATATTCTTTATTATTTTGTTAAATAATTATGGTTTCAGAGAATATTTAGATGTGTTTATGATGTAGGTGTTTCAGTATTATTGTTTTGTTTAGTGATGGTTAGCTTAGTATCTTTAAATTATTCTTAGATTATATTAGCGGAGATTTATGTAAAGATATATTCTATGTAACATAGTTACGTACCTATGTTGTTCATTTTAATGTACCTATCTTATGTAAAAGATGATTTTGCATGCTATTATTATGGCGGAATGTGTCCTGCTCTATAACATTTTTATAACACACCTGTATATACCACATTTTAAGCAAATAAATATACTTACTTACTATAATTTTATTTAATATGTAATGTTCAACACAATATAAATTGTTAATGAAAAGAATAAATAAATGAAAAAAGGTTCCTCTCTCTGGAGCCCTGACCGCCGGCCGATAGCTTGGACCCTATTCCTGAAACCTACCGACCTACCCTGTACCCTGTACCTATTTTTATATGTTTATTTTCCTATGTTTTGAAAATGTAAATTATATGTATGTAAATAAAGGAACATAGATTAATACAACGTGGAAGGGACACAACGCTAAAACGGTTACCATGTATTCAGTACATCATTCTGAACGCGACTTCATACTTAACGTCGGTGTCCCTTCCACTCTTTCTGTTTTTTTTATTCACTTCATTCCCATGTTACTAAAAAGCCCAGGCTCCAGAGATAATTTTCTTTTTCACTTGTTGCAACGCATTATCTGTGGCTGGCAGCAGAGTGGCTGTCAGTGTCAGCTATACTATTATTATTTCAATGCCGCTAATATTTCAAGGAAAGGATTTTCTCTGTTTATTGCTAAAATAAATCTTATTAAACAATGGAGGAAGAACCAATTGAAACAATAAGAGAGACCAGCCGTAATCTTTTAGTGCTGAACAGACGCAAGCATCGAGACGAAGTGGCCGATGTTCGGCGGTCAATGATTGGTTTGCGGTAAGAACAATTTAAAACTTTATTATTACTTTGTTTAGTCCACTTCTATTTAACGTTAAGGTACCTATGTTCTCTATTTACTACACTGCAAAAGCCTCTTTTACTGATTTCATGTAAAATCGATATTGACGCATAAAGAACCTACGCGATTGACTATACGTAGGTACCTACCCTATATCGTGCACATTTTATGCAGTTATTGATCTATGAGCCCCGCTACTTCTTACTACGTGTTACAGGTTTTCAACAACGCAATATGCGGATGTCGTGGTATGAGCAGTAGAATGAGCATGAAATGTTGTGAGGAAGTTTTGAGTTTGGATGTGGGTGGCTATTATGGTTATGAGTAAAGAAATTTATTTCTCAATAAGTAATTATAAGGATTTCACTTACTTGAGAACATTTTGGGACTTAAATATAGTATTACATGAACTTTGACATTCAAACTAAGTAGGTGATGTTTTTCTTTATAACAATTCACTAATCTATTAAATAAAATAAAATTTTGTATGCAAATAACATTTACAAAACACAAAGCTTACAATTTTTTCCATCCACCCACACAAGAAATAATTACTGTGGTTGCAACTAATCATGACTTTTAGAGTATGGGAAGACCATAATAACGATGGATGGATTATCTGAAAGATGATAATGGGGTTGAATACTTAGCCCCTAACCTCATACTTATACAGATGTGTACTTATCCTTTTGTTTATGTTAGCCGGTTCTGTCCCACTGATGTGCAAAGCCCCCTGATATGTTACCAATCTTCCTCATGTTCTGCATTTCTTGACAAAACTACACATTTTCAGCACAAATTCAGACACAGTAGCAGTAATAGCAAGTAAACTGAAATTAAAGGCTAAAATAACGGTAGCTGAGCTTAATACATTGAAGAATGCATTGATAGATGACGCAGTGAACATCGATGTGATGCTGTATACTCATGGGGCGCTGAGGGGGTTGGTGCGAGAAATGTCAGGTAAAGTATAATTTATTTAAATCTTATTGTTGCGTGGAGCTTTATAAGTACTTTCTATTTCATCAATTAAAGACATATTATGGGTAACGGAGCAAAGTGGTTCAAGTGAACCTCTGCTAGTAATTGAGCCTTGCCGAATCTTAGCTTTGATTGTCTCTCTTTCTTTTTTAGTGAACAGTGTTGTGAATAAGACTTATTATACTTAATATTTTTTAATGTTTTATTTAGCTGTAATACTTCTTACCTTAAATAATCAAAAGTGATAAGAACTGAATTCTTCATAAATCATCTACCTAGCCTTTTCCCAACTATGTTGGGGTTGGCTTCCAGTCTAACCGGATGCAGCTGAATACCAGTATTTTACATGGAGCGACTGCCTCTGAGTAAGACTGGTTGTCAGACTTTTTGGGGCACTGACACAACAACTGTTAAAGATCTACAAATGACAGCCGGGACCAAGGGCTTAACATGTTTTCCGAGGCACGGAGCAAACTCTATATGTAATGGGTGGTCAACCATCCACAGACCAACCTAGGCAAGCACAGCTTAACCTAAAGATCGATCCGATCTTCAAAATTAATTCTTCATAATTAAAATATCAAAATGAAGACCACCTACCATGCCACTGTGTTTTCCACTTTTCCAGGTAATGAAGTGAACAAACAGTGTGCTGCCGTAGGATGCATCTGTAACCTGGCTCTGGGTGATGTCAAAGCTTGTGTTCTCGTGTCTAAAGCAGCAGTATCATACCTTGTCCCTGCTCTTGATAATCTGAGTGCTGAGTTGGCCGTGAGTATGTTTATGGTAAGAATGTACTAACATCTAACTCTAGTGATGAAAGGACTCGAGGCTTTTAAACCTTTACACTGAAGACTAGACTCCAAAAATACGACGTGAGGCTTGTTACTAATGTGAAAGACGAGTCGAGTCATTAGAAAAGACTTGAATCAATAAAACGACTTGAGCTCTTTACTAAGATGTTCAAGACTTAGTCGCGAGGCTTTAAGTAAAGAACTCTAGTCGTTTAATAAAGCGAGTTGTTTAATATGCGACCATAATAAGGTAAACATTAGTGTATTATTATTACATATTTATTACAGATCAGTAGGTAATTAATAAAAATAGTAAACTTTAAATGGTACACACGGCCACTCATCAAGTGCCGTGAAACATGCCAACTTTGCCAACTTTTTTCGAATAATTTTAATTTTTGTAAGATTTTTGTATGGGGACGTAACTATTTTCTTTTATCATTTGCTACTCTAAGATTATGTGCATGTGTTGGTGTAGCAAAATTTATATTTTTTAAACATTTAATTCAAAATTATATTCGTTTTGTTAGCGGGCAAAGTTACCTGGACTTTTAGCCAACATTGCCTACCTTGATTTTTGACGCAAATATGGCCTTTAAGCAGATGGCATCAAAATCCAGTTCAAGAATTTTGGCAAAATGGCGTTTACTTTAGAAATTAAAGCGAAACCGTGAAAAGTTTTCTACTAAAATGACTAGGCAATGTTACCCTAAAAAAAAATCTCTTTTTCATACAATTAACATTTCGTCGTTTGAAAGTGCTAGGGTTGGCACAAATCAATAAAATGAAATTGGTTTTTTTATCATTTCTAGAAAGAATAATATGTGTTAAGGTAAAAGAAAAATAAAATAATTTTAACAACAATTTTTATTAATGTGAATGAAATACCAATTGAGATCAAATAATGCTTTTAAATTATTTATAGAAAATGATTTATAGAAAAAATAGTCAAAATAAGTAACAAGTTTCTCAGTCTTATTTATATTCTTAAAGTTAATAATCAGAGATCAAAGTTATTGGAATGTCCACTGCTGATAGATGTGCATCCATCCCACAATAACAACATAATTAAGTCACATATTTTCCGATATCACAATAATGTCCACTACAATTATCCTAAACATAAAGAAAATAGATATAGCTACTGTAATAATAATGTTTGACAATGATAGGAACGACATTTTCTTATTTATAAGAGTATACTTATATAGAGAACATAGTTTTAATAAAATTAATCAACCATAAAATAAAAAAGGTAGCTTCATTTGGGTTATTTCGCACGGCTTTTGTAATAAGAACTAGACATTTGTTGAATGTTGAAATTACTAAAATCAACTTTAAAAACGATTCGACCACGTCGAGTAATTTTTGGCTTGGGAAGTATTGTAACAATATCTTTTAAGTGTTTCATAGTGCAAATGTCATCAACTATTGGGTACGTGCAAGTGGTTCCTTCTTCACATTTAGTCTCCTTTACCTTTCGCACAAACTTCTGGATCCAATTTGGCGTTTTGATATTCGTTGTCGAATTCGAAATTTTTTATTCTGAAATAAACCATATAAAGAAGTCAGATCAGTGTTAGAAGTGGTCATATTTAAAAAAAAAATATAATAAATAGTATGGAGTAGACGTTATTAGTAATTACTGTGTACCTTCACAATAACAACTAATGTCCTCTTTGAATTAGTACTAAATTAGTCTTAATAAAATAAAATAAATCACAGAGTGTGGTATGTGCCAGCCCTAAGCATTTTTAGATGGCGGGCAATGTTGTCAATCGTAGATCGGAACATTACTGGATAACTTTGCCCATCTTTATAACTTTAGTTTTAAATTATCCTCATCAATGACACTAACAATAAAATACTCTACAAATAGTTTTTTAATACATGTTATAAGTAAACTAACCTGTGGTTTCACCATCACGCCCAATTCTTACCAAAATTCTGCACCAAAATTTGCCCGCAAAAACACGCACTATACTTGACGAGTTCCAAAAGGTTACTGAGTGGAGTTAGCAATGCACACAATAGTTAGTGTTGCCAGTCATATAACTTACTTTCCACAAAAGTCAATCAATGTTGCCTTAATATTAAGATATTTTTGTACGTTAAAGATTTGCTTGTAAATTGCTCATAGGGCAAAAATACCCTTGTTGGCAATGTTGGCATATTTCACGGTGTAACAGTTGCACTACACGCACGACTTACGAACTGAGTTGTTTTCAAAACGGGTCGATCCTTTTTGTTGAGCTTGAGTCGTTTAAAAATAGGAGTACTTTTAAAACGACAGTCTTAAGATTAAAACCTCGAGTCTCGAGTCGAAGACTCTTTAAAGGGTTAGGGTTCAGGGTTTAAGGACTCAATTGAATTGCAAACCGTCATAGCGAGTCGAGGTCTTTTTAAATCCTCGAGTCCTTTCATCACTATCTAACACCTACCAACCAGCTTAAAGCCCGTGTGATTGATTACCCCCACTCACTCACCCAGAGAGGAGGCTGGTGGCCTAGCAGTGGGAATAAAGGCTGATTAACCAAGCAGGTAGCTGCTATTGTAGCATAGCTCTCGGACTCCAATGCTGATCATTAATGCATGCACATATTTAAGCTGACTGTCAGTAGGAGAATTTGTGAATTAAACTCTAGGTAAAAGTTTTTAAAATAAATGAAAACAACTTGACTCGCATTCAGTGCATTAATACTACCTACTAACCACGTACCTACCTACTATTGCCTACCTTAGTATTTTTATTTCAACACGATTTTATTTTTTTTGTGTATTGGTATTCCGCCTGAATTAAAACACATTTTTTAATTATGTGTGGCACAAATCCTTTCACAGAGACGAAGCTCTTGTCCTAGCAGTGGGAAAATTACAGGCTGCTTATACTTTTTGCCAGACATTCCTAAAGAATCCTAAAAATAAGAAAACTCAAGAAACTCGCAACAACAATTACCTTTCAATTTCCAGGTAACCAGTGCTTGGACTCTCGGCAACCTAGCGGGCTCTGGACCGAAGGCCTGTGAGATACTGGTGGCCCAGGGTACCATATCCAGGCTCATATATCAGCTGGGTAGCAACAATGAAGAGACCAGGGATTCTGTGATGTATGCCCTCGTACACTTTGCTTATTCCATGCGAGACGACTTCAAGTAAGTGATGCTTTTTTTTACATAATTATTATTTGTCTGTTGAAACACTTAGCTACAGAAACACTTACTTTGTTAACTCTGATATTTTTGACTGGCTTGGTTTTTGTATAATAAGTAAGCTAAGCGGGAAAAGTCAAGTAAAGAAGAAAAAAATAGAAGAGACACACCAATGGGGTGAGAGAAAATTAGGCTGTTACCCAGTGACTGGCTGATAAATAATGTAAATTCATGGTAAAATTAATTTATAGAGTTATCGTAATTAAGTTTACATTGTCTTTTTACAATTTTACAAAATTTTAATGAACTTTTAGCCACACATAGCAATTACTCATTTATACCCAAAACCTCATTGTAATATGTGAATATATTGTCACTTGCAGACAGGAGCACCTTCAAAAACTCCTCAGCATTCTTCCATCTCTAAAGATGGCAGCGTCAGCAGAACTGTTCTTCATACTCTCTTGTCACAAAAACTTCACAAACCGATTCACAGAAATGTTTATTCAAAAAGCTTTACGGTATCTCTCTGTAAGTATTGAAAAACCTATTGAGGACCCGAACATTGTACACTTGTTAAGGTTCTTGGCAAATATAAATTCAGAAGGGGTTTTTAGAACATTTTTGAATTATTTTGCGTCTAAGAATAAGATAAATGGGTTAAAGAAATTGTTGGCGAATAAAAATGCAAGCGACTCTGTGTGGTGGTTCTTAGGGAATGCTTACAAGTGCTGTAGAAATCATGAATTGTTTGGAATGCTAAGATAAGATGATTAGAGTTTAACCTTTTTGTTAGTGAGTTGTGGCTTATGAGTATGTTGACTGCTAGTGGATAGTGAATACTTTGTGAAAGGCTGTAAATTGCTTTTAATTTAGTGATTAAGTATAATTTTAAGTGTAGATGTGAAAACTCAATAAAACACGTACCATTTGCAATAAATATATTATCATATCAATAATTATAATATTCAAATATAATAATATTAATAGTATTATTTTAATAAATTAGATTAATATGGATAAGGCTACAAATATAGCATTTAGTAGGTCTACTTCACTCTCACAAATGTAGCTCGTGGGCTCTCCACACTTACACGGCAATCGGGCGGACAACTGCGTTACTATATAAAAAAACGTTGTTTATCTAAACGTTAAACATGATTAAAATCGCAGATCATTTTAACTATATTTAATAATAACTCTAAATTCAGCTAAAAATATGTTTAGTCTTTATAATTTAGTACATACCGTTATGCCGTACGTATTCCATGTGTGAGGGAAATAAATGCTAATGGCAGTATTAAGGGATATCTCACTGAACTTCCAAATGGCAAAAATATTGTACATTATATTTATCTAATATAAAGAAAAACTTCTACCTACTCGCCAATGTTTGTCTTGCGTCCTTTTTATTCGTATAATAAAAGAAAGAGACGAAACACTAAGCAACTATTACGTAGCATTATTGCTCATAAGTACTAAGTTTTTCTAAAGTTACTATTATATGCATGTACAAAATTGCACTTTAAATCACAAAATGAGCAAGATCTAAGGGCGCTGTCACACTGTTGCACGATACGACTATCGTAGTTCATATAAACTTATAATTTTCTGACGTCACGATTTAATAGTAATTGACAATGACATGCTTATCGTAGACAGAAAATCAAAAACCCATATAAATGTTGTGTTCTAAGCAAGAAATATGGTGTAGATGTAGATGTTAGCCCCACTGCAGCTCAAATGAATCTTCTCTTACTGAGGAGAATGAGGTTCCTATTGTAGGTTTTAGAAGTCGGAACCATCATGATTCAGATATCTGCAGTGTATTAAATCATAACTTAATTGTGGTGTGCAGTGAATTGCCTCCACAAATGGCTAAACGATCCTTCGTAAAACCACCTCTTACAGCAGTATTACTTTAATGTGACTTCGGAGTAGGAAAGAGCTGGTGCTATACAAGACGTCTAGTTCCATCTCTTTCCCACGCTAAAATAAGAAAAACAATGCAGCTATAAGAGGTCATGATAGACCTGAAAGACGTTTTAAATACGTTTCACAATTAACGCATTTAGGTTGAAATTCATCAATGAATCTAAACACGATCAACAAAAGCAAATCGCGTTCACAGCCAGTGTCAATATTCCATAGCAATTGTGGCACTGACAGCTTTTGGAGACTGAACTAATGTGCTGATCGCGATCAGTTTGTTTGGCGAAATTCGGTCTTAGTGATTTTTGGTATAAGCAGGCCTAAGTATCGTACAACATTACGCCAGCACGCTAATTTCAACACGGTCGTTTCAGGCTATACGATAACTACAAGTTAGTATTATATGACCGTTACAGAAGGCAATTACGATTATATCATAATAATTGAATCCTTCGACTTTATGCAGTCCAACCGTCGATATTTAGATATTATATTGGTTTAAAAATATCACCATTCTAAATTTTATTTAATGGCAGAGCTCGTATTTTGGAGCCATCATTGTTCAGTTGCGAAAAAGAGATGAAGCTATTCGTCTTGTATAGCTCCATCTCTCTCTTCCACTGGAATAATGATAGGTTCATGATACAATCGCCGTTTTAACCTTAAGAGCCATATCCACGATACACCTAGGGAACTTGAAAGATAAATCTAGAAAAGTTTCTATAAATGGTGCATTAAAACTAGTTAAAGTCGCATAATAACTAGTGTCGTGGATGAGGCTCTTTATGATTATTTTGTAAAAGCCCCCACTGAATAGATCCTGATTATATAATTGACTTTTCAGGTTGGTTAGGAAAAGTTATGTTATTTTCTATCAAAACGTTTGAAAAATTTTAAGGTTTCGCTCGCAAAAAATGGTGCTAGACGACGTTATTTGCAATAGCGTTAAATGTCGATAGTAATTTGAAATGCGATAAGGGACATTGAGATAAAGTAGGATTTTCAACGTTCGTCTCATTGCCGACAGTTATAAATTCAACAGCATTGCAATGTCACTTACGGTATTTCAAGTCAAGTTTTTCCACCGTCGATTTCTTGCACACAGCAGATTATTTTTATGCTACGTCTACACTAGGTCGTATTAACATTGACCTGAGCTGCGGAAGACACCGATGATATGATGCCTAGAATTCTGTTATGTGCTCTATCTATGAAGCTTTACATTGTAAATCGACAAGCTAGGCTAACAAACACAGCGTGACAAAATTCTTGTCGCCACCATCTCACACCAAACCGAGACATGATCATGTGAAGACATACTCGTGTCTCGTATCATCGCGGAATAAAGCGATGAGAAAATTTTATCGCGTTGTTTATTAGTCTATTGAAACCTACACATTGACGGTCAGACTGATCAGTCGTTACATATCCGCTGGGCAGCAGCTATATTTGTGAGAGGCGTATGGTGGCCGAATACAGTACCCGGCCGTAAACAAGCCACATTTTTGTAGAGCGTTGTCTCTTTCCCTCATAGGCGTGTTATCTTTGTCTAAAACTCGACGTGTGACGCTTTGTAGATTGAGTTTTTTGTCACTCATACTTGTGTCCGTTTCTGACGCTCGACCTATGTTGGTTGCTAGAGCATCGTCCTTGTCATTCTTATGTATATCTTTGTCTAACGCTCGATCTATGATAGTTTGTTTAGCGTTGTCTCTGTCACTCGTACTTGTGTTGTCTCTGTCTTGCCCTCGACATGTTTGTACTTCACTCATACGCGTGTTGTCTCTTTCGATCGGTAGACCTGTGGTGGTTTGTAGAGAGTCGTCTTTGGCCAACGCTCGAGCTATGATAGTTTGTATAGCGTCGTCCCTGTCAGTCAGCGCGTTGTCCCTGTGTGTTGCTGGGAGTACGTGTACGGGCGGGGGCGGGGGCGGCGCCAGTTATGTGTGCGGGTCGGGCGCGTGCTTGCGGGCGCGGCGGGGGCGCGCGCGGGGGGGGTCGGCGCCGCCAACTGCAACTGGAAGCATCTCATCATTACACCTTACATAAATATCCTGCTCTCTAAGAGCTTGTAGGTCCAACCTGACGTCGATTGCCAACGAACAGTTCGGCTACCACGATGCGTAACACAATTTCGATCACAATACTAAAGACTTTCCGGTATATCGCTTCAAATGTTGTATAAAGCTTTGAATGTATTGATAGTTTTTCTTTATTATTGTTTTGTATTACTTATTCATTGCATTTTAAAGTTCTAATTTCAATATTTTATAAATATGTTATGTAAAGCCGTTCACTGTGCATGTGGTGTTAACCTGTAATTAATTGTTGCACTTGTAAAAGTTACTCTAGTCATTAAATCAGAAATGTATATAGTGTAAGCAATTGTTGGTTAACCTAAATAAATAAATAAATGTTTGTGAACAATCGTCTTTTTCAACAATGTAAATAATTCAATTAATGTTGTTAAACTTTTAAAATGAGTGTGATTGCTATTGAAAGTGTATTATGCAATTACCACAATCTCGAGAAGAAATTAATGCGCCACTTTGTTATTTCTACTACCAACATTTTTCTTTTAAAAACAATCAATAACTAAACACACAACATCACGCCTATAATCTACGAAGGGTACGTATGGAATAGGGTGCGAGCCTATTACCATCAACCGGGCAAAAATCCAGACTCCGTGGCTGCTGCTGAGAAATTCCTGAAAGAAAATCCCGATAACACTTGCTTGATCTGAGAATCGAGCCCAGGACCACGCGCTCAGCAGTCGCGCTTGCAGCCACTAGACCAACGAGGCAGTAAGAAATAAAATAACAAGGCTAAATACAATACTAAGTATATCTAAGTTAGTAGTACCCATGCACAACAAGCCGGTTAGTAATTGTTGGTTAGTACTCCTGTACACGATAAACGGTTATTTTTAAATCTAGCAGAACAATTGGAAGACTTAAGTTACAATTCCAGGTGATTCTGGTCTGACCGCAGACCTCAGCGGAAAAGCTAAAACTCTTGTTTGTTTTTCTATGTATAACACTTTCATAGATTGCGTCTGGACGCGCCATTAACCTTGTTAGATTAAAAGACAAACATATCATAATAAACCGTTTAGTAAAGGAGCTAAAATCAAATAAAAAAACGTGCTTTTTCCTCACCCTGACTGTGCGATAATAATTTTGTGACAACCATTTTCAACTCTGGGTACATGGCATTAGAGCTCACGTTACTACTGTCGGGTTTCGCTAAATCGCTCGCGTACATTGATCTAGTTCGGCTTTCTGGAATATCAAAATAAATGAAAAATAAAAACTTAGTAACTAACTTGCTGTGCATGGTTTTGAAAAGAACTAAAACAAAAAAATGCACCTCTTTTTCCCAAATTGATGAAACTATTTATCACACACACACACACACAAATATATGAATAAAACATGTATTTGTTAATATGACTTGAGCGTGCGTCACGATCAATGCTTACGAATTCTTCGCATTCGAAGAGGGCTTAGCTCTGTAGTGAGACAATAATAGGCTGGAAATACTTTTGGCCGCTCTTGAAGTCAGATAACTATCTCCAAATCAAAAAAATATTTTAAACTAGAGGCTAATCAGCAATTCTAAACGTCGAAGTCACATAGGACGGGTGTGTAACGGTTGATATAATAACAAAAAATCTAACGTTCACTTGACCTAATTTCAGTTAATATACTTTTGTTTAATATAACGATCAGTTGAAATAATGAATTGTTGATATAATTTCATTTTATCTAATTTCTTATGATATAATAAACATTTCCTATAATGCACATTTGACATAATATTCATGTAGTATATTATTCATTTACTATAATATTCATACCACCCTCAACTATTGTAACCAGTAGAAATTGGATGCAATCTGGACTTTAGGGCACCCCGACTCGGACGGAATTTTTTTATAAACCATCCAGAAGTAGGAGCCCCGCGAAGCGGTGCTCCGTCGACCAAGCCCACCCTCGACCATGCATTGAATATTTTAAGATTTGGTTAGGTGCCATTTGAGTTAGGTTAGAACTGTGACCATTAAACATAAAAATTAGGTCAAAAGAACAATAGGTCAAATGAATGTTATATAAAAAGAATATTATACATATTGAAAATTATATAAAATTGACGTTATACTAAATGTTTTATATTAAATGAAAATTATATCATATGAAACATTAGGTCATATGAAATTAGGTTATATGATTTTATAGCATATGAAAATTATATTATATGAACGTTATTTCAAGTGAAATTAGAGCATTTGTTATTATATCATACATTACACACCCCACATAGGACAGTCCCCCAGAAGGGGACAAGTGGTGAACTATATTCCGAATTGTTCATTTGTCTTTAAAACTTTGCCTTTTCCTTTTTTTTTAAATTGAATACAAATTGACATCGGATGGTCCATATTATCGTTGCGTATAGACCAAAGTTTGAGATATGGTAGGTACCTGCGGATTCCTCTGGAGTCTTAGGTGTGGTGGTACTCGCTGCCTCTCCGTTCGCTGCCTGCGGCTTTTTATTCTTATCATATCCATTGGCTCTGGGCCGTGTATGATCTGAAATTGACCAAACTAAAAAAGTACGTTTTCTCATCAACCAATTCCTTATGTTAAACTATTGTTTGGAGTGATCTGTGGTGACTTAATGAGGGCGTCAAAAGAGATAGATTCAGATAAAGGTTATCTTTTTCATCTTCTTCCTGTCACTGGTTTTATTTGGCAAAAATTGTTGGCCCTAAACTTAAACGTGGCGTCGTCGGTGGCAGCCTGCGCAGAGGTCACTGGCTACGGACACATGGTAGATGGCAAGGTAGGAGTAGTTTGTGCCACACGCTTTATCCTACTGTCGTCAGTCGTAACCGTAAACCCTCTTTACAAGGTTGGAGTTAGATTCTATTCTCATATTTTGATGGTCATATTTTGACATCTGGACGTCAAGTTTTGCTGTTGTCTACCACAACAGCAAAACTTGACGTCCAGATGTCACTTTCATGTACTTGCATTAAGAGACCAGTACAAAAAAGTTTTTTTTTTAATCTTTTTTACTGTTTCTTTATGTGCAAGTGCGTGCAGATCGTTCCGGATCCGTTCCGACTTGTCCATTCATCAACCCAGTAATAGGTACTTACTATTAGCATAGACGGTAGAGCGGTGCATCTGTTGTCCAGACAGCTCGGGCAGCGTGAGAGGCCGCCGGGTGCTTCGCCCTCGGGAACCCACCATGTTGAAGTCCCTGCAATTTTAGATTACCATGTCACTTTTAAACGAAACTCTTTTTTCCGTCATCCTTGATTAATTTGCCTTTAAATAAGTAAGTTCTTAAGTGTTTAAATGACTCCTTATCCTGCCTGCTTAATTGTGCAAATATTGTGCCAAACGCCCATGATAAGATTATGTATTCTGCCAATCAGTGTCACGGCAAGATTTTTTTTCTGCACTGCTTGGTGCATAATGACCTCTTCCACGGAGAAAAGAGTGATTTTGAGAGTCGAAATAAGCATCAAGCAATACCAAGCCCCTTTGCGAGATAGTAGTATTGTTCGAAAATTGCCCGCACCTTTGTGCACCATCTATCCTGTTATCAAGCGATGTCGCGGTCGACGATGCTGCACGCTTGCCTAGGAGTAACGTATTCGCTCGTGACTTGAAGACTCCCAGGTTAATCAGGTTATAGCTATCGGAAAACAGACATGAATACTTCCCTAGTCCAGCATCATCTGCCTATCCTTTTCCAAACTAAGTTCAGGTTGGCTTCTAGTCTCACTAAATGCAGATGAATACCAGTATTTTACGTGGAGTTGCGAAAGAACTGCCTACCTGGTCTCCGAACTCATTTACTGGGTAACACGATACTCCTTGGCAAGACTAGACCGGACTAGTCTTCCCTAGTCCAACCTGAACCCAAAACGAGGGTGACGAAGTAGCTTGTACAGCAATCTTCCTACTCCCACCCTTAACCCAATTTATTTGAGATTAACGCAGCTGCTGCTATACATCTCTATTAGTCTTCATTTCAGTAGCCACCCCCTATCTAGCCATCATATCACGTGTCACATAATAAGCCAGTACAGAAGGCTCAAATAAGATAAAGTCTACTTACTCTCTAAGAGGTTCTCGCCAGAAGTCAGGAGTGTGGACTGGTGGAAAGTGGTAGTTGTTCTGATAGCCGAATGGGTCCAGCCCGCTGGCTCGCAGACTCGCGTGCAGAGAATTCTTCATACAGTGTAACTGTTAATGTGAAAAAGTTGAGTAACTGCTCTCCCAACGCGTAAAAAATAAAAGTCCTATGAATCAGGAACAGTTTTGAAGCTACTGGTAGCATTCTTAAAATGAATACAGTTGTAGGCAGGTACCGCTTTTTGCATCCAGCCGTTAATTATTGAGATTTTTTAATTGGGCAATGTGCTCACTTAGAATAAATTGCCAGTTGTGTAGGTACACTCTTGGAACTGTTCGTTATTGTCAGAATCGTTGTTTTGTGTAGGGTTCTACTTCTTGCAGAATAGTCTATCTTGCCTTTCGGAATAGTCGTGTCGCTCTTTTGGAATCTGCGTTTTTCAAAAAGGTGCTTACTAATCCACCAAAAATGTGCAAGTACATCAATCACTCAAAATAGTGCAGTTTTTGTATTTCAAACCACCCAAATATTGTGCTTCAACAATTAAACAGTATTGTTACTCTATTTAAGGATCATACACTTGATTTTAGTTAGGTAAGAAAAGTTTAACTCTACAAATTAACATTACGGTGTGCGAAAATTCTGTTAGCTTAAACCACGTCTACCAAAGATCAATAACGACTTGTAGATAGTCAAAAGGAGAAAATTTCGCTAAACATGAGCAATCTAGTGTGTCAGACATTAGTGGTTATAGTTTCCTAAAGCGGGTTACTAACTCTCCAAGAGTTTGCTTTTAAATTCCAAACTGTTAAAAATTGTAGGAAAGACTTCTAGTAAATTTCTTTCATCTATTGACTCACACGATCTCCAGAAATTTCTGCTTGCAACTCTTGGTGAATTGGCAACCCAGAAAGTGTCACAAAGGGTGCTGCTCCTAAAATTTTGTTCATAATTTCGAGCAGCAACCTCTTTCCACATCTACTTAACTCAAATTATAACTAAAACTGTTAGTAAGCGCATACGAGGACGGGACAAAACAAATGCTAACACATGCGGGCTTAGTAGAAAACTAAAACATCACTCTCGCGAAATGTAACTGTGCATAAAACTAGTAAAAGATTATTTTAACTCCTTGTGTGATACCGTAGCTGGAGAGTACCAGGGCGCTTCCTATTTTACCTTTCTGAAAATATGGCTTAAAACGAAGCACAGGACAGCCAAATGCACTTTTTGGATGAAAACGTAATCCATTTTAGGGAGTAATAAGTTATCTTGAATGTAAAGTGGTCAATCGGCGATAAGACAAAATACTTATCTCGATCTACGCGGAACTAATTTGTCAATTTAATTCCCCATGGTATAGGTTTTTGCTCAATTACAGTTGTCCTGTCCTGCCCGTGTTCCTTTTTTATTTTTTGAAATTTCTTGTAAGGTTTTATATGGTCATATTGCCCTGGTATTCCCTCGGCTAAGGTATGTGTATGCGTGACGCGTTCCCGTCCACGTCGGCGCGCCTTTCGGCTGCTACGCCGAGCTTCAACGACGCCACCATTTTGTATACCCCATGTCAAATCGTCTAACTTAAGGATTAGGTGGATGAATTAAATGGTGTCCCTAAAAGGGTTCTGATGTTTGATACTCCAAGGTAGTTGGGCGGTTTTTAAAGTAGAATCCCTGTAAGCATTTTTATCTTTAAATTATCATTGGCATCGTGCCTCTTAAAAGTGTAGTAGGATTGTTTTGTGATCTTTGCCCAAAATTGCTGCAAATGCACAATGAACGAAAACTTCATCTCTAACCTATCAAACCTTGACAAATGGGAAACAATTAATTATCAATTCTTGCACGATTTCCGGAAGTCCAAGGAGCTACAGTCAGATGGCTCCGATTTTTCCTCCTACCTCAACCAATACATTATATATTGACTCAACACGTAGCAATAAGTTAAGAAGGTTCGTTTTATCAAGCTTCGAAGCTGCGGGGTATACAAAGACAGGTCGTATCAGCGTAGTGGCGGGGCTACACGTACGTGGGCGTGCCGCGCGGCCGCGCCGTCAAACAAGAGGTTAGTGACGGCGCCCCCCGCGCGCGGCGCGAGTACCTCTCTGCGCTGGCGCTCCGCGTCCGCGCGCAGGCGCCGCACCAGGCGCTCCGCCTCGCACAGGCGCGCGCGCAGCTCCGCGCGGGACTCCGCCGGGCAGCTGTCGCCGCAGCACGACGCACACGTCGCCGACGTTACCTCCAGCGAGCGGAGCTTTCTGTTTATACGTGTTAGTATTAAACAATATTGGTGTTTGAAGTCGAGCTACATCCGGTTAGACTGGAAGCCGACCCCAACATAGTTGGGAAAAGGCTAGGCAGATGATGATGGTGTTTGAAGTAGAGTTTATCGACGGTTTTTAGGATTATGAAAATGACGATTCGTAAGCATATCCACTTCACATTAAGGCCCGATTTCATAAAAGTGGAATCGGTCGGAACGGAGGGGAGGCATGTGGAAATTGACCAATCCCATTGCTTGAACTCCAATCTTGCACGTCTCTTCCACTCTCCCCTCGTGTTAGCTTTGTTGAAAACCAGGTCTTAATGTCAAGCGGATTTGGCTACGCCAAAAAATGCGTTGTTTGCCCACATGCGTGCCAGCCAACTGCAATGCACCTTTTCATAAACCCGCATGTCACTAAAATTTCAAGTCTAGTAAACGAAGCCTGACAATAACAAAATCAGTCGGATAAACCGTAAGTAAAACATTTGTAATTTTCTGAAAAAGAAAATCTAATTTGGTCAAAACATGAGGTGGTAAATTCATTAATCCTTTTGTCAAAGTCTAGGTCAGTGTACTCTCCTTGACCCTCGTTCAGTAATCTCAGCTCACAAAGCTTAATGACGCGTCCACTTCATGATGTGTTTACGTCACAACATAGCGCTTACAAAGTTATGCCTCAGACCAAACACGCAATTAATGGGGATGTCCAAAGGCGAGAGTAGTAGAGTGTTTCCACTGCGAATAACGTGTAGCGGAGATATGAGCTGGCTAGAGCGGAACAGTGATTTTCTCCGAGAAAAGAAGAGTTTAACTTTTGACCACCAGAGCATAGACGCACGCTCGTGCCCTCCACGCCAAGTTACAATTTCACCTACCTGTCACATATTTGTGTCGGTTGGCGTACAGGGCATGCGCTTGCTTGTCACGTATGTGACTATGGTGGTTAAAAGGTTAAAGCAGTCGCAGGCGAGTCGGGTAGCGCCGCTACGCTGCACATACGCTTAGAAAAAAAAGACATGTTCCCTCCTCCCCGCTTGAATTGTATCCACCGCAGCTAAGGAGAGAGAAGTTGCAGATATAACGTCAGTAACTGGTTATTTGCAAAACATCTCCCGAAGATTCGATGGAAACCGGGTCTATGCCACGTACTCAGTCTGTGCATCTACGAGAATCTGCAGTTGAACCGCGCGAGCTTCGGCGGCCTTCGTTTCACTTCGGGCGGTGGATGCTTCTTGCTCCAGTCGGGTAACTTCGCGCTTCAGCTTCACCTGGAAAATAACACAAGGTGGTTCATTGACAGTCTAAGGTATATGTATTAGTTAAGGCAGGTAAGTATATAACGCATTGAAACCAAAATATCGTCCTACAGGGTGAGCTCAGTATCTATACGGATATTGCAGATCACTAACAAGATGGCAGTACAAATGTTGCGCCAAATTGAAGTGCGCGTTTTGGTGACGCAATCAAAATGGCGACTTAACTGTAATGCACTTGAATATTCATAACCCAACGAATTATGTAATTACTTTTATTATTGCTAGGTAGGTTCATCATCCGACAGTTATTTCTTCGTTGCAAAAACTCTTGTAACTTTTTCCAATTTACATAAGTAGACTAATTGGCTTTTATTTAGAAACATCAATTTCCTGTGTGAGCAGCAGAGTATGAAGAAAAAATACTATTCATTAATGTTTGTTCGTTTGGTTACCTCATTGTTTTCGGTATTTTCTTCAGCTAGAGGCAAACTGGTTTTCGGAGACGATTCCTTATTGAATATCAGTTGGAACTGCAAATCTGTAATAATAAAGTTTTTTCAATATAATATCCCAACAGTACACAAAAGTCTGAACAAAGAAAAAAACATAGGTACACACAATTTTTATCTCAAAGCGTTGAATATCTGCTCAAATGTTCGCCTATTCCGCCATTTTATGTATTTGCTTAATGAGGCATTTTATCGTCGGGCTATGTATACTCAAGGGCCACCTTAAGTTAATTAAACGTCACTGTCTTAAAAATACGACTAAAACCACTTTCCAAGTGTACCTATGTTCGCATTCTAGAGTTAGCAAGCGCTACTTCGGGTAAGGGTTTGATGCCCAGGTCAGGCAAAGTGTTTTTGTGTTTTCCATCATAACTTTGCAGATAGGAGACTGGATCTGTGTCCGATTGATGGCAATAAGCTCGCCCCCTATTACCTACATCGGACTAAAATATAACTGGCGGAATGTAGGTGTATCTACTTACTACGGGTATTTCTCTACCTAACTCTTCGAGGATTACAGGCGTGATGTTATGATAATTATCATCCTATATTCATTTCCTAGTGGGCTAGTGGCAACTGGTTCCACAAACTTGTTGTACCCACGTAGGTATTACATCCATAGTTGCAGGAATTGCATCCAATGAACGAGTACAATCCATTGTTTAGTTTAGATCTCCCGACTAAGTGCACAACGTATGACTCACAGATTCACGGTACAAACAACTTGGTTAGGAGGTAAAAATAAAACGAGAATTAATATTATAACCTTCGTTAAATGTCGATTGCATGTCGAATCCACACTTCCAGGTTCATAAATGCGAGAGTTTACGTAGGTACCTACCTACCTGTCTGTTTAATTCGTTTACGCGGCGAAACCGATAAACCGATTTTGATGATAGACCTACCAATGTTTGCCAAAACCTCTAAAAGTATAAAATTAAATGTTGAAGTAGTTAAGTGTTGGGAAAATCCGACATCATAGCTGATCAAAGAGGAACTCGTCGACAAAACGCAAGCTAGGTTTTACAAGTACCTAAAAAGTCAGCTCAATCTTGCCATGTGGGTAGGTACCTATACTCATAAAGGTGAGTGCATATTAATATCCTCGGCATTAGCCACACGTGATTCTCCTGGTTGTCATAATCTTGGTTCGCCAGATGTTTCATTGGTCATCGTAATTATTAGCAGGTTACTGAATGAGTATAATTTTGTTGAAAATCTGCACAGATTCCGAAGTTTTTCATGGTTTAGGCCCCTATTCATTTTCATTCTTCTACTTTCTGATGCAATTCATCATTGCCGCTTCGACCATTAATCATGTCTACTAGTTCTACTACAGTTAGTAGGTAATTATTTTTGATCTCTTAAGTGAAGACTTTGTATCCATCTACAGCCCTTTGTAGCCAAAGAGTCATAGCCACATAGCATGATCAGCCTCAGGAGAATAAGCTGTAATCCACGCAGGCTCAATGCGGTTGTTGGATAGATTTTATCTTTATTTGTGCCCGGTTGATGGCAATAGGCTTGCCCTTCATTACATGCAACTGAAACATAACTGACGAAATGTGGGTGTACCTACTGCTAAACCCGTCGGGGATGTTGTTTACCAAAATATTAACATACCTCGGTTCCTCTCCCTCAAAGCTTCAATCTCAGCATGGAGACCGCTCAGCATCTGCCGGTGTTGCTCTTGCAAGAACCGGACGCTATGCTCCAGGTGCGCTACCCTGGCCAGAGGGTCCCCACCGATGATGAAGCCACCGCTCGTTGGCTCCGGGGGAGACTTCTTCTTCACCTGAAGGTTGAAAAGAAGTTGTTAAAGCATTTATTTTTGAAGTAAATTAATTAGAAACAGTTTTGATTTGTCCAGACATCGTTCAGTCGAAAATAAAATGATGAAGCCGTAGTAGGGTCACAGTTACTTCACCCGAACAGGAACCTGAATGAAATGAAAGTGAAGATCTCCGTGATAGCCCATTCCAAAGCGAAGATTTCTATGGAGAGTAATGGACTAAAAACTACATGGACACTCGATCAAAATGTTGCTACAAAAGATGTTACTTTTATAAGTGTCATGTTTAGTTAGGGATATGATCGACATGATCGTCTGTTGATGTAAATTCGTTCAGGACCAGATATAATGATATGTCGATTTTGAGATAGAATATTAACTATTGAAGTTCGTTTTGGGTAATTTGCTGATAATTTAGATTATAAACAATAATATCACCACCGCAAATGACGCAATAAAAATCCCATTTTGTTGAAATTATGATAAGTACGTCCTGGTACAGTGCAATGCACTAATATCATTTACTTAGGAAAATAGAACAAATAAGAAATTTAAATAAAACAAATGCGGCATCCCTTTGTTCAGATAAATAAATAATTACCTCAGAACAATGTAGGTACGGAACTGTAGCTATGGACGGTAATTGCAATTAAATTACCCCCATCAGTAACGATTTCCCATAGCCAGGCGATGGGAAAAGCCCATCTGATATACATAATGACTTTTCCTATAATGTCAATGACCGGAAGGTAGCTCTTTGTGCTCCGTGACTTGGCAATTTTATTATTTATATTGGACACTCACGTATAAACATAGCAAACGTACACGGGCACTAAGTGAAGACGACTGAAAACAGATGGGAATCTGGCAGGATATCTATTTCCGACGCACAACTGGAACTGGTGACATGAGAAGGGAAATTATACACAAAATAATTGATACACTTACTTGTAGCTTCGTGAACGGAGCAGCTGGCACCAAAACTTTAGATGCCATTGCTGCAGACCAGATTATTCACATCCACAAACCAAAGAGAAGTCAGGGAGAAGCGATCAGCGCAACCTCCTTTGTTGTGAACCACCGCGGAGCTCGCGCGTGTTTCCAATGATAAAGATTCAACATTTGTGCACAGTAGAACGCACCACGACCTTGCCCACTACACGTAATAATTAAAAATAAAATTTCACAGATCAACACAAATAATAAACAGCAGCGTATTCTGCTAATACTTTATGAGGTAGACGTTTCTCCTAAACTTACGGGGTCGTCGACCGTCGCGACCTTGAACCACTGAACTGGTTATAATAGTGAAATTGACATGATGGAAAGCACTGTTTTTTGGTGTTTCTGTTGATTTTTGAAGTATTTTTCGCGTGTTTTTGTCGTGTGTCGGACGGCGGGCTGGCGAGGGGCTCTGCCGGCAGGTGCAGGCGGTGCGGGGTGCGGGTGGGCGCGGGGCGGGGGTGCAGTGTCTATCGATCGCGCCGCCGCACAGGTTCCGTGTGCCGCTGACTCACGGGCTTCGTTTCTGTCACTGTTCAGCGTGGCGCGCTGCCAACTCTTCTGATGGCTTTATGGCGTGTCACACAAGTCTCGGCTAATAGCTTAATTCACCATACGGATTTGGTAATATGTAACGCGCTTTTACGCCGACCTTAACCGCATAAGTTTGTCGGAAGTCTGACAAAATCCGGTGTTAGTTACGCAATTTGGGCGGCTCTGTTATTAGCTAAGCTACATAATACGCTGATATGAGCTCTTAAATGAAATTAACTTGTTTTTCTTTGTTTATTAGAAGTTTGCACGCCACGAACTGACCCTACCTACCTCAACAAAATTAACCCTTACTATTTTACTCGATCTCTTTTATTGTTCCAAACTAAGTATTTGTTTTAACTACCTACCTACCTATTAAAACTTAAACATTTGCTTACTAATAAATAACTTGATCTAGAACATAATACCCACATATAGGCACTAAACTAACAGTTTTTAAACAATAAATTTATTAACGAGCGGAGAAAGTGGGAACTTTCGGAAGCGTACGGAACATTAAACATTTGGCACAATGATAATGTCATAATCACTGTTTAATACTTATGAAACATAGCGAAAGGGCCAATATTTTGTAGACGAGGGTCTAAAATTTGTTATCCGAAAATTCGATAAATCCGAATATTTAATCATTTCATTCAAATTTTTTTGTCTCCAACTTAGCAGCCCAATGTTTCAGCTCTTCTCTACAGCATTCTCTGTCCTTATCTATTCTTAAACCTAATATTCTTGTATAATATAGAACGTAAACATAACATCCAACTATATAAGTATAACCTTAACTATCTCATTGTTTATCAATTTAACGTGAACCTACTGTACGTAGTAGCAAGATGTCGGCTCTCCATACGCAGGAGCGAGCAGATATGCTGAAGAAGATCTCAAGCGCATCACTCTACGCGCTGGCCTCATTCATGATCACTGTTGTGAACAAGACTGTGTTGACGACGTACGCCTTCCCGTCGTACCAAGTCCTTGGTTTGGGACAGATGCTAGCCATCATCACAGTGCTGTGGGCTGGCCGCTTTTTCAGACTTGTGGCTTTTCCGCCACTATCAACAGACGTCTTGAAACGCATTTGGCCGCTTCCAGCCATCTATCTCGGAAACATGGCAACTGGACTCGGTGGAACTAAAGAGCTCAGTCTCCCGATGTTCACAGCTCTACGCCGCTTCAGCATTCTCATGACAATGTTGAGCGAGAGGTTCGTGCTGGGGTTGAAACCCTCCTGCGCAGTTCAAACCAGTGTCTACGCTATGGTTGGCGGTGCTGTCATCGCTGCAGCTGACGACGCCACATTTTCATGGTCTGGGTACACTTTAATACTGCTTAATGATGATTTTACTGCTGCCAATGGAGTGTACATAAAGAAGAAGTTGGAATCGAAAGATCTTGGTAAACATGGCCTAATGTACTACAATGCTTTGTTCATGATCATCCCTGCCACAGTAATCGCGAGGAGCACTGGAGATTTACAAAGTGCTGCTGAGTATGAGAACTGGGATGATTCATTTTTCCTTGTACAATTCTTAATGTCGTGTGTGATGGGATTTGTTCTGTCCTACAGTGTGATGCTTTGTACGCAATACAACAGTGCACTGACTACCACAATCATTGGGTGCCTGAAGAATATCGTGGTTACGTATTTGGGAATGGTGGTTGGAGGTGACTATGTTTTCTCTTTGCTGAACTTTGTGGGCCTCAACATCAGTGTGGTAGCCAGCCTGATGTACACTTATGTGACTTTTAAGCGGAAGCCTTCTTCCTCGAACACCGTGATTGAGCAACTTAAAGTGAACACTGTATAGCAGTATTGGAGACAGTAGATCGACTCAGTGCTCGACACATTGTGTATAGGTAGTGACAGTGGTGCCATAGATGACTGCACTGTAACGACGAGTAGATCTGATAGTGAATTAAGTATAAGCTCGAAAAACAGACGAAACATGTTACTGGAATTTTGCCTTTGTATTTTCATGCTTAGAATATTATTGTGAGCCAGCAGATTTTTTTAGTTTTATTAATGTGGTTCGTTTTAGAGGGCATTAATTTTGTAATGTTGTTAGGTATAATTTTTAAATGTTGTGTATTAAAATAATGATTGTATATTTAATGTTTAGGTTGTATTGACCATACATTTGTGGTTGAAATTACGTGATCTATAATATGGGTATCGTTTTATAACGTATGTTTAATAAGAAGGAAATAACTTTAAGTAGAATTGTAAGTACTTAGGTAGGTTTGAAATAAAAATGCCTAATTAAAAAAAATGTTGTTTTATCTTTCACTTATTCAAACATAGGAAGGAAAATCGTTTTATCATACATGTACACCCACTCAAATTAACATTCGCCTAACATAAGCACTCCAAGCCCAAAGCAACAAAATTAAGTTAAGTCCACTACTATCGGAAGACTGGAATGTTTTCGAGAACACTCTCTAATAATGTGTTTTCCATTAAAACTTCTGTTTCAGTTGTATGTAACTTGTTATTGATGATGTTCACACACATATTTGTCTAGGTTTTCGTCCTTTCTTGTTTCGTTCTCCAGTCTCTTTGAGGAAATCCTTGTAAATAATACGATATTCTTTGTCTTTAAGGAAAACGCGTTGACCATGGTCTCTGCACTTACCTACATTACTATGGTGTTCAGGTCTATTTTATAAATTACCTACATCTCCAATCTTATTCTTCTATACAAACACGTTGTTGAGTAACTCTCGTGTTATGGTCTATAAGACTACTGCTTTCTTCATTGAACTTTTTCTATCTTGCTTTAAACAAAGTGGGCAGCAGCAGTCAAATCAGGAAAGAACATCATCAACATTTCAGATGAAGGACACCTACTACTGTCTATTCAGTGAACGTAGATTTTCGCCAAGAGCCACTACGTCTACCGTGAGGGGACTATCTTGAGCACCTAGGTAACTTTGACGTACAAAAAAATGTTTATTCTCAGCCTACTTTGAATCAGGGATTTGTCATGTTGAAACATTAGATCGTGTCCGTAATCCCTGAAGGATTAGGCAGAGGTGTACCTAATAGTACACCCAGTAGTAGTACCACTCGTACTAGTATGTTTAAGTTTTCGTATGTAATAGGGGGAGCGCGTATTACCATCAATATGGCACAAATCCAGACTTCGTGGCTGGTACTGAGAAACCCTGATGGAAAAACCCAATAACAATTTGCCTGACCCGGGAATCGAATGTTGATCTAGTCCAAATTGAATACAAAGGTAAAGAAAGACAGGTTTTACCGATGTCTTATGTTATTTTAAAATACCTGTAAACTTTTTTCCAGCTTTCAGTGGTAGTGCAGCAAAACCTGCAATACCTACCTATACATTTTAATCAGTATCAGGTCAGTCCATCACGATAAAGTCCGGTGTTTCAAAACAACTATATTAGGTAGATCGCGAGGTTCATGTTATTAAGTTAATGGACCTGCAATATGACAGACATGCAACCGTTTCTATGAATTTTAAATTTTATGAACTACGGGCTGTCTGTTGCTGTATTTTATTCAATTATTCATGTTACCTTCGTGTTTAAGTTGAACTCAAGTTGTCTTCCGAATTTAATAAAGCTGCTTGCCAAAACAAATCATTAAGGAAAGTGATTTTGGGGCGTCTCCGTCCCAAAACGCATCTGAACATTTTCTGCCAATAATAGGCCAAGGCTTCTGGCATAGAATATGAATATACTTTCCGATATCAGCCTCGTTATCCCTCTCAGGAGGCCCACATCATTTGCAGTTCATAGTAACGAGTTGAGGCTTGAGCCAAACAAGCGGCTGTAACGTATCTGTAGCCTTTCTTTTTTTCGATTTACCTTCTCAGTTATTTAATACATCTTTTTCTGGGAGATAAAATCTAAATTATTCGTTTCAAACATAACTAGTAGGTAACCGTGATGACACAACATTATATAACATCACGCTTAATCCCTAAAGGGTAAGGCAAAGGTGTATCATGTCATGATAAATCCATAATTTGCTAGTTATGTTCAAGACCCATCCAATAGGGGCGAACCTATTGCCATCAACCGGGCACAAATCCAAACTCCAGGCTGCTACTGAGAAGTTTCTGATGAAGAAACCCAATAAGGGTTGATCCTCATCTATCAGCATGGAATCGCATTTTTCCATGCGCCTATCCTTTTCTGTCGCTCAAAACCGTGCAAATGACGACAGTACAGGACATGAGTATGGAAAAATGCGATTCGATGATAAATCGGACCCAGAACAGCGTCCAGTAGTAGCGTTTTATGTAGATGGGAATTTCTACATTTAATTACACACTCCGGCTTTCAGCCTATACTGGGCATCCACAGGTTAGCTCAGTGAGTTGTAAGTAATTGCGCATTTGAGCGACCTTTAAACCCCATCGGTAGGTACTGCTATTCGTGGATGTAAGATCAAAGCTCTGTTTAAACGAGCGTTTTACTGAACTTTCAAAATAAATATCTAGTTTAGTTACTGCGTAGATGCTGGGACAACAGCCTGACACCTGGAATGAAGTAAGTTAGTACCTATGCTAAGCGAAGATGTCTTGTAGGTAGCAAGAGATCCGAAACCTTACGGGTAGGTACATGAAATATCTTGAAACAATAACCGTTCCCTTGCAGTCGGGCAAAAACTCCGGATGCAACCTACTTCAGTATGAAGAGGGTGGTCTTATTTTACCTAAGTGCGATTAGATAGGCCTATGCACTGCAGTGAGAATGCCTAGTACCTACCTACTACGATGATGACATCAACGAAGGAACAAAACGGCACCGATTCTCTACTGGCCAAGTAGTGACATAGGTACGATTCCTTGTTTGTAACTAATATGATGGTGCAAAATGTGAGATAAGTCCTCGTACCGAATTCTCTTTCACTAAGCATTTTACCACGTCTAAGGCAACGCCCTAACGTCTAACCTCATAAAGACGGCCACAGCACAAAATACCCTCCAACAGCAGTTCGTAGGAAATAGCTAGGCCAAATATTCAAAAAAACTTTTTGAAACCAACCTCATTATAAAAACCATCAACATCTTCAGCCCCCACGCCAGTCAAAGTCAGAATAGCAGTTCTGCTCCATTGTGGAAAGTGCCGCAACTCCGGCTTCGGTACCGGCAGCGGCGGCGCCCCCATGTCTGACGGCGGACGAGCGCTTAATAACATAGCGGACACCACCAGACAGTCCTTACTACCCACGCACGAAACTAATTTCAAAGTTCACTCTAAAGCTTGCACCTGCCAGTCAACAGCGCATAGCCTTAGATAAAAATCAAATTCTCTGTTAGAAACCACACGACTGCTCAGTTCCATTCAAAGTCAAAAAATGTACCTAATTTTTATTACCCCAATACTAAAACAATTCTTAAAAAATATATTGCATTAATTTTAACATAACAACAATATGGGTACTAAATTAAAATTATCGATCTGTGGACATTCATTCTAGAATTACTTTTTTGTAGACGACAAACAAACAAAGCGTTGCTTAGCAACGGACGTTTGACACCATGGCGCGTAAAGTATTCACGCAACGAAATAACTTTTCGAATATGGTTCTAATTAGTTATTTATTAATTAACATTCCTATCACCTAACTTATTGGAATACTTTAGTTTATACCAAATAATACAAGAAAACGTTTTATTTATTAAAAGACGGTTGACGAAAGTTTAAAAATAATATCATTTAATTTGACCAAGAAGGTGACGCGCTGACCTCAACTGACATTATACCACTTCCTCCGATCAATTTGATTTGTCAAATTCAAATGTTTACACGACTATTCGTAATGGCGAATAGTGTCTATGATATTTAGGATTTTTCCGGCAACTATATCGTATTTTTGTGATTATATTCTTGTTTAGAGTGAATTTTATAAAAGTGAACTGATAATGGATACTTGTGTAAGAGGATTTTCTTTTATGGTTGAAAACAAATCTGACTTGCAGGTATGTGAAGATTTTTCTTTTCTATTTTCTGTAGATAGTAGATATAATCTGTGTTTTTTACATAACTTTTGCAACTTCTTATGTAGCTGTAATTATATCATTTTGCCTCAACTCGAATATTCTCAGGTTTTGCAACTGTGAACGAAAACAGAACCCGTTTCCCAAAGATATTTAAATATTTTCTGTATTTGTATCCCATTCCGGAAGATTTTGTTCAGAGATTTTAGTTGGTTAGGCTTTTGCGCCATCTGCGCTGGAAATTATGAACTACTATGAAAAGTACCTAATGTAGTGTCATAATGCTACACATACCTACATCAATTTATTACTTCATGAATATGGTTAATAAAATTTTAATGCCGCAATTATAATAATTGTATGCCTTAATTATCTTTTTGCGTGTAAAACTAATAATAACTTAGCCATTTTCATGCTAACTTACTAAAAGTTTAGTATAACGCCATCTATTGAGTAATGTACGAACTTGCAGTACATAAAGGACGCTGAACTAGACAGGACTTGGCGAAGTGCGCGAAGGGAGCGATTGAAAAAACGGGAACAAAGTATATGGGACAACTTCGTGAAAGAACAGGACGCCGTCAAGAGCGTTTGTAGTGGTATGAACTCTTATCTATGCACTATACAAACACATAGAAACTTACGTAAACTGTACCCACGAGGGTAGGTAGGAACTACAGAACGCTACCTCGGTAATAATATCTACAGTACTGTATCTTCATACAGTCATACCTACACGCCTCAAGTCTAGTACCCACTTGGTACCCAAGAAGTCACGAATGCGCCGCACTGACGAACGAACGTTGTGATGGTTTTGTAAGCAGTAAGCGTGCGATTTGTGAATATTTGATTGAAATAAGAATTTGTTATTTCGTAATAGCTAGGTATTTCGCTTATTCCACGGAGTAAAATACCTGGATTAATTAATAAATAAGTAGAGGGTGAAAAAAGTGACACACAAGTGATTTGTGTACCTACTTATGCTCGTGTTAAAAAGTCTCGAATTTATAATTTTTATTAAATCTACTAATCAAAAGACAACTTGTATTTTTTATTGAACAACACTTCTTATTTAATTCAAAACTAACTAAATTATTTAAATAAAAAAATAATATTTACATTCACAAAACTAAAAAGTAACTCAACTAAGTGGATGAAATTAAAATACTGTAAGCGCGGCAGCCCTGTCGCTTGCGAACGTACCGCCCGGCTGTAGGTAATTATTTCAAGGACAGGGCCGAGTCACAATACTGTATATATTTATACTGTGACGCTACCTTGCTGGACGTACAATGTACCTGCAGCTTAAAAAAAAAAACAAATTTCTTTGCCAGATGACCCGTACCAGTTCTTGGAACCATTGCCAGAATCTTGTATGCATGAAATAATGGCAGACGAACAGCCAAAATTGAATCGAGAAATAGTTGAAGAGGAAGCTAGAGGGAAGGTACGTGTGCAACTATAGATAGTGCCACTTGTGTCATGGTTTCTAAATCGGAACTGCTGTTACCGCTGAAGCATAACATGCAAAATCAGCCTTTGATGATCCCAATGCTGGGACACAGGTTGATAAACGTCACAAGTCGCCGATTTTTTTCGTCACACTATGATGTGTTCCTCCAACGTTTGGAGAGCAGTGATGAGAAATGAATCACACAAAGTAACGAACTGGGTTCGAACCCAAGACTTACAACTTGTAAGGGGGGCGTTACCATTATTCATTGCTGCTGCTGTTGTTTATAGTACCTCGCATATTACGGGAAGTTGGGCATGACGCAGACGCTTAGGAAATCTATCAATAGAACTATGTTTAATTTAGTTACCATAATTGAATAAAGTTTCACTAAATATTCATCTACAATGTTTTCTAAAATAGTTACTCAGTTAGTAGTGGTGGCAAGACCAGTTGTGAGTCGTGGGTACAAACACAAGCAGGCAAATTACTTTGTGTATTATTTCATCACCATTGCTCTCAAAACACTCCCTCTCAGAGAGGAGGCCTGAATCCTAGAAGTGGGAACATTATAAGCATTATCAGCTTACTTCATCATTTCAGCCGAAAGACGTCCTCTGCTGGACAAAGGCCATAATTGCTTTCTTAAAAATGTAAATTTAATAGAGAGAACGTGAAAAGGAGCCAGCTGTGAACAACAGCACTGGTGCCAATACTCCCGAAGAGGATGGACAGCATACGTGTGTGGTTACCTTCGCAGATGATATGGACAAGGATGACTGTGATATGTTCCACATCTTTGATGATGACCAGTCAGGTAAGTGCCGTCGACAGTTCATCATTCTCTTGCCCTTATCCCAATTCATTTGGGGTCGGCGCAGCATGTCTTCTTTTTCCATACTTCTCTATTACTCGTCATCTCATCAGACACCTCATTTCTTGCCATATCATCCTTTATACAGTCAATCCATCGTTTCTTTGGTCTTCCTCTATTCATACTCATGGATTTCAGTTCCGATTTAGGGTACCAGAAGTGTCGTCGACAGTTCTGGTACCCTGAATCGAAATCAAAACTTCTAGAGATAAAATTTTTCTGTGTAAATAACTATCTAGGACGGCTTATCGAATTTTAATAAATCTTTGTCTGAGTAAAAGCTAATGAACTGTGAGAAGGTATGTTAAATGTACCTGAACGCTGTTTCGAATGGCGCAAGAATAGAGTACCTGGAAAGATGTAGGGGAGGCCTTTGCCGAGAAGTGCAAGTTCGAAGCGGTTACAAAAAGTAAGTGGCACTAAGTCGTTGATTTCCATTTGGATAAAGTCATAGCTAGCCTGGAAATCCAATTTTCATAACTGTTCGTTTTATTTTCTAGTATGCATGAATGAGAAAGACACAAAAAAAACACACATAAAAATGTGTTTGACAAACTAATTCTAGTTATTTTCGAGAAAATACATATAAAACGTTCGTTATGTTTACTCACATTAAGTTGAGTTTCCTTCTTAGGAGCAGAAGACGAGCCACTGAATGAGAGCAATGACCCAGATACAGTCCGTGAGATGGCGCCGGAATCGGCCCCAGACTCAGCCTTAGCCTCGGCAGCTGACCAAGAAAGACACATTGAACTTCAAAAATCATCAAGTAAGTTATATCTTATTAACTATGCCCGTTTCTGCCGATACGACAGCGACACCTGAATGGCCAGTAAACTTGACGCAATTCTGTGCTCCATTGCATGTCGACAGACCTTGAGTTTAGTTCACATTTCAGGTAAGTCATCTGAGAATGTCGCGAGTGTGATTGAGAGCAGCATCTACTGCGCCAGGGTGAAGGAACTAAGGGCGAAGATCAATGAAGAGCTTTTGGATTTGATGTGAGTGCTTTACTTAGGTATTCAGTTTCATTATTCTTCTGTTTTCAACGAACGGAATTCGATGGTCACTTTCTATCTGCAGTTTTGGTCTATAAAATCCGTGGAAGAGTTTTGACACTACCTTAAATCAATAGAAATAAAAACTAGACTGTTCTCAATCAGTTATTTAAATAGAACCTATTCATTATCTCTTTTTCACGTCGTTTCTATTGAAATATTTATGCGCTCGAAATCGTCCTATTGAAGTGACTGATTCGTCTCGCAAAGGCCCAGATCATTATCTTCCTGACTTAGTGCCATGTAATTTGGGGTCGGTTGGCACGACACATAATCACATATTCTTCTTCCGTTCTCCCCAGTCAACTTTTCGCTTATAAACCCACTTCATTTTCATCTTTCACAAAATCCATCCATCTATAGTAGTAAAGTATGATACAATATTAATCTTTATAATGTAACAGGACGACTCTAGACCGTCGCGAAATACTGCTGACCAGTGAGCCAGAAGACATCGCGCGCATGGTCAAGAGGTCAGCAGAGTTCTGCAACAGGTTTAACAGGATTTACATGTACCAGCTGCAGAGACAGGTAATTCGCGCGATTTTAATCCTAAGATGCTGACAATGATGTTACATTACCTATCAAGTCAAGTTGTTTTTACAGGACTACTGCTTAGGCTACTTTGAATGAAATCTGTGAAGGTTTGTTTTGGACAAAACTAACGCATTTATAGCTCAATCTTTATTGATTCTTCTTCTTCAAGCCGCTCCTTAAAACAACTTGTATCCACAACATATATATACATATACCTTTCTTTTAAATTAATTTCTTATCTACCGGCTATCCGAGAAACCAACTGTAAAAAAAAAATGTAAAACTTCCAAGAGTTGGCACTCATTAATACGTCCCTTGAAAGTCTTATTGACTTAGTTATCTTCTGTTCAAACGAAGACTAAAGATTCTATCATCACCATGACGTTGCTAGATTCACGACATAAAGCGCAACAACAGCCAGACTCTGCCGTTCGCCAAGCACACGCAGTTCCAGTCACAGATGGGGAGGATCGTGACGCTGCATCAGAACCTCTTGCAGTCTTTTATGGTTTGTCAGCTTTTTGCCATTTTTAAAGGATCGGTTAAATTCTTACGGACAGATTGACGCTTCATACTTCGGATAAAGCACTGAAATCTTTGTCAGAGTCTGATGTATACAAACTCTCCACAATCTATAATCGGACAGGTTTGACCAATGTTAAGCAAAGGAAGCGAGCGTGTCCTTATCCACCCAAATTAGCCCGAAGAGAAGGAATTGCTAACTTGCACAGATTCATTGTCAACTCAGCAGTTTTATTTATTTATTTATTTTAGTACATGGAGGACTTACAGCTAATACGAACAAACAAAAAAGGAAACCATAGTTACCAGTAAGCCAATTACAAATCCTCACTTATAGACTTTGAATAAAAAAAATATGGTGTGAGCACAAAAACAGCAAATACACCGCTTTAATCAAAGTAAGAAGATTATAAATACTTGGCTTGCAATTATACGACTAAAATAATAGAGAAAAAGTAAAATAATCAAAACAATAATAACCAATAACCTACCGCTACTTGATAAATTTAAGGCTTAAGCACCTTCTAGCCGAATTCACACTAATTGTGAATGGATTTAAATCATATTCTATATCTATTGTTTTGGTTAGATAAAGCACAGTCAAGCTATTAGTAGTTGATTGACAGCTACATAACCGACTTGTAATAATATTGCACTACTTATGCACTGAGCAAGTATGAGAAAATGAATCGTACTTATTAATAGGATGTAGGCGAAAATACTACCAGGCTCGATTGATCGCTTGATAAGAATTTCCCCCATCCAAGTGCTGAAGATAAAATACGTTATCGAAACTGGCCCAGAAACAGGTGATGCGAAGACTACGACGCGAACCATGACCAAACCATGGGTCAAATCGGTGGGGGAAGAGAGTACCTCGGCTTGGATATTTAAAGGCTTGAAAATAAAATTCGTGCGGTGGTGGTAAAACATGACTCTGTTCAGGTGTTCCACAAGTCGTTCTCCCAAACATGTTGCGTGCGCGAGAGCGCGGGCGCGCTGGGCTCGCTGCTGGCCGCCGTGCGCGACTCCACGCACATGTGCCTCGGTGTGCCGGCGCCGAAGGACTTCAAAAACGCATGTCTCGAAGTCTATAAGGACGTGAGTAGCTTTCTTTATAATATATGTAGATCATCATAATCATCAGCTGCTTGCATTCACCTGAACCACCGCCTCCCTGAAACATAGGCCTCGTTTTGCTTGTGACAATCTCCAGGCACATGTGCCTTGGTGTGCCGCCGCCGAAGGACTTCACTCACTTTCTTTATGCTTCTACAATGTTCCCGCTATTGAGCCACAGACTCCCGTCTGTGTTAGGGAGCGGGACTCACCGCCAGAGCGGGTGGTTGGTTTGGGTGTGTTTTCATATTTTGGTTTTAGTACAACGATGGTTTCCTTCAGCGTTTTGCGAGCAGTAGTGCTGAAATAAAGCGAAGCTATGCTTTGCGACTCATGAGCCATGGCCACCACTGCTCACAAGTTTTTTATCGCATTTGCATTCCTGTCTAGTTTTTTTTCAACTATTTTAGCATCCGTTTCCACTATAACCAGATGCTTTTCTATTATCAGGACTTGTTATCGACGTGCGACAAAGTGGACGAATTTGTGAGCGAATACGCTATAAGATGCGAAGAGTTTTTGAACAGATTCGAAACTGAAGTAAGTGTTACCTACATAAAAAATTCACACATAGGCTCCGATCACACATACTGTAGTAATGTAATTCTGATATTTTTAGCTATAATTTATGTGTTTGTATTTTTATTTTCATTTATTTTTGTTTTATATGGGTCTCGGACCTGAAATAAATGGAATTTATTTTTACTTTTTTTATAGTTTTCTAGGTATGTGTGATCGTAACTACTATGTTTTCTACTGAAAACAATTGCTTTGCAAGGAAACTTCACATTGTCATCACCAACATTCCACCCTTGTCCTTACCCCAAATTATTTAGAATAACGGCACTTTCACACAGTCCATCCATCGCTGCATCGGTTCTTTGGTTTTTCTCTACTCTTATAGTCATCCATCTACATTCCTACTTAAAACTGTCCTCGCTGTAGGTACTTTTTTTTCTCGCAGACCAACGTAAGTTCAAAGAAATCAAAGAAAGAGACTAAACCAAAGAAGAGAACTTGGACTAATAGAAAAGCTATTAAAAGTGGTAAGCAACACATCTTAATACGTAATATTTTTTATAATGCTGTGGCGACATCTATATCGCCCCATATTAAGTACACGTGACATGTGACGTCACGCAAATATTGTTGTGTAAGATCACTTTATCATCAAGCCAAGTACGAGGCCCAGGGGCGGCATAACAACTCTGGCACCAAGTTAGGCACTAACCACAAGATAAAGAATGAACTGTTCTATACAGTGATGCACGGTGGGCTGTGCTGGGGCGGCTGCTGCCGGTACTAAAAACCTCAAATGGCACATATACAATAACCTCATTGGTAGTTATGTGTTTGAGCCGTGTGGGCTTAAAGCTCAAGGGCCATTGGAACCAAGTCCCCGTCTAGTCGCCAAGCGGTTTGTCGACTCTTCCCGCGACTGCTGGCGCGGCTGGCCTATTTTTTGATCAAAGAATCAGCATATCCATCCAACGTTATTGCTTTTCACCTTTTCTGTATTATATGTATGTACATATTTTTATTAATCTTTTAAGTTTGATTATTATGTATACAGGGTGTAAGGGACAGCCCTCCACAAACTTACAGGGTGGGTGCATTCAGCTCCTTATTTTGAATCATATTCCACCGGAAAGTTTCTCCGGAAATTAAATGTTTTTAAAGATTTTTTTTTCAGTTACTATTCCTTTATTTCAATGTAAAATTACATTCCCTACACGCAGCATTCCATTTATGTAAATAATACGGCTAAAATCAAAAAACCATCAATGGATGTTGATTTCAACATCCATTGATGCTCTAACCAACACCTCTTGAAATCAGCTGTTCACCTCCTGCCTTTCTACAGAGTACATCGAACTCGTCGTCAACGATACATTGCGTATGAAGAAATAAAACAAATAAAATTTATTGGATTCCCATAACATTCCTGAAATAATTTCTTGTACCGGGCTGGAGGGCTGTCCCTTATACACTGTATTCATAAGAATACGTTAAAAAGTTGATGTCAATATAATAAGTTTTTCTTTAAAGAACCTGTGAATATTTCAGCCAACTTGTCCCAGCTGTCCATGTATTCCATGGACGCTGTGCACCTGAACAATGCGAAGTCTACCAGTAGCTACAAAGTCAGCCAATCAGGGTACGTCTGGCATAAATTTCTGCACTTCAGAGGACTTAAAAAACATCACTGACGCCGACCGTTGTGACCACCTTATCAAACTTGGGCCCAGCACCCAAGTTTGATAAGATATACCATCGTTATGACAGAAGAAGAAAAGGCACAATTTCCTACATCGACGCCATTCGATGGGATTGCCATTACGTTAGGTATAATTTTTACCCGACTGGCCCAAAAGGAGGCCATAAATTGAGCTGCAAATTTATTTGATTGTTCAAAAATTTATTGAAAATAGGTATGCAAAAAATTGAGGGAGGAAGACAAAAAACTTAAACTTAAACCGCTGGGTCCAGAAGTGTGAAATTTGGCACAACAGTTATTTTTAAAACATCAATCTCAAAAAGAATTCAATAGAGCATTTTGTACTATACGGATAATCGTCATTTTGCACCTATGGAGAGATATTGGAAGCCGCTGTGCTGAAAATTATCTTTTAATTTTACTATCAATAAGAAACCTTTTCAAATTTCTAAGAATGATCATCGTATCACTTCTCCCTATGCAGAACTTCATCAAAGAATCGCCTCGGCACTGCTACCAGTACTACCACTAGCATCTTCCGGAAGAAAGAGCCAGCCGACAAGAAAGCCGAGTCTATCAAGACCCCGAGACGGTTAGTCTTAGTTTTATTGGCTCCTTTAGGGACCTCGCACATGAGGCGGCCACGACCACGACTTTTGGCCACAGAAGCTTCAACCAGGAAGAAAGTTTGGTCACACGACCAGTCCGACCAGTTTTGTTCAAGATAGCGGCCGGTCATGTACGACAAGTCGTGGTCTTGGCCGCGTGTTGCACAAGGTTCCTTAGGGTAGTCAGATAGAAAATGTTGAATCCAACGAGCTTTTTTTTTTTAAATTGATGTGTAAACGGGAATCAGAAAGTATCGCGGAAATTATGTTTTTTCCTACTCCGCTGTTCTTGTATTTTTTAGTTACTCTGGGACTCGTCGAGCTTCATTGCCCGCCGCTCTTGTAGTCGCCTTTGTTGATTCTGGGTTTCGGGAGTTACTAGTGGTAGAGAATAATGTTGGTGGACTTGTATCAATTTGTCCGACCACTTTTAGCTTCTTTGACACGACATTAACGTTCTCCCTCAATAACTTAGATATTCCTGTGTCCCGGCAGTGTGAACGTTACAGGCTGATCATGATGGTATACAAAGTATACACAGGTTCACCAAGCTCCCAAACGTTTGAGTTCAATGCGAGCATGAAGTTAACAGTGTGGTTCCATCAGATCTCGTCGTCCACTGATGCGGGATCCGCATGCGGGACGGCCCCGTGCGCCCAAGCGTACACGCGAGAATGATATACGCACTATGGTAGAAGCTGTGGAAACGGTAAATAAAAAAATGTTTTTATTTTTCTTTTGAAAAGTAATTTGTACTTTGCCCAGCAATGGGACAGTATAAGCTAAACAAAAAAAAAGGAGAAGGGTGATGATGAACGATGATGATGCATTAGTTGCTTTGTGAGTCTTTCTGATGTCAAGTGGTGGCAAGCGCGACGGTTGAGCATGAGGTCTTGGGTTCGATTCCAAGATTAATTTTATTGGTTTTTTCAATGAGGAATATCGGTAGCAACCACGCAGTCTGGATTTGTGCCCGGTTGAGGGCAATAGGCTCGCCCCTTATGGGTATGGGACATGGGTCTTAAACATAACCTGTGAAATGTGGGTGTGCTCAGGTACATCTCTGCCTAATTCTTCGAGTATTACATCGATCTAATATTTAATATAATATGTATAGCTTTTACTGACTCGTGACCTATGTGCATCTATCGTACGTTTCTTGAGCGACAAAACAGCTAGTCGCGTCATCGTCGTCGGGGACATTCTATGCTACCTCGCTACACTTGGACGATCTGCCAGTACATAGTCTAGTAATCTAGTCGATAGGTGAAGATGACTGTTATTCATGTGCAGTGCACCTCGAGCCACATGATCTGTGAGGAGGAGCCGACCTCGGCGCGCGCCAGCAAGCGCTCCACGCCGCGCGCCGCGCCGCCCCCGCCGCCCGCGCCCGCCCCCGCCCCGCGCGCGCGCAGGGGGGCGCCGGCGCAACTGTCGCTGCGGCTCAACGCGCACGAGTCTGCGCAAAGGTAAGTAACCATCCTTATGTCAACATTTCTAGACAGGTCTCGATGATCCAAGGTGTTTCAACTTTTTACAATGGTAGCGTCGTGCGCTGGTGGTGGTTTGGATTTATCTCAAAAATTCAGCGCACGATGAAACTGGCATTTATATGTAGAAGACTCAAGTCACTCCACAAACAAAGAAAAAATGTCCTGAGACATAGTTGCCAAGTAATTTGGCGACAAAAATCGTGATGTTCAATTTAAAGTCTGGCCACTCTGCGAAGGTTGTCTCTCCACTTAGGCTCTAAACTAACCACAATCAATAAATGAAAAACTTCCTTCTCTCTTAGAAAGAACCATCATTCACCGAGACGCGAACCTTTCGCGATATCTCGCCCGATTGCTCCTTCTGCGAAGCCAAGACGCCAAGCCCCGGCTCTGAAGACAACGGAAACCTTGACAGAGTCCCCGAACAGCACTAGACAAGAGCAGGAGACTGAAGAACAGGTGATGTCATGTTCATATGTTTAGTTTAAAAACCTTCCAATTATTGTCAATTAAACAAAACACACCGCGGCGAAGGTGATGTGACAATCTGATCTTGTGAACATGGCCAGATATCGTACAACATAGAGAGGTACAAGATAACAAAAGGGAGGCATTCGTCCAGCAGTTACACTTGATAGACTAACAAAAAAAACAACAGAGAGAGCAGCGGTGGCCCAATAGTAACGGCCCCCCTACTTGCGACTCGTAGGTCGTTCGAATCTAGGCAGTCGCGTTACTTTGTGTATTTAACCTCGTCATAGCTGCTTACAAAACAGTGAAGGAAACCGCCATGTCCTGGAACCAAAAATTACCTCCATGCATAGAGAGTAGCATTGTGTCCCAGCAGTGGGAACATCAAAAGCTGACTAAGCAAGACAAAGCTTTGGTGATGGCTAACGTAAACCGTTATTGAGCCACGAGCCACCAACGACAGTTGACGTTTAATCTGTCAAATGTGACAATTGTCATGCCATACCTACAGGACCTGGTCCCAGTGCTAACGGTCAAGTGCGCCATGAAGCAAGAGTTGAAGGAGGAAGAGGTCAAGCAGGAGTCTAGCAGAAGGGAGAGGAAACCCTGCGGGCTAGATAGCCCCAATGACAAGAAAAAGGTGAGATTTTTTTGTACTCTCTTTTCTTGAATTCCCGATTGCCTCATTGGGATCTGCATGAGGCCTATCTATAACAGAAACACATAAAGAACTCTTTTTTTTTTTGGAGATAAATCACTTTTTACGCTAGAACTCAACGTAACGCACTCAAAACATTGTGCTGGCATTGAATAGTTGGGAGGTCAAGGAGGTATTTAAAGTAAAGTTATAACGTTAAAAACTTGTATTAAACAAAAATCTAGTGAAAAAGTTGGAACTTTGACCCCTAATAATAATAATATCTCCGTAACTAGAGAAAAATTTTTCATCAGTAATTTAAAAAAAAAGACACCTAAAAATAAATTGCTGTTTTTAGGGTTCTGTAGCCGAATGGCAAGAAACGGAACCCTTATAGATTCGTCATGTTTGTCTGTCTGTCCGTCCGTATATCACAGCCACTTTATTTCAAAACTATTAAGACTCCACAGTTGAAACTTGGTAGGTAGATGTATTCTGTGAACCGCTTTACGATATTTATACAAAAATAAAAGTTTCATACATGGAACTGAAACTAAAAAAAATAAAAAACATCATACCTATACGTGCTGGAAACATACTTCGACTTATTTACATTCATTCTACAGTCAACTTAATTTCAACTAGCATAATATGGTCCATATTTGTTTAAGAGGCAATTGCATAAATTAGAAACAAGACTTTGATTTGCAAATTCAAATTGCAGATCAAAACAAAATTATCAAGATGAAAAGATACCTTATTTAAAACATTTTGTTTCAAATAAGGTGTTTTTCACGGTTCAGGGAAACCAGGACATAAATAAAATACCAATATCGTCAAAAACAAAATATAATAATTTATTGGAAAAAATAACCATATCGGAAAAGCGTATAAAATATAATCTAGCTCATTTAACATTTTCTTTTATTATTTAAATATGTAATTGAATAAATACAATCGAAAGCCAAAAAGCATCACAGCGACTTTTTTAAATTTAATTAAAATTATTTACAACAATTTTCAAAGTTTATATTAAAGTTTAAAACTTAAATTAAAGTAGCTTAGTTTGTGCAAACTTATTTTGTGCAGTAAAAATATCTCATTTAGTCATTAGATGGGTAGGTACATGAATAATATTTCAAATTGCCTTAGGCACTTAATTCTGTTTTAAACCTTTTTAAGCACGATAATAAGGGACCTTCGTGGAACCTTCGTGGAATGGTAATCAATAGCAAAAATATAACTTCAGGAAAAAACTAATATTTCTGAGTACCTACCCCATCTCGCCAATAGATGGCGTTGCTTGTCACAAAATGGCCGAACGAACATAAAAAATACCATATTTTATTTGAAAATGCTACAACAACATTTAACTTCGTAAAAGTTGTTCAGCATAAATACATGACTTTAAACATACCTACATTCCTTAATAAAATACTTTATTCTTTATGAAAAAAATGTATTATTTCCTTAAAAATACTGTCATATAACTGCTGTATCCTTTTGTAATCTTTGTAACAACGTAAAAACTAAGTAATTTATTATTATTATATTTTAGCATAATGTTTGCGTTCTCAAAGATCGTAAGTTTGTTGATGGATTGATCGCACATTCAATATTTTATGTTCTTAGAATCATGCCAAGACAATAAATTGAATAAACATGAATTTTAATGAGCAAAGCATAGACAACCAATACTTTATGAATACTTCTTATAAGAAAAAGGAAATTTTTGCTTTTTACGCTTAAACAAATATACTCGACAAGTGTAAAGCACACGCGCTTTAAAGTCTCCAATGATGGTAAAGATGCTTAAACTTAAATGTGTAAATTTCCCTTCGATCTTTGAGAAGCAGCTCTCTTGCTAAGCTATGGTACCGTAATCCTGGCTACTCGATGGGTGTATAAATAATTATGTTTGTGTGTAATAATGTCATTGTGTTTAGGCGCATTTGCCGCAAAGAGGTTTGTTGTCCATCACGGAGAAAGTAGCATCTGTCACTGGGTTTCTGCATTTCTGGAATAGAAGGAATGAGATTCATAGCATCTTGGTCATTCAAAAATATTATAATTAATAAATCGTCGACTTTGTCAGCTGAATTTCATCACCAGCAATTATTAAAATGCATCAAAAGTTATAAGGTATCTGCGTACCTAACATTGTTAGAATTGCACCTACCAATTTATCTATTGGTTAGAAAAATGATTTAAAACATCAAGAATAGAGCTAATAACTATTTTAACAGCTAGTTGTGTTACTTATCCAATTAAAGTTACGTTTACATTTCGTTGCGGTTACGTCTTAAAAAAATACTGCATTAGTATCACGTTACCACTACTGGGGCACAGTCCTCTTCATGAGGCTAGGCTCTAATCCACACGGGCCAAGTGCGACTTGGTAGACGTCACGTCTTGAATTTTTTTGTTATAGGACAAGTCAGTTTCGATAAGGCGATGAAGGCCTAAATTTAGTAGTTATATTTACCATGCAAGTGAAGCAATCACGGTGCCACTTGGCGTCGAGCGCGATGATGGCTTTGTCAGTGATGGGGCTGCCGCAGCCATTGCAGCGGGCGGCGAACTTGTCAGCGTAGCATCCCGAGCAGTAGGGTCTGCCAGCCTGAAAGTAGAGGAAAACACGTTAATTTTTTCAAAGACGGCGGATTTTTTTTGTGGGCGCGAGCCCGACATTACCACACCGCCTCCCGGACGGTGTGGTATGCGGTAGACATTTTGTTAGCCGGGAAAAAAAAGAAACGTGCAGATGTACACAAGAAAAGTCAGGCCTATACCCAGCAATGGTGAATTCAGACTGTAGATGATGATATCGATGGTAATGCTCAACTTTGCAAATGAGACCCAGGTTTCCTATTTGCAGAACACCTTGTCTTTCCAGATTTTTTTTATGTTTACACTCTAATATTCACCTGTTCCATAAATCCGCCTCCTCCAAGCTCCTTTTTGCATCCGCCGCAGACAAAGTGGTTAGCATGCCAGGATACGCCGAGGGCTTGTATCACGCGCTGAAACAGAAAAATATCACTTTAGTATTGTTGCAAACTTGACCGATATAGGCTTCAAGTTTTAGTGAGCTTCTTTGCTGGTCAAACGCTCATAAAAAGGAAAAATATAGTTATCATCAATTGGTAGGTATGAAGATCATCAATATTGAAGAATACCACTTCAGTATTGTTGCAAACTTGACTGATATAGGCTTCAAGTTATTAGGACGCTTCTTTGCTGGTCAAATGCTCAAAAAAATGATAAATATAGTTATCATCAATTGGTAGGTATGAAGATCAATATTGGTCCGTATCGCAACAAGCCTAAGACTTCTGTTGGGTTCCACTCGATCACCTCCTAAATCCTCATAATTGCCAAAATAAACACGCTGGCCAGACAAATTCCAACAAACTTAGTCGGTTTTTGTCCTCAGGAGGGAAAACACTGTTGCCTTGCATCCTCTGGTTGGATAAGTTTTCCACCATTTCTACAAGAGGTCTCCTTGGCCTTTAATTTTTTTTTCTAGGCACCGCTCATTGTTTGATAAAAGAATATTAACTAAATCAGTAGGCATCAAGACAAATCTAATCTCACACGATCACTAACTTTGAGTAGTTAACACCGTACGTGTCACACCAAAACAAATAAAAATAATTTTAATTGCTCCAACTGAGATAAAAAACTAAACCGATTAAAAGACAATGTAGACGTATCATGGCGTGTTGCTTCCCGTGATGATGTCACCGGCCCATGGCGGCCGTTAAGGTGGTTTCACACAGGCGAGGCGAGCAGTGGATGGGATGGACGAGCAAAGCAGCGCTAACGTTTTCTTGGCATAAGTACAAGATTATTTCACTTTCCAATATTTTTATACCATTCTAATTTCTTCCATTAACATATAATACAATCGCTGATCGCACTATAAGCACAGAATTGCACTGGTTGTATCTCTACAAAAAGTGACAGACGCACGAGACAGCGCTGAGCGGGGTGAGACAGGTTGGGGTGCCGCGAGACAATGCGAGACGGCGCGGCAAAGCGCAAGATCACGATGTACACTCCTCGTCTCACCAGTGTGAAACCACCATTAGGCCATTACACGATGGGCCATTGTTTTGTGGCCCATGGCTTGCTGCCTGGCCGACCGGTTTGAGATGAAGGCGGAGGTTTTACACGATTTAGATGTCTAGATTACTGACAGGTCATTACGACCTGTTTCAGAGCGCTCGGATTGGCATTATCTATCAGATGATTGTTAGTCTAGATTGCATGTCGAATGTTTTGCTTCTTTAGTTAAACTAACTGGCTTTCTTACGTAGATAATTATATTAGTGTTACTATTTATGTATTTAATAAGATTACGACTAACGAACCTATTATAACTTAACAAGATCATATTCATTCGGATATAGCTTAGAATTCTGTTCAAGTTTGAGTGTATGAAGATAAACATCTAATGACTAGTTCCAAATTAAACAAGCTCACTAAATTATTGACGCATCACGACAATTAGTGTACGACCAGTCATTTCCGCAGGGCACTATGCTTCGTAATTGTTTCAATAAAAAATACTGATTGCTTTTGTAAAACGTATGTCAATGTTATTTGAACTTACAATGCAGAACACTTGAAATGTTTATTGTGTTCTGCACTGCATTTGTAATATTGTTAGTGGAAAACTCAATATTACTGCTTAATTATACACAACATAACATAACATCACGTCTGTAATCCCCCAAAGGTTAGGCAGAGTGCTATAGAGAGGGAGCCTATGACCGTCAACCGAGCCCAAATCCTGACTCCGGGATTGGCAGCATAAATATTAGATTAGATTGAATCACTTATGGCCATAATTATGGCCTATGCCTATAATACTTCCCAGCATCATACCATCGTGGGTGGTGGACGATGACAAATATTACTTTCGCTACTTTGAGCCTCTGGCCATGTAGGGTTCGCGGAAGACCCTGACCGGTGTGATTCACCTGGCCTTTATCACCACACGTCACACTGTAACATACATTGTATGTATGGTGGTTTTAATGATAATTACGTGTTGATTATTATTTTTGAACCTTAACCTCGGTTTATGGTTGCGGCCCATGTCAACTTGTATGCTTAATCAATCATAGCTAAGCTGATTTGACAGCTAGGTGATTCAGATCAGATACTTGAACTGCTTGACTATGAGTTTTAGGAACATGTGACATGGGTAATTCTTAGGTGGACACGTGTTTGGAATTGTGGGTGTACAGAAACTTCCAAAAAGAGTTGTCTATTCGCAGAGGCAAAAATTTGGAAAGTCTATGTTTATAATTATATTGTCGTTTAACACTTCCAACAAAACAGCATCGCATGGCATATGTATAACGTTCTCGAAAGACCTCTTTAACAAGGAGCTCCATCACTAAGGGTATGCACCGAATTTAAACAACTAAAGTCCTTCTGAAAGGTCACATACTTTGGCAACCTGCCACAGGCAACCCAACCTTAGGACATACACCACCCATATTAGCACCATCCTTCTTAAAGGTCATAGTCACAATCGGTCACGGGGTTAGAATCGCCACTCTATAAGGGTATGCACTGCCTTTATAGATGACATCCTTCGCAAAGGTCAGGGCATGTGGCATTTGTAACCACGCCGTTTTAAGTATGTAAATGAAGTGTGGATTGTAACACGTGACTCAGATTTAGTTAGTGATGTCACCAAAAAAATTAATAGGTATACCTACGAATTTGCGGTTAAAACCAGATGAGTTCCTAACAACGAAAATGAGAATGTCAGTGACCATAAACGTGATTTTGTGCAATAAGGAGGTTAAAGCCAAACCCCCAAGTACGTTAATAAGAAAAGTATGATAGCAGATTTTTAGTCAGGGTGATATCATGATCACAATATTACCACAACAATTGACCTGCTATTAGATTGTATTTTTTTGCGACGCAATATCATTTATGTACTACTTTCAGGACTTTCTGCAAAAATATATAAATAGCCCGATAGGATTTCTCATCATCAAAAATTTTGCTTGCGTTGTTTGCATCAAACTTTCTTACCCTATTTAATTCCTTAGGGGAGTGAATGTAAGGAACTCTTTTGCCAAATGAGCTGCTTCTAGACCCAGCCATACAATGCACCCCGCATTGTATGGCAGTAAATTTTAGAACTTTGTTAAGTAAATGAGACTCAGTCTTCAAATGATGACATCACATTTCCCAGTCTTATAACTAGGCTATCTATTGGACTATTAACTTGGACTATTGTACCACTTACAATACAATTATCATATTATGATTCATTCTCATCAAATTCCTTATAGAAGCTTCACAAATCAAACACAACTTGCAAATGTGCAATGAAGCTTGTTGATGTGGCGGCATGGACGTCGAAAGTAATAATTTATGTGCGTCGATTACGTCACTTTCTGCTCGGTTAGACGATAGCGCTCAATGTGGCTCAATTATCTCATTAGCAAAGTGTGCTAGGAGTAATACGGCTTTGTAATTAAATTCCGTTATTTGTAGTGGAAATATGTTGATTTTGATAAACATTCTAGGTAATCCCAGGTTCTGCTCGCATAGATTAATAAGACTAAAACCTAAGAAGATAATAAAAGAAAATTAATAGGAATAAGTACAAGAGAACTTCAATGAGAAAATGGGTAACGTGCATAATGCTACTATAATAACACGTGTCGTGTCCAATGTGTGGACGTGACCTACGATGTGTAGTACTTACTATCCTATGTTGTTTTCTTTTAATCAAGGCCGTTCAGTGTAAGAAAATCTTGACCACTATTCATAGAAATCTCAACGATAAATATTGAACTGAATAATTTATGTGACAATTGTCACTTAGAGTAAGTCAACTTCCCTATTAATTCAGTATGAGGTTTCACAAATATAAACTTACTTGTAAGTATGAATAATCATGGGTTGAATTATAGGATGAACCTTTGACAGCAGATCATTTATTTTTTTGATAATATTGTAATACCAAATTATTTGAAAATAGTAACCATGGAGTTTCTTCCCGGTTCTTCTCCATAGAAAACGACCAACCCGAACCGTGCACCTTTTTATCGGCGTTTTATAAGTGCTAGGCCCATGTGAAATAAAAATATTTTGATTTGATTTGATTGATCACGGTCATAATACTTGCTAACATAAAAAGATCGTAAAACAAGCAAGAGAACCATTAATGATTTTAATTATTGGACACTTCAGTTGGCTTCAGCGTAAAAGTTTCAGGTTTCGTCAAATTGTTCTATAGCTCCTATTTTCCCTCATCGCTATTCTACTTATTTGCAAGTATATCCAAGAATGTGTTTAGTTTATTTAAATCTACAGTTTTTTTAAGAAAGGAATATTTCCTAGGAAGCAACATCATCATCATCATTCTCTTGCCCTTATCTCAATTCATTTGGGGTCGGCGCAGCATTTCTTTTTCTTCCATACTTCCTAGGAAGCAACATGTGGGAGATAATAAATATTCTCATGATATAATATATTGTAATCTAAAGCAAAAGCTTTGGTCACAAAATCGTTAATCATTTTTCCTCCAACTACTCTGTAGGTTCACATTAATTGAATCTGTCAAGCAAAAAATAACGCTAACAAAGCTATTAAAAATCAATTAGATCTTGCGCAACGAAGATAATCGTAGTTGTAAACAATATAGTGACTCACTGACTCCGATCGACCATTAAATAGACTAAGCCGTAGCCTTGGAGTGCGAACTTATTTACATATTGATAACCGATGGGAAAAAAATAAAAATTAGTAGTTGTTTTTGCTATATTAACGTTCCAGGCGTTCTGTAAACACGATAATGTTTACCAAAACGAGACAATCAGACAATACCTAACGCTAATAACGTATCTTCAGATCATTCGAAAGAATGACTATTATTACGGCCAAGCTTTTCACCAACCATGGTTATTTATTAAAACTTAATACTTGAAGGGTTAGACAAATACAGATATTTCGACTCAAAAAACAATATTTCCAGAAATATACCAAAATACTATGTATGTTCATGACAAACCAGCAATCGTTTATGGAACCATTTGACGGATAGTGTTAAAGACCCACGTTCCATGAGAAACCATATCACCGCTTGACTGCACACCCAATAAGGCAAAACGATCAAACATGAGTTATTCACACCGAAACAATTTTCTGTCTGCCAGCATAAATGTGTTACTGTGAATCACTTCACATCTTTATGACTAGAGCCATACCAAATCGAACCATTTTAGTGTATCTTGCACGAGGAGAGTTTCCTAACTCGAATAAATAAATGATAATCGACAAGACAAAAATATTAAAAAAAAAAAACAAAAGCAAGCCTATCCCGAAATAAAATTCATTTAATATTTTTTCGAGTCTTTTAATTTTCAGCTGAGTGACTTCTACGTGTTTTGCTTTGACGTTTTCGCTTCTTGACGGTCGAGTATTTCGTCTCGTGTAAACGAGGCTTTATTCAGTCATTAGCGTCACTTTTCACATTTTTACGGCTTCGAACTCAATTACTTCATCTACGTCTATATCAGTGGTTCGTAGGCCCGTGGGCGAGCCTCCTGACTTACTAACAGATCAAATATGGCCGCCGTTACGTCACAACGGCCAGTTATCACCCACTGGGGATTCAGGTCTTCACTTATTTTATTCGGTCGTTGGTTTTCAGATAAAGCTGTTAGTTTTAGTGCTGTATTTGGAGTAATTGATTGGTCAGAGGTATGTAAAGCTATGATGTAACGATGTCTTGATCGTTTGTATGGCTTGGGCTGCGGAATTTGTTGCTGGGCAAGTGTCAAGGTGGACCGTGGTGGTATACGATTTTCTAGGATATTCCGAAAAAAGGTTTCAATGAGGCAGTTTTCGAAGGCAAAGCAACGGGCTTTCCCATCAACTAAATACATTAGGATCATTTCTTGCTCCATTGTAAGAATATTAGATGTACGAGTAAACCTGCCTTCCAGATTTCCGATGAAGGAATGTCTCTAAACGACTTTGTGTAACCTTATCCGTCAATCAAATATACTAACCCGCAAAGGAAATGAATATTTGGCTTATCATGTGTTTTTGTATTAACATTGCATGGTTTATCTAGACTGGATGTTGTTGTGAAGTTGTGGGATGGCGCAGTGATGTCATTGAAATGATTTTATCCTGGTACTATTTTCGTTAAATCTGGTATCCTGTCCATTGAAATGATTTGGAACCACAGTGATGTTTAGAAAAGACTTCCTTTACCGGATACTACTGCTTAGCATGTGAATGACAATCCAAATTGTTTTAGCTTATAGCCATAAATGGTTTACGATTTTTGCATTGTTAGCAGCGTCGATAAGTCCTTCAACGTGAAGTAATTAGGGCTCGTAGTAATTTATTTTTAGGGTTTCATCGTTATCGAGATCACCTCACATTTACAGTGCATGTTAGAATCAGCTCCCATCTGGCAGGTTTTTTTTTTGCTACGGCTTCTTGGGTCTGGATTCCTGAGGATTAGTCGGAGGTATATACTATATGTAGTATACCTACATTTCGCCAGTTCGGTTCAAATAAGATTGATAGCAATAGGGTCATACGGCCATCAACCGAGCACGGATCCAGACTCCGGTCTAATACTGAGAAATTCCAGATGGCAAATCAATACCACTTTGACCTCTGTCTCAGTTATAGCTCTCCAACAAAATACTTCTAAATAACAGATAATAAAACTCACATCAGTGATAGGCTCCCCGCATCCATGGCACCTGGGACTATGGTGGGCAGCGAAACAGGGCACGCAGTGGACGCCTCCGTCGTGTTGGTGGAACTTGGCGCCATCTATGGGCTTGCGGCATGTGTTGCATGTGAAGTGCTCCGGGTGCCACTTCTTGTTGAGGGCTGTAACTATCTGTGGAAGATGAGAGAGCGAAAGAAGATTAGAGGGAAATCATATAGCAGTTAGATAAATTGTGTGAAAGATGATGTAGCTAGAAATGAAGTAAATATTAAAATAATGGAATATACAGATGAAGAAGAATTCTGCTCTTGCTGAGCACACAGAGACATTCTTTTTGGATGTATTGATAAGAATTCGTCGATGAGATCTTTCAGACATCCAAATAAATTCATTAGATGGCCCTGAGGAACGATCTTGTCGAAAAACTAGTAGTCCGAAAGTTTACATAGTCTCAATGTGTTTCGTTGTAATATTTCGCAAGTCTTAAAAATCTACGATCTATATTTTTAATGTTGTGGTCTCATGATATAAGTTTCCAGGGTTAACCGCAGCTTCCTTATTGCACACTCGTTTCCAAGATTCCCATAAAACTGGCTTTTATTGCTCGCTCCATTGGGTTCCTATCTCCACATTGTTAGAGTACTAAAGTTGGAGTTATCATTTGAAACCTAATTTCGATAACATTATTTTATTTGAGCCTTTCAACGCTTCCGATCGTATTTATTACATCTACCACTTTGCCTCTAATAGTCGGATCCACCCATTAAAAACCAACTAAAATAACACCTACTAACCCATTGACTAAATAATCTATCGAAAGTTTAATTTTCTACTGAAATAAGAAAACACATGCTTTCCTCGTCTATTTCTAAATCTTTGCAAGTACAACGCGTTTTGTTTACCTTTGTTACGTAACATATCTATTTTGACGCTCGCGCTTGACCACGTGGTTTGTGTATTTTTATCGATGTCCATATACCGTGAACTTCGCGTTTTTTTATAGAATTCCTCAACTTTCGCGGGAGGTGGATTCGTTATCTTTTGCGCCTATAGATTTTATTTATCTTTAAATTTCTTTTTTCGATCCGTGTCTTATTTTAGTATTCTTCTTTCTTTTTTTCAATCTTTGTGAAAAGAAGACTTTTGCTTCAAGATCACCGCGTTGAAGTTTCTTGCATTATGTTTAACGTTTATTATTTCACCCAATCTTGAAGACACAGTCGGATCCACTTTCCTTAAATCTCCAGTTTTTTGCCTATTCCTCTTCGGTAATTTATCTTATTTTTAGCCGTGATGTTTCCAGTGTATTCTCATAAAGAAATCTATCATCGAGTTTTCTTAAGTCTTCTGTCTGTTGCCAAGTAATTACCGTGTGGGGAGCATCCTGCCCGCCTTGACCGCGCCGACCACATTGTTTCTACAAGCATGCGGTTGTTAGTGTTGTTACTATCATCGTGTTTATTTTGTTATAATACTTTGTAATGTTTTTTCTAATGTTATATGATTGAGAAATTTTGGTCGTTCATCACTAACCAGCAACCTTTGACGACTAATCAAAATGACTTCCCTTAATTGTTCACATTACAAAAGCATAAGATTTTGCTTGTGCATGCTTTTTTAAGACTTATCCCAATTTTTTTGCAGTCAGCGCAGCATGTCTTTCTCTTCTTAGCCTTTATCAGCTTTTATTAAAGTATTGACCCGTTATAGTCTCTATTTACATTAATTTGTTTGATTCATACTAATTGCGCTTCTGTTTTTAGCAAAGGCGCCTTTTTGCAATACTTTCCTTTCCTGACCAACATCAAATCATCTTCATCATATTATTTGCTCATCAAAATATTGCCACCCCTTATCGGCCATCGTTTCATTAAAAACGACATCAAAAATTCGAGGTTGGAACAGTATCGTCACTGCTATTAATTTCTAATAAACACAAGTTGACAATATAGCTGTATGTCACGTAACGCTATCGACTGGTATCAGGGACTTATCACTGATACTGCAATCATTATGGGCATCAGCGTCATGTAGGTACGTATCAAGTATTCTGGTGCCGAGTGCACAAATGTAGATGCGCTGTTTACGTGTAGGTAGTTCTTGGTTAGAAAAGGTGATTATCTTGTTTATCGTAGTATTCTTTGGGAATGTCTACTCGCTCTTTGGTTCTATTTGTTTTATTTGGTGTTGGTCAAATGAAGCTATTTGTAGATGTTAAATCTGTAAGCAGCTTCAGCTTGCGCTGTTTTGCTCCTGTCACAGGGACTCATGTCTTAGCCTAAGGGATTATTACTATAGATTTCATGGAAGAGGGTTATTTGGCTGTCAATTGTCCCAGAATATTCTAGTACCAAAATTATATTAATTATTCGTTATTATAAACACTCACCCTTCCATTGATCACTGAATTGCAGCTGTTGCACACAGCTGGGGCTTCTGCTTTGGTCGACTGTAACAAAACAAAACAATATCGTCAATTGCAGTTAAAACAAGATCATCATCATTTCAATCTTTGTCTCTGGCCTAGCCTTATCCCACTATTTGGGATCGGTTCTCCTCGCCACACACGTTTAGATTTTGACCTTGAGACACCTAAATCATCATTACAATAAATGTTGTACCCTGTATAATACTACTTAGTTCTAGGAATAACCTGTGACGCTGGAATCTTGGAAATGATCCTATCTATGGCCAGTGTTCATCATCATCATCATTTCAGCCGAAAGACGTCCACTGCTGGACATAGGCCTCCCCAAGGGGGGTTTTGCCATAATCGCCACGCTTGGCAGGCGGGTTGGCGATCGCAGTATGTTTGTTATAAAAAAAAATCACAGAGAACGCTGCTGCCCATTCACTGGTAAGTCCCTTAGTCGCCTCTTACGACACCCACGGAAAGATATGGGATGGTGCTATTCTTTACGTCCGGACACCATACAGAACAGTAGCATGGCCAGTATTGCTGTAACTATAAACCAGGCTAAAGCAGATAATTTTCCGTTAAGGAAAACACTGCAACATAAACAAGACTAATTCCAGTGGTTAATATTCTCATAACTGGAATAGCTTGACCTCTCGTTTACCACATTAAAATCTTCTATACATTGCTTTGTTTGTATAGCTTAAAATAATTCAAGATTATGTCATAATGGTTAAGTCGAGTAGTTATGATCCAGTCATGTCCCAGAACCACAAAATTCGAAAACGTGGAATCCTCCAACCCACGCAAGGCTCGCATGGTGGCGTACTGGCCCACCTCATGGAGAGGACGCCTGAGTCCCAGCCATAGGAAGGTAGGAAAATTATACATGGATGTAATATAATGGTAGAACCTTGAGTGTTCAGTGCACAAAGGCCCGATAAACAACGATGAATAGGATACCGTTTCATTAAATTTAGGCTATGACATCACAAAAAATATCTACTCAACAAAAAATAGGCATACGTTCCATTTCGTACTATTCCTATTTGGGCATCGACGACGCTTAATACGTCTGTAACATACAAAGCGATCTACATCCGTTGTCATTTTCATATGCTGGTTTATAAATATAGACTCAGATAATAATGCAATTGGCGACAAAAAATATATTCTAATGTAGACGGAGAAAGAATAACAATGATTTTAAAAATAAGAATAGCTTTTTTATACTGTTGTTTTATAAGAGGTGATGCGCTCAGCTTTATTTTAGTATCGTTGATACAAGAAAGCTATTATTTATGTAGTTGTCTAATGAGTTTATTTTCACTTTTACCCGACTACGGCGAAGCAAAAAGGAGGGTTATGAGTTTTTAATCTTCTGGATATAAAATGAAATGGTTTTACGAACTCCTTTTCATTTATTCAGTTTGTGATGTAGTCATTATAAATCGTGACTGTCTTATCCCTTATCTGTCGTTTTTATGCGATTGGAAAGATGTTAAGTTAATCTACTTATTTATTAGTAATCATTACCACTGCATATTACTGGTTATCTGACAGGAAACTGGTGTCGATTTAGCTACATGAAAATCCTTTTTACGCGCCTACCTACATGTAACGCAAAAAAGCCTAACGCTCTTTTCATATGGATATTATAGATTAGCATAACGTTATAAGCAACAATTGACATTACCTATTTTTCCAATGTTGCTTGAATCCGTCAAGGGGATGATTCTAAACGTTATAGTAAACTACCCGAGATGAGGCATGTGCGTATTGTATAATTATCACTTGCTTCAGTGAAGGAAAACATCGTGAGTGAACCAGCATGCCTGAGAGATATTTCTCGACGGCATGTAAAGCCAAGTCAGAGGCCCATGGGCGGCATATAAACTTTGACACCAGGTTAGGCACAACACAAACCACACGATAAAGAATGAAAGAAGTAAACAACTTTCGCTAAAATCATATGTTATTTACACGCATTTTTTTACACGTTATTTTTTAATGGTTAAAGTAGGTATCTTAAATTGGCATTACTAATGCACAAAACAGGAACAAACCGAGCGGACAACTTACGGCAGTTACGGGAAGAAGTAGGCGGGTCTACTTTGTCAGTTTGTCACGTGTCACATTGTCATTATTAGACAAATTTGTCACACTTAAGAGTTATGTAACAAGCGGACAATGCCGTGTTTGGAATACGTAAAGCTCGGAATAATTCATGGTCAGTGTCGTTGTCAATAAAATTGTGGATGAGTCTTTGATAAATGTTTTATTTTAAAGGAGTCTGCCCACTACACCGTACCATACCATGACCGAGCTATGAACGTGGCTTTATGTGGCTTCATAATGACTTCTAATGAATGGAATATTATTTGTGTGTAAAGCTTTAAATAGACTTTGTAGACCGTCATGAATATTTTAAGCGTGATAATCTCGCAAGCATTCACTGTCATCACTTAAAGCTATCAATGTTTTATCTATTAGTTCAAATGAATTGTAACTTGGTAGATATATCAACACCTATAAACTTATTAACAACCTTACATTTCCAACAATCAAACTAATAGAACACTTAACACATCGCCGAGATCCTTAACAAACAAGCCAATTAAGTTAATTGCCATAATTAACGTATTACACTTATAGGAAAGCTATACCGAACGCATCGGCGCGAACTAACGTCTGCAGCGACCTTTATCATTATTCATAAGGATTAACGAGATGACTCACAGCGCTTTACTCTCAAAGAGAGTTTCAGTAATATTACTTCGCTCCAGACTTCGCGCAGTCAGCTTAAGTATCTATAGTCAATGTTAAAGTAATAACTTGAGTTTAAGTAATTACATAAGTAACCATTTTGAATGACATCGTCGACGTTTTGACGAGAACCGTCAAAGAAAGCAAAGCTAAAAATTCTAACTTTTGACAGTTCTAACTTCAAGCAATTACTAAACTACAGAAAAAAATATAATAACTTTTACTCTTGTAATCATTTTGACTTGTTTATGGATATGGGTGTTAGTATTTACGTCACAGAAAATTGTCTAAATAATTGAAAAGTTTGATAACTCCAGTTTGAGCTCTAAATTATCCTGGTCAAGTTTAGTGTGTTGTCTAATTAGCTTTAATGTTTCCGGGGAATGGTCAAACCAACATACCATATTATAGTGGGCGAGTGTATTCATGTTGTTACCCGGCCGCACACCTAAGGCTGCGTTTCCACCAGAGATGAGCGAGGAAGCGTAGCAAGGGGTGTGTGGAACAAAGCAATCACATAGCTAGAATACCTTAAGCTGTGAAAAAGAAGCGATATTATTGGTTAGTTTTACACACATCCCTCGCTACATATCCTCGCTCATCTCTGGTGGAAACGCAGCCTAATTCGTTGCTACTAAGAATTTTCAGTTAGAACTGTTAACTATTATTACTTAACTATGTATTTCCTCGTCGAGAGAGACTGAGGCACTCATTTCGTGCTGCAATGAGCTAACCGGGGTTTCAGACTGTTGATCATTCAGACAACAGTAAGAAATGCACCTTTTGTTCATCTTTCTGCTTGATTTAGTCTCAAAGTAATGTGACGGCTTTATAAATAAACATGCGTATTACGTAAACGTTTTTGCATTTAATTGATCAATTCTCTCTTGTAAACAATGTATTTTTGTTCATTGTATAGGTACTTGGTATATTTAGAGCTGGTTACGTTTTATGATGTGCGTGAGATCTTCACACGAAATTATCAGAATACAAAAGTAAGCAAGGATAAAAAAATAACAAAACATCGCATCATGTAGTACAGCGATATATTTCGTCAGTTAAGTCTCCATCAACCGGTCACAAATCCAAATCCTTGCCTCTTGAGAAATTGCTAATGGAAAACTCCAATAACACTTTACTGAACCTGGGAATTGAACCCATTACCTCATGACCAGCAGTAGCGGTTAAAAAAAAATAGACATATTTTAAAAGAAACGTGTTCCTAAATTAACATCATTTGTAGTTGATCCACCTCTTATTCCACATCTTATTTATAATCCTAAAACAGTGTCCTCATCATTTAATCTCAAATTGAGGCCAATCAAACTATCAGCTGTCACCCCACGCACCTGTATAACATGCAATATTAAGTCTTATTTCTAGAAAACTAGATCACCTGTAACTAGCATGAACAATGCTCGACTGGTATTTAATCACATCTAATAGATGTAAGGCGCATGCCAGGCCGTAAACACTGGTTGGAGCTACGATGTCATGAATGTGTGACGACTGTGATGAGTTCGGGACGACAATATGCACTTTATTGGTCCGATATGTAGACTTACAACGGTTGATCAATGATAGACTGGTCCTTAATCATAACAAATAGATTTTACGCGTAAGCCAGGCCGTAAGCGTTGGTTGGAGCTACAATGTCATGAATGTGTGACGTGTTCAGGACAACAATACGCACTTTGTTGCTGCAAGTTATAGACTGACAGCGGGTGAACAATGGTACAGTGGTCCTGAATTACGACATTTAGATCTAAGGCGTATGCCTGGCCGTAAACACTGGTTGGAGTTACAATGTCACGCATGTTCACGAGTATGGGACGATAATACGCACTTAAATGTAAGGAGTTGTAAACAGATAGCGAGCGAGTATAAAGTGATTATATTATTTTTTTGGGTTGAAATAGGGATTGAAACAAAAACATCAAATAATGACGCAAACGGTCAAAGGTACAATTCCGAAGGCGATCGTACTTGAGAACCACAGCGGCAAACGAAATACTGTGACAGAACGTAGGTAGCGTCTCGACTGGTTTCTGTGATACTCGGCCTATTGCAGTCTTCATAGAGTTACAGTCACGAGCACCAATATGTAAACACTTAACAACTTTTAAAAGTGTTTTTCTCCTAGTCTTCTTATTAAAATTTCATGTTGTTTCGGACATAGTATTCTGGAAATCATATTTTATGAAAAAGATATTATTTCAAGTTACAATCGTTATTTCTTACGAAAATTGCTCTTAAATTTAGGAAGTGTATACATATTGGTGCTCGTGACTGTATGTACATCTCACCCTGAATGTCTACTTTTTATTTTTTTTGGCCAGTTCAATAGCTTCCGACAAACGAAAATAAACAACAATGTACGCAAATACGCGCTTTGACGTGGAGTTGCGGACACCAGCCTATACAATACAAATAATACAGTACAACTGTATTTTTTTTTAGTTTCCCTATTTTCTCCATAGCATTTCAATAACCATCTACACATTTTCATAATCATCAAAATTTTATAACCCGCCACTCTCTCATACCTCACACCACACATCATTCAAGTTGGGATGTAGGGCGCCCACAAGGTCAAGGCATCGTTTGATCGTAGCGTGTTTTTAGGGCATCTATATACGTCGCACAATTTCTTTTGTTCATCCTTTTCTTGTCTGACGTCTATTTATGTTCGTGAGGGCCCCATTAAAGTGTTAGGACACGTTCGGCTACTGGTTTAGCCGTTAAGGATTGAAAGAATGCCGACAGTCCCAACTAATATGTAGGTTTGTGATTTTGGGAGTGCGTGGTACTGAATTAGAAATCGACAATGGATTAATTAAAGGCTAGTTTTTGTAATTGATTTGCTTTGAAGTGCGCCGTGTACTCATTGTTTGATTTTTATTTTTTTGTAACGGCGCCCCTCATTATGAATTTCCGCTGTATCGTGGGTGGGTTTGCAAACATTTTAACTCACATACACAAACAGTCAGACCCAGAACAACTACCTGTAGGCCATACAAATAATTGTTCCATGCGGGAATCGAACCCGCGACACGCAGCGCAGCAGTCAATCGCTCAGCCACTGCGCCATCCGTGTTGTCAAACCAATAGTGATATGAATACCTGCATATTATGGTCCTCTGCTGGGCAATGGCTACTTCTCGTACCCATCGTTTGAATAGCGAAAATTATCACCAACGAAAACTGAACATTATTACTTAGACAGGAAACGGGATATTTACCATGTTTACTGCTTTTGTCGAGTTCCCGATATTACGGCGCTGTTGCAAGCACCATGATCACGGATAAACTGAAATTATTGCGGGTGGGTGTTTATGAGCAGACAAATCGGTCTACCCTCTTTCTTGTTCGTTTTTTGCACTCAGTACCGCTACCACTGTCACTCGCAACTCGATTCTGTTCCCGACACACGAAACTCACTGTGTCCGCTCGCGAACTTTTTTCCGCACTTTTTCGCTTTTTACATAGCTGGACCACTGGATTCCAAGCTCTCGACAGTTGAAACCCATCTTCCCGGTTGAAGTTCCTATATTAACACCCACCCGCAATAACTTCAGTTTATCCGTGATCATGGTGCTTGCAACAGCGCCGAAATATCGGGAACTCGACAAAAGCAGTAAACATGGTAAATATCCCGTTTCCTGTCTAAGTAATAATGTTAGTGACCATGATAGTTTAAAATCTTATATTGAAAACTGAACATGACTATCTGTGTATGGTTCAAGACTGTCTACTCCAGTCTATTACAACTTCAGTTAAATGGGCACTAGACGTTTATGTATAAGGAAAAATCTTCATCTAAACGGCAAAGATTATGTATCAACAGGAAATGGATTATTTGTTATGATTTAGTACTGGATAGCTCTTTATTGAATTTAAAGAGGAGTGGTTTAAAGGCTAATATGTTTGTCCTTGAATGTAAATCAAGAGCCTAATGTCGGTTTAATTTAATTTAAAACGGGGTGGAAGGGACACCGAGGCGAAAATGGTTACCACGTATTCAGACGACATCATTCTGAGCGGTTATTAAAAAAACAGCTGTTTTCTATTAAAGTGATCTACACGGTCAAAATATATGGAACAGCTGATTTAAAAAAAAATAACCGATGACAAAATTCTATGTGGGGGGCACAGATTGATGTACTGAATACGTGTCCCTTCCACGCTGTATACTTAGATTAAAATGAATTAATAAACTAGACTATTATTTTATCAACACAAGACAGATCCGTTTAATAATTACTCAACAAATGGAGTGTGAAATTGTACCATTATTTATAAACAACTCGAGAATTAACACATACATTAAACACTAGATAAAATAAATCAGCCACTTTATAAACTATTTGTTACAGACAGTGATAATGTTTGCAATGATTTCAAATGGTATCATTGTAAATTAAATTGATTAATAGAGGAAAATTTTAAAGGAAAATAGTCACCATACCAATAATAGTATTTACATAGGACACATATGGCGGTATTTACCATAATCTGATCCACCTAGCCTTTTCCCAAATATTTTAGGGTCGGCTTCCAGTCTAACCGGATGCAGCTGAATACCGATATTTTACATGGAGCGACTGTCTATCTGACCTCCACAACTCAGTTAGTGCTGGGTACGATACCCCTTGGTAAGACATTCGGGCCACTGACTACCTGTAACGACTGTCAAAGATCTACAATTGACAGCCGGGACCAACAGCGCGCACGTTCACGTGCTTACCGAGGCACGGAGGAAACTCGGTATGTAATTTGTGGTCATGGGCCAACCTCGGTATTTACCATAACCTAATAGATTTATTTTGAAATATAGATAGCTACCTGTGGAGTTTGCAATTACTTTGTAAGTATGAATGAAAAATAAACCGGTTTACCTGCGCTGTTTGATTTATTTTATTTAAATCCAACTGCGGTTCGTTTTTATATTCAATTAAATGTAGTAGTAAATGTTTCACATAGTAATAAACAATTTTCCGAAATCGGAAACGCGTGTTTTCGCTCAGTTTTTACCATACCGTAGGTAGGCTTAAAATTAACTGTTGGCTTTTCTGCCTTACTACGTTATCATCATCTTTCTGCCCTTGTCCTATGTTACTTGGGGTCGGGGCAACACGTCTTTCTCTTCCCCTGACAACTGTCATGCAAAATTCACACATTTTTACTTCATTTCATTCCTCACACATCCATCCATCGTTGCCTTACTACGTCAATAGTCATATATTAATAAACAAAAAGTTTCCACAAAAGCGTTATTATTAAAAACTAGATAAAGGCTAACTAGCCAACGTTATCATGTTATCGGCACTCCATTGATTAACAAGCGTTCTATCATTAGCTTTATTACTTCCATGTGACGCTTACATCAATAACTCTTCAGTACTTGTGACAATGTTCTAGAAGAAACGGTACAAACAAGTCTATTTTTGTCCCAATCACCTTTGATGTCATTGTGGACATCAACAGGACATCAGACAGTCTCTCAAATACCTACTGAAATTATTAAAAACCGGGATAAAGTTTAAAAAAATGTGGAAAAAGATGTAATCCGGTCCTAGAAAATTGATTCAAACTCAAAAAAATTGGTTCTTTTAAATTTTCACGGAGTTTGTCAGAAAGAAGCTAGTTGCTCTCAGTGTTTTGGTTAAATAAAGCATAATCAGCGTATGACGTACGTCCCACTGCTGGGACACAGGCCCCCTCTCTGTGGTAGCGCGTAATCAATAACATCCTAGTTCAGAGGTCAAGACCACATTGATGTAATGTCTCTTGAAGTTTTTGAAACAAATTTATTTATTTATAATACACCACGACGGCCCAGTGCGGTTTTTGCGGTTAATCCTCAAATTGAACGGTGAATTTCCGGAATTAACCGGAATACATAAAAGGCTTGTTGCCTCTATGTTATGACAGAAGATATAATCGAATACAAAGGCGAGCAATTCCGTCGACGCGAGATATATTTCTGTTTTCATAGACTTCTGAACTACGTGAAAACAGTCACGTATAATCTATGGCTTAAAGTCCAAGGATTATAGACTAAACACTAATAATATCAGAAATGTAGGGCAGAAGTGTTAATGTCGGTTTTCAGCAGTAAAAAAAAATATTTTAGAATAAGATGTCTTGTACCTGGAACTATTCAGGTTAATGATCTTTTCATTTTGTTGTTTTCCGATTGTAAGAATTTTCCTCTTGGTCTTAATATTTTTCATGGTCAATAAAATTTTATGGAGTAGGGCTTTTTAACCTACGCAATGTTGTCTATTTGAATGCTGAAAAGCTTACGTATTTTTTTTTTAGTTTATAAACTACACGAGAAAATCTCATGCTACGTTCAAAAGACTTGTTTGAACGCAGCATGAGCTTTTTCTGCATTGTGCAAGTTTGGTAGCGATACGTTTTGGATAGTTTGGACATTTTTAGAGACGCTATTTGATTGTACGACGTTAAGAAACTGCTCATTATTCTATTTTGGATACCTAATAGACAAATGAAATTTAAGATTTTCTTCACAATGATTGCCAAAGAAAAGCACAGCAATCCAAAGTTACATAACTCCTCAGTGCATTTTCACCGCTTTTATCTTTTTGTTTCCAGAGCTTGTTAGTGTTACAGTGAATTATGTTATAAATCTACTCGCGTAGTTTTATTTAGACAAGTTATTTTTTTTTTAATAGTGACCGCGCGCACTGCCCACGCTTTTAGTCTGTTAAACTCCCTAAATCTTTACAATTTAAACACTGAAAGAAAGGTGAAATGTGGTATATGTTGTAGACAATTTATTATTCAGTTACCTACTGATGGGTTTTAAACATAAATGAAGTTTTTAGTTAATTTGAGTAATTCTTCAACTCGTTTTATAAAAAGAAAAAAAAACAATCATCATCTGCCTAGCCTTATCCTAATAGTGTTGAGGTTGGCTTCCAGATGCAGCTGAATACAAATATTTTCCATGGAGCGACTGTCTACTTGACCCCCACAACCCAGTTACTGGAGAACACGATAACCCTCAGTAAAACTTAACTAAGAATGCAAATTCCAATATATTTTACATATTAAGGTCTTATTCATCAAATAATTCTTATACAATATCAAAACCTAGGCACACGATACCAAATGATCTTTTCAATGAAATTGCGTGACGCTTTGTCAACGACCTTAATATAGCGGTAATGCTGAAAATTACACTAATCCGTCATCATTCCATCAAGCAATTTCATCGAGATTAACAGACAGCATCACAACAAATTGCACGGTACATCATATCGGGCTGACCTTCTGTCTGGTGCAGCCCTGTGATCAAGCGGGGCTACACTAAAGTCTGAAATAGTATCGCGTGGGATGCATTGTGTACGCGACCTTAGTCCCGAATAGTGATGTGCCGTGCGTTATATTGCGTGTGGCGATTATAAAATCTTACAAGAATGTAGTCATTTGTTGCTTGAGTATTATTTGAAATTATTCATTTATTAAAGTATCATAGCACCGATATGACCAGGCTAGACCATGGCCGACCAGCTGGATACAAAGTGTCCGCACACCTGCACTTTCGAGGACTTAAATAATGCTACTGAACAGTAATCAACGTGGCCAACTACTGACCCAAACAAAATAATTGATCGTCCTACCATCGACCAAACACATTAACGCCAAAAACTTTTTTTTTAATTAAACGGAAAATTAATAAACATACAGCAGGCGAGTTTTGCTCAAACTATGAATTTTGAAATTCTCATTGTGTTTGAACACTAAAGTAAAATTTTAAAATAACATTCATGATTACCGGAAATATTATTAAAGATACATAGGTATCAAGACCCTAACTTCATACGAAAAAAAAATGAGCTCCATAATTTATTTTAATTTATTTGTCAAACATTATCTTGCAAGCATCGCTGATGTGTCATCGCAATGGGCATGGCTCCTTCCTTCCTCTCGTTTCTTTTGTTAATGTGTTTTGTATGTTATGTCACTGGAATAATGATGTTGTGTGAATTTTAATTGACTGAGCAACTCGGTTGCAACTGATCGTTTACAAAAACAGAAATAGATCGCGCGTGGGTTGCATTATGATACGAGATTCCGTTGAGAATTCGTACAATACGATTTTTTTTAACATAACTTTCTGAAACTATTTACCTCAAATAGAATGGGACAAGGGCAGGAAGATGATGCTCTTTCTGAAACTAATATAACGACATAATTAATCAGCCTGGGGTTTCCTACTGTTGGGAGACAGGCCTCCTCATTGTAACGGGGGTGGCCAGTGCGTTTTGGTGGATGTCACATGAGCTCTTCGGTTTATTGGTTCTAGGTCCGAGTTCGTAATTAGCGTTTTAATTTAATAAACATTTATTACAACCACAATTAATTATTGAATTTAATTATAACTAACTGCATTTTATATACTTTTATTTAAAATTATTAACTAGAGTTATGAATTAAATAATGTGCTTATCAGCATTATTAATGCTGCATTCGATATTAATTTACATGTACATTTATTCGAACAAATAAAGCTTCACGCATAATATTTAAACAAACTGGCTATTATGCAAATGCCCCGTACCTACTTGTCCAAACTGAATTAGTGAATCATTTGTAATAGGTAACCTATACAAGGTAATGGTAGTGTTAACCTGCTGTATTAATAATATTGCCTAGAAAACAAATTACTAGAATCAATGTGGTGTGGACTCCGTATTTAGAAGAAGTTTATTTATGTTGTAAATACATTTAATATTTATCTTTGTATACGTACAAATGCTTATTTTTATAAAAAACATGAGCCTGATGGAATTTCCTATCAGCAAAAAATTACAGAATTCCAGGGAAACTTTTATGCCCTTTAGAGGACGAAGTTTCAAAAATCCTTCCTTAGTACTCTCCCTCGTTACTTAAGGACCTCATGCAAAATTTCATGACTGCGTTGTCTGTGAGTGGCTGCGTTATTGGGTTTTTCCACTAGGAAAATCTCAGTAGAAGTCTAAATTTGTGCCTGGTTGATGGCAATAGGCTCGCCCCCTATTACATAGGACTTAAACATAGGCATAGGCCCTAAAGGCCACGTGTACCAATAGTACATGTGGGTGTACTAATAGGTAGACCTTTGCCTAACCCTTCGGGGATTAAAGGCGTGAGGTTATGTTTTATAAAGTAGGTAATAGATGGGTCTGGATGGTTTGGCAATTTGTCGTTAGTTTAGTTTATACTTAACTACAGTCTCCGCGATGTATATTTTTGCATTTAAAAATGCTATGATCGTTTGAGCAACACATCTGCGCAATTAAAACCTTGAACCCAAAAAGCGGAAACTCTGTCCGTGCCATTTAAGTCGCGTGCCATCGAATCAATATTAGAAACAACTGATCATTAATTTTATAGCGTTTTTCTATGACTAATGTGCCTCAAAACATGCCATGTAGGCGTTTTTAATTACACCAGCTACCTTCTGGATCATTTGTAACTTGGGACTCGTTATGTCATATTAATTATCTGTATTGTTTTATTTTTATAGGTAAGTCTCAGTTTTCCGCATGTCATCGTTCACTGTTAATCCTTGAAAGTTCAAACACCTTTAAAATTACTTTAATTGAATCATTACGACCACATTCCCACGTGCTCTTAGTAGCTTTTCAAAAGATCTTTTATTAACGGTATGATTATGTTGTGTTCAAGCCTTTTTTGTTCAACACTACCAAGAAAACATGATGTGCTGTGTGTGTTTTCCAAAGCATATAATTGGAAACAAAAATGAGGAGGAAACCACAAATGCATTCCATATTTGCATGAGGTATTAATTTCTAGCTATTTCAATTAATTTGTCTTCAAATTAATTTTATTTTCCTTTAAACTTCAAAACAAAACCATCGGCAGGGACTTCGTTTTACTTGTATGTTTGCCTCCTTCGAATGCTTGTTTATAACAACGTTGTTAGGTAATAAATAAACGAATACATTAAAATAGTAGTATCGTAATTATATCGACGTACCTAATCGCGCTTTCCCATCACTGCGAGCGACTGTGTCGTATTTTTAGTTTTTATTGTGTCAACCTTTTTTTAAGATGTAAACGATAATTTCGCTAATTTTAAACTGGATGCCAGAAAAAATAGACCACCAGAGAAAATAGACAATCTTCTATCAATCATTGGATTAACTGTTTTTTATCCAGAAATAATCGGGGATAATTGTGTGGTATATTTATCTCTTTTTCTATGTTACACTACTATGACTGGCTTGTGACGTTACCGTGTGAATTTTATCTGCACCCGTAAAATTATTTAGTGTTTGTTGAATTAATTCTTAGCGTATTTTCGGCCTACTGCCAAAGTTTGCTTCGGTTAGTTAATTGATAAATGGATATGATTTATTTAATTTGTACATTATGCCATGTGATATTTGAAGCTTAGTTAGTTTACTCAAAATGATTGGTATCTTAGCGTTGCGTTTAGACTAAAATGTTGCCTCTCATAAAATCTGCGAGCTTCGTTTGCCGTCAGTTTTTAATTCCTTGCTTACAATATTTTCAGTTTACAGTATGGCATATAAACAGAGGAGGACTAGTTCAGTATTGTAGTCACAACCTCGATAGTCTGAGTACCAGTCCTTACCAAGGGGTGTATTATCGAGTAACTGGCTTGTGGAAGTCAGATAAGAACTCGTTCCGTGTCACTGATATTCTACTGAATCCAGTTAGACCAAAAGCCGATAGCCGAACATAGTTGGAAAAGGCTAAGCAAATTGTGAGATCAGTTTTCATCATGTTAATGCCTCATCTAGGTGGTATAACTTTCTCTCCTTTACACAATAACAAAACAACAAACATTGTCCCTAACACCTCTCCCAAAAGGTCAGACATCGAATGTCACCGAGATTGCGCGTCAACGAATTTGTAAGCAAAATTCTATTCCAGTATAAAGCCCGCTACACACGACACCAACACAATTGTAACAATAATAGACACGCATCACCAGTGGCCGCGGATTTGTACAACACTTAGTCATGCCGTGCTGTTGGCAAACCCGCCAACACCTGAATAGTTATCATGGAATTACTGGGAGGAATAAAATTCACGTTTTCACTATCTTCTACGGAGAGCCGATGATTTCCATCCTTTTAAATAGGTTTCGTTCAGAAAGTCTGTAACATCGAGGGCTTTGGTAGTCACTTCGGACCGACTGTCTTTGATATGTTGGCAATTTTTCTGAGAATTGAAAGTTTCCGTAAATAGGAGCAACTTTTGTTTACGGATAGCTCCGCAATAGACCCACACTGAACCCACGAGGAGCAATCCAGACCGGGCCCGCATAGTGGATTACGGACCACTCTTTCTCTGACAGAGACTTACAGTGAATGAAGCCTCTGCTCCAGCAGTGGGAACATTATAAGTATTTCTGTGAAAACAGCTGATACACATGTAGAGATTCTTCATACAGTTGGTTTCACAGTGATTTTACCACCTGAAAGATTTTCAACGTCGATCTGTATAGATTTCGACATCTGTACGACGTTTGATGGGCCTGCAACTCCTATTACAGTAACAAAGTAAGAAGTTTTAAATCCACTCGAAATCTCATGAATTCAGTAGAATTTCGCGTCTTGTAGATGTTTGCTATCAACTACATAATGTAAGCAAATATACCGTCATGCATGACCAATGACAAAAAAAACGTGAATAATGATTAACTACTTGACTCCGGAAATTCGTTCCGACTAGAACAACAGTTATATTCTTATGTTAACAAGATTAGCCCGTTTTTTGTGTATATCTGTGAATCATGTGAGATTTATATCATTCTTAACTTATCTTTATCGATATCATTTATCAATGACACATAGGGCAAAATAACGCAAGAATATTATGTAAATCAAGAATGTTATTAAAGTCACTGACTTCTCTGAATTAAAAAAAAAAACGCGATCGGTATCCTCAGTAGCCAGTATAGTCAGTCAAAACTTTGCACTTCCTACTTTCTTGACTCGCTCAGCTAATTTCTTCATTTTCCTACTTGCTGGCAAAAAAATCACATAAAACATGTTGAAGTCTCCATTCCTCTCTCTCTTTTCTCTTAGATGGATTTTTATCAGACAAAAAGTTTTATCTGAATGTTTCGGTCGACAGTGCAAACGCATAGTAAGAATCTTGTAAGGTACTGAACACCATACGAAAATGAAACCTGTCTCCAGAAAGCCTGACAAAGACACATTACTTTAAAATTTCTACTATAAATTCTAAATCACTTTATAAGTTGGCACTCATGCCGACTCAAGATACTTTATCATCAAAATAGTAAATATGCGAGCAATATTTTGTAAAACGTACTACGGACAACGACTCGTAACTAGTCGAAAGTCGTTATTGCCCGGACAGATATTTTTGTAAGATTAAACAGGTTAATTCCAGGTGGACACGAAACTTTGCCAGGTGTTGCTCATAACTTCTATGATAGATGCAACCATTAATGTATTAATAGTAAAGTTAATTAATGAGGACTTTCGTCAAGAAGCCAAACAGAAGGGCCTACAATCAATTAATTGCATTGAACGTGAACTGAACATAGCTAAGTAACTCCCAAATTTTTTTGCTTTTCGAAAATGTTAGACCAAACTTGTTACAGATTAAAAATATAATTCACTTTACACTCCAAAAATCTTATAGACCAAATAAACTATGGATAGACCGTGTGAAAGAGTATATGGCTAGAAACGGGGTGACAACTGAGATGACGAATACTATAGAAATGTAATATAATAAAATATTTATTTTTCATCAAGGTACAAGAATTTCTTAATCTAATAACAATTTAAATCTTAGTTCGTACTGATACGCTGTCACATAGAATTATAGAATTCTCTAACTCCTAAACTAAGTCAAGCTTTTATTATAGCAGTTAGTGAGCTGTTGACTTAGATATGGAAGGAGACATGATGATCATTATTTGTATACTTAGAATAACGGATTACAATTATTTTCTTCAGTTAGTAGAGAAAGATGAAGTTTACAATTTTGAAGAATCAAGACTTTTATTTAAAATAACTAAAGTACGTATGGGAAATTGTGTAAGTCAAACATTATGGTTTTGACCATGCAACGTTTTTTTTTATGTTTTTGGACCTTAAAATCATAGCAAAGACAGCCTCTAAAATCTTTAAAGAAATGTGGATTCTTTCTTCCTAGCGTTATATTTAGAATTTAAAGTTTAGTCAGATGATGATGACCTAAATCATTTTACTTTATATGATGCTCATATGAATTGGAGAATGGAAGTGAAATCAACAGATCAGGGGGCTTATAATGGCTGCTTTAGGACTCTAGTTATTGCTACTGTAAGACACTTTGTATAAGTTGGTCATTTCTACAATTCGCAATAAAAGCATACGTCTGACAAATAGTTTGAATAATCTACTAATACAGTTAGAGTGTAATCCCAAATGGTGGAGAAATGTCGCAATGGTCATAAATTTGCGAAGTAAATGTGAAACTAGTCGGAGTGGGACGCGCTGGAAATAGAGGCATACATATTATATGAGAATAGGGATGACTAATGTGTGGAAAGTAATCGTTTTGTAATAACTGTAACTTGTAACTACACACTACACAATATTAATGTATTCCCCAAAGCAGTAGGAAGAAATTTCAATACACCCACATTTTGTAACGAGTCCTATGTCATAAGACTACAACTATTGTAGACAATTTCATAACTAATTATCCTTTAGACATAAATACGGACTACAAAAAACAGTTCCGAGTGCATAAATGCAGTAAATAGTTTATTTCTAACCGTTTCTTTTTCAGTCTTTCATTGAGAACCTTTAAATGAATGTGTAATCCTACCAAACTACCACCTCATCTGCAACTTTCCTGTACCCATTAGTTGCAAGTGAATTACATGAATCTGAAATTAATTTACTTTACTTATATTCTTCCTCCATAAAAAAAAAACATAACATCAAACAAACCGAAAATACAAAACAGAATCACGTTACGGTCACGTTGAAAGTTATCAAACTGTATTTCCGCAACCGTTTCACAATGTCAACCCTGTTTTTATATGTTGTTTATAAAACGGAAGCCCCGTCCCCAGACATCCTGACCTGTTGAAGGTCGCGACTCTGGACTGTTACCTAGGCTACCACGTTACCTTCGTGACCGCGTCACCACGTGACCTACGATCGTTCCTTGGGGGACGCCTTACCTATGCTTTACGACTAAAGTGCTCTATTGATTTCTGAAGTTTGCGTGGTTATTTTTCTTTACAATCGAGTGTTACTTTGCGTTTGCTTGCTCATAATATTTTGAAACGTATGCTTGAATGTATAAAATATGTAATCAATGATTATGATCATATAATAATGAAAGTATTAAAAGTTATCAAAAACGAAAGTACAGTTTTTTTGAGTTCATCCGAATATTAAAATTGGCCTCATTTTACAGTTTTTTGGTAATTGTGAGTTTATTAAGAAATCTTTCGGCAACAATTTAACTTACTGATAGTGTCCGACCGAAGATCAATTTCTGGCCGAAGTCGAAGCCGATTAATCGGCTGTTGACCAGAAACTTTAAGAAATTTAGTTAAAACTTTTAAATTAAAATGTATGTTGACTGTAAATAAACAATTTAACTAGATGATTAAAATTACCGTGTAACTGTAAAAAATAAAAACAATTCGAAATGTGTCAAGGTGACCCCTGCCCCCCGCGCGTCGCTTCTACTCATCGTGCTCTCACGCATTTGTAACAGTTCGTTCAATTTCGGCGCTTGCTAGAAACCTTCGGCTTCGGCCAAAACTTCGGCCCTTTCTGGCCGGAGCCAAAGGTTTAGCTGAAGGTGGACACTACTTATTGATCCCCGGCGGATGTTTTACAAGGATAAAAGCATCTGTTTCGCTAACAAGTAGGTTATACTATGACTATGTAATTAATATTGTATTGAGTTTCTAAAGGCTAGAATGATACTTTCTTTTGTGAAAAGAAAAACGACCAAGGACTATTTAAGTGTTAATCATCATCTTTTTAAACATCACCATCAGAACTCTCATTAAACACATTATACAAACAGGTGAGCAGTTTGTTTTGATTTTACTGAAACATTACAAATACTCGGAACGGAGTTTATCTTACAAAAATAACCGTTGAATCATGCGTGTGTATGACCGGCGGCATGGCGGCTTGTCATTTCGTTTTCCTTGTCTATTCCTGACTATATTTACCACATTTTATTTTCATAAAAATATTAATAAGTTTTGACAGATTTGTGTGTGAAGATTGGTGTTCGATTGATTTAAATTTTATGCTGCGATGGGGGGATTGTGTGAGTAAGAAAATAAAAATAATAGTGTAACGGTTGACAGGAAAAACGGAAGAAAAAAATACACTGCCCTGTACCCCAAGCAACATGGAACAAGGGCAGAAAAATGGTGAAGATGATGGACGGAAACTAAAACTTCGTTATAAACAGTTAAAGACAAAATACAACCAACAAATATATTTAGGAGGATAATATTGATAATATTGATGACTTTGACAAACAAAACATGTTCTTGTCTCTTACAAGAACATGTTTTGTTTAGCAGCAGTTCGAGGAAGGAAAAAGCACTAGAGAATGTATCAAACCTAGCTAAATAATTGCAGTTCATCCATACACGCTTTTTTTTTGTTTTAACAAAGATGGAATAGGAACAGTTCTTCATACAGGGGAACAGTTTTTGTTATTGCTAATAAAAGCACGAAACTATTTCTCAAAAATATAACGCCCTCAATCAACGCGATTTTCCTGTAATTTTTCCACAACACGACAACTTTCTCAGAATTGTAACAACAGCTGCTCCTGTGTCCATTATTAAAGAAGTTTTATAACACACTGAAATGCCAGTCAAAATTGTCAACCTACAGACTTGTCCCAATTTTAAAATGGATTCAAAACATTTATTTTATCTGGAACGTGAAGTTTTGCTAGAATTTGTTTAGATGAATCTGCCGTGCAATGAGAATACACTGTGTCTAAAGAACAAGCCAGTTTCAGAAATCGATATTTTGTGTTGTTTAGGAAATTGACCATTGTGTTTTTTTTATATTAATAATTTTCCGTATTTTAGAAATGTTTATAATTGAATTAGTATCCAAACAGCTGTAGAGAGAAAACTATTAAAATTGTAAAAAGACTGTATCCCTGTCGAACTTGCGTTCTTTGGGAGTGCTAAGACTTAATGCTGCACTAGTAAAAGCAGATACTAGCAAAATCTCAAGACATTACAAATGTTTTGGAAGGATTTTCAGTTAGTCTCATAAACAGACGGTATTTATAACTACCTATTTTGATGTTCATTATTGTTGTGCTTCCAAACTTTATCGTTTCGGCCTTCAACGTTATATAGATTCAGCTTTTCATGTAATATCATGAATTCTTGTTGAATACGTGAAATAAATGCAGGTTATTTGACGTAACATTGCTGATATCGGACATGATTAATCTAATCAGTTCAATTTCGATTTGGACATCGAAAGGTGTACTTTGTCATTAGATAAATATTTATAAGTACCTAGTTGTTTTTATTATTAGCTGTCTTTATTAGTGTTTACTTTCTTCACTAGCTGTGTTAGAACTACTTTTTAAGATTGTCTTTTAGTCATTTGATTTTCAACAAACGCACCAGTATAATAATCTTGTTTATTGGCATCTCAGGCAGCCAAATCGAGATCCATTTCAATTCTCAAATCTACATTATCATAAGTCTTTTACCAACTATGTTATGTGTACCGTCCAGAAGCCGAGCTTCTAAATATCACTTTACTTGTCAATAATTGCATTGCAACCAATAAAGTGTCTACTTGGTGGTCAATTTGTAGTCCACTATTATGTATCACACATTGAAGTAGCGAAACAGATGTCGACAGCTTCCCTCTGATTAGATGCACATTCCTCTCAATTACATGAAGCTGTTTCAGTACACACTGATTAGTTCCAGATATGCTATTTACAAGGAAATCAACTGGACATTTAATTTTATTATTTTTGAAGAGGTTTGCCACTGTTTGATCGTTTCTTTATATTGAAATCAGAATTGTATTACGAAACATATTATTGTTTTGAAAATAAAGCTGCTTAACCGAATAGTTTTCTAAGAAAATTAGGTAACGTTAGAAAAAAACTAAAGTCTGTTGCTTCCACATTTTAATTGATATTGTTAAGATTTGTTTTAGAAAATCTTGTTTTGTTTGGTTTTAAATTATAGCTTCGTTTCCCTCGCAGTTAATTAATAACATTGGCAATAAAACTACACTTAGCGTTATCCATAAACTTTCCTGAAAAACAACAGAATAATAAACCGACCCAATCAAAGCGACTATTTGATACGTCAGCCTATAAACTCCTTAAAACACTCGACTGCTCAAATTTCACAGATTTTGTCAAGACACTATTTTAATCTTAGACATTTCATTCAAAAACATCTTCTTTCCCCTTCAAAACATCACTTAAACTTCTAACAATTTGCTTAAATAATTGGTTATTTAAATAAAAATAAAGACGTAAGTGCAAAAGTTTATAAACACTTACCATGTTTGAGTGGTAGTTTACACACGTGTGTCCAGTACGGAGTGTCGTTTGTGACTGGAACCGGCGAGAGGCGCGCGGCGTCGCGGGCATACCGGCCTGCCGCCTGTTATCGCCTCATGACGTAACCCTTGCATTCGGACTGCACGCTCGGGTTTGTGCGATGTGTGCCGATATTGTCGAAGAAATTGGATCATTTAGCTGTTTTATGGAACTTTTTGTATGGTGGTGTTTGTTATGATGGTCATTAAGTTGAGAAACGGAATGAATGGGCTTGTTACTTTTTAATTATTCAGAGGTATGCAAGGTTCGATGTAGGGACGATATCGGAAGCTCGCAAAATCGTGACAAAAATATAACTGGTACTGTTATTGACACAGCGGTGAGCGGAAGATGAAAACAAAACCTAAAGACTATGATGAAGGAGGACTTTTAGGCTAAAAGGCGAAAATAAAACGACTTAGAAGCCATTGTTATGGAAACCTCTGATCTGCGTTACGATAAACAAAAATTCAATTATAGAAACACGGAATAATTCCTAGCTATTTTAAGTTTATTTTTTATTGAAAGGAACAGCAAACAGTGACATTATAAGAAATTACAACTAGTTTAATAAATAGCAATTTGGTTATAATGTAACCCACGACGCTGTTTACAAGTAGACACAGAAGTTTAAAAAAATAGCAAATCGCTACGAAACATTGATAGCACAACACACACAACATTGATAGTACGTGTAGCAATTAGTTAATTAAAATTTGAAGGTTCAACGACTATTAGCAAAATTTGTTCAAAATGTAAGTATTAAGGTAACATAATTATTAATATTACTTTGGTTAGGAGCACTTGTTATATTAAATACGGAACGGCGATGTTGATGCGACTAATGGGTTATTCCAGATAGACCGCTAGTATCTTCCAAGTCATAAACATACACCAATCAGTTCCCAGCAGTAATAATTGACGCAATTATCTTGCCACCATTGCTCAGGATATAACAAAAAGATCTGTGTTCCAGATATCCTACTAATAGCCTGTTGATAATAGATCTTAATTTCTGACCCTAGGTGTTTCATCATTTTCATTGTCTTGGCCTTACCCGAATTTATTTTGCAGACTTCTCTGTTACTCGTCATTTTAGCAGTCACTTCCTTTCTACCGTATCATCCTTCACTAAGTCCACCCGTGTCTTTTTTATAGTCTTCCTCAACTCATATAGCCTTAGCATAGCTGTATTTTTTTTCTAACATAACCTAAATCCTTTTTTCACAGGAGACAGATCGAGTTTTACCAGAAAGCCTTGAGGTGACAAGACTACTTAAACAATTATGCAGTGGAGATGGATCTAGGTAACTATTCATATTTACATTGTAAAGGATATTAGACTCGATTACTATTAGTATATTAAGACTAGTAACACTGTACTGTGTAATGTGCGTGACGGCAATTTGATAGATGAACAGCGCAGGATCAAGCCGTATGACGATGTTTAGAGAAGGTAGGAAGGTATGCCCAGTGGTGGAAGCCTGAAGGCTCAGATGTTGATAATAATGGAGCAAGGCCAAATAAATGATTCTACGAGTTAAATTATGCAAAATAACGAAAATGATAAAGTCAACGGTGAAGACACAATTTATATTCGTTAATGTCTCTGATCTTCAACCTCAAAAAATCCACCGACATAATATGAAACAAATTAGCAAGGAGTAAACTTCAAGACAAACAACATTAGAATTTTATTAGATATGGCTGACAGAGCAAAAGATTAGACGCACCCTACGAATGCCTACAATAAACCTTGTAGATTATGTAGTCCTATTAGTAATGTTTGTTCTATTTACAAGGTGATGTTGTGATATCGAAACGGATATGACTTATAGCCAGATTAGTAATAGAAAAAACCTAATTGTTAAAGCCTAAGGCGGGTATGTATTTTAATTCTTAAATAAAATCATACATTAGGCAAATGAGCGTGGTCCAAGAAATGAACTTGTTCAGTTCCTAAATGTACCTTTGCACCTGTGAAATCTCTGGTGTCCCCGGGGTGCTTGACTGGGATTGGTGAATACAGAAACTGCAGCTGCTAGATGATGCTGAGATTCACTGAGGTTATGAAGTTCAGTGAATCTCCGGGAGATAAGAACTTAAAATTGAAGTATTAGAAGTTATCTCGATGTGATTCAGTTCTTTATTGAGCATAATTCTGAGAGATTGTCCCAGAAACTAAGATAGGTATCAGCAGGAACCTTTGCGCTACTTAAAAGTTATAATAATACTGTAACAGAAAATTAATGTTTGCATCTGACAGTCCTACTTCTAAATACATCATGACCCTCATATGAGCTTTTCTTTAAGAGCAAGTATCTCTTTTAGGAAAACCCGCTTTTAACTGAAATAATATTTGAGCCTTAGCGTGACTAGCAGCCATAAATATCATCTAATAGGTCATAAAATTACTAAAAATGGGTTTCCTACCTGCATATAAACATGTTTCCTTTAACTGTTTGTTATGAACTTGTTAAACCTAGCAGTTTTTATAAACGTAGCTTTATGTTTCATGGATGGAAATATCAATTGAACAAAGTAACGTTTAATTGGTGCCTAAGAATCGATTTCATATTATCTCTTTGCAAATCATCAGATCTTTTGCAACTTGTTTTTTTTCCTATTTTATTGAGGAAAATTTTTAATCTCCCAGTCATTTAATCTTTAATTCCTAGTACACTATTATCTGATATGTTTTAGTGGTTTCTGATAGTAGCATTATTTACATTCTTTCATATGTCCTGCGTGTGCTAAAGCGTCAAAAATACCATTAAAGAGATAAGCGTTTATCTCTGTGTTCAGTGTATACCTAAATCTAAACAGAAATGACCTTTAACACTAAAATTTTCAACCAATTAATTTACCCATTCAATAGCTTTACCTTTATTGGTGCTTTCATTAACTACAGAGTCGAGTAACGGGCGCAAATTCTCTCCTCTCTCTCTTTCCTTGAAGATTAGACAAGGAAAGGGCTATGACAAAAGTTTAGTGGCATGTTACACCCACATATTATCCGTTTCGGGTGGTGTGACTAATTACACCTGACGAAACGAGGTGTAAGACGACTTTTGATCGTGAATACTAAATTTGGAGAAGGCATGTAAAGGATTATGGCGTGGGGTTCCGTTTAACTGAATTGTTGCCAAGAAACCACTGAATAAGCTTTGTTGTTTAAGTAAATTGATGATTTGTCTGTATTGGAATAAATTTAAACTAGTAATCTGGATGAGTTTACTACAGATTTTACAAATTGAACGCTGTCGAAAGCTTTTGACCGTGCATTCAAACTAGGAATGCCTCAGGGATCAACTTATAACCCCTCTTCCTCTCTACGAATGATCTAATAGATAAAATTAAACAACCATTGATCTAACAAACAGAATGTGTGAAATTACACAATACAATTACATTTAGAGTATTTTTCAAGAACTATTCGAAGATTGTAAAACGGTTATAAATAACGATTTAAAAATTCATTCTAATACACGGAACCTCAATATTTCTTAAATGATTCGTAAGCATCGAGCCGAGTTCGCCATTTTTTTCGGAAATCACTTTATCTAAATAAAAAGTAATTGCGAAGTGGGCTGATCCTCTCAAAACGTGTACTTAGAGCATGACAAGCTACACCCACGGTGTTTATAACGGACGTTAAGTTTATAACTAGCTTTGTGATGATCTTGTGCATGAGTTGAATTGTTTGTTATGCCCGTTTTCGCTTACATAAGCGACACCTAAATGCGATGCCCAATAATCTCCTCGTCTTTTGTTTTCCCTTAGCATTGGTCGAATCCTGTGTGACTGCATCGTTTGTCTTAGTTTAGTTAGGTGTTCAAAGTGCGACGACGGTTGAACATTTATTTGCTCTTTCAACTCTAGATCATGCAGTCTTATTGGATTTTTTCAATAGCAGCCCAGATTTCTGCCCTGTTGGTAGGTACAGGACATTAATCTAATTCAATTTGTAGTAGGTATAGTTTTTGGGAATGGCAATAAACTATACGGAGAACATAGCACTTAACAAACATAACTAGCTAAGTGGGTGATATTAGACACCTCTGCCCTACCTTAATACAAGTATGGTGTTATATTACATTCGTAGGCTCAGATGGTAAGCTGTATTTTATGCAGGTAGATAGTATGACAGATTCGAAGCGTAATGCCAAATATCATCAATTAGATCAATATATGTTATAAATTTTATGTTACTCCGGTTGTTTATGTTTTTTCGGTGGTTGTTTTTTTTTAAGAAGTTTTAATTAAAATGATTTATGTAATTTTGTAGTATTAGAATAGATATAAGCGATTTGGTGTAAACTGTTAGCTTATATTTGATGAATAAATGAATATGAATATGAATATGTTCTGATTCTGCGTCTATAGTTGACTTGCTTGTACATGAGTGATATTGTCAAATAGGCCAAATAAAGAGGTGTCTCTTGTTAACCTTTTAGATCTCAGTGGCGCCATATCGATACATGAACCTCACGCACTACGCGGACACGACCACGACTTGTCAAATGACCGGCCGCTATCTTGAACAAAACTGGTCGGACCCCTAGTAAACCAAACTTGCTTCCTGGTTGAAGGTTCTGTGGCCAAAACTCGTGGTCGTGGCCGCCTAGCGCGTGAGGTCCCTAAGATCTAATAAGTTCATTCATCTTTGGCAATCTGACCGTTTGAGATTTTACTATCTAAAAATTTATGCGTAAATACCAACAGACCGGTGATCAGTATAATCTTAGAGATTAAGGGTAAGGTACCTACAGGGGATTACGCCTAGATAAGAAACGTATGTGGTAGTTTTCCAACGCTATTTCGTATGTATTTTCTCCCTCTTGATGATTCATCTGTGCAAGACCAAGGGAATCTTTATTTTCTTCTTCCTTAACCAATGTAACGGTTTCTGTTCCATAGACTGCAAACCTTTTTATCAAATTCTGCAGGACTTTATAAGAAAAAAATCCATCGCTTCATATTATGTTTATAAAATTCGACTGCTTACAAAAGACAATTAACGTTGTTGAATTGCCATAATAAAAGGCATTGCGACTGTGTTTAACGTATTAATTTCACTGACAATAACATAACTATCTATTCATCTTACACAATTTTTACTACTTAGGACAAATTACAAACAGATGATAAGAATCTACATAAAAAGCGTCAGCTGTTATAGCAATCATTCTTTGGAATTCGTTTGTTATTCTAAAGTGTAATCCATTATTAATTCCGAGATACGGTCACATACACGGTAAATACCGCAATAGTACATTGGTATTAATTGTGTTATTTGTTCTCTAAAGTGTTATCTGGCTGATAGTGTTGTGGTTTAGTACGTAGTATATGAACTTGGCCTTTATTTTTAAGGTAGTCCTCGTTCAAGGATGTTTGTTGCGCTGATTTATTTATCATTGCATTGTTCTGATTGTTAGTACTCTACGAAGTCTTTTTCATGTAGTTTGTCGATGTTAGACATTTTTTTCCTTTCGAAGGATATGCTGCCACTTAATACAACAATATTTGGTGATTTTTATAGGATAATGTAAGCAAGTTATACCTATCCATGATAACAAAAGGTTTAGTTACTTGTAGGGCTAACAATTTAAAAATAAAATTTTTACTACATATGTTTACATTACAATGTCTTCGTTTCTTATCTTATTTTCATTGGTCTCAAATCTAATTTTCAATAGCTATCTCAGTATGCTATCGCTCCTTATCCATACCTTCATGAGCTTGTTAAATGCATGGCATATACTTCTGACCATTTTGACGAACATTTTTTTTTCTAATCTCAATTCGCCAGCTACAGCAGTATCATCATTTTACACAAATATTACATTATTATCGTTCCATTTATCAGCACTTCACCGTACTTGATAATCTGTATGATCGGACTTTTCTCGAAAACATACCTTTCTCACTGTCCTGAGTTCGCTTCCAAAAATAATAGTTCATTGATAAGTACGTATGTACTATTACAAATAATTTAGATTACTGAATTTTAATCAATGTTATAATTTTCCTGTTACCTGTTAAGAGCATCTACGCCATCACCATCGTCAGCCTATTACAGTACACTGCTGGAGGTTATAAATTATTGTTATCAGTATTTAGGATTATTACATTTTGATATTATCATGGTTCTTACAATATCTGCAAATGTTTACGTTTAAAAGGAAAAAATTGCCATAAATACCTGCCGACAACACCGTATACTCGCGGCGTCGTCGCTTAAAACAGTTTCTTTTACCTGTTCTATCCATCTGTTGTATACCCATACTTGAGAAGTTAGTAGTTAGCTCGTTGTAATTTTGTAAGGTACTTCCCACTTCTTCATGGACAATTTTAACTGTATTCTTTAATTTTTTTAATGCAACATTGCACAGGTTTTCTAAAGATTGTAACGACTTTCAATATGATTTTCATTGATTTTGAGCTTTTTGAAGCTTATGTTAATCCAAATCCAATACATTTCTGACTTTGCCAACAGTGATAACCTGATCCTGATACAAAATCACATCGTCTAGGCCCTGTTGACCTAGCACCCTTGCCATTACCATCACTACCCGCTTCCTCCGTATTTTTTCTTCTCTTCTTTCTCTCTGCTAATAATATGAAAAAAGATCTGAGCTTATCCTTTCATCGGCACCTGGTTTTCCCAACCAGTAGATTTAGCCACAACTGCACGTTTCAAACGACACCATAAGTCCCATGCCCCGATGAGATCACTGTCTCTGATGGCATTGCGATACCACTCCATGGTGTATCACGTACCGTTACGATACTTATAGCTACTCGTTGCCTTTCGCGACTGTTTATGTGACCAGCGATGGTAGTTACATCCCATTGTTTTTAGAGATGATACAACTGAATGTTTGGACTTGGGTAAATAAATGGAATGGAAAATAAAAGTGTCTTTAGCATTATGGTTTGGATGGATACATGCAATGTGTTATTTTATCATTTATGCACACACAAGAGAGAACATAAGGAAATATCGCAACATAATTTAGAGTGCAAAGGCACAGCTTATTTTAAAATTTATTTCTATCAGCAGGCCTGCTTGTTCGACTTTTCTTCTAATTAATCTAGGTAAGAAGACAAGGAAAAATGTGCGAAGCTAGAAACTTAAGGGTTACTGTATTTTGTGATTTTGATAAGATCACCTAGAGTGAATTTAAGATAGTAGGTAGTTGATCTGATGAAATCGTCGTGAGGAAAGTTCTCAAATAAACTGTTGTGAGGTCAGGAGAATGATGATGAATAGGTCTAAAAAAAAACAAATAAGTCTTGCAGTTGCTTTTCTGCTTAGTGTTGTAGGATTAGGAATGTATGTGTGTTTCTTTATCCACAACCCAATTAAACTAACTCATTCCCCTGCTTCACGTGACATGGCCACTCTCACGTGCGATTAGGTCATTGCATTACACTGCACCTATTACCGAAGCCGCCATTTTGTTTGCATGTATGTGCCTCCATGCTAATCACGCTATTACAGTTGAAGGGCGACCCATCTCTCGTACTTAGTTAATTAGGTATGTACTTGTTTGAATAGTCCCTAGGTAAATGATGCAGTGGACTTGCTGCCGTTGTAGACACGCCTTAGTTTACAGGTGTCGTTTTTTCTGCATTACAGTTACAAAGGTTTTAGAAGCTGTTTTTTTTTTTTGGTGAATATTTTAAACTTATAATTGGTTGAGAATTGACATTCGATTTACTGACTACTGACGAGGTCAAAATTTTATCTATCTTGTCTTAAGGTATTTTGTTTTTGTATTTTGCCTGTCAGTGTCAAGTTTTATGTTAAACAAAATATGATACGCGGCCATAAAACGTATGTATTTAAGTTTATTTAATCCAATTCAATGACTATTTCTGGAAATACACTAAAACTAAATGAACTTAGAGGGTTGTATTGATGATTTTAATTATTATAACTAAATTTAACTTTACCTAACTTTTCCATATTAAGGTGAACACCTTAACATGGAAAAGTTAGGTAATGTTTGTGCTTTGAAATTAAACATATTATTATTCCTTTATTCATATTCTTAACATTTATTTCATACACTTTACATTTTTAAATATTTCTATATAAAGTGTTAAAAAACATTTAAAAATATAAAAAATAGTAGCCCACCGGCATCGGGAACAGGGTCCAAGCTACCGGTGGTCAGGGCTCTTGAGAGAGGAACCTCCTAACGATACGCGCCGTGTCCAGAAGTACTAAACATATTTATTATTATGATTATTGTATTTCTGCCATCTTGTTTTACTCGGATAAATAAACAATTTTATTATTATTATCTAAGGAATGGAGTTTGCGAAAATATATGGTTTAGCTTTATTGTTATTTAGTTTAGTTTGAAATTGTCTCTTTTAAATACGAAGGTATAATGATCGTTATAAGTCGCAGGCTCATTTTTCTCTGCCCATGCAATTTTGGTTTTAAAAATGTAAACTCTCCCGTAGGAGCCTCACTCTCAGACACATTACATAATCCTTCAATCCAGATTCCTTAAAGTCGGTAAGATGCGACTATGATGAGATAATAGGCGTCGTTGCAGCAGATTGAGATGACCTTGGCGGTTGATGTCACCGGGTTGAGGCAAACAGTTTTATGGCCCAAACTGATACTGTAAAACACAGTTATTCTTGTACATTTGTCAGATGTCTTTTGAAAGATTTAGATTAAATGATTTATTGTTTTGTTCCATGTAAAAAGATATTTAGGAACTATGAAGGAAGATGGCTATTCGTTTTTTTTTAACTTGAACCATCATTGGCCTTTTACAATTTAGGTGAGGTTGACGCTGTCTTCATCTTCTATACTTCTCTATTAGTCGCCATCTCAGGCAGTCTCCCCCTTTCTAGTCATATCATCTCACACAGTCTATCTATAGTTTTTTTTTGGTCGTCTTCTACTCTTTAAGCCATCCACATTTATCGCACACCGCATTTCCTTAGAAGTATAACATATTTAATTTGTTTAATAACGGTGATGTAAAAAAACTGAAATTCATCTGTGTAGTTTTTTCCTTAATTTTAATATGAAAAGAGACACAACAAAACTTGAGAAAAATTATGGCTATAAAAAATAAGTTCTTACAACGACGGCAGAATACTAAACAAATCATCCTTCAATAACAACAACACGCAAACTATCACTCCAAGAAATCTATACCTTCCCTTTAAAAACTTACTTTACATATCCGACTATTAAAACCCTGCATTTACCCACTAACTTAGATAAGGAATTGCCAATAACGCAACAGATAGGCATTCCATGATGAATACGGGCAGGTCACGAAAGCTGAAAACAATCGCGTCGAATGTTGGAGGTATGACCTCGACCGTGACCTTGGAGGGTAAACAGGGAAGACTGGTGTTCTGGGGCAAGGAACCGACTGGTACTGGGTTACGAACACGCAAAGGTGTTAAACATGGAAACAGAATTCATGTTACAGAATGTTTTAGTTAATTTCTTATCTGATGAAAAGGCTAGTCGGATTTTTGTTTGGAAGAAACATTTGAGGCATAGCATTACTGCAATATCTAAGAAAATGTGTCCAATGTGACACTGTACTTGGGTTAAGAAGTTTGTTATCGTTATTGTATATCCTACATGGAATGGTCTTCTTCTTCTTTATCGTGTGGTTAGTGCCTAACCTTGTGTCAAAGTTTTAATGCCGCCCATAGGCTTCTGAGTTGGCTTTACATGGAACGGTAGATACGATTTTCAGTCTGAGTATGCGCGACATTACTATTTAAATGTTATCGTCAACGAAACAGAAACCTAATCGATTTTTGAAGTGGCAGAATGAAATATACTTATGTCTATGGAGTTTCACTAGATAATATAATTTTACCTTATAGATTTGAAACGGGCTTACCCTAAGCATCGACCAACTCTTCCAATGAGAAAAGTTTCCCTTATGCTGATATCGAACTTTTTGGTGGTAAAAAGGAAAGTGCGAACTTGATAAAACTATAATAACCTTTAAGTGATAACATGGAGGGTAAAATGTCCAAACTGTGAAGGGTAAACTTTATAATACACAAACCATGTCGCATAGAGAATGTTTTTATGCGTCTGTCTAGACGGCGAGAGGCGGCGCCCGAGGGTGTCTCCCTGCTGTATGTCATGTCACATGCCCTTCTGATGTCCTGGTCTGCATTAGGGTGCTTTCACATGTTGAGAACAAATGTATAAAGAAAGTGTAAAATTATTCATCCCCCATAAAAAAGGGAGGATCCTCCGACCAGACGGGTGCTGGGTCTGGTGGGCTACCACCCAACAGTTGTAGTCAGGTTTTTGTAAATAGGCTTAACTCGCGTATATTACTCTCAAGGCATCCACAGGATAGTCCGGTTAAGCATAACCCAGCCTCATAGGTTGACCTGCGAGATGCCCTATAGAAAAAAAACAATATCGCAATGTAGGATTTTGATTGTAGTTCCTTATTTTACGTCATAGTTGGTGCTGTAGTACTTTTTTGTACTATGCCGCCATATATGAAAAGTCGACCAGTTAATTGCCACCCTACGGTAAGATGTCACTTGTAAGACTTTAAATATCCAGAGTGCACAAGAAGATATTCTACCAGCGATAACGATGACAATAATCGATGATATAATTTGACAACTACCGAAAAGATTAACAAGTAAATCCTGTTGAAAGGCGATGTAGAAATACAGAACGCTTTGAAAGCAATTGCCAGTTCGCTAGACCGTCAAGTCTAGCTATTTGACTGTATGACAGCTTAATAGTTTCTTTATGCTTCAGCACTTAAGGTTTAAATTTAGTGGAAGTTGTTGGCAAAAGTGTTAAAGAAATTACAAAGAGCTTATTTAAGTATCATAGATGAACCATCGTGTACAAATTCTAATAACTCGGATAGTAGTTTTGAGACAGACTTACCTACGTGTGTTGTCGAAATATGTTCTGTTGAACTAATGCTAGTCGAATATAATGTTCTGTCGATGCAATGAGTGAGTAGTTGAACTTTTTTTTTTCGAAATAATTAACTGTCGAAATTGAATATGACACTCCTGGCAAAGTGTGCCTGACAACTGCTTTCATATTTTATTGGGTCAAATAATAGATACTGTATTTTTATTACGAACGACTAAACTCTTACCTTCGTTTTCTGTGGAGTAGTCAGTGTTGACACCATAGCACTTCTGACTGCTGAGCCATGTGGTTGCGCACACGCTTCTGTGCTTACAGTCCCTGTGGTACCGCTACGCCTCGAACCACGCGTAACCTCACCCGCACCGCTTTGTTCCAAAGATTTTAATTCTTCTACATTTTGGCGAATCCGTTCATGTAATACTTCGCTTGCTTTGCATATTTTTACAGCTTTTTCTAAACTTAACTCATCTGTTTTGAGTAGTTTATAACTCACACCTGAGTCGATTAATCCACAGACTATACGATCACGTATTAAACTATCTTCTAAATGATCAAACTCGCAATGTTGGCTTAATAATCGTAGTGCTTTTACATAAGCATCTATGTTTTCGCCTTCCTTCTGATGTCGTGTAAAAAAATAGAACCTCGCCATCACTGTATTGGGTTTTTTACGGAAGTGTTCCTCGAATTTCTGAATCAATTGATCGATATCGTCATCCTGTCCTTCCACCTTGAAAGTAGAATATATGTCGTATCCATCTGCGCCTATGTATTTAATGAGTAGCCTGGCTTGTACAACCTTTTTATATTTATACATTCCTGAAGCCTTTAGAAAGACCTTAAATTGTTTGAGCCACTTTCGCCACGCCTCGGCCTGGTCTTCTGGCCCACCTTCTAACACCAATACTGCCGGAGGTCTCGCGGGTTCCATATTCATAACTTAGTTTATCACTAAAACACACTAACACTACGTTATTGTCCGCTTTGGTTACTTTCGAAAGCCTGCGACAAATAATTATTATTTTTTCTTTCTTTAATCGAATTAATAGCTGTCACTGTGAAGTAAAACACGATCTTACTCGATTCTGACTGATTTAGTTTATTTGATTGCTATAATAATACCGTACATTAAGGACCAGCGATAAGTCCACTCAAGGAAGTGATTCATTGAGTTGTCTTACAATGACGTGTAGTGCTTCTAAAGTATTCAAGGGATTGTTGAGTTTGTTACAACAAACGAGGATTTCGATCATGATGGAATACAGGACTTTTGTGTTATTTTGTGCCTTCTAACATGAATTTTGCCGTTTCGAACTTACCTAGTCTAGATACACCCTTACAGCTAACCTTGCAGTGTCCTTTGCTAATGGAGTTTTTAATTATTAGATTAATAAGTACTAAGTTCTGTTTGACATGAAATTGAAAAGATAGATATAAAATATTTATAAGTTGTTTATTTTTTGTTCACTTGTATTGGCACATCTTAGACAAGTATAGTGCATCTCGTAGAGGGACGTGTATTCAGCAGTCTCTGTTGGTTGAGAGTTTACTCCGGCACTTCTTTCAATAATCGAGATTCAGCTAGGACCCAGAGTTTAGCAGATACACCCTAAATTATTTAATCATTTATTGTACATGCAATATTTGTAAATGCGATCTAAGATTGACCAACGAACAAATCCATAAACAAAACTAGGTGTCATTGACAGACAACACACTGCTTGTTTGGACAAGAGCTGCTTTTAGAAAGGATTTTGGGAAATTCATTTCTGATATGATTTTTCAACAAAATGCAGTTTCAAAAGACAACATTGTATTTACTATTTTACTTTTGATTACCGCTTCACTTTTTACGTGATACAAGAACACAGATAGTGTGTAACAATCCAACCGGATACAGTAGTTGTAACAATAGTTGTAGTTCAAACGTACCCACTTAACACTAACACTAATACCAACATAACATAAATGTTTGTACATTGCTAATATTCCAACAACTTCCTATGGGTATTATATATTTAGTTTTGCATGGAAGTTCATAATTTTTGCCGATGGGAAATTCCATCAGGCTCACGCCTTGTTTTAAAAATAAAAACATTTGTAACTATACAACAATAAATTTATATCAAACATATGTAAATATCACCTTGCAAATATGGAGTCCTCGCCATACTGACTACAGTTATTTTGTTCTCTATTATTAATACAGCAGATAAACACTTTACCCTGTTTAGATTTCCTACCGTATTACAAATGATTCACTAATTCTGTTTAAACTAGTACCGGTTTGCTCCTTCTTCTTAGCGTGTCGATGACAATTTAAATTGTGTCAGCCCAGAACTGAGATACTAATTTGTCGCTTTCGGTAGCGTCGATGAGAGGCTGACCCTTTTGCTTGAATATTATGTGTAAACCTTTGTTTATTCTAATAAATATTACTAACCCCTTCACACGAAAGATGATTTTGGAACATTCATTCCTAACAATTTTCAATTACTGCCTCGTTGGTCTAGTGGTCGCAAGCGCGTCTACTGAGCATGGGGACTTGCGTTCGATTCCCAGGTCGGGCAAAGTGTTATTGGGATTTTCAATCAGGAATTTGTCAGAAGCAGCCACGGACTCTGGATTTGTGACTCGCATAAACAATATCGGCAAAATGTGGATGTACTATGAGGTACACCTCTGCTAACACTTCGGAGATTATAGGCGTCATGTTATTATGTATGAAAGTTTCTATGGAAGTTCGTAATTTCGGCCGATAGAAAATAAATCTACGAGCATACGTAAGGTGCAGTGGTTTCCACTAAACCGCCACCGCTTTCCTAAATAACACGAATGAATGAGGTTCACCATGATATCTTCATGTAACTAATTTAAAACTCCTCTGCCCGTAACGTCGCATGTGCTCAAGACCTGAGCTAATAAACGCTATGATGGGACTTTAAGGACCTCTATCATTATGTATTTAGTTTATCGTTAGTCCAGCTATCGTTTCATTGACTTGATGATGGTATTGCTAACGAGGTATCACGATACATTAATGCCCGTGCGCCACTTAAAGTCTCTGACACAGTATATGAACCTAGGAATGAGTAACTAGCTACGTCGTACGTACCTAACCATTAGTCCCTGTTAGTGCCGGATAATAAAATGATTATGATATGATCTGATATGATTAGTCAAATAACAATAAAAGTTTGGTTCATATATCTTTTGCGTATTCAGAACGTGCATTTAAAGGCTAAACGCCGTTTGATAATTTTCAACTTGATTCCAATCATGATTAGAAACCATTCAATGTACATACATAGATGTAACCTGGTCAGTTGCCTGTCACACAAATAAATATACAAAACTACTTACTACTAATCATAGGATCGACCAGTATCGCCAGTGGTGGGAAGGCTCATCAGGCTATCACGTCTTTTGTTGAACTTAATTTTTAGTGTATTTTTTTTATTCTATTTGTCTATTCTTTTTTTTTTTATATTTTGTTTCAAGGTAACTTTACATAATTTGTTTCAATTTAATTAATTATTTATTTGCATTAAGTAGTTCATCTTTTCTTTTTCAATTTAATTTATTCTCAATCAAGTTATTTTACCTACATAAATTGCTACTAACTTAGTCTTAATAATCTATACTAATATTATAAAGCTGAAGAGTTTGTTTGTTTGTTTGTTTGCTTGAACGCGCTAATCTCAGGAACTACTGGTTCGATTTGAAAAATTCTTTTAGAATTGGATAGCCCATTTATCGAGGAAGGCTAAAAAAAATTTCACGCGGACGAAAGTCGCGGGCAACAGCTAGTAAAATATATAATTAATTTTCTCAACAATGATCCACGGGTTAGTTACAAAAAAACTTAAAAAACTATGTTAGTGTATAATGTTATTACGCTTCCAGAAAATTCTTACATAACAACAAAAACATTACAAAACAGCAAACAGACATTACAAAATCATCGAAGATGCATCATTCCTGCCTCACCAACACCTGCCATGGCCTTCCTGAGACATGGGATTACAGTTTTTCTTTGATAATGCTTCTCACAACCTGTCTATTGTATCTTAAATCTCTTTTGTAAGAAGTTTTGATTTTCTTTGTTTCCGGAGCAGGACAGAACGAGTATCAGGGAATAAGAACGTGCAGCTCGTTCACATAAACGGGGTCAGTCCGCGGCAGCCAAGCACGCCACAGCTGCTCAGGGTAAGGTCCTGGAAGTGTATACAACATTATTTTTAGTATATAGTTTGTTCAGAATAAGTAACTGAATCGATTCCAATAATTTTTAAACCATGTTATATTAAAAAAAATTACAAGGTGGACACCGGGCGATATTAAGTACTTTTCGCAATAATTTAGGTACCTACTGCCAAATTATGTTTACTAATGAGCTCAAGACGACGCTGGAGACCCGCGCGCGGGCGCGTTGCGTGGTGACCACGCTTTTGTGCGGACAACCAGTTAACAGAATAAGCTTATAACTTTGTGATTTTTCATAAAAATACTCGACACGTGTTTCAGGTTTCGCATATACTAAAACTAATGTTGTATAATTCGTGGCTAGCTAAAGCTCCTTCCTTCTATTGTCATTTAAATAATAATAATAATTAATAAAGGATTATAGAAGGCCTAGCCGTGACCGAAATGCGGTCTAGAAGACAATTATTGTTGACCTTGACCGCATTTCGGTCACTTTCCCTCACTCTCATAGTCCATTGGGACGGCAATCCGTCATCACCGGAAAAAACATCAGGCGTAGGACCAACGGCTTTATGGTTTGCTTTCCGAGGCAGGAGGTATCATAACGCCAACTTCCAAACTCTAGGCTGCTACTGAGAAATTGGTTATGGAAAAACTTCCCGACCCGGGAATCGAACCAAGACCATCGAACGCTCAGCAGGCGCACTTGTGACCACGAGACAAACGGGGCCGTTAAGTTAATCATTCTTTATCACTAGGTTGACACTAGTGATTGATCCGGCACTGGTTTTACACTGTCAAACTAGTGATGTGCTGGTCACAGTTAGCGTTGAGCTAGTCATGACCGGGAATAGTGTCAAACTAGTATAGGACTAGTCACAAGTTATGTCAAACAAGATCTGGATTATCCTATCGACCAATTATCACTAGATTACAAGACATAATTAACGTGGACGAAAAGTCCTAGGGTGGCCAGCCACTCAGGTGAACCGACGACCTGGTGAAGGTTTCAAGAAACCTCTGGATGAGAGCTGCGCAGGATCGGTTGTTGTGGCGATCTTTGGGGGAGGCCTATGTCCAGCAGTGGACGTCTTTCGGTTGAAATGATGACGGTGAAGAATGAACGTCGTGCTACATCTAGTCAAGTCAATTCCGCGTCGATAAGTGCGATCACTCCCAAATAATCTTCTATTGCAGATACTAGAAGAAACAATAAAGAAGAAGGTACCGAAGCCGCTCTTCCACACGCTGGCGTCGCCGCACGCCCCGGACCGCTACCGGCTGCAGTTCACCATCGACGAGCAGGCGGCCGACGTGCTGTTCCAGTACCGCACCAAGTTCGTGCAGCACATGCTCACCAGCGCCATGTACGCAAACAGCGCCGTCGGGAAACCTTGGGTGATGATTGGCAGGTAAGTAATCCAGGTTTCCTTCAGCTATTTATCGACAGTGTAGAACAGGAGAACGTGCATTTTAGAAAAAACCTTCTGTGACGGTCTAGGTGTTCCCCAGAAGTAGTGTCCATCCCGAAACTCCCATTTCTTTAGTATGAGAGCTGCGTAATAGATTGAGATAGCACCACCTGTGTTTTAGAGTCATAGTTACTATACGATATTATGGACGCTGACAGCTCTTAAACGCAAGTTTATATTACTTCTTACACTACGATATAATTATGATAAGATAACTCCAAAATAAAAAGTAAGACACCTTCTCCAAAAGGAGAATGTATGGCTCGTGGCGTTCTGTGGTTCCTGAGAACCCCAATAAAAATGAGATCCAAAGTGGAGAGCCATCCCGTGGTACTAAAGGAAATCTGGGGCATCTTAGGCAGATAGCCTCACTTCCATCCAACTGATGGCCTCATCTCTGCACAAGAGCATGAACTATTTTCATTCACTAAGCAGGCCATCAATCAATGTCTCACCATAGGAATCATGGACTTTTACCAGCTGACAAGATAACGCTTAAACTTACCAAAATTATGTCTTTTTCCTTCCCAGCGTCTCCGAACAGATAATAGACGATGTACTACTAAACTGCCTGTCGAAGATGGAACTCCGAGAGACGATACAAGAACTATACAAGAAAGAGACGCGCTGACTTTAAGCATATGTGAGAGAGAGAATCGAAACTGTTTTTCTCAGTGTGGATTTGAAAACTGATTTGATTTTTATACATTATTTTACCTGCAATAATTGACCGTTTATTGTTGGTATGCCCCAAATTGGGTGAATAAAAAAAACAAAAGCTAAAACTTACACATGTATTTTATTAAAATTTGCGACTACATACACTCTTGAATCACTGTTAAATTTATCGATAAATCGTCTACAATGGTTCCGTCAGTCTTACTGATCATGATTCTCTAACTTCGAAAACACACTACTTACAAACTAAAATTCGTATCCGTATCATCGTCTACAAAAGTTCACTGTACAATAAAAGACATTTCCAAAAGGCACTAATTTGCCATTCAGACGCTTTGTGATTTTGATGGTAATCGTGAATACGTTTATACTTAAATATCTGTACAAAATAAGGCACTTATCTTACGACTAGGTATTTTACCCGGGTATCAAAATATTTGAAAAGTTAGTTGAATAATTTACAATCAATAGAAGCCAATCCAAATCGGTTATAAGTTCATGTAACTTAAGATCAAACGTCCATACAAATTATAACATTAGGTCAATTAATTCGTTCAACAATAAGTCTAAACAATTGCGCTGCTCACTTAATATCACTTTCTAAACAAACTACACTTGGTCGTCTTGGTTCATACTTAATCGGATTGAATTTAAAACTTCTCCGAATTTGGCTCTTTGTCTCTTTAGAGTATCATTTTTGTCTCCGACTTTTGGCAACTTAGCTATACCTTCTGAGCTAGAATTAGTATCATTTAGGTTAGATTCTTCCAGTGGTCCAGAATTTGTCTTATTTAGCCGCGGTTTCGTAAGCTGTGGACCACCCACAGCGAATATACCTTCTAATTTATTCTTTAAGTCTTTTCTACTCAGCGACAAATCTTCTTCCTCTTCTTCTACTTCGGGTTCAGATGGGTCCGGTTCCGGAGCCTTTACTTCTATGCTCACAGGTCGTAAAATTTGCGCCGCCTCTCTAGACAATAATTCTTTCTTTACATTCTCAAACATAGATGTTCGATCGCGGTTCACTGACAGTTCTGCATCAGGGAAGTTCCCGGTAGAATGAGATCTTCTCCTGGGTTCTTCTTCTTCTTCAGGATTATTTTGTTTCTGGAATATGTCGTTCAACTTGGACATGAATTTAATTTGTCGATCGCTTCCAAATCTCATATTGCCGTCACCTTGTGAATTGCTTGACTGTATGCTTACTCTAGGCGCATTGACTTCGTCGTCTATTTTTCGTGGCAGTTCAGGTTCAGTATGTCTATAATTTACTGTATAAAATTTCTTATTATTAGGCTTAAAATAGTTTTCATCTAGAGGAGGAGGAGGTGGTGGTGGTGGGGGTGGTGGCGGTGGTGGCATTGGTATTGTGGACTCCTGCGTGTCATCTAATGACTCACTTAGTGCTTGTCTGTCGATTGTGTCCGAATATCCAGATTCATCTGTTCTTGAAGTCGTGTCACTGTCGTTAAATGCCGTTATGTCTTCGTCATCATCTTCGTAATCAGGAATCGGTTCTTCTAATCTTTCCTCTTCCTCATTTACTTTTGGCATATCCTCTCTGTGCACTTGAGCTATCACGTCGTATTTAGATAACCCTTGATTACCTAATGACGCATCGGAACCCGCTTCTGACAGTTCGCTCAAAGACTTTCTATGAGGAATGCCGGTTGCATTGGTTGCAGTATCGTCGTCTTTTGTTTCCTTTAAGCTAATAACTTCTCCATAAGTATCTTCCTCAGCTTGTAGTACTTGATCTAATAAGTCTATTATTTTCGCTTCTTTTTCTGCATTATTTTCGATTTGCATCTCTTGTACCACTATTTCTTGAACCTTTTTCTGATCTATCGCTTTATCTCTTAACTCCTGATGTATCTGCTTGGCATCGGCATACTCTTCCACATGCTCATCTGACCGAGCCAATGTATCAGGAGGAGTTGGCGATACCACTACAATTTGGACAATTGTTGATTTTCCATTTGTATTAGCGAATGGTTTAATATTTGTATCTTCATTTATAACTTTGCTCGCGTTTTGCTTGTAGCAGCATAGGCATATGATATAAATTGGAATTCCTGAAATGGAAAAAAATATATACCAATAAGGAATATTGATAGATAATTTAGTTCACTCTTACGGCACTATCCGCTTACCTATTGCAAGCCATAGCATAACTCTGATCCACGTGTGATAACTGATGAGGACCATTAGATGCACGTTGGTGTATATGCTGAGGCAGGGAATTAGTGGAACCAGCGGTGTCTGAAAAAAATATGTATATTACATGTGAGGAAAATCATACATTGTATTTATTAGTTAGTCATTAGTTATTTACATTACTTTTACGAGGGCCAGATTGAAAGAGTCAATACTCGATTCTAGTCTCAAATAATGTCATGTAACCTTATTTTTAAAAGATAGTATCCAATACAAAAAGATAAATAAAAGAAGATTACACACAAAAGAGTTTTGAATAACCTTACTATACGCTTTAGCTGCATCCGGTTAGACTAGACCCCAACATTCAGATGACAGATGAATAATAAAGTAATTTGGATGATTCGCGAAGTAGTAAGTACCGAGCGAAGTAGGGGCTGGTCGATAGTAAATAGAGAAAAGCACGTACTCTAAATGGCAGATTGTCACTCGGGCTGGGTTGCAGGGCCATGACAACGACGACGAGTAGAGCGAACACATGCAGAATGATGGCGGGGACCAGGGGCGCCGGCGCGTTTACCACCACCAGAGCTAGTGTAACACAGATGCAGACTGAAACAAAGAACAGCTTGAATAACGTAGTCGCTTGATATCGTTGAAGGTGTAATCAAACCGAGCGAACCGGAATGCAGACTGGTTTCCTTTGGCCTAACTCGCCTGATGTGAACTGTAACTTTCACAGATATTTCAGTACATTATCTGTCAGACTCCTGTTCACTGAGTTCCCCCCGTAGCTCGGAAAGCACGCTAAGCCGTTGGTCCCGGCTGTCATTTGTAGATCTTTGACAGTCATTTCAGGTAGTTCGTGGCCCGAAAGTCTGACAGCCAATCTTACAAAGGGGTATAGTATTAACCAGTACTAACTGGGTTGTGGAGGTCACATAGGCAGTCGCTCCATGTAAACAACTGGTATTCGGCTGCATCCGGTTAGACTGGAAGCCGACGCCAACATAGTTGGGAAAAGGCCAGGCAGATCATGGTGATGATCTGTCAATTCCCGGTGTCCGAAGTCCAATCCGGAGTCCAGTCCAGTCGGTTAAACCTTCTTGTCTAAACTTAGGCTATTTCCTGTGTCCAAAATATGTCTTTTGAGGTTGTCGCAAGAACATTCAGCCGTCGCGTTCATTTTGTTCGGTGAATACATGCGCCATCGCGCCGACATAAGGAGCCTTCCCGTTTTCCGAACAAATGAGTGACATAAGCACTCACGATAGCGTATTCACCTGACGATTGTATAAAGAATAATAGGGTAGTTGACAAGCCAATCAATTGACATACTTTTTAAGAGCTGTCTAAACGTGATTCCCTTTATATTTTGAATGGAAATAGCACGCTATGACGTCACTATTTAATCAACTGAAAGACTCAACTATTTATTGATTTCAAGAAGAAGAGTTTTCAGGTCTAAAATCAAGTATTTTTTTAGAGAAGTTGTGTCTTGAAATTATTGTTTAATGGTGCCAACTACCCAATTCTTTGCTCAAAAGAAACACTCTGTATTGTGTATAGGACTCGGGATTATAATCACTGGCGTAAAAACATGTTCGAAAAACTACTATTGGACACATCTATCCAGCAATGTAATCCTATAATTAAAAAATACTTTTGTTAAGTAATTGTAAAAGGACTTTTCTGGTGAATAGTTAGTTACTTTTGTGTACTTACTGAATAGTAATAAGGCTATGTTGATGATTCTGGAGGTAGTCTTTGTAGCCTTCCTGTCTCCTCGGCCGATGATCAGATTCATTATACTTGTCGAGGCCTCTGACTTGAATTCTGAAGAGTACCTGAAACATTTACATTGATTTATACATAAACTAAGTCGCACTCTACTTCTTCATCTTGGTGCCGCTGGCACCTATTTATATTTTGTTAGCCCAGAACTTCGCTACTTCCATGGCGTCGTCAGTGGCAGCGCTGAGGTCACTTCGACTACATATTTTGGGGGGCTAAAAAGGCACTCTGCGTCTGGATATAAAACTCTGCAAAATTGAATTGAGCTTCAAGTGTAGTGATTGCTAGAGTGCTAGTACAATTTTCGGGGCATTTACCTAAATCGCCCGTATACTACGCAGGATTCGCCTAACTCGGACCAGAGCGTTACTACCATCTTCTTTAAAAAAACATTCTTTGAGCAAACTATAAAGCAGAATAATATTGAGGGAAATGATGTCTATAAATAAAATATCTATAAATAACTCTATTGTCTTGGAACTACAGCTGTTCATCAACACATCCGAAGACGAACATGATAATCGTAAGTATACTTTACGATTGTGATAAACTACACTAAAATAGGAGACGTGGCATCGAGAGAGTCGCCAAATTAACACGCAATAATGTGCCAAAAAATAAAGCCACGTGCGATTCCTTTGTTTCAGTAAATGTACTGGATCCAACTGGATTGGACTTCGGCTATCTTATAGGTCCGTTGAGCACAAAATATAAAAAAGTAAGTATGTATGTACAAGAGTATTATATCATCGGTGAAGTATGAAACCTGTATATTTTTTTCTGATCAGTATCTCTGAGAGTGAGAGATTATGAAGGAAAATAAGGAATTATTCCAAAAAAATACATATCAAGACCAACTTATCTAACAAATTTCTTAACCATATTTTTAGTTTCACCGTAGTAAGGAGAAAACCTACCTGAGTAACATAACACATATTGCCACGATGGTGTAGGAGCAGAGTGTTCCGATGCACAGCATCAAAACGAGCTGATCCAGTTCGAGGAAGGCAGCCAGCAGTGCTGAAATGTCAAAAACACGTAATTAAAATATACTTAGTGGTGTGAAATTAAAACTGTTTAAAATAAAACTTATCTCCAGCTGCTTCTATATTTTCGCCTATTTTATTAAATAACTTCAAAACTATTTATCTTAACATTATATAAAAATATATTTGAGATGCTCACAATGAGCATTTGATATGTAACCCTTACACTATGTGCTGAAAATGGATTAAAACATAGTTAGGGATCATTTTCGATAAATATTTCTTTCTTATTTTTTGGCTGTAATAAATTTTGTTCAGAGGATTACCTAGTGTTTTAAGAAAGTAAGTAACACCATCCTCATAATTCTGGTTTATAATACAATTAAGTTTTTCGTAAAATATTTTTGATACATCATGTTTGTTCGTGACCTAATTATTGCTGCACCTATCGTGTTGTGCAAAAGGTGGTAGATTATTTAGTGGAAAATAGACAGACATTGCCAAATTATTATTTCACCTTATTTTGGCATTAATTTTGGTCTTTAGCCAACATTCATTTGTCTACATTTCAACTTGTTCTGAAATATTTTGACAAGAAGAGATTATGCCCTTTATATATCCTTTCCAAAATAACACTACGTATGCATTGCCTACCTCTACATAGATGCAGATATAGACATCGGCGTCAGTTTGTCTGTTCAAACTTATTTAAATCTTGTGTTTTAATGCTACTCGTAATTTTTGCGCAGTCAAGGCTACGTTAGTGCCAATTTTGTCTTGCATTTCCACTGACTCCAACGGCATCAAGATTCAAAACGTAGATTGTACTCATAGACACATTCCACATTTATTTGCTTCATTATCAACCAATTAGTTAAAAGCGTTATAAGCACGTACTCTACAATCTTGGAGAAGTGAAACTTCAGAGATTACTGTTAAAACATATCAAATACCTGTAGCTTCATCGTCATCATAATTTTAGCCGAAAGATACACACTGTCGGACATAGGCGTCCTCATTGTCGCTGCATCGACCAGTAGTGTTACCTGTATCTTCACCTCCGTTTAAATCTTCACAAAACAATACTACTTGCTGGCAAGAATAAATATGAAAGCACTTTCCTTTTAAAGAACACTAAACTGTTTACTTACAAATAACCGCAGTAGGTACAGCTGTGGCGATGATGGGCGACTGCCGAGTGTTGCTGACTTTAGCGAACCAGTGGATAAATAGGCCATCCTTAGCCATGGAGTACAACAGCCGAGGCAACGGGAACAAAGCTCCAAAAAAACTGGGAAATGATCATATTATATAGTCAATATTTTGTTCCTCATTGGTATAGTGCAGCATGGTTCTATTCTTCCTTTCTTTCTTTCTTTAGATGGCAGCCTATGGCCAGGCTTTAAAATAACCATGCAGCACTATACCAGTCACCACTGTCTGAAACGTTGATGTTATAGTTTGGAATTGGACCACATAATTTAAATATGTAACTATTTGAAACACGGAGAAGGTAAATTGTAATCAAAATTGGAAAGCCATGGGGAAGGCCTTTGCCCAGTAGTGACACAGAGCAGGCTGACATTAGTAGGATTACCTTGAAAGAATCAAAACTCTAAATTACATCGAAGCGCTAACTAAACCTGTGTCTCCGCATTTCAAATGCAACATGCCAAAAATTCCAAAACTAGAATAATTGTTAGAAGTGATCCCCAGCTTCTTGAACTCCAACTCAGCTTATCACAGTCCACTGCTAAATATAGGCCTCTCTCAAACTGCGACACAACACACACTCTTTTGCCCCCCGCATCCAATCTATCCCAGCCACCTTTTCAAGGTCAGCAATATACCTAGCTAGAGGCTGTCCTACGCCTCCCTAGTAGATACGCGCGCGGTCTCTACTCCAGTACTCGTCTGCTCCATCGGCTATGTGGTCTTCGACAAACATAGCCAACTACTGCTGTCAGCTATGTCGATACCTCCAGATCTTTTCCAAATAATTTCGTTTTCTTCTTCTTTTGGAATCGATGGTAAAAATAATGAAAATTCAATGTGTGTGGCCGAATCCATTGAAGCATCATTGGCGTTTCTTAGGTCCTCAGAAGTGCAGATGTTCAGACGCTCTGTACTATTTTTTCAATAATAATTGTGTTTAATTTTGAACTTACCTGGTGGAAATACCGAAAAGGGCTCCAACAGTGACTATCCATCGTGCCCACTCCCATCCCACATATATGAATGCAGTCGAAACTGAAGCAAAGGGTACCTGAAATTATGAAAACACCTTTACATTATTAACAACAATACAGTAGGCTGTGTGGTCCAGAATTGGATGAAGTCTTCTGCGAAGAGGTACCAGAAAGTGAAACATGTCATATTCCTTGCATTCATTTATGATTTCCGAGAACGTGTGCAAGAAAACGTTGATGCCCATATTATGACAGTTTCCGACCACACTGTAGACACGTAGGTATTCTTTCGGATAGTAATTGAAAAAAAAAAATCTCTTTATTTATGCTGCAGGGGTTCGTCTCTCTCAATATCTCCATAACTATTTGACGGGTTTAACCTTTTCACCGCCGCGGACTTCAATAGAAGTTTCAAATTTTCGTGCCACCAGCGCCACGACTTCATTAGAAGCTCTAAATTTTTAACTACCTATAAAACATAAAAGTACTGTATTTTAAAGCTTCGTTTCATTTGATTATTTAATATAGCACGGTCTAATACCCTGTCTTATACTTTTCCACCCAAAAGTAGCCTTTATTTGTCTTAAAATCGATAAAAACAAAAACTCCGGTCATTTTTACTGTCCCCAGAACGCCAAAGACTTGATATATAGTCGGCCAGGGATGTGGCGCGAAAGTTATCACTGTTTGATTTCGCCCGTTGAAATATTTATAAATACTACTATTGAAAACAATTTGAGGTCGGTAAAATATGAACTTAGTGAACTACTCTATAACAAAAGGAAAATAGACGAATTTCGACCTTCAGATAGTTGCCGATCCGGAATTACATAGTTGTTATCAATCCTTGTCGATAATTATATTCCCATCTCTACAAAACAATTGGTTTTCCGTGCCCCGGGCGCCACGGACTATAATAGAAGTCGTTCTGTGACGTCATAAGCGTACGGCTGTCAAGGTCTCTACAATCAGGACGCGCACGTACCCTTCTTTCAATTTGCTTATATACTGTTTTATTTTTACTAATAATAGTAAAAAATAGTGAAAAATGAATGAAGAACTGGGTTCGGATGAACTGTCGTTGCCGTCCGATCGAATGTATGGGATGATCCGTGGGAATGCTCGCCGCGAATGCTGTGGGACCGCGGCTTTAGAATGGCCGACATGACGGGTAAACGTTACATGAGTGAAGAAAAGAACAGAGACAAAGCTTTAAAAACACTGCTGTGATAAATACACTGCTTCAAGTGTGTTATAATTTAAATACATACTTAGTTTCCATTTCGAAAAACACTTTATATACAGCGAAAAATTCTTCCGCTTAGATACCTACGGTAAAAAACGTTGACTTAACGTTAAAAAAACACGTGAGTAGACAAGAATAGAAGGAAGAAAAACTATAGACCACATCCCTAATCACAATTGAATTTATCGTGCTCTGAGCGCTAAGGACTTGAAATGAAGTCAAAGAATGACGTCAAGAAACAAATAGAGATGTACCTCATTTCTTAGAGCTCTAATGGAGTTATGTTTTCGGTCCTTTGATATTTATAATTTATACTGGTATTTCTTTACAAGGGATAATGTGACATAAAACAAATATGAATATATTTAATCAGTTTTTATTTATATTCGTAAAATTATAAATAAAACTTAACTTAAAGCGTGTAAATATCATTCATCGATATGACGATATCCTCATCACTACTGTTTACTGTATACTTCGTTATACATTTATAGCTTGGCGCTGGCGAGGCATCACGTTCTGTGTACGTTGGCGGTGAAAAGGTTAATGAAAAATTGATTTTCAACTTTGTTTTCAACGTTTACGAGGCATAAGCAGATGTATGAACCTAGACGACATGAAGGGATCGTAGCAGATGGCGCTCTGTAGTTCTTGTATACCCCATACACGGCTATGCAACTGCGGTTAGGTATATTCAGGTATTTGAAGCATGATGTAACTCACCAACTCGTAGTAAGGTACCATCATAGTGAGCACGATGCTCACGCCCGCATACACAGAGAACATGATGCACAGACTCGACAGGATCGCGATAGGTATCGTCTTGCTCGGCTCTTTCACCTGAAATTTGGTAAACACTGGTTTATAACTATTGAAATAGAGTTTTCTCATTGATCTAGTGGTCCTGGATTTGATTCTCAGGTCGGGCAAAGCGGTATTTAGTATTTCCATAAGGATTTTTTTAAATAGTGCCCGGTTTCCGGTTTCCGTTTGTGGCAATAGGCTCAATTACAGACAACACACACACACTTACATTACAATTACACGGGTCTCAACCAATAACTGCGAAATGTGGGTGTACTGAAGGTACATTTCTGCCTAAGCCTTTGAGGATTCCAGGCGAGATGTTATATGATAAATGCGTTCAAAGACTTTGTCTTGAACAGACTCAGGAGGCATGATTTCAGTATGTACAATACTACTGCTTTTTTGAAGTGCTTAACGGAAAAACTCCGTCAAGGGAAATCTTTATTAATTATTAAGTATGAAATATAAGTAGCGTCGAGTCACGTTAATTCCGCGAATATGTCACCTGTAAAATATCGTGATTAAGGTTAGTCCTGCAATCTCGTACCTCAACACGTGCAAAGCGTTATATTTGTATTTCTTTTGTTTTTATTAATTATTACACTCCCCTCATGTTTCTATTAATATTTACCCCCAAGTTTGTTTACTGAAGAGAAATTCTGGAAGCCAATCAAACTTGTACGCACCTGTGCCACTGTAGACGACTAGCGAGAAACGAGTAAAGCTAAGAGTTCGGTCAACTGAACGAAATATGAACACCTCCTCGACTGACACGAGCCTTCACGGCACCTACGATTATTACTTCGAGCTCAGAGTGTAGAGGCGAACTAAATGCCACAGACATTTCTTATCAGTCAAACATAAAGTGATGCACAGACAAACATTACAACTATTGTTCGTTTCGAAAGCGAGCAAAAATTATCGATAGCAAATCGCTTCCTCGCCATCGATAGGACAGATGCCGAAGCTTCCTTAGTAACAAACCCACTCACTTCTTCTCCTGTATAATTGATGACGTCAAACCCGACGAAGCCGTAGAAGCAGATGGCGGCGCCCTTAAGCATGCCCCACACGCCGTAAGGGAAGAAGCCCCCCTCACCATAGCCTATGGGCACCTGATCGGGAGGTATGCTCCAGTTGTCGGGATTCACTGGGGATTGAGAAATTATTCTTCGAATAAGAACTGTATTAGAATGGGGAAAAAATCTAAATAACTAAGAATATAATAATACGAAATTATATGACGCAGTTACCAACCACCTAAAGGAATTTGCTTGGCTTCGTATTTAAAACTTTGATAAACATTTTTATAAGCGGTTGTGCCTACAGGGTTTCAATAAACCTTTTTCCCTGATCTTACTGTTAACCTACATCATCCCACTGCTGGGCAAAGGCCTCTCCCAATGACTTCCAGGTCTTTCGATTCAGGTCCCCGCCATCTTCCGGATATCTACAACGAGTTCTGCCGCGTCACTGTTTGGCTATGTCAGATCGCCACATAGTCTTTATTGTCATTGTGCTCATTGAACATACGACAGACGTGACCAGCCCAGTCCCACTTTAGCTTAGCGGTTGCTTGAGCAACGTCATCAATCTGAATTTTGGAGCGCAGGGTCGTGTTGCGTACGTGGTCAGCCAGCTTGACGCCCAGAAGACCTAGGCCTAGACGCTCTATTGCACGTTGGCAAACCTTGAGTTTGGACTTTTGTATATTTCATCAGGATCCATAGGTCAAAATGGGAAGAATGCACATCATGTCCATGATTTTTCGCTTGAGTGACAAAGGAAGGTTTCCCTTTATGGTTTTATTCATGGGCCAGTAGCTCTTCCAGGTATTATCGTCTTATGACTTTCTTATCCAGTCCTATCTGTCCTGGTCAGGAAAGAAACTAACCGGCCCAAGTAGATATAGGCGTGGACATTGTGGACATATTACAATTTTTCACCATTCACTCTGATCTTATGTTTAGTGGTGTTTGATATCAGTTTGATCTTTGACATATACATCGCCAGTCCAACCTCAAAGCTTGCATCACCGAGTTGGTTTAACATTAGCTCGAGTTCCACCGCCATGGAAGAGGATACAAAAATGTCATCAGTGAAGCGGAGATTTGCTAACCGCTCCCCAACGACTTCGATACCGCATTTCTCCCAACTAACCGTAAGCTTTTTAATGACTTCTTCAGGAGCGCTATTAATAAGCTTGAGTGAAAATGTGTCTCCTTGCTTTACACCTTTTTTATGAAGAATGATGGTGCGGTTGTTTGTAATTTAATTGAATCAGTGCTGTGTAGATAAACGTTACAAAGTAGGTTGATGTAGGTGGGATCTATTTCTTGATTGTTCAGAGCGTCAAATATGGCATTGTGTGTAACACTATCCAAAGCTTTCGAGTAGTCGATAAAGACAAGATATATCGGGATTATTATTAAGTAAAAGAAGTCGAACCAACCTTTAAAGGCTCCAACGATGATGATGAAGATGATCACAATGACGTTGATCGCCGAGAGCACATTGTTGAATACTGTAGACTCGCGGACACCGAATGACAAAATAACTGCCAAAGATAAACACTATTGTCTAACACATTGTGATAAATAAACAAGTGACTGCTGGGACGATGCTGTAATTCCTAAGCATGTTTCGTGACATAACTCGTGTGCGCATAATCAGCCAATAACATTCCCACTGCTGGGACACAGGCCTCGTATATGTGTCAGGGAGTGGGCCGTAATATCACTTGTGGACCCAGTGCTGGTTGTGGATGCGTGTGTCTGGAATTTTTAGCCCTAGGACATTTGAAGGCTTCCTCACCTTCACCGTTTTCAGAGCAGTGGAGATATAAATTACGCAAGTGTCAGCTCGGGTTAAACCCACGGCCACGTCAACTCGAAAGTTATTTCACTTATAGCCAGCCAAAATAACCTTATAATTTTCTCGAAATTTTGGTTTCCGCACCAGAAAACCCAAAGCGCACATTACTACTGGGAATAACAGTGATGTTTTTGGGGAAAAAAAAAGGTTTTGGTTGCAGATACTTACTTCCCATGAGCAAAACGAAGAAGAATGAGAAGAGGTCGAAGAAAGGGGAGATACCGTAGTGCGAGGGGACGGGCATGGCTGCCTCGAACCACGCGGACATGCTGTGGTTCGTCACCATGTCGATGTATGAGCTTAGGCCACGCGCCACACTTGCAGAACCTGGAACATAGAAGAGTAGATTTAGAGAACAGTATTAAATTTTAAGAAAATTTATATATTATTATTGGTGGGAATGATCTCATGGTCGGTAAATCCCGGCTGTCATTCCAAGATCTTTGGCAGTCGTTACGGGTAGTCAGAATCCTGAGTCTGTCAACCAGTCTTACCAACCGATGTCGCGATACCCAGTACCTGGATCGTGTGTTGGTTTATGTAAAAATAGTACAGATGATGTAAGTACATCTAGTTTAGAGCATTCTTGACCTCTGTTAAGAAATGTATATTTACACACATGTATAAATGTATACTCTGATTATATATCGTTCACGACAAAACACGCTCTTTATATTTCAAGTTTCAATATCGTGGCAGGTCGCGCTCTGTAAAATACTGGTACCCAACTCCAATTTGGTAAGAAACAGACTAGCCGTGATAATGGCGTATCCTGTCCTAGTATCAATGATAATAGTGGTCTTGGAACGCAAGCGAGTCGTTTAAAGCTTATTGACTAAGAATTGGTACTTCCTGATTTTTTTTTACCATAATTGGTAATCTGATGAACGCTTCTCTCTCCGTCTCTCTCTTATTCTTTCCATGTCTTAATTAGTGACTAAGCTAACTTCTTACTTAACAGAACTTTTGAATCCAACTCACCAAATAAAAGCTCAAATATATTGTTCCATCCGACCATAAAAGCCACCATTTCTCCGACGGTGACGTAGGTGTAGATGAATGCTGAGCCTGCCAGCGGGACCCTGGCTCCCAGCTCCGCGAAGCATAGTCCTGAAACACCATATTTTACATTAAACGCAATGCACAGTATACAGTCTCCCGACTGAATTTCGGTCATAGTAGCCAGTCTCAGCGGGGACTTGTCATGCACAGACGCAGCAGATTTAGGGAGGGGGGGTTTAGAGGTGCACATGAACGTGCGCAGTCCACCCTTCCCTTGCTCTCATAGTCCGGTAGGACAGTAACCCGATACGATCGGAGGGAGATCAAGCGCAGTACCAACGGTTCAACGTGTTTTTCCAGGCACAGGGGTAACACCGTCAACTTCCAAGCTCCGGGCTACTACTAAGAAATTCCTAATGGAATACCCAATAGCACTTTTGCCCGACCTGGGAATCGAACCGAAGACACCACTCTCAACAGTCGCGTTAGTGACCACTAGAACAAAACAAGGCAGTGAAATATGAAGACTTTGGAACTGTCCACGTGTAGTGAATCACATTCGATATCATGTCTATATTGGAAAAAGCTTTTAAAACACTTTGGTCTTGGCAAATCATTGTGATTACTGATGTTATAATATTATGTAGATACACCAAGTGCGCAACTTGTATGTGCCACTCCTGAAATAGATTGTTACTTAAGCGGAGTTAAATTTTGAGGTGAAACCGTAGTTGCGGCAATAATATCAAGGATACATTGGAATTTTAATTGTTGGTGGTAGGTCCTGATTGCTAAGTGTTACTGATAAAATATAAACAAACAATATTTGTTATCAATACAGCGGTTTAGATTTTAAAGGAAGTTCTACGAATTGAGTGACACATTCAATAAATAACCTTATTTTAGACGATAGCTATAAATTAGCAATAACCATTATTGTGTACCTACAGCTACAAATTCGTTATATACTAATCATATCTGCATACTATATGTACTCGATCTCTATTTACGATATTCAAACAATCGAATCGATAATAATAATTGTGTGATAACAGTAATTCCTAAGTTATGACGAAGCTGAAGCGATGTTTATGGGAAAATACACAAAATTACAGCTTTGCCAACAAATATGCTATGAATCCAAAATATTTAAGATAGTAAGGAAATCTTTAGAAATCATATATGTCGCCCAAACGTAACCGAGTATCAAAGACACAATACAATTGCATTTATTTTCTTAAATTTTCCTTTAATATATTTAAAGCGTTATCAATGCTGGGTGCGCCGGCGCAAACAAAGCCATGTGATGTGATTACAATACGTACAATAAGTATACACAATTATATCATAATATTCGAGTTGAGTGGTAGTTGGTACGTAACCATAGACATCGTTTATCTAGTAATGGAAAACAATATTTATCAGTGCTATGTAGCCTTCGTAATCCACATATTGTGGTCATAGGCCTCTTTCTCACGCCGGCTACACAACTCCCATCAACTGCAACACCTGTACGCAAGAATCAACAGCGGCGACCAACAGAAAAGCGCCGAGGTACTGAAGTTCGACGATTCCCGCACAAACGCTTCAACTGTCTTGGATCCCGCCACGAAATTATTCAGAGAAGAACAGCGCATAAGTCGTCACTTCACGCCTGTTATGCCAAAAGGGTTAGGCAGAGGAATGCTTCTTACGGTGTTCTATACACCCACATTTCGCCTGTTATGTGACAGCCACGAAGGTTAAATTTGTGCCCTATCACTGCTACTGAGAAATTCCTTAAGGCCAAACCGAATTGACGGTTTCCACGCAGTTATCCACAAAGAAGTTCCGCATCGAATGCGGGTCAGTAACAATAGTATCCTGAAAGTACTGGCGGAGAGTCCTAACTCCCCTGTTCTGAGGCATTTTATGGAGAGAATGGTCAACTAGGTAGCTGATCTCTTGCTTGATCTTTCTCAGAGCAACCTGCCTCGGACAGTTAATTCTTTATGTGTTGCCGGTTTTGATTGAGTATTTTGTATTACTAATATTAGTTATAAGATATTTTTTCACTTACAAGATGGATTATATTGTTGTCCGAAACTGAATAAATAAATAATCCAATAACACTTTGTCCTGGGAACCCAGGACCTCATCACTAGACCAACAAAACAAAAGGTAAGACGTTACCTGCGAACAGCGACGTGACGGCAGCGATGAGAAAGGATAGCAGGACGGAAGGCCCAGCAGTCTTCAGTGCCACCGCGCCCACCACCACGTACACGCCGATGCCCAGCGTGCTGCCCACGCCCAGTGATGTGAGGTCCCAGTAGTTCAGACATCTGGGGATTGATCAAATTCAAATAAAACTTTAGACCTTACATACACAAAGCCTACAAAGGTATTTTAAAATCAAGTAAACTTTACTCGATTCCCTAGATTATGTGCTTATACTTATAAGTAACACTTGCGAAGAGAGTTGATAACTTCTCTCATATTGATATACATTCAGCACCTAAGATTTTCAACGACGAACGTTTTGATTTTTTTTTTGACGATCTTGACTTAAAGTACCTGCAAGACTTAGAAATTTATTTTACAGCCCAACGTTGCAAGAAGAACGTTTTGAGGTACCTATTAGTACCTTAAAATAATTATCTCTTTTCCTCAAAAGCAAAACGCAAAATCTAAATACTGCGTTAAAAGTAACTATATGAAACATTGTGCTCAACCACAAGTCCACAACCAAACGAAATTAAAGCAGAACGCACACGATTAAACAACAACAACATCCATATATATTAAGGCTACTTTGGCCCATAGATACCAACCTACCAGACCTACCGACCGACCGACCTTTACCTTACAGACTAACATACATATGATAAAATACAAATTGTGTTAGTAAATAGAAGTAACACTTCAACACAAACAACAACATCAACATTGCCCTCACCTCTTAAGACCTCCTTGGTCCGTCCGGTCAGCATCAAACACTCGTTTCCTCCATACGAGCGTATAGGCGTTCCTCCACTTCCCCTCAGCCATTGATCAGGATGTACCTCCTCTGCCACATCTGGACTCACGTCGAACACCTGAAGAACAGTCCAACGATCAGCTGACGACCATGGAAGAGCTGATGCAGACATTTGGGCACATTAGAAAAGATATCTTTTAGCAGAAATTCAGTCAAGTATTTGACAGTTTAGAAATAGCTTATTGTGGTTGTCAAGTCTAAAGAGTTTAGAGAAAATGAGGATTTATGTTTTCAAGCTTGAGATAAAGATGGTTCTACTGTGTAACTTTATACAATCCCCAAGTAGAGCAGTGTTGGTTAATGAAGACACAAATTCATATTCAAATAATTTATTGTGGATCATAGGTTCATAAGACGTTGCGTTCTGTCTGCTATGTCCCGCCATTGAGGCATACAAAATTCGTTCGAAATAGTTAAAACCTTAAAATACATACACCCAATTGTCATGCAATACATTATGATTAAATTAGTAAAATATTTATGTCAAATTACAAATTATTCATTCAATGGATTTGCTTCAATGTATTGTCATCTAGAAATTCTCATAAAGAGTAGTAACATTTACTTATCAATAATTCGTTTAGTTTTTTTTTAGGAGACGTCTTGGAGATATGAGGCTTTATGTATTTTATTACACTATTCGATAACTTATTTTTTAATATTTCACCAAAACATGCTATAATAACATGTATTAGAAGTAGTAATAGGCTTAGCATACAAGTAATTTAATAATATATCTTTGGTCGAGTGGTCTCAAGTGCGACTGCTGAGCATGAGGTCATGAGTTCGATTCCCGGGTCGGGCAAGGTGTTATTGGGTTTTTCCATCTGGAATTTCTCAGCAGCCACGAAGTCTGGATTTGTGCCCGGTTGAGAGCAATAGGCTCGCCCCCTATTACATGGGACTTAAACATAACTCGCGAAACGTGGGTGTACTATTGGGTACAACTCTGCCTATCCCTTCGGGGATTGCAGGCGTGACATTATGTTATATTCTTTTCTTCTAACTTCACCATCATCAACCACATCAATTTATTCTTATTACCTTTAACAAATGTTCGTAATCTGGCAACAGTGTCTAAAGTTGTACGTTTTATAAGTCGTTCTGAATACTAAAAAGTGACTAGAATTTAAAAAAATCTCCTGGATGATCTGTTTTGACAGCTAGTGATCATCCCTTAGATCCAGGCCGCCCTGAAAGTTTTCAATCAATTCTTTCCTCCTATCATGAACACACAGGAGAACAGCGTCTTCCGCGAACGGGAATACGCTGCGTTGGAAGGCCTCCCACTAGGTGGACCGATCACCTGGTGAAGGTTGCAGGGATCCGCTGGATGTGAGTCGCACGGGACCGGTCAATGTGGCGACACTTGGCGGAGGCCTATGTCCAGCAGTAATATGTCTTTCGGCTGAAATGATGATGATGATGATCATGAGCATACAGGATCTGTATCTACTCAACTACATCGACTATCTCTGCGTTTTTTATCGAGTGGGAAAATCCTCATGTCATGTCTGAGGCGAGCGGAGGCTTACGTCGGACACTAACTATCTCTGCCTACCCTGCTTCCGTACCCACTAAAGCAACAATATATAAGACAAACAGATAGTGTAACTGCGTAATCTGCGTTCACATAATCTGAGATCTTATCTGGCGGTTAACTTGCCGAGTTGCCGGTAACCTTACGTTCCAGAGCGTTTCACAATGCAGATAGCCAGTGAGATACATAGTAGTTATCAGCTGTGAAAGAAATAACTTTACAGATTTCAAAGAGGAATTATTTTAATGATGGTCTTTAATTTCGTACTTCTTTACCTTGGAGGTTAATAACGGTGCAAACATTTGCAACGCTAGCTGGAATAGAATAATGCAATAAATTCATGGCAACAGCTATTTGCGCATCGATATCCCAAAAACCTTGGATAAGGAGTTCGTTCAATTTTAAGGTTCCTAGTGAATACACCTTTGGCAGACGTCTGTCTGCCAAAGGTGTATTCACTAGGAACCTTAAAATTACAAAATTACCGTATAGCTCATAAGACACTACAGAGTAATCTTTTGTTCAGTTATGCAGGCCCTTTATTTTACCAATTACGCCAGCTTGCAATACTGATGATGCTCAAAACAATTGATCATTATTTATGCAATTCGAAAAAACTAAAAGGTTCGTACTTTAATAACCAGCATCAGAATCCATCTTAAATAACGGTAATGTCTTCATACACAATATGGGGACATCGACGCGAAAACTGCTATCATGAATTCAATTCATCACTCCACAGTGTCGAAATTTTTCGGCGGTTATGAAATATCTTGTCGCACCCAGTCAAGTTAAGTACCCAGTAAGGTACCCAGTCGTTCAAAACCATATTGACCTAATACCGAATTAAGGACTACACACTACAAAGAATATCACGTTACTCACCAACAATTTCCATCGATTTTCGCTTTGAAAAGCATACTTATGAAAATCGATACAGTCTTTTTCGAGTTACAATCAGAACCAGACATACAAGAATGTTGCATTAGGTAACATAGTCGTTATGTGAAGATCTGAAGTGCTATCGGGCTATGTAATTGTGGAATGGCGTTATGTACTTAAAACTAAGATATACTAATTATAGTGGAATGATTCATCGGTGTTGGTTTTTTTTTTGACGTCTGAAATGAGTTGCTGTGAATTCAAGTGATCAGGAGATTTAAGTCTTAGGATATCATGTGTTCCTGGTTGTAACTGAACTTTAAATTGAAATAAAACACAAAAAAAATGGTTTTGAGAGTAACAGTGCACAGTGATTTCGGGCATGGCCACCGCGGCTGGTTTATTTGATTCAATTAATCCTATCGCGCCCTGTTTGACTTGAGGCTCCGTCTTGTTGAAACCACATGACTGCAACATTAATGCCTTCCTATTGAGGCACGAAAAGTTAGTAATCATGTTTCTGTACCGCTACCGTTGACTGTAACGTTCTAAGTTCTGACCATCATAATTATTGATCCTTCGACGAACGATCAATTACATTATATTCTCTAGGGATATGTAAAAGACGCATGTCTACGCCAATAAATCAGAAACAATTAAGCACTTAGAAGCCAACATTCAACGCATTATTGCCGAAACACAGCCTGATTTACTGCGAAGAGTGTGTGCTAATTGGACCTCCAAATTACGCCACGTATGCGCTAGCCGTGATGGCCACACGTCCGATACCATATTCAAACATAAATGCATAATATTACCAGTCTCGCATTAAAGTTCTCGGCTTCTAAAATAAGCAGCCTTTATAACAAGAAGTTGTGTGGTGTGTGTTTTGTTCGTTTTTACTGCCACCAGATATTGGGTAGCGAGGGAGCATGGTGTTAGAAAACGACATAACAAAGTATGGGAAAACCACGGTGGAACTAGGGAACATTACCGTAGTTTTATTAAATATTGTTGTATATCAATTACAATATTGGAGAATTAAGTCTTCATATTATCATAAACAAACGAATCTTGATGACGATGATTAGGTATCAGTCAATAAATGTTCAGCAGTGGTTGCTAAAGTTTGATTGTCGAAACTATGTTTTCAGTGACCTTATTTTATGTTATTAATATTTTTCTTTCTTTTGTTATGGAAGAGCGGAGTCTTCTATTACCAGCATTATTTGCTTAAAAGAAGGCTCCAATCGCAAACTAATAATTGTTGTAATCTTGTAGAAGAAATAAACAATTTTGACAATGTTGATTTTGATTTTATCTGCTGTATTGATACAGTTGAGCTAAGCTAAACAAACCAACAATGTCTATAGCTTCTTGGTGAACTTTCGTTTGGCTTTGCCCAACTGCATCAATGCACCGTTTAATTTATATCGTCCTACAATCTTAACTATTCCTGTGACTTTCAGAGATTGTATCATCATGATAAAATCTAATTATAGTTGCTTTATGTTTAACATACATAATTAAAGCAATTATAATTATTTCAGTGAATTTCGAATCCTTGAGCAAACAGAGAGCTAGACGAACTCGATTCCTCGGCGCCTAAAGGAAGGTTATGTTGTTCACGTGTTTGTATGTTTGGTAGGAGAACATTTATAATGAACTACTTGACATAAACGGTGATAGGCCATAGTACTACGTCTTTGATTACCATAACATTCAAAGTTAATTCCAGTTCAATTCAGCTTTGGGTTAACACGTCACATGTAAGCTCACAAAAATCTGGGACAGGGCATGTTAATGAATAAGTTCTCTTTTTACCCGACTACGGCGAAGAATAATGGGAGGTTATGTTTTAAATTCTACATTCAGCTGTAATAATAGTCCTTGACTCAATATCACACACACCTACCGTAGTTATCTAAAACCACAAATCGTAAAATACTCATTGTGGTTTTAGTTAATCATCAGCCAAGCCTTCTCTTTTTTTAATAAAACGTTGTGCTTAATTAAGTGCGCATTTAGTATCTAAGCACAAAAAATCAATCCATAAACACAGACAGACGGTCTGTAGGTATATATAACAACTTTGTTTCATGTGGCCATTGCGAGGGAAACTATAGTTCGCTTTCTCTCATCAATTAGTCCCCCATTACCTGCGATAGATACCTAACCTTACCATATTATTACACTCTTTCGTTTTTTGAGCTCTCTGATGTCTAGCAAAAAACCGACCAAGATACCTATTACAAACTAACACATCGTTAATACTAATAAAATTAATCAAAAACAATATTTCAACCCCTACTCACTATTCCACCCCCACCCAAAACTCACCCCAAAAAACCGTCACACTTCCCCACACATTGTCTCAACAGAAGAATGTCAGCGTGACACTGTGCCCGCGCACACCGCGTAACTACACAACAGATAACAATGAGGTCTCCTGATAAGATAACAAAATAATCGGAAGATCTTTTTAACTTGTTTCGCCGAGATACTTCACCGTAGTAAGAATACTGTTTATCTTAGACGTCATACAAAGTGTCTATAGATCTTAGAGGAGTTTTTGGGCTGTGTTGGTTGATCGCTGTGCTTCTTATGTCAAGTCAGCATAAGTTACACAATAATAGTTCCCATGGTTAAAAGATTAGGAAGTTACAAGGCAGGCAATGAGTCTAGACTCACTTGTAGGAATATCATAGGAAACGTGTTACTTTCCCAGATAATGTAGGTCATTATTGTATCTGGGAAAGTAAATCTGTAGATCTGTTTGTCTGTGCCCTTGTGACTTCTTAACAACTGAATGGATTTCGATTTTTGGAACACAAGTTGACTGTGACCTAGGCTAAGGCTAAGTCTACTTTTTATCCCAGTAATATATTGCCGTGGGATAATTCTCGACCTCCGCGGGCGAATCTATAAATATTACAAGGTCTCTCATGGAACCACTTGGTTTAGGGTCACTTTTCCAAAAATTGATCAGTGCCGTTTCTATCTTTTATTTTTAATCTCCTGGCCTCTTGTCCTGTGAGATTCCCCATGCTACGTCTCGTCATCGACATTATGTCTGATATTAGTATTACTCTTACTGTCCTTAAGTCTTCGAGGCGTGTGTTGTCACTATCTAAACCAAAATCTTATCTAACCTGCAATATTTGAGAAAACCATTCCATTTATTTTGTTGAGTTATGTCATAGCAAGTGTTAACATCTATACACTACTAGCGACCCGCCAGTGCCTCGCACGGCGCAGTCTACCGGGTCCAAAACTATCATATTAGTTTTAGTATATGCGAAACCTGATACACGTGTCTAGTATTTTTATGTAAAGAATCTATGTACCTACAAAATTTCAAAACTGTATCATGAAAAATCACAAAGTTATAAGCTTGTTCTGTTACCTAGTTGTCCGCACAAAAACGCGGTCACCAAACAGCGCCCGCCTCCAGCTTCGTCTTGAGCTCATTGATAATAATAATTTGGCAGTAGGTACCTAAATTATTGCGATAGCTACTGAAAGTCGCTCCGATACCGAGCGACTTTCAACTTCTAACTTTTTTAAATATTTTTGGGGAAAAATATAACATGGTATAAAAATGATTGGAATCGATTCAGTTACTTATTCTGAACAAACTATATTCAGGTTTCGCATATACTAAAAGTAATGTTGTATTTCAAGCTGAAGTGTGTGGTTTCGGAGACTAGCCTGCACGAACATATTAACACGTTATTTTTTATTATTAAGAAGATTACTTCACTACTCACACTCACTGCAGACTATCCCGAAATAATTCTAACACAACAAACTGTGTTGTAAGTGTTGAAACATATTCCGAGATTTCACTAAATTAATTATGTTCTTAGAAATGTTAACTACGAGTATATAATTACCTATTACGAATTATTCTTATCTAGTGATAAGCGTACTGTTACGCATTCTAAACTCGATACTTCATTTTGTCACTTCTTCTTCACAGCATCAGTGGAGAAGGGGGGACGTTTTGAAGAACCTTCATAATTAATTTTAGATTTTTTCACAAACCTTGATGTTTTCAGCTTTAATGAAAGGTGCTGATCTCAAGAGGGAGTTGTCCCTATTTCCCAAGAGGCTTATCTTTCTAGTAATACATTTTAAAGTTCCTAAAACTAAACAGGTAGGAGATCGCCAACCCGCCTGCCAAGCGTGGCGATTATGGCAAAACCCCCCCTTCTTGGGGGAGGCCTATGTCCAGCAGTGGACGTCTTTCGGCTGAAATGATGATGATGAAACAGGTAGGTGTGTTGCTGGTGAGTTTAGACCCATTTTCAGCTCAAATACTAAGAAGTAGAGAAATGATGTCTTGTGCGCAATCATTTGTAAATCTTGACAAAAGTTGGGTTTAGTGGTAATGCTCCAACTTACGACTTGTAAGTCTTGGGTTCGAACCAAGCCAGGTGCACTACTTTATGTAATTGATTTCATAACTGCTGCTCTCAAAACGGTGATATGTGAAGGAAAACATCGTGAGGAAACTGGTATATCCTAGAACCAAAAATTTGACGACATCCTTACCGAAAATGGGCCTCGAGTTTGATATTGGCCTACACCCTCGAAGAAAGGAGTCTTATTATGCTGTGTTTCATCATCAACATCATCTCCCTGACCTTGTCCCATCCTACTTGGGGTCGGCGCAACACGTTTTCTTCTTCCATTCTCCCCTGTCAGACGTCACGGTATCATTTACTCCTTTCTCTTTCATTCATCCCTCACATTCTTTATTATGCTATATTTATTACGTCTAAAAAGTCGGCCAAGTGCGAGTCGTACTCGCGCATGAAGGGTTCCGTACGGATATTAGTTACCTCATCGTGCCATCCTCCCTAATTCGTCTAGACTCAACTAAATTATTATTTGTATTTATGTTACATATTGAACTCTGGTAATCAATAATTATCGTTCTAGGTATGTGTATTGTGTATGTGTCATGATTCTTTTCGTTAAAATCCTTCACGGTAATTTTCACTTTAACAGTGAATCATTTGAAAAGTTGATATGAAAAGTAATTTACTAAATTAAAACTTAAAACTACAATAAACATAAGAACAATTACGTGTTTGACCATTATAGCGGATATCATTTTCTTCTACATACTTAAATAGTTTTGTTTTTGTTTGGATAGCAGTAATTTATTACGGTTCCAAACCAAAGCAGTTATACAAGTGTGAATAGACCGTAGGTATACCTCAATAACTAATTGAAGACTGTTCAAAAGCTTAGCAGACAACACCGAGAGCAAATAGAATTTCTTAAAGAATTCTATTGCTCAGAGATTGCAACATTGACTGAAACCAAGGGTTTTTTCATTTAGATTGAAAATATCTGTTACTCTTTCATCATCATCATCATCATCATTTCAGCCGAAAGACGTCCACTGCTAGACATAGGCCTCCCCCAAGAGGGGGTTTTGCCATAATCGCCACGCTTGGCAGGCGGGTTGGCGATCGCAGTATGGTTGTTATAAAACACAGAGAACACTGCTGCCCATTCTCTGGTAAGTCCCTTAGTCGCCTCTTACGACACCCACGGGAAGATATGGGATGGTGCTATTCTTTACTTCCGGACACCATACAGAACACATATACTGTTACTCTTTGTAACTTTAGAATTTTGATCTGCGAAGTCTTTTTGATTGTATGTTGTTTATTTTAGACTCATGCGTGTTTAAAGAAAACTGCTGCTCAACATGAGGTGTTGAGTTCGGTTTGCAGGTCAGTCCTATTGACATTGAATTTTTCTTTTAGGAATTTCTCGATAGCAGCTCGACAGTCGAGATTTGCTCTCGGCTCGCCCCCTATTAATTAAAACTTACGAATAAACGTATCTGGCGAAATGTGACTGTTCTTTAGGTATATGTCTGCCTAAACCGTTGTCAATAATTGGCATCATGATCCCTACTACACTATTACATATCCATTGTAACACTAAACGCACCTCTGTAACCTAACATCTAATCTAATTCCACAAAACAATTGACTAAACTAGCACACACATTACCTCAAAAAATGACTTCCAAAGCACAAATCACAAAATTTCACTGCAGTCACAAAGTCTGACACTATTGGTACCACTTCTGAACTGTCACTAACTCATTTCAGGTACTTTTTGAACCAAAAAGTCGGCGTTTGCTGCGAAAGGTGTAGCCACACTGATGCTGTTATCAGATAGTGCCGACGATTAGCTAGCTGCTATTTATTATCTTTGTTTCAGTATGAACACTTGGCCAAATTGGCGGAACATTAACTTTATCGTTCGTTATACCTGCTTGATTAGGTTTTTTGGTTGCCCTTTAATGATAAATAACTAATTATCATTGATTTGTATGAATTGACTATCTATTTAATACATCTATGTGTTATTATTGTCTTTTATAAGAATGACTATGTTTCGGTGCAAAGAATGAAGTATCAGTAGGTACCTAGATGTATACTTTAGTGAAAAAATAGGCTATCTACTGTAGATGCTACAGACTTCAGATGTTGAAATGTGTTTGTTGATAGGTAGAGATAAAACGTGTAACGGAATGGTACAATATTACTAAACGGATAAAAATGGATTGACTATAAAGAGATTTTAGAATACGTCACACATACATGAAACTGTTTTTATTAAAATATTCTGATAAAACAAAACTAATCTTAAGTTTTTCGTCATTGTTCCACTCATTATAGCAATCCCTTTTTTTGATTTCAAGATTTTATTACAGTTGAATTTATTGTAACTTGTTATTTTTATGAGTGATTTCTGTTTTATCCGCCTCGATGGTCCATTGGTTACAAACTTTTCTGGTGAACTTTAGGTCCTACGTTCGATTCCCAGGACGGTCAAAATTTTAATGAGCTTTTCCATGATCCGGAATTTCTCAGTACCAAACTAAAGTCCGGTCGATGGCATGCATATAATTTATTCATTTTATAGAATACGTAATATGTATCTAGGCATTCGATACAGTACATTGTGTACTTTAAATCATACTGTGTAGCTAAACGGTAGGCATATGTGATCTAATTTTCCAATGTTAATTATTATAATCACGCTTCTAATACAAACAATGCTAACGGATCACGTCTCCTTGCTATCATACTCGCCAGGATATGCTGACGTTACTGATAACTGATAACGATCGCTGATAATCATGTAGATTGGCTATCTACACGCATTTTCTACGTAAGCTAATTAGCATTTTCAATAACTGCATTAACTGAGATAATGTTAGTTTTGTTTTGGTTGCGTTGAAGTGTCAATAGATGGCGTTAGTGTGGTACTGGGTATTGGGAGCTCTTCAGTTTACTTGCATATTTATTTAGACAATACTACCTCCCTCAAAACGTTATATGCAATATAATTAAAAGCTTTAGGTACCTATGTTTTATCTCATCCATTCTTCTTTTTCTATAAAGTTGTATAAGGCTTGGTTTTCTACATTTCAGACCTCTTCAGATAATTACTTGCCAACTTCACTTGTTGGAAAAATATTAAACATCAATTACCTTCATTAGATTTCTTAGCCAACACTAGATTGGAACAATTCAGCAGTTGGGCTGACTTAGATCACAGATAATAATTATAATACTGCGCCTAGATACTAAAGCGCCTGACCAATTTACAGCACAAATTATCTTGCTGCAACTCCACTTTTGTTTTTCTTGTGGCGCTTAGATTTAATTATTTCATTGTTACACTATTTGCACTACTTATATTCCTAAACTGGCAATTTACTGTTACAGAGGTCAAATCAGAAAGTTAATTTGCACATGTGATTTGTTAAGCTCGTTTAGCGCTAAATGATTGTTGCCGATTGAGTAGGTAAATTCAACTGAAGATAGATGCCTATTTACATTTGAATTTACCTACCCAATCGTACAGCTGCATTCTAGGTAATGTAATAACAATCACGCGTGTACTTAATAAAAAAAACAATCCTATAGTTGTTTTTATACATCGCCCTGCGCTCCATAACTCAGGTTGCAGATGTTGGAGAAAAAACAGCCATCTAGGAGCCCGTCCACACGGCGCGTTGCGTCGTCTCAACGCAAATAGTTTGACGCATTGCCGGCCACACAGGCCTTGCGTCATCGCAGCGTTGCTACGACGCAACTGAGCGCTGTCGCTTCAGCGCGGCGTCACAATGAGGACAGCCCTCCCTCTTCGACTCGGGGGCTGCAGTCAGTCGTGTGTGCGTTACGCAGCGAACCGTGTGTACATGGTTATTAATACGAGGAGGGATAAAAAAGTAGTGAGAATGAGATAGAATATAATGACTACTGTTAACTTATTAATTTAGTTTTCTACATAGTTTCCGAGTCTTCTCTACACACCGAGTCCAGCGCTTTTCCAAGGCTTCAATCCCTTTCACAAAAAAAGTTTTGTCTGTGTCCTGCAAAAAGCCCCCTTAAGTATTTTTTCAATTTGGGGAACAAATAAAAATCGCTAGCCGCCAGATCTGGTGAATAAGGGGGGTGGTCAACCAATTCGAAGCCAGCTTGCTGAATGGCAGCCATCGCAACTGCCGACCTGTGCGCGGGTGCGTTGTCAGCACGCCCCTTCGAAGTTTCCCTCTCCTTTTCTCTTTGATGGCATTCCTCAACTTGAGAATTAAAGCTGCCTAATATTGGCCTGTAATAGTGGTTCCACGCTCCAGGTAATCAATCAACAATATCCCTTCTGAGTCCCAAAATATTGAGGCCATAACCTTGCCAGCCGATGCCACGACACGAAACTTCTTCGGGGTCGGTGATGATGGCCATTTCCATTGCGAAGTTTGCTGTTTTGTCTCGGGATCAAAATGATGGACCCATGTTTCGTCCATTGTTACGAAACAAGACAAAAAGTTTTCAGAATCTTCTTGAAACTTGTCCAACAATATCTTCGAAATGTCAAGTCGATTTTGTTTCTGACAAAATCTTTCTTTTTGTTAACATTCTCGGCACCCATCTTGCGGAGACTTTTCTCATATTCAAAGATTGTTTCAATATGGATTTAATACTTCCATATGAAATGCCCGTTTCTTGAATTAAGTATCGGATGGTAACTCTTCGATCGCTCAATACAATTTTCTCAACTTTCGCAACATTTTCTTGGGTGACTGACGTCGATGGACGACCGCAACGATGTTCGTCTTCCGTGCTCGTTCTCCCTATTCGAAATTAAGAAGCCCACCTTGCGACAGTGGAATACGGCGGAGCAGACTCTCCTAATGTTGCCTCCAAATCGCAATGAATCTCTTGCGTCGTTAACTTTTTTAAACAGAGGTATTTAATAACGGCTCGCACTTCGTTTTTCTCCATTTTCGAGAACACGTTCCGACACGAAGCAAACAAATGACTACATTCAGAAAAAAACAAAAGAGAATCGAAGATTATTTTTCTTTATTAATATTACAAATATGTATCTGAGCTATGCCTGCCAGTATTTATTTATTTTTCTTACCAAGGAGTATGTCGTTCTCACTACTTTTTGATCCCTCCTAGTATGTAAAACGACGCAGCGACAGCGCTACGTCGACGCAACGCTGACGCAACGCGCCGTGTGGACATAGCCTTAAGTGGGAGTGGGCTGGTCATGTATCGCGAAAGCACCCGGCCAGATGGGCAACGATCGTCACTTATTGGATAACGGAGGAAATCGCCGTCGAGATACATCGCGGCGAAGGTCGTGTGACGATCTGACGATCTGACGATCCTTGTAAGCGAGGCGAACATGACCAGATTTCGCACAAGGTAGAGAGGTTTGGAAAGAGAAAGGGGAGGCCTTTGCCCAGCTGTGGGATACTTGACAGGATAATAAAAAAATACACTGTCATTTGATTTTCAAACACCACCTTTAACAAAGTAATAAAGCAAGCAAGTTCGTTTTCTTGTTTCCGACAATCAAAATTTTTTAGAGTTATACAAAGACGCAATCATAAAATGAATTTATTTCGCATTTACAAAGTTACTAAATATTTTACAAAATTGCTAAATCAATAACAAGTTGAATGCAGTCTTACATAAAATGCAGTAGTTTTAATTGATCAAATCTTTGCTAGATCAATACTGGTCTAATTAAAATGCGGCCATGATTAACGAGAACAGGAAATTACTCGACTGTGGACCAATGTCATTGATTTATTAGTATTATTACCTACCGTTTAAATAGCATAGCCGTTATGATAACATTTTTTTCAATACTCAATTATTTATTGCATTCCATATGTATTACATAGATGGTCATCATCATCTGCCTAGCCTTTTCCCAACTATATTGGGGTCGGCTTCCAGTCTAACCGGATGCAGCTGAATACCAGTATTTTACATGGAGCGACTGCCTATCTGACCTCCATAACCCAGTTAGTGCTGGGTAATACGATACCACTTGGTAAGACTGGTTCCACTTGGTATTACATAGATGGTATAACATAGTAAATGATCAATATGGACCCTGTCGGGCACAGCAACATTAAACATTGCGTGAGCATAACAACATAACTCTAAATTCTTATATAACAACATAATGACGGCATGCAATTGTTTTTAAATTAATATATATTTTGTTCCTATTTGTACGCTTGACGGCAAAACATCTGACTTGTATATTATAACATCTCACACACCTTGTAACTACCTATGTTTACAAATAAAAGTTTCTTATTCTTAGCATGAGGTCCTATTCCCAGGGCAAAAAAGTTATTTGTTTATTAACTTTGTCATATATACACTATTTTCTATACAAACCTGAAACAATAATAAAAATATGTGCATGTGGCGCCTATTACAGAAAAATTGAAAGGAAGTCCTTTGTCTTGGTATGGACATGTAATGAGGAGGGATGAAACGCATGTGACTAAAAGAGTAATGGACATGAATGTTGATGGATGGAGAGGCAGAGGAAGGCCAAAGAAAAGATGGATGGATTGTGTGAAGACCGATATGAAAGAGAAAGGAGTAAATGATGCCGTGACGTCTGACAGGGGAGAATGGAAGAAGAAAACGTGTTGCGCCGACCCCAAGTAGGATGGGACAAGGGCAGGAAGATGATGTACATGTATCAAAAGCAGGAAAGAATTAAAGGGCGTCAAAAAGTTCATCCGCATCGCTGTCAACGGGGAAAGTGCCCAGAAGACTGGCAGCATTACCACGTTGGATGACAATGCTGATACATTGGCCAAGAAAAAAGAAAAAGTTAATGGTTTTATCCATCAGAAATTTCTCAGTAGCAGCTTGCGTTTTGCACCCGGTTGATGGCAATATGGTAGCATCCTATTACATGGAAATTAAACATAACTGGCGTAATGCAGGTAGACTATTTTATGCTATGAATAGTAGTAGTAGTTAGTTTCCATAGCCTATGCCTAGAACCTTGTACGTACCCTTCGTAAACGTTTTGTCACGACGTCCTTTACAAAATATGTATGTCATTGTATGTATTCGTATAGGTAATCTAGTACCTACTGACAAAACATACAGTTTTTTTTTTGTTTTTAATCTTTATTTTTACACACAAATACGACGATGTCAATCCCGTCGTACTTTTACAAATATCAACTTACTTCCTAAGAACATACAGTTATGTTGCTACCGTTAAGTTTCCACACTGTGTTATTAAAATAATTATTTATTTGCATTAGTAATTTCTGTTCAACCATGAGAAGGTTTTGCCAGTAAAGTTAACTTTCTATTCTTTAATGCTGTATGCTAAACAAGTTCGATTATATCGAAGTAAAATGTATTGTAAATAAAAAGAACTACCGTTGGATGACATCACGGTAATATTGTCAAGCACGAACTTCGCTTTCACCAGATATTTGGCAAGCAGGCACCTAATGTAAATAAGTTTTGTTAATTTATATTCGCGTCAATTCTGCAACACATTTTACCCTAATACTGAACACTTCTTTGAGGTACCTACTGGCATGATGCAAAAACATAAAGATACTGGTATTTACTTTCAATAAAATAACATAACTCGTAAATTGACTTTAGCTTTTCAATTAGACAAAAACATACGTGTCTCTGTGACATTGTAGACACAGCTGTACCTGAAAACGGGTAACAAGATAGCTAATAAATAATACATGAAACAGACAACGCTCTTGTGGAGTACCAAAAACATAGTTATTAATCTTTCGGTACATTTTTCAGCCACTTCTCATTAAAGCTGGGTAAAAAGTTTTCCATAATTGATAATAATACTAGTTTAATAATAATATTATAAGCTTAACGAACTATTTTCTTAGGATAAGGCTACTTTACTAAATGCAATGTTATATGGGGTAAAACGGACACCAACGCGAAAGCGGTTACCACGTATTCAGTACCAGAAATTTTTCATCGCTTATTTAAAAAAAAAAACTGATTCCTACAAAAGTGCAATACCTACACGGTCAAAATTAATGGAACAGCAATTTTTTTTTATTAACCTAAGAAAAAAATCATTTCTGGGAATGATTACTCAGAATGATGTAGGCACTGAATGAATACTTGGCAACTGTTTTCGCGCCGGTGTCCCTTCCTCCGTGTATGTACTTTTTCCTGCTGACATTTCAATTTTGAGTTTTAAGATTCTCTAGCAACTTACAAAAGGTGACCTCAACTTCAAGATTACTTTCCAGATGTCCAACAGGTTCAAGTAACTGTTTCACATGTCATTTTCCTTGAACTTTTCTTAATTTTCGACGTTTCGAAAAAAACCCAAAACGAATACCTAGTAAATAAAAAAACTACAAAAAAGAAGGAAGAAATATTTCTTGCATGCTTTTTCCTCTTCATTTAACATTTTGCGTTGTTAACCGATTACTAATTTTGAATACGTGAATTGTTTTGATTATCCTCACAAAATCCCAGTTACGTATCACCTTTTCATCAATGGAAAAGAAAGTATGAGTTATCATTCACGTCATCAATTGAGTAAACGTACGTCAATGTTTACAAATACCATTGTAGTAAGCCTACTCAACGGGAAATACAATGTTTTTCCTCTATGATTGCGCTGGTGACGATTGACTACGTGCACGGGTTTAACAGTAGACATTACCCTTGAAACCCTTTGAGTTATGGTGTAATCTGTGATTAACGAAATAAAGGACTTTGTGAAATTCGAAGACATCTATCTGCGCACACGGTGCCCGCATGGTGGGGCAGTGGTTACGGGCCGGAGTCCACTAAAGCGGAGATGTGCGGAATGTGCGTCCGGGCTAGACCGGAGCAGAGATGTGTATAGGCTACTCGCACCCAGTTTAGAGACCGAGTGTGGAGACTGGCCTAAACGAATATGAGGCATTTTCTCTCCTCACTAACCACCAGACCTCCTTTCTTTCCCTTCCTCCTTTCCTTCTCGTCTAATAACGAAATTCCGCCGAGTGTGGGGACTGGTCTAAACGAATATGAGGCATTTCCTCTCCTCACTAACCACCAGACCTCCTTTCTTTAACTTCCTCCTTTCCTGCTCGTCTAATAACGAAATTCCGCCGAGTGTGGGGACTGGCCTAAACGAATATGAGGCATTTCCTCTCCTCTCTAACCACCAGACCTCCTTTCTTTCCCTTCCTCTTTTCCTTTTCGTCTAATAACGAAATTCTATTGGAGGTTTACAACACATCTCCTCTCCCCTCGTCTCGTCTCCGTTTCGGTGGAGTCCGGCCCTAAGGCCCCGACTTACGTGTCGTATGTTCGAACCACTGCTACCAAAATGGTGACAGAAAACATCGTAAGGAGTCCACCAACCCGCACTGGGCCCGCGTGGTGGATTACGGCTAACTTTTTCTCAGACAGGAGGCAACTCCGCCCCTAAAACGACCCACTGATCGACCTTTGTCCGTTTAGTTGGCACGTCATATCGTCGTGGGATGCTGGTTCTGCTACGCACGTGTCATCATCATCATTTCAGCCGAAAGACGTCCACTGCTGGACATAGGCCTCCCCCAAGTGTCGCCACATTGACCGGTCCCGTGCGACTCGCATCCAGCGGATCCCTACAACCTTCACCAGGTCATCGGTCCACCTAGTGGGAGGCCTTCCAACGCAGCGTCTTCCGGTTCGCGGTCGCCACTCCAGAACTTTTCGGCCGCATTGGCCATCCGTTGGCCAATGTTGCCCACTGCAACTTGGGTTTAGCTATTCTTCGGGCTACATCGGTAATCTTGGTTCGCTTGTGGATGTCCTCATTTCCGATTTGATCACGCAAGGAAACTCCGAGCATAGCCCTCTCCATTGCCCTTTGGGTGACCTTAAGCTTTCTGATGAGGCCCATTGTGAGCGACCACGTTACGGTCCCGTATGTGGCAACACACACTGGTCATAGACTTTCGTCTTGAGATACTGCGGTAAGTTGGACGAGAAGATACTACGCAACTTCCCGAACGCTGCCCAGCCGAGTCGGATTTGACGATTGACCTCTTTCTCGAAGTTAAACCTACCTAACTGGACCTTTTGTCCCAGGTAGACTTAATCCTCTACGACTTCGAGTGTAGAGTCTCCGATCTTGATAGGAGTGGGTGTTACATGGGCATTCTACATGACTTTGGTTTTGACCATGTTCATTTGAAGACCCACTCTTTCGCAAGCTCTACTGAGGTCATCGAGCATTGTTCTGAGGGCCTCCATGGTCTCTACGACTTCGAGTGTAGAGTCTCCGATCTTGATAGGAGTGGGTGTTACATGGGTATTCTTCATGACTTCGGTTTTGACCATGTTCATTTGAAGACCCACTCTTTCGGAAGCTCTACTGAGGTCATCGAGCATTGTTCTGAGGGCCTCCATGGTCTCAGCCATGACCACTATATCGTCGGCAAACTGAAGGTGAGAGATGTACTCCCCATTGACGTTGATGCCTAGCCCTCTCCAGTCCAGAACCTTGAAGACAACCTCCAGTGCAGTGGTGAACAGTTTCGGAAATATGGCGTCTCCCTGTCTCACACCTCGCTGCAGAAGGATAGGTTCCGAGGTCTGGTCCTGAAGTCGGACTGCCATGGTGGCGTTTTTGTACAAACACTTCAACACCTCGATGTACCGATAGTCGATTTGGCACCGTTGGAGAGACTGCAGTACAGCCCAAGTCTCGATCGAATCGAAGGCTTTCTCGTAGTCCACAAACGCTAAGCAGAGAGGCAGGTTATACTCTTTGGTCTTCTGTATAACCTGCCACAGCGTATGTATGTGTTCTAAAGCCTTTTCGGAATCAGGCTTGTTCGGCAGGCTGAAAATCGTCAAACCTGCGCACGTGTACATGTAAGCATTGCAAAGCATTGGCATCACCTCACCTCATTTTTACTTGTTAATCCCTATCGAAGCTATGGAGTTACAAAGGAAAAAAGTTTAACTTCTCGAGTTGTGCTGATGGTGTTTTGGTGCAATGTTTATGTGTGTGTGCGTTGACCTAAAATATATTTCAACAACTTTATCTCAATCCTGAAACAAGCGAACACGTTTTTGACAGATTAATTAGTGAGTTTTCGACTTAGTTATTTATGGAGAATTCCAAACAATCCAAACCATATTTTCTACTACCTCAGAAATGAGTAGGTTGTACCTGTTACAGGAAAGCTTAAAAGTTTAACCACCAAACCGATTTTACCTCTGGCCAACGGTATTTCCCCTCTTAAATTGCGTTCCGCATCGCTGACCACAAGGTAAGGTATGTCATGTACGTTGTGCGTAGGTCACAAGTATCCTGAAAACTTGAGTTCTCCTTCTTTTGAGTTATATTATAACTAGCGATTCGCCCCTGCTTCGATCTGGTGCGATCTGCTCATCGGGATGATAAACATTGTCTTATTAACGCCGAGTTTTCTTCGCTATAGGTATACTTTTTTAAGGTAAATATTAAACACAGAATAACATTGAAAAGTATCCGAAAATCTGGTGCAAAGGTAGAACTATGGGGGTTGTTTTCTTATCGGCATAATTAAACGAAACTTCAGCTTTCCTCCCAGATCGAATCATGTAATACGCTCAATTTCCATTTCATTGGCATTTCAAACATTTTACAGACTAGAATTCAGTACCTGCACTGCAAAACCTGGTATGACGCTGCGAATCTTCAACTTTCAGGGAGGGACGCCCCTTAGCTCAGCAGATGTAGATTATCATCCATCACAGATAGCTTTCCCGTGGTCACAGATAGGATGGCTATATGACGCTGTTGCCTATCCTCTAAAATCTCTTAATCCCTTTTCACGACCACCAAACATGGAGAAAACAGTCCTGATATTGCATCAGCAAGACCACAAGAAACGAGGCGGGAACCTCTCGTGTCTGCCAAATAGCCAGCGGCAAGATGGCCGCCCAAGCAATGCTGAATCAAGCAGACCCGCAAATAATGTGAAGCCGCAAAAAGATGGACTGCAAAAAAACTATTGATGATAAATAAAGAAAAGTTTTTAATAACATAAAAGAGAAATCAGCTAAAAAGAACAATAGAAAGGACTATTGTCGTTTTGTTATTTTATTTTACCTAGTGATTTTGCCTGTTATTTATTGACGAAAAACATGATGACATCGTGACCCTATGACGTATGTTCACCTTCCCCTTTTTCATTTTCCTCAGGATTTTCAGACGAACGTCAGACAATGTAAGAAATCACGAATACCTACCACAAATTACCTTGTATGATTTATCGTCGAACTTATGGTATTAGGAGCTAAGTACCTAGCAGTTGTCGGTCAGTTGTAGCAAGGAGCGCGCGCGCAATCAGTTGCGCAGGAGTCGAACGAAATACATCGATCGTTTTTTTGTTTGTAGAACTTGTTTTTTTTAGTGGACAGTGTTGTGTTTTGTGTGTGAATTTTTTGGGATATTTTTTTCAATTATTCAGAAAGGTGAGTTTTTTTTTTTATTTTGAGTTTTAAAAATCTTTTTGGGTCGTTGTTTTTTCAGTATTTTTTGAGTTTGACTGCTGTTTGATTTTCCAAATTATAGAAATTTACAAAGTAACATTTCTTTTAAAACTGTTTCAATGTTTTGTTATCACAACCTCAACCTTGCAATTAGTTTCAAAAGTGGGTATTTATAGTAAATAACTTTTCTCAGTTTTACTTTTTGTTAGAAATTGTAGCTAAATATTATATAGCTAATATTATAACAGTTCAATCATAACCATGTTAAATCAGTTAATTTGCTATGAGAGCTGTGCTGAATTCCTTAGGAATTTGTATAAATAAGAGGTCGATTATATTTAAAATATTTTTTTCTTAATTATGTTAAAATGAAATGAAATGGAAAAAAATATAAAAGAGAAAAGAAACTTGTGTTTATCTATTTTTGTTTAACCATTTTTTTTTAATTACCTCTATTGCGACAGATGTTTTCAGGCATACCAACCTCATCAGCATTTTGAAGGTTAAAAACGAGCAAAATATATTACAGCAAAAAACCTGTAAAATCTTGAGATAATTAAATAAATTTGCGCCATCCTCATCTGCATATTACAATTCAAGTCAATAACTTTGTAATCATTAATCAACATGGAACACTTGATGATCAATTATAACACCACAGAAATAGGACAGCTACTTATATACTAGTTTACTATGCCTAATATTGGCCAACAGAAAATAGATTAATATTCCAGCTGTCTATGCCCACCAGTGGACATAGAACAGCTGATGCAATCTAGAACTATCTGACGTGTAGTCAGTTGTGGACGTCTTTGTAGTGAAAGTTGCTAGCTACATCTACTGGAAGTCTAGATTCGTGGCTAGTTTCAAATTGTCTGTAGAAAGATATTTGAAGTTTTAATAATTATAACATCATACCTGGTATCCCCGAAGGGTTAATTAGAAGGGTACCATGGGTACAGCCACAGGGTTGAAGTTCAGATTCCTGGCTGCTAACAGCTGATATAAACTCCCATTTCCGACCTGGGAATCGAACCTTATACCTCATGCTCAGTAATAGCGCTTGCGAGTCTTGCGACCGCTAATCCAAAGAGGCAGACTTGATACTTTTCTTTTGGAACAATCAATATGAACCAGTTCATAAAAAACTTACTAATTTAGAAGAAGTTTATCCTGGGAAGTACCTAGTATGTGATAGGATGGTTCGTATTACAGTGTTTATGAGTAACATTGTTTTGTCACGGTTCGAAGGATTTGTCTTGATGTAGCCCCCAAGCTCCAAGGTCTGCAACGCTTCGGTAATCCCAACGTAGACACCATAATCATTTTCCATAGCCCATCTATTAGAATATTACTTTATTTGCCGACGAAAATTAACAGACTGACTTACTGCGTGACTGTAAACCCCTTGGGGCTTGCTTACTTAACCAATAAAGTTCGCAGACATCCACAGGTTGGGATACTCTGACATTAAGTGATATAGCCATCATGATAATGATAATTAGAGCTTACTGAATTGTAAAGTGAATTACGATAGCACTTGATGATGACTTACATGTGCACAAATATTTTTTTATAATCAACTAGCGACCCGCCCCGGCTTCGCACGGTTGACATATATATATAAACCTTCCTTTTGAATCACTCTATCTATTACAGAAACCGCATCAAAATCCGTTGCGTAGTTTTAAAGATCTAATCATACATAGGGACAGACAGCGGGAAACGACTTTGTTTTATACTATGTAGTGATTTATTATTAACGAAGAAAATTAAATTAAAACTACGTATAACGTCGGAAACTTTTTAACTTTTATTGGGCTCGAACCCGGGAACTCGGATGTATCGCACTTACCACTGAGCTCCAAGCAGAGTTCGAAATTATCATGATAATTAGTTTTTTTGATAATTATCATGCATGAAGATAATTATCCAATAATATCAATGCTGATTCATTAGTCTTATTTAATATTTTTTTGCTTACATATTCGCTTTTTTTTTATTTATTTTATACTTACCAAATAAATAAAAAAGAAAAATGACATGTCTTTCCTTACAGAATATTTGAGTAACGAAAATATCATATATGGTAACTGAAAAAAAAATTAAACAGGCGAATTTGTATGTAAAATTACGAATTGTTTTATTCTTTAGTTTTAACATAAATGTACTAAAAATATGTTTATTTATTATTTAAACGCACTGTATGAGACTGCTTTTTTTAGTTTACGCTCATCGCCTTAGGAATTGAGGATAGGCGTGGAAGCGGCAAATCACGTTCGGATGACACTCGTGAGCCTATAAATTTGTTCTATGGTTTTTATTATCAGGATAATTACCAAAGTATAATTATCAAGATAATAATCAATGATAATTATCACTTCAAACCCTGACTTCAAGAAATAAAAACACAATTTCAAGAAAAAAGAGAAATCTCGTCATCTCAAGTTATGCTTATCCTTAAACCACTACACGTTCCACAAGTAACATTACTTGAGCCGCGAGTAGGTAACATTACAAAGTTAAATAAGTACGTACTTGCCCTTATCTCCGCTGTCCACAACACAGATTGCATTTACTGAAATACTGCAGAAAGTGGCGTGAAATCTTGTTGGTACACTTTCAGAACAGTTATCAGACTATCAAGGGATATTGGTGTAGAGGGTTTTATTCATTGCGGTGTCGATAAACAGTTACAAGAGACATTGCCTTAAAATCATTCGATTAAGTGTTAATGTGGATTTATGATAGCTGTTATTGTTTAAGGTTCCGTTCTTGAAGGGCAACCAACGGGACCATATTACTAAGCCTCCGCTGTCCGTCCGTCCGTCCGTCTGTCTGACAGCGGGCTGTATCTCATGATCGGTAAAAGGTAGACAATTGAAATTATCACAGAATGTGTATTTCTGTTGCCGCTATAACAAAAAAATAAAAATACATTAACAATTAAAGGGGGATCCCCTCATTCATGCGCGAGTGCGACTCGTACTTTGGCGGTTTTTTGAGTCAATTATGTTTTTGAAAGAGGATACATTCTTTGTTGCGATCCATGAGTTATAATAACTTGTAGTGCTTAAAAAATCATTTTGCCCTTAAGGATGACATCACATTTACAGACACAGATCAGTAATCTGTATTTTCTTGTACATTTTCCTTTCTGTCATTTAGAATTGCAACTCACTAAAGTGGGATTGTGATGCAAATGAATGCAGATGCTTGCGACCAGACTTCTCGTTCTACCAAACAACGGCTTTACGTGACAGAATGAGATAGAGATACTCGAATACTCTGATTCGTGCGTGTAAGTAAATATGATTTTACTCTAAATGACATTGAAAAAGGGACATTAGTGCAATTGTTTTACGAAGGGCATTGAAAAGGTAGGGTCCTTGTACAGCTGCATAAAGTTATTTCTTTCCATCCTAAATCATCTTCGGTTGAGGTCTATTTCTTCAGTGTCGTTATGAGCCGTGACGTCCTTTTAGTCACTTTCTACGTCAACCATGGATAGGAAAGAGGACAGATTCTTAGTAGAAATCTCCATAACAGCGTACCTGTTACAATTTTTCTTAAATATTTCATTAATGACAAGCAAAAGAATTGAAAAAAACCAACACCAACTGACGTGTTTTCTTCTTGAAGGTTGATGAAACCTTCTGACTTTTCCTCATACGATCAAATGATCGGTCTAAAAAAGTAAAAACGCAACTTCCTAAAGTGTCGTAAGTGCCATCCAGCTAAATTGAGGTTCTAAAGTCAGCCGTTTCTCAGCGGTTATGAGTGGCAGTGGGTTCCTGTCCACCATTTTTCTTCTTATTTCTATGTTAGATCAAGTACTCTTCTAAGTATTTATAGCAGATGCCTTTGTAACTTTGCAATACCAAATTCACATTTAAAATAACTACCACTTTATTTTAGCTTCACGATTACAACAGTCTTTACGGGTCCTCTCCAAAAACCGAAATATTTCGCCATCGTTCAAGAGCGCCTCAGAGAACTGCACAGTGACAACGAAACCCTTACCTCGACAACTGCAAAAACATCGTTAACTCGAAGCAGGCTTATCATCATACTACCAGTATATTACGGTAATCGTCTCTGAGTAGCGGCATTGACATAAAAACAGGCAATATAAGTAACTTCGTCGCATACGCACGCTACGAAGCGAGGTGAACTGATGAGCCCAAATGTTGTGTACAGACAGAAAAATATGTCGAATAACGCTTCTGTTTTTTAATTGTTATTTATTGAGTAAACAAAATTACCAGCCTCATGTTGGTTTTGTGGACCTGGTGGAAAAAACCGAGGGTCTAAATTTTGTGACCGGTTGTGGTCAATATACTCGACCCTTAAACATAACAGGCGAAATGCGGGTGGAAAATAAGTTCACCTGTTCCTAACCCTTCGGGGATTACGAGCGTAATGTAATGTCTTTTATATGAGAAGCTGAAAAGGAATTTATCGTATCTTTCTTTGTGTGTTAATCTTTTGTGAGTTCAATTTTGATGATAAAGATAATGGATTTTGTTGCTAACCATACATACTTGACATACTGGTTTATCCTTATCATTAATTATGGAGATGTTTTGTATGATTTCAAGGGAGATATAGACAATTTACAAATAAGAGCACAAAATGAAAATGTGCAATGCGTGTTCAAGGAGCACTGGTGGCTGGAGGGTAGCGGTCCCGATTGACGAGTTGTAAGTCATGTGTTCGAACCCAGCCAGGCATACTTTGTGTAATTTATTTCATCACGACTGCTCTGAAAACGGTGAAGGAAAACATCGTAAGGAAACCGGCATGTCCTAGAACTAAAGTCAAAGACCTGTGACATCCACCAACTCGCACTGTGCCCGGGTTGTGAAGTACAGGCCATTACCTCCACTCATAACGAGGGAGCCTGTGTCTCAGTGCCAAAATTATAGACTCATGATTGATCGCATACCATAAGTTGTTCATTTTTAGAGTCACACCCGATTATAGTATGTCCCTCGTCTAAACTACCACCTGTGTATATTATTTTCAAAGAAAACGGTCTCCTTGTCGGGTTCCTGTGAATTGCCTAAGGTATTTTATATAATTTTTCGTTAAATCTGTTCCTTTGTCTTACCGACCGGTAACGTTTCTGATTACGCGTCTCGTTTTTTGTTATTATTGTTCTTTGTTTATTTGTTATGGTAGCGAAACTTGCGAGATATCGTGCGTCTAGATATTAGGTAACGCACGAACACTCATCAATCACGGATGAGTGAGTAGAGCTATTGTAAGTAGTTGATGCAAAAATAATAATTTTAAAAACTAAAAAACCCGACTGAAAAAACTGAAAAGCATAAAACAAGCACATTTTAAATTAAACAAAAGTTGGATGCAGGCGGGGCCCATTTGAATATAAAATTATGAAAATGGAATGGGCCCCGTTACTTTTTTTCTTTCCAGCTTTTTAGTTTAGTAACGAGTTGAAAGATTTCGCAGACGTTTTAACCTTTTTTTTATTATACGGGGCGTGCCACGGCTATACTGTGGTATAGCCGGGGCACGCCACGGAAGGAAAATTATTGTTTATTTTAGAAGACTCGATTTACTTATCGTTGCATGGTGAATATCTGAAATAATAGCTACGTCTTAGTTCAGTTTGTCTATAATTCATTTCCTGAACAAAATCTATACATATAAAATTCAAAGTCCTGACTGACTGACTGATTGATATATCAACGTATAGCCCAAACCGGTGGTCCTAGAGACATGAAATTACAGGACATGAAATTACATGAAATGGTGTGTTGAATTTTCTGTGAAACTTTTTATTTTCGGGGTGGAAAATTTGTGTACATACTCTTCAGTTAAAATTATGCCGAGGTGTATCACAGTTTTTCCATAGTCATCCCCCAATATAACATTCAAAGTCCTGACTGACAGACTGATATATCAACGCACAGCGTAAACCGCTGTTCTTAAAGACATGAAATTTAAAGGGTGTATTCTTTGCGAAGAGTAAGTATCCACTAAGAAACATTTTTTCAAAATTCCACCCCTAAGAGGGCGAAATGGGGGGTTGAATTTTGTGTGAAACTTAATATTCTCTGGGCCGATTGGCTCGAAAATTGGTGTACACACTATTCAATTAAAATTATGAGACACGTGTATTACAGTTTTTTTTTAATTCATCCCCCAACAGAGTCAAGCAGGGCTTGGAACTCACACAGACGGGCGCATGGCGCGCATCGTTGCGCAGGGCGTGGGAGTATTTACTATTACTAAGTAGGTAAGATTTTTCTGAGGTAGACGTGTCTGTAAATATAATATGTGAAATCCCGATGAAAAAAAAAATTGGACACCACGATATGGCACCCGAAATCCGCCATTTTTCTTTGTTTTTTTATTTCAATGTAGCCAGTGACAATCGCGCTACCAAGACGAACCTAACGACGTATAATTTATCCTAATCCGTTCATCCGTTTAAGAGTTACGAGGGAACATAGAAACGGACACACATACATACATACATACATATAGGTCAAAAACAAAACCCTCCTTTTGGGCTTCGCCGCAATCGGGTAAAAACATAATCCTCCTTTTGGGCTTCGCCGCAGTCGGGTATAAATATAAACAATCGAAGCAGTCATAGCACATATTATTATGTTGTGAATAGCTTTTGGTCGTGGCTTCGCCAACGTGGTGGTATTTTTTTTTAAATAAGTACTTCTGTTCCGTACATTTTGACAGTGTAGGTATTACACTTTTATAGGAAACAGCAGATTTTTATTTAAATCACCGATGAAAACTTTCTATGTGGTGGTGATCAATCAGAATGATGTACTGAGTACGTGGTAACTGTTTGTGAATCGGTGTTCCGTCCTCCCAGTATACGCCGTAAACGTACCTACGTACTAACGGGATAAAAATATCCTATGCTAAACCATGATCTACCCACATACCACATTAAAATCCTTTCAAAGGTTCCGTCGTGAACAGGTGACAGAGTTACACTCACATATGTCATATTAGTATGCATCCTGAATGGCATATTCTAGAACCCATATCATGGCTACTTGGATTTTAAATCATATGATTTCGATCAAATTTCAAACGTTAACAATAAAAATGTCATAAAAGTATAGAATTTACATTTCCTTGAACGTGACTCGATAACCTATTGCAATATTGTTTGCTTTTCTACTTTTTTAATGTTTATGGAAGACTAACATCTTACATAATTTTCCCCAACGCTGGAATTTAGACCTGTGTAAGACAAGAATTTCCCCCTGCTGGTTCGCCTGACCCCTTTCCAGACTAGGCCGAATGACAACCTTGATTGTCAAGATTTTGTGAAGAACATTGAGTAGTGGTCAAACGGGTCTAACGAATCACAACTGTCATTATTTGACAGCTAAATGATTTTTTTTTATCATGAAAAATCGACGTAGGGTGCCAATTTAATCCATGCCGCGGCGCGGCGGTACAGACGCACATCAAGCCACTACAATCTGTCAAATTTCTTTAATAGATTTTCAACTTTATTGCTAAAGCATTAGGTTCAAGGTTAATTGGGAAAATTTGACAGTTTCGAGTAGCTTGATGTGCTGTCGTCTGTACATATAAATATATAATTAGGATGCAATTGGCGCGTGGTAAAAATCCGAACTAACTTAGCACCTTCCTGTCAAAGAGCGCCAGAAGATTCGTGTGGATTCTGTTGGGGCTAGAGTTCCGAACGCTTATGTAAGGCACAACAAAAGTAGGTAAAACAATTGTTTCCGGCCTCAGTGATTTGCCTAGGCTGTGTATAAAACTAGACGGAGTACAATTCATGGCTAGAACAACTTGGTGAACCGATAAGTTTTGCCAAAATTGTTATTGCACGAAAACGGTACTTGAGTATTTTAGAAAAGATTTTAAACATCTGCTATTAAGCCATACTATGTAGATATCAATTTCTGTTGTCTTGTCGGTCCAGTATTCTTATGACCACTAATACTGCGCTACTGTTGAGCATCAACTCCTGGATTGATTCCCCAAATCAGGCTCAGTATCATTGAGTTTTTCCATCAGGAATATCACAGTAGCCCGAAGTCCCTTTTTATGCCCGACTAATACATGGGACTACAACTTAACTGGCAAAAGTTGGGTGTTCTACAGGGACCTATGCCTGATCCTTCGGGGATTACAGACCTGATGTTATTTAATTTGATGTGTTCAATGTGCCTAATGTATACAAATAAGGGAATATAGTAAGCTTGGACCTTATCCTTGCATCATTGCGTCCAGCGCTGGACATAGGCTCCCCTCAAGACTTGTCTTTCTCGCTACCAGCGGGGTTTCTTGATCAAATTATATTTATGAAGCATTCTAATCAGGTGTAACGGTTATATATTACTCACACGCTTATTTTAATAAAACAAAGAACCGTACAGCTGATACTATTCATAAGGTCAACTGAAGCAAATAACTATATTTAAATAAAGCCGGTTCAGTTTTCCATTATTTGTAATATTAGCTGTTTACATGATCAGATCATTAACTGTTAAACTTCCGATATTTTGATAACGGTTAAAATCCGTATGATTTAGGATAGCAATCCTGACTCAATAAGATATAACATAACATCACGCCTGTTCTCCGAAGGGCTAGGCAGAGGTGTATCTGTAGAACACTCAGGTTTCGCCACATTTGAGCTCCGTGTGTAATAGTGGGCGAGCCTGTTGCCATCAACCTGGCAGTAACCCAACTTCAGGTTACTACTGACAAATTCCTGATGGGAAAACCCCAATAATGCGCCCGACCTGAGAATCATACTCAAGATCTCATATTCAGCAGTCGCGAATACTTCTAGAACAAGCAGGTATTCAAGTCAAACAATCTCTGATTCAGCCCACATTCTTTCTTCCAGCCATAATATTATAGTGTTGTGTCTAGAACCGCTATTTCTATCTTGCTGTACATACATTCTCATACTATACATTTTTTCTACATACCTACTAACACTAATTGTCTATTCACCTAAGTCATAACTGTTTCTTCAACTCATAAAACGCAATCGCTCAAGACAATGCTTCCCGCATTGTCTTAATGACACGTGTAAAACACTGAAAACTTTTGTATTAGTAGTATATATATATTTAACAAATGTCCCGCATTGTCACTCACTATTATAACAATACTTCATACGGTGGTAGAACTTACCAGAAAGGTGGCCTCAAATACCACGTTGAACCGTTGGTCCCGACAATCTTTTGTAGGCCTTTTACAGCCGATATGGGCAGCCAGGAGCCCGAAACTCTGGCAATCAGTCTTACGAAGGGGTGTCATACGACCCAGTTACTGGGTTGTGGTCTTGTGAAGCTCGGAGAGGCACTTCATCATCATCATCATCCACAGCCCGACTTCACCCAATGCTGAGTGCAGGCCTCTCTTTGCTTGTGCCAAGCTCCAAGATATACAACTCCTCCATCAAGGATATTCCCGGATAGGCACTTAATCCCTGTAAAATACTGGTATTCAGCTGCAAAAAGCTAGACAGATTATGAAAAAGGTAACGGGGCGGCTGGCTGCAATGTTCAATTTATCATTATCCGCTTTGGACCCAGGCTCCAAGTGTCATTGTAAACATCCTGAAGGTACCAAGTCTAGTGAAAACCTCTACTTACAAAAGGACACGGTATCAAAGGGATCCAAGACTTGCAATACTCCTCACTTAGCCATGTTCTCTGATGATAGCCCTATGCTAAACCAACCAATTCTGCCAATACAGTCTTATTTTCATATATAAACGTGATTTGCTAAACTTTTTACATCATACCTTTGCATGTATTGCGTGGGATGTCTTGACAAAATTCAATGGTATTGTCCGCAACAAAATATCAATAAAAAGTTTTGAATTACCAACGTAACCGGTTTAAGTATTTATGAAGCAAACGCCTAAACAAATTATGCATTATGTTATGATAGGCTCATGGCTAACCAACATCTGCCTGGATTTATCGGTCTTCGCCGTTTGATAGGAAAGCAGTATTGACACGTGAAAGTCTAGGCGGTCCTAGTTATTGTTCTGGAATCATTATGGCTATGAAATTGTGTTGCCGGGGTGGCCTTTTGGGTTTCAGCTTTCAATCGCGGAACTTTTCGCAAGTTCGAGCCAACAAAGTACAGTTGGAGACAGGCAAATAAATAATGACGAGGATAAGAATTTTAACAACCCATTCGTGCAAAACATATCTTCCAAACCAGACGGTCAAAGCCGGTGCAACTTAATTTTATCGCCAAAAAGGACCAATTAGGCCTTCTACATCACCAGATAAATATAACTGGCCATATCAACAGAGAAACTGCGAATTTATTATATTAAGAGAAACAAGATTTCCTTCGAAGGAAATTAGCAAAAGAGCCGTTGACATAGGTAGGTAACTATGTCCGTTCGTTAGAGCTTAAATCTACTGGTTTTACCCGTTTGTGGCCGGCCTTAGCGAGTGCTAGAAAGTAGTTATGCTAATACCGTTTAGAGTAAAATATATTAAAACTTATTTACTTGATGTGTTAAGAGTTTTTTCTATAAATTAAATGGGCCTACTCTTGACCTCAATCTAGTCCTGAGGACAGAGATGAGGTCGACGATGGAACGAGCTAACCCAAAAGAAGCCAATTAACTCGCGACTTAATAGATTGGGGTATATTACTATTTTTAAACCAAGTTCAGGTGGTCTACCATGACGTCTCAAAGCAGGAGTAATATCAGTGTGGGAAAGAGACAGAGCTATACAGTCTAGCGCCATCTCTTTCCATACATAGTACCCTCCAGCCCCCGTTGCCATCGACAAAATGACAGATTGTGTCGACACAATGACAGATTTCTTTGCACATCTGTCATTTTGTCGATTCTTCCGTCAAAGAAATCCTTGTCTACGGTGGTCATGCTACGGGGGCTGGACTATTAAGATGTTAAAGAGTATATTTATTCTGGACGATTTGCTATTACTGCCTCGGTGGTCTAGTAGTCTCAAGCGTAACTGTAGAGCTTGCGACCATGAGATCGATTCCCGGGTCGGGCGATAACGATCAATTCCGTGGTTGAGTCATGTAAAGGTAACAGACAGAGTACTTTCGCATTCATAATATAAGTATGGAAATAAAGATGACCTGAGAAGGACTGAGCTTATTCTAGTATTTGTCCTCATTTCAAGTTTCCGATGGGTTGTCGTGATGGGTCATCTAAACAAGTCAGGATAATAAAATGGTTATACCTAGTTTGCATCTGTGAAGCTAGTCAGGCTTTTATGAAACAAGTCTCTCATAGGCTGAGGTAGGTATTCGAGTTCCATTTGGATCAGAGTCTGCGTTCATAGTTGATATTTGAACACGGGTATTAAAATAACCTGTACAGGGTCAGTTTTCAATGACCAGTCAAATTTTCAGAGCTGATTCAGAAGGAAGGCACTTGTTCTTCCCGTCATTGCGATCATTGTGATCGCACCGACTAAACCGAACCGAAAAAAACCGTTGTCTCGTTGATTTGATCTAGTTCCAATCGATCAGCTCATTTGCATTGTTTGTGCCACTATTGAATGAGTTGAAAAAAGGTGCTTGCCTTGGAAAAGTTCGAAGGCTTGCATCCACAAGTACGTTGAATCCAATGTTAAGACAAAATAAGAATCTATATGAATTCGTTTCTAGACCTGGAATCCCCAAAATATTATAACTTGATTCTGGGTTTAAGCATAAAAACTAGTTTGGGTATTTCCTTAATTCGAATTAAAATAAAAAGAAAAAACTGATTTTTAATAACCTGTTTGCATTTGTCTGAAGAGGGGAAAAACTACTACATTTAGCTTATAACTTGTATTTCATTAAGGAAAGACCACAGAAATCCCCTTCTTCTGTGCAAAGGAAGCCTTTGTGCAAAAGTGGGTCAATAATTATGCTCTAGCAATTATTAAAAAATTAAGCTTATTAAAGCAAACTTACAAACTGCGACCAAGCATTGGCAAATCTTCATCTAACTCAGTTATTTAATAATGAGATACGCTCAATGAAATGCAACATATAATCATAATAATATGTCCATGTTACTATGTTGGGCAGTGAGCTAGCAAGCTGTCACTTCACGTCATGCAACATGTCCTAGTTGGGATCTAGTTACCAATCACTATTTATTTAACAATATTGCAACCGTAGCAATGTATAATTTATTTCAGCACCACTGCTCTTAAAACGGTGAAAGAAAACAACGTGAGGAGACCGGCATGTCCTAGAACCAAATATTTGAAGTCATGTGACATCTACGAAACCACACTGAGCCCACGTGGTTGATTAAAGCCTTTGCTTATCATTGAGAGTGGCCCTGTGTCCCTGCTGTGGGAACATTATGGGTTGATAATGCTTATGCTAAGCCTCAAGAAGCTCAACTACACAAGTACTCATATTTTGAATAATCAGTTATTAGAATTTAGAACGAAACTTGCACCCGTAGCATGACCACCGTAGACAAGGATTTCTTTGACGGAAGAATCGACAAAATGACAGATAGTGCAAAGAAATCTGTCATTGTGTCGACAAAATCCTTGTCTACGATGGTCATGCTACGGGGGCTGGACCTAAAGGATTCGTTCTAAATTCGAATTCTACACGCATATTTACAGTCACAAACAATAATATGTATGGAGTAAGCAAAATTAAAAAGATATGTTTTCATGGAATAACTATTACAACTTTGAGTAAGGGTGTACCTGACAGATTTGCCTGCACAGATGGACTGTACAGGTAAACCGGAGTGTGTATGTTGAAGTAGCGAAGGGTCAATTTTTGTAAGAAGTAAGCCGGAATACATATCTTTAATGTGATTATATTATTTGTCTATAGAATAATGACTGTGCCATTTTCAAAGGGAATCCGGTGGAAATTGAGTTGTATAGAACCTTCGCCACCGGTATGTTGCAAAACTATACAGATTTCCTCAAGAGGCAGCTCAAGCTTACCTGACGCGAGTTCCGGTACAAGTAAACCTGTCAGGTACACCCCCTATTGTGTATGGCTATGGCTACCTTTATAACCTAATTCATAAAGGCAGGTATGAGTTTAAAAAGTAGGAAAAAAAACTTTAAAAGTATATAACTGTAGCATCGTAAGTTAGGATCTGATATTTCACCTGGTATAAAACTCAACTCAATTCAACAATAGTATAAAAAAATCTGTCTGCTTGAACTTTAATCGTATTCACTCTAATCGATTAAACAAAAAAATGTGTTCAAAGAGGAAAACCTTTCATTCTCGACCTTAAACACCGAAGCCTTGAAACGACGCGTGCGCATTGAATCAACGAATGATCTACGAATATTACGATCCCATATAATTTGACTATTATTTAATAACAGCTGCACGCAATGCGTTCATTAATTAAAAGTTAGTAATACATTTTAGGAAGGCCTCCCACTAGGCCTCCCACTAGGCCTCCCACTAGGCCTCCCACTAGGTGGACCGATGACCTGGTGAAGGTTGCAGGGATCCGCTGGATGCGAGTCGCACGGGACCGGTCAATGTGGCGACACTTGGGGGAGGCCTATGTCCAGCAGTGGACGTCTTTCGGCTGAAATGATGAATGATGATGATGAATACATTTTAGCATTATTAGCATTATCAGCATATGCGGTGGAGGGCACACTGACCCACAATAGGTAACCAGGTACTCAGTCCATCATTCTGTAGCCACTGCTGAAACTCAGGCCTCCCATCTCGATATGAGAGGGATTGGGCTGTGTATGCTGTGGCGTGTATCCACCACGCAGGCCCAGTGCAGGTCGGTAAAAGCATGTCTTGTGACATGTGTTCGAAATGTTGGCTCTAGGACAAGCCCGTCTGTCTCCTCACGATGTTTTCCTTCCCGTTTTGAGAGCAGTGGTGATGAAATAAATTACACAAAGTAATGCTGGGTTCGAACCCATGACCTCGTAAGTCGGGGCCGTTACTGGGCCATCGCCGCTCTTAGTTAGACGGTAATACGTTCACAGCTAGGTAAATATGGGCTTTTCAAAGGTCGCTGCTCTCAAAGGAAAACATTTGAAGACTTGTCACATCCACTAACCTGCACTGTGCTGGCGTCATGACCAACCTTCTTTCCTTCCGAGACAGGAGGTTTGTTTTGTATCCCAGCAGTGGGAAGGCTAATCGTGCTTATGCAAAGAAGGATCCAAAAAGGAAACTGATGGAAAAGGAAAATGGTGTTTGATGTAATTGTAAGGCACGGTTGGCGCAGTGGCAGAGCGATTGACTGCTGCGCTGCGTGTCGCGGAAAAAATATTTGTATGGCCTACAGATAGTTGTTCCAGGTCTGGCTGATTGTGTATGTGAGTTTAAATGTTTGTAAACGCACCTCCGAAATTCATAGTGCGGTTTCAAAAAAAAAACTTCATAATCACACTATAATGTTTCCACTTCTGGGATACAGGCCTCCCATCTGTGAGGGTGTGTAATCCACCATGCAGGCCAGTGCTGGTTGGTGAAAGTCATATCTCTTCGGTTCAGTTTGCGGACATTCTGGTTTCCTCACGATTTCTTAGAAAACATACATTTACCTCAACATTGATAAAAAGCCTTGTATCTATTCAATAACTGGAACACGATCACTTTATGTTAGGTATTTATTCTCGCAGTCGTAATAAATTATAATAAAATTATGTACGAGTTGTAATAATTAATTATTGTTACTAGTTATTATAACGGTATAGCATACATAATATTTGAAACTTGTTTGTGACTTGTATTTCGAAAAATGTAACCTTCATCACGATCACAGCTGTTTTTCCTATCTTTAAATTAGTTTATTCTCCAAACTAAAAGTTGCGTATTTTATAAGCTTTTAAAATGAATCATCATCTGCCTAACCTTTTCCCAACTTTAGTGGCGTCAGCTTCCAGTCAAACCGGATCCAGCATGAATACCAGTATTTCACATGGAGCGACTGCCTATCTGACCTCCACAACCCAAAATTAATGGTTTTTTTCCAATGAATAAATTCCATAATTATAGTACCCAACTGTCCATGGAGTTTCTTGCTCAATCTTCTCCATGAGAATTGGAATGGGCAACTACAGTCCTGTCACTGTTATTATGTGTGGCTGGACTGTAGTGTTAGCCATACATCTTGTTTTTGACTATTCAAAAGTGCCTGTTATGGATCTATTTAAAAAAAATGCGCTTGAGTTTGAACATTGAATTCAACAGTTGACGTATGAATGTAACTGATTGCTTGCTGGACTTTAACAATGTATTTGTGTTAGACAATAGCCAGTTAAAAATAAATCATAATAATTAATAATCAGCCGTCTGTAACGTTTTTTTTTTTGCTTTACGACTCACTATTAAGTCATGTTAGTTATATGTTTTTCTGACGAACAAAAGTCCGGGTTCATATTATGCAAAATGAATGGGTTCATATTATATAAAATAAATACGTATAGTAACTTTTCAAGTAGGTAAATAAAATTATGAACGTGTAATTTAAACAATATTAAATAATACGTAAAACATTAGTGGTTCGAGGTTCAAAGTCTTTCTTCTGAAGCACGATGATGTATTGTATGTATGTACTTTCAATTTAAAATCTACTTCTTCACTAATATTGGATGTAAGGGGTAATATCCGACAGTAGGGGTCAGGTTCCGAAAATTATTTCACTGGATCCCCACGGACCAACTTAGGCAAGCGTGGTTTATTAACCTGAAGATCGACCCGAGCGACTGTTAATATTTAGCCACGAGCTTCTCCACACTAGCTACATATTTATACATAAATCTATGATAAGAACACGTGTCGCCAATGATCACAATATTTTTTACAATCAAAATGTCATTGACTACATTATACGAGCTATATTTAGACTACACTTTGTATCAAAATACTTATACCTTACTCTGAGTATAGTCTCTAGTAAGACTTGTTTCTGATGCGATTCTATATTTAATGTTTTATTTTGACGAGAAGACAACACGACTTTTAGAATTATTGGTCCAGTTTTTTGCCAGTAAGCCAAGTATGCGCCATTGTGACTTTTTCAATGTCATGTGATGATGTGAACAAAGTGCCTAGACAAGCAGAAATCACATACAAAGCGTTTTGTATTTCTGAAACATTATGATGGAGGTAACATAAGGTTTTCGTAGCTAATTACAATCCTATATTTTTTTGACGGTTTGATCATGTGGAGAGAATGAGTGAAAAGCGACTAACAAAAGGTAAAACAAGGCAGGTGTGAGTGGCAACACCGGGAGGGGAAGCCCTAGAAGGAATGACCTTATTGGTGAAGTTCTTCAGAAACATCAGATGCGTAGTTCTCGCCACCGCCGGCGTGCGTGTATGACCAGATGTATGTCTGTGTACGTGAACGAGGCAAAAGGAGTACGTAAGAATCGTTTCTGCCTACCCTCGTGATAAAAAGGAGTGAGTTTATGTGGAAGGACTGTAAATAAGAATATTAAAAATGCCTACTTAGTTGGATCTCTCTAAATGCTATCTGTAAATGTAAACTGCAACGTTAACTGACAGAAATGTTATTTTTCCATCATTTCCCTTATCATATTTGTAATAATAAAACGAATTTTCCCTTGTAATTTATTTTCAGATAACAAAGTACCGTTACAAATGAAAAAATATTAAGTAGATCAAACTAGATAATTCCTATTGTTCTTATGTTTAATTAACTCTTACAATAACAATCAAAGAATCAATTAAAAGGACATTATAAACAAATAAATGCTGATGATTCAGTAAAATGTTAATCCCCTGTAGGTCGCAATTCTTTTGTGCAATTATCTACCTTATTGCAAGATGCTAAGATCTGTAATCACTTGTGCTGCTCAGTTTCGTTTACTTTAAAACCACTTTCCTTGAAACCGTTATTAGTTGTTGACATTTTTTTTTAAACTGGTTTTTCTCTAAGGGTTTTACCACACCAATCTATCGATCGTCGATCGAGGCCATCCATCGATGGTAGAATATCCATTTTACCATCAATCGATGTCGAAGTCGACGTCGATCGACAGTTTCTACTACACTAATCAATCGATCGTCGTTATTTGCACCATCGATCGATTGGTGCTCGACGATCGATCGATTGGTGTGGTAACACCCTAAGTAACCGGTACAGTTAGTTTAAATATTTATAAGTAGCTCAGAATTTCTGATATGATGTTATTCGGTCAATTGAGTAAAGCAGGAAGACGATGATGATGAGTATTAATGTAAAACCAGTTCCTTTAAAAAAAATATTTTTATTTTGAACGATACATTATCTGTTACAAGTGGCAAATATTGGCAACAACTTCAGTTTATCCGTGATCATGCTGCTTGCAACAGCACCGAAATATCGGAAACTCAAAATAAATAGTAAACATGGTAAATATCTCCGTTTTAGTGTTAATGATACAAGTTGTAGCGAAATGAAATCCAGATCGCCACTTTTAAAACACTGTAATTTAAGAAAAATTAAATTTAAAAAAAATAAGATTGTATGGTAGATAAAAAAAATAAAATATACATTCACGAAAATTTAGGTTTTTGGGTCAGTTGGTGAAATTTTAAACAAGATGCTTCTGGTAAAAAAATAACTTGATTTTGATTTGTCTAAAAATATTTGACGACTAAACATGATTAGATAATTTAAAAAATACAATTTCAGTACATAACTAAACTAAATTTGTTAATTTACGTCTTCATGTAGTATGTGTTCGTTAGTGTACACTAATCGTCAGGGTGATGGGGAATCATACAGGTTTGAGTGCAGGGAAACACTGCAATGTGTACACATAAAGTGTGTCATGTTATGACAGGGAAATACAGTGAGGGAACCTGCAGTTTTTTTTAGCGAGCATTGAAAATAGTGATATTCCTATTCATACTACTCGGACTCCAACCTTCTTTAGACAATACCCGCATTTGGATCGGTGTATGGTGAATGACGATGGTGATGGTGTATGGTGGTGTATGTGATGTGGTGATCTCATCCATTTTTTTTTTTTTGTCCTGTGTGAGACTAATAAATAGTTTTTCTTTCTTTCTTTATTTAATGACCATATGTATGAACGTGGAAAAAGTAAAATAAGTCTGAAATGTGGTGGAGTTTTGTAGCCTTTAACACCCTGATGAAACGATCTTGTGCACCATATCTACGATTCTAATAAAACTTAGTTATTAAATAGAAGCTATATTGAAAAACTACATCCGTCAGAACAATTGGCACTTATCTATGACATCCATTGTTCAAAACATTTTTATAACTAAACATTAAAATTCATTACCATCATTCTTTTAAATGGCAATCAATTTATAGTCTAGGTATGTGTGATGTTATAATTAAATAAAACAATGGTACCAGCTTGTGATGTGTAATAAGAACAGCCGGCATTGGTCCCTTTTCCTCGATTCATGGAAAATTGCCCGGTTTATGATGCTAGCTTAGAGAAATACTAATTTTTCATGATAATGACAAAGTTAGTCCATAGTAATATAACTTGTAGTAAAAGCAGAACTATGTCAAAGGTGTATTTATAAGCTTTTGTTTAACTAGGGTTATTAGTTAGCTAGTTGGTTGTATTGGTCAAATCTTGCAACTGAATTCCAAATAATTGAAAGATTCCCAAATGATTTGAAAAGAGTAACCATGGAGTTTCTTGCCGGTTCTTCTCCATAGGAAACGACCAACCCGAACCGTGCACCTTTTTTTCGACGTTTTATAAGTGCCCATCTAGGCCTATGTGAAATAATATATTTTGATTTTGATTTTGAAATGATCTGAAATTTAGCACACACCTTTGGTTCTGGTGATAATTCATTTTTATGACAGACACGACTTGATCCTGGAGCCAGGATCGCCTCCTTACGCGAGAACTCCTAATCGATTAATAGGACGGACACGAAACTTTGTATAGATACGCGTTTAATGTTGATAGATAAACCAATTTATTTAAACTTGATTTTTTTTTTTTTCTTATAGTCGGTGTACCTTAGGCCGCAAATTCGGATAAGCGTTTCTTGCAGCAGTTGCAGCGTGCAGCGGGGCGTCTAATGGAACTGCCCATGTAGCGCCCCGCTACACGCTACAAGAATCCCTCCTCCGAATTTGCGGCCCTAGTGTCAAAACCATTTACCAAGGATTCTGTTCATGATCCTAGATGATGCTGATTATGACTGATGAGTTTCCCCTAGCGTTTATCGTTATGTCATAATATATTATTTCATCGTGGAGTTTTAAAAAAGTGCAGAGGACGTTAAACTCGATAGATCTAAAACAAGTGTGCAAATTGTAAACGAAGTCTGAATACCACACTCACAAATTTCTGATGTACCACCTTATATAATTAATTTCACACGGTAGAAAAACACGAATCAATCTTAAATAAGATTACGTAAACATGCACACATGCACAAAAACATACACACATGTAAATAAAACATATTACTAACTTGCGCAAAAACACACACGGTTTCACTGATATATTTCCGTGTTGGTTTTAACGCCGACAAACCTGCTGCACTTCAGATAAATGGGCAGTTATCAAACAAATACTACAGCTGATGTGTGCGAAATAATGGTAGTCAAATACTTAATTTCCAGGCCTTGACCCTGGGTTTCAGTCCTCGAATTGAGCAAAGACTGTTCTTCTAAATGGTAAGTATGAGTAGCTCAGTCCATGTCCGTCAGTGGTAATAAGGTGACCCCCTATTACATGAATCTGGTGATATGTGGTTGCACTGCATACTACCTAGATACAGATGTAATCGGGAATATCTGCAAGGAATAGGATTTCGCTGCAAAGAATTTGACGCGGATATAACTTTCTTACTGCAGCAGTACAAGTATCAAGTTTATCAATATTTTTCACAAAACAATTTCACAAAAATGTTTTTTTTTAGAAACCTTGCCCCGCTCTACGAATTTCTCCTATATCGTGGGTGCATTTATAAACATTAATATTCACATAAACAGCCATACCCGGAATCTGTAGGCCATACCAATACTTGTTCCGTAAGGGAATCGAACCCGCGACACGCAGCGCAGTAGCCAGTTAACCAACAGGGCGCACCCGACATCAGAGTCCAAGCGGCAACATATCTTTGCAGCATTGCAAATAGATATAGACAGTACTACATTCAAGTAATGATATATTTCCGATTTGGTTTGTAACCAACTGGCATTACATAACAACATGATATGAAACATAGTTACTTAGTAATTCGCGACCATTCTAGTCGTAACTTTCTCTTAGAGGCATTTAATGCGACCAAAAGTACGACCATTGAATTTAAAAGATATATATTCTGTTCCGTCAGTCTAAAAGAGGTAACTCAAAAAATACGTTTTTTTTTGCATCTGACATCTGATGCGAGATGTAACTGACATCTCGAGTCACCAATAAAATATATGCGTCGAAATGAGCACCGAATGCAGCTGAACACGAGTACTGGACTCGTCTGTCCTACACAACCCGTTTACCGGGTAATACGATACGCCTTGGTAAGACTGTCCGAACTTCAGGCTTTTAATTACCCGTAACGACTGTGAAAGATCTACAAAAGACAGCCGGGACCAACGGCTTAACGTGTTTTCAGAGGCACGGAATGTTCACAAATCTAAGTTATTCCCTGTTTACTCGAGACATACTTTTGTTGAGTTGCCGTATTTTGACTTACCGGATCAGTATTTGGCAATTAATATGGGGACCACATAAGTTAGGTGTATGGCATGTTTTTTACTGATTTTATCAAAGTTTATGAAAATATCTTCACGAAAGGTTTCGCTTGGGGAGTGCGCAGAATGCTAAGTGATCATGTTAAATTATATCTAGTATACATATTCCACTGATTTAAAAGTTTTACAGTTGCGCTATCTTCATAAAATGTTTACGAAAGAAGCGTTAAGAAAAAAAGAAATACATACTTAACAAAAATTTAAAACAGTGTGCTTGGATGCTTTGGTCGTGCTAAGAGGATGAATGAGAGGCGACTAACAAAAGTTATTTACGAGGTAGATGTAAGTGGAAATGCCCTAGTTGGCCATACTTACATTGGCCTTAGGTGTTGTTCGTCGGAAAGGTCATCATCACGGATCAAGAAAACGAAGTAGGTATGTAAGGATCGTGGCAGGTGGCGTCCTTATAGTTTCTGCCTACCCTGCATTTAAATAAAATTATTATTATCGCTATAAAAAGGTACCCATTAATTTTGTAATTTTGTTTCTTAGTATTCGCTAAAAAATCGAAATAATTCGCGTATTACTGTTTAAAAAGATTTTTAGTAGTACTTAAGCAATTAAATTATCAATTTACGAGTGCACATAAAACGTTTTCGTCGACCATTTATAGAAACGAAACTCTCCGAGGTAATGGCCCATTACTAGAAAATATTGTATACGAAATACATTCAGAAATATGTTCTTATTTATTTAGCTGTACTTTAAGGATCTTTCGGCGAATGAAAATAGTGTAAGTAATCATGATCATCTGCCTAGACATTTCTCAACTATGTTGGGGTCGGCTTCCAGTCTTACCGTCTCTGATAATATAAGTAATCATTACATATATTTTTCGATTCTAATAATTATATTAGAATCGGAATAGGAAATAATTTGTAGGAGGCATTTTTTCAAACAACACCTTTCTGATAACATCATTCGCCCGCCAAAACTTCCTTGCTGACCTCTACCTTGAGTACCCAACTAAATACCTACAAAAACAGTATATTTCTATATCTTACTAAAAATAACTTGAAAGCTAAAAAAAAACACGATTTCTTGCAACATACCTATACACAATACATCTTTATGCTTCCCATTAGCAATTCAATAAAAAATACATTATATTTGCGTGGGTCGATAACCGTCGATCGCGAACGCTGGGAGGTCAAAACTTTATTTTTTATTCAAGTTTGGGGAATAACATTTATAGCTGATATCCTTAACACAGATGCTACAAGACCATGTATGGCAGTATTTGTTAATCCCTGTCAGTATCGAGAAATACATGGAAAATAAATGTAAACAGCCTTGTGGAAGCTTGGAATGAAATTAAAATCGACTTGTTATTTAAGAATTTAAACATAGCACCAAATAGTTAAAAAGTTATATGACAGCCCCTTGTAGTATAGTCCTACAACCCATCGGTAGATACAAAGTAAAATAATCATCATCATAGAGACTGCCTATCTGACCTCCACAACCCAACTGGGTATACCTACGATACAATGTCCTAATTATGAAGACTAATACAGAGCACTTCCAAATCCAAGCTTGGTTCCTATGGTGACGGCCACCAAAGGTGACAGGGTCCGCCTGGTCCTCAGGCGGGTCAATGTCCAGTCGGGGGTCGTGATGAACTGCGTAAGCGCCTCAGTCAGAGGAAGTTGGTAGAAAATCGTGCGGTTAGTCAATAAAATTCTGACAACACTCTTCCACCGCCCCGGGGTGGAAGACATTCATGACGACTTTCACACAAAAAAAAACCGTTCCTATATAAAACACTTCGATAGTCACAGTAACAAGACTCATTCACTTCACACCAATCGATGTCACTTTTACACGTCACAAAAGAACCAATAGGCAACAGAATCTCCTAGACAAAGCAAACAAAAATTCCAATTGCTACTATCTCATCACTGCACAGTAACAGACATCCTCTCTTCATCACCCTTGTCAAATACTAGTGAACCAATGTAGTAAGGTCAACGGTCTTATCACTCAATGATGAACAGTTTTCTGGAATCCTCCCAAATCCTTTGCACACAATGATAAAACAGTTCTTTGTCATAATTGTCATCACCATCATTGTTTGCAGACATGTGCATTTTTATGATGCTGTAATACTATGAGGTATGGCTGGATTTTCTTGTTCCGCTTTGAAGATTTAAGTAGCAATAATATTTTCTCACACATTCGGTTACAATCTGCAATTATTCCCTTACTGATGCTTTCATGTCCTGTGGTGGCCATTGTGGGTGGTGATTGAAAGATTTTTTACCATTCAACTTTGGATCCAATATCCTTTAAGGTACTACCTCTGATATTCTCGTTTTCAAATGACTGAATTTAGAAGGTTTTGTCATTTTAATCATGTATTTTGGAAACACCTGAAACCAGTGTTCACCCTCAATTGCATAATATAAGCACCCGGTGCTAAATGAGGTTCACCTAATTTAGCACCGGGTGCTTCCTGCAGTTGTACCGGATTTCCCTAACGAGCTCTTAAGAAATCAACGGCAAATATTTGTATGTCAATACCCATAGAAAATTCTTGAGACATTCATATTGCGAATGTTGTTTCTCTTCAACTTGGTCATCTTACGTAACATGTGACCGTTCGCTGAATGTTGCACAAATTAGATTGTAGTTATTATGATCAGGCTCTATTTCTTTCCTCCTTTTTTGTATTTCTGTATTTCATCATCGTAAGCATAAACCTACTAGTAGTCCATCGCTCCACGCGTAGCATGTCCACTTCTGTCTTTAAACTAAAAAGACAAAGTGTCATTTTTTCTTCTTGATATTTGGCATCACGTCGTAGTATCTCTCTCCTTTTTTATGGTCTACCCTGCATCTCCAATTGCAATCATTAGACACTCTCAGCAACTTGCTATCGTCGTGCTACCCACATTGCGGTTAGCAGGTCTTTGTTTTAGCTTGTCTCAATAAAGTACCTATTGTTGTTATTTTACAATACCTCTTTAATATATTAAAAGTGGATCGAGCCAAGGTTACTAGGGTAATAAATGAGTGTTATTGGCAGTTATAAAAACCTGTATTTTTTTGTTGTTGATCTACTTAGTTCAAGTGTAACTAGAATCGTCACGCGATCCAGTTTTTTGAGACCGTTTTGTATTGTCCTTGCCAAGAGTTAGAGTGACGATTGTGACGAATCAAGTTTCAATAACGGCTTGATTGTTGTTGTTATTATGATCCTTGCCTTAATGTTGTGCAAAAGAAAGTTTTATTTATTAAACATTCTTCAGTTTCTCTCATAAAGATTCTTAAACTTTCGCTTTATTAAAGGCCAATAGGGTTTTATTATTTTAGTTACTATTCTTTGTTCTACGTCTTAGATGTTTGTCTTCATTTCTTTCTTCTTTGTTCTGTAATACCAGCCTAATAATTACGCATCTGTCCCACAGCTGGGCAAATGCCTCTTCTCATACAGAGAAGGCATAAGCATTGATCACGATGCCATACCATAAGTCCAGGTTTACTCAATATAGTTTCCTTCTCCGACGGAAGTGACTTCCAAGATAATCTTAGAAAGTCTCTCTTCTGTCTCTTTTTAAAATGATTCTTCATAATTTCATCGTTTAGCCTCTCGTAAATCTCTTCCTCCAATAATTTATTTCTTCAAATCACAGACAAACGCACATATCATCAGCTAAGACATAGGTTCTGTTCAATTTGCATACGGATTACCATCAGTTAATGATAACAGAGATACGGAGGAACCATAGTTGTAATCACTCATTTTACTTTGTCATTATTTGGTGTCGAGTGACTGGCTGCTTTCAGTTCCGTTTTATTTTTAATTATTTACGTTTTAGTTCTGGTTTTATTAAATACTTGTTCGAAAATGGTGAGTTTCTTTTGTTTGTTTACAGCTTTGTTTCAAGTTTTTTTTTTGTTAGCTCAAGGAAAATGTTGAAGTTAGTTCTGACGTTACCTTACGTTAACCTGTTCAGTGCTACAAGGACTTTTTGGCGGTGGAATGACATTGTTTGCTATTGGCAAACAATTGTGAAATTGTTTCGTGAAATGTATTGAGAGAAACAGTAGATTTTGTTCAAAAGCCAAAATATCCTCATATAGCTAAATTAGGTTTGTGTGTGATTAGGTTTATTTCTGCGTGTGTCCGAACTGCAAATTGTTAATAATTATTTAATTTAGTATTGACGTATTCTTGTATTTGCTAGTCATCTTACATAATTACTAACGATCAAATGACGGTGTTAAATGCAATTTACTAGACGAATTGTTACTGGCTACAACGTCCAATGATGGTGTGTACTATTACCCGACTGCCCAAAAAAGGGAGTTTTATCTATGTTTGTTTACATATTTATGATACAGTGTCTTGCATGATGACTTGATGAGCCACAGAAAGTTTTCTTTTCACAATTTTTCTTAATGAAAACCCATAACACAAAAACTATTTACCTACATAAATCAAAGTAGGTATGTACGTCATGATACGAAGAAAATCATTAACCGCATTACTTAGCTTAAGCAAACAGTTAAATGATCCCAAGATCAAGCGTGATTGCTCTCACGCTGATTGTCTACATGATAAGCTTTAATAAAGTTGTGAGTACTTTGTTATGAAAAGAGTTTATTTAAAATGTAGTCCTCATCATCATCAGCCAAGCCTTTTCTTTACGAGCCCATGAGCCTTTTACGTTTCAAAATATTGTGAAAGAAGAAATAACAAACCATGTTAGTTACACATTGTTATTTTTTTTCAGCTCGCTTGTATAGATTAGCCTTTTGGCTTGTCTGATAAGAGTGTTTTTACTGGCCTTACCGAGTAATATCTTGAAAACGGCCATGCTACTCAAATCAAGGCAGTTGTTTATAAGATTAACTCTGACTGTCGCAGTTGGAAACTTTACTTTGTTTTGTTTATATGCCACAATAAAGGTGTAAATGATGATGTCATAACGCATTCTTGAAATTTTTCTCGAGACAACACAAATTCACTGAAATGAAAATGATAACATAATTAGTGGTGGTTCTGAGATTCAAAGAATAACTTACTTAGAGATAGTATACTGGTGTCCACGACTTTGTTTTCAAACAAGCAAATGATTGTGTGTTTTTGGAATAACACTAAAAATTCAGTTAGCTAAAAATTCCAAAAATACGACTATTTCCATAGTATCTACTGAGTCATTCTGAAATCATCTTTATTAACCTTTCAGAAAGTTGATATTCGTTTGTGGAAATAATTAGAATAGAGCTTAAGAAAATAAGTTTACATAACAGAAGTTGGATTATAATATCATACATTTAAGACACGTGTCAGCTATAATGATTAGTAAACCACACATTGCTATAATAATCATTATGACACAATGAGATTCACGATTAAATTAAGGGCTTAGTCAAACTGACTTTCTATTCATAACGATGTTGGGAATGTCAATAATGTATTGGAATTAAATCAGCTATCGGACCTAGTCAAGTGTAAATCTCTTTCAACAAGGTTGACATTAGCTTGCTCGCTTCACATCAGACGAGTTGCGGCCACACACAAGCCTATTTAGGGTAAAAACAAATGCTTTTCTACACTAATATTATAAAGAAGTAGTTTGTAATCGATGCATTTTTTACTTAAATACGAAACACTTTGAAAACGTTAGGTACCACTTGTCTAGGCCGCTTGTTTAGGAAATGTAGTATTTTATTCAGCTAAGCCTAATCATTATTTGGGCATCATATGACCTTCGAATTTACTCATCATCGTGTCAAATTATGGCATTCATTGTGAATTACAGGAGACATGTCATTCAGTTGTGACAAATTCAGTAGTTGAAACGTTAATGGTCAAATCAATTTACGGTTCAAAAGCCTTAATTAGAGTACGACCACTTTAAGTGTGCAGTTCAAGGTAGCGTTGCTTGTCAAAAAAAATTGCATCGATAATTGTGTCAAACTTGGTACATTTATTTTAGTTCCGTGTTTTCCTGCTTGCACAGATTAGTTGGTTGAAGTGTACAGTGCTGCATGGGTTTTTGGCGGTTGAATAACATTGACAGGAAGGGTTCTGCAAATAAACATTTGTCAATTTGCTCGTGGAAATTGAAACGAAAAAACAAAATGGCGCCGTTAGTTCCGATAAAGGCGACGTCGATGCGACAAAAGATTAATGTACAGCTGAATTCTATTAACGAGGTTTAAAGCCCCTAATTATACCTCCCATGCCTACCACACCATGACACGTACTTCCCCCATGTCAAACTTCCGCGAGATGATAAGACACTGATAACATAAAATTAGATATAAACGTGAGAACAATGGACTACTAATACTTTAAGTTACGCACATGTGTGAATAAATAGGATTATTGTATAGTTGGAAATACCTTCGAGTTGGATTCACACTTTTTTGCTGTTGCTATGTCGCTATGCGGGCGTTTTCAGTAACTTTAGAGGCCACCAAAATGAATGCCTGTTTAAAACTAAATACCAACAGTGAAAGAATATTAAAGCACTAAGTTTAGATGATATCCCGCCTATAATTCCCATAGGGTTGGACAGACGTGTAACCTAATAGTACACCCATATTTCGCCAGTTATGTTTAAAGTCCCATGTAATATGGGGCGAGCCTATTGCCATCAACCGGGCACAAATCCAGACTCCGTGGCTGCTACTGAGAAATTCCTGATGGCAAAAACCCAAATCCCAATAACACTTTGCCCGACCCGGGAATAGAATCATACTCAGTAGTCGCGTTTGCGACCACTAGACCAGCGATTAGATGTCGCTTAGTTTAAGTGAACACGGGCATAACAAGAACAATAGGTACCTAGGAGGTCTAGGAACCGTGGTCGTAAGTAGTTTTTTCCCATATTTATTTCTACATTGTTCCATTTGACTAAAGCTCGGGTTGACGAGTAAGTGGTCACAAGTTCGACCCCCACGAGTGGCACTATTGCCTGTGTAGCAGACGTTGTCAGTAACAAAAGGACAAAAGAAGAAGAACAATTTAAGACAAGGATAGAGGCATATCAGTAATCTGGTTAAACTAAGAAGATGTGCAGTGTACAGCATACTCCCGTAACATCGCATATTTATTTATTTGATGCACCAACAGCAATACATACTAAGAATTAATGCTGACGTATGTATGCCTACTGCCTATAGGTACACGCAGCATTCACCATAGTGACAACAACATAACTCTTAAATCATATAATGCAAGGAAAAGAGTTAAAAAGCCCCATGTATGTATATCCACGTATAGCATTATGATTACAGTACTACCACTTTAAGTGTGCAGTTCAAGGTGATATGAAAATTTGCATCGATGTGTGTTTTCCCGCCCGCACAGATAAGTTGGTTGCAGTGTAGAACCAATATTATTACAGTGACATCAAAATCGTGCGAGAGTGTCACAACTAGATTCATAGAGAGAATCGTCACGCCACTAATCTGTCACTCCATACGTACCTGCCACCTCCGTGATCCGTCACGCTGGACACACCGTGATTAGTTCGTTACTGGTCAGCTTGTTAGGCAACGGTCCTACCGTGGGCGAGTAGCGAGATGTGATAAGAGCTAGAAACTAGAAACGATACGTGAACTTGGTCTAAAGTAACGTCGTCATCTTAACATAACATAACATCACCCCTGTAATCCCCGAAGGATTAGGCAGAGGTGTACGTAATAGTACACCTATATTTCGCAAGTTGTGCTAAAGACCCACTCAATAGAAGGGGGAGTCTATTGCTATCAACCGGGCACACATTCAGACTGCGTAGCTGCTACTGAGAAACTCCTGATGGAAAAAACCCAATAAGACTATGCCCGACCGGGCAATAGAACCCAGGACCTCATAATCCTTTCGCCTCGCCAGCAATCAACTTTATTAATATAATTATGTATTTTTAAGTGACACGGGACCTACATCTATCATACGTTTTTAGAGCGAGAAAATAGTCGATAGGAGTAGCTTCCTCGTCGGCAGCGGAACAGGGCCTTACTGGAGCCGCTTCATTGCCATTGTCATGCCCCGTGGCATTGATCTGCTGCGGTGCATTTCAATCAAATACTGATTTGTTGGACATGATTGTTTGATCAAAATTGTTGTTTACATAACAAGATGACTAATCACGAAGGTACTGCGAATTTCAGTTAACCATATTTTTCTTTAGTTTCACTTGCATATGGTTACCAAATCTTTCAAGTGCAGTATTCCGGTTCTTAAACATACGGTATGTTTTGATTGTTTATTTTAGTCAAATAATTATTGTGACTAACAGAGGATTTATTAAGTTATAACTTTGTCATAGATTTGATTCGTCTTACATATAAGAGGATTTTTCACCGTAAGTTCCTCAGAATAAAATGCATCAGGAGTAGGGTCTTCTGAAGTTCTGACTTCTAGCAATTATCGTTACCTTCCATTCCAGCCAAGATCACATAGTCCCAAGATCGTGCTGATCTCACCTAGTTTGCTACACTACAGATTGCATTCACATAGTTTGCAAACGTTGCTAAACAACTCAAATACCTAATTCGACACACGAATGTTTTCTATTATGACGCAGGCAGTCGACAATATCACAGACTACGTCACGGTCAAGGGCGAGCCGCACAGTGTCATGACGTCACGATCGTGGCTAATGAATTAGGAGCAGCATTGTGTACGTCTAGTTTATATTAGAGCAATGGCACGGAACGGTTTAGGTCGTTACGAATCCGTATATACGGATTTGTATCGGTTAATTAATGAACTATGATCGAATCTATAGTTATATATACATCCTGTATATACAGGAAGAGGACATACTAACACTGATTACGCAAGTGATACCCTTCAATAAGTCGAGTGCGTAGTATTCTCAACTTGGGTGACTTAATGGACGGACAAACGATTTTGTCACCTTTTACGGATGACAACTGATAATTACAGTCTTTTGGTAGATGGAAACTAAAGATTATGATTAATACAGTCCCTTTCTTAAATGTTTTGTTCTTTCTTAAATGTTTTCCTTTGTGAAATGTTTTATTTTATAAATTTTATTTCTATAGTAGAATAAAGAATGTTCTATTATATTCTTGCCAGTTAGACATGTTTGACAGGAGACATTAATTTTCAAGTTATAATGACGAAAATTATGTTTGCTCAACAACAGAGCAGTTACATGGGTAACTTTGTCTTACAAATATGTTCCCATAGCCGTACCGGCACTCGTGCGGGCTGGTTGTGTTTTTTTGTCACGTTGCGTCTAATTACTACCCCCAATTCGCGAAAAGTTGTTTACGTATTGCAGTGACACGTGCGACAGGTGTGCGCCGGATCTACCGGCTGCGTGTGCCTTACACGATCGCGCCATGAATGATGATGTAATAGTTTCAACGCGCCGTGATACACCCGTATTCAGTAATGATGTACAGAGCTTATTGAGTGATTCTTCGGACATGGATGCTATTGATGACGACGGAAAAAATAAAAAGGAGCAATCAAGAATGGAAAAGAGGGAAAGAGAGGACAGTACTGAAGACGAAGAGGGTTGGAAAGAACTTAAGACGAGTAAAAAAAAAATCTGTCACGGTAGTAGACATTCTATAAAAGAGGAAAAGTATGAGGTATACGTTTCGCATAAAGAACGCCTTCCGAAACAGTTTGCAATGGCACGTATTTTAAGAGAAAATAAAATAACTAAGATTCGTGAAGTCAAATATTTAAGCCCTTTCAAAATACGAGTCCAATTTGAATGTGAATCGGTTGCACAGAACTTTCTTATGTGCGAGAAACTTTTGGAGAAAGGATGGAGGCTCCAGAAGGCCACGGAGCTGTCTATCTGCTATGGCTTAATCAAGGACGTAGACCTCGATTTCACGGATGACGAGATCCTTAAAAATATTTCATGTCCGGCCCCCGTAAAGCTTTTATCTTGCAAGAGGCTAGACCGTCGCAACAGGGATGAAGGTGGTTGGTGCCCAAGCGAAACCCTTCGACTTTGCTTTGAGGGTAATCATTTACCAGCCTCAGTTAGTGTATGTGACATAAATATTAAAGTATTGCCTTACATACACCAAGTTTCACAATGTTCCCGATGTTGGAGGTTAGGCCATGTGCGGAAAATGTGCCCCTCGAAAAACGTGGTTTGCCCGAAGTGTGGTGGGCATCATGAGAATTGTGATACTTTAATGTTTTCATGTGTCAACTGCAAAGGTAACCACATATCGCTCAGCAGGTCTTGTCCGGTTTACAAGAAAGAAAGAAGATTAAGGGAAATTATGTCTGAGTTTGGATGTACATATAGAAAAGCCCTTGAATGTTATGTGCCCCCCGAAAAACCCGCTCCCCCCGATACTAGCGTCCCCCCTCAAGATCCGGTAGCCCAAGTAAATCGTTTCTCTTCTATACCTCCCGAAGACAGCTATTTACAAAACCGAAGTCCTACCTTTGCCGAAATAGTTCAAACAAAGGCCACAGTCCACAAGGTACAGACCCCTACCACGGCTAGTAGGAACAAGGATACTCCAAAGCCTCCGAAAAATAAAAAGAGCCCACTCAAAGAAGACTGGATGTTCTGGACTGCAGATGCAGATGAAGGAGACGTTCATCAATTACCTGTTGATGAAGAAGGTAAAGATGAATGTCCTTCTTTCAAAGAGCTGTGTGCTAGAATAAAGGAGGTTATCTACCTCAAAAAGACAGGTTTAATTTTTAAGATAAGGTGTGTCTTCCAGTTGTGCTTAGAATGGTTAACCCTAGTGTCAGTGAGTTTTGTTTCAGAGTGGCCGTGGGTAAAAGCATTGTTTAACTTTTTTATTCCTTGTGATGGCTAACAAATCACTTAAATTAAATATTTTGCAGTGGAATGCCCAAAGTATTAAACCAAAGTTAGCATCGTTTCAGGAACTTTTGTGTTTGGAAAAAGTACATATTGCTGCCCTTAGTGAGACGTGGCTTGAACCAGAAAGTAATTTAAAAGTTAGTGGTTTTGATGTTTACCGTGCGGACCGGGATGACTCATACGGTGGTGTAGCTATAATAGTACACAAATCTGTTAAGTCGCAGCTGCGACACGTTACCGTCAATAATAACGGTATTGAGGTAGTGTGCGTTCAAGTATTTAATTGTAGCCCGTTTGAGAATATTGTTTCTGTTTATTGTCCATCGAGAATTGTAACCACTCAGCAGGACTGGGATAGTCTGTTTTCATTATGGCCATCCAAAACGTTAATTCTTGGTGACTTTAATGCCCATCACGCCAGTTGGTCCTATAAAACTGACCGCAGAGGCAGTCTTATTCACGACTCATTAATGGACAACAACTTTGTTTCTTTGAACGATGGAACACATACACGAATTCGTTTAGTTGATAACAACCTACAACAATCTTCCCCAGATATTTCACTAGTTTCTATAGACATTGCGTTAAACTTTAATTGGAACGTTTTAAATGAAAATCTAGGCAGCGACCATTTAATTATGAAACTTTCAACATTGTGTACGTCATGCCTTCCTACAGTTATTAAAAGGAATTTTGGAAAAGCAGACTGGACTTCATATAAAAAATATCTGGAGGAAAAACTTCAAAATTTATGTCTACCGAATGACCCACAAAAAGCGTACGATTCATTTTTAGATATTCTTAATGACGGTGCTAATAAATTCATTCCGATGTTTAAATTTAATCAAAACCCTACTTCAAATTTCACTCCGAAACCATACTGGACTGCCGAACTGTCACAAGCTGTGGCTCATCGTAGATTAGCTTTATCCAAATTTAGACGTAATCCCACACCCCAAAACCTGGATACTCTTAATGATAAGATAAATACATCTCAAAGGTTAATCCGACAGGCTAGAGGGATGAACTTTAAAAATTTTTGTTCATCAGTTGACCACACTACATCATCTAGTGAAATGTGGCGCAAAATGAGATGGTTGAAAGGTTACCGTTCGCCTAGACATTTTGTGGACGCTCAAAGTGCCACAAATCTTTTAAATTCCTTAGCACCCGATTATGTATCCCCATCGACCCCTATCGTTCACCATAGTAACCCTACACTAGAATGTGAGATCTCTATTCAGGAGCTAGATAAATGTATCAAATCTAAGGATACATCTCCTGGATACGACGACATATCTTATTCTATGATTAAGAATTTACCTGATATAGGTAAATCTGTATTACTTTCTTTACTTAACTACTTTTTTAGTCACAGTTTTGTTCCCGATCAGTGGCGCGACATTTGTATTGTACCTATTCCAAAACCTGGTCGTGACCCTATTAATGTTTCTTCACTCCGTCCTATATCATTACTGTCGTGCATATGCAAAATTTTCCATTATGTTCTATACCGAAGATTGGAATGGTTTTTTGAAAATAGTAACACGTTTTCTGTGAACACAGTTGGATTCCGTAGGGGTAGATCGTGTTTAGACGGGTTAAGCTGCCTAATCACCACAATTCAAACTGGTTTTTCCGAGGGTTGTTCCACTATGGGTTGTTTTTTAGATATAGATAATGCGTACAATAATGTCAATAATTTTGTTTTAATTAATATTTTAGATAGTTTTAAAGTTGGGGCCCGTATCTGTAGATATCTTTGGAACTTTCTCCATAGAAGAGTACTCAAAATAAGAATTGGTAATAGTTTTGTTAGCAGACATTCGGGTACTGGTTTGGCTCAGGGTGATCCGTTATCCCCAATATTATTTAATATAGTAACGTCTCATATTTGTAAGCGTGTGCAAAACAATATTTGTATATCCCAGTACGCGGATGACTTCGCTATATACGTGCAGTGTTCTTCTGTAAGTGAGGGCCAACGCAAGACACAGTCGGCACTTGATCTCATGAACAGCATGTTGACACAAGTAGGATTAAATATTTCCCCCTCTAAAAGTAAAATCTGTTTTTTTAGTAGAGGTTTTAGAAGGCCAGTCATTGAAATATGTTTGAACGGGACTTTGTTAGAGATAGTAGATCATGTCAAGTACCTAGGATTGTGGCTGGATAGAAGCCTTCGATGGAAAAAACATATTGGAGAGGTCCGTGAGCGAGTGCTTAAATTGATTAATATTTTTAGGGTTTTAGTGGGACCTGGGTGGGGTGTTCATCCCAACCACTTAAGAAGACTGTATATTTCCCTTATTCGTAGCCGTATCGACTTCGGTAGCTTTTTACTGGACAATAGCGCCGACACCCATTTAACTAAACTGGACAGATTGCAAAACATTTGCTTGCGGTTAATTGGTGGGTTTATCAAAAGCACTCCGATCCACGTGATGGAATCAGAATTATTATTGCCTCCTCTTTTTATTCGCCGCCGATATTTAGCTGGTAAATTTTATTTAAAATCAAAGTGTTACCGTTTTCCTTTAATAGATTTACTAGATAAACTACATGGTCTTTGTTACAATAATACTTATTGGAGAAATAAGAAAAAGCCACTGTTAGTTTTGTCTCACAATGTTCTAAACCAGGAACAAATGTACTGTAGCAATAAAATTGGCATGTTTTCCATGGACACTTGGGTCAGCAATATGGACTTATCAGATATTGTAAAGCCTAGTCTAGATTCAGTAGATAAACCTAAGCATTGTTATAATATACATAATCTTAGAACAATATGTTGTACATCTCTGAATACACAGTACTCTGGCTTTTACTGTATGTACACGGACGGTTCTAGACATGAGAATTACTGTGGCGCAGCTTTTTTCGATTCACAAATAGGTTCTTCTTTTAAATTCAAAATTTTATCCAAAGTTTCAATAATGCATTTAGAGCTAATTGCTATAGCTGAAGCTTTGGCTTATGTCGAATCTTTGGACGGTGATCGATTTGTCATTTTCACTGACTCAAAAAGTGCTCTTCTCCATCTGATAAGATGCACGAGTACTTCACCTTTTAGGGGGCTTCCACTGGCATACAATATATTAAGAAATATTACTGATTTTGTTGCCAAACGTAAAATAATTGTATTGCAGTGGATTCCATCTCACGTTGGACTGGAGGGAAATGAGATGGTTGACCGTTTGGCAAATGAAGCCGGGTCTGATGGAGAAATGTATACTTGTTATCCTTGGCATACTGAACTCTTACCCTTGGTTAGAGACAGATGTATTCAATCATGGTCAGAATACTTTGATGAAAGGTCTTTGACTAGGGGTATCTGGTACAGAACGATTCAGCCATCTCTTCCACGAGTGCTTTGGTTCAGCGAGGGCAGGATGAGCAGGCAAGAAGTTGTGGCGGCTTTGAGACTCCGATCCGGTCACGTACCGCTCAATAGCTTCGCATATATGATGCGCAAAGTAGATTCACCAAATTGTGCTATCTGTGGAGTCATTGAAGATGTGCATCATGTCCTGGCGGAGTGTGCGCGTGTGGGAGTCCAAAGGCGTCAAGCTTTTGTCAATACTTTTAATGTAGGCTTTTATAATAGCGTTCTCGCCTCACCATTGTCCGACGAGGCTAGAACACTTTATTATATTATTATTATGGTTATAAGGTTGCGGGTAGGCTAGTTTAGTATAGGTACACATTATATGTAATTTAATTGTAGGCAATCATCGGGGTGACATATTCTTTATAGAAAAAACCCCGTAAATAAATAAAGATTAAAAAAAAAAAAAAAAATATGTTCCACTCTGGCTCATCCTTCAGAAAGAAAAATAACTTAGGTAGAATATTTAAGAAGTGATAATTACAAGAAACAAATTACTTAACGCGACTCTTTGGATGATTAGATTTACAATGTAAAGTGTTCAAGCATGACTGCAGACAAAAGAGTGACATAATTATCCATAATATCTACAGTCCATTCTAATCTATACAAATAAATGTAATTGAAGTGTCTGTTCGTAATTTCAAAATAACAGCTTTTTACTGAACGCATCATTGCATACGAAAGTATATAGGTACGGTACTTGAAATAACAAAAAAACTTTTTGTTTTCTGTTTGTTCCGGGTAATCTCCGAAACGGCTGGGCCGATTTTCGTTGTCTTTTATTGGCAGACAGCTGATGTTATCAGAAGTAAACGCTAAAGTAACTCTAACCGTGTGCTACTTTTTCCCACCTTAACAGCTGAACGGATTCAACATATATGAAATGATAATTTGAATCAGAATCTCAATCAGAATTTTATTTGCTATGAAAGTAGGTACAGGTTAGGTGTTGTACATAAATTAATGAGATCGGCCACAGTCTACCTTCATCATCATCATATCAGCCGAAAAGTCCACTGCTGGACATAGGCCTCCCCCAAGAAGGGGGGTTTTGCCATAATCGCCACGCTTGGCAGGCGGGTTGGCGATCGCAGTATGGTTGTTGTAGAATCAGAGAACGCTGCTGCCCATTCTCTGGTACGTCCCTTAGTCGCCTCTTACGACACCCAAGGGAAGATATGGGATGGTGCTATTCTTTACGTCCGGACACCATACAGAACAGTCTACCTTACGGCGTGCAAATTATTACATAAGTAAAAAAAAAAAGTATTTTATTATAAAAATGGTTAAGACGCAATCTACCTTCAAACTGATTGATTTATGTATGTCATTGTCCTTTGGCCTACATTTAGACCATTGCTTGGGTTAGGATATAGGATTATTGATATTCCGGTAAAACGTTCTTTAAGGATTTGAAGGATTCCTGACCTCCACATGCGCAAAATCGCGGACAAAAGCTAATTTTCTACATATTTTCATAGATAAATAACCTCCACAAGGATGTGCCACAAAACATCTTAATATTTTGCAACAAAAATGTTGGTCGTGACAAAATAATTTACAGCTAAAATGAAAGTGAACTTTTCAATGACAGTTTATTTTTATTTCGTCTACAATATATCATCAGTTTACCCGGTAAAATATGAAAAAACTAGTTGTTTCTTTGACGTGAAAATAGTAATAAATAGATCGTAAAATCCTGTTACATCAAAATCTTTTTTAACATCAACCGAGCACAAATCCAGACTCCGTGGCTGTTACTGAGATATTTCTGCTGGAAGAACCCAATAACACTTTGCCCGGCCTGGGAATCGAACCCAGGACCTTATACGTAGCAGTTGCGGTTTCGACCACTATACCAACAAGGCATCAAAGAGTCAGTCAAGTTGATGAATTAATGACGAAAACGAATGCTGCTGATCTTGGCTTTGCTCGATTCCAGAACACTAGTTTTTCTTTTTCTTGCTAAGTAGTATAGATGGAATCTTTGCCGTTCACTTTTGTAAATAAAACTTCAATTATGCACCTTTGTAATAATTAGCGATATATAAAGTGCTCGTATGAGCAATTATTGTAATTCATTTTCTGTTTTTTTTCATGGGACTTTTCCGTAAAGGATGATTTCCACCAAACGGCTCGTATCGGATCGGATCGGAACGGATTTTACAATCTTTGAACGATATTAAATCGTATACACAGTATTTAAAGTTTACATTACAAAGTCGCGTACAGCAGCTTGACCGCGTGCGTCCTCCGTGACACGCGATCGTAGCCGAAAGTATGCGGCGACACGCGATCAGCTCCGTCCACCTGTCGTCGTATCCGATCGGATCCTTACGACTGCCACGGTAGGAATGAAACTATTTGACTAGGCGCTTAAAAAGATACGTTCGCAAGCGACGGTACGAAGATGATCGTATGCGTTGACATTATGCCGGACGCGATCTGCTGTCACCGCATCCGTACGTATCCTTTCCGATCCGATGCGATGCGAGCCGGCTGGCTCTTGAGTAAGTAGACAAAGCGTGTTTTGTGACTCAAGAGTGTTTTGTTAGTTATGTACCTAGCTAATTTGCAAAACTCAGGTAACATAATTAGGTAAATAAAATTATAACATTTTTTCCTCCTCTTTAACGAGAAAAGGGATTGTTTTGACAAGACTCGGGGACATAATCATTTTGATATCAAGTCATGATGATTCTTCATTTCTAATTATCTTGTCTCTTTAAAATAACCACCACATTTCTGATGTTTTGTTTCTGTTATCTCAAATCGTATATCTTCTTTCCAGATGGGCTGTAGTCGGATATTCAACGCTTTACGTCGCTGCAAGCAGCTGGAAGAGGGTGACACGGCAACCCAGCTGGACCGATGCCTCGGTCTCGTCGACCTGACGGCTCTAGGGGTCGGCAGTACCTTGGGTCTGGGGGTCTACGTGCTGGCGGGGGCGGTCGCTAAATCCGTGGCCGGCCCTGCTGTTTGTATCAGCTTTTTGGTTGCTGCTATTGCGTCTGCTTTTGCTGGTAAGTTTATCTAGCAGTATTCTCCCACTGCAGGGTGAAGGGCTCCTTGTCATACCACCCTAATTCACCCTATTCATGCCATTTCAAACTTATATTAATTTTTTTAGTCCAGGTTTTCTCACAAACTTTTTACAAGTATGTCAGTGATGTCTAACGATAACTTAGAACGTACATAAGAATTGAAAAGTCAGCTACTTACTCGTCCGGATTGAAATCCATCACCTCGTGCATGAGAAGCGAGGCCACTATGACCTCTTAATGCAATCCGGTCCTTTGGATGTGAAGGAGCTCGTCTAACCATCTCAGCCCTGCTCTGCCGGTACCTGGCATTCAATGGTGTAGAAAATTGAGATGCCATTAAAAAAGGCAGGGCGGTGTAACTGTAAACAAAGCTTTCAGTTGCATTAGATTCCAACAGAATCTTATTATATTTGAGTTGCGTAGGTCAGTACCTAATGCGCAAATCTCAATTGTGTTTTATCCTTAAACAAAACAATCATAACGAGCCGTGACGTAAGCGGCCGCGGCTTGTGAAGATGTAGGTCCGAACCAGGCACTTTCATCATCGTCATCATCATCATCATTTAAGCCCGGAATCTCCCACTGTTGGGTATCGGCCTCCCCTTTCTTCTTTCTTTACTTTTTGCAAATTATTCCATCACCACTGCGCTCATAACATCTTGAGTAAACCGAATTTTCTAGATACTAAATTCGAAAACGTGTGCCATCCACCCCAACTGGGCCCATAGGGTGGATTACGGCCCATTCTCTTTCACAGAATATTATATGCTGATTTTTATGAAACCACCACATTGTTACGCTCGCAAATTACATCTTTTATCAATTTAAATTCCCCAAATACTCATGAATAGAAGCACGGACACATGAATGCGTTATTACTTATTTCTCAACGGCTATTAAAATCATTATAAACTCGTAATTTGTCATGCGCAAGAGTGAACGGCCTGTGAACGGACCCTTCACAAGGTTGTTTCATTGTATCTCTGATTGGCTAATATATATCACGTCACATAATACACGAACATGGTCGAGTATTATGTGACGTGTTAATATTTGGAGGAAATCATTTGCTTCCTCATAGCTGGCATTTTGTCTCAATTTGCAAGTAATTTAAAAACAATTCTGTTTGTTGGGACCGGTATCTTGGGTTTAGGATAATAACTAGCTCAAGCCCGCGGTTTCGCCCGCGTGGAGTTCAGTAATTGTCACATGGGATGGTACTACCCGGATAAAACATATCTTGTATGTTAATCCAGCTTATTAACTATCTGTGTGCCAAATTTCATCCAAATCCGCTATGTAATTTTTGTGTGATAGTATAAAATATCAATCACCAGTCGCACCCATCCATCCTCACAAAGCGCATTTTGTAGAAAGGTAGTAAGATTTAAAGGCAGTCGTCTAAGCGTGTCAAAAGTTGCAAGTTTACAATGGGGGCACATCGTGCGCCGTTGTTTGCAGAACAGCTCCAAACCACTCCAAGTTAGGAATATCTATAAATCCTCATCCTTCACTCGTCACTGGTTATCTAGGACTCTTAATAAACATAACTAGCTCCTCGCCAATCCGTCTGCCACGGCAATTTACACTACCTACCTATATCTATGTTCATTAGTACCTAAACGTTTACCTAGCTGAAGATCATAAGATGTTTGTTCTATGATAAGCATTGATAGCAACAAAGAGTCCACATAAACCCTTTGATAAGACACTAGTTATCTTGAAGAAAATCCTAATGATTTGCATCAATAGAAAGGTATTGAGATACTGAAGAAGTATTGAGTACTAAGTAAGTAGGTACATGTAATAGTAAAGTGCTCGACAGACAATAGATGTAGATAAATCACAATATTTCACGATCATGAATAACTGTAGTGCCAAGAAACAATGAAGGATTCAACAATAAGTTTAAACGTGTACCTACACATTTTTCTTACTATGCTATGTAGTCACGTAGTTAAGCAATAAGCACTTATGAAGCTATATATAGATGAAGACAGGTATTCAGTGTTAGAAAAACTTAGACTGTAAAAACGTGTCTTAAGATTCGGTAAAAAATAGTTGGATGAAACATGTCTACCTACCGTTTTTTTATTTGAAATTAGAATATCTAGAATCTAGATGATAAAATAGTCAAGCAAGTAGGATTTCTACCCAGAAACAATCTGAACTTTTTAAGGAACCCAAGGTAATCGCAAAAGTGGATTTATAGTTAGTTAAACTTAGTCACAACAGAATCATTGTTTTACTGTAAACCGGTTTATCCCTTAATTTGCCCGCTCACTTCACTTTTCTCTTCCCAAACTTCCAGGTCTCTGCTACGCCGAATTCGCCTCCCGCGTGCCCAAAGCTGGATCAGCGTACGTCTACAGCTACGTCAGCGTCGGCGAATTCATCGCCTTCACCATCGGCTGGAACCTCATCCTGGAGTACGTCATCGGCACGGCCAGCGTGGCCAAAGGCATGGCCTTGTACATCGATAGCTTGTGCAACAACTCCATGGCCCGGGCTATGACGGAGGTTGCTCCTATCAATATTGGGTTCATGGCGGACTATCCGGATTTTTTCGCGTTTGCGCTGGTGTTGCTTATCACTGGTGAGTGTGTTATTTTCTTACTAAGCAATAGGTTAAATAGTAGAATTAAGAAATTCTATTATAGTACCTATTCATAGATGAAAGATTACCTTACTTTCCTAATCATCTTATCCTAACTATAAAAGGTAGTAGTGATGGTTTTATGGCGACCATTTATTGATCTACCTGAAAACTTTTTGTCCATCTGTTTTAGGGCTGACTGTGGAATAAAATTTACGGTTTTTGTATGAAAGAACTGTCAAAATATCTTCAGACAAAATTCATACAACGACAAACTATGCTCACTTTGCCGTATCATTATAATTCCAGTTCTACTGGGCGTCGGCGTGAAAGAGTCGACGAAGCTCAACAACGTGTTCACGGCTCTGAACCTCGTCACCGTCATGATCGTTGTTATCGCTGGAGCCGTCAAGAGTGAGTACAACCTTCTATCTGCTTTATACAGTTATGCCAGGAGTTTCTCCTCTTCATTCTTCACAGGAATGTGCTACAATTGTGTATCCAGCTTTAACTTTCCTACTGACGGACTCCTTGACCCCGTGTCCTAAACGCTTCGTTCTTTGTTTGGAAAAAAGGAAGACACTTTGCTATAGAACGCGTAAATGGTTTAAAATTCAAAACTCATTAAACTACTGCAATCATCTAATGATGATGAGGACATATGTTCATCAAAAACGATGCACCGTGGTTGAGCAATATTCTTTTCATGATCCAAGTTCAATTTGTAAGTTCACTGGATTGACAAATTGGCACAAATTGCAAGCAACTGTTCATATTATTTTGGCCTTTAAATTATTGCTTTGTTCCGTGCATTGTTTTGGTTTAAGTTAGATTGTATTGTGTCGTGTGCTTTGTATACTTACAAGCAGTGTGCCTAATTGCGAAATATTACGAATTTCCATACAAATTTTCATTCCCTAATTAAACCCTGTGCTACCGTTGATATAAGTAATTTCGAGTCCTCGCTGTTTAAGTATCGGGTTGTATATCACTGATTTAATGAGTAGTTGGTAGATGTTTATAAATGTCCGTAAAACACACGAATTGATATATTAACTCAATTTATCCCTATATTACAATGGGTCTTTAACATAACTGACGAAGTGTGGAAGTAGGGTACACGTGGCGTGATGTTATAGCATAAGCATAATCAGCCTATAATGTTCCCACTGCTGGGCACACAGGGCTCCTCTCTATGAGAGGGATTGGGCTATGATCCACAAAGTGATGTTCTTAATGTGATTTTTTTATTCAGGAGCTAGACAAGCCAGACTAGACCATAATTTAACGGGTCATAAGTCTGTAGATAAGTAGATATTAAGTTACATTACCCTATTTAAGCTTTTGAGGAGCTCGTGGCCCAATAATAACGGCCGCTCGGGTCGATCTTCAGGTTAAGCTGCGCTTTCCTAGATTGATCCGTGGATGGGTGCCCACCCATTACATACCGAATTTCCTTCGTGCCTCGGTAAGCACGTTAAGCCTTTGGTCCCGGCTGTCATTTGTAGATCTTTGACAGTCGTTACAGGTAGTCAGTGTGCTGAAAGACATACAACCATTCTTACCAAGTATCGTATTATCCAGTACAAATAGGTTATGGAGGTCATATGGGCAGTCAGATAGGTCGCTCCATGTAAAAGTACTCGTATTCAGCTGCATCCGGTTAAAGTGGAAGCCGACCGCAACATAATTGAGAAAAGGCTAGGCAGATAATGGCCCTATTTAAATGTTTATTCACACTTTCCTTGTAAGTGTGGCGCCATTATATCGTAGCATTAAGGTAGGTTTTCGTAGTTAACGTGAGCCGTTGACCGTACAACAGTAATTTGATCTTCGTAAACGGGACATCCACGTGCGACCATTAGCCGATTCCTGTCTAGATCCAGGTCTTAACTATCCGCTATTTATAACGTCTCCCACGGAGGAGGGGCAATTGATAAATATGGAACACTAAGCTGTCTGTGTCACTAACAAATAGTTCGTAATGGTTGATAGTACTACCGGGCGGAACACTAACAACGGAAATTATGATGGTAACTTTCGCAACTAATTCAATGGTCTCAAAATCCAGACTCAGGAGAAACTTTGTGACTTTGTAGTGAAAACCATCTCCTGCGTAGCCTTGAATGAACAATGTAAGGGTCGGCTTTCAACATAGCCGAATGCAGCTCCAGTTGCAGCTCCTGAATCCAGTCGTGAACTTGGAGCGTGCTTGTTACAACCCATTGACCGGGTAGGTCCATAGCCCTTGGTGTTACTGGTTGTCCGACTTTTGGGCTTCTACCAGTAAAAACAGTCAAAGATCTTCGAATGATAGGTAAGACGTACAGCTTAACGTGTTTTCCGAGACAGCTAGTAGTAGTAAGTACTTAATGGATGGTTCCACAACGGACTGCCCTCAACAAGCATTATTTAATCTTTCGCGGCTGTTATCAGCTCGTCATACAAATGAAGGGCAGAGAAAATATGCTACTACAAACATTAGAATTAATCTAGGAGAAGAACGGCGATATAACCACTTTACGTACATGTTTATCAATGAGTTAATAACAGAGATTTATGATAGGGAGTAGCAACTTGTTAAACAATGCAGTTTACCACTCCAGCTGAGCTCAAAAAATTCTTCGGTACATTGTTCAATCCAACTCAAGTGTTCTTCGACTAGATAAAGGCGGAGAGAGAGATTAGTTGAACATATGCGATTCGACTTTTATGGGTGTTATGACGGTTGTATTTAGTAGCAACACGTGGCAGTGGATGATGGTAGGTAGGCTTCTGAGTTTTTCATATTCATACTTAGTTAGAATCGTGATGTTTGCTACCCTATCTTTCATTTTAGGACCCAATTTATTGCACAGTGCTACGGTATAATCAAACTGAATACTGGGTTCATCCCAGTTTCGACTTCCCTTGTGATTGTGCCAGACGCATTGGCACAACAACAATTACAAAGACACTAGGGATATTGGAACGAGGGATCTGGAAATTATGTATTTTCTTACGGCTCCGCTGTTCTTTGTGATTAATTTCGTTCGCGAGATCCAAGAATCTTTTCTCTTGGAGTCGTCGAGCTTAATTGCCTGTAAATATGTTGATTCTGGAGTTGCAGTGGTTGGTAATAGTGTGGCGGAGTAGTCCGTATGTCGCGATCTCAACTATAGTTATCATGATTAAAAAAGGAACAAGTACGAAATTCTACAATAACTGGTAATCGTCTGCAACCAAGTTAGGATCCCTCTTTTCCGATATTCGTTTATTTGCTAACTGCCTAGATTGGTGCTCTGTCTCAACCTACACAATATTGCTAATATAGTGCGCTAGTTAATGAGAAGCTCAAACAGGCTTTCGCTACGTACCTTAGCAGAGTTGCTAGATACTTTCACTGAAAGTACCTACTTGCAACAAAATGCCAGTTTATAGGAATTCTGCTCACACAAAAAGACCTCGTCATGTGTTTTGCTTAAGCATTGTTAGCAAGTCATTAATCGAGCCACCACATACAATATTACAGTCGGTACATGAACATTTATCACGCCCGTTTTTCAAGAAGGGTTAGGCAGAGGTGATAGTATCTACTCCACACCCACATTTCACCAGTTTAATTTAAATCCGATGTACTAAAGGTATTACGGTCTGCTACTCAGAAATTTCTAACGGAAAACGCAATAGCACTTTGCCCCAGTAGGGAATCGAACCCAGGACCTCATGTCCATCAGTTATGCTTGTGACCACTAGGCTAATGAGACCATAACATTTCGAAACCACATTTATACTCCTTACTTAAAATCTTATTCTTCTTGTTCCTCAGGTAACCCAGCCAACTGGAGAATAGCGATCGAAGACGTGCCAGAGGAATACAAAAGCCAGGCAGGAGCTGGTGGCTTTGCACCCTGGGGAGTAGCAGGCATCATGGCCGGCGCAGCCAAGTGCTTCTTCGGCTTCGTCGGGTTCGACTGCGTGGCCACTACTGGCGAGGAAGCCAAGAACCCCAAGCGAGACATCCCTCTGTCCATTGTGCTGTCTTTGGTGATCATCTTCGTGTCTTACTTCAGTATTGCGACGGTGTTGACGATGATGCTGCCGTATTATTTGCAGGTTAGTCGATCATGAGGTTTTCACTTTTATAAAAAAAAGTCACGTAGTGTAGCTGTGTCAGTCAGTCCAGGCGCTATATGCAAGAGTCCCAGAGGTTTCTTACCTTGTAAACTGCTAGTCTTTTAACCACGACACATCCAATGACTGGTCAGTTCTAAGGCTAGGAATTAGTAGGAACACTGTTAGTACGGCTAAAAATAACTCCAAGCTGAGAATAAAGGATAGGCTGAACTTTGAGAACGTCAAGCTTGATTAACTGAAGGTGCAGGCAGTAGTATCTAGTTGGTAAACCCACAAAACACTAATATCTTAAAGTTTAATTTAAAAGTTGTAGAAGTTATTGAGTCTTCTACTTCTACAAAACACTAAAACATATACAAAACTTACATGTCCTTTCCCAGGATGCCGACGCACCTTTCCCCCACGTGTTCACTGAAGCGAACCTGCCGGTCATCAAATGGATCGTGACCATCGGCGCCATCTTCGCGCTGTGCACATCCCTCCTCGGCGCCATGTTCCCTCTCCCCAGGGTCCTGTACGCCATGGGCAGTGATGGCGTGCTGTTCAGGCCACTGGCGGCCATTAATAAGAGGACTCAGACACCCGTGATTGCTACTGTGCTGAGTGGGCTGTTATCTGGTGAGACAATTTTTGGTTGTATGGTATATTGTGGAAGGTCAGATAGGCAGTCGCTCCATGTAAAATACTGGTAATTAACTGCAACCCGGTTAGGCCGGAAGACGACCCCGACATTGCTGGGGAAAAGCTAATCAGATATGATGATAAGGTGATGATCAGGTCATCTTTGTTAAATTGTGAAATTGGTACAAATAATAGGATATATTTTTAATATACTTCATGTAGATTTATTTAGCACACAATGTGTTGTGTTTAGTAACCTCTGTGCGTCACAAAAAAAATATTACGCTAAACTAGGAATTTAATAAAAGAAACAGTCAGTCCCTACCACCTACCAAACCTACCCAACGTAGCTACTAAATAGATTCTAGGTATAAGCATAACAAACGTGTTTTTTACTTGCCCACATCTATTATTTTGTCAAGGTTAATCAGCAAAAACAATAGGTTTGCTTTACCAATGTAAAGCAAACCTATTGTTTTTGCTGATTAACTTTATTTAAGAATACATTGTAAATTCAAGAACAGAACATGATAACGAAATACATTAAAATACTATTTTATTTGTTTGCAGCAATCATGGCGGCTTTGTTTAACCTGAATCAGCTGATCGATATGATGTCCATCGGAACACTCCTGGCTTACACCATCGTCGCTACCAGCGTGCTTATTCTGAGGTAAATATATCATAGCTGATTTATTGGTAAATGAAGGTCAGGTTTAGATCAGCCTGGTATTAACCGTAGGTGTGACCTTCTGCTGAATGATTGACAAATCATCTCTTTTCATTCAAGGAACGCAGTAATTAATTCACAATTCGATAAGTAAACTACCTATGGATTAAACTGAACGGTACCTTAGTAGTAGGACAGAGGCGGTTAGATGCAGATCCTGCTATAGTAGCAGCAATGCTGCAGCATGAATGCTGACGCGTAAATGACATTTTCAGGAGGGTGCTGTTGGTAAATATGAAATAATTATGGCGGCGCGCGTTGATTCCGACTATGACCATGCGGCATAAGAACCATGCTGCAATATTTTTTTTTATTTTTTTTATAAAAACCTTGCCCCACACTAAGAATTTCTCCTGTATCGTGGGTGCGTTTACAAACATTTAAACTCACATACACAAACAGCCAGGCCCAGAACAACTACCTGTAAATCATACAAATATTTGTTCCGTGCGGGGATCGAACCCGCAACACGCAGCGCAGCAGCCAATCGCTCAGCCACTGCGCCAACCCTGCCGTCATATTATACTTATAACCTTCGATATTCCCCCACAACCGAAGCAGAATTGTCATTGGAACTTAAGATTTAATACTAACATTCCTCTTCTTCTTCCAGATACGAAGAAGAGACAACCATCCAGCTGCACGCCACAAAGCCCACGCCGGAGACGCCCTTCAGCGTGTTCAAGCAGATCTTCAACCTGCTGGGACTGAAGTTCCCCACGCAGCTGTCCTATACCATCGCCAAATGGACCATCCTTATATTCTGTAAGTATTCAGTCTGCTTTCTGTGATTTGTCCAAACCTAGGGTTTCCAAAGACAGTCAAATCTCTATTAATTTACTTGGCTGACCAACATTATTTTTTCGACACAAGTCTGCAGCCGGTATAGTTATGACGGAACCGCTCTTTAGGATACCCAAATTAAAATTTTACACTGTACGCCAATACCGAGCGAACATCCTTCATCACGTTTGCGGATAGAAGTACTGTTTAAGTCAAGTATTTGTGGAACTGGCAGCAATAAAATATCTTAGGTTTCCAAACACTAGACGTTCTTAACAAATCGTTAACAGCAGACCTGCAACAAGAAAAAATCATGAAGAGACACTGATTTCGCTGAATTAACAAATCTTCCTCTTATTTCTAGTCGTAGTAGCGCTGGCGACATGCTCGCTGCTTCGCTGGGAGGACTCGGCGCCGGCGCTGGGCGTGCTCGGCGCGGCGCTGATCGTGCTGCTCGTCGTGCTGTACCGCCAGCCGAGGAACAGCACCGAGCACCTCTCCTTTACGGTACGTTGGTTAACCCACTTTCGGTGTTTCTTCGTTATATGTCACGTCAATTGTCAAATGATGTTACTTATCACTTAGCGAACTTCATGAAAATCGAGATGGCAATGAAAAATTGTTCAGATAATAAGAACTTCCGATTTCTTGGTTTTTAGCATTGCAGAATAACATCAGTTCATAGGCGATGACCAATTACAATCAGGGTTTGCTGTAAGATCAACAAACAAAGACACTTTTCTGTCATAGAAACGCCGTAGCATTCAGTGCCCTGCATTACCCGACCCCCTCATCCACCCCCCCCCCCCCCCCCCTCATCCCCTTCATCATTCTTTTTGGGAGCAGGTTACTGTACGAGTTTATTATCGAACCTACAGCATACTTAAACCGAAAGCAAGCCGCAGTAAGAGATTGATGGATGGAACAAAAATGGCCTGTAATTGCTCATGGCGCCCTCTACATTAAATACACGATCGTATATTATCTAAGTTATTTGTTTACAGGTTCCGCTGGTACCCCTAGTGCCATTCTTGAGCGTGTGCATGAACGTATATCTGATGGTGCAGCTGGACTACCAAACCTGGGTGCGGTTCATCATTTGGCTCGTCATTGGTAAGTTATACTTTCATTGACTATTATTTAATTGTCCTCTGCATTAAAACTTAAAATGGGATATTTAACATGTTTGTTATCTGTATTGAGGTTCACAAACAAATAATACTAACTCAATACAATTGTTCCAACTCAATACAACATGTCCAAATCCGTTCACTTGTTTTTTCATGAAAGAGTAACAAACATCCATCCATCCCAAACTTTCGCATTTATAACAGTAGTAAGATAAGTAAAATCGGGGTCGGCTTCTAGTCTAACCGGATGAAACCAGTATGACGGCGGGATACCATTATTTAACATGGAATAATTGCATGTCTGACCTACACAACTCGTTACTGGGTAACCCGTCAATGAGACTGGTTTAGAACCTAACTTTCGAAGACATGGGGGATTATAGCCCACACCCTCTCACAGAGAGCAAGCCTGTAGGTATGCCATCATATGATGGATGTTTCCATCCAAAATAACATTTCTTTCGTCTATTCCAGGCTACCTAATCTACTTCTTCTACGGCATCAGGAACAGCTCACTCCGCGTCAAGAGCGAGCCGGCGACCACTAACGGAGTCATCGAAGAGAAGAGACAAGTTGTCACCACCAAGTTCTAACGCTGACTGACATTTATTGTGTAGCCATATTAGTGTACTATTGTGAATACTTAGACTGTGTGGTGCAGGTATCTGTGTGGACGCGCCGGGGGATATTTCTGATTAGTTAGTTGGTATCTATAGAAAAGACTCAAGAATTCGCTTCTGATATTTTTGGATGTACTATGTATAGCTTTTTGGTTCATTAAAGGCTTCGCCGCTAGAGATCGCTGAGTGTTTGTCATTTGTCAAAGTTATCTTGAATGTCGTCTTGTTGACCCAACTAAACACTTAGCGCCCTCTCGCGGAGAAAGATTCACCAAGGAACACCATGGTAGCTGAATGAAAGTAAAAACGCTTAGCGCCATGTCACCATCATTCACAGACCGACTTCATCCACTACTGGGTATGGGCCTTTTTAATTTGCCAGTTTTCTTGCTTATTCGTTACTGATTTTTATCCTTATATCTACTTTGAATATCTGTCCGAGTCGATCATTGGGTAAAGTGTGTATGTCTTAATAATCGCAAACACTATTGCTACAAGACTTTACCCGACTGCTGCGAAGAAATGTTATTTAGTTTTTGTTTTTCCTTTAGCATATGGAATTTTCCCCAGGTCTTTCGCCGATATGATGTGAATTGAATAGAAAGGCCTAAACGGACGCGAAGTACGTAATTTGTTTGTTGTAATAGTCGTTTAAACGTGACATGGTCGTAAATTACCTTTACACAATAATGTTTTGAAAAATTATTAAGTTGTGAGACAATTGAAAAATGGAAATCCTGCAAAGCACATGTAAAGCTGTAAACATATTGTTAAGTTTATTTAATCAGAATTTGTGTGTTTTTGACCAATTGTATGAGAGAATCTGACGTCAAATTTGATAGATCGATGAAATTAAGCTAATCTGTGAGCATCTTTAACAGAATAAACGGTAAGTTAGGCAATTGTAAGGTTTGAATTAAATTGATAAGAATTTAGAGTGCTTATTACAGGGTTTTGAGAGGACAGATTATTATTATTAGCACGTAGGTAAGGATAAACAATTAATTCACACAGAAAATATGTAAATGTAAAAGCATGAAATTCACAGATTTTGTTAACAAAAACGATGAGATGTTTTTTAAGGCAACTTTTACTTATTTTATAAATAAGTTAGGACATTTATAGGATTTTGGCAGCCAACATTATGAAATTTAGATTTTATAAGATTAAAAAGTGATCGAGTTATAAGTTAAAAGATAGTACCTAATTTGTTACTTAGGTAATTTGTAACATAGGTCTAAAATGTAGGCATTTTAGATTTTTTTGACCGCATGTAATTTAAAATTTGGCATATTTTGACTTTCTATTAAGATAACTAGTAAATATTTATTATTACGCTGCATTTACCAACTAAAATACCAGATCGGGTTCCGATACCCAAATCCAAGAGGGCCAGAGAACCATTTTGACTTTAAATAAAATAGTTTGACATTCCATTTATTTTACTTGTACTGTACAATATTTATTTAAGCTAGCTGTATAACAGCATTGCTTTGAATGAAAGGCGTTTTCTTATTAAGGCATTTGCCCTATCGGGAATAAGAAATAAAATTGTAGGAATTGTTAGAAAATATCTAAATAAAAAAATAGTATAATTCCGAAGGCGACACCAGACTGTAAGCTGAAGCGAAAAAGCAGCCCAACTGTTATGACAGATTCAGACCGCAGCGTTACTACTGGTTTTTAAGTAAAACTCAAAGAAAACACGTGCCTAAATGGCGACATAGTCGCCAGCTGTTGGGGTCCAGCGTCGACCGCAGTCGGCATACCAGTAGTGCGGTCGGTGGCTGTCACAAACAAAACGAGAAACATTTTTTTTTTTGTTTGACGAACGACTTTCTCGATACTGAATGAGAGAAATGCCGCTGCCATCGAACGTGTCAACGAGTTGTCGCTTGCGGTTATTTCAACCGCAACGCCACTACGGTCTGGTGTCGTCTGAAAGTGTACCTTTAGGATATAATAAAGTTCAAAATGATGTTGTTTCTTATGCTGTTGTGTACTATAGACAATAATTAGATGAACTGTGTTGTGAATTGTGATAGATGTGTGATCGACAAGCGTTAGATAAATAGGCACTTGGTCGTTTATAAGCATTGTTTTTTTTATTTACAATGGGTCGGCCCCAAGTAACATGGGACTTGGGCAGGAAGATGATGATCTTTTATAATATTGGTTTATAAGGCGTTGGTCCTGTGCCTGGTCTTTCGCCGGCCGCGTCTGATTGCCGTCCCTAAGGGCTATAAGAGTGAGGGAAGAGAGAGTGCCCCTGTGCCTGCGCACACACGCGTGCACTATTATAATCTACCGCGTCGATAGTTTGTCTCCTGTAAGACTGGCACCCATGGCCGAAGTTCGATCAGGAAGACTATATTTTGTACTACTGCTTTCTCTGCACTATTTTAGAAAACCCTATAGCATTTTCTCTTCCTGCAGTCTATTTAAGAATCCTAGAATGTAAATTGCGGTTCCTTATTTATAATATTAGCAAATACAACAATGTTTATAGATGACCAAAGTATAAAATAAACTTATTAGTTTTAGATAAAAAAGTAGTTTTAAGAATTAACAAACTGTGATTTATTGAATGAGTCGACTTAATATTATTGTTGCTGGAAACGATTAAATGATTACAACTTGCCTACTTTGTGTTGTCATTTAAAAATCTTCATGATCGGTTGTTTTTTTTTTGTAGCCTTATATAGGGTGACTGGTAATTAGTGACCGATACTTATACACGTGATTGTATTCATGATAATTGATAACAAACAACTTACCCAAAGAAACCTTTTTTTATACTGATTCAATGTTATCACAATAACACAACAGCCGTATGAAATTCGAGAATTCATGTCAATTCTTGAATCTAGATATTGTCATTAAAAAAAATGTTTCTTTGGGAAAGTTGTTTGTTATCATGATTACAATCACGTGTTTAAGTATCGGTCACTAATTACCAGTCACCCTATATCGGCTATGTCGGCACTGCTGGGCTCCGCCACATCCTTCCAGGTACTCTTCTCCTGCGCCTCATCGAACCAGCTTTCGAAATGCGCGTCCAGATCATCTCACCACTTTCTAGGCCGGCCTCGGCAGCGCCGTCCATCCTCAGGCACATCGTGTCCCAGCGGTCGTGCATGCATGCATGCAACTCGCGTGACCCGCCCAATCCCATTTGAGCCTGGCAGGCTTTTTGCCTACCTCAGTAATTCCAGTTTTAGAGCGCAGCGTAATGTTCCGTACTTTGTCTGTTCTCTTTACACCCGGTTAAGTTACGGTAAGGATAAAAACAAAAGATTTATTTCAATGCATAATTTATTTTATAATTTAACTGATACATTTTCCAGCTCGCTGTTTCACAGCCAATAAGCTTAAGTACGTAAAACTATCTCCAAACAATTTTTTTTATAAATGATTTTTGTCTCTACGAAACTTATCTAATATCTAGTTTAAAAATTCAAAATACGCCAGGGAGATAGTAAATTAATAACAATACAAACATAATTTAAACACAATTACAGTACTAGGTACCAAATAAAATACTAATCGAAATAACATAAAATACTTTGGCGCAATACGTTATAGGAACCTTAACATCGAGATTCTAACTATTAAGAAAACTTGCTTAAACATCTACATGATACAATAGCAAGTATACTTTATACTTGCAGTGCGAACGTCTACTGCAAACACTTGTAGGTGTCAACATTTTGTGCATGAAAGGTTTACTTGCTCTGAACGTCAAACGCTTATGGTAGGGGAGCCCGGAGGGCAAAACTGAGTTGAGTTTGTTTGAGTTTGACTTTATAGTTACGTTTTTTTAATTTTTCGTAAAGAAAAAGGATCAGATTTCTTGGGTCAAAGACCGCAGGTAGTTTAGATACCCACAAGGTCTGCGAAGTATCGCTAGTTAATTAAATTTGACATTTTGTTAAAAATATTCTTAAGTGTGTAAGGCTGGTTATCAAGCTGTATATAATTTATCACTAAATATAAAGTTAATACTCAGTAGCGTTCTTACTGTACGTCACCTTAGGTGCTACTCTAATATAAGCCATAAATACATATTTAAATTAATTACTTAAACTAATCACACAATATCATTTCATTATTCGATTTTTTTTTACAAGGCATTTTTAATCATATTAGGAGACTGAAATGCGAGCGGCAGGTATCCTAAGGAATGATACGTAGATTTCACTTTGACCATACTAGACTAAGTTAGCGTTTCATACGAACATTAGCCTTTATGCAGTAAACAAGCCTTTAATAACATTATGAACGCACGCTTTACTAAACCAACTAAAGTCCAAGTATTTTTTGTAAATAATTTTCTGAATGATCGTGGAAATAAATAGTTTGTTTTTTTTTATGTGGAACTTGCCCTAGTCGAAAATAAATACATTAATATTATTGAGAAGTATTTTTGCTCACATACTGTAGCTAATATTATTATTCATTAATGTTAATTTTATTGACAAAATTGTTATTTCTCTTGGCTGACACACACTAGGCAATAAAATCGCTCAATCGTTTAACTTGTATTATTTAAAAAATTGCTCTTTGCTTTTAACACGTGGTTTAACATCTGACCTTAACCTTCAACAAGAAATATTTATTTTATAACTTAGCATTTATGTCTCGCCATCAAAAGTGACTTAAAGTTAATGTTAAAAAAAACCCTACATGGATATAACACTGCATGAAGTTTGATAAAGTATAAAGGACATTTTTTTATTAGTATTTATTTTGAATAACTGTTTGTTTGTACAGTAAATCTTGAGTAAGCTTTTTAATTTCCTTATAGCTACGTAAATGGTTTCAATACGTCACAATATCACACAAAACAGGTTTATATTAAAAATGCAACATTTTGTTAAAAACTACTGAATTGAGTTCATGATCTAAACGTCATTATAATATCAGGTTTGAACACGTTTTACCTTACTATAGACTACCGAAAGATTTTAAGGTCAAAGATAAGTTTAGGCGAAAATATGACGAGTTTTACATAACATAACATCACGGTAGAAATACCCGAAGGGTTAGACAGGGTATCCTCCATAGTACACCCACATTTCGCCAGTTATAGTTAAGTTCCATGTAATGGGGGCGGGCCTATAAGCATCAGCCGGGCATAAATCCAGAGTCTGGGCGGCTACTGAGTAATTTCTAAGATTTTGCGCGACCCGGTAATCGATCTCAGGACATCATATTGATAGAATAAAATTCACCACCCTTGTCTTTTTTCATTGAAAGATGATGATGATGATGATAATTTAATTCAAGCTTCATGATTCTATTAGTCAACGATGTAATACTTAATCTAGATTATAAAAGAGTTTTACCTAAATGTCGATCTTACTTTGACCTTACGGTATTACGAGTCTGTCTACACTAAATACAGCTTCAGAGCTAGCGCGATATTAAAGTGGCTGGATACCGCCTCATCTATACATCTATAAATTAAGTTATTCAAATATAAATTAAACTAAGTACGAGTACAATACAGGGCTAGGGGTAGGGGGGGGGGCATCTAGTCACATGCATCCAAGGAAAAACCAAAAAAACAAAATCTTCAAACGTTCATAGACATAGTCCGTCTGCTGTAGTCACACGGTAGTATAGGTTTTTCTTTTTTCACAAATTAGTTATGTTCTGTAAAGGCCTATTTAAACCTAAGCGGTATTCGCTACCGTCTGCAGTAGAGAAAACCGAGTGGGTATGCGGTAATATTACTGTTCACACCAAAGCGGATTTCGCTACCGTCTGTATGCACTTCTACCCACAGCGGCAGCGAATACCGCTCAGGTCGCTCTAGCCGCGGAACTTGACACTAAATACCTGAGCGAAACCCGCGCGGTAGCGAATACCGCTTAGGTTTGAATAGGCCTTTAGGCCTTAATTAAGGTATGTTTTAAGCGAAAGTTGTTTAAAATGACGAGTAGAATCATCCCCTGACGGGTGAAGGTGCCGCCCTATATATCTAATTGGTACATTTTAGGTTATAAAATCATGATACGCTAAAATACACTCACAAAATACACAATCAGCATCAATACTGGGTAATCAAAATATATAGGGTGTTATTCAAAAACACAATTTAAAGTTATGAGACGTTTAAAAACGTCAAAGATATAAGCTTAAACAGTCGATAATTCATTATGAGTTAATTTTAAGCTGTGTTAATGAATATCCCCATATTTTACAAACTAAATGCTAGAAATAAACGACACAACAGTACTAGTGGGGCTGGCGACCCGTTCGTCACTGACGTCAGGTTTGGGCTCCTGTTTGGGTAACTGTCAGCCGAGGGCATGCGTCAGACTGTTGTTCAGCAAGGCAGTCTGACTGTCGTTGTGCAGGTCTGCCATCTGGACTGTGTCGATTTTGCGCTTGCGTTCAGAGCTGTTCCAGGCGCCGTATGTTGCGTAGATTATGAGACCTGGTAACAAAGAGGTAGTTTAGCAAGGGTGCTGTCTATTAATCTTTTTAACACAATTTGTTTTTTTTTATTGCATTAGTCATAGAAAATTAGATGTCATTGACCTTTTTTATAAAAAATTGCTTTTCATTTTTCCTTTTTTTTGACCTTTTGTATTATTAATTATTTTAAATTGAATGTGGATTATTATCGTTTTGAATTTGTTATTCTATATGTATTATCTTTGACATGTTTTTCTATTGTAATGTTTTAATGGTACTGTTTTATTTTACATTTTATTTTACAAAATTTCTAAACAATTATATCGTTCCAAAATAAATGACTCATGGCTGCTTCGTTGGTCTGGTTGCTCCGGTACCTCCTGCTGAGGGTACTCTTTCCAGGTCGGGCAGTGTTATTCGATTTTACCATTATGAAATTCTCTGTAGCGGCGCGGTGTTTGGTTTTGCTTTATGCCCGGTTGGTGACAAGAGGCTCGATCTTTATTACATGGAATTAAACGGAACTGGTGAAATGTGGTGACACCTCTGCCTAACCCTTCGTGGATTAAAGTCGTGTTGCGTTGTGTAAGCATCGCGCCACCGTCGATGGACGGATCGAATGTCGGGTTGTTATTAATATTTGCTAAACAATGAATAAAAAATAAAATGAAAATGGATTTTTCGAACCTGGCAGCGAAAGTGTTAATCTTACTAATATTATAAATGAGAAAGTTTGTCAGGATGGATGGATGTTCGTTACTCTTTCGCGTGAAAACTACTGAACGGATTTGGATGAAATTTAGCATACAAATAGCTTATAACCTGCATTAACACATAGGATACTTTTTATCCCGGTACTATGATCCCGTGGGGGGGAAGCCGCGGGCATAAGCTAGTATTATAAATGCGGGAGTAACTCTGTCTGTCTGATGCCTTTTCACGCCTGAACCGTTGACGATGAGATTGGGCACACAAGTATACCATGTCCTGGGCACCTGGGTAAGATACACAAGATATTTCTACTAGTGGGATGATTTCCGACATCAGCGCGGACAAAGTCGCAAAACCAAACGATAAATAAATCACGTTTGTTTTTGTTTTGTTCAGTCGTAAAAGGACCGGTCCGGACGGGACCGGTTAAGGCGACACTTGGGGGAGGCTTATGCCCAGCAGTGGACGTCTTTCGGCTGAAATGATGATGATGATGAGGATGAGTCGTAAAAACCATATTATGAGGAAATTACAGCCGATGAAGATAACTAAAGTCCCCGTCTCAAGAAGCTATAAATTTTGTAAACACATTCAGGGGTTCGCAACCTTAGAAAACTAACTGATTAGAAAAAAACAAAATCAACAATAACAAACAATATAACCTAATCCGCGAAAACATCACAAACTTACTTAAAAAAATATTAACGTTCCATGAGACGCGTACCAGTACCACAACACATTAGACGACAGCGCTTTATATCGCTAAAATATAACCCGACCAAGTGAAATTGCTCGTTAGTTTCGTATTACACGTATGTTACTTTGAGTTGATTGAATTTGGGATTATTTGATGTTGATTGAATTGTCGCTACGTACCTAACTTGGTAGAAGTTCTTTATTTACAAAATTTTATAGCTTCTCGTGACTTTAGCGATCAATAAATTAGTATTCAAATCATCGGTAAATACCGCTTAGCATTGAACTATCGAATCTCCGGATATCCCATAGTTGTAATTACTCATTTTTATAATAAACCGATATGTATTCGGGAAGAATATATGACAGAAGTTGCTAAACCATAGCAACAACAACATAGCAAGTTGCTTACCTCGGATACGTTTTTAGGCACGAGGAATAAATTATCTAAACCGATTTTTTTTTACCTTTTGTTTTATTGTATTATTAATTGAATGTGGATTATTACCGTTTTGAATTTGTTGTCCTATATCTTTGACATGTTTTTCGATTGTTTGTTTTTGCATGTTATTTTATTGTTTTAATGGTACTGTTTTATTTTACATTTTATTTTACAAACTACACAATGTATATTGTACCGAAATGACTTATGATATGACTTATGATCGTAGGTGCAGTGGTCGCAAGTGCTACTGCTAAGCATATTGTCTTGGGTTCGATTCCCAAATCGGGCAATGTTATTAGGTTTTTCGATTAGGAATTTCTTAGAAGCAGCTCTGAGTTTAGATTGTATGAGAAAAAAACTTATGTCACGTGTCTCTTTCGTGATCGACAGTAATATGGCACACATAAAGGGTGTAGATAGACCCTTAACACATCCGAAAGGCACTTGTTCTCCCCGTCTTTGCGATATTTTTTTTGTTCTAGACCGTACCTGGGAACCTTCTAGTTACGACCAACATTTTCACAAGTTTTTTTTTTAAATACATGTTTTTAATGTAAGATACAGACACATACAAGATACATAGATGTTTTACTTTACACACCTCCACAACCCCCGTACTATTCAATCCATCCATCAGCACAATGCTTTGAGTGCTTTCCATCGAGTCCTACCTTAAAACGTGATATTTCACCCCAAAAAAAAAAAGTCGATTCCCAGCAATAATTTTTGCGTAAAGTTATTTAGTTTGATGTACAGAATGCTTGGTTGACGGCTATGTGACGGCTCTGTTTACACCCTGTATAGGACTGTGAGATAACGAAGGGACACAAACTATCGACACATGCGACATGTTCAGGTAATACACAACAACAGGACGGAAAAGTCGAATACCTACATGTTAGTCGAACAGCTACAGGAACGGGACAAAACTAAGAGGATCAGTTCGAAATGTGCCGAGCCAACCAAAACATGATTCAGCAATGCAGTTTCCGAACGGCACAGGGCAATGAAAGCTGACTATGAGAAGTAATTGCTGCGTTGAACCGCCACCGAATGACCCGGACAACTGTGTATCACCCTTAAAGGTCACCCAGTTGTTGACTGACGGAAACAACCATAGTTTATAGTTCCGCAAATCGAGGTTGACATCAACCACAAGCTAAAGGGAAACCCAAAACTCTTTGTGATAAAATATTAAGAGACTGACAAGTTATAATCTTAAAGTAGTTTCTGGGTTATAATAGGCAAGGTCGGGCGGGTCCTCAGACAGCAAACTGGTTAGAAGTATGCAGGTAAATTACGTACAATTTTAAAATAATAACTGTAGTTAGCAGTTACTCTAGTAATGGCCTACTTTTAGCACTTTTAATAAGTTTAGCGTTAGGTATGTCAACAGTTACATAAGGCAAAGGACTCAAGAGTTTAAGGCGAGTGAATTTGAACAATGTTTAAAGCTCCTGCCACACTGAAGTTGAAACTTCACAGAGTGCAGGACAAAATTCGCTCGCGTCGATATGTCAACTAACTTGTATAGAGGTGTTACTTCCTAATCATCAAAGTCAAACCAATTTTTTTTTAATTAGGCTATTGAAAGGTAATTTTGGACGTCACACTTTAAAAAAAAAAGGAAATATAACTAGCTTATGCCCGTTGCTCCGCCCGCGTGAAGTATGGTAATGTCCCACGGGCCCGTACTACCGGGATAAACTATCTGTGTGCCAAATTCCATCCAATTTGGTCAGCCGTTTTTGCGCGAAAGAGTAACAAACATCCATTCATCCTCACAAACTTTTCATTTATAATATTAATAAGATAAGTAGGATTACATTAAATAATCGACGTAAGTAGTCGCGTCCTGCGTCCGACACAAAGTCATCGCAGAGTAGCCAAGGCTTCACTTTTAAGAAAACTGACAACAAATCAACATCAAGAACGAATGTATCTTTCAGATTGTCAAAGAGGCCGACGGCCTTTATGAAAGAAAGTAATGGCTAGCGCCGACTCTAGAGACCCACGGATTTTGAATGCATTGTCGAAATCAGAGACAAAAGTTTTTCATTTTAAATTGGTAACCTACTCAGCCCTCTAGGTAACAACCTGTCGTGGTATGTTAACAGACATATCTTTTAAAAGATACAATAAAAATTAAATTTTGGACTGGTTTTTTTAACATAACTTATCATCAATTTAAATAAACAGAATAATCGTTATTTCGATTAACTTTGTTAATTATTATGATTTATTTAAATTGTACCCAGAAGGGGTTAGATAATAAGTCATATCGGGTGAAATATTAAAGTAACTTTACAGAAAATAAACAAAACATTATTCCATTGACTACTTATGATTTATTGATGCATTATAATCTCGTGAATTGCTAGTTTCGCTAGGCATATGCAACACGTAGATAAATTATTTAAAAATAAATCAAACAGAAACAATAATTTTAGTTCCTGGTCTATTCATTCATCAACACATTACAATCTAATGAAAATCAAAATTTTAAAAAGCAAATTTATCCAAACGAGATCTTTTTAGCAAATTCTTTGTTACCAAAACTGACGAAAAAAATCATAGTATTTAGCTATGTATTAGAATAAAAATAAGTCGCTCAGTATATAAGACGAGGAACGCACAAGTTCGCCTTTATTTAATACGGACAACGTGAATGTGAACAACTCGATAATTTAGTAATAACAAACTCGATACTTCAAAATGAATCGCGTATTTTTATGCCTGGTGATCTTTGTGACCGTTAGTGGAGTATTAAGCCAGATTTCCACACATATGATAATGCCAGAAGAAGCCAGAATGAGCTTCAGCGAAATTGCTAACAAATACGGTCAGAAAGCAGAAGAATTTGACGTCATGTCCGGAGGTGGATACATATTGAAGGTCTTCCATATTCCTGGAGACAGGACCAGACCGCTACTCTTCATACATGGTGCTATGGATTCATCAGACAGCATCATCATGAGAGGAAACATGTCGCTGGCTGTCGCGCTAGCCAGGGACAACTACGATGTTTGGGCAATGAACTACCGAGGGAACAGATATTCTCGCCGACACATCAAAATGGACCCAGATTCAGACCAAGCCTTCTGGAACTTTAGCGGTCACGAAATAGGATACTACGATGTTCCCGCAACCATAGACTTCATTTTGAACAAAACAGGCGAACAAAGATTAAGTGTCATAGGGTATTCGGAAGGGTCAATGGCAACGTACGTCCTAGGAGCAACACGACCAGAGTACAATGACAAAATTAAGATTTCAATATCTTTGGCACCGATATGTTTCTTAGAAAACACTGGACCATTTATGTCCCTCGTATTCAGAACGGCACCTATATTAAATGTTGGGTTGGAAGCCATACGTAGTGAAGAACTCTTCGGTCAAAACTCAACAAGCAAAGCCATTATGGACGAAGTGTGTAGCCAAAAATATTCAGGCTATGAAACATGCCTTCTAAACGGCCTGTTCCTTGCTACAGGTTCAAACCCCAACGAGATTGAACCGGAGTTCTTCCCCGTCATACTAGGACACTTCCCAGCCGGAACTTCGAGAAAGAATTTGAATCATATGGTGCAGTTAAGTCACAGTAAAAGATTTGTGAACTATGATTATGGAACTGCTCAAAATATGGTTAAATACAACAGGCCGACACCGCCTGAATATGACTTGAAAAAAGTCACGATGAAGGTCGCATTGATAGTCGCGAAGAATGATCAGATATCTACCATCAAAGATGTAGAAAAACTAAGGAAGCGATTGCCGAATGTCGTCGAATACAGGGTGATGAAAAACAGCGCTTTTAATCACGTGGATTACATTTGGGGGAGGAATACCCACAAGACGTTGTTTCCGCATATATTCAGGATTTTGAATAATTATAATAAATGAATGATGAAATTGAAAAGAAAGATATCGAAATCATTCTTAATGTTATTGCTAGGTAACCAAAACGGGTGAGAGGGAGAAATGTGTTCTGTTATTTAATGAAAATGAAAAATCAGTTAGTGTTAGAGTTCAAGAAGAAGAAGCTCATTTTGACGAATTTTGTGAACTGATGTGTGTGAAAAATATTCGTGATTGGACAACGTGTTGGGCACAAAAACAGGTGTGATACTAGTTTAATCTTATAATTATAATTAACTATACGAATAAAAGTTAATCAAGAAAGACATAATATTACATGATTTATCTTCCAAATCAGTCGCGAACCTGTTTTGGACGTAGAAACTACATAAATTGTATTTTATTAACGTATGTGCTTAACTAAAAACTTCATGTATTTACGTACTAGTTTTCATTTTAATCCAAAAACACAATGAATTACTTTAAGTTAATGATAACTTTAAAACTATAATTATAGGTCAGTCTGCGAGAATCTTAAAACAATTGATATTAAATAAAGTTTTACTCACGATATCTTTGTTGTTCATATAAAATAACATCGTATAATTAAATTATAACGTAATTATACGCATGTTTGCGTGCAATAGTGACTTCCGTGTTAAAATTGTTACTTATACTGTTATTCTTGACCTTTGGTAGATGGATGGATTGTGTGAGCAATGACTTGAAATAAAGGTATACAGGGTGTAAACAGACCCTTCACATAGCCGTCAACCAAGCATTCTGTACATCAAACTAAGTAACTTTACGCAAAAATTATTGCTGGGAATCGACTTTTTTTTTGGGTGAAAAATTACGTTTTAAGGTAGGACTCGATGGAAAGCACTCAAAGCCAATGCTGATGGATGGATTGAATAGTTCGGGGGTCGTGGAGGTGTGTAAAGTAAAAATCTTACATTAAAAACATATATGTATTTATAAAAATAAAATATGAAAAAGTTGGAACTTTGACCCCCAATATCTCCGTAACTAGAAGGTTCCCAGGTATGGTCTAGAACAAAATAATGATCGCAAAGACGGGGAGAACAAGTGCCTTTAGTGTTATTTCAAGGGCCTATTTACACCCTTTATGATACAGTGACCGTTGACAAGGGAGAATGGTAAGAAATAATAGTGCCGCGCCGACCCCGAGACCATAGGACAAGGACTTTTGGAAATATTTGATCTTTTGAAAACGTTAAACGTATAATTTCTTAGATCAAAGAACAACAACGAATTTATTAATCTAGCTTGAAGTATGAGCGGTATTACTATGTACATTTTATCATTACGGTTTTTTGAGCAAGTACTTTGTTTTATAAAAGAAAGCGTAACATCACACCCTTACTCTCCGAAGGATTCTGCAGACGGCGGAGGGCGGTGGTTGTAACGTTGACATTTTGATCAACAAATACTAAAACAAATAGTACCAAACTCATTTTAATTTGTCTCATTCAAACATTCTTTTAAATTAACTGCTTAAATTATTAGCTTATATTTATCGCTCGTCTATTAAGTAAAAGAATGTATTTTTAATGAAGTACTCAGGTAACTTTATTTTAATAACAGGTTTATTTGGTACTAGCTGTTGGCTGCGACCTTCATCCGCGTGAAATTTTATAGCCTTAACCTTGCTCGATAAATGGGCTATCCAACACTAAAAGAATTTTTCAAATCGAACCAGTATTTCCTGAGATTAGCGCGTTCAACCAAAAAAAACAAACTCTTCAGCTTTATAATATTATATAAGTATAGATTTTTCCAGCAATTTAATAAGCGAAATTGTTTGTGATCAAGAAACTCATATTAAAAATAAAACACAACATCACGCCTGTAATCGCCGAAGGGTTATGCAGAGGTGCATTAAACAGTTCACCAGTTATGCTTAAGTCTCATGTAATAGAGGGCGAAAAACCTGGATGAGGCTGGCACAGGACCGTGGGAGATTAGGACAAGAAAAGAGAGGCCTATACCCAGCAGTGGGAGTGTTCGGGCTGTGGATGATGGTGATGAATAGTGAGCGACCCTATTGCCATCAACCGGGCACAAATTCAGACTCCGTGGATGCTACTGAGGAATTCCTGTCGGAAAAACCCAAAAACACCGGCCGACCTAGAACCTCATGCTCATCAGTCGCGCTCGCGACTCAGGCTAGATCAACAAGGAAACATGAAAATACGTGAGAAATTAATTAAGGCGCTTCCTACAATTCAGTCTGATTGGAAAGGCACGCATTTGCATCGAGTCGTCTTTTAGTAGAAAGAGGGAGTTTAGCCTGATAAATGATGTTTTTTTATGCAAATAGGTTTTTACAAACACTTATACACGTAATTTTTTTAAACACATGTTGCGGTCGGTTTTTCGTACCTGACTACTCTGAAAAGAAACAGTCGAAACAAACTCAGAGGTCATGGTCTCTTTTAAAGTCCAGTAAAGACTATGCAGATTATGAGTATGAGATGGCCTTTTGAAGAAAGAACCCACAGATTTGAGTGGACCTGTCCAATCAGTGCAATCATTTGTCAGTTATCGTGTAACTCGACTTATAACTCAAAGAGCTCAACGACACGACGAACAATACCAAAGAATGGACATTTGGGTAGGTCGCTTATAATACTCAAACTGCCACACAATCGTTAAAACCAAAGGGAAAAAACAAACGAAAAAAATGACCCACATCCACAATAATCAAATAAAATTAATATTTTTTTACAAAATAAATGTCAATAAAAATCATTAAAGGTCACGTTCAAAAAAAAAAAAAACTCAACAAAGTAAATATTCATGCCAAATCATAAAATGTGACAGGGTATAAAAGAAAGGAATTGATAATAAATGACGAAGTGATGCAGGTTTAAGCAATGTCGTGCGATCCACTATTACTTGTTTGTGTCCGACGCTTAATTCTGCTTTAGCTTTTTATCAATACGGAAATATTAATTAATTAAATTATGATAATGTAATGACTCAACAAAGACTTAACAATAGGGTGCGGCCTATTGCCGGATATGATTGATAGGTGTTAATGTAACACTTCCCAAAAACTACTCAATATTTACGGATACCATTAATAAAACTTAAAGTTTATGGGACTTTATGGAATATTTTCGCCACGTGAGTGCCAAAAAAAACACGGAAGAAATCAACACTACTACGAAATAGAAATAATATTATTAGCAATTAATTAAATTATAAATTAAGGTCGCAGTTAATTTGAATATTATATTCGCTAAAACCGTCGACGTCAGCTGTGACGCTCGCGTTATGTCGTGTGACCTTAGGGGTCAATGGCGGTTATCGACACTAAAAATGGCTTTGGCATTCATTTCGGCTCCGAATATTTGTGTGCTTTGTGAATAGTTAAATAATAAAATAATTGAATTTAAAAAAATAAAAAAAAACACTTTCTCGTTTTCTTCTCAGCAAACCCTTTCACTAGTTACCCATATCGTGGGAATGCATGAAAAATAACTAGTCCGCCATCTTTGAGAGTCCACCATTTGGATTTAGAATGACATCACTTAGCTAACTATGCATTGTCATCCAAACTAAACATGTAAGCAAAATTTCAGCTCAATCGGTAACCGGGAAGTGGGTCAAATTTAACTTGTAAGATTTCTTTACACAGTTACAGGTGAAGCTAATAAAAGCGTGATAAGAAGTAACGTGTATTTAATGGTAAAAATGTATGTTTGGAAACCCGATTGGTGAGGTATGACCAAAGAGATTGTGGAATTGTGAATACGGTATCTATTCGTAATAGCTATGAAATTATAGTAGGTATTAGGATCAGGGGGTGGAAAATTCGTTATTTATTTTAATTTTATACGCTAAGCTTAAACTAGTGAGTACATGACCCTGGTAGGGCACAGCAAGATAACTTAAAACTAATATTGCAGAGTATGTATTATTATTTTTCTAATAATTATGACTTACAGAGATCATTAGGAACTTTCACATTTAAACACTATGTTAATTAAACTATAAGTTTGAAAGTTCCAGTCTAGCATTTCGTTTCATTTACTCAATAAAATTAAAAATATCCTGGATAACGATGGATTTTTATCGAGGATGAGGAAATTTCTACCTTAAATTTCTCCGGATCCTACGACCGGATGTTGCGTTAAATTTAGTCAGTTGGCTATTACCCGACGGTTTATTCTCAAAATATTTTGTATCGTTCTTTTGTAGCCTATTGATGTCTATGGACGTCAAATCAAGGTGCCTCGGACGGCATAGCACGTCGAAAATAATACTTGTTTTAGAGCGCTTGGCGTAGAGAACACAGATTTTAGTTATTGACGTGGCGGTCAAAGGGTTAGAAAATATGTCGATCATAACAACGCAACCGAGCCGGTTATTTAACTACCAATTTATATTCGTCGGTATGTATTTTTATTTAAATGTCAAATTATAACTAAAATCATGTAAATGTAACTGCGACGTATTGGAACAATTTTGTAGATTAAATAATATGTATGACTATGACTAAATATACGACAAAAAGTAATTTTTAGTGGATTGATTATTGAGTTTATAATCATATTTTAACGACTGATATTCACAAAGAAATAAGGTTCAGATTAGACTTACCAGCAGCGATCCAGACTGCGAACCTTACCCAGGTCATGTAGTCTAAGTTCAGCATGAGGTACACGTTGATCAGGATGCTGAGACCAGGCAACCATGGGACTAGCGGTACCTGTTACAAGGAAAAAAATAAAATAAATACATGTTTCTTTGCGTAAAAAAGGTGTATTCCCGTTGACCCCACCGCCCTTGGCCCCCCACTGGTGGGGCCAGCGGGAATTGATTAAAATAATAAAAAATTGTTCCCGTTCACCACCTTATTTTTGAGTAATAAAATATTACTCAAAATATTGCATGGGATTGAGTAGCTTTAGTACAGTTTTGCTACTTATGGGCAGTAACCTTATGAACTGTACTAGGGTGGCATGAATCCAAGAAGATATTTATTAGAAGACCGTACCTATACCCAGAATTATTAAAATGCATACTACCTTGAGCTCATGCCAGCCTGGTACTTTTTGGGGAACATAATGTGATGATATGTGTCATATTATATGCCTCACTGACAACAAATGGGAACTTTTCCCGTTTGTCGCCAGGAAAAAAATACAATACCGTGATAAGAACTGTCGTACTGTATAATAGATCGGAATGTCTATTTATTCCCACTGACACCATTAAGGTATGTTTCTTTCCTTCATTTTTCTGATCTCAAGGTAGTGGGGCAGGGTGGAATCAACGAAACGACAGTTTTGATTTTTCCCGTTGGCCACCAGGTGGGGCCATGGCAGTGGGGTCAACGGGAATACACCCGTAAAAAATGTGCTTTTAGTTGGGTTACCTCATCTGATAACACATCGTCATCTGTCACTTAAATTGCATTGCTTAAAGTTATTAAATCTATAACTTTCTAAATTATGGTACCGCAAAATAGTCAAGTACTTTCATAAATATATCAACAGCTCTTTATTAGATCTCGAAACCGCGGGTTCTTATTTGCGAAGATAGACGATGATTGCCTATGCGCTTACTTTTCCTGGTAGATCTATACTTACAGAGAAGGCCAGCTTCTTGTCGGACACAGGCTGGCGCGACAGCGCTAGCAGCGTCAGCAGCACCAGCAGCGAGCCGGCGCCCAGCGCGGCCGTGGCGCCCGCGTGGCCGGCCAGGATCAGGTCGCCGTACTGGTTGATACTTGACATCATTACGAAGCACCATACACCTGCAGGAAACAACAAAAAATGTATCGCATGTCTATAATAAATGGTAGCCTTTTCTAATAAAAGTGTAGTTGGATAAAGGGGGAGGGACGAATATTCGATGACATCTTTAAACACCTTGTTCAACAAAGCGTTTTATGCACATACAGATATGCGGGTACACTGTATATTTCTTTTTTTTTAAATTTTGCCCCACACTAGGAATTTCTTCTGTATCGTGGGTGCGTTTACAAACATTTAAACTCACATACACAAACAGCCAGACCCGGAACAACTACCTGTAAATCATACAAATATTTGTTCCGTGCGGGGATCAAACCCGCGACACGCAGCGCAGCAGGCAAGCGCTCAGCCACTGCGCCGTCAATATATGCACAGAGATAACAGTTGGTGACAGTGAAAATTAAACTTTACACTCTTTAACATAAGGAATAAATTTAACCCGAATGCTGAAAACTGTCTAAAAATCTCATAAAGTGATAAACTTGACCAGCTTTACTTACCATACAACGTGACGAGTACGGACACAGTCACGGAGCTGAGCTTGGTGGGCAGTCTGTGTCCGTCTGCGTTGACGATCTGTCGCAGCGCGTTGCGGTACGAGAAGTTCATGGGCTCCTGCGTGCGGTGAGCGGGTTGGCTGTACTCGTACCTAGAGAAAAATGGTGAACATTACAAAAAACAGCAGCTTAGAAAAGCGTGACTATATATTTATGCAGTCAGGGTTTTCTTTTTGTTTATCAAATTGACACACAGCGTAAATTTACCGGAAGTTGGTCATCAATTTGTTAAACATTTGGAAAATACTTTACATGTGGTAAGAAAAAAAAAACAATATTTTTTCCAAAAACAATTTAAAATTTATTTGAACATGAGTTGAATACGGCCATAAAGTTAACTACAGAAATGAGTTATACGTACTTACGATGGAATGTCTGTGAAATCCAATTTCGTCTTTCTTACTAAAGGTTTAAGAAAAATGCAAGTACAATATAATAAAACCTTACTTGAGCAGAAACACATGATAAAAATGGCTTACCTCAGCAGAAGAACACAGGACGCCACCATAGAATAAGCCAGTAACGTTCCGATAGACATCATATGGATCAATTGCTCCAACCTGAAGATCATCGCCAATGTGCCTGCAAAAATGATATCCTTTAAACTATCTTTTTGGCTGTATGTTTAGCTCTATTACATCGACTCATTCGCTTTAACAATCGTTGGGCATGAAGCTTACTATAGACCGACCGCTTTAATGAGTCCTCGCGAAGGTATCTATTTATATGGAATATTCTGAAGGTTGATCAAGTATTGGTTCAATTAGTATCGTAATACCTACGTGGATTGTGGTTATTTTAAAGCAAATAACCTGTGGGATATTGTTAGGACTTTGTAGACGTTTATTGGTATATTGTTAGGGCTTTGATGGGGCAAGGCGGAGGACTCATAAACGCGATCGATCTATAACGTTGACCCCGTAACGACTAACAGACCATACTCCCCTGTTCAACCCAGCGCTTAAATATGAGCGTGATGTTGTGTGAAAACTTATTCGATATCATTAACCAAGACATGGTTAATGATATCGACCATCACGCTAGTTAAATTAGATTTGACCCCGTATTGGCAACAAAATGCGAACATATCGGAATTATGAAGTAACTTATGAGAAATTGAGGTAGGCGCGGTCAGACTGGAGCGGAGGGCGGACGACACGGTGTTCTGGCGCAGTTTGTGAGCGGCGCGCGTCCAGCTGTGGGCCGCGATAGGCTGAGGTGATAAGCGATATTGGGCGATATTTCGAGAAAACCTAACGATCCAGCGTTTACTTGGTCGTCCATAATATGAATAATATGATCCATAAAATGTTAGTAACAGCTTCCTTCACAAAGTAATCCCTGTTCCGTATGAAAATGCCATACCATAACAACCAGGTACCGGTTACTGAGAAGTATAATCCGACTGTCTCTTACATACTCATTTTTAGTCTCATCTCAGGTGATCATTATCACCAGATTCTTTTCGAAAATTCGTTCACTGCTCCCACAATTTTGCTTTGGACTTTCAGCACCGAGATGAACGTTGCAAATCCACCATCTCGATAAATGTCCCTTTAATTCGTGCAGCCTTACCAGTGAAGAGCCCGGCGACCATGGTCCCGATGAGCGGCGTCTGGTACTTCTCGCTGACCTGCCCCAGGAACCGGAACAGCAGCCCGTCCGACGACATCGCGTAGATGATGCGCGGGAGTGGGAACACGGCGCCCAACAGACTGCAATACGAAACGAATATTAGGGAAATGCACTTATCGACGCAGAATCACAAAAGCTTTATGTCCATGTTACAATATCTATGGGTAGAATAGTGTGTCATTTATCAACCGCAACTGCGCAAAGTTTAAGCGAACAACTTTATTTTTCAGACACAACCTTTATTTACCAATGTAATAAGTATGAATAGAGAGAGATTCCTCTGATTTTTGTAACCAATAATATTAATAAAGGAAATATATTTACAATAAAATTGTATCGGGCTTGGTTTACCTGGAGCAGAGCGCACAGATGGCGCCAACGCTGACGGCGTACTTGGCCCACGGCCAGCCCAGCTGGTCGTACACGTACGGGAACGGGGCTTTCTCGTCCTGACAAAAGGAAATATATTAAGTTAATTCGTGATCAGACACAGATATAGACCAAAATAAAACTTTGAAAGGCGAAAGTTCAGAGCTGAACATGTTTACAACCACATTGTCCTGTTTCGAGGCAAATAATACGCCCAGTTTTGTTTCTACTAATTTTTTCCGTATTGTACTTTCTGTAGCGATCTTTATAGCTTCGTCAATGTGGTGGGTGGACGGTTATATTTGTCCCTATATAATATAATATTGTTGTTACTTAAGTGTTACACAAAACATGATGTCCACAATATTCTGCTGTTTCCAGCGTACAAATATTTCAAAAAATTAAAATTAATAATAAGCCATACAATGTCAAGATTATGGAAATCGTTAACTACTATCAAATACAATGTCACATTAATTATAATGTCATAAATTATTAAATACAATGTTTTAATAATTACTTATAATAGATACTCTTTTTTGAGACGTGACAAAACTGTAGATTAGAAGGGAAACTAGTCCTTTCAAACATGTACATCCAAGGGACCAAGTTCATCGACGCCAATTGGCTTGAGCCGGGCAGAAGGAGCACCTCTATAGGTTACGCACAAGCGAAAAAGGCATTGTTCGCCTCATTTCGGTTCGGACGACGTAACTCGACCCCGCGCCGATTTAAATACGACAAATGTAATACTTGAACAACTCAATCCGGTTCCGGGAAGTGTAGACTCTTTAAAAGGGAAGAATTTTGATCTAGAAATAAATATTGACCTGCATATAGTAGGGCACCATGAGAGTGAGCACGGAGGACACTCCGCAGTAGGCCAGGAACACGACCAGCAGCGACGCCACCACGGCGAACGGGATCGTCTTCTGCGGACGCCGCGCTTCCTCGCCCGCTGTGGCCACGCAGTCGAAACCTGGGAGAGGAAACAATGGCTGATTCAATGCTCTAAATAAAAAAGTTTATTTAGATAAAAAATTGCCTAATACCTAGTCTAATATTTAATTTAGATTTATGTGACATTCTTCTGGCCGCCATGTTTTGGAAATCATCTGTGATTGAATTTAACATAGCAAAATATATCTCTAGTTTGGTTTGGACACAATAACTGTATTGTTCAACAAGATCAGTCAGTTATACACACTGTGGCTATCTTTTAACACCAGACAAAATTAAAAAATATATATTTTATTAAGCTGCGCCTGCGCCAGGCGAGCCGAACACGAGTAGAGATCGCGGTGCTCGGTCGAAACTTCTAAGTCAGTCTACGCTAAGCGAATTCATGTTCCGATGGTCGGTGTTCGGCTCGCCTAGCGTAAACGCAGCTTGAAGATTCTCATACATCAATATAAAAGGTGTAAATAGACCCTTAACACATCCGAAAGGCACTTGTTCTCCCCGTCTTTGCGATCATTTTTTTGTTCTAGACCATACCTGGGAACCTTCTAGTTACGGAGATATTACGGGTTAAACTTTTTCACAAGTTTTTTTTTTAAATACATGTTTTTAATGTAAGATTTTTACACACCTCCACGACCCCCTTACTATTCAATCCATCCATCAGCACAATGCTTTCAGTGCTCTCCATCGAGTCCTACCTTAAAACGTGATTTTCCACCCCAAAAAAAAGTCGATGCCCAGCAAAAAGTTTTGCGTAAAGTTACTTAGTTTGATGTACAGAATGCTTGGTTGACGGCTATGTGAAGGGTCTGTTTACACCCTGTACGTCTGGCGTACCCTAAACGGTTAAACGTTGCTGACTTTCTAGTATTTTTACCATGCTGTGAACCTTCTCATACTTTTTGCTAGTTCAAGGCGGAAGGAAAAAAATTATTGAAATAATTAAGAGACAACAGAACGTCTTAGTAGAATATTGTATTAATACATTACCGATAAACCCGTAGAAACAAACGGCAGCTCCCTTGATGATGCCAGCCAGGCCGTAGGGCGCGAACCCGCCCGTCCCGAAGTCTTTATGTGGCGACTTCGGGACGTCTTCCGCTGGGATTCGCCAGTTCTTTGTGTCCGCTGGAATATAATATGTTAATGTTTAAATTGTGATTCTGAAAACTTAACAACGTGGCAAGCTTTATTAAAAAAGTTAAAATTGCTACTGTGGCATCGAAATCAGTAGCGAATCTATTCGTTTTAAATTAGGATAGAACAATTCAAGACAAATAATTGACACAACAGGATATTCCCATGTTTATCGGGAACTCAATACAAATAATATACATGGTAAATTTCCCGTTTTAAGTATTAATGATAGTGTTAGTGAAGATATCAGTTTTAAAATTTATACCATTGAAGTCATATTTAACGTAATTTTTTAACGAGCCGACAAAACCACAAAATGAAAAACAACGTGAGTTCTTTTGCTGCTAAAGAACATGCTCAACGAACCTTTGAAAGACCCCGAGATGATGACGAACAGCACAACTAACAGGTTAACTCCCGTGCAGAAGTTGTTGAACTTCGTCGATTCTTTCACGCCGAATGCAAGCGCCACTGTTAATAAGAATGTTATGTTATCATTTTGGTGAAACCTGGTGAACTGGTAGGTATTGACAGCTGTGTTGGTCAAAGGATACCTCTTTCTCCTATAAAACTCTCTGTCTTGTGCGATCTTTACCACTTTCGCCAAGGTCTACTTATATCTTCACTCACTACTCGGCACCCAGTGACTGACGATCCCTGCCCATCTCTACATAAGACTAGAAAAGAGGAACAATAGGGATAGATTTCTCAGCTGTTTTACGTATTAATAAATAGCAAAAATCTGAAGCACTGGTTTATGTTCGTTACACCAGACATGCTCATAAAATCAGATGTACACATTTAAGTTTGCCAACGAACCTATGACCAGTAGTTACACGTTCAGTCCGATCGCGGATGTGGTCTAGATACTGGACGAGTCTGGAGGTAATCTCGCTATGCTATCACTACCTATATATTAAGTAATATTTATAACTGACCTGAGAACGCCATTATCACTGAGAAAGCGAAGATATCAGGGTACGCGGCTAGATGTGGCGTGTCTATAGGCATGGCCGCTTCTAGATGCGTAGATATGGTCTTGTTCAGTAGCGAGTCCAGGTACTCGCTGAGGGCCTTTACTACGGAGGCTGCACCTGAAATATGAATACATTATTATCATATCTTACTAATTATTTAACAAAAATGTAAATTAAAACCTATAGATATCACACTCATAATACATATATGATCATAACCCATATCATCTCATTTGGTTTTAAGAAAATAATATATTGTATTCAATTTGTATTATTAAGATTTGAGAACTTTATGTTGTTGTTTTATGGTGAATGCTGAATATACCTATAATAGGCATACATACCAGCACTGTTATGTTATTTTTATCGTTTCACATTAATACTTAGTATATACTGCTGTCCGTGTACCAAATAAATAAATAAATATTATCTAAAATAAAAACAGAAGAAGAATTTCCTTACTAAAATACATTAAAAATCTAGACACAATCTCATTTCAGCGACAATCAGTGATCATCCCCAATAATATCTAAAATGAGGGTATTTTTGACAGATTAAGACTCGATTTCGAACGACCATACTTCATAGACGGGACCTCTTAAAGTGAAATAGTAGTAGAAGTACTATTAATTTGTATTCTTACTACGGATTCTAAAATCTTTCAAGGACTGTTATCTGGTTCAGCCCAAGGAAGCAGACAGCCGCAAGACTCGTATCTTATCTTGTACCTTGGTTGTTATCCAAGGCCAAAGCTTGGTTGTTATACAATCAAAGAAATAAATCGCAACGATATAACGATAACAAAAATAGTAAAAGTATTGAAGGCCTTGAAAAAAAACACATTGATAACAAAACATCAGTTTCTAACCCAGTGAAAAAACGGAAGTGACAAAATTATAAGAGGTTCCGCTGTAGTTTCGTCATGTCCGTCTGTTTGTAGGCCCGTTCACCCGGGCGCGGCTGGCCGTCTGAATGTCACAGCTAATTTACAGGTTATTAGCACGAATGAATGACAATTGGAACAAAAGATAATTATATTTATTCTATGCAAATAATATGGGTTGGCATTCAACCTTTATCTAGAAACAATTTTCATAACTTATTTTAGCGGCTAACATAATCAATATTGTGCATGCGTAATATTGGTCCCGACTATGGAACTGCCACGCTCTGTGTCTTTTTTTTTTGGTAACTTTGATAAGCTCGCAATGCTACTTACCTATAATATACTCAAGAATAAGATTCCATCCTATAATGAACGCGATGAACTCGCCGACACACACGTAACTGTAGACGTAGGCCGAGCCCGCCTTGGGCACCCGCGCGCCGAACTCCGCGTAACATAAGCCTGAAACAAGAAAATAATTGCTTGAGCGAACTCCTACCGCATTATATTTTATAGGATTATTACATAGGTTAGCTATAACTTTCTTATTTGAAACGGATTTAAAGTCTTTTCATAGATACTTTATGTCCTATTCTGTATTACTGTGAAAATCAGTGATCTTATATTCATCACTATTATATTGGTTGTTGTTGTTGGCTTGCTGCCGTCAGAGGTAAAAGGATAGTACCTAGTCAAGATAAAGTAATTTAGGTAGGTACGCAATAAAGAGAACCATCTACCTATGGCTAAGCCTTATGTCGGTCATCTTGCAATTCAAAAATCCCCGTGTCTGAAAATCGTGATCTGAATAGTTTCGTAAATTATTTTTGTTAATTTACGCAATTTTGGAAACTCCCTTCAACATCGACACATTATTTTTTCTTCTTATTTTTTCTCATCAATTGCTTCCTTATTTAAAGGAATCCATATGCCTAACTGCCTGTTAACATCATGATAATGTTCTGATGACCTTACTTTTATCACATCATTTTATGAAGAGCTGACTAGCCCGTTTAATAGGCGATTGCGTATCAAATCAATGTCATACATAATCCTCTATTATGTTAGCATTTCCATTAAAAGTGTCCTTGTTTGATAATAGACAACAAATAAACTATATTGTACATATCTTTTATAGAAGTAGGTACCTATCTTATCTTGATTACACACTAGGGTACTTTTGCCACGACTTCGCCCACACGGAGGAAAAATATTGTATCGGGCAATAATGATCTATGTCCTATATGTAACAGACGTTGCTTTCGTTAGTTGGATTTGCATTTATAATATTAGTATAGAAGCATGGGTTTGTAACATTACAAACTACAGTTTAACTCAGAGCTACTCAATTCCAGGCCCACGGGGCACAATGTGGCCCGGAAACAGTGGTCAGCTGATGATAGCAGCTGATAGTCCTTTGCGAACATATTTCATGATTTCAATTCAAATCTAATCGAAGAAATACTTTGATCGTTATGAACCTGTTATCAATAAGGCAATATCCAGTTAGAAAATATGGAAATCCAAAACTAGGACTTCCTAACCTAACTGTAGTTTAATTTACTAGATGGCCCGCTGCGCCGGTTGACGTGGAATAAAAATTTTAGCCCGCCTTCAAAATAACTTGAGCAGCCTTGGTCTAACTAAATTCTAGACTTCGTATTAACGAAAACTACTGAACGAAACCAAGACAGAGCAATGACCTCTATCTTCGGCAATTGTCGATTGACAATCATCATCAATACTAACAATCACCTCCCATATCAATTGACTGAGACATCGCAAATTGTATGCTCACTATAATCGGCAGTAGGTACGGCACGCGTAAAAATATCTTGCTGATACAGACACAGTAAGCTTAAAATCCAGAATTTATTAAGCTAGCTCTTTTAAATCTTAGCCGAAATAATCGTACAATAGACCGTACGTCGTAGGTGGTACCACTTTGACCTTGAGCTGGTCTAACGTAGTACGGAGTGTCAGAAGAGTCCAGTTTATAGAGGTTTTGTTCCAATAGACGTGCGGCATTATGTACGTCTACCAGATACTAATGAAAAAAATAAAAATACTCACTCACATACCACAACAGTTTCTGCGGTCAATGATCATGCGACCGTATACATTCTTTTTAAACAACTATAGCTCAAGATCACATACCACGTCACCTTATCACGTCTGTAATCCCCGCGGGGTTAGGCAGAGGTGCACCTAATAGTATACCTTCATTTCGCCAGCTATGTTTAAGTCCCAAGTAATAGAGGGCAAGCCTATTGCCATCAACCAGGCACGAATCCAGACTCCGTGTCTGCTATTGAGAAATTCTTAATGGAAAACCGCAATAACACTTTGCCCGACCTGGGATTCGAACCCAGGACCTCATGATCACTATCATCGAACAGTCGACCAGCGATGCAGTCCTAATGACAGAAGACTGAAGTACTAATGAAAGAGATAAAGGCTTACCAGCAAAAGAACTAGCAATCGCAGCTAACAAGAAGGACACCACAACGGCAGGTCCCGCAAGGTTTTTAGACACATCAGCTGGTAACATATAGACTCCGGTACCTAGACAACTGCCTACCCCCACCCAGGTGAGGTAGAGGGCTGAGAAAAATGCCTTAGAACCCCATCGGAGACCAGCGATACATGTGCGCCCCCTTATTAGTTTGATTATCTTCTTTGTAATCAAGAGACCCATTTAGGTGAAGTGAGACTTTGTGATATATACGCCGTTTTCTTCCCATGAAATCGACACACCCGTATCGCGTTTGAAGGGAAACCAGTAGTGAAATAATGAAATATTAATTTTTAACTATTGTAGTGATAGTGAATGAATGTGCAATTTCACTTCAGTTATTTTATTTGGCACTTCTATTTTATTTATTGAACACTTTAAGCACAGAGGCGCACTTTATGCCACAGGCATTTTCTACCAGCCAACCTTTGGGTGTATTTTTGGTAGTAAATATTTACGTTATTTTAAAACCATTTCACGGAAAACTCATACTACTGAAATGGAATCACCCTATCGTAATGAAACCGGTTGAAATGTCTCAGCAATTATCCTTCTTTAAATACCGCGACCAACCGCCACGATAAACTGAATTAACTGAAAAACACTTCACATTTTCAAGACAGATGCACTTAACGGTTTCCTAGCATTGCAGCGATAAAACAGCTGATATAACAGTTTTAATATACACTCAGCGGCACGGAATCTTGGCCAAGCGCTTATCTCGCGATAGCAAAAGCTTTAAGTCTTTTTGATGAATGTTTGTTATGCAGTTATGTCAAAAAATGTTTACCCTTAGTTGAAGAGGGTAATTCATTATGTTTAAGTGCACCACGACGAAACTTTTAATGTTTAGTTTAATTGGGTCATTTGAGCAACTAAGTTCACGTTTTAAATTTGTGTGTTGTGAAAAGTTTACTGTTCTGTTATTGAATTATTGTGATTTTGTGCTTTTAATTCAATAAATAAAGGTGCTTTAAAACCAATAAAAATACCACTAACACCAGCACAGGTTGCACAAGCCGTAGCATTAATTGACCAAGGGCTGACACAGCGTGAAGTTGCAATTGCACTTAACGTACCACGGTCATCGTTGCAGTATGCCCTTAAACGATACCAGCAGACAGGCCAGTACACCCGCAGGCCAGGCAGTGGAGGCGTAAGGTGTACATCGGCCCGAGACGACCGCTTTATTGTCCTGGAGATTTTAAGAAACCGCTACCTGGCCGCTGTTGAGATACGCTAGCGGCTTCAAATCGCGAGAGGCGTTAATGTTAGCTAGCGTACGGTGAGAAGACGAATGGAGGAAGTAAATTTAAAAGCTTGTAGACCAGCACGAGGTCCAGAACTTCTCAGACAGCACCGAGTAGCTCGACTTCAGTTCGCACGAGAACATGTCAACTGGACCCACGAGCAATGGGCTAGAGTACTGTTCACAGATGAGTGTCGAATAGCTTTACGTGCTCCAGATGGTCGGGAACCAGTGTGGAGAAGAAGAGGAGAACGGCTTTTACCCATTACCACCACGCAAACAATGAGTTTCCATGGAGGCTCAGTAATGGTATGGGGAGGTATAAGTTCCGACGCACGTACAGAGTTGGTTATCGTCGATAATCGGCTAACAGCTGTTCGATACATCGAGGAAGTTCTTCAGGAACACGTAATGCCTTATTCGAGGATCATTGGACACGACCAATTCCTCCTAATGCACGATAATGCACGCCCAGACGTTGTACATTGCGTAGAAGAATATCTAAAAGAGGTTGGCATACAAAAATTGCAGTGGCCAGCTCGTAGCCCAGACTTAAACCCAATTGAGCATATCTGGGACATGCTAAAAAGAAAGATAAAGTCCAGCTCCAACCCGCCGCAAACTCTAAACCAGCTCCGTACTGCAGCGCTGGCCGCTAGGGGCAGTATACTGCAAGTTGATGTCAGAAACATCATCCAAATTATGCCAGAACGAATGTAGGCGGTTATAAGGGCTAGAGGAGGAAACACCCGATATTAAAACATTTAGACAATAAAGAAAAATACCTTATTGTTAATTTTGTAGTGTTTTAAAATTGATAGTGGAAAATTCTTTATTTCAGTGAAAGTGTGTGATTTTAAAAACTGGTTTGTTAGTGAGGTAATCTTTTCATTTCTAAGTTCTTAAAGCATAAGAGACACTTATTGAATCCACCTACCTTTTATTTATTGAAAAAAATGCAAATGCAAATTTTTGAATGCAAATAATCAGCAAAATCACGAGTGGCCAAGTTTCCGTGCCGGTGAGTGTATTATATAATATATAATACACTCACCTTTACCCTCACACATTATGTATATTGTGTTGTTATTTTATGTTGTGTGTTGTATCGAATTTTAATTCGTCGCATCTTCCAGAAGATACTTATTGAAGGTTGGAGGAATTCGTCTGCTTGTTCCATTTTAGGGTGAAATTGAAAGATAATTTGATATGTATACCAGCGAGCCGCCCCTGTTGCGCGGCGCCACCTATCGGCTCCCAAATTTCCTATCTTTCAAGCTGGAACCTTCCATACACATTCACAACATTGTGAAACGTAGTGACACCTGATTTTTATATACTTAAGTATTAGGGGTTAAAGTACAAAATTGCCGATTTGTTTGGACGATTTCGTGAAAAGTGATATTTCCATACTAATATTTTTTATTTTTTGCAAACCTCTGAACCGATTATGTACGATGAAATTGCAAACTATAGAGTGAAAAAAGCTGCGCTGCACTGCGTATCTTAAATTCTCAAAACACAAAAAACACACAAAAATATACACACTTGAACTAGTGAAACCGACGGCACATTGAACAGGTGTTTTGACACACTACCCTATGAGTTAATATGCAACTATTATTACGGTTTTCAAACTCTAAAAGGTACGTAATTTAACAATTAATCCAATAAAATGGAATTAGGAACAAAATATACCTAAGTAGGTACGTCAAAGTTACAAACAGAACAAAATGTGAGAAAAAAACGGCAATTTCATAGTTAAAGACCTATTTTTAAGAATATTGGCAATATGTGAACGAAACACTTTGAAAACAGAAAAAAAATAACTAAAAAAAAACAAACCTGCAAAAACGCTAGCAACAGCCGCCAAAAGGAACGACAATATCACTGCTGGTCCCGCATAATTCTTGGCGACGTCACCAGCTAGCACGTAGACTCCTACTCCCAGCGTACTACCTACGCCTAGCGCGGTCAGGTCTAGGGCTGAGAGCACTCGGGCTAGGCGAGCGGCACCTTCCTCCGCAACTTTACGCCGGGAGAGGACACCGTAGGCTAACCGGGCTACGCGACTCGCTCCGGCTTTGAGACCACCTGTGGGAGAAGAGAGATTTAATAAATGTGAAAGAGAATAAACGCATGATAAGGACAACATCGTGAGGACACTGGCATGTTCTAAATCAGTATATTAAAAGGCATGTGACATCTGGGCCTCCATGGTTTATTATAATTTTATCAGAGAGGAGGCCTGTGCTGTGTCCCAGCAGTGGGAATTTAATAGGCTGATTATGGTATGTTAAATACAATTTCTATCGTACAGTCGCCATCAGATATATCGTAGCGGGCGAGGTACTCAAATATTTCGGAGCAGTATTACTTTTCAATAAATTCGTTGCACAAGATATGGTCAATAACATCAGTGCAAGCAATTTGTCATAAATATAAGAGCAGCAACTTTTCAATGAATTCGGAGGTAAAATATCAGAAAGCACAGAATGTCAAAGGTAAACGCAGTCAGGTTGATCATAAAGATCGGAACATTTATGGAAAATAAACCATAAGTCTGTATCACACAGTTTAAATTCGTTAGATACTATATTGACTTGTAAGTTGTCAAAAATGATTTTGACAAGTATTGTGGATTATAGTATATATATTAAAATATAATTTTTCAAGCAGCACACTCGAAAACTGCATAATGTCAATCTGTCAGATTAATAACTATTGCATTTAAGTATTATGAGTAAGGTGAATAAAAACGTGTAATGAAACAGAAAATACTTTTTATTTTATGACTCAAACACAAACACTACATTTATTTTATTATTAAAAAACCTTTTAACAACTACTTCATTACGCGTAAACTAATAAAAAATTCTAATTTTCTTCTGTTTGTGAAAACTTCGTATAACTTCCTTCGGCGTTTAATACATTCTGCAATTTATTTATTTATTGCATTCTGACAGTCTGTGCTTTCTGATATTTTTACATCCTTATGTGCTCCGAATTTATTGAAAAGTAGCTGCTCTTATATTTATGACAAATTGCTTGTTCTGACGTTATTGACCATTTCTAGTGTAACGAATTTATTGAAAAGTAATGCTGCTTCGAAATATTTGAGTACCTCGCCCGCTACGATATATCTGATGGCGACTGTACCAAGGGATGACACTACCATCCTTTCCTAGGTTTATTAGGTACCTACTTGAAAAAGCAAAGGATAATGATGGGGAATGACGGATAAGTCAATAATGCACCTCTACTCAACTCCAACAAGTTTGGGTATGTGGACTATCCCGAGTTTGTGCAGTTTGGCGACAGGTATTCATCCTACTAATACCTATTATAAATGCGAAAGTTTGTGAGGATGGATGGATGGATATTTGTTAGTCTTTCCCGCAAAAACTACTGAACGGATTTGAATGAAATTTTGCACACAGATAGTTTATAACACATAGGATACTTTTTATAGGTTGTATGATCCCGTAGGACAATTATCTAACTCCACGCGGCCGAAGTCACGGGCAAGAGCTAGTAAATAAATAAATAGCTAGTAAATAAAACCCATAATTTATATTTAGTATTCTCCAACCATTATAATATTGCTATTGTAAATTGCTAGTAAATCCAAAATAAATGAGCGAATACGAACACAATACGTACCGATGGTCAATAAAACGACGCTAGCCATCGCAGAGCTCGTTCATTTAGCACTTCCAGACTAAAACTGCATGACAGAGATAAAAACTACTATCAATCGTACCGACCACTTAGGACACATGTATTGGGGACATACTACAAAGGATTTTAGCCGACAATCAGGCCTAGAATTGTCTATTTTTTTATTGTTCTGAAGATGAAAAGTGACAGATAAATTTCGACGTCTTAACTTTTTGTAGGTAATAAAAAACTAGTGCCTGCCTAAGTCTAGACAGTTCCGTAGACATGGTGGCCACATTTTTTAGGCTTAAAGAAAACACTAACTTTCTTTAGGATATAAATTATCTGTTTTCAGGAATACATTCATAATCATCTGCCTAGCCTTTTCCCAACTATGTTAGGGTCGGCTGCCAGTCTAACCGGATGCAGCTGAATACTAGTATTTTACATGGAGTGACTGCCTATCTGACCTCGACACCCCTGTTAGTACTGGGTAATACGATATCCCTTAGTAAGACTGATTGTTAGAATTTCGGGCCACTGACTGTAACTACTGTCAAAGATCTACAAATGACAGCCGGGACCAACGGCTTAACGTGCTTTTCGAGGCACAGAGGAAACTCGGTATGTAATGGGTGGTCACCCATCCACGGCCCATCATAACCAAGAGCGGCTTAACAGGAATACGTTCCTCAAAAATGTAACAATACTGTGTCGCAACTAATTGTCCACCTCCTAACCTGTCTGCCCTCTGTGAGCTGCGCCAGCTGTGTCAGTGTGTGTGTGTGTGTGTGTGTGTTTGTGCAGTCAAAGTGATCTCTGGGCTGCCACCGACCCAGCCGTGAAACTGGCGAAGTTTTGATCAATCAAAATACACACACTGTCACACACGACACTTTTTAAACTTTGCCCTATTTCACTAACACAGTCAGAACATCTATAATAAATAGAACTATTTCAACTCAAATTTATTTAGAGCAAATCTATATCAAATGTGTATCTAGTCCACACACTTGTATCGCACTAATAACGTCTTGACGACAGAGTATGGTTAGCAAAACTGCTGAGCTTGGCGGAAGCGCGGAACAAAGTCCACACACAGTATAATCGCGCAAAACGCGGTTTTGTTGAAAATAAGCACAATAATGGCAAATACATAATTATAACGGTTATAGTAGCCAGGCTACTGAGGAGTCACTTATTAAAACAAATATTTTGTATGCCTAGCGTTTTTTATGCTGTCGGTATCTAAAGATGGCTATTTTCTCCTGGATATAGGTGCTCCGAATGTTGTTGGAAGCGGGAAGCGGCAGGGTAGTCAGCAAAATTAAAATTGTTTGAATTTCGTCTTAAAGGAATACAAAAATAAGGACGCCAGGAATCTGATAAGAAGTTTTGATTTTGATATCACTGTCGACGATGTAAACAGAAAAACCAACAACATTGCACCTATATCCAGGAGAAAACAAAAATTCAAAATTCTATGCGCACTAGATCGGGTGCGGAAGAAATTCATGTAGGTACCTACCTAAATCCGACATTTTTCGAGGTTGACTGGTTGACTGTGGAAAAAGATTGTAGAATGAAGAAAATGATCCGAGTGAACTATAACTACAACAGCTAGGTATCCGAGTACACTCGGATGAAGCCTACTCGTACGAGTCCACTCGGTCCGAGCATACTCTGATCATGTCAACGCGGCTTTACTTAGATTTAAGTCTTTTGAGACGGTTATTGAATGACCGTATTTTAACATACTGAAATCATGTTCAATAGTGGTAATGAACATTAGGATCCAAGAACTATTATTATACTCGATGGACCCAAATAAAGATGTACGATAAGTTCGCTGACTACGTTTTGTGACCGACTGTAGGTACTAATTACGATTGTTAAAATAGCACTTTTTCCTAAAAAATCTGATACGCATTGTTAGTTTTGCATATTTAGTTTTTCGCTATTAGTTACTAATGACGCAACTCTAGGTCGGTACCTATTGGGTACCTTGGTGAAGTATGATAAGGCGAAACCATTTTTTACAACTGAGGTGGAGTTCATTAGATTGCTTTCTCATAAAGTCTAACTAGCAAGAACCTCAGTCGGCCGCCCATATTGGCCACAGAAACAAATCAATAAAACACTTGTTGGCTTTTGAGTCATCAAGACCATGAATTGATAAAATGTAGAATATGATGCATTGAAGCTAGGTGGAGAAACGATTTAGTTGCGTCTTTGCGAGTTTTTAAAGCGCGCTATTTCCAGCAGTGCACAGTTATAAGACTAGACTACAAGAGGAGAAGAAGACTGCAAATAATATTGAAACAGAAATTAAAACAAACTTACATAGCAGTAACAACACAACCCACATCTTTCACAACTGGACCCCAGCCACAGTTGTACAAGACTGCTGTAATTCAGGCAAAACCAACCGCCCAATACCATTCAATTGATCGCTCAGACATTAAGATGTTATCAATAACGGCACACCAATTGATACAGAATGTGGGCCTTTCATTTAATATTATATGATCAGTTGACCTCTGGCCAGGCTGGTGGATAGAGTGTATTCATTAGTGGACGGTACAGTTATATTTGGCTTATAAATTGGCAATTATTTTTGATTACTAGCTGTGCCTCGCTACCTTCGTTCACGTGAAATATACTTTACGACCTACCAAATATGCATAGAAAATTTCATAAAAATCCGTCGAGCCGTTTAGGTGGAGTGCGACCACAAACACCGTGACACGAGATTTTTATATATAATTATTATATTGTCTAATGTTACAATTATGAATGCACTACTGCATAAAATAGTTTCCGAGAGTAATTTGTCGCATTGAAACATGATTGAGCAGTAACAGTTGATGGTTGAATTGCTTTAGGTTTATTGGATAACTTATTTTTTAATAATTCGATATTTTATTCTATTTGAGCACTAAGCAGGGTTTTTAATTTTATTTTTTTTATTCTCCTCTTCTCATCTGCTATCAGTCATCCTTGACTATGACCAGATGTGTGGAAAGATTCATCACATTGTTTTTAAAATGTAAAATTAAAATTCTTTTACAACCAACAATGAGTGGTCCAAATTAGCACAAATCGAAACACTTGCAAATCATGGGAAGAGGCCTTTGCCCAGCAGTGGGATGGCGCAGGCTAATAGTATCAGTAAGGTCTTTTACAAGTTGAGCAGAAAAACTAACTGTAACTAGTCCTACACAAACACTATTAACTTTTAAAGTATCCAATCTGTCAGGAAAAGTTCCAATACCTTTAATAGCATACTATTCACTGGTAGTGAATCCAGCAAAAAATATTTGTGTCTCAAAAAGTGAAAGCAGTCTACTTCTTCAGAATGTGAGTGAAAGTACATTTTTTGTACATATTATTTACATTTCCACACCTGACTGATTGATTTAGTCAGCATTAGGGAAATGATATTTTTTAACTTTAATTATATCAATAATAAGCTATGCTATCGGGGAAATATTGTGAACTAAATTATGCCCGCAGCTTCACCCGGGTGGAGTTTGGTAATTGCCACAAGGAATTGTACTACCAAAATTATTGTTAATTTCAAAACAGTTTGTTTTAAGAATCAACAACCCATGACCTATGTATCAAGCCTGTTTGATAACACCCTTACTGTTTGCATCCAGAAGAAATACTATATTTCAAACATTTTAAATAAATATTACAAATGCAAATTATGTTTATCCATACGCTAACAGATTGAGAAAGCAAAAAGGTTCTTTGATACATAAACCAACCAACTAAGTAATAAAATGAATACTTTGTACTGATACATGATATAATGTAATGATTACCTGTACAAGAATGAATGGCAATTAAGTGATTAAAGATATCAAAGTCTTCTACACAGTAACACTGTCAAGTTTATGAAAACATTCTTCAATGTATTTGTGGATTGAAATAATTCAAAACCTTATACAATTTACTTAATTAAGGTTTACTGAACAGGAGGTGACATTTCAGTGGTACCATTTTCCTGATAGACAACTCGGCTACAGTTTCAATTTTTCATGCCCAGTCCGATAATCTATGTGAATGTTTATACAAAAGAACACAAAATCCAATCAATTAAATTTGATGCATGTTTCAGCTTACATAAATAAAATATATTTATCATTAAAAAGACAAAAAAAAATACAAATAAAATTCATTAAATGAAGCAAAAGCTATAAGAAACAGATAGTTGCAGATAGTTTTTCAGCAATCATGAGGAAAAGAATGGCATCATTGTTACGCAGGATTCGTGGGAGTGCCAACGGCATACTGAAGGTGATCGGGGATAGGCTGGACGGCGTTTTCCTGGAGTATTGGACCCGTATGCACAGCTACGGGTCTGATACTGCAGGAAAATACATGAATTAAATTGTATTGTATGTTTTATTTTGTTTGTTTTTAATTATAAGTAAGTACTAACATAGTTACGTAAGTTGTATCACTAACAAAATATGGAGCAAGTATCCGAAATAAACGTTTTATTATTATTATAATAGGTGTAAGGAAAATGGATGGTATTCCCTCCAAACGATAAGTCGATAACAGTTATATTATTACATAAAAACGTGTGTAGGTATTTAGGGAAACACATGCAACTAATATTGTGGTTTAACAATTTCCTTGAAAATATTTTAAAGTATGTGACTTATTACATACGTTTTTTAACTACTTTATAAAAATTGTAGGTTTGCCAAATATAACATCCCTTAAATTTCTTTAGCCACGTCACAAAACCATGGCAAATCAACCAAGTAACCAACCGAACTCATGAGTAGAAGTCCCCACAATTTTGAATAAATAATAAGGTAACATGAGAAAAAACTTACCTTCATCATATGCCTGTCGCACTGTGAGGCTATGGTCATCACGGCCACGCACCACTTCATAGTCTCCCATCAAATTATCACCCGGAAAAGACATTTTTGGAAAATATTTTAAAAACCTAACCTATTCGAACATAACTTGCCCGCACAGCATGAAAATGTGTAAAAATTTTAATCGAATTACGCTAGTGAGGCGCTCACGTTAATATCCATGGAAATAAGTTCGTAAATGGAGTTTTTTAATTAAAAATACTTTCGAAAGACATAACGACTCAGCACGGGTGAAACGTGAAACTGACATTGACAGCTGTAAAGAGCCGTACCGGCCGACTGCTGACTGACATTTTGAAATAAGGATGGAAGCACGCTACAATATCGAATGCCAAAACGTTGAATCAAATAAATGCCTTTTGTTACATAAAATCAAATAATTCGATTTAATTGAACTGTTTTCAGGCAGTCTGACTGTCAAATAATTGTTTCAGTCAGCAGGTTTAATTTAGCAGCCCAATAAAGACGTTGATCCTCGTGGATAAACATTGAAAGTACTTTTATGCTTGATAGAACATTACTTTATTATCTCCCCTCCCCCAGGGGGGAGATGTAATAAAGTATAAGTCCATAGAAACTTTCATCGGTAATTTTAAAATAAATCTGCTGTTTCCTTTAAAAGTCCAATACTTACACGGTCAAAATGTGTGGAATCGCAGATTTTTTTTTTATTACCGATGTAAAATGTGTACTGAGTACGTGGTAACCGTATTCGCGACGGCGTCCCTTCAACCCTGTATAGTACTTAGACCACACATGAATTAACAAAAACGTAAACCTTTGCATTGTTTAATATTATTATTCTATCCTTCTTGAAAATTATAATCAGTACTTAATGATTCCTTTCACCGTTAATTTATTATTATAAAACTATATCTATCGTAACCATGGTACGCCACTACTAGACGAATCCGATGTCAGAATGTCAAATATTGCGTCATCTATGTATAGAGAGTAGTGTGCGTTCAAAGAAAATTCATTTATTTGATTTCGTTAATGAAATTTAATATTATATATTATTAAATCTATCATTTATCAACCTAAAGTGAAAAAGCATTTATTCAATCAATATACAGCAAAATAACCAGTTAAACTTTCATCAGTTTTATGATTGTGATTTCTTCTAATAAAAAAAGTTAGATAGATATTCGTTCTTCAAGTTTATGTGAAATCGCTATAATCGCTAACTCTAAAGAAACTACTCAGCTACACAGTATAATAATATGACTAAGTCGAATACAATTTCATCTTAAAACCACTATTTGAAACTGAAGTAGGTAGGTACAAGGTATAGGTACATTTTGAAACTACTAAATATGCGAGAATACAGCTTCTCTTGAAAATAAATGATCCATCATCTTTGACTACACAATAGGTACGATTGAATCTCGATGCATTTCGCTCAGCCTGAACTGCTGGTGGGCCGGACTGGGACGCGAACGTTGCACAGCTTTAGGTAGCATATCCAAGTTGGAACTGTGAAAACAAATGAAAATGCAAATCTTTGGGGGGATCTACATAAGACAAGACTATCTTTTGCTCGCGATTTCGCGTTATTATTATTATTAACCCACATCCTGATTCTTTTAAATATATATTTAAAGACACTCTGGGAAGATGCAATGAAGAAAGCTAATTCCAAGGATTTTCCCTTACATCCAAACTTTACCACTTTTGTAAAACTGCTAGGTAAATGCTTATCGACAAGCTGCTTATCTTGGGAGAGCACTGGACAAACGTCTCTGAATTGACTTCAAATCTCGGTGAGCGCTCATCAAGGTCAATCCAGTGTGTTTTCCGAGGTTTTGGGGGTATTAGTGGTGTGATGAACCCACAAACTTTCTGATACTCACGTTTCTTTCGAAGGGGTTTGACTATCGGAGTTGCGTCCTGCCCCGGGATTGCCGGCTTGCTTTTCTGCCCGCTAGTTATACCCGCTGCTGTGGCACTGCCCGGAGCAGATAGACGCCTCTTAGCGAGTGCATTCTTGAACTGCATCATCTCGGAGAATGGCACGGGGCCGTAACCAGCTAGAGGGTTATCCATCATTCTGAATTTGGGCCTAAAAGAGAAAAATGCACCGTAGATAGAGGAGAGTTCACATCATTAGGTAGGAGGCTTAGGTAGTGGGTACCTAGGTCTCCTACCCGTAATATTTATTTACTACCTATATTTCCTTGTATGGTACCTACTTAGTCAAAACGAACACACTTGCGAGGATGCCATTAAACCTGTTATTTTGGTCTTGTTCAGGTTAGTTCAATATCATAATACTAAGGCTAGGAGAAGTTATTGTCCGTTTACACTAACACCAAGTGGAACCTCAATAAATTTATCTATACAGGGTGGGAGGGACACTGACGCGTCGACCCCCCGACGTCGAAATTTATCATCAGTAATAAAAAAAAATCTGCTGTTTCATACGTTTAGACCGTGTAGGTATTGCACTTTTGTAGGGAACAGCTGTTTTTTTTAAATTTCAGATGATTTTTTTTTGTGTAGGGCTGTTCAATTTCTTAAATTTTATTGTTGACATTCTGAGCTTGTTTTGCTTTGACATTCTTGTTTTTATAATTTTAATTGATTATGGTATTTGTTGCATGTAATTAGCTGAATTTAATTTTAATTGATGATAATATTTGTACGCCAAACTGCAAAACATAGAGCACATATGAAAATATAACATCTCGCACACTCTGTAACTACCTATGTTAACGAATTCAAAAAACAAAACGGAACATTCTGCTTCTAATTCTGATCGGATCAGAATTATGTAATGAGTACGTGGTAGGCGTTATCGCGTCGGTGTTCGCTTCCACTCTGTGTAAAGAGAGAAGGCAAATTTGTGAATAGTAGTCATTCTGCTGTGACCCCAAATAAATTGGGATAGGTAAGTTCAGGAGAAAGAAATGATGATGCACAACTAAACAGTTGAAGGTACCTAAGATAAGGCATACGAAGCCCGGTATCATCTCTGTTCTGAAGCGAATTGAAGAACTGGAACAGTATCATACTCTGAACAGGGTCGTCGTTGATCTGCGGCCGGTACGGTCCGACGACGTCTTGGTAGTCGTAGTTCTCTCCCTGGAGAATATAAAGATGAAACGATAGATTAGATTAATGACAATATTAATTACAACTTCAATAATTACCTACAAACTCACGGCATCAAGTTAAAATTGTATCACAGTTTGCCATAACTGCAGGAAAGACAAACAAACAAACATTAAAGAAAAAGCTAATGTTTTACATCGCCTTTCTAGGCCGGTTGAAAGGGTTTGAGTACCCATGACATTGCAGACAATGGCCGGTATAACACAACCTAATTCAGGCTTTACCTACCTACTAAATTTAATCTAACCGGTAATACAGTTGAATACATGGAACGACTGCCTGTTACTAAAGAAACAGTTAACCTTACATTGTAATCGTCATCTCCATCCGGTTCCATCCCGTAGATGCGGTTGTCATCGTTCGTCTCAAACGCTGCAATGCAGACGAGCAGCAGCATGCACATTCCAAGTTTCTTGATCATGTTGTCGCCGAAACCGGTTACTATAAGATCACAACATGTCTTAGTTAGTATCTAGTTATAAATTATTTTCTTGTAAGATAACCATAACTATAGAGGAAAAGCTTATTCCTCTATGAACATAACATAACATAACGTCACATCATGCATGTAATCCTCGAAAGGCACTGAGATTTACCCGATAGTAGCTACATCCATATTTCGCCAGATGTTGAAGTCCCTGAGTAGTGTAAGATACAAGAACAACTCAACAACTAATTTAGTTCTATCAACAGTAATTCTTAATAAACACGACATGAATTTTTCATGTTATTTTATTTTTCGACGGTTAATAAATTGAAGTTGGTTTAGCTATAAAAATATCCACGGGCTTTGAAATAAAAATACGTAGAAATAGTGAGCTTAGCTTGTTCAGTTCAATCACGTTTCAAACAAAGTACAAACAAAAAAAAGTTAAAAGCTTTTCATTTCATTTCTGCGCAGAATTCATTCCGCGCATAGGTTTCCACGTATTTCTATTTAGAACAAATATCTACAATGGAGCCTGTTAAGGGAAAGTTGACCGTTAATTATTCAGAAGGTTTCTTCCAGGTTTAGTTTACCTAAATTAATAAAATTATATGTTAGGTAGGTATATCATGGTTATACTGATTACGTAACTCAGAAATCCGATGCAGGACAAATGCGTTGGAAATGGAGATGGGCTGGACACTTGACAAAACCTGGTGAAAGCAGGTGAAGTAGAGCCCTCACTTAATGGTTGCCGAGAGACGTTAGAAGAAGTATTGGTAGACCAACAGCGGCAACAGCTTGATGGGTGAATGACCTACCTACAGAATATCGCGGGTAAAACCTGGATGAGGCTCGTAGAGCCCATGCAGAGAGGTAGTGCACAAAAGGAACGCCTTTACTCAGAAATCGACGTAAAAATTAAGGCTACCAATGAAGATGACGATGTAATACGAAGTTACACTGAAAAACTGTCAGTAGGTGCCCGTTAAGTCATCATAATCATAAACCAACAGTAATCGAATCTGCAACCCTCATTGCAGAAACCTAATAAACAGGGCGGGCATATTATATAAATCTCAAGTTGACCTCGGCCTGCATCCTAACCAAATAAAATCAAATTAGATTTGGGCTTCTCGACTACACCTAACCGATGAAAATAGCAATGTAGCGGTAGCGCAGTTCTAAGAACGAAATAGCGTTTTCAAATATTTTTTCTATTGATTACAAGTTTTAAAAATCAAAAAATCTCAACAATAGCTCAACTCGCCTGTTTAGTTAAAACAGTGTGAAACCCAAGTTTGAGCTAAAGAATCTAACTAACCACAGGTTTTTGGGTTCTCCATCAGTTCTACAATGCATCTCCTGGATACTGTACAACTGTGATAAACAATCTCCAATAAAATCCTCCTGCGGCCACCAACTTAAAAATGTGATTGTCTCCTACTATTGTACAATGGGCTGCAAAAATCCTACTATTCTTTTCTTCTTCTACTGTATTGATTGTAATTAACTGAACATACTAAGTAATATGGCGCACTGTTACGAAATAAGTAGGTACTTTTCTAAAAACAATATACACATAATATTTATAGACGACAAACACGCTCAGTAGCCTATTTATAACAACCGCCCCCTCCTACTCCAGCCTCGCCCAGATTCCCGGGAAATGCAGCCTCCGTGTAAATAACACCTGTCTATTGTGTGTCGGTGTGTAGGTACTTGTGTATGCATCGCATTGATTGAAGCTTCAAGGTCAATCAATAACTGTGTTCTGTATTCAACTGATGGATTTGTTGAGCTTTATTCCCGTACTCTGATTAATTACGCAGCTCGCCGGTTGTTAGTTAGGATATTTCAATTTTGTACGCTTGATTAATTTTAATTGCTCGCTACTGTTGGCCTAAATGTCATCGATGGATGATGATCGATGTTAGTAAGGCTTGTTTATAAACATACATAAAACTCACGGCTTTTTTCACATGGAGTTAGGCAGTAGCTTAATAAAGCCACCAGTGAGCACTACTTAACGTGCTTAGTACTTATGCTCGTTAGTAGGTATACAGTTTATGACGTGACGTCTCTCTTTGCCATCGCTCACCGTAAAAGCTCTCGTTTTAAAGCGATACTAAAGATGATATCTAGCCAATACTAATATGGCTACCGAAATATCTGTCTTATCTTTTGGCTAGTTTAGTGCCTAGGAGCGGTTTCAGACTAGCGTATATTGCAGCGCGTATAAGCTCGTATCGGCTAACGCGTGTACACGCACATTATGCACTTCAAAAACCAAAGGTAAATAAGCATACTTAGAAGCGCGTCAACGCTCGTACGAGTGACGCGTAAAACTAGCTCATACGCGCCGAAAATACGCAAGTATGAAACCGCCATAATTTAATAAAATATTCGCCAGTTATCTGCAAATTGCAAAGCCTCAGAAACCTCGTTGAGTGAAATCTAGAGAAACGAATCAGATTCATAATAAAACATGCTGACAACTGTCTCTAATGATGGATTTGATTGATAAGTCGCTTATGCGGAAAGCTGCGTTCTTCATTTAATTCTCGTTTGGCGGCAATATTAAGCATACCTCAGTCAGTTTCTATAATGAAGAGTACCCGTGAGGTCTTTGATACGGTTCTCAGGTCGAACAAACTGTTTGTATTTTTCCTCCACGAATTTCTCAGTAGCAGCACCGTTCATATTTCTGGAATTAGGTACTAGTTTTTTAAGTGGATTTCACCAATACTTTCGATCGGCTTCGTCAGTGTGAATTTTATGAACAGGGCGATTGGGCAACTGTTGTGTATTGATAGAAAATCTTCACGTCACAGTGGGTTCGGACCCAAAGACGCAAAGCTTTCAAGATATTTTTAAGTAAGTACCTTATCAGTCGGTAAATTCTCCTCACTGTATAAAATATACCAGCATTGAAAAGGTCTGGCTATTTTAAAACCCGCTTTTTAGATGTTGCACTAAAAGAAAGAAAAGTGGTAGTCGTAGGCGGATCCCGATTTAGATCATTTGTTGTGTTTGATATGAAGTCCTACAGCCCCACTGGTTGAGTAGGTAGTACCTACCTAGTTTTCTTTAGTGGAAAACTAAGTGGTAGAATTGATTACATCTTTGTTTATGGAGTGTCGGCTCTGAAGCCTCGATGGGTAACTATTTGTATGCCCGTTTTCATTAATACTAAGTTAAATATAACGAAGCACGAATTTTCAACCTTCAGTCCAATAGCGCGCTTTTATTTAGGCACTAGCTTATGCCCGCGATTTCGCCCGCGTGGTGTTCGGTAATTGTCCCACGAGATCTTACTACCGGGATATAAACTATCTGTGTGCCGAATTTTATTCAAAACGCAGTGTAGAAGTTTGTACGTGAAAGAGTAACAAACATCCACACAGCTTTAAGTAATAAGTAGGTAAACGTTTGTTTTATACAGCTGACTTTGAAATAGTATTGGTATCAAGGCCTTATCGTCAATACTCCACAAAAATATAGTACCTCTTAATTTTCCACTAAAGAGAATTGGGTCCTATCTGACGGTCCATCACTTTTCAACATAAGGGTGAAAAGTGATCGACCACAGTTGACAAGTGATCGACCGCTAAAGCCTTGATACCAACCCTATTTCAAAGTCAGCTTTTTAAAACAAACGTTTATATTTAGGTACTTTCGCGCGGCACAATTAATAGTCTATAGCTACTCAAACCACGGTCTATGGCAAATGAAGTATTTTGACTATTAAGGTTCAGCCACACCCGTACAGACCGATAGCGGACTCGCTGTGGACACCGGACTTAAATATTTCAGTCATTATTTATTTGTATTTATTACCCAGTAGGTACTTGGTTATGGTCTAACTTAACTGGGTTGTGGAGGTCAGATAGGCAGTCTCACCATGTAAAATACTGGTATTCAGCTGCACCCGGTTAGACCGGAAGCCAACCAAACATAGTTGGGAAAAGGCTAAGCAGATGATGATTTATTTTTCAAAAGCCCGGTGTCTAGACAGAATCCTTATCAGATTCAAATACAAAAACCGCAGAATTAAAACAGGAAAATGTGAAAAACATTCATCATCATCATCATTTCAACTTCAAAATACAAAAGACCTATTTCATACGACATGACTTCCAAAATACTATGTTTGTAACAGCATAGAATAACAATCAATAAAGTGAGAGAAAATCACTTAGAGTAGCTACGTACATATATATAATTGTTCATGACTGTACAGTTTTAATGATTTCGAAATATTTTTTAAACTTTAATCAAAACACCAGACGTATCCCAAATGCAATCAGCATGAACAATATGAAAAGGTAACAAAATATATTCATACCTGCAAGAATAATCTGGGGTGGGCAGACAGCTGTGAGGTGGACCGTGGACGTCGATGGCACGATGCGTTCCCGGCAACTGACGTCGGCGCCCGCCCGCCCTAGCTTTTATCCCGCCCTACGCGCTACGAGTTACGAAGCTACGGCGTAGCTGGTGGACATTATTAAATTGTTGCTTATTGCATTTTTTATGTTGCCGTGTTTTTTTTTGCAGGTATGGAATATTATCCAGGAAAGACTTCTGCCGTCTTACCATTTACCCACTTATTTGGGCTGTTGTTTTTTAAAGATAAACGATGTTTATTTGTGTAAGTTGGTTTAAAAAACACTTTTACCAATCACAATAAATTAATGAGCTTAGATATTTCATACGCTAAAGTTTTTGGTACCTAAAGTAGAGTAATTTCGGGTTTCTTTTTTTGGGTATAAAGTTTAAAATTCTTTAATAGGACAAAGCAGTAGGTATGCAACAAAGTATATCGAACTAATCTCTAATCACATAACAGCGATCGAATACCTAATCTAATTTACAAACATAATATTAATTTCTAATCGTTCAAGTCGCTTTCAATAATTTATTTAAAACTTAATTAATTACCTAGGTACATTTGTAATCGATTTGCGTGGAGATCACTGCTATGGCTTCACCAATAAATTAATAACATTGTTATGAACCCACGCGTTGGAATGTTCGAAAAAGATCTCGATGTTTCTGGTGTTGTGAAATAAAATACAGAAAAATGTTTTCAATATCCATGAAATTGGCTGATAATTTTAAGTTGGAATATGACTTTGGGCTGGTTTCTTTGAATAAATTAATCCTATCGCGTCCTGATTGGCGTGAGACTCCATCTTGTTGAAACCACATGTCTGAAACTTTAATGCCTTCCATTTGAGGCACTAAAAGTTAGTAATTATCTCCGTGTACCGCTTACCGTTGACTGTAACGTTCTGCTCATCATAATTTTTAGACCTATGACGAACGATCAGTTAGATTATTTTCTCTGGGGATGTCTACATCGATAAATCAGAAACAATTGAGCACCTAGAATTCAAATTTAAACTCATTATCTCTGAAATACAGCCTGATTTACTGCAAAAACTGTGTGCAAAGTGGACCTCCAGATTACGCCATGTACTTGCGGGGGTGGTTTCATACCCGATATCATATACAAACATAAATGGCATTAAATTATCAGTCAAATAAGCCAATTTCATGGACATTAAAATATTTTTTCTGAATTTTATTTCAATTTAAAGTTCTCCACCTCTGGAAAAAAAAAACACATTTTAGGTAGGCTACACACCGATCACACCATTACCATTCCGTTCGTTTGTATTATGTCCTTTCTTTGGTATTGATCGTCAAATTCTGGTCTCTTTCAAGTTCTGACCTAAGCAGTAGAGGGACTTTCTTAAAAATACTATCTTAGACGCAAATATACTTGGTCCTCACATTTGATTAGGACAATGTCTGGACTTTAAATGAGACTGTCATCTAACTCTTCTGAGTTTGTTAAGGAATTTCTTCCCAGAGTAGACCGATAGGAACTTCAGAAATCACCTAGTAATAAATATATTTACATGCCTTACAGAAGGATTTATCTAGAAAACAGACAGAAAAGTACTATTAGCTACAAGTAATACGTTAGTATTAATCTGCGCATTTCCGACAAGCTGGTCCACGTGCACGTATTTTGCTCTTACGTAACTGCACGCTTATCCAAATATTTCGTTCGCATGTTGTATCCACAACACGTGCTTATTAAAACGCGCTTAACTATTTGTGTGCATCTGCCTTTGCTGGTCGAAGGATTAAGCTTAATGTTGACGTTATGTAAAAATCTTTGTTTCTGTTTATGTGAGGTCTAGTTACTGGTATAGTCTTTAGATTATAATGCATATTGTAAAGTCAGCTTCAGGTCTCTGAAGCCAGTCCTTATAGGAACCTCATTCCAGATTGCTGTGGTTTTAGGACACGGCTAGGCAGAAAATGATGACTAACAAATCACCACCTGCCTAGCCTTTTCTTATGTCGGTGTCGGTTTCTATGCAAGGTGGAAGGGACACCGACGCTACCACGTATTCTGAACCGGCGAAAATTTTTTATAGGGGTGTTCGGAATGATCTACTGAATATATGGTACCTAATCATTTTAGAGTCATTATCTTTCCACCATCATCATCATCATTTCAGCCGAAAGACGTCCACTACTGGACATAGGCCTCCCCCAAGTTTCGCCACATTTACCGGTCCCGTGCGACTCGCATCCAGTGGATCCCTGCAACCTTCACCACGTCATCGGTCCACCTAGTGGGAGGCCTTCCAACGCAGCGTCTTCCGGTTCGCGGTCGCCACTCCAGAACTTTTAGGCCCCATCGTCCATCCGTTCTGCGAGCAATGTGCCCTGCCCACTGCCACATAAGTTTGGCTATTCTTCGTCGGTTACCTTGGTTCTCTTGCTTATGTCCTCATTTCTGATTCGATCACGCAAGGAAACTCCGAGCATAGCCCTCTTCATTGCCCTTTGGGTGACTTTAAGCCTTCTGATAAGGCCCATTGTGAGCGACCACGTTTCGGTCCCGTAAGTAATCACTGGCAACACACACTGGTCATAGACTTTCGTCTTGAGACACTGCGGTAAGTTGGACGAGAAGATACCACGCAACTTCCCGAACGCTGCCCAGCCTATTCAGATTCGACGATTGACCTCTTTCTCGAAGTTAGACCTACCTAACTGGATCGTTTGTCCAAGGTAGACATAATCGTCTACAACTTCGAGTGTAGAGTCTCCGATCTTGATAGGAGTGGGTGTTACATGGTTATTCAACATGATTTTGGTTTTGTCCATGTTCATTTTAAGACCCACTCTTTCGGAAGCTCTACTATGGTCATCGAGCATTGTACTGAGGTCCTCCATGGTCTCAGCCATGACCACTATATCGTCGGCAAATCGAAGGTGAGAGATGTACTCGCCATTGACGTTGATGCCTAGCCCTCTCCAGTCCAGAACCTTGAAGATATCCTCCAGTGCACACTGTCTCACACCTCGCTGCAGAAGGATAGGTTCCGAGGTCTGGTCCTGAAGTCGGACGGACATGGTGGCGTTTTTGTACAAACACTTCAACACCTCGGATGTACATGAGATGTTTCGATAGTCGATTTGGCACCGTTGGAGTGACTGCAGTACAGCCCAAGTCTCGATCGAATCGAAGGCTTTCTCGTAGTCCACAAACGCCAAGCAGAGAGGCAGGTTATACTCTTCGGTCTTCTGTACAACCTGCCTCAGCGTATGTATGAGGTCTACGGTGCTAAAGCCTTTTCGCAATCCGGCTTGTTCGGGAGGCTGAAAATCGTCAAACCTGCGCGCGAGACGATTCGTGATGACTCTTGAGAATAACTTGTAGACATGGCTTAGAAGTGAGATGGGCCTATCGTTCTTCAGACGGGCATTGTCGCCCTTTTTGAAGAAGAGTACCACCACAACCCTACACCATGCCTGCGGCGTTTTCCCCTCGAGTATGACGGAATCAAATAGCTTCCGAAGGGCCTTAAACCGGTACGGTTTTCCACCCGCCTTCAGGAGTTCGGCCGTAATTCCGTCATCACCCGGTGCCTTGTTGTTGCTGACATCCGGAATGTTTTCGGTATAGTTTCGGGTCAGTCTAGCTCTTGGTTCGATAGCTAGAGTTGCAACGGGTTTACTAGTTGAAGTGTAAAACTGCCCATAAAAACTCTCGATCTCCCTCAGCAGCTCCGGTTTGGCGGATACGATCCTGCCATCGTCGGTCTTCAGTTTCGTGAGCTGGCTTTGCCCAATAGCCAGATCTCTTGAATATACCTTGGGGCCTTTATTCAGCTCAATAGCGTCTTTAATACGCTCGGTATTGAAGCGGCGGAGGTCGCCTCAAGGATTTAGAGATCCGTCTATTGAGCTGCCGGTATTTCCACGCCTCGTCTGAAGACTGCAGGATCATCTCACGCCGCTCCTTCATAAGCTCGAGAGTATGATCAGAGAGTTTTTTGTTGTGTGCACGACGTGCCTTGAAAAACTTAGTCCCAGTCGTATGGACAGTTTCCACGAACCCATCGTTGTATTCGTCCACTGAGCTTCCTAGGCACTCGATACGATTCTGGAGTTCAAGATGAAAGCTCTCGGGGTTTTGGATCTGGATCTGTGCTGGACGGAGCGTAGACTTCATCAGTCGAGACCTTTCAAGCTTGGTATTGATGTTCTCTTACCATGCGGTGATCGCTCCCGGTTTTCACCGAATTGATCACAGAGATATCATTGAACATTTGCTTCTTGGTTGACATGATGAAGTAAATCTCATTTTTAGTTGCACCATCGGGACTCTGCCAGACATCTTTCCACCCTGTATATATAATTAATCGATGGTCACCAATCATCCACGGACCGACTTCGGAAATTATAAGTATTCGACCGACACGTGCGTCCGCAATAACTTGACAGACAGAAGTGTCATGCTGGGGAGTATATTTCACCACTTCTCCTCAGCTAAAACATTAGGCATAATAGTTCTAAAGGTGCTGACTCTCAGCGTCTTCTCAGCCTTATTGAAATAAATGACTTCTGATTTTGAGCACCAGGTTTGTGTATGCAAGAAATTAAATAAAAACAAAGTATAAAGTGTAAAATTATTTTAATCAACACATTGCGAATCTCATGGCACCACTTGAAGGCACGTACGATCACTCGTTACAAATAATAACATCTATATACATATAACTAGAATAACTCGCTGTTAACATTGTAAGGCCTTTGTTGGGATTATTTTTGACAGAATTTTAACTGTAAAAACTTTTGGGTTTATTTTAAAATAGTCTTTTTCTTCCAGAGAATGTTTAAGGCCACCAGGGCAGAGCCATAGCCAAAAAATAATGATTATATCGTTTACATCCCCATTTCATTTTTAAACATTTCATAAATTTTGGTTTGTCATCATCTGCCTAGCCTTTTCCCAACTATGTTGGGTTCAGCTTGCAGTCTATCTGAATGCAGCAAAAGTATTTTCATGGCGCGACTGCCCATCTGATCTCCATAACCAGTTTAACTGGGTAAAACGACACCCCTTGGTAAGACTGGTCGTCACTCTTGTTTGATTGTTAAAATTCTGTCACTAATCACCAATGAACCTCATTAATTTCTATACTAAATGTAATACTGAACTAAATGAATAAATAAAATACATCACTGTGCGTTATATTCATCACATTTTATTAATATCTCGGTGTAGACGACTATGACAATATGCATTTCGATGCTAAAAGCGTTGGCGCTAATTAACAATGATGACTTAACACCTCCCATTATGACCGCAGAGCCAGCAAAGGAAGTACTTTACAGCACAATAATAATTGATATTGTAAGAGCAAGCAAGTTATTAGGATAGTCGTCTAAAGCCAGATAAAACTCAGTTAAACCAAAGTGCCATTTCGACCCATTCTGTGATTATACGCTACATGAACGTGTAATAATAACGAGTTCGACTAGTAACGTCTAAATAGCCAGGTGGCTAGCATGTTTTCAAGCGTTCTTGTCAAGCACGCTCATACAATGCGAGAGCAAGACAGCATGAGACTCAGTGTTATAGTCTTTAGTCGAAGTTCCTTGCTAAATACTCCGCCCTGCTCGCAGATTTTGTCCCCGCGACTTTAGTAGTAGGCTCGACTTTTCGCAGCATTTTTCATGTATTTTTTATGGTTTGTCAGGCAATTTGCTTAACCATTATACGGCTAATGACTTAAAATATTACGTAAATACATGGTATAGGCACTAAGTGCATAACACTTCATTAAGAGTTAGTGTTTCTGACATTCATGCCAAATGATTATTATTTTCCTGCCGTCGTTTCCTTCGCTTAGAAACCACGGCAATTTATTAATTACATTACATAAACCATGGAAATTATTTACTCATTTGCTTGTGCGCTTTGTAAATTACTTTTTACAAAAACTTTTAACAACACTCTCGTTATTATACAGGGTGACCCTCTATACAGTGAACTATAAGTTACAATTATTTTAGTACCACATTTTAATTGTTCAACATTATTTAATGACTGTACATTTTTATTATTTCATAATTATGTAAAAGTGCGTTCAATTATTTATTATAATTATTAAAAAAACCTATTTACATTTTCTGTATATTGTATTGTGATGTCTTAACACTAATAAAAAAATCATCAAAAAATAATATTTAAGGCACATATTAAATACTTTATTTAAAAATGACAACAATATGAGCTATACATACTCGTATGTAACAATAACTTAGGTACACAACCGAAACTGCATCCACGGATCTACCTGGCTAAAACTGGACGCCTACCTACATAGTTCATAATATATATTTTTTAGCTTTGTGTTTAAGAACAAATTCTGGAATAATTATTTGCGATTAATTATTATACATTTCACAATAAAAACACATTAAATTGTAGTTTATTAAATAAATCATTTGATTTGATGGGGTTTCGAAATCAAATTAATAAAATATTTGTTCAACAGAATTATTTCATCGACATAAATAAATCAATTAACGACACTTAGAACCCATTAATAATTTCTTAATAGCTTAAATTGTTGCCATTATCACATAAAACAAAGAAAAAATATAACAGACTATTCTAAAATCCTAAATAAACAATATTTTTAACGTTTTCTTGAATAAGTTACGAAAGGTACTTTAACTTACTTCTAAGATACATAAGGCCGCTAGTTTTGCTACTCAAATGCCACGTATCAGTCAAATATTATGTATTTTTAAATGTTCTATTTAAAAATCATCGAACATTACTGACTTTTTCGTAAAATTATAAATATTGTTGTAAGGCCTCATAAGCATTATACGTCTTTACTGGCAATAGAAAAGACATGTCAAAATTTCGGTAGATGGCATGACCATAGCTAAGTCCCAATCTGACCAATGAGGTCAAGCTATTTTGAAATATAAAATGACATTAACAGAATTTCAACGCGCCATTACTTTCAAAGTTACCACCTATGAAGAAATCACAGATTAAAATCCATAATTTTTGTTTTAACAAATATTAAATTATTATGACAAATTAATAATATATGTCGGATTATTTGTCCATATTTAAACTGTTTTACGTATAATTTAATTTTGTATTTTTAAATATAATGTATAACACAGATACTGCAAATATTTTTTTGTATACTAATTGACTATTAAATAGAATAATAATAACTAACAATATACCTTTCTCACTCTAATAAGTCACTACCATTTTCCACAACATTTCTTTACAATAATAATAATTTAAAGGCTGTATTATTAACATTTTAATTAAATTGTTTTATCCCCTTATTTCATATATACAAAAAGGTAATATTTAAGATATCCTCACATTGTTAATCATAACTTGTCAAGCATTTTTATAAAATTTTCTTTTAATTAATTATAATATTTTTCTTCTTCTTGACTCCGTAAGGCGACAGCACTTCGTCCAGATAGAGCAATAGTACTCGAGAGATCAATCTAGGATAGATTTCAATAGACTATAGTGAAATTTTGCTAGAGTAACCTGGTCCGTATCTATAACTCTCTTTCATTTAAATATAATCTTAAATTTTATAATAACATCATCATAGTTTATAAAACTTGTAGCATATCATCATCACACTAAGCCGCCCCTTTCTTACCGATAAATAAGCTACAATTCAGTATCGATAAGAATATTGCGCATCATTATGTGCAAAAAAGTCTCGCGAATTTCTGTTTCTTTTTTTTAGAGTTGAGAAAAGAACTCTAATCACGTTCTTTTGTGTGGAGAAAAAATCATAGACAGTTCTTAGGTCAAAAATGAAAGAGCTTCACAAAGACGGCCCTCCAGATGAGTGATTAAAGGCTCGTCTCATCCGTCATCTGCATCTGCGACGAAGCACCTCCGTCTCCCTACGCGCGCGCCGACGCGGGGTGGTAGGTGATGACGTTGTGCGCGTGCGTGAAGGGCGGCGAGGCGTGCGCGCCGGGCGGCAGCGCGGGCAGCTGCAGCGCGCGCGTCTTGCCGCCCAGCGTGCAGCGCGTCGTGGCGCCCGACTCCACCTCCACTGTTAACTCGTGCCCGGTCATCCTGTTGGGGAAAATTATTTGTAAGAACAGAGTGTTTTGTCTATTGCAAAGTCGTCCTGTCCTTCGTCGAATGGAAGGAGCGAGGGTCTTCTCTGAGATGAAGTGGGTCATCGTCCGTCACGGACGCTGGTCGAATATTAGAATTGAATTTTTGAGGCACCAATGCAGATTTTAGACAAAAGCGTCTCTGGTTTAAGACACAATAATTTACTGGAAGAGATCCTCAGGAGAACCAGTATCTGACATAGCCCGAAGAATTGCCAAGCTTGTATGGCAGTGTAGTGCGTACAGAGCACATTTATCTACGAGCAAATTTTGCTCGTAGATATAGCTCGCGAATGGCCAATGGAGCCGAATGGTTCTGAAGACGCAGCGTTAGAAGGCCTTCCACCGGTTGGGCCGATGACTTGATGAAATCCATGGGAATCCACTGGATGCCGAAAGCACAGGACCGGTTGACGTAGCGGCGTTTACGGTATGTACGCACAGTGAACACCTTCGGCTGATTTAAAGATGACGATGAATTTACTTACTATGGAGCTCGTAGATAATTAATAACAGTCGCTCGGGTCTATCATCAGGTTAAGCCGCAATTGCCTAGGTTGATCTGTGGATGGGTGACCACCCATTACATACCGAGTTTCTTCCGTGCCTCGGAAAGCATGTTAAGCCGTTGGTCCCGGCTGCCAATTTTGTGATCTTTGACAGTCGTTACAGGTAGTCAGCGGCCCGAAAATTTGACAACCGGTCTTACCAAGGGGCACCGTATTACCCTGTACTAACTGAGTTGTCGAGGTCAGATGGGCAGTCACTCCATGTAAAATGCCGGTTCCGGTTAGACTGGAAGCTGACCCCGACATAGTTGGAAAAAGGCTAGTCAGATGATGAATTTGCTTACTGTGTACCAAATGCCAACACAACATGAAATTCATTTTTATACCTAAGTTTCTGAATGGAATACAATACTTTTTTAGCACTGCATACTCACATGTGAAATCTGTTAGCCAGTACTCCGATTAGTTCGCCGACCAGGTCGCCGGGCACGCCGGTCTGGTTGACCACGGGTGCGTCCAGGCCGATGACCAGGTCGTTCTTGGCGGACGGGATGCTGATCACGACCAGCTGGACATCTGTGCTCATAATGCGGATGGCGCCGACCTGAGGGGGAAAATATTTATAAGTTTTAAAGGAACACCGATCACATTTACCGCATTAGAGAAATATTACACTTAACGTCACGCCTGTAATCTCCGAAGGGTTAGGCAGAGCTGAACCTAATTGTACACCGACATTTCGCCAGTTATGTTTTAAGTCCCATGTAATAGGGGGCGAGCCTATTGCCATCAACCGGGCATAAATCCAGACTCCGTGGCTGCTACTCAGAAATTCCTGATGGAAAAACTCAATAACTCTTTGTCCGACCTGGGAACCCAGGTCCTCATGCTCAGCAGGCGTGTTTGCGAACACTCGATCAACGACAATGTTATGCTTGTGAGTTCTATTTAAAAGTTATTTTTGAAAACCTTGTATTTTATCCCTTTTTAACTCGCAAAAACTTACCAGATGCTTTGTGAAAAATTAAAGAACTTTCTGAGGCATGAGGGGGTCATTGTTGATGCGCCTGATCTCTCTCTGGTTGTGTCGAACTGCCGTCCGGACGATGAGAGTAAGGGAAAGAGAATGCATCTGTGTCTCCGCTGAGATTGTATTCGTTCAATAGTCCTCACTATTATGAAAACAAAAATCGACATAGTCAACTAGTCCCTCACCTCAGGAATAGCAGTAGGTTTCTTCAGCGGCTTGAAGGAGTGAGCATCAAGCTTGAATATGGCGGACTCGGTGATGAGCAGACAGCGCTCGGCCAGCTTGTTGTAGCGGTTGAACTTGTGGATGCGGCACGACAGCAGCGCGCGGCCCACCTGCTGCGTCTTCTGCAGCGACGCCACGGCCGACTGGTAGCTCGCTGGGGGGAGGGGAGCCTATGTTACTGATTGTTGCTAGTGTTTTATACTGAAGTTTCGAAGTACCGCAGTTGTCCAGCTGTTTCACTAAGGTCAGCCGCATCTATTACGTCCAGTCCGCTCCGAATACGCACGATTCCGAACTTAAAAGTAAAGTAACTGTATACAACATTAGTTTTAGTATTTATGCGAAATCTGAAACACGTGTCTAGTATTTTTATGTAAAGAATCTATGTACAAAATTTCAAAACTGTGTCATGAAAAATCACAAAGTTATAAGCTTGTTCTGTTACCTAGTTGTCCGCACAAAATCGTGGTCACCACGCAGCGCGCGCCTCTAGCGTCGTCTTGAGCTCATTGATAATAATAATTTGGTACCTAAATTATTGCGATAGGTACTTAAAATCGCTCGGTGTCCAACTTTTAACTCTTTTTTTAATATTTTTGGGATAAATATAACATGGTTTAAAAATTATTGGAATCGATTCATTTATTTATTCTGAACAAACTATGTTCAGGTTTCGCATATACTAAAAATAATTTTGTATATTATACTTTTGTGCGAGGCAAATGAAACATACACATCGCATAGTCGTCGCAGTACAAGCATATATGTACTAGTTTGAAATAAGTTAGTAAACGATCAGTGACGTATGCACGAAAAAACACTTTTTATTAAACTATTGTAAATTCTGTAATGAATACTAACCGGCCCTAGGATTATACTTGTTATCCGCCAAGTAGTCTCCCAGCCACTGCCGCCCCTGCCCCCACTCCTTGCGGCGCCCGCGCAGCGAGCTGGCGGCGCAGATCTTCATCTTGAGCTGCGGCCACTGCTCGCGCGGGATGGGCTTCAGCGTCAGGTAGGCTCGCCACCTCCTGTTACAGAACACGTCAACGTTAACAAGGGATAATATGGTAGAAAAATCTCTTTGGATATAATTCGAATATGTGACAAACAGAATATGCAACATTCAGGGATTATGTTTGCTAGAAAATATTAAGTAATTTTTTGGAAAAATTTCGTGATTTCATATTTATTTGGCTCTGTTTGCTTCCAATTCAGGAAAATTTATTTCCTTATTCGATAGACTCGGCGTGTTTACCTTTACAATAAGGACATTTCACACGTCTTTTGTTCTCTAAGATTCAAAGATATTGGTATTTTGACAGACCCTATTTCAGCCGATTAAAAAAACAAGATGGCTGCCATTCGCGGGGTGTTGGGATAGCAGTATTTATAAAAGTGCATTTGTCGATAGAAATGAGTATATAATAATATATGCCCTAAGCAATCGGTAATCGTTCTCTAAACACACTATAGGTATAAAGGGTGTAAATAGAGCCTTAACGAAGCCGAAAGGCACTTGTCTTCCCCGTCTTTGCGATTATTTTTTTGTTCTAGATCATACTTGGGAACCTTCTAGTTACGGTGATATTGGGGGTCAAAGATCCTACTTTTGCTGCACCGACCCCAAGTAAATTGGGATAAGGGCAGGAGAACAATGATGAATATAATATAGCAATACCTGTAGGCAGCTTGTATGAGCGGCACGTGCACGCGGCGCGGGCTGGGCGGCCACGTGCGCACCACGCCGCGGTTGCGGCGCAGCTCCGTCTGCAGCTCCACGATGTAGCGCCGCAGGCGGTAGCGTCTGCGGGCACAGGTGTGGCATCGTAACGGAATTACATGAAATACGGTCGGTACACGTGAGCTTCACAGTGTACAACCAGTTTAACGGTACGGTCAACCGTAATAAAATAGTACATTTTGATAAAACTGGGGAAATTTTGTTATTGCAGTCGAGGCGGAATTCACACCCGAGCTGCAGGCGATGTTGTTATGGAGCCTGTTTATAAATATTCTAAAAATATTTACGCCGTAAAGACGCATATCTCTTTGCCGAGATTTAAAAAAAACAATCACCGCCTACTATACGAATTGAATTATCTTTGGGAATTTTTATTTACACACATGATAAAAGACAAAAAATCCACGTGTGTGAAATACATTGCATGTTGAACCTAATCGTAGTGCGATAACCACTTTTCGAGGAAGTGTTTTGAAAAGATTTTTGTATTTTACTGTTACTTACGTATAGTTTAATTTAAATATCTCTCCTACCTTAATAAATTGTAGCAGCCTACAAAATGAGTACCCTGGAAGCTCGAAGGGAGCTTTTGGATTTGAGATTCGCATATAAACTGCTCAATAACACCATTGACTGCCCACAATTAGTACGTAAGTTCAATTTTAGAGTACCCCGAGGACCACCTCGTAAACCTATAACACCCTTAGCTCCACCTCTTCGCCGTACAGTGTTTGGTGCTAATTCGCCTATACCCCGCATGTGCAAACTCATAAACGAACGCAGCGACCTGGTTGACGTCCACGCAGACTCTATATCGACGTTTGTCAGACGTAATTAGTATTAGTATTTAGTATAATTATCTAGAATTTAAGTAGGTACATTAGTAGGTATTTAAAATTAAATTTATAATTAAACGAGCATTTTGCATGTGGTGTTTGCCTATAATTGGTTGTGCAGTTAGATTTAAGACACAATTACTTATATGTTCCTATCTGTGTTATATCTGTAACAACTGTTGGTGAACCTTAATTAAATAAATAAATAGTTGTTTGTATGGTCAAAACCATGTTCTATATGAGAAATAACATCCCTCCGCTGCTAATACTATGACACAATATATTGTGTGTGTGTGTTTGTGTATTTTCTTTTAGAAACAATGTGGTTGAAAGTCGGCTAAACTTGAGAGAAAACGACTTAGGCCAAGTAAATGTGCACTAATTACCAAAATTTAATTTCTTTATCACTTGAATAATTACCCCCTACACACAATTTTATTCTACTTCAAAACTAGATAAAAAAAATGGTCACTTACTAAAAAATTACAATTTAAAACTGAAATGGTAAATCGCGAGCAAGTATGTGATGACATGTGTGTGTGCGTATGTATGTAAATCCTAAGTTTTCCCCTATCACATGTATTTCATACTCACTTCCAAGCATTAAAGATAGTGTAAGCGGCCTTCATTTTCTTGAAGCGCATGCGCGCGACGGTGCCTCTCCACAGCTTCTGCAGCAGGATCACGATGGACGGGATCAGCTCGGCGCGGGCCGCTTCTAGACCGTGCAGGGTTTTGGCACTCCTGGGATAAGGAAATGGGACAACATATTGCTATGTAATTCATAAATTATATAAACGCCTATTGTGTTTGACGTGTAGTTTTAATCAGCCTGTTATGTTTCCATTGCTGAGACAAGGTCTCGCGTGTGTGAGAGACTGAGCCGAAACACACCACGCGGGCCCAGTGCGGGTCGGTACATGTGACATGCTTTCGATTTTTTGGTTCTAAGACAGGCATGTTTTCTCGTCATGTTTTCCTTCAGCGTTTTGGGAGCAGTAGTGATGAAATAAATGTCTGCTTTTGTTCGAACCTGCAAATCGGTAAGTCGGAGCCGCTACCACTGGACTACCACTGCTTTCATGATTGACGTAGGGTAGGGTAAGCATACACTATGATATTTCTTGTTTTTATAAAGTATGTATGATAGTCTATAAGGTATATATGTTATGGGTCTTTGTTACCTGAAATAAATGATATATTATTATTATTATTAAATATCTAAAGAGCAATTATGATTTACGCTACTTTAGGCGAGTCCATGGATTCCTGCGTCGATAAGTGTAGTCACTCAAGGTAGATAAGGCAGTAGCTAGTTACCTAATGAACAGCTTCGTATGTCCGAACTGCACATCAGTGATGTGCAGGTCCCGCAGCAGCACCATGACGGCGTCCTTGTCGGAGGTGCCGCGGAAGTTGGGCCACGTGTACTGGCTGAGCATCTTGTACCGCTTGAGGAAGCGGTCGTAGCGCTGGCGCGACGCGAACCCGGCGCGGCGCACGCGCACGTTCTCCACCAGCCCCAGGTACGCCACCTGGTGACGGACCTGAGCGACGAACCACATTTTTATTGACAGCGTAGACTGTGTCTTACTAAGTAGTAATCAAATTTCGAATTCAAACTTTATGAGTTAAAGACTAAGCCACACAGCAACGCCGCCATGCTTGTCTATCAGAAGTATGTAGTATGAGCACTTACAAGCTGGTCATCCCAGTTGGTGGGAGTCTGGTAGGGGTTGGGCTTGACGCAGCGCACGTAGAAGGGCTCCTTGCTCTGCAGGCCGGTCACTAGCGCCGCCATCGAGTTGCGGAACAGTGTCGCAGCTGATGGTGGACGTTTTGATGTCTGTGAACAAAACACTCGAGGTTAGATCTACAAAAACTAACCAATAAAATGAAAAATTACGCTGGTAGCTTACGTTTTCAAGGCGAACAAATAGACTATGTCCCGGATTCAAACATAGGACAATTAATATCCCGATTTATGACATAGTTTTTGACATCGTTGGATGGGCCCCAGCTAGATAGACCAACGACCTTTTAAAGGTGGCTGATACAGACGCCCTTTTAAAGGTGGCTGCGAGAGACGCTGGGTAGGGTGATGTGATGCAACTTGGGAGACGCCTAAGTGCAGCTATAGACTGCGGTAGGTTGAGTTGATTGATTTATGACAAAGTTTCCTTATAAGCATGACTAACCGAAGGTTTTAGCTAAGTAGCCTTGTGTACTACTATTATTAGAGCATTTATTTCGGGCTAAGCTAATAGTGTTAGAAAAAATAGTCTTAATAACTAGTGTTAGTAGACAGACATAGTTTATTCTGTGTGGAGTTTCATCCAATGTCACAGTATTGGAGACTCCCATCTATCTGCAAATACACTCAAGATAGTGTTGGTACTGCCGCGAAGACGAGCAAACAGGGAAGCGCTTTGTTTTACGTATTATGGCCGCAAAACTATCTGAGTCTTTCCGCAAACATGTATGTCGCGCTACATCGTCACGGCAGCCGCAACAGTACCCCGAGTGCGTGAGCACACCACACGATACCTTCTGTATGTTATCGCCGCCCTCAGGCCACATCTCAGCCAGCGAGCGGTTGCTGGACGAGTGCAGCAGTCTCTTCAGGTCCTGCCACAGGGAGTCCTTGTTCTTGTCCATGAAACCGGTTACGGCGTATGTTACCTCGCCTGCGTAGTGACTGCGGAAGAAATTATTGTTCAAGTTGTGATAGACTATTGTGTGGAGTTCGCGACTAGACTAGTCTAGATTGAAAGATCAGGGGTGCTAACACTTATCGGTTCGGATTGATTTACACAGCTGTGTTACTAAGACGAATGCAGAGTAAGAAGCAGGTTAATCAAGGATTTATTCCTAGCAAGTTTTCCGAAAAGCGAGCAGTATAATATATCTTTTGCCACACATGCACAGGGTCCGATTACATTAAGACGTGAAGCGTATCGACACCAAAACACAAAAAGTACTTTTTGGGGTCAATGACGGATACCGTACATACCATTTAATTTGAGCTAATATTCATACAATTTTTAAAACTTATTGTAGAGGGTTTTTTCTCATCGGTTTGCATTTACTACAGTTTGACAAAAATAAATGACGAATGAAGTCTTTGAAAAAGTTTCCACTTACGTAATTCTGAAGTCGACGCCATGTTTTAGTTTCTTGTCCGCGGGTGCCAGCTGTCGTGAGGTGTAGTGCCTGTGTCCGTTTAGTCTCCTGTCCATTGCCTCTAGTAGTTGCTTATCTGATATCTGTAAGCACATAATTAAACACGTTGAAAACAAATGATTAGGTCATAGTGGCATAGCAGCGCGGCAGCTATTGAGTAACAATCAAAACTCAACTTTAGCTACCTTTACATACGGTTGAAATTGGATTAATATAATAAAACGACACTCTCCAACCCAAACACCCCCCTCCGAGGTGCTAATAACATAGTGTATTTTCCTCATACGTTTTTTGCAGTCTATTGTACTAAGGGTATTGGCGTGGAATCATAATAAGCCAGTCAGAGAGAGCTTTGTGCCCCTTGCTATAAAAGCGAAAAAGACTTCATTCGCCTCGTTTCAGTTCGATCGACGTGACGTTTGGAAAAAGTGAAAAAAATGTGGAGTCACTCCCTAAAACTGTTTACCTTGGTAGGATTAAGACAAGCCTCGTCCATGATAGCGATGAGTCCCTGATGTGGTGCGTCCACCAGCTCGCAGATGACGCGGTTGTTGAAGTACTTGATGGGTGTCCATTGGATGCCCTCGCGAGCGTATTCTTCTTGTTCCTGTTTTAGCACCAGTTCTGGAATGGCATACAGAAGGTAAGAACAGAATTTATGGATCCCTATTACAAGGTCTATTTATTTTAACACGCTTTTATTAGCTTCACCTGTATCTGTGTAAAAAATCTTAGAAGTTAATTTGACCCATTTCCCGGTTTCAGATTGAGCTGAAATTTTGCTTACATGTTTGATTTGGATACGAATGCACGGTTAGCTAAGTGACGTCATTCTAAATCCAATATGGCGAACTGCCAAAGATGGCGGAATAGTTACTTTTTATGCATTGCAGTTGATGTTGTTTCAAACACTTCTTCACTAACAAGATAGCAAATCTGCGTATTAAGACTCACCAATAAACAGTTGCTGCAGCTTCTCATTGCAGTAGTTAATACAGAACTGTTCGAAGCTGTTCGTCTCGAAGATCTCGAACCCGTAGATATCCAGCACTCCTATGAGAGTGCTCTTATACGTTCCACTGGGTACATCTATCGCTTTGTTTATCTATAAAGAAAAAGTAAACTTTATTGGCTTGAAGTTATGGCCTACTTTTGAGTAATGGATTAAAGTTGATATGATATGGTAAAGTGAATTAACTGCTCCTATACGTGGCATTCGGTACATCTATAGCTTTATGTATGTGAAAAGGGAAAATGGACTTTGTTTTCTTAAAGCTAAGGTCTTATTTTGAGCGATGGTATGAGTACGTATGGCGAAATTAAACTGGAAGCTTTATGTGGAAAGAATAGGGTTCATTATGTTTTTTTTTATTTTTAGCCTTATTAGTCCTTTTTCGAAATTTCGAAAGTAATAAACTGAGCTTTTATGACTGACGAATAAGGCTGTTAGTTAAATAGCAATTAAGTTATTTAAAAAGCCATTAATTATTATTATGGCTCAAGTAACCTTTGTGTACAAAACCCAAAGGTAACCTTCCTACATTCATGCAAATTATATTGAGGAATGAGGACCAATGAAATGCGTTCGTTAAGATTCTTAAAAGGGATAAAGTTTTATAGCATAATTTATTATGATATAAAACCGAGTACGTATGCGCGTACGCCACACTACGGGTTACTACTGAAAAATTCCAATGTGATGGAAAAACGTAATAACACTGACCGACTGGAGAATCGGCAGGTCTGAGACTGGTCAGCAGCAGCGCCTGCGACCACTAGACCAATGAGTAATGCTGGTGCAGCTACTGAAGCACACCAGCCTCTGCTTAAGCCTTCAGGGTTGACAGGCGTGATGTTGTGTTATGTTAATTTTGCTCATAGATTAGGTCAAAATATGTTCATGGAAATCATCATCAACCTAGCCTTTTCCCAACTATGCTGGGGTTGCCTTTCAGTCTAACCGGATGCAGCTGAATACCAGTATTTTACATAGAGCGACTGCCTATCTGATCTCCACGACCCAGTTAGTACTGGGTATTACGATACCTCTTAGTAAGACTGGTTGTCGAACTCTCGGGCCATTGACTACCTGTAAGGACTGTTAAAGATTAACAAATGACAGCCGGGAGCAACGGCTTAACGTGCTTTCCTAGGTACGGTCGAAACTTAGTATGGTGAGCATATAGGCGAGCGGGGCTTAGCCTGAAGATTGATCCAAAGCGGCTGTTATTAATTAGCCACGAGCTCCTCATGGAAATCAATAATGTATAATTATATTGTTACCTGCTGAACTATCCACGTGAACAGCCTGTCATAGGCCGCCTTAGCCAAGGCCAGGCGCGTGTAGTTGGCGTCGCTGAGCGAGTGCTCCTTGTTGACGAGCTCGCCGCCCGCCGACAGCACGCGGCCGGCCATGGCGGCCCGCAGCGCCGGCTCCGTCACGCCCAGCGCGCCCGTGCACTGCTTCACTGGCCCACCGATGGACAGTTGCCCGTCTTGGGATTCTGTGAAGGTTAACTCGCCCTGAAAGAAAGAATTTGTTTTAAAACTGAATTAATCAATTAAAAGTTGCGTGGAAAAATAAAGTCTCTATGTAATCAAATACGTCCGACCCGCTGACTGGTCTGTCCCGCTACAAAAATATGCTGCTTTTCTGCTATTAGTAGTTTTTTTTTTCTTTAGCATTTATACGGATAGATATGAAGTGATTAACAAAGATAATCTAAATCACTAAAATCTGAAATTCAATAAAACAAACTCACCAACAAAACAACTCCACCGACAACGCTCCAGATATCTTCGACCACCGACTGCGAGAACGCTAGCGCATCAAACGCGCTGTTAGTCTGAGAGTAAAGCTTGGAGTCTGATGCTGTGGCGCGCTCACTTCCCAGGATCTTGTACACGGCGCTGGCGCTCGAGGCCAGCCCGAGCTTCTTCGTCGTTGGGTTGTTTGAACTTAGCAACTGGAAATTAAAAAGAATATTAGGTTACAAGTTTATGTCCACGGCTTCGCCTGCGTGGAGTTCGGTACCTTCCCACGGGATCACATATGTAGACATAGATAATCTTAAACTAAACAAGCTACGATCATCACTACAGTTAATATTGACTGTTACACAACAGATTAGTATGATGAGATTTTGTTTACTAAATATTGATATGGGCAATGTAGTTGTATAACTAAACGGTTAGGGCTTCTAGAACGTAATATGTATCAGTTTGGTGCAAAACTACTACATAATGTCAAGAAGCTGTCAAGTAGCGACATTTAATAAATTGATTGAAAAGGCCCTAAATGACTGTTCCTAATGTGTGCTGAAAAGATGACGCAGTTGAGATTACATGACGAATAGAGGTCCTTTCAAACATTAAGTATTTTCTAAACCAGAGAAACCATAATTAATTTCAAAACAAAGCCACAGTCCTTTAATTTCAACAATAATATGGTATTGAAATTCTTGAATTGAATTCTTGTATAGATAATTATTTAAGTGACAACTACGAAACGCTAGACAATAGTCGAAATGACTTCATTGATTAGTTATGGATGATATAACACTTCTTATTTATAAATACTAGCTGTTATAGTGTACGTACTCCTCTATTGTGTAGTCTAAAGGATAGACCTCATATACGAAGAAGCTTTGAAAAGGTGATTTCCATACTAATATTATATTTGAATTCGTAGGAAATTCTGTCTACCTGTTTTAATGTCATGGCCGATCCGTGTGGCATTTTTTTTAGGATATTCGATTATCCTGGTAGTACGTACTCATGGGTATATTTCCGACATTCGCGCCTAAGAAGACGCCTAAAAAATACCCCTTCTGCAACTGCATTGACGCCTCCTTATGCTCCTCCGTACACATTGGTGAAACGTAACATGTAATGAAACACACGCTAAAACAAATTCGCCTTTTTGTTGGGTTACCTACATTTCTCATTCGTGTTACATGTTCAAGTTACGTTACACCAATGTGTACCCGGCATTATATGGGCCCATAAAATACCACTTTTAGAGACAACACCATCCATTGCTTTTTGCAAATTTACATTTTTATATCTGCAATTGGTAAACTAATCAAGGCAATCTAGTTTTTCTGTGGAACCAACCAAATATGTCCAACAACACTTAAAGAGAAATCAATATTACTCTGGTAATACCTGATAGAATGCGTGGAAGTTCCTCTCTCCTGGTTGCAAGGAGACTACTCTGCTCTTCTCGAGCAGGTAGTTGCTGATGTGTCCCCCCACAGGGTCGCCTTTGTAGTCGAAGTGAATGTCCATGTATTTGCCGAACCGGGACGAGTTGCCGTTACGATTCGTCTTTGCGTTGCCGAATGTTTCTAGTATCGAATTTGACTGGATTAGCACGTTTTTTACCCTGGAAGAAGAGAATTAGTTTTATATCATCATCCTTTGCTCACCGTCTCCTTCCATACATGACAGCCAAGTTTCAGTCTTACAACCATTTCTTCATTTCCATAAACATCATCCACCCAAAGAGTATTCAATGTCTTTTTAGGGGTTCCCTTTGCTTAAACTCGTTCACCTCCTAAGGCATTAAAGGTGGACAATCCCTTGTAACTTTTTTTAAGACTCCCTGTAATATTAAGATTTTTGAGCCCTTAACCTGTTTGCTTATGTAAGACAGGTCCACAAATCCGGGCTACCACCTTTTTATTTGTAACTCACCTATCAATATAATCCCTGTGGACTTGTGTTGTGTTTGCTGCTATGTACTTCATTATGAACTTGGACGCCTCTGTCTTGCCTGAACCTGACTCTCCTGATATTAGTACACATGTGTCTTTGCCCTGAAACAAAATTTTTGCCATCATTATTATGATCAGTCCGCTTTGGCCCACATCAAGTGCGAACTGTAATACAAGGTGTGTGGTGTATCGTTTGCCAAGCTGAACGGGCTGAAAGCAGGGGTCATTTGCTATCTCTTCAGCCCCAATAACTCATCCTTGGCCCTACGGATTTTGTAATTTCAATTATTTTATATTTATTTTGAAAAATTTCTAAATTCGATAGCAAATGACCCCTTCTTTCGGCCTATTCAATTTGGCAAACATTGCACCCAAAATGCTGTATTCGTCTCTCTTATGTCTATCTAATCTGGAATACTCTGATGGCAATCATCGTCAGTATATCTAAGGAGTAATTGCGTAACACACTCACAATCCCAACGCTATTAATTTTGACCATTCAACTACATTCATTGCGTTGTCAAGCAGGTTAATGCTTCAAATAGATGAAGCAATGGAAACGGAATTTCCTTCAAAATCTTTAGGATTGTGATAGAAAGTCTATTACGCAATTAGGGTGCTGTTTGCCTTATATTGTACACGCTCACTACCAGAATCAGTGCAACGCCACAAAGGGATTATGTCATGAGCATTATCAACATATTCTGCATGATCAGTTTATTTTATAAATTGCGTTAGCGCATCACGCACATCTTTTGAGTATAGTTTTTCAAATACACCTGACAGAAGACAAAACTTAAGAACAATCCAGCGATTTCGCTAGATCATTCTACTTTAAAACTTTGGAGTCAGTAACTGTTGGTTTTTGAAAGAAAAATGATAAGAAAAGAAACAAGACCGTGAGAACAATAATTTGACATTTCTGGATTTTTAAGACAATAACTAGCTTAACAGTAGCTTCTGGGATTTTACACTATTGTTAAAATGCATAGCGAAATAAACAGCTCGCTTAACCACTGGGTGGTCTTGCGAAGTGCAGTAAAACCTTTTTACGGTCACCAACAAAGATTCAACACTGCCTCTTATGGTAACACCATCAGAGCTAAGAACAGAGGGAAATAATAGCTACGTGTTGAACGACCATTTGCAAGTTTATTGCATCCTAGTAAAATACAAATTCAACGGAATGACGTTTATAACTTTACTGCTGGTTTTAGATGGCTGCATTGAGAAGGTCCGAAGATTTAGTCCTTTTTTAAATAGAATCTCCAGGTCAAATTAAAAAATGCTGGGTGGGTACAGGTGTCTTATAAAGTTGAACACCGAAAGACAGAAATAGAATTTACATCTTACTCAAGTTTTGTATCCTTAGTTATAAAAATAGGATGTACACCTAAGTAGTAAAAAAAGTGGAAATCATGGTAGTGAGTTAAAATGTATATACTTTCTGCCAGTCTAGAATTGAACTTCGATGAAAGGTTTTTGCCAATTTTTTCAAAATAATTATGAATGTTATTTTTTGGCGTTTCGATCCAAGATTCATCATCATATCATCATAATCAGCCTATAATGTTCCCACTGCTGGAACACAGGCCTCCTCTCTATGAGAGAGAATGGGCTATAATCCACCACGCGGCCCAGTGCGGGTTGGTAGATGTCACCTGTCTTCGAATTTTTGGTTCTAGGACATGCCGGTTTCCTCACGATGTTTTCCTTCACCGTTTTGAGAGCAGTGGTGATGAAACAAATTACACAAAGTAATGCGCCTGCCGGGGTTCGAACCCACGACTTACTGCTCGTAAGTTGGGACCGCCACCACTGGGCCACCGCTGCTCTGCGATCCAAGATTAAGGACTTTTATTATTTTATTCATTTTTTCTTTGATTCTTTCTAATCTGATAACCTTGACCTTATTAAACAAAAACAACCCTTGATAAGATCTCTCACCTGTTGCCTAAGCGTCCTTTGACAGGCGTCTGCCACAGCATACACATGTGGCGTGACTTCGAACATCTCTCGTCCCCTGTACTGTGCCATGTGCTGCATATTGTAGATATCCAGGTTCTTGTATGGGTTCACTGATACCAGCACCTCACCGATGTATGTGTAGATTTTGTTGTGCTGAAACCTGGGGACAAGAGAAGATAGTAAGATTACTGGATGATTAAGGATCCAACCCGGACTGTGCCAGCGTGGTGGCTTACGGTCAACTCTCTGTCTCAGGGAGCAGACCTGTGTATCAGTAGCTTGGGCATATTATGCTGAGCAGTTGGTTTAGTCACCAAAACTGTACAAAGGAGGACACTTCCTTTGGCACTGTTTGTAACAAGGAACAAACATTTATTTGCATATTATTTTCACATCTGCGTAATTTGATTGGATTAAGAAAAAAAGGATCTTTATAATATAATTCATAGCTTTAAGCATATTATCCTGTATTAATAAAGGACCTTATCAAGTTCAAGGAAAATTCAGCGTCAGCTCAAACACGGAGGGTTTGAAATAGATAAATCGTTACTAGAATCGTCTGATTTATGTCATTTTCAACTTCAAGTGACATTTTAATTTGACATTTTTCAATATTAATCGATGTATAATTGTAATAATTCTAACTGTGACATTTAATTTGTAATTTTCATTTTTTTCGATACTCTTGACAATTTTAAATTTTAAATTTTGCGTGTCTATTTCTAGGCAGAATGTACATGGCTCACACCTTTCTACTCCACCTGTATTTTAATTTAACCTACATTCAGTGCAAATAAATGATTTGATTTGAACTTAACCTTAACTTGACTAAAGCCGTGGGAAGCAAGCAGGCATTACCAAACACGTCATGAATAGCGCGAATACACTTAAATAGATATTATAACATCATGGCATTGGAAGGCGTGGTCCCCGTCACCTCAGTCAATACTTGAGCGCTTAATTTACTTTTAACAAACCTGATTTTTAACACTTCATTAAACTTAACGGAACCAGAACTCTAGATGTATAACTAAAAATAGGCACTAACGAACATAGCTTTATTATAATGGGTGTAAAAAGACCCTTAACAAAGCCGAAAGGCACTTGTTTTCCCTGTCACTGCGATCATTTTTTTTTTGTTTTGGAACATACCTGGAAACCTAGTTATGATGATATTGGAGGTCAAAGTTTTAAATTTTGTTTTTAACTACAAGTTTTTAATGTAAACTTTACTTAAATAGCTACATGACCCCTGTACTATTTTCAATACATCCAGATCAGCACTATTTTGAGTGCATGGAGTCCTACCGTGAAACGTGATTTTTGGCCGCATTATAATTTTTGCGTATTTAGGGCTCGTACACATAAACACGATGCGACGTCGTATCGTGTTTATGGGTACGAGCCCTTACTTAGTTTAATGTACAGAATTTTTAGTTGACGGCTTTACGTGAAGGGTCCGTTTACAACTTGTATTTTTCTTTTATATGTAGGCTGTTAATAAAAATCAAATAACTGAGAGCCAAACAATGACACAATGCCTACTGCCACTCATGGATTTTTTTTTAAATAATTAAGTTAGTTCTATTATTTTGTACCCAGCATCACTGTGCCATCATTATGTGTGTGAAAGGTATGTGAATAAGTTTATTTTATAGGTACATTACTTAACTAACTTATCGCATAGGTCGATATTCATATTTTTCTTTAATAAATACATTAATACGTACATAAATTCACAAGGTGTGGGTAGGCAGAAACTACAAACCACCTCCTACTACACACGTTCACATTCATACATCTAGTCATACATGCAAGCCGGGACCGAGATACTTAGAATAATAAATAAATATATAATAGATACTTATAAACGTGAAATAAATAATGACCACATCAAATCCTAATATACAGCAACAATCTAAAGTTCTAAACCAACATGACGCCAGGCTGTCCCCAAAATACGCTGATGACAAAACCCATCTTCTAACACCATAATAAAGAGATAATGACAAGAAAACCCAACAAACAGCTGATAACGTAAAAAGCACTTACAAATCAATTAATAGTAATGACAAACGAAGTGTAAAATCTCTCAATAGCACGTTAGTCGTGGCTCATTGGCGCCATTGCCGTTTTACCACGGCTCGTTGCACAAATTGTTGTGGTGCTGTTGATGTATTTCTTCTGCCATTTCTGATGGTTCCGAGTGTGAAAGATGGGATGAATTGGTATATTACGAAGAGGAAACTATTATTGTTGTGAGGAAATTGGTTTTTTCCTAACCTCAGCCCATTGCTGTCCACCGTCGGACATAGGCCATCCCCAACTAGGCGACACAACGCCCTATCCGTCGCCTTCTGCATCCAGTTTGCCTCAGGTTTTGATTGATTGCGTAAAAATAACATTAGAGTGATTAGAACTAAATTCAGAAAAGAAATAACTTGGTGTAACGGATGAGCATCCAAATAGTAAACAGAAAGGGGAGGTTCTCCATGATACTAGCTGCTATATAAGAATCCTTTTCCTTTGGTAGCATTTGCCAAAAGTCAAGACCGACAGATATTTTTTACGGAAATTCCGGGAGCTACGAGTATAACAGGTTTTCGCTTCATGAGATCAATCGACAGTGGACTGTTGTGGCTCCTTCACTTTATCACTAAATCTCAAAATCTAAACGAAACAAAGCTCATGGCCATATTTTCGTAATAAATACTCACAATAGAAGCAAATATTCAGGGTCCAATTGGCAATAAAGCTTCGGAAGCAAACACTGAAGCTTCAACAAACTAAAAGAAATATACTTTAAGTTAAATTAACCTGAACATAGAAAAACATTCGCAATTTACCTAATACAAAAATGATAGCCCAAAACCCATCCTCAATATAGCTTTCAGCAATTTGAATACGGCAAGCCTGCCGTGCCGAAATTCATAACCTCCGGGGTTATTAGGCCATCGACCTGGTGCACGCGACAATAGCCGACTCGCCAGATGCGAACCATAATAGCCGTCGTCGACATCGCGCTAAATATGTAACTTTATGTACTTGTGCGGTAATAAACGAGTGATATAACTGTGTTCCATCTGTGGAATAGATCTGAGATTACAAAGGCAGGAGGAACGGTATTACGGTACCCTTTCACTGAGTGTAATGCTTAAGGCATTAACACCGCTTCAGTACTTTTTTACCCGACTACGGCAAAGCCGAAAGGAGGAAGGGTTATTTTAACAATGTATGTTTGAAACATTTTATGTTTCAACGTAGCGCCTAAACTACTGAGCCCATTTTGATGAATGAGGCATCAATCGATTACTTATTTCAGTACGGGTGACAAGATTAATATGGCGAATGCGACATATTTTGACAAAATGTTGTTTTGCTGAACTATCGATTGAGGTGTCAAATGAAAGCGGATAAAATTCTGAGTTCATTAATATATGTAGTAAAATATGAAAAGAAAACAATCGAAATAAAAAATAAGGTGAAAACTAAAACCCAACAACGGCAAAGAAGGCAACTAAGACATTCTTATTCTTTTTTCAGTTTTCGTGTATAACCGTAGTCTCACGGTTCTGTAATTCAGCATCAATAATCAAAAAAGCAATGTAGCCATGCCCAACGAAGCTAACTTTGTTTCAAATCCTACAGCTGAATCTGAGATCTTGAGAACGTGGGTTAAAAGTGTAGCTCTACTGCACTGCAGTTAACGAAAATATTTGAAGCTGGCCCGTTCCCAAAACTTGAAAGGCCCAATCAATTACTACCACAAATACTTGCACGCTACTCGAAAAGCTTGAAAAAACTAAATTACACATGAAATAACATCACACATCTCCCTAAAGGGTTATGCTGAGCCGAATGCAGCGTAAATTCCGCGACTTATTTTACGCGACTCACAGCTCAAAAAATTACGCTCATTTGGGCTCAGCTTTAGGCAGTGTTGTACCGGTGTACCCATAGTACACTCAGTTTGTACCACACGGCCTTGCATTTTGCATCGCCGTGTGGTACAAACAGGACTTAGTGTGAAACCGTATACAGCGTAAATTCCGCGACTCATTTTACGCGACTCGCAGCTCAAAAAATAACCCTCGTTTGGCCTCAGTCTGACATTTCGCCAGTTATGTTATGTTATGCATAAGTCCTACCTATGTAATAGTGAGCGAAACTATTACCATCAACCTGGAACAAACCCAGCTCCGGTCGAAGGGCAGTCGAAGAAATAACATTAATATATGTAAACTTGTACTGTCACTTTCGGGATATCTTCCGTGATTGTTCATTGTTTTGAGCTCCCGATATTTCGACGCTGTTGTGTGTGTGTATATCCCGTAAGTGACAGTGCAAGTTTAGTTGTAAACCGTGAAAGCTTAAAACAGTGTTTAATATATGTACATTTAACAGTTTTAATTATGACGCTATTCAAAATCTGATATCAAACAAAACTACATAGAAATAAATAAACAACACATGTGTTAAAAAAACTAGTAGAATAAGATCATTGGTGAGTCATACAGAACAAAATATTCATCAATACGATACATGAATAGGTATTATATCATATGAGTAAGTGGGCTTATAAATACACGAACAAGATCATTTGCACACCCATTTATGTTTTATATTTTTTTATTAATTTGGGTTTATGTTTAGCCTTCAACGTGGTCATATTTGTAACTCGACGAAAGCTTCCTCAATTTAAGTTATTTTTCGATTTATGTTTTATATTTTTTTTTACGTGAAGATCGCATGTGGTCACTTGTCTTAAATGGTCGCGAAGAGGAGTCAAGATCGTATATGAACGATTAACTGATTCATCCGATGTCCCTAAAATGTATGTGGTCATCAATTAGTACGATTTATTTTTTTTGTATCTTGGAACCAATTCAAGCAAAAATGGATTAAGGGAATATTGCTGACCCCTCCTCTTAAAACTCCTGGATTTATTTTACCTAGAATACATGGTTATAGGGAATACCCTATTACCTTTATTTAAAAGCAGGACTAAATCAAAAAGGGCTTAATCATTAAAATTCTATTAAACACAACAATTTTACTCCCCATCTCCAACTTACGAATCATGCAGAAATCCGCTAACTTACGAAAGCTCAGCACAACCAAAACAAATCAAGCAAGCATGCAAGCTCGTGCGCGCGCAGATGACGTCACGAGGCGCGCGCGCCGCCCGAGTGCCTCGCGGGCCGGTTTTTTAGTTCAAGAGCAAGAACCGAGGTCAGCTGTGCCATGATCTTAGCACATACACTACATTCCCGGTCGTGCAAACCATTGATACAATTTATAAAATCCCGGATTCAATGGTATATGAGATATTTAAAGGTGTGTCTTCTAATTTATCTTGGGTCCTACTTGGGTGTTTTCAGTGTTTTATTGTGATGGTAGCAGAGGTTAGATCATGTTCCAGTTGTGCTTGTTAGACACAAGACATTAAAAAGTAAAAAAAATAATTGCTAAATATTCAATTTTCCAGCAAGTAAGGTTGTTACGAGTTCGTCTCACCAAGATAGTACCAGACTTTGACACCAAAGTTTCCTGGTTGTATAGCTATACACTATACAGGTTATGCAACTACGAAGTAAATGAATGGAGGCTTGTATTTTGGTAAAAAAAAGTTTTCGAGACCTGATCCAAAAGTTAAACGTAGAAATTTTAATAGACGTCTAGACCATTACATAGCTATTTATAAGGAAGCTGTCTGGAACCTTGGATCCAATTCGTTACCCCATTATAAATTAATTACTTGCAGTTTAGCAGTGCCATGACACCTTGAACCTCCTCAAAAGGCTGACCGCACTCACTAACCACATGAAGACCCTGCATTGTATGCTAATGCTACTCAGAACATAGACCAAAAGGAGTTGGAGGCTTAACAACGATAATGCGTACGTGTCGGAACAAATCAATTTCACGGCTTTGTCCGCATAGAAGCCGGAATTATCCCACGGGAATATATTATACATTTTTTTTTTATTACAGTATTCGGTCTTCCTGCTGGGCAAAGGCCTCCTCCATTTATCTCTAACTATCCCGGTATTTTGCCTTCTCTGGTCATTTAGTCAGGAATGAGTACAAATTGTCACGCCAGCGTTTCTTGGGCCTGTCTATATAGATGACGACGACCGACTCAGGTACCCACTGTGTGACGATTCTGGCCCATCTGCCCTGAACCATCCTGAAAATGTGACCCGCCCAGTCCCATTTTACCCTCGCAGACTAACCGGATTCCGGATTATATGACCGGAAAAAAATCCTATGCCCTAACCAAAGTCCTGGTCTACCCGTTTGCCAGACTTCTTTATTGGTTTATTGGTTAGGTCTTCTTTATTGTTTATTTTTATTTATTTTGTTTTTGACTCGTAATGTACTGTTAATGGATAAGTTTTATTTTAATTGGGTATTGCATTTTAATTTAGACTGAATTTTAATTAAGTTGAATTGAGTTGAATTTTTAAAAATTTTAATTTTAATTGTATTTGAAATGTAATTTATTTTATTTTTTTAACTAAATTGTGATGTTTTTTGTTTTTTTTTTTTGTGTTTGTAGTGTTATTATGGTCTGACTGTATTTTGTTAATTGCCAATGGGTGTAAATTACCTGAATAAATGAATTATTATTATTATTATTACATCTCAATCAAATCTGTTTAGCCGTTTAGGCGTGAAAATTTATTACACACAGACAGACGGATTTATTTTCACATTTATATTATTAGTTGGCTTTAAAGATTTTTATTGACTATTAGTTGACTCATCGCTGCGACTAGTCTTCTATGCATCACTGGGCGATATAATACTATGACTAAGTACCGTGAGCTTGGGTGTAAACAGAGTAATTGGTCCGTCATTATGTCAGCACGATATTTTTAATTGTAGTCTTAAGGTATTCAAAATGATTCCCATGATTAGTCGTTATTTGCATTCTGAGCACGGAGAGACTTCTTGAGATAAAACAAGACAGATGATTTTAGTTACAGGAAAGATAGTCTCCACAAGTCAAGAAAGTCTTGAAGTTTTCAGAACCAATTTGGAAGTAGTTTTGTGTTAAACGCCAAAACAACAAAGCAAAATTTCATGAATCCTTTCCTTAGTGAGAAAACGTTTACAAATTCCAGACATTTGGTTGGGAATTCAAAGGACGCTAAAATTTGTTAACATAGGAAAACCTATGACGATGAATACATAGAAAATGTATTGAATAGTAGAAACTGTATCAGTAGTTGAGGTTGAATGACTTCATCCATACCAGTCATGTGGGATTACTTGTCCTACTAAAGTAATAAGTACTAGGGCAGGATTTCCCCCCGATGACTCATACCCACGCAGGATAGCGAGCCCCTTGTCTTCATTTATTCTAATTGAATGTATTCAAGCTGAGATATTATGCTCAGGAATTCAAATCATTCTTTGTAAGCGCCTGAAATCTAGACTCAAGATTAGTATTTCAATATTGGGAATGTTTACAGACATAACATCACACCTGCGATTCCTGAAGGGTTTGGCAGAGGTGTACCTAGTAATACATCCTTAACAATTATGTTTAAGTCCGATATTAGGGGGCGAGCCGATTGCCATCTACAGCCATGAATTTTAATTCTGACGGAGATTTGTGATCAAAAACCATCAGCAACAAGATGTAATTGGTCTACTCATATTATGTTTAAAGCTTCTTCATTGATGATTCTTTCGTTTGTATTATATGTGCTATTGAGATTTGACCAAAACTCTGTCAAATCAACAGCATCATCAGTCGCTTCGGACAGATTCACGTTTAAAGCTGCATCGATAACATCTGGAACATTTCTCTTCCGCATTTAACTGCTAATATCTTAAGGATTTGATAATTACTTCAATTTACGGCTAGATAACAACATCAAGGACCTTATCGGTGTTCTATTGCTGTGAAGTGGCACTCAACATTCATTTCTGAGGATGATAGCCATAGAGCTTCTTACTAGGAATTAGTTATTCAAAATTAAACACTTGGCAGGACTGATAAAAATTTCGAGCAGTTCTTTGAATGCAATTTTCTAATATCAAATGCTAGTTGAAAAAATCGCTACTAATTGACTTAATAAAATTTGTTTTCATTGTGTTTTGGATTCGTTGCGTTTTAAGGCCTCCCACTAAGTGGACCGATGACCTGGTGAAGGTTGCGGGGACACTTGGGGGAGCCCTATGTCCAGCAGTGGACGTCTTTCGGCTTAAATGATGATGATGATGTGTTTTGGATAGGGATTAGCAGTAAGCTAATAGAACAAGTACGATAGGACGTGTAGGAGCTTACAAAGTAAACACTCAGAGTGTTTCAGAAGAGTACCGCACTATGTTTCACTTTTGCAAACTTTTCTATAAAAATATGTTTACTGAGTCGCTCCATCAAAGGGACAGAAAGTTAATATTTTTGAACTATACAACGTAGTTATGACATGGCAATGTTTTAAAACAATTCCCGAAGGTATATAAAAACTGGCACGAGCGACATGACCTAGTCACACGACATTTAATTTAGCGCTGCGACACCCTCCCATTTCGTCAACAGCTTTTTGAAAGGGCGTCAAATCTTTCATACTTTGATCTGGTTTGTTATTATCTGGAGAATTTTCACGTATCTACATTTCAGTTGTAGCATACAAAGTTAAAAAAATTCTAAAACTATAGTGTATGTTTATGATATGATTAATTCCATCGGGCCCAGCTGTCTAATTCAGTTTGCCCACAAACCCGCAAGGCCAAGGACCAACATATCCATATTTACTCAAACACTTACGTAATACACATTCGGCCGTGCATTACTGCCCTCCATGACTCACCTCCTGTTAACTATCGTATCGCGAATTATCGCTGTTATCAACTGTTAAGTTATCACTATCAGGCGATAAATAAAACGCTTCAGTCGGAGCCGGTAATACCGGGGATATTTGCTAAGTATCATTATGTTTTATACCTAACTGACACTGCAGAATTAAAAGGCATAAACTGCCAAGTTGGCTTCAAAGAAGTATTGCAAATTTTAGGCAAAACGTGCAGACTTGATAAAACCGATATCGTAATTTGACTACAAGATACCGATTATCAAATTAATTTAAGTAGTGATATAATAATTATGTAGATACGGTCGGCATTGGCACGTATTTAGACTTCTGATAAAGCTGGTTTAATCCTCCTCGAAGATTTGGGCATACAATCCTACACAACTTACGTCAAAACACTCAAAGATCATGATACAGAAATATTCTTAGAATCAACCAAAACGTATTATTATCTTAGTGTGTGATCTAATCTAAGAATAGTCCACCCCACATCCTATGGATGTCGTAACTTGTGAGATGGAAGTTCCATCTAAGCGTGATATCGTTTATATCAGGTAGATGTGCAACAGCATCCGCCTTTATAAATAACATTGTAAATCTGACTTAACAGACTATGAAATAACAACAACAACTTTGATGATTTAAAGGAGATTTTTTTTTTTATGATGGGAAATCATCAAATTCCCCCCCCCCCCCCCCCGCTCTGGGCGGAGCGGAAGGGAGTGTCAGACTTGTACTGACTAAAACCCATCCATGTTCCTTCTTTGCCCTTTGTGTTCCAGGGCTGCGGTATCTCTTTCGAACAGTCCCGCAGCCCTGGATTTAAAGGAGATACGGTTTTGTCGATTTTCAAGAGATCAGTTTTGAATTTCGACACAACGTACTGGCATGGTAAGCCGGATTTTTAGTCGTCTTACTTTCGAAGGACGACAGTCAAAAAAAAAAAAACTTTCAACAGAACCAGAAGTAACAACGCCAAACACGACCCAGAACCAGGACCCGGATCCGACCCGGTTTTTTTTTTATCAAGCTACTCCGAGCAATGCTAACAAAAATAACCTTTGTAGGATCAAAACAATTGCAGTTTAATCGTCTTTTACCACTACTCCATCATCCATGAATGATGATACTACCAGTAACCACAGCAACTAGAGTGCAGCGACGAGCAGTCTTGCTAGACGATGGTTGAGCAACGTTAGCACTGGACACGCATACAAATATGCACTTAATGCCGAAGGGAGAAAGCGTGTCAGTGCGTTGGTCCTGCGACCACACGGGTTCTCGTGTTACTCACTCACTGGTGGAATATATGGAGAGGTTCAAGGTAAGGTCAGAAAGGAAATAAACTAGAAGTGAATTTGCAGGATGACATTCAACAAGAATGGATAGGAATACTTATAGACGATAGAGAGATGCTCATCGATTGATGGTATAATACGTATAAGACAGGTTTTCTTTATTCTCTTGTTTCTTTCGTCCGTTTCAGTTCAAGCTGTCGTGTGTCTGATTTGGTATATCATAAATAGTTAGATCAGCTTAAAAAGTTAATTTTGTAATTATCATTTTAGTTACGTGATACATCCTTCTACAGGTGATTGTACCTTCGATGAAAATAGCTGTTCGATTCATTGTTACATGAATATCTATTTACCTCTTATATTTTTATCCACATGGAGGAAAAATCTTTATAACATAATGTTTATAAATAAACACTTGTACGTTAGTAGGCCGTATTAGTCATAGAGCAGAAATTATAATAGCAAAATCGGAAGCTCATAAATATATGATAAATAGTTGGTCATCTAGAAAGAGATGATAGCAATCATTGCTATATTATGCAAGATGACGTCACTTCTTGAATATGACTCACTCAGGCATTTGCATATTACAATAATTATGTCTGTCAGGAGTTTTGATAATTTTACTTATTACGACTATAATATGTACATATGTAACATATACGTCTTGTTTGATGAATGAGCTGTTAAAACATCTGGTTATTTAATTAACTGTGAATGAAAATACTATTCTTTGAAGGGCATGCACAAATTATTTGCTAAACGAAAAGTACTTTTCGTGACAATTTATATGTACAGAACTCCTAATGGAAGAAAGCGATGTGGATTCAGATAAATCCTCACTTTTTCAATATACAAACACTGTTTCAAATTCAACAAACACGAAAAGACGTCTGCCATAGCTCCAATAGAAAATACCTGAAACGCCAGACAAACTAGGAAATCACTAAACTTACTTACGCAAAAACTTCTCATAACATAAATATTACATCGGCGACGCTCGCAAAATTGGCTCATCAATTTAACTAAACGGCAGACATGGATCGATAGAACGTAGATTGAGACACGAACCTATACATCAAGTAGCAGACGAACTTGATCAATGTTGCAGTGTTATGGCTTCAAACTTTGTAGACTTGATTGAGAATTTGTTTGGTTTCATAGATAAATAATCTATGGGAAAAGAGAAACAGAGAATAGTAGACAGAATAATCATCATCAAAATCTTAAAGCAGGAGAGCCTGTCTTCGATACGGGGAAATTGTGAATGAAACTGTTTATGACAATTTCTGTTTTACCCACACTGTAAATTACAGTACCTAAAATAAATGGGTTATCGTCAAAATATGGGTTTTACATTCGATACCGGGAAGTAACCATTTCCTGTTTTTTCCAATTTAGGCACAAAAGTCTACATTAAAATATCGTCGCAACAATTTTATTAGAAAACCATTTGAACATAAACCACAATTTATGATCACATTCAAACAGGAGCCAATTAATAAAGCAACACACATTGCAAGCATTCCTTGTACAGCCATTTCACATGTCATTGACAACTGGCAATGCAAGCATAAAAACAAAACAGAACTTTATGACAGTAACGTGAATAGAATTAGCACGAATCAAATTCAGCAGGTCACCGGCACAGATGCAAATCACGTTCAAAGTCACTCACACTATTGCAATTAAAGAGATTACTTTCCTTGATGTAGTAATAGACCTCGTTCAGGGTGGACAAGCGTTGAATGAGGCGGTAGCGCTTGCGGGTGCGGTGGCGGGTGTGGTGGCCACGGCGCATCGTGAGCTGCTGTAGGGCGCAGTTGAGGGTAGACGGGATTCCACACGAGGGTAAAACAACAAATGGTCCCTTTCTGGATCGCTCAGTACGGAAGCAGCGAGCGGATAAGAATGCGATCTCGTTCACACGTTCGCACACAAAGTTCGGTCAAACTGGTAAGGTCGGTTCTCTTCTTTAGTTTGATTGAGGCGCCCATTTTAGTCACTTCAATTTGTTTTGTTTTTTTCGGCGTCTTATCTCCTAGGACAACCTATGAGGCTGGCTTCTGCTTTACCGGACTATCCTGTGGATGCCTTGAGAGGAAGGCCTCCAGCCAGGGGCATAAAACTTATAAACTAAGCAACCGCGCAATAAGAGCACCCTCTATGGAGTACGGGCGTCGGCTTAAGGCGTCGCAGGGGAGGGCAGCAAAGGGACAGGCTAGATCTGAGTGAGATTATTTAGGGGCTGGTTTAAAACTACTGATTCAGCATCCCGGGCTGGCTCGAGCAAGGGTCGGGGGGGCGTGAACCACCTCGCGACGGACCTCGACGGCGAGGTCGGAATGACGGCAGTGTGTGTTTGTGCTTCTTTAAGATATTGGTTTCCCTACTGCTTTCCTGGAGAAGGGTGATAGGGTCGTCGAGAGTGACTTAGGTGGTGCGTGGTCGGCGGATCTTACTGTTAAGCGATGGTTCGTATCGGGTGGCCGATGCGATCAGGGGGTTTCTATGCCCTATAGCAGAGTCGAAGAAACTCTTGTAAGTACGTTTCATGAAGTGAAGGACGGTAGGCATTTTGAGGTCTAAGTGTAGACTGTCATTACGGACATAGAAGGGGGCTCCCGTGATTTTACGGAGGAATCGGTTCTGCACTTCAATATGGACACAAACGCCGTTTCAAACAGATATCTGTTTGATATTTCACGCACGCTTGAGCACTCGCGAAAGCTTCTCACCCTAGACTAGGCCATAGAAGCGTCGTGTTTCGTAGTGTATGTGGATGTGTAAAGCGCTTCCGCTGCGCTTCAAGCTTCCTTGCCGCGGAAAATGTAAGGAAGTAGGGTTAGCGATATTCTCGACTCAAACACGGCGTGTTTGGTAGATAGCTTGTTTTCCTAGCGTGAGTCATACGTTAATCATCCTTTGTAGTTGAATGGTCAGGTCAGTTATTATTATACGGTAGTGATTGAGTTAAAGCGGCTCTTGCTTTGTTTGTTCATTTATTATCCTGTAAATTGGCCTTCGCGGTTTGTCTTCACCCGTGTTATTCAATAACAAGATCTTCTCTTTAACGTTAGTTCTTTACTTTATTTCTATGATGTTCACAGATTTTTTATACTACTACAAAAATCTCTTAACTGATTTGAGAGATTTCGGTCATGGTATTTCATTTAATTTTGACTCTCTATCACAAGTCATTGATAATAACAGCAACAAGTTTAGCGGTTTATTAGAAACATTTCTAAGAATTCTACCAAGAATCCAATTCGATTATCCAACGTTATGTCAAAAGCCCTGTGTCTATTTCTGGAGTGTCGTCTCATCCCACTGCTATTCCAGGCGTTTTGCCTGTGGAACCCATCGGTATGTGAATATCACAATGTTTATTAATATATTCGTCCTCTTCTCTTTCATAGCTCACTGCCTCGCTCTCAAGGATTATGCGATTTATTTGAAGTGCTCTTTGCATTGAATCCGTAGTTTGAAAATATTTTCATTCATAAGTTTACAATATTTGGATTCGAAACTTGCGTAGTCAGAAAACTTGTAGATGCCAGACTTCTTCATTGAATTTTCAATTTGTAGGTCAGCAGACACTGAAAATTTCACCCACTAATGGTGCAGGTGAGAACGCGATAATCGCAGACACAAGCATATCCAACTCAAATGTCAATGCCACAGATCGCCCAGTCATTGCCGTATTGATAGCAACTAACATCACCATGAAAGTTCACCATGACATTGTATAACGGAAATCTTACATCTCGTACGTACCACAAGTGCTCGCACCTACTTCCTATAGACTTTGGATGGAATATAGAGAAACAAACATAAATACATACATTGACATAACATTCCGTAGCCCTGGAGCTTCGTCATCTTGCGGTCAGCGCTGTATGACCTCTATCGGTTGCCTCACGCAGAAAGCAAGTACTTAAACATAATACTTTTGTGTTTATTACCGTACATCATATTGTTGATCCATAATAATTATAATAAGTTCTTACGTGACAAATTCAATGTCTGTACTTAATATTTACTTAACTGCCTCGGTGGCGTGCAGTACGACTGCTGAGCATGGTCATGGATTCGATTCCCTGATCGGGCAGTGTTATTAGGTTTTCTATCAGGACATTCTTAGTAGCAGCCACGGAGTCTGGATGTGTATCCGGTTGATGGCAATAGGTTCGCCCCCTATTACATGGGACCTGGCAAAATGTGAAAAACTCTACGGGGATTACAGGCGTGATGGGATATATGGTATTTTGTTATCTGTCAATGATAATTGTCAAGCTTTTACAAATTGATTCTAGTTTTAATGTTCATCATTTCTAATCCGTTCATTATTTAGGTAGGTACTATTTTTCATTAGAATTTGTCAGGAAATGAATATTTTTGTACGTATTACTACTGGCGTGATACTTTATCGTATTTTAGTCGTTCATATCTGCACGGCTACTGTTAATATTAATTTAATGTATTTTCCTTGTACTTTAACGAAAAATTATCCCGAAAACAGTTGTAAGTTTTCACACCTCATAATATTGGCTAGGTATACTCATGAAGATTTTTGAAGAATTATTTAAAAAAAAATACACCTGTGATCCAGGAGGGTTAGATAGAGGTGTACTTCATAGTACACTAACATTCCGCCAGTTGTTTTATTGTGCCTATTGCCATCAACCGAGCACAAATCCAGACTCCGTGGCTGCTACTGTGAATTTCCTGATAGAAAACCCAATAAGCCCGATCTGGGTTTCGATCCCAGGACCTCATGCTCAGCATTAGCGCTTGCGACCGCTGGACTAACGAGGCAATTCACTTGACTTCATTCACTCGTATTGTCCGAGTCCTTCATGTTCATATAATATGTAAGTACCTACTACAATAGAATAGGAATTTTCTTTGAAATGAATGTTAATTCATTTCATAATACTTGCTTTTTACTTACTTTTTATAGACTTGTGCATAGTTGCCTGCAATTGTATACAACTTGTGTAAGTTAATTGAAAGTCGACTGTAAAATAGATGATGGATAAGTTTTGCTTAAACCCCTTGAACACAAATCCAATTATTCAGTTTCTTAATTGTGTTCTTTTTTCACAAACCTGAAGAATTATAATATTGAAGGACAAGGTATGATCCTCGTGCTGTAAGTTTATTAAAAGCCACCATAATGAACAGCAGAACAACTCTTATGAGTTGAAAATGAAATCGGAAAAGTCGATAATGAATGAATAATTTTTGATTTAAAACAGTGTCCATGGAGTTTCTTGCCCGTTGTTTTCCATAGAGATCTACGCTTTGGAATGGGCAACTACGGTAGATACTTTCACGGTTACTATGCCTTGTGACTAGCTTCAAGTTTTTGGTACAGAAACTTATGTACATTGGCAATTCAAAAGTGCCTATGTTTTCAGTACGAAACATTTGCATAAGAATTTAAATCGGCAGCACTAAACCAATTAGCCTTTATCTATAGGTAGGTACTATCTTGTTCATTATCTAGCGAAGTATGTCATCGGAATAAGTTATTTCAGATAATAAATAAGGCACATCGTTGCTATCTGAATGATATAAAAGTATTACCTAAATAAGACCTTATTACCTACTTATCATAAAGTCGTAAATATAACCCTGACCAGAAAAAAAAAACATAACTTCAGGCCTTGTTTCTATCTCCATAAGAAATGAAATAGCTGAGACCATGAAGAACTAAGAACATCATAATGTTCTCTCTCTCAAAGCTTCCGTGTTTAGTAAAAAGTTAATTCTTCACTTCTGCAACAGCCCTGCATAATACTGTCAACGTAATCGGCGTGAGCATTCGTGCAATCATGGCAATGTTTGTAGGCGAGGTCCTTTCATAAACTGAGCGTTTTATATGGTGCGTAAGCAGTAGTCACGTAGAGTAGGAGAGAGTACGCTGAGATTGAGATTCGTAAACGTTACTTAGCACGTACTTTCACTCTGTCGCTGGCGCACAACTGTCAAATTACCAATGTAAGATAGAGACGGGAACATGTAAAGTCAAAATAGCGTTTACAGATCTGGGCCTAAGAGCTTTAAGCAAAGATTGCAGCTGTATTCAGCGTCGCCTTGAAGAAACTCACTAAAAAAGGAACATAGCAACGTTGCTTCTCGGTAGCAATATTCTTTGAAAGCTAGGCTAGGCTTTCTTTTTCCTCCCCTGGCTTTTATAACACAAAGAGGCGTCTCCCCGCCCCGCTCCGTCAGCTCTGCCACCTCACCTTATGACCCGGTCAGCGACCCCGCTAATGTCTGAAGCACTTATTGTTCATTACGCGACCACGTGAGCGGAGCGGAGTAGCGGACGGGAGACAATACGCGACATCCAAGAGATTTGTGAACACGAAACGATCGTGCGCGGATGTCCTTATTGTTTTCCGGGATGGTCAGGAAAAGGAGGTCGTTGGTCATCCAGGACTTAGCTATGGACGCACCATCTACAATGAGCTTTGACCAACCTTCACCATTAGTGTGAATGTAGTCCAGTGTGTTCTATTCCTGTTTCCTGCCAAATGAGTCAAGAGTAGATTATTTTGCACCATTTGTGCTGGTTGGATAAGTTAAAAGAGATAAGCCTTTACGCAAGCCGATGGTTCTAACCTGGCAAATCTTTATGTATTATTTACATGTCCGTTCATCTGACTGACTCATAAGAGCACATGGCACAGGTGCATCGTTGAAGGTCTTTAAAACGTGTTACCAAGGCAACATTTTATGCTCATGTCAGCTATATCATATCACCAACATGAACCAAGGTGATTCACAACATTTGTCACAACAAACACCTCGACAAAATTTTCCTGTTTGAAGTGGCATTCACCATATATGATAACAATGATAACAGCGTTTGTTTCGAAACCTATCGATACCCAATCGATCGATATCTGGAGATAGCGATAGCACGGCTGCAATATAGCAGACTGACATTGAAACACAGCAATAAAACTGTTTTGATAATAGCTATCTTGTTTTTTGTAATAATAGGTAAATTCCTGTGGGCCTGTAACTTCCTGTCAGACAATAATGTGCAAAAGTGGCACACCGACGAGCTCTGCAGCTTTTGGTGTCTTTGCAATTACTACCAACTCCGAATATTTCCTTGTCCTTAGCGAAGTGCTTAGCAGCACTCATTAGACACCGGTCCATTTAAGAATATTTCTCAACCAAGACTTCTTTTTCGAAAGTAAGAAGGTCAAATCCTGAGGAAGGAGAGATCTACCATGGGCTTCCCCATCGTAGATCTCTCCTACCTCAGGATTTGGCTAGAATTACTGCCACTGAGTTTCTTCCCCGTTCTTCTCCATAGAGATCTACGTTAACGATATGGAACGGGCAGCAAGCTTCAACTTGCTGACTAACTGACCGACACTTTACCAATTCAAAAACTCTTGTGATATATTATACTGGGTGGAAGGGACATCGACGCTAAAACGGTTACCACGTATTCAATACATCATTCTGAACCCCCCGATAGAAATTCAAAATGGTCACGGTCATTACCGTCAAAATGTATGGAACAGCTGATTTAAAAAAAATTACCGATGAAAAATTTCTATGTGGTCGGTTTCCCTTCCACCTTGTATAGTCGAAATAAATGCTTTAAGTTTCAATAAAGTCAGATTTATGTATCAAAATCAAGTGGATCATAAGCAGATTAACATTATGCATCACGCAGACTGGACATCTTAGGAAATTCAGATTCCAAAGATGCAGTACGCATTTGTCGATACAGGTGCATGCAAATTGCTCAGTACATTGTATTCTTCTCAGTTCAATTAAATTATATACACAATTGTCAATTAATTATACACAAGGGAAGTGACAATGTTAACATTAGTCATGTTTTGTTATGGAATAATAGGAGCACTGATTTGAAAGACGGACATTGTTGTTTTCATGACGTTAATGGAAACTATGACGGTGAATGGAATATCTCACATAACATAATATTATTGCAAAGAAAGTATTTTTTCCTGGAACCAATTTTATGTCACACTGAATAAAAGCACCTAACTTTGAATGGTGTAGATATGTCAATAGACGCATAATATTATGAGTATACACAAGAAATTATATAATATACAATGTTTTTATAAAATAGTCGTATACAGCATCGAAGGGATACCGATATGATTCAAAATCCACCCAAAGTAATATATTAGTGTACTCTGATAGATTAGGAACAGGTTTTGGATCATTGTTAAATAACCACTCTAGACATACAGTAGTGAACCATTGTCACCATAGCTTGCATTTCAATGAGCTTATTCATAAAATTCAACAAACACTTGAATGAGCAGTCTACTGTAGTACTTCTAGTTGGAAATGGCCTTAGTATATCAAAAAGGGACATAGTTAATGGTGTCGACACCCTACTTAAGTTAAGATTAGGCAAATTAATATTATGTGAATTGCCATATTCTGGTAATTTACTTGATCAAGAAAATGATTATATTTCTAGCCTAAATAACTTGATGCATATTTTATCATGTCGTCATAGTGACCGATTATTGTTTTTTGATACTAACAATTTTGTTAGAGATTTTGTTTTGATTCGGGAACATATATTTCTTCCCAAAAAAAGTAGACACTTATTAGCTACATTGTTAGCTTTTAATATACACGCAGTTAATGATAATTTAACTGAAACTAGGTTAAGTGATGAAACAGTATTATCTAGTATCTCCGATAATACTGTAGTAGATTCTTTAAACTTTTAGAGCCGACAAAAGAGAAGACGAATAGTAATATTTTACTTTTTCACCAAAATATAAATCGCTTCTCCGGCAAAATTTTAGACGTGGAAATGTTAGTAGATAAATATCACATGGATATTCCATGTTTTAGTGAAACTTGGTTAAAACCAGATAGGATGCTGTTTAATGTAAATAATTTTTCAGTTGCCAGTGCGTACAACAGATCCACAGTTGGTGGTGGTACCCTGATACTTTGTAAAAGCTAATGTTCTAATGTTTCTGAAAGGCTGCTAAAGCCTTTCTAACGCTAGTTTTTATTCAAAAGACCCCAATATAAACTACGGCACATTATTTTCTACAGTTTGTCAAGAATTCAATAAAACGTGTCCTTTAAAAACAGTTAAAGTCAATTCTAAATCTAAATTTAGTGAATGGGCCACTGCGGGAATAAGAAAAAGCAGAGATACTTTATATAATTTATATCACGAAAAATCTTTGACTTCAGATCAAGTTTTTCATACTTATGTTAGAAACTATTCAAAAATATTCAAAAGTGTCTGCGCTCAAGCAAAATCACAAATAATAATTAACAAAATTGGTATTTCTAATAATAAAATAAAAACTGTGTGGCAGGTAATTAACAGAGAAACTGGAAAGGCACAGCAACGAGATCAGAATCAATTGTCTTTGAAAATAGATAATCAGACCATTTCTGATAAGCTAGAATTAGCTGAGACTCTAGAAACTTTCTTTACCAACATTCCGTTAGAGGTTACGAAATCTCTCCCCTCTTCTTCTATATTAGCTGAAGCTCTTCTTAAAGAAAACTTTACTGAGGACATACCAAACTTTAAATTTAAACCAATATGTATTGCTACAATTAAAAACGCATTCTAAAGTCTCAACATAAAAAATACTGAAGACTTATGGGGGATATCCGTCAAGGTTCTTGGAGATATTATTGACTCAATCGCACCTGTCCTAACAGGCATATTCAATCAATGTTTGGACAGCGGCAAGTTTCCTGATCTAATGAAACATAATAAAGTAGTACCAATTTTCAAATCGGGATGTAAGAGTGATCCTTCAAATTATAGACCTATATCTGTGCTTCCAGCATTGAGTAAAATCTATGAAAAAATCATGCTGGACTACATGTTGTCTCACTTCAATTCAAATGGGATTCTGCATAGACAACAGTTTGGTTTCACGAAGGGTAGGTCGACAACAGACGCGGGAGTAAAACTCATCAGTCACATTTTGGAATCTTGGGAGAAGTCCCAGGATGCCATTGGCATTTTCTGTGATCTCTTAAAAGCGTTTGACTGCGTCGACCACAACACACTGATCTGTAAATTACACCACTACGGAATTCGTGGACAAGCTGCTGATCTTGTTCTTTCCTATTTATCTAACAGGCAGCAAAAAGTAAATGTAAATGGGGCGACGTCCTCCGGGTCTCTAGTCAAGATGAGCGTGCCCCAAGGTTCAATTCTCGGTCCTTTCCTTTTTCTTGTTTACATTAATGATCTCCCTTATATGATGGCCAAATTATCGGATATAATTCTATTTGCTGATGACACTTCGCTAATTTTTAAAATAGATAGAAAAGATACGAATGTCTTACATGTCAACGAAAGTCTAACCGTACTCTCGAAATGGTTCGCAGCTAACAATCTTTTACTGAATGCGAACAAAACAAAATGTCTGAAGTTCTCTTTACCGAATGTACCACAACGGGATCTGGATTTGAATCTTGACGGCAAAAAACTTGATGTTATAGCGGAAACTGTATTCTTAGGGATTACTATGGATTCAAAATTGCAGTGGGGCGCACACATTAGAAATCTTTCGGGTAGGCTAAGCTCAGCTGCATATGCAGAAAAAAAAAAAGGCAGTTAACTGATGTGGCTACAGCTAGGCTAGTGTACTATGCTTATTTCCAGAGTATTATGTCTTATGGCATTCTGCTGTGGGGATCAGCAGCAGACGTTGACTCAATTTTCATTCTTCAAAAGAGGGCAGTCCGCGCGATATATAAAATGAGTCCTCGCGAGTCCCTCAGAGAAAAAATTAAAGAGATTGATATACTGACCCTGCCTTCACTTTATATCTTAGAATGTATTTTATATGTCCGCAAAAGGGCTTTTCAAAATAAGAAGCGACTTTCATAATATAAATACACGCAGTAAACACGAAATTGTAATACCTAAGTTCAGATTAACAAAAACTAGCAAGTCTTTTCATATAAACAGTATACGCTTTTATAACAGGTTGCCAAAGTCAGTTAAAGAACTGACCGATGGAAAATTCAAAAACTACATCAAACGTGTCCTTATTAAAAAAGCATATTACAAAATCAAGGACTACGTTGAAGATAAAGAAGTTTGGCTTTAGTTCCTCCTGCGCATGCGGCTTCCCTGGTAGCTCATAAACGGCACAAATATGTGGATGTCTCAAACTATTCTCAATCTCATTTTTTCTCCTCTTTCGAATCAGATTTTCACAATAGTTTTCAAATCATTTATACATCTTTTGCTCAGAATAGTTACAGCACTGATAACAATATTTGTGTCACTTGTTTAATTTAGTACTTTACAATTCTTTTTTTTACCTTTGTAGATTCCCAGCTGCTTGTTAACTTTTTATTTTGTTCTACATTTTTTGTGTAGTAAGCAACGACTTATTGTCGGGCCTACGCTGTCCCCCCATACTTAAGTACAAATGCTGTATCCATGATATTAATGTAACACCAAATGATTTGAAAAGAGTAACCATGGAGTTTCTTGCCGGTTCTTCTCCATAGGAAACGACTAACCCGAACCGTGCACCTTTTTTTCGACGTTTTATAAGTGCCCATCTAGGCCTATGTAAAATAAAATATTTTGATATTTTTTTTTTTGATTAACAATTACCGCGTATTCAGTAAGTACATCATTCCGGTAATTTTAATAAAAAATCTGCTGTTTCCTACAAAATGTAACACGTAGACTGACGGCCAAATGTATGTAACAGTCGTTTGTGCGTCGATATCCCTTCCAGCTTGTATTTCGCCAAATTGTTATTTTCCAAGGAGTAATTAGAGCCCATATTCAGCTGGACAAGGTTGGCGCAGAACAGGGCAGAAGTTCTTCAGAGGGATGAAGAAAAAACGTCGAATTGAAGTCAGTGCATCCGTTTGAGAGCTACTACACCACAGACTGGCAGACAAAAGCCTCAAAAAAGAAACGAAGTAGAAAGAAATTTATAGATCTGCTTTGTACTTCAACTTATTTACAGCTACATGATATATGGGATTATCGCAATAAGCAAAAATAACTACAACGATAATAGACAGGTAAAACAATGATCGTAACAAAGTTTAAAGTGACGCAGGGTAGTCATTTTCCTCGGTTTACAATTTACATGACGGCATCACTAGTATAACATTGTACTCACAGATGTTACAATGTCACCTGCTTGCTCAACCTGTATATGGTCATATCCAACAGATCGATCCAACTTTATTTGATGTGACTGTAGACATAATATAAACAGTAAACATGGTAAATATCCCGTTTCTAATCTAAATAATAATAATATAAACAGTTCCCAGCAACAAGGAACATTTTCAGCCACACAAAACATGTTGATGCAACTAAGTTGCGCAAATTTGTGTATCAAGAATACGAGGTTCAACAATAGCATGAAGAAAGAAGAAGGCGAAGATTAACAGTCAGTCAATCATACTTCTAATTGAGAACAGGAAGACGCTGGAACGTGAAGCATTTTGTACAGCTGTTATTGCAGAGACTAAAATAAGAACATGCTTTGTTCTTTAAAATATGCATCATCATTCTCCTGCCTGCCCTTACTCCAATATATTAGGGGTCAGCGCATCATGTCTTCTTCTTCCATACTTATCTATTAGTCGTCGTCTCATGCATCTTCTTTAAAACAATCCGTTCATCGCTTCATTGGTCTTCCCCTAACATACAGCTTTTAAACTTTAAGAGATGCATATTATGAAGAATAATGATGTAAGTAAGTTCTTAAATTAGTTGTGAAAAGGTTCGTCACGATTCACGATCGCCGCCCACACTGCGGCCGCGATGACCTTTCGCAGTGAATCAGAGCATAAAACACTGTTGTGTACGAAAAAGATCAGTGAGCACTTGTGTTAGCGACTGTACTATGATATAGTGTGTGTGATGCAAATGTCACGGGTATAGTTCATTGTACGTTGGATGCTCAAGTGGAAAGGGCAAGGAGAAAAAGGTTTAGTAAATTACAAACGGTGGCACATTGGAGCAAAAATACTAAATACTAAGGAGACAGAACAGAGCAGCTCATCTTTCAGCATTACCTTTTGAAACATGTAACTTTCCTAACTGTTGCCATCGCCTAAACAAAGAAAACAATCGTGATGACAAAAGCAATAAATAAAAGTCTCGACAAAGAACGTAAATCAATACGTATAATAGTGTCCAATCGAAACAGGATTTTCAGCCGAAACCGAACCTTCGGCACTGGTCCCAGTTTCGGCCAAAAAAGGAACTTATTTAAACACGTATACAAAATTAAAAATATTGTTTAAGGCATTTTAACACATATAAATACAGACAAATAACATATGATAAATAAAAAATATGAAAAAATGTATTTTTTGGTTAAATTATCAATTTGTAGGCGATCATGAGCAACGAACTCAGCCGAAGTTAGGCGAATAACGCATGAGAATTCACGAACACCGAGTTCTGGCGGGGCCGGTCAATATTTGGCCGAAAGCGAAACTGTGGCCGAAACCGAAACTTCGGTCGGTCACTAACATATAATGGCTGTTGGGTTTAGTCACGAATCTAGAAAAAGTGTGCCAGCAAAAAGATCTAGACAATTAGACATCATCTCTCAAAGTCTCAGCAATAAGAATCACGAACAATTAACCTTGAATCTCTTTGGAGTTGACAGAATTCAAGACCGTTTTTACTGTCGCCATAGTATAAATTGGAGTACTTATTATGAGCTGTGATTTGAGATATAATATATTTCAATTCTGTCGGACTTATCCCCATTTTGACCAAGACTGTTTGGCTAAAGACAAAAGCCGTTCGTTGATTATTTTTTGATGACCTCATTAATTGAGCCATGAGGCCCAGAAGTCTAGTCTTCGAGTGTGTCTGCTCCCCATATAATTCTGTTATGCACTGTAAAGTTCATATCACAACCGCTTAAACTGCTTATTTATTAAACTCGGACACTTTCTGTTGATTATGAAGTTGTAACTCTGAAGCCATAGTGGTAATATTTAATGACATCATAAGCTAAGACACGTGCTAATACTATTGTGTGGAGATAATTAGTTGGCTAGCTTAGTGTTAGAGGTGTCAGAAACGTGACTACGTATGTTTTATCTAAATACTTTTAGTTTTACGAGTGTAGGTGCGGTCGTGACTGTGTTGAGGGATCGTCCGAGTACTTGAGATGTTTGTAACGTTGTCTATAGGTTCGTTCGGCCCCCAAAGGCACCTGTTGCAATGATGTCGAAAATGTGTTCGGTATCTGTTAAAGGTAGACGTCACTCCTCCCATAGATGTTACATGTCATTGTAGTTTTGCACAAGAACATCACTATTAATTTAAGTACTAATGGGGATCACTCGATTCAAATCAGGAACTCCCCATGTTGATTTTTCAGGCTGTTTCTTTCCAGGCATGAGCAGATATTTCTTTCTTGTTCGCTAGGCGCGGTATTGCATCTGTCTATAGATCGGCCTGACAAGATTATGATGATATGATCTTGATAAACTCTAATCTGATGAACACAAGATATTTAGTCCAAATAACTCAAGTTACTAGCCAGCGAGTTACAACGCAACCTCTCATCGACCAGCAAATGCTCTGTAATGTAAGATAAGGCTACCCACATGCCCAAACAACGCAAGACCGTAACACGGATATTATATGTGCGCTTGTGCAGTTACATGCAAATATGCAGCACATGGCAGTCGGCTAACTGGGCCCATTGTCCTTAATTAGCAGTCGGTCAATTAGCGTCTAGTTAGACCTGAAGATGTGTGCAGTTAGGAGATCTATTGTTTTGTTATTGATGTGGTTAAGTTTATGTTAAGTGTTGACCATTTTCTCTCTTTTGTCATTCCCGTAAATATTAGTTATTATAAACTTATTCTATGCATCTGAAGGCAAAAGAGTATCTAGTCAGCAAGGTACACTTCTGAATCGTTTTGGTCCAATACGGAAACGATTCCTAACATTTTTTTTTTGTTAGGGTATTTGTAAGTAAGACAAAACAGTGCCGTCATTTTCTGCATCCCAACCTAACATGTAACGGTTAGTTTCTGAATATAGGTTTATTATTCGTTAGAGAGGAGTTAATGGTCATCAGTAGTTCACTTACAAATGAAATCTTTTTGTATTTAAGACTGCCAACCAACCAGCCTCATCAACGAGAGACCCAATTACAGGGAAATATCCAGGATGCTACGATTAGCCTACCATTTAGAAAGGAATGGCGAAACGTCTGTTTAATACCCCTTAGCCTAACGACATGTCAACAAACGAACGGTCCACTCATTCCGCAATACCGACTGCATTCTCGCATACACAACAAATACGTTATTAATAAACCATTAAAGTGATGTGACCTATTTCATGGATATGCGTATGCGCACGCCGTGCGTGAAAGTATGGGTTTTTGACAAGTAGGTAGGTACTGTTTTGTTGATGTGACTTCTTACGAGTTATGAGGCTGGCCTAAATTGTACATTGGGTTTAATTTGTTTTTGATGTGCTCTTAATTTGGTATGTGTTAAAGGGAGGCATTATGCTGTACTAGATAGTCTGTCTCTTGCAATCTACTCTGCTGCTTGCCTCTTCCGATTGCTTCATGCGATGTAGTCATTTAAACAACCTAGTTGGTGTCAGGAGATTTGAGGACGGCGTCCTTGGTTGAGGTATTAAACGCTTCTGCATGAGCTCTTGGGTCCGATTCTCAGGTCTGCACAAATGTTATTAGGTTTTTCCATCAGGACTTTTTTAGTAGCAGTTCAAAGTTGGATCTGTGCGACGTTGCTAATAGGCTGGCCCTCTGTTACATGGGACTTGAACATAACTAGCGAAATTATGGTGTACTTAATGGTACATCTTTAGTTAGCCCTTCAAGGATTTCTTTTTATTTGGACTTCTTAGAATTTAGAGGACATTGCAATTCGCAAGTTAAAATAAAAACTGACTTGATTAGCAAATTATCGTAGATAAGATTGCACAAACAGTTACAATTGTTACAAATCAGTCTTAAACCACATTCAACAGCTATAAAATATAGCCAGACATGCCCTGTGAAGGTGCTGTATTGTAAGGAAATCTTGTAGTCTGGGAAATTTTGAAGCTCCCACGGGAAGGCAACATCAATGAGGAGACTTTAAGCCTGGGAATCGGAAAAAGCCACGATGTTCATGTAAAATATAAAGATAGTATCAAATACTTATGCGAGGTACAAACAAATACCATTAGAAGCGTTAAAGCATTAGTAGTTCAAACAGCATTACGAGTGTTGTAATTTGGTTCCCTTCCTCGAAAACATGTACAGTAAAGTTGTACTCACTTGCACATTCCTCCTTTAATAGCCAGAAAAGTGAATAAGCAAAAAAAATTAAGAAGCAAATTGCACAAAAAGAAATGCATATTACAAACTAGTCATAAAGACAATAATTTCAGGTCAATTTCCTAGGAAAGTAAACTGTTTTTTTTCAACGAGACTTTTATGTCTGGGACTCGAACCGGAACATTTCGGCACGCAACTTCAAGTCCAACCAGTTCCATATTCTACATATTGATTAGTATTTTAGTAAATAGATCCATTCTGAGTCATCGATCTTTATTTAAATTAAGCTGGCCACTTTATAATTAGGATGGTGCTAAAAATAAAGCATTTGTGTCATTGGAACGTAGAGAATGTGACCGTTATTTTCAAATTAATGATGACTTGACTGGATGGAAGGATCTATAGCCAAATGTGTACACACAGTAAAGTTTAATATACAATTGTAATTACGTATATTATACTAGCGACTCGCCCCGGCTTCGCACGGGTGCAATATACATTAAACCTTCCTCTTGAATCTATTGCTGAAAACTGCATTAAATTTAGTTTATTTATCATTGATTAAAATCCGTTGCGTAGTTTAAAAGGTCTAAGCGTACAGACAGTGGGAGCGGCTTTGTTTTATACTTTGTAAAGATTAATCATGGGTATCCTTTAATGGATAAAATGCTGTAAATGATTTCTATTTAACATGAAGGTTCAGTTCCTTACGATACTGAAGCAACAGATTGTGTTTACCTTGCATCGTAAAACCAAATAGCGGTAAAAGACTATAAAACTAGTCGGTACGGGTGGTGAAGACTTTAATAGATTCAAATATATAAGAAACTTAACTACAGATTACCTTAACAGTATTTTAAATTCGCCAAAAAGGCGGAAATCCATAAAATCTTTTACTGCACTTCAATTCATTATGTGTCGTCGGCAGCATTTCAAAGGAATCCATTAAAAACCAAGTTGGAGACTTTGAGAGCATCTACAGTGCTACAAGAATTTTCGCCAAAAGATTCTCATACAGGGGGCGTAACCGGTAAACATTAATAATAATAATAATATTCCACAACTATCACACAACGCCGTCTAGTCTCAAGCTAAGCAGAGCTTGTGTTATGAGTACTAGACAACTGATAAACATACTTATATATTTCTAAATACATATATATATAGATAAAACATTTGTGAAGCTATTTTCAAACTTTTATTGAAACAGCAAGACACCATCTTGTTGTTTCAATAAAATTTAGTTAGTTATTTCTAGTTCCTATTAATACAACGCGCCAAAAGGTACAGTTTGAAATTCAAATTTCAAATGCTTACTTACAGCCAAGGCACAGGTATTTTGTGGTCTACCTCGAGACTGATTGAGTTGTCAGTGGCTGAACTAGAATAGCTACTGATTTAACTCACCGTATGTGGTGAGCTTCCTATTCACAATACATGTGAATAGGAAGGTTCTGTTGATATTACCTTTGCGCTGTTGCGAGAATTTCTGACAAGCGTATTACGGGACCTTCGATGTTATTTCAAATTATTGGCATATATTTTGAAATGTCTGTCACATTCGATATATTTTGAATATTCAAAGTGTTCAAGAAAATATACACTTAGATAAACAGATCTGCACAAGGATCGAACGATAAAGGTGGCAACGACAAATCGCTTTATCAATCCACAATACAGACCTCATTATAGTTCCTTAAGATATTTTTTTCAATAGAACAAGACGTGTACTTAGTTCTTTTATAACATAATATATTAAACAAACAATAATACAAGGAAAACATGATGAAAGGCCACTCAGAGGCACCTTGAGCGATGACATCAGAACTGTGTGTCATCTTAGGACATAGGCGGCTATCGTAATGAGTGTAAATAAAGGTGTTAAGGCGTTTGGATGCAACGCCATTAGAATATTGATGTGGTCGAAAAAAGTTGATGTCGAAATAGCAGTTCTGTCCAAGATGATAATGATAACACACTCAGATTAGCTAGAAGTCCCAAGAATATTGATTTCGTCAAACGAATAAAATCTGGATGTTATTTCTTGCGGAGCTATATTATCCCGTAGCTAGGTATGTGGAGGATGTTGCCAAGTTTGATTCTAACCATTCTTATCAGACAGAATTTGGGAGCAAAACTGCTGATTTACTAAATTTCGAACCAGAACAACAAATTAATTTAACCAGTCAATTCCAGTTGAAAAGTAAGTGATCAACTTAAGGATTTCAACGTCGTTACAAGACAAAATTGCAAACTCCAAACGAATCGTCCTGTCGTAGTGCAGACCGCACTACGACAGGACGATTCGGATCGAAATGTAATTTCCTTGGTGTCATGTCGCAACTTCACGCTATCGTCTACCGCCAAGAATTAGAATACAGGAATAGGCAAATATTGCTTTAATTTGATGTTTTCAAATTTTTGGTTCTAGGACATGACATACCAGTTCCCTCACGATATTTTTGTTCGCCGTTTTGAGAGCAATGGTGATGAAATAAATTATCTATATTTAAATACCGGTTTGGATTCGAACCCACGATCATGCAAGTCGCTGGGCCACCAGTCCACAACTGCTGTACTATTTGTCCAAAAGCGGTAGGAAGCTATATTCATATCGCGAAAAGCACTGTCTTTATGGATAAAGACTGATGCGGTGAACCGCAGCTGCAGCTGCGCAGCAACGCAGTGGAAGTCAACGGACTTACATGCAATCTGAGCGCCAAAAATAAGCACCCCAAGGAGATTTTCTGACTTATTTAAAACATTGCGTTTGCTTTTCATGAAGTTGTTACAGAAATAGATGTGACACAGATAGCTTTGCGTACTTATTATTTCATTGTTTATTTTCGTTGCGTGTTTTCGAATCGTACCTCCTTTTCAAAGAAGATGACTAATATTACTTAAACAAACGCTGTTTATTTAAATATTACAAGATGCATTTATTTTTGTAGTGATTAGATCATGTGGATTGTGGTGGTCATATGTTTACACGCTTTTTCTATAGGTGATTTGTCGTTTTTGTTGAGCTGTTTGTAAGTCGTTTGGCTTCAACCTCTCTGTAATGGAAGTTTAGATTAGCTTATCACTTAGCACCCTTTGGGGCTATGGAGGATCAACTGAACCAATTGGATAGTTCCTCTATAGAAAGGGGAGGATTATCCGAACTGACTGGTGTTACGGGTGTTTTGTTTAGCTCACTACTGCCCGCTGGTTGCTGCAGATTACGCAGTGATCTTTGCTTGCGTGTTGTAGGATTTGAGTAACTTTAGAGTGGTCAGTTGTCTTGCGTGGTTCTTATGAGGTGGTATAAATGTCGCCACAACCCAGTGTGTACTGAACTACTAATTAAATGCTCATGGGCTGGAGATACGCCGCTCCCACAGCATGGCATACACTTGTAGTGGGGTCAGCCTTCCTTTTCTTGGTCTTCCAATTCATTCTTAGTTTCTGTCAGCAAAATTAAATTTATCTTTGGCCTCTTTGTCAAATCATCCTGTTTTAGCTAAGATTGCCACTTATGAAAATGGCCAAACATTTTGGCTAATTTTTATCTGACTGTGGCGAAGCCTATAAGGAAGGTTATTATTGTTTTTTCAGCTGTTCTCCAGATCAATTTTGACACAAGGGTATTAATTTAAGAAGGGTTTACGAGACAGCCGCACCATAATTATGTGCCAGAGATCAAAACACTCAAAACTCTAAACCATCATTGGTCAACTAGGATGACAGACAACCCTAGTCAGACTGGACCAATTGATAAAGTAAAATGATATGACTAGTATGACTACTATAAATCTTGCACTGGACCCAAACTAATTAGACCGCAAAGATTTATTATGCAAAAAAACAAGTGCAGTCAGCAATAAAAATAATGATGATACAACACAGTTTTACAACACACTTTAAAATATTCTATGGGAACTAACGGACAACAATATAAAAAATTCTTTACCATTGGCTGCTTAAGATAATTACTTGTATAGTATACTTAACTGTCTGCTTGGTGTCTGCTAATTAGACGGACAGACTTATTGGCTTGGTGCCTCTCTCAGTATCGTTTGGTCTAAGTTGTTCTTATCTTAAACTTTGACTTGATGTAAGATCGGGTAAAATTGTAGTTTATTTGTGGCATGATGCTTTTTTTTTAACCAATTTATTTGTGCAGGATATTTTGTTTTCATTATGTTTCATAGTAAAATCTATTTCTTCTTAAAGAGGTTTAATGCAGTGCTTAACTACTACCAAACAAATTTTGATGAATATCTTCACTAGGTAATCATCTTCATTATTGTCTTTCAACTTCGGAAAATACACTTTAAAGGCAAGTTTTGAAAATAGACCATATTGAGGGTGATCACATAGAATTTGAATACTTCTGACTTCTACCAACCCACTTGGGCCAGTGTGGTTGTAAACAGTCACTTTCCTGCAGTAGGAGTGAAACCATAACTTTTCAAATAAAAAAAACATGAGGCATAGGCATAAATAAATATTGCCTATGCTAATGATCTTATGTTACTCAACAGTGAGTCACAAATGATGTCATAGTAGTGCTATTTTAGAGTCAATAACATTATTTTTGTTACTTAATAATTGTTCTTCCTATTTAGATATGTTTGAAAATGTATTTATATACTTAAAAAATAAATCTTCAAACATTGAAGTACTAAGATTACCCTCTGATCAGGGCTGCAATTCAACAAATTCACAACGGTTCACTGATATCTTGAACGCACTTTTATTTTACCTTAAAAAATATATATCAAAAACACAATGAATAAACAAATAAAACCATACTTTTGGAAATTACTTGCCCACATATTAATATCTAATTATAACATACTCAGAAAAAACTTTAAACTTTAAAAAGCAAGTGTTCGCAACAGCTGGACTGTTGTTTACTACTGCCGAATGATACTTATAAGAGTTTTTAAATACTTTCCTTAAAAATCCAAAGATTTGACTAAAGTTTAACTGACTGTTAACATAAAAAAATTAAATTATTAGTAACAATTGGTTCTTGAACAAGTGTAAAGATTATGTGGCCATTGGGTTTTACGAAGACAGTATTGGTACATTTAACTATTAGTACAGGTGTAAAAATGCAAGGTCAACCACTATGATAATACTGCATACCAGAATGGTGAGTTACAGTTTTGTTCCAAATAATGTTTATATTGTTATTTACCTCACACAAAGCCCCAAATTAAACATTTTGCGTGATTTTATTTATAGCCTGTTCCGTTCAGTCATATGGTACACATAACAGTTGCTGGAGAATTTAGCAACGTCCTATTCTTCATAGAAATACTTTTATTTACAATCAAAATTGATCGAAACAAATAAAAGTTGAAAATTTGTTCAAGTTTTCAAGTTAATAATAAACAAACAGTAAATAGTAGCGGTATGATGACGATATCATTAGAAATAAACTCACCTCAAATGCAAATTTTCGATAAAGGTATCGGTGGTCAAATTGTCCAGTAGGACGAAGTCGGGTACACCGACTTCTTGCTGCATCGCCATCGTTGACGATTTCACTTAGCAATCCACCACAATAATAGAATAAGTTCACACACAAACTTTAACAATTTATACGTTTATAAATTATTGTCAACAAACCGTTAAAGTAAAGCACAAAAAACACAAGTCCTCCTCCCAACCACTATGTTCAAACTGTCAGTTTTTTTAAATTTATTCATACTGTCACCCCGGCTCAATGTTGCCATAATCAATAACGTTTTAAATTTTTTAAAACTTAATGGAGTATTATAAATTACTTTACATTATTTATAACTTGTGAAATTATCAATAAAAATATATTACTAATAAATGTAAAATAAAATTGCTACTTTGATTTAGATGTTAAAATTCGCGAGTGGTATAATCCAATAGAATGCGTTTCTGAACTGAGCACACCCAAAACGCCGCCATTTTCCTTGTTGTAGGTGCCTCAAATGTCATAATAATTTCAATTTTCATGTAAAATAGGATTTTCTTTCATTTTTTAAGTTATTCGATAGTTTCATTTAAGTGTTTTGCAACGTATTCATGTATTTATAAGTTTTCATACTGGGTTTGTTTGTGTCCATTAGTCTCGTGACAGTATTTCAAGTTAGTCGTCATTTCAAGGATTCTCAATGTCCTACAATGAGGATCATCTTCATAAAAGGTAGCAAGAGCGTTACGCCCACAGTGTGAAGATAAAACCTATGTTTTTGTGGTCATATGGTGATGAGAACGCGAAGAGTGGTGAAAGTGCGCGTATATTGATGGGACAATGAGCGATTCCCCAGGCGTGGAGTGGCTCCCTGCGTTCAGCCCTGGCCCGCCACGCCACAGTCCGTTAGGCCCCATCCCACGGTTTCTGTACGAAGATGTGCAGCCGCTCGGCCTGCAGCAGGAGAACAATAACAAAGAGGCCGACCAGAAAGAAAACACGAATAAAATCAAACACGCGAAGCCCGCGTACAGGTAAAGGATTTTTCCAATGTTAAAAGCTCAAAGACTTCCTAATACGTGTGAATGAGTCATTTGTAAGTGACCCTTTACTTGATGAGTAATGAAAATGAATGCAAATGAGGGATTTCATGAGGTAGGCAATATTATTGGAAATGCTGACACAAGAATTACAAAATCAGGTCTTGCTGTTGTAGAAACGCAAATATTTGAGTAATCATTTAATTCCAAGAAGAACCTTATCAACTTAGTTACCTAGAGTTAGATTTGATAACAAAGTATTACTTTTAATCCAGTTGAAGACACTGAAATGTAGGCAACTATTTTTTATCTAATAAATGTGTATAAGGTCCACTTGTTTTGCTTGTTTTATATCTATTTAAATATCTGTGAATCACTGTAGCTCCAAGTTTTCATTCATTTAGGATTTGGTGAATATCAAGAAGTCATAGCCAACCAGCACAATGAGCTCTCTGTCTCTATTGTGCAATTTTAATTGTTAATTGTTCAGTTTATGAAGAATCTCTACACAACCTATTATTAGGATTCTGAATCTTGTTTTGGACTTTTCATAAGTGCTTGAAAAAGTAAACAGACTGCAAAGTGTAGATTCAAACGTTATTATTTGTTACAACTATCAAATTATACATGGCCCAATTTAAAAACTTTGATCTACTCTTTCTGTATTCATTACTCTGAATAAATTGGATTAAGGGCAGGAGAATGATCACTATAGAAATACTACAATAAATACTCTTTTCAAAATACAAAATTATTTGTTGTTATTTTGGTTAACCAACCACAATTAATAACATAAGACTTGACAGCAAGTAACAACTTCAACTAGTTTAAAACAAACTTTATTATAAAATGTTCAGGTTGTTAGTTCTAATTCCTCTGAGTAGGAACTAATACTTGTTTAGATAAGCATAATGTAGATACCTGATATACTAAATTAATCCTCTTATAATTTATGCTTATCTCTTCTATAAACGGCTAAGTAGATATACATGACATGTATTATTTTTTTAATAGAAAATAATACTAATCATTAACTAATTAGTAATTATGTTAATTACTAAGCATTAACTTGTTATTTTTTAGGTCTGGTATGAGGAAAAATACTATAATATTTACTAGAAGTAAGAGGTCAATGGCTTATGAAGTTGCATTATTAATCAGCTGCAGTTACTATAATACAAATAATTTTTCCTTTTGTAAATTAGCCTTTATTATAGTACTACTAACAACCAAATTCAACAAACAATCACTTTTCACCAGTAATGTTCAAGTCCCATGTAATAGGAGGCAGATTCCCGGGATGCTCTTGGGAAATACCAATGTGATGGAAAAACCAAATAACACTAGGTTCAGTAATTTAACCATTTTATTTGCAATAATAAGGAATGTAACAAACAGTCACCCATTCAGACTGCCTCGTAGGTCTAGTGCTCGCAATTGCTGACTGTTCAAATGTTGAGCATGAGGTTCTTGGTTTGATTTCCAGGTCAGGCAATTTGTTATTGGGTCTTTCCATCAGGAATTTCTCAGTAGCAGCCACAGGCCCCGGTGTTATGTCCGGTTAATGGCAATAGACTTGCTCCCTAATACATGAGACTTAAATATAACTGGCAAAATGTGGTTTTACTATTAGGTACACCACTGCCTAACACTGTTATGTACATTTGTTAGTATGTATATTTTTCTTCATTATTTTAATATAACATCATTCTTAAACTGTGAATCATAATTCAGTCAACTTGTGTACCGTAACTTGTAATATTAGAGTAAGAAAAATACCTATTTGTCCTCTTACTAGGTAGGTACAGGGGCTCACAAGGGGGTTACAATGTGTTTCCTCTTCAAACTATTAAACTACCGTATGAAGATGTGTCATAAATAGATATATGTATAATTCTTAAACATTATTTTTCTGTATTATAATTACTCAGGGACCACAATCTTTATTAATAACTTAATGTTTATGAGTTTAGTGTTGAACTGGTAATTAGTGTTAATGTATGTTCACAAATTACAAGGTCCATAGTACATAGGTTTTTATCAAAGCTAAACATGACAAAAATACTGCTCCAAAATTTCTTGAAAGGTTAGTATTATCAGGGCAATGGCCAGCAAAAAATGCTAAAGTTATAAAACAATTGAAAACTGCCAATGTATTGTCTTGACATAATTTTTTATCAACATTTGCAAAGCTTGCTGACAGATAAGTATTTATATCATGCATTTGATTATACATCAGTGACGTATAGGTGTTATCCAAAAGATTAAAACACAATCTGTCTGATATGATGGGTTTATTGTGCTGTAAATGGGTTAGGAATGTTCTGGCAAATCAATAAATTGACTTGAAACCATCTCAGGTGGAGATTCATTAATGACTCTGCCCTGCAGTGTAAATGTGGTGCTGTTCTACAAACGATGGGGCACTTAATATCGTGTCCTGTGTGTCCTGTTGTTTGTTCACTACAGGAACTGATGGATGCTACCGAAAGCGCTAAACTAGTAGCTCAGTTCTTGGCTGACACCATTTAGATTGCCATTGACATGCTAAGAAGAAGAATAAATTGACTGGGGTTAATTTTTCAATGGTGAAATTCTGTTTTACTGCGGGAATGTAATAAGAACAGGTCCCAGAAAATGAGTATCACACCAAAAGGGCTCCTTTGTTGGAGCTCTCCCTTGTGTTTAGCTTCTTTCAACTCGAGACTTTCAAGAATTTTAATGTCTTAACAAAATAATCAGACACTGTAAAAAACTCGCATTAAATGAGCAACATGTGTAAGAAAATAAAAAGCTATATATAAACACATCTGTTAATATTGGATCAGGTTCACAATTCATCAATACTTTGAATTATGTCGCGCTACGCATTACTCCGCTCATCCATAACCTAAATATACATACGCCAATCCATTCATCCTGTTTCAGACCACTGCTGGACATAGGCCTCTCCCAAGCTCTACCACAAGGCCCTGTCCTCCGCCTACAAAATAAATAAACATGCCAACATTAACAACCTACTTTGTTCTTTTTCAGCTATGCCAGCATGATCAGACTGGCGATCAGCAGTTCGCCGAACGGCAAAATGACGCTGAACGAGATATACACATACATTTGCAACGCTTTCCCGTATTATAAGGAAGCTGGTAAAGGGTGGATGGTGAGTTGGATACAAAAAATTGTCTTGCAAACCCGCGCGAGCTTCCTCTTCCAAAATAAAAAATTGTCACTTAAGTTGGACCAGTCAATCACAGAAATCGTTGTGAAAACTCCTCCTGTTTAGAAGTCGGTTAAAAATATTATATTGCGAACCTACCTTCTCAAATTGCAGTGGATACTGTAACACTGGATGTCTCCTGTAAGCTTATAGCTAGGCGAAAACTAGTCAAAGCTCTCTGCCTAATAGCAGTACTCCAAATGTCCATTTATCTGCACTCTTGACGATCTGTTCAACGCTTCTAACGCCGTATTCAAGAGGTCACTTACTGGGTCCAAACAGTATAATATGGATGTAACGTCGATACGAATAGAAGAATACTCTTGAAACAACGTCATGTGCATCTTTTTATTCAGAACTTCATCATAATCTGCCGATCATGTCTTGGGATGCAAGTTCTTGGGTTATGGGATCGCTTATAAGGGGTTTCTCGTGCTGTCGTGAGAGGCTAATAAATACAAGTAAACATGCTCGCTTTCGATCCCATTCCCCATTTGCAGCTAATTTTGATTTTAGAAACTTTTTTTATATTAAATGGGCCTTCTCTTGATCTCAATTTTATCCTGAGGACTAAGATGGAACGAGCTAACCCAAAAGAAGCCTATAATTTTTTTTTGAATGTCACATTCCTTTTGCTTTCAGAACTCAATAAGGCATAACTTATCGCTGAACAAGTGCTTCATGAAGGTGGCGCGCAGTAAAGACGACCCGGGCAAGGGCTCGTACTGGGCGATGGACACCAGCTACAAGATGGCTGAGGTCGCGCCTAGAAGACGGAGGAGTCTTAGGGTAAGGCATCTTAACTTTTATAACGTTACCTTTCGATCCTAATCCAAAGAATGTTGAAGGAACTAATTCAGTGTTTCATATGTTTTAAAAAATCGTCCGCTCTACAGCATAAATAGACAATGGAACTGATTGAACTGTCAAATTGTGTTACACAAAGATCCCAAGATGGGTAAAAGTTCTTAACTCCTCAACTCCCTGTCTCACTGGAGTCCCTGTTTCCTAGTTAGAGAAACAGCAGAGCATGCAAAATATAAAAAATAAACAACCATAACTAGTAGATCGGAAACTGTCAACACAAAGAGAATAATAAAACAAAAGCAAACTATTGCACATTTCCTAGAGAGAGGACCTTAAATAAATAAATGAATCTTTATTCCCGTTCTACAGATGGGACCATATAGTCCTGAATGCAGTTCGAACAGCAGCGGCGAGGCGGGAGGTGCGCTGGCGACGGGCGTGGACGCCGCGCCCACGCCGCCCGCCACGCCCACCACGCCCACGTCGCCCACCGTGCCTGGTGCTATTAAAGAGGAAATCATTATTAAGGAGGAACCAGGTATTGTTGGTTTTTCGCTTCATTACATATTATAGAACAAAGACTGGACACCGATAAAGTCAAAAACTACCGAACGGATTCTAATACGGTTTTCACCAATGGACGGAGTGATTCAAGAGGAACGTTTAGGTGTATAATTCATTAAGGAGTTGCGTACATTGGCTTAAATATGATGATAATTGTTGAAGATGTCGGAAGAAATCATGCCGACTGGGAGCTTGACTGGCGTGCGCCGCGTAATCCAATGGATATTTGTGAAAAATGTATTATGGAATTATTTCTTTTAAAAAGATCGAATAAACTGTAACAACGCTTGTCTAAAAAAGATGTAGGCATTAATGCTCTACCCGTGCGAATCCGGGGTGGGTTGCTATTGTTTTCATAAATGGCATGGATCTTGGGTCCAACAGTACTATTTTCAACTAGATTTACATTGACTGGATTCACGCTTTCCCTTGACAAACTCAAATCTATATCCATAAATGCACAACCATAGAAACTAACATAGCCCGAAGAATTGCCAAGTTAAGTGGCAGTGAGCAGATTGCTTGCAGAACAGATGGCCGATGGGTCCAACAAACAAGAAGCTTAAGGAGTTAGTATAAAGATATATATACATTGTCAAACTAAATCATTTGTTTTATTTACAGAAGATTCGGATTCGAAGCACACAGACGACGCCCTGTCAGCACTCATGAACGAGGAACTGATAACGGACGTCGATATCAGCAGTGGTGAGTAAAAGGCGACTACTCGATAAAATTTATTGCTAAAGTTCGTTCCCCTCTGAGGTTGCAAAGGCGAGAGGAACAGAGGGGACACCGACCTACAAAATGTATGGAACGGCAGATTTTTTGTTAATAATTATCGATGAAAAATGTTCTATGAGGGTTTAGAATGATGTACTGAATATGTGGTAAGCGTTTGTGCTTCGGTGTCCCTTCCACTCTGTATATGTATGTACAGTTTTAGTTATTAGTAACCCGATCCGTGAAGGTATTATGAGATATCCTCCTAGGTAACTGCTCCGTTGGTCTCGCGGTCGCAAGCATGACTGTTGAGCGTCCTTCGCCTCGGTCAATCGGTCCTGGGTTCGATTCCTGGGTCGGGTAAAAATAGGTATTGTGGTCCGCGAGTGTCCTATTGCCGTCCCTACACAGCCACCTCTCTGCGCAGAGCGCTCGTGGTGCCTGGGCGGGCGGCGCCACGTGTGCGGCGCGCTGCGGCACAGCTCGCTGACGGACGACTACGGCAACTTCGTGGTGCGCTCGTACGACTGCGACTGCCCCGCCGAGCCCGAGCCCGCCGCGCCGCTCACGCCCGTCACGCCCGCCACGCCGCTCACGCCCACCACGCCGGGCTACGCCGCGCTGCCCTACTGGCACTCCGAGATTTTATAACATCAGCGTCCGACTCCCGCGCTGACCGTCTCCGACCTTCAGTCCGCTCCCTTCACGTTTGGTTGACCCCACTTCTCATATCGCTCTTTATTTCCATGTCAATTGTTTTCCTCCCTCTATTCTAGATTCTAATACGTCCGTCTTGACGTCGCGAGTACATTATGAAACTTGAAGTAGATTAAGAGCAAATATTTAAAATAAGCAAGGTTAGAAGTTTTGGATTGTACGCAAAAGTTTTGATCAAGTTTGAAAGATATGTTAAATACTAATATCTTAATTAATTATATTGTAATCCTTATAAAAATTGCTCTAAAAACTTGGTCAGAATAATTTTTGCTTGTTTGGATTGAACAGTTAGCTTGAAGTAAATAGCTAGGGAATAGGAACATGTGTTCGAATGAAGCTTGCCATTTTTGACACGTTTATACACTTGACTGTGGTGATGGACGGAGGAAGGAAGAGGGCTTAATATGAGAAAAAAAAATGGAAAGAGGTGGTAAGTAATATCAACCTTTTGTGAACAGGATGCAAATTCTCTCACCAGTTTTATACCTATTAAAATGTTTACACAAACTAAAATTAACGCTTTGGCGGCCAAATGACACAGCGACTGAAGTCTAAAAGCTAGCAAAATAAAAAGTAGAAAATATTTAAAAAAAAATAGCCCCTAAATCTCCGTCGTTGCCACGTCGAAAATTTAATATATGTACCCTAAATAAACACGTAAATAATATACGTAAGTATATTGAAAGTTTTATACCACAAGATAACAGAGAATATTATCAGATCACCAACATATCTGTCGAATTACGATTATATAGAGTAGGCGTAGTTACCTTAGGCGAGGGACTTGTTGTGTTGTTATATAAGCGTTGTATATTATGTGACGGATCCCATGGGCCATAGTGCATGCGTTATGGTTAGCTTGGTGTACAGCAGGAACATTGAATATGCTACTTTCTATAAACATCCCTTTTAGTTCTGAATCTATCTGTTCACATTTACAGGGGGCCTAAAATGGCTACGTTAGCAGAATCATAATAATATGATAAGATAAATTACGATAAAATTCTTAAAATGGTCACAAAGTGACAATTCATAATATTAACTGCGTCTGTGACCATTTTTTTTTTTTTATCGTGTTTCATATTATCATCCTAGGTTCTGCTAACGCGGCCATTTTAGGCCCCCTGTTATGTCAAATTGGCAACATTCTAATATGTCTCACGTTGACACTAGAGCGAATTTGATCGACATAGGACTCAGTCCGGTAAATGTCAAGTCCAGGTCTCGCCAACCGTTTTTATATAATACTGAAAAATAAACAAAATCTTTAGGCGAACTACAGTCGATATCGGTAGGATAAGCATCAGCCTTCTCGATAGGCATATCAGTCTACTCGATAGGCCCCATCTTATCGTATTTCATATACTTATATTAAGTTTATAATATTTATAACTACATTAGTTTCTAGCTAGGTCGCCTTGTATTTGAAATAAATACAAATGGTAACCTAATGCTTGTTTTCACTAAATATATGCTGGCTACATCTCAATGAGTGTCAGTATAAAAGCTCGCTGTAGGATTTTTAACTTTCGACACTGATCCTAGTGTTGAGAATCCAACAGGCAGCTTTTAATTAGGCATTGATTTAGTTGATGCCCAATGTTGTGGAAAACGCGATTAATTTCACGGCACCTATATTCCCGAAGGTAGCATATTTAATACAAACGAACGATGTAATAAAAATATGACAGTATTGGAGCCAGAGTGGTGACGAACAGATCTCAGAATGACCAGTATAATATATTATTATAATTAAAAATATATAATATTATTATAGTGTGCTAATATTTTATAATTTTAACTGTGCATAATGTAATATTAGTTACGTTTAGTTATAACATAAAAATAAATATGAGTTAGTCTGTACGAATTTATAATTTAAATATAAAGTATGTAACTATTAATGTATTTAATATGAAGTCACACTTATATACGTAAATATTGCTTTTTAGGGAATCGTATATCGGCCTATTGATAATACTTATGTTACAGTGCGTGCTGGGCAATCTTTGTTCTAAAACTACAAGAGAGATCAATATCACGTCTGGTAACTTTATGTGAGGCTGCCAGTTGTTATATTTTATCTTATGAAAGTTGACATTAAAGTACATAATTTTAATATATAAATTAATATATATTTAGTAAGTACTTAATGATTGTAATAAGTAAACGTTATGAATTGTTAAGAAATGTTATGAATAGTTTTATGACAAAGAGTACCCAAACCTACGCACTGTTACGTTCCGCTTGCCTAAATTTTAACGATATTTTCTAGTTTGTTTTAAGGTGCAAATAAGTATTTTTGTGCCATAATAGCGTGGGTTGAAAGATGGCATTGAACACTTAGAATTATAATAAAAAAAGAAAATAAAAACTGTCCCATATCTTATTGAAAAATGTGTTCAAAAAAGTTTTTTAGAAGTTGTACCTACATACACGAGTAACATTAGTATGTGTATATAGTAGTAATTATTTTAATATTAACTGAAACACTTGGGATGTTATGTATTGTAACATTTTTACCCGTTTATATTGATAGTGCGAGAGCCACGAATTTTTATATGTAAGTGCTCACATATTTGTAGATGATTAGTGAGTTGTTCATTTATATTGATGCTTTGGTATGTGGTAAATATGTGAGCATTATGTATCTGTGAGTCAGTGTTGTGGCGGGCCGCGATCATAGAACTTGACGCAATGAACGTACACTTAGGTACAATGAGTTGTATTTATTGTGCTGATATTGCGTATAGTTTGCTTTTAAAGTAAATCTATACATATACATAGTTCATACTACAAATATTTCTTTCCATGCAATTACTTTGTTGTTTTATTTTTCTGTAATGAACTATGATTGTGGTCCAACCGAGTATGATTCATTGTCATTGTGGTCAATGTTGATGATAAATATTCAGTTAGATTCCTTTACAAAAAACATTGTGTACCATTGGTTAAACATTCCTTTGCCATCACCATGTATTAATTAATTATAATAGAATGTTTTATTTTTTTTGTGTATTTTTGCTAAACAATATTATGCTACAGTGATTTCCTTTATCAATGGTTCGCTGCAGGCAGTAATTTATTTAGATATATCGAGTTTTTAGTTTAGTTTTTATTTTTAAAGCTTAGGATTGAGTAGCGAGACCGGCAGTATTTCAGATATGACTGTCAATGGAATCTTTTTTTTACGTACTTTATTATTTTTTAATATAAAAAAGCATTGTACTTTTAGTATTTAGATTTCCTTGGCAGTGTTGACAATGAAAAAATAGCTCTACTCCGAGACACAGTTCATAAATGCCTAAATTAACTCTAACTCGGCAACTTTCTATAATTGATCGTTGCTGCTAATTTGACAGACCTCATATTTTTGTAAACACACATAGATATATCAACTTACGCTTTTCCCGTGTGGGTAGGCAGATTTTTTGGTATCTTCTTAAAAACAGCTTGCATCAATATCGTATGTTATGAGTCCCGGAGTAGAAGTAGACCGCATGTTATTCAGAAAGTGTCCGTATCTCGTTTTGTTTATGGATTTGAAAACAGTAGAATACACTGTTTTACAGTACAATAAATAGGTAAATGTTAGCTTTATGTCCGTCTTACAATGAGAACTCTCTCGCTCGTTCGAGGCCTTAAAAAACAGAAGTACATTTTTAACAATCTACGTCTGTTTTCACTAATACTAATCCATTATCGAATGGAGTGCTTATTTGTTGTTGCACTATTGAAATTACAACTTTCTGGTGCAGAGCTGAAGGTTGGAAATCCAACAGAACAATTTTGTTTAGGCAATCATTCAGAGGTTGGATTGTTTGTGAAAATGGGCGCTTTTTTACATATTTAGGACACTTTTTAAAAGGTTTATTTTTTGAAATGCATAATTTGTAATACCGACATAATAATCATAAAGAGGTGCATAGATTTATTTGCCATTAGTTGCCATCTTATTTTGTTTGATAGTATTTATTGTTTTCTGTGATAAAAAATGAAAAAACCTTTTATTTTTCGATGACGACAAAACGACGTACTTTGTATTATTTTGTATTTGATATAGATCCTTCAAATGTGTCGTCGCAAATAGTAAGTATATGTATAAAGGTAAAATACAGATAGTTGATTTGCATTGTTGTATGTACGTAAGTGTAAGTTAAGCGATACATTTGAAGCAACTATTGTAATTATACTTTTTATATTGATTAACAACTTAATTTTATAATAACTTAGAGCTGGTGCAAGATTGACTAATGTTGTTAACAAACTTGATAACGACTGATGTTGAAGGCATAAATATGTGCAAAAGGCCCCGTATTCACTGGGAAACAATGTTGCACGACATTGTACTAGCAACATGGAACATTGCAGTGTTGCTGCGAACTTGCTAATGCTCCGCATTCATGATAATCAAAATAAGCACAGCATGTAGTGGAGCCCAGTTTCTAATGAATACGTGGCTTTATAAGAAACGAATTTAAACATTACTTTCTGTGTCATAAATTGCGAGCAGCTCCATAGTTTTGATATCAGATTAAATGTCAATCAAGAACGTACCGTGCCGTCAGTTATTTTGACTCTGATTTCCGTCACTGTCAAAATCTGTTGGCTACTGACAGATTGATTATAACAATGACTTTTAGAATTTTATTTCCTTCAAAATAAGGTCGCTATTGGGTTGTTGGCGTCAGGGTTAGAATAACTGAGAGGACCGTACATATTATGTACAGTGTCGAGTCTGCACCCGCTCGCATTGATGAAGTATTTTACGTTATTTCGGTTACTCACTCCGCCTATAAATGATATTAACGCGGCATATGGAAAATTAACTATTTTATTGTAATCACGTTAGCCGTTAATTTAAGAGTAGGATGTTCTACCTCTAAACAAATCATAGTTGATGTACAATATTATAAACTTTTAACAGAATTTCTGTCTTTTATTTGTTTATACCTTGAAAAGTTAAAAACTTTTTAACCTGGTCGGTAACAAAGGTGTTTCGCTGGATCCACAGGACGTAGTTTCAGTTATATCCTTTGATATGGACTATTTTATTGATGTGCGACATCAACAACGAGACAACGATAGTGCTATGCAAGCAGGTCCGCCTTTTACCTATTAGAGGCCCCGGGCACTTGAAGATAATGGGGCCCTCGTAAGATGCAAGAGCGAGCTCTAAAATTTTGTCTCCATCAGGATGAACGGTCACTAGGCGTATTTAACGTTGAATTTACGCCTAACAATTGCTGCCCTATTGCTTCTATTTGCTTCCTATTCTCAAACAATTGCTTCCATCGTATTCTAGAAGGAAAAAAACATTTTAAGAGTGACCAATTCACGGTGGCCATTAATTACTTCCCGTTTGCTTCTCTCAATGTTTTACAACGATAATACTGTAACTATCACGGCACTAAAGATATCGACAAAAGTGTTGTATAACAATATTTTTAGTGCCTGACAAAAATATCTACCCTCGGTTATTAATAAATGAATAAGGTACTCAGGACTCCACTAAGTCCTTACCCTCCCAAAAGACATGTAGGTTCAAATTCGTGATGGCCGAAGTTGGTTTTTGTATTTTGCAAAAACAGTTTATTTTAATTAATGTATTGTTTTATTGAATAAATAAGTTTATGTTAGTATTATTTTTTTTAAAGTCTGTTTTATTATTCAATCAATAAAACGTTAATACTTTTATTATTGCGATTATTCGTAACGAATTCGACATTATAGCAGTGTAACATTTTAAAACTTGGGGGGTTAGCAAACAGTGGCTAGGGAGTGTCCTTATAGGCGTATAAGGACACTCCCTAGGAAGTTAAGAATTGAAATATTATCGAATCGGATACCCTAGTTTTTCATTCATACAGAAATAATAGGTGTTTTTTTTGGAGGCGGAGAACTTCATATTGAAATAAAACAAAAATGTTTTTGATATCCATGAAATTGTCTATATTACAAATATAATAAAATTGTCTATATTATATATTGGCCACTAATATGTTTGAATATGATTTCGGGCATGTGGCTACTGCGGCTGGCGCGTACATGGCGGAATCTGGAAGTCCCATTTGCACTCACTTTTCCCAGTAAATCAAACTGTATTTCGCCAATAATGCGAATATATGCCTCTTAAAAAACACCCTTTATAAGTAACTATTGACTAAGGGTGCTTCCATAAAAAACAGGTTTCCGGGACAGACAAACCAGTGTGGGTTGCTACCGATCGGTGCAGGTTTAACTAGCATAAAAAAACAGGTAGATCTGCCCTTGATAACCATGGCCTCCAGTTCATCCGACGATGAATTATACTTTGGGAAAGTGTTTTGTTTTATTAATACTAAGTGACACCTAACTGGACGCCTCATGCCAGTATTCACTAACACTAAGTAACACCTAACTCAAAGTCTAAAGCCCGTTTCCACCAAAACTAACTGAAAGCCTAATGCCCGTTGTCACTAACACTAAGTGACATCTTATCCAACCCCTACAGCCGGAATACACGAACACTAAGTGACACCTAACTGAATGCCTAATGCCAGTTTTCAGTAACAATAAGTGACACCTTATCCATTTGCCTAACGACCGTTTTCACTAACACTAAGTGCTGAATGCCTAATGCCTGTTTTCACTAACACTTAAGTGACACGACGATTGAGATTCGTAGAATATCTACATCACTAGCTACTTCCCCGGTGCTATGGAAATTATTTCTGTCTTTGTCTTCGTAGAAACTCAAGTCTACAGACCTCGACATGCTCGGGTAGAAGACATGTCGAGTTGTATAGAGAGAGCTTGGTTTTGTTTGTTTGTGTTTGGGCGAGCCTCTTGTCATACTTCGGTTCGGCACTGTTAATTCGCGGTGTGAACCGAAGTATGAAACGATGCTCGCCCGGCTCGCTCGCTAGCTGGCGGTGTGGCCTGCCCTAACTGCCCTTGATGCTCGAAAGGTTCCTCCATTGCTCTGTTCGCAATAGCGGCTTAGTGACACCTAACCCAATACCTAACGCCCGTTTTCCCCAAAACTAAGTGACACCCAACGGAACGCCTAATGCCGGTTTTCACTAATACTAAGTCACCACCACCACCACACCACATCACCACCTATACCTTATCCATTTACCTAACGCATATAGGCATTCAGTTAGGTGTCACATAGTGTTGGTGAATTCGGGTATTAGGCTTTCAGCAAATAGTGTTGGTGAAAACTCGCGTTAAACATTGGATAAGGTGTCACTTAGTGTTAGTGAAAACGGGCATTAGGCGTTGAGTTAAGTGTCATTTAACATTAGTGAAGTCGGGTATTTGGCATTCAGTTAGGTGTCACTTAGTGTTGGTGAAATCGGGCATTAGGCATTGTCTGATAAAATCTTTGCCGTACACAGCATCAAGGGCCGGGGGGTCCTTTCGGAGTTACTTCCATTCTTCTCGACCTAAAAACTGAGGAGACAGCGACGTTAGGACCCCCGACATGTTTTTAAAATCAATATAGGTCAATAAAACGACCAACGACGAAGTTGAGTAAAGTAATAAAAAGAATCTTGTCTAGGTCGATGTGATGCTGATGACATTTGTTTGCCACTTGACATTTGTTGAGAAGAAATGTTTCCACCCCCAAATGTCAAAAGTACGTCGACTGAAGAATAGAAACATTTCTTTTCTACATTTTTAACATCGCCATGCTTACGACGATAGAAATCTTTCTATAATCTGTCATTTTGTCGATCAATGTGGTCATGCTACGCGTGCAGATAGTCGGCACCGACAAGAGCTGTTTCTTTATAAATGAGCGCATAAGATAACATATATTTCCAATATTATAGGTACCTGCACGAATCGGTACCGACCCGCACAGACTCGCCTGCACCGGAAACCTGTTTCTTATGGGCGGAGCGGAAGGGAGTGTCAGCAGTACTGCGGCATGACGTGTCATGCTGTTTCATTCCACGGGTTGCCACGGCGCGCCATTGCATCCCGCGAGACGTATGAGTCACTTTGTGTCGAGGAATTATGATTGCTAAGCTAATTGAAATAAGGTTCAAACTTCGAATCCGCGCGGAGCAAAACATATTGATGCCAGAGTGGCTGGGCTTTCACCAGGATGCCACGGAACGCCGCGGGATGCCGCAGCCCAACCTGCCGTGCCACGCCGTCAGTGAGGGCCGGCCCTTACAGGAACTTGTGGCCCCCATTGACTGTAGGGCCCTGGGCACTTGTCCTGTGTGCCCAATGGAAAAGATGGCCCTGCAAGCAAGTAAACTTAAATTACTCAGCATAAGCTATATCTATGTTTGAAAACTGTACCTATGTGAATAATGTGTATTATTCTAGGTGTATGTAATGTTTTGCATCAGTGTCAAAAGGATAAGGAAATTGAAACAACAATAGAAATATCAACAACTTTAATGATTGAATATATACAAGAACAATATACATACACAAGTTTAACAATATTATCTGGAGCAGAGCGGGCTCTGGGTGCGGAATCAACCAATACCAACCTAGTATGTCGTCACAGCTAATGTAATGTATGAGCATGTAAATATGGTAGCAAAGGGATTATGATAATAACAAAAAAATATATAATAATGTATACCTTTAGACGTCACATTCCTCGACAAACTACTTTTCGGTTTCGCTAGCTGTCGTATTCACGTGACAAAAATATTTCAAGTCTAAACAGTAAAAATCATTGTAAATATTGACATCTCAAACATCTACTAATTTTGAACTTCTACACCACTTCGTAATCTTCTTTACAGAATCAATTCGTTGTGATCACAAAATTTTAAATGATAATAGCTTAATAATAAAAACTACAATTTAGTTAACACTAAAAACTAGATACAAACACTAATTTTATAAAACAGAAAAATGTACTTTGAGGACTTAGAAAATAATATACAAGGAAATTAAACAAAAGCATCCAAATTGCACACGAGAAATAAAACGATAGATTTAAGCACCATACCTCAATAATGTTACTGCGATTGAATATTATTGTATACCGTGTATTATTGTCGTATAATGTTGTAAGCAAATGAAAGCGTTTTGTCAACTGTCAGACCTCGTAAGCCTTGCAGTGCAGTGGTTCCAAAATGTTTAGAACTTACTCAGAACCTATCTATTTCCTAACAAGTATTGGTTTCATATTTCTGGAAGAAAGTTGGAGGAGCACAGTTTAAAATCGTTATTAGGTATGGAAGTCCGCAAGCGGCTACTCACTAATATCGTACTCAGTATAATCCTATATAAAAATATGAAAAAATAAAATAATAATTTAATCGTCTTTAAAATCTAAAGTGATTCGTCAACCGTGTCAACAGAGGAGCGAGTAAAATTTAAAATATACGTATTCACAGCCCTAACAACACCCATTGGACATCCCTAATGAAGTCGAAGGTTATATTTACAATGTTCTACATTCTTGTCTTGTTTACGTCAACTATTTATGATTGCATCCCGTTTCCTCCTTGAAGCTGTATTATCTGGATCCAACAGACACATTGAATAGGCTTATTAATTTCATATTTCGCTGTACGAATAGTAAACAAGACAATTAATTTCACGACATTCTTGGCGACATATTTCAAATGTTTGACCAAACATTTGGGCTGTAAAATATTAAAATTATTCACAAGTTTAGCGGTGCGCTAAGTTCGTTAAAATGAAGGCGTTATGTTTGTATCAAGTATCACATATCACTGGGTTGAGTTTGATCAAACATTAGATACAGTATACAATTTTAATATAGACCTTATATTCCAAAACAATTTTGTTACTAAGAGGGTGGCCGGGGAACGGTGTGGAAGGTATTCTTTGTCAGTTCAGTAGTTATCGACACATTCTGGATAAATTCATTATAGTCGTCTACTGATATGACTAATTAATCATTAAATTAATTATTCATTCATTTAATGTTTTTCAGTCATTAAATGTAATTCATCATTTTCAGCATTCTCTGGCCACACTCCTAAACATGAATGCACAGAACAACACTAGATAAAATTTACTCCTATAACACATTACAATAGTCAAACAAGTAATAATTTTAATATAATAATATGTACTGCATTTATGTTTCTGTTGTACATCTTGTAAATAACTGTTAAAATTCGATAAGGCATACTTCGATACACAATGTTTGCGAGTACTCAGATCACCACGGAGTTACAATGACAGCATATGTAAATATATAATTATATACTTTTATATATCCAACAATTTGATAGTGAACTTTTTATAGTACTTTTTATTTGTTACTAACTAGTTATTGCTTAATTTAATTTGAATATAGAATTTTGTAGTATATTTGAAACTATTGGCTGAACGATATAATTTAAGGCAATATGTATAGTGTCCCATGAATTTGAAAACCATGGAAGTAGTATATTTGGGTGATTGGCTTGGCATTAAGTATTAAATCTTGTGTGTTATGTAATATCTTGTTGATTATAAAAACTCAAGCGACAAAGTTGTAGATGCACAAAATATTCTAAGTTAATAACACACGTTTCTCGTTGTTATAAAATTCAATGAGCCGCATATCAGATGAATAAAAAATTCTAATTTCGCTGTTACACGATACATAATTAGGGCTTTAGTAATTCTGATAGTTATAAATAATAAAAACACTAAACAAAAAATACTTCTAAATGAGATGACTAAACTTTTCACAATGAAAGTCTAAACAAGCCTAATCCGCGATCGTAAGTTGTCGGGTTAAATATTCTGATGGGACATTGTCTAGCGCCTAAACACGGGAAGCTTATAACTTCTTATATGAAAATATATGTGGCTGCAAATATATCTCTAACTACTGCACTATTTATTCATAAATATTTGGATACTATGTATGTAAGACACTAACTGATTGTATGAGGCAAAAATTTATACTTTTTGTTATTTCAGTACTGGTTAAAATACGCGTTCTAGTGGCAAATCGGAGATTTATTATGATACTTTTATAGAACGTGTATATTAAACAGATATATCAATATTTAACAGTTTGTAAATAACTTTTAAATCTGTTAATATGACAGCTATTGGTGTTTATAGTAAGGCTCAATTGACGCAATGTAATATACTACATTGTATTGTAATCTAGTACATTTCAGATTTATTCTAATATTTAAAACCGAACTTTTCTTATTCTTATTGCTTGACGTTGGCTGACCAATCTGATAAGTTAGTTGTTTTAATTTTAAAATCTATGTTCAGTTATTAAAAATATTCTAATATTGACCTATTTCGTCTAACAGACAATTTAGTGAATGTCTATTGGCGATGACTCAAGGCAAGTTATCTACGACTATCGAGTAGGACCGACAAATCCTGTTCACATACAGTCGAGTGTCATGAAGTCATTAGACTGCTTACAATAAGAAGTCTCCTAGGAAGTGGTTCTAATACTGCGATTTAACCGAACTCTGGGTTCAGGAAAGATTTCGTTTGACAAATCAAATAAATCCGATAAAACTTAGAATGAAAATCAACTAAATTCAACTTGAATGATTTAGATGACATAGATTCTAATTGTTTCTAAATTCTTAGCCAGGGCGAGAGTACTGATCCACTACCTTAAATTGTCAAATAAGTATATCTGCGATTTAGTGGAGCTAAATGACACAGAGTCCCAACATTAAAATAATTTCCAGTCTACTAACATACATCGCAACACATAACCTATCTATCTACCTTAATACAGTGGATCAACTAGAGTAGTACCATATCGGACGGGACTGTTCTAATTGTGAGTCGCCTGACATTTGAGATCGTATATGAGTCCACTTTTTCAACATCAAAAGCATTCCAGTGACGGTACCTTTCTACAAGCCCAAAAGCTTGGCTTATCCTATAAGCTACTACTCTTCATAATGTTAAGGTTCCTGGTTAGTATGCTTGTCGTAATGTTGACCTCTAGGCACTGCGCTGATTGAACCACTATATAAAGGAGACCATATCAAAACTAGTTTCACTTCCGCGTTATCCTACAATCCATTCCATAGAAATACCTCCCTGGCTGTACCTTTCACCAAAGATTTAAATCGTTAGATTTGACTTAGGCCGCGCGAAAAACGTCCGTTTTGAGAAGAGTGAGGTTTCACAACCCGCTTATGATGTCCACGCTTCACGTTTGTGTGTGTCGGTCGGTGGTGTGGCGCCGGCGGGGCGCGGCTCACAGCGAGTCGCGGTGCCACACCCACGTGCGCTTGGTGTGGTCGAACCGGTGCGCCAGCCACTGCGCCTGCAGCAGCTCCAGCCGGTCCTGGCTCAGGTACAGCGGCTTGCCGCGTCTGCGGACGGAACCTTATGTGACCACGGGTTTCATCCATTCAAAATCGCCTCGAGTTCAGATATCACTATGGTGACTTTTTATTTAATTTTAAAGTATTTCTATGTAGATTATACTTTAATAAGGTGACAAACAAGTTACTCGACCTTACCTGTTAAAGGAACTCGAAGCAAGCTAATCTTAATAAAATGACAGGCATTTTATTCAACATCGAAAGTAATTAAGTTAATATCCTACTGACCTTTCAGTACGAAATATTTGTATTATATGCAAGTTAATCAGTAAGTTCAGTTATGCTGAACGCCGGCCTCCGACAATAGTGATACATAGGGGTCAGTTTGCTTGCCGATTGCTACGAGGGCTAAGTTATTCTTTTAAAGATACTAACACAGCATGTATCAGGAAGTTGTGATCATATTTAATTAATTTGGGTCGAGTAGATATTGTTTTTTTTTTTGGGACTGATTATTTTTTCGTGATTACAATGTTGGACGCATAAAGAAAGTCGTTAAGTTTGATGGTCCATAACAGTTTTTAAATACATGGTGTAGAATCGAAGGTGGCACTAGATCTTACTTGAGGTCGCGATCCTCCTCGTCGTAGTCGTCCAGGTACAGCGAGCCCCACAGACAGGCGCGGCGGCCGCGGATGACGATGATGTAGGTGGACGTCACCACCAGGAAGATGCCCGTGCCGCCGCCGCACTCCATGGCGTGCTGGGGGAATGTGCTATTAATGACGTCTTATTTTCTAGTAAATTCTCCCAACACTACTTTCCATTTTCTACTTATTTCCAAACGGTTCAGTGGTACAGGCAGCCCCAGCTAGATGTATACACATATCTTTTTGGGGCTGATTGTATTTCAATTATGTTTTTCACAGATTTGCCATAGAAAACAATATGTCGAAAATAGACAATCAACAAGATTATGTTTGGTATGGGGCCTCCGTCTCCCCAGGCATATATTTTGTACAGGGGAAGTATTTCACATCTTGATTTTTCCTCTATGTGCTGGTGGGAAAATTGGGTTAGTATTGGTAAAAAATCCTTAAAAGAGTTTCTAGTAATCTGTTTCGCTGCGTCAATTTCTCGATTTCACCTAGAAGCTTGTAGTGCACTGTGGGTAGTCGGATCTTAAAGATAGGTGTGTCAGGCGACGAAAGCCACGTCTGGCTATAGTTACCTGCACCGCCTCGGCGACCTGGTGCTGGCGGCAGCAGGGCTGCTTGAGGCACACGAGCGTGCCGCACAGCAGGCACACGCTGGCCTCCTTGGGCACGGCGCCGCACTGCAGGCACACGCGCTCGTGGTAGTACGTGAACAGGCGGTCGTAGTCGCGCGGCAGCGCCAGCAGCGCCGGCTGGCACCACTCCACCGCCATGCCGCGCAGCAGGCGCCGCACCTAAGGGGGTAATACACTGTGAGACACGCAGACACACAAGCAACGGTGCGTTATCCATCTAATTCATTTTTTCTTCCGTGTCGGCAAAAAAAACACAAAGTGACAGAACCAAATTTTTGAACACCATGCCTCGGTTTCGACAATAGTACATTTTGATTCAAGTGGGCTAATTTATCATCACAGCCGAGACGGAAATCACACCCGAGCCGAAGGCGAGGGTGCTATCGAAGCCGAGAACTGGTTTGACAAATGGCCACGTGTACCAAATGACGGTTTTCAGTACACTTGCGAAGAAAAAATAATAAAACGAAAAGTATTTTGGTCATTAATTATTATGAAACTATGATTTGAAGACAATGACCAAAATGTGTGGAGCAATGGTGCCTTATTATTTTTTCGCGGCCACTAACGAAACTACGTACATATAGGAGAAAATAACCTAGCATCTAACCATCTAAGCATCCGAATATCCGATCCCTAATTATCACACTAACCGATAGTGTTTCTAATAATGATCAATTAAGTACTGCAAACGAACATCATATGTAATATCAAAGGAAGTGCCAGTATTTTGCGATTAAATGCATTTTTTTTTAAATTACTGTTATATGAAAAGTCAAACTGAACAAATAGATTTAACCCAGCCCGGACTGAGTACCGAGGTTTACCACTATACAACATTCTGTCTGTGATGTTATTTTCTCCTATGTCTAGTTTCTTTAGTGGTCGCAAAAAAATTAAAAGGCACCAATTTTGGTTATTGGCTTTTGCTTGTGAGTTGAGTGTGAGTATCGTTATTTAAGCAAAATACTCCAGCTGCATCCGTTTAGACCGAAAACAGATTCCCAACAAAGTTGAAAAAAGACTTAAGTGTATATCATCTGCTTAGCTTTCTACCAGTTTTGTAGGAGTCGGCTTGACGTCTTAACGGATGCAGCTAAATACCCTCATTTTACAGGCTTTCTGGCAACTGATTACTTGTAACTACTATCAAAGATCTACAAATGATAGCGGCAAGGGAGAAATTCGGTAAGTAATCAAAGATTTTGACTAGCGCTGCCTTTTTATATTTTATCATATGTATGTTGGTCTGTAAGGTATATATCTAAGGGCCAAAGTAGCCTGAATATAAATGGATATTGTTGTTGTTTACTTTGAAGATCGACCCGTGCAGCTGTTATTATTAAGACAAACTCCTTTCAAGAAGGTAAAGTAAATAATGGCGTCACACTCACAGCCAGCTGCCCGCGCGCGGCGGCGCCGGCCAGCTGGCGGGCCCAGGCGCGCGCCGCCAGCGCCGCGTCGGGCGGCACGGCGCGGCCGGCCGACCACTCGCTCCACTCCATGCCGTCCGTCACCAGCTCCAGGTAGTACGCCAGGCGCACGAACTCCTGGCGCGGCGTGCCCACCTCGGGCAGCTCCGCGCCGTACAGGTGGTGGCGCAGCAGGGCTGCGATGCGGAGGAATGGCAGGAGGAGCTCTTGTAACTACGGACGAATTGACTTCGTTAGTTTTTGCAGTTTTATTTGAAATCACTTGACTAACAAAGTTAGGATTCGGCGCTCTGAATACGTTGGTAGCTCTGTTGGTATTATCATTTGCGAAATGTACTGAAGAGACAATATAACGATGCTAGTTCAGATTTTGAGCAAGTATATATTTTTATAAAAAGGTAGTCAAGTTACTGTTAGAATGCGTTATCCCAATCCCAATGCTGGTCTCAAAGACGATAACTTGAAAAACATACTTCTTTTTCCATATTAGCAAGATCCGGCACTTTATGTTCCCCGGGCGCGGGCGGCCCGTCCTCGGTGAAGAGGTCGGAGCCCGCCAGCGCGCCCAGCAGCAGCTTGGCGGCCGCGCGCAGCCCCGCCGGCTCGCCCGCCCGCGCCGGGCCCGCCAGCGCCGCGCGGCCCTCGGCGCTGGCGTTGGCGATGAACTGGCACACCACTTGGTAGTAGCTGAGCGCGTACAGGGCGCGGACTATGCACGTGAATTCCTCTGTCAAATTAAATAATTCAAACGTTAAGACTTGCAAAATTAGTTAAATTGAGTTTTCTCATGTCCACATATAAAGGTCAGATGCTATGTAGGTGTTATATTATTGATTTGTGAAGTTATTTACAACAAAAAATTGCAATGTAATGCATAATGTTAGTGCTCTTGTTGATAGTTATCTAAGAAGCACTATTAGGGCTCGTTCACGACGCGGTCGGTTCAACATTGCGGTGACTCAATGCGGGCGTCGCACGATCAAATAAGAGAACGTTTCAGTTCCGCTCATAAGGTTGCATACTCACGCATATCCATGTAGGGCGGCGTGGGCGGCGCCAGCAGCAGGAACTGCATGAGCAGCGCCAGCGGGTCCCGCAGCAGCAGCGGCACGGGGCGCGCCGCGGCGGCCGCGCTGGGCACGGGCGCCTGGTGCGCGCCGGGCGGGGCGGGCGGCGCCGGCACCAGCGCGCGCCACGCCTCGGCCGCGCCGAACCCTGCGCCCGCGCTGCTCAGCACGCGCGAGTGCGCGCCCGCCACCACCAGCAGCGGGACTGCGGGGGGGGGAAGGACATTACGCTAAGCTTATTTTGCACATATAAATACATTCCAAACTAAATAATTAACGTACATTAACTGGTATTACTCGAGTGGGTACGACAAAATAAATGAAGATAGTAGAAAAGCTAATTGACACAGTTATATTTGTTTGAGCAAGAAGCGAAATCATAGCGAGATAATTTTGGATAACTAGTACCGCATCGCTCGATAGATGGCAGCACAGGTAAAATTAAAAGTCGCTATGGTTTCGTTACATCAATTTAGTTGGGTCCGGTGGATCATTTTGTTTTTGTGAGCAGCGCACCCACCGGAGTTACGTGTTACTAATCAATTAATATACGGGTAGTAAAGTAATTCAGTGGTGTTATTCGAAATCCCTCTCCAAGTCGACCCCCGGAAATACATGGTCCTTGTCGAGTAGGATACGGCCGTGAGTGTTTGTGGTGGTTCCGGCGGTGGTAATTCCCACCCTGCGTGCGTCAATTACTGGGCAGTGGATCGCTGTCCAGAGCAAACCCTCCCTCGGCGGGCACCAAGTGCGGTGTCCGGGATTGGGAGGCATCAGTGCAGTGTAGCAGCTGGTGCTGGGAGCAGCCGGGAGCAGTCAGTGGAGCGTGGTGCAGCGCTACTGGCAGCTACAGCTGGAGGAACGGGACGGCGCAAGGAAGGAAGAGATTCAACAGTTCGTGGTCAAGCAAGCAGAGGGCGCCACTTGTGTGGTGCAGTACATCGCGACGTGACGTCATCAGTGTCAGTGAGTGTATCTGGTGAAAATCGTGAGTACTTTCAACCTTATTAAAGCAGGAAGAATCTAATAGTAAAGTGCATTAGAATTTGAACTTTATTTTCATTAGAAAATTAACTGGGTTGATTGTGTGTGATTTCGGACTTGTAAAATTTTCAAGAAAAAGTTGTGTCAGACGGGGAACCTATGCCCGATTTGACAAAGAAATTAAACTTAAAAGACTTGTAATATTTTCAAGAAAAAGTGGTGTCTTACGGGGAACCTATGCCCGATTTAACATAGAAATTAAACATTAAAAGACTTGTAAAAATTTCGCTGGAATTTAAATTTTGAGTTCGGTACAAGTGCAAGTTTGATATTAGTGGACATTAAGTTTAGGATAGTTATACTCTGTTTAGTTCTAAATTGCTTGTGTTTATTGTGCTGTAGTTAGAAATTTTATTATTTGTGTTATTTTTAATTGTGTTTTTGCGTATAAGTAGTGTTTCCAAAATGGATTCATTGATCGGTATCCAAGAAGATGTAAAAGTAAAAATGGAAAAGTCTTTGATTAACTTTAAAAAATGCCCAAAAGATAGGCTTACGGCATCGTATATTGAAACACGTTTAGAAAGTTTAGAACAACAATGGCAACTTTTCTATGATACGCATGTTAAAATAATCAGTGAAGTTAAAAAATCCGAATTTCATAGCTCCAATTACCATAAAGATTGTTTTTATGACGAGGTTGAAGAATTATATATTCAGTTAAAAAGTACTTTCAAAGAGTTACTCAAGAAAGATAAATTTGTATCTAGTGGCGAGAATAACAGTAGCCTTAGACTTAGCGGTAACAAAGAATTCCATAACTTTCGGTTACCAGAAGTAAAAATACCAATGTTTTCTGGTAAATATCACGAGTGGGTAACCTTTAGAGATTTGTTCAGTGGGTTAATACACAAAAATAGTAGCCTAGATGATGCACAAAAATTGTATTATCTAAAAGGGTATTTAACCGGGGAAGCGGAACTGTTATTAAAAAATGTAAAAGTGACATCTGAAAATTATAGTTCAAGTTGGGAAAAGTTAGAGTCCATGTACAATAATAAAAGATTTTTGGCAAATGGTATTTTAAAACGTCTATTCGCTCAAAGGGTTTTAACGGTAGAATCGGCTACGGATATTAAAAGGTTAATCAGTACTACATCTGACTGTTTGGGGTCATTACAAAATTTAGGTATTGATGTGACGTCCTGGGATATCTTGATAATTCATATAGTTAGTACAAAATTAGATAAAGATACAAGAAAAGCCTGGGAATTGCATGCAGCTTCCGATACCACAGATGATTTGTCTACGTTTAAACAGTTTAGTGAATTTTTAACAAGTCGCTTCCGCGGTTTGGAAAATCTGGATAGCAAAATAGATAAAAACCCTAAAAGCACACAGTCATTTCATGCATTAAAAGATACAAAAAGTGTTACTTGTGCATATTGTTCAGCTGGTCATCGAATTTCATCTTGCCCAAAGTTTTCTAAAGAATCTATTGATAGTCGTCGAAATATTGTAAAAGAAAAGAACTTATGCTTTATTTGCCTAAATAGTAACCACTCTGCTAGGTTCTGCAAAAATACTCACAGGTGCCAGGTGTGTAAACGCCGCCACCATTCTTTGTTACATCCCACGGGGGAGTCTGCGTCGGTTATTGGTGAGGGTAGTTCGGCTGCTCGCGGGGGAACCTCATCGATGGCTAATGAGGAAAAAGATGTTGCCGCGCAAGCGGAGGATAAACCACTGGTCTCATGTTTTTCGACAGGAAACGACAAACAAGCGGTGTTGTTAAGCACAGCCTTATTAAAGGCTGAGTCAAAAAATGGGACTTACCGGGTGGTTAGGGCGTTGCTGGATCAGGGATCACAAGGATCCTTTGTAACGGAATCCATGGTCCAGTATTTGGGTTTGAAGAAAATACCTTCAAAAAATACAGTGGTGGGTGTGGGTGGAAATAAAGGTACTACGTCGACTGCCAAAGTAGTTGTCACGATTGGATCAAGAATGGATCCAACGTTCAAACTGCAAGTAAACGCCTACGTTCTGAAATCGGTCACGGCTTTTCTCCCGTCTACCAAGGTATCCAGGGTAGAATGGGTAGACTTAATCGATACCGAGTTGGCAGATCCGGAATATTTCAGGCCTAATAAAATTGATATTTTATTGGGTGCTGATATATATAGCCAGGTTATTCGGGACGGGGTAAAGAAGAACTCAAGCGGGACGCTCTTAGCGCAGGGCACCGCTTTAGGCTGGATATTGTCGGGGGCAGTCGCAGTGGACAATGGTCCTAATATCCACTCACATATTACCGTGATGCATTCCAGTGTCCAAGATGATGATATGCTAAGAAAATTTTGGGAGTTAGAGGCGGAACCATCTGCAAAAAGGATGCTCACGGAGGATGAAGTCAAATGTGAACAATTGTTCACGACTTCTACATTGCGGAATAAAGATGGCAGATATATCGTAAGATTGCCATTGCGGGATGCAAATCTGGTTGGCAAGTTTGGCGAGTCAAAAAGTATAGCTGAAAAGAGATTTAAAAGCTTAGAATTAAAATTAGGAAGGAATAATCAATTAAAACAAGATTACAAAAAGGTTATACATGAATATTTAGAATTACAACATATGGAAAAGGTATCACAAGATAAAACAAAAATTAAAGAAGCCGTATACTTACCACACCACGCTGTCGTCCGCGCGGATAAGGACACTACAAAGGTGCGAGTCGTATTCGATGCCTCCTGTAAGGGTTCAAATGGAATGTCACTTAACGACAATTTGTTGATTGGACCCACCTTGCAGGCAGAACTTCGGCATATTATAATGCGTTGGAGATCCTACCAGATATGTTTAGTTGCCGATATTATTAAAATGTATCGACAAGTTTTGGTTGACCGCAAAGACACGATATTCCAACGCATACTTTGGAGGGATAGTCCTGAAAAGGAAATAGAAGAGTACGAACTGAAGACGGTGACATTCGGTACTGCATCAGCACCATATTTGGCGGTTCGAGCTCTTCACCAAGTGGCATATGACGAGTGTGAAAATAGTCCTGTAATAAAGAAAATAATTTTAAATGACTTTTACATGGACGATTTGATGACTGGAGCTGAAACCATAGAAAAGGGCATCAAAATCTTCACAGAAATGAATGATACATTGAGTAAAGGCGGATTTAAGTTGCAAAAGTGGATGAGCAATAGTAAAAAATTATTGAATATTATAAGAGATGAGACAGGATCTACAGATGAAGAGTTAAGAATAAAAATTGATGATATAACAAAAATATTGGGACTTACATGGAATTCAAGCGAAGACTTCTTCCAATACTCTCTGGAACTCCCGACGATTACTGAACCTGTAACAAAAAGAAAAATTATTTCGGAAATATCGCGTTTGTTTGACCCTCTGGGATGGTTAGCGCCTAGCATAATAGTAGCTAAAATTTATATACAGAAATTGTGGTTAGCAGGCTTAGATTGGGATCAAGAAATTCCAAGCAACTTAGTACAAGAATGGAGTACTTACCACCACAGCTTGGCTTCTCTGGTTCAGATTAAAATTCCTCGATGGTTACACACTGGTCCTAGTAACACGAAGTCAGAGTTACACGGGTTTTCAGACGCATCAAAGTCAGCGTATGCAGCAGTCGTTTACCTTAGGGTGGTGGATAATTTGGGAAATGTTCATACGTCGCTAATAACATCCAAAACAAAAGTAGCACCTATTAAACAAGTATCTATCCCAAGACTGGAACTCTGTGGAGCAGTTCTAGTTACTAAATTAATAGCGGAAGTAGGTGAAGTTATGGGTATACCAAAGGCGGATTGGCACGCATGGACTGACAGTGAAGTAGTATTGGCATGGTTAAATTGTCATCCATGCCGCTGGAAAACCTTTGTAGCCAATCGGGTTTCTGATATTTTAACCACATTGGATACATATCACTGGGCACATGTGCCAACTAAGCAAAATCCAGCAGATTGTGCGTCGCGAGGTGTTTCTCCTTCAGAACTTGTAGATACTTCTATATGGTGGGAAGGGCCGAGCTTCCTAAAGAATCCTGATGTCGAATACAAAAGGCCCAAACATCTTGTAACGCGTTTAGAAGAAATTAAGGTACACACATCTACGTTGGATGTAACCTTTTGGAACAGATTTTCGGCATTGCCAAGAATGATCCGCGTTATAGCTTATTGTCGCCGGTTTTTAAGACTACAAAGGCAAGGAATCAGGCCGAAACATTTGAGTAAGCAAGAACTGGAAGAGGCAACAGAGATATGTGTGAAAAAATGTCAAGAAGAAGGGTTCGCCCATGAATTGAAAGAATTGAGGAATAATCAGGAATATCAGGGAAAGGGGAGTCTTAAATCATTAAATATATTTTTGGATTCAAAGGGAATCATAAGAGTTGGAGGGCGGCTTGAGATGTCAAAATTAAATTATGATAGAGTTCACCCCATTTTGATACCGAAAGAGTCCTTTCTCACAAGTCTCCTAATTGCCGATGCACATCAGAAAACCATGCATGGTGGTCCGCAATTCGTGATAACCTATTTGCGGTCCAAATATTGGATTATAGGAGTTAAGCTTTCAGTTAAAAAACATGTAAGGGAATGTGTTAAATGCCTGAGACATGCATCTAAGGTTAGAACACAATTAATGGGACAACTACCTTCGGCACGGGTTACACCAAACAAGCCATTTCTGTGTAGTGGAGTAGATTACGCGGGCCCCATTAATATAAGGGTTTCAAAAGGTCGAGGAAACAAATCTTACAAGGGCTACATAGCATTGTTTATATGCATGTCTACGAGAGCAGTGCATTTAGAAGCGGTCAGTGAACTGAGTACAAGGGGTTTTCTGGCTGCGTTCAAGAGATTTGTGGCAAGGCGTGGTCGATGTGCTGAGTTGCACAGCGACAATGGCACAAATTTTGTGGGAGCAGCACGAGAATTACGGCATTTATTTACGGAAGAAAAATCCAATTTAAATTTAGAATTAGCAGAGGAGCTTGCCACCAATGGTACTGAGTGGCACTTTATCCCTCCTCACTCGCCAAACTTTGGGGGCCTTTGGGAGGCAGGGATAAGGTCCACAAAGTATCACCTTAAGAGGGTGGTGGGAGACTCCACGCTGACCTATGAGGAAATGGCGACGGTATTGGCACAAATAGAAGCATGCCTTAATTCGAGACCGTTATCCTATGTCGAGGATCAAGACAAGTTAATAATTTTAACTCCAGGTCATTTTCTGGTGGGGGAACCACTCGTTGTACCTCCAGACTCAAATTATGAAGGATGTAATACAAGTAGTTTGCAACGATGGCAACTCCACCAGAGAATGATGCAGGATTTCTGGCATCGATGGTCGCACGACTACCTTCACCAATTCTTACAGAGGCATAAGTGGGCTTACAAAACCCCGGAACCATCCATTGGTGAAGTAGTCTTAGTGAAGGAAGATAATTTGCCCCCTGGCAAGTGGTTACTGGGTAGGATTACAGCGAAACATCCGGGATCGGATGGTGTTACCCGGGTTGTTACGTTGCGTACACAGTCGTCTACTATAAAAAGACCGACGTCCAAATTATGTGTGCTCCCTGTAACCGTTTGAACTTGTAACCTTATTCTTAAGCAATACATTTTAATTTTTAGGTTATATTTTTTTGTTAATTGCTAGTATAGTTAAGGCTTAGATGTAATGATTTTGTTGTTAAATTTGTTAAGCTCCTCACCAATGACATTGGCACAGCCCATGTTCAACCAATTTAAATTACTTTGGCACGGTGGGCGGTGTTGAAGGACATTGAGCAGTATGTCCTTGGTGGGCGGTATGTTTGAGCAAGAAGCGAAATCATAGCGAGATAATTTTGGATAACTAGTACCGCATCGCTCGATAGATGGCAGCACAGGTAAAATTAAAAGTCGCTATGGTTTCGTTACATCAATTTAGTTGGGTCCGGTGGATCATTTTGTTTTTGTGAGCAGCGCACCCACCGGAGTTACGTGTTACTAATCAATTAATATACGGGTAGTAAAGTAATTCAGTGGTGTTATTCGAAATCCCTCTCCAAGTCGACCCCCGGAGATACAATATTCCTACTGTAACTTCAATGTTTGTTACATTTGATTTTTTTGGTATCTAATTATTTTTCACTATGGTAAAGTTCATTATTAAAAAAAGTAACATAGTTGAGTTAAAATAATTTGAATGGCTTTAACATACAAAATTAATCATAAAATTGTGAAAAATGACTAATCAACTAAAACGAAGTATAAGCAAATACCATAGCTCGAGAAGAAATCTACAACCATCATCAGCCTACAGCAGTCTACTGCTGAACATAGGTTTCCTCAATCGCACGCCACTCAAACCTATGATCAACAACAGCACTTTTTTTCTTACAACTAATACCATAATAATATCGATCACCATACCTATACACTCATTCCTCAGCTTATACCGCGGCGCGACGCACGTCTGCAAGGTCCCCCCTCTCTGCACCAGTTCACACTCGAGGTTCGTCCTCACAAGTGACGCGACGAAAGTAAAGATGGCGGCCGGTGACGAGCCGTAGCGCTGTTTGAGCTTGCCGCCCGCTGTCGCTGTCATGTCTTCCATTGCTTTACCCATCGCTTCCGAGAGTCGACTTGGCGCCTGTCGAATATTGGGTTTAATGTCGGTGTCCAAAATATGGTGTCGAGTGCAAGTGTTGGGGAAAAAATATATAGTGTGTGTGTACTCACGGGCGGCGGATGGTCCTGCTCCAGCATGTCGCGCACGCTGGGCCGGCTGGGCGCGCGCGCGGGCGGCGGGTGCGGCGCCAGCGGCAGCACGCAGTTGGCCAGCTGGCGGCACACGGGGCACAGGAACTCGCCGCGCTCCACGTGCAGGTTGTGCGGCCGCTGCGGCGCCGCCAGCGCGCGCAGGTAGGCGTGCAGGCAGCGCAGGTGCAGGTGGTGGCCGCACGACTGCACGTGCACGCCGCCCTCCCAGCCCACCGACACGCTCACGAGCCAAGACTCCTGCCGTCCAAATGACACACGATTATATCGGGCTCGATTACCCATTGATCTGAAAACCCCGAAAATGACACCCATGACAAAATTTTGAGAACATGGATTTTCATTTCGACCTCAATATATCCGACGAACAAACCTGAGGCGCTTAAACTTGTTTGAATTTCGTGGCCGAGAACGAAATGTGAAATAATCGAATCAAAAATCATGCACACCGCCATTGGCACCACCGCAGACAGTACCTTGGCTAAGTGCCGCGGTGTGGTAACGTCGTTTAGGTCGCCGCCGGATGTCAAGCTGATAATGCATGAAATGAATACAACACCATCTTTTTTTTACTAAATAGGCTTGACCGCAACTCGTCTGATGTGAACATGCGGCCTAGGATTGCCTTGAAAAAATCGATTATCTAGTAGATAACTCGAGTTTTACTGTGCAAGTGTATCTGCTGTCTCGATGGTTTTTTCATTTTTTTCGGCTTCTAGATATACACTGGCATGCTTAGTATTCGTGAAAATTTGAAATATAATAACAGTTAATACTCATATGTTTACTGTGGCGTTGATACCGATAGTGAGGTGATGATGAAAATACAAGATGGCGACTGTGAAAATTTTAGTTATCATTTGAGTATCACTTTTATGTTTTCGTGTTGATGCTAAAAATGAGGTAAAAACACAAAAAATTGTGAATTTTCGAAAAGGACTGAAAACGTTGTTGAAATTTGATGAGTTTGTCCTCACCTGATCGAAGTGCTGATGCAGATCGTCGTGCAGGCGGTAGTGGTGCGCGGCGGCCGTGGTGTCGTGCTGCTGCTGCAGGCCCGCGCGGTCCGCCTCGCTCAGCGCCAGGCGCGCGTCGCCCTCGCCCGCGCGCCGCCGGTGGCCCAGCACGGACGTGGACTGCGGGGAGCTCACACTATGTAGCCGACTATGCGCTAACTATGTATGACTAACTCATATAACATTTTTAACCGCTATAGCCACACAAAAAAGTTCTGAACCGTATAGTTCGGTACTGCCTCCTTATGAGGTTTCTGCAACGAACCTCCGCTGGCTCGGTATTTGCCCCGAAAAGGGCAAACATTAAAACGATCATCGCCATTTTGATGGCAGTACTGGTCGAGGCTAAAAATCATAAAAATTTGTTGTGTCCAAGCTCCACTACAGCCCTCCGCAGACCGATGGGGTGAATTCAGTATATCATACTAAGGTAACCGGTACAAGAATTTATTTCAGAAACGTTGTGAGCATCCCAATAAATTTGGTTTGTTTTATTTCCTCATACGCAATGTATAGTTACCGTGGCAAAACGCTCGTAGCGATAGGCAAGCGCGACGAGTTCGATGAACTCTGTAGCTAGGCAAGAAGTGAACAGCTGATTTTACGCGACGTTCGAGAGAGTATTTCAACATCCATTGTTAGTTTATTTTTTATTTTAGCCGTATTATTTACATAAATGGAGTGTTGCGTATAGCGAATGCAATTTAACATTGAAATAAAGGAATAAAAGAAAAAACGATAAAATAAAAATGAAAAAATTCTTGAGAAAAATTCCGGCAGAATATGATTCAAAATAAGGAGCTGAATGCACCCTGTTCATTTGCGAAGGGCTGTCCCTACACCCTGTATGATTAACACAGTACCTGCAGTAGCACCACCAGGCCTATCGGGTCGGCGGGCGTGGTGGGCGCGGTGGTGTTGCAGATGACGCAGTCGTAGTCCCTCTCCACGGCCTCCTCCTCCTCCCACTCCATGGCGCCGGCCTCGGTGCCGTCCAAGCTCTGCATGGCCGACATGAACTGTTGCTGTCGTCGCGCGAACTCGCGCATTAGTTGCTGTTGTCGTTCCCGAGCGCGGCGGGAACGTTCTTCTTTTTCGCGCCGTTCTCTGTTTTAGGGAAAGATATAAAATTGAGCTTAGTTTTGTTTTTGACACAGTGACCTTCACGAGCAACTCGCGCAAGCATCCTTATTAACGAGCGTGACATTGGCCCCGGGAGGGTCGAACAGAGGCGTGCCCCGATTCGAAAACAGTTCGCACTTCCGAGGAGTGACCACATTAATCGAGCAAAATTGGCTGGGGCCGGTCAGAAACAGTTTTATGTCCTTGGAATAAAAGCGAATAACTCCGACGCGGTGTTGAGTTGTGTCGTACGAAATGTGGCAAATGATGTCTATTTCGCTTTTCAAAGCTCTTACTGACAGGCTCAAGCCGATACTGCGATAAATTTATGTTAATTAATCGTTCAAGTCATAAGTGCAATCACTCCCTAAAACTTTATTATTCGGAACATCTATCTGCGTATCAATCAAATATTTGTAAAGGGCGAGAATCACAATAACATTGTTCGTGAATACAGCGAGTATAGCTCACCGCGCCCGCTGCTCCGCCTGCCGCTCGCGCTGGTGCGGCCACAGCGCGTGGCGCACGTGCGCGACGCCCGCGGCGCAGCGCGCGTCCAGCGCCGCCAGCTTGCGCAGCACGCGCCCGATGAAGTAAGGGCCGTCGCCTGTGGGGAGACAGAACATTTGTTAAATACTATGATGAAACTAAACATTTTGGTAAAATACTTCAAACTTCTCATTTTAGATAGCTATCTATGGTAGCGCCATTCATTTCACAGTTGCCTTCCCTATTCACCACAGGTAACCTCCTCTAGATTCCACATAGACGGCAACTTATGCGCGCCGCACATCCATGAATTATTATCACAAATATAAATCGATGCTCGCATTTATCTCTTCAGTGTCGACCAGACGTTAGACCCGTGACGACGCTAGCAATTGAGAGAATTCATTATGTTTGAAAATGTGATTGTTATGGTTTACTTAAAAACACCCGGCCAAGTGCGAGTCACACTCGTGCATGAAAGGTTCCTTACCATCGTAGTAGGCGAGCCCCCTTTAATTTATAATTTATTTTTATTATTTGTTGTTATAGCTTGTTGTTAATACCTTATAGGTTTTCCAGTAATCTATGGACAAAGAACATTAATTTGCGTTACACGCCCGTCTTTGGGTCACCGACTTACAAATGTGTACCAAATTTCAACTCAATCGGTCCAGTAGTTTCGGAGTAAATTGGCTGTGACAGGCGGACATGCCAGTGATCCTATAAGGGGTTCCGTTTTTTTTAGTTACGGAGCCCAAAAAATACTACCAATCCTATTCCCCAATGGTGTGAAAAATCATTCAAGACCTCGAGTTATAAAAAGATGAGATAGTATTCAACTGTTGGTGAGGTTACCTGTGCTCAGCTAGCATATAAAAGCTGGGTTTGCTTTCATTTGCCACGCTGCTGTTAAACTTTTACATAAAACATGTGTTATATAATGGCTGTATATTGTAGAAGACTTACCGATAGGTTCCTTAGTGTCGGGCGCAGGCTCGTCCAGTGAGAACGAGTCCAATCTACCAGATAGCTGCGAGTGTAGTTTTAGTAATAGGGATATTATAGATTCGTTGACTGGGATCGAGTCCTCGGACTGTGTGTGGAGTTGAACCTGGAAAGAAATTGATTACAACTAGTTATACATCTACGATTATTATCACCGAATATCGGAGCGCCTTGACAGTTATAGCTGGAATCTCTTCAAGTTATTCGTCCGGATAGTGTTGAGGCATCCCAGACTACACGTTTTCTAACCATTAGTTTATAATACGTGATGCTGTTGCCCTCGACCTTCGTTCGCGTGAAATTATTTAATAAAAATATTACTTCCCTTTTTTAATCGAATTTAGTTATACCAATTTCAAGGGTTTTAATTTTTTTGCTCTATAAATAAAAGTAGCCCATGTTAGACCTTTTAACATCAGCTATCTACCAGTAAAAGTCCGGTCAAAATCGGTACAGCCGTTTCGGAGATTAGCCGGAACAAACAGACACACAGACAGAAAAAGACAAAAACTGAAAAAATGCGTTTTTATAAGTATATATTTTCATCGGCGTTCAGTAAAAAGCTGTTATTTAGATATTACAAACAGACACTTAAATTGTATTTATTTGTATAGATTACAGTGTACTAACTTGGTTGCTGGTGGAAGGTTCCGCGCGCGGTTCCGTGGGTCGCGGCAGGTCCTGTATGGCGGGCGGCTCGTGCGGCGCGGGCAGCGCGGGCGTGGTGCCGCGGACTGTAACGCTCCACTCTTCGCCGTCCATGTCTGACCACATACATCATAACACTGTCTTATACCGCAAGAGCATACACAAGGTCAATTGAATTCGCTAGCGTAACTTCACATACGTGATTAGTATCATAATATAAACATGAAACATAAAATCATTTAATTTTTTTTGGGTCAACTAATTCGACTTTACTCTGTATTTTACCATTATTCTAGGATCCTTTGAACTTAGAACAGAATAGGAAGTCGTGCAAACGGCCCAAATAAGTGTTACATCCATAAACCAATATAGAATGTAACGAGACTTATACGGCACGTCACAAACATGTGACAGAGAAATGTTTTTGGTAACCCATATATAAACTATTTTTATATCACAAACTAATTGTACACTTTACTGTACCCAAGTAAATGAAACAGTTATCGTTCAAGCAACATTTTTTGAATGAACTTACCATATTCAATAGGTACTGGGGGCGTGTCGAGGTCAGATGAGGTGGCGATGGCCAGGCTCATCTCGTCGTCAAAGGTCTGCAGGGCTAGCGCTTGACTGTCGTCTGTTACATCCTGCAGACACAAAGAAATCAATTATCTACTTTTATAAATGCGACAGTTTGGTTGGATGGATGTTTGTTACCCCTTTCACGCAAAAACTACAGAACGGATTTGGGTGAAATTTGGCAAAAATATAGTTTATAACCTGGATTAACACATAGATTACTTTTTATCTCGGTAGTACGATCCAGTGGGACGATTACCGAGCTCCACGCAAGAGTAGCGGGTATAAGCTAGTTACTAATAATGTTTACTCCTAATTTTATTTGTGAAGGGTACGTTCACACACCATCATAATCAGCTTATAAAGTTCCCACGGCTGGGACACAGGTCTCTACTCTGTGAAAGAGAGTGGGCTAACAATCACCATGCGGATTGGTGTCACATGTCTTCGAATTTTCGGCCCACAAGCCGGCTTCCTCATGATGTTATACATCACTGTTTTGAGATTGAGAGCAATGGTGATGACGTAATTTACGCGAAGGAATAATCCTATCTGGGTTCGAACCAACGACCTATAACTCGTAAGTGGCAGTCTCCACAGGGACAACACCACTATAAGATTTGTTTGTTTTAATTATAGTTTTTTTGTTTAGCTTCGTTACCTCTAAAGCTCGTATAAGTGGCGCGTCGCCGCCGCCGTCTGACTGGTCGTCTATCATGGAGTCACCCCGTGCCACCTGGCGCATTACATTCAACTAATTATAATAAAAAAAAAAACAATAAAAATTAAAGTTTTCCCATTAATTCGAAAGACCCTAACACTCATTTGGTCATCAACTTAAATGACAACAAAAAACTTTGAAAAATTTCAAAATCAATTACAAATATTGCATGCCAACAATTTATCTGAGACAGTGTCCTCGGCCCAGTCCTTTCACAGTATTTTTACCAGTTCTTTTGCGTCACTATCAAAATCACACTGATGTTTATTCTTGTTACAATAAGGATTTAACCTCAGCTATCAGCCGAGCGCATCGTCGATACTGCCGCGTGCAAAAGCACTCCTGCTGTTTCTCGCTCTAGCAAATGACGGTTCTGAGAGACGGAAAAGTATAGGTGCATGGAAAATTGCGATTTCGTGCTGATCACTTAATTATCTATCAACATTCTGTTTCAAATGCATCAAATGCTTTTTTTTGTTTTTTGTAATATTTTCATTGTTTTATATTTTATGTGTTAAAACCTAGTTTTATGGGCATGCTGTGGTCTCCTATAATTGAAGGAACACACCTAAAAGAACATTTGTAATACTGTGTACTGTGTAATACTGTCCTATATTGTCTGTGTGTATTCTTTGTTGGAGATCCAAAAAAATAAATTAAAAAAATAAAGTAAACATGGAATCGCATTTTGCCATGCTCAAAATCAAAATCAAAGTATTTATTTCAAATAGTCCAGTTACAGGCACTTTTGAATTGTCAAAACAAAGACAACAATGAAAAGTAGCTACAGTCCCAGTCACAAGGCATAAAAACTGTGAAAGTACTGTAGTTGTCCATTCACTAACGTAGATCTCTGTGGAGAAGAACGGGCAAGAAACTCCATGGACACTCTTTTAAATCAGAATACTTTTACAATAACTTGGTTACATCATTTATGTTGAGATGGTACATTATGTGAGAACGATGTAGCAAGATGTGTACGTAACACAGCACACCGCGGTACTGGAGGAATTCTATAATGACTTCCCCCTGGCAAAAGCAATGAACGACCGGATACCCAAATAGTTTGTATTCGATAAAAAATACAAAATCCAACTCCATGAAGACCACCGCTGCGAGGGATTAAGCCCGGCAGAACTTCGGATCTTCACGGATGGATCTAAAACAGGTACTGGCACTGGAGCTGGAGTATTCTCGGAGGATCTCAACATCCATATAGCCACACCACTGGAGGCCCCCAACACAGTATTTCAGGCAGAATGCATGGGCATTTCCCTGGCGGCTTCAGCCATCTCAGTCAGGGGGGTTGTGGACCATTCTATTCATACTCTCAGACAGCATGGCTGTACTGTTAGCACTAAACAACGTCAACTCTGGGTTAGTCAACTCTGGGTTAATACACGAGTGTCATCAACGCCTGAACCAGGTTGGTAATCTCAATAATATAACCATACAATGGATCAAAGGACACAGCGAGTCCCGAGGCAATGATGCAGCGGACGAACTCGCCAGAAGGGGATCGAGCATGGCAGCAGTGGGACCTGAACCCACTGTGCCACTCCCTTTCGGATATCTACGCACACTGGTAAGGAAACGAACCAGTGAACAACACCACAAGCTATGGCTGGACCATGGCGAGTGCAGGCAGGCCAAGGAAGCACTTCCTACTATCGATGGCCGCTTGACCAAACGGGCGCTTCGGCTGACCAAATTACAGCTACGCACACTAACAGCCGCCAACACTGGACACGGCTCTTTTAATAAACACCTCTTTGTCATAGGAGTCACAGACAGCCCCCTATGCCGAGCCTGCATGGAGGAAGACGAAACAGCAGCCCACGTGCTTCTGCATTGCCCAGTGGTTGCAACATACAGGGCAAAGTACTTCGGTAACCCAGGTACTCTCCGCGAGATTATCAGCAACATCAAGGCGCTGCTGGCTTTTCTCGGGGAGTTGGGGTGGATCGAATAAATTTCCCACCCGCACGCAAAATACGCGCTTTGACGTGGAGTTGCGGACACCAGCCCGTTATACAATACAATAAGATGTGTACGTTAAAAGTGTCCATAGTAAAAATAATTAAAGAATAAAATAATTAATTCAAATAAGCCGTGGCAACCAAGAGATGACCAGTCACAACTGACAGCGCCCGTTCACGAACATCACGCATGTATCGGCACCATTCAACTCAACCATTTTGAAGGGAACTAAACGATCCGACACACGCGCCACGATCAGCGAGACATTTGAGTGAGCATGACATACTCTTAACCGCCAGGGCACATTCAAGTCAAGAAAAGACGTAGGTTTCCAGCGAATGACAGCTTTCTAGTACAGAGTACTCACACAATATGGGCTATGCGGTTATATAATACTAAAGAGATTGAATTTATACAATGCAAAGATAGTTGTACAATCTTCAGCAGCTCCAACATACTATTTAATGCTATCCATTTATGCGCCCCTGTCCTTGTGGAGCAGGAGCGGCATTGAGCCAAGCATTTTTATCAGCGATATAATCGTCCAACTTGCAATATGCTTGCTTACATAGTGTGCGTTTAATGCATGTTTTAAATTTAGTTTCATTCAGTTCAAGAATACTTTGTGGAATTTTATTATAGCATCTCAAACAGTACCCCATGAAAGATGAGTCTACTTTAGCGAGTCTGAAGCCTGGCTGAACTAATTGGTCTCTATTTCTAGTACCGTAATTGTGTCTGTCACCTCTTTTATTAAAAAGATGTAGATTTTTTCTTACATACATTATGTTTTCATAGATGTATTGACAATGTACCGTCATGTTGTTAATTTCCATAAACAGTTCCCTTAGAGAATCACGCATATATATGGCTCTGATGGCTCTTTTTTGCAGAATAAATATAGACTTAATGTCTGCAGCCCGTCCCCATAGCAAAATGCCATAAGACATTATACTATGAAAGTAAATAAAATAGACCAGTCTAGCGGTATCTACATCAGTATATTGACGGATTTTTCTAATAGCATATGCTGCTGAACTTAGCCGCCCCGTTAGAGATGTTAAATGAGAACCCCATTGTAGCCTTGAATCAAGCGTTATCCCCAGGAAAACTGTTTTATCTACAAATTCAAGCTTCTCTTTATTCAATACTATATCACAATCGCTACTTTTAACATTCGGTAAAGCAAATCTTATGCATTTCGTTTTTTTTTTTTCATTTAATACTAAATTGTTTGCTGAGAACCAGTTATGGACCTAAAGTAGGGCATTATTCACGTCATCTAGATTTTGGGCCCGTCTATTTATCTTAAAAATTAGGGAAGTATCATCAGCGAATAACGCCATATTTTGAGGTTGGTTTTTCAATAAATAGGGTAGATCATTTATATATACTATAAAGAGGAAAGGACCCAATATTGAGCCTTGTGGAACCCCCATTTTTACTTTTAAACCCTTTGAATTAACACGATTTATTTGAACTTGTTGTTGTCTATCAATCAAATAAGATTTTATCAAACTAAGTGCAAGTTTACCTAGTCCGTAATGCTCAAGTTTCAAAAGTAATGTGTTGTGATTTACGCAATCAAATGCTTTGGAGAGGTCACAAAATATTCCTATGGCATCTTGGGACTCTTCCCACGCAGTAAAAATGTGCTTTAATAAGGTTACACCGGCGTCAGTTGTACAACGTCCCTTGGTGAAACCATACTGTTGATCGTGTAAGATTCTGTTGGTGTTAAAATGATTGAGCATTTGATTCAGCATTACCTTTTCAAACACCTTGCTAAAAACTGGCAACACGGATACAGGTCTATAATTATTTGTATCTTTGATTTGAACTCTAACTCTAGCTCCTAACCCTAACTTTGCTATTGTGTTGCTGCTCTCAAAAGTAAAAAAACTGTGAAAGGACTGTAGCTGCAGTTTGCGAAAGGGGGTCTTGACCGAGTCACACCTCACTACACCCCTCTTGCACCGCGCAGACAATAAAGTGATAGGCCTGTGATTTCCTAGTGAATAATACAGTAGGTTAAAAGTCTGTTAGTTACCTGTAAAGAGGTAGGTACAGCTAACGCAGTGCTTGTAGCGGGCAGCGACGTGGATGTGGTCAGCAGTGGTATTCGCGTCGTCTCGTTCTCTGACGGCTCCCATTCTGTGTCACCTAGCACAAGAGGATTGTGATGTAGATGTATGTATTCATTTATCAATGTCACCATATTCTATTCTAATTTGAACTTCATTTTCGGTATCGTATTCCTCCGCTATAACACCCGATAAGATATCTTTTTCTGATGGCTCAACTTAGCACAGAAGTTATGCGCTCACTTCCTAATACTGTTGGCACTTCACTAGGCGTATTTCTATGAATGATTTCATTTTGTGACTGAATTATCTGACTGTCAAGTAACATAAAACAAATATTGTATTTTGCTAGATATAAACATAATTTTGTATCAATGTGAATAGGAAATATTTTCAAATGCACTCAAGTGTAAAATTAACTTAAAATTGCTCTGAGGAATCAAACTCGTTTTCTGATTTTAAGATAAACGAAGTACAATAATCGGCACGGATCTACCTGAGTAGAAATGAATTATTGGGGTCCCTTTGATGGTTTACCATAAGTGTACGACGTGTAAAGCGATCTCCAGTGTGTCATCGGACGCTCAAGATCAGTGCCGGTATCTGCCTCGTGAAGCCAGATACGTAATGTTCGCTGGCCACCACGGTGCGCGCGTTGTCGCACACGGCCGAGCGCGCCCAGCGGCACGCCGCTCACGTATGTGTACACTTACTGTCGGAGTGCTGCTGGTGCGTGTAGTGCGCGGGGTAGGAGTGCGTGCTGGTGACGGGCTTGCGCGCCGGCACGCTGGCCACCACGGTGCGCGCGTTGTCGCACACGGCCGAGCGCGCCCAGCGGCACGCCGCTCACGTATGTGTACACTTACTGTCGGAGTGCTGCTGGTGCGTGTAGTGCGCGGGGTAGGAGTGCGTGCTGGTGACGGGCTTGCGCGCCGGCACGCTGGCCACCACGGTGCGCGCGTTGTCGCACACGGCCGAGCGCGCCCAGCGGCACGCCGCTCACGTATGTGTACACTTACTGTCGGAGTGCTGCTGGTGCGTGTAGTGCGCGGGGTAGGAGTGCGTGCTGGTGACGGGCTTGCGCGCCGGCACGCTGGCCACCACGGTGCGCGCGTTGTCGCACACGGCCGAGCGCGCCCAGCGGCACGCCGCTCACGTATGTGTACACTTACTGTCGGAGTGCTGCTGGTGCGTGTAGTGCGCGGGGTAGGAGTGCGTGCTGGTGACGGGCTTGCGCGCCGGCACGCTGGCCACCACGGTGCGCGCGTTGTCGCACACGGCCGAGCGCGCCCAGCGGCACGCCGCTCACGTATGTGTACACTTACTGTCGGAGTGCTGCTGGTGCGTGTAGTGCGCGGGGTAGGAGTGCGTGCTGGTGACGGGCTTGCGCGCCGGCACGCTGGCCACCACGGTGCGCGCGTTGTCGCACACGGCCGAGCGCGCCCAGCGGCACGCCGCTCACGTATGTGTACACTTACTGTCGGAGTGCTGCTGGTGCGTGTAGTGCGCGGGGTAGGAGTGCGTGCTGGTGACGGGCTTGCGCGCCGGCACGCTGGCCACCACGGTGCGCGCGTTGTCGCACACGGCCGAGCGCGCCCAGCGGCACGCCGCTCACGTATGTGTACACTTACTGTCGGAGTGCTGCTGGTGCGTGTAGTGCGCGGGGTAGGAGTGCGTGCTGGTGACGGGCTTGCGCGCCGGCACGCTGGCCACCACGGTGCGCGCGTTGTCGCACACGGCCGAGCGCGCCCAGCGGCACGCCGCTCACGTATGTGTACACTTACTGTCGGAGTGCTGCTGGTGCGTGTAGTGCGCGGGGTAGGAGTGCGTGCTGGTGACGGGCTTGCGCGCCGGCACGCTGGCCACCACGGTGCGCGCGTTGTCGCACACGGCCGAGCGCGCCCAGCGGCACGCCGCTCACGTATGTGTACACTTACTGTCGGAGTGCTGCTGGTGCGTGTAGTGCGCGGGGTAGGAGTGCGTGCTGGTGACGGGCTTGCGCGCCGGCACGCTGGCCACCACGGTGCGCGCGTTGTCGCACACGGCCGAGCGCGCCCAGCGGCACGCCGCTCACGTATGTGTACACTTACTGTCGGAGTGCTGCTGGTGCGTGTAGTGCGCGGGGTAGGAGTGCGTGCTGGTGACGGGCTTGCGCGCCGGCACGCTGGCCACCACGGTGCGCGCGTTGTCGCACACGGCCGAGCGCGCCCAGCGGCACGCCGCTCACGTATGTGTACACTTACTGTCGGAGTGCTGCTGGTGCGTGTAGTGCGCGGGGTAGGAGTGCGTGCTGGTGACGGGCTTGCGCGCCGGCACGCTGGCCACCACGGTGCGCGCGTTGTCGCACACGGCCGAGCGCGCCCAGCGGCACGCCGCTCACGTATGTGTACACTTACTGTCGGAGTGCTGCTGGTGCGTGTAGTGCGCGGGGTAGGAGTGCGTGCTGGTGACGGGCTTGCGCGCCGGCACGCTGGCCACCACGGTGCGCGCGTTGTCGCACACGGCCGAGCGCGCCCAGCGGCACGCCGCTCACGTATGTGTACACTTACTGTCGGAGTGCTGCTGGTGCGTGTAGTGCGCGGGGTAGGAGTGCGTGCTGGTGACGGGCTTGCGCGCCGGCACGCTGGCCACCACGGTGCGCGCGTTGTCGCACACGGCCGAGCCGGCGAACGCGCCCAGCAGCGGCACGCCGCTCACGCTGCTGCGGCCCGCGCCGCCCTCCGCTACCATCACGTCGTGCTGGGGGGAGGGGGAGAACGTGATAAACATACGACATCAACTTGCTGCGCAAGGCGCTATCTGACATCCACCAGACGGTGGGCTGGAGTAGCGCTGTACTTCCCCGCCTGTTGTATGCCTATTGAATGCAGTGTCCGTCACCTCTCCACAGGCAAAGGCCCTTCTATCGCGCGCCGCATGCCCTTACACACGCGCAGTTGACCAAATTATTGCATTAGTGAGCGGAGTTCACGTAGTTGGATTTTTGACTAATCGTAGTAATTTTTATGTCTTAACTAAACGTACGTAACTCTTTATTATTTTGTGGTTATCCGCATTGAAATAGTTTAATTTTCAAAGTTGTAAAGCACAATAGTCTTTTTTTGGGAATAAAATTCTTAAACCGGTCTATGCATTGTGTATCAGAAATATGTGGTCATCTTTTAGGGTGTGATACGATCATTAAACTGAACCATTTTCTCTTTTGGGTCCCTCTGGAGAAAATGAATTGATTGACAGCTGATTATTTTTTCGCGATTATGATAGACGACATCGGTCATTAGGACGTAGGAACCGGAGGAGCGTTCGTGAATAACATACATGGTGCTGCTGCTGCCTCTCGGCGTGCAGGTCGGCGGCGACGTGCAGCAGGTAGGTGGCCAGCGCCAGCACGTGGTCGGGCGGCGCGTGCGGCGCGGGCGAGTCGGGCGTGCGGCGGTGCACGCCGCGGTGCAGCACGGCCAGCAGCGCGCCGTGCAGCACGCCGGACGCGCACAGCGCGCGCGGGTCGCCGGCGCCGGCCGGGGGCACGCCGGCGGCGCGCAGGGGCGGCCACAGCACGCCGCTAGCCGAGCGCAGCGGCCCGTCGCACATGCCGCCCGCCTTCGCAGTCTCGCGGACGCTGGAAACAAGATTATGTTTAAATAGCACGATTCCGATACGAGTGAACACAGGTTGTGCATGCTATGCAGGTAAAATGCACGCGTTTAACCTTTTAAACTTTTTGAACGACATCGCAATATCGTACAGAGGCTTTTGAATAATTTGTCCAACAGGCCAAGGTTCATACAAAATTTACCTACTCCTTTAAACAATGACAAGTATAAACTCACTAGGTTGTGAACCGCTCCATAGACGCATGGAAGTCCCTCCTGTGCACGGCGCGTCTCAGCACATGCAGCGGGTCGTAATACTGCTCCCACACTATCGGCTTCGGCACGAACAGACCTTGTTCTAGGTTCTCAGAGCCCTTGGGTGGCGGACGGTACGTAGACAGCTATAATATTAAAAAAAACTTAAGTTATCCTGCCGAAAAATCTGATACTGAGATTATGTTATGTTACTACGTATCACTAAGAAAAAATCTCTCTCAGTTGTCTATAAGTTGTTGACGTTCGTTGGTAAAGTAAATGATGGATTAATGAGACATAAATAAATGATAATTTAGGTACGCAAAATTCATTAAAAACCAAGTTTCTTGCTTTTTAATTAAGTTACTTTGTTTTTTTTTTTCGATTTAATATTCTAATTAATTATGCACATAGTACAAAATAGGAAGAAAACTGTCAAACTAATTCTGCGTAGATGGCGCTAAGTACTTTTTGCTTCGCTTTGTTTGCAGTCAGTTTGTATGTTACCTCTTTCAGCACAGTTTCAAAGTTCCTAGTATGCGCATTGCCAGATCTTTCAGGCATCAGCTCCAGTAGTTGCGAGTGCGTCTTGTCGCCCGCAGCCAGCAGTGTGCTCACTTCCAAACGCGATTGTGTTAGCTCATCGTTACCTGTGGACGAGTAAATATTTTTACCATTCTATAGGCAAAATTTTTGAAATAACGAGGATAGAGTACATCATTACCGCTTTATTTTTGGCAGTTTTATTCGGAAGGTACATTATTTTCACGTAATTGGTGGGTTGGGGAGGTCAGATAGGCAGTAGTAATATTCAGCTGCGTCCGGTTAGGCTGGAAGCCGATCCCAACAAAGTGGGAAAAGGATGATGATGCGGTAGATTCCGAAAATTGCTTAGGATCTCTTCATTTATATTTATTTATTCAGAATTAGTCAAGACAGAATGTTATGGTCTGTCTCAGTTAAATTATAATATTGATTCAGCTGCCTTTGTTAAGTAAGCGAGCAACATCTGCTTGAATAGTATCCTTCCCGAATACATAACGGGCGTAAAAAAATTACGAAGGCGTCTGAACACAACAGCAGTTGACTGAACTAATTGTTGGACACCAAAATAGTTACACCGCTCTGCTCAGTCTAAAGATGAGTTTAAAGGTCTTACCAAGATTAGTTCTAGAAGACACTAGTATTGCGAGGAAGGTAAGCAAGCCCTCAACCATGGCGTCTTGTTCTGCAGCCTGGGCCGGAGACATTGGCATCATGCTTAGCCACTCGCGGCAGCCGAACCTGTAGGATGAAGACGTATCGTAGAAAATTACTTTAATATTACAAAAAAACTTATACAAGTGTGGTACAATCTTGTGTTTACAGTCCTTTCATGGTAATTTACGTTTGGCAGCAGCCACAAGAATAAATAACACTGTGTTTAGTGTTTTATGATGCAAATATTCCAAATGAAATAAAATCCCGTGATCGTTTAATAATAATGTACGTTATGTGATTGTCCGTTGTCGTATGATCGCCAAGAAAATAATAAATTCTACGTTTTACCCGACTGCGGCGAAGCCCAAAACGATTATTAGAAGAAGTTTTTCATGCTTTTTAAGTTACTTGAAAAATTTTAAATACCAACAGAGCTTTCCAAAATACGCTTATAAGTCACGATTCGTTTTATCAAGTAGCGTAATAGACTGTGCAAGAAGACATGAGCAGAAAGGAGGTGACTGTCTACTAAGATGACGACTAATCGATAAGTATAGACGTAGAAGACAGACATTCTTGGCCGACTCCAAATAACTTGGGCTATGGGCAGGCGAAAAACGATGATGATGATTAAGATGAAGTAGCATATTCCGAACCTGTCTCACTGTCTGGTCAGCCAAATTACGTTGCAAAGTGTAACAAATTACAATAAGTCATGCGGGATGCCGATTAAATTTTCGAGTATATCCTGTTTGGTTGAACATTAATAAAATAAATTGTGAATCCGGGGAGAGGTCCCCCTAAAGCATATCTTTAACTGAACTCAACAAATGACATAAATATACGTATTGACTACATGTATTGTGTCTTTGGAGGAAATAATAACGGTATATGTAAGAATAAAGCATTGTTTTATAAACTACTACTTAGTAGTACTGAGTTTTTTTTTTTTAAATAAGTGTTTTTTTTTATTTGTTCTTAGTATCGTAACAGTGGTATTTCATTTACATTGAATGGAACAGTCAAGATTAATGTAGGTGCATATACAGCATACTCCTCTTTTTAACCGACTTCCAAAAAGAGGAGGTTATCAAGTCGACTGATATATATTTTTTTTTGTTCAGCGATATCTTCGCCAATTGTGAACCGATTTTGATAATATTTTTTTTGTTTGGAAGAATATTATTCCACGGTGGTCCCATTTATATTTATATTAATATATACATATTTAATTTGGTGAAGATCTAACGCTGATATTCGGAGATTTACAATAGAACTCTTCAATAATAGACAGCAAAGCTGTCGCGATGACTGCAATCGCTTGGATGTTCATTGTTTACACAACATCATAACATTACATCACGCCTGAATGGTCTGAGATGTGTATAGTCAACAGTCAAATCTAAAATCAAATCAAAATTGTTTATTTCTTCACAAAATTACAACAATTAGGTTGTGATTGGAGCCTTCTTTTAGGCAAACAATGCCTGTATTAGAAGACTCCGCTCTTCCATAACAAAAGAAAGAAAAATAATAATAACATATTTAACAAAGGTAAGTAGACAAGATTGGCATAAGTGTAGTTTGTGTGTGCGTGTGTGTGTTTGTGTATGTGTGTGTCATGTGCTTACATGTGTTTGTGGTACATAGGTTATGTCGTAGGTTAAATAGTTCTTCCGTTTCCTCATAAGTAAGTGGTTTGATCCATTTCAGTATAAATTTTTTGCAATCATGATATTGGTTTTTGTATATATATATGTCTTTATTTATCCTATTATATAACCTAGCAGACCGTGTATTGAATTGCATGGAGGCAACTAATGTTTTTGTTTGGGGGACTTCTGCAATAGCATGCTTTCTTTGTTTTGCTAGTTTAGATGCATCGTAAGGTAGGGTTTATGTTTTTTTTAATATAGTTTGAATTATATATAATTTTCTTATTGAGAGTAATTGGCTTAAGTTATAAAGACTATCTGTGGAAATCTAATTTTCTTAAAGTACATAGTTTTTATCAGGGCACGTTGTGCACGCTCTACTTCTATAAACTTAGTTTTTGCTGACCCTCCCCAGATAGGAATACAGTACACTAAGACAGACTGAGCCAAGGCGACGTTTATCTCATTAGGGAGATTTCTAGAGGTGGTATTACGACTAATTATATTTTTTGGCACAATATGTCTCAGTGCACTAAATAACCAACACAGTTTTCTAATCCTGTTAGCAACCTGTTCAATATGGGGATACCAGGATAATCTCTGGTCTGCTACTACCCCTAAATATTTGGTTTGACTTACTTTATTTATTTTTGGGCAATTACAATATTTATTTTTGAGGTCACAATCGTGTATTTTAATTTTAAAATCATCCGTCGGTTCAGTTCGTGAACTAATACTGAAACACACGAAATTAGTTTTACATGTATTCATCATCATTCTCTTGCCCTTATCCCAATTCATTTGGGGTCGGCGCAGCATGTCTTCTTCTTCCATACTTGTCTATTACTCGTCATCTCATCCGACACCTCCTAGTTTTACATGTATTCGGGGTAGCAAATTATTTTTTAACCATTTGGCTATCCTAGCCATGTCTATTTCAGCTGTGTACTCAACATCTTGCCAAGACATACCAGAAAAGCCCACATATCATCGGCTTAAGAGAAAATTTTGCGTTTTTGTTATTTAGATTGTAGAGACCGTTAATGTAAATTAAATATAATGTTGGGCCCAATACGCTTCCTTGCGGTACGCCATAAGTTACATCCGCGTAGTCACTGGTATAATTTACAATCCTAACGCTCTGCCTCCTATTACAAAGATAGTCTTTTATAAGAGAAAGCGGAGTTCCTCTTATTCCGTATTTTTCTAATTTACTGGTGAGTAAATTATTTGGAACAGAGACGGTGTCAAACGCTTTTTTCAGGTCTAAGAAAACAGTAACACATTTGTTGCCACTATCCAGAGTATCAGCTACTAGCGATGTTAGGGCGGTTACTGCATCCTCGGTCGACACACCTTGTCTGAACCCAACTTGTGTAGGCGAAAGTAAGTCATATTTACTGAGATAGTTAATTAGTCTATTATTTATTAGTTTTTCCACAATGATTGCTGGTAGGCCTGATATTGGTCTATAGTTGTTGGCATTGTCTCTGTTCCCTCCCTTGTGTACAGGAGTAATAATTGAACGTTTTAGTGTTTCCGGAAAGACGCCTTTATTAAAGCATAGGTTAGTCAGATGAGTTAAGATTGGAACAGCTTCCATTTTTATATATTTAAGAAATTTTGTAGTTACCCTATCCCAACCGGGGACACTATCAGTGTTTAAGCTCATTAGAATTCTATCTACTTCATTACAGTTAGTATCGTGGAGTACAAAAGAATGAGATACGGAAGATTGATTTCTAATGAGTTGTTGGGGGTTAGAGTCTAAGTCGGGTTGAATTTGCTGAGCCAGTTGCTTTCCAATGTTAACGAAAAAATTGTTGACATGATTAACTGAATCGGTACGGGATGGCATGATGTTTAATAATTCCGTATTCTCGGTCTTAGTTTTATAAGAATAGGTGACATTTTTTATATTTTTCCAGAGCAATTTATTGTTTGTTACTGAGTTGACTAATAATTTCTTTTCATATTTCCTTTTCAATTTTTTTATGAAGTTATTGCAATAATTTCTATATCTATTAAATGTAATTTTTTAAATTTTATTCCTAGGATCCCTTTTAAGCGATTTTTGCATTTTATTACGATTGTTTATACTTTTAATATACCTTGAGTTATCCACGGCTTAATTATTCGTTTTTTGTTAGGAATTGTTACAGTGGTAGTATTATTATTTATAGAGTTAGTTAGTTTCTGTATGAAAATATTAATAAGTTCAATCGGATCATTGCAAAAGAGTAGTTCACAGTACACCCACATTTCAACAGTTAGGTATGTTAAGTTCCATTTCATTGGGGATAAGCCTATTACCATGACATGTATTGTTAACGGTTTCACCAAAAGTACTTTGACAATTTTTAACCAACTTAAAGAAAAAGGAGGAGTTTCTATTTTCGACTATACGTATTTTTTTTCATGTATCTATGTTCACCGATTTCTCGGTCAATTGTAGACCGATTTTCATAATTGATTTTTTATTCGAAAGCCTTTACTCCTGAGGTAGTCTCATTGTCACCTAATCAGAATCTGATGATGGAATCCTAGGGAAATCGAGGGTAACCCTCAAATTTTATAGGCACATACAATGTTTTTCATATAATCTCTAACGCTGTTCAGATATTTGTGCCTGGTAATCATCATCTCATGTTGCTGAGCTGATGATGGAAGGTATAAGTCAGGATCAAGTGATGGAATCCCAGTAAAATTAAGGGCAACCCACAAATTTTATGTGCATTGTTTGAAACAGTATACTTTCCATGTGGTCCCATGGTCATCAGGACAGGATCTAATGATGTGATCCTCGAGAAATCGAGAGGACTCTCCAAATTTTATATTATCGATATCTTCGACAATTGTGAACCTATTTCGACATTTTTTTTTTAATTTGGAAGAATATTATTCCGCGGTGGTCCCGTTTAACTTTGGTGAAGCTGATCTTCGGAGTTATACAATGGAACCTTTCAATAGTAGATAGTATATCTGTGTTGATTGATGCAATCGCTTGGATGTTTATTGTTTTCACAATATCATAACATAACATAACGGCTGTAAGCTCCGAGGGGTGCGCAGATGCGTACAGTACACCCAGATTGCGAAAGTTAGGTATATTAACTTCCATTTTATTGGTGATAAGCCTATTACCATGAACTGTATTGTTGACACTATAAAATAAATGTATAGCAAATATTTGTATAGGATATTACAACTAAAAATGGAAAAATATGTATATAATTTTTTTGTAAATATATTTTTTGCAAGAAATAAAACCGACTTCAAAAACACAGAAAAGTGAAAAATAACTTTAGCTTCAGAAGTCGGTAACAAAAAAAGTAAATCAAACAAACAAGTCACCGACTTCTGAAGCTAAACTTATTTTTCACTTTTCTGTGTTTTTGAAGTCGGTTTTATTTTTTGCAAAAAGATTTTTTTTTTGACTAAAGTTTAATAGTAGTTTTTATTTTATTCAATTGTAGAATAATAATATGGATATTTTGTAATACGAAATAGGGCAACACTATATATATTAATCGGTACTTTACCGTCCGTATAACACGGACGCTGACCACTGCGATTCGTCAAGAAACATAATACTTTCTCACATACATTTTGCTAGGTCATATTTTAGATACGGGAAGTGCTTGCATTCTAAAGCCTAAGGCATCGTTCACATGGTAGATGGCAAGTCGTCGAGACGTCGTTGTGTGCACAGAAATGACTCCTTAGTATTTTTTGGGTAAATACGACGGAATGTGCTTTTCGGAAGGCGAAAGCGATCGCAAACTGCAAGCAACGCCCAATCGTACGTAATGCGATTCAGCTGCGGTTGCCTTGGGGAGTGCAAATACCTATATTAGTATCATTTACTTTGCCTTCGGGGGGTAGGCCGTGCCTTGGTTATCATTGAGTTATTACCTTTCGTAAGACAAACAAGTACTTACATATCAATGCACATGTCAAGGAACTGGTCGGCGGGCAGATGCGCGGCGCACACTTGCAGCCAGTAGATGTCCATATCCACCATGGAGTTGCAGAAGTTGGCCTGGATGTACGTCATGGCCTGGCCTTTGATCTGGAGGCCGTTGCGCACCCATACGCCTGCTAGGATCTCGTAGAACAGACTCTGTGGAAGAAGAGACAATTGAAATGTTTATGGAAGTAAAAAATATTTTGGTAGGATAATTAAATGATGTTTGGACTAGGTTTGATTTACATAGCTGGTACGTTCCCACTGCTGGGCCACAGGTCACTCTGTGAGAGAAAACGGACCGTAACCATGCGAGCCTGAAGCGTATTGGTGGATGTCGCATGCCTTAGAATTTTTGGTTCGAAGACATAAGACAGGCCAGTGCCTGCCAAGAACTGGGAAAGATGTTTGTTAGTGGAAATCTCTGGTAGTACTGATCCGACTATAAAAAATCTTTGGATAGACACTATTGCCGAGTGTCATGGGAGAAATATCGCAATGACGAGGAGTACAAGTGTATTTCGACTTCTACCAACCCGCACTGGGCCGGCGTGCTGGATTATAGCCCAATGCCTCTTATAGAGAGGAGGCCTGTGTCCCAGTGGTGGGAACATTATTGGCTGATATTGTATTCTATTGTTTGTGTCACGTAAAATTCGTACTAAGACAATAATAAAACCTAACAGACATTTTTTTAATGGGCTGTACTGTCCCACTGCTGGGCAAAGGCCTCCCTCAATTCCTTCTGTGCTCTTTTCCCGTGCCTTCTCGAACCAGCCTTCGCAGTACGCGTCCAGCAGACATAATGCTTTCTTTTTAATTAAAAAAAGTCGACAAATCGCAAGTGTGCAACAAAGTGCCATTCTTCAAGATAGCGAGGTTACAAGTCATTTAACACAGTGATAGCATTCCCTTCCCTAAGCTAATTTTTCATCAGTACTTCTCACAGGAGTCAAGATGACACGACGTATTCAAATTATCTTCTTTTTATTTCTTGGTACCTTGGCAGCGAACTATGGCGTTCATGGGAGTATGGAAAGGGAGGTCATAGATTTATGGCCACTTATCGATACAAAAACACATACTGAGAACCCCCCTGTGGCAATTGCGGAATATTACGCGCATTATATGAGGTATACAGAAAATAATCTGGAGAGGCTAATTAACAAGAATCCTGCGCTAGACAAATTAATGGGGAAAGGTGAGTAAATAGTTTTTTTATTTACATTATTTCTACAGTTGTAATCACATTGCCCTCTCTATTGGGCACTTCTCAAAATGCCCTCCATGCCTATTAATTTTACGACTTTATTTTACAACTGTCCAGCAGTGGTCGCGCGAGCGCGACTGCTGAGCATGAGGTCTTGGGTTCGATTCCTGGGTCGGGCCAATTTTTATTTGTGTTAGTGGTTTGTATGTGGGTGTAATTTCCCAGTAGAAACCAAAGAGGTTAGATTTGTGCCCGGTTGATGGCAAGGTGACACCTCAGCCTAATCGTTCGGGGATAACAGGCGTGATGTTATGTTATTTTATCTATACTAATATTATAAAGCTGAAGAGTTTGTTTGTTTGCTTGAACGCGCTTATCTCAAGAAATACTGGTTCGATTTGAAAAATTCTTTTAGTGTTATATAGCCCATTTATCGACGGTTATAGGCTATAAAATTTCACGCGGACGAAGGTCGCGGGCAAAAGCTAGTAACGGATAAAAGCCTAGATCCATGTTTTACGCAGTGTTGACGTTTAGTATTTATTCGTTTTTTTCGCAAATTCATATCTTTTTTCACATTATTGCTGTTTTGATAAATAGATTTGAAAAGATTTTTATTTTCTATCAAAAGTGATGCATTTTTCAGGTGAATAGCGTGTTCGCAGTCTTAAAAACGCATCATTTCTCGTATTATGTAAAAATATTAACAATAAAACTATGAAAAAAAACATTTATTTGCAGTTTATTGAAAAAACGAGGGTGGCTCGATTTTTTTGACGGCTGGTATGGTTGTCTTGAGCAAAATTTTATGCTGCAAAATTTTATGCTTATAGTCCCAGAGGTTTACACTGTGCGTTCTTCTTTTTGTGAATGATTTAATTCAAAGATTATTATTAAGTAGATTGAAACTATATTCCAGCCAAAGGTCTCCTACAAGTGAGGCTACTCCAATGGGCCGACGTCATAGGCAAAATGGCGCTGATCGACCAGCAACTATACAAGTACGCGAAGAAGGCTCAATTGGAAACTGAAGAGGAATCAGAGCTGTTAATGGACTATGTGACATGGGTTGTGTCGCATGACCATACTGCTGTCACCGGCCTGGTGGAGGAGATGAAGAGGCTTGTTACCCCGCTGTTTACAAGTCAGGGGGCGCTGCAACTGGCTGTTCAATTTATGGTAAGTTTTGTTTGTTTTTTTTTTTAAATATTGAAGGCCTTTAGTTCATGGACTAAATATCGCGTGAATGCCTGAAATCTTGGTTCGGGCAACGTGACTGGATTTTCCATTAGATTCGATGGCAGTTTGTGTCTGGTTTTGTGCCCTGCTACTGACAATATAAACGCCAGCTGTCCGATGGATTTTAAAAGAAACTGAGGAAATGTGGAATATTAGTACGGTGTAACGAACACCCGACCTTATGGTAATGCACACACGATGTTATAATAAGAATTTAACTTAGATAATGTTAATGAAGTTCAAACGCATTACGGAATCAGGTTGTACACGGTATTCTTCTGTCAATTCAATAATGGTTACATACAAACTAAACAAACAAAAGTGACATGATCACCGTTAAGCGTGTCCGCGCTCAAGGTCATGTTTTCAGAGTCGTGTAGGCAGGTAGTTAGCTGCTAATGATAGCGCACGCGCCGGCTATTCTCCAGGACGTTAGGATCCAGTCATCACTTACACCTAGACTGACAGCGATATGTGGGTGGCTAGCTACAAACAGTCAAGATTGTAGGTACATGGATTCTGTTAATGTTGTCCAGACTATACTCGTGTGAAAACAATTAGAACATTCGTTTTTCTTAACTCCAACAACAGCTCCCCAAAATTGTACTGAGTTTTGATAAAAGAGAAGAAGGCTTCAGTAGCATTCGCTTAGTTAAATAAATAATTATTTGGGTTGGATTATTTCTTTTTTTTTTTACAAAACGAAGTACTTTAATACGGTTCATCAAAATTTATACCTGTCGAGTTTAGGCACCAAGAAGAAGAATTGGGTACTGCACGACTATCACTATCAATACATTTTTTACACTTATAGGTGTTGATCCTTAGTAGGATTAGTAGCAAAGATACCAATGATCTAAAATTACGGCACGAGGGTAAACAAGGCATTCTCCACCGTGCCAGGATGTAAACATCGACAAAGTATGCTGCTGCACACTTTTTGTTTGTCTTTCTTCAAAATTCCTTGAAAACATTCGAAGTTTGAAATTCTGATCACTTCTTTTTTTTTAATTATGCTAGCGTTTGTTGTCAACCGCAGGCGCATTTTACTACCACTTCGTTGATAAAAATAAAACGGAGCAAACGAGACTGCGAAACTTATGTATGGAGGTACTACAATGTTCATTTTCATCTACGGAATAATCCTGGTCTCAGTCATCATCATCTTCCTGTCCTTGTCCCATGTTAGTCGGTCAGCAAACACGTTTTTTTTCTTCCATTCTCCTCTGTCAACCGTCACGCTTTCATTTACTCCTTTTTCTTTCATATCGTTCCTCACACAATCCAACGATGCAATGAAATGCACGATGAACGTGCGATGGCGATGTTTTTAATTTTTTTTGGTAGTCTTAGTTCATACCTGATCACCGAAACCGGCCCTGCCTCACGTTACTAATGACTAGGTCGAAATTTAATTGCTGATTAGCAATTTTAGCAGTAAATAAAATATGACACCCTGTTCTCACTTGTCGTACTGCTTCTTGTAGTTGTAATGATGAGTGCAATGAATATGATACGGCAGCGTGTGTTGAATATTTGCAGCTATGTATGTACCTGCATATATTCTTTTAATTAAAACTTCATACACTATTGAAAAGGATAGTGTCCAAAGGTGGATGTATTTTCAAAGTAGGATTATGATTTATGAGTAACAAAATATCTATCATACACTATTCAATATAGTACCTTCTTGTAACTATTCAATTTCTAGTTTCACCAAAACATAACATTTATATTTATTTTTAACTAATTAAAGCAACATTAAAGACCACGTCCAATACGATGCTATATGACAAAATAAAACAATATAAAAAGTAAAATTACAGCAATAATAATAGCTATAGTTAAAATATTAATAGTTAAACATATCATAACGCCTGTACTTTCCCGAAGGGTTGGGCAGAGATGAACCCCATATTGTATTGTAGCAGTGTTAGTAGGAGCGGGCGAGTCTATTGTCATTAAAAGGCAACAAAAAATCGAAACAAGCCTGTCTTAGCACCAGACAAAATATTTTAATGACCACTAATATATATTTATTCGTTACGTCTGCTAACTAAAACATATTCTTTTCAAAATACATATGGGGGTACTAATAAAAATTCCCAAAAGACGAAAGTCAGTCCTTTATCATTTGAAGCGTTAAAAATGAAGTGTTCCAAAATGTGTTTGTTGACTTATGGGGAGGCGGGAAACATTTACATGACATTCGCAGTGTTGCTAGCTTTACGAACCGATTACCTTATACGGGGACTTTATTTTGCGGGTGGAATATACCTCTAAAGTTAATCTTAAGTTATCTGTATGAGAAGACTTTGAACCGGGCACAAATTGTATTGTTTCTATTTCTTTTCCACTGACTTCGCTAATTAATCATTTGTTTGTTGTCATAATTAGTTACAATTATCAAAATACAAATAAGCACCCAAGATAAGAATGAATCATACATAGTTAAATATAACTTTCACTAGCACTTCGTAAAACAAGATCCCACCAATAAGAGCGCGCGAAGTTAACGCAACGGTAAAACTAAATGAAACTTGCTCCGACAGTTATAAGGTATCACACGTCTGAGTCAGTTCTTAAGCGCGTTATTGGATTAACGCGTTAGTTGCAAAGGGGCTAACAAAAGACGTTTTTGTTTTCGAATTCTCAAACACTTTGTGATTTTGTTTTCGGGAGTTCGTGTTGAGTGCTCTGGCAACCCAACGACCTCGAGTGCGCTGCATCAGTGGGTGAGCGTCAGCCGCCATGTCCGTTCAACGCTTGCGCAACTTTTGTGCGCTTCTTGTGCTACTCGTGTTCGCGAACACCTCGCGCGCGCTACTTGACGAGGTCATCGACGTTATCAAACTAGGGAAAGAAGTAGGCGAAGAAGTTCTCAACTCTTGGGATGTTCTCGGGAAGCCTTTCAATGCAACGGGCGGCGTGTACCTCCCCATCGTCCGGAGACGAGAGCGGGAGATCTTGGCGCGACTCGCGGTGGTTTCGCGCTCGATCGAACAAGTTGAACTCAGTGTGCAGAAAGTTGGTGCGGTCGCGTTGATCTTAGCCAAGAAGGGAAACAAGCCAACTAGGTTAGAGCTTCGGTTGCATGAGATGTCGGACCTTTTGAATAGGGTCGCGTGGTCCAATAGGCAGATGCGGGAGTATGTGGGGCTGCAGGAGGAACTGGAGCGGAGTACATTACAGGACTTCGCGGAGTGGTGTGTGTCTCACGACCCTGGCGCGCTGCCAGGGCTGTTGGAGCGTATGCACGCGCTAATCGTGCCTCCACATAAAAACTTATTGGGACGAGGTCTACTGCAGCTGGTTATGGATTACTTAGAGGTTTGTAAGCACAATAAATATAAGTTGCAAACATAATTAGATGCTCTTCATTCAATACTTTTTAATAGAACGTTAGTATTGTTGTATCCGGATCTAAACAGGCATGAATCGTCGATTCGTATCATTATTGGCTCTAACGTCAGTCATGCGGGGTACACATAATAGATGTTACCAAACAGAAATTAAATAGAGGCTTCGTTTTCAATGTCAACTGTTACATGACGCATACGCAGCGTCCATAGCATACTTTACTAAGCCATCGAACATTTTATGAACACACTTTATAATATTAGTGTTATTGGGCAGGGCATTATCTAGCAGTACGGCTGTAATATTGTCGGCAAGGTCTTAAGTACTTTCACTTAAGACCGGTGATTCACTTTAGGAATATCCTGTTAGAACCAATTTCGTGTAGTCAAAATTAATAAACTTCTTACTCAGTTCATACAAATAACAGTTCTTAAGATATTTGCTTTTAAATTATTATATTGTAGTGACGTAGGTATAGGACGCGTAACGGTTTCCAAGCAAAATCTGTTTTAAGTTAGAATTTCTTTGAATTGCTCAAGCTCTTAAGACAAAGTAAGCATTGTTGTAATATCTTAAGCAACACGCACAAGAAACCGGTTGGTTGTTTTTTTTTGTATTGCCTACTTATATCTCATTTACATAGCAGAATAAATAAACAGTAGTCAATGTATGATAGTTAAATAAAAATAGTTAATTAGTGAAGGTGTCCCAAAATGCAAAGGTGGTTCTCAATCTGACGCTTGTTTTTTTGTTCTTGATTTTAAAAAGCAGAACGTCTTCAAATAAGCAAAACCAGCCAATAATGTTCAACCTGCTGGACACAGACCTCTCTGCGAGGATTTATACCACCACGCGGGCCCAGTTCGGCATAGTGGATAATTATGTCTTCGAATTTTTCGATTTTACGTCATGCCGGTTTTTTCACGATGTTTTCCTACATTAGTTCGAAAGTGGTCCTAAATAATTTACAAAACGTAACGTGCCCGTCTGGTTCCGAACCTACGACCTACAGCTCTTTAAGTTGCAGCTGTTGCCACCACTGTTGTAATTCTCAGAAAAAATATTCACTATATTGTAGACGACAAGCACAAACCATCTGTCCCACAAGAGATGATTTGTGAACAGTAAAGGATGACTCATATAAGGGTCAAACAACTCTGTCTGGGCCGCAGAGCTCCATAGCCACTGGTCCTAATAACTGTAATCCTTGATAAACAATTGACGTTCGCTTTATTTGTCACCACTCATAACCACTATAATTTGAACTCAGCGGCCACATTTATTTGAACTTTATCCCCCTTTAAAGGATGTGGGACTCAAATCTGATAAAGATACGGATTTTGTTGTGTATTGTTATTGTTTATCCTGATTTTGACGTCATACTGTTTTATTTTTACAATGACTGTTCTTCATCATTCATCTTTGATAGCTTTATTCGAAATTAGATTTGTTGTGTTAGAATACTAATCTGTTTAGGTCAGTCAACTTTGACGATTTATTAAAATCCAATTCCAATGCAAGTTCGAATCAAGCGCCAGTAGTAGCTATTTCTGTTTGGCATAAAGTGTCAATTAATCATTATGACGGCAATGAAGAAAACTTGTGTGAAAACAAGATTTTTTTGTTGGTCATTCATGTAAAAATGACTTGTAAGAAAAGTAAAAATGGTAGTCTACTCTCATGGGGTAAAAGGTGTGAGTTTATGTATTCCTGGGAAAGAGCATGCATTTTAAAATGATAAGAGTCTATCTCAGTATGGTCTGTAAATATTTACTAGTTTAAAATCTAATGGGAACATATTCTCATTCATATTCTCAGTAGGAAGTAATGTGTTTTCTGTGTCAAAGTTACCGTGAGAAATGGATTGAACAATAAGTTATATAACTTGTGTGAATATTGTCATTTGAGGAGTGGAAAAAATATTGTAGGTGTCTGTCAGTCGGTTCAATCCTGTATACAGTGTGTTAGCTGCGGTGAAAAATTGTGTAAAACATATTAATATAGGGAAAAATGAATTAACCTAACCCTTGAATTCTTAGTAACATTACAAGCATGTTTCGTAAAACGATATGAGGTAATTCTAAATAACAATTCTACGAAATTATACAGGGTGTAAACGGACCCTGCACGAAGCCGTCAACCAAGCATTATGTACTCAAACTTAGTCAATTTACGCAAAGATTCTTGCTGGGAAACAACTTTTTTTTTGGGGTGTAAAATCACGTTTTACGGTAGGATTCAATGTAACGCACTTAAAACCTTGTGCTGATGGATGGATTGAATGGGACGGATGTCATGGAGGTGTTTAAAGTTAAAATCTTACATTAAAAACACGTATTTAAAAAAAAAGTTGGAACATGGACCTCCAATATCTCCGTAACAAGAAGGTTCCCAGGCATGGTCTAGAACAAAAAATGATCGCAATGACGGTGAGAACAATTGCCTTTCGGCTTCGTTACGGCTCTTGTTACACCCTTTATGAGGCAGGAATCAAGTACTAGGCCCAGTACCTATATTAAAACTTTTGTTAGACTTATTATATAATTTTAGAAACGTTACTACATTAATTAAGAGGATTTATACGAGCATTTATTCCATCATCACTGCTCTCATCTATGCTATGACGTATGCCTGCCAGGGCTGCGGGACTGTTCGAAAGCGGCCCTGGAACACAAAGGGCAAAGAAGGAACATGGATGGGTTTTAGTCAGTACAAGTCTGACACTCCCTTCCACTCCGCCCAGAGTGGGGGGGGGGGTCATTTTCCCATCCAAAAAAAAAAATGCTATGACGTATGGATGCAAACAATAAAAATGGAAATGAATGGAATTGAATGAAATGGATGTAAATAATAAATAATAATAATGAGATAATAATAGATAATAATAATAGATCTCGGGGACTGGAATCAGTCCTCAAGAATACATTTCCCGTGTCACAGAGCGCATCGACTTCCTGAAGCAGAAAGTTTATGCATGGGCAAACCGTATTCGACAGTATATATATGAGCGACCCGAGCAAAATATGACAGACGTGTGCCGCCCAGATGATCCCGCCACGAGTTCTTTCTGGCGCAGCATCTGGTCGGTGCCTGTCTGTCATACTGAGGCTAACTGGATGCGTGATGTCGAGCGAGTGTGTGAACCTATCCCTGAAATCCAGTCATCCTTAGAGTCTGGGTCCTTACCGCAGTTTTTAACAACAGACTTTACCCACCTGCTCCATAAGTCAGGAAGTCCCGCGGAAGCCAAGAATTATAGACCGATCACGTGTTTAACTACGGTCTATAAACTTCTTAAATCAATTTTGAGAGCTAAAATTAATACACACATTGACAAACACTCTATTCTGTCTGCCTCTCAAAATGGATGTAGGAATGGGTCCCGCGGCACTAAGGAGCTACTCCTCATCGACATGGCCATTAGCCAACAGGTTCGTCGATCCCGCAAGGATCTGTCGACATGTTGGATAGATTATAAGAAAGCCTACGACTCAGTGCCACATACATGGCTCATGAGGGTGCTGGAGTTGTACAAGATAAAACCTTTACTCTCATATTCTAACAATGACAGTAGGTAAATACGACGTAGTAAACTAGCGTAATGGATGTTCAAAAATAAGGAGCTAGTATTTATTTTGTGGGTCAAGTAATTTTAAATTATTTATTTTTTATAAACATATACTCGCATAAAAAAAAAAATCCCTTGAAATGGCTTCGTTATAGCTGTTAGATGATTCCCTGAAAATATTTCGTGTATGAATAGTTAGACCTTATATACAATGAATAAAGGAAATAATAAGCGTGTAAAAAGTAAGTGAACGTCATCCATTGATTTAGAAATAAACAATGCAGCTTGAAAGTACATGATATGGCGAGGTGGAGGATGTGATAAAGGTCGTATCGTATCCTGGCGATACTTCCTTTTGCTGGGCTGGCATTGACCTGGTATATACCAAACAATAACGAAACAAAAGTACCATGAATTCATGACATACAATGACATTATATTGTACGTTTGAGGCCAGGCATCTCGCAATGGATGTTACAGGCCAACTGATAACAATTAGAGTGATGATGGTAAAGTTCATCTGATATCTGTAGTGAAAGTAAATCGTCGAAGATCTGCGGGAGTCAAAGGAAAAATCATCTATGTTGAAGCCGAAAACGTCAAAACGTAGGTTACATTTAGTACATGAACCACAATTTTTTATGGACTGTTTATATATACAACATTAGTTTTAGTATATGCGAAACCTGAAACACGTGTCTAGTATTTTTATGTAAAGAATCTATGTACAAAATTTCAAACTGTATCATGAAAAATCACAAAGTTATAAGCTTCTTTTGTTACCTAGTTGTCCGCACAAAATCGTGGTCACCACGCAGCGCTCGCCTCCAGCGTCGTCTTGAGCTCATTGATAATAATAATTTGGCAGTTAAGGCGCTCGGTGTCCAACTTTTAACTTTTTTAAATATTTTTGGGAAAAAATATAACATGGTTTAAAATATATTGGAATCGATTCAGTTACTTATTCTGAACAAACTATATTCAGGTTTCGCATATACTAAAAATAATGTTGTATATTGCAGTGGCTAGTTGAAAAAAAAAAGAAGGTAAATGGAATTACTTAATCGTGTCAAAAGTTGTGTGGTGAACCAACAAAATGGAGCTTTAATATAAATTTAAAAACGATTAATTTTTCCATGGGATTGCTTCTGTTAGATAAACGGCACGTGAGTCCATACTTTTAGAAGTTAGACGACTTTAACCAAAACTGTTTTGAAGTAATCGGTAGTTACTATTTACATTTATAGAAGGCATATTAATAATATCCAAATATAGTACTTACGAAGTAATCCACCTTTAACAAAAGCAGGTCTGACGCATCAAGAAGATTTCGCATTTATACATAAACAACAATTTCTTCTGATCACAAACCTGTTTAGTGGACACCATACTTGGAGAACGGAGATAATGTACCTGACTCATAATTTGCGTAAGGTAGTGATGAATCATTCAAATAATATTGAGATCTTAAATCAAAGCATTGCAAATGAATATCTTTGTCAGTTCCTTTTCTAGATTTAATATACTTACATTTACATACAGACTGATTTTGCATTTGGAAATCTTATAGGGGCTTGTAGTTATGAAGAATATTGGTAAGTCGGTCCCAATAATATCGAGGTATATACAAGACGTACACTTTCAATCAATATTTTTCTTTTATTTGTAAACAAGGAAAATAACTTACATAAATACACGGTAAATAAATGTTCTACAGTAACGTACTTTCCCAAAGAAAAGTATGAAACAAATCTTTATTTTCTATACTGAAAATGGGTTTGAAAAAAAGTTGTTTATTTTCATGCTTGCTGTAATCCCCTGAAAGATCGCCAATGCATTTAAAGTAAGCCTGTATATTTAATTTTTTGAACACCTGAATTTTCTCATGAAAGTATCTGAGTGTTTTACTGTGTGCCATATGCATACAATAAAATGATTTGCCAAGAAAATGACAAAGAGCTAGAATACACCACAGTGCGTAGATAAGGTGATTCTTCACTGACTATAATGACTATTAGGCACGTTCGTGCAAATAGCAGATACCTATTAGCAGAAATCTAAAGTGATACAATTGCTTTGTTTAAAAGAGAGTTCTGATTTAAAAGAGTGTCCATGGAGTTTCTTGCCCGTTCTTCTCCATAGAGATCTACGTTAGGGAATGGGCAACTATAGTACTTTCACAGTTTTTATGCCTTGTGACTGGGACTGGAGCTACTTTTCATTGTTGTCTTTGTTCCGAAAATTCAAAAGTGCCTGTAACTGGCCTATTTGAAATAAATGCTTTGATTTTGATTTTGCTATCAATGTTACTTGGAAAACGGAACTAAAAATCTTTTGCATAACTTGTAATAAAGATGATCTACTAGTAAGATATATTTTGTAATGCAAATAATAAAATAATAAAGCTGGCAACACTTACGTCAACCAAACGTCTTCATAACAGACTTATCAAATTTTCTAAAATATAAATATTTAAAAGTTATACCCGAAGATTTAACCGATACCACCGTTTTATTAATAGCATTTTAAATAAAAATACCAAAATGAAAACGAAATTCAATAGAAAAGCAAAAAAAAAACCACAATTTGGAATTGACACAATGACATTGTCTGTCACAAAAATTTTGAAGAAGACGAATATATAATATGAAGATAAATGTTGACCAGAGCAGCAGCAAAACGCGCACGCCTATCGCCTCCGGACCCGTCGCTCAGCTCCGCCTCGCCGCCGCCGGAATCCAGCCCCGTCATGAGTGCTGTGACACCGGCCGTGGCAGTTGCGTCGAGCTCGAGCGATGAGTATTTCTCTCCGCCGACGACGCCACCACCTGTTCGTCGACGGGGAGGACGCCGGCCGCCGGACGGTTTAGGACCTCGAGGCCCACCGGCCTCTGATAGGGTCCCAGCTCCCGGCGGGAGTGTGCAGCGCATGCGATGGACGCAATCCATCAATGAAAACGTCATGCGCTCATACTATGGGGCTACAGAGGGAGGAAACAACCTGACCGCGTACCGTGTTCGGATGCTCTCTCTGTTTCAGGTGCTTGAACCAGCTGTCAACGTGTCGGCACAACGACTGTCGGATCAGGTGCGAGTCATCCAGCGTAATCGTATGTTGGATGACACCGTACTTGATCGCTTGCGGACTGAAATGCAGAGTAGCCATGTCATTGCCACGCCGCCGCCGCAGGCTGTGGTTCCACCACAGTCTACTATAATACCGAATCGCGATAACGACGTGAGTAATGACATAGTTACTAATGTAAGTACCCAGTGTAATGAGGAAATGAGGAGTGCTTTGGAGGGTGCGATTCGAGAATATCGGTTCATGCAACCCGACCTTAGACCACGCATACCTCGTTTGCCCATGCATAACAAAAATAGGGCGCTGGTGGCTGTCCTGGATTCGCAGTTGTCAAACTATTTTGATAACTGCGAAGACCTCACCGATGCTCACTCAATCCTTTATTGTGCGGCATGTCGTGTAGCTCATGTCAAATTTTCTAATGACAGAGCTACACGACCTAAACCAGCCGTACCGCCATGGCAGTACAGGATTGAACGACGTATTGGTGGGGCCAGAGCACTCATCGGCAAACTGATCTGCTTCAGGGAGGGCAATACTCGTCCTAGAGTGATGCGTTTTGTGAGGCGGGCGTTCTCGGGGACTGATATCAGTCCTCGAGACTACATGTCCCGTATCACAGAGCGCATCGACTTCCTGAAGCAGAAAGTGTATGCATGGGCAAACCGTATTCGTAGGTATAAGCGGCGGGTGGACCGATACACTCAAAATCGCACTTTTCAAAGAGATGAAAGGTGGGTATACAGGGCTTGGGAGCGCCCGGACCAAGGTGTGGCTGACACGCGCCTACCGGATGATGATGCCATGTGTTCGTTCTGGCGCAGCATCTGGTCGGTGCCTGTTAGCCATACCGAGGGTGAATGGACTCAGGGGGTCGAGCGAGCGTGCGATCTAGTACCAGAAATGGGGGCAATCACTATCAGCCCCCAAGACGTAGTTCGTGCAGTCCGTCCGTTGCCTAACTGGAAATCTCCAGGGCCGGATGGACTGCACAACTTTTGGATTAAATGGTTCACAAGGTCGCACGCTCGCCTGGCGATCCTGTTCCAGTCAGCCTTAGAGTCAGGGTCGCTACCAGAGTTCCTGACAACAGGTATAATCCACCTGCTCCATAAATCGGGTAGTACTGCGGAGCCCAAAAATTATAGACCAATTACCTGTCTTCCGACGGTCTATAAAGTTCTTACATCCATTTTGAGAGCTAAAATTAACAAACACATTGATGACAATTCTATCATGTCCGCTTCTCAAAATGGATGTAGGAACGGGTCCCGCGGTACTAAGGAGCTACTCCTCATTGATATGGCCATTAGTCAACAGGTTCGCCGTTCCCGAAGGGATCTGTCGACATGTTGGATAGACTATAAGAAGGCCTATGACTCGGTGCCACATACATGGCTCATGAGGGTGCTAGAGTTGTATAAAGTTGATGCAACTCTGCGCACCTTCCTGATGTCATGTATGGGGCAATGGAAGACAGTCCTTCGCTATCCAGGATGTCGGCAAATCCAGAGGAATAGCGAGCCGATAAGGATAGAGCGAGGTATATTTCAGGGCGATAGTTTGAGTCCACTTTGGTTCTGCTTAGCCTTGAATCCTCTTAGCACGCTGCTGGAGGATTCAGGTCTAGGCTATCGGTTGAGGAGAGGTGGTCAAGTTATATCTCACCTCCTTTACATGGATGACCTGAAACTCTTTGCCCCCAACGATTTGCAACTGATGGAGCTACTGAAGGTAACTGAAACTTTCAGTAGCGCCATCAGGATGGAATTTGGTGTGGACAAATGTGCGGTCATGCATGTAAAGCGAGGGGAGATTGTGGAATCTGTGGGAACCCAGCTCTCGGATTCCATAAATCTTAGATCCCTCTCAGCAACCGAAACCTATAAGTATTTGGGTATGTCGGAAGCGCTGGGCATCAATGTTGCTGACATGAAGCAATCGTTGAAGGAGCGCTTCTTTGGCCGCCTGAAAAAAGTATTTAATAGTCTTTTATCAGGCGGCAATAAGGTACGTGCCTTCAACGGTTGGGTCATGCCGGTTCTGATGTACTCTTTCGGCATACTCAAATGGACTCAAACAGAACTAGACGCCCTGGATAGGAGGGTCCGTACATTGTTGACGGCATATCGAATGCATCACCCGCGTTCTTCTATTATGAGACTGTATATCCCGCGGAAGTGTGGGGGTCGAGGCTTTTTAAACGCTAAGACTCTCCACAATCGCGAGATATGCAGTCTCAGGGAATATTTCCTTGAAACCGACGTGGGGATGCATCGAGATGTGGTCGCAGTGGACAAGGGCCTCACCCCGCTTTCCTTGGCTAAAGAGAACTGGCGCAAACCCTTAGTGCTTGACACTAACGACCGCATGGAGGTATGGCAGAGTAAAGAGCTTCACGGACGCTTTTTCCGGGCCCTGCATGGGCCCGATGTAGACCTATCAGCGTCCGTAGCCTGGCTACGTTCCGGGGACCTCTTCGGAGAAACCGAAGGTTTTGTCTGTGCAATTATGGATGAAGTTATGATGACGAATAACTACCGGAGATTTATTGTGAAGGACGGTACGGTTGACATATGTCGGGCATGCCACCGTCCAGGCGAATCAATCCGTCACATTATCTCCGGGTGTTCTCGTCTGGCTAACGGAGAGTACTTGCATAGACACAACCTTGTAGCCAGGATTATCCATCAGCAACTAGCTCTAAAATACAACCTTGTGAAATCGGAAGTGCCGTACTATAAGTATGTGCCCGACCCAGTTCTCGAAAATGGCAGTATCACATTGTACTGGGATCAATCCATCATCACTGACAGGACTATTGTAGCCAATAAGCCTGATATAGTGGTGGTGGATCGATCAGAGCGGCGCACAATGATTGTTGACATAACGGTCCCGCATGATGAGAACCTCGTGAAAGCCGAGAAAGATAAGAAAATCAAGTATCTTGACTTGGCTCGCGAGGTTGTCGACATGTGGGATGTGGACTCAGCGATCATTGTGCCGATAGTCGTATCAGCCCATGGCTTAATTGCCAAGAACCTCGACCAATACCTGAGGAGGCTCTCGTTAGGCAGCTGGATCAAGGGCTTGATTCAGAAAGCGGTACTTTTGGACACGGCTCGTATTGTTAGGAGGTTCCTCTCCCTGGAGCCCTGACCGCCGGTAGCTTGGACCCTGTTCCCGATACCGGTGGGCTACAATTTTTTATATTTTTAAATGTTTTTTTATATATTTTTTTTAAGGAATATTTAAAAATGTAAAATAATTTGTAAAAATTTAAATAAAGGAAAAAATAATAGAATAATATTAACTAACCATTCCATTTAAACCTTAACAGCACACTTAGGGGTAATTAGCTAATTAGGATACGACTATACCCGATCTTCAATCGCGAGAAACGAGGGACTTGACTGATTTACATTAATCTGCTTTTCGGAAACTCATTGTCTAACCTCTCGCACCGGAGAAGTTGCCGATGGCAAATCCAATCGGGTTCCGGATTGTGATAGTAATTATGATAGTCAAGCCATAACAACAGCTGTACAGAGATGGCATGCAGTCTATTCTGACGCCATCACTTGCAACGCCCCACGGTAACACAGACAGCTCTCCCCGACGGGCGATGTCGTGGCGACCGGTAACACACGGTAATTGGCGCTTCCTCATAACGCACAACGCTATGCCGCCGGTGTCGTTTCAATGAAAATATTGTTTAATGGCACGGGCCGAAGGGATGGGCTGTGCATTTAATTATTAATCGAATTTTCGTTTATGGTTTATTGGAAGAATTTCTTGCAACGTTTCTTGCTCTTAATGAATATTATAATTTTTACCTAAAATATGGTACATTTATCGAACAACGCTGGGAATTGTAGAATATTGTGCCAAATACTTGGTAAAAGTTTTGCCACGATGCACCTAACACCTTAATAAATCTACAGTATTAATTAAATTCAATATGTTGTTGATAGTTCACAATACATGTCATGTAGGTACTAAAACTTTTAATTAGCTGCCATAACGCGGAAGTGCTTAGAATACGTTATATAACTTGTAATAATGTAAATAATAGGTTGAACATTAACTAATACAGTTATTTTCTATGCATAGTTTACTTAATACTGATTTATTTGCTCTGCTCAGTTCTATTCACTCCGCTAGAAAATAATATAAAGTTACAATAACCTCATAATAAGGTGTAGACGGCTAAAATTAAAATATTATCGATAAAAGAATTTACTTATTGCTCAGATTTCTTCTTTATTCTTAATGAACGAACGAACGAAACGAACGAACCTGAAACTCACGACACAGGGAATCCTAGTGTGAGTTTCAGGAATCAATGCATTGAATGTAATCTCTTAAACAATAAATTATTCCTATTCTTAATGAACATTATCGGCACTGGCATTAATTTGAATAGACAATTTTATTGACTACGTTTAACACATCAATACAATTAATAAATAATCCATACAATATGAATAAGAAAGTAACTCAGTCTGTCTGTATAAAACCAGTCCTTCGTCGAAATCTCGCCTATTCCTTTGAGTTAATTTCGAACCAAACGCGAGCGAAGTCGCGGGCAAAAACAAGTTATTACTGGAATTAATTAACTTTCGATCGTTTAAAGATGTGATTTTGAGAAAACCGCGTGGCAATTGATTTCAAAGATTTTATCGGTCCTTTTATGACCCATGAAAGACGTGTTACGTTTTCTTCACTATTTAAACTGTAAACAAAAGAACCAAATAACCTGACATCCTGTGTATGACGTAAATAGCTGTATTATTTGATGACTTTCTTATTTACGGATATGATCGGTGACAAACGAACCACGCCTCGCATAATAGTCACAACACACAAGACATAAATATTCAAATCTCAACGTTACTAAGAACTTTCGATGACTCAGTCCGGAAGCACGGATTTCACGTTCGCGAACATATTTCAAAAACAGCTTGTTTCTATGTAGACTGAATTCTGAGAACTCAACAAAGAAAACATAAGTCTCATATTCCTTGTGTGTGTAAAAAATATAGCAGGGCAAGCCACATATTGCGCGGGAGTTGCCAGCTGACACCGCACATGTAATGACCAAATAATAATAACAATGCTACTGTTACCAACATAACTATACAAGACAAGATGTAAAATTTTCTATCTTATACCGCGTTGATAAGGGTCAAAACACGAGCAGATTTATTATGGCATAGCTAACAGTATTAACATGCGGGTGCGTAAGGATGGGTTTACTGAAAGTGTTTCTAATCGATATCGATACGGTTTGTCATCAGTTGATGTGGTCAGTTGTTGCAAATTAAAGTTAGAGTTTTTTTTACGATAGGTTATTTTCATCTCATTTGTTTAATTTTCCAAAATAAAATGGAGTGTCGTGTGACTTGGAAGAAGACATGCCCTGAGGAGACAACACAATAGTTACAATAGTCGTAATCAAATTATTTCCATATATATAAATACTTATATTCTTACATAAAACGAAGTTAGTTGGTAGGTAAGCATTGAAGATAATTTTAATTAAAGTACAACAAAAGAATGATGCGAGGAACAATTAAGGGTTTCCTTAAACTCATGGTACCTCCGATAAGAAATAATGCAAATTGAATTTGTACGCTTTAAAGGACAAATACGAGGCTAAAATCGAAGCAACAAAACGTCTAAAGAACGTTTGGCATTTCATTTTCGATTGACACGGCATTCGGATATAACGTACTTAATGTTCGTTGAAATTGAAATGAAACATCGATAGCGACTTCGATCTCACGCATAGCACGGCACATCACTAGCGCGACCCCACTCGCTGCGTTCCGTCGGTCCCCTCACTTCGCGTCAGTCAGTGTAACTTGTGCCGCGTCACAAAACGTTTCACTTCCAGTGCCACTATGAGAATCGCAGCGCTTTCTGCGCTGTTCGCGATCGGGTTAGCCACCGAGTTGACTCCGACGGACTTAGTTCGACAGAAATTTTACGAACTAGAAGAGGAGCTATGGAGGAACGTGACAGACCCTATGTGGAGGGACTCCGGCCTTGGCGGGGACGTCGAACTGACAAAGGCGTTCTACGCGCTGAACGAGCAGATCGAGTTAATTCCAAGGCCTAAGAGGCTGACGCTGAATTCGTGGTTGTGGGGCAAAGTGTCGGAAAAGCTGCAGGTGGTAGATGGATTTTACACGAACTTTATCGAGTTTGTGAAGCACCAGGCGGCGCCTGGTACAGTCCCAGCGCCGGTCAGGGAGTGGCTGGATATGGCGGAGTCAGTCCTTATGGACCCGAAGACGTCCGTGGCACAAGCTGTGAGGAAGATTCACGGTTTCTTGGAGCACGGGGATATATTCCGATCAGCTCTGCAGGTAAAGTTAGAGAGTAATAATACCCGAGTTTGGGGTAGAACGACAACAACAATGGAAACTTGCGTAGCGAGAGATGTTTGGCAACATGTCAGTGACCTGATGTTCAACGTTAAACAACCTGAATGTTTACGATTTCCCTATAACAGCATGATTAATTTTGGAGAATATCGCGTTTAGCTGTCTTGCTTGTGTTATAAAGTGTATTGAGTAATCGTATTTTGTTCACGATCGTCGAAGCAATGCCCTCATTACTCAGGTGATTGCTTACTGTAAACAATTTCATTTTTGGAATATCAAAAAGCAGGTTATTTTAATAAGGCGTGTGTACGCTTTACTTACCTAGATTTTTTCAAGGTTTTTCAAATATCAAAAAAAAAACTTCGTAATTTCGACGTTGTAATTATTTTAGTAAATAGCACATAATGTGAAAGCCTAACCTGATATTTTCATATTTTCACTACTTTCGTTAATATTAATATTCGCTTTGGCACTAGGGAATGCCAACTATACTCGTTGTTATAAGGACTTAACGTGAAAGTTAAAACTGTATAATAATTATATGACATAGCTGTTACTAAGTAGCCGTGGCTCCATTGTTCCAAACGCGATTTAGATTACCAAAACATTAGATATCAGGTAAATTTTTGCGATTTGTTTTTTCTACCTAAAAACGTTAAAGCCAGCCTTTTCAGCAATCATTTTGTTTCATGGCTAAAAGTCTTCTTTGCTCAGTGAAGCATAGTAAATCTTTACATAGTAGCAAAGTCGCTCCTGCTGTTTGTACGCTTAGATCTTTTAAACTACGCAACAGATTTTAGCAGTTTTCAGCAATAGATAGAGTGATTCAAGAGGAAGGTTTATATGGAGATATATATTGCAGCCCTGCGAAGTCGGGGCGAGTCGCTAGTTACATTATAATTGCAAAACACCGGAAGGTATTGATGAGGCAAAGAATGCAATCTGTTAATTATCCCGTATTTGTCGAGTAATTAGATGTTACATATGCTTTGTAGGTATATGTATGCAGAGGTGTCGAATGACTTGTCAACAATGATTCTGACCAGTACTATATGGCAATTTAAACATAATATTATCTGTGGTGTACCGAGGTGTAACGTGGTACCCAGTCACTGGATTGTGGAGGTCAGATAGGCCGTCGCTCCATGTAAAACACTGGTATTCAACTGCGTCCGGTTCGACTGGAAGGCGACCTCAACATAATTGGGAAAAGGCTAGGCAGATGATGATGCATGAAAGAGTGCAATAAGTAGGTCGTGAATGTGGCAAGAAAAAAATTTAAACACGCCAATTATTTACACTACTTTACGATAAATCCGAAGACCAATTTTAAACTCGAATAAATTGTTCGAAAAAACCGATTGTTTCCTGATCTTTACATCACAAAAACTTCATTGCATGTTAGATAATACGTCGTTGTTTATTTAACGGCAATTGTAACAACTGTAGCCAATTAGATTAATTAAAAATGATTAGTTTTATGAGGACAATGCGTGGCTCTTGCGCATCAAGTCGATTTTTACCCAGAGGAAGGGCTATGTTATTTTATAGTTTGTTTATTGACGGAGCTAGCACTTTTAAAAGCAGAGCATATATTTTGTCTTGAAATATTTCGCTGACATTCATCTATAACCATTCTGACGGTCAATAACAGGAAAAAATCCGAATTAACCAAACAACAATCCATGTTTTCCTAGAAACTGCCCGTCCAAGAAAATAACGGTATTAACATAAATAATCGTTATCAAACCACATTGACTATTCCCACAGGTATTTGATAACAGATATCACTCGCAAAGACGACTTCACGGGTAATTCAGCTTATTCTGAGCAAATAATATGACCATCACGGAAAGGAATGTATTTACTTCCCTAGGCTTTAGTGTTTTATGTCAATAATGAGATGTTTTATGCACACAATCGTACATGAACTCATGTTTTTATTTTTTATGGGGATAGGAAGACAATTAGAGATTAACGCTGCTACGATCCTTTGTTACGTTTAAAAAACACGAAGTCAAATCATAGCACGCCATAGTCGCATATATAATCATTCTGTGATTACGAGTCAAAAGTCTATTGCCATTTTGTAATACCAAACTAATTATTATCGCCATGCCGTCTTTATGTTGAGCTGACAATGTTTGTGATCGAAAGAAGATATTCCTAATATTCTAATGCTTGGACGTCTTTGTCCAACAGTGGACGCCTTTCGGCTAAAACGATGAGAATAATGATACCCTATAATTTCCGACAAAAAGAGATGGAGTCCGAAAATAGAACTATGAAGCTGTATTTTTCCTATACCAAAATCTCAAAAAACCATCTCCTAATTTCAGGAGGAAGATTCAGACGTCTGCGACCTTCAGATGTCGCCACATCAGCTGATATACGACATGTACAATACCATAGCCCTCACTGAAATCAAGGGTTACGCCATGATGCAGTTCTCTTGGATGCTGCTCAGGATATATGGAAGAGGTAAGCGTTATATCACGTCTGTGTAGCTGTGCGGCAGAGGCCTGAAAAGCTTGGCACAGAGGCAACATGTTATACGGTGAGGTGTAGAACATCCACATCAATCCAGTTATATGTGTTATGTACTACTAACATTGGATGAGGTAAGTTTCTTTGTTATCGACAAATAAAGACGATGAACATAACGAGATGTGATGCGAATTGGTAAATAGGTTGATGTCAGACCGTGTGATTTATTTTACATAAACGTTAAGTGTATTAGAACATTTAGCCTTCAGATCAGGATAGGCTATACTCTATTTCAGTAGGGATATAAAAATATCAGTACTGCGGAAGTAATTACAAGGAATAATAATGATGTGAACCCCTATCATAGAAATTATAGCCCGCAGATGATCACATCTGGCCAGCGTAGCGGGATTAAAGTAATAATTAAGTACATTATCATTTTAATAATCTCATTCCAAAAGAATTTCCATACCATATTTAGGTTAAAGGAGAAAATATAACAGAAACAATTGGAAATTCATAATTAGAAGATAAGTGGAAGACAACTTTTATTTTTATCTTATTGTCTGTTCCCGAAATCTAAAAAAAATCTTTTTATAAAAAGCTCAGCAAATAAGAAAAGAGTCACAAGTGAATCACAGTTCATTTTGTCCTGGCAGTGGGAAGCGCATGAGTATTGACGCATGCGCTTGCGAGTACATTTAAATGGACGCTATCTATAAAATAAAATTATATGCAAAAAGTTTTATTAAATAAGCTATCATGCATATTCTGTAAATTCCTCATATTGTTTACAAAAGTACCTAACGCGCGTACCACGGTTTTGATAAATATTGTTGACTTGAAGCATACATAAGCACGAGCGGGCTTTTTCTGAACTCACCGCCGTTTACAACACAGGAAGTGCTGAGATTTGACAATCTAGATGCACATCTCTGGGACGATAAAGATAGCGCTGTTCAATTCTGATCTTCCAGCCCTACAAATCGAGCGCTGAAAATCCAGTGTGTGAAATAAAGCCCGTGTGAATGTCGCCTAAGTCATCAAGAAACTATCTAAAAATCAACTACCTACATCATTTTTGGTTAATGGAGCTATCCATTTTTGAAAAACTTAACAATAAAGTGGGGCAAGGAAAACAAGTAATAGGAAGTAAATAACGAATATTGATCACTTGATCTTCATTCTCACAATACATTGGTAACAATTGGCTGACTGAAGGCGACATTATTTTAATTTGTGATACATTGGACTTTGATAATATCTGTAATTGTCAGTATAAGTTCTGGTGTGACTAATTTCATGAACAAAATGCATCAATGATTTTTAATTTTATTCTACGTTCGGCATTAAATTTCTAAAAATGTAAATTAATGAGCTAATGGAAATATGACTTCAAAACCTAGGTATACGGTGGAGTATGTAGTCATATGTAGTCTATCTTATGTGTATAAAAATATGTTTAAATTATTTATCACTAGATGACGTCGTAAACCCATAAAGGGATGTTGTAAAGCAAAGTTTTTACAAAAAATAAGCTCCAGTAGCTAACTAGAACTAAGTAATAAGCTACGTCATATTGTAACCACAATAAATAATAATGTTTGCATTTTTTTTTATCTGCCACGAGGTTTATTGTACTAGTAATAGTGGCCAATGATACAATTATTAATTAATAGTAAAAACAACAAGCACATATCCGTTGTGTCTTGGTCAACATGATAATTAACTATTTATTCTAATGAAACCGCCTACCTATGTAAAATACAAACAATTGCTAGTTCAGCGAATATCTTATAGATATTAAAACAGGTAATTCTTGTTCAATGCAGTTTATGTTTAAAAATACCTTGAGGAACACAATGGATTATGTTTGAAAAGCTATTGCATAAAATATTAATCACAGAATTAAAAACAAGATAAGGACATTGGATAGCTCCACACAGCTATTTTTGTGGCGAAGACTCGTTTGTTTATTTATCTTACACGAACCATTTCCAGCTACTTTTGACCCCACTCCGTGCCGCGTCAATTTCATCATGTGGCCACCGATGCGAACTGCGCTCGCGGGGTGAATTACAGCCTTATTACGTCTCTGTATCAATTGCCCATTTTGTTGTTCTAAATAAACATGGTCATTCGTATGTTTCAGGCAACTTCACACAGGAAGCGAGTCTAACCCGACAAAGGTATACAGAAAGGACAGGTCAGACGGCCACTGCTGCGAGGGCAGCCTTGACGTCGGCTAAGCGAGACCTGTACCGGTGTGATCCGCCTGTACATACTAGCGGTAAGCATTGAAGCTTAATAATGTTATTAGGTTACTACCTTACCAGACGAAAAGATTTGGATGAAGTTTTTCGGCGATGAAATAAAATGGTACTAGAGGACTGTTCTCGTCACAGAAATAGCAAATTTCAAGCTGAAATAGTGCTTTTCGTAGTTTAGCATAAAGAAGTTTGCTTCTTTATCGACAACTAAATGCTGCTAGGAAAAAAGTCATTATCAATCTTTGACAAAACCAAGAGCAAGAAAAGTACATACCTACTTGGGAATTCCTACGAAAACATATTATTTTTACTATGTTAAATATAGGAACTAAGGTCAACCGTGATAAAATAATAACCTACGATGACGAACATAAAAATATCAACAAAAACAAAGCGGCGACACCTAAACTCCCACCTTATTTGTGCTCAGAAACTCAAAACACACTCAACCCAACATCAATAACGTCCATTTTCCAGCGACGTACGCGGAAGTGACCCGCCTGCTACAAGGCTACATAGAGAACGAGGTGGACCTGAACAGCGACGGCACGTGCAGGGAGAACTGCGCCTTCTACACGCTGGCTCAGAACCAGGGCTGTTACAAGGAGCAGTTCTGTGCTCAGCAGAATAAGTGCAACGGCAGGGTCATTGATTGTCAGTATGTGGATTCTGACATGTGGGTGTGTCCTTCGGTAAGTGAAGTTTGAAACCACTGCCATATTTTTTAGAAATATGGTCTAACTGTTTCAAGCTAAAACTTTTCACAGCCTTTTATTGTTCTTTGAACCTTATTCCGGATATTTAAGTTCAAAATTGAAAAATTTAGTCGCAGTCACCTTCAATGATTCATTTCGTGAACCAATCACACCAACCAACTATTATCTAGATTAGCCCTTCATGAGACATTGGAAAAGAGTTTTAAGCGTAGCCTAGCAGTGGAACCTATCTTCCCAACAATTAACAGAATATTTATCATAAAAACCTACTTTTAAAAACAAGAATTTAACAAACACATACTCCAGTACAATAACACAGCAGCCCGTGTTGATATAACTAACAGTCTCAAACAAAGCTAAATTGCTTTAATTGATGTACAATTGCGGAGTCATATCTTAATTATCCAGTCTGATTATACTTTTGTTATAATAAAAGTTAAACATGCCACATAACGAGCAGAACTTAACAAAGAGAAAATTAAAACTTCATCGTTGAACCGGGACATGAATAACAAAAGAAAAATAACAGGCAAATTTTCCTTGGTATTGTTGTTCAAAACAGTAGTGAGGTAGTAGCCATGACCTCCTTAGTAAACAAACAAATCACGATAATTCATCACGATTGAATATTGCGAAGATATTCGAGTAATGGTTTATGTTGAACTTTACAGGGCCACAACAGTAAGAGGCGGTATGAATGGATCGAGTACGAGAACGGACGCACGTTGGGAAGGGTCGGCAGCTGCAGACTGGGAACAACCAAGGTTAGAACAATTTGACACTTACAACATTGGCCCCAGTATTCACACAAATTACTTTGGAACCTAACGTTTGATATTGGCAACAAAATAATGTTTTCAAAGCAATCGAGGCTTATCTACCAGACTTGTAGAGTAGTTAATGAGGTCAATATATGAAACAAATCAGAACGCAAATACGATAGCAAGACGTTTTACGTGATTCTGTTTCATTTATATTGAATTTGTTGAAGATCAATTCAAAATGTTAATATTTTCCGTATATTGTTTTATATTTTCAGCCTTGATATTTTTGCAGCATGTCATCAATATAATATTATCATTTATAATTGTACAGCTTTACTAGTTGTTAATTGGTTAAAAATAGCGACCGCTACCTGACCTCGAAAATATGCAGCACGTAATCAATAACACCTAACCTTTGTTACTCCGAGCCTAGTGTTCCAATTCAGTCGCTATGTCCAGGTGGATTCCTGGTGGCGTTGGTTGTTCTGGCACTGCTCCTACTGCCTGTGCCTCTGCGAAGATGCAACCCCCTCCGACCGCTACTTCAGCCTCCGAGAAGCACTATCAGACGTCAGCAATAACAAGTTAGTCCCTTAAATGTTCGGGTCACCCGCACACTTTATAGGGACACTCCAAAACTTGCCCCGAAAGAATCCGAAGCTAAACGAAATATATAATGAAAGTTTTTCCTTCAAAGGTCGACTCCTGGTGGAGATGGACACTAACTCACTGCTCGTATTGCTTTTGCCTATGCGAGGACGAAGTCAACGATGCTGAACGTTTCTTCAGCTTGCGAGAGGCATTGGCAGATATTGAGAGCAACAAGTCAGTACTTGGGGAAACAGTGAAACTAACCTACGAGTCTTTTCGACCTAATTGGCTTTCGTTGTACATACCGCTTACAGTGTTACTTGTCTCAATAAAAAAAACCGCTTACAGGGGGGTACATTAAACATGTAAATAGTTTCACAACTACATCTTCAGCGTGGAGATTCGGATCTAATGCCATCTTCTCTCATCTCTCCTGTGTTAACTGCATGGGTGTGCGGGTGATTTATCTCTGCCACTGTTAGATCAATACTAACATTAGCTTTTCGCAATTTCCAGGGTAGTGACAGGAATCCGTCTGGTGAAGCACGGTAAAGTGTTCCACATTCAGATATATGAGGGTAAGCTAGTGGAGCGAGGTTTCGTGGAGTCTTCGGAGGAGGTGAAGGCACAGGCTTTTGATCCGACATCACCTGGAATCGTTGAGGGCTTGGACTACCACACGCTGATTTATGAGAAGCGAGCGATTGACTTGGACGACCTGGACTCACCACCGGGACATGTTTTGACTGGAGCCAGGTGAGAAAAGTTGACTTATAATTTCAAAAATACTAAATACTTTTTCGCTCGTAAGTCACATAAATTTTACAAAAATCGAATTCTTTTACAGATTCCGAATGATTGGAGCCCATCTGCACTTCGAGATTCGCGCAACACCGTTCAACTACACGACAGGAAAACTGTCGCCAGAAAAGAGTCAATGGATCAGCAACGACAACACTGAAGGATCACAAACACCTAGGTAAATACCTGTGGTTTCTTTTAAGTATGAATGGTATAAAATAAAGTTTAAGAGGGCCCTTCCCGGTCCGTCTATCGTCAATGCGAGCATGGTCGAAAAGCTAGTTGTTTCATCCAAAGCCGAAGCGGCGATCATTTTTCAACTCCGTCTCAGGGCGACCCGACCCATTGAACGAAAAATAGTGTTCGAAAATTTCATAAACTTGTTCCAGGAAATACGGGATTTTGAATAAGGCTTACAAGTTTGTGAAATTTGTCAATTAGAATCTCCATTACATGTGCAAGGTTTCTATCACGATGTTTTCTTTACTTTTACAATTTATGAGTACTTTATGAACGGCCAAATTTAGCTAAAATATATGCAAAACAGCAGATTTTTGGAGGCTTATACTGAATTTGTTTCTCCAAATTTTTATTTTTTACTTTGATAGAAACCTCGATATAGTGCACAAGATACCTATCATTTAAAAAAATTCAAATATAGATGTGTTACTACGGCATAATCAGGTACGTGCGTTAGTATGAAAAGTATGACGGATTGGCCGGCTTTAGACCAAACGAACAATCAGAACCAAGTATTATTTACGCAATATTTTTAACGTTCTCGTGGGTTTGGTCGAGACCTTTAGACAAGAAGTATCGCTTCGAAGTCTGCAAAAACGAGCTATACAGATTCACAGAAACTATTTGTTTTTAAAATCGAAACGAATCACAGCTTCATCATGGTGGTCAGCTCTCAGTTTTACCGCATGCAGCGGAATAACAGTATTTTCTAGGCTAATCTCAGCCTGAAACCCTCAGACCACTCCTGGGAATTTCAAGGAATTCTTCTAAACCTAATTCTTACCAAATTTCCTTCCAGATCGCGTCTCGAGCTATACAAGCCGGACCTTCCAACGCGCGCGCACACGTCACTGCGCATAGACTCACAACACGACCAGTACATCGAGTTCACGAACTCAGATTTTGATGCTGATGCGGCACAGAGCACAGTACCGTTCATCGATATACAGCCTGTTGTGCCTTCTAAAGGTAATTATTTGATTTTTTTCTTTAGTAAGCGGGATGAGAGTGGTTTTTTCGAAGATTGGTATTTCGCAGTTGTGTTCGGTTGATAAAAAAAGAAAGCGATTTTCATAGACGACGTAGATGTTTTATAGTTTAAAGATAATATCTTTCTATTCTGCTTGCGCAATTTAGTTTCCACACATGAAAACATATTTGGTGTTTTTGGAAAACTTACTTTTGTCTAAAGCTCAGTTTGGGCTAAAACGTTATTTTTTTATTAATTTTTAAATATTCCTTGTCATTCTGAGATCAGTTCAATTAACAGTTTTCACTACAAAGTTCCCATTTTTAAGTGAAAATGACATCAATTGGAAACAAGAAATTAAAAATGAGATGGGTCTAGCTTCTAGATGTGGTCAATTTTGAGTTGGCTGTAACTTGTTTGTTTCGTCCGCAGCCCTAAACACCAAAGGAGCGACTTTGCTGAGTGGAGCAGGCTTGTACCACAGAGGAGCGAAGGGTTCCGGAGGCTTCATCGCCGCCAAGGTCATCACCTACGACTACTCTAAACACGTGAAGGCAGAACCACCTCCATCAGAGTTCGTCGACGAGTCGGAAACAACCGAATTCGTACCCATTGTCAATTAGAATACAGTTCAATTTTATATACTCATTTTATTTTATAATGTAGCGTAATTGTGACTTTTGATAATACTTATTTTTTAAGTCTTGTACTGAGTTTTATTTCGGATTATGGCGTACAATGGTAGATTGTGTATACAAGGGATGTTAATATCAAACAAGATAACATTGTATTATGGGGTTTAGGATACCTAGTACAAACAAAACATGAATATTAAACCATATGTGTAAACATTTCAATGAATGGACCATAGCAATATTTCAAATTAATTCTTCTCACGCCGTGGAATTGTTTTGAGATTTAGGTACTCAATACAAGTTTAATGTTTTTTTTTCCAAATTGTTTAGCTGCAGTTCTGCCAAAACTAAGGCCAATTAGAAAATTCATTCCGTAAATGTACAAGTAGTAAATTAAATTTGGAATAAATAAGTTAAGTACGCATTGTATTGTATAACGGGCTGGTGTCCGCAACTCCACGTCCAAGCGCGTATTTTTCGTGCGCAATTTAAGTAAATATAAATTAATTCAAAATTATGTAATCGTAACTTATTTGTAAATGTGATCTTGTTTCATGTAGCGTCCCTGTAGGAAATAGATTAGATGCTCCAATGTTCTAGTCTACATACAGCCCCAAATATGAACAATAAAGATTTAAATGTACAGGCTCGTTTTTGTTATTATTTCACACAATGTAAGATCCCCATGAAGACTGAAGAGCCAACGCAAATGGTGTACAGTTAAGCGTTGCTTTGCCTTAATTTCTTTTAGCGGTTTTCTAAACATTATGTTACCTGGGTAAGGGTATTACCACACCACTCGATCGAGCGATGGTAGAATGGATTAGTCGACGTCGACCGACAGTTTCTACTACACCAATTAATCGATCGTCGTCGTCATTTCTAACATCGATCGATTGGTGATCGGCGATCAATCGATTGGTGTGGTTACACCCTAAAACAACATGTAAGTACCTACCCTATATTATAGAAATAAATTCTATTTTGTGCAAACGAAATAAGGTGAATATTTGCGCAAATACGCGCATGTGTCGCAACAGGTTTACATAAACGCCGCTATGGCAGTAAAATGGTTGGATAATGAGGTGCTATGAAAATAAGACGAAAGATTTTAGAACGTATGTGAAACTATCTTGTACAACGTGCCGTATTTTACTCACAAATGTATCCCTACATTTGTGGGTAACCATAGATTGTCGTTAGTTTGAAATACCTACTTCATATTATTAGAATTGACACTATCACATTTTACTTGCGCGTTTATTATGACGAACATTATCGTGGGTCGTGTGTTACATTAATAATTTAATTTAAAAAAGTGTGGAACGTCAAAGAATAAAGGCGGCTTCAGATTAGCTTATTTTGGCACGTTTTTGGAAACACGTGTACGGGCGAACACTGTTGCCTTTCGTTTCACGAGTGACTCATACGGCGATGACTAATATAAGCTTGTATAAGCGTGAGCCGCGAGAGACGTCTCCGCGAGCGCCCGCCGGATATAAGCGTTCGATTTTTTGAAGCGCGTAATGTAGAACGCTTGTACGCGCTTAAGCCGGTACGGGATTACAAAATACGCTAGTCTGAAACCGTTCTACGAAGGTCAAAACAGCTAAAAAAAACTTACCTTTCGCTGTTAAAAACGCTTACAATAACCAGCATTTTTCATGTAGTTTTCACGTCATTTAATGTTTTATCAAGGTAATTTCGAGCAAAAGAGTAACATCACCGGAACCAGAGAATTAGCTTTTCTGAGACAAGATTCCCCGATTTGATTACCCGACCCAGGTATCGAACCCGGACCCTTCGTTCAGCATTCTACACTAAAAGCACACCGCACACCGCATTTCATTACAAAAAGTTGGGGCCCGCCGGTAGTGTGCGATGGTTCATACAAAATATACGAAGTGAAGGATTTGTGCAAAGCATTGCGGCTCGCCCAAATCTGCGTAAAGTTTAACTAGGCAGTTAGTCGCAACTGTTGGTCCGTAACGTAATTGAACAAGAAATATGGTACATACCTGAACTCTCAGCGGATGTACAGCTAGTAAAGCCAACAGATCGGGCGGAGGCAATACATCAGCAGCTCTTAGTCCCATGGAGCGCACGCCAGCACACAGGAACGCGCCCAGATAGCGGTGCAGAGGGAAGTGGAACGATGCGTGCATCACCTCCGACTGGGGACAAGGGGACCTCGTGTTATTGGGACCATTTTATGAATACTAATTTGAGAAAGAAAATGTTATAATTATTACTATTGGGACAAGTTACTGTTTAACTGAAGATACTGCATTTTTAAAGCCTAGGACATGCGGGAAACTACGATTCAACCCATCTACTAGGGTCAGGTTTAATACACGTTTACGCCTGCGTCTTTTGAGTTAAAATTCATAAGTTTAGTCGATGACTTGGCTCAAGTGTCGTCGCGCAGGCGCGCGCTTCGGCGCTTGTACCCGCAACACTGCGGAGACACGGTCGCGAGCCACAGTTGGCGTCGTCAGCCAGTCCGCAAGCGGTGCGTGCGATGCGTGATGCGTCCGGCGGACGTACAGTGCGTGTACTCACCCGCTCCATGTGCGGCGTGGTGAAGTGCACCGCGTCGAGCCACTCCTGCAAGTAGGTAAGCGCGGCCGCAATGATCCGACGCGCGAGCGGCGCGTGCGACGCGTCCGTGAGGTGCGACAGTACGGACCACATCGGGTACGCGGCCGCTTCTAGCTCGCAGGAAAACGCCGCGTAGTACGACGACGGCTCGAATTCTATGTGACCGCCGACCTCGCGGATGTTTACGTTCATGCCTGAAACAATCATGAATTTCGTTGAGTCAGTGGCGAGGGCTTTATTCAAACCAAGAAGCTCGGCTTACAGCCAAACGAGAGGCTATACAAAAAAAAAACATTCCGTATAAAGCAATAATTCATATCAGAAAAATAAAATAAACTCTGGGCGGCATCGTGTCGTAATCCGTCGCACGCACTTGTTAGTCGATGCAAGATATTTATTTTTTCACGTTATATTATATTACTTGCATATGCAATAACAATTGTGTAAATGCACCGATCTTTTTCTTAATCGATAAAAATACTGTAACTTTATTTAAAAAATAACAACCAACCTTGCAACATCGAAAGAAACTCGAACCACATATCCACAAGCGCATCATCTTGCAGGAACAGCAACGCAACGCTCTTATGCGACAACACATTATTGAAGTCAGACACCAGCGGCCAATAGCAATGCTCCTTCATCACGCGACGCGTACAATCTATTACGTAGTGGAAGTTCTGCTCGGGATCATGTAGCGTGTTCTGTACGAGAATCTTCCCCATCATGAGTCGTAGGGATAGCACCATAACGTGTAGTAAGTGGAGTTGCTGAACACAGCGCAGTGCTAGGGCCTCGTTGGAGAACAGTTGTACGGACATGTGGACGACGCGGTTGGACAGCGTGTCCGGGTCGGCCGCGTCCTCCAGCACGAGCGGGATGCGAGCGTAGTGCATCACGAATGTGCGGGTTAGGTGTTCCTGTAATAAGAATTATGTGGTTAAGCTTTTTTTATTAGAACTGCGTTTGGTATGGCCGTTTTAGACAAGACTGCTCAAATGTCTCATTAATTAAATGTTTTGGTAAAAAACTGTAAGCTTAGAATGTATTACTGTATAAATTTAAAAAAATGTAATTCTGCTCTCAAAGCACCAAGTAAGCTTTTGACAATATCAACAATATTTAGTCCCACAGTATAGGTAATAGGTTTCTTAAATGTTGGTTTGACATGGTCTCCAGTTCAATAAACAGAAGGTATCCAGTCCTTTTTAACCTATTTGATTTCCGACAATAAACTTACTCACTCACATGAAAAATCTAGTGGATGTTTAAAGTTTAATTTAATAAAGTGTGGGTGTACCTTGTAGTCCTGGTCTGGCAGCATATTGAGCAGGAAGCAGACCACGTTCTGCGGGAACTCGTACTTGAACGTCCAGAATATGAACTCGTCCAGTAAAGTGTTGTGTTGCAGACGAGGCGCCAGGGCGGGCAGGTGGCGGTACCTGAGGAGAAAAAAGGTTGTTTATATGCCATAATATGACTTGCAATAAACTGGGAGGAAGAGTAACCAACCGTTGTGGCTTTATAATGAAGACAAGAGAAGTCTCAACACGACAACTGCACCAGTTTTAGGAATGCTCTGGTAATTATGGGCCTGATTTTTGTCTGAAGTCAACATGTTGATTCGTGATATTGTTGTTCAAACAGTGGAGTTATCGCCCACATGGTATCCTAGCAAAGAGTAAATGAACAGCAACGTCCATCAGCTATCTCATTAATACCAACTGCGACCACCAATCCCATGAAGTGAGGTTATCCTGTCACAAGTTGGTGATATTCTAGAAATGTTAAACTCACTCGTCGGGTGGCTCAGGCGCCGGGAACATCTCGAGCGCCTTCTCGTACATCTTGTTGGACTCGGCCATGTAGCAGCCGTACTCTGTGTCCGGGAACGGAGGCTCCACTAGGTTGCGGTACATCTGGAACAAGGAAATACATGGTCAAGTTAGTAAGGGTCACCAAACCACGATCCTTCCTTTCTTTCTTCCTATAGTAGTCCATATTTATGATTTAATCTTCCACAACAGCAAAGCAAAAACAGTGCTACATGTATTTTCTGTATCATATCAATAAACTGACCAACGATTGATCCGCGGGCTACAAATTACCTTCAGCTTTCAGTTTTTCATTTAGCAGAAGGATGTCCACTACTGAACATTGTTGCACCCAAATACCACACTTAGTAGATCAACCAAAGTAGTTAAGCTGTCATGTTTTATATTTATTTCAACTGAAACAAAACTTCTCGTTTTGACGTCCAGTCTATATTGACATAAAGAGCCAAAATGACGCAAAACACTCAAAGTTGGTTTGTATTGTTGTAGTAATAGTTCTAACCCGAGAATTTTGAAGATTTGTGGATTTTGCTCACCTGTGGGTTGATGAGAGCCTTGGTCATGGCGGAGCGCATGAGGTCACCCATGTTGTTGAACTCCATAAGCATCTTGACGTAGCCCTCGCACTCCTGGACCGTGATCCGGTAGCTATCTGATGTTGTCTGTGTACCGCAACTGAGAAGAAGAGAGCGAATGTTTGGTTAAAATAGCTGATTTGTTATAAGAGAAAATTTTAAGTTTATTTATTAGCAGCTTTTGACATGTCCGACCCTGACTTAAGACCTATACAAGCTAATTTATAGTTTGTGTTTACCCTAAGTCTCTTGGGGACGTTGTTCTCATCATTATCAACAACTTTTATACTACGGAAATTGGGAAAAAATCAGCTGTCCCAAACATTGTGTTCACATCAATCAAATGTAAAGTAATCGTGACGGCTGACGGCGGAGAATAGAAGAAAACAACGTGTTGCGCCGACCCCAAGCAATATGTGGCAAGGGTAAAAAGATGATGAATCGTCAATATGTAGGTAACCGCTGATTATTTTCTCGTATTTTCAGTTTTTCTCCTACAATAATTTTCGTAGTTCTTCTTTATAATAATAACACATACTAACAACTCTTAGGTAACAAATCATCAACGTCCCGGGAAGTCAAGAGGGTTGTAAGACCACTCAAGTAACATCAAGTCCCACGTCCCTTGTTGGGGAGAATCTATTGTCAGCTAGTATGTGAAGCATGGGACATTCGCCGGGAAATAGATGTCATGTATGTACTCGACGGGAGAAGGTCGCGGGAAACTGTAGGTGAGGTTAGAAGCGTTCGTTTAAGTGGATGGGAGGGGGAGAGGCCGAAAGTGGAGCAGTCAATGCCTTTAGTTACTTGGGCACACTAAAATGGCAATTTTTCTTGTCACTGTTGAAATTATCTATCAATCTCAGGAATCATTTCCACTGTCACCTTCGTGACACTCTTGGCTGAGCGGTCGTGTTCATCACGTACCGACTTCCGTAGGGGCAGATGTGGTTCGCCGCACTGTGTACTACCGTAGCATTACTCATTTGATTAGTCAGATGAAAGATGCCGAGGTCTGCTTGACGAGATCTCTTAATGAAATAAGCGGTACCTTTGAGCTCTTTGTCTGTATGTTATTTCCTGAATTTATGTTTGGAGTGTACATTAATAAATAATAATAATGTGATTTAAGATCCAGAAATTAAGAACTTCTGCCAAGGTTAGTGGACCATTTTCTACACAAGACCAAACGTATGCTCAGCCATGTACGAGTAATTACGCGACGTAACTGCTTTAAGGCGTGACCTATTTAGCGTCACAAATCCAGTTCTAGGTTACGTCTGAATGCGCTGAACGCAAGATCTAAAAATACTTGACACGGATGCCGAGAGAAACCTTAGAAGCACACGTGTGGCTTCGCAAATCACTAGGGGACGATTAAATTCGTGTCCGTTAAGCGGATTACAGGAATTGCTTCTATTGGATTATTTTAACTTCTAGATTGCTAGATTTTGAAGCATTGTTTTCAATCAATGATTATAATGATCAATGTGTGCAGTCACTGCCCTGCATCGCCCTCTTACAAAGGATGTTAGTCTTCGTGCCTAGCCTACCTACACCACAGTGATTTTAGAAATAAATCTCTCTTGCATGCTGATGCAGACGATTCGTTTGTCCGAGTGGCAAATTGAAACAATTTTCTTGATAGTCAGGTAGACTCCGCCCTCCAGGTAGATGGCCGGCCTAATAAAGGTGGTTGGGACAGACTGGATGCCTAGATAGCTGAGGAAGGGGTGTTGTGATGAAGCTTAAGAAAGGGTTATTTATGGTAGTGGACCGCGATAGTCGGAGTTAATAGATAGATTACTTTACGCTGTTGTTGAAGTTACCTGTTCTCTCTAAAGTGTTGCAGCAGACGTAGTATGAGGCGCGGCATCATAGCCTCGGCGACGCACATCAGCGCCGCGGGCACGTCTCCCGGACGCGGGCATTTGTTGCCGTGGTTACTGCAGAATCTGTAACGAGAAATGTTGAGCATGAGTATACAAATTAATTAAACCTGGTGTTGTTGCGCAATGTAGGACCAGGTCTGGTGTCCACTAGGTGATTGGGTGAGGTGATTGATACGGTAAGAGAGTGACCACAATTTATCGACGCGGATTTGGCTCGAGTCGATCATTGTATGACCACATTTGTCGCATATAGTTCGGCGCGGTGTTAAATCACGTCGTCCAAACTGAACCTACGAAGTACGTTTTTTTTTTTTCATTATTAATCTTTGCCCTACACTTTGAATGTCTCCTGTATCGTGGGTGCGATTGCAAACATTTAATTTATACTCACATACACAACCAACCAGACTCGGGACAACTACCTGTAGTCCATACAAATATTTATTCCGTGCGAGAATCGAACTCGCGACGCGCAGCAGCCAATCCCTAGCCACTGCGCCAACCGTGCTATCAAAACCTTTGATATAATACTCTTTCTGGTCGGCCCGAGCCAATTCCGTGTCGATAAGTGAGGCCTTCCCTAAAAGTAAGTCAGTAGGCCAGTTCAACAGGTTACCAGTGAAAGCCTGAGAGATGTTTGTCGAAGGAAGAATCGACAAATTGACAGATCAACAAAAGAAATCTGTTATTTTGTCAATTCTTCCGTCGACAAAATCCATTTCTATGGTGGTCATGTTACGCGTGCTGCTAGAAATCTGTAATACCAGAGCATACAAATCAAAGATAGTCAAATCGGTGCAGTAGTGTTATCTTTTAAAGTATGTGTATGTGTATGTTTATTTTTATCAACAGGCATTTCTTCTTATCAGATAAAATATAACTCTCCCACAAAGTATGGGTAATAGGATACTGCAATGCGGCACCGCTGATGGTACATTAACACTCGACCACAGAGCACTTAGTCCATTCGGTTATAAAGTTTTATTACAAAATTCTTGTATCAACTTCCATTCATAACACATCATAATAAAAATCATGACAAACTAGTATATGTATACAAGTTGGATACAAGATTAAATTATTACGTATGGATATCAAAATCATACAAATTCTTTATCCATTGTTTTAGAAATATCACTTACAAGCAACATAACATACAGACACCGCGCCTGTAATCTACCTACTGTATGTAATTAATAGTACCTACATCCACATTTTCATCATCATCATCATTTCAGCCGAAAGACGTCCACAGCTGGACATAGCCCTCCCCAAGTGTCGCCACATTGATCGGTCCCGTGCGACTCACATTTTACCAGCGTTTTTTTTAAGTCCCACATCATTGGCTACGAGACTATTAACACCCGCATTCCAGACTACGAGCTGCTTTACAGAAATTTCTGGTGGATAAACCCAATGACACTACGCCCGACCTGGGAATAGAACTCAATACCTCATGCTCAGCAGTAGCCGGTTGCGACCATGCCATTAACATTATTTGATTACCAAAATATCAAGCCAACATATTGTAAACTTCCATAGTATATCCATCTTCAACTCAATACAAACGTAAGCCTGATGCTTGCATTAAGATGTGTGACGTAGGGTCATGACGTTACCAACTCACTCCCAAGGTCACAGCGAAGGTCTAGGGGCAAGTTCAAACGGACATCTGAGTCACGGTAAGGTAATTAGGATCTGGATCGGCTATCTCTTTCTTTCTTGGGGGAAGACCTATTGCTTTGTATGAGAGTAAAGGATGCCCGTTTTTTCAGTGTCTGTCCATTGTAGTTTAATTAAGTCTCGATGTAATATTTATTTATTTTGTTTGTTCTCTTTCGAAAGGTTTTTTCTGGTTTGAGTATTGTTCCGTATAGTAATGGTACATAAGACACACCTCTTGGTGTGTCAAAGAAAATTTTAAGCTGCGATATTAGATTGACCTTTATTAGATTCAGATTAACTTCGACCAGAACTCTGCCACCTCGACGGTGTTGGTAATGACTTCGGACAGACCCCTTACAGTGCAGGTGGAATTACACATAAAGCAAGACAGGAGGTGAGTCATACTTTTAGTTTGGTTACAAACGTTGCTTGAGTTTTAGATTGTGTTGAGGCACCACTTGTGAACACTTCCCATTGTCCTACAAACAGAAACCCATTTCTCTAATAACAATGTAGTTATAAATATGAATGGTAATAATATGAGATAGCTAACAAGAGCCATGACTGTATTTGAAGTGGCAATCACTCCGTTATCTTTGATAAATCATGGCTTATCATTAAAGTGTAATCATTGTGATATCAAGCTGTTGAGTAGTTTGCCTATCGTTTTATCTTTTGATTGGCTAGTTTTGTTGACAGTTAGAACTAAAGCTACAGGTGAAAGGGGGGCCACCTGTAGCTATAGTTAAAATGTAACTGTCATTATTGTCTGGAAATCGAAGTATTATTTCTTTGCCCATGCAATTAAACTATAGGAATCGTGAAATACTTTTGAAGTGGATAAAAGTTCTCATTTCCGATCAAGTATTCGTATTCCAAACAAATATCAAAACTACGCCTAGGACTGTCCATATTATAAGGTAATATATATGTTATAATAAGGATAACGAAAATCTTTAAATATTTACGATTGAATCTTATTCTATTAATACTTATTCACGCCGCAGGCATGGTGCAGGGGTGTGGTGGTACTCTTCTTCAAAAAGGGCGACAATGCCCGGCTGAAGAACTATAGGCCCATCTCACTTCTAAGCCATGTCTACAAGTTGTTCTCAAGAGTCATCACGAATCGTCTCGCGCGCAGGTTTGACGATTTTCAGCCTCCCGAACAAGCCGGATTCCGAAAAGGCTTTAGCACCGTAGACCACATACATACGCTGCGGCAGGTTATACAGAAGACCGAAGAGTATAACCTGCCTCTCTGCTTAGCGTTTGTGGACTACGAGAAAGCCTTCGATTCGATCGAGACTTGGGCTGTACTGCAGTCTCTCCAACGGTGCCAAATCGACTATCGGTACATCGAGGTGCTAAAGTGTTTGTACAAAAACGCCACCATGTCAGTCCGACTTCAGGACCAGACCTCGGAACCTATCCTTCTACAGCGAGGCGTGAGACAGGGAGACGTCATATCTCCGAAACTGTTCACCGCTGCACTGGAGGATATCTTCAAGGTTCTGGACTGGAGAGGGCTAGGCATCAACGTCAATGGCGAGTACATCTCTCACCTTCGATTTGCCGACGATATAGTGGTCATGGCTGAGACCATGGAGGACCTCAGTACAATGCTCGATGACCTTAGTAGAGCTTCCGAAAGAGTGGGTCTTAAAATGAACATGGACAAAACCAAAATCATGTTGAATGCCCATGTAACACCCACTCCTATCAAGATCGGAGACTTTACACTCGAAGTTGTAGACGATTATGTCTACCTGGGACAAACGATCCAGTTAGGTAGATCTAACTTCGAGAAAGAGGTCAATCGTCGAATCCGACTCGGCTGGGCAGCGTTCGGGAAGTTGCGTGGTATCTTCTCGTCCAACTTACCGCAGTGTCTCAAGACGAAAGTCTATGACCAGTGTGTGTTGCCAGTGATTACATACGGGACCGAAACGTGGTCGCTCACAATGGGCCTTATCAGAAGGCTTAAAGTCACCCAAAGGGCAATGGAGAGGGCTATGCTCGGAGTTTCCTTGCGTGATCAAATCAGAAATGAGGACATCCGCAAGAGAACCAAGGTAACCGACGTAGCCCGAAGAATAGCCAAACTTAAGTGGCAGTGGGCAGGGCACATTGCTCGCAGAACGGATGGCCGATGGGGCCGAAAAGTTCTGGAGTGGCGACCGCGAACCGGAAGACGCTGCGTTGGAAGGCCTCCCACTAGGTGGACCGATGACCTGGTGAAGGTTGCAGGGATCCGCTGGATGCGAGTCACACGGGACCGGTCAATGTGGCGACACTTGGGGGAGGCCTATGTCCAGCAGTGGACGTCTTTCGGCTGAAATGATGATGATGAATCTTATTCTTAGAATTGTAAAATGTGTTCTAATGATCATGTATTCATGATCAACAACATCTTTTATAGCCTGGAGATTTAAATATTTGATTATCAATACATGATCAATATGACATTACATAACTGGCGAAATGTGGGTGTACTTTTAACAACACCTATGCCTAACCCTTCCAGGATTAAAGGCGTGATGTGGTGTTATGAAGAAAATTTAATTATGAGCCTTTTCTGCCTTCCTTGCTCTTGCAAGTCTGCTGAGAATCTAACTATGGATTCGTTTCCAAGGTCGAGCTTGCAGTTTATCCTTTGATATTTTTTAGCAGTAAGTGGAAATCTTTATTTGTACCAGATTTAAATGCCAATAGATCCGACCCCTATTCTGTTACATGGAAATTAAACACATATCGTAACAAATGTAACTCAGGTTCTACATCAAACACCTCTGCCTAAGCCTTCAGATAACACAGGCGTGATGATATGTTATTTTATATAGCACCCTCTCTTATCTTAAGTAAAGACAGGTGTTACAAATTGTCTACCGTCTACCCCCATTCTTAAAACATTCCACGTACCTATTTAAAGCATGCGCTGTATTCTAATTCTATCTATTCGAAATGTCAACAAAACAATGCGCCAGCTGCTTATCGGCCGCGTCGAATAACAATCGAGCAGAAATGTGTTCTGTTATCGATCCGATATGATATGGTATGGTATCTAGGTAACCCGTTCGGTAAATATTACATGACATTATAGTAACGGTATTGGCGATACTTTAATTTATTGTCGACCATAATATTACCCTTTACAAAACTTAAACTTAGTCCAGGCCAGTCCGTCGGTGGTAGGATTCTTTAGGAGTCATTCCATTGAATAGTCAACTTTCCATAAGTGATTTTTGGGTTCATCATCATAATATCAGCCCGTAATCACCCACTGCTAGGTATAAGACTCCTCTTCTGCCCCACGGTTGACGACATCGTCGACCCATTTTTGGGTTAGCATTTTTAAATCCATTTATGTATTTTTAATATACTTGATCTATGTTGATATTGCTACTAGTTACAATGTACCACAACTAAAAATGTAAACACACATACGTCACAATCACGCATACACAGCGTTTGCAATATTTTTTCTTTTCACTTGCTTTCCACTCTAGCCATTCTGAGGCTATGGTGGAAGTTTCTATTGAAACAATCCTGTGCCACTTTTTTCTAATGAGAAATGTGGGGTACTCGGGTGCGTTCCGTTTTTCTTTACTAATATTTTCATGTAATTCCGCGAAAACTAATATTCGTATTCGTTGCATCATTACTAAAAACCACAATGAACTCCTAACTTCCTAAGGTACTATACGAGTTCATTGTGCTTACGAACTACACCATCATCGCACGATCATTTTTTTGCCGATAATTTATTTCCTTGACTTAAGTTTTTTTCTAGGGCAGTATTTTATTATGTTTTTTTTTACTAATCCTTTCCTAAACCACTTATCTCTATCTAAAATATCCATTGTATGGCTGATATGGTTATAGAACACCAGCGAGGACTACAACTGATGATGATTTAAGCGGCTAAGCATTTTTCATCAAACACTGTTTTTAGCTTTCACGGTTTACAACTAAACTTATACTTAATGTCTAGTTCCAGTAGTGCGCGTAGCAAAAAACAAAGAAAGAGGGTAGACAAATTTGTCTGCTCTTAACAATTTATTTTCCATCCACCCGCATTCTCCAGTCAACCCGCGATCATGGCGCTTGCAACAATATTGAAATATCGGGAGCTCAAAAAAATTAAGAATCACGGAAGATATTCCGTAAGTGACACAATACCTATAAGTTTATATTTTCATCAAGCTTGGCGAAGAACGCACAGATTAACAAAGCTTACAAATTAAAATACCGATTTAGGTTATCCTTTTAAGAGCCGCGATGCTAAGGAGACCGACGCGTGTGCTTGTAGGATTCAAGGTCTAAAATCTTAATTTTAGAGGTCCCTACGCAAGTATCCATTGATAAAACCAAGTCCCAAACAAACTGGTTCAATTACCAACGTCATACATCTTCTGTTTACATTAGAATGGCCTGGTCACCTTACGGCGAAGGTCTAGTCTCGGTCAAGTTCAACGCTGTCAGTTTGTTTTCATGTAGTCTGTCTTATCTGACGCACGAGTGTGTAGACAGATTTGTTATCAGGGGCTTGATAAATGCCTGGGGTATCAGTGTGTAATCAATATTTGTATACTGTGTTTCGTTTCGAGGGAGATTCTAAATTGGGAAGTCAGCGAAACTAAACAGACTAAAACAGGTGCATTAAGGCGACTACAAGAGCTAAAAGCATGTTTTACAATACGTGGATCATATAGAACCACTGCAGTAAAAAAACACAGAAAAATATATGATATTCTTCTGTATATATGCTAGTTCGATACTGTGTTGAAAACATAATACTACAAATTTGATACGATAGAAAAAAATCGCAAAGATGCCTCTAAACATTTCTGTCAACGAGTAAAACCATACTAATATACATGCTATCATTCTGATTTTTTGTCAAATTATTCTTCACGCAACAAAGTAACGTGATACTGTTTTAGTTTTTTAATCCAATCAATAGATTTTTTGCAAATCACATATTTTTATCTCTGAACAAAATACGTGCGCATGTGTGCGTAAACGCCTGTGTACCGACAGTGCCGGCCGAGGCCTGATGCTATACGGACGTGTCGCTCGTTTTGCCGCATTTTTCGCCGCATTATTACGCCAAGGTTGTTTACTGTTTTGTATAATTTTATTCATAAATTCATTGTTTTATGTCTTTATTCCGTAAATATTTTTGTTTCGTGTAAATATAAAATATTTTAAGTTAAAATAGCGTAATAAATAAGGTACTTCTGGTCATTTGTAAGTATGGGAAATAAAGTGAAACCCATTACGAGAACTAAAAAAAGTTCATATAAATCAAACGCCCAACATATGAACGATATTAAAACGTAAGAACATTTTAGTATTACTAAATATTAATTTTTATAACGATATAAAACTATGAATTTTGGAAACGTATTTCTGGACATTTGACGGATGGATGTATAGTTCGCATACATTCAGTTATTTCGATCAGTAGTGTAACTGTTACTGCAGTGCATTTGGTCGAGGTATGGATTTGCAATCCAGAGTAACCGGGTTCGATTCCAGGATAGTGATGTTATGTTTTTGCTTTTTGAACTAAAATTCTACGCAGTATATTCATATAAAATTAAATACTCAAAAATAAATAACTAAAAAAAACATTTGAAATGTAATTAATTTTTACTGGAGAAAGTTGAAAATATCGACACTGAAATTATTTTCAATGCGTAAGTACCTACGTTTTTTCTAAGCTATAACAGGCCAGGCGCACTGCGCAGTTTAGGTATGAATTTGCAAGTACGCGGCAGGTCCGTCTGCTGGACTAAGGACTAGCCGCGCCGGCCGCGTCGCCAGTTTTGCGGATCTCTCTTTGTAAGGAAAATGTATACAGAGCGAGGCCATGTTATACTGGAAATTTATAGCTTGGTGTGTCGCCGTGTGTTCATCCTTGTACTATTTTGTATTCTTTGACTAGAAAAACAATAAAAAACAGATAAATACCTACCTAATATTTTTGTTGAAAGACTGCAGCTTATTGGTAACTGGCATTGCGAAATAACAGATTCATCTGAAAATTGCGATGTTACTTATCACAAGTAAGAGTTTAATTTTATTGATATAGTTTTTAATAAATAAGAATTATAAAATTGTAAGAATGTTAGATAGACACGGCGGCACATGAAGCTATACATTTCCAGTATAACTTGGCCTCGCTTTGTATACATTTTCTATACAATGAGAGATCCGCATAAACTGGTTTTTTATAGCTTGATTACCGCGCGTACCTAATCTTTTACTTGTGGCTAACAATTTTTCAAACTCTTATTATACAAAAAATAAACGAAACGCAATTACCTTCTGCTGTGTACCATAGAACTAGGATATTTAGAATTGACATATCTTAGTAATTTGAAATCTTCTGTTTTTATTATAGATTGGAAACAGTGGTTCACACGACGATCACGATTGTGAAGTTATTGATAAAAGTACTTATTCATCTAATCATGTACTAAAAGTACTTATTCATCTAATCAAATACTTCGTTGTTTTGATTAATTTGTCAATATTACTGTATGGAAATAAGAAATATGTCTAAATAATTAACTAAAGTACCTATTGATTATGAAATGCAATAATTAATATCGTAACACCGAATAAAAGAAGTATTTGGATACTTTCCAAATGAGGCGTTTTACACTTATAACGGTTACCACCCCAAATGCAGTGTTTTAATTGCAATTCATTATTAATATTCATTTTTATTTGTCTGTTCTTACTTTCGCGCCATCTATTGAATACTCGGGCGTAATCTCTCTAGAGATTAGTCTTGAGAGTTAATTGTTTTGGGCGTCGTCGTTAGATGGCGTTCACGTTTATTGTGTAAATGTGTGCGTGCGTCACTCAAGGTCACTTAGCTCTTGTAGTCCTCTTAACGACGGATTCCACCAATGACATCGAACGCGTACTGCGAAACTGCGGAGCTGTCAGTGTCATCATTGTTATAGAATACAAGCTTATGTCCGCGAGTGGTTTTCAACTGTCCCACGGGTTCGTACTGACAGGATGAAAAGTATCCTAAGTGTTAATCCAGGTTATAAACTACCTGTGTGCCAAATTTCATCCAAATCCGGTCAGTAGTTTTTGCGTGAAAGAGTAACAAAGATCAAGACATCCGTAAAGCCTTCCAAACTTTCACATTTATAATTGACATAGATTTTGAAATCAGTTTTGATGCTCTGATCGCGTTCAATGTCATCGGTGGAACTCAACCAAACACAGTTTATGGGACTCCACGTGTACTTCCAATTTCGGTTACCTAATATCATGTTTTGTTATCAATTTAATTAAATCGACAGCCTTAATGTTACCCTATCAGCCGGCACCGATATCAAGTCGCGTGTTTGTCATAACTTCAAACAAAATGTACACAATTTATAATGTATAGCTTCGAACTGCAAGGCAAACATCGTAAGAAGCACGTGTTTGCGATAACAATCAAATTGAATGACTGTTCACGTTGAATACGCTAGACATCTCATTATAGCTCTAGTGCCTACTTATTTCTATTTAATTCTGACTTTGATCGACTGCCCTATATTTTGCCCATGTGAATTAGAATGATGATATCCTGACTGGGGGTCGGTATGTTAGGGAATTAATACACTTGAAATTATACAGCATGCCGTGTCCCGATAGGATTTCTTATTGAAAAGAAAACAACAAAACTGACGAACTCTCCTTATTTGGAGAAGAATCTTCACAATAATTTAAAGAATTTAAGAAACTCTTGTTTAAAATTTCATGGTTCCAAACCCCGTGTCTTTTCTTGTACGTTGTCTGTCAGTGAATGAAGAAGTAAAAATCTGAAATTCACCAATTTCAGATTTTTTATGAATTTAAATAGATGTGTGTTCAAAATCATGTTAGGTTGAAATTGTTGTAAAGGTAATTCAACCTTTAGTTAGTTATTTAATCAGCATCTGCCTAGCCTTTCCCAACTATGTTGGGGTCGGCTTCCAGTCTATGCCGGATGCGGTTGAATACCAGTATTTTTCATGAAGCGACTGCCTATCTGACCTCCACAACCCTAACTGGGTTGTGGAGGTCAGATAGGCAGTCGCTGGCAGGTACTGGGTAATACGATACCCCTTGGTATGATTTATTGTCAGACTTTCGGGCCACTGAGTACCTATGAAGACTGTTAAAGATCTACAATTGCAGCCGGGACCAACGGCTTAAAGTGCTTTCGAGGCACGGAAGAAACTCTGTATGTAATGGGTGGTCACCCATCCACAGACCAACCTAGGTAAGCGTGGCTTAACCTGCAGTTTGATCCGAGCGGCTGTTATTATTTCGCCACGAGCTCCCCTTAGTTATTTAATCATACGCTCTAAAATTCACGCCTATTACAATAAACAGAAACAAACACTCTGAAAGCAATAAATCGCATCACAATGGACCCTGATTAATCCATTAATTAACTAATGGAAACTTTAGTCATTTAAATAACACAAACAGTTTATGACATAATCAAGGTTGAACTAGATTGGTTTAATTATGTAAAGCAGAGCAGAATTTTGGGACAGGCTCGTTATCTTACGACCACAACGGATTAGCTTTTCACCCAAAATAATTGAATCTTGGAAAAAATTGTTCCAAGAATATCACAGATGGATTTGCAAGCCAGTATTTGGCGCATTGACTGCAAAGTTACTGCACAGAAACTGCAGTACGACAATGCGCCACCGGGACTGCCTTGTGGGAAGACTACCTATATTGATTCCAGAACTACGCCTAAACTATTCCAAAGAAGACTACTATCTAAGTAGTTCTGAATGAACACTACAAAAATAGAAAATACAGAAGCAAAAACGAGCTATAATCGATAAAAGAACTAACAACCACATTAACACCATAACACCGTCGTAATTTATAGAAAACGATTTAAAAAATAATCATGAACATAAACTAGCTGGACGGTTTACGGCGTAAATAAAATCACCACTTAGCAGATTCGCGCTCACGACCTGCAAGCAAACGTGGGACATGGCGGCGGATAATTTCACTAATAACATAGATATAAAATAACCTGTTTAATAAACACTAAGTCTACTTTACAAACACGGAGGATAACAGGGTGAGAACTTGCTAGAGAATATAGGTACGGTAAACGTTCGTCAGTGACTGGATGCGGAAGAGGACGGGCTGGTCTGGCGCAGCTTGGGAGAGGTCTATGTCCATGTTCGGCAGTGAATTGGAATTAGCAGAGTTGTGTTAATGTATTATTTGTCAACCATAAAAAGTAAGAACTGCTATTGAACTGATATTTCGTTGGTCTCTTTTGATACGGACAGCTCGGGGATTCACGTTGAGAACTTGAGAGTATGGGCACTTCATTTGATAGTTATCCACGAACGTGGCGTCCTCAATGTATCATGTTACCAGTTTACCACAATGTTGGCTTGTTGACTTCATTTTGTAGCGTATTAACATTTTGAGTGCGATATCGAAACTTGTTTTGTCAAGTGTATTTTTGGGTGATAAAAATTGTGCTGCTTTTAAAATAACCATAAAACACGAAACCAAAATCATTTTTTTAGAACCCGGAGGGCAAGAAACAAACCAATCATTGGCTAGTAAATGAATTAATTATCTGAATTAACCACGTGTAACATTAGCACAATAATGGATACCATTGTATTGTATAAGATCAATAAAGTTGATAAAACTTGCAGTTCATCACATTCCGATATCTCTATGTCCCTTTCTCTGCCAACTTATCCAACTTACGTGGGATGATAAAAGCCCTTACTTTGTTCCATTTACTGCTAGATAACCGTTGAAATATTTCCCAGTTTTGTACAACACTGATCGTTAGGGGCCCTGACGTCATATAGAAAACCGCCCTCGCATTTTACGGGAGCCTAGATACGTCTAAGATTTAACCTAAGCAGTTAGGACCACTTTATTATAACAAATAAAGTAAGAGGAGTAATTACATCCATATTGCTTATTGGATATGGCCTACGTAAGGACCGGGGCTATGAAAAAGGAGCGTCTTGACCTAACAACATGAGCATATTTATTAAGAGAAATCGGTCTGATAAAGACAGCGATTACTGCAAAGCACTGCAATTGGATTCGATGGACTGCGAATTGAAAATTTATTTTGTGAACACACATGTGGACACAAAATAAATTTTCAATTCGCACATACGGACAAGGAACAGGAAACTCCATAGATAAAGTTTTGATTAAAAACTATCTTGACTCTAGCGAGAAAAATTTAATGTCTATCTCCGAATAACTTGAAACTGGCTTCAGTCTGATATAACCATGCTCTACAGTCTGTAGATATTGGCGCAAGAAGGACGCCAAAAGGCCATATACAACCCGCTTGAGACAAGACAGCCTTGACCCTGATGGGTTCTCGGTTCACATCCCAAATTGCAGCCTTAAAACGAGTACAAAATAAAATGCCATAGTTAATTATAAGCGGTTATTGCGTCAGTTAAGATAAGGACTTCTTTTTACGATTCAAAGAAGTTTCAAGAATCGGCATCTTGTATTATAATATGATGTATAGCTTGAACATGCTTGAACATAAGACTGAGATGTTTGTGTCACAGAAAGACATGTGTCCTGGTGGCGGTGGGAACATTGCAGTCTGATTATGCTCATCATGCTAGATTTTGCTATTTGCGAGATGTGATCAGCACTAAGCAGAAGTCAGCACAGCTGGAGTACCTTCCCAAAGCATGATCTTGTGTCTCTGCGTGGCCGCCTTTTAAAAGTACATATACAAGCATATCAGCAATCTCAAATGTTGTCTAGAAATGTCCTTACCCGTCTTCCTTCATAACAGATTTGTCTCCACAGTCGCAAGCGCCGCCAGCCTGCGACAGGAACATGTTGAAGTCGTGCGTCGAGTGGTCGCCGCGGTGGAAACACTCGCGACATATCGACATGCAAGGCGAAATGCCGCACGTGCGACATCTGTACGCGACAACGCGCGGGATCCAGACTAGGCCGCATTTGTCGTGTTTGTCGTAACTCCGTACTGTGGACAAAGAAGAACAGCGGTTAGTATACCATTAATATTGATGACTTTACCTCTACAGTACAAGAGTGCGGTCTAGAAGTCGAAGGTGGAGCCGAGCGGCAAAATACACCTGTCACTTTGCCACTTTGAATCAGGTGATCAGAACATTGTGTCCCAAAATGTTCACCAAATGTTAACTTCTAATCATATTTTATTCCCGGACATTTGTATTCTGTTGCACAAAGGCATTGAAAGTACACTCAAGTACTACTATCAATATTAAAGTAGCATGTTAACCTGACCTTCGGAATATGAAACATTATGCAAATTCGTAAACACGTGTTTCCGTAATAAAGTTGATTACAAAACACAACAGTTGATAAGGAAAATCCGTTGATATTTCACCAACGAAAACAATAAAGGCAAATTCCCTACACTGAATTTGCCTTTAGTGATTTCGTTATTTGTTCGTTAAAATATCCTGTTGACAAGCTGTAGCCAAATTAAATCAATACCAATTTTATCGGGCAGCTTTTAAAATATTGCGAAACCGCAGGTTATGACTAATGATGACATGACGGATAACATTGTGTATTTGAACTCCTAAACTGTAATAAACCAAACAAACTATCATAATTTAAATTCTACTATCATATTTGCACTTAAAACTACAAAAACCAATAAAGTTAACGACCAGTTTGGAATGTCCAAATAGTTGAAGATTTGGAAGGTCGCCGCCCCTCTTCAGTTTACACAGTAGTTAACAGGCAAACCGAGTCATCTTTTCGGCTGCCTACGTATGGGCAAGTAATTAGCAAGGGCTGATACAACTTCTTAGAAAAATCGTTTCGGAGAACTTATCTTCGGGCATTTGGCAAACTGGACCGAGAAGTGGTAAATCGATAGGTGTGCTTTAGTCTTTCTAAGTATAGACCAAGTCTCCAGTAGCGTCAGACCTCGGGGTTGACCTAAAAGACTTTTTATGTCGAACTTTTTAATTGCTGCATTCTAAACCCGCAGTAGTCTGGTTTAGGCAATAAACTTAGGAATACTGCAATGCGGTCAAGTAGCGAAGGGTTATTTTTTTAAGAGGTAAGCCGGAGTACATGTCTTTAATGTGATGTTATTATTGTCTATGGAATTCTGATTGCGCACGTTTTCAAAGGGAAGCCGGTCGAAATCGAGTTATATGGAAACTTCGCCACTGGTGCGGTCTTCGTTCTATGCAGATGGTTCCAAATTGTCAATTCGAGAATTCCACTGACCAAAAGAACACATTGGTATTTCCACGGTCAAAATGACTAAACATCTAAAATATTAATCACTCTCGACTCCATTTTGAATGTTATTTCCAAAACGATTTCGTTAATAATTGTTTTATTAACTTATGCTAGAAAAACCTCAACCAACAATAGCTGGTCCCACCCTGGCGAAACAGCCGAGTCATCCCATGTCTCATTACAATGGAGTCATTAACGTTTTTAAGACCATATCTAATGGAATTCTGAGTTATTGGTATGTGTGGAAAGATTTAGAGTTTGTTACTACAAGTCTATCAAGATTTTGATGTCCCCAAACGAGCCTGGAACGGCTTCCATTTTCACGGTGAATCGAATGTGTCACGATTATTTCTGAATGATTATTCATTCATAGATAACAATAGTCTAAAATTCCTGGTATAGTTAAACCATTACCAATAAGCACGATCTTAACTTCCTTTTTTTCATCAGAAAGAATGCAGCATTTCCAATAAGCATACCATGATTAAACATGAACTTAAATAAGATAGCGAAATGCTATTTAACTACAGTTCTAAACGTCTCGGATCTGTCTCCCATACTTCCAAATGGTAGATGACTTGTTTCGCTCGTCGTCAGGGTCAAGTTCCTTACTGAATGGATCTTTGATCTCCAGCTAATGGCCCTAATGTCTGAAGGTCAACACAGTGCGTTAGCATCGTCGGGCGCCGTAGCAGAAATAATCTCGACGTAATATTCAATCGAGAAATGCACGAGAAGTGGACGACTATTCTGAACGTTTGGCAAAAGATCAAAAAGAAATGCTCCAACGATTACTAGGTTTTTGGGTATGACTATGAACCCGGGCTATTTAAAGAGGCTCTCTAGTACAATAAACACACTCATCATCATTATAATCTATTAGTATCTGCTGCGACTGCGATGCGACTCATCTATGATGGTTTTTTCTCAGAACACGAAGTTCAGAAGAATTTTACGTTCGTGGAAGGAGTAGGTATACAACACGATTCTAAATTAATCAATATATAATATATGCCTGCTTAACTAAGTTTTATAAATGATTTATTCATGGCTTCACCGAGGGAAACCCAGAAAAAGCTGGCGTGATGACTTACGGTGATTGTGGGAGATTGGCTGGAGAGGGCCACAGGGAGTGGGCAGCTATGGCGAAGGCTTTCGCCTAGTGATGCGACAGGTTAACAAAAAACAAAGAAAATTCCTTGCACCAATTCACCAAAAGTTTGTTGTGGTGTGGTTTGTTTAGTTTGTTTTTCATTTTGCATTTGATGAGCACCATATAAAATGACTAGCTTTTCCCCGCGACCTTCGTCCGCGTGAAATTTTATAGCCTATAACCTTCCTCGATAAATGGGCTATCTAACACTAAAAGAATTTTTCAAATCGAACCAGTAGTTCCTGAGATTAGCGCGTTCAAGCAAAAAAACAAACAAACAAACTCTTCAGCTTTATAATATTAGTATAGATAAGCTTTGCTTCAGCAGGTTCACAAGACGAATGATTAGCGTTCCTAACATTTAGGTGACCTCAATCTCCGGACCCAGTTTCAAACGCTGCCAATTTTCCGGCAACATTAGTGGCTGTCTAGCTAGTGCTTGCATTTTTAATGTCAATGGAGTGGAGAGTGATTAATTTAAGGTACAGACGCCAGCACATCAAGATACCCGAAACTGTAATATTTTCCCAATCAACCTTGAACCTAAGGCTTTAGCGATTACGTTGAAAACCTATTAAATAAATTTGACAGATTGTAGTAGCTTGATGTGCTGGCGTCTGTCCCTAAGAGATTAGATAAGTGGACATTATTTTAAAACATTTCACATATCCACAATGAAAACTACGAAGTTTAACAGAATTGACTAAAGCTTTACAGTAGCCTATATTTCATAGTTTTTTGAGTTTTCCATTATCGTTATCGATTGATAGAATGTCACTTTATTTATGGCCCTCAGCTTAGTTCACACTCGCTTTTTTTCGAGGCATTGAACGTATTCGATGGTCCAACGGTTGGTGTCTAATACCAAAAAAATCTGAATTTTTTATAAGCTTTCAAGGAATGTGTAAACAACATTTATTTGGTACCAGACATTGCCTGATGTGCAACGACTGATATTTTCGACACAAGAAAAACACTTTCTTGGAATGAAAAATACCAATCCAATTTTATCCTGTTTTTCACAGTTTACGATGAAAAACAACATTTCGAAGTAAATAATGCAAAATATCCAAACGGACGAAGATTTATACTTGTTAACGTACGCCGATAGCATTTAAACATCGATGAGAGATAACTTATAACCAGACTACCCTATCAACCGTAAAATAGTCACTAGAAAAAAAGAACAAACATAGTAAACACATAAAAGCAATTAATGCGCCAATATGAAACATTACGCAACATTAGCCGCCCGCAACAAGGCGTCGCGCGTCGCGCGTCGCATCGATAACTACGGGTAGCATGCACGCGCGCAGACGGACGGTCGTATCAGCGTTCGTTGTACAGGTACACGTATAGGTGGTTATTGCCCTGACCGTGACTCTGCTGACGCTTTGGGCAACCAGTGATGGGTTGACATCATTTTATCATGTATTGTAGAAGTGATTCTTAAACAATTATCATTACGATGGCAGTTTTTATCCTTGACAACCGGTTCTTCACGTAAGATACAGAAAAAAAATGGCGTAGCAAACTCTTGGTTAGATAAAAAAAAATGTGTTGTGTGGGAAATCTAGAAAGTTCAATCTATAAGAAACGAGGTTGTCAAGTATTGGAGAAATCTCAAAACGGTAGGCAATAGATCGAACTAATTAATGTAACAATAATTGATGAAAATAATAGTAAAGGCATCGCAGTTGGGTTTATCCAAATACCAATGTATTTGCAATGACTCCATCGTAAATGTGGAATTCCAAATCTAGCTTCTCTTGCTTACGTCCTACGATTCCACAGTATGAATGCAGACGAAATGAGTATTTCTTTCGTTACATTGATAAAATAATACCATCTAGCCAACGAAGACTGACAGAGTAAACCAAAAATAATTGCAAGATCTCAAAAAAGGTCAATCTAGTAGGTAAGTCTGAATTTAATCTGAAGAAGTTAATCAAGGCATTGTTCCTTAAACATCCATGCCGTCTATATAACAGAAACAAAGCGGGTGCTTATCTCAGAGCGGGGAGGAACACGGCACGTGGCTGTTGGACCGCGATCAGCTGTTAGACGGGGTCGACGCCCGCCACGGCCGGTGAATAACACCGTCCGATACGAAACTCACCGGTGTCAATGCACTTGCTAAGAAAACTGGGGTCGTCTCTAAATGTACGGGTAAATCAAACTTGCATACGAGATGCGAGTACCAAAATGGTTGTCAAATTGCTACGTGAGTCACCCGATGGCGTGCATGAACGCATATATCGATACAGTACCTACATAGTTTCTTTTCGGACGAAATTGAACACTGGCATCGAGTAATTGTTTCAATTGTGGCCATAAAGTTTATGAGCGGCGTTTCCACCTCTTAGGTCTGAAAGCAGAATTATTTTGCCAATATTTGTCTTTGGCATTCGCTTGACCATTTGCGAACAAATGCGAAAATTCTACTCTGGCATGAAACTTTTGGCATTTTTGGATATTCATGTTTGACTTTAATCGTTTGAGTTTACTTCGCAAATAGGTCTGCCAGGTTAACGTTAACTCAAATTGCATAAATTACAGGTTTTTAGGTCGTCAAATAAATGTTTAAAAGCTTATATCAAGTGGAAACCTCATTTGCCTTGTAAAATAGATCTTTTCATCTCCGCCGCAAATCCCAGAACACAATTTCTGAGGGCACTACAAGGAAAACCGCTTGACATCAGCCACAATTTCAAAGAAACTTGTTCTTATGGCTTTAGTAGGAACAAAAATGTAACAACTCGTACTTTTTATAAAGGAATTTATCTCCTTCCTCCGTCGTGTGAACCAGAGGACCATTTGCGAATACAAAAAAAAACATGCGTATGTACGAGCAGATATGAGATCTCTGGCCACGTAATCATGACATTCGTGACTGAGGTAATACGGTGAGGTGCAATAAAGTGAAGTAAGAACTTGACAATTTTCCTCAAGTAAGTACGCGAAATAAATTGAGGACAGTACCGGAAGATTACATGGATAGTAACCCAGAACAGGCGCATTACATAAGATCCTATTGCAATCCGTGTTTTGCCAAGTGTGTGGATGTCCTAGACCGTCCTAGATTATAGAATAAACATTATAGACAAGGCGGTCGTAGTCGACATAATTGGTCAGGCGAATGATGATAATTATTGTCAATTCGTCATTGCAATCGTCGCAGTTGCATGAGTCGAATCGTCATTACGTCTGTCTAGGTAAGAAACAATCTTGTCTTTAAAATAATGCATCATACTTTGAATACTAATGCTTAGAAGTGCAATTTAGGTGCAAATATTGAATCAGCAAAGTGGATCTGTGCCATAATCATGAGGTAGGTCGTAAAACATGATTATGGACTATTCTGATGTTCATGAAGACGATTCATTATACATTCGTTAATTGAATGAAAACAATAGTCTCTATCTACTTGTACTAATAGCTAGTACTGTAAAGTGAAACATAATGTTTTGATTAATTGCCTACCTGGGCAACAACGGGTAAGGTCTTGACAAAACACTCTAGATAGATCTCTAGATTCTGAAGTTTTTTATTTTAGTGTTATTATACAGTATTTAACGATCTGACATGGCTCTCTGCTTCTCGGCTGGCGAATTTTCTTGCCCAGTGTAGCATCGTTCCGCCCATGCCCGAAAAGTAAATGAAGTACTAAGTGAGACAAGCCGAATAACAACACGGTTCCTAAAACCAACAACACTTGCTTGACTTTACCTACTCTGTAGTGTGGCACGAATAAAACTGCCTTCTCAAACATCCTCTTGCTGTTGTCTATTTTATGCCTAACAGTCCGATGGGGGTACCCCAATGAAATAAAATGTGACTACGGAGCCTCATCGCGCAGACGTCATCATCTGCAATCAGGCTTTGCATGAGATGGGATGAGGCAGGACAAAAACTGGTTCATCCCACGTCTTGGGACTCACCTGCGGTCACTACTAACGCCATTGAGATGGCAGAGTTCTGGTCGAAGGTTATACAGCAAAAGAATCATCGGCACGATAAAGAAGAACGAAAAGCTTCAGGGAGTTTTAGAAACTAGAGCTACCTGAGCTCGAGGCTATGATTTTCCCTGACACTAAAAGTTTTGTGACGAGTTTCAGTGCTATATTTGCAAAAAGATCGCAAACCACCAACGCGACACTGTAGGACCATAATCTTGCAACAAAGGCATTTGACCGTAATGTTTCCAATTCAGTACTCAACAAGCCTGTTTTGGCTTAGAAAGGTTTAACAAAGTTTGAGTATTTGTTTATGATACCGAAATAAGGATAGCTTGTTTTGTCTGATCAATACGATACCATTCTGTTTCGAATATTTATGACTTGAGCACACGTGAAATGTGGTCCGACGCACGTAGGTATACGTTCTAAGAACCTTCGGTAGTTATTAAAAAAATAATCAAATGCCTGAAGATCTTTGTCATAAAGATGCTGAATCATGGAGGCTAAGGCAAAACAAGAAGCTGTAGCAGCGATTACTCACAGTTTGATCCGATATTTTCGAAGTATAAGTTATTTAGGGATCGTCCGATCACAGTGATCACTTAATCACAGGCGTGGGAGTCGGTGATTGAATTTATTGCCCCGAATGCGATGTAAGTTGCTTCTACGTTTATAAATAAAAAATCTCTATTGCCTACGTGCCGTCGAAAGTTAAATTTATGGTTCTTTTGTCTGATTCTGTTGACATAGTGCGGAAAATTTGGTCGACTTCGGATATACTGCAACAAAGAATGTTTCTGGCTTTTCGAATAAATATTGTCCACATTCTGAAATTGATGGAGCCCTATCTTTTATTTCACACAAAATGCAAAATAAAGTTCACATCACATCTACCTAGCATAAATGACAACTACGGAAAGTCTATTAATGCAAGCCAACATGCCTATATGACTGATAAGACTGCATAGAGCTCTTATTTATTCTACCAGACATACCATCCTTAACCCTAAGAATGCAATACATCTGAAAGACGAATTCCGAAGGTGTTATTAATTCATCAGAATTAACTCAAGGTGGTTTGCACATTCAATCCACAAAACAAGCAAACTTGGTTAAGCACGTTTTAAAATTTTCCGGCCATAGGCTGTTGCTCCATAGTAAACCTGAAATAGACTGTCCTATCACACCTTAGGTAGCTAATCCACATTTATTTTTGGCTTGATCATTTCTGACGTGAGATAAATGATGACGGCACCAAGTTTTTGTTGCCAGTCACGCTTGACGTCATCCTATTTAGCATTAGTTGCTATCATCTCATAAAATATGATATGGAAGGCCCTAATAAACTTCTATTAAGTTTGTTTCGATCGTCTTGCAATAAAGTATCGATTTATTACCTCCTTAAATTGTACGCCATACACTCATTTCTGGTTTTAAAAACTGCTGATCAAATACAACCATACTCAAATAGTCAAAGTTAAACACTAATTCCGAACACCAAAGATATTATTTTTCTCACCTTTGTTTTACTATGTCATAGCATTCAGGCTTTATCTGTTATTCTTTCGCCAGTGAGCGAAGAGAGCGTCATACAAATGATATTATCGTTTATGTTAAGCTGGCATTTAGGTCAAGCAAGTCAGGTGCGATGACATTGTGAGACAGGTGGAAAAAACAGTTTAGTGGCGCCCTCATTGTTTCTAATAATAACTTGCCATGATGATATTATATCGCTGGCTCTATTGGATTATTTAGAATGTATATTATTTTTAATAGTCTTGGCTTCGTTTGGTAAATTAGTAGGTAGTTCGTTTTTGCATACTTTTTTTTTTGTTAAGTTTAAACGTTTTAAACTTTAGTTGCACCACATTGACATCTGATGGGAGTTTAAAAGTTGTTATGACATTTTCACATTTCCTGGATATTATGAGCATTTACTTCAATAGACAAACATTCTTACTTTTAAGACCACCCAACGTTTCCATAAACCTGCGGATACATAAAAATGTTCAATTGTAGAGTATTAAAGACCTGAACCGCGTGAGTTGCGTCTCACACTACGACACAAATTATGCATAGAATGAAGCTGACGTCTTTGAATGGCGTCCATCACAGAAATTGAGCGCTTAACGCATTTTCGGTGCCGCATATTAATACTTCCGTCTCTGGATTCTGGCAACCAGTCCGTACTCCGTGCTCCGAGCTCAACATTAAAATCTACGGCACAATAATTGCCGCGAGGACCGCCGTCTAATTCCGGCCTTCACGGACCTAAGACTTGACCTGGTCGAGGTCTGAGTCAAGGTCAAGGTTCCCACGTCCAAGATTATGCTAACTAGTTCCCGAAAAAGTATTTTTTGCAATACTTGTTTGATTTTGTATTATGTATGTTTAGTTCGCGAATAGCTTTGTTATATTTATGGATAATTATCGGGTCTATTATGTTTAAAAGAATCTGGGTGAGATACTGGCATTCAAAGAAGTAGGAATGTTTGCCTGAGATGAATACCTATGCCAGGTAGATTAAAGTATTAATCTGCGTGGCATAGGTATTAGTGAAATTGATAACGAACTATCCATAATCTGCAAGAATAGTGCCAAGTGCCAACTGACTTTAATCGCAAGACGTATGGAATTGCTTCTAATTTAATGCAGTTTCACGGACGTCATCCAAAAAAATACTACGCCTAAACAAACACTATTTATCGTGGAAAAGCTGCTTCGTGTGGAAATCCAAGAGTCGATGAAAAATAAAAGCATTAGGATGCAACATTAGGACATACCATATAGATGGGAAGTTTCCGAAATGGAATGCTTTCCATGGTACCTATAATCGACCACACGTCGCGCGTCGTCGGTGGTTACAATTTGACCTTGAGCTGGCCTAGCTTCGCCGTACTACGCTAGGCCAGTTTCAATAGAATAAGAATAAGCCAATACTGGTTTTCTGACCAATAATGTGTGGCCTTCTGTACATTCTTAAAAAAACCCAAGAGCCGAAATGTCTACCTATCGAGGACATATGGAGGAGTATCTACCTGCATATGTCAATAATTGTGAGTCTAGCCTTCCGTATTGTAAGCATTCAAAACAATTTTTTTTTAAGCGAATTCATCGGGTTATATTTACGGACAAAGCCAATCCACCTCACGATGTGCGACTAAAAACAAAAATAACTGCTTGCATCAGCTGTTTATTTATTTATTAGCGGAAAGATAAGTTATGTTTGAGAGATTAGCTGTTACAACTTCTTAAGAAGAGACGAGATGCATTTATGGTCCACTTTTTGGGCACGACGGATCCATGTTACCCTGGCATGCAAATCCGATACTCGAGAAGCAGTGAGCTAAGCCGGATACCCTGAGGCGTCCGCCTTCTGATATTCTGGTGGATTGCAATCCGCTTGTTTTTTGAGTATGACGAAATTTCGCTTTGAAAGGTCAACTTTGAGAACTTGACAAGGCAGACATGAGAGCGGAAACCACGGACTTCCCTAAAAAATCTTTCATTCATCATTCCCTAGTTTGTCAATTGTCGTGAAAGCAAGTCTGTCTCCAGTGATGTCATACTGTAAAAACCTAACCACGCAGTGGCTGCAGATTCTGCGTAGTAACACAGACTTAGCATAATCATGAATTTAATGACGTAATCAGACGCATGCGCCTGCTTGTGCATTCAACAGTTTCTTTAGCATTTTTAAGAACAGAGCAGGATATGGTATATGGCCGCGTCAGTTTTCTATCCTAACTTGAGGTCAAATGCAGCTACATGCTTTACACCTTCCGGCGCATTCTATAGAGTTCAAAATATCAATAACAACTAAGAATCCGCATAGAAATAATATCATAATGAAATGTTACACCATATTAGGTTTTTTCCTAAGAACAGAATTGTTTTGGTGCCTCCAAAATGCCTCGAGGCTAATGTGCGAGGTTCAGTTTTGCGAAAAATATCCTTTTTGATCACGCAACCTAAAGTCGAATCTAATCCATACTATCATACCATTATATACTTTAAGTTCCACTATAACCTCCTATACTTTAAGTTCCTTGAAGTACTTAATTATGTCATCGAGACATCGTCTAACACGCAAAACATACATAAGTTAAGCGCATCTGCGGCAGTCAACCCCGCTAGGCGCTACAGCCTTGCTAACATCTTTACCACAGCATTAGCCATTCTTAATCATAGCTCGTTTCGATACGAGAGAAGATGACCTTTTAAATTTAAAGGTCGGCCTCCAGACTGTGCCTCCAGGTGTGTCGGAAAACGTATGAATTTTACATACGCGCGCGACTGTTATCTGACCTCCACTACGCAACTGGTAGGAATTACCGAATTCTAATTTTAGATAAGAGTGGCGATCGATACTTTTGACGGTGAAGGTTGTTGTAGGATTAGATTTACCGAATCCAATCGAGACCATAACGCACTCAGTAAAAAAAAATATGGACGCCCTGAACTCAGTGCCGTGGGAGGGACCCCGCCCCTGCCGTTACGTCATTGGCGAGGGTGAAACGAGGATGAAAGGCAAAAAGAGGCCAGCAGAGACATAGCTCTCTAGTCTAAAACAAAACTGTACTCAGACCAACCTGACCTCATAGGTGGATCCATTAGCTCATACTGTGGTTCATTAGAAACATTCAGCACAATGGGAAACACCAAACTAAGTTTCCTTTAATAATAATCATCTCAAGATTGTTTACAATAATTGATACACCTCCATATGTAGGTAATTATGAATCATATATGACAAGGTTTTACAACATCTGCGTGACATTGGAAAGCCAAAATGGTCAAAGATGGCGACTGATGCAGGTAAACATACCTACCTGTTTACTGAGTTTCATACTGACATCATATTATCTTCCTTTTATGTAACTTTGTACGACTATTTATATCTGATTGATCTATCTTTGTACAGAAGTAGTTTTTACCATGAATGAGGGACTTCAAGGCTTGTGGAGTCACCAACCGTAGACCATGTTTAAACTGCAATCTAGGTGCAATATTATAGCTTGGATGAGGTTTTGTGAAATAAAAAAAACTGCTTAAACTACACACTGCGGCAATTTTGTAGCAGTCTTGTATTCAAAATAGGGAGTGTGCTTAGGGCCTTAAATGAGCTGACTGCTGAGGTGTTGTGTTCTGGCTACAAAAACACTGAAACTTTAGCTGGAAGATGTCCATTGCTGAAAAAGACGTGAGAGTGTCACCAGTGGCTGATTGAAGAGAAAGAAAAAATCCATTGAGTAAAACATTACATGCAGAATTAAGTGTGCAATCAATCAACATTTGGCCAGTTTTATTTCGGGAAGACACACAGGTTTTATTATTATGTTAAATTATTTATTATTACTGAAATATTTTGTGCCAAACGGTTTTCTGGTCTTAACTCTAATATATCATATTATCATAACAGGGCTAATTAACTCAATAAAGGAAATCTAGAAATAAATATTTCTATTCAGATAATTGTAACCAAGTTATTCTAATAATGTTAAACTTTCTAATAATGTTTACTACATAGAACACAATAGTTGCTGTTTACAATTATTGAAACTTTAGATAGAACCCTAATTAATGAGCACTAGTGGAATATGCATGCATAATGTAATCATGTCAATGTCAGCCCTTATTTACATTCAACACAATTATATTTTTACCAAAAGTAATGTTCCGCATCCATGAAATGTTAATTTCATTGTTTTCATTCAGTAACTGTACTTAATTATTAAAATAAAGGCAAGAACTTCTTTTATTTATAAAATTGACAGCATCCATCAACAAATAGTCAAGAGTTGATACAACAAACAATGGAAGGTCATGCGGCGCTACAGCTTCAATTACTCATAAAAACTACGCAATTGGTACAATAAAACTGTTATAACTTTGTTCATAACCTACAAACTATCATAGACGTATTTTGAAGAGTACAGTTAGATGCTAGAACCCACCTATTGTAGCGAACTCGTCCGGCGTTCTCCCGCCGGCCAAAAGCCAGCGACACCAGTCTATGGTCTCCCATTCATCGATGGCCTTGCTGGGGTTCAGCAGGACGTCAAGCAGAGGACCCAAATGCTGTGGAGAACCGTTCTCACAGTCCGCGTGTATGTATGCGGCTGCACCCCTTTTACCCTTCTTCATAAGCACTTGAGCAGTAGAATTCGACATTTTGACACTTTGATCACCACAAAATCTAAACAATTATAAACACTAAACACATAAGTCACCGTATATTTCGGTCACTCACGGAAGAAACACTATTTCAAGTTTTACATAAGGCAATGAACTGCGGTCCGTAACGACGTTGTAGTTTAACATGTTTATAAGCCACGAACACAATTTTGGTAAAAATTACACTAACGCGAAAACGTTGAGATTGAAACAATCACCAAATATTGAAAATAGATAAAAATAACACCGTTTTATTGAAAATATGCAATGCAGAAACAACTCGGCCATTCGTTTAGTGTTCTCAACACAAAAATATTCTTTTATTTCTGCGTCGTGATCGCACAATTTGTTTGCCAGAACAATAAAAATCTAACTTAATTTCACAGACAATTTAGGCAGACTGGTTTATTAAAAAAAAAAAATTACGAAGACCGTACTTCGATGTTTGAGACCTTTTAACTTATATCGATGTGAAAATACTTACAACTATTTGTACACATTGTATGTACCTACACATCTCCCTACAATAAAAATATTTTTTGTAAATCTTTTAAACACACTGCAGTATTTATCAAATAATGAATTTGTTTCGTCTTTTATTCTGGATAAGACGGCCCTCAGATGACATTCTTGCCATTGCGGGAATACCCTGGATGAGGCTGGCACAAGAGCGTGGAACACAAGCAAAGAGAGGTCTTTAGCCAGCAGTGTGTGTAGTCAGGCTGTGGACTATGATAATGATGAAGACAGACCTATGACCAAAGTAAGTTCCAAAGCTAGCGTCAGCCCGCTCTGCGGTTACACAGGTACAGACACGATTTAGTAACATGAAGATGACGATATCAATGCCAGCTAAAGGACCAGCTGTTTTATTGCATCTAATGATGTATTGAAATAAGTGTAACCGTTACAGTTACGCTCACAGCTAGGATTTATTCAGCTTTTTTGTGATTCGAAGTTATTGATTGTCTTCGTCTCAAATTCATAATGGAAAAATAGAATATTTCATTAATACTAAGAATAAGTATAAACAATAAGTCATCAAAGTGCTCCTCCACATCGATCACATCGCTGTAATGTATGTATTAAATAATTATATATCTATTGTAGTAATATAATGTATTACAGTGAGTTACAGCAATTAGCTGACCCATCTTTGCATAAGTGGTTGATATTTATGCAAAGGTGGGTCAGCTAATTGTTATAACTCTTAGTGAGTATCTATTTCTCCTTACTACTAAGAGTTTTCCTTGATAAGTTCGAAACTTCAGTTATCAGAATCCAGAAATCAGCAAAACACATAGTTTATTTAGGATAGGTGGTTTAGACAGATAGTATATTACTAGAAACGAGAATAACTGTGGATAGTGTGGCATAAACAATTCAAAAAGTTAACTTAGCTGGCAACTCCAAATAGAAAATTAGAAATAAAAACATTCACAAATGGCGGCATGTCATTTACACACGTGATTATTGGTGGTTTTGTTTTCTTTTGCAGAATTTAATAAGCGTGCGTTTAGTGCCTTGCTTAAAAAAGCGAATAACAATACATGACTTAAATCAAAATAAGTTTAACTTGTTCCGTAGTGTATAAGTTATTTTTCACGTCTGAATCAAAATGGGTGAAGAAAAAAAGGTTATGTTCCATGAGATGGAACTTGACGATCGGATTTTAAAGGTAAAATACAAGTAAATCAGTGTTTTATTGCTATACTGATAAATACTTTGACTATCAGTTCTGTGAATTGACCATTTAGAGGCTATAAAGCTCGATAACTACTAAACAAGCATGACATTTTTTTTGCAAATGTGCAGTTGCTTGTACGCTAAAATCATTATTTCTGCAGGCGATATCACAGCTAGCGTGGCCAGAGTCTACGTTAATCCAGGAGACTGCAATACCACTGTTACTAGAAGGCAAAGATGTGTTGATGAGGGCTAGGACTGGGTCTGGCAAAACCGCCGCTTTCACAATACCTGTAATTCAGAAGATATTGAATTTGAAAAACACAAGTACACATCAGTGTATCAGGGCTCTAATATTGTCACCAAGCAAGGAGCTGTGCGGACAGGTGAGTTTGGCACATGTTACAACAAGATATTTTTATTTACTGCTCTTTTTGTATTTCAAAACCCCCTCATAAAGTTGAGAAAACAAAATTATTTTATAAATATAATATGTACTTATCAATACAATATTATTTTCTAGTCTAACATTTCAGATTACCTCTGTAATAGGTGACCTAACAACTAAATGTGCGAGAGAAGTGAAATGCATAGATATATCTTCCAGCGGAGACACACCGACACAGAAGGCGCTACTGTCAGACAAGCCAGATATTGTTGTGGCAACACCGTCAAGAGCACTGGCTCACTTGAAGGCTAATAATGTGAGGTTGAAGGAAGATCTAGCAGTTCTGGTTGTTGATGAAGCTGATTTGGTATTTTCTTTTGGATATGAAGATGAAATTAAAGAATTGTTGGGGTAAGCATACAACATAATAATCACTGCTTGATTTTGCATCTTTACCACTATGTATTCCTACTCTTTAAAGGATCTATAACAAACAATGTTTTGTTTTTTTTTATCTCTTTTCAGGGTTTTTGTTGAGTGTAGACAAATGCTTATAAAATCCTTTATTAGTTTAACACACATTGTCACTTTTAACAGAAAATTAACTATTCAATTTTTACAGGCATTTACCAAAAATCTATCAAGCCGTGCTAGCTTCAGCCACTCTCTCAGATGATGTACTGAGCCTCAAGAAGATAGTCCTCCGTAACCCAGTCACACTAAAGCTGGAGGAGCCAGAGCTAGCCCCTTCAACACAGCTACAGCACTACCATCTGTTTGCCGAGGAGGATGACAAGGCTGCCATTTTGTATGCTCTGCTGAAGCTGAACCTTATCAGGGGAAAGAGTATCATCTTTGTGAGGACTGTGGATAGGTGTTACAAGTGAGTACTTTGGTTACTAATATTTTAGTAAGCTTGAAAGAGTTCAACTCCATACTTATTTGTCCTCCCACTGGAATGCCATAAAGCAATGACACCAATGCATAAAATATCTTCAGCTGCTGCTTTCCTTCTATCCTGGCTTGGACTTAAGTTTGCAATGTACAAATTATAATGTAACAGTGTATTCATTGTTGAGAAGCCTAATAAATAAATTACACCCAAATTACATATCGAGTTTCCTCCGGGACTGGGAAAGCATGTTAAGCCGTTGGTGCTGGGTGTCATTTGCAGATCATTGACAGTCGTAAGATAGTCAGTGGCCCATAAAGTCTGACAACCAGTCTTACCAAGGGGTATTGTATTACTCAGTGCCAACTGGGTTGTGGAGGTCAGATAGGCAGTCGCTCCAAGTAAAATACTGGTTTTCAGCTGCATCCGGTTAGACTGGAAGCTCCCCCAACATATTTGGGAAAAGGCTAGCCAGATGATGATGATCTTATCATTGACATTTTGATTTTTAATGCCGTTTGCTAGAGAATCGGAAGAAGCATTGTTTCAGCCAATCACAGAAACATGAAATGTCTATCTAATTTCAAGTGAACACAAATTATACAATGTTTTTGTACCATTACCTAGGTATAATTATGCAGTTATTATCTGTAATGTCCCTTTATTATTTCTCCAGTTTGTCTCTTTCTTTAAATAATTTTCATCAGCTCATAATGCAAAAAAAAAAAAAGCTGTACCCCGTTTGGTGTCCTACAGTGTTCAGGCAACTTAATTCTTTACACTCTTGTTTCAGATTAAAACTATACCTGGAACAGTTCAAAATAAGCTCATGTGTTCTAAACTCAGAGCTCCCCGCTGCAGTCAGATGTCTATCTGTAGACCAGTTCAACCGAGGAAGGTACCAGATCATCGTAGCATCAGATGAGATGGCACTAGAGACCCCAGACGGTGGTATAGTACCTATAGAAGAAAGAAAGAAGAAAAGACAGACTTCTAAACGTAAAAAGGACAAAGAATCTGGTGTTTCCCGTGGAATAGATTTCCAGCATGTGTCCAATGTCATCAACTTTGATTTTCCATTAGATGTGAACTCTTATGTGCATCGAGCGGGAAGGACAGCTAGGGGGAAGAATCAGGTAACAACTTAAATATTCTTTAGTAGTTGGTTATAACTGGATTTCAAATGCAACTTAGGCAATTGCGCCATGTTAACTACTGGTATTTAGCTACATATATTGGGTTAGGCTGGAAGCTACCCCAACATGGTTGGGTAAGTAACAACTGATGCAACAGCTATGCAGCTATGCTATGCAACTTTATCTGTAAAACAGATAATGACTATTTATTGGGTAGGTCCTTTTCAACCATAAGGCTTTAGAATAGATCCTTACTTTCTATGAGTGCCAATAATGTGTGACAGCTGCAGTAACCAAGCAGTTGCAAGAAATCATTCTCTCAAAGCCATTTCTAATACTTTTTATTGTTTACAGGGATCAGTGTTATCATTTGTGTCAATAAAAGAAAAGCCATTGATGGATGCAGTGGAAGCACATTTGTCCAAAGGTTTCAAGACACAGAAAGTTATACAGTGAGTGTCAACTTTTCTAGTGTTAAAATAATTGCATGAGTAGATGCTCTCCTCTAGTGCATTCTATCTACCTGATACTATTTTGTGTGCAAAAGAGACTATTGTAATGTATGATTTCAATAACAGAATAATTAAGATTATTGTATAGCAGCAGGAGAAGAAGAATCCAAAGAAGAAAAGCTATGAACAGAGAAACTTGTTTTTTTTGATGTTTTTTTTCCATTTCTTGGACAAAGCCATTTATTTCTCTTAGTTTTCGCGCTCACCCGCTTCTTACCACAAAACTGAGACGAAATGCATTGAATCCTATAAAAACTCTTGTCTTATTTGTTCGTAATACCCCCCAGGAAGTACGAGTTCGCCCTGGAGGAGGTTGAAGGTTTCCGCTACAGGTCGCGAGACGCGTGGCGAGCCGTCACCAGGATAGCGGTCAGGGAGGCTCGCCTCAAGGAGATCAAACAGGAACTGCTCAACTGTAAGAAGTTACAGGTAAGAATATCAAGTTTTCGACTGTTGTTCAAATCTGCAAAAAGGTGTCGTAAGAAGGACTGCATACGCGTATTCGTATCTCTCCGGCCACGTCGGAATACCGTCCCGAAAGACGATAGTGCGGGAAGAGAAAGTGTACCTGCGTATACTATCTCCCGCGTCGATGGCTAGTTTTCGTATTTATTTCGAAGCTTATCAAAAATAAATATAAAGATTCGTCTGTATATTGCGCAATCGACCGACGGGATATTGATCGATGATTATTCCACATGATGAACAACTCTTGACATATCACATTGATGAACGACTAATCTTCTCTCTGACAATACTCCACCTCAATATCCTTACCCCCAAAAACTATTCAAATACTAACCTAGCCTTCTCGCTAGGGCTACTTCGAAGAAAACCCGACAGACTTAGCGGCACTTCGAAGGGACAAAGCACTACATACAGTCAAAGTACAGCACCATCTAGCTCATGTACCGGAGTACTTGCTACCTGCTGCATTGAGGACTGAGGAGTCAGTGGAAGATGAGCAGGACGGCGCGGCGGCTCCGGCGCCCGCGCCGCAGAAGAAGAGGAAACAGCATGGACAGTATGGCAGTTCGAAAAGACATAAGTATCAGGTGAGGTTTTGTGCGATTTATTTGAGCTTCGGAGTTGAGATGAGGCACTGTAGCATCTAGTGTTAGTTATATCTTCACGTTGTGTCTGCGCTTTGCACTTACATTGGTGCCAGAGAGTGGGCCTTATCCTTCACGCGGGCCCAGTACTGGTTCATCAATAAAGCATGTCTTCGAATTTATAGGTCTTGGACATGCTTGTTGCTCACGATATTTTCCTTCACCGTCTTAGAGCTGTGGTGACGAAATAAATTATTCAAAGTTATGTGCTTGGGTTCGTACCCATGGCCTAAGACGTAAATTGGGACCGTTAACACTTGTCGACCACTGCCCTCACGTGGCGACCACTGCCCTCACGTGGCGACCACTGCCCTCACGTGGCGACCACTGCCCTCACGTGGCGACCACTGCCCTCACGTGGCGACCACTGCCCTCACGTGGCGACCACTGCCCTCACGTGGCGACCACTGCCCTCACGTGGCGACCACTGCCCTCACGTGGCGACCACTGCCCTCACGTGGCGACCACTGCCCTCACGTGGCGACCACTGCCCTCACGTGGCGACCACTGCCCTCACGTGGCGACCACTGCCCTCACGTGGCGACCACTGCCCTCACGTGGCGACCACTGCCCTCACGTGGCGACCACTGCCCTCACGTGGCGACCACTGCCCTCACGTGGCGACCACTGCCCTCACGTGGCGACCACTGCCCTCACGTGGCGACCACTGCCCTCACGTGGCGACCACTGCCCTCACGTGGCGACCACTGCCCTCACGTGGCGACCACTGCCCTCACGTGGCTACCACTGCTGTTTTAGTAGTCTGTATACAGTGATGAGTCAACAGGTTGCCAAATACTAATCTTTGTTCAACTTGTGTGTGTTTCAGGCCCGTCAAAACGATCCCCTGAAGAGTTTGGACGTGAAGACAAAAGCCCCGACCACTGTCGACACGTAGCAGAAATCTTGTTAGTATCCGAACGGATAGATATTTATAATATAATGACAATCATACACGATTCATGTTTTTATACAATGATTTTATACCTGCCGTGTTAAGCTTGGAAGTAGGAGTATGTATAGTAAACAACCTCGATTTAATTAAAGTAAACTTTATTATTTTACTAACAGTTATTTTATTTTTGATAGCAACGATTTTGTTTCCGTAAATTCAAGATTAGAACTCGGTAACTGCTTTGATGATAAGAATGATTTGGGATGTACGTATCTGAAATTTTAATCCCGGTTTTTAAATGTTATTGGCTGTCGGAATTCTTCAAAAATGCTGTTCTAAAACTTTTTCTGTTGGTAACAATGTAAACATATTGTTTACTAAGCAAAACTTTAACTGGCAATGTGTTCTATTGCCTCTTAAAGCGTAGTTCCAGCCGACTTAGTTGCCTGCGTATTTCTAACTGTTGTACTTAACACGTATACATAAGCATGTCTCATGTTGTATTTTTCTTTCACACAGTTCGCGTTGGTGATCTTCACGAGCTATTTAGTCTTTACCATCGGTTCGGTTAGTACTGTCAATGTTACAGTGTAGCATTGATGAAAATAAACTATGAATTAATTTCACAAGTGGTTATTTTCTTTATTTATTTTTATGGATTGAAATGGTTCATTTCGTGATGTGTGAGGCCTTTGTCTTGCATCAAGTAATGTGTTGTTAAAACATGCGGCATGCGGCGGCAGGCGCGTTGGCGTACAGTTGTAAAACTTGTAAAGTGAGATATTCAAACAACCGCGAGGTATACATCATTGCGGTTGCTCGCTACTACTTACAAACACTTCTGTCTGAACAACATATGTGTGTCAAAGTAAGTGGTTCGTTTGTTGTCGTCTTGTGGTAACCTCAAAAAATAGGCTCGGCACTCACATCTTGATGGTGAACGAATAAGCGCAGCTTGGTAGAATAGAGTAAAGCGATCGGGAGAAATATGTTGGGTCCGAACAAAACGACGAACGTTTACAGCCGTTCCTTGATTTGCTCTGTCAAAGTTGAGTCGACGAACATAGAACGAGAGAATTTTAGCTTAAGATTACACGCGTTAAAACTGTTCTGAGGGTAAAACGATATGTCATTCTAATGAGGTTAATATGCCGAATAAATGGATGTTTACACCGAAATTCTAGCAATTATAGATAATGAGATATCAGCGTACAAAGTAACGTTTCGATCGCGCGGCTACGTAGTTTTTGTTTTGGACTTATTTCGCCTGGTTAACTAAACTTTAGTAGTATTTAATGCTTTCGTTAGTTTTGACAAATTAAGACCTTTCTTCTTGTAACAGTTTTAATGTATGAAGTCTTAGGTTTAAAGAAATAATCAACAATAAAGAAACAACAAGTGGAGGATTGCGCGGCCATAACTTCCAAGGTGAATATTTCGTAAAATCTTGATCCAGAGCTTATAATTCTTTTTTCGACAATTTTTGACAAATTAAGTCTTCAATTGACAAAAAGAATTAGATCTCTAACCCAAGTAGTTGCTGAGATCTCCATGGCCGCGCAATCCTCCACGTTACGTTCGCGCGGCCAACTTAAAACCCTTATAACTTCTTTATTTCTACTTTGACAAATTTTTGGTTAGTTCCTTTCGATTTTGACAAATTTCGACAAATTTTTTGGCGAAGTTTTTTTTCTGTTTTGATAACTTGGCGGAGTAATCGTAACGCACACACCATGGGATATGTTGGTCTCGTGAGTACATTTTGAATCGGGTCCCACGGTTACTGGGCCATACCTCAATTACTCATCTCTTGTTCATTTAAAATAAAGTTACTTAGAATTGAGTGCCGATCCTTATAAATTCTAAAGTCTGTCGACTACTAATCTTTTTTACCATTGCAAAAAAAGCTTACAATAGTTATAAAGGTCGAAAGGCTACCTACGACACGGTTGGCGCAGTGACTGTGCAATTGGCTGCTGCGCTGCGTGTCGCGAGTTTGATACCCGCACGGATCAAATATTTGTATGATCTACAGGTAGTTGTTCCGGGTCTGGCTGTTTGTGTATGTGAGTTTAAATGTTTGCACCCAAAACGTTGCCTAACACTAGGAATTTCTCCTGTATCGACAGGAGAAAGTCCTAGTGTAAGGTAACGATTTTCTAAAAAAAATAAATCCTAAATACATAAATACGCTAACTCCCACCATTGCTTTCGAACTAGCAGCAGTAGGTAGGTATCTTAACATACTGCCACATGGTCTGGTTAGAGGACAATAAATGATGTTGTTTACTCTTTGAGTACCTAGTAACCTACACAGCAATAAGATAATTATAGAAGTGCAATATTTGCCGTAGGTGCTATAAGATGAAACAATTATTTCATCTTTTTGGTTGCATGAGTAGTCCTTAGCTAGTTGCATGTTCAATTGTTCAATGAATGATACATACATACGAATAATTGCTAGAGGCGTTGACGAGCTGACTTGTAACGAACTAAGGTTCAGCTTTTGCTCAGAACCGTCATTTGTTAGAGCGAGGAACAGCTCAACGCATCGTCGACACTGCCGCGTGCGACAGCATTCCCGCTCCGTTTCTCGCTGTAGCAAATAACGGATCTGATACTGTCACGGTGGAACCTGTATTCGAACTAGGTCTTTAAATTTTCAGTGTTTTCTTAAGACGATAGCAAATGTACTTGCTAAGTTATTGTTTATTTACTTTTTGATGCGCGTAAGTAGACAACAAAACTTTGTTTGGCTGGCTAAAGTTTTGTCCAATATCGGTTGCTTGTTGTTTTTAACGAGTCCCCCGCAATTCACATTAGGGGTCATTTCATAACCACTTCATCATCACTACATCTCGTTTGCATGATCGTGTAGATGCCTACCTATGTTGAATAAATAAATAATAATTTAGTCGCTATTGCAATCAACATTCTAATATCATAATTACCTGCGAATGTCATTCCATGCAAAAATACCATCTTTACAAATGTCATTTCCAAACATAACCTAAACTTCTCGTTTTTTTAAATTTTATTACATTGCTTGCTTTAAAAAGGACCGCGCAGAACGCTAGTCCAACTACCAAAAATTACACGTACGACGTACCCCAATTTGGGATAGTCACAGACGGACTCCTCCCGACCGCAGTGCAATGGCCGGCGTCCGTCCGGGGCAACCGCCTGCTTGATCACGGTACACCCTACGCAAGGTTAGTATGCCGGTGACAGCCATGCACCCCTGCTTTTATACCCGCGCCGGAGAATCTTAACACCGACTTCTAATTATGTTTAGGTATGGTGACATCTGTTATCTCTTTTAGGAATCAATTTCGTGTTACCCTTGGTGAAAATTCGTATTCGACAGATATTCCAATTTTTTCAAAATTTATTAATTCTGATAAATAAGGTCAGTTATATTTTAGAATTATTTTTATCGATCTATTTGATAGCATACTAATAAATTTATATTATTTTTATTCATGGCACCATCTACTATATTGCATCTCATCGTAAATCGCTAGAATTTTGAATGGTCTTGTCATATGCCTGTCTTACAATTTGTCGATGATGTAAATAAACTCCTTTGAGTTTTATTAATATCTTGCGAGCTCATTCTGCCAATGCCCACGATTATTTTATGACGAACGTACATTAATTTCGTATTTCCCTCCATCAGTTTGTCCGATGCAATTTGCTTATAGATTTAAAATAAAAAATAATAATGTTTTTTTCAATTACAATGGCATTTCGATATATTTTATTGGAGGTCACCTTTTAAGCAAGAAATTGCTTGTATTAGGAGACTCCGCTCTTCCACATATCATTTATTATTGTAAATAATGTAAACATGCAAGACTAAAAATAAAAGGGTAATTTAAAATTATACAAACAGCTCTGCAAATGAATGAGCGTTATGCAGAAAAAGACAAGATCACGCGTGTACGTGTGGTACGTGTACTCACTCACACACATAGTGTCAGTGAGTGTGAGAGTGAGTATGGGTTTCAGTGTGAATAGTGAGATTGTGTGGCGTATGAGTGCACTCACAGCAAAACAAGCAATGCTTAGTTCACTTATCCTAATTGATATCCTGCCCAGCAATAAATACGAAAGTGTGTCTGTTTATTGTTTATTTATTTATTTGTTTGTTTATTAGTTACGCTTTCACGCCTAGACAGCTAAACGTTATTTGAAATTTGGGACTTTGGTAGATCATATCCTGGGTTAGGACACAAGATACTTCTATCCCGACACAACCATGGGATCGAGACCTACGCGGGTGAAACCGGAAAGCGATGCCAGTATAGGTAGGTGTAAGCGTAGGTTAAAATGTAGGCTGTCCGTTGCCGGTTGACCCTGCGACAATGTCTTGGGATCGAAAGAAGCGAAATAAGTCTTCTTTCACTAACCATGAGCACAACAACCCAAAAGTAACTGATTTTGTTATGCAATAGACTCAACATCGTCGTAGGTTTTAGTTTTAAGCCAATCGTTTGCAACTTTTTTACAGTCCCAGTGCTTTTTGGAATATATACGTAATTCTTTACTCAGCAAGTTGTATAGATATGATGATTACCTTGAGTATTGCCTTTTAGCGAAAGCAGATCTAACCTTGACAGTTGGAGCGACTTAGTAGCTCCTTCTGCTTTTAGGCTTCCAGGGATCTTACGGTCTTAAAAAACACACATCCCTCGATGTGTGTTTTTTATCATAAGTTGAAGCAAATAAAGCTTTCTTACAGACAAAAGATCAGATTACGACGATAAGATAAGAGGCTGTGGGTGGGGTATCTATATGGTTTAAAGTAAGTAAGGTTCTCTGCGCCCTCTCAAGTTCTAAAATGTTTGTTTTTGTTGTCCCTCCCCAGCAAGACAAACAGTACATGAGGATAGATTGGGCCAATGATATGTATACTTGCTACAGAAGTTGCTTGGAGGCCGCATGTCGCAGTGTTTTAAAAGTCCATATCAGCTTCCTAACTCTTTTCATAATAAGTTCGGTGTGCATGTGCCAGGACAGGCGCTGGTCAATCATAACACCTAGATATTTGGTATGGCGTTGTTTGTTTTCTTTATATCGAACATAGAAACAACATCTCATAAACCTCCAAATTTTATTACTTGCATTAAACATCTGGACTACTACAATTTTTAGACAAGACTATCAATAAATTCGAAGTTACACAGATTTAGAATATCTCTTTTTTTTGGGCGGTTCTTTGATGATGATCTTGGAGTCGCTGAAGGCTCTCCGGAGGGTGAGGGCTTGCTGTCTTGTGGACAAGTTGGTAGAGGACTGTAGGGAGGAGGACAGAGGTCTGTTCAGGTAGTAGCCGTAGGGACCCATCTCGCGACGTTGCCACGGGCTGGTTGTGATCCTGCGGAAAGAAAATGGGTATTATTATATCCAGTTGGTGGCTTATACTCTGTCCAGGATGATGGCATCCGCTGTAATAAATGGTCAAAAATATTTTAGTTAGTTGGCAAGAATATTGTTGGCAATTTTTCCGACCATAGCTCTATTCTCATCCATGTGTGAAATTAATGAGCAGTAGCTTCGTCATAATGTAGGTACTTTACAATGTCGAAGAAAGAAGGATTCATTAAAAACTATGAAGCCTCAAAGCTTCATACCGTGATCAGCGTAATATTCCCACTGCTGGGTCACAGGCTTCCTCTATGTGAGAGGCTATAATCCTAGCCCGAAAGGATAGTAAAATATTAAGAAATTAAGTTTTATACCATATCATGAGCGGCGGCATTTCAGGTCGCGGCCTCGTTTGTATGTACACAGCCAATGGCCCCACTCCGAACATCCATATCATCCACTGCTGCATCATTTTGCAGCTCTCTACGTCACTCTCTGTCATTACCAGCACATTATCCTGAAAAAGTATGACCTTCGTGGGGAGTTATGATGTATTATAATGTACGTTAGCACTCTTAGGGTGCGGAAAACGATAAAAGGTTTAACTTTGCTTGTTTGAGGCTCAGTCGATAACAAAAGGCAGTGTGCAAAACAATAGCGCTGTTCTACGAGTCTTACCAAATAGTATAGTAGTGGACAGTGGCTTAAGTATACCATGAGGCCCGTGTCAAATTCGTTCCCAGTTAAAATCGTCACGTTTTAATATCTACTGACGACTATCGGACCTCCACAACTTGTGGAGATCAGATAGTCAGTCGCTCCAAGTAAAATACTTACTGCTGTAGGTACCTACAGTAGTAAAGGTTGACTGGTATAAAATGCCTATGGCAATGGCATTATTTAAGTCCGCCCCTATACTCTGTGAAATAAATAAATACAGCTGAATCCTGTTAGGCTGGAAATTGATCCCAACAGTTGGATAAAGGGTCGGGTAGGTGACGATGAATAGTGCTGTTGTAATGAAGACAATCTTTCTAAGGCATTGCAAGAAGTTTACTTGAAGAGTTAGTATTAAAAAAAATTGCCCAAATCGTTAAGAATGTTGTGAAAGTTTGTTCTACTTACATCAAAACAATATTGCACGACAGTTTTTATGACCTGGACGACCATAATCCAGAAGTACAGACTGTATATCACCATCCAAATGAATAATAGGTGCTGCAAGAAACACATTGGTTTATAGTTGAGAATCTGAATTGATCTTCGGGTTGAGTTTAGGTATACCTTATATTAAAAATGCTTTCAGCTAAATATCGACAAAAATCAGTTAGATAGGTAGGTATAGGTGTTTTAAGTGTTCGGAGTTGGAACGTAAAGTAGTCTTTTCTCTCAACATCTGTCAATAAGCAAAATCTACTGTAATCTTTCGTTAACGTTGGCGTAGCATGCGGGGTGTAAGAAAGTGACTTCGTGCTCCGAGAAACTTGACCATAGAACTTTCCTTCTTTATGATACTCCTATTTTTAAATGCTCGAGTGATTTTCTGAGTAGCAGCCAGGAGTTCGGAATTATACCCGGTTGATGGCAATAGGCTCGCCTCCTAATTTATTTATTTTTAAATAGAACGGCCGAAGCCAATTACATTGGTGAAATGTGGGTGTACTACCACTGCCTAACCTTTCGGAGAAACCGCTGACGTTAAGTATTTTGGTATCAAAGAATACCTGTAGAATGAGTTCCCAGAGCGGCACCCGTCGGAACACAAAGCGTCTGAAGAGCGCGGCGATCATGCGCTGCGCAAGCGCCCCCGCTCCCGCCGCCCACAGCACTGTCGGCACCACGGATATCGCGCCCTCTCCGCATTTTGCCCACTCGAAAAACTGTGATATGAATAACCTTCAAATCAACCACAATCAATCGCTGCATGCAACACTCCAGTGATCCAACCGCGCTGTTGTCTCTTGATTGATGATAGCTCAATCAATGTGATTTTTGGCATTACTCCAAACTCGGGGCTGCTACTGAGAAATTCCTGAGGACCTGCCCGACCTGGGAATCGAACCCAGGACCCCATGCTCAGCAGAATCGCTTGCGACCATTAGACCGAAAAGGCAGTCTGGTTGGCGAAATGTGTGTGTATTATATCGTAGAGGAACGTTTGCCTAACCCTTCGGTCATTACAGACGTGATGTTATGGTTTGTATAATCACTTCTCTAATTCTTGAGTCAGATATGGTAGGACCGAAGCCACTTAGGAGCGTCGTTTGGTGTTACGCAAGGTAGGTAAGTTGCGTATTTCGACAACAGTGCAGTGTGGAGTTTTAATTACTAGGTGGCAGGTGTGCTGGGTGATCTGCTTCTGCGTGTTCTATCTCGTTGATGCGCCGTCGAATCGCCTGTTGACTAGATGAGCCACTGTACCTAATTAATCATTCACAATTGATGCCATGTGACATCTACCATTACCTACGGATCGTCAGTCTGTCCATTGCATCGCTAGAGCTTGTCTAAGCAGAACTCTTACATAGATTTAGGGCTTCAACCTTAACCTCTGCTTACCTCAATTCCTTCATTCTGCATGTAACTCCATATTGAGGTTTCCCACATTACAATTTTTTAAATCCAAATAGTTTATAACGAAATTTAACATTGGGCTTATGATTTATTAGACTTGATTTGTAATTTACACAAAAATATTAATTTCTATGTCACCATGATCGTTTTGACATTTTACCACTCATCATTTGCGTCAGTCGAAACTATTTGACAAAGATTTTTTAACAGGGCTTGAGTACACTGGTAACTTACTGACTCTGGGTTTGAGGTCGACCTCCTTTACCTCACTATTAATTAGTAAGCTGTGTAGGTGTGTGTTGCCGGATACCTGGCGGTAGGTAGCATAGGGGGCCCGCGGCTCATGATTTTTAAAAGTTTTTAAAACGTATTCTGCCTTATACTACAGAATTAGTAGGTACGTAATTAATTGTAGCGTATAGAAAATCACTCTCAAACTAAAATATTTTTAAGGCTAAAAATGAGCCTCTGAGTACTACTACCGCTACAAAGTTACAACTTTTCTAAAACCAACGCAACATACAAAAGGTTGCAAAAAATAGAGCTTGTAGACATTTTGATCTCTTACATATCTGAATTTATTCGAGGCAAGATGTAATAATTTACGAGCTCGCTTCGCTCGCTCTTGCAGCCTACTATATCTTGAATCTTCATTTTGTCTATAAGTAGCCCTTGGGCTACTTATAGACAAAATGAAGGTTTCGACCTACTGGAGTTACTTGTAACTCCAGTAGGTCGAAACAATTTTTTTCTAAACTGTCCAAGGTAGGTAGAGTGATCAAAATTTCACTTCGCCACTTGCTCTTAAATCTTGGCTTTGCCTAAAAGTCGACCAAGAAATTCTGTATGTAGGGTTCAAACAATTCTAGCCTGTCAAAGGTAAGGTGGCAAAAATTTTGAGCTCGCTTCGCTCGCTCTTGGAGGCATTTTTCTTAGCATTGTGTCCCTAAGTCAATTAAATAACATCTATTTCTCAATGAAAGAACTAAAGAAAAGCTAACTTGTCTGGAGCCTAATTATTTTAGTTTCTAGTCTATAATACATTTCACACTTTTTTCAGAGATATTAGAAAAAAGGTTAGCTGAAAATTCTCCTCTTTTTAAAAAGAAATGATTTGCTAGCTTCATATTTGTTATATTATTGGAACTACAATTAGGTACCTAATAATAAATGTCGTTTATAATTACTAATTTGTGTATTTCATTATTTGCCGATTTTATCCAATCTACCATTATCCAGTTTCGGGCTCCGGGCTTGGGGGAGCCACCCGGGCCCTTGCGGCCCAGTCCGACCCTATATGTACCTAAATAAATCAAAGCAGATTCAGAGGGAATGGGAGATTTGTTATATATCTGCTGCTGATCTCAACATTACATAATAGTCCATCTGTAGTGATTATGTATCGTTGTATCTGATTTAAATAAATAAATTGAATTAAATATATCATTCATTACTCGAATCACTCACTGATTACAATAACTTTTTTTTATCTCCTTTTCGTCCTGCATGCTGTCTTGTCGACATTAAGCTGGATTTTCATGTATTTAAAATACGGCGTGCATGGTACAGCATCCAATAATATGTCCATCTAGTATGGCTTTTTTATATTTGGGTTAGAGAAGATCTTGATTATAATATAATAGCTAGTTATAACAAAAGGTTAAGGTAACTCTATTATAAATGTGTAAAGGCTGCCTTACAAAGCTTTCGCCGTTAGTGTGTATATTTTAACCGAAATATTTACTGAAACGTAAGAGGGTGTTAACTACCTCTATCACGAAAAGGTTAAGTTCTGTAATAAAAGTAGGTAAGAAATGTACCCACATAGTTTTGGTGGCACGGAACCGTTAGTGCGTAAGACCAAAACACACTTAGCTGTGTTTCTAACTTTCCTGAGATTTATCATAATTTTTTGAGTATATTAATAAAAACACCAGAAATATGACAAATATTTTACTATTGTGAGGAGAAGTTCCAAGATATCTTATTGAAAAAAGTGAGTCGAATGGAAGCTGACCGATGTTCCTCCAGGGGTAGTCTTCAAAGCTGGTTGTCCTTACGCAAAGAACTATGGATGCTGTTGATGGGTATATCTTTGCAGGTACATTGCGCAGCCTGCAGGAAAAGAAAACCACTTCAGTAAAGCACCAGTGTGGTGGGTACAGTCACGTGTGATTAGACGTCGATTTCTTGCATGGATCCAGAAATAATACACTATCGTTTTTATCAAGTCACATCAGTCAAAAGACCTATTCAAATTTACAAAATTGCAAATAAAAATAAAGTCCACTAAGGCGTGGGCAGCAAACCCCAATTTGTCGACCAAGCTGTTTTGTCGTTGTGGGATGCTAACGGTTAGCATTACACAGTTCAGCATGAGATGCCGAAGAATCTTTAGTCTTACTGATGGAGCCATTTTTACGCGATGCCCAAAATATAATGACATTTTTGGGGCCCGTAAAACTGTGCTTTGAATAGGTATTTTATTGTCATCAAAATAATATGAATCTTTGAATGGGTTCAGGGTGAACGTAGGAGGAGCCATCATATTTGAAAGATTTTTTTTCGTTTAATCGCGTTCGGTTCAGGTGGGTCGGCAAATGATAGTGTGTCGATCGACGGTATTTTTGTCGAAGTAAGTATTTGTGTTTAATATCTGTCATTGTTGGTCTTTAGATTTCATTTCTGTCGCAGAATGTAAACTCGCCTAGCTCACGGTCAAGACATCTGCGCTACGCCCTGTTTGCGACGGAAATTTACACTTACTTTAAGATCATTTCTAAGTTTCGCGATGGCTTCCGCAGTAGTCTCGCTCGGTTTGCTAACGAGCCGCACATTGAGCTCCTTATCCGATTGACTGATAGGTCGTACGAAGCGTAGATCCATGCGGCTTGCACCCCCGCCGCCACAGATGATTTCGCTACAGCTACTGGAACTAACCATGACCGATGCTTTCTTGCACGGCACGCTCTGACTCTAGTGAACAACGGTATGTCTAAATATACGGTATCTTACAATGGAATCAAAAATGATCCACTCTTTAAAATGAGCTTGTTTGGCCAAAATTAAGAAATATATAACTGTTGCTATAGTTTATTTGACAACATTCTTCATTCATCATCTGCCTAGCCTTTTCCCAACTATGTCGGGGTGGGCTTCAAGTCTAACCGGATGCAGCTGAATACCAGTATTTTACATGGAGTGACCGCGTATATGACCTCTACAACCCAGTTGATACTGACTGGGTAATACGATACCTCTTGGTAAGACTGGTTGTCAGATTTTCGGGCCCTTGACTACCTGTAACGACTGTCAAAGATCCACAAATAACAGCAGGGACCAACGGCTTAAAGTGCTTTCCGAGGCACGGAGGAAACTCATCCACGGACCAACCTAGGCGAGCGCGGCTTAACCTGTAGATCGAACCGAGCGGCTGTTATAATTTAGCCACGAGGTCCTCTTCCACAACAACAACAACAACGACAATGTTCTTCATTCAATGCTCTGAAAATGAGACTAGGTATTAAATAAAAGCATGAAATTTTGCACAAAAGGTCTTTGAATAAGAAAAGAAAGTTCATCCTCTAAAGAGGTTTCAAAGGGGAAGTCTGTAAGGGGGAGGGTGGGTTTAGAGCTTACGAGACTTGTGTCATTGATTCTATGGCAAGCAGCCTTGACTTCCTCAGTAAACAGGTATTAAGTTACTGTTAGCCTATGTTATCCCACTGCTGGGCAAAGGCCTCTTCCCATGACTTCCATTTCTTTCGATCCAGTTAATACAGGCCACTGGTTGTTGCTTTTGTCCAGCTCGTCACCCCATTTCCTACGAGTTCTGCCGCGTCGCCTTCTGGCTGTGTCAGGGCGCCACGCCAGTGTTTTTTTTTAAAGTTATATTGAACTAAAATCATTACGTTGTGTAGGCCGGGGGTCGGCCGGGGGGCGGTGTCGTCGCACACTGTGGACACGGCGCTGTGGCAATCTCGTGGGACGCAAACTCCGACAGCCTGTGGTGTACTCCCCCCACGAATCTGCTTAGTTTCTGAATGGTCACGTTGACAGACCGCACTAGTCGTTGATGTAGCTCGGTTTGCCTGCTTGCACCGGGACAGACAAATATACAAGAATTACGTATAAATTTCGTAAAATGTGATTTCGGTAGGTTTCTGACTAGAATACGAGTATAGCGGTCAGAATACAGGTATTATGCAATTTTTAACATCTGCCGCTACTTGCAGGTACGAGTAAATATATATACATAATAAAGTTTGTTATTATTGCGACCAGATAACTAAATAGTTATCAGCAACATTGACAAATAGGTAGGTTTTAGTTAGGTGCATAAGATGAGTCATATCCTAAAAAGTCGAAATTAAAAAGTCAATGCAAATTTATAAAATCTAATACTATAAAGTGGCACAAATTACAACCAAGACGCGAGCGAAGTCGCGGGCAAAAGCTAGTGCCTGTAAAATAATCGAGCATTGCTAAAGCACACCGAAGTTTGTTAAAAAAAAAAGTACCATCATCAACCATACCAACCACTGTTCCAAATACGGCATGTTGAAGCTGCGGCAGTAGTTCTTGCGGACGTAGTCTGCGTAGCACAATGACAGGAACCAGCACACCGTGATGTGGATTTGCGGCTGCTGCGTGCGCAGGAACCTCGTCAGGGGTCCGAGCGCCACTACCTCCGCCTTTCCTCCCAGGAGACCAGCTGTCGTCAACTCTAGGAGCACGCTTGGACTCTGGTGAAGAAATTGTTACTAGTATCTTTCACTGGGCCATCATGGTGGGTTTCGGCTCATCCCCTCTTGCAGAAAGGAAGCCTGTGTCCCAGCAGAGGGAACGTTATATGGCTGCTTATGATGATGAGTCTTTTAAAAGCAAGAAGGTCCTGTGAAAACCATGGAATGGAGCCATCATCATCCTTGGCAGCCTTGTTCCACCAACTGCTGAGTATAGGGCTCTTCCCTTTTGCGCCACAATGGCGATGGTGGTATTTCTCTTCTCGGAATGAAGTAGCTATCACAAAATAATCGTCTATTGTTACGGTTAAATAAGGATGGTTTTTGATTGATTTTATACTCACTTCTCTAATAACCTGGTCAAGGTAGTATTGGAAGAAGCGCATGGAGCAGACCCACAGATGAACCATCAGGGCCAGCATACCGAGCACCATTGTAGACTGAGGAATTTTAAAACTATATTATTTAAGAAAGAAAAAACACGAGTTTCCTTCTGAGCTCTTTTTTTTCTACTGAACTGTGCGAGCAAGCGGAATGGCAAGTGAGGAATAAATTAATTTATGGAATTGTGACATTCTTATACCTACTTTAATCTAGCTAGCTCGAATGTCTGATATCCAGTCTTACCAAGGACGACCGTAACATAGTTGGGAAAGGCTCGGCAGATGATGATGATGATGATGATGATGATGATGAGACGATGCCTTTAATCTAGTGTAAATCATTACGTAACAAGCTGAAATACCTATTTTTCGTTGATTTTCCTACTTTAAAAGACAACACTCACAACCAAGGTTTTCTCCATCATGTAGACGTGGGCATGGTTTCCGATGAGGAAGACGGTGGTCTTCAATTCGTTGTAGAGAAAGAGTGCGGCGGCACTGGCGAACACCAGCGTAGGCCCCACGCCCCATACCTCTCCGTTGCAGCTCAACCATTTCGCTAATATCTCCACGTGGGACTCGCAGAGATCCTGCGCAAGCGTTTGTTGGATCAGTTGCTCAAACTGGTCATTTACACGTTAGGTTTCATGGCTGCCGATTTAACCGACGGCTCGACTGTGTCAACACGAATTTGTGTAGCACTCATGACGAGTGAGAGCACATTTAATACGTGCGTGAATTACTAAATTATCCTTTCAAGAATTACAGGCATGGTAGCAGTGGCGAAGGTTCCATACAACTCGATTCCTACCGGCTTCCTTTTGGAAACTAGCACAGTCAGTGTTCCATAGACAAATAATAAAATCACATTAAAGATATGTACTCTGGCTTACCTCTTAAAAAAATTGACCCTTCGCTAGTGTATGGTAGTATTCTAGAACTTTATAACTATGAAAAACAATGGATATTACCAAAAAAAATATGTATAGGCCAAAGGGTTAATTTGGAAGACAGCACTTTAATTTAAGGATCACTTTAAATGCATGGGTATAGTCGTGATAACAGACGAAGAATGTTGGATAGATTAAGCAAAGAAATATTTCCTTTGGAATGCAATACAAATCACACTTTATCCCATACGATTTAAAGTAGAACTTTAAATTACTAATGCTACGTATATGCTCTTTGAATTCATTTAAACCTTCACTTGTATGCCTTTCATGTTGATTGGTAATAGTTGGGAATCCCAAAATGTCTTACATATTTTCGGATTCTAAAAATTTAGTATAATGTTTAAGTGTCGAGTTCCTCGTGATCCACACGAATAGGTCACACATCAAAGCAAATATCCGTGAATTGGAAAACACAATATTATTGGCTAGTTTCACACACATCCCTCGCTAAGAAGATGCGTATTTCTAGACGAAAGCCAGCTTGAGGGTAGGCGGTTGATCATGGTTGGATAAAACACCACCTCACATTTTGTACTTACGCAGTTTGTAACAAAGTTTACAGATTTGGCCGCCATCCAAGCTTAGGGACGTTTTTGCTACCAGCCCCCCCTTTACTAAACATCTTCACTAAGCGAATTCATTAATTTTATTTATTACACTTTTGATTTCATACTTCTTATATTTTTTTGTTTAGTGTTACTGAGCCGACCCTCTGATGGATTCAAAATGTGTCAAAATCCAGATGGCATGCGCCAGAGACAACCCAGAGCGTATGCGTCACCATTGAAAAAGGTTTCATGGTACCTCGAGGGATCTTATGAGGAGGTTTTAAGTAACTGCTAATAGTGGTAGAAACCACAATTATTAGCAAGTTGAGACCAACTTACTGTTCCTTTTGTGTTGGCGTAACAAATTGTGAGGATTGAGATTTTTGACTTTCAGTTCAGTAGCTCTATCATTATTCATTAAAAGTGAAAACGGGATATTTACTATGTTTACCCATTGTTAAAAAACAAATAACGAAACGTTTGTTATGACAAATAGTAAACATCGTAAATATCCCATGTTAGTGACCACGTCAGTTTAAAAAAATTCAGTAGCTTGTCCGTTATTGATTGACCATCAATTGTGTGTGTTTGTTGATTATGACAAGATTCCCTGGTCACATTCTATTGCTACGTATGAGAATGATAAACGGTAGCACAACATAAGTATTCAGTCTATAATATTCCCACTGCTGGACGACAGATCTCCCTGTCTGTGTAAAATGGTAAAAAAAGAAACAACGTTGTATTGGTATAACAAATGGCTAGATAGACCTGTAATGGCTGGTACAGGCCCAGTCTACACATCTGTCGTTTATTCTAACACATACACCACCAACGATTACATAGCTACGAGTACATACAACATCCACTAACATCAACTTGAGTACATCTTCAATAAACAGAGAACAAAGGTATAAAAATAAATCAACAAATATCGTAAAATCACGTAAATATAGCTCTGTGGGTATATGAACTACTTTTTAAATATATTTTTTATAAAAACACTTAATATTTTATTGGTATAATATATGCTAGTATAAACTGGAAGGAGATTATATTATATGGTTATGCGTTTTCGACCAATTCAACTACAGATTTAAGTATTTTTACCGATATAATATCATTTTCATATTTTAGCGAAATGTCTAAAATGTCCTAACATTGCTAACTTGGGTGAATATATTACACCTTTAATATTCTATTTACTAACATGACAATGATTGAAAGATATATTTTCCTACGATTATTTTTGTTAAGCTGGGAAAATGGATATTAAATGCTGGGACATAAGCTCTGGAATAACTTTGCATGTATTTTTAAATACCTATCCCAATTAATACTAAACTCCTCATTGTTTTATTTGCATAGTATCTACTAATAAATTTGTTTATTTATACGATTAAATACAAACCTACTTCTCAGGCAAGAACTTGGACTAATATTACACTAGTTGTTTTGAGATTATTACAAGAAGACCCGAATGGAAGATAATGACTAGAAATAACTCCACTACAATAATGTATAAAGATCTAAATATGTATGTACCGGTATATCTACATTTTAAATGCAATTTATCTACGGGGTAAAATGTATTATTTCTAAAACGTTGACTAGAACGAAAACCTATGCATATGATCCCATTAACTTCATTTCAAATTTCTAATATTATTTACACATGTTTAATATTAATATATCTAGTAGTAAATATATTAATTTCTGCACTCATTGCCCAGGAGTACGGAAATTGAATATATTTTAGTTACCTCTAAACACAAGCATATTTACAACGGGGTTTGCTTAATACTATTTAAAAAAGTATTTTAAATTATTCAAGCATTTATTCACAATGAAATTAAATATACCATCTGTAACCGAATAAGTAGATAACCACGTATTTCTCGTGAAAAAAATGCGAAGTTTTCAGACGGTATAAATATTTCTTTCATTCCCGCAAATGTTTTATAGTCTGTCCAGCAAACCTTTTTTAAGGTAATATACAACATCCTTATTAAATAAAGTTTACCTAGGTCCATTATAAACTTAATAGTATTCGTTGTAGATATTAAAACACGATGATTAAAACACATTACCCTCCCTCAGTCGGGTAAAAACACTACATATGAAACATTATTTTATAAATGCTAGTTCAAAATGCAGGCTTATAATATGGTTATTGACATATACCAATTAACAAGTTTAAGCGATTAGTGCTTAAAGCAGGTGAGTATTCGTTTAACTCTGTCTCTTCTGAATTCTGACAATATCTTTATACATATAAATATATATATAGACGATACGATTACATACTTATAACTTACAAGTTAAAAAATCAATTCATCCAAAATTCTTATAAGCTACCAAAAGCAGATAATGCTTGCCTAAAATCTACAACATTACATTGATTATTATACTTAAATTCATTTAGCATAACATACCGGAGTTTCTTTTCAATTCTAATAATACAAATAGCTTTCATACACTTTTCGTCTCCAAAACCGCTTATCAATGCCATTTTTTCTTTATTATGCAGAGCATGGGTGATATTGCAGAGTTTGGCAGCTTTGTAGAGGTTGTAAGTGATGAATTTAGACAAGCCACTCGATGGCTGGCTTAGTGTGTAGAGTAGCTGAGGTGTAGGTCTGGTCAGGTCACAGGTTGCATAGTGTCGGGTCCGTTGGTGGGACCGAGATCACTTCAGGTTCCTTTATCGTTTTGATGCGCTGAAGGAAATGAAAAAGTTAAGTGTTGCCATTATTTAAAACAAAACATTCATTCAGACACAATAGTAAGGTACCTACGGGAACCAGACGCTATCTCTTCTCGGGAATAATTCTGTTGATTCCAATAAAATTAGCTTTCCTATTTCCCTTTTGATTCACTTTAAAATTGTATATCAATCACACACGGTAGTTAGCCCTGTTAACATAGACTTATAGCATGTGTGTGTTCTTAAAAAAATATCAATTAATTTTGTAGACTGTCAGCCCTTGACCAATGTTACTTGGGGCTTCGGCGCAGCACGTTTTTTCCTACCATTCCCCTATGAGCCGTCACGCTATCATTGACTCCTTTTTTGTTCAGTTCTTTCCTGACACACTTATCCATATCCTCTATTAAGTTTTATAGATTGTAAAACCAAAAAAATAAACCCAATAAGTAAAAGTGCGCTCACATGCATAAAGCTGCCAGGTGTGATCGCGAACTTGTAGATGATGTAGAGCGGGATGCAGGAGACGGTGGTGCCGGTCATCACCCAGCCCACCGTGATAGACCAGGGCGGGTACACGTACTCACCGCCCAGCATTTCTTGGTGGGCCAGCACTGACACGATGAAGAGTACTAGCAGGAATACAGGACTGTAGATGGAGAAAGCGAATAAAAGATTAGCGACATATTTTAGTAGCCAGGCTGCTTTGGTACAAGTTCTCCGTGTAGTGTCTACTAAGTGAATCGTGATTTTGTAAACGTAGGTAAATTGTTGTTATTTACAAGATGTAGGAGATTTGTGTATTACCGATTTTTATTAAATACTTCTTTGAATAAAATGTCTTTTAACTTTTTGTATCACAGAGTGGTGAAGAAAGATTTACATGTTCCTTTGAATGGTAAAACAGAGTTTTCAAAAACATCACATGATTGGTAGATAATTGCGATCTCGGTTCATTCCGATAAGAAACTGAATGCTTTGATTTCTATAAGAAATCAATGACCTAAACATTAGTTTTTTTATTTCGCCTTTTACATCATCGCACCCCGTAACCATCCAACTCACCTTATATAAGACCAGCAAGCCCTCCAGAACCAGCCAGGAGTGTGTCCCAGCATGGTCCTGACGTCCTCTGAGAACCGGTCCACGCCGTACACCCAGCAGACTCCCGCGGCCTCCGCGAACACCACGAAAAGGATCGCCAGACCCGGTCCGTACACGTTGAGGAGATCCACCAGGTATACTCCACCCTGAAAGGGAGTTGCCATAATCATTCAACTGATTCAAGGTACAATCCCAAAGGTCGCCGAATAAGCAACCCGCAGCGACAAAGCCTAAATCGCTATGGCAGACCATTGGCAAAAGTTACTATTAAGATAGGTAACCGTAACAAAAAGTTCTCGTAGAAAGTGACATTGCCTCCCCCTCCCCCCTTGTTGCCCCTGTCATGTTCACTGCTTAGCGTAGAACACCGCAAGATGCGATGGTCTCAACCGGCATAATACTCGATCATAAAGCAGCCAGTCAGACAGTCAGTTGTTTTATAATAAAATGATTGATTGATTGATTGATTGATAAAGGCCGTTGAGTTCCTTATTATTGACATTTTTCAAGGTTAAATCGCATACAGCAATGGCACCGTGAAGATAAAACATTAGAACAACCCTATTTCGAGTGTGCTCACGGTCGCTAACACGAATACTGCGATTTTGCATTAGGGAGTTCTCAGTGCCTAGTAGTCGTAGCCGTTTTGTATTTAACAAGCGGCGATAAATCCGTCCATTACACAGTAGGTACCAACATAACTGGCAAGTGTGGACCTTGTAGGTAGCTATCAACTCCAGCCCATCCTTCCGAAAGAAACAACCGTGATGCTAACATATATTCGAGGTATATTCCTTATTTGGGACAACTCCAGTAATTTTATAGTCGTCACTTCACTATAAACCAATTCCTCTCACTCCACACCTCAGTAATGAAATCAGGGGCGAAATAAAAGCAAAACAAAGCGTCCTAACACCACAGTGGGCGAGAGTAGTGCCAGGTCATCCCGTTGAGTGATGACCATGAATTATGCAACGGAATACATTCGCGCAGATAACGGAACCGTAATTTATTAGTGATACCTGAGTTGTGTTGTTGGGTTCTTTCCTAAAAGTAATAGTAGTGATGTTGATGAAGAGTTACAGATGATCTTAATAGGTATATCTTCCGAACAAACCTTGTGCCTGATGGAATTTTCCGTCGATGAAATTGACGATCTTTTACGCATAATTTCAAGACTAGACCCAGCGGTATGGACTGTGCGTTATCTATTATTGAATTTAAGATGGAAACTTGGTGTATACAGGACGTTACCCACAAATCTCAAATGGAGCTCCCTCTTTTTATTAATTCCATTTTCTCATTTTTTTATATTAAAAGGCCTACTCTGGACTTCAACATTGTCCACAGACGATTTACATTACACTAAATCTGCAATAAGCCTATTAATAATTCTAGCTAACGATTGGACAATGTCAAGTTAAAATATATCTAAAACAAAAATAATGGCTGTGAATAAATAAGAAAACAAATAAAAATAATTCGCGTTATGATGACTCAGAAGCCTGCTACTTACAAAATATTTGACCAAAAAAATTGTCTCAATTTTTCCAAAAAATAACAAATATTTGTGTAAGCTCACCCTGGTACATGTCGTCCTACATTATCCGGTTTGGTCCGGTCATGAGTAACGGGGAACCGGGCACCGTATGATGAAGCAATAACTTTTTGTGCTGACTCGCCCCGACCGGGGCGGCGTCCGTCCGTAATCTTTCACTTACATACCTCGCTAAACGCTGTCTTACCTAACTGAACAATCATTTTACCGAATTTTATGGTTATCGAGCAGCCAAGTTACTAGATAGGTCGCTGATAGCATGTAGACTTTTGTTAGACAATACCGTGGTCTGTAACACAGGGCTACGTTGCCTCAGGCTCAGACATAATCAGCTTTTGAAAGAGTAATCTATTGGCAATTGAATTTTGTTAAAAAATCTTGATTAGAACGAATATGAAAGAAAAAAAGTTCGTTCTCTGTTACTCGACGGTCGTACTACAGACTGAACCACAGAAAGCAAAACAAAACGATCAATTTATTGGAACCAGTACATTGGATTCAGGGAAATTCTCAAATACATATACATATCTGAAATAATAGGAAGCAATGGTGTAGAAATCTTCAATGTTTCGTTCAATGAGACGTAACATACAACACTTTGCAGTCGGTCAAATAGAAATGTAATAATGAACTTGAAAAGAGAAGAGCCTGAACAGGATCTGTGTTAGGTCACTGTGTTAATATAAGGGCAATAACACGAATTACTTACATAGGTAGTGGTCGGCAAAGCACAGATGTAGATGAATACCAGTAACCCAGCGACGAACAGCTCGCGATGTCGCCCCAGCGCCCTCGGGTACTCGTCACATAGCGCTGTGGTCACTGCTTCTAGGCCTAAAGCAAAATCACGATTTTTATAGTCCAAGTACGTAGTCGTAGTAAGATCGGGTACAGCGCTGCATGCTTCTATTGATGCGTGATTGTAGTTGGTGTGACTGTCTGTCACGTACTCCTAATTATTAAGTAAATATTTTAGCCTTGATTTGTATTTCAAATCATCACACGGTATGGGCCACTTACAAACACATTAAATTTCTATTTTATGACTTGACAGGCTGGCAAGTTACCGTAATTAATAACCAAGTGTCCTCTCTTCAGTTAAATTGTAAAAAATATTGCATCACTTGGAAACGCATTAATTCTTTATTTAATGGGAAAGGGACTGGAGATGAATAGTTAACTGACAGGCCGAATGTAATATTTCAGCAAGTTCTTAAGAAACAGATAAAAATATCTGATTTCTAAAGGCATCTCTGAATACCAGTGCAACATCTGGTTGCAATTTACTCCGGCCTTAGGCGCCGAGAGGGCAGTTAAAAACAATTGAGACGTTTGCACAAAAAGAGCAATAAACCAATTCTGTAAAAAGTATGGGAACCGACCCAAGCGTGGTGGTTTTTGGAGGCTGGCGCCGGGGAAAGCTTCATGGAGGAGAGGCAGTCGGTCTTACACCGCGATAGGCTCCGGATCCGGACGAGATAAGCTATTTGGGTTAAGTTAGGAAATGTAGTGAATACGGAGAGTCTATGTCCAAGTGCGTTGTCACAAGAGTACGATAATTATGGAACAAATTAAATATAGTAGGGTTAACAGCCCGGTTTAGACTAATCTAGTGTGTGTGTGTTTGTTGGTGAGCGACTGGGTGAGTCTTTTATTACAATAATTATCCTAGGCTGATGTTGTAATTAAAGTTCTTAAAACTACACAGACAGAAACGTGTTGCTGGGGAGTTTGTTCTGCCACTTCTTCTCCTCAGCTCCAACACTAGGAAGTGGTAAAGGGTGGGTCGCTTTTGGGACTGTCTATAGGGTTTCAATAGAGTTGATCTCCAACTCTATTGCAAAATGGTTCTTGAGTTTTGATTATTAACTCTGCTATCTGGTAATTCTTGAATTATGTATTCATTAGCTCTAACCATCAGTTCAGTCAATTTGCCGTTTGAGTTTTGATTCTCAATCCTATTATGTCCAACCATATAGTGATTCTAAAATAATATGTTCTTATCTCTGACAAATGATTCGGTCAGGCTGACATAAACACGTGTCTTGCAGATGCGCTAGTTGTACGAATAGAGCACATGATCCATGGGGTGGGATTGGAATGGTTTGATACCACAGCTATTATATAACCAGTCTAAGGACTGTTAGGGACCATGTCTACTGGTTAGCATGATGATCGACGTTCTGCCGCTGAAAAGCCGCCTTTGTCACGTTCACCAGTTCGAAAGAACTGCTAGGGACAATGCTCACTAGGAGCATGATGTCGACGCTTTGCCGCTGAAAAGCCGCCTACGTCACTTATGGAAGTGTCGCTCTGGGTGCTCCAGGTGTAGATGTGAAGTATCGTGTGTGTCACGACTGACCAATTACCTATTACGCTAGTGTAAGGGTTATTTACAAGAACTATTGGTTGCGATATAAATAATACTTTGTATCCCCCAGTTATATTTTACACTTTTGAAACCACTTTCAATATATTTCATCAACTATGAATTCCCTAATCTGATTTACTATATCTTTCAATCCTTTCCTTGTTCTAATAATGATACGAGGCATTGGACTTCTTCGTGTTAAGGAATTCAGTTCTTTTAGTCGGTGGAAAGATGACCAGTCTCGGGCGAGTCTTACAGGGCCGTGCGGATGGCGGTGCACGGCCTTTTTCCCTTCGGGGAAAACCGACATTAATACTAATATTTACATGATTTAGGAAAAATGAAAATTTTATCAGCCTAGGGTAATTTACGAACAGTCACATGTGGTGCCGTGACCAGGATTCTCGTCATTAAATGTACTGATTCACTTCAGTGCAACGAGAAAGAACAATTTATGGGTTACTACAATAAAACACAACGTAATTTTATGGTTCTAGAAAATGTAAGAGACAGCTAGAGTTTCAACGGCTAAAACAACATAATTCTAATTAGGAAACGGTTTGAATGAGGTGTTTGAATTCTTCAAACACTGGTAGTGGGTTCAATTCCCGCATGATTTATCAGTTGATATACTTGCACTCCATTGTCATGGATTTTGGGTTCGATTCCCACCTGACGCAATAATTGATAAGTAATTAGATTCCTGTGTCACGGTTTGTGGGTTCAATTCCCGCGTGTATCGTTGGTTTAAAGAGTATTGGTTCCGATGCTTGTAAAAGTGGGTTCGATTCCCGTGTGCTATGTGTGGAGCTATACCTACTTTTAAATGTGTAACTGTTCAAAAGGTTGTTGCTTTTGTTCCAGTACGACTTTAATGATGGGTACGATTCCCTGTTGATGAAGGTTTTGTGTCCGCTAGTACTCTTACAGATTTTGATTCATGTTTGCAATTGTACGATATGTATTAGTTCGAGTATGAATGCTTGAATGAGTGAAAGTAGTTATAAGACACGCCCTCTACTATGGGTAAACTTTACATTATTAGTGCTTAGATAACAAGAAGCATGAATCTTACAAAAGGGCAACCAATTTACTTAGAGTTTAATTAAACTTAAACTTAAACTATTATCATAGGAAGTTAACCTAAAGCTTTCCGACTCTGTAGCATATGTCATATAATTGAACAAATACTCGTGTGGACTTATTTCGAATTCCAGGATATTTCAAATCTTCGATTGGCTGTCACTACGCTTTGTCTAAACCTTTGGATTGTGCGTTGCGCTTGGGTCAAAGTTTCACCAAATTCAGCTGACGTCGGCTGACTTCAACGGCAGCCATAGCATGGCTCCAGTTACGAAGCTAAGTTCTACTTTTATTAGACGCCATAGTTACCCGTTGTCACGTGGTACGACTTTGTTATCTCAACAATATATATTTTATATTGTTTTGAGCTATAATACATTATAAACTTACCTAATCAGTTCCAATATTGGAAACTGTCAGGTAATATTCTCGCCAATATTTTAATATCCAATTCAGGAGATTACAACACTGTGTCCTAATAAGTCAATAATCATTAAAATAATCTTTGGTGTCCACATTTCAAATTTAATGCCAAAGTTATGATTTTTATTCGTTCAATGAAGGTGCACAAAATGTATTGTGATTTTAATTTTAGGTAGGCCCCAATTCTTGCAAATGAACGTCATTTCAAATTACATAACATTCATTTCTAATTCAACTTTCCGACTACTTGAATTTCGGAACTGCCTTTTCCTCTTAGAATTAGAGGGGGGTGACTAAATGGAATCAACTCTAATATGTCTATGTGCGGACTCTTTCAGCTACTCCTGTATACGGCTACGAGCAGCTGACTAAGCTAATTCAGCGTTGTGGTGCATTGGGAGAGGCCTCTGTCCAGGAGCAGCTGCGGTAGGCTGAGTTTAGAACGAGGAAGCACCGTAGGTAGCGTCGCTCGATAGCACAAATACTCTTAAATGAGACTCTGGTATGTAAAATTAAATTATAAGCATGCACAGGTCTTCTGCAATTGCCTGAAACGTGGTATACGACGATAGTATTTTGAGGAATAATAATTTCAAATAGAGGAATTATGCATCGAATATAGATACTTCTGCGAAACTAAGTAAAATTATAGCAGACAATGCGTCTTATTAGATTAATGTTCCAGTTGGAAGTTATAATAATCTGATTAGGTGAACACAGTGAACACTCTTAAATTCTATACTAGTGTCACAGAAAGGCACAGTTCATCCTATTGTGAAAGCTCATCCGCTGGACTACGTCACGCGTCTGATTTTCAGAGGGGGGAATGTGACTGTCTGTCACGTACTCCTAATTATTAAGTAAATATTTTAGCCTTGATTTGTATTTCAAATCATCACACGGTATGGGCCACTTACAAACACATTAAATTTCTATTTTATGACTTGACAGGCTGGCAAGTTACCGTAATTAATAACCAAGTGTCCTCTCTTCAGTTAAATTGTAAAAAATATTGCATCACTTGGAAACGCATTAATTCTTTATTTAATGGGAAAGGGACTGGAGATGAATAGTTAACTGACAGGCCGAATGTAATATTTCAGCAAGTTCTTAAGAAACAGATAAAAATATCTGATTTCTAAAGGCATCTCTGAATACCAGTGCAACATCTGGTTGCAATTTACTCCGGCCTTAGGCGCCGAGAGGGCAGTTAAAAACAATTGAGACGTTTGCACAAAAAGAGCAATAAACCAATTCTGTAAAAAGTATGGGAACCGACCCAAGCGTGGTGGTTTTTGGAGGCTGGCGCCGGGGAAAGCTTCATGGAGGAGAGGCAGTCGGTCTTACACCGCGATAGGCTCCGGATCCGGACGAGATAAGCTATTTGGGTTAAGTTAGGAAATGTAGTGAATACGGAGAGTCTATGTCCAAGTGCGTTGTCACAAGAGTACGATAATTATGGAACAAATTAAATATAGTAGGGTTAACAGCCCGGTTTAGACTAATCTAGTGTGTGTGTGTTTGTTGGTGAGCGACTGGGTGAGTCTTTTATTACAATAATTATCCTAGGCTGATGTTGTAATTAAAGTTCTTAAAACTACACAGACAGAAACGTGTTGCTGGGGAGTTTGTTCTGCCACTTCTTCTCCTCAGCTCCAACACTAGGAAGTGGTAAAGGGTGGGTCGCTTTTGGGACTGTCTATAGGGTTTCAATAGAGTTGATCTCCAACTCTATTGCAAAATGGTTCTTGAGTTTTGATTATTAACTCTGCTATCTGGTAATTCTTGAATTATGTATTCATTAGCTCTAACCATCAGTTCAGTCAATTTGCCGTTTGAGTTTTGATTCTCAATCCTATTATGTCCAACCATATAGTGATTCTAAAATAATATGTTCTTATCTCTGACAAATGATTCGGTCAGGCTGACATAAACACGTGTCTTGCAGATGCGCTAGTTGTACGAATAGAGCACATGATCCATGGGGTGGGATTGGAATGGTTTGATACCACAGCTATTATATAACCAGTCTAAGGACTGTTAGGGACCATGTCTACTGGTTAGCATGATGATCGACGTTCTGCCGCTGAAAAGCCGCCTTTGTCACGTTCACCAGTTCGAAAGAACTGCTAGGGACAATGCTCACTAGGAGCATGATGTCGACGCTTTGCCGCTGAAAAGCCGCCTACGTCACTTATGGAAGTGTCGCTCTGGGTGCTCCAGGTGTAGATGTGAAGTATCGTGTGAGTCACGACTGACCAATTACCTATTACGCTAGTGTAAGGGTTATTTACAAGAACTATTGGTTGCGATATAAATAATACTTTGTATCCCCCAGTTATATTTTACACTTTTGAAACCACTTTCAATATATTTCATCAACTATGAATTCCCTAATCTGATTTACTATATCTTTCAATCCTTTCCTTGTTCTAATAATGATACGAGGCATTGGACTTCTTCGTGTTAAGGAATTCAGTTCTTTTAGTCGGTGGAAAGATGACCAGTCTCGGGCGAGTCTTACAGGGCCGTGCGGATGGCGGTGCACGGCCTTTTTCCCTTCGGGGAAAACCGACATTAATACTAATATTTACATGATTTAGGAAAAATGAAAATTTTATCAGCCTAGGGTAATTTACGAACAGTCACATTGGCTAACGACGCCATCATGGTTTTACAATTGAATTTCCACAGACATTCTTACAAATATTTACCAATACTTCTATAGTCTGCTATCGATGTGAGTGTTTGTAATTTATATTAATTTTGAAGGTAGAAGAAGTATTATTGTCTCAAAAGGTCACAGTTTTCACTGTAATTCATAATGTATGAAAATCTGGAATTCCTCACACAATAAAGCAACGATCCGTATTTAACCTGAGGCCAAAATTAAGGATCCGTCAAACCGGTATGTAGGTACGGACGTATTTTAGTCGAACACACTAACGTAAACCGTGATTTGCCAAAAGACAAAAAATCGTTTCCTAGTAATAATTTTTGCGTGGAGTTACCTAAGTACAGAATTCTTGGTTGGCGGCTTCATGAAGGGTCCGTTTACACCTTGTATACTGCTGAAATATCTGTCAATATCCATGTCGCGACCGTAATTTGTTCGTAACTTATTTATCTTAAACCTTAAGAACGTATCAAACACCTACCACCAAATGTACTGTCAAGTCCCAGCGTGATGAGCATGAGAAAGAAAATGATGGCCCAGAAGACGGAGCCCGTCATGGTGGCGATGGCCTCGGGGTACACGATAAACACCAACCCCGGCCCTTCCAGACCCACCTCCTCGATGCTCTTGTTCTGAACGTGTGCCATGTAGCTAGAGGCAAGAGAAGAATTGTTAAAGAAAAGAAAGAAAGAAAACACATTTTTTGCACTAAATGTGACGCATAAAATATAATGCACAGTAAAGACAAAAAATACCAAGTTGGTCCGCTACCACGCAGAACGGCCATCGCTGGACATAATGCTGAAGCACTATGACACAAGATTTGCATGATATTGTGTCATTTTTGTAGTGCAGTCGGACCTCAATCAAATGACTTGACTTAAAAATCAAGAATAATGTTAGATTAATGTAAAATGTTTTAGCAATATCTCACTAAACTTAAATTTTGAAGATCAGGATGCCTGTGGCCATAGTAATGTGAAGAGTGGTAATACACACAAATAGTCCTTTTAGAATTGGGTGCAAAACTAGGTACACAATTCGAACTTACCCCAAAACGGAGAATATAACAAAACCAGCTAAGAAGCTGGTGAGACAGTTGATGGAGGACGTGATGAGGGCATCTCTGTAGCAGTTGTTGTTGAACTTGTTGTAGCTCGACAGCGCCAGCAGGGTGCCGAACCCAGGACCCAGCGAGAAGAAGATCTGAGAGGCTGCGTCGATCCACACCTATGGGAGGAAGTGCCAAGTATGAAAAAAAAAAAAAAAGAAAAAAAAAAAGCATATTACAAAATCAAGGACTACGTTGAAGATAAAGAAGTTTGGCTTTAGTTCCTTCTGCGCATGCGGCTTCCCTGGTAGCTCATAAACGGATATGTGGATGTCTCTAACTATTCTCAATCTCATTTTTTCTCCTCTTTCAAATCAGATTTACACAATAGTTTTCAAATCATTTATACATCTTTTGCTCAGAATAGTTACAGCACTGATAACAATATTTGTGTCACTTGTTTAATTTAGTATTTTACAATTCTTTTTTTTACCTTTGTATAGATTCTTTTTTATCAATTGTTTGTAAATGTGTGAACATTGTAGGCTTTGTAGATTCCCAGCTGCTTGTTAACTTTTGTTAACTTTTTATTTTGTTCTACATTTTTTGTGTAGTAAGCAACGACTTATTGTCGGGCCTACGCTGTCCCCCCATACTTAAGTACAAATGCTGTATCCATGATATTAATGTAACACCAAATGATTTGAAAAGAGTAACCATGGAGTTTCTTGCCGGTTCTTCTCCATAGGAAACGACCAACCCGAACCGTGCACCTTTTTTTTTTTTTTCGACGTTTTATAAATGCCCATCTAGGCCTATGTAAAATAAAATATTTTGATTTTGATTTTTATGGTGGAGAAATAACTAACGAGTATATACAGATTAACCATTATTTGGGTGTATGAAAGTATAAAACGATTGTTAGCAGATATAAGATTGATTTGGCATAACTATTATTTTAGTACTTAGTATTGTTTGTTCCTAACTTGGCATGTCTCATGGTCAGAAAAGTCAGAGGCGTAACTAGTTAACCATTAAGGAAAGACTATATTTAGATTAGGTATCGTTCTTTAGAATGTGTTTTCGACTTTCATCGATCATTTGAATCCATCAATACGAGTATTAACAATCCACTTAGTAACAAACTGCGGCTGTACCTATAAAAAGCTTACCTTAGAGTTCTGGAGTTTATGCCACTCAGGCGTGAGATAGTATCGGATGCCTTCTGTGGCACCTGGCAGAGTCACTCCTCGAGCCAATAAGATTAGCAGTACAGCATAAGGGGCCAACGCTGTTACCCACACCACCTAAACAGTTGCAAAACAGCAATTTCAGTTCAGTAAAATATTGGGTGGTTCTAAACAAAAACGGAACGCGTAATTCAAAAAAGGCTCAGAAGTAGCAATTGACATACAGGTTTAAAATATCCTGCCAGAGTTCAACGACCCTAAAAACCACGCATTATGTGCCAACAGTCTCGTAGAAATTCTTCATCTTTTTGCGCACTCCAAAGAAAAGATTACGGTTATGATAAATGAGATACGACAGACTTGGGAAAGTGTTAGTATCAATTTAAAAAAACTTTTTCAACTTTAACTTTTTATCTACTTAGACATCAACACTTTTTATGGTTGAAACTTTTAGTTAAAAATTCGGGTAAAAATTCAAGAGCAGAGTCGATTCGGTACCTGCCTGAGACTTATTTCAAGAGTAGTTTAACTTACTAATATAACAAAATCACTATTAATACTACCTGGTAAGTTTTCAATGCTTTATGCCAAAAATTTCATTCGTCGCGTCGGCTAGGTTGTTTACCAGAAATATGACTTTAACCAAGAATTTACATAGAACCTTTTGAAAGCAACATCTTTATCACTTACCTTGCCCGCACTCCTGACTCCCTTCCAGAGTGAGAAGTAAACTAGCACGAACACTCCGAACACGCAGAGTGCCAGCGAAGGCTTGATGGGGCCCATATAGTCCAGACCATTGGACCTCTGCTGTTCCAGCACGTTACGTCTAAGTAGAAAAATAAGGATGATGTAGAGCAAGCTTAATTCTGGTTGTGGATACTTGTTCATATGTATAATATAATGTCTCATCTCCCTAACCCCCCTTGTGTCTGCGTCACAGAAATTCACAACCCACAGCGCAAACGGCGCGGCGTGGCCATCCTGAGCTAAATGAAATTATAAATCATTGATGAACAAGCTTGATGCTCGGCTTGCAATTCAGAAAAAATGTCCATATTTTTTGTTAATGATGTGAACGAACAAACAGACAGTTTGAGTACCTATTGTAGTTAGGTACAGCCGGCAAATCAAGCTATTACAATCTGACAAATTTCTTTAAAAGGTTTTCAACTTTATCGATAAAGCATTAGGTTCAAGGTTGATTGGGAAAATTTGTCAGTTTCGGGTAGCTTGATGTGCTGCCGTCATACATACAAGTTAGGATCTAAAGTGACTTACTGCCAGTTTCTGATTGAGTATTTTATAAAAAAAACTAGTCAAACTCTATTTCTGGTATTTATTTTAATGTAATATGTCCTCGAAATTCAAAACTTTTCACGTTTTGAGAAGTTCTAAACTTGAATGACTCAATTCAGAAACAAGCAATTCGTTTATTCAATAAAAAAATCAATAAATAGTTATTAAGTAAGAAATTGGTAAGTCTAACTCAAAGAACTCCTTAGCAGGCGTGGAAGCGTTGGGATTGGTCTGCGGCTCGGTGACGGGCGAGCACAGGGGTGTGTTCCACTCGTTGTTGCAGCTCGTCCAGGGCAGCACGGAGTTGATAGAGGAGATGGACGCGATCAGGTAGTACACCGCCCAGCCGATGATAGTGTTGTAGTACATGCCCATGTAGATGTCGATCATGCAGATCGCGTAGCCCACGCCTGGGGATAGACAGATTCTAGAATTTTCTAGTCTAAGGAAAAAAAAGACTAATAATTATTATAGTTGAAGCCACCCCAAATGAATTTGGATAAGGGCAAGAGATTGATAAATAATTACAACAGGTGTTGGGATTTCTAGACGTGTGTGATTTTGAATTGTTTGAAATCTCATTTTATGCGTCTAAATAAATTTAGACTTAGTTACTATATACGACTTAGTAGTTACTTATTATACTTAAGCTAAGATTCCTATTAATAAAATTGACAGGACATTTTTAGCGATGCTACAAAGAGAGCATAGAAAGTTCAGTCAAATACTCTGCCATCTTTGTTTCTTAACAAGTTACACCCTTCATCAACTTACTTAATTAAGTTTAATAGCTCCTAAACCAATTTCCCCGCATCTTCGCAAACTGGCAATAAAACAGCATTCATCCATTCATCATCTCATAATAAATCTTCAAACATTCGAAATCAAATTAATCAGTGCAGCGAGCGTCAATTTTCGCGACGCAAAGTTAGTTCAAGTTGTAGAAATCAAATCAGCGCCATCTGTCGTCGCGGGTAATCAAATGATATCGCACCGCCTCCGCTAATTAGTTTACTCGATACGAGATGGCGTTATTCTCAATCATAGCTCGGATCTACTGCAACTGTTGAATCGGTTTGTTATATGACACAGAAATGGGGCAATATTGTTAGCGATCTAATTTGTGTATTCAGTCTCCGTTTATGTCTGTTGATGTGATATACTGACAGTGATATATATCTAGAACTATAACAAGATTATTATCTAGTAGAAATAGACTCTGTCCTGCAAAAGGCGATTTTAGAAAACATTCTTCAAAAAGAAGTTTCGCAACAGACTTTATCGTTTATTTTTTCCATACCTTATTTACTCATACTTAACATTAAATGACATTCAACAAATGAGTGCTTAGGTACTAACAACCATTAACACTCTTACACCACCGCAAAAATAAACACAAAACTCACACACATAACCATTTCTCACTGTAACAACTTCCCACAAAAATAATAATCACCATTCCCCAATTCGCGAGCCGAATTGTACCATATTTTGACACGCAATCAATCTAGGGAATATTGCCATAAACGTCGTCAGGAGGGCGGGGGGCATCCCTCTGTTATCGAAACTTCGGAGGGTCGGCTCTCTAGCTGATAACCGTGATGTACGGCCGCATGTGATAAAAATGTCGTAAACTGGCATGATGTGTGACTCTTTTAAATATTAGGCCAATTTTTCTTGAGATTTCGAAGAAGGCTGTGTTAGTAGTACAATGTTCATAATAGAATCTGTGTGCCCGTAACCATACTTACGTAGAGATAACTTTGATTATTAAGTTTTCTTGTCTAAGGTATTCAAATTATAATATTCTTTTGTGACGAAAAGCGTGTCCCATAAATCAAAAAGTCGGTATGATGTGAGTCCATTATAGGCGCTTACTTTGGCGAAAAGAATATATCGTGTTAAATATCACGGTCATTATTATCTGAACAAACTTCAAGTTTAACTAAACGACAACCATCTTAAGTCTATTATGTCCGTATTTGTTATTCAAACTTGACAACACAACACAATTAACTGCCTCATTGGTCTAGTTGTCGCAAGCACGACTGCTGAGCATGAGGTTGGGTTGAGCCTGGGTTCGATTCTCGGGTCGGGCAAAGTGTTATTGGGTTTTTCCATCAGGAATTTCTTAGAAGCAGACACAGAGTTTGGATCCATGCCCTGTTGATGGCAATAGGCTCGCCCCTTATTACATGGGACTTAAACATAACTGGCGAAAATGTGTGTGTACTTGTTAGGTACACCTCTGCCTAACCCTTCGGGGATTACAAGGCGTGATGTTATGTTATGTTGTTATTCAAAGACGAGGTGTTTGAATCTATTAATAACCATCGACCTAAAGTCTACTATGTCCTTAGAAAGTATCAATTTCAAAGGCATCACGTCGTAATTATACACAAACTAAGTCTTAATTGGATCGGTCAATAGTGAGTGTTAGTTGAGATAGAGTTTAGACAAAACTTCATGTTTATAGTGTAACATAAGCATAATCAGCTTATGAAGTTTCCAGAACTAGGACACGGATCGCCTGTCTCTGAGAGGGAGTGAGCCAAAACCCACAACGCGACGCGAGTGCGAGTTGGCGAATATCTTCGAATATTCGACCTAGAACCAAAAACGACGGTGATTGATGATCACGGCCTTACTGGCCAACTGAAATTTGACGAACTGTAACTAAACTTCACATCTGTTATCACCGTAGAGTTACGCACAGGTGGATGTGTTTAATACACCCATATTAGTCATTAGTGATAGTCTAGTGGTGTGACCGTCGGACTGCCAAGTCATAGGTCTCGAGTTCGAACCCAAGACCTCTGATTTTTCGGATTCATGTGTGTATTGTATAATTATAACTTGCTTCGGTGATGGAAAACGTCGTGAGGAAACCGGCATGCCTGAGAGATTTATCGACGGCATGTAAAGCCAAGTCAGAGGCCTATGGGCGGTATAAAAACCCTGACACCAGGTTAGGCACTAACCACACGATAAAGAAGACACCCATATTTTATCAGTTATGTTAAAGTCCCAAGTATAAGAGGACTAGCATATAATATGGATTTAAAAGTTTCCAGAATATACTTTTTAAGGGTATATTCTAAAGAAACTCCTGAAATCAAAAATTTAAACTTAAAAACGGTCCGAAGACATTTTATAATAACAACAAAAACTTATTTAATTTTCAAAGACAGACTTCGGTAAATTTTGTAAAAGAAAATGCGAAGACTGAAGAAGTGATGAGATTGGTCAAATTATCAGTAGTGAGCATCTACCGGGACTCGAACTTGATACGGCCAATACGACACGGACGGAAAAATACTTCGGAATTTTCTTTAGGGCGAAGAAACTTAGTAAGGACCGCGAATTCTTTTAAAGTTTGGAAGTATAAAAAGTTTTTATTACTATTTAAATCTTTTAAAAGTGAAAAACCACAGTCCTTGTTAGTCGATAGAAAAAACAGAACACATTATGACACTTGTTCTTTACTACACACTTATTTTACTCTCCAACGCGTCTTCAAACAGTTCATGGTGTTTCGATGTATTCATACTCCATATTCAAAGGCTACGGTAAAGTCCTACGCACTAAGATCACAATCTAGATTGGGTGCCATGTACCTATTTTGACGAAATCCTATGAGAATGTTATCACACTAATCCCTACACGGAGTGCATCCTCTATTGTTTCGTAGCACCGTGCTACGGCGTAGGGTCGTAGCAGCATTTTCGTAGCACCGTAGCAAAATTTTCGTAGCAACAAACACGAATCGAAAACTGTTTCAAAGTAACTTTAATTGGAGAAAAACGCCAAATTTAGTAAATTTATTTTCATTCTAGAAGCTAGTTTATTATTTTCCTTTTAACATTTATTAGCACTAGGCTAAGCATGTAGCCTCGTAGAAGCGTAGCAAGATTTCTGTGGCCGTAAAGTGAAGCGCATTCAATATATTTTTCAAGTCTTTGATTACATTACTATTCAGACTAGAAACGGGATATTTACCATGTTTACTGTTTTTGTTGAGTTCCCGATTAAAAAAAATAAATAAACCCCCCCCCGCCCAAAAAAAAAAACCAAAAAAAAAAACCCCCAAAAATATCCCATTTCTAGTCTGAATAGTAATGTTAGTGACCATGATAGTTTAAAATCTTTGATTACAGATACACTCAACGTAAAGTAAATTATAGTGATTCTAGAAACAACTCGATCTTTTTGCGTTTTTGTTTCGTAGCACTATGGTATGCATGCTCGTAGCAAGATTGATGTATGTGATTGTTTTTGTTGTATGTTTTCTTTCGTAAATCGAAACATGCTTGCAACTTTGATTACGAATTATTTTAGAAAGTAATCTGCACTAATATTATAAAGAGGAATGATTTTTATAGTATGTTTGTAACGAATCAACTGAAAAAACTACTGGACCGATTTAAAAAATCTCTCACTATTAGATTGCTACATTATCCCTGAGTAACATAGGCTATATTTATTACTAGAAAATAAAAATAGAAAATGAAAATAGGTGGAGGAATTTCCGTGCGAAGCCAGAACAGGCCGCTAGTCATTCTTTATAGAATGACTAGCGGCCTGTCCAGTTCACCATCACCATCTTTTTGACTCAACCTTTCGTAGCACTATGCTACGAGCGTAGCCTCGTAGCCGCGTAGCAAAATTTTCGTAGCTGTAGACAATAACGTATCAAACGTGCTTTGTAAGACTGTTTAATTGCAGAATCCCTCAAAATATAGTAAAAACTATTCCATCGTTTTGACTAGAAGACCGCCTAGCCTACTACTAGGTACCTAGGGCGACTAGACGCAGATCTGAAAGCTGCGTGATCCGCTCGGCAAATATTAGCGCTGCTCTTCATCGACTCGTCGTCTATATCAACTTATACCAATGTCAGCGTGGCATTACTAACCTGTATGCATCGATATGTTAGCTAAGTTCAATGAAAGTCGTGTAAAATATTTGTCTTTAAAAGCATAGCGTGGAATATTTTTTACAACTTTGTAGTGAGCCTACTTTTAACTCAAAGTCGTTAACTTATTTTTTTATTTTACATTTTCATAACATCACGCCTGTAATCCCCGAAGGATTTGGCAGAGGTGTACTTTATAGTGCACCCACATTTCGCCAGTTATGTTAAGTCCCATGTAATAGGGGGCGAGCCTTTTGCTATCAACCGGGCACAAATCCAGACTTCGTGGCTGCTACTGAGAAATTCCTGACGGAAAAAACCCAATAACAATTTCCGACCCGGGAATCGTACCCAGGACCTCATGCTTAGCAGTCGACCACTAGACCAAAGAGGCAGCCGTTGCGTTTTCAGAGCAACGTAATTATTATAGTTGATTAAAAATAAGTTTTTAGAAACAGAAAAATTAAATAGAAATTAAACTGGTCTTAGTGTATGCTTATACTAATCGACACAAGAAGCCTATTGCTTCATAAATCTCCTTAACACTCCTAAACTGATAAGCTATCAACAGGCATTCAATCAGAAGTCAATCGTAAAAACAGAGGCCACCTCAGTATCCGTTTAATACATTTTAACTAGCCATCCACTCAGCCCGACCATTTGTCCGGTGTTAAAAGCATTGCCTCCTGTATATTTATAAGTCGTAAGTAATGTCCGATAGTGCACGGACACCCGGACACTCCTGGACTCTCACAGACACTCACAGACACTCACAGACACTCGGAGAGTCGACGTTTACACATGGATGCCAGATTTTCGTTTATATTGAGTTTGGGAAACAATAGAGGTAAGTGGTGGGCATGGAGGCTTTTATTCTGTGGCATACATACATAGATTAAGGGCGGGTTATGTGAGGAAACGAACTGACTTCGGTGCGGCGTAGAAAGTTGACGAAAATTGTTTTTGCACATTGTGTATTGGAAAGAGCTCTCCCAAAACTTGCACATTAGCGAATTAGTCCTTTATAAAGCTGTTAGGCATTTTAAGAATTGGGCATTATTCGACTAAGCCAGTATTTTCTTTCCTTGTTTTTTTATTTACGTTTTCAAAGTTAAACACGAATGTGTTTCACAAGTTATAAAATGCTCTTCAATAGCGATACTACACCGAATCAAATATTAATAATTGTCTTTATTAAGACTATGATTTGTTAGCATTTCATAAATGATTTTCTCTGAAACGTGCATAAAAAGTAATTACTTATTCCAGAAAACTAAATAAACGAGACATGAAAGCGGTTTTCATTTCCAAACAACAACACTTTGAGTCCTCGATACTGATTGTTGAACGGTGCTGCCCTCTGGGGACACCTCGACCACTCTCTGTACTCCTGAAGAGTATTGTTCAGTGGTAATATCTTTGATTGGTGAGGTATCCATTTGCTTCAGTTTTATGTCAGTAGGGAGATGTTTTATGGAAGATTTGGTCGGACATAGAATGTTGTGATGTTTTTCGAATTGTGGTAATCTATACAGGGTGGAAGGGACACCGACGCGAAAACGCCTACCACGTACTCAGTACTGAATTCTGAACAATAACACATAAAAAATTCATCGAAAATAAAAAAAAACAGCTTTTCCCTACAAAAGTGCAATACCTACACGGTCAAAATGTATGAAACAGATGCATTAAAAAAAAATACCTTTGTAAAATTTAAATATGCGGGGGGGGGGGGATTTAGAATGATGTACTGAATACGTGGTAATCATCACCCTGTAGGCCCCGCAACCCCAACCGAAACTGTGGCTGAAACTAGACTTTTTGGCGGAATCTGGCCGAAACCGAACCTTCAGTCGGACACTAATGATTACAGACTCACCCTTGTGCACCGGAAAGATCTTCTTCCACAGTGTGAGGCAGTCGCAGCGATGGTACTGCCTCAGCACCAGCTCCATGAAGAGCAGCCCTATCCTGCAGTAACTACGGGATCAGGAACAAACATCACTCACCTTTGAGCGCCGGACAGATCCTCTTCCACAGCGTGAGGCAGCCGCAGCGATGGTACTGCCCCAGCGCCAGCTCCATGAAGAACAGCGGCATCCCGCCGAATAGCAGCATCACACAGTACGGGATCAGGAACGCACCTGGTGGCAAAGATGGCTTTCAACTTGTTGGGACTTTGGGAACACTTGTTTCGCTAAAGGGTTTGCCGTCTGCGCGATCCACCTAAATGTGGGGTCTTCCGTGGGTTCTGGCAAAGCTTTTGCACAAAGACATGTCCCACTATCATTATTTGGCATGATAATCCGATGTAGTCGTTTTGGGCTATTTACAGACATGTTGAAGCTTTTTATAGAAAGCGAAATAATTATCAGAAATTAATAAACGAACTCGTGGTGTGGAATCATTGGTGTATTGGTAGTCATCAAACAGGCTTTTCCATCCAATGTATAAAAGGTACTTACCGCCGCCATTTTGATAGCAGATGTAAGGGAAGCGCCACACATTGCCCAGGTCCACCGCGAACCCCACCACAGCCAGCAGGAACTCTGCCTTCTTGGCCCAGGTCTCCCGTTCCCGGGGCGGGGTCAGGGACACCACTAGGGATCGGCTCTTCGGTGGCTGCTGGAAAATGACTATTAATAGCAACTGAAATAATAAACAAGCAGCCAGAACTATTTTTTATATGAGCACTTACGTTTCATTTGTCTGAAAAATGCGAAAAGGACTAGTAAAATCTTAGACCACCCCTATCACCTGTCGTTATCTAACACGGTGACTGGGTAAGAGGGTATAGGCCTCCTTTCTTGTCAACCAAGCTCCCCTATTCCGTGCGTCATTTCTAGGGGTACAGACAGGGATCTCCAGGGGATGCTGTGGGTTGATTAGGTGGTCAGGACGCCATTGTATGTGGTGACAGGCGGGTCAGGCGGCGGCACGGTGGGCACGGGCGGCACTGCTGAATTCGGCATCTCTGAAATGTTGATCCATGTTGTTGTTGATGGCGATGTACTTACATTGTTGGTGGTGGCAGGTGGATCGGGCGGGGGCGCGGTGGGCGCGGGCGGCGCGTCCGAGGGCGGCATCTCTGACGGCTCGCACTCGCCGATGCGCCGCTCCGGCCCGGGGCTCTCGCCCTGAAACGGAATCGGTTATCAAACTGGTCCTTCCCTGGTAACAAATAAACTTTAATATTTTGCGTCTATGAAGGGGAGGATGAAAGTATAAAACATGTTGCCGACCCCCACTAACATAGGACAAGAAAGGAAGATGATGATACTAAGTTGCTTCTGCAAACATCAGTAACAGTTAGCGCAAATTCGGACAGGCCAAGTCGTGTTGAGGAGCGATCCGTGTTGGAATATTTTGTGCTGTGGCCCGATACAGTTGCAATATGCGTTATATTTTACCATCTTTTCCATCATCATTTGCTTGCCTTTTCCCAACTACATATGTTGGGGTCGACTTCCAGTCTAACCGGATGCAAATGAATATCAACCAATATTTTACATGGAGCGACTGCCTATCTGACCTGCATAACCCAGTTAGTATCTTTTACTATCTTTTCCACTGAAGCAAATTCTCAGTCACTTGTCCCAAAGAATTCTGTGCAAAGCTGATGTAAGTTTGATCAGTTGTAATCCTTACATATGTAACGGTGGTGACGTGATACGTTTTAATAATTTACTGATTCATCAAAACTACGAAACCATTCTCCTTTCTTAAAAACAAACAGACGAAACCATTTCCCAATTCAAAACGTAAGTCAAAATTGTTTACCATCAGAATTTCTCACAAAATTCTCATTTTTTTTGTTTAACGAGCATCAAGGCTTCTCTGTACACGAGAGTTGTAAAGTACCAGTATTTATGTGTGTACGAACAATTTGTCGTATTTGCTGAACAGGCGTCCGCAAACACGATGCCAGCCAGATTGCTGGGCAAATAAAAATAATGAAAAGTGACCCTTGTTGGTAGAGGCCCCGCGGTTCTCTAAGACCTCATTATTGACGACGAAATAGAAGATTACGTTCGGTAAACAGACGGACCTGAAGTTAACTTTAATGTTTTGTCGATTTTTTTTAAGTGGAACATTTGGGTGTGTGGAACAGTGGAAACTGTACGCTGTTCTAGCGAGAAGTTTTTCTGACTGTCCGACTCAAAATATGTGTGTAAGTGATTTAATTGAAATTAATGCTTTGAGTTAGAACATAATATAATAGATGCTGATTTTTTCCGAATACGCTGCTCTTAACATTTTTTATTTAATAGTAATTTTCTAGTAGATTTGTTTTTGAAGTTGTAAGCCTTTATTTACATATAAGGGCGGACCACCACCAACACCACCTACTGATAATTTATCTTTTAGATAAGGCACATATTTATGAACTGTGAAAACGGCATTCCCCTTAACCTACTATCTTCAACCTTTTATCTCTACCAAACTAATCCTCTACCACTGTCAGTCTGCCATGAAGAAAATCAACTCGATAAAGAGCCAATATAAACCACAGATACAATTGATTAGTTCACCAGTTCTTTCTCACATCAGAGTCAATTCTCATTCTGCCCATTTTCATTATTCCACCATTAGTAGAACAAGTGGCGCCCTCAATCAGACGGCGGATAATGGTCTGAACTAATTAAGAGCCGCCTTCTTGCTCATCAAAGTAATCCGATGTGTAAAATGTTAACTGTTTACGCGTTAGATGTTAAAAGGTATTGGAGATCACACAAAATGGAGTAATGAAGATGGACTTAGGTTGTGTTTAAAAATGGATTAAGAGAAGCGGTTAAAGGTCTCTAAAAACAAAATACCACTACTGTGTATCTGATATGGTGGTATTGGGTTTGATTTCTTGATAAGATGAAGTGTAATTATTATAATGGGTGTAAAAATTCCTTTAACGAAGCTGAAAGGTACTTGTTCTCCCTGTCATTGCGATATTTTTTTGTTCTGGGCCTTACTTGGGAACCTCATAGTGAGATATTGAGGTTAAATTTCAAACTTAAAATTGTTCCCAGATCTTGTGGTATAAGACATCTTGGTAATATTCGACAAGCAAGACCGCCACCATCAAAAACTAATACATGCAAAAGAGGCTCGTACTTAAAAATAAAATGCAAAGCTTACACAAAGGGTCCTCAAACGCGTACTTTATGAGGTATTCTAAGTTTATCGCCGATAAAACGGACGGTAGTCACCATCATTCATTGTGAACGAGTATAAAGATACACATTAATCTGTTAATGTGTAATTTGGGTGCTTCGCATGTGAATACGCTTCGTTTTTATTGGTAATACGATTTAAAAAAGTGCTAACAATTTAGTTGTATTTGTGTGATTTGTTCTTGAGATTTCCTGACTTGCACTTACAGAAACAGTTCTATTCGCGTTGTCTAACGTAAGTACACGTAAATTTCCGACTGATAACTACTTGACTTTCCTTTTTTTTTTGTTTTCACCCAAACCAAAGGTTGAAATCTTTAGATTTGCCCTCATAGCACTCATCACCATCTGCCTAGCATTTTCCCAACTATGTTCAGTCTTCCAGTCTAACCGGATGCAGCTGAATACCAGTATTTTACATGGAGCGACGCCTATCTGACCTCCACAACCCAGTTAGTATTGGGTAATACAACTTGGTAAGACTGATTGTCAGACTTTTCATAGCACTTATGTCGAGAGCAAATAGTTCATACTGACAAGATTGAGCTCACACATCTCGTATATGGTGTTTCTGTGGCAATCAAGTCAATTGTGTGTGTCAGAACTGTCGAAACGAAACAGAAACCCGACCAGCTATTGACACGGTCGGGCTAATCTTACAATTTAATGTTTAACCAAAACAGTACAAAACCACAGTAGCAGTAGTACTGTTCATTGTTTTTTTCTTACTCATGTAATCAAATATTTATGCTGTTTTGGCTTCATGCTGAGTAACCTGCTTGTCGCATTCAAGACGAGCAACCTGTCAACTTTTTTTTTGTATCGTCCTATTGAATTTATAAATATTTTTTATGCGTTGTTTGTTTATTTTATTTTTTGTCATTTTGTATGCACGTCATGTCCCTGCGACAAACTAATATTTTTTCTTTCTTTTAGAATTTCTCTCAATGCACTTCATGTGTGTCTGTGGTAAAGATTTGTGGTCGACTTTTATGATTCACACAGACACAGCGGACAAGGTCTTCTGGCACACGAACTAGCGGACAACCACACAGCAATTTTGAGAATCGTAGTTCATTGAGTTATAGCAACCTCAACAAATTCCGACTCTGCTGAAATTCTTGCAATATTACCTATAACGATACAAAACTGAACACAGTACAGTTTTTAACAATATCTATGAGTGAAGAGCTCAACAAAGGCCTGTACTAGGTGAAAGTGACGCAAACTTATAGCAATTGAAATAAAAACAGACATATTATAAGCCCATTGCGCCAAAAGTATGTAAGCTCCTAAATTCTTAATGGTATGTCAGTTCTCAAAAGATATGTCAAAATAACAGGAGATTATGACGAGGCTACCAAATTGATAATTTTTTCCAATGGAGTGGCACGCCATCGAGAAATCAATTAGGAGATTACCAAAGCTGTCAAATGCCCAGTTATTATCTGATTTGAGTATTTATTTATAGAATTTCTTAAATTCTTAGTAAGCAGTTTCCTTTAATATAATGTCTCGAAATTAAAAACTTTACGCTTGAGTAAGTCCTCAACTTCAATTACTAATTATTCAGATACCACCAAAAAACTACTATTACGATATCAATGATCAGCCATTCCAACACTATAGCGTTAGCAGATTACAAGAAACATGAACATTTTAAAAGTCAAGTCAATGAATAAATCAATTTGAATATGTATGAATAGTATTTAATTAATAAAACAAAACGTCTTCTGTTTACTTGAGGTACTTTATTCAAATCGAGTTTCGTTTGAATTTAGTCACTTTACGAGATTTGCAATCACTTTCAAGATAGAATAAATTTGTTTTGTGTGATGAAACATTTAGGATTGTGACGGGATTATCGAAATGAGGGAATTAGGTTATGGGGGGCCCAAGAGCGGCTTGGCGATCTTATACAGAATATGAAACAAATGATGGGTAGACTGTGTATGAAATGAGGTGAGATGACGAGAGATCTGTGTAAGAAGAAGATATGCTGGGAACAAAACTAGAACTTACAGTACAACATGACATTGACATTTAAAAAAAAAAAAAACTTATTTTTTTTTTCGACCAAAGATCAGGCCGCATTTACTTTGATTACATCTCACATTGGGGGTAGTGCATATCTTTTATAATGCCTTGCATTTTTTTTTGAATATTTCACAATGTTTTTGCTGTCAGTTCCTCCCTTACACCATCACCCATCGTGTTCAAACACGCGAGTTCAGAGGGAACTAGTCTGTCTGTGCTGGTCTCCACTCTCTGGAATTTTGAGGTAATTGCTTTCCCACTTCGACTAAATGTTAGTTAATGTTTTTTACTGGCAATCGTTAAGGTTGGATGGTTTTAGTGATAGAATCGTATGGTTGGTGTTGTTTATGTTATTGACTTTAGCGATTTTTAATTCTCCTTTGATTACTGTAGCTAGATTCTTTTATTAAACGACCCGACGGCATAGAAAAAGCCAATCGCACGACTTGTCCTTCCAATACATTTTTCATTTGTGCGCCATCGTTATCGCTAAAAAAATATCTAATATTTTTATTCTTAAAAAAAAACGTAGCCCCACACTAGGAATTTCTCCTGAATACACAAACAGCCAGACTCGGAATAACCTGTAGGCCATATGAATGTTTGTTCTGTGCAGGAATCGAACCCGCGACACGCAGATCAGCAGCCAATCGTTCAGCCACTGCGCCAACCGTGCCGTCAAATAACCAAACAACCCGTCAAACCGTGCTGTATTATGATTCCTATTACAAATTCCTCCATCATAGATTGTCTCGCCTTATTTCCTTTCAAGATTTGTTATAATCGAGCAAGTCGCTCTACCGAAACTTCCTGGAGTTTTGGTCCTTCATGCTTCACTAGCAAATCCCAGTCATGCAGAACAGATCATGTGTGTCGAAGGTTACAAGATTTAAGCCAGTCACTTATATGAGTAAACATTTCTCGTTTGATGTCCTAACGTTTACGTCGTCATAATGTCACAGGTGTTCATACTACCTCGGCCAGTGAGATTGACTGATATCTGAACGTAAATTGTATATCTGACTGTTTGCTACACACACCTTAACCACTGTACCGATCGTGATAAAACTTACGACTACTTTGTTAGCTTTGGTCTTACCTGTAATAACAAATGTATGTGTTAAGAAATAATAAATAAATAAATAAAAAAAAAAATTGAAAAATTTATAGCCTGGTTAGCCAGTCGAATAGGGTACATTTAATCGTGGATATTTGTATGAAAGAATAATGAAATACGAAATACACGCAAACAAAGTTACGAATAATAACACCTAGGAATCCAGTCAAACCGTAATTGACTAGGAAGTTTCTAATTTTGTTATACAATTTGATAACACAATGTAGAACTTCGATTCCGATATCCGCGTGCCGTTCATACCTTGTCCCGAACATATCGTGCCCAACAATGCAAAGCCCGTGCACGGTATGCGACATACCGGCCGGACTATGTCGCTTTGTGACACAGCCCTAATCAACACAGCTATGCTGCTAACTAGTTTTTACGTTCTTTGTCAAGGACAGGAGCAAGTCCTTGAAAAAGGCACTTGGTTACAAGAGATTTTGTTCACATCATTTCAATGGTTTCTTTGATAATTTTAAGAAACGTAAGTTATTCAAGTTGATAACGTAAAGTTTTGAAGTGTGTGTGTGTGTGTTTTGTCGTTCACAAACCAATTGTGTATTATTATTTCTGATGTAAACCTCAGAAATAATAATATACAATTAGTTTGTCTTGAAAAACTGTTGTTTGCTGTAGAAAAAATTGTTCCTTTTGATGGTTTGAGCACACCCTTAAATACAAACACACATTACTGATGCGTGCGGTTAGGGGTCGTTCCTATTGCCTTACACCTGGCGTAAATTCAGATACCACGCTGCTACTGAGAAATTCCTGGTAGAAAAACCCAATAACACTACTTATACGTTAGAAATCATACAATTGGGTTATAAAATCTACATTGGAAAAAGAAAACCATTTATCTAAATATAAAATAACAAATAATTATGTTTCTTTTACAGAAATCCTTATTATGTGCCTTTTTTTGAGGTCGCGACTTACAGAACGTGAACATTGGGAGGATAAAGCTCCCCTTTGATTCGTAGGTACCTATAGAAATGTATTGCAACTTTTTAATACTACACCAGATAGAAATTGTGAGTTATGTCAGGTGGATGAACTATTGCGTTTAAGAGACCAGAGAAAAGTCATGTGACTGAGGAACTATTTATGAATTTTACAAAAAATAACTTCTCCTACTAGTACTATTGAATATCTAGAGGGACAGTATTAAATTCTCCGAAGTGCAGACAGAATATTACAAACAACTTTTTGACTTTGAAACTGACTCAAGATTTTTATTTTCATTTTTGGTGTCAAGCGAAAAGACCCGTCTCCTCCTCCGGACCCTCGGTCCTTGTCGTTTCGCTTGTCTTTTTATTGGTGGTAAATCAAATGTTTCTAACAGGGAAATTGATTAAAGATTTCAATCGCTAGTAACTATGAGACTTTTAATTTGTACAACAAGTTTTCCGTAAAACCACAGGCCACTGTTTAATCCCTTGCTAAACCTGCATCTCCACAGTTTGAAGCTAATCCTCCAAACTTACCGGAGAGCGATCTACGAGGATCTATGCGCAAGTTGTTATCTAAACGAGGTTGCGAACTGGATCCAAGTTGCGATGAGTCTGTGCGGCGCGGTCACCCTCCCTGCCTATCTGCGCTACAGGGGGCATTCACCTTGACCTTCATGCTGGGTACTTTGAGGGGTAATGATGGAAAGTATTGCATTTCTGACAACATCTCGCAGTAAATTGAAAATTCACTTAGGTGAAATTTCACTAAGGTCTAAACAACTGAACGTCACATAGGCCAATGTAAACTTGAGCGCCTATACAGGGTGGCAAATACAATACGACAATAAATTCAACTGCGTATACCTCATGTTACCAGTCTGCAAACAAAAATTCAATCGAATATATCCAGTAGTTAAGTCACAGGTCATTATTTTTCGTTTTCAGCATTTTCTATACGATGTAGATTAATAGACTAGCACCGACAGGTTAACGACTTACCCATCGGTATAAACACTAAACACATGTTGCCTACTCGCTACTTCAATAGCCTTTGCTAAATTCGTTCCTCATAAAACGATACGATTCAAATTAGAGAACAATTCCAAGGTATTCAAGAGGATTTCCCATCGCAGCATTTAACATTGGAATCAGAAACTACACATGCCCATCTGACCAGCGATGGTACCATAGAAACAAAGTGTAATAAACTTTAATGTTATTGCAGAGCCTAGTAAGTTAGCCATGTTGATGCGAATACTTTAGCTTTGCATGTCGTGTTTATAGTTTCGCGTGTTCTTTCCAAAGGATTATAATTATGCAAACATGTGTTTTAGGAATTATAATTAAGTTCATACACCTATGTCCTTGACGATCAATCAAGTTTTTATGGGAATTTACTCTGTGGATGTTATCAGTAGAACATGTATACCACCTACCTACCTACCTAGTTATTATAACGTCTAGTTTTCAGTTTGTTGTCTATCACTTTTCTTTACACCATATTTAGTAGGTTATGCACTGTTAAAAACAAATAATTTTAAAAGAGTAACCATGGAGTTTCTTGTCGGTTCTTGTCCATAGGAAACGACCAACCCGAACCGTCTTGACATTTTATAATTGCCTATGTAGTCCTAAAATATTTTGATTTTGTTGAAATTCCTTCTTGGGTTTGAAATAATTAACTTAGAGTTTGTTCATAAGTTCGATCAGCATTTATAAATCTAGTCAACAATGTCTAGCTATATTTTTCAGCGATATATCATGGTATCAAACAGACATGTTTGGCGCGTTTAAAAGGATAAAAATAACAAATAAAATAAAGAAAAAGAACGGCAGTGTTCGAGAAATGAAATCGCTTGCAAAATATTATAACGGAGCAAGATAATCCCACACAATATACTCGCTATAGGTGCGAAATAAGCTGATTACACGTTGTCAAGCAGAATTACATGTTTTTTTGACAATTGTGAGTGCCTTAAAAATTGTGATGTTTAAAACACATTTACTGACTTCAGAGTGTGTCTGTGATCATTTCACCGACATCTTAAATACTGTGCACTTTTTTATCTACCAAACCGTGTGCTTGATGGCAAAATGACAATTTGTTATACCAACTTTCTGTATGAATCTTCAATAAATCAACCTTGACGAGTTTCACTTCTCCTTGCCTCTATCAAACTTTACGCCATCTTTGTTTCTGTCGTTACATGACTTTCATGCCATCATACGCAAACGGTGTGCATTGATGTTGCGGCGATTCAGGGGTAGTCGTAACAGTATTTAAGGTACACTGGCGGACAAGGTTGACGGACCTTTTATTAGACCCTGGGCTGGCAGACATGTGCGTGCACGTTTACATTCATGTAGCCAATAAGTGTATTTTTAAGTTATTGTTATTTAGTACCATAGAATAAGTTCATACTAACACTATATGGATCCATCATTGGCCTGATATAAAAAAATTAATTGGTTTTTTTCAATTCATTTTTTTATAATTATCAATGACACCATCCATGATCGGAATTTTGGGCCACAAAAGACATTTGCATGTGGCGGAGATTAGAATGCTATGGGGGATGTGTGATGTTACGGGAATGGATAAAATAAGAAATGAGTATGTAAGAGGAAGTCTGAAAGTGGCGTCGGTGACTGAAAAGTTGTGCGGTTGTCGTGGTATGGGCATGTGATGCGGAGGAATGAGGAAAATGTTGTGAGGAAAGTTTTGAGGTGGATGGGTATATGAGTAGAAGAAGATACAGAAACGATGGATGGACTGTGTAAAGAATGATATGGCAAGAAAGGAGGTGTCTGATGAGATGACGAGTAATAGAGAAGTATGGAAGAAGAAGACATGCTGCGCCGACCCCAAAATAATTGGGATAAGGGCAAGAGAATGATGAATACCATGTTTTCTTCTGAGATATTTTTAAACCTTTACACTGCGCACTTACTTCCTCAAAAGTATCTTATCTGATATAAATTAACATCAAAGTCTTTAATTGACCCATTCAATAGTCAATAGCGTTAGATCAAGACGTTATTTCATAAAGACGCAAGGTCCGACTGCTCAGTGATGAAAGGAGCTGGTCAAGCGCACAGTGCGCCTTCATCCATGATAGATATGGAAATGTTCTGATTTTGAATAGTGCTAGCTGGTTCCGGCGGAATTGCTCGCAGCCTACTTAGTATAAGGAAATAAGGTGTTCTGTGTTTTAATCTACGTCATAAATTATGCCGCTGTCCCAATTTTTGTACAAATCTGGCCTAGCAACAATTCTAAGTGTTCGTTTACAGGTCACAAACATTTCCATGACTTAAGTATTCTTTGAAACATATGAGAATTTTGTATATTAAGCTACGCTACGGAAACGCTACGGATGTGCTACGGAGACGCTACGAAATTGCTACGAAACCGCTTCGGAGTAAGGTAAGGGGTCGCGATGCTTTGTGTACTCTTATTGATGCTACTTTTAGCGGCTGAATAATGCTGCTATTAAAGTTCTTAGATAAAAAGCTTACTGTAGACTTACGAGATTGTTTACCAAAGTTTTCAGACTTTAAGGTCTCTATACACAAATTATCCTACTACTGCCTAGAATTTTCCCAACTATGTTGGGGTCGGCTTCTAGTCTAACCGGGTGCAGCTGATTAGCAGTATTTTACATGGAGCGGCTGCCTCTCTGACCTTCACAGCCCAGTTCGTTCTGGTAATACGATACCCCTTGGTAAGACTGGTTGTGAGACTTTCGTGCCACTGACTACCGGTAACGACTGTCAAAGATCTACAAATGACAACCGGGAGCAACGCTTAACGTGCTTTCCGAGACACTGAGGAAACTCGGTATGTAAGGATGGCTCACCCATCCACGGATCAACCTAGGCAAGCACGGCTTAACTTAAAGATCGATCTGAGCGGCTGTTAGTATTTAAACACGAGCTCCTCTGCCTCGTGGTTATAATGGAAATATACCAGTCTGATACAGGTAGAAGAAACATGTTTACGACATCGTCAACAAATCAAAGTGACTCTTTCCTCTCAATTGACCTTGTACACTTGAAACCTGAACAAATCCAGTGGAAAATCGAACAGTGAAGGGCAATGAAACTCGACAAACGGCACCGCGGCCTAAGGTACACAGTTTAGTGAAATTAAGCCAAAATAACTTGCTTAACAAAAGAACAAAGTGAACAAAAGAATACCGCCTATGCGCAAATTCCCACTTTTGAACAAATACTTTCACAATTATTTTCTTTTTTCTGTGTTTTTCAGCGTTTTTTGTCACAGCTTTGTGGTTTAAATGTTAAATGTCTGGCTGTTTGAATTATGTTATTTTGTTGTGATGCGACCTCAAAAATGGTGGCTAGGACAGACTGGATGCCGGAACCTGACGCCTTGCGCAGTTATGTTGCTGTAAAATGAGCACATTGTAAAGACGAAACGACAAATTGGAACCGTGCACTTAACCTTTTGACGTTTCGTGAATGCCCGTTGGGGACTGACTATCAGGGTTCTGATTACCCATAACGACTGTCAAAGGTCTACGACCTATGCTTTCTGAAGCACAGAGTAAACGCATCCCATCCACGGATCGACCTTGGCAAACGTTGCTTAATCTCGAAGTTCCGTGGGGCTGTTACCTAGCTACGAGCACAGCGTATAATATGAAACATCTCTGTTGAAGCTGACCGATAGTTAAATCGGCCGATGACGTAAGTTTACCTCCGCGCCTAGCCTTAGAGGTACAAAATAAGTAATAATAGGTAATCTATAAGTAAGTAATTATTCAGAATGGTGGAGAAATTTGGCTCAGAGTGGAAAGTTTTCATTTCTTGCAAGTCTTTGAAGTTATAAGACCTACCTGGATAACCTTAGCCATAGAAAGATTCTAAGTAGGCACCTAATTCTAGTTAGCCTTGAGACCTACTTCGTACGATAATTTGCAAGGATGTGGAGTTTCAAAGCGTTTTATCGTAGCTTAGTGAAAGCTTTATAATCTTTAGACAAAATTTTTCCCATGATTTAAATACGTTTGAAAAGGGGAGTTAAAATGACACGTATGTTCTTTGGAATTACGTTATTACTAATGAACTTTTGGCTGAATTGTGAATTACTATTATTGTGAATTGTTTATATGAGACGTACATTTTTCATGGGACTTTCCACTACTCACTTTTGTAAGAAATTAATTTTCTTTACTGTTCTCCATTTCTCAGGTTGTGTCATTGTTTTAAGATGTGTTTTTAGACACGAATCTCTTTTCAAAATCTGTAGATCAGACAAATATTGCTAAACTCTGTAATCGAACCCGTACCTAACATTTAGATGGGATATTGCGACTCCCGAGATAAAGTTCGGTGTACGCTCATGTTGTACCTACTTATATTTTCGCGTATTTTGCCTAAGCATTCATAATTAATCTGGCTATAAATTAAGTGTGTAAGGAGTGTGTAAGGGTATAAAAAGATAGAAAAGAAAGATTGTTGTATAGTTTGAGATACAATTAAGATTTCCTGTCAATATTTCCTGGCTTAAAATCCTAGACCATTTGTTTAAACCAGCCTGAGAATAAACACTATCTCCCTTCACCACTTCTTAGAGTTTTAACTGAGAAAAGAAAGTGACGCATAAACTCCTCAGCATCACAATGTGTCTTCGAAGTCATGATCGACTTCTAGTCTACAGGTTGCAGTGCTTTAATAAAAGTGAAAACTCGCGCTAATCTTGCAACAAAGATTGCTGACTATCAGAAACTTTTAACTATTCAACAAATCAACAAAATAACATAACATCACCGTAACCCTCGAAGGGTCAAGCCGAGGTGTACCCATTGGTACACCTACATTTCACCAGTTATGTTTAAATTCCATGTAATAGGGGGCGAGCCTATTGCCAACAACCGGGCACAAATCCAAACTGCGTGAGAATAGATTTAAGACTAGACTTTTAACTATTCCAACTTTTAGATTCACCGTTCACCCGTGAATCGCATTGTTTCAAAATTATACTTTAAAACCAGCCTGTAGTCAAACAGCGCGAAAAATAAAGAATTTCAGTTGAAATTGTCAAGTAAAGTGAAAGCGGCTGCACGCGTCTGTTTGTACAGCCACTGTGTCAAGTTGAACTCGGTGCTCGGAACTTTTTTATTATTTTTATATGCTTGCTGTTGCCAAGAGGTTCGCAGTAGGCTGGGGGTGAACTTTTCAGGTTATTCTGGCATATCGATGAGCCATTAACATGTCTTTAAGAATTAAGCTTAATTAATCAGCCTTACTTTTCTTCGATTTTTTGGTTTTAGAATCTACCAGTTTCTTCACGATGTTTTTTTAGCCGTTTTGAGAGCAGTGTTGTGATGAAATAAATTTTAGTGCTGAGGTTCGAACCCACGACCTCATGTTATGTCGTAAAACCATTACAACTGAGCCAATAACAACACCGAATGTTATAAAAATAACCATTTTCATCGCTGTTTCTGTCACGGACAAGATGTCTAAGACGTATTGAAGAAATACAGAGACATTTAAGACAATCTTCGAAGATAAGACTTGTTTACGAGTAAATGATTTGTATTTGAACATTCAAGTGTATACGGTTCTACAAACGCAACAAGTGCGACGGCTTTCGGAAGCGCGACCGAGCGAAATGCTAATAAAATGTCTGATATTTGGCTTGAATATTGCGATGTAATGTACCGACAACGGTAATACTATGATTAGCCATGTTTATTATTTGTGTTAGTGACCATGTCAGTTTAAAATCGTATAACGGTAATACTCCTTTTTGTATGACGATAAAGTGTAAAGTAACTGTAAAATTATATTATACCTAAATATGAAATGTGAAACTGTTGGAATTTGAACTTTCGGGGTTGAGAAGTGAGACATACACATAACTGGCGAAATGTGGGTGTACTATTAGGTACACCTTCGCCTTACCCTTCGGGGATTACTGGCGTGATGTTATGTACAATAGTGACCGCGTCAGGTTTCAGTCATATTATACCGATTCGTTTTACGTTTAATGAATCTACTAACTCTTGCCAGCATCTCTGACTGCGTAGAGCTTAGAACGCGTACTACTGGTATGAAAAGTAGCCTATCTCTTAACCCAATGTTATTGAAACCCGTTCAGCCGTGACAAGTTAACTGAACGGCAGTCACTTCCGCATTTATAATAATATGTATCAAATACGAATTTGCAACTGATGAGCTATATTTAGCGGACGTTTTAGTAGAAAAGTCAACATTTGTAAACCTCAATGTTTGAAAACTGAGGATTAAGTCCTATAAAAGTTCAAAAATTAACTTTTTAATCACACTAGACTTTTTTGCAATACTAAGAAGACTCTTTTACTACGTTTGCGTTTAACGTATGTTGTTTGCAGTTTGCGCTGCTCCTCGGAAATGTGTTGATTTTAAAGATTGCGAGACTAAACGAGTGTTGACACTGAACTGTGCAGTATTAAGTGGTTGGTGGTTGCTACAGGTTGATAGTCAACAAGTCTTTTGCTTTATATTGCTTTAGAAGAAACGTGTATGTGTAACAGAAATTAAAGTAAATCCTACATAACTATTACTTCTGAACAAGAGTCAGTTTCTATTTTTGAATGTTGAATGATGTGAATAGTTATGTATTTTGAATCATAGATGGCACTTAACATTTACGTCACATTGCTGAATCGCGGTGTTGAGATTCTCCGCGATTTAAAGACCACAAACTAAATATCAAATTAAAATGTCCTGTTCTGAAGATTGTGTATCGGGAGATAATTCATTGTGAAATGTATAGGTGGAAATCGAAAGGGAGATGTTTTGCAGAGTTGGATTAAAATGAGATGACCTAAGAGTAGAGGTCTCCTAATTAAAAGGTTAAATGAACTGTTCCTTGAGTTAATCAAAGTTAAAGTTAAGGATCAGTTCAAAGGTTTATTTCAGAAACGATGAGTTTTAATACAACTGATTAGGAGAAACTTATTGCTATTAAAACCTGCTAGATCAATAGGATTAGGATGCGTAATAATTTGCGACAAATACCTATACATGTAACGCTTTCTCCATTTCTGGATAGGTTCCTGTTAAGTTAGGAATTCCTATGACGGAGAATTTAACCAAGTCTGCGCCAGTTTTTATAGTCTAAGTATCTGGTGCATAGTGCATATCCAGAACTTGTGAAACAAGATCTTAGAAACTACTTATTGGAAGTAATTTCTTCCATGATGCTTGCAAACGTTATTAAAATAAAAATTTTAATCAAAACTACAAAAACTGCCACTACTGATCCTTTAAAACTTTCAGAAAACTTAAAAAAAAGTCGAAACTTCTCAAAGTTTTAGAAGCACTTACCTTAGGTTTCAGTAGACGTCAGCGCTCCGGCGAGAGAACCCTCATGTCGAACTTCCGCAGGGTTGCCATGACGTGTGCTGTGCTTGACGTTTCCGGTGCCACTGAAGAAGCCAGCAGTGCCAGCCACGATGGCACGGTGGGCGGGGCAGGACACGCCCCCTGCAACAAGTTGCCGCCAACTGCCACTGCGAAGAATCAACGATGCCGACTGTTTTTTTAAGATGATGGTTGAGGTTGGTGTACATGGGATGTAAGGATTTGTTCAGAGAATAGTATTTTTGATTGTTTTATAGATATTTTACTACTTTTTAACAAGTTTTCGGCAGTATAGTGCACGTACTTCAACCATCTTAAGCAATAGGTCGCAGCTGGGTTTTGGAGTTAGGCAGTCGCTCCATGTAAAATTCTGGTGGTTATAGCTACATTAGGTTATATTGTAAGCTGAAACGACATGGTTGTGAAAAGCTAGGCAGATGATGATAATGACTTCAGAATTCTTAATCACAGCACAGGAAATTTTGTTGAAGAATCATCAAACTGTGGTCGTTTAGTAATTAGTAATAACCGTTTGAAATTAAACATACATGCATAGATTTATAAACTCACCTGAAGCCTTATTCCCAAGGAGGTGGACAGAAACTATAGATCCATATTATACCAATGGTGATCGGTATAGTGCTATTCTAAAATAGTTATTGTGATGAATGGAATCAATCCAGCTAGAAATGAATGCTGAAAGATGAGAACTGTATGCAATTGATTTATTGAAATCCTGCCGACCCAAGTTTAGTTAGAAATCTTTCTTTTTTTAATACACGTGTTTCTAAACACAGCCACTGAAACACGCAGGTTTATAACTGAAGCTAAGTAAAGTTTGCGTTGCAACTTGAGAAACTTAAATGAAGCAATATGTTACGGAACTACTCTTTAACACCTGTAAGATTTAGTTATTACTTTTAAAGGGTTAATGTTGTAATTATACTAAGTTATATGTTTGTATTTAGAGAACCACCATTCTCTAGATATGTATAAACATATATCTATTGATGTGACAGTGAAAAAAAGGGCAGGTCACCCTCTGACCTGTATTTCTCTTTATAGAGCTCTGCTTCAGAGAGAGTTTGTGTAGAGAGATCTGCTCCATGAGCTCAGGTACTGTTAAAACCGCGTTCTGTCCATTTTTGACGTAGTATTTGTCATGATAATTGGCTCTTCGAATTTGTAGGCAACTGAGTAGTGTTTTTTTTGACACAGGAATATCTTCAACTTCAGAATGAATACAAGTGCCTGAAGTGCAGAAATTGCTGAAACTTTACAGGCCTTCAGTAAACTAAGTATAAAAACTATTTCGTTAGCAAGTCCACTATCCTCTCCTCATCCTAACATCTCACAATAGATAAATAAACATCACGGGCCCGCCCCTCTGTGCTCTTCGCAGATTTGACCAATCAACCGATACGGTCTATAAGTCGGGCTCATCTCTAGCGCGAACTTACGGATAAGTACGGTTTTTCTTCTCTCTATGCTGATCGGAAAATAAAAGAATTGTGTCGGAGGATTGTGTAACTGATTTGCTTTGTAATGGATGGTGCTTAGCTGGCAGGAATGGTTAGGAATTGGGTTAGTTTACTTTGTAGGATATTGCTATTTACTCAAACATATATGTAACTACATAGTCAATGAAATACCATGTGTCGACAAAAACATTTTAATAAAGAAAATAACAGGACTTTGTAATGGACGAAAAACGTCAGTAACACTCGGAAAAATAATATAATTGTTATGCTTTGTATTACGCGTACATTCTATGCGCAATTCAGAGCAATTTACTAAGTTAGTGAAGAATATCATGAAACTATATTATAAAGGGTGTAAATAGACCCTTAACACATTCGAAAGGCACTTGTTATCCCCGTCTTTGCGATCATTTTTTTTGTTCTACACCATACCTGGGAACCTTCTAGTTACGGAGATATTGGGGGTCAAAGTTCCAAATTTTTCACAAGTTTTTTTTTTTAAATACATGTTTTTAATCTAAGATTTTTACTTTTCACACCTCCACGACCCCCGTACTATTCAATCCATCCACCAGCACAATGCTTTGAGAGCTCTCCATCGAGTCCTACCGTAAAACGTGATTTTTCATCTCAAAATAAAAGTCGATTCCAAGCAATATTTTTTGCGTAAAGTTAATTAGTTTGATGTACAGAATGTTTGGTTGACGGCTATGTGAAGGGTCTGTTTACACACTGTATTTTGTACTCCTACCAGCTATAATCTAATTATTAATCCATGCATCACAGTGAGCAAACTAGAAAAAAAACTTTCTGAAATCAGCGGGGTAGTTGAGTAACACACTCGCTTTTACAATGCTATTGAAAACTTATGCATTTTGAAAACTCAACTAATGACTTGACGATTTTTTTCAAACATAATATGAAGCAAAACACTACATTTTTTTCAAAACCTTGCTAGATGCGGTCGAAAAGTGTGATACGCAAGTGAAATGCTCTTCATATGTTCAATATCTAAGATGCTTCATTCACTTGTAGCCAAACATACAGAAAGGCGAAAGGCCAATTACAAATGAATGAATTCAAATGTTGAAACTGTCTCGGTGGCCTAGTGACGACTCTGAGTATGAGGTCTGGACTTCAATTCCCAGGTCTGACAAAATCGTATTAGGTTTTCCATTACGAGATTCTCGTAAGTAGCTCTGAGCCCAGAGTCTGAATTTGTGCCCAGTTGATGCATATAGTGTACGTGCTATAGGTTCTCCTCTGTCTAACCAGCCAGGGATTTAACGTATGACATATGTATGAATTTAAATACGTATGGAAATACTATCATAATTTAGAAGATATATAACATTCGCTAGTAGTATGAACTAGACACAGAAGTTAATCGCCCAGCTGCCCGCATCTGCGCGACCGCTGTTATCTGATAACATGTCACAAAGCATGACCCGACGACATATGGCAGAATATTATGTTAATTTAATAGTCGTAAGTATAAAAGGATCTAAAACTCATATGTTGAGACAACAGTGGGTAGCGGACTGGCTTAAGTAATGTGCTCGTTTTGTATGAAAAATATTCAAGAACAAAACGTACATTGTTTATTAACCATGAATAGAAAAAAATTACCAAGTATTAAAAGGGAAAAAAATACAGGGCGTCAAAAAAATCATCCTCATCTCTGTTAAATGTAAAAATGCCCAGAAGGCTGGCAGCATTGCCATGTTATATGGCATTGGATTCTTTGGCCAAAAGCAACCTTTGATAACTGGATTTGTTAATTATTAACGTTTGTGGTACATAGTTTGTTCATAATTTTGCATTCTTTTGGGGAGTAACAAAAAAAAACTTCATTGTTTAATCTAAGGGTGGATGGTAGCGCGTAGGCATATTAAATATCTTTAATCTTAGGTAGTGTACACAACGTCAGTCGTCCATTAAACCTTCAACTGAGATCACGCTCTTTCAATTTAACTCAATTTAAATTGTGTCGGAAAACTAACATTGACACAATGCTTTCAATTGCTACTAACTTTCTGATTAACACACACATCGACCACCTTAACGACTGTCTTCTAAAATGGGAGAGAACTTTTATCTAAAATTTTGATATTTGTAGCTATTGCATTAAATTTATTAATTGTCTGTCGGTAGCGTCAGTATGAAACAATTCATTAAAACAAAATGACATCAAAATATCTCATATCAATTTGATCATTTCGATATGTAACCTAAAGTCTATGGCAAAAAATTGCAATATGACTCTTCCACTGACAAATTATTTTGTTCTATTTCTTTGTTTTTTTTTGTTGGTCTCCCACAAGTAATATTTTATGATGAGCCTAATATCTCTAAACAACCTTCTGCTCGTACTTTTACACCAGCCCATTTAAACTCATCAATATCAAGGTCACTCGATTCGTCAGAGAAATAACAAATGAAACAAAAACACTGAAATCAAATCAATTATGAGTTTCGAACTAAAACGTTGATAAACATGCTTTGATTACAGGGTAGCTGTGATACACATGTATGTAATCGTTTATTGAAACCACAGGGTGACGTGGACTTAATGACATAATTATATTTGCGTTGTATCCACACCAGGCGAACCGACAATTATCGCAAAGGTGCCAGTGATGGACAACAGTTTTAAGATGGTTTCTTTAAGGCAAGTTCTGGTGTGTAAAGCGTAAATAGTATAATAAATAAGTAATAAAAATTGTACGTATTGAAAAGAAGAAAAGCATTATAGGGTGTCAACCCAGAAAGCTGGGTTGTTTATACCCCAAGACTAGTATGCACTCCGGACCCCATGGCCTTAGTGTTTCAACCCCAAACGACTCAAACACATAGCTACCAATACTAATATACTTAAGTTAAATGTGGCTTGACACCGGTTGTGATGTGCAAGCCGTCGATCAGTATTTTAACGTTTGTCATAGGGAACCTGGAGTTCCTATTCGAGTTGGTCTCGTTTGATGACAATTTCGAAGCCGAGAGTGTCATAAAAAGTAAGTTCAAAAACTAAAACCAGACTTCTGAAAAATTATGCTCTAAAAATTATTAAACAAGGAAATATTCTCATCTGGAATTGTTATGTATGTACAAACCATTCAATATTTATCGTCAATTAAATAAACAGTTAACACGTAATATATTTTAATGTATTTAATACATATTCATAGTGATGATCAGAGGATAGGCGTGCTCAATTTAATATGATGTCACTTAGCCTATAACGCAGCGGACGATCAAGAAGCTTCCAACGATACCTTATTTGTCAAATTACGATAAGTAATATATAAGTTATGAAGGAACAAATAAACACACATATGTATCCGAATTCAGACCAATCAAAATCATAACCCTGCTTCGCCGTAGTCGGGTAAAAAACAACCACAAAACTTTTTTATTGGTTTTAAACAAAATCATTTATAACACATCTCTTACTTTAACACATTTTTAGCTCACATCTATCATAGCAAAGTGAATACTACTATTTATACAATACTCCACAATGTTACGAACCACTGTCACCTGCAATTAAGAATTTAAAGCAATTCCGTTATTATTTAAATATGAGCTTCTATTTTCTACATTCGGCATTCAAGTCTTGAGATTTAAAGTCAGGTTGATAATATTTCCCAAAAATGGGGATTTTAGTAAAAAATTCGACATTGTCAGTGAGCATATCGCTTACTATTATACAATTTGTGGGGTTTTGGGCGCCAGAATATCTGACAGAAACACAGGAACAAATGTATAGTTTCTACTCAGTGTGCTCTTTTATGTTTCTGATAGGTTGGTAATATTTTTAAAGAAGCGCTGTGGTGATATTATGAGATAGTTATTCTTTACTAAGCACTGCTTGTAGCTTGTGTAGGATAGGAGTTACAAGAAATAGAATTAAAATAATTTTCAGAAAGATAACTGGCGTTTGCAAACCAGTTTAATTATGTGTTATAAGTGTGTCTGTTACATTTATCAGCAATCCATCGATTTGCGTTTGATAACAGTTAGTTCCTCTTTGACTGAATTAAAGTTTAGAGCCCGTTTTCAGCAAAGCACGAGGGTAAAGATGGCAAATGATAATTTCTCACAGAAAACCAAAGATTTAATTCTTTAGATGTACTTACCGTACTTAGATATACAGGGTGTTAGGGACAGCACTCCGCAGACCGATGGAGTGAATTCAGTATATCCTACTAAGATAACCGGTACAAGAAATTATTTTAGAAACGTTATAGGAATTCAATTAATTTGATTTGTTATATTTCCTCATACTTAATGTATCGTTACCGTGGCAAAACGCACGTAGCGAACGGCAAGCGCGACGATGAGTTCGCTAGACTCTGTAGCGAGGCAGGAAGTGAGCAGCTGATTTCACGCGCTGTTCGTCAGAGAATTTCAACATCCATTGTTGTTTTTTAGGTTTTAGCCGTATTATTTACACAAATTCAGTGCTGAATATAAAGAATGTAATTTTACATTTAAACAAAGGAATGGTAACTAAAAAAACGATTATAAAATAAAAAAAATCCTGAGCAAAAGCCCGGTAAGATATGATTCAAAGTAAGGAGCTGAATGCACCAAGTCAATTTGTGGAAGGCTGTCCCTTACACCCTACATACGATTTTCAGTATGAAAGCGAGCTATTTAAATGGCACTATCAAAGACAGAAACGTGATCCTGTTTTGGCGGAATTAAAACGTCAATTCGCATTTAATATTACAACTACTACACTTATAGTATAATTAAAACGAAATATTTCCAAAAAAGAACTAATGTATATAAAATAAACGAACTAACTAAATATAAAGTAACTAAGGGCTGGCTCTTTCTTTAACCAAAGAATTAGCATTGCTTCTTAACAATGCTGCCAGTCTTCTGGGCATGTTTCATGATGATAGCGATGTGGGAGAGTACTTAGAACCTAAGCGTCCTGTTGTTTATATTTACAGAATCGAATAATTTAAATCTTTGCAGGAACCTACATAATCATCCAAGTAGTAGACCTAATACTGAACTGGGGCGACCTCGCCCTGATGACCGGCACAGCATTCCTGCTGTTCACGAACTTGGCCCTAGCAGCCAAGGTCGTGAACATCGTGGGAAGGAAACAGAGGATCCAGAATATCGTCAATGACAGTGATAAGGTGCTTTCGGAAGCGAGGACTGCGGAGGAAAGAGCGATTGTTATGAGGTACTTGAGTAGGATTTTATGCTATACAACATTAATTTTAGTATATGCGAAACCTGATACACGTGACTAGTATTTTTATGTAAAGAATCTATGTACAAAATTTCAAAACTGTATCATGAAAAATCACAAAGTTATAAGCTTGTTCTGTTACCTAGGTGTACGGACAAAAACGCGGTCACCACGCAGCGCGCGCCTCCAGCGTCGTCTTGAGCTCATTGATAATAATAATTTGGCAGTAGGTAGGTACCTAAATTATTGCGATAGGTACTCATAGTCACTCGGTATTCAACTTTTAACTTTTTTAAATATTTTTGGGAAAGAATATAACATGGTTTAAAAAATATTGAAATCGATTCAGTTACTTATTCTGAACAAACTGTATTCAGATTTCGCATGTACTAAAAACAATGTTGTATATCCCTTTCGTTGGCAAACTCTAGGTGAGAAGAAATAAAAGTAAACTAAAAACTCTCCATAATACATATACTTCATGTAAGGTGTTTCGATTAAATCGTTTTTCTCTTGTTCTGTGTATTGCCCCGCCATTGCTGCTCCGCCGCCGCCGTCGGCACGTGGTTGCGTAGGCTGTGGTCGGGCTATTTTATTTCGAGAAATAAAGAATACTCTTCAGCTTTGCATTAAAAATATATCTGAGATGTTGTCGTCATAAATTAGAACAAAAATATATTAAATTTTCTAATACGTCAAACTTACTTCTTATTTTTTTCATACTTCGTTTTTTTTTTTGTAAATAACTTCATGTTTTGTTTTAGCTGTAATCGGGAGATGATAGTACTGCAGGTGTTATACTTCGCACTCACACTGATAACAGCTCTTGGCTGGGCCACCAGCGCTGAGCAGGGCCAGCTGCCTCTGAGAGCCTGGTCAGTAGACTGCTCTCATTTTAGTTGCAACACTGTTTTGTACCTCGGTTTCTCTTTTTGGACATCAATAACAATTTGGGTACATAATTATCTTTTTTAAATTACAAAGGGCTAAATGGCTACCCTTTTCAAAAGATTTTAACGTGTACAAACGAACAAACAAACTCAAAACGTCGTTTAGCTCATGATACAAACATGAAACATTAATTTTTAGACATTCCTGACTGTCTTTTGTTACTTTTTTGGTAGCCTAAACTGTCCCACTGCTGGTCAAAGGTCTCTCTCAACTCCTCCTAAGAGCTCTTCCTTGTTCTCGCAGTACGCGCCCAGGGCGTCTCGCCATCTCTTTCTAGGCATTACTTATTAAAATTAAATTGGTTTTGGAGAAAATACCCTTTTATCTCGCAGCGCATAGCAACGACAGACCGTAGCGGCCAGACTGCTTTCTTTGTACCTCTATGAAAATGCTACCATAGATAGTGAAATTACTGTCTGTTGCCGTGTACGCACGACAACCAATCAAGCTATGAAAAACCAAATTAAGCTGATCTCTCATTGTACGGAAAGCTCATACAAAACGAGGTCAGGTTATACTGGATTGGTATAGCTTGATGTGTCGCCGTGTGGATATAGAAGTAAGTCATGTATCATATGTGGTTTCTTGGCGCCTTTGGAATTGTGCCTAAAAACTACTTTTTTAATGATTTTGACAATGCTTTGCTTTTAACACATTTTGAAGAAGTCTGTAAGTTTTTACGTCGTATCAGGTACCCGTACGATACCACAAAGTCTCCAGCGTACGAGCTCACATACGTCCACCAAGTAGGGGCACTCCTGATTGCAGCTTACCTGAATGTGGCCAAGGACACGCTGGTGGCAGGCCTGATAGCGCAGTGCAGGTGTCGGCTAAAGCTGTTGGGACATGCTTTGAGGACCTTGGACAAGGGACTGGACACCGAAGACGAGGTAAGTTGATATTAACCTGAATAAGGAGATCAAGTTTCTGGGATAGGAAGGTTAAATATGAGAGCAACGGAAAACCATGAATAGAAGTCACGCGTTTTTGAGCTGTTTTGTTGTTGAAAGATCAGAAATTAGCTGCATCTCGTAATAAACAGATACAGTTCCATATTTTAGAGCGCTCTATTCTATTTATGGATTTTATAGGCGGATAAGTAAATTGAATAATATGAATGCCATGCGATATCAACACAAATACAAAATATCAAATGGTGTCTTAACCATCCAATCAACTTTGAACATTGTTTAGCCAGAGTCTACAATCAAGATTATTCCGTTTGGTCGAATATAGACACAACTATTAATTGAAGCATCTTCTTTATCTTTACGTATTATAAAACAAAGTCGCTCCCGCTGTTTGTACGCTTAGAGCTTTTAAACTGCGCAACGGATTTGAATGCAGTTTTCAACAATATCTAGAGTAATTCAAGAGGAAGGTTTATATGTATATTGTGGGTCGCTAGTATACAACAAATCTGAGCTGTATACGGATAGCACGGCTACCACTTACTCCCCACTGTATGAACATCAGAGTCATCTCTGTTTCTTGCACAAAATCTCTCCAACAAGACTGAAAAACGTAGACTCCCGTAGCGGCGTTTTTGTAGCGTTTGAGTTGACGAGGGCTACGGGTACACTCACGTAGTGTTTGGTTGGCTACTAGTTTCGAGGTTCTTTAAGAGATGGCGCTTATTTTAGATTTATACCTTAAAAAGCAGAGTATATTTCTGCCAAATTTACACCCCGAAAAATGTGTGGTTTAATCTAAATATAATGGTAGTGACTTTACTCCGCATTTTTTGAATTTAATACAGTAGCTACCTGATTTTTTCTCTGTTTCTAGTCCGATTATTCCTATTGTGTATTATATGCTCTCCAGTACATGTTAACTCCTGAGCAAGAAAAGACGGTGCGTCTTCGCTTAGGTTCATGCGTGAGGAGCCATCAGGAGACCCTGGAGGCTGCCAAGGAGCTGCAGGAGTGTTTCTCCGAGCCCACTTTTGCACAGCTTACTGTCTCGCTCATCATCATCTGTGTCACTGCTTTTCAGCTATCGGTGAGTTATCTGAATCTTCAGGCTTTCAAGCTCTACCCGACTATCACTTAGTTGACTCCTAGAGATAGAACTCTATAAAAGTTGAAATACAATCCTGCTTTCTAACCTGATGTATTTCTAGACTGCGATCTACTAGAACAAGCTTCCAGCAGTCTAGCTGATGATTTTCTCTAGTGAATCAACTTACAGTACCAAAGAGAATTTGAACTTTTTAACACTTTTATTAGCTTCGCCTGTAACTATGTAAAAAAATCTTATAAGTTAAATTTGACCCACTTCCCGGTTTCCGATTGAAATGAAATTTTGCAAACATGTTTAGTTTAGATGACAATGCATGATTAGCTAAGCGACGTCATTCTAAATCCAATATGGCAGACCCCCAAAGATGGCGGACTAGTTATTTTTTATGCATTCCTATGATATTGGGTATCAAATGAAAGGGTTTGGTGAGAAAAATAGGAGAAAAAAATGACGACATTCAAAAGAGTGTTTTTTAGGGTTTTTAAACTGTAATATTTATTTTCTGAAACCAAAAGGCCCTTCTTTTGTTTTTTAGTTATCAAGCTTAAATCAAATCTGTTGTTGGTAATGTAACACACCTATCAAAGTATAAGTGATAATAAGGTTTTCACAATTTCAGTGAGAAGCTCATGAAGTCTGTTTCATTTAGATGGCGCAGCCTGACAACATGGTGCGTCTGCTGTCGATGGGCACCTATCTCCTGAACATGTGTTTCCAAGTCTTCATCTACTGTTACCAGGGCAGCCAATTGTCGGAAGAAGTGAGTGGTACTTTTATTCGCTTGCTTTTGAAAGTCTACTGGGCTTTGTTTATGGTTGAAGGTTGGGTTCCGAAGATATTTTGCAGTAAAAATCACAGCCATTTGTGTATATATTTTATTTATTAGGTTATTTGTTAGATAGCGAGGATTGCCATAATTGTATCTTAATGGGTGAATCCAGATCCGTTTGCAGCTGAATGTCAGTTTTATATGTAAATGGCTCAAATGCCTATGTGATCTTCAAAGCCCAGTGACTGACTAATATCGATACACTCTGGTTTTTGTAGAGTTCAGATATATTGGGAGCCGCGTACGAGTGTCCGTGGTACAAGTGCTCACTGCGCGTGCGCCGCGCGCTCCTCATCGTCATGGTGCGCACGCGACGCGTACTCAGCCTCACTGCTGGAGGGTTCACTACTCTGTCCCTGGCATCGTTCATGGCTGTAAGTTGCTGCTGTAACTATGTAGTTGCACGAATGAAATAGACTGTGTGTCAAGGTTTTAGCCCACTACTGAATTTTATAGGAGACGTCAAGTGTTGTAAACATCAATAAACCAGCATATTTAGAACTTAAAAAGCAGCTTTTGGCTATATAAGAGATAATTAAGGGCACCGCGTCAGTATAGGATCCTTGGACAAACCAATTCATTTATTTGCATCAATATCAATCAATCATTTTATTATCAGGCAACTGAGGCCCATAGATAAAAATACACAAAATAATCTTATAAAATAATAAACTAATACATATAAAAAACAACCTTATTTAACTAAAACTAGACACGAATCGTTGACGGCGTCGTGTTCTGCTGCGTGGTGTCGCGTAACCGTCCTCGGAATCGTCGGTATACGACACCTTTCGGCCAAAAGTCCTCTTTCAAGAAGGTCTGCAGATGGTGAGTTGGAGCTCGAACCACGAACGACTTGAAGTTGATGTTGTGGCGCGATTCCAACCTTACGACCCTCAGAGTCCAGTTGGTCTTCACTCTTAAATACTCCACGACTTCCTCAACCTTCGTGGAGTAATGCAGGCGCGAAATGTACAGCTGCGTCGTAGGCACAGCAGGACGCAGCAGCATGTTGGGTCCACTCGGTGCGGTACCGCACTGGTTACGGGAACAGGGCTTCCTCTTCTTCTTTTCCACCTTAGTGAAACCCTCTTCATCAACTTGGCCCGCTCTCGGCAAAGAGCTATGGACCGCAGTCAGGGCAGTTTGAGCACCCTTTTTGTCCCCTATTTTGAGTGGTCGCTTAGGTTGCGACGCATCAGATTTGCCGGTGGTGACAATAGCAGCGTAGCCACGTAGGGTCGTCGTACCTACGCGTGACGTTTCCGCAGCCGGTGAGGTGCGGGCAAAGACGGCGGCGGGCGGCGCTAGGTCAGCATTATGAGCAGCTGGTGACGTACTTGTGTTCGCCGATTCAAAACTGCCGATTGATGCATTTTGCGCCCCTCGACGTGTGCTCACCTTTGAGGCCTCCGATGACCCAATAACTGAACCAACGTTGCGCAACAATGCTATTTCTGCACGTAGTTCAGTATTGTTTTTTTTCTGAAACCTCCATTCTGGACTGCATCTTGGTCATCTCCGCTTTCAAGATAGTGATGTCCTTTAGCAGCCGTGTAACGTCGACGTGATCGAACGTGACGGGGGGCAGCTTACTCAGCTGCTTCGCCACGAAATCTGGTACGTCGTCCGGGTCAGTCTTCTTCAACATATCAATAATATCTTGAAGACTCTTTTCGGTTCCATCTCTGCGGCGAGACGGCATCTGGTCCAGTTTTCCAAGTGACTGGAACAATAACAGTTTTCCACTGCTGATCTCGTCCTCCTTGAAATTGGTCCGGCATATCTGCAGGATGCTCACCTCGTCCATGTAGTCGATAGCATGGACCAGGAAAGCCAGCAATTCATTGACGATGAGTTGTTTGGAACTCATAGTGTTTACGGGCAGCGGCTATGGCCGCGCAACACGCGAATAAAATTCGTGCCGTGCACAGTGGAAACACGTCTGTGTTCGAGCGCGCATCGCACTGCACTGTGCGATGCGCGAATATGGGTAGGTACATGAGGTGATACATACAACAGAAGTTGTTTAAGCCATATCCTACCTTAACAGGTGTACAAATATCTATTACAATAAAAAATAATAAATTAATCTTTATATATTTATCTACAGCAAATATTATTATAGCAGAAAATTACGACCACAAGAGGTATATTAGGGACGCTTTTTGCATCCTTTATACATCCTATAGAATAAAAACGAACAGCCTGTTATGCTGCTTGGGGACGGTCTTTAGACGGATAGAAGATTCCTGATTTTCCTCAGTGAACCGAGTAACATATTGGAAAGCGCCTGTTTTTATTAAGCGCACTTCTTATTACACTCTTTGAATAGCATGGTAGTCTTTCACGATCCAGTAAATATTTCGGAATAAGGCAAAATAAATATTGTTTTTCTTTTGTTTTCAGATCATCAAAGCGTCGTACTCTCTATTCACTCTACTGAAACAAGTTGATGAGAATTAATTAAAAATCGTAGTTTTCACTTTTTCAGAATATTAAGTTGATGAATATTCAAATATGTTGTATAGTGTGGTGAAAACAGTAGAATTTAGAAAACAATAACACTGTTAGTTTTATTTTAAAATTCCCATTTCTGTAAATAAGCCTATAATAACTCAACATAACATCACGCTTGTAATCCCCGAAGAGTTAAGCAGAGGTTTACCTATATAACCTCATTTCCCCAGTTATGTTTAAATCCCATGTAATAGGTTGCGAGCCTATTGCCACCAATATGCCGCAAATCCAGACTCCGTGGCTGCTACTGAGAAATTCCTGATGGAAAAACCCAAAGACACTGCCCGACCAGGGAATCGAACCCAGGACCTCATGCTCAGCAGTCGTGCTTGAAACCACTAGACCAATCAAACTGCATTAGTTACGTATCATCATAATCGTTGATTTTAAACACCGGGTGCGGTGCAAAATAATAACATAATTATTGTGCCGTAACACAAAGCAAACTCATAATTATAGCTTGGCTAATAATTATATATTCTTGCTTTCAAAGAAACGATGGATGGACTGTGTGAAGGATGATACGGCTACAAAGGAGGTGACTGCTGAGATGACGAAGTATGGATGAAGATGACACGTTGAATAAATTGGGATGAAGCCTGAAGAAGATGATAACACAACATCACACCTGTTATCTCTGAAAGGGTAGGGCAGAAGTCTTGTATTTTTTTTAGTTTTAAGCAAACTTAAACTTAACTTCCCTCAAACGAGGGTTAAATTTTTTTTTTTTTGAAAGTTTCAATAAAGTATAAGAAATGACATACCTTCCAAACTATAAAACTTTAGCTAGGGAAAGTAAGGTTCAATATTAGCAAATGACCTCCTCGATATGCGCATTTGCTATGGCGGGTCCAGATCCAGTCACCATGTAGAAATCAAATAAGGACATTGAAATTATGTGGGACATGTTCCTGTCCTCTGCCTAATCATTCGGGGAAAATATGCTGGATGGTATCTGATCTTACTACTATTATAAATTCAAAAGTTTGGATGGATGGATGTTTGTTACTCAATCACGACAGAATGATTGAACGGATCTAGATGAAATTTGGCACAGACATAGATTATAATCTGGATTAGCACATGAGGTTTTTATTTTTATTTTTGTCACACAATACACCTCAATATTTCCACGCGAACGAAGTCGCGGGCAACTGCTAGTATTGGTGTGCCATTGAACATAATGTTACTGTTAGTAATACGGATTTGTAAAATAATACCATAGACAGTATTTTCATTGGTCTAGTTTTAATTTCATTCTTTACGGTTCCTGCTGTACTTCTAATTGCAGACCACTTACGTACAAAATACTAAATCAGTATACACCAATGTTTTGTAAGTGTTTATTAAATGTAATAACTCAATTGAAACATCAACGTAATATTACTGAAACCACTATATTTTTCACTGAAATTGGAAGTCCTACGCCTCTTTACGCCCATTGGCAGGTGCAGCAAACATTTTGTATGTGATAATAAAAACTATGTGTGTATGGATTGCCTCGTTGGTCTAGGATTCGGAAGCGCGACTGCTGAGCATGACGTACTGGGTTCGACACCCGGGTCGGGCAAAGTATTATTGGGTTTTTCCATCAGGAATTTCTCAGTAGTCACGGAGTCTGGATTTGTGCCCGGTTGATGGCAATTTACACGCCTCCTGTTACATGAGACTTAAATATAACTGGCGAAATGTGGGTGGTGTACTAATAGGTACATCTCTGCCTTACCCTTCTGGGATTACAGGCGTGATGTTATGTTTAAAAAGAAACTGTTACCATTGATTTGTAACTACAATAAACTTAGCTCCTGTAATCCTATAAGACTTAGTAAACGTACAACACGATATTACAACTGCAATTAAATAAGAAAAAAACACTACAGTCTTCCTTCCTTCATTTGTTGACTCTTCCTCATATTATAATCGAAATCGAAAGTCTGAAAAAACAGATTATGAAATATCATTCTTAATCACGTTACTGCTATAAAACAGGTACTTATATGCACGAAAATGCTGTGGGGGTATTATCATTCCTTTCTTTCGAGGTACTTACTCGGCCAAGTTATTTGACAAGATTCACGAAAGTCCTAAGAACAAATATCAGCAGCACAATATGACAACTCAAAATGTTATCAAACCCTGCCTTTCAACTTTTCAGTACCGTCAACAAAAACACCATCATTTTGCCTTATCGGATCAATTCAACAAACAATTCAATAGCAAACACTTGCTTGTACTGTAACCATGGGAATCTTGGTCAAGAACGTCAACAGTTCATTGCGGTTCTGTCTGACCGTACTCAAAGTTGTTGGCTTTCTGACGCCGCGTCCGTCAGGACAATGTTATGGTTTCTTTTTATGGGTTTATTGTTTTTCTACTTTCATGTTCCTAGTAGGTAAGTTGGGGCTTTAAACGTTTCTTTGGCACACGGAAAAGTAGATTTATAAAATAGTTTTCTTTCTTGGTGATCTTGCTAGAACGTCCTTCAGCATCGCAATCAAAAAGGTAAATAAATAAAATTCCTTGGCTGGAAGTACTGGGAATCCTATTGGCAAATATGCTTGTTGGGACAGGGCCGGCGGCGGTGGAAACAAATGAAAGAAAACCTGAAGACGTGTACGCGGCGTCTACCTTGTGTTTTCCGTTCTAGGTGGGTTTATAATCGCACAAACGGGTGCCATTTTTCAAATATGGGGTGATCTCGCCCTCATGATCAGTGCATCATTTCTTCTCTTCACCAACCTGGCCTTTGCGATGAAGATCATCAATGTGGTGGTGAGGAACCGACAGATCCAGGAGATCATTGATGAAGCTGATGATGAGCTGATGGCTGAGGATAGGGAGAAGGGAATCGAAATGATAAAGAGGTTTGATGAATATTGAGTCGAAAATATAGGCGTTTTTAGTTCCAATTATCTTTTTTTATCTTCTGTCGAGAATATAATGATCTATATGGGATTAACTGATGCAGCAAAATTGGCAGCAAGGTTTACTACAAAAAGTTATCACATACGTATGTAAGCGGTGTTACAGGTGAACAAAAAAGAAATGTATCGTCATGACTCGAAGATACGAACGAATTTAAGTGAATTTGTAGACATTAACAGTAGAGATGATAAGCAAAAAAATTCATGTCATCGGGAATCTACTGGAAGATAGCGAGGTTACGCTTAGGGAAGGTGTCCAGCTAAAGAAATAATTGTTACGATTGCTTGTAGTTTTTTTTTGGTTAAAAGTAGCGATCTGTTCCTCATTCTCGTAGCTGCGACCGCGAAACTACCAGAAGTATATGCTTATACGCACTGCTGTCAGGAGTGACTGTGTTCGGTTGGGCAGCCAGCGCTGAGAAGCACCAACTCCCTCTCATGGCTTGGTGAGTATTATACTATCCATGGTCCATAGACTAACATCATAAATGCGAAAGTTAAAGTTCGGTCAACATCGGACGCTGACAAATATACCAGTCAGTACCATCCATCAGTGTATTGATCGGACCGAACCCTCATCATCTGCCTAGTCTTTTCCCAACTATGTTGAGGTCGGTATCTAGTCTAACCAGATGCAGCTAAATACCAGTATTTTATATGGAGCTATTGCCTATCTGACTTCCACAACCCAGTTGGTACTGGGTAATACGATACCCTTTGGTATCACAGGTTGTCAGACTCTCGGGCCACTGACTACTCACTGACTGTCAAAGGCTTTTACTTGTTTCTTTGCATGTCTGTGTTAAATACGTTATTACCTCTAATCCTGTAGCAGTGTTGTTACATTTTACTGGTTCCATACACTTCGATAGGTTCTCATTCTCTTCCTTATTTGCTTTGAACATTCACAGGTATCCATATGATGCTACCAAGTCACCCGCTTATGAACTAACGTATGCGAATCAGGTTTGTGTTGTCATTAATATGGGTTTTATTCTTACGTTTTTCCTCCTCCTTAGGGGCCATCCTTTAATCACATTAGGCACGGTCTTAAGTGATACGTTGTGAGGTTCTAGACTACCCCTCCACTTACCTCCCAGCATCACGTGCATTTTTTTTTATTGAAAAGATCTGAACTCAGATCTGATAGATTTAGAAAAAGTTCTTGTAAAAAAGAACTGTTTTCTTAGACTTAAATTCAATTAATTGTTATAAATATTTTACATTTCACACATTTAATGTAATTTTTTGGCCCATGAAAAAGAACAAGTGATTGTCACATTATCCCACCCACATCGTGATGAATCATCATTTTATTCTGACTCCTCCACAATATTCGAACCTCACGTAATTAAAGGAATACCCCTTAGGGCCTAAACCAGTGGTAATTGCTTTCAAAGCATTTCGTATTTCTCAAACGACTATCAACAGAATTGGTGTAAGCTCTTCGGTAGCTAATGTCAATCCAATACATTTTAAGTTTATCGACATCGCTTACTGCTTACCACTGATAGAAAGTCACTTTGTCTGTATCCCCCGGTGGTTTACCATGAAAAAGATGGAGCAGGACGTTCTGTGTAGCGCCATCTCTTTCCCACACTCAAGTAACATTAAAACAATACCGCTTTATGAGGTCATGTGGACGCTGGTAATGTTAATTGTTTCAGAGCTCCGCAGTGACCATAGCTGCACTGGTGAACATTTGCCTGGATACCTTGGTGACGTCACTGATTGCTGTATGTCGCTGCAGACTTAGGCTTGTAGGGCTGTCCCTCAGGAATCTATGCGAAGGAATCACACTGTCTGAAGAGGTAAACAGTAAGATAGATGGAAGCTTTTCAAAAGATATAGAAGTAAAGTTAGTGTAAAGTATGAAGCTAGAATTCTGAATACGTTCACGTCCGCAAACTGTAGCGGCCACGGCAGAACTGTCATATCGTAATGACAGACCGCAACGCAATGACCTAGAATCCGCAACGACATGAAAAATGGAAACAGGCGATTTGCCATCAGCGCAATTTTGCCATCTTCGAAAGCGTTTCTATATAGTAAAGGGTGTTTTTTAGTAGCGGAGAACTTTGAAATGAAATAAAACACAGATAATGGGTTTTAATATTCATGAAATTGGCTTTATAAATTGACTTTAGCTGGTGTTTCATTCATGGTTACTTAATGGCTAATATTGCAGTTCATCAGTAAAGTACAAACTAAGCCCAGCTTACGAATTCCTCCATCCCATTGTATAAAGTAAATTTTAGTTCCCACAGCATCTCCTCACCCCTGAGCAAGATAAGACAGTACAGTCACGCTTGCGCCAGTGCGTGGTGAAGCACGAAGCCGCGCTGAAGACGGCCAGGCTCATCCAGGCGTGCTTCTCCTACCCCATCCTAGCGCAGTTCACTGTGTCTGTCGTTATCATCTGTGTCACCGCTTATCAGCTGGCTATGGTAAGTATAAAACATAACATCCGCTCCTGTAATCCCCGAGGGGTAGGCAGCGGTGTACCTAATAGTAAGTACAGGTACGCCCATATTTCGCCATTTATGTGTACGTCCCATGCAAAAGGAGCTTTATTGCCATTAACCGGGCAAATCCTGACTCCGTACCTGCTATGGAGTAATGCTTGATAGGAGACTCATTGTACTTTATTAATAGTAACCAATTTTTATTATATGTTGCTGGGCAGTTTATGGGCATGTGATGCGGAGGAATGAGGAAAATGTAGTGTGGCTGTGGAAAATGTTGAGTATGAACGTAGATGACGATGGATGGACTGTGATGATATGGCTAGAAAGGACTGCTGAGATGATAAGTAATAGAGAAGCGTGGAAGATGATGTTCAGTGGAGTTTGTTTTGCCACTTCTTCTCCCCAGTTAAAACACTGATAAGTGGTGACGGGCTGGTTTTGGGGACCTGTCTTAGGGTGTTACCACACCAATCATGGATGGATCAGTCGATCGACAGTTTCTACTACACCAATTGATCGATCGAGGTCGATTCCACCATCAATCGATTGGTGATCGGCGATCGGTCGATTGGCGTGGTAACACCCTTATGTAATTTTAAAGTTCAAAAAGTTTTGATTCTCAGCCCAATTTAAATAAATAGACTCGTGATTTTACGTATTCCTCTCACCTATGTGTGTATTTGTTGAAAGTTCTAAGTGCATTTATATCTGGACAACAAAGATTTGTTTACATGTCATTTTATTTTCAGGAATTAAACAACAGGAAATGGGACCGCAGCATTCCAATGGTCTCCTACCTCTTGTGCATGATGTTGCAGGTGTTCCTCTACTGTTACCAAGGAAACCAGCTCTCAGAAGAGGTAACAGCATAATATTAATGTGCTTTTAAAAAAAGTCCTCTAGTTATGTTAATATATGTAAAAGTTTTATTACGGAGAAGTTTATTTAAGTATGAGAGGCGAGACCATCACGACATTTTTTTTACAAATAACTACTACTACTCTTTTGATCATCTTCATCTGTCTAGCCTTTTCACATGGAGCGACTGCCTAACTGACCTCCATAACCCAGTTAGTACTGGGTAATACGATACACTTTAGTCAGGCTGGTTGTCGTCACACTGGTGTGGCAATTTGGTGTGACTATGGATCGGTTGGGAAACTTTCGGGCCACTGATTACCTGTAAGGACTGTCAAAAATTTACAAATGACAGTCGGCATCATGGCTTATCGTGACCTGATTATGATTCTGTGAATAAGAGGTCTGGTCTTGCAGTGGTACCGTAAGAGGCTGGTATTATTTTTGTTGGAGTTGGTGATGTAAAATTAATTAATTAAAATATTCTAACAATATAATAAATCATTACATGTGATTTTTTCCCACAGAGTTCAGAAATAGCGGGTGCCGCGTACGAATGTCCGTGGTACAAGTGCTCGCTGCGCGTGCGCCGTGCGCTGCTCATCGTCATGGTGCGCACGCGACGCGCAGTCAGGCTCACTGCTGGCGGGTTCACCACTCTTTCACTGGCTTGCTTTACAGCCGTGAGTCCAAAGAACTAATACACATACCTACACACTTAAACTCGCGCATTTCCATTAAAGAAAACTACGCTCAACATTCTCCTATTTTTTTACCACGTTCATTCATCTGGTTAGGCACGCCGGCTGCGAGTACTATCCGCCCGACCTTTCTCATCACCAACGTGGGGCGTCCCCTCCTGGCCTTGTCACTTCTGATATACCTACACTATTAGTTTTACTACTCAAAGTTTAATTCAACGAACTCCATTGACGGCATTGATTGGCAAATCGAATTAGTTTTGTTTCTCTTCCAGATCATAAAAGCTTCGTATACGTTCTTCACAGTGCTGAAACAAGTAGAGGACAGGAAGTGAAACAATGAAGCGTCGAGGGTGCTCTGGGCGCTGGCTGCTCACTGGATGATTAGCTGTCATTCGATTTTTCATTTCTAAGTGAATTTAGTAATAGGTAAATTAATTGTAATAAACGATGTGTCCACCAACGTGTGCGTATTTGTATCCAAATTCTTAGGGTATTATACAGAATATTTGTATCCAAATTCTTAGGGTTATACACGGTTCTCTATTATACAGGGTGGCACCATGGGTTGCACCGACAATACAACTATAAATTAAACTGCGTTATGCCTCATGACGTTCTCAGTCAGTCGTTCAGTCTGCATAGTCTGCGTGAGTGCGGTGTGGTTTGAGTGGTGTGTGTGTTGTGATGTGATGTGAGTGAGTTGTGTGTTGTGTGGTGTGTGTGTGTGAGATGTGATGTGAGTTTGTGTGGTGATGTTTCCTTTATTATGAGTTCCACCCCATGACCCCATGGGGTTAAATCAACTTAGAGGGTTGTATTGATGACTTTAATGATTATAATTCTGTAACTACATACGTGTTACTTGAGCGAATCATATTTTCACCAAAATACAACCTGACACTGACACGGCAAAAAACGTAAGACAATTTGAATTTCGCAAGCTACCCTGGCGCTTTCACCTTATCAGCACATGACTATGCAGATCTGCTTAGTTCGGTTTTCGAACTTCCTTGTCGTGTAACGCTGCTGAAAATTGGCATAAATTAGCCCTGATACCATCTAAGGAAAGTTTAGATTCATATCTTTTAAAATTCATCAAAAGTGTTTTTTAGCATAGGACATTGAACTGGGAGAGCTGCCAAACATTTTGCGTGTACTCGTTCTAACTAACTATAATTCGGCATGTGACTATGCACACACAGCAACTATGAGAGGGCGTTGTAACCAAATTGAAAAGAGTTTGCTAGAAATGTTACCTTGCAAGGAAAAAATATGAATTGTAGCCATAGGAATCCAGTAGCCTGCTTATTCAAGAGAAAAAGAGGTACAGATTTTGTCTGTAAACAAGGTGGAAGAAACACCGACGCTAAAACAGTTACCACGTATTCAGTATGTCGGATCTGGTCGTTAGTATGGACATAACATGAATCGTAAGTGCGCTGGTGTTGACGTCACGCGCCCTACTTACAAGTCTACCCACACCACAGCGTGCTTCTAAAGAGCCCTGATGTTCAACTCTAGGAGAGGGCGACAGTTAATGTCTGATCGCGGCGGAGTTGAGACGTCTAGAAACTGTACCCGATTCATTGAGCTCCGTGTTATTGTGTTAAGTTGTAATCTCAAGTAATTCGTTAGTCTTCCTAGAAACAGTGTATCGTACCCAGTGTGTTTTCATAGCACGAAACCCATCGTCTGCTACATGATGTACGAGTCTAACGGAATAAATCCTGACATATCCGACAAGTATATCATTCTGAACTCCCTTAGATAAAAATTTTTCATCAGTAATTTAAAAAAAAAACGTCTGCTGTTCCATACAATTTGACCGTGTAGGTTGTATAGCAGTTTTGTAGGAAATAGCTGTTTTTTGGTAACTGTTTTAGTGTCGGTGTCCCATCCACCTTGTATATTATGATATGTTATTTTCAAATAAATAAAATATTTGAATTTTGGCAACAAAATATTTCTGGTTCCATTGAAGATAATATCACTCGTACATTTACCTCTGTAAGCAGGTGTTCACTGTGTTCAGGTCATTGTCCATTAATCTTCTTTTATTAAACTATTATTAGGTTTTCGGTAAAAACATCATCGTTGCAGAGATAAATGTAGACAACCACAAAATTATGACTACTAATAGCATTATAATTCTTTGACTTTATTTTTAAAGAATCGATTGGATTATTAATAGAGCATTAGTTTTAGTATATGCGAAATTTGAAACACGGGTCTACTATTTTTATGCAAAGAATCAATGTACAAAATTTCAAAACTGTATCATGAAAAATCACGAAGTTATAAGCTTGTTCTGTTACCTGGTTGTCCACACAAAAACGTGGTCACCAAGCGGCGCTGCCACGCGCGCGCCTTCGGCGTAGTCTTGAACTCATTGATAATAATAATTTGGCAGTATATACCTAAATGATTGGGATAGGTTCTTAGTGACGCTCGGTGTTCAACTTGTAGCCTTTTTTAAAAATTTTTGGGACAAAATATAACATGGTTTAAAAATTATTGGAATTGATTAAGTTACTTATTCTGAACAAACTATATTCAGGTTTCGCATATACTAAATATAATGTTGTATATGTCGGAAGAGGCCGGGTCTCATTTTTTTAAATTGATTTTTTGCTACAATTTTACTGAATTATTTTATTTTCTATTGATTTCCGTTATCTGCGCACGATCGAGCTTATCATTCATTGACGAGTTTATATTTATTGTCAAAGTGTCCTTCCTTATCATGTCCACCGTTTTACGAATACTATCAAAGTCTAATAATATCCTGTTCCTATGTAAATATTTATGATGTCTTGTTATCTGCTAACCATATATTATATTATTCCACCATATATTATTTTGAGTGTCAATCATTCTTCTAACGGTCTCGTTGCAATATATTCTTCCAAATATATTGTCAGTATAAACAAACAGTATCAAGGCTTTCCTCATTCTCTTCCTAGTGTACTACAGGTGTGTATATTTACTATATTTCACATTTTAAGAACCCTATCATTAACACTGAAAACGAGATATTTAGAACCTTTAACACAAGACAAGTAGACCTTTTATAAATAAAAGGTGTTCTTGTTGTTGCGATGCTCGCTTCAATTTGAGATTCTTCGTTTGGGATTCTTGTGTTACTGTACCTTGGATGGCTTGAAGAATTATTTCACGTCAGAAATCTACGGGTGCAACAATTTGGACACCCGGTCCGCTACCCAGTCCTACCGTGTTCAACTCTTTATCAACCAGAGGATGGCTCATATCTGCCCATTGGAGAGCTGCACCTGGGAACATTTACACTTCTGCAGTACCTATGTCTTACGCGCCCAAAGAGGATAAACCGTCCCCCAAGTAACGCGGAGGCGCTGTATGTTAGCTGAGTCACTGTCTGCAATAAAATCTTATGCTGTACAAGCTTGCTGAATAATATCGTTAGCAGAGCTGTTTCACAGTTAGAAGAGAACTGTAATTATATTGGCATTATTTAAGCATTAATAAGGGTAACAGTCACCCAAAGAGCTGAAAATTGGCTGATTACTAGAGTGGGTGTTATTTATTATTTATTTATTATTTATTTATTTAGATAACATGGGAGACTTACAGCTAAAACAAACAGATCAAGGACAGTACAATAGTCTGAAAGCCAATTACAGGTCTCCACTTTTAAAATACAGAAAGAAAAAAAAAGTAAATTCTATGGACATTCACACCAGGTTACTATATACTACAGCATAATTACTCTGTTGCTCACACTGCATAACAGCCATCATAACAAAATTAACTACATGAAAAAGCATCGACTTAAGCACTTCCTAGCTGACGACACACTAGTTTGGAATGGATCTATATCATACTGTTTACAAAGCTTGTTTAAGTTTCTGCTTGCACGCACAATGTACGAATTCTGCCTATAATTAGTTGAAGCACACACAAAGGTGGATTGTATCGTTTAGATTTTAGGGGAACGTTGAAATAAAATTTTGACAAAATATCGCTACAGTTTATGGTGTTATTAAAAATTTTCAACAAACACACACAGTCAGAAATCTCGCGGCGTTTGAGTAAAGGTAATATATGATATTGTTTGCATAGGTTATAGTAGTTTTCCGAATGATATGGTACTTTTTGATGATAACATAGATACCTTATGAATCTTCTTTGGATACTCTCAATGCGGTCAATGTATTTGTGGTAACATGGGTTCCATATTTCAGACGCATATTCCAGGTGGCTTCTAACAAAAGTACAGTATAGTATTTTTAAAGTTTTGGCTTGAGTGAAGCACTTGGATAATCGCATTATGAAACCCAGTGATTTTGATGCCTTAGCGACTATTGCATCAACGTGTATTTCAAAACTGAGCTTGGAATCATGATGAACCCCCAGATCACGGATAGAGTTTGATCTAGGTAGAATTTGATCGCCTAAGGTATACGATGTAGCAATGATTGTGCGCTTCCGAGAATACGTAATAACCGAGCATTTAGCGGGATCAAGATCCAGCTTGTTTCTATGGCAATAGTCCTCCAGGCGACGTAGGTCATTCTGGAGTGCCGTTACGTCAATCTGGGATGATATTGTGGCATAAATTTTCATGTCATCGGCAAAACACAGTAGTTTGGATGAAGTCAAGCAAGAGTCGATGTCATTAATGTAGATTATGAAAAGCAAAGGACCGAGTAATGAACCCTGCGGGACTCCACTAGGAACAGGGACCCAGCTAGATATATAATTGTTAAGTACCACTGCTTGGGATCTGTTGACAAGGTAGGAAGAAAACCATCTGAGTAGATCGCCACGAATTCCCATGCTATTTAACTTGGATATCAGAATGCTATGATCGATTCGATCAAAGGCTTTGCTATAGTCCGTATAGACCACGTCAATCTGCTTACCATTGTTAATGCATCGGTTATAAATTCGTTAAGCAGAATCAGGTTCGTGGCAGTAGACCTCCCTTTTAGGAAACCATGTTGGAACGAGCTAAATTAATTTTTCAGAGCAGAATAAACCTGATTATATATTATCCTCTCAAAGACTTTTGCTATGATACATAATTTAGATATCGGCCTGTAATTTTCTATGTCTGTTTTAACACCTTTTTTATGAATAGGCGTTATAAACGCAGATTTCCATATTTGTGGTACAACACAGGTATTCAAGGATTTTCTAAATAAAATTGAAATAGGTTGCGCTATCGAAGGTGCACACCGAACAAGAAGTTTGGATGGGATGTTATCGGGACCTGCCGATCTGCATGTATCCAACTTACGAAGCAAGTTAGTAATTTCGTCAGTTTCAACAATGATATTGCAGATGTCAGATGTTAGGCTCGACAAATCGTTAAAAAGAGAAGGAGAAGAGATTGCATGACTAACACTGGGATTGAGGAAAGTAGAATGGAAATATTCCGAAAAAGCCTGACAAATAGATTCCCCCGTACGCAAGGTATCGCTGTTATAGTTGAATGTGCTTGGGACTGCGTTTGAGTTATGACGTTTTTTTACAAAAGTCCAAAAGTATTTTGGGTTGTTTTTAATTGAACTTTCTGTAAGATCCAAATAGTTACGGTAGCATTGGGATTCCATAGTTTTCACCCTTTCACGGAGAAGCTTGAATGTTGATTCGTCAGATAAGTTACCATACGTTTTAAATCTTTTTAAGTGTTTATATTTTTCTTTAATTGTTTTAATAAGTGACGGACTATACCATGTTGGATACTTGTTATTCCGAAACAGTTTTTGTGGAATATATTTTATTTGTAGATCACCAATAAACTGATTAAAGAAATTGACTGCATCATCAATTGTCCGCGCGGAGAACTCAGTTTCCCAGTCAGTAGTACGAATGTCTCTGCTGATAGAATCATAGTCACCTTTATCGTACAAGAATTGAGTACGAGGAGCACATTTAAGCAGAGGTGTTACAGATAGGTCCAAATTAATCAATAAAGCTGGGTGATAGGCGTCAATAGGTACTAATGGGCTGGAACATTCGGTCACACTCACTTTATCATTGGAAAGGACTAGGTCTAGGATTCTACCATATCTATTAGTTACCGTGTTATATTGACCAAGATCGAGAGTGCATAATTCATCACAAAGCAAAACTTCGTCGTTACTGTTAGGGTTCAATGGAACGAGCCATAAGTTATCAGATGGAACCCAGTTAATACCGCTCATATTAAAGTCTCCTATTACGAGAAAGGTATCAGAAATATTATTAATAACTGTTTGGTTTAGTTTAGCAAGAAAATTAGAAAGTTGTGAGGAAAAAGAACGGCCTAAGTTTTGTTGGCATAAGTAAATATCACAGATATGCAAGGTTATATTGTTCTTCGTAATACGATTTTTTAGGTATATTGATATCCAGAGGTCCTCTGCTGTAGAGTGAAAATTAGGTTGGCAAATAACAGATAATTCTCTACGAGTAGCAATGAGTACCCCCCCACCCCGTGATTGCCCGGTTAAAACATAGTCTCGGTCGCGGCGCCAAACAATGTACCGATCATCAAAAAACTCAGAATTCAAAACTCCATCCAACAACCAAGTCTCGGTAAGTACTATGACATCATAGGAATTTAGTGACATTTGACGATAAAAAGAATGAGTTTTAGTTCTAAGACCTCGAACGTTCTGATAATATATGTTTAAGTTATTAATGTTATTAGCCATTGAAGATGTAGTCAATAATTGAATATAAATCGGTATGATATACGAGTATTAAAATAACAGCATTCGTTAAATAATAATAATTAGAATTATAATGAATATTAAGGTACAATAAAAATATAAATATGCAAGGAAGGTAAGCTTTAAAAAAGTTTGCGCGTGAACACAAGTCATACGACTGTAAGTAACAAACAGCTGTGCGAAAGAGCAAGCAGTAATGCGTGGTGCGTACAAGCGAGAGCAGGTCAAACATATTGGAATGTATTTGAGCTTTGAAGTAAACAGCGCGGTAAGAAACGAGTGTCGAGCTCGTAGGTGCGATTGAGGTAGTAAACCTTTTGTAAGCAAGTATTGCGATACTTAGGATCATAAAAAATATAAGTGATTGAAATGTAATAAAAGAAGGAAATAAAACTAAAATTAAAAAATGACTTAATAGAAATAGGAAGCACTTTACACAATCTTGTTTAAATCAGATTCTTTACGTATAATAGCTACTTTACAATTAGCATTTTTCAATATATGGATTTTCCCATGCTTGACCCAAACGAATTCATAATATTTCTCCTTGGCCATAGTCTTAACCCTACTTAATAGCTTCTTATACTCAACGCTCAGGTGATCATTGACATATATACGCTGAGATGTGCTCTGAAACCCAATGTGGGATGTGGATAGGTCCTTAACGGCACGTGCAGCTGCGATAAAATCTTCTTTAACATACCAGTTCAAAAAACTAACAATGATCAGTTTTTCGTTGGAATTGAAAATAGGCACCCTTGAGATATAATTCACCTGTGATTTAGGGCAGCTGTAATTGACCTTTCGGCCGATCGCTTCAATAATCGAAAAAAGATTTTCATCTTTTCTTATAGGGACTCCTTTGATTTCAACGTTGTTTAATCGGGATCGCTGTTCATACTTTGCGAGTTCGAACTTGGATTTCTCTAAATCAGTCTGCAAACAACTTACTGTTTCCTGAACCTTGTCAAGTTCCGATGCTTTTGCTTCAACCTCCGCTAGTCTTGTGTCAAATTCATCGAGCCTACCGCTAGTGCCTTCACAAGTAATTTTTAGCTCGGCTAACTCGTCCTTGATTACTCGAATATCATCAACCAGGGTCGGCAAATTAAGCAACTGGCGCTTCATGTCACGAATTTCACTCAATATGGTTTCGAGGGAGGCTGGTTCAGGAGCAACCAGAGCTGGTGATGACGTTCGACAGGTGGGGCACTTCCATTGCGCCATTCTGCTGGCGCCGAGCTTTCTCCATCCGGCTTCAGATATATTAGCACATCCAAAATCAAGATGTTTCTTGCAGCTCCCACATTGTACTCCGTCATTGAACTGCATGTTGCAGGCTGCGCAAGTTTTCATTGTTGAAACTCAAGATGAATAAAATTGCAATTAAAAACAAAACTAGCAAAGTCTGAACTTGGTGTAAAAGTTAAAAAAGGTTGACGATCTATTATTACGAGCGACGCGTACTGTACTTATGAATGTCCACAGTCGAGTGTTACCTATTATGCAGTACAATGGCTGATTATTAGACTCGTGTTACTTTATTTTCAGCACAAACTACCGACGGGGATCTTTGAAAGGTTCATAAATGTTGAAAATTCGCAAGTGGCAAAATTATGATTTATTTTTACTTCTCAGTTTCACGTAACGCTGTTTATTTATTACGACCTTCGTCCGCGTAAAATTTATATTTTTTAGCCTATAACCTTCCTCGATAAATGGGCTATCCAACACTAAAAGAATTTTTCAAATCGAACCAGTAGTTCCTGATATTAGCGCGTTCAAGCAAGCAAACAAACAAACAAACTCTTCAGCTTTATAATATTAGTATAGATAAGCTTTTATTTAAATTGCCTTGTTGGTTAGTAAGTAGGTATTGGTCAAATCTTGAAACTGAATTTCAAACCAGTTAGCCTTCAACCGATTGAGCTGAAATTTTGCACACATTTGGGCAATGAACTGAGAGCGATTTATAAGATAGGACGCGGACCACCTCAACAGCGATCCGTGGACACCACTGAACTCGAGTTTCGATACCATGAGTGAATGGCTCACCTCGTCTAACGCGCTGCTTAAGTCCGTGTATATTGCATCGACTTCGTGTCTGCATCAAGCGCTTCAGAAATATCAGAGTAATATCTGACTGGATTAGTCTCGGTAGATCATCCAACTCGAAATCCGTTTTGGGTGTCAGAAAGTTTGATATCTAAGTTATTGGTAAAATGGGACAAACGAGACATTTAAAAAGCTTCGAGAAACTAGAAGAAAATGCAAATCGGCTTGTAGTTTTTGATGTCACTCGAGTCACCTTTTTTGACCGCAGGCTCAATACGGGCCATTTTTCCATTCGGCCGAATCCCCACTCCAAAGATTGATTAAATAACAGGTACAGCGAGAAATTTAAGTGGGAAATCAATTTTATTGTTAAATCATTCCGCATGAATATTTAATAAGCGAGAATTTTCACGCGCCCCCAAAATATGACTCATTAACTGAAAATAGTATAAAATAGGTTGATGATGTAACAAAAGCCAGGAATCTCTTCATATATTTACAGTCGTCTAATTCAGTGTGTACTTACGATGTTCTATTAATTACGAAAGCAATAAATTATTTAATAAATCTTGAAGATGAAGTGATGGTGTGTGATCTTAATCATCTGTTTATTTCACAATAATTAATGTTGTGAGTGGGATGCTACACACTGGTCCGGTCAGCACATTCGATTCTACATTATTTGTAAATGAATACAGTGTCCGAAGCATTAGGTATACTCGGTTCGTGCCAATTGGCAAACTCTTTTCGGCATTTACCATCGCTGAATCGGATCGACTAGGCAGAACTCGAGCTAAGTCAATATTGCCGTACGGCCTGTCCTGAATCATGCCCACATACCGAACATGTTTAATGTGTAGCACCTCTTAGGCTGCCAGTTCTCAAAATTACTGACAAAATCCAGTTCCTGGAGTAGTAAAAATAAATGTAAGATACTGTTGTTTCAACAAGACGGCAAAGAGATTTATTTTTGTATAATAAATGGTTTAATTTACGAGTATCTTTTTATATCCTGAAGGATTTTCTTGGCATTTCTTGTGTAGGTTTTAACCTTCGTTGTGTTTTATTTCTGTTACACGGAGTATCTGGTTTCATTGAACTGGGCCCTTAAGTGGGCTTCTTTTAGTGGTGTTCGATTCCCAGGCAGTGCAAGTACAGCTGAGACCCACATTTATAAATGTTCGCTGTTCATACTGGCTTTTGTTTTAAAAATATATTATTTATCACTTTGTACCACTCTGACTGTGATTTTGGGTGTCAAAGTTATGCCTTATTCGACATTTCTCACGAAAATAGTGTCAATTTCTTTAAAAATATTGTTCAGTGAAGAGATCAAAGTTCTATGTTATGACTGATTTATTTCATAATGTGTCATATGAGTCACCACTAGTTCTTTGTGTGTCAGGATTTAGAGGAGGGTTTCCATTATAATGATAGGTCCAGTGGTAATCAAAGATTGGGAATAGATAAAAATAAAAGTCCAGTAATAGTATTTTATGACAACGATATCGCTTTATTAGATGTCAAAATGAGGCAGGCGAGAGAGGCGCGCGCGCGGGCGGCGGTGAGGGGGTGGGGGGCGTGTCTCTAACGATCATGCGCACGCACAGCTCGCGCGCTTCTCCCGGGGCCTCGCACTCTCGATACATACTCCACGGTAATAAATAATATAAATAAATATCAACAAGTTACAAAATAGCCTTTGGTAAAAAGATTAGATCACTAAAGTGTATATTTTTTTTTGTTTGGCTTACAAAATTTTTTTTTACAGTTTTTCGTTTCACGCATTCGTAACTTTCAACTGCTATGTATAAAAAAAATTAGTTACATTTCAACGAAAAATCTGTACAGTCCGTTTTTTTTCTGTAGTGGAACGTTTAGAAATCTTCGGGCGCCAGGTCGAACCTAGGTGGGAAGGTGCCGAAACCGTCAAAGCCGGGACGCGAGCGCTGGGGCTGCGGATGGAAACATACATTAATATCTTACTCAACGGCAACAGCAAAGAGAAACGACATGCAGGACCTGGATACTCGTACATGCCCGGGAGTCACAGATGCAAGATAATAACATAATATCATATATATGGGGACAACTGTCACAGGTACTAGGTCTACTTTAAGGGGCTGCACTGCTCATAGTGCTGTATGTGGCGTGCAATATATTGCCAACTTACATATTACTCTCCAGTGCTGATTTAGGGACGCCCTTTAACGGACGCCTGAATCAGAGAATGATGCTTAGTATCTCGAATTAGTATTGACGGTTTGGTAAAGACTTAGTGGAGGAAACTCACCGCCGGACTGACTCCTCTCGCGGCGGAACCCGCACGTCCCTTGCCACGGAATTTGCTGATGGCTTGCTCGGCAAGGTCTGCCCTCTCTTCGGCCTCCTCCAACTCCTGCTGTGCCTTGCGGAACTTAGCCAAGTTGAGGGCGGCGATTTCTTCGGCTTCCTCGATCTGCCTCTTGTAGGTCTTGATCTTCTGTTGCAGTTTGTCGACCAGGTCTTGCATGCGCTCGTGGTTCTTGCGGTCTTCTTCAGCCTGGAAGGTGAGCTCCTTGATGCGCCTCTCGGACTTGCGCAGGTTCTTCTGGGCGTCGGCGTGTCTCCTCTGTTCACCGTCAAGCTCGTTCTCGAGCTCCCTGACCCTTTGTTCCAGCTTCTGGATGGCCTTCTTGCCTCCCTTAAGGGCGTTGGCTTCAGCCTCATCCAGCCTGACTTGCAGTTCCTTGATCTGTTGTTCAAGAGCCTTACGGAGTTTCTCCTGGGTCTGAGCGTGGTCCTGTTCAGCGCGCAGCTCGTCGGCGAGACGGGCAGCGTCAACCATGGCCTTCTTGGCCTTCTCCTCGGAGTTCTTAGCCTCGTTGAGGAGCTCGTCGAGGTCGGAGTGCAGGGTCTGCAGCTCGGACTCGAGTTTCCTCTTGGCAGCGGACAGGGAAGCGCTCTGGGCGGACAGCTCGTTGAGCTGTTCGTGAGCGTCGCCGAGTTCCTGCTCGGCCTGGCGGCGGGCACGGTCGGCCTGTTCCAGCAGGGTGCGGGACTCCTCGAGCTCGTTCTGGAGGGCGTTGGCGCGACGCTCGGCAATGCCACACTGTTCGCGGGCATCGTCGCGGGCACGCTGTTCCTCTTCCAGGGCGGTCTGGAGGTCCTTGATCTGGGCCTGGTAGCGCTTGATGTTCTTCTGGGCCTCAGCGTTTGCCTTATTGGCGTGGTCAAGAGCGATCTCAAGCTCATTGATGTCAGCCTCAAGCTTCTTCTTCATGCGCAGGGCCTCAGCCTTGCCCTTAGCCTCGGCTTCGAGGGAAGCCTGCATGGAGTCGAGGGCACGCTGGTGGTTCTTGCGGGTGTTCTCGAACTCCTCCTCCTTCTCTTGGATACGCCTGTCGATCTCCTGCCTGACCTGGGACAGCTCAAGCTGAGCGCGGAGGACCTTGTTCTCCTCCTGTTCAAGGGCAGATTCAGCCTCCTCGAGGGCGGCCTGGAGCTCGTCCTTCTCGGCCTCGAGGCGCTTCCTTGCCTTCTCGATCTCGTGGATGTTGCGGCCACCTTCACCGATCTGGTCAAGCAGATCCTTGACTTCGTCGGCGAGGTTCTTGTTCTCGCGGCGGACAGCCTCGAGTTGTTCCTGGCCTTCCTCGTAGGCACCCTTGAGGCGGAACAGTTCGGTGGAGTAGTTGCGGCACTCCTTCTGGCTGGCGTCGAGCTCGGCGGCAAGGTCGTCAACCTTGAGCTTCCATTCTCCGATGATCTTGTCGAAGGCCTTCTGCTTCTTCTCGGCAGCGTTGGCGATGGCGGTGGCACGGTCGACCTCGAGCTGCAGGTCCTCGACCTCGGTGGAGAGGCGCTGCTTGGTCTTCTCAAGAGCGACAACCTTCTGGTTGAGGGACTCAATGGTCTCCTCTGCCTCGGCGAGGCGGGCCTGGAGCTTGCGCTTGGCCTCCTCGAGTTCCTCGGAGCGGGCAACACCCTCGGACTCGTACTTGGAGCGCCAAAGCTGAGATTCAGCGTTGGCCTTGGAAAGCTGGCGTTGAAGATCAGCCTTGCCTTCGGCCTCCTCCTCGACCTGTTCGCGGATATTGTCCAGGTCGTGCTCGAGGTTGCGGAACTTGCCAAGAAGTGTGGCGCGTTCCTGTGGATAGAAAGATACGATTAGTCATTACTCACATAAAATTTAAAAGTTTCTTTAGGATGAATACATACCCTGGCCTCCTCGTCGGCGAGCCTCTTGGTGTCCTCAAGCTGGGTGGTGAGGGACACCTTGATCTTGGACAGCTGAGACACCTGGGACTCGGCCTCCTCCAGTTGGCGGAGAAGGTCAGAGTTCTCGATGGACAGCTTCTTCTTGGCGGCATCCAGGTCGTTGAGGGTGCGGTTGGCCTCATCAGACTTACCCTGGACCTCGTTGAGCTGGTGCTGCAGCTGCTTGACAATCTTCTCTTGGGCAGCCTGGAGGATAAGTGTGTTTTAGAAGCAAGTATTGAATATGTTTCATGTTAGTTTTTTTGTAACGTATACTTTGAATAGTTCTTTTTTTTTTGTTTTTAATAACAGTAATAATTTTTGTTAATTAATATTAGTATTTTTCCAACTGTGAAAAACAATTCCATGTTACGATTACTTCAATTTTTTTTTTTTATAGTAATTCAAAGATGTTTTTTTTTTCATTGAAATCAATTTTAAATAATAAATCCATGCGTTATTATAATTTATTTTTTGGGATGTTATCGTATTACAAGGGAAGTCACTCAAACGTCGGCGGTTTTAGCTTCCATGCTACACCTAATCAAATGAAAGTATTAGTTTATTATGATGAGTATCATTGTCATGGGATGGATTATGTGTTTTCATGTTTGGTGTTTCGACATTTTATTCTCCTTAGATTTAATAAGCTGTAAAGCGAAGCTCTGTAACGGCAAGGGCCAATAAAATTTTCTTTTCATCCTTTGTACCTTTTCGTTGGACACATGGTCGAGTCCGGCACGAAGGTCATTGACTTCGCTAAAGTACTGAGAGCGCTCTTTCTCAGCCCTGGATAGATAAATAATGACAAAATAATTTTAGTACAATGTCAACAGCCGTCTAACACAGTCGAGGAATGAACAAAGAAATATCGTTCGTATCACAATGCCATGTGATGTGTAATGTGGGTCGTAAGGTTCCATGCAAGGTTCACCCCAGGCGGTACACATGCCTCTACGGACGACATGTTACCTTCTCTCTCGCTACTTGATCGACAGCCGCGCGAGTGTTGTTAAGCTCGTTGTAGCAAGACGCGCGGTCATGCTCAGCCCTGGATGGTTCATTATAGTTCAGTAAATGTAATCTCTATATTTAATTCGGACACAAATCTATCAATCCCACATGTATCCGTCGACCGATTTTGATGATTCACGCGCAGGCGTTGATACATCACATTTATTTGATTTGCTATTTTTATAGTAGTGTAAAAATATACTCACTTGGCCTTGAGCTTGTTGAGCTGGTCGAGCTGCTCACCCATCTCCGAGACGGCATCGTTGTGCTTCTTGCGGAGGTTGGCGAGGGTAGACTCGTGCTGGATGTTGGCCTCCTCGAGGTCGCGACGCAGCTTGCTGAGCTCGGCCTCGCGCTTCTTGTTGAGCTCGATCTGAGCAGAGGTGGCGCCACCGGCTTCCTCCAGGCGCTCACCCAGCTCCTCGAGCTCGCGGGCGAGGTCGGCACGCTGCTTCTCGGCCTTAGCACGAGCCTGGCGTTCGGATTCGACCTCCTCCTCGAGCTCTTCGATGCGGGCTTGCAGTTCCTTGATCTGTTTCTGGTTCTTGCTGACCAGAGACTGCTCGTCCTCGAGCTTGGCGGTAAGGGACGAGATCTCCTTGTCCTTGCGCTGGATGGTCTGCTCGAGCTCCTTCTTGTTGCGCTCGAGGTCGGCGACGGCCTCCTGCGTGAGCTTGAGGTCGCCCTCGACCTTCCTCCTCTGCTTCTCGACGTCGCCGCGCAGCTTCTTCTCGCGCTCCAGAGAGTCCTCGAGTTCGTCGAGGGTCTGCTCGAGCTTCTGCTTGACCTTGTTGAGGTGGTTGACCTTGTCCTCGGCGGCCTGGAGCTCCTCGGAGGTCTTCTGGGTAGACTCTCCCTGGAGCTTCTTCTCCTTGTTCAACTTGTTGATAAGCTCGTCCTGGTGGGCGATCTCGTCGTTCAAGTTGCGGATCTGGTGGTCCTTGGTGGCCTTGTCCTGCTCGGACTTCTGGACGGACAGTTCCAAATCTTCAACATCCTTCTTCAGGCCGCCGACTTCCTGTTCCAACTTCTTCTTAGCTTGGAAGAGCTGGTTGCGGGCATCCTCCTCCTGGGTAAGGCGGTCCTGGGTGTCCTACAATATAAAATGTTCGAGTCAGTTCTGTGAATCAGCTATGTTTAAAATAAGTACAAGCGCACGCGTCTGCTTCTTTTCAATTAACACTTCTAAGAATAAGGCAATTAAAGTTTCGCAATAAAATCCTGTTCGGTGCAGACGTGCAGTTATTTTAAACACGATCGAACTATTTCCCGTATAAACAAACCTGGAGTTTATTTAAAGAATCGCGTCAAGCAAACTAACGGTGAGTTAACTCGCTACACTGTATAACTCTACATATTTGGTTTGCAATACTAACTGATGTTTATCGACCGCAGGAAACCTTTCTAATTTTAATTAGATTAATTAGCTGTAGACTTTCATCACGTCAATTCGACCGACCTAAATTCTAGTAGCTATTTCAGTTCTAGCAACAAAATTTTAAACATCCAATCCATCTAGCTTATTAATCACTCTATCTGAATTTTAATGAACGATAAGTGCACTTGAGTATTACCAATAATGTATGTGTGTACTTACCCTGAGCTGCAGCTCGAGGTCAGCCTTCTGCGCGTTGAGCTTAGCGGCGCGCTCCTGGATCTCGGAGAGGTTGCCCTCCTTGCCCTCAATGGAGGCAAGCAGAGCGGTCTTCTCCTCGAGCAGCTTGGCGTTGAGGCCCTCCAGCTCCTTGCGGAGTTTCTCTTCCTTTTCGAAAGCCTCTTGGGCCTTCTGGGCCTTCTCTTCAAGTTTCTGTAAATCGCCGACACTTTTAGTCTCCCCGTTCCATTGCGTTAAGTGAACCGCGGCCGCCATTGTTTATTAATTTATTTATTAAAACATCAATAAAAAAATAAATAGGAATGCAAATGTGTTCGGGTCGTTCGTAAGTATAGGGTAGGGTAGGTGCGCGCGCTGCCGACCACTCCACTACTGAGCGGCGCTGGAGTTCTCCAGCGGGTGGAACATGGCGCCCACGCGTTCCTACATCGTCAGTATGGAGTAAAGGTGCGCGGCGGGGGCGCGGAGGGAGCGCGGATCCAGAAATGGCCGCAGCACCTGCTGCGGTGTCGCGTAACCGACAGGTGGGCGCGGTCCGCGCTATTTGCGGTACTTTGATTCACGCGTCCTATATCCGTGTATAGTGGGTCAGAGTGTACGATCTAATTAATAACGATGATGGATGCTTACCGCGAGCTCATCCTCGACGCGGGTGACGTTGAGAAGGGGCTTGACCTTCTGCCACAGCTTCCACCAGGGCCAGGTGCGGAGTTGCAGGTACTTGCGCAAGTTGCGCTGGACAACTTGGAGAGCCAACCTTTGTAAAAAATAATCATTATTAGATGTCATGCACTTCTAATTATGGCGCTATGTCCAATTGTCAATGTCAAGTATGCTTACCTCTGTTCCTGCAGCTTCTTGTACTCCTTACGGGACAGGTAACCGCGGATGTAGGCCTGGAGCCAGGAGACGATCTTGGACAGCCTGTCGTCACGCAACTCTTCCATCTGACCCAGGACACCGGCGCGGAAGAATACCTGCTCGTACATGGCAAGTGTTAGGGGAGGAGCTCGTCATGAGGCGGAGGTAAGCAATATATTACATTGATTGAATTGATTATTACAATATTGAGTTTACCTCTTTTGGTGCTTAAAACCTTTAAAAATGTGAAATTAAGTATAGTTGTTACAAAAAAAGAAAAGAGATTAAATCTCGTGTTAGTCATTTTCTCATATGAGTCATCAACGAAGAATTCACAAGAACAGTAAAGTGGCACAAAACAGACCGATAGAACAGAAAGATAGGGTTATTTTAGTTACTGCGTCATGCAATGAGGATATAGAGGGAAAATTAGTTCATGTAGGCTGTGTGGGCATGCTTGAGTTCTACCTTCGTCTTTCCGAGCCTGAAAGACTCGGAATCCAATGCGGTATGCTCGAGGATTTTCTTAGTAGCAACCTCAGGTGTAATGGGTTCTTTGATCAGGTTCGGGCACAGAATTTTGTATCTGCGTTATAGGAGTACATACAATATGATAACAGTGTTTACTATGCACGTGTGGGGTGAGGATAGGGAAACACAAACAGGAGCCTGAGTAGCTTGGACTCCGGGGTGAGCACGTATGGGTTTAAGGTCAAATTATGACACCAGTCTCATGAGGTGCTGAATTCGACAAAGCACATTAAAGCCGCGCAATCCGGGTGTTTGGGGGTTTTGGACCGCTCGTCTCAAATAGCTAACTACTTCAGGGGTATAAAGACATGCCTTGGTGTGACCCAGACGGTAGGACTCGACGTCTAAGGCGGTCGCCTCCAGGATGATTTGTGCGATTTTCTTAGGATCGGTTTCCTTTTCCACAGCTTGAGGGGCCAGGATCTTGTAGCTACATTACCAAAATATATGGACACACAATGAGGGAATGTACTGATAATATGTTCATGAGGGTACCAATACATAGATACAACGTCCTTGGTATCTTCGGGGGCAGTGGGGGGGGGATCAAGGGGTAAACCAGAAGTTTCCAAAACAGCGTTAACGTTCTGGAAAATTCTTAAAGTCGGGGTAAAAGGGATTGTATGACTAGATGGCAACATCTAGATTACGTATGAGTTCTACAGGTGCATACCAATCATGACTACTAGGTATGATACATACTCGGTAGGAGGCAAACCATATTTGGTAGGATCTAAAAACAAAATCTAGTTTCTTATAGATTTTCTCAAAACTATAACATGCTATCTCCATTCTACGATGGTATCAATCTCTGCCTTGCCTTTGTGTGGCCAATACGATAGCTTTCAGGGTCGAGACCCACTTCCTCCAAACACTTCCTAGCGGCCTCTTTAGGTTCTTTTTCTGCTGTCATGGTTGCTGGCGCAAGAATCATGTAACTGTTCATTAAATAACATGTTAATTTAGTTCATCATCGTAAAACATGAGTGGCTTCAGTATTTATATCACTTCGCACCTTGATCAAACATATTAAGGTGCGAGTGAGTGTAGAGCTGGTGGGGAGGTATCAAAATAATTTTAGATGTTATTAGTCACGCCTGCACGAATGTCTGATGACGTCAACCGCCAGTCAGCTGCAGTACCAGAATTAAATCGTGTCGAATATACCAGAGCCCAAAGAATTTGTTTAGACTCGCCAACCAAAATGTGCGTGTCTTCATAAATTTAATCTCATATATGAAAATAAAATAAAGTTATTTGATGACTGGATATACCATAAATATTTTGCGAATGGGCACTTAAGACTGAAATAGACTTGGTTGGAATCCGCGAGGTCGAAATCTTACCGGAGCTTGAAGTCGGGGTAAACCATCCTGTTGGGGAAACCTTTACGGCAAATACGGATGCCTTCAAGCACACCGTTACAGGTCAGCTGGTGCATCACAAGGTGAGAGTCGATGAGACCTGCGTGACAAAGTTACATACCGCTCAAGACAAACCTTACATTTTTTAATGGAACGTAGAGGAAATGACAAGTACAATGACCGAGAGTCTAAAAATTATACTCAACATTTTATCGGGTTACATATTCTGGGCAAAATGGTTCAACAGATGTAAAAATTTAGTTAACCAAGTGAAGTACTCACCGGCCTGCTTCAACTCGTTGGGGATGATACAACGTACGAAGTGAGGCTGGGTAGACCTCAGGGTGGCCATCAGGTTGTTAAGTTGTTCCTGTAGATGCAAAACTTATTAGATATCATTGTACTGTTGCTTAGATTTGTATGACAAACGATTTTGCAGACAAAGATTGCAAGAAAGAATTTTCTTGTAAGCTTGGTGAAGATCATTTCTGTAGTCAGAGTGCAGAAATTATCTTTGAAACATAGAGAAGCAACACTCAAATATAACGCAACCAGAGAGCCTAGACAAATGGAAATAGCTTTTATATATTATTCGTATTCCAATAACAAGTTTCTGCAAGATTGATATGAGCTTTTGGGTAGCTAATGTCAATCCGATGCATTTTAGACTTTTTCTTCATCATTGTCGCCGATAAAATGTTACTTTGTCTAGTCCCCCAGAAGTAAACTTTGCTGGAAAAGTGCGTAAACATTAAATCACACATTTAGGTTAAAACATGAAAAAACACATCAAAATTATTAGTTTTACATTCAGCAGCAAATGTAGCGTAGTAACGTTCTTTTAAGTAAGTAACTACTTTGCAGCTAAAAATACATTTAAGACACACTTTAGTATGTAGTGCGTCTATAATGGATGATGGTGAATTATACATACCGTACATGTATCATACAACACAATACACGTAGGTTTGGTAATGAGGTGATTCTAAATTACCTTTCAGTCAATTCAGGTATCGAACTACAATAAACTCAAAACCCAAAGCAGATAGACCCAAGTAGTTGCTTCTGCATCGGTGATGATAAAAAAAAACCAATTCAACTTAATAATTTGAAACATTTAAATACCCTGTAAGCGGAGGAGACAGTAGCGAAACCACCGCCCTTCTTACCGCGACCGCCTATGGACGTACATTAACAAGCAACTATTAGTACCAGGACAATCACAGTGACGCCACTTAGGACACTACAATACTCGTAGACAAGACACCTGCGGGACGCGACGACATGAGCTGTGTTTATATAGACATGGACAGACATGATTATAGTGAAAGCGTGCAAGGCTGGCCCTATCGCCCTGGAATTCATAAACCAAACATTGAAATGAACTTGAATAATTCCGTGAACGATTCCATAGAACGGGAGCCAGCCTTAAGCGTGTAGATAGACGAAGACAGTAAAGCCACGTAGGAGTCACAGAAGCAAATCGCGGTGATTGTATGTTCCGGTTTACCCTGTAGAGTGATGATACGGTCTGGAAGGCAGAACCCTTAGCGCGTTTGCCACCAGCGCCTAGTTTAGTGAAAACATGTGTCAGAATAAAGTATAAGCTGCAGAACTAACCCCTGACGTTTGTAGTCAGTGTTAGCTCTAGATAGATGCTGTATAGAAATAATGAAATGGACCAAGTATTGAAGTATACATCTTGGTGTTGGTATCTGTGTGATTTATGATGGTTTTGAAGTGTAGACTTGTGATGGTGATGTATGATAGCTCATGGCAGCACTGTAGTATGTCGCCTTCAATACGATTATTGTGATCTAAAGTATTCATCATTAAAGTATTTGATTTAAAATATTTCATTAATGTCAAGTGTTGAAATGATACGTACCCTTGCCGCCAGCACCACTGGCATCACCAGACTGACCAGGATGGTCAGCAAAGATCTCAACAAGAAGTTTGTTCTGTCCCTTCTTGAACTGGTCAACGACAGTGTCGTTGAGGGGGTCCTTGTTCTTCTCAAGCCATCCACTGATGTTGTAGCCGACCTGTTTAGTGATAATTTGAAGAAGTTAGCTCGCGATTCAAGGGACGATGGGAGTCCCAAAGATGATGATGATGAGGTAGTATGTGTGTTAGATACTTACGTTACCGGCGTAATGACCAATGGCGAAGTGAGCGGCCTGGCAACCGGGCTTGGGGGGCTTCGGCTTCAGGTAAGGAGCAGACTTGCCCAAGTGGTTGTTGTTCAACTTCTCAACGAAGGTAAGATCGGTGGCTTTGGGGAACATAGACTCTTCCTCAAGGATGGAAAGGATACCCATGGGCTGTAAACGTACCAAGGAGATTAGAACACGAAGGAGGCGTGGGTGATGCGAAGTAATGTCTCATATCTGTAACTTTAGGGATGTATTAGGTGTACAAAATAAACATTAAACAGCATTTAAACGTACTCTCTGAATTCTTAAAAGATCGATGTTAATTTTAAATATTTCTTTTGCTTTTTAAACCAAAGGAAAATTTTAAATGAGACATAGCTTAAAACTAAGTATACCTAAGAGTAGTTAGTAAGCGGCATGCAGGTCAGACATAATAAAAAGAAAGTTATGATAGTGAATTATTATATCGTGTAATATAGTGTATTGTGGTAAAAAGCTCTACCTCAATTTGTTGAAAAAAAAAATGTGCTGATTAAAATAATTACTTTATCAAATACTACAAAGGCAAATTAATTTTGTAAAAAAAGATACTAAATAAATTAGATTGTTCGAGCTGTGCATTATTTTGATTAAAATTGCTATTATATATTAAAAATTAACTACGTTTCGCGTGCGATCCTGAGAGTGGTGTATTTATTTTACTTGGGACGCGGTAGCCAGATGCAAACTAAAATATTTCATAAGTTTTGCAGTAGCTTCGCTTGCATATTTGTTTGCGTGTGTGGTACAAGCGGGTACTGTCATATCTCTGCCTAGTTATACCGTGTCACGGGGAAACAGCCAGCAGTTTGCACTTGCAGGCGATGGCTCAGTCTGAAGCTCTCGCGGCCCTACTTCCTCAAGCTATGCACTTATAACCTCTAATACCTTCTCTATTAAGTCTATTGTCGCTTGGAGGTCCATACCAAAATCTATGAAGCTCCATATGATTCCTTCTCTTTCATATTCCTCTTGTTCTAGGACGAACATGAAATGGTTAAAGTACTGTTGTAATTTTTCGTTGGTAAAGTTAACACAGAGCTGATTAAACCCGTTCATCTGGATCGCGGCGCGACATGGAAAAAACGGTCGAAATACTGTTATTAGTTTACTGAATACTTGTAAGAGCAGTGTGTTGCGTGTTCCTGAAGATTAGGAATGTAACATTAAATACTAAAAAGAAAAAGACACACAGAAGAAATCACACAGAAAAACACAAGAGCAAACAGCATTGATGAGGTCTCGAGTAGCAGCACGCCATGACGCTATGACGCCACCCGAGGACCCCTGTGGCGTGAGCAAGCTTTCATTGTTGCGTTGACGCCAACTACCTTTTCAATAAGGTCAATGCAATTTTGCAGATCCATGCCAAAGTCAATGAATGTCCATTCGATGCCTTCGCGCTGGTACTCTTCTTGCTCCAGAACGAACATGTGATGGTTAAAGAACTGCTGAAGTTTCTCGTTGGTGAAGTTAATGCAGAGTTGTTCAAAACCGTTGAACTGCAGGGAGATAAGTAATGTGGAGGGTTAAGTTTGGGGGTTTAGGTAATACGCTACGGATCTCATTCCGCAGTTGTTGTATGACGTGATGTAGATCTGAGTGGAGAGAAGTACCGTTCGGCCAAGCCAGTCTCACGTGGCTTGGCAGGTTAATGTTACACGTTATCCCGTCAAGTTGCTTCCTGCGCCGACGGGCTACGACGAGACTTAACGACAATTACCTTTTCGATAAGATCGATACAAGCGAGCAAGTCCATTCCGAAATCGATGAAGGCCCAGTTGATACCCTCCCTCTTGTACTCTTCTTGTTCGAGTACGAACATGTGGTGGTTAAAGAACTGCTGCAGCTTCTCATTGGTGAAGTTAATGCAGAGTTGCTCGAAACCGTTGAACTTTTGATAACATTATGAAGGGGGAATTACACACACACACTTTAAGCATATGACTATTCTAGATCGCTATATAATATATGAGCGAGCAGGGGATCTTATAGCTGAAAACTAAACACAAAATGGATAACAATCGAGCCCAACCGAGGATGCTGCACACTCGGTGTACCTTTTCAATAAGATCTATGCAGGCAAGCAAGTCCATTCCAAAGTCAATGAACTCCCAGTGAATGCCTTCCTTAGTATACTCCTCTTGCTCCAATACAAACATGTGATGGTTGAAGAATTGTTGGAGTTTCTCATTTGTGAAGTTAATACAAAGTTGTTCAAAGCCATTGTACTAAGAAATAAATCTGCATTAATATCTTACGAAATTATTGATTTTCATTTCTTTCTTTACTACTAATCTACTTATGATAATAATTTTTCACATTGTTTCATCCTAATAGCCTTAGCCTTTGAGGCCGGCTCAAGTAATAATACTCACGTCGAAGATCTCGAAACCAGCGATATCCAGCACACCAATGAAGTGCTGCCTCTTCTGCTTGGTGTCTAGGGTCTCGTTACACTTCTTGACGAGCCACTTGAAGAGACGATCGAAGACACCCTTGCAAAGGGCACCGACGGAGTTGGTGACCTGGTCCTTGTTACGACCCTGGGTGACGAACTCGTTTCCGACCTTGATGCGGGGCTTCAACAAGTTCTTGTACAGGTCCTGCATCTCAACACCGAGAAGCTTGGCAACCTTATCACCATCCTGTAAAGAGAGATAGACAATAACGTTAGAAATGCGATTATTGGGGGCTTTGGTCTCGGTACGAGACACGCTACGGAAGAAATCGTAACGGTGATGTTTGTCACCAACATCTCAAATTACGGAATTCCCAATAAATAAAACCATGATGGCGATACTGACCTCAGTGCCGTCGGCCTCAGCCTGTTCCTCGCGACCCCTCTGCTTGAACTGCATGCGACCCATGTGCATGACAGCGGCGGTGATCTTGTATACGTTGTCCTTCTCCTCTTGGGTGAAACCAAGAACGTCCATGGCTTGCTATATTACAAAATACACATTAGTTTGCAGTAAGGAATTGCCCATGTCCATCAGAACGTTTGCGGGCTGATAGAAAGAAAGAAACTATGTGACTTGAAAAAGAAAATGTTATATGAAATTCAATTTTGTGATAGAATTTACAGAAACGTTAATTTTACTTTTACTGTGAAGCTAATATAAATAAAGGGGCCGAATAACATTAGAAAATAGTTAAAAGAACAAAACAGCTTAATTTCTAGGAAGTACTTACCGTATTAGACAAGTTAGTACAGTAAAAGGGAAGCGTTAGCATCATTAGGCATTTGTGGTAATAGTTCGTAATATAGGAGTTGGTGCACAGGATACCAATATTGTTTTATTCAAAGGTGTAGAGGGACGGATTTACAATACAAATTTTGATACACGTCATGTGTAGCACCGGACTGGTATAACAATTCGTAAGGTTTACTGGAACTACACAACTATGGAACTACGGATTTTTTTCCATTAGCGTCAATGTTAATGGTGTCTCATTCTCGATCGATTCTGTATTATCTTATACAGATTTGTTGTGCGACTGGTTGCTACATCAATGGGATTCACTTTTTCCACTCTCAATCCACTTACGTCGGTCAACATGCATTCTTCTCCGTCATCGACGTTAGGGATAGTAACTTTACCCTGGCTGACGGTATTGTAATCGTATATGTCGTTGGACAACTGACACATTTCTGTCGATTAGATCATAAAGTAACTATTAAAAACCGGTCGTCACCACCAAAACGATGATCTTTGCCTGAAAATGCTTTTCAAAACCCTAACCGTCCCTGTCGTGTCTTTAAACATATTAGTTCGTGTGGTTGTGCTTGTGCTGGATCGGGTTTGGTTTGTCACCGTGAACAATAAAAACCTGTGCATAAAGCCCTTTGAACTCTTGCAGGGAGCGGGCAGCATGTGTATGTCAGAAATTTTGTGATGATGACCGACAGTCGACTACACAACGTAAGACACTACAAGACTATAGTTTTTTCAACATTCAATTTCTGTGTGACAGTAATGAACATTCATCTGTAGTTTTTGAGACAGGGATGAACATCCATAGTCAGACAATATGCTGTAACTGTATTATGCCTTTCGTTGTGGAATCGATACAGTCATCCGAAATCGGACTCAATCCACGGATATCTGCATCAAGACGCACGCTCCATGCGCAGGTTCAAGACTTACGATCGTGAGATCGCACTCTTCCGCGTCGTTGATCCCAGGTATTCGTGTCTTCCCTTGACTTATGAGGGGATAGTCCGAGATGCGGTTGCTTAGCATCGTTATTTCTGTAAACACCAAAATACCTGACATACACATGCGAAAACCGAGCGCCGACTCAGAAGTAAGCAAAGCAAGCAGCACTGCGATAGAGGAACACGATAGTAAGGAAAGAATGAGTTGAGCCAGTAGTCAAGTTCTGGACTCACATCGGTAAGCCTCATTTCCTCGCCGTCGTCAACGCCAGGAATACTAGTCTTGCCTTGCGCAATGATGTTGTAGTCATTGACGTCGTTGGATAGTAAACATATGGCTAAAAATGACACCAATCATAGTCATGAGTGAAAGGTGTCCAAACTAAAGGTAGGAAGGGTACTCCACAGTATCAGAGTTTGGCTGGAACTTAAACTAATCTAAAGGTAGGTATCTCGTGCCGTATACAGGCGAGATATGCCGGTTGCCAGTCGGTTATATGCGATCTGGCGACCGACTTCACACAGGGCACGCACGCTCTAACGACCTTCTGCTATACAGAGGCCAGACTTACGTCAGTCAACGTACACTCCTCGCCATCATCTACGCCTGGGATTGTAGTTTTTCCTTGCGAGATGATGTTATAGTCATATACGTCGTTTGACAGCAAACAAATTTCTAAATTTGAAATAAACAAATTAATGACAACATGAACAGTATGTACACGTTGTAAACTCCAACGGTGTTTTGTCGAAATGTGTAATTGTGTTTGTTGCTGACCCAGGCATAGCTAAATGGAATTGGGGAATAAAATTAAGATTCCTAACATCGAAACTAGAATAATAATTTACACTAGAATTGTAATGATTTTAAATCTTGGTACTCAGGGAATAATAGCAAATTACAAATAAATCTAGTAAATTAATAAAGAAATTATCCCTGGTTTTTTTCCTATTCATAAGAATATAATGTAAACTGTATTGTCATGGGACCTTTACTTTGGAGTTACTATTAACCATTGGAATAATTACAATATTTGTAAAGAAATTAATATCGGTAATGTAATTCAACAGAACAAAAACTTTTTTGTCAAGTATCAAAGTTTTGATGCTAATAGAAAAGTCCCGTAACAAAAAGTCTGAACTTTGACTCAGACCAGAGCCCATACGCACCCTTAAGGTTAGGCACGGAGCCAGACATCATCTGGTAGAAGATGTGGTAAGAACGCTCAAGGCTCTGCTGGGAGATGACACGGGCTTTCTCAAGTAGATCTGGAAAAAACAAAAACATTAGGACCAAGGACTGAGGACCAAAATCCAAAGGGGCTCGAAGGAGCAAAGTCTGAGAAATACTTACAGGTCTCGATATCAGCTCCAGCCAGTTTACCAGAGGGTCCGAAGTGGATACGGATGAATTTACCCTGGGTGAGGAAGAAGTTGGGTTTAGTGGTCGCAAAAAACAAGTCGAAAAAATAATGTTCAGGGGAATCATTCTATACTTCCTGCATAAGGAATTTAAAGATATATTTTTAAAATTTAAAGATTCTGTTATCCTATATGATTGTACAAAAATAAAATTATAAGTGTAAAGTTTTGTATACTTACGAAACGAGACGAGTTGTCGTTACGGACGGTCTTAGCGTTACCGAAAGCTTCAAGCACAGGGTTAGTTTGTACGACCTGGTCTTCAAGGGAGCCCTTCTTTTCAAGAGTAGGGTCCTTCTTCTGGGAGGCACCGACGGTGGCGAAGTACGCAATTACCTTCTTCGTGTTCTCAGTCTTTCCGGCACCAGACTCTCCGCTGTTGGTGTAAAGGGATTTTTTCTTAGTGACCGTGGGCAGAGACAGTTTCTGGGATAAGGATTTTGTTTGGAAAAAACAACGGCAATGACAAAAAATACTCTAGGTTTTAGGGTTAATTTTTTCAATTATTTTCTTTTCATTTCTTTAAGCTAATCTTTTTTTTCCCTTTGATACTTTTTTGAGACTTATTTATGAGGACTTTATTCCAAAGGATTTATAAGAAAACAAACGGAAAACTTACGTAATCAACATAGATTGATTTTCGTGGTTGGTCAACATGTTGACGTAGGCACCATCGGAAATGGCGAAGATGTGGGGGGGTACCTCCGAACGACGCTTGCCACGGTACAGCCTGGCACATCGTGTGGTGTAGACGGGGTATCTCTTGTAGGGGTTGATAGCCACACAGAAGAGACCCGAGTACGTCTGTGGTGATTGTAAGAAGATTAGATATGCTGATGGTAAAGGGGGTGATGGTGATGAGACTGAATTTGGCGATAAGGGGCATTGGGAAGGATAAGTTGGAAAAAATGGATAACTTGAAGGGGAGTAAGAATACTAAAAAGAATACGTGTCCAGAAGGGCTTTTTGGGGAATAGTGTAAAAATTACATTTTTGCATATTTTTACAGTATTTTCAATGGAAATAATACTCCAAGAAATACGTTTTAAGAAGGGTTTAAAGGGGTTTTTAACGGTGAAAAGGGTAAAAATTATTGATATAGGTAAAAAGTTTTTACCAAGTTTACCAAGAAAATTGTGACAAGAGAAATTAATGTTCTGGCGTTGCGGTCAGAACGAAAGTGTATTACATGTATGAGAAAGTAGGTAAACAACTTAAGGAAAATTTAGGTTCAGACATACACAATTAGGAAGGACAAGACACAAATGTTACAAACAGTAAAATAAAGCTAAATCTAAAGAAAACACTAAAACATAGACGGGTACTGTCCAAGTACTTTACGTCTTAGTTCTTGAAAAAAAACCTTGAAAGATGCAGGATTCTCTATAAGATCTCTGTAGATTTCATGTTGACAACATTTGTAAGAAACTTTTACTGAAAATTGAAACGTTTATTCTATGACCGTACGTCACAGATGTTTTATAGAGAATCCTGCTGTTTCTAAAGCTAACACGTTTCGTTAAAGGGACGTCACTAAGTCCTGTAAAACAAATAACGGAAAAAGTGCGGAGCGAGGGTACAGTAACGATACCTTTCCGCTCCACGTAGAGATAGATAGAACCACCCCCGACGCCAGCGGCGCGGGGGATCAAACACAACACAAAACTATTCTAGACAACAATGCTCTCTCTTCTATGAAAAGAGATGCAAAAAATGTAGAAAAACAACCACAAGAAGATCCTCCGGACGCTGTCGAGTCCGTTTGCACCGACTTGTAAACAAATGCGGCCCAGGAAGTGTTTAGTTACAAAATGGGTCAAGATTTGGCTCTGTAGACACATTTACTGCGATAAAGAACCCTATTGTAGTTAGGAATAACGTTTATATAGCTATAGCGGATGCTGCCGAAAATTATTTCAAAACAATCTATTTTGGGAATCTTCGGCAGTTTTTTTTCTTAATACTGTAGTCCCATGTGGAATAATTTTAGAGTTAGCACATTCTGAAGTGATTTTTCTTATTTTTTTTTGTCTTGTAATTATAGCAGAAATCATTTACTAATCACTCGTGCAATAATTAGCAGCTACAGAACGGACGCCAAAATAATAGCATCGGACGAGAGAGAAACTTTTCTATAGGGACAGAAATATCGAGATGCTAAATAAAATGTACTGAAATAGCATCAGCTGGCATATCTCTACTGCTATTTATATACCAAATTGAGACATCAATCCAAGATTAATTGCGCCGTTCATGGACATCTATCGCACTTTAAAACTTGGTATCAATCCAATACTATCGAGAAATGTGTCTACTGTGATGAAAGATAGGAGAGGTGAGGTGCATGCACACTGCAAGGCCGGAACTCTAGACCGCTCCCTCGACTTACGTAAATGAGCTTATGGTAATATCTCTGCTTCAAGTTATACAAAACAGAAGCGTCGTTGAGGTATGTCAAGTTTGACATGTCCTCGCATTTCTCGTACTTAGGTGGGTTGACTTGAGCAACAAGATCTTTCTTGAAGTCTTTGGTCTGTGGAGAAATGATTACATTAGTATAAAGTAACGGTATTGGCGCCTGGAGCGCCTACTTACATAGATCAGTTTCGCATAGTATCGTTGTCGCAGATTGTGGAGTACTGCAGCCTCGTTAAGATAAGTCAAGTCAGCCATGTCCTCGACTTTCTCGAATTTCGGCGGGTTTACTTGTGAGAGGAGTTCCTTTTTTAACGTCTTTTCCTGCTCATTTAATGTACGGTTTAGTTAATCATTAGAAGATAAAACAAGATTAAAGCCTTCCCCTTCGTTAACGATTGATGTTTGTTTATCGTTGAGGGCCTTTGACGGAAAAGTAAGAAACCAAGTTATCTGCGCTAGTGTTTCCAACTCTCCAACAAAAAAATAATTTCCATGAAGATCATCAATCATCATGTTTACTTGAGTTGAGTTTTGATAACTATTAAGAAGTGTATCTTCTTCATCATTCTGCGAACCTAACCCATATTTCAAAATTATTGATTTCGTTGAACTGGCTTCCACTTAGGATGCATCAGTTCTATATTGCAAATAATAGGATATGCAAAACTGTATAATTACCTCGCCACCAGGCAGGTTGACGGTCACCAGCTCACCCTTGGTGGCCTTGATCTCGCCCTGCAAGAAGCCCTCCTTTTCGTCAGGCACCCAGCATGCCTTTTTGCCATCGTACGGCTTGCTTTGGTCGATACGCTTCTGTTCCAGAGAAACGAACAGGTACGGAGTCGGATCGGGGTCATCGCCCTCTTGGACTACTGGCTTCGGCATTTTCGGAGGGCTAACAAGACTTTTGGGCTAGTCGAGACACGAGAACGTTTGCCCTGGAGCCTTCCTGTAACACACGCGGCACGTTAGTGAACCGAACCGACTTTATCGACGGAGATAAAGCGGCCGAGAGGCGCGTGCGGCTATTTGTGGCTGTAACCCGAGTAGTGGCCGCGCGGGAACGGTGCCAGCTCGCGAGTTTGCGTAACGCCGACTTTTATGCTCGCGTTTTTTATTAGCTTACACCGTTCGGCCCTTCGCGGATATTACGTCACAGAGGTATGCGAGCCTGGAGGCACGCCAACCGATGTATCCGACACTGGATTGTTTATTGTCTTTTATGGTGATGCCTAATGGGTCACTGTTCACAACACCTGGTGGATCATTGATATCGATTGCGTTGTTTTTATCGATTAGGACTTTCAATTGATTGATTGATTTCTGTTTTCAGTTAATCACGTCAGTCAATCTCATTGATCCTAATATACGTCAATACTACATACAAATCATCTTCAACATCGATTAATTGCTTTATTTTCAAACTTTAACATCAAAACACTGTTTATCCATTCAATATATTTCATTTAGGACAACAAACTGTTTATCAAATTCAATTAACCACTTCAAACTAAGAAATGTTTAATGTATTTCGCCAATAATTTCAAAAAGCTTTTCAAATTCAATTGCTACTACAATTAACAACAAATCGATTCGGTATCATAAAATTCATTTCAAATAGTAAATAAATGCACTGAATTTCAATATACCCTCAATAATCCAAAGGTGTGAAGTGAACACAAACCAACCAGCACAAAAGCACGGCGACCACTGAACACAATCAATCCAATGCACGAGATAGATCAGCTGTGGTCCTGCCACCACGCTACGTCACTGCTCCTTGCACTGAGGCACTCGCGGCCACTCGGATTGCACTCACTATAGTCGCACAACGCGGCGCGTGCGTCGTTACTCACGTTAGAAGCCGTTCTGACCGGCGGCGGGGTGCTCCGCTGCTTTTTATACGCGCAATACGATACCATCGCGCGCGATCACCCCATTTTAGGTGGATGCCAGGCTGGGCTTCAGCTACACTTTCAGACGAGCTTAGCTTTCACTTGGGCGGCAACGCGCCGACGCGCTTCCCGCTGCCGGCTGAAAAATATTCAAATAAAATAAAATATTGATTTTTGTTAATGAATGTTTTTATGTTTATTGAACAGCGTTCCAGAAGATGACCGGTGGACGGAGAGGTAATTGAGAACAGACCTATGGTTTATACCGCGTTTAAGTACCGCTGAATATAAACATTGGAGCGTTTACACGTTTGATAGGGAAGGTAACGTATTGATGATCGAGTTCAATGGATCGTCGTTAATTTAATTAGATTCTATATAAAATAAAATACTTCTCATTACTGTGTCGTTGACTTTTGGGTGGATTATGATGCAGTTTTTTTGCAGTTATTTTGGTTGTATCTCATCATAATTATTGTTTATTAGTCGTATGATAGCACATATTTCAGTTCAAAAATATTTCAGCGACAGCTATGCTGTGTGAGCTTAGTGACATCGTACTTCGTTTTCATATCTGGAATATGAGAAATTGTTTTTTCCGATAGTTGTGCCACTGGCGGATACATTATGAAGGAAATCATCAGTTAACAGTGCAGTGTCATTAACAAATCAACTACCTTTTTTAAAATTCCCGATTTAGAAGGTAAGATTTCATCTTCTGAATAAGATTTGGCTTGGTGAATTACATTCTGGACTAGGTTTAGAATTTAGGACTGACGTGAAGGTGAGGATTATGAAGATAGTTTGTTTCAAATTATATATATAATTTAGTTATAACCAACACTGGACACTGTTGGTTTTCACCATCAGCTCGACTTGGTAATGGTGAATGTAACCATGGGAAAGATAATACAGATGTCGAATAATCTAAAGAAAATAAAATTGTCGTAAGTTCTGTCTAAGACAGAAGTCGCCAATCATTCCACCGCATTAGTTATTTTAATTTAATATTCTAGTTATTAACCAAACAATAGTTTAACAATGAAGTCGGTTTTTCGCCCAATAAAATTTAACGATTATGTGTTTAAAACGCGGTTGTCGCCACGCAAAACCTAATATTATAGTTGAATAGTCATTTGTATTTCTGAAATACTTAAGTAGGTACGTTAAGCGAAACTTGGCCAGTCAATTCAACCACTAGTATAGCTGAACGGCTTATTATGACCACAAGAGTAATTCTTTTAACTCATGTTGACACTGGATGAAGAAGAGCTTTCAAAGTGCGAACTCACATCAAGATAATCTTTGGCTTTCAATATCTAATTATGAACACATTAGTGGGTTACACATCAACAGTCAATGCACCAAGGAGTTTCGTTTTATCTTTGTCCGTAGTGTAGTGTTCGTCCTTTTGGTTCTTTAGCCTGAATTGTAAAACTGGTGGTAAGCAATGGAATTTTATAGGTTGTAATATGGTGGGAGAGATACCATTCAATTGTTTACTGTTGTAGTCAGTTATACAAATGAGTGTATAATTTATTTTGAACACTTATCATGGTATAATGAACTTTTTATAAAAATATCAACTCTTGAACAAAAACTCTCAACTCTTGGTGCTAAATAATTTGATTAGATGATTTTTCGATGACAGTTTATTTTGAGAACTCTGGGGATACAGCAGTCCACCTTCTTCCTAGCTAAATGGAGTGTCATAAGTATTGTATCACACAGATAGTTGATCAGCTGATTCTTTTACAGACGTGATACAGGATGTACCGTAATCTCTTCATCAGCTACAACTTTAGATGTTTGTATGTCTTGGCCAAAACGGAAACTGTATAAAACCCTTAGTACAACTAACGATGAGTGGCCTATGTGATACGTCATGTATATACGAACTTGTTTATGTAATAAATAAATATGTATGTCTGCGTAATGGATTTTGTGTTATAAATATTGTACAATAAATTATATTTTTCTTTGATGTGGCGTTAAATTAGCATGAAGTATGTGATATTTTGTTATTTATAGTGGTGTATATTTTGATAAATTAAATGGGGTACGAAGAGCCTTATAATAAATTGAGTTTTAATCAATTTAGAATTATCCATGACAGGTACAAACCTTACACAGCACTTTTTCTACCAGTAATAAAAGGACGTAGTATTTCTCAGTAGCAGCTATGGAGTTTGGATTTGTCCCCGGGTGATGGTAATAGGCTCGCCCCTTATTACATGAGACCTAAACATAACTGGCGAAATTTGGGTGTTCTATATTAGGTACACCTCTGCCTAACCTTTCGGGGATTACAGGGGTGATGTTATGTTTTGTAATAAAAGAAAAAAGTTACATTTCACGAGTACGTAACACTAATCCATTTATTAGAACACATGGAGATATTTTGACAGAAGTAAAGTAAATATAAACTGGGTAATTTTCTGAATAAACTTGAGAAAATAAAGTGTTTAGGATCAATCGAGTTTGTTTGTCTATACCAGTTTCTGTTACCTGCAACCAACGTGCATTCTTCATGGTTTAGTCTACACATTGTATTCACCTTATAAACAGACATTTTATAAGAAATACTTAAGAGTGTGTGTGGTAATGTATTAGACAATCTGTGTGTACTTTTGAAAACGTATTGATTGAATAGCTTAGGTTACCTGCTGCCTGCTGGCTGTCTGGTCTGTCTAGTGGTCGCAAGCGCGACTGCTGAGCATGAGGTCATGGGTTCGATTCCCAGGTCGGGCACAGTGTTATTGAGTTTTTCCATCAGGAATATTTTAGTAGCAGCCACGGAGTCTGGATTAGTGTTCATGGCAATAGGCTTGCCCCCTTTTACATGGGACTTAAATATAACTGGCGAATTGTGGGTAAACTAATGGGTACATCTCTGATTGCGTGATGTTATTTTATGTTTATAGGTTAGGTACTTTAACATAATCGTGTACGTATCTATATCCATAACGCGGCTGCAGTGCAGTTTGATCGGTAGTAAGTCTAAGCTAGTATTATTCATCCAGCCTTGCCTGTTAGGTAATAACTCTTCGTTCTCGCCCTGTTAATGTACGTCGGCGCCTTGAATATACGAGTATTATGCTCAATCGTTCTTAATCGGGAAATTAATTGATACACTAATAGTTTATGGGAATGAGCAAACGTTTCGCGATTTTCCTATGAAGTGAGGATTATAAACGGGCTTGCCAGTTAAAAAACAGTGCATGTGAGGAATTGTGAATGTTGATCAAGCACAATTCAGTAACATGTGCGAAAATATACTGTTCACATACACCAGTGGGATAGTACCTTATGCCCGCGGCTCCGCCTGTGTGGAGTTGGGTAATTGTCCCACCGAATCATGTAACCGAGATAAGCAGGTAAGCAGGTATAAACTACGTATGTGCCAAATTTCATCAAAATTTGTCAGTAGTTTTTGCGTGAAAGAGTAACAACGGTTTCCTTACATCCTAACAAAGAATTCAGATAATTAGATAGTTAAATAGAATATTCGTTATTAAGTACACCATACAAATTTTAATTTACATAAAAGAAAACATTTCACAAAGGGTGACACTCAAAATGTTCCTAAATTCAAGCATGAATACCATTAAAACTTGCTTGGAATTCTAAAAATGACCCTTCGACGAGACAATCAGTTGCCAATTAAAAATAAAACATACATAGGGGTGTTAGATACTAGTTCGGCTCGTCACATTAGATTCGACATTAGTCGGTATTCGATGAGCAAAAAAGTCACCCAGAAGCAATTAAAAACACATATCCAGCATTTTTGGCTCACGCCGATCGGCAATCTGACTTTCCTTTTTTTCGATATCTTTATCTCTGAATCATATTCGGGATGGCTAAGCCGAGCGGTTTTTTTCCGAACAAAAGGGTAAAAGGGTATTCGTTTTTGCCACCCAGCAGTCTGAATTATGTGAATCTAATCATGGTTGTACCCCTAATATAATGTCACGCGGCGGTTCGATGGTAACGCTCGATTAAAACTAATGACAATTACTAAATCTCCGCCCACCACACACCTCTTCAGTCTAGTCTAAATAGCTAGTTGAAGGCGCCCAGAGGGTAAATCGATGATCTGGCGAGTAAAAGGTTCTGAGTTCAAACTCCTTCAATTGTAATTTTTACATGAGACAGTGTCTAATATGTTCCTTTCTTCTTTCCACTTATAAGTGTGTATATCAATTTTTAAAATAAATTAAAATAACCTATATTAACTAACTAACTTAAAAATAAACTTAAAAAATGGCGTCAAAAAACTCTTCCTCAACGTAGTCAACTGGTAATGTACCCAAAAGACTGGCGGCGTTGCCACGTTGTATGGCAACGCTAAGCTTTTGGCCAAGGTAAAAGCCAGCCCTTGGGTCACGGGAAGAGTCAACTAAACGTTTAGAAATGTCCTTGAAAAGGCTGTGAGCACTCGGACCCCACGGACCTAGAGTTTCAACCCCAAACGGCTCGAAAATATAGTTACCAATAAGGTTACTATATTTACGCCGCTTGAGGTTCTCTGCAGCCGCAGCCGCAGCACCAGCACAGCACGATGAGCTAGGAAGATGGGATGGCGCAAGAGTATCGACACAAGTTGCATCCCACACTAAAGGCCTACCCATCCTCCATGGAAACAAAGACATGCCGTCCGGTCTCTTTCCGTCGTCGCGTGCCAAGCCTTTCTAATAAAGCTGGAACGCCGACGGTGACAAGAGCTCGACGGATGATATCATTTAAGTTCGCGTGCCGTGCAAAGCGGCCCGCACTTCGGCTGCATGAAAGGCCGTGGTGTCCAAGGCTGTTGACAGCTTCACCACAGTGACAGCGATGAGGAGAAAAACAAGGGGCGCCAAGGCGTAGAGCAGCAGCAAGGCGGAAAGTAGTGTCGTCGAGCAAAGTGCCTATGCTCGACGACGGTAGTGCGTGAAGCCAAAGACCCGACTCCCACTCACCCACAGCCAGCAGACGCGCACGCTCAGCAGTAGTAGCAGACGTGAGCAGTAAATTGTTCTGAACTACTCTGCAGAGCGGCTCGTCCCAACGTCTCTGGGAAAATGGATGGTCGGGTTCTTCAGAATTCGGGCAAGCGAGTTTCCAGGCATTAATAGCCTCGGAGAAGCACGGCACATCAAAATCAATCAGTGTGGAAGCCAGGATATTCCTGATTAATTTCTCAGTGCCGTGGACCGAAGATATAAACGAATACTAGAAATTTTGCGGAATAAATTTTTAGTATTAGTTATTGTCACTTAATTTTTAAAATAAATTAAGTGACATTCTATCATCGATAACCACGATGTCAAAAGTCAATAATTAATTGGATTGACAAATCAAATATATAGTCAAATAACTATAACTTGCACCAAAAACTCGCAATCGAAAACGATATTTATCGCTACCCGTACTAACTGTCGCTAAATGTCATGTCTCACGCTTACCATAATACAGGATCTGTGTTACCACGACCAGCACAAAACGATTCTACTACATACCTAAAATGACATATCTACCGAAAGTCGTAGAAATACGCGAAATAATTGCTACTAGTACAGTCTCTTAGGTTTACTTACAAAGTTTATACACATCGCCAACATTAATGCCATTTTAAACATGCAAACTGACGAATGATAACACTTACGAGCATATTTAGAATAGAATATACGTTTATAATAGACGTTTATTGATTCCAGTATTATCTACAGCAACGACTGTACATTAATACATAAGAATATTTACCTGCCTTACAAAATATAACCCAACATCGCTAGACAACCTCATAAAATCACAGTTGTAATCGTATGGCAGGGACCACGTGCGAGCAATATTTTCATTAAGATCCGTCCCCTGTCATAACACGTCCGATAATTTAGTTTTGATGCTCCTAGTAGTAAACCGTGACTAAAATATGTCATACTTTGGAGGTGAGAGACGACAGTATCGTACGCAAAGATTCCTGGAGCCTTTGCTGAATGACTATTATCCGTATATCTAAGCACCTACTATAAGTTAGTTAGACGCGGTGATGGCAGGTGGAGTAAAGCTGTGACCGAGTGGCGTCCAAGGACTGTAAATAGAAGTATTGGTCGTCCGGCGGCGAGATGGGCAGACGACATTGTTGCCATGCATTGCGGACATATCCTGGATGAGGCTGGCATAAAAAGTAGTGTGTGGAGGTCGATTCCGAGCAGTGGGTGAAGGCAGGCTGTGGATGATGATGACTATTAGTTAGGTAAAACTAAGAACTGTCGTTCTTTTGGTTGCAAAACAAGATAATACAGAAATCACATCTGTTCTGATCATCACCAACTAAGATCGACGTAAATCCTGATACCAATGATAGGTTTCAAAGATTTATCTGTTTGGAAGCAAGATGGAGTCTTAAAGAAAAAAAAATCTTCGGATTTTCTGGTGATTTTCGAAACGTTGCCCACACCAATATCATTGTGGCGTGGAAGTGATCATAGGCTTTCAAAATCTTGACCCATGACAATCCTTTGATTAGCCTTTTCCCAACTATGTTGGGGTCGGCTTCCAGTCTAACCGGATGCAGCTAGTTAGTACTGAATAATACTATACCCGTTTGATACGACTGGTTGACAGACTTTCGGAGCCATTGACTACCGATAACGACTGTCAAAGATCTACAATGATAGCCAGGACCAACGGCTTAACGTGCTTTCCGAGGTATGAAGGAAACTCGGTATTTAATTGATGGTCACCCATCCACGGACCGACCTTGGCGAGCCCGGCTGTTATTATTTCGATGATTTGTTATTATTATCAAAATACCATGAGGCGATCAAACCATCCACAATGCAGCCATTATCCAGGAATATTAATAGGTTCACTGATAAAATGAAAACTCATTATTTATATTGATTCACTAATTGGATACAATAAACTATATTAGTCCGTACTGATCTGATTAATTGGGTGTCGACACACATATTGGGCGAGTTCTGGCACCAAATACATATCGACTTTAATCTATAGGACTCCAAAAGACAACAGCTAATTTACTTTGCATGCCAGGAACACTAGTGAATGATTCATTTTAATGCTGCCCAATATTTTGTAGTAAAAACAACTTTGTATTAAGTCCACTACTCTTAGTATGCTACGAGTGATGGTAAATTATCGGAAATAATGGGATAAGCTGGTCAGGACAGCCGCATGCATAATGAGTGCAGGGCTAAAGTCTTCACACGATCGGTGCCGGAAAACGGACGGCGCCGCCGAGGCCGGCCCAGAAAGAGGTGGCGAGATGATCTGGACGCTACCGCGAGGGCTAGTTCGAGGAAGCACGGGAACAGAGCTCATGGAAAGAATTGGGGGAGGCATCGCCCAGCAGTGGGCGTTTTTAAACCTACATAAATAATCATCTTATTACGTTCCCAGTTTCCCACTACTGGAACACAGGTCTCCTCTCTAGAAGTGAGAAAGTGGGGCATAATCCACCACGCGGGCCCTGTACGGGTTGGTGGAACCGGATCCCTTGCGATGTTTCATTTCGCCATTTACACTTTTGGTACTGTAAATGGTAAATACAAGGCTGTGTCAACTGGAATGTGCAACCAATTAACTGACTAGTTTTCAATTGCTTCTCAATTCAAAAGTGTACTAAGACTTTATGCCAAGAGATACTTCGTCCTAATTGATCCTATTGGGACTCTTTGTTGACCACTAAATTTCAGGTAACATAATTTATAATGATCGTAAAGTATTAATAAAGACAAATGACTGTTTCTTGCCAGGGGCCCCTTTGCTAGAAGTGCCAAGACACCAACCTATGAATGATTGAACGAATGAATGAAACATCAAGCCGTCGCCATTACAGTCCATCACCTCAGATAAGACCTACTCAGCAATAGTACACCATTTCTCACCCAAACATTCCAGCTGTGTCCAGTCCAGTCCAGACCACCCAACTACTTCACATAAATAACCTCGGCGAATGTAATGCGAATGACACATACTTTATTTCTTACTACAGTGCGAGCTGCAATATTGCGCAACTGTTTGTTTTGATGCAATGCACTTTATTTTTGTATTGGTTTTATTGAGATTTTTCCTTGTTATTTTTTTAGGATGTGGTGTTTTCGAAATTTTGATTGCGTTAGATATTCTTAGCTCTGATAACCTAGTGGTGTGACTGTCGAGCTCACAAGTCATACAAAACCATCAAAACTTTCGAATTTGAGGTATTCATCGTAAAATGGTTGATTTTTCATCATGAAATCGCATCGATTTCAGCTTCAGTTTTTTATGTTTGTATCTGCTTCAATCAATCTGAATTCACCCACAGCTGGGTATAGGTCTCTCTTTCCTTGTGCCAATCTCCACGTTTCTATGCCAGCCTCAGGTTCCTTCAGGTTCTTCATCATCCTGATGGCAACTATGTCGTCTGCCCATCTCGCCGCCGGACGACCCACATTCCTCTGTTACAGTAACTATTCCGGCTTAAACATTCCAATGTTTCTTGCTATCTGTGCAAGAGTGTAGTTTACTCCCCAACGTTTTTCTTTAATAACAAGAAATCTTTTGTTTATTGATGTGAGATGAACTAACAAACAATCTCCATCACTTTCACAGACCAGAGAGTCTCCCACGTCATCAACACGAACAAATTCCATCGTCATTGACGTCTGTATTCCTGGTATTTCTTAACAAGGATAAAGTACACCTCAGACTAAATCTGTTCACGCGATAAACCGCACACCCCCTCCCCCCTCTTCAGTTACAATAACACCCCTCTTGTCCCCTTCGTTCCTTGTCCGTCTGAGTCATACTCGCTTTGTTTCAGCTATTAATATACAGTTAATTAAGGGCGTTAATTGCGGGCTTGCTCTTATTTGAGTTATAGAGATTTAAGCCGAATTAGTGCCGCAGGGTACCCCAAGGTAATTCTCCAGCTTCCCCGCTAGTCAGGCTGTCGTCCGTTACTTAAAATATACTTCAAATGATTCTTACAACTATTATAAATACGAAAGTTCAGATGGATGGATGTTTGTTACTCAATCACGATAGAACGGCTCAATGGATTTTGATGAAATTTGGCACAGAGATAGATTATAGTCTGGAATAGCCCATGAACGAAGTCGCGGGTAACATCTAGTAAAACCAAAATTCTTCTGGTGACTGTTTTTTTTTTCATGTTCTTAGAATGTGTAGGTTGTTCAGTATTTTGAGTTGATAAAACAGATTTGGCATCTCGTAAGTCCTTATGGATTGCTAACACCACACCATAAAGGCGCAAATGCTAATTTGATGAGTATCTAGGGAGGTCCTGGGTTCGATTTCCAGGTCGAGGAAATTGTTTTTGGGATATTCTCAATCCACAATTTTAATCGCCTGCGATTTACTCAATACTCGGCCACTCATGGTTACCAACTACTAATACAGTAGAGGGAGGTTCGTTGTGACCTACTTGGAATGCATTCGTGAACTCAGTTGAGTGATGGTTAAACCAGTTTGGCTATTTATGATGAAACATAACATTTTCATGGCGACTAAAATAATACACGAAAAAGATCAATGAATGTAGACAAAATACCAAGGTATGCGAGGACGGGCTAAAATTACGTCTCGCTTACGTCATCAGTCTTAATCGCAATCCACAATTCGTCTTTGATGGCTTGAATCCCGAATATGAATCATGTTCCCAATTATCAACATCGGGTTGGCAATTAGACAGTGTTATTGTTAATAAATAAGCTCGCCCCCTATTATATGGGACCTAAAACATAACTGGCGAAATGTGGGTGTACAGATACACCTCTACCAAACACTTCTGAAATTACAGGCGTGATGTTTATGTTATATTATAGCTTGTTCAAGTGCAAGGTTTTGAGTATTTCTACGAAAGTATTCCCTTGAGGTATTACCGTATATGACACTACTTTAGTTGTAATAGTATATACACGGGATTTCCGGATGAGTTTGTCTGTACGAAGATATTTGTGCCACCAAGCAACTTACTTAAAGATTTTTTTTATCACATGACGCATTTCAGTTTTGTATCTGAAGTAGAAAACTCACTTGCAGCGCCTCTGGTATTGCAGGTGTATGCCCAGAACTGGTGATGATAACTAACTGGTCACTAGCTTGTCTGTTTGCAAACCACATGATACAAAGGTAACAGCAGAGCTGTGGATTCTTGAATTACTGAGATCTAAAAACAAAATAAAAGAGATAAATTTTTTCAACGGTTTATTTGTGACAACGACCATAAAAATAAGGAAATTCGTAAAGTATCCAAAGGAGTATAAATGCGTCGTCAACAAGAGATGGCAAGAGCAATCAATAAATGTTACCAGTCAACAATTATTCAGGATCGACCGAACTTTGTGCGAGAAAGCATAAAATCTAAATCGGTAACTATTATGAAAACCGTAATATGGCACGGATCGTAACATTTTAAAGACATTCGTTTACAGTAAAAAGCTAAAATTACGTCTTACATTACACTGGCAAAATATGGAGCTTGAAATAAAACACTGATAAATCCATCTCTGGGTTAAGCACGTCATTGTATATAAAGCTATATTATTACAATTTCAATGTGGTTATATTTATTTTTATTTAGAGAGGGGGCCGTGTGCCCCAGCAGTGGGAACATTATAGGATATTATGCTATGTGTCCAATAAAAGAATAATAATTGATGGTCTAGTCATCGCAAGCGGGGTCCTGGGTTCAACCACCAGACGGACTAGACAATGTGATCTCTTATCAACAGTAATGATAAAGAAAACTGAATAGTGTATAGGATTGACATCAGCTACCGAATATTCCATGTTGATACATTAAAAAGGTTGTAGAAATAAAAAAAGCTGCTAGTTATCTAGGTCACAGATCCAATAGTTATAACTTGTGAATAGAAACCTGGAGTCTGGAGTTATGACTGGTTAAAGAGAGTAAAAATGTATTTATTTGATTCGCACAGGACAAATCAATAAAACAAAATTAAATAAAAAGAAAACAACCAAAAAAATAAGACATACATTGAACCAAACTGGTCCTGTTCGAAGCCAAAAGGCAGTAGTATCTCAGTATGGTGCTGTAACATTAAAAAAAATGTCACAGCGCAAAAAAATGGCAATAGGGTTGCCCCTACAAACATTTCTGACGAAATGCCATTCTACCTTACACTCCAAGAAATAGAAGAATTATGTTACGTTATTATGAAGATTCACTTTTCACATGCATCTGTTTGGTTGAATGAGGTGACTCAATCGAAACTGGGTGAGGATAAGTAGGATTATTCATATCCGTTCTAAATCGGGGATCAAGGAAACACTGTTTATATCTTGGAGATTGATCTAGATTTAAAAAGATTGGTGAAGTGTTCTTTTAGTCTGGAGTATTTGTTTTTATTTTAAGTCTGCGTTGTTCCACTGCAGGAGAAAGGCAGTAGGCACTCCTTTCTACTTTCCAATCTTTCCTGTTTTGCATTCTTGTACCGTCAAGCAAATTAACTGTTTAGAAAGTTTACACCCCACGTCAATTTGCTGTGATATATCGATCTGTCAAAGAATGATTTTGTTTAAATAGGCATATGAATTTATAATCAATCTGTTAAATAATCAATTTTTCAAGTAAAATAAAATAATTGATTGTAGACATCAATTAAAATAATAACTAATTTCAATATTGATAAACTCAAATCAACTGATCAAGAACCAATAACACTAATTCGCATCTCACCAATGAAACAAATAAAAATAAACACATCGATTACAATTTTAATTGAAACATAAAATCTCTAATAAAATGAGCAGACATCTAATGCAATTAATGAGATAGCCCATTAAATCTTACTCTATCGAGACGCGTCCTGTCATTAAGGTGCAACTTGGCTGGAAATGCTGAAATTAAACATCATTTAGTGGCTCATCCTCACGGCATCCGATGAAATACGTCACTGGCAGATGAGAAAACTACACGTTATATAATCATTTGTGTACTCACTGATGTGTATGGACACAGATTATGTGATATCTTAAGGCTGATATTGAAGAAAGATTGTCGTAAAATGTCATATCAATGGAAAATCGTAGACGTGCTACGAGCGCTTTGGTTGGGGCCTCTACGCGGCTACGGCGTAGCTCTGTCGTAGCACATGATTTGGTCAATCTGCAATGACCAACTATTACTTTTTTGATATTGTTTTTTCTAATACAATCCTATATTAGAAATAAAGATAGTTTAAAAATGAGTTCAGTTTAGCACACTGGCCTTTGGCTGTGAAAAACTATGATTAATAAGAAACAAAGAACACTCATTGTAAAGATACTACATATTATTATATTAAGTACTCATACACACAATTTAAAATCAACCATCTTATCAGGGAAGTCTTTCAGGTCTGGATGATGAGCAATATTGCTGCTCTGCTGGCGAGTTACACCTTGCTGCGCCTGACCTACGTTTTGTCATTTCGCAGCTACCAAACTTCGTACATTCGACATAGAACTATCGCCAGTCGCAGTGCCACAATACCGTTGCATATCCTAGTATCACCAATCACATCTGCCCTCTCCCTAATCTATGTATGCTGCATGACACATCAGATTCACTGGCGAGTCGCCAGGCAGTCTCCACTCCTCAGCTAAGGCTCACTCGATATTCGCCTTTAATCGGCCATATGGGCATTTGAACGCAAACCGTTTGTGCTGCAAATAGCGGAGCTCTTCCAGGTGTATGAAATGAAAGTTCTTGGTATTTGTAAGTAGTACCTTAGCTCGAGGCATTGTAAGATATTAGTAATGTAAGGAACGCAAGTAAAGATACGGATGTGTCTTTATGTGGATGGAGGTGGGCGCTGTTTTTAATCATTGCTGATTATGAACAGCCTCGGGTTATTGCTGATCTCATATTTTTGTAGGTATCTGTAGTAATGAACGGATAAAATATGGTTTTGTGTTGTATATGATGCTGGTGTCCGCAACTCCAAAGCGCGTAAAATAATTATGGTATAGAATAGAAGAAAATAAGCGAAAGTTCTCCAGGATTATTACAGAACTGTTGCAGTAAAATATTACCACCATATACAGTAATAGTCGTTCTCTGATTCTACAACAAAAATACTGCGATCGCCAACCCGCCTGCCAAGCGTGGCGATTATGGCAAAACCCCCCCTTCTTGGGGGAGGCCTATGTCCAGCAGTGGACTTTTCGGCTGAAATGATGATACAGTAATAACTTGCCTGTGTGTGCCTAACAAACAATCTACAGGTAAACTTACATAACATCACGCCTGTAATCCCAGATGGGTTAGGCAGAGGTGTACCCACATAAACATAATAGGTCCCATTTAACTTACAATAAACCGTTTAATAGGATATTAATACTTATCGACATATTTTGTAAACTTTTTATACATCAAAGTTAGCAGTGAGCAGGATTTCTGGATCTAAACAAGTATCTTCACTGGTAAATGCTCTTTTAATACAAAATCAACCTTTAATAAGCTTGCCCCCATTACATGAGACTTAAACATTACCGGCGAAATTTGGGTGTACTATTAGGTACACTGCCTAACCCTTCGGGGATTATAGGCGTGATGTGATGTTTATATATCAACATTCAAATGCAATAATCACATTCCCAAAACATATAACTCCCTTCCAATGCATCGTTTACACATACAATGCCTGTTTTAGTGACCGCGTTACTAAATGCGTGACGCTCGAGTGCCGTTTACATTGTAGTTTAGTGCTGCCGTCGAGAAGCAAGCTGCTTTGTGCACTGTCCAGGGTATGTCACTTAACATGTGGGAGCGATGAGCTGAGATTTGCCAAAGCTATTTGTTGAATTCTGATTCTGTTTATATTTTGATTCCATCTGCCAATATTTCTAAAAAGGTGTGAGAAGAATATATTACAGCAACACCATTTAGATTTTTTTTTTAGGGTGTGAAATCATCAAATGAACCCCCCCCCCCCTCCCTGGGCGAAGTGGTAGGGAGTGTGACTTGTACTAGATAAGATAAGATAAGATAAGATAAGTCTTTATTTGCTTTAAACATGGTATGATGGTGTTACAGTCTTATACAATGTCCACATGTTTAGCTATACAGAATATCAATTGCATGCAAAATAATTATCATGTCAAAACAACAGTAATTATCAATAAAATCATTCAAATTATTAGATGGATATAATATTATACAATGTCAAAGAAATCTTTAATGTCATAGAAATTATGTCCAATCAGCCACTTATAAAGCTTATTTTTAAATGAATTACAATTATTTATAGATTTGAGTTCCTTCGGAATTTTGTTGAAAATGCGTACACACATCACAAGGCAGCTTTTAGCATACTTAGCTGATTTAGGATTATCCTTCATTACAAGTCTGTGTGGATCCCTTGTTGGACGAGATATTACTTCATAAGCTTTTCTGAACAATCCCTTATTACTGTAGACAAAGTTACAGATTGCGTATATGTAAAGTGCAGGAAGTGGTAACAGACCAAGCTTTTTAAAAAATGGTTTACAAGATTCATCAGAACGAAGTCCGCAAATGGCCCTGATGCACCTTTTTTGTGCAATGAATGCTCTGTCTTTATCTGTACTGTTCCCCCATACGATAAGCCCGTAACTTAGAATAGATTCGATATATGCATGGTATGTAGTAATTGCCGTTTTAACGGTTGTTACGTTTTTTACTTGTCTGAGGGCGTAAGTAAATTTATTAATCCTATTGCATAAATCATCTAAATGTCCTTTCCAATTTAAATCTTGGTCTATGAGCACACCCAGGAATTTGGTTTGTGTTACTTCTTTTAGTCTGACAATATTTAGTTTAAAATTGTATTTGGCATGTTTCGACTTATTAAATTGAATATAATTCGATTTCTCTAAGTTAATTTTTAATTTATTAGTCTGCAGCCATTGTAAAATTTTGTCAATAGTATTATTAATGTCTATTTCATGATCAGAAGGTGATTTTTTGTCAGACGATACGATAATTGAAATGTCATCTGCGAATAATATAAATTTATGATTAGTCACCAGTGGTATGTCATTTATATAGAGTAAGAATAATATGGGACCTAATACACTTCCTTGAGGGACGCCACATTTATTTACCCTAGATACAGAACAGTAGGAAGTGAGTACGTTTTCATTTACTTTGTCTATAACAACGTATTGTTTTCGACCACTTATATAAGACGAAATCCACTGTAGTGCAACTCCTCTTATTCCCAGTGTTTCCAACTTTCTCAATAATACGTCATGTGCTACGAAGTCAAAAGCTTGTGATAGGTCGAAAAAAAGACCTGTTGTTAATTTATTATTGTTTAAGTTACTCAGGATATTGCCCACCAGAGTAAATATTGCTTGTGTTGTTGACTTTTGCTTTTGGAATCCAAACTGTTCCTTTGCTATAATATTAAATTTGCTACAGAAGTCGACAAGTCTCTTAAGCATACATTTCTCGAAAACCTTTGACAAAATAGGAATCAGAGTAATCGGGCGATAGTTTTTGACGTCCTTTTTATCGTGCTTTTTGTACAGTGGCTTCACGACTGATAATTTTAGGGCATCAGGAAATGTGCCTGACGAAAACGAGAGATTAATTAAATATGTCACAACGGGAATTAATTCTGTACTGCACGCTTTAACTACTTTTGTGTTGATTCCATCATAACCTTCAGAGTTAGTATTATTCAAAGCCATTATTTCTTTATTAACTTCATCTTCAGTCATAGAGCTAAGAAACATGGAGTTAGGAATTGACTTAATATTATTGTCATTATAATAATGTTGATTATTGGATGTCAAGGTATTAGTCGAGTCAATAAAATAATTATTAAAAGCATTCGCTATGTCAGGGGGATTTGTTAGAACTTTCTTATCTAATTGTATTTCAGAAATATTATTAGTACATGATCTCACATTCCCAAATTCATGATTAATAACTGACCACGTTGCTCTGCATTTGTTCTTGCTATTTTTTATAAAATTTATGTTGGAATTCATTTTCGATTTAACAATACTAGTAAAACCCATCCATGTTCCTTCTTTGCCCTTTGTGTTCCAGGGCCGCGGTAAACACCATTCACATAGAAAGAAAATTCATAACTGATGAAATCCACATATAAATTGTTTCAGTAATATCGACCCAGTTAACAAGAGTGTTAAACCGTATGCGGCCTATGTCAAACCTTATAATCTATTGCCTTGAAACCATGTGCAAATCAAGAATCCACGTATGTGTAATTCTTTTTTTCTGACTTGGTGATTGAAATTAGAGTTTCTGTGGGTTGTGATGACGCCACAGTGGAACAGTGTTGTAGTCATCTGTAAATTGACGGTCGCTAGTTGATTGCTAGTAGTCTAATAACTGTAGCTACAGACCAACGGCAGTTTGTGTCATACCTGGCTTTACCTCTTTACTTGATAAACGTACGTTCTATGTATGGTGAAATCAGAACGTTAATTGTTCAAAGTAAACATTTACTTTGTGACTTAATGCTGGTCGTAAAAGAACAGCTTTTGAGCTAGATTTGGACGTGTGGAATGCATGCATTATGCATAACGAATCCGTCAGCCAAGCGTTCTGTACATCAAACTAAGTAACTCTACGTAAAAAATATTGCTGGGAAACGACTTTTTTTTGGGGTGAAAAATAACGGTCTATGGTATAATTCAATGGCACTTATAACATTGTATCGACGGGTGCATTGAATAATACAAGGGTCATGGAGGTATTTAAAGTAAAGATACAAAATTACAAATTGGATTTTTTTTTAAACTTTGGAACTTTGACCTCCGATATCTCCGTAACTAGAAAGTTTCCAGGTATGGTGCAAAACATCGCAATGACGGAGAGGGCGCGAGCTTTTGGCTTAAGGATCTTTTTCCACCGTAAGAATTATTTTAGGGCCTAGGAAAGTGGCAATTGTATACAAAGCGTGTCGTTTTCCTACTTTTAAACGAGATCGACTTAAGCTTTTCGATAGCTTATGCCAATTCAATACAAACCATTGTCACTTTCCATTGTCCTCTTCTCCTGTCGTAGTATAGCCTACTCATCGTCTGCCTAGCCTTTTCCAAATATGTTGGGGTCGGCTTCCAGTCTAACCGGAAGTAACTGAATACTGGTATTTTATAAGGAGTGACTGTCTATCTGACCGCCACAACCCAGTCAGTAGTTTAGCTTTAACTATTCGGATATTAATTTTATTACCTATATATTGTACATTCTTTGTAGATATTATTTGGCATTCAACACCAAACGTGATAAAAAATGACCGACTCTTATTGTAAAGTGCATGTGACAGAGAAACAGAAACTTCAGACACACCATCAGTTTTCTATTTTTTTTGTTCCGTTTTGGCAGAGATACTAAAAAGACATTATCCCACATTTGTGCCATATTCTAGAGATCAACTTACTACAAAGTATGTGTAAGCACGTATGTACTTGATCATTTTAAAAGTTGACTATGTTCTTTATACATTTTAACAACCAACACGCATGAGCCCAGCTCGTCTCATTTTGCTAACTGATCCCGATCAAGGCGATGCTATTACAATGCTTATAAGTGTGTGAACGGAGTTCAGAGGATGCTGATCTGGTTCAGAGCTTATACGTATGCGTTGTTATAGGCTTCATTCTTCTAGTGTGCTACTTTTATAGGTTACTAAGCCTCCGCTGTGCTTCCGTCCGTCCGTCTGTCAGCGGGCTGTATCTCATGATGATAGGTAGACAATTGAAATTTTCACAAAATGTGTATTTCTCTAGAATGTGTTTTTCCGCTATAACAACAAATAGAAAAATTAAAGCGGGTTCCCCTACTAGGATGTTACGGAACCCCTCATGCACGAGTCCGACTCGCACTAGGCCGGTTTTTTTTAAATCAAATCTGTTTGCTTCGACTTCTATGCGGCTTTATTAGAAGTGTGACTTTCGTCATCCTGTAACTCATACAGTCACCAACAAAACTCATGGTTCCTATGATTGACGTATGAACATTGGTTGTGTATTGAATTCTGTACTATCCGCTGCCAAGAATGTACGATAGTCGACTCCATGTTATTTCTGTTTAACGGAAAAATAAAATTGTTTGTTGCCAGCTATTTTATTGTTGCTGAGTCGTCACTAATCGTTATTTTGTCCCCAACAGACTTTTATTGGGTTAATAACTTTTATTTTCAAGCTTTAATCGTCGTAAAATTTTACCTACGTATATTATTTTTGACCTACAAGACGGCCTGGGTACCTACACTGAAAACAGAAATGGTATTTTGGTGATTACTAGCTTTATGATTGTACAGCATTTTCAGAGTTGTATGCGTATTTAATCATTTATTATCTCTGCAACTTTATCGTTAAATAAATACAAAATTTTGAAGAAATCGCGTCTTCGCCTCAAAATGTATTAAATATTGATTATATATTATATATAACACTAGACACAGGCTACATCTCAAATCGAAGTTATGCACCGTCCAATCAAAAATTCGAACGTTTGGAAGTATAAATATAAACAAATGGGTACCTCTTTCTTATTTCTATGGTACCTACATATAATGCATTCTATAATATATGAAGTATCAGCTGTTTATTCGACGTAGGCCATAAAACCTGACTGAAGAACGAGGTTACTGCTATTTCGGTAGCCCGATGAGGTGGTAACCAGGTTTTGTGTACAATCGTTTACTGCCTTTTGCTATACTTAGTAACAAGTCTTTAGAGTTTTGTGCTTATAGTCCCTTTAAGCTTATTAAAATCAATGGTTAAATATGGTCTATAAAACAGGCTGCTGTTCGAGATATTCTGATTAGAAACTTTTAGATCATATTCAATGGCATACATAACATCACGCCTGTAATCCCTGAAGGATGAGGCACAGGTGCACCTAGTAGTACACCCATATTTCGCCAGTTATGTTTAAGTCCCATGATATAGGGCGAGCTTATTGCCATCAACCGGACACAAACAAAGACTCCGTGACTGCTACTGAGAAATTCCAGATGGAAAAACACAATAACAATTTTCCCGAACCGGGAATCGAAACCAGGACCTCGGCAGTCGTGTCGTTGCGAACACTAGATCAACGAGGCAGTTCGAGTGGCCTTTATATGATATTAATGATCTTGTTCCTCAAAATAGTTAAACTCATTTACAAAATTTACAATTCTATTTACAACTCCAGCAAGCAACCAAAATCTTAATATATTATCTTAATATATCGGCCATGTATGTATGTATTTACACTCTGGCTGCCCAGATTTGGATCTCAAGCTTGTTAACTATAGTTTGTGGTATGGAATTTTAATATAGAAGACGTTCCACAAATGCCCGTAGCCAGATAACCGGAAGCCATCACTCAAGGCAACGCATAGGAAGACATCAATCCGTTGTAAGCTGTTGAGGAAACTGTAGCTACGTGTTGTTTGTTGAACGATGGCTGAATGTTACGTTATAATGTGGCTGGTGAGTTGAGGATGAGGTTGAAATGTGTATTTCAATCATAAGGTTACTAAGTGATAATATGAAACAGTAAGTACCTTCTCAGATACACAAAATATAAATATACACAACACCTTCAATTTATGCTAGCCTAGTACTTTTTGGTGGGTTATCAATGTTTTATTATTTTATTTTGTGACTATGGTTTCCGTTTTTGTTTGTTTTTATTAGCTGTGTCTTCAATTTACTAAAATAAATTAATTAATTAAAAAGTTCGGTATCACCGGATGAACGAAATTACTTTATTATTTAAAAGAACAGCCGTGTTTCGATTTTAGTGTGACTGTACTCTGTGACGGCCATGTCAATGTGAAACAAAAGACAATGCATCAAAACCAAGAAAAATCATGAGTCGATGTAATGGGAATCGACATAGGGGGGATGATTTATGTATGCTAGTAACCTACTACTTTTTTGTTGATCTATCCATCCATGTTGACTAAATATGGCAATGAGTTCCTATACTGCACCAAAAGCAAGGAGGATTGCGTAACCCTCACCGCTGCATCGTTTCAAATTAATTCTTGTTTAATGTCATGTTTTTTTCATTTGCGTAATGCTATTGAAGCACCTTATTTTATGCTGAAAATATCAAAACTCGGTTTAAAGTTTTAATTATAAAAGGAATTTGAGCATGGGGCTAAGGGTTTAAAAGTTTACCCTTTTTATAGTTACTGATTATTTAAACAGCGAGATTATTGAGAGCAGCGGTGGCTCAGTGGTATCGGCCGCGACTTACGAGCACTAAGTCGTGGGTTCGAACCCAGCCAGGCGCATTACTTTGTGTAATTTATTTCATCACTAGGAAAACATCGTGAGGAAACCGGCATGTCCTAGGATATCTACTAACCCGCACTGGGCCAGCGTGGTGGATTATAGCCCATTCCTTCTCATAGATAGGAGGCATGTGGCCCAGCAGTGGGAACATTATAGGCTGATTATGCTTTTGCTATGCTATGATTATTAAAACGTTCTCTGTAGATATAGAATTTGAAGATCAGTTTATCAACTAGATGCATATTTTTCAGAAAGCTGAAAACAAACTAATGAATGATGGGGCTCAGACGACGTTTCACAAGAGATTTCACAAGATTATAATCGCTATATTCGTCTGCCGGTCCGTCTGTCTGTCACAGTTTAATCTTTATATCAGCAACCTTAGACTACAGGCGGCCTTGTCACTGCATGTTTACAGAAATACTGGAAAACATAGATCTTTACGATTTTGAAGTAGTATCGAAATACGAAGCGTTTTAAACTTTCATTCCTGTCATTATCATCTGTTAAAATGGAATAAAATCAGCACTTTCAGAAGCAAGCGAAATATTGAATTGCATTTATCTGATTTTCACACATTCTTCATACCTTTCATCTCCCTCACTAAAACACATGCAATTTCTCAGCCTTTGCACTCAGAACTTCCAGGAAAACTAAATATCAACGCAATTATTCATTTTATTTATACGTTCAGCTATTTTCTACCACAAACACATACGAACACAGATAAAAAATCCACCGTCACTGCTTCCACACCTCACAAAAAAAAACAAAAATGGAATCTAAATTCTAAAATGAAAACGGATCTTCTCAATTCAAAATTTCAAATGTCATTTGTTTTTTTTTTTAATTAATTAAAAGTCAAAAAAATTAGTCGGCGCTTGAATTATGCAAGGTGCACACATGCTGATTGTGGATCGAAGAAAAATGTATCTCGACCCACATAGCCGCGCGATCTTTGTCGCACTATTTTTAGCCCAGCTGAAATAGCCGTCAGGGCACACGACCGATTTAGATACCGTTTCGTTTGTTCTGCGATTGTCACTAACGGAGGCGCCTTGTCGTTGCTATGATGTTACAACTGAATCGGATATGTGTTGCAAAATGTATGTAATGTTTTACGTTTGTGTGAACTGGGGTTTAGGGCTGTAGGTCAATTAGTTTATAATAGTTTAACGATTGGGTGCATAAAAATAATTAAGTAGGTAAAATAGTGCAAAAAATGGAAAATTTAAGTAAAAAAGGAAGGTTATTTACTATCCGTTTGTTTTTGTTCTAGTAATACCTTAAAAATAACGGTTCTTCACAATAAAGTTCGTGTTACAAGATAAAGTTATAACAGTGAATTCATGTGTAAGTTTCTTTAAACAAAACAAAAGTTACACAAGATTTTGTAAATACTTTGCGAACAGCTGATATAACGCCCCACAGTCAAAAATAGTTTGTCGATACCAGAAAATAACGACACAATTAACATTGTGCCGCCACAAAATACCGACAAAAACTCTCCGATTTATATCCGATCGTATCGACTTTTTACTGATTTTATTATTAGTTTGTGTTAGGAAATATAGCTAGACATAATGAGAACATGGAATTATAACGACTCCAATTAGTTGTTATACTATTAGTTTAGTTTGCAATTTACGATTGTTGATCTTTTAAGAAAAAAAGAGATCTTTTGTTACAAGCATAGTTGAAATTTGAATTGTATTTTAAACTTCCATAGAATCTATCTCCATGCTCCTGGTAACCAGCCGAAGTAAAGATTTTTATTCAACTAAAAATAATCCTTTTTAAAACTCCACCTATACATACATACATTGATAAATCATCAATCTATTTCCATATTTTTCCGTGCGAGTTCGTTTTTGTGAGCCGTTGGCAGCGCAAACGCGGAAGCTCCCACAGACTACAGACGATTGAGGTCGCACTGTCCACGTTTGGGAGCAAGCAGAACAACCCGTTTTTATGTTCCCTTTTATTAGAAATCGTCAAAATGTGGAAGAGGTACAGTTTAGATTCCTGGGAAGTCGTTGAGCGAAATAATGGTCAATCTACTGTGTAATTTCTTTGAAATAAGGTAGATTTCCAAATAACGTGTTATAATCATCGATAACGGTCGGTCGGTCGGTCGATCGTATCGGTGTCGTATCGTTGTCGTGTCGTACTCGTTTATATAAATACGGTAAGCCCAACAAAAATGACTATTAGCATAATTGCAAGGAACTAGCTAAATAGTTTGAAATTAGAAACTGTATGCAATTATCATTCCTCAATTCATAATTTGCCAAAGCAGTAGATAAGACAAGCCAAATGAATTTGTAAATAACATTAACATTATATTTAACTTTCACAAACAGCTTTATGAGACTGGCAATTATGAAGACATTAGATTTGATTTGTAAAATTGAAATGAACATCAGCTTAAAGCCCCAAAAAGAAAGGCTGATGTGTAGGTACCTAATAGTACTCCCAAATTCCAGTTATGTTTGAGTACCATGTAAAAAAGGGCGAGCCTATTGCCATCAACAACAAATTTGTAATGGAAAAACCCAATAACACTTTGCCCCACCTGGGAATCGAACCCAAACCTCATGCGCAGCGATTACCTCGAGTATGCTTTGGTAAAATGTGTTATTTTTACACAAAAAAATACAAATTCAGATAGAAATAAGCCACTGAAACCCCGTCACACAGGCGATACATTTAGAAATAGATTCACAAATCATACGAGTGATTTCCCGTAAGTCTATTTAAATCTTTACTCCACATTTTAAGTGTGGAGACACTTTAACACCTGGGCAGCTGGACTGTTTGTCACTGGGCTCTGCCAACAACCTGGAGTTTAATAACCGTATTAATGGTATTTTACATAAAATAGAGCTTGTTTTTGATAATAAGTAACACAGAGCATCTATGTGCAACTGCACAAGGTATTGTTTATTCCTTAACTTAGCTTAAAAGAGATCATTAATAATACACAATAATGCAAAACATCTTCCAGTTAAGAAACTCCTATAAAGCATAAACAACCTGTGTATCCCATTATTTGATCGGTTATGGTTCAACAGTTGACGTTTGACTACCAAAAGAGCTCGTTGCAAGATTTCTTATCTTAACACATATAAATCAACTTTAGAAGACAGCATTGCTATCTGCTTGCTTTGTGCCACGCCATAAAAAAAGGGTAGCAAACACTACTCACAAACTATGACGTTGTAAGCAATCATTGGTCTATTCTGATGATTATACCTGTACCCTCTGCTCGTCATAAACTATCAAAGAGACTGACTGACGTGACGATATTCAGTATGTCTACGTCAGATCTCCGTGTGCAAACCAGAATGATAGACATCCATGCAATCTGGCTGATATTGTGTGCTCCTCTTTGACGTTTACTATACGCCATCAAATAAGTGTGCATATAAATTGATAGTTTGGCTCGTCTCCTCAACTATGTTGTAGTCAGCTTCTAGTCTAGCCGGGATTGGTTCAATAGTATGCAGTATTTTACACGGAAAGATTATCTCCTGACCCCTGTAAACTTGCATTTGAGAAATCCTGATGTTTAAGAGTTAATCAGCTTGTCAGATTTTAGATTTATTTCATAAGTCAAATAGGCTATGGCGTAGTTGCTAATGGTATTCATTCTATATCGAGAACCAAATATTTGCATGTCATAGGCAGTTTGCGAAAGGTTAGGTCATCTGCCTCTAGTTTTGCCCCAACTATGTGTAGATCGGCTTCCAGTTTAACCGGATGCAGCGGATTATATGACCTACACATCCTAGCTACTGGGAAATATAAGGATGTGCTCAAGAGGCATTCTGATGCTTGCGCTATTGATCCAACAGATTAGGCGAATCTCGCTTTGCATAGGTCATCTTGGTGCCCCCCTACTATCTCTTTTGAAAAACACGAATCGATACATTGAACGAAAAGAGCCCTCTCATACCCACACCTATAACTCTACTACTTTAGTAGCGACCGGGTACTTATGAGCCAATTCGGTCTGGCTAGTCTCATAAGGCCGCAAGGAAACAGCTTCAAAGGGTAGCCGTTACGGAAATCGGTAAGGAGGACTGTATAGATACTGGGTAGCACGATTAACTGAATAACTATCCTGCATCCTACTATTTATCAACATTATTATTTATTACATTATTACTCCCTACGGTTGTTTGAACCCTCAAATCTCTCTAAATCAAATAATGTCCATGCGTTTCCGTAGAAAAAAATATTTGGCACTAAAATGTACATGTTGACACTTAGAAGAAACACATGTTTATAAGAATGTGGTATGTATACGTATAATACTTTACATTGCAAGTACGTGGGTAACACGTCAATAGTTTTTGTTGAGGTTATCGCTCTAAAAATATGGGTAAAACGACTTGTTTTTGAAAGCTCCTGTCGAAGGTGATAATTGAGGAACTAATGGAAAACAGTATAATAATCGAGCAAGCACAGTTTAACCTGAAGATTGACCCGAGCGACTGTTCTTATGTAGCCACGAAATCCTCCAAAAACTTAGAAACTATATGTTCATCAGATTCAAAGTCGTTGCAGAAATACGTTACGCTTGAAAATCGACTGACGCTTGTCTAGACCTTCTGCTGCTGAAACATCATGGTACAGCCAGTTCTGGTGTCTTCGACTTTCAAAGCACTTATTTGTTAGACAGTTTATGCTTATAAGTTCGAGTGAATCGTTTCTTCTGGGCAAGCATTTCTTCACATAGTGTAAATAATGTATTCCTCATCTGTTTTATATGTTATGAGGTTGATCACACCTATATAGACATTTAATCGACTGATGCTGAAGACAACGGTTCCAAATAATATAAAATAGCCATTATGCAGTGACCCGGCCATGCTGATCAATGATAGTTCGTCCCCTGTATAAGAAGACGCATTTTCTCTACTGTAAGACAGTACTAGACCCAATTACTATAGACGTCACATCATCATCTTTTCCTTGCATGATAGGAACTCCTCGTACGAAGTGATCTTCAAAAATTTGCAAAGGTATTGACATGTCAATGCTGTTAATGGGAAAAGCTGTTGATCGATCAAATGCCATTACCATTCCCGTCAGTGACGTCACAATTTCTTGGCGATCTTAAATTGTTGACTGTCATCGCCTCTCTGATGTAGGTAAGTAAATACAAGTAATAAATGGGTCATTTACATTATTACTTAGACAGGAAACGGGATATTTACCATGTTTACTGTTTTTGTCGAGTTCCCGATATTTCGGCGCTGTTGCAAGCACCATGATCACGGATAAACTGAAGTTATCGGTTCGGTTCGGTTGGTTGTGTTGTTGTTGGGTCATTTACATATTGCCAGCCAATACATATTAACTTTTCCCTTCCACTCAAGTGGACGCCATTACCACAAATTCGTAACGATCTCGCGACGAATTTGTGAAGCTTTAAAATGTGGAAGATATTTTACGCTTGACATGTGACACTTCAAGATAATTCATCATCATCATCATTTCATGCGAAAGACGTCCACTGCTGGACATAGGCCTCCCCCAAGTGTCGCCACATTGATTGGTCCCGTGCGACTCGCATCCAGCGGATCCCTGCAACCTTCACCAGGTCATCGGTCCACCTAGTGGGAGGCCTTCCAACGCAGCGTCTTCCGGTTCGCGGTTCAAGATTATTATGTATGTCAAATTACTAACTGGCTACAACGATAGGGTGCTTGCATAAAGATACAGGTAGTCCCATACTTTCTGCATTCACTCACACATAAAGGAACAGGTGCGTACTGGCACTAGGTCATCATCATCATTCATCATTCTCCTGCCCTTATCCCAATTCATTTGGGGTCGGCGCAGCATGTCTTCTTCTGCCATACTTCTCTCTTACTGGTCATCCCAGCAGTCATCTCCTTTCTAGCCATATCATCTTCTACCTGTTTATTTGACTATTTAATCGCACCGATCGGTACCTATCCCTACCGACTTGTTCGTACTGGTAACATAACATCCATCCCACAGAAGATAAAGTTGAGCAGTGGCTATGGCAATACATATATTATTTAGAGGTTATACGTTAAAAAACGACTGACTGATCCATCTTTTGTTTTTATAACGTTACTCCACACTAGCAATTTCTCCTGTATCATAGGTGCCACTGCGCCTACTGTGCCGTCAAACATCGTCATCATGCTAGTAGATAGTTAGTAGAGTAGGTTGACGGTTCGCCAAACTAATAAAGGGTGTAAAAAGACCCGTAACATAGCCGAAAAGCACTCGTTCTCCCCGTCTTTGCGATAATTGTTTTGTTCTAGACCATACCTGGGAACCTAGAAGGTTCCGGTTACGGAGATATTGGTCAAAGTTCTAACTTTTTCACAAGTTTTTTTTAAATACATGTTTTTAATGTAAGATTTTTAGTTTACACACCTCCACGACACCCGTCCTATTCAATCCATCTATCAGCACAAAGCTTTGAGTGCTTTCCATCGAGGCCTACCGTAAAACATGATTTTCCACCCCAAAAAAAAAATTTTTTTGGGGTGGAAAATCATCATTTGCAATTTTTTTTTGCGTAAAGTTACTTAGTTTGATGTACAGAATGCTTGGTTGACGGCTATGTGAAGGGTCTGTTTACACCCTGTATAATTGAAACTTTTAGCCAACAGAAGTATCAAACTGGCTTTAAATGCACCTCTTCTCTCGATTAGGACACACAGCCAAACATACAGATATACGGTAAATATGCAAGTAGGTATTTATATCAAAGACAAGATAACGAGGTACAGTAATGTTAGTACCACAATAACACATTCACTGGGAATGTTGGCAGCCACCGAGAAACTAGCAGCTGATGATTTTCTTTTCTTTTAGTTTGATTTAAAATTGAAAAACAAAAAGTTAAAACGAAGAAATACTGGAAAATGAATGACCCACATTACAAGAGATGAGGTAAAACTATTATGGAAAATCAACTCCCAGTATCTACTGGGTTTTTGTGCTTACAAGATGTGCTTTCGGAAAGGTCTATGATCATTGTTCAATGTTAATATTGAGTAAATAAATAAATAAGTAAAGACCTATCTATGTTTCTTATACTGGCCTCGATTACTGGCCGATTTTATACCGTTCCTACATGCAAAAATAAAGTAATATATTTTGGGAAGACGCGATTCTCCGCTTGCCAACAATGTCTGTTTGTTTTAAGTCAGCTGATTCTTTTCTGCACTAATACGCTTGTAAGGTTTAAGGTTTTCTAATTCATTGTTATTAGAGTTCCGTACGTCCTAATGAAAAAACGGAACCCTACTTTCAACTACAATGTTTTGTTGTTTATTGGGATAAATTATTTAATGATTCATGTTTAGTACGGAACCCATTTTGTGCACACATTGTACGTGTACCGACCCGCTCTTAGCCGGTTTTTAAGAATACTAAGTACTTTGTAATCCCTTTATGTACGTCCCCAAAGAAATCATTGCAAAATATACTTACTCAAACTACTTTTATGATAACGTCATAACTGAATATTTTCGTTTCTTGTACTGCAAGGGAATGTTAAAAGATTTGTGATCAGATGCGTCAACGAAAACTTACAAAATAGCAAGATTAGTTGAAGACGTGTTGTTTTTATTTTAGTTAAAAACATAATTTAAAACATCATCGTAGTCGAGTAATTACGAATCGTGAACACTTTTCATCTCCATTCATATCAATTCATAAAATCTCTTTCAATGACAATAAATAACTTTCTGAAGAGAATAAGAATGAAGATCCACTTTCTGAAGACAGGTCTAGTTAGCTGACTTGTCAAACGGTGACTCAGAGCCGGCCAACGTCAGAGATCCTATAACCGCCTCACAACCTGTTCCCTGCCAATTCTATTCTTAATAACAGGTAACGACATTACCAGACGAAATTAAACTTCAAATTGAAGAAGCTAAAACTTGTTTTGTCTTGGCACGATCCCCAAAATTTTCTGCTTTGATAATTTGGGATCTGTGTTTAGAAAAAGAGAGTTGAGTTTACGTTGTAGCTGTCCCCTGCATAGTTTCGATCTAATCACGTATCGCCAAACGTCATTTTATAAAGTATATCGAACGTAATCGAACATGTCTGGAATGTTCCACATTGTGTTGTAATAATTCGCCACAAAAACAATGAAGGTTATATCATAATCGGTCCTGAAATAGCGCGGCGAGGTGACGAGGAACTCGATCTTGCTATTTAAATAAACGCAAGCTGTACGCCGTCGATAGAACGTTACTACGTCAGGACGGTAAAAGTGTCACTACGCAGCATTGGAAGCGGCTCAGCACTCAGCAGGGTATGACTGAATGAGGTGATGAGTTGCTAGAACTAATATTTAGCAAGGTTTACTCAAGGACAAGATAATAACGTAAATGTCCGCAGCTAATATCACCATGATCGTCTACTTGTCCGCTTACCAATTTGTCGACCTGTCTACACGCAATGTTCACACTATTTTAAACATATCAACTGTTGAAAATAATTGAATGTTGTTTAAGAGCATAAGGCACATACATTATACATTTTAAACTCACTTATAATCTAACACTAATATAAAGTGTACAACGCTTTCATCTACATCTGTTGTCTAGACATACATTTCATCTTACGATAGACCTTCAGAAATAATCTAAAATATCCAACCTAAGGTTAAACCAAGTATTAATAATCCCAGAATATTTACTAGTTTCTGTACTTTCCTAATGAGTATAACACCCATTATAATTACAGATTAATTAGAAGATGTCCTTGCATCATTTGCGCTCGAATCAACGCGTTGAATAGTTTGAATAGTATTCGCCAAAGTTCTTTAACTCTCTCGAAGTCTTACTACACTTAAAGCGCTTCGGAATACCAATATGATAATCATTGTTCATTTTAAGAATTAAAAACGATTATATAAACTAAAATGTGGCGACACTTGGGGGAGGCCTATGTCCAGCAGTGGACGTCTTTCGGCTGAAATGATGATGATGATGATGATATAAACTAAACAAACTATAACAGGGCATAAAAAAACTTCTCCTCAACGCTGTCAGCTGGTAATGTGTCCAAGATACCGGCGGCGTTGCCACTTTGAATGGCAACACTTAGCCTCTGGCCAAGATAAAAGCCGGCCCTTGGATCACGGGAAGCTTCAAACAGGCGTTTAGAAATTTCCTTAAAAACGCTGTGAGTTGTTCATTTCAATCATATTGGTATTTGTGAATGTTTAACCTTGTGTAGAGTAAGAGCAAATAAACTATAGATGGACTGGGTTAAGATGAAATAGTCATATCAGAAAGAAGTATAAATAAAAAAAAAATGAATATCTCATAGCCAAATGCTATTATTTTGGAATAAAAAATAAATAAAAATAATTAAATAGATTCTTGTAATTACGATATTTTCGCAATTTGACCCCCAAATCTGTAAATCAGTACTTTCTATTTTTTAATTATCATAGTTTGCTATGTAGACTCAATTTTATTTATTTTTTTGGTTTATTCTAAGCCAAAAATTTGTTGTTTTGTACGCCTTAAATGGCAAAACATGTAGATCTACCTGTTATTTTTAAGACCTTGCACATATTATTTGATACTCATGTTTTACAATAAAATATATTCTGTTCTATTCTATTCTATACTATTCTAAGTCTCTAGTCAGAAAGGAGTTGACTACACATCTGACGACTAAAAGAGAAGAATGGAAGAAGACAATGACATGCTGCGCCGACCCCAAATATATTGGGATTAGGGCAGGAGATTCATAACTCTTTTCAACCTTAAGATTATCATCCAATCCATTATTCTGACGTTATGTTTAATTCCTTTTGAGACTGAGTCTGTAGTCATCAAAAGAATTCTATTGCCAGTTTCTGCAATCATGATATTGGATGTTTCTGTTGGTTGATCAAAGGACTATTATTGCATGTAGCAGTTTCCAATCTGCTTTAGGTTTTATTACTAACTTTTATTTCTGTTCCTGCCTTCATGTTTACTAGTATGCAAGATTGTTTTCTTAGGTAGTTAATGCTTTATGGTCTGTTTGCACTCCAGTCGAGTCGGTTGATTGTCTAACTGAATCTGCTATTCCACAAAACTGATCTATTTTACATCAATTTTATAACTCCCAAACAATGCTATATGGATCGAAACATTGTGATTAAACTTCTAGGGACGACACTTTGTTAAATGTATGTGGTAAGCAAAATTGATGAATTGCTATCGTCAGTGCATAGAATGCTTGGCTCGCGACAGTTTTGTGGCGCAAGAGCTCTGCGTGACATGATGAGTGGCGCTATCTACCGACTATCTTTGGCATACCAGAGGCGTCTGTCCCATCGTTAACGATAAGCGATAGGCGAATAGAGTTAGAGACCTTTGCCCAGCAGTAGACTGAGATAGGCTCCGTCGATTGATTGGGTACAGTTAGCAACTAGAAATGATTTGGCGAGCAATGAGCAGCGAGTACTTAGTTCGGATAGTTTTTTCACTGGGTCACGAGTGAGTGCGCGAGTACCACCGATCACTTGCTATGCGTATGTTCCAAGCGAGTATCTCATCTAATGTTCTGCCCTTCAAGTGAGCACCAATGAGCGAGTTTCTTCTTTGGTAGCTCTTGTCGCTACGACAAACTAGTGGACAGAGAGTGTGAACAATCAGCGATCAAGTATTCATTACATTTGATTCTCTTTTCACGGGACCAAGATATATCTAATGGGTGTAAAAGTACCCTTAACGAAGCCAGACGGCACTTGTTTTCCCCGTCATTGCAATCAGTTTTTTGTTCTAGACCAGGGGTATCCAACATAATTTTCTGGTGGACCAAGTTTAGTATTTTTGTAACCGCAGCGGGCCAAAAGAAATGCACAGTGACCTCTTTTAAATACAACAAGCTTCGCCGGACTAGACTATAAAAGACAGTCGATAGCAAGTCGCTTCCTCGTCGACGGTAGGACACGTGCCTGACTGCACCATTAGATCTATTGGCGATAGTCTGTGGCGATTTCAAAATCGATTCGGTTTGAATTAATTTGTCTGCTGTCGAGGCGGGGTTGACGGTCACAGGGTGAGTCAGCTGCTAGTTCATTCTAAATTCGGTTTAGGGTTTATGCAACTCAAGGGTAGAAATTAATTATAGACTGTTACTTACTTTAGTTTCTAATCGATCTTTTTTTTTGGATGGACTTAGGAACATCTTCTTAAGCCAACCAGCCGGCCGTGTTTTCTTTTACTATATGTATATCCTTAACAAATCCTACCTGTTTTCCAATTCTTGGATGACCCCCCCCCCCGCCCGCTCTGGGCGGAGGGGAAGGGAGTGTCAGACTTGTACTGACTAAAACCCATCCATGTTCCTTCTTTGCCCTTTGTGTTCCAGGGCCGCGGTATCTCTTTCGAACAGTCCCGCAGCCCTGGCAGGCATCGGCCCGTGCGGACCCCTACGTGGTTGCTGACATCTCTTTGAGGCGCGCGTGGAACACGAACGCGCCGTCGACACGGCCTGTCGTCATAAGACGGCCGGACGGCGAGCTAGCCCATAACTCGTCGTCCACAGGCCCGCGCTTACGGTGGCCGGGAGCATCCCGCGGCGGGTAATATAAAAACTAAGTTAACTAAGTAGCCAGTATCATTGTTATATATATAATATTTTTTACTCAGTTTTAACGGCACCAAAGCTATCGTAAAAAGTATAGTAATAGTGTCGCAGGTTAAAAATATGTGTCATGTCTGCCGTTCGTGACAAATACATAACATGATTGACTGAATTCTTAGCTGTTTACACCCTTTTTAACTGAAATTACCTACATAAAATATCGGTTTTTAAACATAAAAAAATACTGTCATTACTTACACCCGTATCTATATCTATAATAAATAAGTCAAATTGGTTACTTGAGTAAAAGTTTATTTATAATACGATTTCTATCCTGTAGTTTAGTAATTGCTTGGTAATTGCTTGAAGTTCGAACTGCCAAAAATTAGAATTCATCTTTGCATTTTTTGACGGTTCTCACTTCATTCAAATCCTTGTCTATTGCATAAAAATGGTTGCAGTAGTAACTTAAATTCAAGTAATTACTTTAACTTGACTGTAGATACCAGGGTAAGCATTGTCATTGGTTTCCACTTTCCACGTTCCCTAATACGAAAAACTCTGCCTTGCACACAATCAGTGCGCATTCGTACAAGCGACGTTTAAAATGTTCCTTTTTTAAGGCCTTATTTCCTTTTAAATACTTTTATATAAAACAGAACAGTTCTTTATAACAAAAAAGGAGAAACTTCGTAGTAGTCAATTTTGGTGCACAATTAAGAATATTTTACCTTTCCGAGATTCCCAAACGACCTGTGCCAATATATGCATAGACCTTCCTCACCCAACAGACTCGATCGACACTACACGTTTACTACTCGATAGCCAAGGTTGTTTATGAATGGTTCAGGACTGGAACCGCTCCAAACCGAGTCTCCAGCGGTATTTATACCCCGTGCATACCGCATCACCTGTTCATTGTGCGATTATCGAGTGGCTTGAAGTCTTGAAGACATAAGAATGACGTAGAATTGGTTGTGGGTAGTTGTGGATAGATGAGAAGTGGGGAAAAAAATTATAATGTATTTGTCGGAAGGAAATCTTCATGTTTACTTATGGTATTTCCACCTATTGAGATTAGCCCTCTAATCTTTAGCCCTCTATTCTTCCTTACCACCTCTAACACAGTTATTTTATTCTTGAAACAAAATCCATTGCTCCACTATTTATTTTGTTTTCCTCTAAGGTTAGGCCAAAGAAACCAGGGCCGTCCTAAAGCTCTTAGGGTTAATGATATCTTCAAAGTCGCGGGAAACACCTGGATAAGGGTCGCAAAGAACTGGGAAGTGTGGCAGAAGAAAGGGGAAGCAGTGGGTGATTCTGGGCTGATATGACGATGATGATATCATTACACTCTCTTTTAGATACCAGAATCATCCTTCGAGGACGATTCTGACCTCTTTATACTCTAAACCTCTTCATTCATCATATTCGCCTAGTACTCGAAGCTCTAAGTGTCTGCATAGCTGAAACAAATGCAGCTCAATTGAATGGAACATCAAACAGTGAACTATCAACAGATGCATGGCCCTCGAAATAACTCACATATAACTAGCAGATATTCGAACAGGTATGAATGTTTTAGAACGATAGCTATACTGGGTAGGCCTGAGATGAGTTTGATCTGTAGAGTGAGGTCTCTAGTGTTGGTCTATGAATGTAAGCTCTCCTGAAGGCATACACGAGTGGAAACCGCTTCGTGTTTCTTCTACGGCTATTAACAGAATTGACAAAAGTGTTTCGGTAGCTTCATCATCATGAATGTGGGTGAATTCATCAGACTGAATTCAGTCACTGCTGGGTATAGACCTCTCTTTTCTTGTGCCAATCTACACGTTCGGGACAATGCATGTTCATTTTTGATAATTCCATCGTCGTAATGGCTGATAGATATAATTTCCTCTAGGACATCTGCATCGACAGTAGACCCAAAAATCAACCATGGCCCTTAGTTTTCCAGTCTGCTTATCTTTCTGCTACCTTTTCACGCTTAAACGGCTACAAAGATTTCGATGTTCGGCACACAAGTAGGATCTTGGTTAGGATGTTGTATACCGGTAGTAGTTTCACATTTGTGATAACTACCGATAGCGAAGCCACATGCAATTGCTAGTAGTTTTTAATTTGTGGTCGTTATTCAAGCGATCTAATCATTCAATGCACCAATTTTCTCAGCAAATTCTACTTAAAAAACAGCAGAACTATATTTAAATTAAAATCCGTGTATCCTACTGCCCCAAAATCGCAACTGAATGCTAAAATAAGAAATCCACCAGTTTGAAAGACACCTGCATAATATATTACACATTTTAGGCCCCCTAAGTACAACACGTCAGTATATATAGATCCTTATTTCAATTAAACAACGCAGTACTGGGGCCGCTAAAATGTGTTGGTGAAACAATTTATTCTTCAGTTCTGAGATTCAGCCTGTATTTATTTTTAATGTAACACAGCGCGGGTGTATGAGTGTTTGTTTGATATTTTTAGCACTCACGTCTGTAACGTTTGAGAAATCTATGAAATTATCAGCTCTAGTATTCTCTGAAATTTTGCATAGGCAAGTAGGTATAGTTGACCTCGAATGTGTTTTACCACTTATTCCAGCAAATCTATAGACACATTTAAAATAAGAAGAGGAGAAAAACATTAAAGGGCGTCAAAAAGTTCGTCCACATCGCTGTCAACAGGAATAGTGCCCAGAAGGCTGGCAGCATTGCCACGTTGAATGGCAATGTTGATTCTTCGACCAAAAAAATAGGCCAGCCCTCTGCTCACGGGAAGAGTCGACCAACCGCTTGGCGATGTCCCGAAAGACTAGATGGGCACCCGGACCCCATGACCCTAGTGTTTCAACCCCAATCAAGTAGCAATTAGGTTATTGGTTGCTTTACTAGGTTGAAACTGTCTAATGTCATAAAAGTCAATATGTCTATGTGATATAATAGACAAATTGACTTTTGGCCCTAATGAAACTGACATTCTATTAGCGAATACGATGATAGCAAAAAATAATAGGACTGTCATATGCTACCGAAAGGCTTATGTCAAATCTGTTGAGTCATTGTAAAATTATAGTATGACCACTTTGAGTTTGCAGTTCAAGGTGGCGCTACATGTCAAGAAAAAATGCATCGGTATGGCAAACTTGGTACATTTATTTTACTTTTGTATTTTCCCGCTTGCACAGATAAGTTAGTTGAAGTGAAAGATATGCTTTGATAGCGGTTACCACTATTCTAGGCCCAGTTGTCGTATGATAACCTAGAAGGGGTACAACCTAATTGTGGGTTCGACAACACCTAATTGGTTTCAAAGACCCTTAACGAAGCCGAAAGGCAAAAGGAAACCGAAAGGGTTCTCCCCAACATTGCAATCAGTTTTTTGTTCTGGTCCATGGGAACCGTCTAGTTACGGAGATATTGGAGGTCAAAGTTTTGACATTTTTATTTTGTTTTTTTAAATATGTTTTTACTTTTTTTTTAAATAACTCCACGATCGATTCAATGCATCCATCAGCACAATGTTTTGAGTGCATTTTAGTGCACATTAACTCCTCCTGGAAATCGTGATTTTTAACTTAAAACAAAATCGTTTCCCAACATTTTTTTTGTTGCTTAAAGTTATTTAGTTTGATGGTCTATACACCTCTCATCATGGCTTCGTGAAAGGTCCGTTTACACCTTGTATGTACGAGTATGTATTATATATTTTATATGTATGTGTGTATTGTATATCTTTGTGTGTATGTAAGAACGCGTATTAGGTTATTTTTAATAACATCGGTTTCTGTTGGCAGGTGTTTTCGATCAGTATTCACCAGCATTTCATTGTTTTAATGAAAGATGAAGTTATTGTGTTTTTGATATTGCTCATCGACTTTAATTATAAATTGTTGCCAGAATTTCTTCGACTGATTTAAGACACCAATGTCTCTTCTTCTTAGTGAGTCAGCGTGGTGGATTTTGGCCCACTCTTTCTCACAGAGAGGTCTATGTCCCAGCAGTAGGAATATTATTTGCTTGATTGTACATTATAAATAAAAGTAAATATGGGCATTTCACCCACCCATTAATTTCGTGAAGAATTTTGGCTTACACAAAAATATAGTAATAAGATTACCAAAGACCTAAAATCTTTTAGAATGACCATTGATTTCTGGAGAATCAATATAACTAGCTAACTCATGGCATGGTAGGCAGGTCATGAAAAACAGATACCTCCCTACTAATAGGTCAGATCTGTTGTCTATGGTATAAGATCGATTGCATTAACAAAAACAAATCTTTCAGCTTACAAGATTATCTCATTATGAAACAGACACTTCCGCGTCGTGTTTATCTGATGATTCATAAAAATCACCAGCTGTCTAACAAACTGGTGCTATTTTTATTTATTACTTATCTTTACGTTATCACGATTCTTGCTCGTGGATAAAGCTTGCAATGTTCATTCTATATTTGGCCAAGCCAAGGTCAAGACAAAGTGATATTCTACCATCAGAAAAGTCAGCAATGGAGGAATTATGTCAATGCTATCTGTATTTGTAGAAATAGGAAACAGAAAGCTACCGCCTATTTACTAGGTCCTCAGGGCTACTCAAAAAGTTCTTTATCTGTCATCGATTCAAAATAATTAAAGTATTCATTACTTTGCAAGATGCATTAATTAAAAAAAAAAAAATTGCCAACTTAATTTCTACCATCGATGTCTATCTATAGTGGCAAAGATACTGCATACCTAAGAACTACCTAATGTTTTGTAGGTAGGTATTGAAAATGACATGAGTTAAGAACAAAATACTATCATTATGGCCTTATCCTTACTTTCTGCGGTCCATAGTTCAAGAAAGTCTTATTCATATACTGCCAGAACACTTCTCCGCCTTCCGTATCAACCCCAGGAACCTCCCTCGTCCATTAAACCCCCTTGCTGCCTTGTAAGGCGCATTCATAAAAGACATGTAATACTCAAATTCCTGCGCGGGCCGGCCCTCAGTTGTGAGTCAGTGCGGTCTAAAATTACCGCCGATGACGTCACCGGTGTGTGCCACTGCCACAAAAACGGATTAGCGGCCACTTGCCAAATTTAGTTGTTATTGCTCCGACCTGCTTGAGAAGGCGGCTCCAGGAGATGTCTGAGAAAAGAGTGAATATTCGCAGGTGATAATAATATCTAGAGCATGTTTCTATAGAAATGGGAATGATTGTGTATTGACGGTTTATAGTCAATAAAACAAACTTGTTTGCGGTCACATTTGCCCCAGCAAACGTCGATGCAATCGTAAAAATGATCGTTAAACGCAGATTTATGTTCACAGGGAAATAAAGAAAATATGTTATTCACCTTTACGTATTTATTGATTCGTGTTACTACTTCTTCCTATGTAAGCATAGGAAGAAGTAGTACACCCGATATACAAACTTGATCGTCAACCTCCATTGCAGTAGTGTGAATACACAAATAAAATGTAAAATTCTTGCATTTAATCTGAAGTACTCAAACTCAACTCAAAGCTTTTATTTCAATTAGACCATCACAGGCACTTTTGAATGTCAAAAAAACAAAAAGAAGCGAAGCTACAGTCACAAGGCATAATAACTTGAGAAAGTACTGTAGTTGCACATTCCAAAGCGTAGATCTCTAAGGAGAAGAATGGGCAAGAAACTCCATATTATCAGGGCATTAATTAACGTATCTCATTCTATGTACAGACGCCAGCACATCAAGCTACCCGAAACTGTTAAATTTTCCCAATCAACCTTGAACCTAATGCTTTAGCGACACAGTTAAAAGTCTATTAAAGAAATTTGACAGATTATATAGCTTGATGTGCTGGTGTCTGTACATAGAATGAGATACGTTAATTAATGCCCTGATAACAGAGAAGCTGTGGTTTCAAAATTCAAATGCTGGCATGTATGACTGCAACTTTTTAATGCTATGCCCCGACGATTAGTCTTCTTCGTAGTGTCGATGATTCCCTTGACGAGACCCGAGACTCTAAATAAACTTAAACTTCGACCAGAACTCTGCCACCTCGACGGCGTTGGTGGTGGCTTAGGACAGGTCCCTCAAAGTGCAGGTGATTAGTGAGTAGTGAATCGAGCTAGCAACTAGAAACTTTTCTAGGGCGACTAGAAACAACTAGAGAGTCTCACCCGGCATTCTTCGGCACCATCAGCAGTGTGAACAGTCATCGATGAACTACATATTAATATACATATGTGTCTCTTACTGACACGGGCCTTACAACTATTGTGTTAGACAGACACACGAGTAATCCAATAAAGGTTACGTTTTTTCATTTAGACTTACAAAAAAATAAAAAATTAAGCTGCCTATTAATTTCATCTCTTCCTATGCAATTTGATTACTTATTCTGCCAAACCAATAAACAAAAGTACAAAATAATACAACTAATATTGCCAAACGACAGCTAATCCTTGTTTACAGTCAAATATAATGTACTGTAAATAGCCCGGCGAGACTTGTGAATCATGGCTCAGGCCCGGCGTTACGTGTTGGGACTATCGCAACAGGGCGTGGGATCAAGAGCCCTTTGGGAGCATGCGGGTGGGTGGTACATACAGGTGAGATAGGAACATCGGACATTGTATTGTGGATTATTCACCAAAATAGTGTCTTATCTCACGTTCACTATTGATTTTTTTCTGAATTTGAAAATAGAAATAGAAATCCGAATGTAGTAGCGAAAGATTCTAAGCACCTGAATTAACTCCTGAGTGTAGTGAAGGTGTTACGATTAGAATCCCGAGTACAGCGAGGTATTCAAGGTCACCCAAGATGTAGATCTTTACAATCCAACATAATTGTCTGTGGTTAAGTTTGCATCGTTGCCATCGGAGGAAAAACCTAGCTGAGCTTGGCAATGGAACGTGAAGACTGGCATAAATAAAAAGAGATGCCTATACCCAGAAGTGGGTGAATTCAGGGTGTAGATGATGATGAAGAAGTTATCATGTCGAGCAGGTGGTGTGACTGTGTGCTCAGGATGCTAACTACCTCACCTGCCTTATATAAATAATCTAATAACATTTTGAAAAAGAGATAGTGGTTTAGAGTCGTGGCTGTCTTTGCCATTTCTTCGATAGAAAATGTCAATGTATGATGGTTCAAGTCAAATAGAATCATTGGAACCATGATTGCTACGATTTAGGTTCGTAGTTTGAGTAGGTATTATGATTCATGGAAGACAGCTGCTGTATGCCACTGTTTTGACAGGTGTTATGAAGTGAACCTTCACAGCAGCCCGGTCAAACAAATCATGTTTGACAATTTGGTAGTAAGCACGTCAACTGTGATTGTAAGTACATGCGCTTACGAGTACACAACGAATGGTATTTGACATTTATTACGCATGCGATCAGAAAAAAATGCCTAGACCTTACTTCCACACTTTTATACACCAAAATTATCCAAAGGTCGTTTTAGTGTTTTAACTGTGTGCCCACATAGCCGCATCATCAAATAAATACGTAATAAAATAAACTTTAATGTCTAATTTATTAATTAAGCTAATTTGAATCAGCTATAAACCGTACAGTAGTAATGTCGATCACTCAACGTGTTAATTTTGTATCAGATTTGCTGTGCAATAATTACAAGATATTATAACCAGCGATAAATATTATTCAACCGCTGATTGATCAGTTAAATGAGCTGCCACCGAATTAGAATATTGACACCGATCGGCTGTGAGTAACGCGGGGCGAGGGTGCGGATACACTCGATAAGCGGAGCGATTATAGGAAAATAGTAATATCCTCCCGGCTCCCGACTGCTTTTCGGCTACGCAAGGCATTCTCAAGGGAGTGGACTATTCCTTTACTCTCATATTCTGATGGGACAGCAATCCCACACGGCCGGGGAGATATCAGGCGTAGGACTAGGAGGTGACGTGAAAACGCTCCGAGTGCCAACAATTGTTATTATACAAAAAAAACGAAAACTTGCAATAATCTCTCAACTATTACAGTATTAAATGCTCTACATTCCGACCAAGTTAAATTTCTCTTCCATATTAGAAAAAATCGAGTCTTTATTAAATGTACTTACAACCTACATTTAAAAAAAATTGTGGCCATTACAGTTTTTGAATAATTTTCTTAAATCATAGATAGTGTGTTCCCCAGACTTTGTTGAGTAGTGTACCATCTCGACTTGAGTTGGAGAAAGCTATTAGCAACCATTTTCAGAACAGAATACTTTCAGATCTACGAGGTAGTTTTATTTTATAGTAAAACTAAATAACGTTATTTCTGTGGCTTATTTTAATAAGCAAAGTAAATAACGCCACGTATTTTTCTTTCAGCGTCAAAATCTCTTCTCCTACGCAACATAACCGCAGTACAAGCGCATGCGTCACCTGCAATGCATTTATTGTTCGACATTTGGCAACAGTTTCAATTTGGTTCAACACGACACCCGCTGCTAACATTAGGAATACTCCCGGGTTCGCTCGCATTCCAACTATTGGGAAATGTCGGGATTCTAATAGGGGTATTGTAAATACCGTGAATGTTTGAAAGTACCTACAGGGAAATGTGAGATTGGTTACATGCAGTTTTAAAGCTTTGGACTCAAGGCATAATTACCAGTGCTAAGACACTATAGCCTAACTATAATACCAGTCAGGTTTATTGTGGAGCTTTTCTGTCTGTAAATAAATTCAAGTTTATTTTCAGACATTCTATAGTTTTATTAGTATTAATAACAATGGTGCTTAAGTAATATGGTTAGTATTGTTAGAGATGACAACTTTATTATTTATCCTGGATGAGGCTGGCACAAGAGCGTGGAGCTTGGCACAAGCAAAGAGAGGCCTGTATCCCGCAATGGGTGAAGTCGGGCTATGGATGATGATGATGACCAATGTCTCTGGAAGGGGCAGTCTGATCTAGTAGCAATCATTATCAAAATGGTGTTATCACTACCATGCAGGCGCTGTAATAAGGAGGCCGCTTTCTTTAGAATTAAAATTTAAAAGGTTAGTTTTGTGTGACCGTGGTCTTAATGTAAAGAATAGCTTCGACCTAAGAAACTACTTATATCTAATTTCAGAGTATTACTATCTGAAACTTTGGATAAATAATTAATTTAACCATTAATTTGGCTTACGCGAATTACCAACCTAAACATATAATTTCGATTGTATTATAAGCTTTTTGACTCATTTATGCCCGGGATTACAACAGCTGAAGCAAATATATCAGTATTTTGCTAAATTTCAGCAAATATGTGTGTGGTATTGTTAATCATTAAAATACCAAGATACATAGCTATACCACGCATTTTTGTATCTATTAGATGTAGTTGCATATGTTTATAGACATAAATCTAAAGAACAAACACCTAGACAGGAAACTCTGTGTAAATAATGAATAAATCAATGTGTAAAATGTATTAAAAGTAAGAAGCGCTTCTAAAAGAATCCCCAGCTCAGAAGAAATTACTAAACTAAATGCTGAATGTAGAAAATTCTCAGTTGCAGCTTGGAGTCTGGATCAGTGCCTGGTTAGTAACAATAACAGAACTAGGAATACTTGAATTTAAGTGTTATTTCTTTCTTTTTTCACCTTTAACCCTACCCAAACCATCATTTTCTTAGTCTTTTCCCGATGTTGGGGTCAGTTTCCAGTCTTACCGATTAGATGCAGCTAAAAACCAGTACCTATTGTTGGCCGATGAACCTCCAAAACCCAGTTAATGGGTCATATTACCTCTTGGTAAGTGTGGTTGTAAGGCTGTTAGTCTTTTGACTGCCCGTAGCGACTGCCCGATATCCCTACACAAATTCAAGTAGGTATATGATGAGCCTTACCTAAACCATGTTGTTATGCAGATGACGTGAAAGCACAGAGCTTTAAACCACGTTGACGTCATATCTTTATGTCTATGGGCAACCTCGCATACCACGCTGCGTCTAAACATTACGTCTTAACGAACGATGGTAAATTACTGAGGATAGGTCGAGCTTGAACATGGTAACCGCAGTCTTGGCTCCCAGTCTGATCGGATGGCTAATGTCAATATTTCACATGATTGGAAAAGGCCCAAACTCAGTAAAGTACTGGACAAATACTATTTAAATGCGACCTACTTACACGTTTTATTTAATTTTAAATGTACTTGTTTTCAGATTTTCAGTTTTTGTACCGTAGTCGAGTTACAAATACTTTTAATATTTAACAAACGAGAAGATGGGTGGCGGTCTACCTGAGGGCCTAGCCAGTCAAACTGAAATTCTATCAGTGGTTACGATGACAGGAATGCAAAACATAAATGTGATTGAAAAAAGACAAACACAACTCTTTGAAAGCCACTTGTCCAGACGGTCATGAGTTAAGTGGTCTACGTAGGGGCATTGCAGGTGCGTTACCATCCCAGATACAAAGCTGAAATATCTTCTAGTACCGTAAATAACACCAGCACTCATACTCTTTAAACCCAGACCCAGTGCAGCAACGTTGCTTGACAGCGGGCATTCAGTTGAGCTTTTATTTCACAACCACACTCACTGTACATAAATCGATCTCATAGATAATTATTAAAATTAAAATACATTAATTAAAATGCAATTCATATTCATTTAATGCAGTTGGCATGAGCGGCATTTGGGCCGTTGTCATCAAACGCTGACAGCCGGTCAAAGTACTGCAATAGCCCACTCGTAGTGTGATGAGATTTAAATAGGTATCACTCATCAGCTACGCATTGTTATGACAGTAGTCATGTGAGTGTTGATGAAGTATGATAGATAGTAATAACCTTAGGATAGGTGAACTAACCGGCATCCGTCGTCCCCCATCAAACTAGACCGGAGAAGGCGGCGCCTAGTGTCCCCCCCGCGCGCCTCTCAGGCGCGAATTACACAGAAACGGCGTAAGGTGACGGTGCGGCGCAGGCGCAGCGCAGGCGTGGAATTTATAAGGAAACGAAAGAACGCTGTACGTACATTTTGTATGAAAACGTTTTGAAGCGGCATCATGCCTGCGCCGCGCCATCACCTTTTCTTTTCTGTGTAATTCGCGCCTTAGACGTATCGGGGGGGACTTTTACACCCCTCTTGCTTCCGGGACGAGGTCCGCAGGTCAAGCTGGCCGCCACTTGTCCGGGGCAGCGTATTAGATCCAGCTGCCCCGTCCCCCCGACGCCAGTGTGCTCACACACTGCAACACTGGTGTGGGGTTAGTCAGGACGAGTTTAACAGAGCACTCCACTCTCCCTAGGGCGGAGGACATCCATTGAGGATGTCCACATAAGAAAAAGAAAGGTGAACTAACCGGCTATCCCCTAAGGGTTAAAATATATTACAGCTGGGGGTAAGATATTCTGGTGAATCAGGATCGCCCCCTTACAGAGAGAAAGCATATGACGAAGGTTTAGGAACATTACAGGATGGTTAGTGGTTATGCTATCATGCAGATAAAAGGTCATTCAAGAAGTAAAGATTCTTGAGAAGGATTCATCCGAAGAAAAATGGCACTTTGAATCACATAGTGTATTCTTTTCAACAAATATAAATGAATGAAACCCGTCTAAAAATAATTGTGTTTACTATACAATCCCTCCTAAATGGATAACGGAAACAGTGCTGGTATTCCACCCATAATTCTTGATTATAGCTACAAACAAAGCAATCGATGTATCTGGATCGCGTGTGCAAAAAAAAAATGAAAAAATGTTATAAGCAAGGAATCAAGAAGAAGGTAGAATTGCGAATTGGCTACCCCTTATGGTATTATTGGTGTGATGGTATGTTTGGAATTTTTATTAGTAACATTACACCGAATGAAAGTCAACTTTAATTTATTCAATTAGATACAAAGAAAAACGTTATCGCCCTTCTGATGCAGTTTTGTAAAAAAAAAGTTTTCTAAAATTTGTACTGCTAATTTTAAAGAACGCATCTGTTATGGTTTAGGTAGAGACATATAAGTACGGGACAGAAATAGACAACAGACTACTTTACTAGGAGAATGACCTTGACCCCGCAATGACAAACAGAGTAAGAATAAAATTATGTCATGATTCTCAATATAATTCCATGTATTACATGCCCCACATGTTGTTGTACCAGATCACGAGACACCATGTGTCACGCACAGAAATATGGCAGCGAGTGATTCATGGGTACTGGCTATATCACGCTGACTAGATTAAGTAGATCGGCAGTAATTGACATAAATTATGTATTTCTTAGGCTTAGCAAAAGAAATATGAAGTACTTACTAGCTTATGCCCGTGACTTAACTACCTGTGCGCCAAGTTTCATCAAAACTCTATGGTTCCGGCTGTCATTTGTAAATCTTTGACAGTCGTTACAGGTAGTCAGTGAAACGAAAGTCTGACAACCAGTCTTACCAAATAGGCAGTCGGTCTATGAAAAATACTGGTATTCAGCTGCATACGGTGGGGCTGGAAGCCGACCCCAACATAGTTGGGAAAAGGCAGGCAGAGGATGATGAGCCAGAGAGTATACAAGTGGCTATCGCTTTCAAAGAGTTACGGACGTCTGCTACAACTCAACAGGATAGCCATAAACTTTTCTTCAACTTTATCAATTATTTCTTTTACTTTTCTAATCATCAATCACGTTGGCGCAGTGACTGAGCGATTGGCTGCTCCGCTGCGTGTTGCGGGTTAGGTTCCCGCACTGAACAAATATTTGTATGTCCTAGTAGTTGTTCCGGGTCTAGCTGTTTCTGTATGAGTTTAAATGTTTCTTAACGCACCCACTATACAGTAGAAATTCCTTGTGTGGAGGCAATGATTAAAAAAAAATGTCGTCAAGAGTTGAAAGTCACGACTTGTTAGTTTTCATCACCTAGAACAGTTGTTAGTTTTCTTAATAACGCCTTTGACTACATATTATTTAGTATTACAGTCAAGATTAGTTAGTTCAAACAATGAAAACACAATTCAATGCTCATTACTATAATAACTATAACACCCCATTTTATTGTTCGGGGGTTACAAACAAAATAAACTACAGATCCGCCAAATTCTTTTCGTTCCATTTCTCGATGTACTCTTGCCTGACGGTCTTCACGTCGACAGTAGCCGCGGAGACGACGCTTCCAGCAGAGTTGGACTTCTTCTTACACCTTATGAAAGGTTTTATGAAAGTTCGCCAAGTCTTGCCGAAGATCTGCATCAGGCCTATCACGGAGAGGCCTAGGAGGAAACCCTGGGAAGACAGGAGTTAACTTTAGAAGATAAGGCTAATTATATTTCCTTCAATTGAGTTAGCTTAGAGAGCAAGAGGAAGGAAGTTGTGCTAGTTACAGAAAAGTTGAAAGGTAATCGACTGTCTTGGTATGAGCATGTGATGAGGAGGGACAAATCGCATGAGACTAAAAGAGTGATGAATATAAATTTTGATGGATGGAAAGGGAGAGGAAAACCATGAAAAAGATGGATGGATTGTGTCGAGAGTTATGTGAAAGAAAAAGGAGATTAATAGCGTGACGGTTGACCTAGGAGAATGGAAGAAAAAAACGAGATGTGTCGATCCTAAGTAACATGGGACAAGGGCAGGAAGATAATGTGAGTACTGATACTACAGACTATTCTGGTTTTTTTTTTTAAATTCCATGTTTATTTTATACTGTTGGCAATTTATAGATAGACCACGATAGAACAGCTAGCATGTACAGTGGGTCAAATTGTCAGTGCAGTATAAGCCGGTTTTTTATTCTATTGAAACTTCGTACTACATTAGCTCAAGTCAAGGTCATAGTGTTACCATCGAGGTGGTCGACTGTACAATCTTTATTTTGGGCCAAAACGTCAATAAAACCTAAACGTTACGACAATGTTGCCTTGATACTGATTTTAACTGAGCTTTTATTTTTACACTACTTTACGTATTTTTTTCTCGGTCCAAAGAAAACTTCCTCCTACACGCATATATCTTAAAAACAAACAATATGAGATACTCGGCCTCCAAATATACAAACTCTAGAAAAACTGAATCAAATTGTAAAGGTTATTTTACATGAAATCACGATTATCTAAAACTCCTCTGCCAAAACGCTGTAAGCATTTAACTTTGTGATTCGCAATAACTTGTAAAATATGTGTAAACCCTCTTCCTTACTTTAATTGATAAATTGGCTTAACAGGGTTTAATACCAACAAACGTTTGCAACAAAGCATCAAACATCTTTTCCAATGTTCATTTAGTTGAACTAAACGCATATACCTAAGCGTTCCGAAACACTATTGTAGTCTGTATGCACCATAATATTTCATTCCAAAGACACAGAGTTACCTAATCTTTGAAATAGCAGCGTGGCACCTTGCCAGGGGCTGGCATAATCAATGGCATCATGTTTATCTCATCGAAGTGCGAGGATGTTTGTGTAATATCTAGATTGGCAGAGCTTAAGTTTGAGCCTATTGGAGATGGAGACGCGGTTCCTGGTTTAGGGAGAAATTGGGGTCGAAGATGGCTTATAATTGAGCGTCTGACACTTTTGGAGCACGTTAATCGCAGTAGTCGAGCATTGCATCAACCAGAATAGCCTGATACTATCGAAATCTTGGATCTTGTGATCGGTCACAGTATGACCACTTTACGTGGTTTCAGTTCAACGTGGTGCTGCTTGTCAAGCAAAATTGCATCGATATGTCAAACTTGGTACATTTATTTTAGTTCTGTGTTTGCCCGCCTGCACATATAAGTTGGTTGAAGTTTACTTTTCATTTGACAATCTTGATCGCTGATAACGATAGCCATATTTTTACAATAAATAAAATGAGTACTAACAATACTACCGCCGAGGTCAGATACAAACAGGTTCCAGTCGTAGTTGTAACGCTCTTCATACACGGACACCATCATACTGTTGAAATAGATGTACAGCTGCGAACAGAAATATACTTAACCATTGTAATGTTTGCGTAAAAACATACACAGAATTCAGTAAACATTGGGCTTCTTCGTGGAACTTCTACGGATGTCCTCTACAATCATGAAGACTGTTCTTAATTATGTTTGATTCACAATGTGAAAAACTGCTGGTCATCCACTTAGGAGGCGTTACAGAAAAAAGCTAGTGTTTCTTTCCCATGTCATTACTCATTAGCATCAAACTCAAAGCATTAATTTCAATAAGACCATAACAGGCACTTTTAAATGTCAGTAAAGCAAAGAAGGCGAAGCTACAGTCACTGACACAAGGCATAATAACTTGTGAAAGTACTGTAGTTGCCCATTCCAAAGCGTAGATCTCTATGGAGAAGAATGGGCAAGAAATTGTGGCTCTCTTACAACATCTATGGGAAAAGAAGAGTCAGAATATTTAACTACAACACTTAAAATAAAATAACAAACACGCAATAGGGAAAAGTAAATTTCAAAATCATTACTTAGTTTAGTGACCTTGTACGACTAAAAACTGTTAACTTGAGAGATATCTTACATGCATCAATTAACTTGGGAATGAGGAGATCCCTTACATGAGTGTACAGACACGGGTTGTCCCTTACATGTGTCTGCAGAGCTGCTTCACCATGAGTTACGGACCACAACTTGGCTGAGGTGTCCCAGAAGTAAAAACGTTGTCGATCAGTCACAAAGCCGTTGTAGAGGAGAGAGTGACAGATGCGGGGACAGGTCTGGCATGAGTGGTTCTCGAATATACTGGAATATTGGAAAATATTGTATAAACTGGTGGATTTACATCAAAACAATCATTATATTCCTCTTAAATATGTTTATAGCAGTTGATTTTTAGACAACAGTGTATCTACTTGCAGGCTACTTGCAGTCGATTCTTTACAAAATGGAAAATGTGTTGTTATTTTTCATTTGTAGTAAGAGGCTTTCTTAAAAAAAAAACACTTTTGTAGTGAAACTGCTTTTTTTTTTTAAACATTGCCCCTCACTAGGAATTTCTCCTGTATCGTGGGTGCGTTTACAAACATTTAAACTCACATACACAAACAGCCAGACCCGGAACAACTACCTGTAGGCCATACAAATATTTGTTCCGATATTACGATGAATAATCATATTGATTGAGCGACATTATTTCTTCTACAGAGAAACACACACATACATTATCCACACATTACATATGCATTATTTCTTCTCAATTTGTTTTGTAAAATCCCTTTAATAAAGTAGTATTTCTTTTCAATGTCATCATCATTATTCTCTCGACTCTATCTCAATTTGTTTAAGGTCGCAGGAGCTTGTTTTCATCTTCCACACTTCTCTATTAGTCATCTTATTTGTCACCCCCTTTCTAACCTCAAAGTCCTTCCAACGTTTTCTTGATGTTGCTTTAAATTCAAGTTAATATTTGCTTACTTGACATATGCAGAGATTAGAGCCCTCATGCCAGTGTAGTTGTTACAATGCGGCACGAAGCTCTGCATCCAGGGTCCAGAGCATCCCGCGTGCTGCACCGCTTGATTCCACACATACCTTGTGGTGCACTAGAAGATCATCAATAATTTAGCGAAGATCGGGTTAGGTAAAGTGTATTTGCCTAAACTTCAGGGAAGTAACATGTTAAGTAACATAATACCTCCCTATAAAACCCCGGAATAGTTTTTAATTTCGAAAATAAAGCTGATAATATAGAGGGAGGTATTATCCACGTATTAATTAACTCTGCCGAATCCAATTAGCGTGAACTTGAACCTAGGAACCCTGTCCAAGTAGGTAGGTATTCTTAGTCGATTCAACCATTGTGTCATGAGTGTGCTGTTAGTCCAAACGATGGGACACTTAACATCGTGGTTTCATTTAACCGCCTATAATTTTCCAACTACTGAATTACAGGCCTAATTATCAGTGTGAGGAGGAGTGCAGCCTTACTTTGTTTATGAGTAACTTTCACCCTCTTTGTGGCATGGCAACCATTTTATTCAGCTAAATATTTATAATGTTAGTACCAAGTCACCTAAATTCAAAGAAATTCAGTCTGAAATGCAACCGCTAAGGGCCAATTTAGAACTATAAATTCTATTAATTTGTAATAGCTATTAATTTATACTACACGTGCAACTGAATAATTTTATCACACGATTATTTCTGATGGTCTGGATATATCATAGGCGAAGAAATGATATCGGAATATTTCACGGCTCTTTTCATTGATAAATGAGGTGCAAGCTTAATTTATTTACCACAATGAAGTCTTGGAAATATCAAGAACTGGATGCGTTTTAATCGGCTTCCAGGATACCAGTATTTTACATGGCGCCACTGCCTATCTGACTTCTACAACCCAGATAGTACTGTGTAATACCCCTTGGTAAGACTGGTTGTCAGAGTTTTGGGGCACTGACTACCTATAACGACTGTCAAAAATCGGTGCCGGTGCCGATACAACAGAAGATTAAAAACCAAACTTCAATGATATGATGATATATTACGAGTGAGGGCCGGATACCTCATTAGCGCTGTAGTTGGCCTGATTGATGCAGGGGTCGTCGGTGCTGCTGATCATCTTGTACTGGTCTACTTTCAGCTTCACACTCAGCGTCTCGCCCACGTTCACGTACAGATGGTCCACCATCCCTCCGTTGTACACTGTTATCTCTAGATATATTGAAAGAGTATATCTATTAGATACATAGTTAGATGTAAGTACGTTATGTTACATTTTTCTTTTGTCAACTACTGATAAGTTTTCCTTGAGACTGATTCAGAAGTAACAAAACAAAATAATGCTATTACACTCGAAATTGTGAAAAGTCAGAATGCATGCTGAAGTTGAGAAGATAAGGCTTCACAACGCTTAGTATTAATAAGGACTTGTTTATATTGATACAGTATTGTAAAAAATAAATAAATTTCAAACTTTTTATTTCAACATAAGTTAACGTTTGAATTCAGTAGTGATTATCGTCATCATTATTAGCTGTTCCACTCGCTGCTGTCTATAAACTCTTTTTTTTGTACCATGCATTCGTGGTAAGCGCATCTCTTCCATCCAATGATCCAGTCGTACTGTACTGAAATTAGCTGGTGCTCTATAGTGCTGGGAACTGCATTTGAAAGTGCTTACATATTGGGTCCCTCAATATTGGGTCAATGTAAATCAACCTTTACATTTTTTTTAATAACCAAACACGTACCGGTAAATGGCTCCTTCGAGTAATGGATATAGACGTGGTAGCCAGGCGGTATGATACTGGTGGTCGTTTCGATGTCGCGAGCAGTATGCTTTAGGGACACCGAGTAACCCAGTGACTGGGTGGCGTGGGTGCTCAGGATCTTAGGAGACAGGGTGAAGCAACGGCCGAGGGAGAAGCCCATTGTCTGGGTCAGTTCCACATCTGGTGAAATTGGTAAAAGACTAAATACCTGAAAGTCTGCACTAATTTGTAAAGATCTTATTTGTGTTACTATTAAAATTATCCGTCTTCGTTGTCAGAATGTAGTCAGTGAAAATGTAGCCCTTAATATGACTTGATGAAGGATTCGAAAAAATGAGAAGTAGGTAGTGGCTTTTTTTTCACAAAGTTCATGGTAGTTCACTGTTATTTGGATGAATTTACACAGACCGACCCTGACATCGTACATTTTTACTTCTCTTGTGGAGATAAGTTGGATGATGTGAATGAAAGTACAAGTTGAGTCGAACGCCTTACTTTCAGGTTCCCCAGCGAGACCGTAATGCAGGAAGAAATCGTCAGCACTGTACGTAATGTCATCCCACAAGTCATCCAGACTATTGTTTTCGAAGTCAAAGCGCGCCCAGGAGGATGTGAACTGAGGATGAGCTTGCAGACCGTACCCCTGGAAATTATAACTATGTTTAGATTAATTGCGTCAGCGGCCGTTTTAGGCCCCCTGTCCACCGACAGGGTGATTGAATGGCCTGGAAAGTTTTGAGAGTGCACTGAATGCGGACAGCACAGGTCAGGTCGGTATTTGTGAAGAATAATAAATTTTTATTTCTTCTTTTTGTACTTGACGCTATCCACAGCCAAGCATAGGCTTCCCTAAGTCCACCTGTAGGCGTCTCAGGGTCGATTTACGTTGCGACAGTAGAGAAGGGAAACGTCGATTTGTACATAAATCTGCGCTGATGCACGTATTTTGCAAGAATGCCCGAGCATACACATATACATTCTTTTGCATTTCTAGGAGATGTTAGAGAAAATGTATGTAGGTGTGTATGTACTCACCCTTATTGTATCAAATTTGTAAGGCGGCTCTCTGCAGAAGGTGACGCTAGGATAGATCAGGGTCTTGTTGAAGTCAAAGTGGGTGTATGTGGTGATTGGAACGTCAATCAGTTTGTAGATGCATACTGTTATCTGAAAATATGATTGTCTTTACTGCAAAGTACACACATAAGTAGCAAGTTTAAGAAAAAAAATACTTTGGGATATTCCAAGCTTCGTTTAAAATTAAAAAAAAAATGTTTTATTTCAGACAAATTACCAATACACAACAATTACACTAGATACAAATATTGAAACGAATAAAATAGTAAAAAACAGTAAACAAATTCATAAAAAAGCCTTAAAAAAATCATTAAAAAAACTGAATTTTAAATTTTTGTTAATTGGAAATTGTCAATATTTTTACCAGTCAGTAGGCCATATGAAAAGTCAAAATTAAAGGTAGTCTTTGCACCTTTAGGAGGTTTGTTTTTGGACGATTTCAATTTTAATAGATCATAATCCTATGCCAAAGCCCTCCCATACTGCATTTGCCTAATATGTGTAATAAGTACCTATGTAATTAGATTTGCTTAATATAATATATTTAAGTACGCTATATTAGTCTTTGTGGTTGTCCACCTACCTGCTGCGCTACAACTCCAATACACACAATGATGACGAGCGTTTTGATCAAATTGGGACCCTGAACACATTCTGCGCACTTCTGTCGGATTTTCCATCTAGGATCTTCTTCAATCTAGGAATAATAAAAATCTGTAGTAAATCATTTTTGGCCAGTACTTAGTTCTGGTGAGGTCAAACCGAAAGCCACCACTTTCGTTATTCATTCCCTACTTCGGAGCAGAATCAGGTTGAACTGTAGATACAATAGCATCTGCCATTTATTAAATAGATTCAGTGAGTTTTTCACAAATCCTGTTGCTTCGCAAATTATAATTGGATAGTTTTGTTTACTAGCAGATTTCGTTTCTTTATTTCTTCTCTTACAATTTAAACATATTTAAAAGCAAAAGTATACAAAACGTAAAAAAAAGATGGACCACCAGGAACAAGGTCCAGGCTGCTGGTGGTCAGGGCTCCAAGAGCGGAATCTTGGAATCTCTCGCACTATGCCTGCCGTGTCCAGGAGCATTGCTTTCTGAATCAAGCCCTTGACCCAGCTGCGCAATGAAAGCCTCCCAAGGTGTTGGTCGAGGCTCTTTACTATTTACACGACTATTGGTACAATGATTGCAAGAGTATTGCAAATTTTCATCATTACGGTAAAACGAGAGTGATACTAAGAGCTTGCGGTATAGATATATAAACATAATAGGTACAATACCTGCTTTTCAACACTCATTTTCAGTGTTCTAATATTTTTTCAAATTAATTTCCATGTTGCACGACCAAGTTCCATGCACTACAAAGATATATGACAACATGGAAGTGACCATGAAACCCGATATATTCCCAATAGGCAAATTTATTGAGTCGTAAATAGTATTATATTAATATAGATAGCACTTATTGCAGTTTAGTGGATTATCTAATGGTGGGATTATGTATTTCCGAGTTTTATTTTGTGTTATGGTATGGCAAATATGAGGCAAACGACGAGGGTCCTTAAGTTAAGTAGACACTGCTTAGAAACATCTACAATATTAAGTTTCGGAGAAGCATTACTATTCTAGAGATAACGCTGAATCTCATGTGTCTGCCACTACATTGACACTGAAACAGCAACACTGCTTGGAGGCAAGATGAGATGTGGTCGTACCCCAAACGAGATCTTCTATAAAAACCACTATTTTTGGATTACTATTATGTATTATACTAGCGAGAGAAACTTGAAGACGTCATGTTTCAGTTTGAGTGATCTTATCAAGCTTAAGGTAAAACTTACACCCGTTATTGTCACTAATATACACTTAAATGAATATCTAAACAAAAACGCCACTATTATATTTTCAACCTAGTTTTAGCGTAACCATCACCGGACATAGCAATGCTCCTTGCTGATTTGTTTTCTTAATTTATGTTGTATGTGTAGTGTAGTTTAGCATAGGTTAGGTTATAATGAGACTGACTAGCTTTTGCAGGTAAAAGCCTACGAAAATATAAGACTTAAAAAAAACCTTCAGTTGAGCTGAACATTGACAATCCAAGTGTCTTTTAATTTCGGTGTCACTTGTGCTAGTGCTAGTGAAAATAAGTACCTAGTAAACCTTCTTTTTTAAGCTATTGAAACGAAATGAAACTAGTATCTACTAGATAATAAGATTGTTGAGGAATGTTTGTACAATTTATTTAGATCATTTCCTAATTCTATTTTTACTTTTACAGCGCCATCTTTTTATTTCGTATGTAACTTCAGTCGCTTATAGATCAATATAGATGGCGTTGTTTCCATTGTAAAACGACAATGTTTTTTTTAAATTCACACCATGCATGGCAGGGTGAGTAGAAGAGAAAAGTTCAGTCACAATTACCTGAACACTTAATTATGCCCTCGAAAGCAAAAAAATAAAGTTTATTGCCCATGGTGAGTACTTGCCTGGGTATGATTTCAAGCGGTAATTAAAACGTTCTATGATAAAAAATTATTAATACTTCTTGATCTGGAATGGGTTATTATCAGCCTGGGGCACCTACCATTTATTAAAAATATCATAATTTTATTATCATTATAGTTCACTGTACGCAGTGAACGTGTCACGGTACTAAACTATGTCCGGTGTAGCCTCGTTGTTGTCCCCTCTAGCGAACCGTGAGTCCGTGCTAATCGGTTAATCGCTTCATCACGATTTGAGTTGTGCGATTTTACCTCTATGGTAGCTATGTGGGAGTATCAGTGCGAAGGGAGATAGAAAACTCTTTTTAACAAAATAATACACCATGATTTTTTACCTACATTTCGCAAGTTATGTTAACCATAAGATAAAAGGCACATAAACTTGGACTGTGTGTGTGTCCATGGAGTTTCTTGCCCATTCTTCTCCATATAGATCTACGCTTTGGAATATGCAACTACACTACTTTCTCAAGTTATTATGGCTTGCGACTGTGACTGTAGCTTCGCTTTTTTTTGTTTTATTTGACTTTCAAAAGTGCCTGTGATGGTCTAATTGAAATAAATGCTTTGAGTTTGAATTTAAGTTTGTGACTTACGGGATATCTTCCGTGATTGTTCATTATCGGGAGCTCAAAATAATGAACAATCACGTAAGATATCCCGTAAGTGATAGTACAAGTTTAGTTGGAAACCGTGAAAGCTTAAAACAATGTTTAAAAGGAACATTTTTACCACCATATTTTTCAGCTCAAAAATTTTATGATTTGTTCCTGATAGGTATTCTATTTAAAGGTTATTCAAAGACTTGTCAATTTTCATTAAATATTTAAAGAACATCGAAAAATATTTTTTTTTATACCAATAATATCTATGCTTAGCTAGCATTATATTGCGATTACCAGATCCTTGTAATGCAAGTTAAAGGGCAAAGTCCTATGTTCCCACCTGACATGGGCGGCTACTGAGAAATTCGTAATGGAAAACCCTAATGAAACTTTGTCCGATTAGGAAATCATCCAGGGCCTTGTGCCCAGCAGTAGCTATTGCTAGCAAAGACAATGAGACTCGTAGATGATCAAGAAATAAAAAATCCGTCGTACAAGCTTTCAGCATTTTTTATTAAAGTTAATATGTACAAAATACACGCACCGTGCTCTACTACTAGATTAGCTTATATGATATCACGGATAGGCACAAACTAAGTACGAATAACATAACATTACATGCGATCACAAATAAATAAAGCGGTAACATACTTGTTACTGTATCGCTGGTCATCACAGCTGAATCGTTTCGTACATGAGGCTATAGAAGTGTCTGATACCTGAGGCTCTATGAGGTCCTACATATCAGCCAAAGATCAATAGGTACATAAAGGGTTCGTCTGTTGGGTTATATAACCAGTGATCAAATCTTGCGGGAAAATGCGAATCCGAGCGCACTGGTAAGGCTCAGACCTACATATGTATGTTATAGAGTATCAGAAAATCGCATAGCCATGTGTACAAAAGATGTAAGGGGACTGAACTATAATGATAATTACTTTACAAAATATACCCAATAATCGGGGTTACGCACACACATGATTTGTGAACTTTCAAAATACCTACTAAATTATTAAAAAAGTGTAGGGAAGTGCAGAAAAAGAAGCAAAAAGCTGTTCTAAAGCCTGATCAGAAGTACTGATCAGGCTTTAGAACAGCTTTTTGTTTTTGTAAATTAATTATACCTAGGCGTATTTCGAATATCCACTAACGGTCCGTAAATCACATTTCTTTAAAGCCCTTGGGATTATTTCAGGCAGCACCCATGGTTTCAAAAATGTCTGCTGCTTAATCATCATTTCTGTAATGCCTTGATTTCACTAGTCGAGTGCAGTGACGGGTCAGTGCCGAAGTTGTTAGGTGAACACTCCGTCAACCATAATCGGTGATCAAGGCATCACAATAGCAAATCTTTTGGAATGTTTAATTATTTAAAAAACATTTTATTAAATAACAAGGCACCTAATATTAAAATAGACTATAATACTAACGCTTCCGACTAGCATACAAACCGGGAGGTCAGTCCCCCGTCACTTCTCACTCAAGCCACCAGCACTCGAACATTCTGGACGCCAGTTATTATTTCTAAATTCACAACCTTATATTAAGTCCTTAAATATCTTAAATTATCCTCCAACTCTTTTCCCCTCACAGGCGAGAAGAGTACAAAGATAGTGTCATTCGTTTGTATAACTGACGTTCAAAAGTAAACTTGGGGCTTAGACAAAGTAACAATTTAAAAACGATAACGAAGTTAGAAAAGACTAAAATGTATGGAATTGACATAAGCCGCGTTAAGTCACGTGGTCAATCGACATCGTTATCGCAAGTTGGTAGACAATGTTATAAATTCGTAAAGAAACCATAAATTAACGAATAGCTATCGTGTTTATCCCATACAAATGCGTAGACAAGCAGCGCTTTCAGTGTTCGCCTTCGCATCGATCGTGATCGCCAAAAAAGATAACGAAACGAATGCTAAAACGTTGTAGTTATTGAAACAATATGGCCGGATTTCATGCAACAGCTGATTTTTGACACTGAGTGGGTACATACCATGGACTTAGTATACAAACAGGACTGAGTTCTGCGAAATTCGTAACACACAAAAATGGACCTTAAATGTCACACTGTAGGTTTACTTTTGTTAAGCTATCATAACCGAGGCGAGAGAGATAGCAATAAGGGAGCCCTTTGTCCCTTTCTCTCAATTGCCAACAGATAAAAATGTTAAAGATGGTAGAATATATTAAACCGGCAGTCACCTCACACTACAAGTAAAATAAATTACGTGTATCTGTTTTTAGCTTTAAGATAAATTTTAATTATTTTCTTTTAGAGGTTTACAGTCTGTACATAATACTAATTTATTTATTTTAAGTCAAATTAAATATTAGTAACATTATTAACCTAACCAAACACTAATTCTGCAGAGCAAACGGAAAAGAGCATGGAAAGGAAACGAAATTCTTTTCTTTTCCAATGAAATGTTTATTTTTTTTTCTCATAAATTATTATTTCACTATTTTATGTAACCGATGATGTCTAATCCGGAAACAAATTATCTGTCAAAACGATGTTTCTTATTTGTTATAAAAATGGCTGGGCACCCTATTAGAAAGAGACAAAGGGCTCTGTTATAAATATCTCTCTCGTCACGTTTTTCTGGTAGAGTGCTCAGTCCAGTTTATTATACTAAGTCCATGGTACATACTCTTAGGTATTTATTCTGTGCTAGAGACATAAATAATGAATTCTTTGCGTTTATTGTGGGCTGCACACAATGAGAACACCTGGGAGAGGCGCCAAAATGTTAATGCAAAATTTGGTGGAGCTACACATGACTCCCACATATGGTCCGCGAGTCACGTGGGCACATACATGCAAAGGCTTCACGAAAGTGGTGAACACGTTTGGTTATTCAATGCTGACTCAGGATCCTAGGAAGAGGTGTACACAGGACGTCATGTCCAAGCCAGGTCTAGCACTGACCGCTGTTTCGGATTAGTTAAGGCTCGTTGGAGGTGTATGCTTCGACACAATTCTTCACTATCACCCTTACATAGCTAGCAAAATCACTAATGTATGTTGTGTACTGCACAACATTGCATTAGATGCTATAATACCACCTCCAAGTGATACGACAGCCGGGGGTATAGAAGGTAGTGAAGATCATGCTGTACAACATAGCACCTCCACCAATAATAACCAATACGAGTTAATCTGAAGCAGGGCTATGCGCAATCGCTTAGTTAGTAGGATGTAATATAGGTACACAAATAAAATTACTATTAAATATTTTAATATTTTTATTAATTCACTTTATAAACTCCATAAAATTTGAACCTTATATAATTTGTATCTCTACTAAACATAATAATTATATTTATCAGCCTTTATACGTCTACTGCCGGGCACAAGACAAGCCTCACCTCAATAGGCCATAATCCAACATGCAAGCTGGATCTAATGGTTAATAAATCTCTTTTAACTTTTATTGAGATAAAACTATAATAAATGCCAATGTGTGTGACACACTGTCTTTATACAGATGAACCAGGGGTACAGAAAGTTAGCCGTGAAACACCTAGGTGAACTACTTTGGTGTTCCACGGGTCAGAAATGCTTCTTTTTACTATTACCTTATGTAAATATTAACAAAACTTAAAAACGCAAAATCGAGAATCAATCTCACAGTTACTGTTGAATAAGATTGCCATACAGTCTTTTGTTGCAGTCTTAAAATTGAGCAGTAAAAGAGGCAACATATTAGGTAATTTAACGAAGTCACTTCTTTCGCTCAAAGGGTTCACATTATGTTAAAACAAACTTGGGATGCTCGCAAAAGTCTGAGATGCAGAATGCCTAAGGCTTCACACATAAATACTAAAAAACCTCTGATTACTATAGCAATAGGGACAACACAATCGCTGAACTACTCAGTGTTCAGTGGTTCTGTGTTGTCCCTACTGCGATAATAATCAAGCCAAGCTTGAGCGACGTCTACTAATGACCTAAAAACTTGATTCCGTTTGTGCTCAACCTCCAAAGCTCGCAAGTCGCGATCGTGGTGTAGTCTAGTCCGGGTTTCCTCCAGCTCCAGGCTTCGTAATTCCACGGCCATAAATTCGCTTGCCGCTCTCTCGAAGGGGGTCGGTGCCTGTCTACGGCGGGCTCGCAAACGAGGGCGGTTGGGAGAGGCAGCAGACTGCGGTGTCGCTGGCGACCTCAACCGCGGACGCCGCCTGGCGGATGGAGAAGTAGCAGACGCGTGGGGGGCAGGTGGCCGCCTTCGCCTCGGAGTAGTGGGCGCTGCAGGGGCTGGCGGGGATGGTCCTTGAGCCGAAGGCGGTGTGAGTACGAGCGGGAAGGGTGGTGGTGTTTGCATCTGGGATGAGGAAGGCAGAAACCAATTATTTGATGGCTGTGAAGTGGAAGGTTGTGGTGAAGATGTCAGCTTTGGAGTATCATCTTGGGCGACGGGATCATCTTGTGCAGAATATTGTGGTCTCTGGAAAATAATGGTAGATTTATTAAAATAATATATTTATATAGTAACGAAATGATGTATTACTGAAAAAATGTATTTATTTTTAAGATGTAGTTATGTAAAAATTATGACAATATTTTATGAAACATCTACTACCTACCTACTAGAGAAAATTTGCTCATTATTGAGCATGAGCCTTGAAGATGTAAAATACTTAGGTACATTAAATCCTAGCTCTTCTACAGAGACTTGTCATTCAACTGCTAAAGCACCCATTATAGCCAGCACTCTTTCATCACTAGCTGACAAGATTTGCCTGCTTGCTGGCCCACCTCCAGTCCCTCTTGCATGATGCCTTATGGTTAATGCCTTTTTTGTCTTGGATTTCCAATCTGCCCACACCTTTATTGAATAAAGATCATAAGTATGTTATAAGTGTAAATGAGATTAAAAAGCGAAAAATTTGGTAAGTACTTTTGAAATTAATTGAAAAATAAATAAACATCCGGCGTATGTTCTCTATGGCCATCAGACCCCAAAGCATAGCTTGTACTACTGGTGTCAGAGACTGATCATCCGGATCGAAAATCCCCAGTCAAGTGATAACAGAGAAGCGATTACAAGCCAACCTTCATAACCGCAAGGGTGTGTCCACTTGTCCAAAACCCTTGAAAACATAGCTAGGATTGCTAGCCACTCTTCCATCGCACCAGTCTTTCCAAAAATGTTCATTAGGTCCTTACTTTTTTCCACTTATTTATAGTCTTGCTGACACCACCACCAACAGCATTCAAAAGGTTGGTAAGTTCAGACCATAGTCGGTCTGACCTTACCCGACCTTGTGATCCAGCAAGAGGCCTCGCCAGGTCACCATGACTGTAATATAAACAAACAAAGATTCAATATAAGTATTTCATTGATAAGATCGTTTACATTACATGCTGATGAATAAAACTTGGATTTACTTACGTTTCCATATACTCAAGCAGCGTTGACAATTGTTCGGGACTTGCTCGCACTCTTGATTCCATTTTATTAAATCAATAATTATTAACAAATTAAAAGTTCGCGGGTTTGATCCAATTTGGCACTTTTTGACTGACGCTGACAGCAAAATTTTCGCTACCATAACCAATTTTTTTTGTTTCTTAATGAATAAACAATTCGACACAAAGATCGCGACAATACTGTTACATTGGCTAGGAAATGTTTATCGTTATCTCAGAGACGATGACGAAGTTAGATATCGTTTCGCTACGAAGCGATGTTACTTTGTCTAAGCCCCCTTGTTCGTAAAAGCAACGCGATTCCAGAGACATCCTAACACTAATTTGTATCAAACACTTTTAAGCAGTAAAGGAGACAATCCAACTGCACAGTAGTACGGTTACAACAGACAAAGGACTAATAGCTACACCACCAGAATTCTGCTTAATCTTCGCAACGATCGAGTTCGTTGCATTCTTGACCTTATTCACGAACTTATCCAAGATATCAGATCTAGGAGTAATATCACAAGCTGTGTGACTGATCGCGTCTACAACAGGAGCTGAAAAGATCCTAAAGTTCACCTCACTGGCGTTTAAGCTTCCATACATCCAAATTGGCATCCTGTTTGATAGAATCCACAGATTGTCATTGTAGTCTACTTTTATATCCGTCGGGTACACCATCGTGACTTCGTTCATGTAGATCCTGCCTTGGTTTTTCATCAAGTACTCCTTGTTCGACGTCTTCCAACACGCAACTGCGTTCAGGTTCACCAAAGAATAGAACAGGACTCCAGTTTTCGGATCGACAAACGAGACACTGGATTGAGCGTTCGGTCCGCGACTTCCTAATACTTTGAAAGCGTTGAAATTTTCTTCAGCGAGCGTCTGGTTCCTCAAATATTCCGTCGACACAGAGAACTCATCGTAGCTCGCCATCGGGTGGAAGTACAGAGTGCTGTAGTTGTCAGCGTTCTGGGCAGAGAGACCCAGACCAAAAATCGCGTCAGTCCAACTGAAGTTCAATCCTTTAACGCTGAAGTCGCAAGCTAATGGATCAGGGTGGAAGTAGTGGTGGGTGATTCTCCAAGAGTCGTTCTTTTCCCATGAGTACACCACAATCCCTGGCTTGCCCAAATCTCCCGCGTAAGCATAAGTATTCTCGCAGTCAGCGTCTTCCACAGCTATGTTTGCGAAGCCAGAATCTTCTTTCACTTGATCTACAGGGAACTCGTATTTCCTGATCAGGTTATCAGTTTTCAAGTCGTAGACGATGATCGAAGGTCGGTATTTGATTGGTTTTTTCTCCAGGTTGCCTATTTTCCCATTGTCAAGAACCCAGAGTCGGCCGCAGCGGTCAGCTCTGACGCGGAACGGTGATATGATCTCCGGAGGCTTGCCGTCTGTGTCTATGGCGTGGGCGGCCCAGCTTGGGTACGGGATCAGCTTCGGCGACGTCGTTGAGTTGTCTGGAATGATAAATTTTTAGGTTAAAAGTTGCGGAATTTATTCTGTTCTATTCTTTAAGGCATTTAAAGGACACGAAAAAAAAAATTTTGGTCTTTCTTATATTATCTTATAAAAGTCGAATTAAATCAATGAAATTAATGAACAAGATATAATAATGATGAACAGAACAGCTTGAATGATACAAAATGGTGTATGTATGAACTACAACATAAGCCTATCAGGAAAGAATTGCACAAAAATTCAGTAATAGATGTAAAAAACACTGTTATCCTTGACATCGTTATATTGTAGTCGAGTGCAATTAGACAATAACGTGGAACGAAGTTTATAGTGGTCGGATTTTCATGGGACTTTTTTTATTGAGTTCCTAGAAGAGTGGAGAAGACAGATAAAGACGAATTCGTATTGTGGCGTAATAGTGTGACCTTTTTTTTTTTTTATAGGATGGGAAATCATCAAAGCGTGCATCCATTAAACGCCAATTTGGTCTGAGAGAGAATTTATTGAAACTTCCTATTTTCTTCAATTATTTCTAAAATATCGGATTTTAAGACAAAGATTTCTTTCGAAATTGGTAACTGATGCTTTTCCACAGATAACTGGATGTAAAAATACTCAAGAAAACAACTTTTTCCCGAGTGGAGGAACTCAATAAAAAAAGTCCTATGAAAATCCGAGGACTTTAAACTTCGTTAGATATTTTGAGTATCTTTTGTCTAAATGCACTCGGCTATTGCGCAACGATGGTTATTTTGTAACTGATGGTAATTTAGGCATATCCACATGAAATATTAGAGTCAATATTAATCAAATACAACAATACTTATTGACTTACGATGGCATTATTTCATGGTTTAACCTAAATTAAAGTACTCATAAGTGATTCATTCGACACTAAAAGGATCAATATTTCTCGTAATCGATTCAGGGTAATTAATATTGCCCATTAATGGCCTCTAAGTTTGATTTAGTACCGCAAAACGGTTACTTTCGGGAGCCTACTCCTGCTTAACGGCTAGAGTAGGACATTGTCAATTTTATTTTGTATTTTGTATGTCTTATTACATTTGCTTAAAACATATTTTTCAACATGATATTTTTAGGCTTATATTGCCAATTACTACTAAATGACTTTGATGTTTGCAAAAATAAATTGCACAGTAAAATTGGTGGTCAATGGTACTAGGGGCTTAACGCAGCATATGTAAATCAATCAACATTTTTCAAAGGAATTTTATGCGGGAGTGCTATCGCATGCGGCAGCATTGACGATGCGTTCGGCAGCACGCTCTGTTTCTCGCTCTACCAAATGATAGTTCTGGGCGACAGACAAGGATAGGAGCATGGAAAAGTGCGATTCAATATAAATAAACGTTGATCGGTTACATGGATTATGAAAAAATCAATAAAGCAATAAAAGCTACTAATGGTCTCGTTTTTCTTTCCACTGATGAATCGAAAAATAAAATAAATGTATAAGCTAAAATATTGTAAAAGAGCTGAGTAATAATATAATTTTGATGTACAATAAAGTATATTCTATCTATCTACTATGTATATGTAGTTTATGATGATAATAGGAATTCTGATAATGAATCAACAATTATTCATCTCTATTGAATGAATAATTTAAATGATCCATTCGAAATCAAATGAAAATAAATCGAAAGCAAAACACACAAACACGTCATACATGAACCCTGACACCATAATAATCCTTTGTTCAGGCAGCCGAGTATGAAATCCAAAACAACGTAATATCTAATTCTGCAGATAGACTGGAAGTCAAATTTTATATTTTAAATAGACCAGGTAATATATTGGAGCACGATTCAAAAAGATATGACCTATGGTGAAGAAGGACGGAACGTTAATTTGTATTTAAATACGGCTTTCGTTTAGCAGTAATGGTTGGTGATGATGAGTAAAGTAAAGAAATCATTCACTCCAACGACTGGCGTCGCCTTGGTGAATTAAAATAAACTATTGTGCAAATAATACCTGCTAAGCAACAAGTCAATAATTTATTCTCATCTTGTGCCGTGCCAACCTAATTTGCAAGCATAAATGTGTTAGATTTGCAACTTAGATGTCATTACTATTGTTTACAGGCTGTATATAAGCAAATTAAGTTGTTAGATTATGTAAGATTTAGTAATGAGGAATTTTATATTATTACTAACTTATGCCCACAGCTTCGCCCGCATGTAGTTCGGCAATTGTCCCACGGGATCGTTCTACCGGGATAAAAATTTATAATCCTATGTGTTAATCCAGGTTATAAACTACCTGTGTGCCAAATTTCATCCAAATCCGGTCAGTAGTTTTTGCGTGAAAGAGTAAAAAACATCCAGACAACCATACATCGATGCATCCTCACACACTTTCGCAATTATAATATTGGTAGGATTAGCGATGGGTCGACTATGACTTTGACCCGACGAGACTAGTCGATTTCAAAAAAGGCCTATTTATCTATCTTTATCGTCATCGTTTTGGGCACTTATCTTATGTCTACCTATGATGTGTCATTGCCCTTATTTCTTTCCGTGTTATAATTGCCGTCCATTACAATATTTAATTTTGTCATACGGAGTTCATTGCTGTCGTTGGGAACAAACTTCAAAACTAACAAAAAGGTAACTGTACTTTTATAATTTATTTTGTATTTTAAAATAGTACCAGTGACGCTATTGATTGAGGGATCAGTGAGGTCAAGACCTTAATAATAATAGGCCATAGGCTCGCGAAATGAGGCCCTACCTTTAAATGGAAACAATTAACCGATCCTTAGGTGGAAACGTTGATTCAAAATGGCTACAGACATTATTTAATTGGAAATTTAAGACGTTAATGTCGCTCTCGTCGGAATAGCCGAGTTTTGAAAACCCAACAATGGTCTATTATAATATTTGTTTACGACCATTGAGATAAATATTTTGGCCTGGAATAATTACTACATATATGGGTTGGCTATGATGAAGAATCACTGTCTCAATAATGCGTACTAGCATTGCATTAACGGCTAAGGCATAAATGTTAACCAATAGCCAAGTTATTCGGCTTTGATGACGGGGCAGCCCTAACTAGAGAAGACTGATGTGGATGCGGCCAGCGAACTGAGAAGATGCCGATTACAATAAATCGCAATGAATAAATGAGCCTGTTTTATAAGTCAATTAATCAATAATTAGACAGTAATGTAGTTATAGATTATTTTGTATTGACAGTTTGCTATAATATACATATCTTTGTGCAATAAAAATAGATAAGAAAAAAATGACTAGACACCAAGCTGTAAGTAAGTATCAGATGAACGCATCTCACCGAGAGTAAGTTGCAGAAAACATTTTCGCAAACAACGTAGTGTTCATTACAGAAGAAGATGTGAAAGCTAAACAATTAATTCCCGGTAATAGCGCATAATACTGCATTGACTGTCTTAATGATGGCCGACACTTTGCATTCGTAGTTAATGATTCGCATTACATTTTACTTGACATTTCAAGACAAAGATTCTTTTCTGTTGTAATGTTGTGCTTATCTTTAAATTTATTCATAGTAAATATTATATACATTAATAAATTAAAATAACCTATATTAACTAACTTAAAAATAAACTTAAAAAATGGCGTCAAAAAACTCCTCCTCAACGTAGTCAACTGGTAATGTACCCAAAAGACTGGCGGCGTTGCCACGTTGTATGGCAACGCTAAGCCTTTGGCCAAGGTAAAAGCCAGCCCTTGGGTCACGGGAAGAGTCAACTAAACGTTTAGAAATGTCCTTGAAAAGGCTGTGAGCACTCGGACCCCACGGACCTAGAGTTTCAACCCCAAACAGCTCGAAAATATAGTTACCAATAAGGTTACTATATTTACGCCGCTTGAGGTTCTCTGCAGCCGCAGCCGCAGCACCAGCACAGCAGTACGATGAGCTAGAAAGATGGGATGGCGCAAGAGTATCGACACAAGTTGCATCCCACACTAAAGGCCTACCCATCTTCCATGATTGCTAGTTAGTAAGACGGACAGTGTAGCTGTGCCTATGAGAGCAACGATTAGTTTTCTAAGTTATTTTATTGTTCAATAGAATAAGCTATCGTTTTCTGTTATTTGTTATTCAAACTCGACGACTCCATCATAATTCTTACAACGTTTATGTCACCTATTATCACGCTAACCTCCTAACGCTTTCCTTCTAACGCTTATTTAGGCCAGCAACAATTATCTTCTTAAATGTTCTATTTGTTTAATTAGATATCCATACAATATTATTATTTTTATATATATATTAATATTATAAAGCTGAAGAGTTTGTTTGTTTGGTTGAACGCGCTAATCTCGGGAACTACTGGTTCGAATTGAAAAATTATTTTAGTGTTGGATAGTCCAATTATCGAGGAAGGCTACGACCAATAGGAGCCGAGCAAAAAGAAAACAAGCCAAAAGCGGCGGGTGAAACCGCGGAGCACATCTAGTAAGTCATTTTAGTGTTTGATTTTGTTCTCATAGGTAGGAAGGTTTGTTTTTGTATACCCTGTCTGGTATTAAAGGTACGTTAAAAATAAATAAGAGCTTATATAATATTAATTCTGGTATTTCTTGGTAATTCTCCTGAGTCCTAACTGTACTTGCCGAACGGAAAGTTGGCCAAACGGGAATTAATACATGCATATTCAATCGTTGGCGAAACGACACTCAATGTATGAAGATCAAAATATTTAGTTACGAAACAGCACTTTTGTTATAAGTAGTATTTTGTTTAGTTGGCGAATCAGGAAAGTGACCAAAGAGATTTAAAATACTTATAGAGCGGACACTGGGAATATATTCATACAAACATTTTGATCCCGCTCATTTTCGATTTTGACTCATGAATGCTACCGACAAGCAGGCGTATGACACTGAACGATTTGTTACTAAGTAGTAACAAGTATTGGATAACGATTTTCTTCGTCTTGTCCAGGCTATCGCTCGTAAATATTTTAATATCTTTGAAAGTGACAAAAGGTGATGTAGCCCACTCAACATTGTATCTAGTTTTCCTCCTTACTACATCACCATCATACCCGAAGTCATGTTGTCTTACATTTTCTTTTGCAACTTCTACAGCTGCTACTTCAATACAAAAACGGGCATTACCTTTCAAATTGATGTAATTCAAGCTAGCAGGCACTCCGGCCCTCCACCTAGGCACAGTTATAAACAGCCTGTCTTCATATATCTCCAGGCCCATAGGGATGTTGTTCTCTGGTATAAAGACCTTGGACTCTATGGCCTGGGCCCTGGCCTCTGGACTGGGGAACTCGTAGTCGATCTGGTTCCATTCGTAGATGATGTGCAGCTGGTCCATACAGCCGCAGAAGTAGACCAGGTGTAGGAGAATGAGGGTCTTGAAGCCCCTCATTTTGAAGAGCTGGAATTTAGAGAAAAGAATAGGTTAATTTTTTATGTTAAAACTTTAAGAGTGGTTTTCACTAATGAAGCTGAACGCCATGAATATTAAATCAAACCGCGTTAAACCATAGCAATTAAGACATCGACTGCTTAGGTGAGCTCCTCCGCTTAGATGTGCTGATTTCATTTAGTTCCTCTGGCGAAAACCCCCTAAAAGATTAGGAGCCCGAGATTGAAATGAGGTGTAGCTCAGCAAGCTTTTAATTGAGATAGTCACTTTTATTCATGAGTCATCTAAACCATTTTTCACAGCAGTGTCTTTAAAAAAACCCACAGGACTAAAAGCTTTTTACTGCCTTGCAAAAACCCACATATTATCTCACTAGGTACACACGGCGGCACATCAGGCTATACATTTCCAGTATAACATGGCCTTGCTTTGTATAGATTTTCCGTGAATTGAGAGATCCGCACAAAGTGGTTTTGTATAGCTTGACTAGCCGTCGTGTGTACCACTCTCGGGCCAAGTACAAACACACTTTTAATAAGTCAATCTCGCATAGTAATTACGATATTACAATCAGAGTGTGCCGGCCGGGCAGCCGGGTGGACAAAACGAAAGGAATATGGCCTTGGACGAGGTCAGAGTATATGTCTTATGACCTTGGCTTATAGGAAGTAGGTACTTGTTTTGGTCGTAAGGTTATAGCTGATTTATTATGTAACTAGTGTGAAATTGTTTTTGGGGCCTGTTTGTTGTTCTTAATGAGATCTGAACTGAATTTATTGGGTATTGTTGTTTTAAATTATGCGTGAGTTTGAGTTCGGAGCTAGTTAGACAACCTATTTATTTTTCTAAGTAGGTTCCTACTTGATTGTTTCAATTCGTAAATATTAGAAGGAAAGTTTTCTACTGTAAAGGGATTCAATCATACTGAAACAATGTAGATAAGTATCTTTCTTTGTAATCGACCAAATATTTTGGGAATGCATAAAAAAGTCAGTGTTCCTGCATTGCAGTTTTTGGTATTCAGCTGTATTTCGTTAGACTGGAAGTTAACACCAACATAGTTGCGAAAAGGTTAGGCAGATGATGCATTTCGGTTTTCAGCGATCAGATCGAAATGTAAAATGAGCTTCATCATCAGCCTTTTCCCAACTGAGTTGGGGTCGGCTTCCAATTTAACCGGATGCAGCTGAATACCAGTATTTTACATGGAGCGAATTGTAAAAGAACGCTGTTACTATTTTGGTGTACGATATAGAATAGTCATCATGGATACTATTAGTATTCTTGTCCACTGACATACCCACAGTTAGTTCGAAAAGCTTTCAAAGTGACTCAAGTTGGTGTATAAGAGGTAACGGAAGTCCCAGTAAAACAAAAGGCCATAAGGAAGCTAACTAACCCGACAACTGTGTATTTTGAGTCAGGCGGATGTACATGACTCATGAAGTATTTTAGATATTTCGAAGAATTTTCACTGGGTTTTAACCAACATGGTGGCTTTTACAAGAAGTGCGAAAGTTTATGCATAAGATGTTGGAATTACACACGATAAAAACCACTAGGTAAGGTTTCAAGTTTCGTGAATTGCAAGGTCAAAAACTGGATTGAATTGCAAGATATCAATATTTTGTATATCACTATCAAACCTGCCAGTTTTAAATCTTGATTCATAACTGCGCATCGTTTCGAAATACAAAATAATCGAGATGGTATTCTCGATATAGATTCAGTTAAGTAGTTCCCAGTGTTTAATCGGTTGCTGGTAACAGCTGGATCAGACTAGCCGACAAACGAAGCAAATACGATTGAAAATGGACCATCACTGATGGCTACTCAGGTAGGTATTACAAAAACATTCATAATAAGTTATATCATGAGATCTTGGGTTCAATTCCCAGGTCGGGCAAAGTGATACTGGATTTTTCCGTCAGGAATTTCCCTGTAGCAGCCATAGAGTCTGGATTTGTGCCCGGTTGATGGCAATAAGCTCGCCCCCTTTTACATGGGACTTAAATATAACTGGCGAAATGTGGATGTACTATTAGGTACAACTAGTGCTTAACCTTTCCGGGGATGACAGGCGTGATGTTATGTCTATGTTTTAAAGGCACTTAAAAGATTGTTTGAAAAGTAATCATAATAAATATTTAAATAAACCTGACGAAGCTACTGACAAAGCGAACTTATAGCATCCTATAAACATTAGAATTCAATGCGAATTCCGTGCATGATAAATTAATAACTGCCATTGTTGATGACCACAAAGGATTATAATATTTATTGCTTTCAGGTTAAAGGTGGTAGTCGAGTGGTTTGTAAATATGTCGTTGCCGCATTGATTTGATTCCGTCGGTATTGACTATAACAGACTATATTGTATTGAGATCTGTGATCATATTTATAAAGATATCGTAAGTTTTGAATTCCTACTCAAACGCAACTAGAATTTCTGATTGATACGTTCAGATATGTCGTCTATGGATGTTATACTATCGTAAATCTTTCTTTACGTATGAATCAAGACGAGTAAATCGATTGACATACCACAATATAGGGGTTTATCGAGATAATTATGACTAAATCGCACGACATCTAAAGTTATAGTTGGCTATCTTAAACAATATCTAGCTACCTAAAGCTATTGTAAGTTAATAAAAACTAATTGTAAATATTGAATTGAAATTATGGATATTTGAGTATTTTATACACTGTTATATTTTTGTTTACGGTAACAATGATGTTATTTTGTAGGCACTTTTTGTTTACATTGTCATAATTAAGATATGATAACTATAGAATAAGATACGGTTTATTTATAATTAATTAATTCATTTGTTTACACTTTGGTTTAAATAGAAAAAGTAACATTATCGATACACAAAGATTAATTCGAGTCATGTATTTTTTCACCCTACCCTGTATTTTGTTACCCTTGGCATTTGATATTTTTCTCGATATACAGGCTAGTTTTTTTTTTAAATTTGAACGTACGGTCTGCATTGTAGCTCGTAATTGACAGGTCGAACTTGTCCCTTATTACCGTGATTGATATTAAATATATTAAATAGTGTATTATCTATGGTGATTGAGACGATTACAGTTTTAAGAAGTGTAAACATATTGATATGTTAAAATATCAACTGTGTAATTCTGAAGTGAAATAAACTGATAATACATAAATATACTATTTGTGGACTTATTTAAACCAGTGATGAAAACATTGACTCTCTCTTTTGGAAAATAAATCCTGTCCCGAAAGTGCTACCCGCTTAACACATTATAAATAGCTTGTAAAAACATTTTAAACAGCGTTTTAACTGGTCATTGTTTCCATTTTAACTGTTACTTCTTTCTATTTACCTAAAACAAACAATTTCACACGCCAGTGATGTGTGGTTTTACTAGATTTCCATTCATAGTGAAGTTTTGTGTGCTAGCATCTGCGAGCTCGAGATAAAGTGTTAAAATAAAGATTTAGACAGGTAGACAAACGTGAGGTGATGTGAAACATGTTTGTTGATACCTCCTTGCTTGTATCCGCGACTTTGCTCGCGTGAAAACACTATAGCACTCGGCAATAATGTACCTCCCCATCAGTGAACAATTTTTTGAAATCAGATGTGTACATTCAGATATGACTGTCCTACAAAATAACTTATCACCCTAAAAAAAAAGTCGTTTCCCAACAATATTTTTTACGTAGAGTTACTTAAATTAGTTTGATGTAACAATGCTTGACTTCGTGAAGGGTCCGTTTACACCTTGTAAATTACAATTCATCGTAGTTTCCAAGTCCTGGACCTCCTTTCCTTGTCCTTTTTTCCTCTGTCCTTCTAATTATATGCCGAGCCTTTTCCCAACTATGTTGAGCCGAGCCGGCTTGCAGTCTAACCGTGTTTTATTAAATACAGAAGTATTTTACATGATTCTTTCCTGGTCTTTACATTAATCATCAGGTATTTGACCGTATTCCTTTGCTGGGTTGGCAGTTTGCATCGAACACTTCTTGCTTATACGATAGTTTAGGGCTAAAAGTACTTGCTTTCAGTGGGCAAGCAGTGGCCTAGTCTTGGTTATAAAAATATCAGACGTATAGTATGCAAATTAAAGTATAATTTACAAAATACCTATACAACAATGTTTACTGACTGGTAATATGACAAAGACAGATGTGACTGTTGACCTATGACAGTGATGACCTCTGGCGAGTGTTGCAATAACTAAGTATGTGATGATGAAAATGTAAAGAGTAGGAAAATAATAAATGGTCGCCATGATGAGATCGAGCACCTAATATGGCAAGGCGTTAATATACCTAATCTATTTATTTTCAGGTAACAAAGACCCAGAAGATATATTACCTTACCTAAATGACCTACATAGGTACTATAACATTTGTATTAGTAGGTATATAAAACTTAAAACTATGTTAGTAACACTTCATTTGCACGACGACGTTTCGTGTGTTCGTATGGAATTAGTCCGAGGAAGCGACGGTACACCACATCCTGCGGCCACAGACTTTCTTCCAACACCGATTGGATTAAACACGTTAATTAATAACAATAATAACGGTAATATCGCACATTGCTAAAAGTAACAAATTCGAAGCTATACAAAACCGTACTTTTTCTAAAATATCGATTGCCATTATTTACATCCGGTAACCCAAGTAGCAAAATCATGTCATATAAATGGTATAATAACGTTTTTTATTTAACTTTCAGCCATAAGAAAATGGTTTTATAATAGTTTTTTATACGTAAATATAACGGGGGTTTGGGTGCAGATTATACAACATTTTAATCACGTAAGGGTCGTTTTGCAGTCGCATTAGCGACAATAACGTTGAGTAAAAATCACGTAGACATTTTAAGTTTAACTGGTAAGGTTTGTAATAGTTTCTAGTAATACTCTAACATAACTATATCATCGTATAGACGTTTTGCTGGTGATCGGTGTGTGGTACAAGCTAGACAATTTGTGTGACAATTTATTGTGTTGTTATAAAACTTATAAAAAAAGTATAAGTCAAATGTTTTAATATTATTTATTAATTTAATGTAAAGAAAGCTTATTGTGGTGGAAGATGATGAGCGGTGACTTATAATTGGGAATTTAAAATTTTCGATGATATGTATGATTATCTTCGCTAATATTTTAATGGGCCTCCATAATATTGGTGTTTCAATATTATTTATAAAAATAAAACTCATAATTGTCATCAATAGTTTCCGCCATATTGCCAATAGACATTTGGCGACTGCATTTAGACATCTATATAACTATTGGTTTTATACATGTTTGTTATATGATCTATGGCGTCCACCATGACGGTTGCTATTAGAGTTGATAAGTTATATTAGAATAACGTTTTAACCTAAAAGTTACTTAAAGGTGGAAGATAACTATTATAGAATCATCAAAATAGGTCGCTATTTTGATGATTCTATAATAGTTAACTATAAAATCATTACATAACAGTTTGTTATTTAAGTGTTGATTAAAAGGTTCTAAATTTACAAAACATGGCGACTCATCACTATTTTCTGACTGAAACGTTTACTCGACTTAACGTTATATAACCGTCATATAAATTATTAAGATGACGTTTACCAGACACATTAATATGACTTAAATTTTAAATTAATTTATATAACTAAAGCGTCGAACTAAATACTACTTTACCACTGTTTAGTTGCTGCAAAACTGTTATAAAAAACCCTTACAGGTCTGTTAGTTGTATATTTCTAATATTATATAACTTTTCTGATAGTTGGGAAGGCATCCATCATTGAATAAAACAAGCAATAGTTCTGTAAAATGTTGACTTAAAGTTTTACCCACATAGTTTTAAACAATCTTGACCGAGTCATATAAAAGTGGGTTCTTCATACACTCGTCTCAGATTGCGTGCAATGGAAGATTATGTGATAGATAGACAATAGAATAGACGGACGATAGTGTAGGAGCTAGGGTCCCGTTATTTAACGAAATCATTAATCGTATTACTGTTATTGTCTGGCTGGCGACCGTGAGAATTGTATTGTACTTTCAAATGAATAAACGAGAGAGGATATGAGGAAAATAATCATCTGCATAGCTTTTTCTCAACTATGTTGGTGTCGGCTTCTGTCTAACTGGATGTAGCTGAATACTAGTATTATTGCCTGCCAATCTGACCTCCACAACCCAGTAACTGGGTGATGAATTCGCTCTTGGTAAGACCGGTTGCCAGACTTACGGGCTTGTGTACACCCGTAACGACTGCCAATGATCTACAATGTATCAACGATCTAAAATCAACCGTAGATTATAAAAATGCCGTGAGGAAAGTTTTGAGTATGGATGTGAGTCAGCTATAAGATTAGGAGAAGAAGATCGAAGAAACGATGGATGGACTGTGTGAAAGATGATGTGAATAGGGAGGATGTGACTACTCACTACTGAGATGAAGACTAATAGAAGAGTATGGTAAAAGACAAGCTGCGCTGAGCTCAAATAAACTGGAAGGAATCAAGGGAACGAGAGTGAAATAAAAGCGGTCAGAAATGTGCGTGATTTTGATAAGAAAAAGTCATAAGTTTTAGGTCAAGTCTGATTTATACCTTCCTACCTAAGAAATAGATTTCTAGCTAACATTGACGATATTATTGCTTTCAACAAAAATGACCAGTCAGGGTTAATTAGCAATTTCACATAAACACTGTAATCACGTTTGTAATTATAATTTGACATACTTTAAGCCACTATTCTATAATTCAATGTCGGAAACAGTAATGTTGCTAATATTTCGAAGGTTTGTTTGTCGCTGCCTATAATAAACCTGAGTAAATCTAGGGGATAAATAGCTATCATTCTGTCAGCTTGCAGCAAAGTTTGATTCCCAAACGCTTCGATGATTGAGAAAGTTTCTCTTTAATAGTTTATTGTTCAGTAATCAAAGTTTTAAAGCTAATTTAGGGATGTCGATGACTTGAATCTAAACGTTATGTACTAAAAAAATTACCCTACCTACAGACACTTCTACTCAGGGTCACACAATACAACTCGGTACAAATATTTGCAAGTAATCATAATTGGTAATTTAAATGGCAGCATTCCAATTGTTCGTAAATGAATACGAATGTTCAATAACAAGTTTCAAATGCATTGATTAATTTCCTACAGTAAGAGCTGTAACGAAAACTACATTCAAACTATACTTTTTCACGCATTTTCAAATTTAAATCCCGTTCGATCGATTTTGCATTTCTAATTTTATTAGTCTGTATATTCCCATGAAAAATCAGATTAGTAGATGGCGTGAGTCATTTGTTTGTCAGCTCTTAACCTAAGATTGAATAGTATTTTAATTTCTAATTCCGGATGGACTTTTAATTGTTCTTACGACAGTAATTAATCGAACAACTACAACTTGATGCTAGTAATTGCTTTTGACGTGGATAAGGAAATCCCTTGATTGAACAGAGTATCCGCAAAGATATCCGCTTTGAACGAGATATTTCTGTAAAGGTAGGTACCTACCTGTATTAATGTGAAACCTACTAACATTATTATGAGAAAAAAACATTGCCGTATAAATTAAAGATCTCATGCAGCTCTACTAAAGCTACATGACCCTTATACTGTAAAAATGTGCTCTGAAGCTATGTCAAGCTAATGAACAGACTGGTCAATCTTGACACAAACTGTTTAGTAATGTTTTCCTCAAACTGAGTCGCCTTTTAGGTATTAGCGTGAATTTATAAGTATGTATAAGAGTGCTATAGGGTCATAATAAATTAAATGCTTCTTAGACACATCTTCTTTGATAAAAAAAAATTACACGTGCTGTATCTTATAGAAGGCCATTTAATTTTAAGCTTATTTCCATAATATGGAAATTGACACCACAAAAAACAAAGCTAGACAAAAAAAAACAATGGCTGAGTTCAAAGACTTACGCTTGAAAGAAATTAACAGAGGGACCTTTTAGAAAATGTTTTGGGAAATTGTATTGAAAAAACAAAATGATGGCGTCAGTTTCGATTTTGGCAACACGCCAATAAGTCCTAGTACAAATACAGAAGTGGCATTCTTGAATCTTGCGTAATCGTGACATTTGACAGATAAGTCAATAGGCGAGGAGATAGTAAACCGCACCTGTATCAAGTAGGTACTCACTGATTGCGCAATGCAAAACTAGATGGCGTGCGTAAAAATTCCGTTGGGGACAGCACAAGGTGAACCGGTCGGTTTAGGAGTAATGGGCCCGTGATATACGCGCCTACACACTTACCCACTGCCTTCTTTTAAGATTTGTTTGATAGATTTTATGAGCTGGTTATAATATTATGTTAGAAGTGAGAGTCTATTGAGATAAATACACAAGAAAATGAATGCGAAAAGTGAGAAATATTTCGTAGAAGCCTCTATGTTTTGTAGGTACCAGAAATATGATAATGTGTCAAAACTGTCGACTTTCATTAGTTTATTTCTAAACAGATGATTTAGGATGAGGAAGACAAGCTTGAAAACCAAAAAGGACCAAATCCAACACCAAACTACGGTCTTTGGATCTTACCTACAGACAATAGCGAATTTAAGGCTAAACCATTTTTTCATGTAACTTAATTCACACAATTCTTTTAACTGTTTAATTGTTTTATTTAAACCTCAAAGCGGCCGGAAGCACCGATTATTTTTAATTGGTTTCCTTGTTACGAAACCACTTATTTAAAACTAAAAGATATAATTCAGTCAGAATTCTGAATTATTTATAAGCTCAATGGTGAGTGGAAAGGTCATAGGGCCATATGGAATGTTTTCGAGCCTTTTTAAACTCGACATTTCCTTATAAGTGTGTGCATCACGACCCATATACCTATAGGCCCATAATGAGAAGTTTTAAGGCACCGGCCAGTGAGCCAGTACTTTTTTAATATTATTTGGTATCGCACCTGTTAAAGGTTTAAGTTCATCAAGTAAGTAGGTAGGTACCTTATGAATCTTGTTTGAATTTTAAATGTCTGGCTCTGCAACTAAGTTTAGATTCGTGATATAGATTTGCACGTACTTATGCATAGGAATAAAGTAAATAACATTTTCTTTCAAACACTGCAGTTTTGTTAACCTTTGACCTCGTGTTATTAATCACACTTGATAACGATCAGAGTTGCAGATAGGGCACGGCCTCTACGAATAAATCTACCACCATATTAATGTTACTGCAGCTTTTATTTGAATACAAAATACTGCACCCTACAAGTTTGCACCATGAGACTAAGGTTAATTATATAGTTTTGAGGAATCCAGCAATTTAATGGACCCAGAAGTATCTCACCCTTAAAGCCCACGAGGTACCTACTTTCCAAAAATAAAGACTCTTGGATAAGTTTCTACCAAATTCAAAAGTGGCTTTCTAAAAGATACAATGGTTATGGAAGGGTTAAAAATGTATTCAACTGACACAAGCTACGGAAAAGCATAAGGCTCAGAGTCCACCAAAGCAGAGGCGAGCGGAGCGGAGATGGCGGAGCGGAGCGGGAAAGCTTTGAAATCGACTGTCGCTTGCATACGTATCACTTATTTCTTCCGTGCAAATGATCTCTGCTTACATGTAACATGTCGTGTAGATAATATAAGATAAAGTCGATCAATTAAGTGGGTAGACTTGCAACCAAATTTGTGGGTCGAGGCGAGCGGGCAAGCTGACCGGCGCCCGCGCATTGCTGCGGAAAAAATGATCAACACATGTCGTGCTCATGTGACATGCTGGTGATATTGGTGATGCCTGTGGTTCTTGAGGGCCAGACTAGCACAACCTATAATACTACATCACTACTAATAGTGGGAACATTATAGTCTAAAAAAAAAGGTGAGGCTTAGATACAGTGAGCCCGTAATCCAACACGTGGGCCCAGTGCGGGTTGGTGGACAGGGCCGAGTCGAATGTGGTCTTATTTGATATTATTAAAAGGGCTAGAGGTGTAAACTAGTTGTTACCCGCGGCATTGCCCGCGTGAACTTCGCTAACTGGATCATACTACCGGGATAAAAAGTATCCTATATGTTAATCCAGGTTATAAACTATCTGTGTGCCAAATTGAATTCAAATAGCAGTATAGAAGTTTGCGTGAAAGAGTAACAAACATCCATCCATCCTCAAAAACTTACGCATTTATGATATTAGTAAGATTGCCAGTTAAGTTCCATGTAATAGGTGGAAAGACGTTAGCAGCATCTTCAATCGCAAGCGCACGACGGCTTGGGATAGTATACTTATCATAATATATGTGATACCTTAGTGAGAGTAGCTAATTCTTTATACATTGACACTATAGTATAGGTCAAGAAAAAAATCTATGAAAATTACAAATGAACGCGTTCAGTTACAGGCGAGCGGTTCCGTCTTGTAGCCTAAAAATAAACCAGTAGTTTTTTACCAAATTGAATTAATTTACCAATATCGGACGCTAATAAACAACACCCAAAGTATAAATACTATGAAAAATTACGCATTGAAAGTGAACATAATTGGTCTATAAGTCAATTAGTTAAAAGACTTCGTGTTAGGAACCGTGAACCACTTGTGTCAATAGGGACAGTATGATAATATAAATATAATGATAGTTACAAATAATAATTGTTTGATTTGTAATGGTTAAAAATAAGTATGACTTAATTAATGTAACCTAATATATTTTTAGAGAGGTACAAATAACTAGGCACTGACTTTCTCCTGAATTTCAAATTCCAGGGACATTGAGATAACATCATGACATCACATTGAACAATTTAATTAAATGCTCTGATTATCTTCATATTCTTGTCAATTGACAGAATGACAAGCCCTTATGTTAATCGTAACTTATAGATACAAATTCAAAAAAAATTAAGAGCCCTTTAAAACGTTCACCGTTTTTATAGGTCTAAGATATAACTAATCAAATAAATTCCGGTAATAATCAAATATCCACATACGATCGTTTCTTAACAAACTAGTAAACATCACATAACATAACATCACGCTTGTGATCCACGAAGGGTTAGATGTGTACCTAATATTACACCCACATTTCGCCAGTTATGTTTAAGTCCCATGTAATAGACTTGGCAATAGTGCCATCAACCGTGCACAAATACAGTCTCCATAGCTGCTATTGAGAAATTTCTGAAGGGAAATTCAAATAACAGTTTGCCCGACCCGAGAATTGAACGCAGGACAGTCGACGAACCAGTCTCAAGAACTAGTAAACCAATATACTTTTCAACCACTAGACCAGTTTCGATCACACCTAAACCAAACAAGGTGATCACCATTATATACTAGACCATAATCCTAGTAAAATATGGTCAGCCTGGTTAATTGATACAAAATCTACGCAAATTACTCTAGAAGTTATGCAAATGTTCACCAAGGCCAATTTGCCGTTCACGTATGCTTAAAAAATAATTAACGCTACATGCTCTGCTAATTTTCGGTCTAGATATTTTTCAGCGAGGAATTAATTAGATCCTAGTAATTAGTTTAAAAATTATGGACGTTCTGACGAAGTCTTCTTGTTGTAATGTTCTATTAGACATAGAGCTCAAATTTTTATGGCTTTTTATTTGGTACTAGCGACCCGCCCCGGCTTCGCACGGGTGCAATGTAGACATATAAACCTTCCTCTTGAATTACTCTATCTATTAAAAAAAACCGCATCAAAATCCGTTGCGTGGTTTTAAAGATTTAAGCATACAAAGGGACAGACAGACAGCGGGAAGCGACTTTGTTTTATACTATGTAGTGAATAGTGATGTGGAAAAAGTAGAAGAAATGTAATCATTGATCTAATAATGTGCCTTAGATCAGCACCATGGTTACCCAGGTTGACCGAAGCAAGAAAAACAGATTAGGTAGATTCATAAATGACTCGGCCCTCTAGTGTAAATCTGATGCTGTTCCAGAAACGAAGGCACCTGTACTTAATATCGAGTCTTGCGTGATCTTACTGAATTTTTGGTAACGCACTTCAAATGGAACACAATCAATTTCTTGAAGATCACGTCCACGATTACCCACAGGGTGTAAACAGACCCTTCACATAGCCGTCAACCAAGCATTCTGTACATCAAACTAAGTAACTTTAAGCAAAAATTATTGTTGGGAATCGGCTTTTTTTTTGGGGTGAAAAATCACGTTTTACGGTAGGACTCGATCGAAGGCACTCAAAGCATTGTGCTGATGGATGGATTGAATAGTACGGGGGTCGTGGAAGTGTGTAAAGTAAAAATCTTAAATTAAAAACATGTATTTAAAAAAAATAATTAAAAAGTTGGAATTACCCACAATATCTCCGTAACTAGAAGGTTCCCAGGTATGGTCTAGAACAACAAAATGATCGTAAAGACGGCGAGAACAAGTGCGTTTCGGCTATGTTAAGGGTCTATTTACACCCTTTATATTGTGTGTAGCTCGTGCGGGCGCAGAGGCAATGATATTTTTTAACATTGTACCAGGTCAAAAAGCTTCAGCTCAACCTCGACATTGGCAGAATCATACATATAATGAAAGGTCACTGATTCAGAATTGATAAATAAAAATAGTAGTACTGTTTATATTACTTTGGCCTACTATTTGACGGGAAGTTTAGTGTTAAACCATTATTATATTGGTTTAATTTTTTTTTAAAAAGCCTTCGTTTCACGGTTGTGGGCGATGATAAAACAATCAACACACAGACCCACAACACGCAGTTTTACAGGTTTTCCAAATTCGTCATTTACATTTAGACATGATATACCCTGGCATTAGTTTTTTTACTATTAGTTAAGTTGTACACACAGTATGTTTACATATATTTTTAGGCAATAGACAAGATTTGAACGAAGTAAGAACCGTCATAGAAAGCAATGGTGAGAATTCTAACTTTTGTCAGTTCAAACTTCAAGCAATTAATATACTAGAGAATAAAAATCGTATATATTTATTATACTCAGGTAATCACTTTGAGTTATTTATAGATACGGGTCTTAGACTTTGGAACAACTTGCAAGAATGCTCATAATATAGAAAAAGCTAAGAATTTATTTATAGAGGTAAAAACCTATTGACTCAAGGCCAGAATACTAAACAGCTATTTAAAAATACAACAAACTTTTGCTACTTTTTTTATAAAAACGTACCTTATTACAATTCATTTGTAATTTTAGAATATTTTACTTATTCTACCTCGCTTTCGCCTCTGGCTTCGCTCGCGTAGCTGTCCAAAATGATCTTAAAATATGACACTCGGGAATATTGTACAGACGCCAGCACATCAAGCTACTACAATCTGTCAAATTTCTTTAATAGATTTTCAACTTTATCGCTTAAGCAGTAGGTTCAAGGTTGATTGGGAAAATTTGACAGGTTCGGGTAGCTTGATGTGCTGGCGTCTGTACTTGCCCATTCATCAGAGAATTTTCGGAATTTTATCAGAAGTTGCGTAGATTATCCTCTACGTAATAGGTACGTAGGTTTTTCTTTCTTATGTTAGTAAAGATTTCATTAATTATTGTCACTTATGTTCCTACTCAATCAAAGAGATTGAGATTGGGTAGTTAACTTATCTAAACTACGTAAAGTTTCGTAACATTTGAGTATTGATCGTAGGTACTACTTAATTCATTTTTGACGGTCATGGATTATACATAATTAAATTATGCTTGTCATTATTTTTAATTTAAATGCATTAGTTTTCTGATGCAGCGATTTGTGGATTATCGAACCATTCACAAACGTGTTGACCATTAATTGAATTCATTTAGGTGGCAATATGTAGAATATGTAATTAGATACAACGTCTTATGTACGTAACTATGTGATGTTCTTGCTGTGATGAATGTATGTATGATGCATTTTAAACGGATGGTTTTTCAATCGAGACATAATTTATATGATGACTTACTGCAATTAATGTAATTATAGGTAAAACAGAGTAGTTGTGTTGATGGATGGAAAGGGAGAGAACACCAAGATAACGATGTATGGATTGTGTGAGAAAGGCTGATTACGAGAAGTAAATGATTACGTTAGACGTTGACAGAGGAAAATGGCAGAAAAAGACGTGTTTCGCCGACCCCAAGTAACGTGGGGCAAGGCCAGGAAGATGATGAGGTAAAACAGCATGTAAACGTCCGCGTCGCGTCGTACCTACTTATACAGATATATTCTTAAATGTTTTCCTCTAAAATTGTTTTGCGGTCAATCAGCAAATTGTGCCTCTAGGCTGGAATTCTTCCACCTTTTTATTACAGCTATGTCAGAGGGTAAATAAAAGTACTATTATATTGGTTCATACGATTTAATACAAGTATCTATACCTACACTCTATTCTTCCTATTCTCTATTGACCCTCAGGACCTTGTACGAGCTTTTACAAAGTAAATAGGTAGGTACCTAAGACCGTGATATAATTCCAAGGGGTACCAAGTCGCGGTATGTGACGGCATGTCACGTACGACATAGGTATTTGAAGGTTGTACATGTTATTAATAAATAGTCTATGCAATGACCGGTTACAAGTTTATGACTTGAACTTGCACGTATTATAAACATATTAATTATTAGGAAACTTTTGAGTATGAATGTGGATGAGTATAAAAGTAGAGGAAGACCAAAGAAACAATGGATGGACTGTGTGAAGGATGATATGGCAAGAAAGGAGGTGTCTGAGTAATAGACAAGTATGGAAGAAGAAGACATGCTGCGTCGACAAATTGGGATGAGAATGGCAAGGATGAATGAAAATAGCAGGAGAATGATGGTAAGTTATTAATTAGCTGCTGTAACCTGGTTTTCACCCGTGTAAAGGTTCGTTCAAACTGGCACGGACAAATATCGTAAAACAAGAAAAAACATAATTTTGGAATCTAGAAACATTTTTGATTGTATGACATCAATGAAATGAAGATTTTTGTAGTTTTAACACTTTCATTGTCGTCGAGTTAAAGCAGACGCAGCAATGAAACAATCGCCATTATTTTAACAAATAATATTAACTTTTGTGTTCACGAGGCAGGAAAAGAAAAGACGAGCTCATGGGTACATAATAACAGCCGCTCTGATCGATCTTTAGGTTAAGCTGTGCTTGCTTAGGTTGGTTTGTGGATGGGTGACCACCCATTATATATCGAGTTTCCTCTGTGCTTCGGAAACCACGTTAGCCGTTGGTCCCGGCTGTCATTTGTAGATCTTTGACAGTCGTTACTGGTAGTCAGTGGCCCGAAAAGCCTGACAACCAGTCTTACCAAGGGGTATCGTATTACCTAGTACTAACTGGGTTGTGCAGGTCAGATAGGCAATCGCTCCATGTAAAATACTGGTATTTAGCTGTATCTGGTTAGACTGGAAGTCGACCCAAACATAGTTGGGAAAAGGCTAGGCAAACGATGTTCACGAGGCAGGACAACTGTTAAAATTCTGAAGAAAATGGCGCACTCACTTGCATCATATCCATCAACCTATAAACGGAATTAGGTACCTACCTCCAACCACACGCAAGCAAACACAGATTAAAATTAATGCAACACAGGTATACCTACAGCATAATGATTAATGTTCTGTGGTTTTCCAGTACCAGATACTTGTGGTCAGTTTAAATTCGATGCTGAATGTTGGTAAATACGTTTCTTGTTGTATAAGTTAGCAGAAATGCAGCAACTCTGCAAGATTCCGATATTTCCAAGTAAAGGCCAGCGCACACCGAGGACGGCACGGCAGGGCACTTTATCTTTACTCAACGTAAATTCATACGTAATTAGCAGTAGCGAAGGGTCTATTTTAGGATGAGGTAAGCCGTGTGGAGTCTTTAATGTGATTACCACATTGTACACTTAGTTTTGGCTTTGATTATATTATTTGTCTATAGAATACTGACTGTGATATTTTTCAAAGGGAATCCAGTAGGAATCGAGTTGTATGGAACCTTCGCCGCTGGTAACTAATGGTAACAAGATACAAATTCCAGTATTTTGATTCCCAAGGCATCAAAGGGGGTTTCCCTTCGCAGCATTGAACATTGGATTATTGGAATATGTATCTTTTTACGACCAACTACGTATGAATTTACGTTGGGTAAAGATAAAATATCCTGCCGTGCCGTACCCAGTTTGCGCTGGCCTTAAATATTTCCTTCCTTGTACAGATCGTTTAAAACTGAATACGGAATTCGGAATTTAAAACTTACAGAGCAATTTGCCTTTTGAAATCATGAATAATTGATTCCTTGAATTGGATAGAGCAGGTAATAATTTATTATTATTTTTTGCGTCACCGAGAACAGTGGCCAAGCGGTAACGGTCTCATATATATCTTGCGTTCGAACTCAGAAGTCACTTCACATCGTTGCTGCTGACAATGACGAAACGCTGAAAGAAAACATCGAGAGGAAACCGGCATGCCCTAAAACCAAACAAAGACTTGTAATATCTACCAAGTCGCATGGATCCGCTTGTTGGATAACCGCCCAGTTCCTCTTTCAGTTCAGAGAGAACACCTGTGTCCCAGGCTGAGACAAAGGTCCACGTTTCCAGGTCTGGGACTCACAGCGATGGGAACATTAAAGGGTGATTACGAATCCCTAACTTTCTCTTTCTGTTCATGTACTCTAAAGACAATTTTCCCAGTAAAGTCTTCTATGAAGTGAAAAGCTCTCCGTTGCCACGAAGACTAAGAAAATCAGCGAATAGCGACGTAAACTACAGTTCAATCTTTCTATCAGGAACTACTCAACCCGTTGAATTGGAACCATAAATGAGAACCAATCAACATAAAATGTGAATTAACGTAGGAACGATACTACACCGACGTACCTGTATCGAATAGGTGTACAACTACAAGCAATAGTGGAATTCCACCGGCAATGCAATCGAACACTCGTAAATACCAAGTTTCCTATCAAGATGATTATTTCAGTGCAACTTGCGGGATTAAACGCCACATTCTTGACATTCCAGAAACTGAACTAAACATACTTGGAAGCCGAATTGAACACACTTGGAAGCCGAACTGAAAATACTTGGAAGCCGAATTAAACACACTTGAAAGCCGAACTGAACGACTTGGAAGCCGAATTGAACAAACTTGGAAGCCGAACTGAACATACTTGGAAGCCGAATTGAACACACTTGGATGCCGACCCCATCAAAATAGTTTGGAAAAGGCTAGGCAGATGATGATTCCAGTTAACTTTTATCACTTTTTCTTTTATTTTTTATTTTTTTTTTATTACTCACCGTTTAATTTTAACGGACTGTTAACAAGACTTGTGCGATTTCCATTCTAGAAACAGTTATTACAATGTCGAATATGATTTTATTCATCAAAAATTACTTTGAAATTGAGTATAAGAAAGGGGTTTTGAAGGTAGAAAAAGAAAATGAGACATCATAAAATAACATCACGCTTGTAATTCCCGAAGGGTAATTTGGCCGAGGTGTACCTAATAGTAGGTACACCAAAGTTTCGCCAGTTATGTTTAAGCTCCATGTAATAGGGGGCGAGCCTATCGCCACCAACCGGGCACAAATCCAGACTCCGTGGCTGCTACTGAAAAATTCCTGATGGAAAAACAACAACAATTTTACCAGACCCAGGATTCAAACCCTGGACCTCATGCTCAGCAGACGCGATTGCGACCACTACACCAACGAGGTCCTTTAAAAATACTCTCTGATATGGGGAAGCCCAAACTATAAAGGGACCACTGATTCATCATGACGCTACCTCCAAAGTTAACATCATCAGAACGCCATGAAAGGCCATGATGCACACCTCATTGTTCCAGAAAAGGCACATGAATCACGACAATGCCTAACTCGCGACCAAAGCATAAATTAACTCCATCGACATTGTATCTAACCAAATTAATGTGTTTACCATAAACATGCATTCATGCATGCAAATTGGAGATATAAGTCATCTGATCATGGCATTTACATAAGAAAATAACGTAAAGTCCATTCAAATACTGGTTTCTATTTGATGTTATAAACTTAAAATGACAATTAAGTTGGTGTCAGAACGACTACTACCTAAAAAGGCAAAAGTAAAGTTGTAGCACAAACTGAACTTTGTGTGTTGTTTTCCAAAAACACAGGTATTTGTTTAATTTTTTGAAAACTAAATAGCAAATGTAATATAGTTAGGTAAGGATGAGAACAAGTATATCAAAATTGATGTTCCATGAAATGGTGTCAGCGAAGGATGTAAAAACAAAATGTCTGATGGGACTTTGAGATTATTTTTTAACTTTATTAAAGGTTATTAGGGAGGTCGTCAACTGCTGTACGTAATCGTCTTACAAGGGTATCACATACCGAGTTCAAGGTGTAGCCAAAGTGCCTAAAGCAAAATTGTCAATCTTAAGAAATTTACTGAATTGCTAAGGTTTTCTTATACTCTCAATTTATGAAAAACCGTACATTAAGAAAATAACGACTATGCCTCCTGACAAAGCCAGACGATGACGCGGCATACCTCGTAGAAGATGGTAGGACGAGCTGGACAAAACCAACAAGTGGTGGGTATTAGCCCTACATTGAAGAAAGTGGAAGTCATGGGGCCTTTATCCAGTAGCGGGATGATGTATGCTAACAGTAATATAAACAAAATGCACTAGCTACATAGTTCTGTGACAGTCGTTGAAATATGAAACTTACTAGATACCTATAAAGACACATTTGAAAAACACAAAAACCTTCCACTTAGTAGCTAGGTATCACTACCTCTTAAAATAAAAACTCTGTACCTGACTATGATGCTATTTCGAATATTAAGAGCCTTTTTATAAATAGACTGCGTCTTCGCTTTCAATTGAGCCACAAGTTGATAAGAGGAAGACAAGACAGAAGAAAGAGATATGCATCATCAAATAAGTATCATTTATAACCAACTTTTAACGGTCCCCCTGCTGCGAGACATCCCTTTTCAGGAGTTGGCAGTAATTCACCACGGAGCCCCAGAGCTGTCTGGCCAATCTCAGATATCTTCAAATTTTTGTTCTAGGACATGCCGCTTTTCTCACGATTTTCCTTCACCGCTAGACCACCAATACAGCTTACACGGAGACCAGATTCCTATTAAATAAGAAATATACTCCCGTCGTACGTAATACGTGACTGCACGCATCTCGTCAACGAAGGCAATATCGTCGTACCCATAGACGCTAGACGTCCAGAGTACCTGTAGGAACGTGCGACATAAATCTAATGTGAGTTGGAATGACTTATGAATCGAAAGTATGTAAATGTACATATGATAATATCTATCCAGAGATGAATTAAGTCAAAGCAGATTCACACATGACACCGTTCGTCCGCGCGGTCGGATGGCGGAGGCAACGACAATGTATGCGGAGAGGCGGTGAGCGTCGCTTGTCCGCGCAGTCGGGAGGTGTACCATACGAATTTCATACAAGACAATGCGACGCCGATGTGGCGACTTCACCGCCCGACCGCGCGGACGAGCGGTCTCGTGTAATAACCGCCTTAAAACTAAGTAAATTATATGTATGATATTCAATTCTTTTGAATCTACATTACATTTACTCCGCCCTTTCGTGCTAGACAGCTATATCCCACTCAGTATTACTAACCAGCATGTCAGTGTCGTATTAGTTATTTATTGGGACCGGTGCCGCGGTGCCGTCTTAGGACTACGATCATTGCCATTCCATTCGGTACTTAAAGAGTGTGAACAAGAATTTCTCTAGTTAGTGGTTAGTATCAGTATGAGCTTTATAAGGTAAAACTAGAAAACAAATTGGATACGATAAACGATGGTATAGCTAGTAGCTAACTGTAGAGCCTTGATCACGAAATGTCAACAGAATGGTAAGGGGAATGAGAAAACAACTTTGAGGAGGTAAGAAGTTTTAGGAAGAACTCTTGATATTTTGGAAGGCAGAATCAACCATCACAAGTTCACATCCAATCCAACAACGTGCAGCTACTGACTATGGAGATATACGAATCCTAGAAATTGATTGAACTACCTCGGAACACAAGAAAAATAAATATCGTTTCCACGACAACCCTTATTAGCAGACTTACAATGCTAAGACAAGCTTTGGATTTTTTACAAGATGATCCTTAAGCAGCAAAGGTGGATTTTGGGAAGTTTGAGTGAATTGCACATTATGGAAAGCTGGTAGGGATCTTTAGGAGAAATCCCCTTGAAATTAAGGCCTTCGGGCAAGAAGGATGCGTAGCGTAAGGCCTCATAGGACTGCCTGATGATATAGGATCATCTATCGAGAACTGAAGGGGCCTATTCTTAAGAAGTTTTTGCGAATCTGCAGACGCTATAATGACGATTCATTCACTAACTTTTAAACGTAATGAAAATTACATGTTTAGTGCACGTTAACTCTCTAATAGATCAATTAATGTTATTAAGTTATTAAAACGAACTTCCGGTATTACCGATTCCGCCGGAGTATGAGCAATCAAATGATGAGAATCAAGCAAAATTTGACTTTATTGAACCGTAGGAAGGAAACGAAGGTGCTCCAAATATAGCGAGGGAACCTAAGTCATCTTTCGTCTTGCTGCAATGATACCTGTTGGATGTCCAGAAAATTTGAAAATGTTGAATTCGGGTTTAGGATTCAAACTTTGGTTTTGTTGAGCGCCTTTTCATTATTTTAAAGCACATAACTATCATTTAGCTTCGGTGGGTCCTCTTGTATGTAGTATCAGCTAGCAAGCTTTGGCTTTTGGATACGTTGGCCAACGTTGGCACTTCGGCAGGATCCATCGACAATATTATTACAAGACAATTGTTGTCTTCGTAACCAAGTTTTAGCTTTACTGTTAGGCAGGTAGTGTTCTTAAAAAGTTTTTGTCTCATGCCTATACAGGATATTTTTACACAAGAAACACCTACTTTAACATGCAAGTACGTAATTCTTAATAACATTAAAAAACTCAATGGCAAATTGGCAATAAACCTTTTCAACTCACAACGTGTCTCATTAACAATGAAACGTTAATTTGAAAAAGGTTTTTAGCATTTCAACAGCTCTATAAAGTTAACGGCCAAAAAAAGGATAATACCTACTCTGACTCATCGCGAACCTGAATTGGTAAAATTTAAGGACACGCATACCGTGAGGGTCCTTGGTTTATGTTCCGAGTCACGCAAGCATTTTTATTGCTTGAGGCTTGTTTTTTGTCCCTAATAACTAAGCAAGGAATAATAAGGAGGTTTTTATAAAGAATTGCGATGAATAATGCATGAAAATTCAAAGTTCCTAATATTATTAGAATCATAAATATCTTACGTTGTCTACAGAAAATAAATGCTAATCTCGTTATAAAAAAAACATGACGCCTTTTTAAATACGACAATATTTTGCAACACTTTGAACTTTACACGCTTCTCTATGGTAAAAGCGTGGGTGACACTGTTGCACTAATCGCTAGCACTCTACTTGAGCTAGTTTGCATTAAAAACTAGGTTACTTGCCAATAAGAATCTTATTAGTCAAGAACACAAGTCTACTTAACGTTAACATCAATTCACCAAAAAGTACGAACAGTTTTGCAAAACTCCTTTAAATTCCTTGAAAAAAAAATGTTATGGCGGAATTTAAAAAAAAACTTCAAATGCTTCCCAACAAAGTTTGAGGCGGGACCGTTATTAATCGGCGCACGCTACATTTTAGATTTTTAAATCAATTGAAAGAAACAGAAACACTCACCTAGGTATATCTCCGATTATAAAAGTCAGCGAAACAGGCACTAATTTATTAAAAGGTCGTATTTTTAATTTGAAAAACCGAACACACAACCACTCTTCAGAATAGCGGCACGCAAACTGAGGCTGAGGTAACAAGCTAAACAGCCTATTGCCTCGATCGTGGTGGGGCTACCATCACACACTCGGATTCTTTTAAAAATATATCTCTCATCTGTTCCTTCATTCAAAGAACGACAGAGACAGAAAATGTTGTGATTTGATTACGAGAATTAAGTGAGTCATTGCCCCGTAGTAAAGCCGCAATGTAGTGCCGTGAAGGGTACCGACACTTTTGGAATTCTCGAAGACATTTTCTGATTGGTGTTATGAGCATAAACCGTAATGGTTATGCTCTTTTACATAACAAATGCGAGTCAGGAAACGGAGTCAAGCCTTGCCAGAGTAGGTGAGAAATGTTTCTACCACATAGACGTATTTGCATTGTTGTTCAACTTTTGAAGACCTTTATATCTCAACACAAAAAGTTTTCTTAAACAAAAAGTTAAGTAGGTGATTTGTAAAGTCAGACTGCAGAGTTATTTGTTTGAATCGCTTGTCTTGAAAACTGCTGGACGAATTTTGATACAAGTTTTCACCAATAAATATGCTGCCTGTTGGGCAGGGTTGGAGGTCGGAGGATAACAGAAAAATTCAGCTGTGCTGGGTAGCGTTTGAGAAGCTTCGTCAAGTCACGTATTCCACAGAGTCCAAAGACTAAGGTCATCAGTGCGTCCTGCCTGTTATGACGCACTCACTAGAAGTCAATGAATGATCGATTCGTAACTAACTTCAAAAGTCTATCAATAATGACCTACAAGCCTCCTCGCTAAGGTCGCCGAGTATAATTAGCTGTACTTCAGGCTTTGGCTACTGTTATTAAGCAATTAGGTTAAATTTGTTATAATTAAGCATCAGACATCAATTATGATAAATAATTCATAAAGTAGGTACATTGTCGATGCTGGGGGCAGTGCCCTACTGACGATAGACAAACCTCTGCCTGCCTACCCCGGGTTTGAAGAAAACTGGCGTGATGATAACATAACATCACGACTGCTCCCAAACAGTTAGGCAGGGGTGTACTGTACACGTTTTGCCAGTGTTATGTTTAGAGTTCCATGTAGGTCCCAATACGGAGCAAGCCTTTATAATTGCCACCAACCGTCTAAAAATCCAGACTCCAGACTACTTAGAAAAGCCAATAACACTTTGCTCGACCTGGGAATCGATCCCAAGACCTCACACTTAGCTTGCGAACATTAAACCAACCAGGCAGTTGACATGTTGATGTTAGGATAAGAGCGAAATATTTCTGTAAATTAATTATACAATAAACAAAGGTACCCTCAAAAATGCTGTCATGTTGAAAAACAGTCGTCAATGACCATTCTCAATATAAATAATAGGTTCACAATTATTGAAAATAACTAGTGTCAATGAATGGGTTGTTTTAACATTTCTGCAGCCAGTTTTTTGTCAATATTGACTCTTTAGAATAGTTCCTTTTCCTTTAATGGCTATTCAAAACAAAAAATAGAGGCACCTATTCTTTCTCTTTGTACAAGTGAAGACTAGGTCCCTCCGTGGGTCTACGGACTCTGTGGTGTCCTGACCTAACATTATCAACGTTAATTATGCTTACGGGCATAAGTATCATTAAAACACCCATGGGCGTACCCACGGTGGGGCAAGGTGGGGCACTTGACACACCTTGCTCTCTGACCCGAAGCTAAGAATTTTGAGGCTAAATTAATATAATGACAAAATTAAATATTCATTTGGGTACTTTAACATTTTTCACATTAAAATAAAGACTTGGTTAAGATCAACAATGACAGAAAACCGTCTTGTCGGCCTCTGTATGATGAGTGTGCATAGAAAAAGGGTTCTGGAAGTACAACATACAGTCAGCCCCAAAAATATGTACCTAAACACGGTTTACCACGGATTTAGCCAGAACCCTCGCAGGTTATTATTGAGAGTAGTGAAGTCACTAAAACGTATCAGTCAGTAAATAAAAAGCATTTTTAATTTCCTACTACTTAGTTTATTTACTTCTGCCCCACCCCTTAAAAAATGCTGGGTACGCCCATGGAAACACCTACAAGTTTCATGATGCTTCCTACTTAAAGGAGCTAATTCTACCGATGTACTTAGAAGTACGCACAGGGTGAAGGGACATCGACGCACAAACGATTACCAAGTCATTCAGAACATCATTTCGAACCCGAGGGGGTGCATAAAAATGGGGAAAATACGATTGTTACAGGCGATTTGATGCAACCAACTTGGATGTAGCAACATGGGCGTGGTTGGTCATGGTTATATCTTCCATTTATCATTTTTCACATCATCTTCCTGCCCTTGTTCCATGTTAATGAACTTGCTCGGGGTGCCCTAACTCAGTTATTGCGACCATTTCTCAGTTAGGGCACGACGTAGCCGCAGCTATGTCGTAAGTTTAGCCTGCTAATTCTAAACATATTATCACGCCCATCTTTAACCATAATACATAGGTACCTACATTTAGTGCTAGCGACTGGACAAGGAATTACCTTGTCCCATAATAAATCCGGTAATACTTCATTATGAATGTTTTATTTTTCCTCAAACTCATGAACTCGATGTCAAATAAACAGGTCCTCAATAAGTTAAGAACAAGCACACTGGTCATCACTGACTTAAGGTGCGCGTAGACTGGTCGACGGTGACCAGCGACGCTGGTGACCTCCCCTTAAGACATAATTATTATGTAAGAGAACAACATCCGCACTCACGTTACCTTTTAAAAGGTCACAGCGAAATTAATACAAGTGACATTCGTTTCCTTTTTTTACTCGTTAATCAAGTGATTCCGTTGTGTATTGTGGTCGTGGAACTATTTTTAGCTGTAAGGGAAGGTTTTTAAGTTTTAATTTATTGAAAATAACTCAATAAACTAGGTATAACAATCATTCAATTATTTAAATGATTACACTCAATCAGAAGTTACCAAAAATCAATGTTCAATGAGGCATTTATCTTAAGCCCTATAAGCTTTAATATTTTAGTCGGATATGAGAACAACAGCTAAGTCAACCATATTGAATAATTTGTTAAATACAGTTTACTTAACATTAAAATTATCCTTCCCAGTTCCCGCATGTCAACTTATTGCGATTGCAATTATGGTAGGCGATTTAGTCGTTTGATCAAAAAAGAACACTGTTTAAGTGCTGCTCACTGCGGCCTGGTTCAAGCAAATTTTTTAGATAACCATATTTTAAATGACCAGTTTTACTTTTGTTTTTACTGTGGGCAGAAACAGCCCCATTAGCGCAAGCGTGGCGTAGTTAAATAAATATAGTAAACCTTCTTCGAAATAAACAGTCGGCCAACCCTGGTTAGAATTCTACAAAAAAAAATACTACTGGACCTAAACAGGAAAGAAAAAGAAAAATCATTTTATTTTTCTCATCTTTTTATGACTGGTGTCTGGTTTTTGTTTTCAGTTTGTCACCAGTGTCAATGACAAAATATTTTTTTTCAGTGGTAACATTGTTAGTTTTCTTTCAAAACAAACAACTGTCAGTGTCAAACGCAACGAAGTATTGATTTTTGCGATGGACACGTCGTGTTTCTTTGTCTTTTTCTACTGTTTGGCTATCGGTGTCTCTTTTTAACATGCTTGTTTTACTAGATTTTGCTAGAAGTTCTCGTATCTCGATGTTAACAATGATAAATGTTTCGATTGAAATTTAATCATAAATTCTGTATTAAATCTTGAATGAAAATACATTAATACCCGTCTAATGTAATATTTGTGTAACATACAACAGTTAAACTATAACATGCTGTGTAACATCATAAATATAAACATGTATTTCTTTTCTATTGTATTGTTGTCTTGTATTTTGTATATTTCTGCTGAAGATGATTGTGATTTTAACGTGAAACTGAAGCAAGTTCTCAAGAATCAAGGATTTCACAGGTAAATCTATTGGTTTAAGATCAGTGTATCAAAAATATCAGACAAACACAAATTAAATGAGTATTCTTTTCAAGTTTTTTTCCTTCAGTGTGCTTAAAACACGAAATTAGCTATCTATCCACTACAGTTTTTGTACGCTATATAAACTGTTATTTCCAAAACATTTAAGCAAAATAAGTAGAACCTTATAACAGCCCAAACTTTAATCTATAATCATTCATTTTCTTAATTTGGTTTCAAAACTTTACTGTATGGAGTACTTGCATTATAGACGGTAAATGGTAACGGTCAGTAGGTTTCATTACGATCTGATAGTCGTACAAAAATCTATTTTGCTTGCCAAAATACTTTTACAATCATGGTACATCATCTGCCTACCCTTTTCCCAACTTTGTTGCTTTCGGCTTTCATTTTAACCGGATGCAACTGAATACCAGTATTTTATAATGGAGTGACTGCCTGTCTTACCTTCACAATATAGTTACTGGGAAATCAAATATAATATTTGCTGTTTCAGGAACATAACCTATGGCATAGTATTCAATGGTGAGGAGGAGAAGTGCTGGCTATACAGAGACTGCGTCATAGGACTGGAACAGACCCTGCCTCATGGAGTGTACTCCAATCCTGATGAGCTGAGCACCTTGAGGAGACTGAAGAGGGTACATAAAATTATTGATAATTATTTTCATTTCATTAGCAAGAATTTTGCTGATGTCTTTTCACAACTACGTTGAGGTCGGCTTCCAGTCTAACCTGATGCTATCTGACCTTCACAACCCAGTTAATACTTGGTAATACAATACCCCTTAATATTACTGGTTGTCAGACTTTCAGACAGCTGACTCTTTGTAACGACTGTCAAAGATCTACAAAATTGGGACCCATAGCTTAACATGCTTTCTGAAGCATGGAGGAAACTAGGTAGGTAATGGATGGTCAACAATTCACACACATTCACAGCTTAACCTTGAATATCTACCCATGCATCTGTTATTAATAAGCCATGAGCTCCTCATGATGATTTACATATTAGTACACCACATAAAATCCTGCTGCCCTGACATAATGCCTGTTTTACCAAAACAATAAGACAGAGGTGTGTCTAGTATTCACACATTGCACAAGTTATGTTTAAATCCCATGTAATAGTGAGCAGCCCATTGCCATCAACACAACAGGGAACAGATCCAAACTCCCTGCTGTTACTAAAATATCCTGATAGTCCAAAATTTATTAAAAAGCAAGCAATGTGTTAAACTTTCTCTTGATTATGTAGCTTTTTAACAATGGATCAATAGGATCAGGGTAGATTCAGTGGCACCTCCAACGGACATGATAGCTAGGCTGCCACAAATGATACTTCATGAAGCAGTCTGAAAATCTAAACAATAGAAGAATAGAAATAAATCCTTTCTACTGGATAAGTTTTTTTTCTAAAGTAGTAAGTATATTTATTTGCATTAAATGTGGTATATAGAGGATGTTATAAAAATGTTATAGAGCAGGACACATTCCGCCATAATAATAGCATGCAAAATCATCTTTTACATAAGATAGGTACATTAAAATTAACAACATAGGTACGTACCTATCTGTTTCCGGTCATATAAAATTATATCAAATAAAATAAAAAATTCATTACTTTCCAGCTGAACGCAGTACCAAAAGGCCGTATAAACACTGAGCTGCCCGCAGAGCACTCCTACCCGTCAACTATCTACATCACAGAGAGGATCGAAAACTGCAAGGTGTCTCTGTGGCTGCCTGTACATGCGAGGTATCATCTGGCTATGCCTGGTGGAGGGTGAGTAGAAGCCATTGAGTTATTATTTTATGCTTTACTATGTACCTAAAATATAAAAACACATCCATGAATGGGTAAAGTGGCTTATTCATAATGATGCTAAAAATACTTACTCTGGGATGCTGGGACCTTTGACTTCTTTGGGTGAAACTTTACATTAACAGGTGTTCACTAATTTTGGTTTAAAAGACTACCTCGTTGGTCTAGTGGTCGCAAGGGTGGCTGCTGCCCTCGTCGACTGTCCTGGGTTCCATTCCCGGGTCAGGAAAGTCTCAGTTGCAGCCACGGGGTTAGGATTTGTGCCTTGGATGGCCATAGGCTCGCCCCCTATTTTATGTGACTTACACAGAACTGCCGAAATGTGAGTGTACTGTTTGGTACACCTCTGGCTAACCCATTGGGGATTACAGGCGTGATGTTATGTTTTTTAAAAGAATATACATTATGTATACCATACCTACCCTAAAGAGACCACATCGTTGGTCTTCGCATTGCCTGCTGAGGATAAGGTCTTGGATTCGATATCGAATTCGAGTCGGAAATTGTGTCCGGCTGATGGTATAAGGTTTGCTCCTCGCCCCTATTACATGGGACTTAAACATAACTGGCGAAAAGTTGGTGAACTAAAGGTATCCGTTTTCCAATCTGTGATGTTATCTTAAATGGGACCTTAGAATAACATTTTAAATACACATAATGTTCTTCGTTCCAGCATGGTTCGAAACACCATAGGCCCGCCCAAGCTGTACCTGCGCTGTCCCGACCAGCGCCTGGACATGTGCGGCAGGGGAGTGCGCCCCGTCAACTTTCTCTGTAACGGCGCCTCTAAGGACAAGTGCAGCTGGAAGGAGTTGCCTTACACTTTGGTAAGAGAAACAAACTACTACTGCATTACTTGGTATCCCTGAACAGGTCCAATAAAGCTCAAAGAAATCCACTCAATCGTATACTTTCGCTATGACAGATCAGTAAGGTCAGTTCCCAGTCTAACTGTATGAAACTGAACTGCAGTATATAAGAATTTAACATAGAGAGCAGCGGTGGCCGTAGTCGTGGGTTCGAACACAGGCAGGCGCATTACTTTGTGTAATTTATTTCATCACCCAGAAAACAAAAAAACAGAAACAGAATCCCAGAATGGTGAAGGAAAACAATCGTGAGGAAACCGGCATGTCCTAGAACCAAAAATTCGAAGACCATTTCGATGACATAGCTTCCAACCCGCACCGGGCATGGTGCGCGTGGTGGATTATAGCCCATTCCCTCTCACAGATAGGAAACCTGTCCCAGGAGTGGGATCGATATAGGCTGATTATGCTTATGCTAACATGGAGCCACTCCATACCTGATCTTTACAACCAAGTAACTGGATAGCCTCTTGCTAAGGCTGGTCATCAGCGTAATGACAGTCGAAAGAAGTGCGAACGACAGTCGGGACCAACGGCTTAACGTGTTTTCCGAGGCACTGAGGAATCTCGAACTCGAAGTGCTAAAGATGGTCATCCATCCTCGGACCAAAATCAAAATACTTCGTTTCACATAGGCCTACATGGGCACTTATAAACCAAACGTCGAGAAAAGGTGACCGACCTCAGCAAGCTTAACTTAAGTTTGGATCGATCCGAGCGACTGGTATTATTCAATCATGACCCACTTTTCTCTATCTCATCAATTATATTTATATCTCGCATATTAGCCGAACTATCACACACGGACGAAGTCACGGGCGAAGTGCTAGTGCGTTATAAAAAAACACTTTCTGCGACTATATTTCCCTCTGGATACAGGATACAGCACCTTAAGACAATAATTATTTCTCAAGTGCAAATAATCAAAGGTTTTCTTCATGTCTTCCAGCTAACAGACGCGCTAATATGGCCGATCCCGGTGGGCAACATGGAGCACTTCCACGCTATCTCCGTGGGCACGGCGCTGGTCATCGCGATAGGCTCCCTGTACCTCATCAAGGCCATACACGAGCACAAGCTGGTGTCTATGTCTTTAAACCCCTCTAGTTCAGCGCACAAACAACGTTAGGGAGATCTTGGTTGCATGTTTACGTTTTGAAGGGAAATTCTCAAGTAAGGTTTTTTGGCCATGGTCGTTCTTTTGTGCTAATAATGTTTGTGAAATTGTATTGATAAAAAAAGAAGATGTAGGCGTTAGTTTCAACTATGGCCATGTTTCAGAAGAACCATGACGCAGTATACAAGGTGTAACATAATATACGCAAGACCTCCCGTGTGGTCTGTGGGACCATGAAACCGAACAATTTTTGGTCTATGAGTCATAAAATTTAAAAAAATGAACTTTGTATACTGTAACTGACGCGGTTAGCTGATCAACATGCATGGTAAAACTAAAAAAAAAGATATGAATATCCAAAGTCATTGAACAAAACTTGTTCTGTTTCATGGTCTAGGACACCACACGAAAGGTCCTGCGTTTATTATGTTACACCCTGTATAAGTTAAAGGTAATTTAGTACTCCCAGACTGGGAGTCCCAGTACCGCAGGTGTATTTGTTGCACAAAAGTGTGCAAGTACATTGCATGTCATTCACTAATCAGAAGTTGTTTTTGCATAATGACGTGCAAGCCACTACTTGCATACTTTTGTGCAAGTTACTAGCATGAGTTTTTGCGCCTGTACTGAAACAATATTAGGAAGGTGTTCAGTATTTACGTTTTAGGGATAATTGTTGCTAAAGGTGCAACTGTTCTGCATTCGCATTTTAGATTTATAAAGTGTAAACAGATTTTTACCCGGCTGCAAGACAACAAACACAGGTTGATGTTTTGTGAAAAAAAAAAGGTGGTTGATCGATTTAAGAAAGAAAAAAGAATTCATTTGTACAAATTCAGCGCACACAAAAAAGTTACATACTGCAGTACAGCCAAAAGCCCAATAAGAATGAGTTGAGTTTTTTAATTAAAAAAAAAATAATTTAACTGGTCCTTTTGATATTCATAGTGCAATACTCAAATATTGATTGATTCTAGAAAATAGCGTAGTTTTAAACAGGAAGATCGCGTCAATTTAGGAAGTGCACATAATTGATTTGTTCCTGGTTTTTACGGCATATCAGATTTAGATATTTATATGTGTACACCCAACCCTAAGACCCTGGCTCCATCAAGGCGGAGACGTACGGAGTATGTGAAGCGGAGAGGAGAGATGTTTAGGAGCTAGGGTGTATCCACCGAAGCTGTGTGGGGATTCGTACTGGCTAGGACGGAACAGAGATGTCTGTACAGGCTACTCACGCCCAGGGCCGCCGCACACCGCTCGTAACGGTTGTGTTGTTGCACAAGCGTTTAAAAAAGTCATTTGTATATTCGGTTCAATTCACGAGTTCGCGTCTGAGTCTCTTCGATTGACGCACACTCGTGAAATCTTACATTTAAGTAGAAAGACATGTGGATGTAAATAGGGCGTTCTTCACACTTGTTCGAGAAACACCACTCGGTTACCGAAACCCGAACATAATTTAGCGAGGGTAGTTGCCGAGCGGCACGAGACGAATGAAAGCTTAACATTTGTTGTAAGTAGTAAGCTGACTGATGTGGGCTTTGGGGGCGTCCATTAATTACGTCAGTTGATTTTTTTAGCCCAGGGGGGCTAAAAAAATCGACTCAAACAACAACTCAAATCTCACCAACGGGGGAGGGCCCCCGTTGGTGAGATTTGAGTTGACCCCCCCCCCCCCGCCCTCTAATCTCACGTAAGATTTTCCAAAGTGTGTATTTTAGTGTAAATACATTAATCTGTGATTGATTGCGTTGGATTTATTTAAAAAACATAATTTGTTTCATTATTTTTATTGTATGCTTATTATTCTGTCAGATTCAGCCATACTTTACTTTAGTGGAGAAACACTACTTAATTAAACCCAGTTTTCTCGCAATTTTACAATGTTTCTAACGAAAAAAAAATTACGTGGAATTTACCGGGACCCCCCTCTCTGCCTCGTGAGCTTTGGTGCGATTCGGCTTGACCCCCACCTCCCCTTAAACGCCTCACGTAATTAATGGACGCCCCCTTTGTTGTTCAATAAAAATGTGCTGTCCCAAACGAGTGTGTAGTACGCTTAACTGAAGACTGATATAGAAGCCCTAAGGTGCTCTATATTACGCATTATAGGACGGGAAAAGGCTAGGCAGATGATGATGAGGACGGAGTATTGTTAAGACATTGCTGCAATAAAATGGACTGTATTATATCAATTGCTGCAATAGATGGTCTGTATTATATTAATATAATATTTGTTACAACTAAATGTTCAAACAGATTTCAACATTATCTTTGGCAAATTATGTCTTAGCGTAAATCAAAAAGATTCGGTTTAACATGCTTATGATGTCATTGAATAATAAACTTTATCTGTGTTGAAATAACGTTCAAAGTTGAACGAACATCATGTCGAGCAAAAGTAAGTAAGTTTGCTCCATAGGACAAGAGAGGTTACCTAATATAACTAAGAGCGGCTTTCACAAATAAAACTGAACACGGCGTTCCAGTCCGTTCAATGTCGTAATCTCTACGAAATTTAGATATTGACAGCTCTTGTTATGATAGGCTGATCGCGTTCAATTTCAGTTTTAATATTCGACCTTAGTAACGTATGATGGCGCAATTACACTTGGTCGTTTGCCCGAATTCGATTGCTTATGGAATACCAAGTGGGGGTCAAGTACGCCTGCCTTTCCACAATCTTGTTTGGTTTCATGGTTTGACTTCATTCAAACTACTTGTGTAATAAATGCATCAGGTAACCGAATTCGAGGAGTCTATCGAGCATCCGAATTCGGGCTAACGACCAAGTGTAATTGCGTAGCCAAAACAAAACTTTTCAGTATTACATTTATGTATTTATTAAATAATTATTGTAAATGAAAATATCTTTTAGAAGTTTTAATAGCATAATATTGTAATTTTTCTGTAAAAACTATTGTCTTCTTCACATTCCTCTTATTGTATGTAGGTGAGTACAGTAGACAGAAGAGATAAGTTACCAGCTAAGAAAATTCCATCTTTACCCATGTAGGCAAAAATCATTTCAATTTCGTAAGAAATCACACTGGCGAATATTGTGAATGATTTCACTACCAAATGCACAATGTGAGTAAGAATAATATATATCTTAATATATTTAAAAAAATCAGATAGTGTCACTATGTTCGTACACGCTCACCTCCGAAATCACACAACCGATTTCAATGAAATTTTGTGAATGTGCATGGTTTGTTCCAGCTTGAAAGATAGGTAGCTGAGCAGGGGCAGGTCGCTAGTTATATAATAAAAAACTTAAACAACGGTCAGTGAACCCATTTAGCCTGGTAAAACGGTGTTGTAGTTGATGACTGGTCTCATTTGTTGACTGTACCAATAATGTCGCTGTGGAAAATTACAAGATAAATAAATAAATATTATTAAATTACTATGCACATATATGTATAAATAACTATTTATGAATGGAAGGAGGCCTTTACCCAGCAGTGGCATAGAGCAGGCCAGGAAAGACAGATTTTGTGACAATTACATGCATTTATATGCATGTAATTGTCACAAAATCTGTTAAACATGAACAACTCTTTTGTAATTTTCCTGTGACAAATTTTAATTAAATCTAGTCATTACAAAAATCACATATTGTTAGTTATAGTGTTGTGAACTTCAAGATTTTTAATTAAAATAAACAATTTTGTAAATACTTTCCAGCTTTTTAATCACTTTTGCCGCTGCCAAAGAAATTTCAAACTTACAAGCATTAAATTAAAGAAGAATCTTGTTTCTTCACCATATTGGCGCTGTCCTTTTCGCCAGGTACGGCAATGTGGAGTTCTATTGCAAATCTTCACCGAAAACTTCTATTTATGTGTCATTGTAGTGACATCGTCACCAAATAGTGACGTTGAAGTGACCAATATCAAAAGGAATCTTTGCTTCTCGAAGGTGGATGTGGATCCGTGTAACAAAGTAAGTCCTCCCTTTTTCCTGCCTCCTGAGTCTCAAATATGCAGTCGAAGGGACCTCTGCACTGCCACTGAAGACGCCGCGGAAGTTCTAAAAAAATGTTAAATATAATCATGCTAGCCACAACAAGGAAAACAACGGTCAGCATCCGGAGCTGGTAAAACAGATCATTAATGTAATATGTTTCATATTCTTGAAAGAAGCCTAGAAAAGACGCTCCTTGTTCCTGGAAATAGGTAGGTAGGTATCATACATCATCTTAGCAAAGACCTCAATAGTGTTCCAAGTACAACTGAAATAAGGTACCTAAGTATGTACGTATATCAAATATACCTAAATGAAGTATCACAAAACCAAGCTAGGCTGCTTAAGTACCATTAATGGTCCTTCAATATGGATATTTGTGTTATATCATCATTCTTCTGCCCTTATCTCAAGTTATTAAGGGTAGGCAGCGTGTCTTTTTTTTCTATACTTCTATTAATTAAACGTCATCTTATCAGACAAAAAAAATCATGATGTCTTACAGTATTACACATACATGAAGTGCTCTTGACGTTAGTCAGTCACGTGAAGTTTAAGTATACACACATCAATACAGTCTAGGGATATTTTAGTACGTATTATAAAAAAAAAAACAAAATTTCTTAAAGTATAGCGGCACTACAAAAAAGTACTACAGCGCCCACCGCTATAGACAGGAGGAGCAAAAGGTAAGTTTTTTGGCCAGTCCTAGTTCTACACCAGCTTCAAGTCAATGGCAACTGTTAACTTTAAAACTTGTACAACTCACAGAGTTACTAGTTACAACGTTCAAAGTAGTAAAATTTAATCAGTCTGATTAGTTAATACGATAAGACAACTACGACTGCGATATTGGGAAGACAGTTTTATCATTGTTTCAAAGATTTCTTTTCATAAACTATTTCCGCTTTCAGAATACAAGCTCCATCTACCTACGTCGTATGAAACCGTGAACACTTGTAACGACTAGGGTCCCCTGTAGTGCAGCATGTACCGGAGCCTCTGTAAGATGGCACCACTCGCTGCGAGTATCGATCTCGCGCGAGCACTGAACTTCCCCTAACCGCGGATGAACGCGCTCATCTGACGGATGTTGATGACAGCCTTACTTTATACCGTCCTTTTCATGTCCTAGCGCTACCTACTTCCGGTTTAGTTGAATTCATTTTCTGCAGAGAATTTCTGCGAGTGTGTTTTGTGGACTATGTATACTAGGCCGGAAGGTCATAACGTTGGCGCCCTCGGGGAAATTAGGCATTTATTTAATGAGCGTGGTGAGGTCCTGTGAGGATGCAGTGTCCGCGGTGTGTGGGTGCACGTGCGAGAGTGTCGCGCGCCGCGGCCGGGGGCGTGCCGGCGTGCGTACTCCGTGCGCCGCAGATATGGATTTAAGATTAACGAGGCCACGTAAACGCGGCGTAGCCGCGGGGGAGGGGGCGCTCGCCGTGTTTACATGCGGGTGCAGGCGGCGGGTGCAGCGGGCGGGCGATCGATCGCTGGGCGGAGCGGGCGCGGGGCGGGGGCGGGGGCGCCGAGCGGCGGGGGGCGGGGCTCGCGCGCGCCGGCCGCCAGTCCGCCTCGGGGCCGCGTCCGCGCGGTCGTCGCCTGATCCCGCGGTGCGGCGCGCCGGAGTGTCTCCGCGGGCGCCCGGCGGCGGCGGCGAGCCTCGCGCCGCCCGCCCCCGCGCCGATGCCGCTGCCGGCCGTAGCCGCAGCGCCCCCCACGCCCCCCGCGCCCCATCCGCCGGCCGGCGCCGCGCGCGCAGCTTGCTCTGCCGCGACCTAGCCGAGAGTGCCCCGCCGCCCGCGCACCCCGCGCCGCGCTTGCGCCCCGTATTCCTGTGGGCGCGCCAGCGCGACGGTACCGTGCAAGAGGTCCGCTGTGAAGACTACGATCCGCGTAACCGCATCCGTATCGCGCGCACCCCTACCGGTTGGCGAGTTATCCCGCGTACTGAAATCTTTGACTCTATCCTTGTGACTAGCGCTCCGGCGCACGAACCCCCCGAGCCCAGCGCTCCCCCTGAACGGCGCCCGCGCCGGCGCCCCGGCAGGCCGCGGCGGAGGCGCACGGACGCGACAGCGCCCGCGCCCGCCTGGCTCGCGCCCGACCTGGAGTCGCATATCCCGTCGCACACGATCGCGGTGCCGCGGCTCCCGCCCGCGCCCCGCTCGCCGTCCGTGCCGCCTGAGCCTACGCCGCTCGACAACCTGCTGGCCGTGGCGGAGCTCGAGTTCAACCAGCAGCGCGGTGAGGAGCTCGAGCTGGAGCTGCAGGGCGCGCCGTACCCCTTCCTGCCCGAGGCCGAGGAGGTGGCGCGCGACGTCATGTCGTTCGAGCTCGGCGAGCCCAAGCCGCCTGACGAGATGTTCTACGAGCAGCGCAAAACGCACGTGCCCGAGCGCGCTGCCGAAGAAGATGTTTTCCATAATGATATGGGCGTGCACAAAGACCTGTTTGAAACTATTAGTGAAGCGCACTACCTGCCCGAGCTCGGTGGGCCTCACGACGAGGCGCTGCTCGAGTCGCTCGTAGAGAAGGGTTGTGAAGATAATCAAATTCTCGGGCAGGCGCTCGACAAGCTGGCGCACCTGGTGCACGGGAGCGAATACGTGGAAGAGGAGGACGACATGCTGCTGGGCGGCGCGCCCGTTGCCGACATCATCGACCGGCTCGAGCAGTCGCTCGAGTCGCCTAGTCGCAGCAGCATGACGGCGGCGCAGGGGCTCCTACATCTGCATCACATAGGCGACCACCTGCCGCTGTCGGACCAAGAGCAGTCCCTTGAGCAGTCCTACATGTCGGACGAAGTGTTCGCGCCCGCCGATCCTCCAACTGAATGTGCGCTTGAAACGCTATCTACGGCATCACAAATGCAAAACGCTGACGAACTGAACCATTTAGAATATGATCAGAATGCCGAGAAGAGGCTACAGAATGATGTTGATAATACGGAAGCGATGTATACTGAACATGAACAAGTACCTGAAATCCCTGAACCCTCGGAGGAGCAAAAATATCAACCACTGCCGGATCAGAGTGAACCAACGTTACCCAGTGAACTACAGGCGGAGGCCCAGACTAATGACGAATCCACTGAAAATATCAACAATAACATTGCTCTCAAACTGGAAACTGACGACAACGCATGTGATGACGAAGGTAATTTTTCCAATGCTATAAAAGTGGAAGCCCCGAGCATAGACTTTCCGAAAGACCTTGAAGATACAACAGCCGTGGAATTGGTGGCTACGGATTTGAGTGTCAAAAATGCTAAACCTAAAAAGTCTGCTCGAGTGGTGGCTAGCGTTGCTGAAACTACAAATAACATGGAGGATAATTTATCAGAAAAGAGCGACGACCTACCTAAAGATCTAAGTGTGCAACGAAGGTTACCCACCCCGCATGCGTCGCCGAGAAGGATAGAAATACCGCGAGCGCCGTCGAGAGAGTCGGATGCGATGCAGTCGCCGCAGCCGAGCGGCATCCCCGCCGTGCCATCCTCACCTGAGATATTTACTATGCCTCAATCAAAGAGCAAACAATCATTGTTTTTAGAAACTTTGTTGTCATCGCCGTCGCCTAAGATGTACACGTCTGAGGTGACTATTACAAAGCAGCAATGTGAACCGCTAAACTTAGGTAAACATCGAAAATCAGCCAGTCCAACTGTAACGAGCTGTTCAGACGAGATGAGAAAGTTAAATAAAGAATTTGGTGAACCTCAAGAGAAAAAGGGAAGACGAGAGTCTGCCGACGATTCAGTTAGAATCAGTAAAGTATTCAATAAGAGTGATCGTGATGAGCACAATACCGAAGCTCAAACTAAGACGAAGAAAAGCGAGGCAGAAGAAAAACTTCCTTCAAAATACATCGAGAAAATGAATAAAATGAGTCCACTCGAACAAATACAACATCTGAGATCGGGTTCTAGTTTCAACATACCCGATCCCATTCTAATTCCGAAAAACAAGCTAAACCAAATTCTCACAGCTCCTGGTATTGAAATTCCCTTAATGTTAATTGCTAATCCCGAGTTCAGATTACCAGACGCATTCCATTACCCCATGGTTCTACGAGATCCGGATATACTGGTCATATCATTTTCCCAATTAGAAAGTATAATATTGAATGAACCCAAACGGCCAACGTCGCCGAAAAAGGAGCCAAAGCCACCTACGCCAAAAAGTACGATAAGTACAACAAGTACATCGAGTAGTGAGAATACGACGGCAACAAGTCATCCCGATCATATCAACTCCAGCACTCAACCGAAGCCGATACCATCCATGGACGCATTAGCTGGAGACATCGACGCGGCCACTACCGCGGCGCTCAACCAAATGCTGTGGCTCCCCTATATCAGCCAACTCGAAGCTATGGCCGCGTGCTCGCAAAATATGGATTTCCTAAAAGCACTAAATTCATCCGGTTATTCATCTGGGCAAGGTTACCCGGAGTTATCACAGGTGTTTAACCCAAATTCTCGTTTTGGAGGACCAACAGGTTTCCCCGTGATGCCACCGATGGATTACGAAAACCGGATGCAGTACGCAATGTGGCAAGAAGCGATGAATCATTCGAATCAACAACAAGCTCAGAGACAACTACAAGCCAAAGCTAACGAGTCTCAGGCGAAAGAAATGGCAGCAAAATCATTAGATGTGCAGAATCCGTTCGTTCACTCGACAAAGAGTCATCATCATCAAAATAAATCACATAGCAGTATGTCGTCTCGATCTAGTCCTATGGCCAACTACACGGCCAGTCAGCGAGCCGCCATGCAACACAACTCATTCCTGCAGAACATGTACCCGGGTATGAATCCTAACGTAAGGCCGAACATGCCTTTGCCGGGCCTTCAGATACCATACTTCAATCCGAATATGATGTCAGGTAGCCAGCGGTCGCCGAGGGGGCAGAAGAGCCCGAGCTCGCCGTACTACCCGAACAACAACTATCTGCAATCGATGCAGCATTCTGAAGCGCAGGCCCATCAGAGGAGTAGTTCGACTGGGTCACAGGATTCGCCGCGGCCGCGGATCAGTGTTAAATCCTTGCAAAACTTGTTGGCCGCGCCGATGACGCCTGACGGGATGCCAATGCCGACGTCATCTACGTCGCGGCGAGGGCTGGGCCCGACGGCGGGCATGCCGCGGCGACGCGATGAGCCCGAGGTGGGCAGCACCACGCCGCTGGGCGAGCCGCCGCAGCACCTGCCGCCGCACCCGCACGACCCGGCCTCCTTCCACTTGTGGCATCCGCTGTTCGGCAAGTGAGTCACTTTCATTCATGTTTACCGCTTTTACAAATATTTGCATGTTCTTAATATTAAGATCGCCGTATTTACTTTTCTTATTGGAGTTTCTTTGATTTTGTAATTACATGTGCTCATGCACCGCTGGCGGTCGTTCGAGACGTTGTGAATTCTAGGAAAATAATTATGAACGTTTCGTGGTTAGAACCTATCCACTTATTTTTTGTTCTCCATCTATAGTAGGTGTTTCCATTTACTTTACTTTCAATACAGCATTTAAGACTCGCTGTCGTGTGTCATGTAAATAAGCTTTTCACTATCTCTTTGCAAAAAAAGTTTCTGACATTTACATTCTCAAAGAACGCCGATACATATGTAAATTCCTCGCATAAACAGAACTCGTTCAGTACCTACGTTAATAACCTGTAAGAGACATCGCAAGTTAATATAGTACAAAGCACAATATACTTGAGCAATATTGTAGGCATTGTTTATTTATACTGGGCGTTTATTGGGTCAGGCCGGCGGGCAGAGCTAATTTTGCCCAGAATCGATCGTCTACCGAAATAGCGGCGAAGTTGAAGGGTTAATATGTTGAGGTTGTGGGTCAGTCCGTCGCCTTGTCAACGTTTAATTAGAACTGAGCAAGAGCCAAACGGGAGCTTTGTAATTGCCATGGGACTTTGGGAACCCAGAGACAGTGGTACAGAATCTGTAATTTTAACCCAGATCCACAGTAATACCTTTGCGTTTTGCGGCTAAACTACCCAACCGATTTTCGTGAAATTCAGCACAGAGGTAGACTGTCAGTTTAAGTAAGAAAAATTATACTCTAAACCCGGATTCGGATGAGTTCAAAAGTTAAGATGATAGAGCTCAAGTTCGGTTAACTACACTAAATTAAGCATTATGCCATCAAAACGAAATTGAAGGGAAGATGTATTTTTTTGATAAACTTCCTTATCTAATATTGTTTTATGAGTCGATCTGTATATTGTATTTCAATAAGAGTATTTTGGATACCTTCATTTCCCAATTAGCATTTTGCATCCTAAGTCATTTTTCCTCTCCTACACAAATTACCGCTAAATAACAACCATAGAGAATCGTAAACAATAGCAGAACAATATAAATTACTGTCCGTCTATCACTGAACTGTTATAAACCAGTTGCTTTCATGCATAAATTTTAATTAAAGAGACCGTTCGATGCGTCTGTCTGTCCGCAAATAAAACGATTACAATGTACAGTTGATATGTACCTCGTTAATCAACGTAGGGAAACAAATGAGTGATAATATGTAGCTGGAGACAAATGACTATGTGAGGTATCTCGTAAATAGAGGAGTGAGTAGGTGTATGATTTCGTCTTTATTAGAAATCATTGAGCGGAATTTGATGAGATAAAAGGTGAATACGAATAAGTATTAGCAGTGTTTTGAAAACATGGAATCCTATTCAACAAGAATGTCTAATTGACTTTTTCCTTAAACAATTTTTAAGCAATTTAACATTACTTTTGTGTAGGTAAATTGTACTGAGTGGAGTGTGCAAGCGGGTCCTGGAAGAAAGTACCCTAAATATTGATGTCACCAATATTTGGAGGAACAAAATTTTTTTTTTTTATAAAATGATTTAAACAAATAAAATAAAAAACCTTTTGTGGGAATGGTACACACGGCGGCACATCAAGCTATACATAACCAGTATAACCTAACTTCGCTTTGTATGAGTTTCCCGTACGATTAGAGATCAGCTTAATTTGGTTTTGCATAGCTTGATAGGCCGCCGTGCGTACACATCAAATGCGGAATAGAGCCATTGTATTTTTAGAAACTATTCGAAAGGGTCAACGCTAAGGATCAACTCTTCAAATAAACTTTGTAGTTGGTGAGCACTTACCTATCTCCTATCAGAAATGACTTTATTGCTATTTTCTAAAGGTTTTTCAGCATGACTCATAATTTTTATGAGTTCTTTAAGAGCTGCTCGTAATGTTTATACCATCGCAGTTTTATTATTTCAGTCAGTAGGTACCACTCTTATCTTGAAAGTAGGTATATTACACAACATCACGCTTAGCTTCCCAGATGTGATAGCCAGCGGTGTGATAGTTACATTTCGCCAGTTACGTCTAATTCCCTTGAAATAGGGGGTGAGCCTATTAACTAAGCTAAGTACCCAATAACTCTTTGCCACACCTCGACCCAGGACCTCATGGTCAGCAGCAGTTCCTGTGACCACTAGACCAAAGAGGCGGGAGGTATTTGATTAATCAAGTCAACTCAGACAGAGATTCATCTCTTTAGATTTTCTTAGAAGCAACATGGAAACAAAATTTAAGTATAAAGGTAAACCGTAATTACATGTGTTTGTAGTTACAGTGCAAGTTCTGCTTCTGCGTTTTACAATTAGCTCCCAATACGAAAAATATTCAGGAGTTAAATCAAGATCCAATTCTTTGAATTTATAAATCCCTGCAGGATACAACTTCCTTTTATTCGCGGATGTTGTCAATATCCTTTGCGAATATATTTATATCGAAGTATTTCTAGTGGCCTTCGTTTTGTTTGTACCTTTTCCTAATAACAGCAATTTTACAGCTTGTTTTGGTAGGGAATGTCTCCATAAACGCAAAACCTGGTTGGTTCAGCGCATGTCGTGTTGTCGCCACTTAACTTCTGTTCGTCCTGTAAATGACACTACTATGAAGATACTATCTGCTTATTAGAGTTAATCACCCAGAGGCTGTGAGGTTACTGACACGAGACATTCCGGTCAAGGAACCTTCAGTACGCGGGACTGGGTACCTACTTTACTAAAGGCGGATCAAGGATTTATTTCTGGAGGAGGACATCCAAAAGTAACTGTATTAAAATTGTGTTTTCCCCCTCCCCCGGATCATACTTTGCTCGGAACTGTAGTTTTGAAACTAAACTAAATATACGTTTTACCAATTAATCGTAAGGGTGTATTCAAATCGATAACTCGTTCAATTCTTCAGCAACACGAACAACGACAAGAAACACATCAACTTCTATGATAAAATATTAACACCGCACTCCCTACCAAGACCTGCAGCTAATTACACCAATCTAGACTTCAAAGCCAACCAACCGTTAAAACATTCACAAAGGGAACCCACGGCTTGCACACCAAAATAGATCAGTTTATTAGAATAGAAGAAAGATCGATAAATGAAGTACTGTCGACGAAATAATCCTATTAGAACCTTCTCAGAATTCTCTGAGGGTATTAATATTTTATGTCCAATTTATATAACAAAGGAATTATTAATATATAAGAGAATATACAGGCTGTGGGATTTATTTGTATCGATAAATTATGTACATAAAAGATGAAATGTTTTATGTGGACTAAGGTGAATGTTTGCTTTGAGAGGTGTCATTATAGACTTACTTTGATAATATTTGAAAGCTATCCTAAGAATAGGTGTCTGCTGTCTGGCTTTATTTGGCCCGACTTTTGGCAGAGCTGAATTTAGAAAAGTTCTGTCTGAGTTTCCAGAAATTCTACATAAATTGTCTAGGTTTCGAACTACCTGAAGGGAACTTTAGAAGATGAATGTTTTGAGTTAGTCCTTAAGACCTTGCCTTTAAGTGCGTTCTTAATTAGCTCTATTAAAACTTCGTTTCTAGGCTGCGAGATAACATGAAGTTTCAAAGTAATTTCAGGGATTCTGAGTAAAATTAAGTCTTACAAAGACATTTATAGTCATGTCGGTTTACACGGTATAAGGGTTAAAAAATCGGTTCCGTAGCAAATAAAAAAATTCAGCTCCTCAGTGTCCAAAATGTACTTAATTCTTTAAGAAAGGGCTTGGGATATTTTTGTATGAAGCCTGGCCTGACTGACTTCCGCCTTAATGTTTTTTTTTTTTAAGTTGCGGCCACGCATATGACTTAATCGATAGCTAGTATCAATATTTAAACTAGTTTTGTATGAGACAAAATCTTCTAGATCATCATGTTTCTGAGATATAAGCGTTAAAGATATCATCAGTGAATAGCAGTGAATAGATTCTAACTTTGATAGGTTATATCTCGGAAACGTAACGCTTTTGGCTCATACAATGCTTGTTGGTATTGATACCAGCTATCTATTAATACAGGATACATGCGAAGCCGCAACTTTGAACAAAAAAAAGGCGGTAGTTACAGGGCACTTAATTCAAATCCCTGTGTTGCGATGTGTCCCATACATACTGTAAAACTAGGAATAGTATCTTAAATCTAGCCCGAACAATTACATAATCACGTCCCAGATATTCAGGTGTTTCAGCCATTTCTGTCGTCAACTTTGAACTTTAAATAGAAGCGACCTACTTTCGGCTTTTATAACCTGATTCGCTATATTTGACTATGCTCCGGATAGCTAGCTTGGTGCCTTTTGACGTATAAAAAGCTAGTATTGCTTCTATATAGAAACAGAAGTGCTATTTCTTCTGCAACAAGTCTAGTCATAGCCATAGTTCGTGATGCAGCAACAGGCACTTCTGAGCGAAAGGAAACTTTACTGCCATAGCAGTGGATAATAATGGTAAAAAAGTCCGGTAAGAACATGTGCCCTGTGACAGACAGGCAGACAAGCAACCTGACAGTGTGGAGTTCCCTCTGTCACAAATTAGGACTCGAAAAAAGAAACCTTCCATCCCCACAGCATCATAAAGACCAAAATAAATAACACGAAAAAAGAAACACGAAAACAAAAATCTTTTCACAATTTTTCGCTGCCAGTACTTTATACGTGTCCCTCAAGGCGAATTAAGTAATTTACGTATCATTTCATATGTTGGGTCTAACTGACCATCCATTTGCTATCAATAATAAATGTACTAATGGATGGCGTCGGCTATAATAGGACCTATTATAGCAAGAAACTAGGGCACCTTTGTTCTAGAAAATACTTCTTTGAATTGAAGAATTACTGTAATGGTCTACATTGTGTTCCATTTTGTATGAAGTATCGACTATCGATTGGCGCTTTAGCGCCAGTGTCTTGCAGCTGTTTAATGTTACACAGTTTCTAGTGCTGAACTATGTAGATATTTGATTTCAGGAATGAATTGTAGATGAATAATTCAAAATTATTGCAATATAGGTCTCTTAAAGAGTTCTTAGTGAGAATTTTAGAGGAATGTTGAAAATGATTGCAGATGGAGTTGCATGACAGTTAATAAAATAAAAAATAACTTTTATTTCGGACAAGCATCATCCATAGAAGGTTAGAAAATAAAACTTGTAATCAATGTTAGTTAAAACTTATTTAGATACAAGCTTGTTGTTCGAGAGGCATCTGCGAACAATAGCTCCAAATATCGGGGAGTCGAACCTCCCTGCTATAGTCTTCAGGATGGAGTTGGAGCTGGCCCGTACTCTGCAGAGTAACGACGCAGATTTCTTACTTAACGATCGCGTGAAAGTCGTCGACGTGTGCCTGCGCAAACATACCAGATGCACTGCAGAAACGGGACAGCCCCATCAACATCCTGAATCCAATATCATACTGGACCCGTAGGGCGCTGATGGTCCGCTGTGTATAATTGGTCCACAGGCTGCATGTGTAGAAGATGCAGAGATTGTGATCTAATGAGCAAAGAAGATCAAAATGGATCAAAATCTGATTGCCTTTAGAGCTTCAACGATGGGATAGAATCGACAGACATCTACTGATAACTAGAGGCACACAATGAGGCAGTTTTCTAAGAAGAATCTTATTAAAAAGCAAGATTTTTCTTCCATCTAGGAAGATTTTATCCATCTACTTACTTGCCAGAAGGCCGTGATTTCAGCTTTATCTCTCACAGCCTCGTTCCTAAATAAATTAAATTTCAGGCTTTTCAGCCCCGTTAAGTTTTAGCAGTACTTTCTGACGTCTTCCGAGACGTTCGTGATTGGCTAATGTCCTTCGTACTGAGTCGTGATTGGTCGATAAAAGTTTAATCTCGCGCCAGATTGGCTGATGTTTGCTGTGTGCTTTAGTGTACGTGATACAAACATTGATTCTTTATTAGGTTGTGGAGATGGAGTTCTTTATTGGAAAAGTTTAAACTTTGAGAATTTTAAAAGTGATCGTCCATATCCCGATATTTGTTGGTTTTTAATACACTACAGTTGGTTTTCATGAAAAGTTTGAAACAGTACCTTCTTGAAAAATGGAGTTCGTAATTCCTCCCAATATTTCCTCGTCTGGTTAGCATAGTCAGCTTATAATATTCCCACTGCTGTAACACGGGCCTGACCTCTGTGGGAAACAATAGGCCGTAATCTATAACGCAGGTCCAGTGCGGTTTGCTGATGTCACATGTCTTTGATTTTGTGGTATTTCAGTGTGCTTGTTTCCTCATGATCGTATGGTTGCTCAACATCCCCCCAAAACCACCGTCCCTCTTCACCACAAACATCCAAAACTCTCTGCTCCATCCCTGGCCAATCCGCGATGAACGAACCACTACATACAAATAGGCTAGCTATGCTGATGACGAACTCGCTCACAATGTTCCACGATAAAGTGAATTCTAAACGTTGTGTATGAACGTGTCCGAGGTTTTGCGAGCGGTTACAATCCGCGTGTTACCACGACTTGTTGCTGCTCATTACTTATGTAACGTCTCTGCCCTCCCAAATATAGCCATTAAAAATCTGTTTGAAGTTCTACAAGAAGCTTAGGTGAAAATACAAGTCATATTATCGATTGATGTTAGTCAAATAAAGAATATGTGATAAACTAAAGTGGAAAATGGCTGACTGAAACTTGGAAAAAATTACTTATTACTTTTTCATTTTCATCCTAACCGTTTATATTAACATTCAAGAGTTTATCCAAGGATATAACTCAACAAAGTCAGAGGAAAATGGAAGAATGAAAGTCTTTGATTACTCAATTTTAATTAAAACGAACATTATTGCAGTGTGCAGTAAAATGTGTTATGTCTCTATAAAATCGGGTGGTGTGTTTTCTATCTTTGTCTGGCTTGTCGGTGGTGGATGTTGGCGTCTCGCTCGCACGTACGTCACGGGCCTGGACAGGCTTCGGCAAGGGGCAAGCTACATTGATTTTATTGTGATTCGGGCATGCTCGATACTCCGATGTTTGGTTATTGGACGTGGCGGCTTCGGAACGGCTGTCAGTTTCGGCTTACAGAAACTTGGAGGAAAAGGCTCGGCTTTTGTCTGTCTTCTTCGCTTTTGTTATTTTAGTGTCTGTGTTCGCTGGTTTCGTATAAAGGGTAAAATACATCTCTATTTTTATACAGCCTTTTGTGACCGTCTGGGTCTATAATAGAACGAATTTATTACAAGCTCCTAAATTGGGTAGTTCCAATTTTAGAGACTTGTTCTAAACGACTTTCAATTTATCAAGTTGCGCAACAAATTCATCTTCTGTAGTAACTCAATAACAAGTTATTTCCTTTTTACGGCGTTTTCTAACATCTAGGTCCTGACCTACCTAACTAATCTTGTTATCGACTTTTCATTTCATTGATTGAATAACGGAGTTTTCTAATAAAATCAGAGGTACAAGTTGCAATAAAACTATCTCTTTCCAAATTGAATTATTTAATGTATTTTCGTGTACAGAACTAGTGATCAGAGATGTAACTGATCACTGTTTCAAAAGGTCACATGACTCTTTGAGAGGTCTGACTGATCTGACAGGGTGTCTTTCCAGAGAACCTCGTTTGAGAACAGATCTCCTATTTTCCGAAATATTTCCCGATTCTCTATCTGCCATCCCATACAGTCATTACGTTATGCTGGTGTTAATTATATTGATATGCTACAAACGTTTGCCCATGGTTGCCACTTGCATTAAAAGGGCATTTTTTCAAGAAGCAAGATTAAAAGTGGTTAGGCAGAAGTGTATCTAATAGTATAACCGCATTTCGCAAGTATGTTTAAGTCCCATGTAACAGAAGGCGAGCTTCTTGCCATCAACGGGGCACAAATCCAGACTCCGTGGCTGTTACTGAGAAATTCGTAATGGAAGAACCCAATAACATTTTGGCCGACCTGAAAATTGAACCCAGGACCTCAGGCTCAGCATTCGCGCTGGCGACCACCACTAGACCAAAGAGGCAGTCAGTTTCATACCTACATGTTAATATAGGTTATCTACGAGATGGTCCATCTGCGTTCGTACAATAGTTCTCCCACACAAATCATCTGTAACAGACAATCAGTGCTCTCTGCTCACTGACGCATCCTTACGTGCATCTATTGGCAAATTGGTTTCTCACACAATCTCCACGTGACAGAGCACGCTTGCCACGCTGCATCCTGACCTGGTACGTTGGCCTATTATCCTATCACGGCGTCACCCTTGCGAGTTGCATCCTGTGGAATAGTTTCGTTTGCGTTTGTGCTATATGCATGTTACTGTTGTATCTCGATGGTTGCATAACAGGTGTGACTAAATCTCATGTCGCATTCCTGCATCTCTTGAAGACATGGCACGTTTCAAATGTTGATTTAACACCCATTATTAACTCTTACTTCCAAATCAGTACATTAACACCTAATAAATATATAGTTGAAGTAGTTCTCCCAATAACATAATCTTGTTTTGTATCACTTTGTATCCATATCCTTTAACATTCTTAACTTACTATAGGTATTCGTTTCGTTACATTGATCTGGCACTGTTATCCTTGAAAATGTAAAGATTTTTGCATGATAAACACCACCACATAGAGAGTTAACAGAATTTTGACAATAGACCAACTGTTTGACGTGTTATTGTTTACGTAAAAAATTATACACACAAAGATATGCTCAGAACCGTGCGGGCGAATATGAACATTGAGATGCTACTGGACTTATGGGCTTTGACTGTACAAATGTTAGTTTTCAACTAAATGTTTTCATTCATTCATTCACATAAGCACTTCTCACCTGTGTGCTCCAATTATTGCATATTCCATTTAAATTGTTCGTTCTTCACCCCGGATCCAGCTACAACAACCTTGCGTTTGCCCGGGTCGCCCTTCCACTGCATCCTCAGTTAGCAGCCTTCAACTTTGCGATCCCGGGCGAGCTCCAAGCTGTAACCAGGTCAAGGTTGGCTGCAGCATCAATAGGTAGCTTCCTGCGGGAGCGTTGTGTTTCTATTGACGTATGCAGCGGTAATAGTTCGCTAGTTAGTTGTATGATTGATAAGATTGGCGAGTTGAGGGTTTACGAATTGGCACAGTGATGGATGCGGCCTTTGTGTTATGGGAGTTGTGGCTTTTTGGTTCGATATTTTCTGGATCTATTCCAGAAGTTGAAATGGTGTTAATCATTTAGTATGGGGCTTTATCCCCGGTTCTTATCATAGTAGAGTCGCTACAGCCGAGATCACAATACATTAATTAATTAATTTTCTTTTCTTTCTTTCTCATTTCGACTTTTGCCACATTAGGCGAAACCTCAATGAATACCTAAATAAAAGCGTGCCTTTGGATTTTCAACGCTGGGGTCAGCACCGAGAGTTGAACAGCGCAATTATATTAAGGCTTTCATCTAGACGTCGCTTAATTTTAATGAAACCGAGAATTAGAGACGTTTATGAAAGCATGTGATTTGTGATTTCGATACTGCTATTCACTTATGTAGTCGTATCATCACCTGCCTAGCCTTTTCCCAACTATGTTGGGGTCGGCTTCCAGTCTAACCGGATGTAGCTGTATTTAATGGAGCGATTGCCTGTCGGACCTCTACAACCCAGTCAGTACTGGGTAATACGATATCCCTTGGTAAGACTGGTTATCAGACAGACTTTCAGGCCACTGACTGCCTGTAACGATTGCCAAAGATCTACAAATGTCAGCCGGGACCAACGGATTACCGTGCTTTCCGAGGCACGGAGGAAACTCGGTACGTAATGACTGGTCACCCATCCACGGAGCAACCTAGGCAAGCGCGGTTCACTTATGTAGTTTCATAAGGTAAATTTTCTCAATGACCTCTTAGGATTACGGAACTAACAGTCATTTCTAAATAGACCGCAGAACTAACCGATTAAAACCATAACTCGTTGGTTTTTCAGCGGAATGCTGTAAATATCTGACGACCATATTGAAATAATCGTTCGTACCACCGCGGTGTACCGTTCCGGTCTTATTTCGCAAATACCTGAGCAATCTGCGGTGAGGTGATTACGAGAAATGGTGATGTTGGTGTTTTACATTTTATTGTAAAAACTGTTCGGTTTTCAGTTGCTGGTGGCAATACCAAGGCTTCAGGGCAATTCCTTAAAAAAAACCTCTATGGTAAAAGAAAGACGGTGGTGGGTACCTACCCTTAGGGAGGTCTTGTTTTGTTATTTGGCCCTATAAAGGGCCATTATTTATGGCTCTAAATAGAGTATGGAGGATCGACGGATTCCGGAAAATCGATTAGAATAGTTATTTCCGCATATTTTTGGCTTAACTGATTTTCTAGTAACGCATCATAGGCAGTCAAGCCAAAAGCAATCCATCAACTGGATAGATGGATAGTTTCAACAACTTTAAGTTCTACGAGAATAAAAAAACAGCAGAGTGGTATAAAAATACAAACACACGTACATACCCGCACCTTTTTGGTGAAAAATGTGTTCCAAATAATTATTGTTGGACCGCAGACCGCAGCACCACAACTCCGTTCGGACACCACGTAAATCGTCCAAATTTATTTTTGACAGTTGGTTAGATTAGAAAACAGTTTTAGGTACAGAGTTGTTCTGACGTTGCAATTCTGTTACCAAAATTATCTCACTGATTTCAGTTCAGTTTGAATAATAAAAATAGTTTTTAGGGGACTAGAAATAAAACATGATTTTTCTTATAAATGGCACCGTTCCTGACATTATTGATGAGGTAATGTAGAAAGGTCAGTTGCTTTGTACTCTCAACTATATGACTAGATATGTGAACGTGGACGAGGCAAAAGGACTATGTAAGGATCATAGCAGGTGGCGTTTTGTGGTGTCTGCCTACCCTCATGCGAATAAGGCGTGAGTTTATGTATGTATGTATATGTACAAACATATGTGTGGCACCGTTGCATCTGATTTCCCATAATCATCTACCTAATCGTTTACCAACTATGTTGAGATTTCCTTTCTGTCCAACAGGACGCTGCTGAATACTACTATTTTGCCAAGGTCTCAAGGTTCCAAATAATCACGCCTTTCATGATGCTAGGCAGACACTACATAAAGCCACGTGCTACAATCCCTACAAACTCCTTTATAAAATAAATGAATAAGTTCAGTTTCGAACACCAATTCAAAACTGGTGCGAAATCTTTTTCTTCTTCATTGTGTGCAGCACTTAGGTACCAGGGCTATACATATACTATAGAGTTCATTGCGTTCCCGAGAGTGATTTTCTTTATCCGTACTTTTGAAATCACTTAGCCCTCCGCATCCTAATTTGGCGGAAGTTCATGGAGGAACACCCCAAAGGGCTGGCTTACCCCTCGGTTTAATGGGGTTTTTTCATAATGATGTCGCCTTTGAGGATTCATTTATGCCGTTGGCTCTTGAGTAAGAAAAATGAAGAGGTTTTTTTTTCTATTCATTCCAATCATAGCCTTGAAGGATATGCGTCTTTATGAATTTTACGAAATACCAAATTATTTGTAAATACCAATGCATATGTCACATTCCTAGCACGGCCATGGTATGATACGGTGTAGTGGGCTCCCTAGACCCAATACATAATCTGATTTGAGACTTATGTCAATTTGAAAGTCGATCAACCATAAGAAAGTATTAAAGAAAATAAGTTTATTTGACACATGCCACAAGCGCACACAACAATAAACAAAAAAAAACAAGATAACTTAAATCTAAGCACAAAAACAAAAAAGGTCATTAATGTGTGTATTGAAAAAACGGTTGTTTTAACCATGATTTGCTGTGCGATCGGCTGAGATGAGCTATGCCAAAAACTTGAAGATTTTCCAGTTGAACTCTCATTGACCAATGAGAGTGAAAAATAGATACTCTATGGAGGGATTTGTGTAGGTGATGGTACCACTACCACCTGAGGAAATTACAAATTACATAAGCAATAACAAACATAGGTCATGTTCACCACAACGTGCTCCGACGCATCTCAGTAGCCAATCAGCACGTCGCCCACAATCCCACCGGCCGCGGCCCCCCCACTGGAGCAAATTGCTGCAATCACAACACTCCACACTATTACCGGTCTGCTATGACGTCGGTAGATTTATCAGCTTCTACTCTGTTATTATAGGTCGGTACTTCTACACTCAGTTAAGCTGTTGGTCCTTTCTGTCGTTACCGGCAGACAGAAGCCAGAAATTCGGACGACCCGTACTTGATTTCTGGAGGTCAGATAGACAGTGGTTCCATTTAAAATACTGTTATTCAACTGCATTCGGTTTGACTGGAAGCAGACTCCATCATAGCTGGGAAAACGGCTAGGTATATAAGATGACGTGTACTGTACAGCCAATGTCCTGCATTTCCTGACCTGTCTTACAAAGTAGAAGAAGGCAAGATGTGCCATGTAATGCTGGACACTGACTACATTACACACAAATATATTTAACACAGATGTTGGTTACTGTATTAATGTTGAACATGGTCTTATTAGTTCTTAGAACTTGTTAATTGATAGCCATTACTACTGTCTGACCGAAGGTCGATTTCTGGCCGAAGCAGAAGCGGATTTAGACCTTTGGCTTTGGCCAAAACTTCAGCCCTTTTGGCTGAAGGTGGCCGAAGCCGAAGCTTCGGTTGAACACTAGCCATTACAGACAGTCTACATAGATCACATAACGTATATCTACAACTAGAGGGTCCAGCTAGATAGACTGACATTCTATCGACTTGAACGATGGTAGAAAAGTGAAGAATGTCATAGTCAATCTTGTTGAAAGTCATCGTAGAAACAAGAAGCGCTTTTAAAGGGACACCCTCTGGAGATAGTTGAAAGGGCATGACAGATAAAACAAGTGAATGTAAACTCGTACCAAAAACTCACAATTGTAAACGATAGCTACCGCTAGCCATTGTACCTATCTGTCGCAAAATATCATGTCGCAAGCGTATCGCATTATATCATAATACACATGTACAGGTCATGTATTATAATATCATCAAGAGCAGCTATAAGAGAACAGTATTCTAGGAACATGAACAGGTGTAACTAACTGGTGAAAGAAACCAAACAAAATCAAACTTTATTTGAAGCAGCCAGTAACAAACTTTCCCACAAAGAAACCATACACACAACCCTGGAACCAAAAATACTAGAGAACTACGATCTTGTACAACCACAATAAGGGTCATTTCTGTAATAAAAATGAAACAATCAGCATGATTTCCTTATAAAAAGTAAAAACAAACATTTTGTGAACGCGTAGAAGACATAAACCGTGCTCGATTCAATTAGCGTGATATAAATAGTAGGTAGAACGTGCCTATGTTATAAGAAGTGAGGTAGTAGGTAACATGGAGAGATATATACTAGTTGCAGCCCTCCTCCGCGTAGTGGTCGGTCATAATCCAAAGGGAACCTATTCCGGGATAAAAAATATTCAATGACCTCACCCAGGTCTTGATCTACCTATGCGTTAAATTTTATAAAAATCCGTTCAGCCGTTTAAGCGTAAAAAGGTGCGGCGTGGTTATAAACAGACAGACAGACAGACGGAGTTGCTTTCGCATTTACTCCTTTAATTTACGAGTAATATGGTTGTAGTGAAGAAGATGCAGTATACAAAATACTGTAAAATATTGGAAGATATTGTGTTGATTGATCTATTGAATCTGTGTGTATCATGAGATCCAAACAATACATCAGTCTTTCGAGACGAGTTTTTTACGCCAATGAAATACGATTAAGGCGAGATAAAATCGTTTATTTTCTTTCCTCTTAATACCAAAAATATCTGCCTCGCAAAACATGCTATGCAATCTGCGAAACACTTGAAGTTAGTGATCATCTATGTTCATAATTCTATCATTTATGTCAAAAGAATGGGCAGCACTCTCCTCTTCTCTTTCAACAATAACAACGTCCACTTTCAAATCTGTTTGCATAAAATTATGTTCAAGTCAGTATCTCACGAACATCAGACATTAACAAATGTTTCCTGAAAGCTTTATCATTTGATCAGACGTACAGGTGAAGGTCTTCCCTGATCACAAAATATACCTTTAAATCTCTTCAGTCTAATCTCCTGATTTGTTGACGGAAATGATAACAGCCAATCGAATGACGGCTTGATAAGAATGCAATATGTGGAATGGAATAGGTTTTCAGAAGCCGGGGCAATCGGGAAGTAATGTGACTTAAATGATTTTGTAGAAGTAAAAATTTCCCCCATAAATGGCGAAATTTGGGTGTACGCATGACGGCCAATCAGGCTATACAAAACCAGTTTATACTGATCTCTCGTTGTACGGAAAATTTATACAAAGCGAGGCCATGTTATACTGGAATTGTATAGCTTGATGTGCCGCCGTGTGTACTCTTAAGAATGAAAGAAAAACATCGATTGGTCTCACACACGACAAAGAATAAAAATAAAAAAAATACAAATAAAATGAAAACAAGAAAGAGAAAAAGACAAACTAAACTACATTGGTACTGCACGTGGTTAAAAGGCTTATATGAGCATAATGCTGCGACTTTCAAAATAAATGACACAGCGCTGGTATTCTGGACACTGGCCTAATCCTTGGAAGAATACCGGCGTGATGTTATGTTGAAATTAGGCGACTTAAAGCAAACAGGTGATCTACAGGCATTCTTAGGGTCCGTTACCAACAAGCGGAAATATCCTCGGATTTTTCTTGGAATTTTTTGGCTTGCTGGAAACGGACCGTAAGTAAAACCAATCATTTTTGTAAACTAGTGTCTGCTGCATCATTTTCTCTTTTGAATGATCTAATGAGACTCATTCAGACGGACGGTGCAGAAGAGTCCCGTGAACTTTACCAGGTCATCCATCCACCTAATGACTCCCACATAGCCCAATTTACTCTTCAAGACAAGATGATCTTAATAATACTCCGTTCTTTAAGATAAGAATCACAAAGCAAGATTGATGCGAAAGATGGAAATCTATTCAAAGTCTGAACAGGATGTCCGGGCTTAGTGCCCTGGTCATTAAAATTGTCTATGTTTAGTTCAAAGACTTTCATAATCTGGCTTACTGTCGAGATTTATGTTTGTTTATGTAAATCTTGAAGAGGATCAGTGTTTTAGGTACGTTCTATATTATGTAGGAATATTTATTCCGACTTTATTTATTTTGAAAGGTCTAGGACGGTAGGAAATTTATCTCCGTTATTTGAAAAATTGAGCTGAACTACAAATTATACTAGTGGAGAGGCCGAATCAGTAGAAATTAAAGTTAATTCTGAACTGTCAAAAAAACAGATACGTGTTATTTGAAAAAAAAAGTTGCTGAAACAAATTAATTGTTTGGCATGTTTTTCTCCACGATACAACTTTTGACAACCGGTCAAAACCACACCGGTTTTTTCTAAAACATCAGACGCGGTATTCCATATCATCGAGGTAGGTTCGTATATTATATCTTTTCGATCCTGAAGCACTTCCGATTCTTTCATTGCTTTATAATAACCATGCCTTTGACCTTCTTTTGCAGCCAAAACTAAACCTAACAATGCACCAATCAATTGTAATCCGAGTCAACAATACATCAAAACTTAAGCTCAAAAGATTACAGTCTCAAACTTCGTGATTACTGAGCTGTGACTTCGAGGTCACGGGTTCAAGTCCCGACAATGGACCGTTCGTTCACCTCTACTTACATCATTATTTGGGTTACGCACCAAAACTATGAATGGTTGCTATGGCTGAACATTGAACCTAAGCTGTGAGACTTCAGTAAAGTGTTCAAACCTTGGTGGTGCATTTTGTATTGTTCGGTAAAAAGGCTCGTTTTCGTTAACTGCGTAAGTGCATGTTGTGGTTACGTTTAGTATTGGAAACTTTGGAGCGTTGACTTTGGATCAGGATTTTCACACGTAACACATTTTTGAATGAGGTACTGGCAGCAGAAAGCCAATTGCTGGCCAAGTACCGATTAGCGATGAACGCGAAAGTGACTCTGTCGGTTGGTTTCAATGAAATCTGGCACGGACTAGGTTTGGACATCGGATACTTTTAATCCCAATAGTACGTCCCGTGATATAATTTTTTACCTCCATGTATAAGGTCAGAATTTATACCATGGTACGACACAAAGCAAAAGGTAAAAGCTATAAATCTATTCGCCATACTAGGAACGCAATGGATACGCCATGAACAGACGCCAGCCAACACATCTATCTACCTGGAACCTAATGCTTTAGCGATAAAGTTGAAAATCTATTAAAGAAATTTGACAGATTCTAGTAGCTTGATTTGCTGGCGTCTGTACATGCATAAACCTCAACAATAAATGTTTCATTCCTTATTCAGGAGTACACATGCCACAAATAGCCCACCATCAAATTATATATTTAAACTGACAAATGTCAGTTACAGTAAAAGCCTGAAATTATCCATCGTCAAACGTGTGCAGTCGGTAAACTCCTCAAAAGGTCAAGCCATACATTTTGTATGATCAGCCATTCGGTGCCTTTTACGGCAACATGCAACATGACGCGGTCATACATAAATTATTGCAGGTAGTTGAGGAGCAACAGAAATAGCTACTTCCTTTACTTAGTGATAAGTTAGGTCGTTTATTGCGTCATTCTTTAAGTATGATGGATTGGTAATTTAGCATATTTAGGTTACGTTCAGTAGTATTTTCTATACCGACGTCTCGGACAAGGAGAACTATCGACCAATCTCATTGGCTACTATAACTGCAAAGGTGCTTGACAGTGTGCTCGGGCGTAGGATGTCTGGACAGCTCAATTTACATGACGCACAGTTCGGTTTTAGAGCTGGGCTGTCTACAGAAACAGCTATTTTGGCGCTCAAGCACACGGTCAGTTACTACACCTGCAGGAACACACCTGTGTATGCTGTATTCTTAGACCTTTCGAAGGCATTTGACCTGGTTAATTATAACGTCCTATGGACTAAGTTGCGTGACCGGGAACAACCTGAGGAGATAGTTGAGCTTCTCAGGTATTGGTATAATCACCAGATTAACCAGGTCAGATGGTCGGGTGCTTTGTCTGAGACGTATGGTCTGGAATGTGGTGTAAGGCAGGGTGGTCTGACCTCCCCAGCGCTGTTCAGCTTGTATGTCGATCAGTTGATCGGGGAACTCAGCAGCACAGGGGTTGGATGTTCGGTAGATGGTAAAATCATAAATAGCATATCTTACGCGGACGACATGGTGCTGCTGAGTCCCTCGATTGAGGCACTCAGACGTTTGCTTGAGGTTTGTGAGAGATACGCCTTGACTCACGGCCTCCTGTACAACGTGAAGAAGAGTGTGTTCATGGTGTTTGGGGTTGCTGCAAAGGGTCACAGGGCAGTGCCGCCAGTGTATTTATATGGTGTTGCTCTAAACAGAGTGCCTTGTTTTAAGTACCTTGGACACAAACTAGTCGAGGATCTTAGTGATGACCAGGACATAGAACGGGAACGGAGAGCGTTGTCGGTCCGATGCAATATGTTGGCCCGTAGGTTTGCAAGATGTACGAGACCGGTCAAGATCACCCTTTTCAAGGCTTACTGTCAGTCTTTTTACACATGCAGCCTGTGGGTCAAGCATACGCAGAGGGCCTACAACGCTCTTCGGGTCCAGTACAACAACGCCTTCCGGGTGCTGTTGGGGCTACCGCGATTCTGTAGCGCGTCAGCCATGTTTGCTGAATCTACTACAGATAGTTTTTCAGCAATCATGAGGAAAAGAACGGCATCATTGTTACGCAGGATTCGTGGGAGTGCCAACGGCATACTGAAGGTGATCGGGGATAGGCTGGACGGCGTTTTCCTGGAGTATTGGACCCGTATGCACAGCTACGGGTCTGATACTGCAGGAAAATACATGAATTAAATTGAATTGTATTGTATGTTTTATTTTGTTTGTTTTTAATTATAAGTAAGTACTAACATAGTTACGTAAGTTGTATCACTAACAAAATATGGAGCAAGTATCCGAAATAAACGTTTATTATTATTATTATTATTATACCAATTTTCCTGGCATTTACCGAAATTATAGGTCGATTTCGAATACATTAAGTATGACCGAATAGCATTAGTAATTTATAGGTATTCTTGAAAGCTTCGTTGAGTAATTAATTACACATTCACGTTAGCATGTTTTCATAGCAACATCCACATAGACCATCGGTTGATCATTGGTCGACTTACCGAGCGCTGATGCATGGATCAAATGTCCCGAAGATATTTGTGATGAAAATTTGGTCTAACGAGTTGACTCATTTAGTTGGGTAGTTTTCTTGTATGTAAAAAAACAGTATCACTTGTTGAGGCTATGAAATTGCTCCTCAAACATTGTCGTACTGACGATCTTTAAAATTATCATACTTCACGTAAACAAAAATATTTTCACCCAAACAGGGAACCAAAATCGATATATGTATTTACCTTTGCACTACGCAGTACCGTGTACCGCAGCCTCTGAAAACACAGCAGTAGTCCACCATCTACCAACCTCTATGTTTATATCTTACTACTTCATCAAGCCTGTACTTCTCCGAAAGTTTAGGTAGAGATGTGCTATGGTAAACCCATATTTTACCAGTTATGCTTAAGTCCCATGTAATGGGAGGCGAGACAATCGCCATCCACTGGACAAAGGTCTTGACATCGGCTGCTGCTGCGAAATTACTTGCCGAAGCTGTTAGTTAACATGCTCCTCAAATGTTGTCATAGAGACGATGAATAAAATAAACGTACTTCACGTAAACAAAATATTTTCACCCAAACGCGGAACCAAAATCGATTAAGTTTACTACGCAGTACAGAGGCCTCGTACGCACTAGCGCGCGGTGTAAATGATGATTTTAAAATGAAAAATATATATCAATTGTAGTTAATAAATAAAGGGTAGTATTTAAACGAGCGAAAATAAATTCAAATTAAAGGTGTCAAAAATATTGAAAATGGTCTACTGAAATACTAAGTGAGCGACAAACTGAGCGAATACAAATGCTTAAAACAGCGACTTGAAAATAGAAATTTGAATTACTAGTTCAATACGATCAGTGTGATAATTCAAGGACTCTGAAAAAAACCGAAAACAAGGTTATTAACCACTAGATTGTAGATAAGGCGTAGTCGACGTAGCCCCGCTGCGCGGGGCTCCTATTTCTGTTTGCAGGGTTTAAAGTAACCTAACACGAAAGGGATTCCGGGGTCTTAGTTCGATCACTTCGCTCGCTCGTTAGCCATCCCCTTCGAACCTAACCTGTCCGAGTCAGGGTGCCACAAGTCTCTCTCAGCCTTCGCTCGCTCTTGCTTCCTATATTCTCCTTGCCGCAATGACCGGATAAATAGTTACTTACTTGATACAATAGTCGCCCATTCAATATATATAGGTCGCCAATAAAAAAAATATTCGGCCGATTAATAATTTCCCATAAATAAATACATCAATGAATTAAAGCTACTAACAGAAAAATAAAAACTAAATATTTAGAAAAAAGGAAGAATTAAAAAAAAAAACTAAATAAACAACAGGACGCTTAGGCGTCTAAGTACTCCCCAACGTTGAATGGCAATGCTTATTGTTTGGCCAAAAAAAGAGCCAGTCAAATATTTTCATAAGTTTAAGAATGTATTCATATCTATCTATGTTACTGGTTGTGCTTTTTGCAAACAATTTAACTAAAATGCTGTAGAATAGTTGTATGTTCGATTCAAATATCGACATATTTACGTAACGTTTACACCGCGCGCTCGTACTAAGGCCTCTGCATTCCGCAGCCCCTATATATCTTCCCGCACGTACTCTCGTGTACCAGACTAACCTAAAAAGGCTTTTATCTAATTTAGGTCACGCTTTCACGTTCGGTCACTACACTGTACATATAGTACGTACCGAATTAGTTGGCAAACGTGGGCTAACGGGAGAGAATGAATCTAATGAATGGATAGTTATGGTGCGCCAAAAAGGTTTTGGTGCGGCACGATAGTTGTATAGAGAATACCTTGGCCATGTTCTTCTGCTTCATGTATTGATGATTGCTATACGGGGTGGAAGGGGCACCGACGAGAAAACGGTTACCACGTATTCAGTACTTCATTCTTCCCCCCCACATAGAAATATTTTCATCGGTTACTAAAAAAAAACAGCTTTTCGCGTTCGGTCCACCCCGTATTTGAGTAGGTAATATCCAAGGACCTTAAAAATATCTGCACCAAAGTTTTTTCTTTTTTAATTTGAAAGACAGTGCTTACTGTCTTTAAGGTTCCAAATAAAAATAGAAAAAAACTTTAACTCTAAGAAATAAAGTTGTATTTCATTGCCGATAGATTTATGGGAAATACGGTACCAAAAGGGACTTATGGGATGATGGCCTTTTGTCCCTCTCGCACAATGTAGCAATGTTCATTATTCTACTAAATTAGTTTTCCAAGTCATTTCGTTAGGCACATATAAAAATACGAAATGGAAATCTTTTCACTCATCACTTAGGCCATGAACTAAGTTATTTCCACTAATCTTCTTGGAGATCTGTGAAATCTTCCCTAAAATTGAAATAACTGTCTGACTATCTTTGGTATAAGATGAGGTTTTATAAAGAAATAAGAATAGATTAGTTCGTGCCTTCTTTTCTTATTTCCTGATTTGATTCTCCCTATTCATATGGTATTTATTTTGCGATACGTGTAAAACCTACACAAGTTCTTGAAGTTAATTAGACATTAAAGATATTCATATGGCAGGAAGTTGCCACGTGTATACGTACTTACGTAGGCAGCTACTTATTATTACTGGAGGTACTTGTCCAACATTAAAATTATATAAGTTCGACAGAAATCGCTCCGATAAACGAAACACGTGTTCGAGCTAACCGATCAAAAGCTTATTTAAGATTGGAATATTTTAATTTGTAAGAATCAGTTCCGATAGCAGGGGCTCGTGGCTAAACAATAAAGCCATACGTCTCGATCTTCAAGGTTAATTAGCTCGGCTAGGTCACTTCGTGGATAGGTGACCACCCCTATCATACCAGACCCGTTTCTGTGCCTCGGAACGCATGTTAAGCTGTTGCTGCTCTACAGTATAATACTCGGATTCAGCTGCATCCGTTAAGACTGGAAGCCGAACCCAACGCAGTTGGGAAAAGGCAAGGCAGATAGTCATGATAAGTTTCAATAGCAATATTTTGGCTTTTTAAATTCAGCATACAAAAATTCCTAACACAAACAGGTTACCAATACTAATCAACAAAATCATAAAACAATTGAATTAAGTCCTACATACAATTTAAATTAAAACACACACACTCAAGAAAACGGTACAAGAAGGTTTTAATCCAAAACTACACAAAACAATCTGCATCTAGGTAAGTGTTGCCATACTAAACTAAAACGGTGCAACGCCCTTCAATAATAGCATGCACTGCAATGAATATTAATGAAATGCTCAAAAGGGCACTTTAGGGGCCCTGCATTCAGCTTATTTTACTTACAAAGTGCACCTAACTAGCAACACCGATAGACTCAATTGTTTTAAGTTATATGGTAATGTTTGAGGGACGTCTTTTTCATTTTTGATTTTGGAAGGTGGCCTGTATTTTTTTGTATGTAGAACTATGTAGTTTCTATGAACTGTAAAACCCTCTTTCGACTTTCGACCATTAGCAGGTCGTGTGTTTGGGTCTACTAAGTGCTATTGGGTGTTTCCATTAGGAATTTTCTCAGAAGCATTCCAGAGGCTCGGCTACCTATTACACGGTCCTAATGTTTAAGTCCTCCTGGCGAAATAAAGGTCTACTTCTGACTACTCGTCAGCATCATCTGCCTACAATTATTCCAACTATATTGGGGTCGGTTTCCAGTTTACCTTAAACTACTCCTTGTAGGAAAACAGGCGTATTGTTAGCGCGACTGCTGACCATGAGGTCCTGGGTTCGGGCAAAGAGTGATTCGGTTTTTTCATCACAGTAGCAACCACGGAGTCTGGATTTGTGCTCGGTTGATGGCAATCCCCCATTATATTACATAGGACTTAAACATAACTGGTGAAATGTGGGTTTTTAAGTATACCTCTGCCTCACCCTTCGAGGATTATAGACTGTTATGTTATGACGTTATGCTATGTGTATTTCTGACTAACTATTTTAGACTGGTTATTGAAAAGATATCTTCTAACTGAAGTCTTTTAAATCAACATGTATAAATTCAGCCATCATCCTTAACTATGTATAGTCAGCCTTATGTTATTTCCAGTATTTTTCTTTCAGAGGTTACATAGTACGGACCATACAAATGCGCACGGAAATTTATTCGAATCCGATATTTTACTGAAAGCCTCGCTAATTGTGAAAAGCCGAGAGCCGATTGAGTGATTCGGGGAATATAGAATTGCGAACGGTCAGATTACCACTGGCCACCACGTACTACGTATTTTCCGGGAATATGTGGAGAGCAGGTGAAAACCGCACTGAAATCTACGTAGAAATGACTGAAACTGAATACATATGTATTCACTAAATTGTACACAGGGATTGTTATGTAGTTTTGCTATGTAGTTCTTTTTTTGTTTGCTTTGTAACTTTATTTCATCTGTACTGTCATGAAACGAGTTTGATTATTCCGGTTTATAATTATTTATTCCATTCGAATCCAGGCAGGACTTTTTGTAAATTATTTCATCGCCAGTGCTCTCAAAATGGTGAAGAACAACACCGTCAGGGAACTGGCATGTCCTAGAATAGACAATACGAAGACAAGTGACATCCATGAGACTGCCTCATCAGTCGATTGGTCGCAAGCGCGACTGCTGAGCAAGAGCACCAGGGTTCGATTCCGTCATTGGGTTTTTTCGGCAGGAATTTTCTCAGTAGCCGCCACAGAGCCCGGATTCATGCCCGGTTGATGGCAATAGGCTCGCCCCCTATACATGGGGCAGAACTGGCGAAATATAGGTGTACTCTGCCTAACCTTTCGGGGATCACAGGCGTTATGTTACGTGACATCCACCATCCCGCACTTGGCTCGGGGGTGGTGGAGAGGTCTGAACATAAAAGGATGATTATGCTACATATAGTTATTCATATTTAAATTCCTTTACCGTTTTAGTAATACATTGAGCAATATACAGCAATATATCACGTGTAACAATATAATAAGAACGTTCTAGAACCGCGAGAACGGCAGCCGACCTCCATCCTAAAATTATAATTTTCCGGCAGCCATGCGCGGTTTTACAAATTTGCATAGTAATGAATTGTTCCAGTCTATACTTATACTTTCTTAGCGGTATAGTTCGTCCTCTAACTTGCATAATTGTTTCGGTAGGAACGCAAAAACATGTAGTAATTTTATATTACACGGCTTGGAAGACCGCCCGTCTACTTCAAGCCACCAACTCCACCTGTTTGCAGTTTACTGCTAGGTTAAGTGTTACACAAATTGCACTACATTTTCCGATTCCCAGCCTCTTGCAGCTACAAAGTTAAATTTTGTAATACCAACCTGCAGACTAAGAAAAAGGCAGTTCAAATAAAGACAAAGCAAATTACTACTCTAGCTCAGTACTTTTTTCCCGATTTAAGACCACCATGTCCAAGTTTCTGATCAAAGTTTCCTTAATAGACAACACATTGGCTTTGATTATTCAGAAAATACATAACATGACATGGCCAAAATCTGTTCAATATTAAACTTAGTCTTTGGAGTCCGGTCTTTGTAGGATAATTTCAACAGTAACACTATCTTCATCATAGGCTGCCTGTCTAACCTGATGCAGCTGAATACCAGTATTTAAAACTGCTTATTTGACGTCCTTCATCTGTAACTGGGTAATACGACACCCATTGGTAAGGCTGGTTATCAGAGTTTCTGGCCACTCACTCCCTGTAGCGACTGTAAAAGATCTACAATTGACAGTCAGGACGTGCTTTCTGTAGCACGGTTCAACAGTACCATTATCAATTCATCATCAGATATTCATAATTTCTCTTCAATTTCTAGTGCCACATGTATCACGGTACTGAACCATGAATCAGGCACAGCTACCCGTATTGTTTCGGTGTTTGTGCCCGTTTGTCTATCCTCCATTGTTACAATGGAAAGCTGCGAGTACAACACGATATGTATCTTTTGTTACGTTTTTAATACTATAAACCGCTTATAGACCAGCTGTATATATAGCTACTATATTGTATTGTATGGTATTATATGGAAAATTGTATTTATCTTCCTTTGTGATGATAGGATCAGATTTATTTTTGTAACAAGATTGGAAATTGTGTTTTCTATTGTTGTTTGTGTAGGACTTATATTGGAAAGATGTGTGGTCGTGAGTGGTTCTGTTTCGACAAGCCTGGCTATTTCAAGTGCTTCATATCCTTCAGCACTTCTTGGGTTATCAATCCTTCTCAGATAATCAGAATATCTTACATAAGTTTCTGCCTGTCGAATGACTATCATGGTCTCCACATCCACACTGGAATGTTCGTATGACTGCACACCACTCCCCTTTTTCAGTTGATTTTAAGAGAGCATCGCACTCGAACTTGTTAAGATAAAGCAATAATTTTCAATTATAATAGACGATCCTCCTTATTTCAAATTACTTGTCAACAATCTAATTTTTATCTTATTTCTATCTTCTGACAGACATTATTACTTAAAATCATTCTGATTGAAATAAGTCAATCTACCTACTTTAAAGTAAAGTAGCATCTATCACATATAAAAACAAACTTTATTCCAAGTTTCTAAGTGTCAATCTTTATTAGACAAGTATATGTTTTCTATCAACGTCGTCTGGCGACAAAACTCTGCTATTCGTTTGATATGACAAGCTACTGATATATTGTGGAGTTCAGTTCAAAGTGAAACTTTGAACATATTGAACGTTAAAAGAGTCTTTGATTTTTACAATTTATTTATTAAATGCATACTTTATTTCAGTTCAAAGTAAAAAACAATGTTTTGTTATTTGTAATTTTAATTTAAAAATGCTGTTTTTCTGTTTAGTATTTTTTTAGTTATCCTCTAGTTGACATTGATGTATTAACATTCATTAGTGAATTTATAATGGTATTGGTATGGCACAATGTGACCGCAAAAGTAGACGTAAATCAAGAATAGGTGGATTAAAACCGGTGTTATTATCATTAATGACTAAATTATAAAAAACTAGGTAAATAGGTAACTTTTTTGTGTAATGATTCTATTTTCAGTAGTTTGTTTGACTTGGGTAATGGTAACATTCATTAAACAAGTTGCAATGAGTCAACTATTTGGCAGGTACTAACTACCCTTAATTTCGAGTAGGTACCTTGTGCTAATTGAAATCGGTAATTATAAAACTTCAACTAAAAAGAGTCACCTATTCCAAAGATTAAGTAACCAAACATTGGTAGAACAATATTACACCATTCTATTCCTAAATAAAAAACAAAGAAACAATTCAATTTTATTGAAACTAGATTGTATATGCAAAACCTTTTATAACGCCCGATCGCGACAAAAAAAAAACAATAGAAGCTCAAAACGAAAAATATATTGGTACTAGTACTAGTAATTGTATAGAAAGAACAGCTTTTTCGTCTTCTTCTTCAGCCTCTCGCCATTAGTGAACAATTAAAGGGGTTTCACAAGCAATTGTTTTTTTAATCTTATCTATTATCCAATTTGATACACTTGCCTTACTGCTACACTTCTAATTGTTAAAATTAAATAGTTTTTTGTTAACTGTTCGCTGGCTAATAACATAGGGAAACGACTTTGTAATTAACGAAGTACGGAGGTGTGAGTTTTAAGAATCGATTAATAGTTCGTTTACCCGTGGACAAACAGTATGCGTCGAGACTTAGCCACTCTGATGTTTTAGTAATGAGGAGGACTAGCTTACGTACGTAGATTTGGCTAGGAATTGATTCTAAATAGTAATAAAGAATGGTTCAAAGGAGGCTCCTCCTGAGTGGCCCAGTGGTGGCGGCCCCTACAGAACAGTAAGTCGTGGGTTTGAACCCAGGCAGGCGCATTACTTTGTGTTATTTATTTCATCACCACAATGCTCTCAAAAAACGGTAAAGGAAAACATCATGAGGAAACCAGCATGTCCTAGAACCAAAAATTCGAAGACATGTGATATCTACCAACCCGCACTGGGCCCGCGTGGTGGATTATAGCCCATTCCCTCTCATAGAGAGGAGGCTGTGTGTCCTGCTGCTTACGTGTGGTTCAATCAAAATATTGGTTCTGGCATATACATACTGACAGTTACTGTAATTTTGTGAAAGCAGATCCAACAGTGGCATAATAGTTTCAACTTCTTACGGTCTCACAGCTGGACAAACACGTCTTCTCATGCAGAGAAGGCACCAGCCTGGTATAACATTAGTTCCATGGTTTAATTGAATATTGTGCAATATATATAGGGTAAAAGTACCTAAAATAGTTAGTTTCAGTTTGATCCAAATGAAGGTAGGTACTTGTGTCAACATTTTGAAGGAAATTTGTATGCAAGGAACATAGTAGATGCGACAAACGCACATAGGTGATCGGTAGACAGTCTGGACAGCTTTTTACCTAACTCTCTTCAATCTCCTCAAAACTAATGCATTCATATTGATCAGCTCTTTAGACTGCCTCGTCAATCGACTGCTGGTCATTAGGTTCTGGGTTCGATTCCCGGGTCGGCCAAAGTGTTATTGGGTTTTTCCATCGGGAATTTCTCAGTAGCAGCCACGAGGTCTAGAACTACTCCGGTTGATGGAAATAGGCTCGCCGCCTATGGGACATGGGACTTAAAACATAACGTGCGAAGTGTGGGTGTACTATTAGGTACACCTCTGCCTAACTCTTTGGGGGTTACAGGCGTGATGTTATGTGTTTTTGATCAGGAAGAATACCTGGTATATTCTAATAGGTGTCACCAAATTCCCCATAATTAGGAAGCATTGATTACTTGCTAGAAGTAGATCTAAACATTATTTTGTTTTAAATTCCAGGTCTGCATGAATATACAGAGTATTGATATGTGAGTTCTTTATCATTATATTCACGCTCTCTCGCCCTGTTAGGGTGAGTAGAGCTGTAGCCTTGCTGAACACTCACTAAAAGTTTTGGCACAGTTCTTATAATTACAAGGCACTAAAAGCACTTACTTTAAAGTAGTATTGCAGTGTTGAAAAAATTAAAATTCAACACCTTAGCTCACGTGCAACTTACGCAACACAAAAAAAAAGATAAATCTAGAAGCACACTTTGATTCTAAGTAAAATAAGGCAAGAGCCACAGATATAGAAAGGGCACTATACCGTGAATGTCCACTAAACTACGCTTTAATATATTTATTCACCCATAGAGTTAAACACTTCCTTTATCTATCAGTTTGATCATCAATAACCATCAAGTATCACTTCTATCTCTTGATGTTGATGATTCGCAAGGATTTGGTTGACGGTGGTGCACGCCTGCCTAGAAGTAACCTTCTTATTTAGTTATTTATTTACTTAAGGTTCACCCACAGCACATACATACACATACATATACTAAATCATACGGTAATATTCTATGCCAATTACGGGTAAACACAACATTGACAAGAAAGACGCCAGATTACCGCTTAGTTGCTAACTTAAGTCTAGGTGTACAATCGATTAAGAAAATGGGATATAAATTTAGTTACGAAGAAAATGAGGATCATTCATTCATTAAAAGTACAGAGAAATTTTGACTACGTTTCATTGGTGCATAGGGAGGCCAAGATTCTTGATTTAAACTTAAACTTACGGCCATTAAATATATCTGCTTTGGGTACGGACTTATTAAATGAATTAAGGTTGTCACACATCTTAACGAGTGGTGAGTTGAGACCTGTGTTTGTAGAGGTAGAAGGACGCTGCAGAATTGTGGTTATGGGAAAGCGTGGAATTCTAGGCGGAACTTTCAATAGAATGCGCGATAGCAGTTCACTACAATCTATGCGACCGTTCACTAGTTTGTGAAGGAACATAAGACTATGCATAGTTCTCCGTTGCCGTAGAGGGGTCATCTTAAAGAAACATAGACTCTGTTGATAGGGACACCTATGGAATAAGCCAGGGGATATAAATGCGAGGTGTCTGGTGAACGCTCGTTGTATGCTCTCCAGTCGCTGGGAATGTATTGCGTAAAAAGGGTCCCAGGCAACACTGGCATATTCCAGCCTGCTACGTACTACGGCATTGTATAGGACCATTTTAGTTTTAATAGACCTAAATTCTTGCGTATTACGTTTAAGAAACCCTAACAATTGCGCAGCCTTTTAACGCAACTGTCTACATGTTGCTTGAATGTTAATTTTTTATCCATAATCACTCCGAGATCCCGCATTTCATCAACCTTAGTTAGATTCTTAAGTTCTTACTCTCGACTTGAAGCTTCATGACATCCGGGAAACACAGACTACAAAAGTTTGGTCGTGGGAGTCATGTTAATGTATCAGCGCTCCGGAAGCATTCGCCTGGAATAGTTAGTTAAGATTCACTTGTGTCTGTACAAAATCGAATCTTGAATTGTTACATTACAGGCGAAAGTAGCTTGGTCTGTTCTGTATGTTGCCTTTTCACGCCTTTACGGCTGAACGAATTTCGCCGAAACTTGTACATTAGTAGACCGTGGGATACCTACCTAGATACCTTTTGTATCCTAGTAGTACAATCATTATCATCTGCCTAGCCTTTTCCCAACTATGTTGGGATCTGCTTCTCATCTAACCGAATGCAGCTAAATACCAGTATTTCACATGGACCGACTGCCTATCTGACCACCAGAACCTAGTTAGTACTGAGTAATACGACACCCGTTAGCAAGACTAGTTGTCAGACTTTTGGGCCACTGACTACTAGTAACGACTGTCAAAGATCTAAAAATGTCATCCGGGCAACAGCTTAACGTGCTTTCCGAGGCACGGAGGGAACTCGGTATGTAATGGGTGGTCACCCATCTACGCACCAGCCTAGGCAAGCATGGGTTAACTTAAAGATCGACCCGAGCGGCTGTTATTATTTGGCCAGGAACTCCTCCCCAGTAGTACAATACTGTATAGTTTCTAACCTCCACGCGAGCGAAGCCAAAGGCAGAGGCAAGTGTTCATAAACTTAGGTAGTCTTTCCATAATCTCAGTACAGATAATCTGGTAGGCTATTACGAGCTTTATTCCGTCGCCGACTACGGTGTGACACAACTGCGTCACGCTAACTTTGGTGACGTCATTGTTACGGGAAGCGATAGTTTTAATCTTGATTAAATTGTTAGTGGAATTGATTGATTACATCAGAGTTGAGAGCTGTTAAGTGAGAGAAAACAAACGATACATACATACATGGTTATAATTATTTCAATTCGGGCTTAGTTATATTATGTGGGCTTGTTTTCCGTGGCAAAATGTGGGCGTACTAATGGGTACACCTCTGCCTTATTCTTCGGGGATTACATTCGTGATGTTCTGATGTTATGTTCTTGTTTTTCAACTATGGTATAGAGTAAACTGACCCTTCACGAAGCCGTCAACCAAGCATTCTGTACATCAAGGTAAGGAACTCTGCGCAAAAATTATTGCTGGGAAAGGCCTTGTTATTTAGGGTGAAAGATCATGATTTACGGTAGTACTCTATGTTACGCACTCAAAACATTGTGCTGATGGATGCATTGCAACAGTACGGGGGTCGTGGAGGTATTTTAAGTAAAGCTATAACATAAAAAAATGTATTAAAAATAATCCTTGTGAAAAAGTTGTAACTTTGACCCCCAATATCTCCGTAACTATAAGGTTCCAAGGTATGGTCTAGAACAAAAAAATGATTGCAATGACGGACGTGGAGAACAAGTGTATTTCGGCTTCGTTAAGGTTACTTTTATACCCCTTAGATACAGATGATTTAAATTTGTGTGAAACATCGATTCTAGTTTGGATACCATAATTATCTTTTCGTAAGAAAAACATACTCATGAAATACATATACAGTGTGGATGGACCCTTCACGAAGCCGTCAACGAAGCATTATGTACATCAAACTAAGTCACCCTACGCAAAAATTATTGCTGGGAAACGACTTTTTTTTGGGGTGTAAAATCAAGTTTTACAGTAAAACTCAATGTAATGCACTCATAACTTGGTGCTGATGGATGCTTTGAATAGTAAACGGGTCATGGAGGTAATTAAAGTTAAAAACTTATGAAAAAATTTGAACTTTGACCTCCAATATCTCCGTAACTAGAAGGTTCCCAGGTATGGTCCAGGACAAAAAAAATATCACAATGACGGGGAGAACAAGTGCCTTACGGCTTCGTTAAGGGGCTTTTTACACCCTTTTATGATACAACACAACGAACGAATGAATTTCATATATGTTAGCCCTCTTCCACTTAAGGATGCGCATTCAGAAAGTATCCGAATGCGCCCTCTTAAACACGTAGAGCAATATATTAGTACACAAGCAAATAGATCAATCTAGCTTGAATATCAACCATCATTAACATCTAGGTCGTCTGCGGGTTGCAGACCGACATCTAAGCTAAGTTAGTTAGCTGTGTAGCCGATGCGCAGCTAAACGAGCTAAGCCCCTCCCGCCTACCCTGCCACCCCTTCACACTTCCTTCGCCAGTGCTGTCCAGTGTCTTGATTGCCGAGATTGAATATGTACACATATCCAAGGTCTGGAATGTAGGTTCGATAATAATAAGTCAGTACTAAATTAATCTTATATTCTTATGTGTAGCGTATTCTTCAAAGGAACTTTCTTCATCGATACGACCGTCAAATTGAACTTCACAGCACTGACTGAACTTGAGCTTAGTTCTTGGTGTTCTTAGAACATATTTATAGTTCAGCTTAGATTAATTTAGCTTAGCTAGCTTTGTTTAGCTTCGACGTAGATTAGTTTTCGGTCTGCAACCCGCATTAGCCTGGTCGATTATATTTCTCCATCAAAATATGAATATGGCATCAATACACTTTATTAAATCTATACTAGACTCTTTCTCATCATCACTCTCTTCTCTATAGTGTCTAATATCGTGAGTGAGGCACTTAAATATTTCTGATATAGCGGTAGAGGAAAAATATCCTCAATTTTCTTTTCCGTGGTAAAAGGCAATTTAGCACTATAGCCTGTAAAACCACGTTTTAACCCAGCACTTACAAACTACACGATTTGGATGAAACCAACACCAACACCAACCAACACCAACACCAACACCAACACGCCAACACCAACACAACACCAACACCAACAACACCAACACTTTGTAAATATATCGGTTTCAGCCACTAACCCTAAAAAGAAAGCAAATATTGAAGGTTAAGTATTCCATTTAAGTGTTTATTTGGCATCTCCTAGATGTCTGTGAGGCGTGCTCACAAATGCCTCTTCATGCCAACTGTTGTACGGGGTTGTACTACATGAACATGAGCTATGTTGAGACGTGCCGTTTGGCCACAAGCTAAGGAAATTAATTATTTATATAATATATTTTTAGGAAATTAAAATGAAATAACTATCAGGACAATAAATGTAATCTACCAAAACACAAAGATTTATAGTTAAATACAAAAGTTATAGTTTTCAGTTACAAGGTACAAGTTACAAAATTAATCGATTGAACAAAATCAAGAGGAATAGTTAGAGCGCGCCGCCGAATAAGGGAATGAGCCCTTAGCTACGCTACGCGTTGACTTAAATAGGCTCGGTCGTATGGTCCGGGCTTTCTGGTGGGGTGTAGGTTGGAGACGCAGCTATTGGAGACGCAGCTAACAATATTTAATATCTTTGTCTACCAATCAAGAAGTTTAATAATTTTAATATATATCAAAAAGTTTAATAACAAATATTCTTTATTTCTAATATTTTAATATTACTTACTATCTACCATTTTATACTATACGTTCAAGTGCGTTACGAAAGCGACTAGAGAATGCATTGTTATTAAAGAAATTGCTTAGAGTCATCTTAATGCATGACACGAGTCAATGCGATGCTGAGAATATGTCTGCGCAAGACCTTCTTTAGCACAACCACAAGTGTTAGCATAAAGAAGCTATTGTAAACAGGCATCTTTGAACTAGTGAAATTGCCGGAATAGAACCTTAATACCGTCAAAGCAAGACCCAACCTTTTGATAAACTTAGGAGAACGCAGAACTTGAAAGCATTATGATATGATACCAACCAAGGCTACTGAATGGAACGGATTCTCCCTTTGTAGATATCAACACTAAGGCTGTATGCGGAACTGCCTCAAGACTATCTTTGAGACAGACTTTAGTAACTACAGTACTTGATGAAAACAAAGACGAATATGTTTTGTTTAAGAAGACAAAACTGTTCTATCTACAGGGTGTAAACAGCTTCTCCACGAATCCGCCAAACCAAGCTTCTGTACACCAAACTAAGTAACTCTACGCAAAAATGATTGCTGGGAAACGATTTTTTTTGGGGTGAAAATTCACTTTACTGTAGGTCTCAATGTAACGCTCACGCACAAAACATTATGCTAATGGATGCTTTGAATATTACGGAGTTCGTGGAGGTATTTAAAGTAAAATTATAACATTACATACTTGTCTGAAAAAAAAACTTGTGAAATAGTTGGCACTTTGACCCCCAATATCTCCGTAACTAGAAGGTTCCCAGGTATGGTATGTTAATAAACAAAAAAAATATCTCAATGACGGGGAGACCAAATGCATGTTGGCTTCGTTAAGGATACTTTTACACCCATTATAGACAAAAATAGACAAAACTTTTTTGCCTTTGATTTGTATTTAGTCTCTAAGATAATTTCTGGTTTTATTACGTGTGCGGTGCGCTAGTCAATCTTAATATCTTTTATTTTAACATTTGATCTACCTTAGAAACATTATCTGTTGTATAAATCAAAATATTCAAATGTTTTAAGCAATCATCTCTTCAAAGTTTTTAACAACACAAATTAACACAATGAATAATATCTTGCAATAAATAAAATTTAAAAAACCAAAACTATACAAATTATTAACATTAACACTGTCATCATCATCATCTGCCTAGCCTTTTCCCAACTAACACTGTGTCATCCAAAATTAGTGAAAACTGTGTTATCCATGGTTAAAGAACGATGTAAGCTAAATAAATGAATTTGAATCACTTGTTTGAATTAATCGCATTTCTATTAAAACCAGTTTACACTTCTATAAATAAAATATCTTGCAAAAGCACCTGGGAAACTTGACCAGAGCTTTCTTTTCTCTATCGTGTGGTTAGTGCCTAACCTGGTGTCAGAGTTTTTATGCCGCCCATGGGCTTCTGACGGCTCTGACTTGACAAGAGCTTAAGCCTGTATATACGAGCCCAGTGAAACATAAACAGGTGGCACCTAAGGATTTCCCAAGGAAAGCGTCGATAAAAACGTTAGTGAATGCGACATTCCGACCATACTTAACCGCGATACAGTCAACGTGAAATACATTGGTATCAGGTTGGCGCCACCTGTTACATTACGCATAGAGTAACGGCATACCGTGGGTAAACTAACACTAAAAGTATAGACAAAGGAAATAAAATTAAACTTAAAAAAAAACAAGTTTTTATTAAAATTAAAAGAAAAAAATTAGGTTTATCTATCAACATTGAATGCGCCAAAGTTTCGTGTCCGTGCTATTAATCGTTGAGAAGTTCTCTCATTATGAGGCGATCCTGGCTGCTGGATCAAGCAATGTTTTTCATAAAATGTATTGTCACCAAAACCAAAGGTGTGTGCAAAATATCAGCTCAATCGGTTGGGGGGAACTGGTTCCAAATTCAGTTGCAAGATTTGACCAATACATACTAACAAACAAACTAAAAAAAAAAACGGTTGTTGTTGCCTTAACTTGTCTTTAAAATTTTGCATGCTATGTATTATCCTAGCTAAACATGCTTGTGCCTCAATTTGTATCTAACACCCTGTATACCATGTTTTACGCAAATAAATATTCTATTCTATTCTATTCTATCTAACAAAGCAAGTTAAATAAAAGTTTATAAAAATATTACCTCTACGATCGAAAACTTACAAGTATGACACTATTGAGGAAAGACATCCAGATAACATGACTGGGCAGATCAATCTGTACAGACGAATCAACCCCGAATGATTCTGGTGGCCCCCCCATGCGTACTCCAACAGTTGACTTGTACTTTTTGCGTCAATGGCTTAGTTTTAATTTTTTTATTTATTTGTCAGAAACAAATTAGTTTTATCTCCATAATTAAGTCGGTTTTGCTTGATCTTGTTTTTAGTCGGTAAACAAATGAGCGAATGTCGTCATCATATGTATTTCCATCTCCAAAATGGATTCTAGATTCTAGTCGCGCGGCAACCTTTTTATCTTACTTAACTGAGTCACTTCAAAAGTTTCTGAATGTTTTTTTTTCTATTCACAATGCCTCGAATTTTCTTTGAATTTTTCTTTTTGTGTTAAAGTTTTGCAAAATTTTGGTTCTCGGCTTTCGTAAGGTATTACAAGACTTACGGTTTCTTGTTTGAAAATTGATCGTATTTTCGTATATTTAAAAATTATTTGTGTATTTGTAATGCTTCTCCTTTGTGCCCGATGTTTTCGTAGTTACAATTTTTCTTATAATATTTTCTTATTGTTCGAAGGTAAACTCCAAGGTAAACCCCGCAAAGACCAGCAACTAAAAGTAACTGTAGATTACATTATTTAGGGTGGATTTTACCAATCTAAATCTGAACGCGATCAACATACATATTTAAAACTTGATCAAGAGCTGTCAGTGTCATACATGCTATTGGAATATTGACACTGGTCTTAAACGCCAATTAGATGTGCTAATCACGATCAGTAACATTGGTGCAATCCGCTCTTAGTAGTTAGAAGCGAATGGGAAGCAACACTATCTCCGTGTCAGTTAGTATTTCCGTGACGTATCGGAACATCATCGTTAATTGTTTTCGACGTGACAGACCAACGGACGGACGCTACTCATACTTTTAGTAGCACATGATAAGATATATTTATAAAACTAACAGAAAGCTAGAAAAACGCGACGATAAAACCATGTTTATGTTGATAGCATATCAGCAACTTAAATATCTGTCCCATTCAAATATGTACCAACTTTATCATAAAACTAGGTTTATTTCTGTTTTCATCCAACGTTTGTAAAGTTTTAACTCCGCCACAAACAAACAAATTGGATTTAACAAATGCTATCCCAAAACCAGTCTCAACTTTTAGCTACATTATCACAAAACAGTAGCAGTTCCAACTGGAGTACTAGAAAATGTACATTATAACGGCTACGTCCATTAAAGTCCATACATTATACTTATAAGGTCGGTATCTAATAAATTATGATTAGTGATAAATGCTGCAACCTTAGCCCACTTTGTATTTAATTCAACGTGAGTAGGTAAGCTCTCCAATGACTGGCGATGTATAGCTAGCAAGAGCTACGCAAGACGATATTCTTGAGGTTAGATTTCAATCTACTTTTGAACAATGTCTATTCAAAAGAGAAAAGAAATCTACACATCAACTTCACTACAAATGAATTAATTTGATCCTCAAATGATTGTCATTCACTAATCTCTGCTACATGCAGAAGGAAACGTGAATCCTCATCTTTACCTGAAAGCCTCCCGTCAATTACTCTAAAATCTACCTCTCTATCTCGACATTCTTACCACTTCGTTTCTATATGTATGTCTTAACCGTAATTTTCCAAGAAACTAAACCACTCCTATCGCTAGCATCACTTCAGCCACTGGCCATCAGCCACACATTGATCGATAGGTGCCATTATACCATAGTTCTCCGTACTTTGGTGACCTATTACGACGCTGTCCTACTTACGACGTCTAGTAATGAATTTTTCATCGCTACCGTATCAATTTTATCGATCGGTGCTATTCATACACTACGTTCTGGTTGAGGCAGGTCGTATGACATTTTAATTTTTAATCAACTGTACCGTCATTCTTGCTATTAATTGTAGCTTTGTCATGTGAGAACGGTTGCACCTGTATTTGCGCAGTAGCGGTAGTGACATGTGTTTATTTTATTGTAGGTAATAATTTGTTAATTACGTTTCATTTTCGATTCCCATCATTATTGAGCAGTTAATTTACTTTGATGTCCTTGTCAGTACGCCTTTTGATGATTTGTGCAATAAGGCTTGGTTTGTGGTCTTACAAAGCCTTAGGCTTAGTTATCTTCTTTGGCACAACGTTCTATCCCTCAACATTGATATCCACGTTCGTACCCTATTGGTTATGGTCGCTCTTGTCTCCTCTGTTTTCGAATTCAGCCTGGATTCACCGATCAGTATATATTGCTATACTATACTGCTACTATACTATTCAGACACGCTACAGAAATTGGTGGGCCACACTACATCTTTTGTCAAGGACTCCCGTCATTTTGTGAGCTTGTTGAAACAGACCAGGGTCGGGGGTGATGAGATTATTATTATTTATCTATATATGTATGTATTTAGAAATATATAAGTATGTTTATCAGTTGTCTAGTACTCATAACACAAGCTCTGCTTAGCTTGAGACTAGACGGCGTTGTGTGATAGTTGTGGAATATTATTATTATGGTCAGCTTTGACGTCGAATCCCTGTTCACCAATGTTCCCGTACTGGAATGTATGGAAGTTATAAGAAGAAAGCTTCCAGAAAACAATATCCCCATGGATTATGCAAAATTGCTGGAACACTGTCTGTCCACCAATTTCTTCTTATACAAAGGCCAGTTTTACCAACAAATTGATGGTGTAGCCATGGGTAGTCCAGTGGCACCTGTGGTTGCTAACTTGTGGATGGAACACATCGAAGACCTGGCTATCTCAACATGTCCTGTGCCTATCAAGGTTTGGAAGAGGTATGTGGACGACGTATTCTGCATCCTCAAAGGTGGAATACCAGAGGTTGAGAGATGTTTGAACCATCTGAACAACGTCCACACGGCCATGCGTTTCACAGCGGAAGTAGAGAAAGGTCGGGCTTTAGCTTTCCTTGACGTTGAGGTCATTGCAAGGAGGTATGGGACCCTTGGCCACTCAGTATACAGGAAGCCGACTCATACGGACCGCTACTTGCACGCCACGTCACATCATCACCCCGGTCATCTTAAGTCCGTAGTCACCTCACTTACAAAACGCGCATTTGATCTTTGTGTTTCTGAACATCTTACTGGTGAACTATCCCACGTACAAAAGGTTCTACATAAGAACGGCTACAACACCAACATTGGAGTAGTAAAAACAAAAAAGATGCGAGCGGCCAGATCTACAGTGGAGCGTCAACCAACTTTCTTGCCATATCTTAGAGGAGTAACGGACAAGATAGGTCGTTTACTGAGTAAATACTCGATAAAGACCGTGTTTACTCCTCATAAGAAAATTGCACAAAGTCTGCGTTCCCCGAAGGATAAGATCCCTTTTGAACATCCTGGGGTGTACAAAATTGACTGCAGTTGCGGCAGTTCATACATCGGTCAAACGAAGCGAACTGTCTCATGCCGCATCAAAGAGCACATAAAGGCTGTGAAAAACAACAATGAGCAAAAATCTGCCATAGCTGAACACCTACTGCAGTCAGGGCCCAATCACTGGATCGAATTTCACAAGCCACGTATTTTGTCAACGGACAAACATTACTTACCAAGGCTGACAAGAGAAGCAATTGAAATAATTGAAATAAGAAAACACAAAAATTTCAATCGGGAGGATGGCTTCAAATTCTCAAGTACGTGGAATCCAGTTTTGAGTAAGCTCAAAAATAGCAGCCGGCATCGCAATAAGGACTCTAAAAAACCTGGTGATACTGTGAGTGTGTTTTGCCGTGACTTAGTGTCGAGTTCCAGTAGTGCGCGTAGCAAAAGACAAAGAAAGAGGGTAGATAGATTTGTCTGCTCTTAACAATTTATTTTCGATCCACCCGCATTCTCCAGTCAATCCGCGATCATGGCGCTTGCAACAGCGCCGAAATATCGGGAGTTCGAAACAATGAACAATCACGGAAGATATCCCGTAAGTGACAGTACAAGTTTAGTTGTAAACCGTGAAAGCTTAAAACAGTGTTTATATTGCTACTTATTCAATTCTCCAATTAGCAATAGTGTCGTGTTCGCCGATCAGCGCACGGTTAACCCCTTTGACCAAAACTCGCGTTGCCTACAAATTACTGCTTGGATTGACACAAAAAAACTGTTTAGGACTGGAATGTAGTTAGTAGTTTTTTAATCTAATTAGCACAACAGTTAAACCAGGCTTTCGTAGCTGTAAGAAGGTATGTTCTACGATTTATAGTTGTTATCTCCTCCTCGAGATTCCCATCATCATCTTGTTGAAATATAGCATATTGTGGCTCTTTTTTATTGACTGCCCTACTGACAACAAAGACAGGTTATTTTTTTATCTGAGATCATTCGTTTCAGATTTGGAATTCACGTCTAAGATGAAAATGGATACCTCATGCAGTCAGCCTTCCGGCCTTTTGACTTCTATAAATAATAATAAAAATGTGTACATATATGTAGAAAGGAAGAAAAGCATCGAAAAATTGGTCCACATCGTTGTCAACAGGAATAGTGCCCAGAAGGCTGGCAGCATTGCCACTTTTGAAGGCAAAGCTGATTCTTTCACCAAAAAAAAAGCCAGCCTCTAAATACGCGAAGATTCGACAAACCGCTTGGCAATGTCCCGAAAGACTAGGTGGGGGCACTTGGACCATGACTTCTTGTAATAATTTCTGACTGAGATATATCCTTCTATCAGAGTAAAAACTTTACAATGACAATGTCATCTAAAACACTGGAAACAGTTAAGATAACGAAGTAAAGTCAACTATTCCACTTGTTAGAGATGTCAAATGAAGGCAAACGGGTTATTCCAGTCATTTTAGCGCACGTTCACAACTAGCCATTATACACAACAACACTTACTTAAACTCACTAGACGTTTAAAATCTTTATGTTTTAACCTGACCACGAAATTACTGCATGAACATGTGGTTAGCTTGGGATGGACCTATGGTTGTAGTTGGCTTTGCTTAGACTTGGTGACGACATCATTATATGTTTCATAACAATGTTTTAAATTATAATGTTGCCTTTTCTTCTTTGAGAGTACCTTTATAAACATCTGTTGGAGATTCGAATCGATTTACAATGTCTGGTTGAGTCTTGACATAATCTGCCTAGCCTTTTCCATGTAAAGCATTAAAAATTGTAAGTTTTATATGTTTCCTGTAATTCTGCAACACGGTCAATTTCTGAGAAGACGTTGTATTTTCTTAGCTTCATATATACCTTCATATCAAATTCTATTTCAACGAAGTAGGGAACTAATCCAAAAACATATTCTCATCTCTATCTTGTACTACTGGGTCAGCGTAGAACACAAACTTCCATACACTTGATAAAACAAAATGAAAGAAACTTTGTTGTTATAACTTTAGCTATGAATTTCGCTCATACTGTTAGATGATATCGCAACACAGCAACATGTAATATTCAACAATGTTACAGAACATGTTACATGTAGCAAAACTAAGATGATGTTTGTATTTTAGAATTTTGTTGGACGGTGTTACTGAATACTGTTTTTAGTGTAACATGTTGTGCAACGTGTGTTGTGAAGGTACGGCATCTTATTTCTCTCGTAATCATATGCCGTTTAGTGTAACATGTTGTGCAACGTGTGTTGTGAAGGTACGGCATCTTATTTCTCTCGTAATCATATGCCGTTTAGTGTAACATGTTGTGCAACGTGTGTTGTGAAGGTACGGCATCTTATTTCTCTCGTAATCATATGCCGTTTAGTGTAACATGTTGTGCAACGTGTGTTTGAAGGTACGGCATCTTATTTCTCTCGTAATCATATGCCGTTTAATGTCCAAACAACGTTGTTAAGTTCGCTTTTACTTCATAGTTAGACTGTAGAATTTAGAACAAAGTATATCCGAAGTAAAATGTAGAGGCGGTTCGATCTCCGTTTTTCCGAAAGTCCAGCCCTGATTCAAAAATAAACAAAAACATCAGCTCTAGACGATGCTGTATACTATGCACCCCTGTACTTTACTTCAGACAGTTCAACCCAACATCAACCTCATTGTAACAATAGTAAAGATCACTGTGGCTTTGACAGACTTGTCTGTGGCAGCAACCTAACAACTACCTTATAGTAACGAAAACAAGACTCACAATGATTTTGACAGTAGCAGCAGACTCAGATGTAAAATAACTTTCAAAGGACTGCAATACCGTACCAATTTAATTAATAAAGGAACACCAATACAAACAAAAGCATAACTCTGGTGATACAAAGGAAATTACACAGTCGAATAAAAAACAAACAAATAGCAGGAACAAAGACCCTTGAGGGTGCAATACAAATCAAAGAGAATAAAACAACAACAGAGGGAATAATCCTTATGTATTGCATGCACGTAAAAGCTTCCAATACTAATCCAATAGGTACATACATACCTTTGTATAATATGCATCTGTGTGTACAGTCGAACAAAATATTTGATATACAGGCAAAATATTTGACTTATTTGACTGTGAATTTAATTTCATACTGAGTGCGAAATGAGTTTTTAAACTTATGGTGCACATAAAAGAGTCATGTAAATCTCTTGACTGCTCCACACACTCACGTCATTGTTCTTCTTCATAACAGTATTTCAAATGTGGCCGTCTCAAAACTTTGCCACTTCCACGGCATCGTCGGTGGCAGCGCGGGGCTACTTTGACACATTATTTTTTGGGGCACAAAGGACAGGATAGGCGAGGATAATAGTTTATGACACAGCTCCACGTCCATGCCCTGCTGAAGCTCTGTTGAGGTACCCGGTCCGCCATAACGAAGTCAATTGAAAAAAGAAAGCAATAAGTACCTAATAGCAAGTTAGCTGCCGGTATACCAAATATCTTGTTCGACTGTACATTGGTGCTCGTACAGTCGTACATATCTGATGTATCTACGTCGATGCCCGTAGGGAATGCATTAGCAGTCTGTCAATTATTGCATTCTTTGCTCTCATAGTGTTATTGCCCGTCTGATCTTAAGTGGTTCTAACGCCTGCATTGTAGCTAGTGTTTTAACTGAGATTTTATTAATTATGTGTAATATATAAGACAGAAGCGTTTTAAAAGTAAATATGTCCCTAAACAAGAGTTTGGATGAGCTACACAAGAGAAACTAGATAAATTTATAGAAGAAATCAAGGAAGGTTCAGAGATTACTCTGTCCTGTCTGTCTCTGTCCTGTAAAAGTAGTTGTTCCCCAAATTTAGCTTTCCAATCTTGCCATCGACATGAAAGAAAAAGTAGGTAGGTCTTAAGAAAAACATTGGCGTGGAAACAAAGCTTCAAGGACCTTTTCTACAACAAAACAAAACAAACAATTTTGATATGTCTATAATGAAATTGTATTTCGTTATAAATACAACAAGATTAGCTGCAAAACTGAAAAGCAAATTAAAGATCTTATCATGAAAACAAATAAAAATATGAAACCCAATTAGGACTTAGCTGCTGTTACGTTCCAATGAGAAAAATCTATTTGGATGATCTCAGCGAGTTCTCAGTAAAACAGTTTCAGCAGAAAATAACAGACAATAATAAAATAAAAGTATACTCCTACAAGTGTCTGTCTTATTGAGGACATGTCTGTCTCAGCCGAGGTCATTCGACAAAGGTCAGACGTCTTTAGAAATGTATGGAAAGTAGTCTCATGTGACAAATACTTCATTGAATATTCACCATCTGTAAAAACACTTGACAATAGTCAGGTTCAAGTGCAAGTCATGCTAGAGGTACTGCTGTATAAGTATGTGCATGTTTGATGAGATTTCGAACTTTGGGTATAAGTACTTAAGATAAGTAGATGGATGCCTAGCTAGAAGTAGTTATCTAGGCACTAAGGAATGTTAAACAACAGTCCGAATTGTCAAGAAATAATCGTGATTTAAAATCTATATCCTACATCATTTTGAACCTTAAGGTTCGGCTACACGCTCAATCTTGCATGCACAAATAATTTGTACAAAAATTAGCGCAAAAACTACATGGTGTGTACACGATAGTGACTTGCACGCGCAAACAGTTTGTGCAAAAATAGTACAAACTAGCGTTTTGTGCTAGCCATTTGCACCGTATACCGTTTTGCCATCTTAACGCATATGTTTGCTTGTACAAACAAGAATTGATGCAAATAATATTTAGCGTGTAGCTGAACCTTTAGACAGATATTGTAGAACCTTGTGAAATATCAGCGATGTTACTACGACTATATTTTAAGCTCTCTGCCTTTACACTCCTAGAAAAGTAACAAAAAAGAAATTCGACATAACACGTTCGTCTATTGTCAATTTCCTTTGAACATTTTCGTCGCGGCGCTAACATAGCGCGACACGGAAGAGGCGTGTTCCTGCAACGAGAACACGCGTTCGATCCTTCTGACGTGTTGTACTGGCTAAAGAACGCGTGTGTCAGTACACGGCACAGTGTTGCTGTGTGTGCCTCTTGGGAGAAGGCAAGGTATTGATTGATCTGTGTGAAAGGCTTTGGTCTCGCTCCGTTCCTTTGAGTTGCTCGGAGCGCTACGTTCTTATCTTTGTAAAATGTTGCAGCTACGTCGGTACCTAGATATCTTCTTTTCCTTGCAGCGTGTTTGGAATGTTTGAAAGATTTCGTTTGAAAGCATGACTTGGTTCTTAGAAAAGTTCTGTGAATGAAAAATATTTTATTACCATCCACGTCGTTTTCATCCAAACTGATTTATTTTTATGATAAAGACAGTTTTAAAGCCGTCAAATTACACATTTAAACAATCTCGCTAACAATGTACGAACTACTCAAACGCCTCACACAATTCGAACGCTACCGAAATCGCGTCAGGAATTCGCAAAAACGCGCCTTTTAAGTCTCCAATACTCTAATGGCTAAGATTAGTGCTTTTTACACCAAATTCCTTTCTTTCAGGCTAGTATTTTTGGTCTACAATTTGTTAAGATTGATACCAAGGCCTTTGCATCGCACATGGAGGGAAGAATTTCTGCCTCTTAAATCGCACTTCAATGTTTTAACTTGGCATTGACAGTACAATATCATAGCAATAACGAAGATTTTCTTAGCGCAAATATTACCACACCAATGTACGATGGACTGTACCTATAACCAAGTATACGTACATTATTCCTCAACCTGGATTAATATCGTTACGCTATCAGCAATCATATCAGTACATCTTCGCTCCCAGGCAATACAATAGCAATCCTGGAGCCGATCTCCAAACGTGTGAAACCTTCCCATCATGTCGGTCATTGCACCCTGGTGTTGATGCTTATCTATCCAGATTCTAGTGCTTTTATTGCCTTCGCTAGTACTTCAGTTTGAGTGCTAGAGAGTGTTACTAGGACTTCTGATATATATGATATTTGAGTTCATTTGGTTTATTACGATTACTATCCTTTCATAAATTTGCAGTACAGTGAGCATTATAATCGTAGTCATAAGGTTTATAACTATGAAACTACAGTACAGTCTTAGTTTTATTGCGAGGTAAACCAACAAGGCCGAAGTGTACCACAAGGTTGTCCCTAGATGAGAAGTAGGAGAATTTAGGCTACGGGTCGTCTTCACCTTCCTTATTTTCGTTGGTTAACGAGCAAGACTCATATGTAAACCGCGACGGTAACAGTGTAGTTCCTTGCAAAGAGTTTATTTAATTCAAGAAGTACTTCTGCTTTAAAGAGTTTCATTCTAAAGGTATAGGTGCCTGTGGTATGGTGTTGAAATTACAGGTACTTACACAAAACTTTAAACAAACCGTGCTGGAATACATCTACAAGTTTGTTGATCATAATTATTTTGCCTCAAGCCGTTCCTTGTAGCGGGCAAGGCTTAATATTCTAGCTAGAGCATAAAGCGCTGAAATTGCCCTGAGGTACAATATACCGTTGACCCTAATAAGTGATAACCCACTGTACTTTATGTTTATTCTGCCATTTCTCCTACAGGAGGAGAATAAAAGGAAATGGGGATAATATCTCAGGGGTATTTCTAACTTGACTAGGACAAAAACTAAATAATTTATCATCATATACAGGGTGTAACTGTAAGGGTATAGTCATATGAAAGGATACGCTGCAGACCATCAAACTGAACAACTTTCTCCATGGGTTCAATATCGTAAATGCGAAAAAAATATTAGCTATACCATTCATTTGAGTGGAGTAGGTATTAAAATTTTGTATGGGACAGCTGTTATTTTTTTCGCATTTACCTCATCCCCTTTTCTAGCCATGTAATAGTACAGTGAAATTACCAAGAATCTTATTCACCTTGCTAATTAAAAAATAATTTCAACTACCGAACATTTCCATCAGCTTTATATGGATTTCAAAATAACCATAGACCATGATTCAAAAAACAATGTTTGATAGTTTTTATCAAATCTCAAAAACTAACAGAACAAGAATAAGCTCGACCCGGTTGTTTCCCATTCGTTTCGTTAATTATAAAATAATAACACTTCACATAAAATTAGTTCGATATCCGAACGCACCTTTGCAGATATCCAATTTGTTCGTCAGATCCGAACGATAAAACGTACTCGTTTAAAAAAATATCTTAATTATTATGAATTCCACGTACGTACGTGGTATATAAAAACTCGCTAGTTAAGCCCACCTGTGGTCCTTGTAACTACTAACTAAATACTTGTAAATACCTTTAGCGCGATACTTTACGCCACCTGTGTTGTTTTACATTAATTACCAACGCACGCATAATGTTACGAATACTTACGACGCGGTCGGATATTGGCGACGTAGACGGATATTCGTCGCTGAGTTTTGGTTCTTCGCATCTTTCACATCGTTTTATTTCGAAGTAATGATGTCAGAGGTATTCTTGTTTTGGTGTTTTTAATCAACCTGGAGGCTCAAAAGCTCCAGAAAAGTGATATATTTTTTGCCAAAAAAGGTCGTTCTGATGGCTTTAGCTTTTTCTCTCGTATCATATCAATATAAGACAATCAGCAAGGTCTGGCCGTCTTGGCTGTACCAAAAGCCACTTTGTAGTATCGCCACTAATGCACACAATTTTATTCCTTTTACAAAAGTACACAAAGTTAATTTTAAGTGAATTGTAAGAAATATTTAGTCCTACATTACGAACACGTATACAGGCCGATATGAAAACCAACATAACGCCTAACATTAGTTTGAATATTCGGCAAACCGCCACTTGATCAGATATCTCACCCTCCAAGAAACGACGTGATAGGTGGTTGCAATCATACATAAAATCACACTTATGATGCCTAATGGCTCGTGGCAAGAACTATTTGATACTGCGATAGATATGTTGGTGGGAACGTTGATGGAGCACCGAATATTCACTACAGTGGCGTTCGATCAGATAGTGCACCTCCTGTAGGGAAATGAAGCGATAAGTAACATGTACATGTAAATGTTTAGTGTAATACGGCATTCTTTTTAAGTACCTTTAGTAGCAAAACAGTACGAGACAAAGACATTTACCCTTGCTTGCACCACGAATCGCTAAACGCGTTTAACGCTAAACATATTTAAAACATCGTTCTGTCTCTGTCATCTTTAAACGATTGATAGAAACAGAACGATGTTTTAAATGCGTTCTACGTTAAACGCGTTTAGCGATTCGTGGTTCAAGCGGGCCTTAAATATACTTACGATGGTCGAACAACGCTAACTAAATCGTAATCTACTTACAAGAGCCACCTAGTGCTATCAAGACATCAAACTTGGCAATTTTTGCCTTAAAGCTTCACTGAGACATAGGCTCACAGTTTTAGGGAACTTTTGCTTCCTTGCTTATTCCTGCCTCCAGTACTCTACGCAGAGATATATCATTGTGGACTTAACCAACTTGAATCCGAACAGTACGGTTGTCATAACATACAAAATAATTTATGTATTTTGGAGTCCACCTCTAGTCTCCCTCGGGCCGCCCGCAGTCAGTTTTATAATTGGTCTGTGCCTCAGGGAAGTGATCTATCAGTAATAAGGACGAAGAGACTAAGGGTTTCATTTGAGTCCCTATTCTATGTAAAAATAAGTATGGACTTAGGACTAATATCATCAGGAGGCTTGGAAGACAATATACCTTATATCAGCAATAATTATAGTGCAAAACTACTATCGAAAACTGTGTATCAATTCTGTCAAAAGTCGTTGATATTAGACTATTCGCTGCAGAATATAAGCGACTTCCGATATTATCTTGGAATCATCTTATTTCCCTCACAATATTAACCCTGTAACGCCCACTGATAAATGAACGATCCTAAAAATAGTGCCCTAAATATACCTCGGGTTGGTGACCGTTGGATAATTCGTTACATCACACAGAAATAAAGCCATTTCAGATACTGGAAGCCTCGACACGAAGGTTACAGTGTATCCACCCCATCTCAGAGCTCTGTGACGTAAGCACTTGGAGGACTTTAACCTCTCTGGAGTGCACTATTTCGTTCAACTATACCGCTTCTCTTCTTTTTATATTGTCGTTTCTTTTTATAGATGAAAATGTTAAGTTCTTAGACGTGAAAATACAGTAAAATGGTTTATTTGTAGAATTTGATGTCTACTTCTGAGCAACAGAGCACCTGCCACCACCAGAATCGTTGTGCACCACGTCCTATAGCCAAAAATTTCAAGACACGTGAAATTAATCAATCCTCGTGGTGAACTATGATCAGGACTGGATCCTAGCAATGAGAACGTTATATTCTAAATAAATATTATGAGTCAAGTAGCTGAAATTTTAAACTAGAACTATTGAACATTCTAAATCAAAGTCAATAAAGACCATTAAAGATAGCCAATGTCTTTCCACTCGCAACTCAAGCTAAAGTGGTGCCCTACCACTAATTGTATTTCTGTTAACCTTTATGATTGAATTGAGGTCTGACCAATTAGATTCAATATGAACCCAATTGCTTCGGAACTTGACCTGAATTTGTATTCAGGCCGGGCAAAGAGCGTATTGGAAAGAAATATCAATATAGTGGGTAGGTTCCTGAAATACGAATGTAGGTTTTTCCGCTGTTTGAAACATAATGCCGCCATCAACTTTGGACGAAGTTAAGTGCACCTCAGGACCTAATCCTGTCCCTTTAGCCATTAAGTACGTGACGATAATGCTATGCTATTAAACCCTTAACTGCTACGTGACCCCGAGCGGGCACGATGCTAACTTTATTACATCGGGTCTCCAGGAAAAACAGCGAAAAAAGCAGCTAAATTGACGCTTGTATTTATAGCAATATCAACGCGAAATGAAGCCACGTAAGTAGCAATAAGGCATTGTGTGAAGATCGTAATAATGCATAACTGGTCGTAGACTCTGTGCCATGGAGCCAGCCAGGAACCCGTTCCGTTTAGTTGACTGGTTCGCGGCATCTTAACCTCCATCGATTGAACGGTGTCGTCCTTCAATCAACTTGGGAATGTAGGACAATTTTGCTCAGAAACTTCAGAACTTCGTATTTTCAACAAAGAGTTAAATCGGTAACATTTCAGACAATGCTCTTAAAGTGACATCAACCCCTGAGAGCTTCTCAAAATACTCCCTAAATCAAGGCTGTCACAATCCTTTTAGCGGATTGTTCCTGACGCTGACGTAGCGAACACTGGCGAATTCTGATCTCTCAGACTAGAAAGCTTACCTAACACATCAGTAAAACAGCAATCGACCGGCTAACCCCGATGCGAGCCCAACCCTAAGCGACGTACGGAAAATTTCACCACCAAAAAAGGGTATAGTCTAAAAAGGTAACTATTTCAGAAGGCACAGTGTTGGGGAAATTGTGCTTTATGTGTGGGGAGGGGAGGGGGCGGTGGTCGGTCGATCGCCTCAGAGACTTGGCTCACCGGGCGAGAGCACGGAGCGGCAACGCTGCGCCTTTGAGAGCGGGGGCGGCGTAGCGCGCTGGCAACACCGCTCGATCAGCTGTTGGCCGGACCACTTTATAAATTCAAAACAGGCGGCAAAAACGTGACGGTGTTTCGCGCGGCCCGATGTGGGACAGATCAAAACATTGGAGGGTTACCGAGATACCGACAACCTTATTATTTTATGTTCTCAACAGGTTGCTTGGCGGATGCCGAGATTTTCTGATACGAAGTTTTCCTATGATAAAACCTTTGCTTTTCTTATACCTATGTCTATCGGCGACCGGATTCTATCTGTGGAAAAATGTTAAGGAAACATACTTCCGCAGTGTTTAAAAGGAAATTCTCTTCTCATTTTATTAAAGCTTTCTGCATCCAGGGTCAACAAACCTCACGTCTACGTAATTTAAATCATTATTTAATTGGAAATAGCGAGTGTTTAGCATTGCCTGCATAACATTGCATTAGTTATATAAAATGTAATGGATAAACATGTAGATTTATGCATTTATTCATCACATTTTAACTCAGAAGGATCGCTTGGGGCGAGCCGTTGATAACATCGAAGTGGGTAACTTTTGCTGGTACATACCTACATAAATTATTCCTATTAGAAAAATAAATTACATTTAGAATTACTGTACTGTATTCAAATAATATTTTATTTAAAAAAACGTCTCCCGAGTTCCACATAGCGTTCAAAATCTGCCCAATATATTCACAAAAGGCTTTTTGTGCTTACAAAAAGCTCTCCTGTAGCAATTCACTAAACGAACCTTTTCTCTTAGCTTTCTATACATTTGAATCTAGAGAAAATTTATAAAAAGAATACACGGTGTTCTTTTTATAAATTGGATACACAAAATATTAAAAGTTCCCTTTCAAAAATAGAACAGCGCTCCGCCACCCAATAAATAAACACGAAAATCATAACCTAACGCAATTCCGAGGCATCCCAGTGAAACTAAAATCCCGGGCGGGGCACGCGGAAGGAAATGCAGGCGGGAGGGGGGGCAAGCGAGGTGGCTCAATAATTTGCGTGCGGGGCGAAGCGGGGGGGTGCTAGCGAGGTTCGCGGGGCGGGGTACAGCGTGCAGTGCAATAGCCTGCCCGGGCAGCCGACTAGTCCACAAGGTCACTGCCGATGTTCACGCGACTCCATTCATGATCCACAATTAGGTACCATTTTTGATTTTCCATACGTGTTGAGTTTGTGCTGATGAGTTATGAGATGTTTGTTTTGGACTTTGATGCCATTTCTGGGTTATGGCTAGGAATAAGTTCCTAATGATCTCTGTAAGTCATAATTATTAGATAATACATACTCTGCAATATTAGTCTTAAGTTATCTTGCTGCGCCCTAACAGGGTCATGTACTCACTAATTTAAGCTTAGCGTGTAAAATTGGTTGTGTACATTGTGCATTAAATAAATAAATGACGACGGGTTTTTGTACAACAGCATGTTAACAGAGACAAGCTTTTACTAATATTCAATACTAGCTTTTGCTCGCTGCTTCGATCCTATTATGCACGTAAATTAACCCACGGGAACGTTTTAAATGTACCCTGTGATACTCGGAAATAATGTAGCTTCCCTTTAGTGAAAGAATTTTCAGAATCAGATCAGTATTTCCGAAGATTACCCCTATATACACAAACTTAAAAGGTAAACATTTTTTCAGGAAAATAATTTAAAATTAGAAGATCCCAACTTCTTTTTCTTCAAACTTTGACCACCGAACACCCACGTATTTTTTAATTTTGATATTTTAGCTCTAACTATTTAGGACGCTTGATATACCATTCTTGTTCACCATTTTCTTGCTAACATCTACAAATAATGGACTCACACCGATACTTCAGTAAAGCCAAACCTAAAATCAGCTAACAATAAACTTCACTTAATAATTACTTTGTAATTAAAAACGCTAGTAAAAAACAACTATTAATAACATACCAATCCCGGGATCCCTCAATAAAACTATACAATAAAACATACACCGTTGATATCATATTATTATCTTTAATAACAATAATTTATACCCCGTTCGCAGCGTACGGGTTAATTAAAAGGAGGAACATAGTGGGGTCACGGCGGTAATGTTTTCAAAGGCAGAGTCAACATTATGTCTGGCTAGGAACATTCGTTGATGTTAAATGAAGATATTTTACCATAATAATATTTGCACACCTACTTTGGGGGTAGTTTTGAGAATAGTAAAGTAAATACGGAAATAATGAGTTTTATATTTATTTTAAAAATATTTTAAAGGTAGATTTGAAACACATGGGTTACATGAACGGGTTTTCTTTAAAAAAATTACACCCCATTTCACCCCCTTGCTGGGGTTTACTTTACTATAGAGGGTAATGTAGACCCCAGCAAGGCAAGAAAAGTTTTAACTTTAGCGAGTTTGTAGGAGCTCGTGGCTAAATAATAACAGCCGCTCGGATCGATCTTTAGGTTAAGCCGTGCTTGCCTAGGTGGGTCCTTTGATAGGACACATAATATACCGAGTTTCCTCCATACCTCGGAAAGCACGTTAAGCTGTTGGTCCCGGCTGTCATTTATAGATATTTTACAGTCGTTACAGGTAGTCAGGGGCCTGAAAGTCTGACAACCAGTCTTAACAAGGGGTATTGTATTACCCAGTACTAGCTGGGTTGTGGAGGTCAGATTCAGATATTCAGCCGCAACCGGACCGGAAGCCGACCCCAAAATAGGTGGAAAAGACAAGACAGATCATGAACTTTAGCGAGTTTGGGTAGTGCGCTGTCTGTCCGTCAGTCTTTCATATTTGTGTTTTGCACGACTGTGCCGAAGTCCGAATGGAGGGTAATGTTTTTACAGAAGAAAATAGTAGAATACATTAATTTATAACAGAACTCTACTTACATTAATTTAGTTCCCTACTTCACGTTATATAAATTTACATGAATAGTTCCGCCTGATAGATGTAAGGGGCCCCGAGCCTCCACACAACACAAAAAGATGGCGAGAATGTAATTACACATAAAGTGATTTTGTCTAAAGTGATTATAATTACATTCATCATTTTTTCCAAACAATGTTAATTCGCTTGACATGAGAAACTGTTGCTCTAGCCGCTATTGTCGGTAGGAAATGATTAATTCTTACGATAAAAAAATATCACACAGAAATTAAAAAAGTATTTATAGTTTTAATTGAGAAATTAAAATGTTAATAGAAGGTATTTTTACCACGTCCTAAGATAACATTTAGAGATGAAACGAATATCCTATATTCGGCCTATTTTACTATCCGGTCGGATACGTAGAATATTTACAATTGTAAAAGTGCGGGCTAGCTAATATCAGGCAATCTTCGGTCGGATATTGGGCTATCCAGAAACTACGATCCATTTTAACGCTCACAAACGTACGCAAAAAGTTAACTGAAATATCTAATTAGAACTAAGGAAAGCCAATTAGTTGTTTAAGTGTCATCTTACCAATTGCAATTAAAATAGAAAATACCTAAAGGGGGTAACAAGACGCTTAGCGAAGTTGTTCTCCCCGTCATTGCGATATTTTTTTTGTTCTGGACCATACCTCGGAACCTTCTAGCTACGGAGATATTCGGGTCAAAGTTGCAACTTTTTCACATTCTTTTTTAAATACATGTTTTGAGTGTAAGATTTCACTTTAAACACCTCCACGACCCCCGTAATATTCAATCTATCCATCAGCACAATGTTTTGAATGCGTCACATTGAGTCCTACCAAAGCGTGATTTTTCACCCCAAAGAAAAAGGAGTTTTCCATCAATAATTGTTTCGTTAAGTTACTTAGTTTGATGTCCATAATCTTTGGTTGACGGCATCGTGAAGGGTTCGTTTACACCCTGTATATTCTCCGAACAACAAAGCATTACTATTACTATTGCTAATTACAAGCAATCTCATCAAATTACCTATCAACGGACTAATGAACGATTAAACTAATTAATTACTATTACAATACAACTGTGTTATGATGTTGTTGGCATGTTAAGGTGTGTTCTTATAATGAGCATTTGCATGCAATATGCCGTGATTCAAAGTACGAGCTGGTCTGGGGGCCAGTTTATTTTGGAACTTTAGGAGGGCGCTAGTTGGGATATTCTCAAATACAGTTTGTTGATAGGTTAGTTCCCTTTTTCGCTGTTAAAATTGCACTAAAAACGGGTTTTTTAAGCTTTTTTCTAACAATTCTTTTTTATTTTTTGCATTTTTCTTATTAGCATCTTTTAGAACCTTGAGTTCGAGGTTCTAATCCGATATACTTGATCAAGATCTTGCCTAAGACAAAAAAAAATTGGAAAAGCTTACTCCAGAAAGTCTTTTTAGAAATATGACAAACTTTGAAAGCAATTTCCACTATTCTCTGGCAATAATTAATTAGAAAAAAAAAACCATAGGGCATAAAGCAAAACATGCTAAATAAAATGTATACACTAACATACTTTTTTTGTTACTTACACTGTGGTTTTTTGGCCGAAATAAACACTTAATAAATAAAGCAACCTATAACAGCATATTTTGCTTCAAAAATTAAGGCCCATTTTCTACAAGACAACGTAAATTACATCAGCCTCGCCTGTATACACGATGTACCTACAGCGAAGTAATACGTAAGACATTGTAACTTTCCAGCTAGCCCCGAGATGAAAAGCGTTGTCGGACTTTCTATTGACTATCCGTCTTGCTAACTTTCTTGTGTTTTATTTTCTTACTTATCAACGCTGGAAAAATAATCTCCATGGTTCACTAAAAGTGCTCTTAACGTTACGAAGCGGGAAAACTGTGTTTTTTCTCTCTTCGTTTTTTTTGCATAAGACGTGGGGATTAGCAATCTTCTTCTTAAAAATTGTTTTGAGAAAGATCTTTTTTAAAGTGTATCGTGAAATTGCTTGGATGGAAGCTGGAAAATAGTTTTCGTTCTGAAATGCGCGATTGTAGAGTGAATATAAACGACATAAAATCGTCGTAGCTAACGACGATTTTATGTTTCCGTCTGAATACTTTCCCAATTAATATTTAAATGACACGTATTTCTTCGTATATTCACGCCAAACAATAAACTTTTATAACACAACATTTTTGCAATAACAAAAAAGCTTAATTGGCTGTATGAAAATTGTCCAACATTCCTCACTTATAAAGTATTTTGCGAAACATTTCGCTCGCAATTTAAAACGTAAAAAATTGCCACGGGGAAAATGTAAGTAAGTCAAACGGAATGCTTTTTTATGAATATGTTATTTCATAAGTTATTTCAACTTCTATCAAAATTTCGGGAACTCAAAACAAATGGTAAAAATGGTTAATATGCCATTATAAGTGTTGATGATAGTATTTTAACTTCGTTAATGACATGAAAAGTTTAAATATGGTAACGTTTTTGTCAAAATTATGTGTTGGCGGCCATTAGCGACATAATTGTGTAGAATAATGGCTCGAGGACAAGAATACTTTGCAGAATAAAACATGTCTAGTTTACCATAATATGTGCTGATGCTCCTTCTGTATTTGTGCCTTATACGTATTATAATAGATGTAGTACATCAAGATAATTGAGCGTAATTCAAAAATGCCGTAGATGGCGGAATAGTACTGTAAAGGTAGTAAACCTGGCTGTATGAGCAGTTACCGTCAATGCCTTTCATAAAAAGTACACAAAATGGCGCCAATTAGACGTCAATTTTGACAACACTGCTCGACAAACTTCAGGGTCCGTTGATGGATTAGTGGCTAGTGGCTACTTAAACGGAGTCCCTTGAAGTCTAATAAAGCGATTGAAGTTAAAATATTCTCAACGGCGAGCGTGTTAAGGCCATTCATTTATCAAACTGATGGTGTATAAATGCAAAAGTGAGCACAGTCTCTTTGTTGTTTCTTGACTAATTTACCAATACGATGTTAATGTCTTTTGGCATAGCCTGGTTCTTGAAAAAAGTCGTACTTTAGCTCCAGGATAGTTTGGCAACCGAAAATCGAGCTTATTTTGAAGACTCCTCTTATACTGTGACTGTGAGTGATAAATGACTATGGCTTATGTCCTTTTCCGTGTTTGTATAACGGCCCCTGCATTGAACGACCCACTCGGGCCACACTCCATCGCTCTTTTCTTACTCAAGATCCATCAAAGTAAACTCGATTGTTGATCTAGTGTGGCCGAATTGGCAAATATTGATCATTATGTGCAGGGTGGTATTGAAACCATACCATCTATCAGCCCATCGCGTTTCGCTGGACATAAGTACCAATTCTGCCCGAGAATTTCTTCTTGATAATATAAATAATAATATTTGGCGGTCATGATTGTTCCATGTATAAAAATTAAATAATTAAACTGCTATTAACCGTTGAGGACTTCTCTATTGAGGAAATTATCCTGGCTGCAGGATCAGGTCATGTCTGTCATAAAAATGTATTGTCACCTGAACCAAAGGTGTTATTAATACTTGTTAAAACTGGTTCAATATTTAACCAATACGTACTAACTAACAAAGCAAATTAAATATAAAAGCTTGTAAAATATCAGCTTTTATCCTGACCAAATTAATTAAAAGTATAAATTTTCCAATATCCGAACAAATTGGTCACTTCATGTACCGACATCTCGCGATATCTCGTTGAAAATTATTAAGCTATACCGATTGCTTCTGACAGAAGTGACCCATTTGCCTAATGGGTTCTAGAGTGTGCAGTGATGTTATTAAATATTCTCATGACATTGCATTATCATCTCCACTCTGAAACAGGGAGAGGGCTACCACATGGGACCACGCGGGGTTAGAGAACTAAACAGTGAACACATAAAGTAGAAACTGGCATATCTTAGAGACAAAATGTCGAAGACCTGTAAGATCCACCAACACTTGCACAGTTGCAGTTGTGAAGAAATAAATTACACAAAGCAAACTGCCTTGGTTCGCAGTGTTCCAACCCACGACACGTTAGGTTGGGGCCAATACCATTGAGTCATCACTGCTCTCTATCAATATACAGGGTGTAACATACTAAACGCAAGACCTATCATGTGGTGTCTCAGACCATGAAACTGAAAATCTTTTGTTCTACGACTTTTGGAAATTCATTACTTTTTTTAGTTTTACCAAAGATCAACTCTGCCGTCATAATGAAAAAAGGCACAACTAACATTTTATAAATATGGAGAAAATCGACTTTCAAGTTTGCGAAATATATTAAGTGTGCCTTTTCAAAGTAGTTTTTAGTAAAAATCTGTATGAAGTAATAGTCACATCTACGTATTTGTGCCTTTTTAATATAATGGTAAATAAATGTGCCTTTTCATTCTATAAAACATGAATATTAGTCTCATTTGTGCCTTTTGAGCCTACTGTATCTCCGAATTCCTTGAAGATAAAATTCTATAAAAAATTGAGTAGATGTGCCTTTTTTTCTGATTCTAAATATGTGTATAACTCAATTTTGACAAAAATGTTAGTTGTGCCCCTTTTTCTTACGACGGCAGAACTGATCGCGTCAGTTCCTATACAAAGTACAAGTTTTTTTTGAAATTTCGATAACTCGTAGAACAAAAGTTGTTCTGTTTCATGGTCCGAGAGACCACACGGAAAGCCTTGCGTTTATTATGTTACACTTTGTAGAGGTCTTTTGATATCACTGCCTAAAATCAGAAAAAGTTGTTTCCATACTTCTATTCAAGAGTTATTTAGCCAGGTAAGTACTACTTTTAAATATCACACCTTTTTGCCTTCCATAATAATAGTAATATTGTTCATGAATAAAACAATGGAATGTTTTTTTACGCCAGTTATTTCGTAACTTCATTGATTTAATTTGAACATTAACATATAATTGTGCAAATAAAAATTGATGTATGGATTCAATTAAACCGTCAAAATTATTTATTCTGAACTACTTTATTGAGATTATTCGATAAAGCGTATGATGAATTAAATATTCAACAAAGAAAAGGTAAATAGCACAAAAAACTCATTTATTTCACAAAAAGTTTGTATTTGAATTGCTTATCTCTATTTATTTTTGAATAAAAGTGATTTACTTAAATAAAGCCAAGCCTTATGAGCAAACTATCTATCTTTTATAAATTAATTAGTTAGCTTTAGAGTTTCCTCTGTGTATCGGAAAGCACGTCAAGGCGTTGGTCTCGGCTGTCAATTGTGGACCTTTGACAGTCGTTACAGGTCCGGTTAGGCACCAACAATGTCCCGAAAGTCTGACAACCAGTCTTACCAAGGGGTATTTATTTATTTAACACTTTAAGCACAAAAGTACCGAGGCGGACTTAATGCCATAGGCATTTTCTCCCAGTCAACCTTTGGGTGATGCAGAGACAAGCAGTGGTAGGTGTATATCTGAAAATAATTTTAATTAATACTAAGATTAGCTACAAGGATATATAATAAACTATAAATATATATCAAATACTATAAATATATATCAAAATTTATCGTATTACCCAGTACTAAATGCGTTGTTTAGATCAGATAGGCAGTCGTTCCATGTAAAATACTGGTATTCAGCTGCATCTGGTTAGACTGGAAGCCGACCCCAACATAGTTGGGAAAAGGCAAGCAGATGATGGTCTATTATTTATCCTTGAGTATACATTTCGCTAGTTAAGTTTGAAACTCACCTTAAAGAGAGAGAGCCTATTGCTATTACCTGGCACAAACCCAGGCTCCGAGCTGCTGCAGAAAAAATTGAGCACGAGACCAATTCAAAATACTATCTAATAATTATAAACATTTGAACTCAAGGTATTTATCAGCTCAAAGAAACATCTGCCTAGCCTTTTCCCAACTATGTCGGGGTCGGCTTGCAGTCTAACCGGATGCAGCTGAATACCAGTATTTTACATGGAGCAACTGCTTAGCTGAGCTATACAACGCAACGCATTTAGTACTGGGTAATACGATACAGCTTGGTTAGACTGGCTCGACATTCGGTCCACTGACTACTCGGAACGACTGAAAAACGAAGAAAGAAGATGAAGAATCGAATCGTCGAAGATCTACAAATGACAGCCTGGACCAGCGGCTTATCGTGCTTTCCGAGGCACTGTAGAAACTCGGTATGTAATTGGCAGTCACCCATCCACGGACCAACCTAGACAACAGCTTAACCTAAAGATCGACCGTAGCGACTGCTATAATATAAAACTACAGAATCCCCACAGTTTCCACTACAACCGTCCTCCATTAAATCAGCAGAGCTCAATAAACAAGATCACAACGGTATTCACTAATGAAATCAATTAGCTGTGAGTAGATAAACAGTGCTCCGATAGTGCACTTTCCTTTAATTAATTATTTAATGAGTATCGAGTTACATAGCGGGCTTTTAACCAACGTGAGATAGGGAAGTTATGGCACATGAATGGGTAACGTGATGCGAGTAACATAACATCACGCCTGTAAACCCTGAAGGGTTAGGCGGAGGTGTACCTAATAGTACACCAACATTTCGCCAGTTATGTGGAAGTCCCCTGTATAGGGGCAGAGCCAATTGCCATCAATCGGGCACATATCCAGACTCCGTGGCTGCTGCTGAGAAATTCCTGATGGAAAAACCCAATAACACTTTGCCCGACCCGGGAATCGAACCCAGGACCTCACGGTCAGCAGTCGCGCTTGCGCCCCCTTGACCAATGATGCAGTATTTTTGTACTAATATCCAGATAAACACTGAAAGAACAGTTTTTAAGTTTATAAAGAAACGATACACATCCCTATTATTCAACGTAGCTCCAATGGCCTAGAAAAATGCAGGTTTCCTTCATATTGTTCATCTCCATGAATAGAGGTGGCTTGACGTCGTCTACAAAAGATAAAAAGATATATTCTCTTCATTTCCGTTTCACTCAGCATTCTTATTTCTTATTAAAGTTTTCTTGCTTCATAAGACGGGGGGATGGGATGGTACTGTTGCGATAAGGTATTCATTGCATAAATAGGGAAGGGTTTTTTTTGTTATTCTTACATCTGTACAGATGTACAATTGTACAGTACCTACAGGGTTGGGGATATCGGAGTGTTTTGCGTACGTACTTGTTGTACTCGTATACTCATACTTGTTATTTTGTACTAGTACAGTACATATCTTCTTCAGGTTATACAACTATGACAAAACCAGTACGTTGATACTTATACAAACCCTTCACGAAGCCGTCAACCAAGCATTCTGTAGATCAAACTAAGTAATCCTACGAAAAATTATTGCTGGGGAATAACTTATTTGTGGGGTGAAAATTCACGTTTTTCGATAGGACTCAAAGTAACGCACTCTAAACATTGCGCTGATGGATGCATTGATTAGAACGGGGGTCGTGGAGGTATTTAAAGTAATAACATTAAAAACTTGTGTAAAAGTTTGGGACTTCGACCCCCAATATCTCTGTAACTAGAAGGTTCCCAGAAAGAACAAAATAATGATCGCAATGACGCGACGGGGAGAACAAGTGTTTCAGCTTGGTTAAGGGTACTTTTATACCCTATATCGATCGATGATGACTATTCATAATTTGATTGTGTTTATCGCGTTCAGTATAAGGCAATTCTTTGTATTACTGAAGAAGAAGTGGAAGATTTCAATCTTATCTCCCAAATCAAGACTCTTATCACAACACACAAATCACCATACCCACTCGTAACTCCAGACCCTGCAAGTCCCAAGGACAACAATACATTTATCATGCGGCCTCCCACGGGCTACAGTTCTGCCCATCCGGTGCGGCGTAAAAAGCGCAATACAACCTGTGACGTAACATCCTGCGCACGCGGCTCCCTTTGAAGATGAAACAAACGTGCGAAGGACAATTCGTGTAATTTATTGTGATTTGTGACGTTCGTTATGTACAAGTGCTTTTATAACGAGAAACGTTTATGAAGTTATGTGTGTTTATTATTAACTAGATATGGCCCGCGGCTTCGCCTGCATGGTGGATGGAAATTATCCCGCGGAAAATTACTAGCTAGATAAATAAAAATATAACATCACGCCTGTAATCCCTAAACCTAATAGTACACCCACATTTCGCAAGTTATATTTCAGTCCCATGTAATAGAGGGGGAGCCTATTACCATTAACCGGGCACTAATCTAGACTCCGACGCTGCTACTGAGAAATTTATGATGGAAACCCAATAACAGTTTGCCTGACCCGGGGATCGCACCCAGGACCTCATGCTCAGCCGTCGCGATTGCGACCACTAGACCAACGAGGCAATCCATAGAGGTTTAGTCTAACCGTAACGGACAAATTCCGGACTCGCTGAGGACACTCTTCAGCGAGTCCGCGTTTGGAATGGTGGCTCAGTACCTACTGGTACGGACTGCGACTACTAGACGAGGCACTATAAAAAAATATCTTATGTCCCCCCACACAGGTCATGGTATATGCATGTATCTTTCCTCCAAATACTCAAATCCGAATCATTATTATGAATGAGTGATGTAAAAATGATAATTACAACTAAAAAAGATTATTCTAATCTTTACTAAGTAAGTCTGTTTAAGCCTCACGCTCCGAGTGTCCCACTAGAAGATCCTGTCATCAAATCCTCTGGCTTCATCGTTCGAAAAAAGCTAGATTGTATGCAATATGCAAAGAAAACACTGGCGTAATTCCCTAACAACGAACTACATTATCTCTCCAAGTATACGTAGCGTCAGAAAAAAAACGCATTACATTTTCTTGTTAAAAAATCCTTCGTCCGTCGAGATTGCCCTTAGACGATCATTACAGAATAATACTGTTACGTACAGACAGCAAAAACAGCGGACGTTGTTACATTGTACTTATTTTTGTTGCCAACTGTACTGGCAAAAAGTTTTAACGAGCCAATTTGTTTGTTTCAATACAAATATGAAACTATGAACATTTGTCGAGTTTCAACTTTCATGTTTGTTTTTCATTTTTTAGGGATGAAATACTCGTTACAAGCCTGGCATTGTGTAGTTTTGGTACATTAAAAAAAAACCTATAAAAAAACATAACATAAAAATAATAAAAATAGTGGTCCCCCGGGGTCGAAGCATGGTCCAAGCTATCCGTGGTAAGGGCTCCAGAGACAGGAACCTCCTCACAATGCGAGCCGTATCGAGGAGTACTGCCTTCTGAATCAGGCCCTTGATCCAATCGATCCTCGAAATATGTTCAATGATTCAAATATTATTAGTTTTCTCAAAGTAAGATATTATAATTACATTTTAATTTCATACATTAGTACTATGAAGACTGAGACACATACCTGAAACAAAAACTATCTAAAAACCGTGTATACCGGGGTATGTTTTATATCCGGATAAAATATCGCTCCTGTCTAAGCAAAAGGCTTTATGCATCACCACGTCAAACAAGTGGTCCCTCGTGACAGAGGGTGAGCCCACGGCCATTTATGGGGCAGCGCAAATCGAATCCCCTGCTATCATTGAGATTTTTTGACACTCTAATCCAATTACGGGCCACCCTTTTAGCGACCTTGCCTAAAGTTAGGAAAAAACTGAAGTGACGTGGGGAAACTAATCACCCTTTGTGGTCAGAGCACAAGTCATTCTGGATAATCCGAATATTACCTAGACAGGGGAAATAAACACCGGATAAATCACCCTGAAGAAGGTAATAGTCAGAAAATATCAAGACGGGGAAAATATATATCGCCGCATAAACTACCCTGTATAGTAAAAATCGACCGAGGCAGCTGAGAATTAAAGTGAATAAATCTAGTTTTTTTCCCAAACGTACGTAACCCATATAAAAGCTAAAATGAAACCATTAAACTCCTTGCAGAGTAAACCATTTATTTTCATTATCCTATAAAAAGTAGGACCACAAATCAAGCTAATATTTTACGATGCTAACCGTACTGAAACGTCCCAAAAATAGTGGCTTTTCATAAAGTCATATTAGAGTATAAAATGTTGTAACACGCCAGTCGTATTTCTAAATTGCGTGGAGGTAAGAACGACTATTCAATACGCGACGAATCGCTGACTAACTTTGGGTTGAAAACTGTCAGTTCGGAAACCCCTCACTCAAAGCACGTGATAACATCAATAATCGCTGTAAATAAAACAATATACAAAATACTCTCTATTATCAAGAAAATTCTCTCTATTAACTAACACGCGAGATTAGACAGTATGGTTTACTTATCAGAGATGCGTTTAGGCTTTTGAATATTGACATCAAGGGAGAGAGAGACAATTTCTAAATCAATATTCAATAACATTAGAATAGAATAGATTTTTTTTTATTTCAGAACGGGGACTCCGTTCTGAAATAAAAAAAATAGGGTTAGTAATAATTTTACATCACTTCTAGTGTTAGTAGGTTACAGACACATACAATTAAAATTCAGCGTGGAGCCGCATACACCTCCGCAGCATCGGGAAATCCCATCGATCTGCAAATACACTGAGAAAGTACACATTATAAAGAGGTAAAAATTTGTTTGTAAGTTTGTTTGAGGGTGTAATCTTCGGAACTACTCATCCGATTCCGAAAATTCTTTCATTAACGGGAAGCTACATTATCCCCAAGTGTCATAGGCACTTGGGGATAATTCATTAAAAACGTTCCCGTAGGTTAATTTTGTTCAAATCGGGAGAAAAGCCGTGAGCAAAACCTAGTCTCTAATATGTAGACCAAACCCAGGCAAATAAAATCGGTCTATTTTGCAATAAATCTTTCCTTCTTCCGAAATACCAGTTATATTTGTCTCCACATGAACAGTCAACCTTACAAACATTAAACCCAAGACATGATAGTTCAAAAGTTACCCTTTACAATCGCCGAATACCATCATTATGTAATTTTGTTAGTCGTTCGTACTACGCCAAGGCCTTTCTTATCGTTGTGTTATTATTAGCTATGTTATCGTGTCGTTTTGTTCTATAACAATATTTAATGGGGTACAGTTGTAAGGGCTGTGTGTTAAGTTTATGTATGACCTTACATGAGATCGTTGTGTAAGTTGATTCTAGTGTAATTTGTACTATCATTACATTAATTTCATTTTTTTATATGGACTACGTCTGAAATAAATGTTTTATTCTATTCCATTCTATTGCTATTTTTGGCACTAAGCTTAGATGTGCACACATTTCTAGTGTCTGAAATAAAATCTGAAAGACAAAGTAGTAAATGATAGCGTAACGGTTCACAGAGGAGAATAAATGAAAAAAACGTGTTGCGCCGACTCCAAGTAACATGGGACAAGGACAGGAAGATGATGATGACACATTTCTGATGTACCTTATCTAAAGTCATTTATGTGTCTTTTCCGTACATTGGAATCTAGTTTTCTATGTTTTTGGGTTATTTTCATTTATTCCTAGTTATCCCTAGATAGCCTAGATCCCATATCTTCCCGTGGGTGTCGTAAGAGGCGACTAAGGGACTTACCAGAGAATGGGCAGCAGCGTTCTCTGATTCTACAACAACCATACTGCGATCGCCAACCCGCCTGCCAAGCGTGGCGATTATGGCAAAACCCCCCTTCTTGGGGGAGGCCCATGTCCAGCAGTGGACTTTTCGGCTGAAATGATGATCCCTAGATAGACTTTTTTGATAATTTTCAAAAATGACATTCTGAATCTGTCTGTCTACCTTTGTCTACTGTACAATTCGATTTATTTTTTGTATATCGTGTTTCTATCCGACTGCGCAGCAATTCTGCATTGCTGCAGGGTTATGTTTTTCCTGGCCATATTTCCAGTAAAACTACATAAAATAAATAACATTCCTATTGACCTTTAGACGGAAGGCTTTACAGTTGTTACAACGTTATCTTATCGGTGCGCAGGCGGAGGCTACTGCCCATCCATTTGATATAATCCCGATATCTGATAATATTATATAGTATCCGCACCCCACCATGCACTAAAATACAAAGCCTTAAGTGCCGCCCTGGGTTATTGGATTTTTAACCGTAACGAGAATGATTTAAGGTCCAATGTCAATCAATAGGGATGTCAGTTACTGCATTTCAGATTGCAAAGTAAAATCGGTGTTTTCCCGTAGGAGTAGTAACAGAGGTGTGAAATCTAATAAAATGTAGCGTTTATAGATTGCGATATAAGATTCTGTAACGATCAACATCTTTATTGCAACCACAGGACCCATGGGGATTGGCTCCCTTAGTTGTTATGATTTTATTATATCTTATGACAATCTGGAAATCCGAGGAATATTGTAGATTTCATATCTGTTACCGCTCGCCCATGAGCTACGCGTGTTGTGAGAACCACTGCGCGAAAAACAAATGAAAGATAAGCATGCCACGACTCGTCTTGCGACGCAACCGTACTCACGCAGAGAAAGTGTCGTTTGACGCAAATCGTATTACCTGAGGTCGTGAGCAGGGCGTGAACCGTTTTCAAAGGCTATTTTCGTTCTAAATATTTCACTCTATCCTTTGCACCTAAAATAAAACCCACTTTGCTTTAAAATTCTCGTCCAAATTTTCACGTCCTTAATATTTTTATAGAATTTCCTGAACGGATTTTTTCTTTTTTTTCCCATTCTATGGAAACATTTTTAGACAAATCCCTTGTCGCTGTACTCGCGAAAAAATGTTAAAGTAGAACATAAGCCTACTTAAGTTCACTTCAGCACTTTGCTAAGTACTTACGTTTGTCTAAGCATTGTAGCTTCAAATATGAAAATGTTTAAGGAAGGAAATGAAAAAATATCTGTAGGTTTTTCTTCCTTGTCATATTAAGTGGATAGAAGAATGGTTTCCGCGAAAAATAAGGCGGGCTGGGCTGGAAAATAATAATGCGCTGTATAATAAAGTATTCCAGGAGAATCAGGAGATATAAGAAAAGAATAGGACATCTCGTCAATCTATTTTTAAACCAGCTGAAAATCTGGTAAAAAATGGCGCATAATATTTTAAGGAAGTGTTATACTCATGAAAATTAAAGTCTTTACAGGAAGCAAGTCTAACATTAACAAAAAAACTGCTTTTCCATACAAAAGTGCCACACTAAAACAAATAAAATATATAGAACGCCTTTTTTTTGTTTCCGTACTTTAATTAATTAATCATAGGTACACACGGCGGCACATCAAGCTCTACATGACCATTTTAACCTAACTTCGCTTTGTATGAGCTTCCCGTACGATGAGAGATCAGCTTCATTTTGCATAGCTTGATTGGCCGCCGTGGGTACTGCTGCATGGACAAAATACTATTCATACAAGGTGTACTAGAAAATTATTTTTAAACTTACAAAAAAGATGCAGATGGTAAATACAAATAATACTCCTATTTCAAATCATCTTTTCAAGATAGTTACAAAAAAATATTCCGCTACTAACGAATACTACCAAAAACACCCTGTATACACAAAATGTCACTCGAATTGATTCGAGTTTGTCAAGCATCACCAACCTAAATATTATCTTTGGCCCTGTCACCCACTGTTATTTCTAGAAGTAGGGCGAATAAATAATTTATTATTGGTGTCAATCTTGTGTGATTATGTCATTGGTCGACCCACTTCTTATTTTTGCTTTGTTAGTTAGTTAAAATTGATTTTTTAAAAGCATATAGCTTTTAAAAAATCAATTTAGTAGTATTTAATGAGTTTCTGGGGGAATCGAGACTCGCTTAAATTACGTATAGAGGGCCCCGTCAAAGTGACGTTCAGTATTAGTGAGATAATTCCGAATTCACGAGTAAATAAATCCATAGTTACTTCAAATCTGACAGAATTTTAATTATTTCAGTTTCGGCCAATTGACCGATTAAGACAATTTCTCAACAAATTAACCATTGCATAATCAGAAGTAAATAAAATATACTAAAATTCTACCAAATGAAGCACTATGCGAGTTATTTAAAATACGTCAGACAAAAAGCCGGCAGAGCGGGTTTTACTCCAATTGTTTTCCCTCTAACAAAGAGAGGATTTCGGACTACATACATACAGACATACCTACATGAAGTGTGCAGAGATATTTTCAAATGAAATTCGTAGGGTGACGCGAGCATGCAGGATTTAAAATATTAAAACTTATGAAGGGAAAAATGTTGTGTGCATTTTTTTTTAATGATTTGCAAAATGTCGGATGATATTGGTGATAGATTGGGGTGTACTATGTCACGTAGATAGATAGCCGTAAGGATTTATTTTAATGAACTGCAGATGAATAACTGAGAAGCAGTCGGTGAAACATACTTACTTACTTGTCCCATCATAGACCTCATCTATCGCTTTCCATCAGGCGTGATCGAGGTCAAGAGCAGGCCCATTTTGTAATAAAATAAAATACTTAAAAGTTTACTCATTAAGTCGATCGTCTTTTTCAGAGTTGTAGCTCACCACCAGAACTCTATTGGCTGAATTAACTTATATTTTTGTCCATTTTAGTCTTAGAATGGACAAGATCCGGTCATAACTTTACCTCCCTTGGAGTTTCACACCGAGATAATTCCTTACACAGAGTAAAAATTTCATGTATTATGTATTGTCAAGTTTTTACCTTTTCCAGACATCTGGTGGCCTACCATAACGTCTTATAGCAGGAGTAATTCCAGTGTGGGAAAGATATGGCGCTATACGACCTGTATAGCTCTGTCCCTTTCCCACACTGGAATTACTCTTGCTTTAAGACGTCATGGTAGCCCCCCTGGTCTTGTAAAACAACAATCATCATGAACTCTAAAAAGGCTAGTGCGTATGGAGCGAGCAGCAGGGGGTTAATACTATTAACATTAGCTTGCCTGGAAAAATACTATGTTTGGCAGGGGAATAGTATATCTTGTGATGTTATTAGACTTATAAGGCTGATTCTGTTTACATGATACGTTATTTAAATTATTAAAAAAAAAACTAGACTGGTCTATCTAGTTTCTATTCCCACGCAATAAAAGAGTTCGATTGGCAGAGTTAAATATCAGGACTTCACATAAAAAAGAACTATATTTTGTGCCGATTATGGATTTGGAGGAAAAAAGGTGTTGTAGAATTGATGTCAAGCTTAGAGAAGGGTCCATTTTATACTTCTTCTGGTCAAGTTTTTCCTAAAACAAATTAGAAAGATAACTACTCACCTACTTACTTCCTTATTGAAGTAGGTTAAATAAATATATTGAATTTCCAAGAAGATCTATAAAATTATTGCAAGCTGAATTAATAAAAAAAAACAGCTGTTCCATTTTGCAACATTGTACATCACCAGCGTATTTTAAATTCCGACCTTGAAAGCCGATAACAGGTGATCTCACCCTCGCACTAAGGAATACCACGACAAGTGTGCCGCACTACTGGAGCACTCACCCTATGTGTTTATCAATTAAACCGAGACTCCCTCTTTCAAGCTCCATAGGAATGCAAAGAACTCCCAACAACATAAAAACAATACATTTTTTACCTTAGCATCAAGGCATAAGGACTACATCAACTGCATGCCAAGTTTTAGCAACAAAACAAAATTCAATTTATCATCGCGTCAAAGGAATTCAAACGTTACGTCAAGGTGTTAAAGTTTAAATGGGTTGCAATTAATGAGTCATTTGTAGTGTTTTGTAGTAAGGGGGTGCACGTGTCCATTGTACGGTGTGGCTAGAGCCAAATGGCACTTGCTCGTGAACTCGTGACTTGAATGGTGTTTGTCGCTTAGTAAATTACTATACAATGGATAAGATTCTGAATTTGAAATTGTGCTAACCAATGAAAAAAACTTTTACCTAAGCCTGCATAAAAAAAACGGCAATTTAGACCGAATAATAAATGTAATTTTCATTCATTTTCGTACAAAAGAAACTACATTGTTATTAAGTAACAATTACTGTGAGTAATTTCTTTTGAATAGTTTTATTTAACGGCACAATTAACTGTTCTAATTCACGCTATTTACAGTAATCTCCGCTGTTTAGCAAAAAAAAAAAAAAACAAGAAGTTTATTGAACTTTACATTAAAAACTATTTAACAGAACGTAAATGCTTTTTGTAAGTACAAAAAGGCTTGAGTAAGTACAGAAAAAAATCAAACATAATCGAAAATCGTTGATTCCCGATAATATAAAGCTTGCGCAAGAACCTGTGGCCACAGCAGCTAACGAAGCCCAGAGGATTAACATCGCAGCACAATTTTACCAACAGTCATTCGATGACGCCGCATATTTTCTTTTTTTTCTGTAATCTCTTTGATGGCGGCACCACTAAAAAAAAGTTATTTTTACTTTATGCTCAGTTTGTTGGTTTTACTGGCTCACTGTGTCTTTGATATATATTTTCTTTCTTTTTTGTTATTGATGAATAAATAATGTTTTCTGGCTTTGTTCTAAGTAGATTTTGTACTTAAGAAATTGGTTATGAATTTATGACTTATTTATACTTGCGGCAGGCTGTTTGGCATCTACTTTTCTTTTATCTTAGACTTAAATATCGGCTATGTAAAGATTATATAGTTTGTATTATTCAGTATATGGTGGTTTCGCCTGCTGTTCTCTCAGGACTTCTGTACATAATGGCTCGTTTGTTGGACACGTTTCAACATCCATTACGGCCGGCTAACTACTTTAATGGCTCTTTTGTTAACAAATGGAGTGATGGACGCTGAAGTGTGTCCAACGTGGCCCATTGTGCGCAAGAACTTTACGGAACAAGCAGCTCCAACACGTCGGATTTAATAATACTGCACACGTAGAAAATTACCAGCTCTTTTGCTATGAGTACCGTGGTAAATCGTCCACTGTTATCTACCAACAACCGGAAACACAGTCTTTCATTCATTCCAAGATCAGCTTAGAAATATTCTGTGGCCAATCGTTCTAAAACAGCAAAAGTGTAAAATACGTGTGCCAGCATTTAAATCGAAAATTATGAGCGTAAGACCTTCCCCATTCATATTTATATAATTTATTTTTTCTCGGCGAGAGCGAGGGAATGAATAAAAACTGTACCTCCGCAGGCGGCAACACTTCTTTATTAAAAGCGTAATGATATATATTGGACTTAAATTATTTATGAGGGCAATATTTATTTTACAAATTAGGCTTGAGAATGCGAGCTTGTAAAGGCATTCATTGTGGCAAACAAGCTGGAGGTGACTAGGTATCTGTCTAACTTTAGAGCAACCCTGTTCTGCCGCTATAAAAAAGGAACAAGGGAATTATCAGTTGTATTGCCGGTTTTTATTAACATAATTTCAATGAAACATTCTGAAAAAGCGATCCATCAAGCAGAACCCTTTTTGATGAAAAAGTAATTAAAAACCGGTCAACTGATCTATAAAAAATGGACGGCGGAAAATAAATGTGTTTGCAGAGCAAAGTGTTTTGTCAATAGTCTGAACGTTTTCAGGCGTATTTTTTACTTTGCATATCAATTAAGAATTTTGCTATGGACAATGGATATGGCAAATATTAATATTTTCTCGCAGGCCATTATAAACATGTTGAATTTAATACATAACAGAATAAAGATATTGCGTAATAAGTTATTAGTAAGGACATCATAATCATCATGTTCCTGCCCTTGTCCCATGTTACTTGGGGTCGGCGCAACACGTTTATTAGTAAGTACTACATAAAGTACGCAAATGAAACTGAAATACTAACAACATTTAGTACCTACCTATTGTATTATCTTATCTAGCACTTAACTTACTTTTTATTTGCCATTTTATGATCCAGTGCACAATTAGCACATTTACATTTTTGCATAATTAGGTACCTACCCTGGCAAGGTGCAGTCAAAACAAGTCTTTGTTGAAAGAAAATTATTTGTAACAAGGTGAAAAATACCCTGGCATAAGTACCTATTTTCCTGAACAACTTTGTGGAGTCTTTTCTTAAAGCTACGTTATGCAAAAGCTTTTATTCCGTACGAATCACCATTACTCTTAAACCCTTACTTGACACAATAAAACAATAGCTCCGCCATTTTTTATTCCAACTGACATTAAAAGCTCGCTTTTAACATATCCTTCTTCGCACGATCTTAGTCAAGTCGTCCGAATTCATACATATTTATGTGGTAGTGCATTAAGTTCAACGCAACGGCCCAAGGTTGTTAGTTGTTGCTAACTGCGAAGGCATTAGCACACGTGGACCCTGGCCAGGGGACGTGTATGACAAAGTGACATGTCGGAGCAATTTAAAACAGATTTTGCTTATACGCGCTTCGTTACTGACTGTTTTTGTTTGCTTTGAAAATCTTTGTTATAATGTGTTTGTTATTGTCATCAAAGTTATTTATAGTTTATTTTGTAGCTAAAAATATGGTGTCTCTGGTTAATATCCGTTTTAAGTACTTAATGGTTGCCGAGCAAGACGACCCTCTTTGACATCGTCCATTACTCGATCCGTGTCCGAGTACTTACTCCGTCCGTATTTAGTAGCTAACAGACGTTGAAGTGTAGCTCAAATTGACTGTTATGTTCAGGGACATGTGGACCGACGCAGGGGAATTATTTAGGGTAACAACCCGTCATTACCCTGTCATGCTGTCAAATTAGACAGTACGAATTGCCGTTTTATTCAGGGCTTAAATACGTAAGTACGCGTATTTGAATTTCTGCTCACAGAGTAAAAATATAGGCAGAATATGAGCAGAAAAAATATATTTCAAAGTAATGAGCTCGTTAACGGATATGTCGAAGTGCGTCTTTCCGCCTCGCGGGATTTCCTTAGGCAAATGTGTCTTCATTAAGCTCAGGAAACATACTTCACAGACATATAGCACAATATTACAATCATATACCTAATAAACATAAATCCATATGCTACCTATACTACGACCAAGACTGATTGATACATCAAGCTTAAAAAACTCCACACTTTTACAATAGCCAGCCTTTCTTACTCCACAATAAACGATAAACTTAATGATAGTGAAGAACCATTTTCCGAAGACAAAACACAATTTCTCGTTTCTCATCTGTCTTTCCTGTCATTTTCTTTAACAGCAAATTCAAACTGAGAACTTTCATTCATTTATCACTGTTATTTTCTCAGCACGAGGTCCGAATGAATGAGTCATCAAAAATACATATATGTTTCATATAAATATTTTATGGTTCTGTGGAGTATTCTGAATAGTTTATTATATGTGGCGAGTAACCTAGATAGTGGGCGAGTGATGTTATTAGCCTTAGCTATAGGGTGGTAGTAGCTGCAGACATAATATTCCTTGCTTGCATAACGTAAAAGGTCTTTGCTTGATCGTAAAGTTTTTTCGTTGGGTTTCCATTTGTTCGCACGGCACGTTTTATAAGTTAAGTTTTGTTTGTTTTATTTTGTTTCAAATTGTGCAAAACTTGATGGTCATTTCTTTTGACGTTGTATGGCTACCTATTCTACAAGTTTAGCTCCCATTTAAAGTTGTAAATATTCTTTAATGTTTTTTAGAAAAAAATATTAAAGAATATTCTTTAATATTTTTTTCTAAATTATTGCATAATTTAAAAGGTGTCTAAATGATTAATGTATCAAGTAGGTATATAGTTGATAAATTAATCATTTAGAAACTTCATTTCACGTGTCACATGTGCTAGTAACTGGGCATCGGAGAAAGGGAATCATAAATTTATATTACCAAAAGGAAATGAGACTAATAAACTGAATTAATGTTCTAACTATAAGTAGTTATCAGCGAAGTTTTATGTCTTCTCTGGGGTATAAAACATTTATATATACAACAAGCCAAGGTTGGCGGAGTAGTTACAAGTCTTATCCTTAATACATATAATATTATAAATATGAAAGTGAGTTTGTTTGTCACGCTTTCACGTATTAATAGCGGGACCGATTTCGATGAAATTTTTCATACGAATATAGGTACAATGACTTGGGTTAGGATGTTCACGCAGGATAATTTCCAACTTCACATGAGTGAATGCGCGGGAGAAAGCTAGCTGTGGTAATTCCAACGACTATTAGTCTATTTAGTTTAACTACAACAGCATCTAAACCCATTATCACATCCCATGTACATGCACAGTACAAGATCATAACGTAAAATGATGACAATTTCCAATTGTATTTATTTAAATTGAATGTCGGCTTTGGTAATAAAATGGACATAAAACCAATTTATGTTAATAGTTTTGTATGTATCACACGTTGGAATCTTCATATTGAATAGTAATGGGCACATCTGCAACTGTTATGGGTAACGTGGTGTTTATTTGGTAACAGCTTAATCTTGTTTTATTGGCCAGATGTGTTTATTGATTATCCTATTGATTTTAAATAGCATTCGATGAACTTCAGCATTTTTACAAAAAACATATTTTTACAGTTTTTGTAATGCCAAATAGAGTTAAAATATAGATGTTTACGCCTTATATTATGTTCTTTATGTTTTTTTTAAAGCAAAAAAGACGTTGACAATTGCAAATTACCCATTTAAAAGCATCGACCATAAAACACACTTAACATGAAACCCCATCATATTCACATCCCATAACAACATGTGAAGACATGCAACAAAATAATAAAACACGCGTCGGTTTGTCCATAAAACCGACACATCCATTGCGCCGTACCACCGTGACCGCAGCAGAGCGGGCGGTGTCGACCGCGCGATGGGCAGTGAACACCCGTTGCGGTTACAGACAGAAATGTTCCACTAAATAATACACTAGTGCGGTGGCCAACACTATAGTTTATGGGCTATAATCACTACATAGTTGTAAAAGGAAGTAAGGCTTCCACAGTAACTATTTTCTGCTACTTTTTAACGTTAAACAGCGGTTAATAAGGCCCATGGTGCCACTGGAACTTACTACTTCATATTCTACTTGCAAAATGTTGTTTTTTCATTCCGTTTCATTTTTCAGTTAACTCTTTAGTATTTTCCACGGAGAAAAAAAACCTATGAAAGCTTATTACGTATTCATAGTAAATTTGCTTTCCTTTTATATAATGCTTATGTATTTCCCTAGGTAGTACATTTATGTGCTCATACAATAAAATTCATGAACACAATGCGAACGTTCCCTTTCAGAGGAACGCTTTGAAAGCCTGCTGGGAATTAATTACCGTAGCCTATTTAGTTTTATTACCACATACATAGGAGAATCTCTCTTAATTAGAAAGCAGCAATTATAGTATACAATGTACATAAATCAAAATCAATAAACATTTACTGGCTTTTCATGCTTTATAACAAAGCGAATGTTTACTTGTGAAGTTGTGATTGATCACAGCATTTATTAAAGTAAGTTTATAGTCGAGATTATTTTTGAATTGGCAAAAAACTTTCTTGCAATGCATTATTATGATGTTTTTGTATAACATAAATCTAGTACATAATAAAATAGTTTGTACGACAAAAGTGTTGAGTTTAAAAAAAACTGACGATACAACCTACTTTTCTTCTGGCTTGTGTAACTTACCTACCATACTTACCAGTTCCCATATTATTTATTTATTATAAATAATTAATAAATAAATTATATACTACACTAAGGAACCTCCGCACTACGCGGCCAAAAGGTTATTATTGTTTTTATTTAAAAAAAACATATCCCGCAAAAAAAATATGGTGCCAGCGACACCGAACACAATATTACATCACACCCAATACCGCGAACACAAAACTAGACCAACCCAATTTGACACAACAAAAAAGCGTAAAAAAAAAAACAAAACACGACACGTCATCCCGTACCGTGTCAATGGAGACAAGCCGTCTCCGCGCGCGGTCATTGACCTCGCAGCGCGCGGCCACAGAGTCGATTCATCGTACTTAGGAATTCTACATAAGTAATAAACTTTTCGTATTATTATTGTGCGAAACTTTCAAAGTCTTTGAAAGCCTCTTATGTTGTAGTTTCAAGGGGTTTCTTTGCTTCCGTATTTTCGTATCTTGCTGAACGAGCTCTCATTCGTCTTCCTGTCGAGTATTGATTTTCCTCGCGCTGAGGTGTCGGCAAAATTCGTTGTGTTGTTAAAATATATCGCTTTAGAACGTTGTTTCTATCGTTTCTGTTGTTTTCACTGAGATTTTCGAGAAAATGTATTTTTAGTTCAATTTATTTTTGTTATCGCCGTGTTTTTAGATAAAAATAAATTTATTTTAAGGAACTTCGTGGTTTGAATTTAGACGACGCCCCAGAATTATTATTTTTGCATTCAACGCTTGGTACTATCTACTACTAACTATCAGAAATATCTAAGTAATTCAAATAAACCGAAGTCGACATGGTTATTCTAATTCAAAATGGCATAACTTGTAGTGCGCTACGCTTTGAACCCACGACCCCGAGCTAGAGAGCGACATGTGAACCACAAAGCCACTAGGTCAAGGGGACTGCATGCACGACTGACTTCGTTATTAACTTACATTTACTTAGAATATCATTGAACTTAGGTATCTGCTATTTGAGGAATTTTAAGGGTGAGGCAGATAGAATGCTCATTTCAATGTGCAGCTGTGCAGTTGATGGAATTTATTATCTTTATTCATTACTCTATCTTACTTATTATTTGATATTATATTTTTAATAATAGAAGTAGACTTAAAAAAAAAAAACATTTAAAAATATAAAAAATAATATACCATCAGCATTGGGAACAGGGTCCAAGCTACAAGTGGTCCAGGCTCTTGAGAGGGGAACCTCCTAACAGTACGCGCCGTATCCAGAAGTACTGCTTTCTGAATCAAGCCCTTAATCTAGCTGTCAAGTGAAAGCCTCCTCAGATGTTGGCCGAGACTTTTGGCTATTAAGCCATTGGCCGACACGACTATTGGCACAATGACTGCTTCACTCACGTCCCACATATCAACAAACTCGCGAGCCAGATCAATATACTTGAATTCCTTATCTTTCTCTACCTTCACGAGGTTTCCTTATTAATTTATTATTATGAGCCTGTAATTTATTTCATCACCACTGCTCTCAAAACAGTGAAAAAGACATTGTGAAGGAACAGGCATGTTCTAGAAACAAATATCAAAGACATGTGACATACCCGCATTGGACCCGCGTGGTGAATTACTGGTCTCTTCCCTCCCATAGATAGGAGGCTGGTGACCCAGCAGTGGCATAGGCCGATTGGCCTCCCTTTCCTTTTTCCACTCAAACTGATTTGGGCCAATAATTGATGGAGTTAAAAAAGAAACCAATCCAGTACTTAAACTGGCAAAATTGCAAAAACTTTTTTAATTGAATTGAAATCCAATCATCCAAACTACATCGTGAATTAAAATGAAACCAATATCGTAAAAAAATACTAAAAAGTATTTCGGATTGCATTTTAATTGATTAAAATGGCTTACCCTGTAAACTGCAATGGTAAGCTATCAAGATTTTTCAGTTTTTTTTCTTTGGTTGTCCCACTGCTAGGTAATGGGCAAAGACGGCCTTCCCCAACTTGAACTTTCTTCCTTGGCTATCTCGAACTTATTCCTCGCGGTATGCGTCCAGTTCGACTCGCCACCTCATTCTGGCTTCATAGATATCAGAATTATATCGTAAACATAATTGCTTAGAACAACAAATCAAAACCCATGATCTTTGCTCTCACTTTACCCATACTAACTTGTATTATGCAGGGTGAAAGGGACATGGACGCGCAACATGTTACCAAGAATTGAATACATAATTCTGGACCCAACAGCATTGAAATTTTCGCAGCACGTAACGTCGACGTCTCGAAAGAAAATAAGCTGTTTCGTACATTTTGCCCCTAAAAAGTTGGTATTTATTTACTTTTGTTGTATAAACCAGACTTTTTTCAATAACCCACGAAAATGTCCTATTCTAGAAGATTGTCTGGTTTCATGATCCACTGATTGCATGGTAAGGTAATAGTTTGAGCATCGATGTCCCTTACAACCTATAAAGATAGTTCTTATAAAATATCTCTACCAAACCATGCCAGATTCCTACCATTAAACTCGTCAAGAACCAAACCCGCTCTTGTTACCATCATGTAAGGACATTAAAGTGTATAATAGCGCCATCTATCGCTAACTACCTACACCGCCATATTGGATGTTAGCTTATGACACCGACAATACGAATCTAACGACATCTCATTTGCCTAATCCAGTCGAGGCCTTGTAGGTAGGGTTGTCAAGCGCAATTCTTGGCAAACATACCTGAATTCGGAGGCTGGAGGTGAATTTTCAAATAAACTTGCAACCACCAGTGAAGGCCAGATAGGCAGTCGCTCTAATTTAAATACTGGTATCCAGCTGCATCCTGTTAGACTAGGAGCCGTCCCCTAACATAGTTGGGAAAAGGCTAGGCAGATGATGACGAGCTGGTTTGCATATACAATTATGATATGCAATGAAAAATGTCGAAATTTGGTCAAAACCATGACTTTCATGATTTCTGCCATTACTTTCAGCATTAGATTGCGATTATTACAGAAATACTTATCTAGTCCTGAACGAAATAAACGTAGTTTCATAAGTAAATAAGAAAAAACGCACGAAAAACAAAGTTCGTAGCACTGAGTGGTAGTGCGTAGTACTGCGTAGCACTACGTAACTGTGTACTACGTAGTGCTACGCAAAAAAAGGTCATAGCACATAGTGCGTTGCCAATAAAAATTCACGTAATTCGCAGCATCTGAGCAATTTGGCCTCAACCCTTTCAATTAATCTTTCGCCAACCCTACATAAGTGTTAAGTACCTACTCATGTAGACACGTGGAAAACATTACCTCCCACTCACCGCTGTAATCGGGTATTAAGGATGATAATAATCTTTATAATATTCTGAACTTTTATCTTCGTTTTCGCAATTAATATTAATGATGCCAAAGTTCCTTATCATGTCGGAGAGACCCCGCATAATGCTGTAGCATGTAAAGGGAAATGACGTCACAAAAAAAGTAAAAAGGTGTAGATACATTTACATACTTGCATGTAATTATAAGTCTGATCCCTAGGATAAAAACGGAATTACATTAATGCGAACAGTAATATCTTGGTCATTTTCATAAAAGGGAGTTTGACAGTTAATTATGTTTTACACTTTATTGAATCACACATGGACAAGATATTTTCCAAAATCTGTATCTTTGATATAAAATAACTAGCGACCCGCCCCGGCTTTGCATGGGGATTTATATATATAAATCTTCCTGTTGAATCACTCTATCTACTACTGAAAACCGCATCAAAATCCGTTGCGGAGTTTTAAAGATCTAAGCATACATAGGGACAGACAGACAGCGGGAAGCGACTTTATTTTATACTATGTAGTGATAATTAAAAAGGAAGCACCTTTATGACTAGAACTTATTCTAAAGCTGTTCTGACATGATTGTCTACTCTGTGTTGGAACTCTCTCAGAAAAAGCTGTGGATATGCTTGTCATTATTGAAATAGCACAAGTAAAAACAACACATCTAACTCTTAACTAGCCCTTAACGTCATCAAATGCAGGCGTTGTGGGCAAAGTTTTCTCCATGGCTTCATCATACGATAAGCAATCTTGGCGATCGATGTCCGTTCCTTCTCTGTATTAAATAAGTCTTTGGCTACCATTGTAAATACGCAAGTCAGTGTCAATACCACATCTCAGAGTTGGTAACTCCACGTTCATTTCACAGTAACTGTATAGCAGCAGTCGGTTATTATAACTGTAATCATCTGAGCACTTAACGTACCGACGTGCGATTAGCGATGGCGGTTAAAAGATACTAAACTGGCAATGATAGAACTGTTTGGAATAATAGAATACTCTAAAACAAACTTGTACCAGTAATCTAATACCGGTGGTCCTTCACATAATTGGTCCTTCGAGCCGGATCTAAAATACCACTTTCAATCCTGTCAATCCCAAAATAAATGAAAGTGCTGAACGTAATCTAACCCTAACAATACACGTCGTGCAACCACGGGATATTGAGATCCCGAGTCCCGGGCTCAGCGATCCCGGGGGATCGATCGTCCCGGGATAAGAAGGGATAGTTTTCAATTGGCTGGGATCAACCACAATCTGTTGTGTTGTCGTAGTTCTATAAGAATTGGATTGAAATAACTACACTTCAGTCCTTGCAAGGGAGGGTAAGAGCTAAGCAATTTTCTTTTACAATGCAGCGCAATAAAGCTGCTTATTATATTTTTCCAACAACCAATTAACAACCATCTTCGTCTTCTTTCGTACTAACAAGGGCTTCTAGCTAAGTTATACCAGCCGCACGAGTCGATCCTCCAGGTCATGTAAGTCTTGCCGAGGTCGGTCTGTAGATGGGTGAACATCCCTTATATATAGAGACCCTTCCGTGCCTCGGAAAGCACGTTAAACTGTTAGGCCTGGCTGTCATTCGTAGAACTTTGACAGTCGGTGCGGGTAGTTAGAAGCTCGAAAGTCTTGACAACTAGGGGGCCTAAAATGGCTACTTAATAATTAACTGTGTCTGTGACCATTTTAAGAATGTTAATAATATCGTATTATGATTCTGCGATCGCCAACCCGCCTGCCAAGCGTGGCGATTATGGCAAAACCCCCCTTCTTGGGGGAGGCCTATGTCCAGCAGTGGACGTCTTTCGGCTGAAGTGATGATGATGATGATGATGATGATTCTGCTAAAGCGGCCATTTCAGACCCCCAGCCTTCTCTCTTGGAGCGCCTAGTTATAAAACTAAAATTTTGCCATCAATGAAAATAAACAGGCTTTCAGGACTGCTTTTCTTCGATAACAATGACGACCATACAATACCCCAACCCCAGTTCTATTAAACCTGTATATAATAAAAACCGTAACACATAAAGAGCTTCCTTTTGTTTTATATTAATTAGTATATTCTCATTTTCTCATACATTTGAGTAGAGAGCACGTTTTTGCATTAGCCCCGGTAATCAAGCTAATTACTCTCCATGTCGAACGGAAACAAGAAATGAGCGAAAATATATTTTATTTTGGTCTAATAGGAAATTATTTTCTTTTTACGTTACATTTATCTTGGTACATTGATTTACCTACCTACCTACTTCCTTATTATTTATTGTGAATACCATTATTATTACGTACAATTATTATTTCTGGGTTCCCCCAATTTGAGTTTTTCTAATCATAAAAATAGACTGAATATGTATATGAAGATATTATTTTTGTCACTAAGCTACACTTAAATTAATGCCTAATTTTTATTTCACTGTTGTAATTTGTTACATTTTTATAATGTGAAATTATTAAAAAAGGCCCAAGGCATATCGTCGGCGTCAGTGCAGCACCTTGTAAATGCACAACACCCTTTTTTACAGTAAAAGCTAAAAACTTTTCAACCAACAATTATGTTGAAGGTTCTAGATTCGTGCGTGCTGACTAGCTATGTCAATGTTTTGCCACTATTTAGCAGGCTAATCAATTTCACCATTACGATGAAAAGACAAAAATCGCCAAAAATGTAGATACATGGCCCTGCACTGACATTAACGATATCTACGCTTATATTATCCAATTAAGTCCATATTATCAAGGTAATTAATGGAGTCAGTTGCTGCTTTTGCAATTTCGATGACAGTCCGAAAGAAAACGTTTTTTTGGTAACCCTTCCGTAACCCAGTTTCGACACCAAAACGTTATCACGATAAAAGGACCTTACAGTCAATCAAACAGCATAATCTTTTGATCGCCCTTCACGACACCCTCGGGAGAAGGGGTAGGCTAATCTGTACAGGGGATCAGTCCTCACTAATTGTAGTTTGAAATAACTTTGTCTGTTCCAAAGCGTGGTTTTATGTTTGAATGTTAATCTTGTTTTGTATGTACTTCGAGTTGCTTGAAAGTGAAGGGAAATACGTATTATTGTATAGCAATGTGGTTTCTAAGAAACACAAAAGAAACTGTTTTTCCGAGTAAATTGTTATCAGTATCTCATCTAGGATGCGAATCCTGTAATTTTGTAGTCGAGTGGAGCTTCAGACCAAACAGTTATGAAATGAAAAACTACGCAACAATGTTTCCACTATTCGGTAGTTCAGGTACAAAAGATTCGCTTTTAGAGAGGCTTAAAGGATAAATAAGACCTACTAGAGATGGCTTAATATTCTAGACCCACGTTGGCTCGATATTAAACACCTGCGAGACTACGAGTAGTCCCCAAAAAGGACCAAAGTATTAGGAATGCCTAACTAGAACTTTGGGTAGAGTATAAAAGCAATTTTACCTGGTATAATCTCCTTTCAAAACAAAAGTTCTTCACAGTGCTAAAATATAAACTTTGATTTAATATAAATGTTACGGCTAATAGCCGAAGTGCGGCTACACCTAGTTTTAGCCGGCTAAACCTAGGTGCGGCCGGTTAAACTTATATGTATCCTACTTATCTTCGGTTAGAACATGTAACCAATTTGGTTGCGCGTTTGGTCACAGTTCTAACCTAACCTAATCCATTTGGTCCGTGTGTCCTACCAATAAAAAAGATACACAACTGTTACCGGCCGCACCTAGGTTTAGCCGGCTAGGACTAGGTGTAGCCGCACTTTGGCTTTTAAACATAAACATTTTCTGCACATACAAATTTGTAAAACAAATGAAGTCTAGTCTAATAGCTAATAAAGCAGTAACTGATAAAGATACCATACACACAAGATCCTTGTATGACACACTCGTCATACATTCAACATTGAAGTCACCCCACACAAGGTCGTATGATGATCTTATTAATCTAACAGACTTCACTGACCACACCATGTCCTTAATTAGTTTGGCCAAGGTTTGATAAAGTCATTAACAAATACATAGGAGGATGATATGACGAGATTTATAAACTTAAACGAAGCAAAAGGTGTGATCTTAACACGTGATGTTTTGTGGTTTCTGCTAGCCTCCAAAGAATTTGTGTTAATTTTAAATGCTTGAACATTTTTTAAAGAAAAACCCAGAAACATACCCATCTAAATTACTAATAGCCCCGCGACTCCAACCGCATCTTTCTGTGATTGTTTGAAGGCTTGTGATCGTGATTGCTGGTTCTTGTGAGAGAACCCTCGAAAGTTCTTGGGTTAGCATCGTACAAGAAACTAATATCGCGAGGCTATTTATAAGCACCACAGATAAATCAAGGTTATGGCTGAAGCCATAGAGTCTGAGGGTCTAGTGGCTACCGCTGTCAAAACGTTTAGAATTTCCACAACGACTGACACAACTTATCGAAAAAATTTCCACGCTTTTCGATGACTTTTGTCAATCATCAGTTTTCTTTTATCGTTGTTGGTGATAGAAAGCCCTCTTGTACGTCTCCCTTTCTATTTATACTATCTTTTTTATTTATACGTCTTCAAACTACAAGCTTGTTCTAATTCAAGACCCTTTGAAATGGCTGTATGGCACTGGCAAGGCAATAATCTCACAAAGTTTAGGTCGAAGTAGTCATACAAAGAGGAGTAGCTATCTACCACAAACATGAAACAAAAGATTATTTATCTCGTGCCAAAACCGACCTAAATAATCACTCAATTAATCATCCAAACATCTTCCTTTTACATATCTGTAACGACATCCGCTTCCCGTATATATATATTTAGATACAATATGTATATACAATTCTGTATGTAATATACACAGATAGAGATATACGTAGCGTACCCATTACTAGTGATGTGGCAAAATGTAAAACTTATTGCGAATTTACGAATGTGATTTTCGCATTCGAGTAAGATTTTGATTTCATTCCATTTGGGATTGAATCGAATAAATTGCTTTACGGAATAAGAACTTTAATACAAATGTCGGGATGAACCTTACAACTGGGCTTGCGAGAATAGAATTCGTCTTGTATAGAATGATTAACCAGTCAGCAGTATGTTTACTTCCACCAACCCGCACACGGCTTGCGTAGGGGATTACAGCTCAGTACCTTTCACAGAGGAGGTCCATTATAAGCTGATTTTGTGTTTGTGGCAGAACTGACTGCCCAGCGAGAGACAAGCGTTCAAAAGCTCCTGCTTTGTGGATTGACATAGACACTGTCAGGGAAATAAATAGTTCAAAGCAGATTGACTCCCCACGTCAATGTTCCAAGTTATAGCTATTTTATAAAACTGTCAAAGCAATCGCTTGTGGTTTGAATATACTAACAGACTATTTGAGTGTGCAGGCAATTTTCTTCGCCATTCGTTTCTCTGACTTTACATCCGAAACACAGATGAAATTGAACATTAAAAACAGCAGTCCATCATCTCCAGTTAAAAGCCCTAACTGTACAAATTCCGTTACGAATGGCATGAGTTTACGGGTGCACGTTTATTTAATCATGAGTCAGCGAAATAACCAGAGAAGTAATTATAAGAGAAAAAGAACTAATGGAAAATGTAATTAACTCGATGTACTAAAAGATAACAGTATTACTCATTAGGAGTAAGAGAAAAACTGTAGTGATTCATCTTGTTGTGTTCTTGTGCGATACAAGTAACGTAAATATGTAGTCGTGATCTTTTTAGATAGGGCACTGTTGTGAACTTCGTATTTATTTATTTAGGATCTAAATAAGGATAATAGAAAACATAAAGTATTTTGTAGGTGTACTCCTTCAATCAGTGACCACAGCATGCGCAATAAAATTAATAAGAAGGCCAAAAAATTAATTTTGTCAGTTTAAGAATATAAAAACACAACAGATTCTGTTTGGTTCGTCATAGTCTACCAACCTGCACTGTTGTATTACAGCCCGCTACCTCTCCTGGAGAGGACGCCTGTCCCAGCTGTGAACACATTATATGCATCACAATCTTGTAGCCACGCTTATATTCGCCAATATGCGGTCATCATCATCTACCTAGACTTTCTTAACTACTTGACTTAAGTCTGACCGGATGCAACTGAATAACACCATTTGACAAGCTACGACTGCCTTTGGAATTGACTAACACGATTCCCCTTGGTAAGACTAGTGGTCAGTCTAATGGTCCCCTGCCCCTCGTTGAAATGGTCCCCTTACTGTAAGAAAATCCAGGGCACAGCCTAATATAATACTAACGAACCTCCGCTAAAGCAAACAGAAGAAAAGTCTTTTGAAATCACATCAAAGAGCGATTTTGCATTCAGCCAGCTTCCGTCAAAAGAAATCTATTGAATCTAGAGGCTAGATTCAAATTCAGTCATCAAAGCCTGCCTGTTTACCATGCTGGAAAAGCGGAGTAAACAAGAACGTGCCATGGAAATGCTTCATGTAGGTATGTATTCTGCTTAAAATTCGCACCCGCTCCGCAAACATAGCACATCCCTACGAACGGGCTTATCGATCCCGACGAGATATAATATAAAATATATACCACATACATCACTGTAACACCCGACACATCGGAAAACAATTCTTATGACGTGTGACGTATGAACGCTTTTCGCGTAACAAGCTATGACCTAGAAAACATGTCGGATTAATTCGCCACAGGGCCGCACTCGGGTGAAACGTTTTTCGGATGACGTGTCGTGACGTCATTAATTTAATAAGTTTCGTCGAACTTGGGAACTGCGTTTGACATATTTGGTAGAATTTCGCAATACATTTTCTACAACATTTATGTGTGTATGTAGACTTAGTTTCCTCTTGCCCAGATGTGTACTTTGTTGAATGGAACCTTTTTCCTTATTTAAGGTAAATATTATTGGATGCCCATTCAATATTGTACTTTTTTGAAAGGTAGGGAAGGAAAAGGAAGAAGATTAATAGGGTCAACATATGGGGTGTCAGAATATAACTTAAAGAAAAATCGGAATGATTACGTGTGGATCTATGCTTATATTTTCGTGTTAAAATGCTGTTCATGGTTGCTTTTATGTAATTTTAGTTAGATCAGGATTAATCAGGTGTCTATTTATTATTTCTTTTGATCTTCTGTTGTAATGTTTGTATTCTATTGTACCTTACTCCCGAACTTTATCCACGAGAGATATTGCGCTAGTTTCAGATAATTTATCGTAGTGCTAATAAATCAGTGTCTCACTCAAACTATTTGTGATCCTAGCAGTAATTTTCATTCAGGAAATCCAATTACACAAAATCAAAATCATCATTCCCGTTGCGTAGTACGCAGCAAAATTAATTACATTATAAAGCTAGGTCTACACTAGCCGTCACTAGTACACGTCACTCGCGTAATCCTGTTAGCGCGGACGTGAGGTGGCCAGACAAAGGCGTCATTTAGATAGGCCGCCAGACTGTGAGGTACTAATACCATGCGGTTTACACGTCCCTTTGGTATTGCTACTACAGTACCAAATGAAACTATAGTATGCGTGTCTGTGTTGTTTGGTTGGTATTAGTACAGTCACGATCACAAATGGCAATTAACAACTTTTCGGAGAAATTTAGTCTTACTGTATTGATTGGATTGCTGTGCGTGAGTATTTTGAAACCCACCATCATCATTCTCCTGCTCTTATGCCATTTAATTTGAGGTCAACGCGGCATGTCTTCTTCTTTCACATACAACTATTAGTCGTGAATTCGTGATCTCATGTGTCACCTCCTTTCTAACTACTTTTGGAATACATATTATTATGAATTAAGTCTTATCTCAATAATCGATACTCCACGAAGTAATAAACGCTTTTAAATGTTGTATAAATATTGGTGCTCGTGACTGTACCATGGTGCTGTAGTATCGTTTGTGTGTCGAACGCGTGGCTATTGGTTGGTATCGATGTGTGTAGTTCGACTCTGTTTTAATCATGAACGTCTGCAATGTTAAATTCGGAATGTTTTAACACAATCAACATTGCAGAACACCATCAGTCTGCAGAGTAATTGCGTAACACACTCGCATGCTCAATGCGATTCATTTTGTCAGTTCAACAATATTCATTGCGAGTTTTCCGTTGTAGAGTAAATCAATTTTTAAACTTATGAAGCAGTGTATTAACAATTTCCTTCAAGTAACATTTGGATTGAGATAGATAGCGAAGTTAAGCAATAGAGGTGCAAGTCTTCTTTCTGGCTCGATGATGGCAATCTAAAATTGCGTCATTGTGGCCCAGAGCATAACTGCTAGTAGGTATTGTATTTTCATCTGGAAAATACTTAGTAACGCACTTCGGCTTCTAGCTTCCAAATCTTGCTATTTCTGCACTCCTCAGTTAAGAATATGTCCATGCCATCCATAACTAAATTAAATAAAATGACGATATTTTACATATTTCTTGCCTATTACTAACCTGGTTTCCCGAAAGTGTCTTGTTTGTGCATGTCATGTGGCGTTTGACAGCTTAAAAGGCTTGTAGCGAAGCTGAAGTATAGTTTAACTATTGGAAAATTGACAGCTTGGACACTTTTCGGATATGTTGTTAGGAACCTACTTTAAATTATAGTTTTCTCATATTTATTTTAGCTGCATGTCGTACATGCATTTGAATCACTTTTAAAATCAGAGTGAGCTTTATTTTCTTTAAAATATGGTGGTTGTTGGGTTGCCAGTGTTTCTATTGAAGTCTGTCAAAATGTCATTGATCTTTATCATTGTTAGTAAGGTTACTTTTGGTTGGTTTACCGTGGTCCGAGTTAAAATAACAGAGATTGTATTTGAAGTTCAATTTGCCATTTTTAAAGAGACGCTTATTTTCGTCCCGAAACTCTACAGTGTAGTCCAAGCCTTAGCGTCCATATTAACACTGAAATATAAGTAGGTAGCGACAGAGACATAATGGACGTCGTAACAATGGAGACACTTCCAGTCCATAACCGTCACGCCTTTGACTTCCAAGGGGAAGGGCAGAGATATAGGAACCTACTATGTGCTTTATTGTACTTACAGTTCAATGATGCGTTTATAATTGCTTTATTGAATTGAATGCTCCTGTTTTCTTATGAAGGACTGTCGTTAGTATTCAAGATCCAGAGCGCGAACATATGGATCTACAGTGCGACGAGGGTATTTTTGGCCTTGAATGGCGTTGACAGGGGGCTGTTATTAGTAAACATTTGTGCAATTGCTTTGTTCATTTTAATTAAAAACGAGGTTTCGACGTTCGTTTAGCCACGCACCAAAAGCTTGGTATAACTATGTAACTTTGCAGTGATGTGTTTTTCGCCAGCCAATGTTTTGTAAGACTCGATAGTGTGTCAAAAAAAGGGGTTTTCGCTACAAATTCGTTTATCCAATTTTGTCCACGTACGTCCACGTAACTAAACTTGTTTAGTTTCTAGTACACTCACGTGGGTTAGTTTTTGGTGCGCGTTTCCGTTTCTATTTTTATTTAAAAAATTCTATCCTGGCTGGACATTTGCAAACGAGACATTTTGCTCGATAATCGTTTTATTTTCAGCATTAAATCATTTAGGAGTAGTTTTCTTTATTCGAAAAATCCGGACAATGCTCCTGACGAGGGGCAAAAAAGTTGGACAGGTTCGCACAAATCCGGACGAATAATACGGATAACCCTAATTTCTGTACACAACTTGCAGATGAAAATATTGATAGTATTGCGGATATTGCCTCAATTTACTTTCCTGTAGGCTAAATTACACATCAATTCAGTCGTAGCCCCTGATTTCAAAATGTAGCCCATAGACACCTTTACATTTTCCTGCTGACCTCATTGCTCTCCCTTCTCCATAATTATAATTAGCGAACCATTAACAATTAAGTATGAGGGGGGCTCAAAGCACGCGATGCACCAAGTTACCAGGCGGTGAAACAAAGATCTGGCGAGTGATTAGAGGAACCTTGCCAGGGTGTTGTTTTTGGCATAAAACTAATAGTTTTGTGGACATTTTTAAAACTGAGTATGGCATGTTATCAAAAGGAACAACATCTTGGTTTTGTGCTATTGCCAGAAATATATAAAAATGTCGGAAATATTAAGATAGATAGTTAACTTAAACTTCTTACTTGAATTTTATGTACAGCAGTGGATAGATGTCAAGAAACACTGTGGTGTTTAATAAAGTACTGACTCCTTCCTTACGCCTACTCCTTTAGTATATCCTGGCAAAACATAGTGACTTTTTAACTCAACATTTTGAGCCCATAAAAGTCCTACAAGTGAAGTATGATACTGTGGCGCCATCTACAACGCCACACACGAACTACATCATATTAACGCCACGCGAAATTCTACATAGCGCAAGCAGAGATATCCATGGGTATACAATACACAACAACCCGACATCAACGTTCGGAGACATTCCCTTGTACTGATCGAATGAACCTCTCTTTTCAATTGTGGATGAAAAACTTCACTACTTTGTTTGTCTTAGCTCCATAACACTTTCCCCAGCGACTCTTGCTTTTAGAAATAGAAGCAAAATCACCATAAACATATGCCACAAATCTCAGTTTCCTACATAAATAACGGTACTAAAATAAATAGGGCGCAGAACATAATTAATTAAACCACAGCTGCGCTGGTTTACAAGTAATCCTGTTACGAGCGTGACATTGACGGCGCTCGGGTATTACGGAATTATGTAAGATTTTGTATAACTACGACTATGTTTGAAATTGTGTCACTCATTTTTCTCGCATGGTTTCATTTTTTTTAAAAGAATTATTTTCATCATATATTGTTAAGGTTAGGATACACTGACATAAAGGATCTAGAGAAAGGGTCCTTTCCACTTTTACCAACTTATCTGTGCATGCGGGAAACCACAAAACTAAAATAAATGTACTAAGTTTGACATATCGATGCAAAATTTCTTGACAAGCAACGCCACCTTGAACGGCACACTTAAAGTGGTCATACTACATCTTGCTTCTACTATGACTAGACATGACGTATTCAAGGTATGACGCCAGACAAATGCTGAAGAGAACCTCCTTCACTCAGCATTTGTATGGCGTACTTATTTGTCCGGAATTTTCGAATAAAGTTCATGTTTTCAGAAATTCGAAGAAATTCAATTACTTAGTACTGAAAGAAATAAGATTAAAAGGTAAAATTACCAGACTTTTTACAAATGCCCGACTTTTGTGGGGTCTTTTCTGAAATGGTAATGGTTGGTATGGTTTTGATAGTAGGTACAGGTTAGAGCACAAAAATATGCGCAAGGGCAGATGGAGCAGCGCAACTAATTTCTTCTTCGTAGTGTACATGTAACTCGTTTTAGAAATTGGTTAAAAAAATCTTTAGATTAGAATATTTTTGTTTGTATTTTGAGAATGTTTATTTATTTTTGTTCTTCGTAATAAAGAGAATTAATTTATTCTTTTATTTATAATTTGTGTAAATATAAATAAAAGTAAATATTTATATTTACACAAATTATAAATAAAAGAATTAATTAAATTGCTCAGACAAAATTACCTTCAAAAAGCCAATAAAACTGTAAAGAGCCCATTAATGATTTGCTATTAAATGCTAATTGGAATTTAACTTTGAACGTACGCAATTATCATTAGGTAGTTACCAATATTATTAGGTTAATAACAAAATTGGCTAATAATTACCCATCGCACAATAAGCGCCATCTGTGGGCGGTAAACTGAATGTTAATGACTTCGTAATTATTAATCAACATTTCAACCAAATATGTTTCTAAAATACGTACATTTTGATGTTTAAAACGTTTGTAATTTTGTTTCCTTGACAAAAGCGATTTTTCGTTTGTTTCTCACTTCACAACTTCATAACAGCTGCACTCATTTAGATGAAACCGCTCTTTTCACCCCAGAAAAATATTAACCTTTCTCGAAAAACCCAGCAATTGTTTTAAACAAAATAATAAAGCTACAACTCGTAAAAAAAAATACTAAAACAATACAATCACCAGTCAACATCTGAAAAAGGTCGGGTTCTGATAAAAACCCGCGAGATTTTTTGTTTACGGCATGCACTAGGCGTAAGGCGGGGTACGCACCGGGTGGTTTCTGGGTCACAGGGGGTGGGGCCACCCCAACCACCCCCTGTCAGAGGGTAACACCCTGTGCTTGTACCAATAGAGCGACTTTCGACGCTAGCTTTTTTTTATTTAGGGATTTCCTGGGTTTTTGTATTATTCTTTTTTCATTTTATTTTATTCTTTTTTTAGAACTAATGAGAATATTTCGTTGGAGTCTTAGTAACGAAATAGGTTACGTTTTGTTTTAGTAAATAAATGAGATGTTTTCTATTTAATTGCGTCATTTATAAAAAAAAGCATTTTCTTACAGATACCTTTGTGGGTTCTTATCTCAATATTGAGAGTAAAAATCCAAATAAAGTTAAATATGCAAATCTCATCTGAATTTAATTAATTTGTTAAAATATTAAGTAGATTCTTTTTAAATTAACATTTTAAATTATTTCTCTAATTTGACCGCTTCATTAACCATCCTTAGTTTCAATTACCTTTTTTATTTCAATTTCAAGTACCTATTCTCTTGAGTACCTAGCATAAGAAAAAAGTAACTCGTAATGTCTGTCTGTCTCACATTTATTGCCGTCTTTTATTAGATAAGTGTCGGACACTTTTATCTCAAGAAGAAGACGTATTAAACTTGAGGGCAGAAAAAAAAAAACAATTGTAGTGGCTCTTTCTTGTTCATCATTTCAGAAACAATTATTGCTAAGCCCCTAACGCCCCCGATGTCTGTGGTACCTAACAAAATTTGCTCTATGATAAATTTAATAAAAGATAATATAAAAGAGTTACGAGTATCTAAGTATATTACATTTTTACAAAAAGTCAGGTACAGCCTCGTCCATCATCAGGCTTAATGATGGGTTCTTTAAATAATCGCAACAACGGGAAGTGAGTGAGCACCACATCGGTATGATGTATTAGACATCGCAATCTATATTAAATTGTTAAGGTGGATGGAGGATGGATGGATGAAACTCCATCCATAATCACCTTTTGAGACATCTCTGTTTGGAAAAAGTGTGGTCGGCTATCATCATCACTTAAGCCGGAAGAAGCCCACTGCTGGGCTTCCCCAAACTGGGCAATGCATAATCAGAACAAACTTGTAAACGGTAAAGTCTTCAGACAATTAAATATTATAAATAAGAAGACAGTAAGAGCAAAGTCCTCTGTGTTTGCAGCAAACATTTACCTTTCTTAATTACATACTAAACGCGCATTACGTCGCTTATTTGTAGTAGGATAAAGTGATTAGAGTAAAACAAACGTGTACACTCAATGTACTACGGTCGGTCGACCAGTTTTCGACCTTATTACTTAGGGCATAAGAGTGTAAAGGGGCAGACAGTAAGTGGACTGGGTTTTACAGACGCCAACACATCAAGCTACCCGAAACTGCCAAATTTTCCCAATCAACCTTGAACCTAATGCTTTAGCGATAAAGTTGAAAATCTATTAAAGAAATTAGACAGATTATAGTAGGTTGATGTGCTGGCGTCTGTACATATTGATATAAGTAGAATTAGGTAGGTATACGTGTGTACGTAGGAAGTGTTTTAGAAGGTAACCGAGTGTGCCACTGCCCTAAATATACCGAATTACAGATAGGAGGAAATTATTACAGTAAGATTTATGACTTGATAGGTACGTATTAAGACTATCGCTTGGTACGATTTTCTATTAGGAGAAATAACATAACCTTACACATATTTTCCAAAGGTGTAAGCAGAAGTTTAAAAACGCGAAATGTTTGCCTCTAATTGGTTAAAAAAAACATCGATTTTGAGTCAAATACAGATTTAAACTTACACTGTCATTTACGGGATATCTCCGTGATTTTCAATTATTGTGAGCTCAATAGTTGAAAATCACGGGAGATATCCCGTAAATAACAGTGTAAGTTTACTTATAAACCGTGAAAGCTTAAAATAAATAGAGATTTCTGGATACCAGACAAAAAAGTAGACGATTTAATTTTTATCTGGAACCAAGCGCCAAAAAAAAACAAAAGACAATCAAGCCTTCATTCGACTCATATTCTTTCTTACTTTAAAAACAAAAGACGTACCTAGATATAGCCACGCCCTAAGTTTTGTCTAGGCACAAATTAGCAGTCGTTGGCTGAAAGCCTAGACGCCTAATTAGTTTAGCCATCGGTTTGCTGCCAAACGACGGAGAATCTGCTAAAAGCTGTGTATGTGTCTATGCCATGCCAGCAGACAGCACTATTGAATATTCGATTTCCAATCTAATTTGGGAATGAGATAAAAGTATTTTTGTTTCTGTCTAGTCTTGTTTGTTTGATTTAGGATCAGTTTTGCCAAATATCTGTTTTCTGATATACGAGTCTCCTATAATAATAGATGTGTAAGCCCGAGGCATCTAATGTCTACTTTATAACAGGAACTTATAAATCTCGCCATCGAAGTAACGTTTGCTGTAAGAAAACCCAATTCTGGGTTAAGCTCGCCGTTGTACATAAGGTATGTATTGTAATTTTGTGTGTAGGTATGTCTTTTAATTTTGTGTGCAATAAAGAATAAGAATTAGAATATAAGTAGGTTCTCTGTAGGTAATTCTCATGATGGTTAATGCATACTTTAGAGCTACAAAGAATTATTGCTGTTTTTATACCTTAACAAACACTAGGCGATACCCAGAATAATATTTAAATAAAAGCACGCTTATGGATTTTCGTCTTTCAGTGCTGAATCGAGAGTTGGAAATCCAATAGCGTGCTAAAAACATACATACATACATATGTATGTGTATTCTAGATACCCTACAAAGGATCGTCAATTCGTCACAGTAGGTAGTACCTACAGCCAATTCGTATTTCATTCTCATTAAGGAATAAAATAAAAGTTTCGTCCTCTCCAGTTGTCTAATTAGTTTTGTTTAGTCTGAGTTTCTGTAAAACGACTCCTCCAGACGACTTATTGTACTCTATATAGGGTCGTTTCGCCGGTATCGCGACCACCTTCAGTAGGCGACCATTTGACGGACTAAGTTTCTTTAAATCAAGATAATAATATTTGTAGAGGTAATATAAATAAAGAAAAAATCTTACGTGCTTCAGAAATAATTATGAAATAAGAATTTACACAGTTTAAAACAAATGGGTTAACCCAGAGCCGAAAAAAAATTGCTCAGTGCGCGTCTTGATTCAGTGGTGAGTGGAAGTACCGCGACTTAGAAAAAAAATAGCACGGCGCGTGGCGCTCAAAGCTAAGTTTTATTACTTATTTCATGTTTTACACACAAGTTAGATGTTAAATTGAACAATCGATAAGTTTTGGTCATTATCTTGTTGTATTTTGCTATTTTTAAACTTATTATTAAGATAAAATCAAGTGGTCGGTAATCGAAATGCTTATTTATCAAAAACGTTAGATAGCGACCACATGGTCGCAAACCGACGAGAACCGCGTTATTCTATTTTGATTAATATGATCCTAATGCTTCATATAGGACTGTTACAATTTTAAATGTAGCATCGTAAAGGTTTTTCTTTGTAGTTCTTTGGTAAGCGACCACCAGTTTCTTTGAAAGAACTTTGTTTAATTTACGTACAAAATTGGATGCTAAACAGGTGGTCGTAAACCAAAATAATCGAAATAAAGACATTGGTTTCCGGCCACCACAATTTAGTATGAGAGAAATAACGGCCGCTAACAGAAATAAGTATGAAAGTTCATTGAGTATGCGACCAAAAAAAAGACTGTCCAGTACACTGAAGAAGCCCTGAAAAAGCTCTCGATGATATCCGAAAAGAAGGGAATGAAATAAAAAAAAAGAGAAACATGTAGACTGTTTCAGATCCCAAGGACCACGATATAAGATCGGCTTAATTATGAATAAGAAACGCGGAATATCATCATCGTCTACCTGCCCTTGTCCCATGTTACTTGGGGTCGGCGCAACACTTTTTTTTCTTCCAATCTCCTCTGTCAACCGTCACGCTATCATTTACTCCTTTAGCTTTCATATCGTTCCTCACACAATCCATCCATCGTTTCTTTGGCCTTCCTCTCCCTCTCCATCCATCAACGTTTATATTCATCACTCTTTTAGTCACATGCGATTCGTCCTCATCAAACGTCCATACCAAGACAGTCGATTCCCTTTCAACATTTCCGTAACTGGCGCAACTTTTAAACTTCCTCTAATATTCTCGTTCCTTACCTTATCCATTCTTGTCACACCACACATCCACCTCAACATTCTCATCTCCGCTACATGCAATCTTATTTCATCCATCTTCTTCACAGCCCAGCATTCCGATCCATACAGTACGACAGGTCTAATCATGGATTTGTATATTTTCCCCTTTAACTTGAGAGGCATCCGTGGATCACAAGTTGTTCCAGTGACCTGTCGCCATTTCATCCATCCTGAGTTGATCCGCTGCTTTACGTCTCCGTCTACTTCAACATCCCCTTGGACAAGCGACCCGAGGTACCGAAAATCGCAACAGATCGATACGGGCGTTCCAGCAAGTGTTATGGGCACAGGACTGGAGAGACCGCCGAAATCACAGAATAAGTATTCTGTTTTGGTCCTACTGACTTTCAGGTCAATATTCTCCAGTCTTTGCCAATTGTCTTTGCAATCTGCTCTGGACCTCTAGGCCACTCTCGGCAAACAACACAATGTCGTCGACAAACAGCATACACCAGGGAGGGAGCCTCTTCCTGGATGTCCGACGTAAGTGCGTCCATTATCACAAGGAAGAGGTAAGGGCTTAGAGCCAGCCCTTGGTGCAAGCCGACAGCCACATTGAAGCTGCCGGTAGTGCCCGCTGTAGACCGGACTTGGGTATCGACTGTACATCGCTCGGACCAACTGCACATACTTCCCAGGCATACCTTTCTCTTTCAGGGCCCACCACAAAACCTCACGAGGTACCCGGTCGTATGCCTTTTCGAGGTCGATGAACACCTTGTGCAAGTTTTTGTGCGCACTTCTGTATTTCTCCCACAGCTGGCGGATGGCAAAAATGGCATCCATCTTTCCCCGACCAGGCATAAAACCGAATTGGTTTGGTGAAATTTCACTCTCTTCTCAGTCTCTCTTCTCTTTCAGTCGTCTTTCAATAACTTTCTCCCAAACTTTCATACTGTGCGCCATTAGCTTTATTCCTCAATAGTTATTGCACTCCAGCACATCGCCTTTATTTTTGAAGATGGGGGGCACCAGCGAACTGTTGCACTACTCGTCAGGTATGGCTTCTTGCAGCAACAACTTATTGAAACGCGGAATATATTTCCTAAAAATAATTTTAAATTGACTAATGATTGTTAATTCTATTACAACTATGACAAGTTCCTACGAAATCTAAGATTGTTATTTTTTAATTATAAGAAAACATTACACCAAAGGATTACCATATTTGTTTTTATTAAGAGGCAAATATTAAAATATTTTTAAAGCGATTATAATTGTTTTAATGACATATTTTTCATATTAAAATAGCGGTCGCATACTAGCTCACTGGTGGTCGTAAACTGATAAAAATGGTCGCATACCGGCGTTTTCGCTATATTTTCACTTTTTCAGCATTTTATAAATATTTTTGTATTAATGTATTTTATTTTATGTTTTGAATCCAAACTAGACTATATTTGGGACAAATTCAAATTAACATATACTATTTTGCGCGTAGACAACATTTTTTTTTCCTCATCTTAAGTGGGCAACTCAGCTAACTGGCCGCTAACCGGCGAAATGACCCTAGCTGTCTATACAACAAAAATATATTCTGGTAAGCACAGTGCTTCAGTCATTAGCGTTTTGTCTGCGACTTCGCGTGTATTTTTTTATTTTACACTTCAACACCTTCTTTTATCCATTTACATTAGCCTCTGCCTACCGCAGGCTTTAAGCAAATCCATAAAGAATTTAGCTGCATCGGTTAGACTGGTACCCTAACATAGTGGGAAAAGGGTAGGCAGATGATAATTTATCATATTTCAAGAAAATCAGTTTAGTCGTGAAAACGTCGCCGACAGACTGTTCCAAAATAATTAGTACAGAAACATTCGTTAAGTAGTCTACAGACAATTAGAATTTAATATCTTATTTCAGTTCTAATTGTGGACTAAGGCAAAAACATCGTGTCTGTCTAGGCAGCTAGTTAGCTTCGTTTAGACTAAGTTGTTGCCAAGTGACTGTTTTCTGAGAACTTCTTACTTAAATGTTTTATAAACATACGACTTTCAACATTCAACAGAGTCACATTTTTCTATTTATTTACATTTTTAATTTATTTACAAGATAAAACCATTAGACTACTTAGACACGATGCGGTTTCTGAAAAAAAAAATCTTTGTGCTGAACTGCTGAAATCATTTCAAAATTCTTGGCATAGTATTGAAAGTACTAATAGACTGTGGAAACTTTCAATAAATAATACGGTTTCCCTTGTAAATCTGAGAAAGCCTAGTTCAAGTTGACAGCAGCTGTAAAATGTAAATGTAGTAAGTTGTCTGTTACAACAAAGGTTGCCAACTTTTTTTAGACAAAATATAGTATTTTTGGATTCAGTACCCATAAAAAAATAGTGGATGGGGATTTATTAAAAAGATATAGTAAGAAACGGAACGGAACTTAGCATTCATCGTTCAGAAATATTCTTAAAGCTATGATAATAAGGACATGTTTCGTTTTAGATAGTAGACTAATTTTAGCGACTTTGCTGATAAAATATAGTAGTTACGCCTACTATAATATAATTTTTTAAATAATAGTAGTTAGACACCTAATAGAGTAGGATACCATATTATATATATATAGTAGGATAACATTTGAAAGGAAAGAATATGTGATAGAGCAGTCAGATAGATTAAGGTTCTATGTAAGAGGGAACGAGCCTATTGCCATCAACCGGACACAAATCCAGTCTGCTACTGCGAAATTTAAATACTTAAGTACAAGAATAACAAACTACATCAATACCATCTACCTATGCACACGCAATAACGTTTTGATTAGATGCCAATGCTGCAATGCCACAACAAACACAGACCGCGCTAATAGGCATCCGACACCCACATTAGGCACATTACCATGACGCGACCACCTAATCACCTATGTACCAGTACCTAGGTACTAATTACTTTATCCTGCGGTCCACAAACCGACACACGAGCCAATACAGGCCAAATACGAGCTAATTGCACTGACGGTGACGGGAGGACCTTTGATTGTTGTGGTTATTACAGGAAACCAACAAAGGATGGTCAAATGTCACGTCAGTGGTCACACACACACACACATAAATACAACCACACACTCATTTGACAACGAAAGCAGGTCTTATTGCTACGGAATAAAGATGCTGTCAAAGTACCTATGGACGTGCATTTGTAGGTACCCGCATGGTACCTGACAAGTGATAGTTTGATACTACCTATAATATCCTACTTTAATATTATGAATGCGAAAGTTTGTGAGGTAGGATGGATGTTTGCTACTCTTTCACACAAAAACTTCTGAACGGATTTGGATGAAATTTTGCACACAGATAGTTTATAACCTGGATTAAAACATAGGATACTTTTTATCGCAGCAGTATGATCCCATGGGACAATTATCGAACTTCACGCGGGCGAAGCTGCGGGCATAAGCTAGTGTGTTAATAATTTTGTTTTTCGGTATCCTATGAAAGGTATAATAGTAACTAAAGATGCAATCACAACGACTTAATTCTTTAAGGCATCTGCCTTAGCCCATTCTTATCAATGAATCAATACACACACACATACACCACCTCACATCCTCACTCTCACCCACACATTTTAAAAAGTGCCGTCAACAATACAATATACGAGTAATCCAAGGGCCTAAAGTTTCGCACGCCCTTCCTCACCCGGCCGCAGGGTTGTCTCTGTAAGTACTGTCACCGGCATCAATACCTTATAGGTACTAGCAAGATATGTACCAACTAGTCGGGAAAGTCGACTATCCGGCAATATTTGTAGTCGGCGAATAGTCGGCAAAAAGCGACGACTAGTCTGGCAATCACCCTTTTTGAAGTCGACCAAAGTCTTAGTCGACCCATCTCTAGAAGACGCAAAACACAATTCGATTTTCTCGTGATTACAACTTCATCATACGAGTATATAGAATGTGTTGAGTAGAGACTCAAGAATACTATGTATTTTTGGCTATGTAAATTGTATTACTTTGCTTAAGATGATCTTGAAAATATCGTATTAGTGATACGATAAGAACGCCCCGTGTCGTGTGACCCATGTAAAATGTCTACCTTTTTATTTTATATGATGTTTGATGTACTGTACCCACATCATAGAGAGTAATCTTTCTATCTCATACCATCTAGCGTAAGGTATTTGTTCTCGTGACTGTACTTGTGTTCTTAACTTTCTCATTAACTTGACTCTCAGTAAAGTTAGTTGTTTGAAACGCTTTTACATGGGCGCGTGCGATGGGGAGGGAGAAGATAATGAATAGGAATTTAAAATGCAAACTCTAGGCTGGTTGTTAGAAAACGTTGTTTTTCTTCTTCGTATTAAAACAATCTGACAGGGTAAATAATGTACCCAGGTAGAGTGTAGTCATTAATGGAATGCCTAGAGTTGAGAGCAAGTTAATTAATTCGGTTAAAAATATTAGGAGTGGAGTGTGGAACACTGTTGCCGTGACATCACGCATAATCTTGTTCTACTAAATTGAAAGATTAAACAGAAATACTCAATATTTGCTAGTGCAAAACTCACTGCTCATAATATCTATAAAACCTTTATTACTAGCCCAAATATTGACTCGCACTATTTACAGAAGAACGAACCCGGGGTCCTGCTGGGTTCGTCACCATTAGTCGCGCTTGCGACTGCGAGACCTACGGAACAGTAAAACATTTTATTACATCCACAAAACGAAACCGTAGCCATTTTTCCTCTTTAACTCTATCATTATAATAGATAGCACACATCTACGAGTCACCTAAAATGTCGTATGTTCACACAAATCTACTAATAGTTAATTTATTAAAAGCACCAGGTGGCATCCTTACTCCGTACCCCATCCATTTCCCGAGCACTCCGACTGAAGCGAAACTCGCCGCGTTTTTACTTTCCGTAATTTGACGGATCCGGAGCGGTGCGGAGCGGTGCGTTGCGGAGCGGTGCGCTGTGAGGTTTTATTCGACAGTGACGTTCGTTATTGCGTTGTTAGTGATGTTAAATTTTGTGTTCTGATTCCTCTGTTGCGCTAGGGAATAGAATATGTTGCGTGAAAAGTTTTGGTTTCTGTGTGTTTTGTTGTAGCTTTGTTTCATTTGTAGGTTGTTGTGTATGTATAGGAATGACAAACTCTGTCATAAGGGATGCTCAGCGTAAGTCAAAGTACTTTGAAGCCACAGCTTAATGTTTAGTTTGAGCAAACATAATGTATCTTATCTGTGTGAGATGGAGTTGTGGGTCTCGTGTGGTTGGTCCACACGACACAGGCCCAATGCGGGTTGGTGGATTTCATAGCATCGCATTTTTTGCGATATTAAGCTCAGTTATTAATGTCTTGCTTATTAAAGCATTACTTATCTGGTACCTTTGGCATGTTATAAAATTTTATGTTCGAATTTAAACATACATTATTGCAATAATTAACAATGTAGTTGACCATGTGCCGACCATAAATTAACTCATAAAATGTGCAACAGCTTTTAGCTCTATGTATAGTAAGTCGTGACTATGTCTATTTTCGTATATCTGTCATCATTAATCATCTTAAGTTCAACATAGAAGTCCAAAATGACATCTGTTTCACTTCAACATTGTCGAAATGACTTATTAATCTATATAATGTTATTTTTAGGGCAGACTTAAAGTAGTTTGTTCAGAATATGTTAGTTTGGATTTTCGACTTTGTTACACCTACAATAAACTGCGTTCAAGACCTCTGAGTGTCATCGTTATTACGGAATATTGATACTGGCTGCTGTTGAACACAATTTAGATTTGTTGATCGGGTTCACCTTCGTAACAATTTACATAAACTATTACATTACGCAACATAAAAGATTAAACTCGTTTTACATCAATAAAATGGCGATACTTAATACCACAATTGACATTAACTGCTCAGCGCGGGCGCGGGCCCCGACCTGCGACCTCAGGGCGGAGGCCCAATTGCCATGGGAGCTGGGACCGACCGCCATATTACGTTTTGTCACAGCAAATTGTAGGAAATTACTCATTTTTGTTACACAGTAATTTGAGGTAACAGATGAAAATTGGTCGCTCTTTGCGTCGGGAAAGTGACGAATTCAAACATAAAACATCACGCCTGTAATCCCTGGTAGGTTAGGCAGAGGTGTAATAATTACATACCTTACTCGTCCACCCACATTTGTCCAGTTATGTTTCAGCCCCATAACATGGGGGGCATGCCATCAACTGACACAAATACGCCGTGCAGATAGTATTTTTGCATGGGACAATCATTCATTTATATTTTAACGGGGTAACTTAACTTATTTTACCTTATCGCAAACATAATTTTCAGAAAAGCATCATAAGATGTCGATAGCCTAACAAGCCTATAATGGTCCCACTGCTGGGATACAAGGATTCTCTGTATGACAGCGAGTGGGCTACCACCACGCGGGCCCGGTGCGGGTTGATAGACTTCCCATGTCTTCGAATTTTTTGTTTATCATGTTGATAGGAAACAGGATTATATTCTCCATTGACATATTATGGAAAGTCATCTCTAAAACTAAACCCATTAACTTTTAGAGTTAGACCCTATTTCTACACAGTTTCACAAAAGTCGCAAGACAAAGCGCTGGCATTTAAGAAGCCTCACCCAGCCTGACAGCCTGCCTATGACTTTAGTATGACATTCGCGTGAAATACCACCGCACTCGATCGAGACCTTACGGGTAAATTATATGGGAAGGTTTCACTTAACATTATGTTATAGTTCGATATTGTAACAGTGTACGTATTTACGTTCGTGTTAATAATAATAACACCATCGTATTACCGCCCCACTGCACGACAAAGGCCTCCTCTCATACGAAAAAGGGCATCACTCTTAGAGTATATATGTTCCTTGATCAGTATTGATCACCACGCTTGCACAAGACGGATTGGTGGTTATTGACTTTTATTAATTTTAAGTCCAGGTTTCATGTAACTGAGGTTTATAGTTAATTCCCCTTAAGAGAACCTATACTTATGTCAGATGTTGCAATAACACTCTAGGAAAACTATGTTCTTTATTTTTCGTTTGTCTATGGATGAACAAAAAAACTCATAAAAAGCCACTACAGCTTTGTGATTTCAAATGCTTTTCATCATTTTTTGTATCTTTCTTTGAACATATGTAGGTATATTGTAATTTATGAAGTGATGTGAACAATGCAATAGAACTTCAAACAGTTGCAATATTAACATAATAATAATTCTTAAGGCTCGTATTGTTAGGAGGTTCCTCTCTCTGGAGCCCTGACCGCCGGTAGCTTGGACCCTGTTCCCGATACCGGTGGGCTACTATTTTTTATATTTTTAAATGTTTTTTTTATATGGTTTTTGTTAAGAAATATTTAAAAATGTAATTAGTAAGTAAGAAAATAAATAAAGGAAATAATAATTCTTAAGAAATTATAATATTCAAGCACGACATTCAACACAGGTTTCTACAAGCTTTAATCATCAAGATTGTATTGCAGTTTATATTAACGGCAACAAGAATTATTACAAGCATCAGTAAATGCTTAAGGTTTGCATATTGAAAAGCGGTTATATTTGCATAAGTCACAAATACATAATCCTTCAAATATGAATGGAGACGTCAGTTTTCACTATCATTCATCTTGCGCCATATTTAACTCGATTCAACAGTCATGTTTTAAAATCATTAATGTTTTCGTTTAAGTTTCTTTTGCAAGATAATATAAATGCTTAATGCATTTGCTTGCTTGCTTATGCCTTTGTGAAAATGAAATTATGACACTTGCCAATCACGACTATGGTCTCAGGCATAGACTAAGAGATCACGTTCTATAGGCTTTGGTGTGTAGGCACCATAAAGTGTCAGAAAGACATTAATTTATGATTTAGAAATAATTATTTATCATAATTATTGTCCTACCTTTATCCCAATTTATCACTAATCTTGCTAGCCAAATAATACAACCTACAACCATTCATCGTTCTTTTTTTATATCCTTCTCTTACAAGTTACACTCAAACTCCTCCCGAGATTTTCATAAATAATTCCTAGTAAAGTTATTAAATAGGTACAGTCATCTATGACCTAATCATGCAAGTACCTACCCAATGAATATTTTTTCCAAGTTAAAGTTCATATTTTTCACCAAATCCAAGAAGCGAAGTTGATTTGCGGCGTGAGCGATAATCGGATTAATTCATCAATTAGTGCTGGACGCCGCGCGTGAGCTGCTCGATATGCAATTTGATTAGATTGACAACAACATAGACGTGACGTGGTCAGCGTGGCTGATGAACAAGCAAGGGCAGCACTGTGTTCAGACGTTAACGAATTTAATCAATATTCAACATTAATACACAACATCCTTTAATAATATAAACTTGAGAGTTTGCGAAAATGGATGGATGGACGTTTGTTGCTTACTCTTTCACGCAACAACTACTGAACGCATTTAGATGTATCTCTTCTTTCTTTTATCCCAGTAGTACCTACAATCCCGTGGTACAAATACCGCATTCCGCGCGGACGAAACTGCGAGGATGAGCTAGTACCTACTACATAAAAATGATTGCTTACTGTGATCAATATCCAGTGATAAAATGATACATGTTTAATACCTAAGAGCTAAGGTATATTATAAGTGCATAATTGGTTACTATTCTGTATTTATTAACTCATGATTAATACTATGACACATCCTAAATGCATACATATATTCGTACATATTAGTGCTGTGGCACAGATAATATAATACTACGTACAGATACCCAATCCCATACAAAGAAATGACACCTCCCTAAAACTGGCTAACGCTCGGGCTAAATTTTTTCCTCAATTTTTTCAACAGATGGCAGCACCAACATCTCACTATTTTCCAGATAAAGTAGTTTTACAACGCCATCTAGGAGTCGGCCTGGTTACTAGGTAGCATCGATACTAAGTGGCATCAATATTACTAGATGGCGCTGCTTTTATATAGATTCTGTACATCGCACCGTGCGTTCAAGGACGTAGGTAATAACAATACAACAAAAATATCTCGAGTTGGCGGAACGGTTTCATTTTTCGAGTGAGCTAACAAACATCTCGTTGCGGCGAATGCCTCTTCATGTGTTTTTGTGTATTTCAATACATAAGAGCGTTCACTACTTACGGCATTTCAAACAAACTTTCAAGTTCTTTTTTTCGAAATGAGTGAACCGATTTTAATGAAACTTCATACGCTTATGTAGGATACATAGTTCTAAAAAGTTTTCAGGGAACATTTTCTAAAAATAGTGTTATAGCTAAATTAGACCGATTTTAGATTTTCCTTAGAAACAGAAATTTCCAATTTTTTTTTTTTTAAAGACATTTCGAAAATGTTCTCTGATAACTTTTTAAACTTATGTATCCTGCTTATTCGTATGAAGTTTCATTAAAATTGGTTCAGTCCTTCGAAAACAAAGGACCTGAAAGTTTGTATGAAATGCCGTAAGATATAAACGCTCTTATGGAGAAAATGCAAGAATATCCCGCGTTAGTGCAGCGCAGTGCAGTGTCAGTCTATATGTTGAACAAAATATAATTCACGACCGTAACACTTATGTCTTTAAAATCTTCAATACAATCCTATTGAATATCTATTTCATGAAAAAGTCATTCAATGGGATTAAATGAACTTAGAGAGTTGTATTGATGATTTTAATGATTACGATTCAGTAACAACATACATGTTACAGCTGCGAATCATATTTTAATCAACCTGACACCGACCTGCAAATTGCAAAAAACGTGAGGAAATTTACTTACGTTAGATACTCCGGCAGCTAATTATACTCAAATAGTATTACTCAAATCAATCAAATCTAGGTATAAAATTGCTTTTAATTTTATGTAGCTACTGCGGCAAGGAAATAAAATTAAATAGGAGTAGGAGGATGAAAGATGGATAGCATAAATAAAAAAAAACGAACGGAATAATTTTATAAAAATATTTTAATACTTCAATCAAGTACTTATCAAAACTAAATAGCAAAGTGATCAGTACAAAAACGGCTGATCTAAATGCACCATAGAACGCACCGCGAGGGTTGAGGTCAATGCCCGCAATCGGTCAGCGAATGTCGCGCGGCCTTGCGCACGCGTTTGTGGTATGTTTTTGATATCGGTTCGTAACACGTGGTAAAATTTCGCTAGCTAATTTAATTTGACCCTGTATACGGGGTGGAACGGACACCGACGCGAAAACAGATACCACTTATTCAGTACATCATTCTGACCCCATTCAATACATTTTGACTGTGTAGTATTGCACTTTTGTAGGAAACAGCTGTTTTTTTTTAATAACCGATGAAAAATTTCAATGCCCACATTGAAATTTTTTGAACCTTGATTAGCCAAAAAATTTTCTAGAGTAGCTTTTAAGCTTATCAGGCCATTAAATTATTTATTTTGTAGAATTCTTATTTTTGATTTTGGTTCAATGGATTTCTTTCTTGATTTACAGTAATCATATATTTTCACTTCAAATAATTTTCTAATTAAAAAATCAATGTGATTAAAATCATGGTAATCATTGGGAAGATTTATTTGAAATTTTTTCACTAAATCAGACAACAAATTGATTTTGTGAATTATGGTAATGCTATCATTAAATAAATCAAGTAATTTTGTTACTAAATCATATAAAAAATCACTTGGAGATTTAAGACTTGGTGTGGTCAAATTAGAATAAGTTTTGTTAATCAACAATAATTGTTTCTTATCAGTTAAATCAACTTCATTATTAATCAAAACACTTTTGCATGCAACACAATCAAAATGTTCTACACACACTTTGCCTAACCAGCCAGCAAAATACACAATAGAACAAGTTTCTAATGTAATTTCGGGTGGTGCCCCACCCGAAATTACATTAGGAACTTGTGCATTTTCTTTATCCGCGCCCTCAAGTTGGAGATCATTTACAACACTTGAGGGCTCAGCGTTCGATGGGCCAGCAATTGCTACTGGATCTTCCAATGATGTTGTTGATGGTTGTGTATTTTGCTGCTGATTCTCGGCCGGCGTAGACATAAAGGTGTCTTGATCTGATTCACAATTAGTATTATCCAATTTAATCAAATTATTTAATAGATGGGACCGGAACATAGCTCTTAAGCTTCTAGATGTCGGGTTGCGATTACAACCACCTCTAATTCTAAAAATTCCAAATAAATTTTCAAGCACATCTTGATTTAAGCGGTATGTCATTAGAAATCTGACCTCAGTGCCTTCTGAAAATTCTTCAGTGGAGAGCTGAAGTACAGCATTAATAGTCTGCAGTATTCCATCAAAGCAGGGAGGACGGGTTAATTTTGATTCATTATTTTTAATGATCTTTTTTTTTAAATCACTGAAGATTTCCAAGCCCCTAATTAATGTTTTATTAACGTAAGAATTTCTATTTTTCGTAATTGCACATTTAAATGGATTTTTATCAAATTTATTTTTTGAATTCAGCGAATCAAACAAATCATTGATATTTTTTATAAAATCAGCTGTATGTTTTGCCGTATCACTCTTTAGCTCTCCACTTGCTATTACAGTCTCAATTGCTGCTGCTACTGAATTGCTAAAAATTTGGGTGGCAAACTTAACTTTCATTTTTTGAAAATTATTAGGTTTTAAGTGCACTGGGGTCAATTTTCGTAATGATTTGCTTTTATTATTTTTATCGATATTGTAAACGTTGATTATATCATTGAATGAAATTTCATTGCCATTTAAATAATAATTGTTATCAAGCAAATTGTTTCTAATATTTTTAATCAAATGAGGTACATCGAAAATTGAATAAATTTTACGATCATCAATAAAAAAGAAAGGATCATCTTTGGTAGCCCCTAAGGATTTTATTGCTTTGACATTTGTGGTAGCTTGATCACATATAATTACTTTTGGCAACAAACCACTTTCAAATAATTTGTTTATAATTTGTTTTATAATTAATCCTAATTTGTCAGAATTAACATTTTTATGTGCCAAAAAATATGCCAGAGGCATTTTCCAATTGGAGTAAATTCCTCTGGCCACAAATACCAAAGCATATCTGGCTTCCTTCGGGGAACGCTCACCATCACCAAAATCTTCAAATCCCTCAATCAAATCATAATTTTTTGAATATTCCAAATCAGCCATAATGCTCATTTCGTCTAAGCACACACCACAGGCCCTATAATTTATTGGTTGATCACAAAACTTTTTTTTTATATTTTGAAAAACATCCTCACTAACACCTGGCAGACAACTAGATGATTGGAGCCAGTGTTGAATGGTAGTTGGTGAGGCTAGCACTATGCCTGTATTTAATAAGTGTTTATAGGCAGCAGGTGACTTATAATATAGTGACATTCAAAAATTTTTTTCTGCCTCACTCCACTGTCTTTTAGATTGTTTTAATTGCATAACTGTCAAAATTCTTGAAGCATCACTTTTGAAGTGGTGTTTTTCTAAATTTATTATGTTATTAGTTTTACTACATATTTTTTTTTTCAGTCTGTTATATTTGATTTTTTCTCTTTTGATCAACCTGGAAGACATTTGAAGGCTCATTTTTAATCTCTTGCACTTTGGAGTGTCAGTTGATTTCCTTTTCTTCGGTGTGTCAAAACATAAAGGTGCACTAGATTCAGTAGGTTCTTCAACATTTGGACTGTTACGAGTCAGTTGTGTCTTGTACACTTTGGTTGGAGTCAAAACTTTCAGTACAGGTGAAGTTTCTTGAGCTAAAAAAACAGATAAGCAAAACTCTATGTTACAAACTATTGACAACCTGTAAAAACAGTTCTTGTCATTCTTAAAAACTCGCACATAGAATTTCCATAAATGAGGGTAGGTACAATTGTGATTATCTCAAAAAATACCTTGTGATGTTGATGGACATGGTGAATGCGGCGTCATGACCAAGCATTGCTCATTCTTGTGGTTTTGAGGCACTGCTATTTTTGATAAACTTTTCCTTTTGCCAGTTTTATTCTGAATGAACTTATCATCGAAATGTGCAATACACAGGTATCTGTTCCGCAGTTCCTGATGATTAAGGTGAGCTATCGTCATGTTTCCTAAAATCACAAACAATATGTTATTGAGTAATATGGCCACATTTTAGATGTATATTGTTGAGCTGTTATTTTTCAGTTATCAACATTTATAAAAACAATTTGGAGTATTGATTGGCTATAGAAGTTAGTATTATATAATCTGTGACTATAGTAAGTACGTATTTTATTTTACAGAGCCTTTATCACACAATACTTATTAATTTTACACTATATTTGATCATACTATGTATTCCTAAGTTAATTAGTTTGTGCAATGAGTAGTTAAAACAGAATCTGTGTATGTGCGAGTTCAGGATATCACCGAAATTAAATTTTACATAAAATTTTTAGTTATTAAATTTAATGTATTTCGTCATTTGCTATTTGATTTTTATTTTTAGTATCTCAAAAGTGAGTACCTACATAATATTTAAGCAGTAAATACACTTACCACAATTGCTCAACCAAACTTCCAAACGACTTGCGTGTCCAGTTGGAAACCGAAACATTGAGAAATTTTTCGACGTATTATTACACTTAAAATATGAGCACTTGGTGGGAGCCATATTGAGTGTATTTGTAAAATCAAAATCCGAAGTTTTCACTAGCTTAAGTCGTCGTATGTGCAAGATTCGTTGTTGTCCAGTATCCAGGGTCCAGGTCTAGTCATAGGGAGGTGTCTTTTCCAAAATCCGTAATTCGAAGCCAGGTCGGTTATAAGAAAACAAAAACGCATACGAAACAGATAAAAGAAACTAGTAAACACTCAACAACTGCCACTGGGAGTCAAACAATTCAAACATGACGAAAACAGAATTGACATTGACAGACAGAGTAACTACCTACTTTTAAAAAAACGTTTCGTTTAATGTTTATAGTTGCAGTTTTAGTAAAATGAAAAAAATATATAAATTTGTACCATAAACATGTTAAAAGATTTCTTACATTTCTATGCACAGTAATAGATTTAATGTAATAACAAATATATAAATAAAGATTGTATGTGACAATTAAGTAAAACGCCATCTATTGCAAGCAGGTCTAAACAAAATGTTAAACAGATAGCTAACTTTATCATTCTATGGATTCGATTGGAAGTAAAAGTCTTCAGTTATCTTATTTGTCGAAATTACGTGATTTATGAGTGTAAATAGATAAATCAGCATCAAACAAAGATGTTTTGATTTTTACTAATCTTACTTCAGCCAAAATCTGCCGTTTAACTCATTTTAGTGGTTGTTAATTTCATAACTGTTACCTATGCTGCCATCTATGATTTTTTATTCATGACTAATTATAATTTGTTCTAGTTGAGACCCCATGGCTGTGGCAAAACACAAGTTGATTGCTAGTTTTTTTTTTTTTGTACGCACGACAAGCAATCAAGCCATACAAACCAATATAAGCGGACCTCTTATTGTACGAGAAATCTATTCAAAGCGTGGTCTTGTTACACTGGAAATGTATAGCTTGATTTGTCGCCGTTACTTAGTAAAAACCTTTATAGTTTTATTGCTTTGAAACTAAACATTTTATCTATGCAGCTAACTACCTTCTCATAATTATGAAAATACCTTCCTACTAGATACTTCTCACATGTCAGTTAATTTTATTTTGCTCATAAATTACGCGAGGTCGGTATGTTTGACCCGAGCGTTGATCTTTGTAAGTTTATTTGACCCTAAATAAAATGGGTATCCTAAGTCGACCCTAATTAATTGAGGTATCTTTTATTTTTGATCCTTAATTTTGCTTTTTGTTGCTTCGTTAATTTTCTTTCTTCATGGAAAATGAGTCCTATTTACTGTAGCAATTATTCATTGCCTTATCTTATATCAATGAATAAAAATAATATAATTTAATTAATAAGTAGATAAACTTGTTATTCATTTTTAGGAAGGTACAGTCGCCAGCGCACCAAGTTACCACAAACTCATTCGATTTTGAACTTAACCATCATCATTTTATGGTTTAAAATCATATGGAGAAACTAGATAGTTTGTGGTAACTTATTCATTATTTATTTATTTAATTGCAACGGCTGTTTATACAACAGAAAAACAAACAACAACAACATTAAAAACTTGATGAGCTGGCGACTTATAATTGTCTCTTTTATTTTTATAATTTTGGTTACTGTAATTGGTTAATAATGGCACATCAATTCTTCTAACTTAACCGACAGATATGTTGCTGGGGACTTTTAACTATAACTATGAACTAAAACAAAACACTATAAAATGGCAAAAGAGGGGGGGATTTCTGGGGGACTGTCTTTGGCGTCCAAAAGCACTGGTTCTCATCCTAATTTGTATAAAACGATCTTAGGTTTTTTGAGTTCGTTTTTGAATTCGCCTTTATTGCACAGCAGTTAGGTCTTTTCTTCTAGTTCAAATAGAAACTATGAACAGTCGCGCAACTGACCGTACATGTTCACCTTTCAAACATTATTTTCATAGCATTGCGTTTCACCTTATAGTAATAGTACCAGCACGGATTGACAGAGCCTCGCCGCTACTCGATGGCTCACGAATTTAGCATTAGCCTATATAGCCACACCAATCTTACAACTTTAGATAACAGACTAATGTATGGGCTTCATGACTCTCAAACGTGCACAGCCTAAAAGGAATGATTAATTTAGCTCTTAGTTCTTGTACATTATCATTGGATTGATGATTTAAAGTTAAGCATTTCATTTAAATGAGCACGATTTGAGTTGAATTACCTACGTCGTTATTATCGAAAATGTGAAAATACTGAAAATAGTCAAAGAATATCAAAGCTATCCCAGTCCAATGCTGACCAAAGACCTCTCCGAGCGTGCCACAGCACCATGTCCGCTGCCTTAGGCATCCAGTTTATCCCAACTGCACCTTTTTAAGCCTAAAAATGCTTTTGGTATTTGACTGCTACAATATTCTGGCTCGACGATTTAAACCTTGATTTATCAAAAATCTATATTGCATAATAATGTGAAAAACGAGCTGGTGGGTTAAACCGCGCTTGCCTAGGTTAGTCCGTGGGTGGGTGTCCGCCCATTAAATACCGAGTTTCCTCCGTACGTCAGAAGGCACGTTAAGCCGTTGTTGGTCCCGGTTGTCAATTTTAGATCTCTGACAGTCGTTACAGGTATTCAGTGGCCCGAAAGTCTGACAATCAGTCTTGCCGAGAAGTATCGTATTATCCAGTACTAACTGGGTTGTGGAGGTCAGATAGGCGACCACTCTATGTAAAATACTGGTATTCAGCTGCATGCGGTTAGACTGGAAGCTGACCCCAGGTAGGTGATGAATGTGAAAAACGTTTTAGCTCAGTCTTTGCTTGTAAGTCGTTAAACCTAGAAAGCCCTAACCCCTAGCCCCTTCACCACAACACCACGCAAGCTTGATGACTCGAGCACCGTTATGATTTATGATTAAGTAGGAACCATGTATTTGTAAAGAGGTCTCTCTAAGCATGTGTTTGAGTATTTTAGAGAGTAGTACGTCAGCGATGAAGCATTTCAAATGCGCGATTTTAACATGACTGATAAAAATAGAACGGATTTTACAAATCTGGTATACCTAAGGGACATTTCAAATTAAACTGCAATACTTTCATAACACTGGGAAAGCCTTTGCCTAACCGTGAGACAGTATAGGCTAAATAAAAAATAAAACTGACGGAATCAACGCTGGTGAGTCTAGAATCAAGTAATATTCATTGTAATAGGTAGTTGGTGCGACGATGTTCTTTACAAGGAAAAAATCGAAAGGCCATTTTAAAGGTTTTATCGCTTTTATTACTGTCATTTTTATCTCGTCATTACCTTTAAAGTGAGCACTTTGTACTTCAAAAGATCTTGAAAATAAAACCCATAAAATACATAATACTACTTGCAAGATTATAATCAGGTGCCCTACCATGACATCTTAAAGCAGGAGTAATTCCAGTGTGGAAAAAGGATGGCGCTAGACGACCTGTATAGCTCTGTCTCTTTCCCACACTGGAATTAATCCTGTTTTAAGACGTCATGGTAACCCCCCAGCACTAAATCATGTTTTAACATTCTTTCTAGATACATCAACTGAATACCAGTAATCTTGCGTTAAGTATTAAGTACGCAATATTGTACATACCTGTACAGAAAGTTATTTATAAATACATAATGTTTAATTGACTTGGACGTGCAGTCAATAATTTCATGCTGGTCTTTCTACATAGCCACACATGCTTACGAGTCAGACGTTGTCTTCTCAAGAGCATAAACTTGTGTTTAAATATTGTTGTTTCAAAAGCTAAAAACCAAAATAACTAAACTAACAACAAACTATAAAAGGGATTAAAAAAACTCCTCCTCAACGCTGTCAGCCGGTAATGTGCCCAAAAGACTGGCGGCGGCGTTGCCAAGTTGTATGGCGTCGCTTAGCCTCTGGCCAAGGTAAAAGCTAGCTCTTGGATAACGGGAAGCCTCAAAAGATCATATATTTTATTTTTTTAATTAGCCTATTCTGTCCCACTGCTGGGCAAAGGCCTCCCCCATTCCTTTTCAACTGTCCCGGTGCGGTGTTTTGCTTGCTCTGGCCAATCAGTGAGGAACGAGTCCAAATCGTCAAAAGATTATATTAATTATGATATTTTGACGATAAAGATGAGTAGACAAACTTCCATACAAACTTTCATCCCTATTACGGATGATTTTCAATAATTCTTCCATAGTGGTATCTTTTATTATATGTATAAGGCAATTGGAACCTTTATTTTCGAGCTTCTAGTTAAATTTCAGCTGTCTGTCTGAGTTTAAGACTTTTACTAAGAAGATTACAAAGCAACGCTGCGGAAAAATATCCTATCTTACAAAACGTTTACTTTGCGGTCGTTACGCCACAGAAAAGCAGGTTGTTGAGTCCAACTTTAGACAAACCACAACAACCATTTTCCGCTTCAGTAGTAAAATCAGAAAACAAATACAAAATTGAAAATCAATCTACTCTATCCTTGATCTACCTCAATAGCCGTATAGAATAGAATAGAATAATTTTATTTGTGGAAAAACATGATACATTTAGGTCTTATAAATAGTGTTGTGAACTGACATGTTTCGCCATGGAATGGCATACAAATACCTATTAGAACATTTCGCCCTACTACACTTCTTTATTCCCCTAAACGCGACTAACACATACCCCGTGGTATTTACGTGCACTGAGTCATACCTATAAATACAGTGACGGTAGCCAACAGCCGATAAAATATTAATAGCCAAGACGATAAAACAGTTTTTATTCAAAACAATTATTTAAGAATTGCTGGTTATATAACCTTATACTGGAAGAAATGTTATAAAACGTATATGGAGGCAAAATAAAATATTATACGTTTATGCCAAATATTGTAATGGAATGCAAAATTAACACTGAGCTTATGAGGGGGGTTTTCCCAAGGGTGTTGGTAGAAACATTAGCAGGCCACCTGCTGTGAATCTGTGATCCTAACATGCTCCTTTTTGCTCTGTCCGCGTTCATGCATCTGATCTGGTTTTACACCCACGCACGCCATGTGCCGGTGGCGATTACCACCTACGCACTTGACCTTTCTGAAGAACCTCACGGCATCACCAATAAGGTCGGCGAATGTAAGGGAGTTATATTTTGAATTTAAATACAAACAACGATAAAAACATACGAATATTGAGCTGCGTTTCCACATATGATGAGCGAGAATGCGTAGCGAGGGATGTGTGTGAAACTAACCAATAGTAAAGTTTCTTTTTCACATTTTGAGCTAAGCTAGCTTTGTGATTGGTTAGTTTTAGGCAAATCTCTCGCTTCACATCCTCGCACATCTCTGGTGGAAACGCAGCCTTAGGCTAAACTCACATTACAGCCGCTTCGTGACTTCGGTCCGCTGCACATCGCATCAAAAAATATACGATGCGAATCATACACAATATACAAAACTGGTATACTTTTGCAATTCACGGGGTCCGCCGAAATCTGCGTCAGCATTAATGGTCATCTATTTCAATTAAGTCCTTCACAAAACAGTCAATAATTATATTAACAGATTAGCATCGAAAATCATTAGGTAACGTGGAAAACCCGGACTACCAGCTCAGACTGACATAATTCAATTCGACACAAATCCCATCTGCGTTTCCAGTCTGAAACCTATCCCTAAATGAAGAATGAAGGTCCCAATAATGCGCCTTCAGCGTGGCGCCTCAGACTAACCCATTTATGTCCCATCACTCAGCAGTAAGCCTTGTCACATAGTAGACTTTGCTCAGCTAGCACGTTAGCCGTCTATGGGATTACGTCCATCGCCCTATCACTTAGTATTTTGAGGAGAACGTCGCATAGAGGGGCTGTAATGGATTTCGTGAAGGATGGAAGCTCGTTAGGAGTGTGGAAGATATTAGCGGCACTGTTTCTCTGTGCTTCGCATCCTTTTTAAAAAAGACTACACTACTAGACTAATGCTTAGTCTATTCTAGATCTAGAAAGAAGACTCATTAATGCAAGATTACTAACAATCTATTTAATAAAAATGACACAACTCACGAGCATAGCCTAAACCGCTGAGCCTGTAACCATGGAACTTTGCCCATGATACACACCAAGGAAGGACTCTTTTACATGTGTGATATAAGTTTAAATGGAACTATTATCACTTATGCTGATAAAAAATCTTATGGGGCACATTTCTTAAAACAGTTTTACGTAAAAAAACACAAATTTTAAACACATACACATACCCCTTTTTATATATATATACATTTTCATTACAATATAATTTGTCCGAAAGTAATCATAGCCTTTTGATACCTCAATTAACTGTTCGCGTGTTTGTTTTACAACGTTTTTACGACAAACATGTCTAATTACAGGCTGTATAACAATTCACAATTAAAACAGCAATAGAACAAAATCGATGCTAATAGCCATAAATCGTTTCTCGATGTCGCATATCGCATGTGAAACGTAATCGATTACAAATGTCGCACGCAAATGCGATTATTTTCCGATTAGTGAAATTCGCGTGCGGTATTCATTTCCTTACTAGAATAGAGGAATGTGATATGATCTGTATTGTATTTGGATAGAAAGAAAATATAGAGATCTTAAAAGATATCTCAAGTAGTCTATTTCTGAACATTTTCAAACTTTCATTCCTCATTAATATAAGTGAAGCTGTTGTTTTTCATAGAGCTCTTAACCAACATTTTATATGAGGACAAAAATGGTTAAGCACCGGTCATTAATTGCAACCACGATTCGTCTTGCAGCTGCTGCAAGCCGCGTAGTCGTTGCGTTGAACCTGCGTTTACGTTGACTTTACGTAGACGCCACGACGAATCGCCTAACGTACCTACTACTCATATCAAACTTCACTGTCTCTTACGCTATATCTTCTAATAATAGCTCCTCCCAGTGGCGAAGGTTTCATACAACTCGATTCCTACCGGATTCCCTTTGAAAAATGGCACAGTCAGTATTCTATAGAAAAATGATATAACCACATACTCCGGTTTACTTCTTATAAAAATTGACCCTTCGCTACTGCCTCCTCCTCCTCGTTTTTTATCTAGTAATACCTCCTGAAGTAGTATTTATTTATTTATTTAACACTTCAAGCACAAAGTACAGAGGCGGACTTAAATGCCATAGGCATTTTCTACCAGTCAACCTTTGGGTGATGCAGAGACAAACAGTGGTAGGTGTAAATATATCTGGAAAAAAATAATTATTAGTAGTAGTATGTATATCTTTTAATCCACTTATAAATTCACTTCATTATTAATAGTATTTGTGTTGATGTTTCAAGTTACTTCCTACTTACGGCATCCCAGATAAATACGGATGTTTTCTAATTTTCCTTAAACGCAAGTAGATCAACGACGCTCGTGGTTACACGTGGACTTATTTCAAGATATAACCTAATTATATTGGCGAGTTAGCGCCGTTTTTACTTGTTTACCTGTCTGTTCGTATGTAGAAAAGGGAGGGCTGTAGCTGTAGAGGTGTCGTTTTAAATTAGGATATGTAATGAGAGGACAAGTTCTGTCCGAACTGGAAGGAGGACGCGCGGGTTCGCGAGAAGTAGAGGGAGGCCTTCACCCAGGAGTGAATCAGAGCAGGCTGGAAAAAAAAGAGAGGAAATAAGGAAACAGAGTCGTTAATAACATAAGTTATTCTGCACATTTAAGTCACAAAGTTAGTTTATTTTGCTGTTCGAGCAGAACAGTTCGCCATACTATTGTTTCCATGAACTTTCTACGCTTTCGGGATATCCCAGTTAGCCCATCTGAAATTACTCCCTAAAGTCGCCACTTCTCAGTCTTGAGGCAACTTGAATAATCCACTGTTTTCGCTAAGTATCTAAAGGTGATGTTACTTTAGCTAAATTTCACATTCCTCATTTTAACAATGGTCTACAGTCTTCAATCTATCAGAAATGCGGCGTTTTACGCGTACGGACGTACCGGATAAATTATCTATTCAAAATGGCCTAGCAGCCGAATTGTGGAACGCAATCATACGAAACAGTGACCAAATCCATCCACACTACTAACAAAGAAACACAACTCAACACATCCGTCAAAACATGAATGAAAGCAATGAAAGCCAGCAGACACCTCATTGACGCGCAAATTTTCTTCTCAAATGAATGTAGCCCACATCTCCATCTGTATGTAATGATGCATCAATCAGCCACAGTTCCTGGAAGCCATTTTTTCTCCGATGTTCGCAGACGGCGTGAAAAGATGCGCGCACGCACGAACTTGACCCACTTGTTGGAAGTTATGAATTATTTACCGTATACGTTGGCACGCAACGTTTTGTTGGTGGTCGTTTAAATTCAGTCATTATGCGTGGGGTTAGGTGGTAGTGGTGGCGGGTGCAGGGTGGTGGGTTGGTTGTTTTCTTCGTTATTGTTATTCTTGGCAAAGTGGTTACAGGTCGTGGCCATATCAGGGTTAGAAGCTCTCTACACTGTTGTCCCACTGGTTCACTCGCAAAAGTAAACTTCGTTGTGTTATTCAAGAAGTTTTGTGAACCACAAGTCAGAAAATTTTGTGACACCTAAGTGACAGATTTTGAAATGGTAAACTGTGGATCCCCTCTCAAGTTTCTCTCTACAGGGCAATAGGTGTTGGCGGAATTCAGAAAGATGTCATGAAAAGCTCTGCTCTTCTTATTTTGTAAGAATATTAGTCCAAAAGAAAAAAGAAAAAAAGGAAAAAGAGTACATGGAAGGAATTGGGGGAGGCCTTTGCCCAGCAGTGGGACAGTACAGGATAAATAAAAAAAAAAAAAAAAAATTAGTCCAAAACTCTCCAAGAAAGAAAGTCATGTCCATTCCTTCCTAAATATGTCATAAACCTTCGAAACAAATGAGTTAGTAAGAGGTAACACAATTATCTAGTATGCAATACGACCAATCAAGCTATACAAAACCAGTTTATGCGGATCTCTCACTGTGCGGAAAATCTATAAAAACCGAGACCATGTTATACTGGAAATGTATAGCTTGATACGTCGCCGTGTGTACATTCACCTTTATATTTATAGTCGGGGATAGTGCAAATCCGCGAATCTACCATACGTAAAGAGTGCGTATCTGCATTACGTGTAGGTTTACAAGGGAAGGTTATACTTATAAGTTTTTTTTTTCTTTTTTTTTCAACGATTTTTGACCTTTTTTACATGAATAGTAATAATTCATGTGTTCTATGTATTGTTAACAGTAGAAATCTATTAAAGTCATTAATTTAGTAGCTACGACAATGCTTAATTGAAATTGGCTACATTTTTCAGATACGCGGAATTATCCAATGCTACTTCCGCGGATTTGCACTATCCCCGACGTTATGTAGGTACCTTATACCGTTCCAAGCTTGATTAATTTCCCCCCCATGCGACCTAATGCACTTAACAAGATAACTTTAGAAACTGCTATAAAATCATAAATTTTAATTAAAACATATAATCACTTTAATAAAACATTGTACAACTTTCTATAAACGATATTGGAAAGGTACGGTAAAAGATTAAGCATTATTGAGCTAAACATGCGATAAATTGAATTAGATAGAAACATAGAAGTTTCTAATTAACTATGGACCACGTAATTAAATACATTACTGTCAATAAGTCACCGTTAACAAACAATAGGATGCAAAAGTCTTAAAGTTCAATTCAATCAATTTGGTGAAAAATTTAGACAATTTTATGATTTGGCTTTTAAGGATTGATCAAATTGATAAACGCGGAACATTAGTTATTGTAGTATAGCCACAGTGTCTCGGCCTCGGAAAGCACGATAAGCCGTTAGTCCCGGCTGTCATTTGTACATCTTTGACGGTTGTTACAGGTAGTCAGTGGCCCGAAAGTCTGAAAAACAGTCTTACCAAGGGGTATCGTATTACTCAGTACCAACTGGGTTGTGGATGTCAAATAGAGGCAGTCACTCGATGTAAAATAATGGTATTCAGCTGCATCCGGTAAGACTGAAAGCCGACCCAACATAGTTGGGAAAAGACTAGGCAGATGATAAGTATAGCCACAAGGTCACTGTGGTATAACCCTCCTTAGTTTATTTCTTGAAGATCTATTCACCGAAATACTAACTGTTTCATGGTCTACAACTCGTAACTTGTCTTAGGGTTCACCAACGAAAATAAACGCGATCAGTTCAGTGTTGATCTCATTCAGTTTCAGTTTCGAAATCGGCCCTACAAATCATTGCAATATGCAGCTAACTTACACTGTAAATCTCGAGCGGTTATGAAAATCCAGACACATTACCGCTCGCACAGTAGCCACACCTCAGACATTCACCACAAATTACATTATGCATCGAACATTCTGCAACTGAACACGCTGAAAACGAGAAATCTCGCGAGATGACAAGCAAATACGCTGTAACGGCTTATTCATGCATAAATGTAAATATATAGGCCTTTGTAGTATGGTTCCGATTGTTTGAGCAACGGTAATCGGTGTTGATTTACTATTGATTATATTTAAAACTAGCTGTTGCCCGCGACTTCCGTCCGCGTGAAATCATTATAAAAATATTACTTTCCTATTTAAATAAGGATTTGGTTAACAATTTCAATGGTTTTAATTTTGCACGGAACCCGAATCCTTTTCTAAAAAGTAAGCCTAATAACATCAGCTATCTGCCAATAAAAGCCCCAAAATCGGTCCAGCCGTTTCGGAGATTAGCCGGAGCAAACAGACAGACAGACAATAAAAAAAGATTTTTTTGGTAAAAGTACTGTCCATACTTTTATATGCATTCAGTAAAAAGATGTTATTTTGAAATTACAAACAGACACTTCAATTTTATTTATTTGTATAGATGGCAGCGCATTTCGATGTGTTAATTTATAAGTCCTGGTGATGACAATCTGCTTCGAAAGTGTGCATTTACTTAGCACACCAAAGCTCTCTTCCTATTACACAGTCTAGACATTTCTTGCCAAGATATCTCACAACAAATGCAGATAATGTTGAGCAACATAGACTTTGCTATCTATCAACTCCACAGGCGCCATATAATCAAAATCTAGCATACTTTTCTGGACCCACAGTAGCGTGACTACTTACACCATTTCTTTATACCATCATATCAACTGATCACCTCGAACTTTTTCTTTGAATTTCATTAAAAAAAAGCTCCTTGCGCATTCTGATGCGTTTGCGCCTGTTTTTGTGAATTGTGACCGACTTACTAGGCGGGCGAATACTTTTTTTCTTTAATTTTGAAATAAGAAATGTTTGTTTTCTTTTTCATGGCAATATGAAGGCATTTTAGCGGACTGTCAACTTCAGGTTCACCAGATGAAAAAATAACATTTGCAGAGTACCTAAGGTGTCAAAGTATGTACCGGCAAATAACGCATTAAATGTATTTGGTGTGAAGTCCTAACAAATGCTAACGATGGTTCAGCTTCACCCTGTCACGTTTCTGCCAACGAAGTTAGTCCGTAAATACATCGGATACTTTGGGCACAGATAATATAATACTTCTATGGGTCAAGTCAAGGTAAACTGTGACAGACTCAAGCATTGTAGGGTGCGTTTTGTTAGAGAACATTTTGACTCAGGCGCGATTTCTTTATAATAATCCATTAGATCCTGACTTCAAAACGACATTATGTGATGTTGAGGATATTCGAAATGCGCTTTACTGATAAGGTTTTACTTAACGGATTAGTAATCGCAGTACCTATTGTTCGAACTAACCGCCTGAGAGCATCCTCGCCCTCCTTTTTAAACTTTGTCAAGACCTTTCAATGTCACAAAACATCTTGTCTAACATGTCTTTCTCTTTCTTTTCAGCCACAAGGGCTCCAGCCCCTGGAGCGGGTCTTGGGCGACGCCGACGGTGACGGCCACCGGCGACTGACCGAGGCACCCGCGCGGGCCGCGGCCGCCGCCCGCGCACCCGCACTGAGCACACATGGGGACGGGGAATAGGGGGATTTGGGGGAACAGTGAACGCACCTAAAGATACTTAGCTCTAAAGTTGGACGACCTAAATCACCAGGCAATTTAGTTCATGACACTATTTTAGTTGTAAAGACTATGGATGTGTTGTATTTCGGACTTTTTGCGTCATGGGGCTCACTACCACCTCTTATAGTAGCAGTATTATTTTAATCATAATTCAGCGTCAGTTTCTTTTCATGTTTTCTGAAGTAAGATTAAAGTAATACCTACTTAAGAGGTGGTAGTGCAGTCCCTTGAACAGTGTAGTATGTAAATTAGTTTTTCGTTGGCTCCATATTGGTATCTTAGCACTGCTGTTTAAAATTGCGTACCTAGGTATTCCACTCACAATCGCAATCGTATACTTTGAGATTTTACGTTCATCGTGAACTATATTTCATAACAACAAGCATGGGACATAATAAGGATGCAAGTCCATCTGCTTACCAAATGCTAAGATGTCCGATATGAAACCAACTTTTAACTGTTAAATTATAATCAAAAACTGATATATTACTATTTATTTCTATATGTGTATAGTTTTATTGTCAGACTTTGGCAGAGAATATTCTTACCATGACCAAGTTATATTCTAGTTCTATAAAGTTAACTAGTTCGGCCAACTTGCTTTGTCCGACTTCTGACTTCGTTATCGTCTAAAATTATAATCTTAACCACCAAACTGACACTAGATTATTCACCATCAAATATTTTTTTTTAAACTAAGAGATTTTTTTTTGTCAGACAAAAAGAGATTCGATTCAAAAATGTTGTTAAATATTTTTTAAGATAGTCACAACCGCTCCTACCTAAATCATTTTAAGAAAATTAATTGCCATCGTGTATGTGAGCTGTCTTTTGATTTTTGGGGAAAACATTATCAATTTTTTGTATGATTTTGGCTGTAAACGAGTTTAAGGCAGAATTACATACGGCTGGGTTACACCTATCTTGATGCAGTCATTCTGTGTTAACTTAATGTAAACCTCGTTAAAATCTGAATGTATTGGAACAACATTTATTTTTTTAGTTGTTTGTAAGTTTCCTGCCAATAACATTTTTTTATAACATCCATATCGACGGTCATACTATACATAATCGATTTGTTAAATGAATACATAAATTTAAAGTAAAAATATAAAATACTGATTCACATCTTCGATTGTTACGCTTTTCTATAATCTGATGATGTTTTCCTTAACCGGAACTAAAGCCATGACAAACCGTAACAAACACAATTTTACGTTTTTTTAATATTTTAACAGACGATGGCCAAGAAATTTTTTATATAAAATACTTTGTTTTAATGATACTCAGTATACTTACACAAAAAGTGGATCTATAAATGTTATATTAAAATTTACAAACTTGTTTTTGCTGGACAAAGTGCTTAATTACTAGCACTCACGTCTTTCTAAGGTTTCGTTTGATGACCTAAATATGTTTGTACAGCGAAAAGCGAATTGTATTTTCTTTTAAATCATCTAGCGTTACAGTTAGGAGAAATATTTCTATAATTTCCCTCACAACCACGTGGCAACAGCCAGACGATAGCGAACTTTATATAAGTGGTTTTAGGTGCAATTTTTAAAGGAGACCCCCAGAGCCCGAATGGTGAACGAATTGATCCGTCCGATGTTGTGAAACCCCCGTGTCGTTGCTCGTTGCGGTAGTCCCGTACCGTGGACTGTCTCTTTTTAAGCTACGTTCACTAGTTCACGACAAATCATACACTTTCATCTACACCGACACTTCAATAACTTACGGCGAATTCCACCAATGAAACGGAACCATCTAAACCGCATTCTAGAGCTGTCCGTTCCATAATTTCTATGGAATTTTGACACTGACAGCGCTTAAGCACCGTTTAGATCAGAAGATGCATAATTTTATTGGTGGAATCCGCTCTTAATTGTTAATGGATAAGTTGACGTATATTGTAATGCATGGTTTGTCGCTAAAAAGGAACGCGGCTACATAGCCTGTGAACTGATCTGTATAGTAACTTTCTTATGATGATGCCAAGGGAACGGTAACTCGTTCCGATCATGTATAAAGCTTTAATTTTTAGTGTTAATTACGCGTCACATAGCTGAGGCATTTTGTGATTTTAAATTTTAAAAGATCTCGGAAATATACAATTAATTTATACGCCAGAGTGGTACATAATTGGAGTGGGTACATCTGCATAAATTGACTCAGCGACGTGGCGGTGACATTGATGTCATTTAGGTGTCCGCGGCAGGGCCAGCCAATTGAAAGCAGGGACCGAGAGACCGGGGACCCTCCCCTACACAACTACAGGCAATTACAACTGAAATATTAATTCTGATGTCATGTCGCAATTAGTGGACTGTCTTCATGAAACGGAAATTATTTCAAGCGTATTTCCGATCAATATTCAATGAATAGAACATAATTTTAGATCTGCATCCTGCCTGTTTTAGGCACCCTTTGTTACATTGGGCTAATAAGGTCTACAATCCTACCAACAAAATTCAAAAAACATCCCAACAAAAAATTACTAACACCACAAAAAATAATTAAAATTCTACCTTTATATCTAGGTACGAAACTTTACTACCAGCAAATTTACACGTGCCTAGGAATATTTCTAAAGGTTACCGGAAGTGACAAATTGGTCTCAATTACATGACAGAGCCGCAAACACCTAATTGCCATAGGTACTATTATATACTTGTTTATCATTTTGTCTAATGCAGATAAGTTCACATTATCTATGTGTGTTCACTGGAACGGAATTGCAAACCCACCTCTTACGAGCATCTACAATTTACGCTAAAATATTTGACTTAGACCTTATGTTTGCTTAAAAGATTTTTAAGGCTGGGTGGATGTAAGTAGATCGACTGTATTTTTCTTATAAATGTGCTAAATATTTATAGGATATTTTAAATAAACTCACAACATAAACATTTTGTTAAAATCCATCACTAAAGCAGCAGACTAATAAATCCAATCAACTAGGGACATTTTCGCCGTCGAAAATTCCGCCCTTGTCCAGCCAGACGCATTTCCCCGTAAATACCTACACGTCTGCATGCTGGGTGCTTCATCAAATTAAAAGCTACCATGTCACATGTCGGTGTAGAGATACTTATAGCTATAGGTCTCCGTCGGCTGCCATGACAACCATTTAAATCCGTTAAAGCCGGGCGCAGGGATGTACGCAGTCAGCGAACATTACTCTGACATCTGATCAAAATCGATTACACATGCTTCGTTTATCTCCGCCATACGAAGGGAGCTGTTTTACTTATAAATGTTCGTATTATATACCCCTTCTAGGTTGATTGTTTTTAATCATTGTATGTAAGAAAAGGTACATATCTGCTACAACCCACGGCCTTGTTTATCCACATGGTCCTAATTACCTGACATGTTTCGCTACTTACGAGTGATGTAAAGTAAATTGTGGATGCTCAACCAACCATATCCGTATATTATAAGATGGTGCGTCGATGGGTACAGTTACAGAGTACGTGCGTAGTGCATAATACTTTATGTTTAGTTGTGATATGATACAACACGCGCCGAGGTGCCGCGTTAGTTCCAAATAAGTGCAATCCAAGTCGGACTGTATGTATATCGTAGTTAGAAAAGTTAAGCGGAGGTACGATGCATTTAATTTATGTGTAGGGGCTCGTGTGGGTCGAATTTGTTATTCAAATCATTGTTTAATGTTACGCGTCTCTACCCCATGCATCGACGATGTGCACATCTCTATCAGATGCTAAGTGATCTCGATATCCCCAACGCCATCTATCGACAGTAATACTAAACTCAGTATTTAAATCGTAACAGTTCGACCTGCATCAGCTTCATTTATTATTAGACAGAACCTCAAGGTGGCTACTGTTAGCATCGATCAGATATTAAGCTAGCAGCAGTCGACATGGTGTCTAATCTGGTTAAAATGAGAGTAGGCAAAATACATAGTCCCCGAAGAGAGATGAGTAGAGACGATTACTTTTGTTGGCTATGAACATTTGAAGACTTGTAATTTGTCAAATATGGTTATTATAGAAATAACATTTACCTAAATGGTTTAAAGTAGACAGTGCTGTAACATGTTTAAATTATAATTCAGTGTTTTAATAAGTACTAGTAGAAATGCAAATGATTTCACATAATTTAAGTTTAGGGGTCCGCAACGTATCTTTGATTGCGGACAAGTAATATAATTGCATCAACAATCTTACTGTTGCACATACCACAATTTAGTCAGTGTGGACATTAACCAGATGTAGCATTTAAAATATCTCAATGTTCGTTTGTGTCAATCAATGTGATGTTTTGCTTCAAGAATTTCATAATAATCCGAATATAATAATTATAATATAATAAATATCTGTAGTGTCGAAGAATTATTCTCATTTTAGCCAGTGTAAGTCTGTGTTAGCGTCGTAATATTGATGTCGATTCGTGTTCTTATGACTTATTGAACTTTCACTAATATTGTATGGAAATAATCTTAATAATATCATCTTTAAGACCACTGAATATTGTAAACTTTAAATTCTAGTTTCCGTTGCAGATTTTTCACTCATTGATGACTCTGTAAAAATATTGTAATGGTCTATGAATGAATTTAAAGTAATTAGGATTTTTGGTAAGCCCTGTAACAATGTACCTAACTAATATGTGTAAGATTAAGGAATTTATTGATATTAGCAATATGCAATAAACCAGTTTATTTGTTACAACTATTTACTATTTAATTCACTGTGCAATGTATTCTAGTATGTTATTACGTTTGACAATTGATGGCAAATATGTTATTTCATAATTATTTTAAGTGAATTATTTATAAATTAAGCAGCATTCGTCCTCAAAAAAGTTATAAGAACACAAACTCGATGTTAGAAATTATAAAATAATACCTTTTATTAAAAAAAAATCTATTTATTTCGTTATTTTTTAAGTTTTCGATGATTTTAATTGTTCTCGTTACTTTCCTTGGGAATCTTTATCAATTTGTAGTAATTAGTAAGTACAATTCTCGCGCCGATGTTACAACGGGGATCGAATGCCGGTGACTAAGTCTAAGAATATTATTATTGATATAAAAACTACTTTTCTAATGTACAATTCCATTTTTTCTATTCCGGTGTCACTATAGCTGCGTGTGCCCGTATGAGCCGGTTCCCGCCGGCGTGGCCCGGTTCCATCCCCGTTCAGAAGACGCAGTGTTGTTGGTTATCCTTATTCGTGACTACTCACTATTCCAAAAGTTTCCTGATGTAATTTATTGACTTGAATAATGAAATTACGCTTCTAAAGTGTATTACGTATGTAAATATAGGACAAACTAATACCTATTATTGATAGTGAATGTTGTAATTTGTATATAAGTAACGAAAATTAAATTTTAAATACATAGATAACATTGTGCGTATTTATTTCTTTTATTATCTCCCCAAAATACTTCATATCCTTAACCCAATATATCAACCAATGCAAATAACCTACCTCAAAGGCGCAGATGGAAGTACTGGTAGTGTATGATATCGTCCGCTCGTGGCAGCGATACCAGATTGTAAAAATTCACGCTGCGAAATGTAGTATTTTCAATAACAGTAGTTTTTGATAAGGAATCGAATAAAACAAAGATTAAAAATCAATATACATAAAATATAATTATAATAACACATTATTTTACACATTTCGACAGGGTTGAACAATTTTTAACTGGGATCGGAAATGTATAGAATTTAAATAGCTTTGTACAATATGTATAGTCATATAAATACGTGTGAACATGTATTAAATATTTTGTACACACTTCTTAATACAAAAACTAAGCGTCACTAATTGAATGGACATTGTCAATAGCTCATTTTTCCTACCCACCAAGAGATGGCGCTAATACACAATTTCACTACTTAGTTCCAATCGCACGCAATAGATGGCAGTGTTACAAATACTCCATCAAGTGCGTGTTAAATCTATAACAATAATACTTCGTTTATTATGCTTTTTCATACATTATAATACTACTTGAGATCGAATTTAGTTAAAAAGCTACTGACATTGAGACACTTCGGGATGGTACACAGTGCGACTACCGCCTAAAAAGGCGTTCTCCAAGCAATTTCAGACTACAGCACTACATGTTTGGAGACAATACAAAATATTCAATACATTATTAAATATAAAATCACAGCTGCGAAGTAGCGCCAAATATACAACACACGCCTTTACAGTGGCCTACTGGGTATACCTATGTTCCATTGGTAGGCAACGAATGCTTATGGTTATAAGTTAAGCTATAGGGTAATATTTAAGCGAAGATCTTTTGTGTACCAGAAACTATTTCTATTAAAGGGTGTGCCATAGTTACAGCCTGAATGGTACTTCCAAAGTGGTACTGGCCAACATTCTTGTTCTTCATGTATTAAATATTACCCCATATAATTTGTATTACTCCATTTCCTTCTGAGATGATGAGACTTGTGATGTCATTCATCGCTAAGGTAAGAGACAATATATGTTAGGAATCTTTTTGATAAACTTGCTTTGTAGTCGTGTGACCAAATTACAGTAGAATAGACCATCTTTAAGCACCTTTCAAACGACTTTCAAGGCTGGTGGCGATAGGCATTTTCTCAGGTATATTCCGAGTGGCTAACTTGGCAACTATTAAGGAATGGGTATACCTACCAGTATAAGCGTTCGAGTAATGGTTGCTGAAGAGTAGCGGAACGTCAGTTATTATCAGAAATCGGTGTAGGTAGAGTTGATTTGCCTAAACATCAAAGAAGTTAGTAACATGTGGATAATAAATATTTACCGCTATAAACCCAAAATGATATTTAAGTTCCAAAATAAAGCTGTTCAATTAGAGGGGGTATTTTCCACATGTTACTGACTTCTTTAAAGTTTAGGCAAATAAACTCCACCTCCTCATTACTCTTCTTCTTCCATATCTTCTTACTTCCATTAATTTTGTATTTTTTTCCATCTCTGCTAATATAATTAATGTTTTTCCATTTATTTTCGTCGCGAACAATTATTTTGGAGATCTTTATTTACAAAATTGTGATGTTTTATAAATATTACTTAAAGCAATAGTAACGGTCTGTTTTCATTTGCAACAAATAATAAAATTAAAAAGTTCATGTCGTGTTTTTCTATGGTGCAATTTCCTAGGGTGAATGTTCTAACAAATGCTGTTAATTTATGTTATATATGAAACAGTGATCATTACTATTACAATACAATCCCATTAGGGATGATGGATGTTCACTCATCTTATTCTCAACATAGTGTGTAAAAATAACAAAGCCAAGCAAAAATCAACTTTAAACTATGAAGAATATAAGACAAGGTTATATGAAGGGTGATTTTTGCTTGGCAGTCAGAGTCTATATTAATATTATAGGTATAAGTAATTACAGTTATTTGTATCACAAAATCTCATATATTTCATTATAATCAAGAAGAATATACAAAGGCTAAATCCAGATTATGCTAATCACATCAAAAATCTAAGTATTTAGTTGTGAAAGAGATTTTGTGAACTTATTTACCTACTGTAGACCTTCTAGCACTCACAATAAAGGTGGTTTTATAGGTTTCATCTAACTGCAGGGCAGAGGTATAGGAATCAGTTTAGTGTAAAATATAAACTTTTTAATATTACATAATTATTGCACTGGACACTAATCCTAGGCAAACTATTGCCAAGTCGATACTTTTAACTAACATATAGGAAATAGTAATAATAATAATTGAGACATTACAAATACTTGTTTAATTTAATTGAAATATAAAGTTCTACTTTTACGTCACACTCACAAATAAGAATTAGGTCAATTTGTGACTGTGGTCAGTACCTATTCGTCTGTGGCCAGTTTGAGACTCTGGGTCGTTTGTGACCGTGGTTAGGTTTTACCCAGGATCAGTCTGTGACCAGAGCTAGTTTGAGAAGATTTGATCTGAGATCTATTTGCCCCCAGGGTTGACCAGAGTCATTATTATCTAGACTAGAAACGGGATATTTACCATGTTTACTGTTTTTGTTGAGTTCCCGATATTTCGGCGCTTTTGCAAGCACCATGATCACGGATAAACTGAAGTTATTGCGGGTGGGTGTTTATGAGCAGACAAATCGGTCTACCCTCTTTCTTGTTCGTTTTTTACACTCAGTACCGCTACCACTGTCACTCGCAACTCAATTCTGTTCCCGACATACGAAACTCACTGTGTCCGCTCGCGAACTTTTTTGCGTACTTTTCCGCTTTTTACACTTTTTTGCTGGTACCGAGTGCAAAAAACGAACAAGAAAGAGGGTAGACCGATTTGTCTGCTCATAAACACCCACCCGCAATAACTTCAGTTTATCCGTGATCATGGTGCTTGCAACAGCGCTGAAATATCGGGAACTCAACAAAAACAGTAAACATGGTAAATATCCCGTTTCTAGTCTAAATAATAATGTTAGTGACCATGATAGTTTAAAACCTTGACCAGAGTCAGTTTGTGACCAAAACCATTTTGTGACCGAGCTCTAAATCATACTAAATGTAATAAAAGTTTGTTGCATTAAGGTTTCCCTGTATACCCTTAGCTTTTGTAAATAAACCTTTAGCTTTATTGATAACAAACAGGTTACAACAAATAATTATAAGTACACACGGCGGCACATAAAGCTGTACATTTCCAGTATAACTTGGCCTTGCTTTGTATAGATTATCTGTACAATGAGAGATCCGCATAAACTAGTTTTGTGTAGCTTGATTGGCTGTCGTGCGTACACTATAAATTTAAGTAGAACTCTTTGAAGTTACCGAAAGAATGAAAATTGGAACGTTTATTCTCAATTTGTCACAATTTTTTTTTAATTAAATCTATTATGAAGAAAGTCACGATAAATAAATATTTGAATAAATTAGATTGTAATATTTTTGCATATAAATATAGGTTGATAGCATATTCATTTATCAGAGATTTATTTAGAGCATCCGATGTAATTATTTTTTAACCGACATCAAAAAAAAAAGCGGTTGTAATGAAAAGGAGTAGAATGATTTCTGCCCGAAGTTAACACAACATTAAATTGTAATAATTTTCTTGTTTAATAACTTAAATAACTCCTCCACACTTTGCTAAATATGTACCTGTCTGAACAATTCCTTTTGGATCCGCTATTAAATCATATTATTAATTATATCTCACTCGTATAGCGATACTAAACACAGATGTACATTATTATTATTATTTGCACCTAATGTACACAAAATAATAATATTCTTTATATTAATTGTTTAATAACGATGAATAAATATTCTACAGTCAAAAATCTAAGGGCCGTGTACTCTTATACTCCATCGGTTTCTGAAACCTAAGTTAAGTGTATACATGCAAGATCTATCAGTACAATTACCACTCAAAGACTTAACCAGCTGACCTACGTTGACGTCTTAAGGCAGGATTAATTCCAGTGTGGGAAAGAGATGGCGCTTGACGACCTGTATAGCTCTGTCTCTTTCTCTAACTGGCTAAATTACTCCTGTTTTAAGACGTCATAGTAAACCCCAGGTTTTCAGAAATCGTTGGCTAGTGTTACAGACTAGCGACTTAGTACCGTATCAATCTTTATGGAATAAATAAACATAGATTGGTAGTCATAATGTTTTTTTAACAATTCATGAGACTGACACTACATAGAAAATATACTTTTATTTATACAAAATTATACTAAGAATATTTGTTACTTTCTTTACTCAGTCGCTCGTCTGTATAACTGTAAATTAAGTGTCTCATCCATGATAGAAGTACTACTATAGATAAGAAGTTTAGTTTCTAAAACTATTCTGGCTCAGGGCCAAGAACCTATCATCACTTTAAATGTCACCGATATATGGTGTGTTTAAAACTTTGTATAGTTCTGTTCAATCTTTATGGCGCCTCGGAAGTTAGCTGCGAGTGACGGTCTGCGCATTATACAGTCAAGACGATGCGTCCTCTGCTTTATGCATTATGTTCTGCGCAGCTTTACGTTAGATGTTTCGAGCCGCAATAAAGTTTGACCCGTTATTCCTGCATTGACCGTCACTCGCAGCTAACTTCAGAGCCGCCATAAAGATTGAACAGAACTATGAGCCACTTTGCTTGGCGTCACTTCATACCATGGAAGGACTAAGTGCCGTGTAGAAGTACTGAAGAAGTACACAATATGGTCCAATGGCAAAATCTCTTTTAAATCTATGTCGAGTTGATTATTATCATGAACGTTCTGTATCCTATTGTAGATGAGACACTAAATACAAGCCCGGCCCGTGAATTATAAATTTTAGCTACTCACTAGAAGTACATTAGGCGTAAGTCTTATTTTGGTTGGACGCTTCATTCATACTTTTGTTGAATTGAGATCTGAAAGTAAAATAATCATGGTATTAGTTAAATATTTAAAAAATAACAAATAACACCACGACTGTAGTCCCAGAATGGTTTAGCAGAGGTGTATGGTTAAGGCCAGTCTCTCTCTCAGTATAAGTAGTTTTTGTAGCATATATACAAAAAAAAACTTGTACCGGAGAATGTGGCCTACTAATTCTACCGTCATAATGAAAAAAGGCACTACTAACATTTTATAAATATGGAGAAAATCGACTTTAAAGTTTATGACTTTTCTTTATGTTATGTTGTAAGTGTGCCTTTTCAAAGTAGTTTTTAGTAAAAATCTGTATGAAGTAATAGTCACATCTACGTATTTGTGCCTTTTCAATATAATGGTAAATAAATGTGCCTTTTCATTCTATAAAACATGAATATTAGTCTTATTTGTGCCTTTTGAGCCTACTGTATCTCCGAATTCCTTGAAGATAATAAGTATATAACTCAATTTTGACAAAAATGTTAGTTGTACCCTTTTTTCTTACGACGGCAGAATTAAGGTCCTACGGAACATTTTCAATATAATAAAGCCAAATCATAACAATTACAGGATTGGAAGGCATGAAAAAATTATGTTTTTTTAACTATTTGCTCTCGTTTAGCATCGTATCGTTCGAGACTTCCAATGTTTTCAATTATAGTAACGTTTTAACTATAAGAAAACTTTATATGTGACCACTCAAAGAGAGTATAATACAGTTTGTAACCTATCTCCAACTCACCGATTACTTGTCTAACAGCGACAACCGCAGCGCTTCATCTAAAGCACGCTGTTCCGCTGCAAGCTGCTGTTCCCTCGACGCCTGCTCGCTAGCAGACAGCGCTAAAGCCGCTTGCAGATCCGCGTCAGCGTCCACATCAGCTATATGTTCCTCCACAGGCTCTTCAGGCGTCACCGAGGTCAGAGATACTGAGGCCAGTGATGCCTCTATCGCTCTGTGGATAACTAGCGTGTTAGCATCTAGCGTAGCAGCTACATTAAGCGCACGGAAATAGCGTAAAGATCACGCTTGGTGATCCCCACAGGGTAACGCAGAGGTGTCCTGTCGTACACCCACATTTCGCCAGTTATGTATATGTCACATGTAATAGGAGGCGAAAATACGTCGCGAACAAAAACCTGCGCATATTTTTAAAGAATTCCTTTTTTTGATAATTTTAATTGGTTTTCTGTTTCTGGGTTTTAAAATAATTAAAATTATGGGAAGGCTATCCATCTTCTATAATATGAAAAATACACCCAGTACGGAGTAGCTGAAACTTTTTGTTCCACAAGTGCATCAAACGTGGGTCTACCTATCAAAACCTATGTAATCTTTCAAACAATTTACAGGTTATCTTTTAGTCTAACGAAAAGCTAAACTCAGTTAAGAGATAAGTAACTGCATATCTGAATCATTAACCGATCTTACGGATAACAAAATGCTACAATTTAATACTGTTTTAAAGAAATGATGTTGGCACGTGACAAAGCGACTTTATGAAAATAATTTATGGAAATCATCTCATTAAACAATAATCTACCTATATTAACACATCTGAGCTAACTTTACACAGCTGATTTTTGCTATTCAACTTCATGGTTTCTCAACAGTTTATATTAACTCAGATGTTACTACGAAAATAATTATGCAAAATATTGTGGAAAAAGTCGATATAAATATCGAAACATACGTCTCAGGACAGACATTAAGGACAACAGCAAAATAAAGTCTCGCGTACTACATTAAAAAAAAGTAAAAATGTTGTCTCGGTATTTTGTACCAGTTCTTTTGATATCCCTACAATGTGTAACAGCACAATTATCGTTAGAGGACTTAACCTTGGCTTTCGCGAACATTCCCGAAGACGGCCGACTGGACTTCTGCGAGTTTATGAACAAATACAACTACCCGTGCGTCAATTACAACGTGATCACTGAAGACGGGTTCATTCTGGTTATACATAACGTTCCCGGAGATAGACAAAAGCCAGTTTTATTACAACATGGGTTTATGGACTGTTCGAAAACCTGGATAATTAAAGCACATGATTCTTTAGCAGCATGGCTACACAATAACACCTACGATCTCTGGTTCGGAAACGCGAGAGGTAACCTGTATTCACGAAATCATACAACTCTAAACCCGGACGGTTTAGAATTCTGGGAGTTCAGCGTCCACGAGATGGCGCTATACGACCTGCCCGCTGTGATCGACTTCGTTTTAGAAAAGACAGGACAAGCGAAACTGCAAGTGATTGGGCACTCTCAAGGGACTCAAGTGTTCTACGCTTTGGGAGCGTTGAAACCTGAATACGGTTCGAAGATAAAGATTATGATATCTTTAGCTCCGATAGCGTATTTGCATCATGCTCTGAAGCCGATCTTACCTCTCATATCATTAGTCGGAGGACCATTTCTAGGTACGGCATTAGGATTTATAGGTCACGGGGAGCTTACGAGAAATTCTTCAGAATTGGTGGCATTGATTCGAACAGCGTGTACGCAAGGACTAGTAGGCTACACAGCGTGCGGCGTGCTGGTCGGGTCGTTGCTCTTCGGCGCCGACCTCGCACAGTTAGATCCCGAGATTCTACGGGTGGCCTTTGGACACTACCCTAGTAGTTCATCAAATCGGAACTTAGTACATTTAGCACAAATCCTGCTATCTAAGAATTTCCAGCAGTACGATTATGGCGTTGGAAATTTGAAAAAGTATGGCAGTCTCCGGCCTCCGAAATATGACTTGAGTAAGGTTCCTTTTAATATTTCTTTGTTTGTTGGTCTGAATGACCACTTGTCTGCTGTAGAAGATGTGGACCGTTTGAGGGCAGAGCTGAGTCATGTGGTCGAGTATCATATCATGCCGGATGACAAGTGGAACCATATTGACTTCGTTTGGGGCAAGGACATGCCTCAGTACTTGTTTCCTCCCATACTTGAAACATTGGAAAATTTTTATTGATTTGAGATAACGGAAGGTCTTGTGACTTGTAAGTGTTGGTACTGTTTTTCAGTTTTTGTAATTTTGTCAATTTTCGTTTTGTGATTTTTGTAATTGTGTGTGAAATCTATAAATTATTGTATTGAAACTTAAGAATATAAATATAATAATAAGAATTTAGGTTAGAAAAATGTTCTTTGTACGAAAATAGTTTCTATCAAAACCATAAACAGTAAAAACATTTACTGTTTATGGTTTTGATAGAAACTATTTTGGTTGCTAGCTTGGTTGCGTACCACTAAATTGATTTATTTTTCTAATAAAGTTCCCGACTCCTTTAACTGCCTTTATTTACTTTATTTTTTAGAAAATTATTTTGCACTTTTTACCCGACTGAGGAGGAACGTGTCTATTAGTTACTTTATGTTGAGACTAGGCTAAATACTTAACTTTCTTGAAACATTAAGAAACATTCGATCAACTGTAGTTACATTTATTTGTTAAATTTATGTGCCATGTTACAAAATGTGCAATCTATATCTATTCAGATAAATAAATTTGAATTGTCTGTTTGTAACATCAAAAACATCAAAATAACAGCTTTATACTGAATGCATATGAAAATATATACGGTAAAAACACATTCTTTTAAATTTTTGTCTGTTTGTTTTTTCCGGCTAATCTCCGAAACGGCTGAACCGATTTTGACTGGATTTTTACTAGCAGATAGCTGATGTTATAAGGTCTAACTCGGGCTACTATTATTTTAGAAAAATAATTAGGTTTCCTTAAAAAAATATTAAAACCATCATGGTCATGGTTGGTGATCATGGTGCTTGCAACAGCGCCGAAATATCGGGAACTCGTCAAAAATAGTAAACATGGTAAATATCCCGTTTCCAGTCTAAGTAATAATATTAAAACCCTTGAAATTGTTAACAAAATCGGATTCAAAAAGGGAAATAATATAATAAAAAACGAAGGTCGTGAGCTAGTATTCTATATAAGCATTAACGAAAGCACTCCGCACTAAACATGTTGCATGCACAAATTAAATAATGACTAATTTATTCTACACACACACTAAGCTTCTACCATTGGAAGTGCCAGCGCCTGTAAATATATTGTGTCATATAATTATTTAAAGATTTCTATGATAATATTGCGTTACTGTTGAGTTGCGTACAATCTAATTCTCGTCGTAATTTTTTTCTTATCAGTCGATTTTATTATGATAGGAGTAGTTCAGATTTTGTTATAATAATAATAAATTGTTTATTGTCACAAAGAAACATACATTAGTATACACTGATTAACAAGATGCTAACTATGCTGCAGAAGTCTGTATACAGATATTGTAGGCCCTGCCTCTCAACCTAGGATAACCTGTATCTTAAGAGACAGTGTTCAGCTGTGAGGTTACTTAAAAATATGGATTATAGGTACAACTGCGGACTGTGCCAACTTATTGTTGTTAGTCTTGTTCAAAATTAATTTATTTAATGCACAATGTACACAACCAATTTTACACGCTAAGCTTAAACTAGTGAGTACATGACCCTGTTAGGGCGCAGCAAGATAACTTATAACTTAAAAAAGATATAAATATATACCATGCGAAACCTAGACATCTCAAACTCAAAACTATACATACTATTGCTAAAAACGCTCTGTATAATTAATACACATGTTAAATTCATTCATTCAATTCAATTTTATATAATGAATGATCATCACCATCTGCTTAGCCTTTTCCCTACTATGTTGGGGTCACCTTTCCCGTGTAACCGGATATGAGTACCAGTATTTTACATGGAGCGACTGCCTATCTGACCTTCAAAACCCAGTTAGTACTGGGTAATACGATACTCCTTGTCCTTGATAAGACTGGTTGTCCGACTTTCGGGCCACTGACTACCTGTAACGACTGTCAAAGATCTACAATTCACAGCCGGGACCAACGGCTTAATGTGCTTCCCGAGGCACGGTGGAAACTCGGTATGTAATGGGTGGTCACCCATCCACTGACCAACCTAGGCAAGCGTGGCTTAACCTGAATCGAATATGGCAAAACCTAGATCCGAGCGGCGGTTATTATTTCATCATCATCATCCACAGCCCGAACTCACCCACTGCTGGGAATAGGCCTCTCTTTTCTTGTGCCAATCTCCACGGTCCTGTGCCAGCCTCATCCAGGTTTTTCTCCCGATGGCAACAATGTCATCTGCCCCTCTCGCCACCGGACGACCCAGGGTTCTTTTGCCAAGCGGATGACGACTTGGGAGACATAGGATGGGAAATCCGATACAGCATGCGGCTTGTCTCTATACTATTAGTATGTATGTAGTCGGTAATGTCCGAACCTAATATACCGATTTAAAAAAATCTTTTGCCGAGTGCCATATGATAATTAAAGGTTAAGGGCATTACATTGCTCGATGACCTTGATGATTTGATCCCCGTACTGGTTTTTGTTGACTTGCCCCGCACATTTCGCAAAATTTCGGTTTTTATTTATTATTTAAAAATATTAAAAGAAATAACAGAAAAAAAACAATACAGATTGTTAAGTAAATCATTACGTATTTGTTGTTACAAAATTCATGCCGATCTATTCAGCCGTTACAGAGATAATTTACAATTAAGGTTGAAAAAGGACCTATTTTCTACGATTAACCAAAAAAAATTGAGAAGGTTTATTAAAATTTTAAACAATACAATTTATTTGTGATGAACTTAACTATAACATACTTTTTTTACACGGAAAACGCACGAAAGGATTCATCAACAAATTTCTTTGAACATACGCTGTTTTTGGGATTTGAGCCATGTAATGCCCTTAAGTTAGATATAACTAAATTCCACGCGGATGAAATCGGCAAAATGAATAAGAATGAGCTGTCACCTCTGCAGCTGTCGCTCCTCGCTGGCCAGCAGGTGCGGGTTGCTGTGCGGGTTGCTGTGCGGGTTGCTGTGCGCGTCGCTGGGCGCCACGTGCGCGGGCGCAGGCGACACGGGCCGCGCGCCGCGCAGCGCCTCCCACACGTCCACCTAAGGGTACTATAGTTACACGGGCACGCGGCATGATTCACGTTATCATAGGCCGATAGCCTATGATAACGTGAATCATACTAAGAACCTTGTTATTGTATTAGATGCAAATGGAAGCGTTAAACATGACCCTTTTTTATTTATTTTGTTAGCATATATAGTTGTTCCTATGCTGTCCCATTGCTGGGCAAAGGTTTCCTCAAGCTCTTCCAAGAAAAAAGATGTATTTATCCCGCGCTGGCAAACCTGTTTGGAGGCTTTTGCCGAGCGATCGTCGTACATGCCGCTGACCCGCTCAATCCCACTATACCCTCACAATTTTACGATGTAGTAACAATTACAATTACATGCCTGAGAGATGTTTCTCGACGGCATGTAAAGCCAAGTCGGAGCCCCATGGGTGGGCTTTAAACTCTGACACCTGGTTAAGCTCTAACCACACGATAAAGAAGATGTAATAACATAAAAAAGCCGCTACATGAACTGTCAAATTGTAGGGATTGAGGGGTCACTTTGACAAATGTTATGTAAAGCATCAACATCATTCAGATCTAATAATGTCGTCACAAGTTTCGCAAACGACATCAGAACTAAACTTTTTCATCAGTTTATTGATTTAGTCACCTAGATCCTGTTTGAACTGACCTGGTCGTCCTGGGAGCCGGTCTCCATGAGACTCTGCTGTATAGCGTACTGCAGCAGCCCCTCCTCGTCGTCCACGCCGCAGCCGAGCCGCTCGTCCGGGCCGGCCGCGTCCCGGTAGCCGCGCCCCACGGCGAAGCACTGGTCGTCCACGAGGCACGCCAGCCGGTCGCCTTCCGGGATCACGTCGATGTGCGGGACGGGAGTTTCGGTCGCGAATATGTTGCCGAACGTTATGCGGGCGTTTAGCACGTGGAAGAGGGGGATTTCTGGAAGTTGAGATGGCTATTTTAGTTTGAATCGGCTAAAATAAACAAGTATACTAAACCCGACGAAGAACCGTCGAACAGTAGCCCACCAGACACAATAACCGTCTAGTCAAAGAATCACACACTTTCCGTGGAGGATGCGACACAAAGGTACAACATATAGAGAACAACAGTTTTCACATAGAGTCCGCCATCCACAAGTCCCTTTCGTTTGAAACCAAATTGAGACATCACACACAAGCGAAGAGTAGCAATAACTTTGCTTACTACTGTTTTACGGTTTGTTGATCAAAATGCAATACAATTTATGGAACAACAGGCCAAGCGACCAGACAAAAAATCTCTTATCACTTACCAATTTTGACAGGGAATCCAGCTGGTAATTGCATTTGAACAAAGTCCTTTAGTTTGGCGAAGTGTGGCGACGATATCGCCGCCATTAGATCCAGGATCGGCATTATTTGTTCTTGTAACTGAAATACGTCAAAGGATTTGATTGAAATCAACCAAGACAAAAATTATGTAAGATAATAATATGGTTGGTTAGTCAAAACTACTTTTTACAGCAAAAATCAGTCAAAACTTTTGGTCCGTTAAAACGGTTTTAAAAAAAAACTAACATTTTCTTAGAAAATAAACGGGTTGGGAGGTTTTTCTATGTGACCCTTTATTTTTTGTTATATTGGTTCTCATTAAGGCGTTTCTTGATAACAGATTTTGAATAGAGAAAATTTAACTTAATTAGGTTTTGAGTGAAACCTTTTATTAGTAACAGTTTTGACTGTTACATAAATATACAATATTCCTGCACGATACTATTTCTAAGAATACTTACTTCTAACGGATAGTCCTCACACAGCCACAGCGTTGCTCGAAACTTCTGCACCTTAGTGGACACCTCCCTAGGTCGGCCGATGTCCCTCTCCAGTTCCTCGTCGGAGAAGTATTCCTCCCAGGTCACGGGCACGTGTGTCAGGTCCTCGGCTGACCTACTCTTTCTAGGGCTAGGCGACTCGTCCTGTAATGCCCACCATATTTGAATAATAATGCCCGAAATCGTACATGCAACGAGCAAGCATTACAAGAAAAATAAGATAAACTGTTTATTGTGCACAGTAACTACACACACACAAATATACATCAAATTACAAAAGGAAGTTGACAATACAGACTATACTGTCAATTTAATGTCTTCTTTAAAAAAAAAATTATCTACCCAAGAAGTCTTTGGAAATTCTTGTCGGAAATCTCTGGGACTCGAGAAAAAAATAAGTCGAGGAATGAGAAACCCTAATATAGTCGTATCAGCTGTATTTGTTGAACAACAGAGCCGACCCGAAGCCGACACTACAATATTTAGATTTCATTTCAAAAATCCATCAGTCTGCTGACACAACACAAGTCCACCAACAGACCTTGTCGGGCGTGAGCAGAGGCGTGGCGGCCACGTCGGCGTCGGCGAGCTGCAGCAGCCCCGCCAGCGGCGCGCGCGCAGGCTGGCGCGCCTGGCGCTCGGCCTGCGGCACGTGCTCCGTGCGCGTCTTGGACACCAGCTCCACGTTGTTGGCGCCGAACACCTTGCACTCGTAGCCGTTTACCACTTCGGTCTTGTCTTGGCGCCAGCCCCAGATGCCGCTTTTATTTCTGCAATGTGATTATGTCGAGTGAATGCTTTTTGAGAAATTATTTTTTTGAATATTTAATTCAGCAAGGCTTTCCTCCCCACGACAGTGCCCTGATTGCGTAATACTCAATCCAAAATTATTCTGTCTTTTAAACATTTTCTTTTTCATTAGTTGCTTTGATGATAGAAAAGTGCGCCGGCGCGGGCCACTCCGTCTCCGGACCTAGGCTGTATCACTCACCTCTCGAAGCTAATTTTATCTGTATCCAAATAGTTGATAGCCAGCGGCGACGCCAGTCGTTGCTCTATGACATGCCGGGGCGGCGCGGGCCACTCCCTGTCTCCGGACAAGGGCTCCAGGTACTCGCACCATGAGGTACCTAGCTCGTGGTCTAACTCCATTAAACTTGCTGTGCGGCCTGTGGGAAAAATGCATGCATTAAGCATAGAACAGCGTCTACAAAGAACGAGATAAAATAATCAAGGAACTTGAAAGTTGCTAATCAGATTAGCTATTAGCACCCTGCTAACTCTTCTGTGCCATTAGTATACTGTCTGTAAATCGCTCCTGGAGGTCATTAAAGATAGACAAACAGTCATTAGACATGCCTATAGCATAGTATAGCTCTTTGCAAGCTGGTTAAGATGAATTTACACAAAATCATTTAACATACAACTTTAAATTCATGACAGAAAGATCCTTAAAAGACCTATCTTATCTCCAGTTTGTCATTAAAAAAGTACTCCAATCTCACCCTGTCCTCTAAATATATAGGTCCTATCGCCTCTCTGCCAGCGGTTGTTGTCGAAGCCGACGAGTGTCGTGTCCACGCGCACGTTGCCGCCGCGCTTGTACACCTTGTACGTGTCGAACGGGCACATCCGGGATACTAGGGGCACTGTGAATTAAATGGGACAAAAGTTATTGAAAATGTTGTTTAAAAAATCATGATGATATCGAAGATTTTTAAACGTACAGATACATGGATCGATTAATACACTAATACACCTGTCTCTCTCTCTGTCTGAGTCTGAATACATATTGCCGCATATATATCGTCATCAGCATGCCTTTTCCCAATTATGTTGGGGTTGGCTTTCAGTATAATAAGATGCATCTGGAGACCAGTATTTTACATGGAGCAAATGCTACGTAATTATATTGAGGCAGTGGTGGCCCAGTGGTCGCGGCCCCGACATACGAGCAGTAAGTCGTGGGTTCGAACGTAGGCAGGCGCGTTACTTTGTGTTATTTATTTCATCGCCACTGCTCTCAAAACGGTGAAGGAAAACATCGTGAGGAGACCAGCATGTCCTAGAACCAAAAATTCGACGACATGTGACATCTACCAACCCGCACTGGGTCCGCGTGGTGGATTATAGCCCTTTCCCTCTCATAGAGAGCAGGCCTGTGTCCCAGCAGTGGGAACATTATAGGCTGCTTATCTGACCTACACAACTTAGTTACTGCGTAATACGACACACATGTGTAGGTCAATGTCAATATTCGTTCATGACTTTTAGGTTGTTATATTTTTGCATTCAGTCACAAATAATGAGTCACACAACACACCCGGAAGAGTTTATTCGTACTGGTTGTGCTAATAAACACTTGTTTGATTACCTACCTATATTTAAATTTCCTAAATTTATTACTGTCTACCACCTATGTAACCTGTCTGTATTTTATTTTGTATTGCAATCTTCACCTGTGACCTCGAAACTGAAGTTAATAAGAAACTCACCCCAACTAGTGAACTCCCATTTCATCTCCACGTAGAAGTCTGGCGCGAGGCTGAGCCGTCGCAGCAGGTCAGGTATACCTCCAGACCGCAGCATGTGACGCTGGTAGTCTCTTCGTGATAGAACCAGGGATAAGAGCTCCGGGTTACCCGTGGCTGTGGCTTCCTGGACCGCTACAAAAAAATAGTTTGTAAGAATAAGTAATTTTTACAAGTTCTGTCGAATTATTATTAACACTAGAATCGAAATAATTACCATGTTTACAACATCATCATGGTGCTTGCAACAGCGCAGAAATATCGGGAACTCAAAAAACAGTAAACATGGTAAATATCCTGTTTCTAGTGTTAATAATAATGTTAGTGACCATGATAGTTTAAAATCTGTCGAATTAATCAACCACTTTAGGAGGTTCACAACAGAATTGTTCCATATTTTCTCACTGCTGGGACACAGACCTCTCTCTCCTCTGTGAGAGAATGGGTCACACGGGCCCACTGCGTATCGGTATCTGGAAGATATTAACGACAAGACCGCCATAAATTCCATAGAATTAGCAATAATTTCTAAAAGAGCTTTGTTACTTTGGTGTGCAATTGAGTATATTCTATGTATCAGTGGATACCACAACTTTCATTTTGAGTTTCTAGGACAGGCCAGTTTTCGTATTTAGGGTCCCGTACCCGAAGGGTAACCAACGGGACGGTATACTAAGCCTCCGCTGTCCATCCGTCTGTCTGTCAGTGGGCTGTATCTCATAATCCATAATAGGTAGATAGTTGGAATTTTCATAGAATGTGTATTTCTGTTGCTGCTATAACAACAAATAAAATAAATTAATAATTAAAGGGGGAGCCCCCCTCCTACGATGGTACGGAACCCTTCATGCGCGTGTCCGACTCGCACTTGGCCGGTTTTTTCATTACCGTTTTGAGAGCAGTGGTGATAAATTCTTTGGCAAATATTAACCTGTTATAAAACTGCGTAGCAACCACAAATAAAATCGAGGAAAAAAACTAATTTGTATGCTACACTGGTACAAAAGTACCGATTTCCATCATTCAACTATCAGAAAGTGAAATCTTAGTGAGCATTGTATTCATTCATGATCATTATCAGAACGGAAGTACCACCTTATGTGTATCTTGTAACTGTGTGTCACAAAAACCTAGTGCCTACTTATGGAGTTCTAAACATCTGATACATTAACATCGACCCACATTTGACAACCAGGGTGGTCAAGTAGTCATACATTTTGACAGTTTGATTGCCCTCTTAATATTACATATATTATTCAATCCCAGAGCAGACCAAATGCGTGCCCGTGGTGTGTATGTGCAAGCACCGGTTGTAATATAATATGAAACTCGATGGAAGACGTCAGACAGGTTACACATGCACACCTTTGGCCTCCCCTGGCCTTTAGAACCATTATTTTCAGAACCTAAAAAGCAATACAAGGTTATATTAGCTAGCGAAACTATACAATTGGAATGAGTTTCTTTACCTGTCCACCCATCCTTCTCACAGTTGACATCAGCACCAGCTTCTATGAGCACACTTGTCGTCTCTACGTGACCGAGAGTCACTGCTAGTAGTAGAGGAGTACGGCCCCTGCCATCTTTGGATTCTAGCTCTTCTTGTGTCACCTGAAATTTAAATAAAATGAAAATGAATGTTTGTCCTCTATGGGTTTCTAAACTATTAATCTGTTTGTGATGAAACTTTAGGGGGTTCTTCCATGTACGCCCCGCAAAGGTTTATGGCTCAAAAAAACTATACCTATATTTATTCACGGAGCAACTACAGCTAGTATGAAATAAAAGTAACATAGCAGTCGAGTCATCATTCTCCTGCCCTTGTATGAAGGCCAAAATATTCAAACCCCTTTATTGCTAGTGAAAATAGAAAAAATAATAATAATCCGATAGTTCCATATTATAAATAAACAACTAGACTGATAAAGCTTATCAACAATATCTAGTAAAATCCAAGGTCATAGAACAGAACTATTTCATTTAGCGAATGTTTCCATAAATTTATTCTAATCCTCGTTTATGTGTAACCAAAGCAAGGTCTGAATAAATTCAATATATCCAAATGTCAATTGTCAAGGTGCAAAAGATAACAATATGAAAAGCTGTCAGATTAGATTACTTTTGTGATTCATTCATGAGTCTTATGATAACAAATCACAGCTGCATTCATAATAAAAACAAAGTAAATTTAAACTGCCTCGTTGGTCTGGTGGGCGCAATCGCAACTGCTGAGCATGAGGGTTCGATTCCCGGGTAGAGCAAATTGATATGGAATTATTCTATTGGGAATTTCTCACTAGCAGCCACGTCATAGTCTAGATTTGTGCCCGGTTGATGGCAATAGGCTCGCCCCCTACTATTTGGGACTTAAACATAACTGGTGAAATGTAGGTGTACTATTAAGTACACCTCTGCCTAACCCTTTAGAGATAACAGGTGTGATCATTATGTGTAATCCTGCAGAATCATTTTCAAACTCGGGTGTGTGTGAATAAGAGAGTTCATAAAAAAAATACCATTTTACTATCAAGTTTATGACTAAGTTTAGTGTTAATTTTACTGATAATTTTAAATTAGCCTACAAAAGATAAGCTGATAATAAATCATGGTTATATTCAAAACTAGGAAGTTTGTAAGCAAGGATTCTCTACAACATTACCAATTCATTTGTCCAATATCAGAATCAAACCCACAACCTTGATCTCAATATTGTTGTCAGTTATTTTTGTAAACATTTGTAACAAGTACTTCTGTAGCAGATATATGTAAATTGTAGTCATAATCAATTTCACGAATGATCCTGGCAATGAAAAGCAGAAACAGTTGCAAAAACAACTGTTTTTAATCCTAACTAGAATGTAAACATGTGTTATGTGTAAACACCTGATGTTTACTACACATGCAAACTCTTTAGAAGAACCTAAACATATTTATGGCAGTGTAAACATGACAACTCTAGAAGCTAACCTATTTTCAATCTTCCGTAGTATATCATAAGGTCGAAATTGTGTTTTGTTGGCTTTCAACCATCCATTTTTGAATAAGCAGGTGTATTTTTTTAAAGCAAGGCAAAGGTAGTGAATATTGTGTACAAACTCAATCATTATCGGTTCCCAACCTTCAATTTGAGTCATAAGGCTTCCTCTTAATGAGATTGTTTTTGTCCTGTTTGGCTTCTTATCACCTTGAGAATCAGTTTAGGTAATTTAAGTTGTCTTGAAATTAATACTACTCTGATGATGTAGTAAGGAAATAAGAAGTTGGTACAAAAGAGGTTTGTTTCAGGATTCCAGATTATATGAGTCACTTTTTCTTATATGATTCATATCTGTTATGAATTTGTGAACTTGGTTCTCACTTGATAAATAAAAATGAGGTTTTCCTTATGTAATTAAACTACACATGTTAATTACTTTACATTTCATAGGCTTAATATCTAAACATTGTAATTGGAATATTTTCAGATGTCATCTTAAAAGTTTAGGTACAATACATCCATAGCTCCTTAGAACGAAAACAAGAAGGCCATGGCAGAAAACCCACGCAAAAACAGAAGCCAGAGCGCGTTCGATTAGTATTCTAATTATAAAGAACTCGATAAACACGATTGATAACACCTACGTTCGCGAAACACCCACTGAAGTTCAATAGCCGGGGCCCCTGAGCGAATCCCGGGTATAACCTCAAATTATACCGATTTTTAAGGTAATTATTATTGAAAATATATAATAAACAGTCGCAGCATACCTTTTTAGCGTCCAATTGAGCCTTCAGCTCCTCATGCTGATTATTCCACACTAACCAGTGAATTGGATAGCGTCTCGCGACATCGTCCGCAGTAAATGCCATAATGTCAGCACATATAATTATCTTACACAAATAAATAGCACACAGTCTACTCTATACACATATCACTACCTAATTACGCGTAGTCACACAGAGCGCGTTAATTAATTGCAGTTAAAACATAAAAATACGCTAGTTTGCTCTCGACCAAAAATGTCAACGGAATAATTAGTGTTGGCCTCCTAACTTCATGAGCGAGAACTGCGAGAAGACGGATATCAATAATTAGAAAATATACAAAAATGTTCTCTGAATTATTAAACTCGATTTTTTTTAATAATTTTTCAACCGTTTCATCAGACTTTGTACTTAATGTTTATATAAATAATATTCCTCCATCAATTCAGACTTATTTCAATACAAACAACCAGTCAACAAAAATAAGCAATTGATTCGATTTTTCTATCGAGTGATGAGTGTGAACACCGTAAATGAAATGTTTTACAAAGATAGCTTCACAATAATTCCGTTTCTGTAAATATAAATGTACATACTAAATGTTTAATAAATCGGTGTATACTAATAAATTAAACCAAACCTATTTATAATTTAGAATATTCCATCGAAACTAAACCAGCACAACAAGCTTTTCAAACTTCATTTTTTTTAGTTTTCCACATTATATCGTCTTCGTGTTTACGAAGACGATATAATGTGGAAAACTAACTAACTTCGTGTTTTTAAATGACAGTGACAGATTCATGACAGCTTTATGAATTTTGCAACAAAAACACTGTTTATTTACGTAACAAATACAAGAAAAATGCGTTAAAAATTGAAAAAAATGAGCAAGGCATTAATAACTATCTGTTTAAGACATCTGAACCATGCGGCTCCTTACTTTCGTCCTATTTTCATACCCGCTAGAACAATAACTTCGAAAGCAGAAGAGAATAAGATCGCCGTAAGTGTTTCAATGTTTACTTTTGTTGGCTTGTTATCTCAAGTAGGAATAATTGTAAACTGAGTCATTTTAGATAGCTTGGAAAATAATTAGACTCATGTTTTGGACAAATAAATGGTCTAGTCTTACGTGAGATTAATTAAATAAACTGCATATAATTCGTTTTACATTTGTAAACTAACCTTTCAAACACTCCAAATTGCTTGATTCCAGGAATGCTACCACATCCTGAACATACCACCGAACTCCAAGCAAGATGTGGTTCGCCAGGCCTTCCTGGACCTTGCTAAGAAGTATCATCCAGACTCCGGGTCGCTGGAAGCTGATATGGACAAGTTTGTGAGCATAGAAAATGCGTTCAGGACCCTAACTAAACATAATACTGGAATGAGTAATAAAGAGGAGGTGGAGAAGATTGTGTATGATATCAGGGTGAGTAGATATTTTCTGTATGGTTGATAATGTTCTGTGTTTTGGCATTCATCTTCTTTATTAAGAATTGATTGATTGATTGTGTATGCACAATCTAACATTTTGATGGTCCAAAACTTCACCACTTCCATGGCGTCGTAGGTGGCAGCACAGAGATCACTTTGACTGTATAGAGTTTAGGACTAAGCAAATAAACCTGCATTGCTTTTGCATTCCCACTAAGATTTGTCCTCTCACCACAATAGTGCCAAAAACAAATTTCAATTTTAAGTCTTGGACTAGGTGACTGCACCTGAGAATGCAAATTAATGTTTAGTATATCTCACAAAATGTTACCATTCAATGGGTATGAAAAGATAGTACTGTTCAAAGATTCCACAATTTAATGATTACACTGCTAAGTGCTAAGATTTAATCTGTTTCAACTCATTACCAAAAATGTACATTACAGCACACAGCACCACAACATCGACAATACCTCAGCTACGAAGGCCATGGCCACGGCACTATTTTCCAAAGACAAAAGCAATACACCCAGGCCCGTGCCGCGAAAGCTGCAATAAACATCATGGAACATCGCCTTGAAAAAGCTATTGCTTCAGACAAAACCTTGATGAAGAAAGGAGAGGGCTATAGAAAGAAACATGACATTAAAACAAAGTATGGCTTTGATCGTATCGTCGAGGATTTGATTCAGGAATCTATGTCTAAAGGAGAGTTTGAGAATTTGAGTGGCAAAGGAAAGCCTCTGAAGTGTCAGAACAATAATCCTTATGTGGATTTTACGACACATAAATTGAATGAGGTAAGCATACCACCTGTGTCCTAACCTCTATAGCTATAAAGGCTAACCTGGATTAACTCATTACTATTAAAAATTTATTAATTTAATATGAAACTACTATGAAGTTATGAACATCTGCAAAAAGGATGCTTCTGAAGTTTGGAATCCCTCCAGGCTTGCTCCTCAGACCACATATATTCGTAATGCAATTTATTTTCCAGGTTCTCATCAACAATGGCTTCACACCAGAATGGATAACACTGGCCAAAGAAATAGACCAAGAGATCGACAACTTAAAAGAAGAAATCCGCTCAGACCGTATGCCTCTCGGTCCTTATCCGCTGTCTGAACAGGATGGTGCAAAATGGGATAAAATATGCCAATTTAATAAAGAATTAGCTTCATCAATTAATATGAAGATAAATAAATATAACCTTATAGTTCCTTTGATGAATAAACAGAAATTCCATGTAGAATTTGATAAAATATCTGAAGATATTTTAAAGAATGGTGTTCATTCTGTTATCAAGGTAAAGAAGGAAAACGTAAATGAACTAAAAACTGAATATGTTAGTACTACTGACAATATAGACTTATTTGGAGTGTTTTTTAAAGCTTTAGGTGACTTAATTACATTCAAAGAAAGGAAAAATTCTTGAAATACTGCTCTAATTAATGGTGTGACCTATTTCTCTGATTTATTTCTACTTTAATTTATGTAGCGCATCTGTGATATGAAGATATTTTAAACTAGCGGCTCGTCCCGGCTTCGCACGGGTGGATAATTTTTTTTCGAAACTAAATATAGCCTATGTTACTCAGGGATAATGTAGCTTTATAATGGTGAAAGAATTTTTGAAATCGGTTCAGTAGATTTTGAGTTTATTTATTACAAACATACAAATATTTCCTCTTTAATATATTAGTGTAGATAGTGTAAATATAACATCAAACCGGATAATAAAACTCTTGAAGTATATACAAAACTTTTATTTCAAACACACTGTAAAACTTAACATACTTATATTGTAAATGGCATTTTATAAACATGCATTTTAACTGTAGAAACATTTAAATGATTTATGTACTGTGTATACAAAAAAAGTGCACTGAACAATACAAATCCATTCTAAATAATAAGATTGGCTTAATAATCATATTGCTACAATGTTTTACCAGAAATACGGTATTTATTTCGGCATGAAACTGTTTCCTAGATTAGTACCCTAGTGTAATAACTTTTGTGCTTTAACATGATGACTATAAAAATCTGGCAAAATTCGCCAATAATATATTTTTTATTAAACTTTTAAACATTTTTTTCAACATACAAAACTGTGACTAACAGAGTAACATTTAATATACTTACCTAATAAAGTGATAACTTTATTCTTATATACAAATTCGAGAGTTTCATATACTTTTATATATTTATTTTCTTCACTAGATACTACTTCACAAGATGTTTGATTTATTGCCAAGTAATATGATGACAAATCGTCTTATATAATTATTAAACTCACTCTTAAACATTTCCTAAAGATTTAATAGGAATAAACAATTTGACTGCAAAATAGGAATGTATCATTAATGTTTTACATACATTTGGTCCCATATTATTGAGATTAATATGTCCAAGTCTATAGCTTTATGCATATTCGAATTATTTTTATAATAGATACCTAAGGATCTTATACTAATCATATTCCATTTCATTATATAAGTAGACGGAAGCTATGATTGATAAAAACTATCAAAGTTATAATAGGTTCCATTTTGTGCTGGAAGATTACTTGAACACATAAAAATATGTGTAAAAATTGTATTTATACTGCTTCCATCTCAACCTTATTATAATGTGATACACTGAGAAGAAATATGGAATTCTGACAAGATAATATAATAGTACCGTTTGACCGCCGAGGACTTTTAAATGACACAAACTAACGATTTTTGTGCTCTCAGCGATACAACTTACATTTAAAGATAAACGAAAGTTGTGACGCATGAAAAGGAACACAGCCGTTTGATATACAGGGTGTAACAGAATAAGAGCAATACCTCTTAGATCGTGATGCAGACCATCAAACTGGACAACATTACCTAAGGAACAAGTGACTCTCCGCACTAATGCGTCAGCCGATTTTATGTATGGGAAGTCCAAATATTTTATTACCTACCTCTTGTATATTGACAAGACGTTTATCTGATCTACATTTTTATAGGTTTTATTGCTGAGCAGTCAAAAGTGATATTACTTGTTTTCTCGTCACAGTACGGGAGCTAGCTCTGCACACTAGGAGTACCACATGATGGTGCCCTGGTGGTTGAGGCGCACGCGGCCCGTGGCCACCAGGCGCAGCGCGCGCGGGTAGGCGCGGTGCTCGGCCGAGTGGATGCGCGCCGTCAGCGCCGCCAGCGTGTCCGCGCGGTGCACGGGGACGCGCTCCTGGATTATGATCGGCCCGGTGTCCATGCCCTCCTGGAGTAACAACAAATATTGACAATTTGGCTGATAAGGTGAAAATGGCATTTTTTTTGCAAGTGTCACAAGATAATCATCATCATCATCATTTCAGCCGAAAGACGTCCACTGCTGGACATAGGCCTCCCCAAGGGGGGTTTTGCCATAATCGCCACGCTTGGCAGGCGGGTTGGCGATCGCAGTATGTTTGTTATAAAAAAATCACAGAGAACGCTGCTGCCCATTCACTGGTAAGTCCCTTAGTCGCCTCTTACGACACCCACGGGAAGATATGGGATGGTGCTATTCTTTACGTCCGGACACCATACAGAACCTTTACGTCCGGACACCACAAGATAATACGAGATAATATTGTGTGTTGTTGTAAAACTAGTGCTCACTTTGAACAAATACGTTTGAGTTTATTAGCCCGAAATAATTCGACATATTCCGATCACTTTTTATTTTAAACTGCAAGACACCTTCAACTTCATGTCTAACTGGAAAATTCCTTGCATTTACATCGTAACTATTTTCCTGATAACTTACCCTGTGGCCTTATGAATCGCAAAACATGTATTTGTGTAGTTTCTACTTGCCTTCTTGAAAAAAAGGCGACTTGTTTTTGTTTGGGTTTTCAATACTTACATCAACGAAATGCACTGTACAGCCACTTTCCCGGTCGCCGGAGTCGAGGCACTGTTTCTGCGCGTTGAGGCCGGGGTGACGCGGCAGGAGGGAGGGGTGGATGTTCAGTAACCGACCGTGCCATCTACAAAATAAGAGATATATTACACATGGAAATAAGTGTGATGAATTCCGCCGACAAACCGTCACGCAGTTGGGTGGGTGTATAAAATGTTTGGTCCTGAATAAAAGATTTATGTTTTAGTGCCAAAAGCGAACTTTAAAAAAAAATAGTTTTTTTTTTGCAACGAAATAGCCTTCATTTTGTAAAGTTGTGTGTAACAATTTTAGTGTTCAGTATTATATTTATCTCGCTGGCTGACTGGCTTATACATATTTATTTTAGCTAGACTTAAAATGATATCGATACCAATCAGTATGTAAGATTTCACCGACGAATTTCAGTTATATTTACGTTTGTGCCGAAGAAAGAGAAGCCTTACTTGAAACGTTAGGTACTACCGCGCACACTGACGGTCTACCACTTTTCACTCTTATGCCCTGAGTAATAAGGCTGAAAAGTGGTCGACCGTCAGTGAGCTCGGTAGTACATACTTAGACAATAAGTTCAAAAACTTATAGCATCTTTTGAATTATGTAATTTGTCGCTTGTTCACAATATTTTACGGTACAATAGGGAGGCAAATTTACTTTTTAACAAACTCAGCGGATAGGATCCTCATGTAGCCGGCGAGACAAACGATGTCAATCTTGTGCGCTTCCAACGCTTCCGACACGGCGCGGTCGAACTCTTCCCGCGATGCGTAGTCTTTGTGGTTGAATACCTGTGAAAAAGAACATGTTCGTTATTCCTTGTTTGAACATTCTAAGTGCAGAAAGTGACATTGAACGCATCAATCTGCAACCTTCGATTAAGCGCCGCAAGTTGAAAATCCAGAAATAATAAATGTAGATGAATTCATGTAGATGTAATGTAACCCGGTAACGTTTCAATCAATCGACATAAACGATCTAATCTATCGATGAATGTATTCCGGATCCTATTGATCCACGGCGGTGCGTGATGTCACTAACATGTTTTTTTACCAATGACGTCGTATGAGGTTGCGGGTAGTCAGAAAAAAGTTATCCTTTTGTCCAGTAACGTGAATTGCGGAGATGAGGTAGGCAGTCATTTCGAATGAAATACTGGTATTCAAATACATTTGGTTAGACCGGAAACCGACAGCAAAATAGTAGACTAGACAGATCTTGGGATTGACCAGATGATGTATGAGAGCCAAACGAAGTCTGTAAGGGATGTAACACGTGGCTTTCTCATTTCTACCAACCCTTAAAACTAAAAGTCGTGAGTTTATGTCCGTAAACCTACCAGCGAAGGCACTCCAGCCTTCTCAGCCCGCTGCAGCGCGTAGGCGTCCTTCTTGTTGCTGATGACGAGGCACACGTCGGCGCACATGCACTGCGCCGCCTCGCGCGTCGTGTCCACCAGCGCCTGCAGGTTGCTGCCGTTGCCCGACACTAGCACTGCCACCTGGGGAGAGGAAGAAATGTTATTTCTATGAGCAAATTATAGGACAGCTACATAAAAATCGTGGAAAGTATGGTGTTCTAAACGCATGTTTATGTCAGCCTTCGGTCGGCAAAATATAAATTTGATTTAACCGCCCGGCCTGTGCTATCATACTGCATCGAAAATTGTGAAAATCATCTTAAAGTCCCAAATAACTACTTATTTTCTTACCTTCTTCTTAGGCAACAGCGGCATTCTCCTGGTGAAGTCCATGGCGGACGCAAAGTTGTCGACGACGACACGCGCGCCTCCTGCCGGCCGCTTCTGTATGCTACCGATCACCATCGCGCCGAAGGCACGGGTTGTGTTCATTACCTGTTCATAAAGGAGCAATAATATTAAAATTAAGTTATGTACCCACAGCTAGGTGCCCCCGCACCTTGAGGCAAACCATTTAGCAGTACTCAGTCGTAGCCAGGAGTCAGGACTTATATAAAACCTAGCGATATGTGGTTGTACTAAAAGTGACACCTCTGCTTAACTTTTTGGGGATTACAGACAAGATGTTGTGTGTTTCTTACCTCAGCCTGGTCCTCGGGCGACACGACCAACACCATGCCGATACCACAGTTGAATGTTCTCAACATCTCCTCGTCTTGGACCGAGCCGGTATCCGCGATCCATGAGAACACCTGGACAAGTTAATTCAAGTTTTAGAGAATAATTATATTAGTTGAAAAAGTATGTGCAAGAATGAAGATTTGAAATGAGAATGTGTATGAAGCCAAAAATAACGGATGGATCCGTTATTCTTGGTTTCGCCTCACTAGCCGTGTCTAGAGACGGCAGTAAAAAAAAGGGTTGACTATGCCATCACTAGCAGCGGCCGCCGTGATATTTATTTTTACAATGAGAGCGGCAGTCACAGAGGAATGACGCCGCATGACTAAACGAGTCACACACCAACATACGTCAAAAAGACCGGCATCTCCAGCAGGCCGCCGCCCCTTCACGTGAGGCAGCAGGAGTACTATGACTAGGACCAGCGCCCGGTATACATACGGGGTGCACGTGCCACCAGTGCGCGTTGAGGCGCGCGCGCACGGCGCCGGGGATGACGCGCGGGATGTTCTCCAGCAGGCCGCCGCCCGTGATGTGCGCCACGGCCTTCACGCGGTTGCTGCGCAGGGCCGGCAGGACGCTGCGCACGTAGATGCGGGTCGGCTTTATTAGCTCCTCGCCTGAAGATAGGAAAGGACACGTTACGATGCTTAGTTTTATGACGCCCGTTCCTCAGTCAAATAATACTTGAGTTAGCATAATTTATCTCTAAAGTCTGGCGTATAGCGCGCTATAAACGCGCAATTTACTTGCTTGCGTAATACGCGTATGTTCCCGAGTGAGACAGATAAATTCGGCTCTTTAAACAGACCGAAGAGTCATTTAATCATTTTACTAGCTTCGCTTTTGTGTAACCACAAATTGTGTGATTTTGGAAAAACGACATAATTGTGCATTGAGCGAAAAAACCTACCACCACATTGTGGCATGTTCAAAACGACCACTAAGCGAAATTCGCGTCGTAGTTCTTTTAGAAACGACCACAACGCGTTCTGGCAAACACAAAACGACCACTAAGCGAAATTCGTGTCGTGGCTCTTTTAAAAACGAGCACAAGACCGTTCTAAGCATTTTGCAAACAGCCACGACACGATGTAGAGGTAAGTAAATGGAACTTTTCGACGATGAAGAATTTAGTCGAGGGTTCCAGGTTGAAGATGCCTAAATGAAAATCCAAGATAGCAGATTTGAAAATTTACACATTTTTGTCATGGGTGGAGGTGGTTTTGAGGGGCACCGACAACGATATTGAGGGCAAAATGGAAATCCAAGATGGTTGTCGTGGTTTCATGGGTGCTGATGACGACATTGAAGTCGAAATGCAAATGAAAGATGTCGGATGTGAAAGTTCCCAAAATTTCGTGATGGGTGTCGTTTTCGGGGTTTTCATGGGTGCTGGGTGGTTGATATGAAAATTCAATATGGCGGTTATGAAAATTGTCAAATCTTCTTGATGGGTGCCGTTTTCGGGGTTTTCATGGGTGCTGACGACGATATTGAAGTCGAAATGGAAATCCAAGATGGCGGATGTCAAAATTCTCTAAATTGGTCATGGATGTTGTTTCCAGACTTTTCGAGGGCGCTGCATAGCAATACTGAGCTCAATATCCAAGATGGCGATATGACTTAGAGCATTTTAGTTTCTGCTACAGCTCCAGTATTTTTAAGTCATTCGGAAATCAACTTAATTTACAAGAAAGGTTTAAGATTTTTTTCTATATTTAGAGTGTACATAAAGTTGATATTTTAAAAGTCTAAATAAATAATATGTAAGTTGGAAGCAAAAATTTGACTTGACTTTTCAGGTAGCCTCAGTAAGTTGTGCATTCAATTCTTATATTATAATTTGATGAGAAACTTACCAAGTGTCAGTCCCTCTTTGCTGAAGGGAGCTCTATCGTCGAGAGCGAGTCCAGTCTTCTTCATCAACTTGTGGATCAAACTGAAACCGTTGCTGTGCACGCCGTTGGATGGGAGACCGATGATTATGTCACCAACCTGTTGGAAAAAGATTTATAACATTTGGAAAAATACAACTATATTAATAATTATTCAAACGACTCGTACCTATTCGACCACGTAGCTATTATTAGAATTTCTATGTGGGGGGGGGGGGCAACATAGACTTTCAAGTGATTGAAAGTGTAGGTATTGCACTTTCATAATGAATTAGCGAAATATTTTTACACCGTTTGTGTTTTACTAGTCTCGTTAAACTCACCTAAAATATTATATCGCCTAGATACGGCTCTGCGCGTTATTACATATCTCAATGCAACATAACCTATTATTTATTCGAGGAACATCTTATCTAGGTACCTTGCTTCTAGATAATAAATTACTTTACTACGTAGAAAATAGCGTTCCGTAGTTTCTACCTACCTGCATGGGATATAGGATATATTTTCCTTTAAAATGTCCCGTGGCGATTTCAGATCACAATTTTTTGACATGTTAATTTGGTCACTTGAAATATGGTCACTCGCAGGATACAGTCTTAACAGATAAAGACTTTGAAGTTAGATACTTACAACAATATCATTGATTTTGGGCAGTATCTGCGATCTCTCGACCACACCGAGCGCGAAGCCAGCGATATCATACACTCCAGGTTCGTACATGCCTGGCATTTCAGCTGTCTCACCACCTTTTTGGAACGAAACATTCGCAGTTTAGAAATATAGTTTTAACGGCATTCGACAACGTTTTAGGACATGCAACAAATCATGAAGACGGATAAATCTTCTATTGATAACTTATAATGAGGGTGGACGGCGCCGCCGAGGCCTAGAAGAAGATTCCGCGATGATCTGGACGTGCATTATGAAAGCTGGTACGAGGTGGCGCAGGAGAAGATTACCTGGAAGCATATGGGGTAGGCTTTTGCCCAGCAGTGGGACATACAAGGCTTATAAAAAATAAAAACTTATAAATTAGAAAAACTGAGAAAATAAAGAAAAATAAATAGATGGTTGATAGATTCATTTTCTTAGTAACACTCTCTCTCACAAAGAGAAAGCATGTGTCCCAGGCGTGGGAACGTTTCAGGCTTATTATATTACGTTGAATACTCCGCAAATAAACAGTTGAACTCACCAATCAGAGCCGCAGAAGACTGCCTGCAGCCCTCCGCGACGCCCGACACGACATTCCTCGCCACGTTGACGTCCAGCGAGCCGCACGCGAAGTAATCCAGGAACGTTAGCGGCGCAGCGCCATTGCACAGGATATCGTTCACGCACATGGCGACCAGGTCTATGCCGATGGTGCTGTGCTGGTTAATTTTTTGTGCGATTTTGAGCTTTGTGCCTACACCGTCTGCGGCTAGCACGAGGACGGGGTCCTGTGGATGGAGAAATTTATTGGTAAGTAGTGGAGAAAGTACACTTTTCCTAAAACATGTCCTCTTCGGAACCTGTACAATAAATACATATACTACTAATAACAAAGGAGAGCAAAAATAGTAACCGAGCCGAACCGTGTAAGAATTTTGGTTTGCAATCAAGTATACTCTTATCTTTTTAACTATCTTTGGCTTTAAAAGCACACAATATTTAAATTAGAGAAAACAATCATCATCATCATTCTCTTGCCCTTATCCCAATTCATTTAGGGTCGGCGCAGCATGATAAAAAGGAAAGAGAAAATTAGAGAAAACAATATTTGTGTGAAAAAAGGAAAGCTTCGAGACCAATTAGTTTAATTAAGATTATCGCTAGTCGTACCTTATATTCTTCTTCAACAGCTTTGAGCTGGAAGCATCCACCGAATCCGCCCAGCCCGCCGAGCACACCCGACCGTGATGTTGACCTGTACCAAACATAATAATATAGCACTTGTTCGTATACGGTATTGCTATTGACGTCGTTTCGGTCGTGTGTTCGTAAAAACAAACTAAATTGAAATCTATCCCAAGTTATTACGGATCAATAACTAAATCGACTTTGGTTGATTGTGTGCAAAGGGAATGCAATCTTGAGTAAAGATAGATCATTCGAGATCTCGCCCGGATATCTGCTCAACGGTTGCATTTTTTAAAAACGATGCATTTTTTTTAAATGAAAACTATTTTATACGTATTTCAAACACCACAAGATCAAGATTGCATTCGTCGTTTGACATGTCAGACACTGTGTGTAAAGTGTTAATCAATACAAACCCATGCTTACCTCGCCAAAGGCTTGATCATGGACACGAGCGAGTCTCCGGCCTCGATGTCCACTCCGCTGTCCTTGTACGAGAGGGACTTCTGAGGAGATGCGCGCGTGCTCACGTATGGAGACGTTAGGGGGAGCATCGCTTCTTTGAAGTTTTCTACTACTACCTGGTGGCCACCTAAGAAAAAAAGTAAAAAAAAACATTGAATAAGGTCGTAAGGTCGCAGGGTTAGACTGGATGCGACAGACGGGGACAGGGTTAATTGGAACAGCTTGAGAAGAAGCCTATGTCCGGCAGTAGACTGCGACAAGTTGACTTATTGATTGATATCGTTGAAATGTTTTTTAAATCTTATTGATATTATTGCAGCGCTATATGCTATTTGATATTTTTTTAGGAGAAATTTTCTTAAATCATTAAAAAAAAAATGTCTGTTAAAATATATTTATTTGGCATGATACGACAAAATAGTGCTTGTTTACCGTGTGTAGTGCCAGTAGCAGTGAAGCTCGGCCGTTAAAATATTATGTTATTTTCACATACCTTCCTTGCCGATCTGCTCCACCGTGCCCACGATGGCGATCTCCCCGTCCACCAGCGCTAGCAGCTCCTTCACACAGACCGGGTCCACTATGACCACCATGCCCACGCCGCAGTTGAAGGTGCGGAGCATCTCGAAGTCGGATACCACACCTGGGGATAATGCACACTATGTTAGTAGAGATAGGGTGTCATATTACTGAAAAATGCGTAAAAGGACAAGTCCTCTCAAATCTGTGTGGTACTTTCTTCTCAGATACTAATCTGCATGATGCTCCTATAATTAGATGAAGATCAAATCTGGACTTTGAGAGACTGACCACTGAGTTTTTTTTGGTATTTCCTAACAGAGTAGTCGGATAGAACACATTGACCCCATCAGTTCTAGTTTTAAATCGTTTGTTTAAAAAAAAAAAGCTTCTAGTTCTAGAAAATACTTAGCTATAAAATCTATAGTCAGATTGCTAATCCTACGTGCAATTTTTTTCTTATATATATAATTTAATACATCTGACATTGGCAGAATTATTGTCGACATTGCCATGTCTTAAAAAAATTAAAACGTTTTAGATTTTGGCCGTAGACCTATGTATATCCTAAAAATTAAAACCATCATAAACAGGAACTCACCCTTAGCCTGCAGCCATCCAAACACTGGTTTAATGTTGAACTTAGTAGCGTCCAGCTTCACTTTGATGCCTGGCGGCAGTATCCTGGGGATGTTCTCCAGCAGGCCTCCGCCGGTGATGTGCGCGAGGCCCTTCAGTAGCTGCTTCTTGATGGCCGGCAGCAGCGCGTGCACGTATATACCGGTGGGCACGAGGAACTCTTCCCCGTAGGACTTGTTCGTGGTGCTGAATGCTGCTGGCTCGTTGTATCTGGAAGAGGATTGAGGGTTAAGTTGAGTAGAGTAGAAAAATGATAATGGATATGAAACTATTGGAGCAGTCAACAGAGAATATGTAGTGGAGTTGTTCTGAGGACATTGAGTCTCTACGATTCGAATAAAAAGCTTCTTCGACTTCTTATACATATTAATAGGACACGTACGGTCAGAGATCTATCGTCTAGGTATAATTCAACTAAGTGCTGAGGATCTTCTTGTGTGGTGCTACTAAAATGTGTCGGTCTTAGTAAGCCACGCTTCCATCTTGCTGATAATATTTTAACCAAACTTTACATAACTTTATACCAATATGAATTAAGATTCTCGTACCTATGTCCCGTCTCCGCCATGATCTTCTGCACGAGACTGTACCCGTTGCTGTGCACGCCAGTGGACGGCAGTGCCAGCACGACGTCGCCGGCCCTGATCTCCTTGGAGCGAGGGAGTTGCTTCAAGTTGTCTACTACTCCGACTGCAAAGCCGGCCAGGTCGTATTTACCGATCTCGTACATTGAAGGCATCTCGGCTGTTTCGCCACCTGGGATGATAGGAAGAAAAAGTTAGAAGCTGCAATAAGATAACATTAGTCCTGGATTCGCCGAGGGGGTAGGCACAGATGCAAAACACAACCTCATATCTCCAGTTTCGGTAGAAGTTTCACTTGACAGGCATCGAGCCAGAGTAGGTAAGCGAATATTCGTTCTATGTAGGAACATTTAAAACGTTTACCTTACACTTCTAATTACAGAAACCAGCAACGTCAAGCTACACAACAAAGAAAATTCTGATCTGAAGTTGAATTTATCTCTCAATAGCACATAATATTATATAAAGGCCACCCACCCAACAGCGCACAGCCCGACAGCAGGCACGCATCCGCGATCCCGCGCACGATGGTCGTGGCCACGTCCACCTGCAGGCGCCCGCACGCCATGTAGTCCAGGAACGCGAACGGCTCGGCGCCCGCGCACAGGATGTCGTTCACGCACATCGCGACCAGGTCCTGGCCTAGCGTGTCGTATTTCTGCATTAGTTCTGCTATCTAGAATGGAAGAGGTTTTGTCAGAAATGAGTAAGAGAAAAAATAAATGAAGCCGAGTGAGATCTCGAACGACCCTGTCTTAGCACGCCAGATCAATTTGTCAATCTGGAACCGAGGTCGCTTTTCCTGTTTCGAGTTATATGAAAGAGAATCACTTGATTGTTAAATTAAAAACTAAAACAGTCTAGCATATCATTTATTATTTAGCTGATAGCTCGCAACCTTAACTACCATTAAATTAAAAGAGACCTTTGTCTTTGCACCTGTAGATGTCACCCTATTTACATAAGCTACATGTGATATATTATTATATCAGCCGAAAGACAATCACTGGGGGAGGTAGACCTCCCCCAAACGTCGCCACATCATGCGACTCTCCCGAGGTTATCAGTCCTTATTGTGACCCGAAGTAGCGCTCATACCTTTTATTTAAATTATTGTCTTACCTTGAGCTTAGTGCCAACACCATCAGTTCCCTGCACCAGCACTGGATCCTTCAGACTAGGGTCCATGGCCGACAGTTGGAACAGCCCGCTGTAGCAGCCCAGTCTACCGAGGACGCCTCTTCTGTGCGTGGCCGTGGCGATAGGCTCTATCTCCCGGACTAGGGTCGCGGCCGCGTCTATGTCCACACCGCTCTGCAGGTATGAGAGCCCGTTGATTCTGAAGGAGTGGTGGAACACGGTTAGATATCCTACATGTACTTGCTTGTAAATCCACTAAGGTGGAAGCCCCTGGGGCCCAGGGTAGCCCGCAAAATTCAACTTTACTTACGTTTTTTTGCAATTTGGCGGTCAGTGCCAGGCGTACGCCAAATGTTGGACAATATATGATTCGCGACCGTCACGAATATAGCTCTACTAAGTTATAATCATTAATACAACCCTCTAAGTTCATTAAACCCCATTGCATGACTATTTCATGAAAAAGTCAAATATATACGTGTTACGTTACAGCAAAATGCACCAAACGTAAGAAAATTTGAATTTCGCGGGTTGCCCTGGCTCCACCTTAACGTGTGAAATTCTTATGCTTCTTCCTATGGGTATGACCTCCTGATTAATCGTGCAAATGCCCATGACTTATGGATATCATGACGGGTACTTCTAAGTCGAAGGTCGGGTCTGCCAATGGAGTTGTTTCAGGACCGTTTATCAGACTGCTCTGAGTTAGCTCTAAGCACATAAGCACCAAAAGATGATATTTGTCATGACTTGTGCTAGTTTACTTTTTGAACATAGATTGTTCTGTTGTAGGAAGATCACGATACAACTGTTTGGGCCCAAATCATGTTTGTGTGTGTTTTCCGTTCTTACTGGTGTTGACTACCTTAATATTTTCGAGCCCCATGTAACGATGTGATGTTATTTATTAGATATCATTCATATTTTATGTGAGCGAGGAGGTTCAAATGAAAACTCTTATGAGCCTTTATGATATTATTATTTTGAGCATGCGATGCACAACAAAAAGGATAAAAAAAAACAAACAAGCAAAATAAAATCCACAAGTTTATTAAAAAAAAAAAGTAAAAAAAAAAACAAAAATGGTTTCTCAAACAAGAATACAAAATGAGGTTTTACGTAAATGATTCTTACCCACAGAATCCCATTACAAATGCGAGCTAAGATAAATGCAAACGTTAATTAGGAATGTTTGATTAATTGATCAATGAATTCAGGAATGTATTTATATGACGCGCTCTTTGTCCGAGGCATACATGCTGAAACAAAATACATTACATATTTATGCCTGATTGAAACCATGCAAATTTGTTGTATTTTTGTGCAATCATCAATAACATCACATGCAAACATATGCTGCTTATCGGTCGAGTGAAATGGAAGAACGGCAGAGACCTCTTCGTTCAGTAGAGGGGCAATAAGGGAAGATATATTTGAGAGAACTTTTTCATAAATGTTAGTAATGTCATTAATTACGTCCACGTTATATTACAGTTGTGGTATTAAAATAATTGTGAATTGGACCACTAAGAAATTCCTATTAGAATGAATGATCTTATCATCGTCGTCGTCGTTGTTATCGTTTGTGGAAAGCATCAGACAATTTAAGTTTAAAAAGTCAACATAACAGCAACTTAGAGTATGCCATTACAGTGGCTTTTAATACAGCTCATCGACTTGTCGAACAAGTTTGGCTTTAAAGTGTTGTGCCATGGAGTTCGTTTCTACACCTCGATGTGCTACAGTCCCTTCAAAGTTATTTTACTTGTAACAGTACCTATCCAACAGCAATCTTATTGTGGGTAGAATAAAGATCACTATGATTATGAGCGACTTCTTGGTAAAGCAGCAACCCAACAGCAACGTCGTAAATATCACTGTGGTTTTGACAGTTATGTAAAATATGTGTGGAAGGACTGGATTTTCAATCCCGGATACCTTCATTACTCTAAATATTGATGCAAAAACAATGACACGTACTTGGTAAAAGCTCTGTGCGCGATATCCTTCCTGTAGTGCGCGCCCGGGAAGTCGACGAGCGCCGCCGCGGCAGTGGCCTGCGCCTGCGCCGCCCGCAGCGACGCGGCGCGCGCGCACAGCAGCAGCACGCGCCCGCCCCACGTCACCAGCGAGCCGTTGGCGCCGCGCGCCACGCCCGAGTGGAACACCACCATGCCCGGCGTGGACTGCACCTGGGTCAGGCCTGACACGACAGACAACTCATTCATTCATTCAGATATAAATATAGTTAGTAAATAAATGACCATGAAAAATTTGCAAGTCATATCGAGAAAGTAGGTTTTCTGCATAAGCGATTGTGAGGCCATATGGCGTAGACGTTGGAGGCCCTAAAAGCCAGTTCGTGGTGGCAAATAACAAAAGAAATGAGGGGATAACATGGACCACTGACTGACAATGCCTCTTAGGCATTGTAAAATACAAAATTGCGATAGTTTTATCGAAGGAACAGAAGTAGGTTTTCGTCCAGCATTTGGGCAGTAAAGGCCGTCGGGTGATAATATTAATAAACATACACAAAAGTACTAAAATTAATTAATGATGATTATCGAACCCCCAAAACAAGTGTCACAACACCAACTAAAAAAATATCTCCTCATTACGTACCGCTAATAACGCAGCCCTTAGTGGAAGTTTCAGGGTATCCCTTTGAAGCGATGACCACACCTACAGCAGACAGCTTGGTGTTCCATGTCACTTGGATCTGCTTCAACGTACCCTCCACACATGCCTAGAAAAAGTATCAATTTAAATTAAGATTTATTACTGAACTCTTTGTCTCTAAAGTGTTTGCTTTTGTCTCTTGTAGCTTTGCCGAGTCATCGCAGAGTGAAGCCTAGGAAATGCTGGCTTGACGATTAAGAGGCGTTTGTGAGAGATTGGCCAGCAAAAACCGCACGGAAAGAACTGTGGAAGGGTATGAGGGAGCTCTTTGCCTAGCAGTGGGACAAAATAGGCTAAAAAAAAGTAGTTTAAGAGGCAACATAACCAAACAGGTATTGGAGTAGTGTTTCAGTAGTACTGAAATGGATTGCTAAAATATACCTGGCCGCTGAATTTTATCAAATTCAGTTCGATAGAAAAGACAAAAAATGATTAATTTTCTTGTCTTTAATAGAACTCACCTTCATAATTTTGTAGAGGTCAGTTTCCAAGAGCGTCATGAGCACCTGTGTCTCCGGGTCGCCGAACCGACAGTTGAACTCCAGCGTCACCGGGCCTGACTTGGTCACCATCATGCCGGCGTATAGGACACCTAAAAACAAAGGAAAAAATTGATTTTAATGAAACAATTAACATAAATCGTATTTTTATTTCTGTTAGTTGGTTTTAAACCGACCAAGTGCGAGTCGAGTCGACTCACACGCACACAGAGTTCCGTAGCACCAAACAATATAATAAAAATATTTTGAAGGCTCATTCATATGTTGTATTGTATTACATTCAACAGCAAAACTAAATTTGTTTTTCATAGTATGTTAATGAAAAACAAAGTTTCTGCTGCAGTTTGGTGAAAAAGTCCCATATCAATTAATCAATAAATCTTATTCAAAACAATTTCCGTTGAAAGTTTTTTTACGTTCTGCAATCCTTAATTTTTTCAGAATTTTCCTCTTCTTACTTTAAAAATTAGAAGGGTGGGGACACACATTTTACCACTTTGGAAATGTCTATCTTTCAAACGATTGACTTTGAGATAAAATGGTTTTAGAAACCTCAATATCACTTTAAAGACCTATCTATAGACACCCCACACGTATAGGTTTGTTGATTTTTTTTTTTAATTCTCTTATGTGCCCATGTATGGGGAGCCCTCCCTTAATCTTTTTTTTTTGTGTAAAAATCGTAAAGCGGTTCACAGAATACAAGCCTACCAAGTTTCAACTGTGTGGCTGTGACATACTGATGGACAGACAGACATGACGAAGGGTTGTGTTTTTACATGTCACATTTGGTTATGTTTTAAATCTAGATGAGGCCGGTGTTTCGTACCTTACTACTCTGAGAAGAAACAACAGTAACAAACTCAGAGGTCACCGTCTCTTTTAAAGTTCAGGCGTAATCTTGGGCAAGTCACATGTGGACCATGCAGATAAGTGTTTGAGATGACCTTTGAAGAAAGAACCACACATATTTGAGTGGACTTGTCCTGTCCAGTCGTAATTTTAAAAGACGAGATACCAAATGATCGGTCTGGCTTATTCGACGCGATTCATTCAATATTGCTGCCCGGCCAATACAGAATCTGGAGGATCCGAACATCTAGCACCTCTTACGTATGATGATGATGACGCCATCTAGCCGATTTCGACCACAGCGACTGCATTCGATGGCTTTCTAGGGTAGTTGTCGAGAGCTTTGGTATGCTGCTCTTTCATGTGCTCTCAAGTCGTTAGCATATCTAACTTTGACCGTAAAACTCCGAAGACAAATCGGACATGTCAGAACACCACCCGACATTGAAGGGTATAGCGCTTTACGTATATTATTTTAATATAACAATTTAATGATTACAGAGAGCTCTAATCTAACACAGTACAATTTTTCAAGAAAAACCAGTTTGAATTTTGGGCCAATTTGTCAATGAATATGACTTCAGAATATCCTAGATTACACCCCTAAAGAATTACATCTTCCAACACTGTCAGTCTAAAAAAATGCATTTCAGTCGAAAATCATGCGTTATATTAACTTTTAACGAAAATAAGAAACAATTAATTTTATCTGCCATTTCTGTTTGACCTATAACATCTGAAATAAGCATTTCATGATGTAACGTCGTATGTAACACAAGGCTGAATTTCATTCAACATAACAGTTTTTTTTTAAATGTCTTCCATACATTTATCTATAACGAAACGCCTTGGCAACTGCAAAACACGCAAACAAACAAACGCAATACTAAAAAACAATTGCTATCCCTCGACTACCCAATTAAAAAGCGTCCTTATCTATACAACAACAGGGTGTATTATCGTTTAATGTAGTAGTTAATTTAGATGAAATCTTGTTTATTGAGTGTTTATCTAGTGGTAATTGTGCGTCCGTGGTTGGTGTAAACAATAATAGGTCAAATGCCATTGACATACGTAATATAGTTGTGTGACGTAAAATCTCGGCAGTTTTAAGATTTTGAGGCAAGTGTTGCCTGATGTATATTGATAAGATTCGTTTTTTATGTTGTTCTGATCTGATATTTCTTGTTATGGCTAAATTCTGTTATTGACAATATGTTTGATTACTTTTTATGGTCATGAAATATTATGACGTAAATCTTGTGACAATTATTACAATAAGCCCGCATGAGAACAAATATTACTTACGAAATATTACTGGCAAAATGTGGTCGTACTATAGGGCACACCCTATTCTATTGACTTCAGCCGGGCACAAATCCAGAACCCATGCTGCTACTTAGAAATTAGTGTTAGAAAAACCCATTAAAACTTTGCCCGACTCGGGTATCGTACACAAGACTAATAAGCCAGAAACATATTTAAAATCTAACCAATAAGAGTGATATGTAGACAAATAGATATTAAATAGGTATTAAATTGAATAGGTGATGGCAAAATTAACATATAGGCCAGTAAGAGTACGTATAAGAAGCCATTGTGTAGTTAATCTATAATTATAACAATATTATCTACTGTGACCTTATTAAGTTAACAGTGAAGTTGGGTCCGCGATGATGCAAGTCATCGAGCATCGATTAGTTTCCTGAATCTTATCGATTGTAACTTTAAGACTACCTCAAGGAAACTAATGCTTTACTACGGTAAGTCCCGTTACCTAATTCAGGGAGAGTTCCTTTCCTAAGTTATGTAAAATACATTTCATAATTCAGTCAGGGTATCCCTTATCAAGTTTAGGGGAGGTCCCTTTACCTAGTTCAGTATAGGTGAAATAGAATTTAAGAATATATAAGGTCTAACTATTCATACATGAAAGATTTTCAGGGAATCATCTAACGGCTATAACGAAGCCATTTCAAGGGATTATATTTTTTTATCTGAGTATATTTTTATAAAAAATAAATAATTTAAAATTACTTGACCCACAAAATAAATACTAGCTCCTTATTTTTGAACATATATTACGCTAGTTTACAACTTCGTATTTACCTACTGTCATTGTTAGAATATGAGAGTAAAGTTTTATGCAAAAATTCTCAAAAAAATTTAGAATTATAATAATTTCGTAAAAAAAAAACACTCCGAAAATTTTTTTTCGTTGCCATAGAGACTTTACGACTTATAGAAGTTACTCTTAAAATATTTCGTGTATGAAAACATAGACCTTATATACTTTATTGTACACCAAAATTGAAACACAACTGTTTTACAAAATTGCTGGTTACAAGGGCGGTCTTGTCGCTGATAGCGATATCTTCCAGACCACCTTTGGATAGACCCTTAACCTACTTTAGAGTATGTACCTTTACTGGGTAGATATTTTCCTAATTCAAATACCCACTTAATGAAACTTCAATAAAAATGAATAATTATTTCCATTTCAAAACTGGTCATCTGTGGGTTATCGCCAGCACCTTAATTTGTATTGAATGGGTCTCCATTTTTATTCGAAATCTATTTTTAGTCAAATTATGCCTTATTTTGTTCGCGATACCATTAGATATAGACAATAAGATAAAAGCGTCGATTACTATCTTCGTGTAGCTAGTACCTTAGAACAAGATTATCTTGATTTACATCTCATCCTAAGCATTACAAATAAAAATCCTATCAACAAGGATTAAGCTCCAAAATAGTTTGCTATCGCCCTTACGGATAACCTATGACTGATGTTTAAAACATAGGAATTTTCCAACAATACGCTTGTTATACATAAAGTCGATGTGCTATTAATATAGAAATTCGTATGTAAAATAATTTTTCATTCGATTTGCGATAAGACTGTAGCTATGACGTTATCTACAATTATTAATTGATGTGTGCAATATTTTTAAGTATGAGCGCATACGCAGAACCACGCCTCGTATCCAGACCTCTTGATCCCCATTGAGAAGGAAGGGGCTACACAGTTTTATCATTATGTTGCCTAAGTATATGATAAAGATGCCTTCCGCTTTCTTAAATATACCCTTCAAAAACTTTAATAATTTTTTGGGGGTTACAAAAATTTATGAAGGTTGGCTACTAGGTCACAGGTCACACAGCCCTCCTGCCTTTGATAGAGAATCCTCATCGTCTGCCTTTTCCAAAATATGTTGGGGTCTGCTTCCAGTCTAACCGAATTCAGCTGAATACCAGTATTCTACATGGAGCGACTGCCTATCTGACCTCCACAACCCTGTAGGTAATACGATACCCCTTGGTAAGACTGGTTGTCAGACTATATGGCCACTGAGTACCTGTAACGACTGCCAATGATCTACAAATGGCAGCCGGGACTAACGGCTTAACGTGCTTTCTGAGGCACGGAGGAAACTCGGTATGGAATGGGTGGTCACCCGTCCAATATAGCCACTAGCTCATCAAGCCCTGAGTCAGTCAAACATGCCTTTACCTTATGGCAAAGGCTCGAAATTCTGACACACAACTTGAAATAAAAGTGATACTTCGCCACGCGATGCATCGGCATAGTTTATAAAATATAGATAACACACTCAAAGATGGCAGAGTGCACTTAGTGGTGCATGAAAGCAGTGAAAACCCGTTTTTATCAGTTCATATATTTACATAGATAAGCTGCTGAACTGCTAATATGGTATTACTTGTTCTTCGTTTAGTATAAGGGGAGCTTTGGTTATGAAAAGGGAAAGCCAGACCATAAATATTGGAGGCTGAGCTGGTCACACTGGTTTGTGTATAGCGCAAAGTGACAGGGCAATTTGATCCTTAACCAGGTTTTGAGAAGACAAAAGATTCTTTAACCCAGATTCAGCTGCATTTTGCGGTAATGTGCAAGATTGTCACAGTTGTGAGCTAATCTAGCGATAGTTCTAGCTGATTAGTATAACGCTTAATTCGTTGCACTTCTTTAGTATACTAGTTTTTCTTCCTCTTTTAACTAACTATTTCGACCTAGGACAAAGTATTTTATCTCAAGGTAGGGTCAGCTGAACTAAAAGGCCTGCTATTGCTTACGACGTTAGAATTTTAAGTTAGACACTGAGGCTGAGATGTATAAAGCGAACTCTGTCCTTCCTATGTTCATATTTCTACGAAATGATCGTCGCTTCACTTCTGCACTTTAAGCTCATACGTATAAAGTTCATTTTCATATGGAACCCTGATGTATATATACACAGTAGTGAGTAGTTATAACTATAAAGCCTGAGTGCGCCTGATCCACTAACAAAAAGATCCCTTACATTTTTCGAAGTCACTCACCAACATATTTAATCCCCTCAGCTTTCAACCCATCGACAGCTCTTTGCAGCACCTGTTCCTTCACATCCAGCAGCTGGTCAGGTGTGATCAGAGGGCAGGGAGAGTATGCGCCCATGCCGCCGGTGTTGGGGCCTGTGTCGCCGTCACCCACGCGCTTGTGGTCCTGTGCTGGAGGCATCATGGAAACGGTCTCGCCGTCTGTGAAGGCTAGGATCTGTAAAGAAATAGATTTTAGTATAGTTAGTAATGGAAAAGAAAGAGTCTTAAGAGTAAAGAAAAGGCCATCTGTTAGCGGTACGACTTGGATTACGTAAAGATGATGTGAAGCATCGTAAAGCTTACTACACTTAAACAATCTGTCTACAAAGCTCAAGAAAATATGTGCTCCTTTAGAATGTAGGTCTCATTTAAATAGGAATAAGGTTCTTAATAGTATTAAGAAGATTTAAATCATCAAGTGGGAGTCTGTGGGACCATTTTTTTTTTTTTTAAGATGGGAATTCATCAAATGAGCCCCCCCGCTCTGGGCGGAGCGGAAGGGAGTGTCAGACTTGTACTGACTAAAACCCATCCATGTTCCTTCTTTGCCCTTTGTGTTCCAGGGCCGCGGTATCTCTTTCGAACAGTCCCGTAGCCCTGGCAGGCATCGGCCCGTGCGGACCCCTACGTGGTTGCTGACATCTTTTTGAGGCGCGCGTGGAACACGAACGCGCCGAGTCTGTGGGACCTAAGGTACTCAGTTTTGCATGATTTTATCTGTTGGTAAACAACACATGACTTTCTTTCACTCCCTAATTCACGTGCAAAAACCTCGTGAATATTGCTATCAGTTACATAACTATCAACAAAAATCATGTGTTCTAACTAAATTATGTGACCTCTAAAATATCGAATGACAAACAACTTTGTTTTTATTCTATAAAAAAGGTTTATCAATAAAAATACTTACTAATTACAGTGGGTACTTAAATCATTCTTTATCGGAACCCCAATGGGTGCTTAAAAATATGAGATGAATTGACCTCTGATATCTTTAAGTTGGTGTGTCAAGACGTTTAATATTTCTCGATAAATTATAAGAAACAACAATTTTGGGTGTAGAAAAGGGCACATTACAATAGGCGGAAAAACTATAATTTTCCACTAAAATAGCATGTCTTCTTTTATTAATGAAGCCTTCGTTGCCATACGACCCACGTTATTGGGACATTTTCGAGGTTCAAGACCTGATTCAGACTCTTGCAGACTAGGGAAGAATAGCGCAAACTGGAGGTGGCCTATATCAGCAGTGGGCGGATTGTGGAACATGCCTGCCGTTAATAATGATGATCTTAGTTCAGATCCCACAGAGCGATGCTGACAAATTGATGCAGACCTTGAAATCAAACATCGATTTGCATAGCATATGAGCCTATGGCCTACGTGAGCTTATTCACGCAACAATATTTTACTCAGAAACGGATCTTATTAACCACGACGCTACACAATGCTCCGACAAATTCGAAGAAATTCTATATTTCCACTCGTCGGAGGAGCTCGTGGCTAAATAATAACAGCCGCTCGGTTAGGTCAGCCGTTAGGTTAAGCCACACTTGCCTAGGTTGGTCCGTGGATGGGTGACCGCCCTTTACATACCGAGTTTTGGCCGTGCCTCGGAATGCACGTTAAGTCGTTGGTCCCGGCTATCAATTGTGAATGTTTGACCGTCATGATAGGTAGTCAGTGGCCCGAAGGTTTGAACACCAGTCTTACCAAGGGGTATCATATTACCCAGTACTAACTAGGTTGTGGAAGTCAGAATTTCAGATAGGCAGTCGCTTCATGTAAAATATTGGTATTCAGCTGCATCCGGTTAGACTGGAAACTGACACCAACATTTGGGAAAAAGTTAGGGATATGGTCGTGTAGTAAAATATACTCACTGAAACCTCATCTCCCTCCAAAAACTCCTCAACGACGACTGTCTGTCCAGCGGAGCCATACTTGGAGTCTGTCAGCATCTCGTCAACCGCTTGGCAAGCCTCCTCTTTGGTGGATGCGACCACCACACCCTTGCCGGCGGCGAGACCTGAGGCCTTCACTACGAGGGCTGGGTATGTAGCGCTAGAAAGAAAAAAAAATTATATCAGGGAAGTTTCAAATTATCCCTACTAGATGTTGTAAGGCATAATTTACATTTTTTCCGTACCCAGCAATGGATATCTTTTAGTTATAATGATGAAGAAGGGGCGCATATTTCAAACTAACTGTGTTCGATTTTTAGGGTAAGATAGATTTCGGTGAAATTGCCTTCCTTTGCGAAGATATTGTAACTTCTCAACGTTGGGAACTGATGGTGCCAATCTTTCTCCAAAACTCTATTTAGATTGCCAACTATCTAAACGTTAAGAAGAAGACAGTGTGTAACGCATCCACCATCTCTAGCTCATTTATAGGCAACGCTAACCATTTTCCATTAGGAGGTCCGGTCGGCTCCATCAAACAAAAGTAACCCTCAATGACAACTATTTAAAAGTCAATCTTAATTATAATTATAAAAGAGTTATTATCTTTCTCTGTCGCTATAATTGCACGAAGTAGGCCAATGCTGGTGATGAGACGATATTTTTATATTGTTTACATAATTTATATGCTCTAGACATCCTTGTGATAGTATCCTTTGACTTAATTAAGTTTATCTTTATTGTAAAATGACCGGAAAGCTTTTATCAAAGCATTGACTTGACTTAAAGCCTTGAATAGATAGCTTACAGCTAGAACAACAAAGGCACAGTTGGTATTCCTAGAGCTGCTTCTTCTTTCGGATTGATGGTACATCTTATCAAATTACTTGAGTCTCAGTAGGTGGCCACGTCAATAGTAGGTGCAGAAATAACGTCAGGTGTCCGGGACACTTTCGACAGCACATTGGCGGTAAGGCATCTTCAAATACTTATTCATTTTTGCTGTAAGGACCACATATATTATATCCAGTAATCCAATGTCCCCGATTTTTGTTTCAATCCGCAGTTTTGTCATCTAACTAGGCTTCGGTATGCCATAACAGCACGAGCAAAGCCCCGGGGCAAAGCTAGACTTTCATATAAATACAGATACGGCGACCAGAATGAACTAGACGTATCCACACTGGCCCCGTCACCTTATCGTTCTCGATGTACCCGCACTATAAACATAGATATCAAGCTCTTTGTACTAAAGCTGGCTTCTCACGGAACGTTATACCAATGGTCTTGAGTAGACCGTGAGGCCTTGGTGGTGTGTGAAGAAACATGTGCGAGTGTTACGTCACGAGTTGCGTCGTGGTGACACGTAAACATTCTCTAAGCAATTCAGCTCTAAAGTTCTTTCATTTGTTTTCTGGGAAAACAAAACTATAAGAAATGTACCAAGTTTGCCATATCGATGCATTTTTTCTTGACAAGCAGCGCCACCTTGAACTGCAAACTTAAAGTGGTCACACAGTAGCTCGTGGAGAAGCGTGTACAAACTGACTTGATCTCGATACAGCGTGAACATCACGCTTCGTGGAAAGCAAGCTTTGTAATACAACACCGGATAACCGTTACTCCGGTCTCTGATAGTCCCAGGTTAAATAACCGTAATCTTAATTATGTAATGTTATAATATCGAAAGTAATTACTGTAACACATGTACGGTTAAATAAGAATAATCTAGTGTTTATGAGAGGGCTCGTGCAGATAGATGCGTAGGTGAACGACACTTTCCGGATGACGATGGAAAAGTGTGTGGACTTGTTATGACCTATTGCAATAATGTCGTTAGGTACTACAGACTGAGGCAACAAATTAATAAATGATTAAACAAGGCAACGGACGTCATTTGCACGGGGTAGACGGCTGGTGAAACACTAATATGGGATTTATGAAAGATCAACCATTTTGAGTTCCAATTGATAAGATGCCTAGATTTAGAGCAAATTGTATTAGGTTTACAGAGGAGCTCGTGGCTAAAGAATAACAGCTGCTCGGGTTGATCTTTAGGTTAAACTGCAATTGGTTGGGTTGGTCCGTGGATGGGTGACCACCCATCACATACCGAGTTTCCTCCGCGCGTCGGAGAGCACGTTAAGCCGTTGGTCCCGGCTGTGAATTGTAGATCTTTGACAGTCATTACAGGTAGTCAGTGGCTCAAAAGTCTGACGATCTGTCTTACTAAGGGGTATCATATTTTCCAACACTAACTGGGTTGTGGAGGTAAGATCGGCAGTCTCTTCATGTAAATTACTGGTATTATTATTTATAATAGCTGCATCCGGTTATACTGGAAGCCGAACCCAGCATAGTTGGCAAATAGATTGATTTGTATTAGGTTGGTCAACTTGGAATTACGGGAGGTCAAAGCAGTATCCCCCGTTGTCAGTTACACGGCACTGACTGACACCGTTTGATGCCAAACATGATTCAACGTTTGATTTTCGACAGTCGGCATTGAGCCAGCGTGGAAATCAGAGGCATTTGGATGGAGCTCAGTACTGGTCATCATCTGCCTAGCCTTTTCCCAACTATGTTGGGGTCGGCTTCCAGTCTAACCGGATCCAGCTGAATACCAGTATTTTACATGGAGCGACTGCCTATCTGACCTCCACAACCCAGTTAGTACTGGGTAATACGATACCCCTTGGTAAGACTGGTTGTCAGACTTTTTGGGCCATTGACTACCTGTAACGACTGTCAAAGATCTAAAAATGACACCCGGGACCAACGGCTTAACGTGCTTTCCGAGGCACGGAGGAAACTCGGTATGTAATGGGTAGTCACCCATCCACAGACCAACCTAGGCAAGCACGGCTTAAGCTAAAGATCGACCCGAGCGGCTGTTATTATTTAGCCACGAGCTCCTCGAGCTCAGTACTGATGAAAATAGTTATTGCTTTTAGAGATTAAAAAAAAATTAAGCTATTTCATACATCTTGACCGTGCAGGCATGGCACTTTTGTTTCTTACAAAAGTGCCATGCCTGCACAGCTGTTTTTTTTAAATTACTAATGTAATGTTTCTATGCGGGAGTTTTCCGAGGATGTACTTAACACGTGGTAACCGTTGGTGCGTCAATGATGGGTATCTGTAATATGTTAGATTTAGCGGAAAGAGTAGGTTCACCAGGTGTCTAGTAATTTAACAATACAGGCAGTCAAAAAAGAAAAACTCGTAAAGAACACTTCAACATTGAATCATGTAGCTCTGGAAGAATATTAAGCCAGACACTTGAGAAAAGACCGCACGGAGTGATGTTAACGATTCATAATTCAGATTGAAGCGGGCACTCGTAGATCATTTATTGTCCCGACTTGTCGAAATGATTAATAGGTATATCAGTTATTAAGTTTATCAGCGACATATTGCAGTTCCAAAGTGCATTTGACAAAGGACGATTCACGACTTCACGTGTCAGGAAGGGCCAGTCTAGACTACTATAATTAGGCACACAATATAATATTAATTATTACATATAATGAACAGAAATTTAATATCGGGGGTGGTCACGTAGTTCACGTGTTTAATTTTATAGAGAAATATTTTTTGGTGCTTTGGTACAATTCAACAAAGAATGACCCTCAATTCAAAATAGACAGATTTTATAATCAGGGACGTTTTTGATTTGGCTACCTTGGGTGTGATGTGCCCAGATACACGCGATCGACGGGACCCGCTTATTCCTAGCAGCGGCAGCGTCGTATCTAGGTTCTATCGAAACAAGACCTTACTTATCCCAGACAGGGTACTAAAATATTTGGGCTAATTCATCCTACAAAGTGCCCAGGGTCTCTAATAGGTTTAAGATGTCCATGTTGAAAATAGACAACATCTATGCTGGAAACATTATTCTAGAAAACGGATTCTAGAACAATGAATAATTTCCAGCGTAAATCTTGAAAAGTGCTAACCATGACTATACCTGCGGTCTATGGGACGTGCACCATCCCAAAATAACAAAAGAAACTTACGTATTTATAAACTCCTTGGCAGCCGCAGCATCAGTGAAGGACTTATGTCTGGCCGTAGGAATCTGGTACTTGTTCATGAAGGTCTTCGACCAGTCTTTATCCGCCTCGATGCGGGCTCCAGCCTTCGTAGGTCCGAAGCACTTGACGCCGAGACGAGTGAGGTTGTCCACAATGCCGTTGGCAAGGGGATCTTCTGGTCCAACAACCACGATGTCTATTTCGTTATCTTTGCACCATTTTGCTGTTGCCTGTAACAGGAATTTTGCATTTAGTAAGCAACGATAGCTAAAACTGGGGTGTAAATGTGGTGCTGTTCCACAAACAATGGGGCACCGCAGGAACTGCTCTGCTATGGGCCGACACAATTTATATTGCCATCGACACGCTAAGAAGAAGAAGACGGAGCTGCATGCTCATACAGTCGTGGTGGACCCAAGATTGGTATCATAATGCCATCTTTCTCTCGAAGCTCGCACAAATTTTATCAACTACCGTCCGGAGACAATGGGTCCCTATGATCCTTTCCATCTACTAACAATGACGTAGACCTCTGCCTATCCCTCGGATTTGTCATACATATTACGCCCCGTATTCTGAACGAAGCATTTCGAGTAACAAGTGAACTTGCCCCGCCAAGTACTGAACTTCACGATATGAAAGGTACGAGGTTATCTCGCATACACGAGCGTCTATTTAAATCTATAAACAGTTGTTTTTGATCGCAAGGTATGTACATATGTGTCATGTAATCGTTTGATTTGGCTGATCTTTGTGGATCTAATCTGTTTAGATTACTGTTTATGGAAAATTCAGGTCTCCATGGATGCTTACTCTACCGTTTCACATTTCTGTCAGCAGATTACCGAAAATACTATGTTTGTTGGGCCAAATTCTGTCAATACCTTGTGGAGCGATAATTCTGCCTGGCCTTGACCTTGATCTTCAACAGTCAAAGCATGGTAGGTAATCAAGAATTAAACGCCTAATACATGTCGCTAGTGGGTGTTAAATTCTTGATTAAAACATCTTATTTTTCTATACGCCGTTGATAACTAAAGAAAAACATAACGTAGGCTCTTATCGGCTCGCGCAATTCGTAAGGCCCCTTTGTCACTATAGAGTACTATTGTATTTAACTTATATGCGATATTGCATGTTTGTCCAGCCAATTAAAATAATCATAATAAGTGATAATGTTAAGTACAGATTTTACGTAAACTTCGTGCCGTTTGCAGAGCGTTTGCATCATTGACCCAGAAGTGTGCAGATACTTTGTCGTATAAGAAATCATCGGAAATATTAACAAATTTGAGCTTTTTGCCATCGATACGCTAAGAAGAAAAAGAAGATCGGAAATATGGCAGTGTTTTGAACCTGTTTCCTGTAAGTGGAATAAATACATTTAGGAAATCCGCCAAACAAATTCGGAACTGAAAATTTTATACGCTTGAAGCTGTAGAAAAATAGGACCTAAGTCAAATATTGTTTCTGCTTCATTCCTAAGTATGGTGTTGTTTTGTTCCCATACTGCAATGCATATTCCGGATTATCTTATTTGTTTTATAACTCGTATGATTTGAGGGGCAGGCTCATGAGAAGTCGAAATATATTACTAAAAAAGAGCATCGTCGTCGTCAGCGGCGTCGAAGCAAGACTAGGAAACCCAGGAGGGATGATTTGAATGTGTTGTTTGCTCCCCAGCTAAAACTGTAGACGTTTTGGGAAACTGGCTTGTGTAATATTGGCGTTCAAATGTATTGATTCTCAGCCAAATCTGGATACACATACGACATAAAATAGAGAATTAGAAAGTATGGATGTCTAGGGAGTTCTTAGCCCAGTAATGGGACATAACATAACAGACACTGCTTAGATTTGTACATCGCCAATGATCTAAATTATTTGTCTGTTTGTTTGTGGACAGTAAAACCCTCAAGAGCAAAAGACGATAAAAAAGATATATGTATATTATGATTACGAAAGAACGAGAAGGGCATCGTCCGCGTCATCGACCTGATTCGCTAAACGAGAGCCTAACAAATGATAATATACATAATGAATTGAAATTGACCAGACCCGGCTCGTGGCTGTGTAAACACTGAACAGGTTTGATTTGGGAATGTAGAAACTTCCATGAATTGATTTTGTGTCGTCCAGTCCAGCTGACTTGCGAAAGGAAACCAGGACCTCCCTGCTATAGAGCAGGGAGGTCCGGGCTGTTTCGTGCAACTCCATGTCCAAAGCGCGTATTTTGTCTACACGCCGGCGCCGCATAGTTTCCAATAGATACTGAGACATTATTGATTAAGAATAAAAAAAAGAAAAGACTTTATAGGAGAGGAAGCTTAGATCCCAGAGGTCAGAAATCACTGACCATTGACCATTTTTTTTTTTTATTACAAAGAAAAGCCAGCCAAAGCATTTGTCAGTGTTGCAATAACTATTATTATTAGCAAGTATTACATACTACTGTTTATTTATTTATTATTATTTATTTCTCCCCTAATTTCTTAAACAACATCTTCTGATACTTTTATCGCTGTAGGTACTTCCCTGTTACTAACCAACTGGAACAGCAACCGGCAGATAAAATGATAAATGGTTGTTTAAGCACATTTTGAACATGTGACAGTAATCTAAGGTCATCGACATCATATCTATCCAGTAGATAGTGAGAGAAGGTTAGGGAGCATGAGTATTAATTTACTTAATTTTTTTTTTGAGTTACTTTTTTTTTTTTTAGAGAGTTTTCACACTCGATATTGGACATGGTACAGAAAATTACCTAATCTTGTATTACACACAAAAGGTATGCATGATTGTTTCAATCCTAGTTGAAATTGAGACAAGGGGCAATCATCCTATTAACCTTAAGAAGCAGTATTGAAAACTTGTATTGAATTAATTTTAAGTTCTTCAGTTAGGAAAACTAGAGTGGTTTAGGTGTCTTTATTTAATGGTTTACTAAATTAATAAAGATTTTTTTATTTAAAAATGTAATTATTTTTTTAACCTAAACAAGATCAAACGGGTTGCATGATTTACTAACTGTTGCCTGAGACCATCGTTCGCGTGAAATTATTATAAAAAAAATATAACTTCCCTTTTTGAATCGATTTTTTTTTGTGTGGAACCCTAATATTTTTTCTTAAATAAAAGAAGCCTATGTTAGACCTTATAACATCAGCTATCTGTCAGTAAAAGTCCTTTCAAAATCGGTACAGCAGTTTCGGAGATTAGCCAGAACAAACAGACAGGCAGACAAAAATTTAAAAAAATGATTTGTTTTAAGTACCATATACACTTTCATATGCATTCAGTAAAAAGCTGTTATTTGGGTATTACAAACAGACACTTCAATTTTATTTATTTGTATAGACAATACTTTAATTCTACACTCAGTAATAATGTTACTCACACACTGATTATTTGTTAAAATGTGCGGAAATGTAGTCCAATCTGGATGCACTATTTGTGAATATGTGAGCACCATGTATCTATCAATTATTATTATTTATGTTTTTTAACAAAAAAAAAAGTAACAAAAAATAACTTTATATTATTTGTGTTGAAATTTTTCTTAGCGTGATCACGTATTGTATAAGTAATCTTATAATTAATTCATATATACTAAATATAGTTAACATTCAAAAGTGCCTTTTAATGGCTTAATTAAAATAAATGGTTTGACTTTACTAAAGTAACTTTTGGTTTTTAGAATAGAACAGTATATTGTGGCATAATTATATTTGGACAAATAATTTTTCATTTAAACTGCTTTTTATTTTTTTTGGTCTTGTATACTTTTATCCCCTTTTTAAAACAAAAACACTTTGTTGATCCTTAAAAGTTTTGTATCAACTCAGACCAAATTAGGTGGGTGTACGAGCTCCTTGGTGGGCTTTGAGAATGAGAGTGAAAGTATCATATTATGAGAAGTGAAATTATAATTATTGGCTATGTGTTAACAACTGTGTGTGTGTCCACAACTTAACACATTCATGCTTTTGAGCTTTTGGAAGCAATGTACATTCTAATTTTAAAAAAGAAAGGCTGTTCAGACAGTAATAGTATTATGATAATGATTTTTTTGGCTAGATAAACATTTTAGTATAAATCTGAAATAGATTCCATACTGAAAATTATGATAAAAATCTTAAAACACCCAAAAAAGCATTAAAATGGTCTTTATTTCACTTAAGGGATATCTTCCGTGATTGTTCAATCACACAAGATATCCCGTAAGTGACAGTATAAGTTTAGTTGTAAACCTTGGAAGCTTAAAACAGTGTTTAAGTTTTTCATTTTCTAGAAAGCTATTACGTGCCTGATCTAGATCAGCTACAAACACAAACTAATCACTTGATTATTCAATAACAAGTTCATTATATTTTCAATTGAACAATAAAGGCAGTAATAGTTATGTAACATACTGATAGATGCACAAACGATAATCTCATAATTTGATTAAAATAAACCAATTAACAACTACTCTAATTAACAATGAACTCAATAAAACTGGACTAAATCGGTTTAAAAATAGATACTCTTTTTAGTTCAGTACATTACATTATTCTTAAATATTAATAATAAAGATATTTATCAAATGTATTCTAAAACTTCGGGCATATTATATTGTATTTCATTGTTTAATAGATTATCAGTACCTATATACCTACAACTACCAAATACTTGTAAGTACTTTTAAGGGTTTTTCATTTAAATTATTGATAATTATAATTAAATGAAATAAAAAAAAAACGTCCCAATTCATTGAAGTCAAGGCGTAGCCTTCAAACTTCCCGAGATTTACTGCGCAAATCAATAAAAGCAATAGAACATAGTTTTCAAGAAACTTACGGGATAATCTTTGATGTCGAGTTCGACGCACTCAACTTTGTTGGTGGTCGCGATGCCGACACTGCCGGGCGCACAGTATATTTGGCGCACAAACGGGGAGTCCGCCAGCTTCCAGCACAGCGCATGCTCCCGCCCACCGCCTCCGATCACCAGAACTTTACCACCAGACATTATTCTACCTTGTTTACTAAAACTTAGCCTATATGTCACGTGTCCAATTAGAAACAATTAGAACAACTTCTGGCTAACATTTACTAGTTTATGCTAGAGCCGATTACTGTTTACTGTACTATACAGAGACGCAGTTATGTTTAATTAACGAAAAATATTTATTTTATTTATAAACTGCCGTCTCCGACACGCGCAAACTTTTAAATGAATGACGTTGTTGACGTTTCGTTTAGTTGTGATGCGGAAACTAGTGATGGGCTAAGTTGAATGTCGATGGAATAAATACCTAGTATGCTCATCAATAATAATAACTAAGAATAGTCGTATAATATAACTATACTCGTGTCGGCCAATAGCTTCGCCCAACATTAAGTATTTTTCACTGCTTAATAGTAATAAAAAGGTTAGGTTCCTCTCTCAAGAGCCCTGACCACCGGTAGCTCGGACTCTATTCCCGATGCCGGTGGACTACTATTTTTTTTATTACTTTGTATAGGAATATTTAAAAATGTAAATCATTTGTAAAGAAAATAAATTAAGGATAATTAACTATAATAACTAATATTATAAAAGCGAAATAACTATAACTTAACTAATATTATAAATGCGAAAGTAAGTTTGTTTGTTACCTTTTCATGCTTAAACCACTGAAGCGTTCATCTTGAAATTTTGCACATACGTTGCAAGGTGTACGGAAACGGACGTAGGGTACCTTTCATGCCGAAAAAAAGTACTGTTCGCGAGGAAAACAACAATAACGTTCTTATGCTAACAACTGGCGCTATGTGTCTTTCAAATCATAATTGAATCATATTATTGTAGAAACTTTAGTAGAAGAGTTTGTCAAATTGTAAATTAACTCGAGCGAAGCCGCGGGCAAAAGCTAATCAATAATAATTATGTTTAGCAAACTAATCCTTTTTTTACTAGCCTGAACTGTCCCACTTCTGGGCAAAGGCCTTCCATGTTCCTTCCGTTAATCCTTTCGTTTGGAAAATATTCAATGTTTAACAATAAGCTTGCGATACGTAATGTGCAAACATAAAAAAATGTTTGATGTCGAATATTTTAATTCAGTGTTTTTCAGAATTTGGCAAAAAATATGTTTCTTAATTTTTTTTTTAAATTTATTCACATAAAATATGTTAAACAATAACACGTTATTATTCTGAAAAATAGCTTTATTTTTATGTCCCAAAAATAATAGCTAAACATGAATACATAATTTAATGTCTATTTATTGAAATTAGCATCTTGTTTGTTAATGTTAGCACACCATTTTTATAGGGAATCTGTCATATCACCAATATTATTTTGTACCACATTTAGCACAAATAATTTTGACTTTGATTTTGAAGCTTTAGTTGTAAATGCCGAAAGCGTTATCGATCACGGGGCCATCACTAAGCTAAAGTACTTTTGCTTCTTGAACATGTCGTATTCGTTTTATTTATCAATAGCTTACTCAATTCCAACAAGTGCAAAACGACAGAGGTCAAACTTTTCTGTACTGTGTGATAAAATTACATCATTTTGTTGAATTAAATAAAGAAATACAAATTTTTTGTATGACCGAATTCGTCAATTGAGCGTTTATTTTTTCCTTTTTATCCTGAAAATTAGTAGTAGCACCGGGCAGTCGGGTACTTGTGTGTTGGTTTGCCATGCCTACCATGCCCCTCGAAAATAGAACACATAGAGGCTTTGTATCTACTTGACTACTCCTATAACTATCAGAACCGTGGCTCCAATTGCCAGGCGACCAAAGTTCTTAAAGTAACAAGATTTTGAACTTTGTGGGCTTTCTTTTCGAGAGTGGTACCATTTTTGTCTACCTAGGGCCACTTTAAGACTTAGACCCAATACCATTGGCCCAATGGTCTAAGTCTTAAAATTGCCCTAGACAAACAAACCCTAACCAGGGCTCGGAAACCGGTTGAAATTCTTAACCGGTTACGGTCATTGACCCGCGTTTTAGGTTAAAGGTTGCGCTTTACCGGTTTTAACCGGTTTATACGGAAACCGAATTTCATGAATTTTTGTTTTGTAGTTAAAATTAACCGGCTAAAACCAAGATTGATAGGGTCCCCGGCGCCCGCCACCCTCGCTTGCTAGGTCTGGACGTATTCGTAGACGACGAAAAATTAACGAATTAAAAATAACCGGTTAATTTGGATGTCAAAACCGTTTGTGCTTAAGTAACCTGTAACCTGTATCATTCACTTGTTTAACCGGTAAATGAAGGAACGATATATTTACCGGTACCTATTTAATCTAAATGGTACCCGGTACTTATGCTCCTGCCTGTTAGCTAGTCGGCGATATCTACCTACTCCTACTGTTGTTCCAGCAGAGCACTCCTTCAATCTAGATCGTGCTTCAATTATACCCAAGTTGAATTTGAATATGTTCCAAATATAAGTTTGGTTTCACCTTACAAAATCGTATCACATAATCGCCTGTAACTATAAATTACAAAGAACTGAGCAAAACCAAGTATCAGCTTTATTTTAAACATATTTCTTTTAAAAACGCAAAGTGAAATCAAGCAAAAATAAAATTAATTTCAATTTTAACATTTGAAACTGCCGCCACCCTTCCACACCACCGCACACTTCATTCAAAGATACACCGTTCCATTGCACTTAACACCATTAACAGTGGAACAAAGTAAAAATCTAGTGTTTCTAGTTTCACATATGTATCGTAGCTTTAACGATTAGCTGGTATCCGGGTAAATAGAACGATAGTTCAAGAAATATTTACAATACATTTTTCATTAACTTTTTGGCGTTAGGAGGTAGTATGTGAAATTCAACGAGTGAATATAAGGAACGGTTTGAAAATGGCGAATTTATTCGTTCTTGTCATTTTGCTGTGATGCTTGCTCGCTGTATAAAAACTTGTATTTTGTTGCTATAAAATGGCTGACACCGGACTACGTATGAATTTTGCGGCCCTAAAGAGGGCAGATCCATACGCTAGAGAAATAATCGACAGTGCTACCCACGTTGCGCTTTATACATTCGAAGAGAACGAATGGGAGAAAACTAACATCGAGGGTGCTTTGTTTGTGTACAGTAGAAATGGTGAACCGTACCATAGTTTAGTGATTATGAACAGATTGAATACGAATAACCTAATCGAACCAGTATCGAAAGGAATAGAATTGCAATTGAAGGAACCTTTCCTTTTGTATCGGAACGCCAAGTGTCGCATTTACGGCATATGGTTCTACGATAAAGACGAGTGCGTTAGAGTTGCGACAAAGTTGAATTCTCTGATTAAAGACCCGATCAAGCAAGTTCCTGGCGGTGAGAACATGCAGCAGAGTGCTGTTTATAGTGCGTCAACACCTTCGAGCGCGCCTGTCGATATATTCAGCATGTTGAGCAAGGCCCAGGATGACTTCAATTCCAATAAGGGGCTCGTCGCTAATAAGTGTGATTCGACACCGTCGCGAGCGCCCGACATGACTTCGCAGAGCGTGATGGACTTCTTCGCGAAGGCTGGCAGCGGAGCCTCTGCGCAGATGCCGGCGGTGTCTTCGCTGCCGTCGCCGGGTATTTTCGGGCCACGTTCGACGGACGCCCGGGAAGTGCCGCAGTTGCTGCAGAGGCTCATGAGCAATCCGGCGCATTCGGTTGAACATATAGAGAAACAACAACGCTCTGTGACACCTCAAGAGGCTCAAAGTTCAAATGGTAATATGAACATGGATTCAGCAATGAGACAAAACTGTGGGTTCCCGTTAAAGTCAACTCCTATTGACAAGCCCAATCAGCAGAGGATATCTAGTCTGAAGAAGGGACAGTTGGATTCAACTGACACCAATGGTATTATACCACTGGAGAATGAGTTGAATCTGATGCATATATCATCACCAAAGCCAACATCCCCCCTGGCCACATACTTGAATCAGTCACAGGACATCAACCATACGGTAAGCTCTTTTAATGGTAGCAAATTGGAGGAGATTGGAATATACCCTTTGATTGACTCTGTGTCAATTCAGCAGAAGCCAGCACTGATGCCGCCCACGATGTTCACTGCTAGCACGGGCGGAGACGTCCAGCCGTCCCCTGAGCCTCTCACTAGAAACCAGCTGCTTCAAGCTTTCAATTATCTGCTGAAACATGATGCTGACTTTGTGAACAAATTGCACGAGGCTTATGTTAAATCCTTTTCAGAAAAGGCATTCTCTGTGTCATAAAATTGATTCTTTAATAAGTGACTGCCATCAACAGTTGCAGTCACAAAGTATAAAATGTACAGCCGGAATTTGAATGTAAACTGAAACAGTATAAACTGAATCTTCTTTAAAATGTTGTGTAGACCCCTCTAGTTTTGTAGTGACTCATTGTTTGGAGTATTTTTAAATAAGTTTTAAACCTTTGACTGTGACCTGTACAGAGAATGAATTTTAGTGACTAATCTTCTTTTAGTTTGGGCAGACTATGAGAAGGTCCCTTAAGCCGCTACTTGTGATATTTATATTGGCTCCAGCTTAAGGTTGCATTCAAAATCCAATATATTTGAACGATAAGTACCTTCAATTTAGGTTTAACTATGAGTTCTTTGCAATATTATAATATGTACATTTTAAAAGACAATACTATGACTACATTGACAAATACGCTTTTCTAAGAGATATTTTTATTGACATGATGTGCTGCATTAAAACTTCCATAATTTTGAGAGGAAAAATCCTCTTTTAATATTATAAGGACTGCAAAAATTTGCTATATCTTTACAAGAATTATTCTAACCAGTTTCAGCCTAGGCATCAGATTTTTTAGGTTTTATTGTATGTTAAATGTTTTTATTTCATGTAAAATTTTGTCAGTAGCTACTAGTAAGATTTGTCCCTATTTTCTTTTTATATCTCATTTTTCAGTAAAATTTTAGTATGTGTATTGGATGTTATACAAAACAGAAGACTTTAATATACATTAGATACAGGGGAAATCAAATGATAATATTGGTTAAAAATATATTTCTTTAAAGTTGTAAAATTTAGTCACTTGTTTAGGGAGAGTAAATAATTTCGTAAGTTATATTTCTCCTAAGAATCAACTTTCTAAGGATGGTGTGTTGTGCGAGGCACACTGACAAATATATAATTTCAATTGCCAGGAAGTTTGTCAGGTAACTTCCAAGGGGATCTAACATATATAATACCCCTTTAAAAGTCACCATTTCAAATCTGAAATGGATTATGTACTTTGCCAAACTATTGAAAATAACATTTCAATGTGGTCGAATTAAATCGACGGCCATGTGTTTATTGTAAATCATAAAACATGAATAAGACAAAAAAAAATGTTAACACTTTAGAAAACATCTATAAAATTTTAAACCATCTAAGTGCTTTCACATCTCATATGCTATGCTAAATGATGATGTTATAACTGTTATCTTTAAGAAAATTATAAATTTGGACAGCTATTAATGTTGTGTGGAGACGAGATATTTTTGTTACGTCTCATTACTATAAGGGAGCAGATGTTTTAACGAAAACTAATTTTGGCCTACATAACATTGGTCCTGTACATATAATTGGTTTGATTATAACACCGTGTTACTTTTGAAATACTCTCACAATCCTGTCAAATATTTTGTAAACGTAGTTCTGGCGATATAGTTTTTGACGATTTTCAGTTAGAATATTATCATAAAAATAGTCTCAAATTAAAGGGTTCATCGAAGTAAAAGCTTTCTTTTATTTGACCTATCCCTGAATATACATTGATTGACAGATGGAGCAAAACACATCTATACAAATAAATAAAATTGAAGTGTCTGTTTGTAATATCAAAATAACAGCTTTTTACTGAATGCATATGTCTAAACGGCACTTTAATAACGCAACAACTCATTTTTTTCAGTTTTTGTCTGTCTGTCAGTTTGTTCCGGCTAATATCCAAAACGGCAGGGCCATTTTGACGGGAGTTTTACTAGCACATAGGTAGTTAATCTTTTAAGGTCTAACAAAGGCTACTTTTATTTTAGAGATACTATTAGGGTTCTGTGCAAAAAAAATTAAAACCCTTGGAAATTGGTAACAATATTCGATTAAAAAAGAAAAGAAATATTTTTTTATAATAATTTCACTCGAACGAAGGTCGCGGGCAACAGCTAGAGATACTGGCACTCTGCACAGAGTCGCCGTGCCAGGAGCGCACAACTTCAGTTCTTTTCGTCATTTGTGTCGCAGAGCAAGTATGTAAACAGTGACACGCTTGGTTTGTATAGTATTGATTATGAAGCATAGAGTACTGTGGTGTGGTGTGTGTGCTGTTGGCTCTTGTGATACAGGGAATCCTAGTACAAGAGCCAGGGCTACACTGATGTTTGAACAACCACCTGTTAATAAAGATTTTATTATTTATTTATTTACTGTTATATATGGTTGTGACGACGCCTCTAACGGCGGCCGCCAAGGTATCTCTGTGGTTACTGCCTACCCCCATTGGTTGGGTCAGTGACGAAGTTCCGCTCAAGCGCAAAGGGGCCTGGGTTGGATTCCATCACTCGGTAAGTTGCAACCATTGCACGAGGCTCTTACCGCCATTTGAACTATCACCAGCTAGAACTACTTTTGGGAGCAGACAGAAGTGTGTGTTTTGAAATAACATCCTAAGTAGTGCGACTCACGTTTTGCTTGTTATTTCTAGTTTTTTGTTTGGATAGAGATAGACACTTGTGTAGTATTATAATTGAAGTGAGAATGTGTAGTTTCCATTAAAATTAAAGCGAACGAAATCAATCTGATTTTAAACTATCATGGTCACTAACATTATCATTAACACTAGAAACGGGATATTTACCATGTTTACTGATTGATTTGAGTTCCCGATATTTCGCCGCTGTTGCAAGCACCATGATCACGGATAAACTGAAGTTATCGCGGGTGGGTGTTTATGAGCAGACAAATCGCCAACCTCTTGTTCGTTTTTTGCACTCGGTACCGCTACTACTTTCTGTTCCCGACACACGAAACTCACTTTCAAGGCAGAGGGTAGACCGATTTGTCTGTTCATAAACACCCACCCGCAATAACTTCAGTTTATCTGTGATCATGGTGCTTGCAACAGCGGCGAAATATCGGGAACTCAAATCAATCAGTAAACATGGTAAATATCCCGTTTCTAGTGTTAATGATAATGAAATCAATCTGCTATGATACTATACTCCTTTTGCATCGACTCAAGTGTTAAAACATTGCTGCTAGAGAGGGAAACAGGCTCATAAGTAAAACAAATGACTTTGTTGAAATCGATTTAATATTGCTATATTACAAATCGCTTTTGAACTTTGAACAACCAGTTGAGACCGCAATATTACATTTTTCAATATCTTTTTCATCGCCACCTTTGGCGTGTCCATGTTTTCTATTTAAACAGTAAACATTTATCAAACTTTGCAGTCGTATTTGCATGTTTTAAACACAGTGCCATTCAGTAAGTACTGAACCAATGGATGACAGTAAAATTGAAATAATAATTTAGATGGTAGGTAGTAATTTATGACGATTCAAGTAGAACCTTTTTCAAAATACGTGCATATAAAAATGTTTTTCGTGTCGCATAAATTGACCGCACATTAATTCTAAATGGTGATAAATACTTATAGAATACTGTTCGTTATGATGGCACTGTAGTTAAAACATTTTAAAACGACTTTAGATTCATACATTACAATTTTATACGGATACGGATTTTCTTTATGATTGGCTTTATTAAGTGTCCTTACGCCTTCGCCATTTTGGTATTTACAAATAAAGGATGATTTGGGAATATTTTTAGAAAAAATAACAGCTAATTTTGGATTGTACCTAATCGATACACTTAGAAATTGTGCTATGCGGTTTGTGAATACAATATATCGATAGCTGTCAATGTTTCAAATGTTTTGTATGAGTAGTTTATTTTTATTTATGGTCAGATTAGGTATATCTTTGCTGGTACGTGCAAATACTATTGGCATAAAGAAATACATTCAGTTTATTATTCGTCGTAGATACATTCATATTTTAAGTGCAAATACTACTTAAAAAGTTATTTTCACCCAAAACATTGGAAACACGTCTTACTGGGTTGTCAAACAGAAAATTAATTTTAATCTCACTGTAAAACGAATGACCCTGTGAATTTCAAAATGGATCTATGATATGCTACAGATAAAGTATATTATGTACACGAAAAATAAATTGCATTACATTGCCCCTGTATTTGGGCACACTAGTTATTAGTAACTTAATTAAAAATATATACTGATTACAGTTAAGTTGTATTTTGAGAGCAAAATGTATGTTGGGGGAGTCAAACAACAAATGCTATTTTTCTTGGTCAATGTCAATGGCTATCTGCCTAGTTGAGCCGTCTATGCGTAGCGAAATACTGCACAAAATTATGAAAACAAAGTCATATTCAGGTGCTATTATTACGTCACTTGATTTTTTAAAAGATGTTCTTAATCGGCTACGGGCAGTTGTGTTTACCTCCAGATATTATTTGCCGACGTGGCGAGACCCTTCAAAACTTCATAATAGCCGTTCTAAAATTATACAATCAATGAAAAATCAACCTTATAAACTAAAATAAGGAAGCTGAAATCTTGCAACCATTACTGCGTTTAAACGCATCACGATTTAACTCATAAAGTACGACAATTTAGTAAACAGTCCGTTTTAGGGTAGACGTGATTTTTGCAAAAACAAAAGAAAAAAGTCCAAGTTTTAGTTTATTATTTTCTGTCTCATTTGATTGTTATTTTTTCTTCGTGTATGTTTAGGCGTAATTTGAATATTTTATATATTTTTTAATAAAAGTGAAAAATAGTTTTTAATAAATTTTACTAATACATACCAAGGTTTTTGCAAAAACACCACCAGTAAATGAGTCCTAACAGATTATATATTTATGAATTACTAAAAACTATTTATCTCAACTATTTGGTTTAAAAAGAACTTTTATTTCTATTAGAAACAATTCGATATAAACTAGTCATTATACACGATTTAATGGGATTAAACTAAGAAGACTTGCCGAGTCTCGACGTACAATCATAACACGTTTTAAAACTTTTAATTCTTGCTTTTTATAATCGCTTCAGAAAAATACAAAACAGAAATACATTATACACAAAATAATACGAATGCTTACTTGAATTTAAAGTTAAAAAGTAATTATCCAAATCTTTGTTGTTTATGTAATAGTATTGTCAGTCTAAGATCACCCATAGCCTGTCCTGCATGTTTTTGCAGTATGCTGGTACCATACGTCAGTTCAACTTTAGGACATGTGACATCCAGTAACTCACATTGTCTCTTATAGACAGGAGGTCTGTCTCCATAAGATGGAACGTTATGCTGATGTACTGTACAAACGTGTCGTGTTATGCCATGTGGGATGTGGAAGACCGGTTAAAAGTATCCAAATCGGTAATAAAGAATTTTGAAAACTTCATGAAGCGCTTACAAAAACAAAAATGTAAAATCCTAACTGATTCGGCATATATTTGTACCAGATAGTTTATGTAACGTACACTATTCTATTGTCATAAAGAGGTCCACAGCGCGTGCGACGTACAAAAGAGTTAGGGTGCGTTACACTGCATGTATGACGTAGATACAGTCGATGTGAACGCACCCTTAGTGATTTGCCGATTTTTAAATTAGTGAAAGAAAAACGTTTTTCAATTACATCTCAAAAATCAACCGTTTTAAATGAAAATTAAATTACCAATTATTTCTCATTAATCCGTAGAATAAAACTATTTATTATGTATTTGTCTCAGTCAATTTTGAAAACTTTTATCAAAGTTATGATGATAGTTGAACAATAATTCGGCGTTTGAAAAGGGGGCTCCTAAGAAGCAAAGTAAAACGAAACTATACCTAAGAGATCAACGTTGCGCGTTCAAAAATAGGCAAATCACGCAAGACTGTCCATTAAAAAATTATATTTACATACATTAGTTATTTCACTGGATGAAATTAAACGATTATTTGTACCAACTTTATTCTATTGGGAATAAAATGGTTTTAATGGGGGAGGTCGGTCAAAGCTCATTATAGATGGCGTGTCCATAGCTAGGTTCCAAACTGACCAATGAGGTCGAGCTATTTTAACATTTAAAATGACATTGACAGATTTCCAAACAATGCCGAGGCTTAGAACTAGCTATACTAGCGCCATTAGTTTCAGTTACATTTCCCATTGTGTAAAGACGCGGAAGGCGGATAATCGGATGTTGCCAGAAACTGAGGCTAATTGAAATGAAATTAATTATAAATTAATAAGAATGAAATCACTGGTTTTCATCAAAATCATAACACATCATAGTATATTATTAGCAGATTTTTATTAAAAGAATCCTTATAACAATTCATAAGTATTCACGTTCCATGTAGAGATTGAATTGTATAAGTTACAATAATTCATAAACTAAAGAATAAAACATTGGTACAAATAATTTTGAAAATTACTATTGAGCAAACCACCTCACTTTTGATTACCAAAATAATCCATTCCATTTCGTTTTTAAACCTGGCAACATCAGATTGCTGTTGTCAAATTGACGTTTAGATGTCATTTTTATTTTTGGTTTCACAAAACTGAGGCGACATAGACAAGAATGGTTCACAATTTGCAAGCTTAGATTTTGGTGGGCAGTACGTTTTCAGATTTAAAAGATAAGGTCATAATTTAAGTTTTTAATATAACTTCATTTGCAAGAATTAAGTTCTGATGACACCTTCGTTATAAATATGTGCCATGTAGCAGAGTTATCCTAATTGTTAAATTGCAGAAACCATAATGGTTTACATAGATCAGCAATATAAATTATGGCCGTATCTTTTAAACACTTCAAATAAGTCTAAAAAAAGATATGATTTGATTTCAGGGCTGTCTAGAAATTTAGAAGAATTAAATTAATGATATATGTTTATGAAAGATATCATGTGATTGCTGATTGACTAAAATATTTTGATCAGAACTGTTTTTTATCAATGGCAACACATTCACTGCCAAAGACGTTTAGATCATAGACAACTGATTAAAAACACAAGCACGTCAATTTCAGTAAATGTGTCTTAATGAAATTAACTCAAAATCTTATTTATATCAAAATTCACAACACAATTCTTATTACAATAGCAGTCATACATTTTAAGTATAGTAATCGGTACTCCTTACAAAATGAACTACAGAACATTGGCATTTTCAAATCATCATTTCTTTTGGGAACAAAAATGTCAAGATTTCGAGACAGCCCTTTTGAGTGCAACAATGATGCCCTTTGACGATAGCTTCTGTCTCACATTTTGCTATACTAGCGGATGAGACAACAATATAGCGTCAGAAACAGATGTGGCCCCACTGTAAGCAAGGAAATTGAAAACTTTATTCTAACTATCCCTGATTTTTGTTGACAATTTTAAAGGCATATAAAATAAAGACATAATTTGCACAAAAATTGCAAGTTTCAAGCTACACAAATCGATCTAGGGCATCAGTAATATTTAATTTCTAATTCGTGTCATCTAAGGCGGATATAATGAACACATTATAGATTAGGTACCATTTTTTTGTAGTTTATAGGGACCTAAGAGAAACTCGAGTCAATGCAAGGTTCAGAATAAATAAATGTCATGGAAAAACTCAATGAGACTCGTAAATATACGAAAACTAGATTATATAATTCATGTATTTTACGAATATGTTATAACCGACTAAAGAATGTTCGAGAACATGTTTCTGTTTATATGTTAAAGGGTAAAGCACTACGACACTGAAGCTCAATTTAGGAACATCTAAAACGTATTTCCTACCGCTCGCAGTGAGACCCCACCCTCATTCTTGCACTTACATTTAACAAAACTGGCGTTTTATAAACGCTTCCGCCCTACATAAGTAGGTAACTTACTAACATACACAATGTGTGTGTACATTACACTGGATAATCACTTTTATTTACGTAAAAACAAAACTTAAAAAAAATATTCAACTATATTAAATCTATATGAATAGAAGCTGAACCGCCTAACGAGTGACAAAATAATAAATAAGTTCAGGAGGCCTGTGGCGTCCATCATTTGTACAAAAGCCGGTATTTTATCTGGAAATAATAGAAAAATAAAGGGTTTAGTGGTTTATACAAAAAGTAGATCAAACTGCAGAAGTTTTAAAACGAAGTAAATGTTATTGTATTGAATGATGATGGGCCAGAAGAGCACAAGACTCATCAAGATAAGTTCAAGACCCGTCAAGATTAATTTCGAAAATTGTTAACCTATCGACTGCCACGGACGTCTACGTCTATGGATGTCAAATCAAAAAGTGCTGACGACGCCGCGGACGGCATGGCACGTCGAAAATAACACTTTTTTAAAGCGCTCGGCGTAGAGAACACAGATTTTCGTTATTGACGTAGCGGTCAATAGGTTAAGATGAGTTCAAGACACATCAATATGAGTTCAAAACGCATCAATATGAGTTCAAAACGCATCAATATGAGTTCAAAACGCATCAATATGAGTTCAAAACGCATCAATTAGAGTTCAAAACGCATCAATTAGAGTTCAAAACGCATCAATTAGAGTTCAAAACGCATCAATATGAGTTCAAAACGCATCAATATGAGTTCAAAACGCATCAATATGAGTTCAAAACGCATCAATTAGAGTTCAAAACGCATCATTATGAGTTCAAAACGCATCATTATGAGTTCAAAACGCATCAATTAGAGTTCAAAACGCATCAATATGAGTTCAAAACGCATCAATTAGAGTTCAAAACTCATCAATATGAGTTCAAAATGCATCAATATGAGTTCAATACTGACTTCGTATAAAAGTTCTTTTAATAGGCGTCCAGTACTTAAGTGTGTCGTGTGTATACTCACGTGTGTGTACTACCAGAGGCGGTGCAGGTGCAGGTTGCGCGAGAGCACGGAGCGCACGTCGTGCGTGAAGCGCAGCGCGTCCAGCACCGGCAGCAGGTTCAGTAGCGCCACGTCCAGTGGGTCCGAGAACCACGACTTTATTGGTATCGCGTTATCTGGGGATGGGTGATGCACTTGTTACTACACACTGCATACATTATTTATTTATTTATAATTCCTTCTCCACAAGGCTCCACAAGCAACTCGTGGCTAAATGGTCGATCTTCAGGTTAAGCCACGCTTACCCAAGTTGGTTACCACCCATTATATACGCAGTTTCTTCCGCCCCCCGGAAAGCACGTTAATCCGTTGAAGTCGGCTCTAATTTGTAGATTTTTGACAGTCGTGACAGTAGCCCGAAAGTCTGACAACCACTCTTACTAGGGCGTATCGTATAACCCAATACTAACTGGGTTATGGAGTTCATATAGGCAGTCGCTCCATGAAAATACAGTATTCAGCAGCATCCGGTTAGACTGGAAGCCAACCCCAACATGGTTGGGAAAAGGCTAGGCAGATGATTATGGACTACTCCACGAACGCGTTTACCTAGAACGACAGATAAGTAATACACCCATGGATTGAACACCCCAATTTCGCAGCAAGACTCGATACCTATACAGTTAAAACGAAATCTGATCCCCGATAAGCAAAGTTTGAAAAAAATCTTTTAAATTCAAGAATGATGATGATTTTGACCAAGTGCTTATGAAGTCGCAATTTTAATTTTTTATAATAAGTGTCAATGTGTTTACCTGGAAAGTCCCGATAGGCTCCGGGCGAGTTGTCCAATATGAACACCCTGTTGAGGTCGTCGCATATAGACGACAAATTCTTTGTGTAGGAACCGTTTTCTGCTGTGCAGTGTTGTCTGTCAACGAACAAATTAACACGTGTTATTTACATCTTTTACATTATTTATACGTTTTATTATCATCTTATTGCTAGACATTTTAATGCAGGTACATTTTTACTATTTAAGTGCAGATGTCTATTGTTTCCATTCTCACGGCGTTCATGCGATTCCCTATGCCATGATTGAGGTAGTAACACACGATCTCGCTCGGATATTAGCGTACCGTGCCGGTGAATGGAAGCTATTACGGTTCGCGTGAGATGGTAATTACCACAAGTAATACTCCCCACATTCAACTTGTGTGAAGTTTTGCTGCTTTATTTGTGGATTGTATATTTGTGTTGTTTAATATCGTGACTGTATTCCCCGAAGAGTAATGCAGAGGTGGATAGGAACTCTCCGTGATGAAAAAAGCAAATCAAATTGCTTTATTCTGTTGAATGCGGTTAGACTGGAAGCCGACCAAAACAAAGTTGGAAAAAAGCTAGGCAGATGATGTTGACTTAACCCGGATTGGGTATCGAATCCAGCATTCGGCAGACCACTAGACCAGCGAGACTGCTACTGTGATTTATAGGGGTATAAGGAACTAGGTGGAAATCGTAAAAAGTTTCCATTGAAAAGGAGGATCTCCCGACAAGACGGGTAAAGTGTCCGGCGGGCTATTGCCCATCGGTAGTTGCGTAGATTTCGCGTGACGTCAGTTATGGCGTAGTTCCTATGTAGCGTTGTGGATGCCATCACAGATTAAGATTAAAAAGGTGTCTGGGTAAGGGTGCGGTAAACGGAAAACAGGGTGTTGTGGCACAGCTTGGGAGTCGTCTATGCCCAGCGGTGGACTGTGATAAGCCGAGTTGATAGAAGATTTACCTATAGAACCGCCGCCGCAGTATCCCCCGGCCGTTGTCGAGCTTGTCAGCGACCGCGGCGCCGTAGATCTCCATCGACGCCGTGAACACCACCAGCTCGTACCACTGTGATACCTGTAACAAACGATATTGAACCTTAAGAGCTGCTAGTGAAGGTAACATGTTAAACTTCAGAAATAGGATCCATATTACAAGCCCCGTGCAATAGCTGCGCAGGACTGAAAAGGTGATGACGGCCCATCAGCGAATGACTGAGCTAAGTAAGACGTTACGCCCGTCTTCAGTTCACACCGTGCAACTACCACACGTAACGTCTCAATCACGCGGTAGGCCTGTAGTTTTTAGCTTTTTTATTTCAACAACACGTTTTCTTTTTAATGGTTTTTGCTTTCCGCTGTCTAACTGACGTTAAAAAGTCGGAGTGGATGCGGAGGGCAGAGAACCGGGTATAGTGACGTAACTTTGAAGAGGTCAGTCAGCAGAAGGTTTCAATAGGCAGAATTGATTAAAAGATGATTGAATATAACCTTATTTAAAAGCACATGTGGTTCATATTCGTGTTACTAAGTCAAAGTGCTATCTGTGGATCGTGACATAGTTGATTGGTTGTTGTCTGTCAGTTAATCACAGAACTTTTTTATTAGTAGATATGTATATTTATAAACCCTATAATATTCAGGTTTATTTACAAGGAGCGGCGCAATCGTATGGATATGATAATATATAGCGATGACTCAACGAAAAAATCTTCGTATTAATTTAATTCACAAGTTACAATTATATGTACAGTCACACAGAGCAGTAATATGTTGCACTTAGCAACTTATGTATTGACAGTAATTTTATTTTCATAGAATAGTATTTAGGAACCCATACTATTACTAAATGGGTCTCATTCCAAAGTTGCAAACGCTAACACAAGTAAATCGCATTCATATTTATTTTTAAAACCACGTGTACCGTCCAGTGTTTCGCGTATCAAGTTAATACCCTAATTATCTGATGAAAATAATCAGGAAGTTTGCAATGAAGATAAGTCGCCAGGAATAGGAAATATTCGTGCAGTGGCACAGTTTTATCTTTATTAAATGTGATGTTTGAAATATGTGTGTGTGTGTGTGTCTGTCTGTACGAGTTCAGACAGAATTTAATAACGGTATATGAACATACACAAGTAACTTAAAGAGGAAACCATGAAATCGTTTTTTTTTATTATTTCAGCTAGACAGTTTATTATTTTATATTAGATCTTGGCTTATATTAGCTCATAAAGCTGCCAAACTAAAATGGGACTGGGCAGGCCATGCCTGCCGAATGCCTGCATAGCAAAGCTGGAGCCCTGAGACAGCTAGACGGGGTTGCGGCAGACCGAGGAGAAGATGGCGGGACGCCTTGGATGGCTTTCTCGTTAATTGGCGAGAACAAGCACAGTAACGAGAAAAGTGGAAGGAATGGCGGTGGCCTTTACCCTGGAGTGGGACAGTTAAGACTAACAAAAAAAAACAATTAGATCTTACTTTAAACTGTCATGAACTTCACGGAAATTGATTACATTCCGACCCCCGGATGGGTTATCTTTAAAAGATTAGTAAATTGAAGGGCATTGGGCAGATCAATCAACTTTTACGCGATATTATCGAATAACGAAATCATTTTCCCCTGCGAATTCCAACACGGACATAGTCACAGAACAAACAGGTCTAAACATGTGGTTACCATGCGTCACATGTGGTCAGGATTGAATGTATTTGTTTATATTATTACTTCCACTGTATATATTTACGTAAACGTAAGCCCTAACACAGTAGACATATTGGTATTAACATACAGTATTTCAACTAAGAACAAAAATTGTCGGAATCAGCACACGCAAACTTTCTACACAAATACTAAAAGCATGCTTCAGAAGCCCTATTACGAGCGCGGTGTAAACGTGACGTAAATAAGTCATTTTTAATCGAAAAATACAATTATCCTACAGCATTCTAGTTGAATTGTTTGCAACAAGCACAATCAGTATCATCCATAGATTTTAATGAATTCTTAAAGTTATCAAAAAATTATGCGTGAAAAAGTATTTTTAATTTAAAAATCGTCGTATTTATGTTACTTACTGCGCGTTCGTGCTAGCGCCTCTGGTAACAGATTCGTCGTGAGTGAGTCGGGGCTGCTGCATCGTGACAACTGGTTACGTTTATGTGTGTAGTGCATCATAACAAAATGTTTATTGATATGACCCGATTAACACCAAACGAAGTTGTCTCTCATCTGTACCTTGGTGAAAATTGGGCCTGACACCTGCGTTAACTATCTCAAACTCAAAACCTTTGGTCTGTCTGTTTGTTCCGGCTAATCTCCGAAACGGCTGGACCGATTTTGACCGAGACTTTTACTGGCAGATAGCTTATGTCAGTAACTCAGACTACTTTTATTTTAGAAAAAGCATTAGAGTTCCGTGCAAAAAAAAATCAAACCCTTGAAATTATTTACAAAATCCGATTCAAATAATGAAGTCATATTTTTAAAATAATTTCAAGTGGACGAACGTCGCGGGCAACAGCTAGTTTCTCATAAAAAGGCTTTATTGGTTTACTGGTTAACTTTATATTGCGACCGTATACATATATTACACGTATTTACGTAAATGCTATCCCCAAGACAAAGGAAACTGGATTACCGAACAATTACGACCTGCATACGGTGCGATACTACATGCATGGATGACGCATTGAACCGTGTTTCTTGTGAAGCCAACTTTCAGGGACCAATCGACCTTGATACCTTTAATATTGAGGAAGTATCTATGTGGACGATGATCGCAAAGATATAATTAATATTTATGCTTTAAGTAAATAGTGTACGACTTCAGACAAATGGCGGGCCTAAGTGGACCCGAATAGCTAGGGATCGAGCTGCATGGAAGGCCTTGGGGGTGGCCTTTGTCGAGATACAGGCTGCTACCGAATTTTAAACCAATTACCGATATACTAAAAAAAAAAACATAATTAGGTGTTACAAGTATTAATGTAAATAGTGATTAGTATAACATAAGAATAAGATTGTAAAGAGTAACAATAATAAAGGCTATTTTATTTTCTTTAAGTAAATAGTGTAAGGATTTAAATAAACGCTTTTTAAGTATGTTATGTAAGGTTCTGATAGGTTAAAATTCATCTAAGATTTCAGAACTAAACCTAATTAAATTGGCTTTGCCCGGTGTGCTCCTTCTTATAAAGAAGCCTTGGAAATGCGGCTTCCAAGTTGGCATGCAGACACTATTGGCGGTATTTGGTAACTTAGCAATGAGATATTTTGCGGTACCTAATCTAAATAGACTGCCTCGTTGGTCTAGTGATCGCAAGCGCGACTGCTGACCATGAGGTCCTGGGTTCGATTGTCAGGTCGGGCAAAGTGTTATTGGGGTTTTCCATCAGATATTTCTCGGAGTCGGGATTTCTATTCAGGAAGCAAATTTGTGCAATTCTTAAGGATCGACAGTTGACCATTGTGATGTGATGTGATGTGAAATATGTATTCATATGTTTAAATATGTACTGTATGCCCGTTTCATGTAACTTTTTGTATATTGTGCATCACATAGTATTATTATAACTGTTATTTTAGTTTACATCTTATACATATGTCTCTCTAGTTACTAAGTATTTAAAGTAATCTGTGGAAAACGTAGTGGGTAGCATATTTATCATAGTTTTCAATGTAAGCCTTATTTTAAACGTCTAATATGTTACTGTTTGTTTTTCCTAAAGAAATAAATAACCCTTCGGGGATTACAGGTGTGACACATCACGCCTGTAAATCCGTATGCTAATCTAAATAGTTTGTTGCAAAAAAAGGGTATCTCGACTGACTGTTGTTATGAAGGCAACTTGGGCAGTCAACCGATATATACATATTATACCGGCTGATATTTCCTGGAAGCTCTAACGAGAATAAAAGCTCAAATAAACAAAATAAACTTACTATATCCAAAAAGTAATCGACATGCGGCCTTTTATGTACGAAGAACCGCACAGGATGCTTGTCTATGGTAACTTTGAGGACGAAGTCTGGCGGCGTGCCAGGCTTCACCGTGGGCCTCAGCATCGCGTCGTGATGCGAATGTATCAGCGTCTCATCTAGATCTAGAACCAGCATTTTTCTTTTTACTAGACCTGAAAAATTTAAGGTTTAGTTATTTATGGTGTATTAGATATCAACAAAGGTCAGCATTCGGTAGGCGGCGGGACCCAATGTAGGGTGGTTCACGTCGCCATCGTTGTACAAACAAACTTTTTAGTTTGGGCAACCAGTTGCTGTACTCAATTTTGTTTTAGCACACAAATGCGACTGTACGTTAACACCTTTTCTTTCTCGGCGTAATTCCTTACGAAATCCTTCGCAGTCTTGTGCAACAGATCAAGTTATTCTTTTTCTTCTGATTTCCTGAGTAACCAGCAGATGCGGCGTCCAAGCGGCAGAACAGTAATTTTCGCAACCATTCAATCTTTTCGAGCAAAGGGACTATCGTCTAGCTGTGCGTTTCCACTGGCCAAACATTCATATAAGAACATGTTTGATGAAGATATAAAAGTTTTTAACAAAGAGAAAATAGCAGAAAGAAATAGGGCTTTTTAACATGTTTTATGTGATTAATTAGTTAGTGGGAATACAGGAACGAAATACCTGGCAACAGTAAATTCGACGAACGGTAGTACGTCGGTATGGCATGCCGATGATCATCCAATGATGGGAGCAATTTTCAGCCCCCTAACTACCGTCTTTGTGGTTGGGTAATGCGGAAAATAATGCGCAGTATCATATCACTGAATTGATTGCCATCATACTCCAAGCATCAACTTTCACTGCTGGGACACAGGCCTCCAATCGTGGGCCCAGAGCAAGTTTGGTGGATGTCACAAGTAATTGAATTGTTTCTAGGGTATGCCGGTTTTCTTATGATGTATACCTTCACCATTTTGTAAGCAGTGGTGATGAAATGATTTACCCACACGAAGTATCGTAGGTCGTGGCAGCTCTAACTCGGTCCCCACTGCTCTCGTGTCTACAGAGCCTAACTCAAATTAACCAATCAAATGGGTACCAGCCTTAGATTGAAAAAACTAAAATTCACCAGTGACAATGTTACGATAAAGCCCCTAACCGGATGTGGCAATCTTAACACTTGCTTGCAGTTTCCTCATCTCAAAATAGGCGACAAGTTTCTTACATCCAACACAACAACACAGAATCTTTTATTATCAGTAAACAGAGTAGTAGTCTGTTACTTTGAACTGATTACTGATAAGAATTGATTGATCAATATGATAAAAATGTGAAATGCTGTTAACTGGTTATAGAAAACAACTGTTTTATTTTAAAAGAAGTTGTTTACACTCAAAATAAATGCAGTGTAGAAACTGATAAGAAGTATTTTGATATGCAATCAGCTTGTCCAATTTGTTACCCAGCAGGAAAGGAAGTGTTAGTACTTAGTAGAACTAACACTTGGATTCCTTAATGAGGACATTAAAGTAAATGCTAATTATTGCTTCAAGAATAATTTGAAATAAAAATAAAATGTTGGCTAGAGCCCACTTCAGCAGATTGAAAGAATCACATAATGCTAAAGTAGACGAGTTTTCAACTTCAAATTTTCAATACAGGATTGGGTGTTAATCTTTGAGAGAAAGCTAGATTTATCAGAGGGCAGTCAACTGCAATCAACTCAGTAATTACACATAAATTAATATGGAAACCTAGGAAAACAGACTACCTATATAATTATTACATTAACCACAGACCGATTTGTCATTGGGGTTTTTATCCAATAAATAATTTACCTTCCTGAGCTAAATCCTATTTTAAAACATTGTATTGAAATAACCTCTAAATTTTAATTATAAAGGGATTGTTGTGATAAAGTTATTTAATGTTGATGATTAAAATTCTGCAAGTAATGATGACAAAATATTTTTACTGATAAGACAAGACGAATTTGATAACATAACCCACTACACTTGACAAATTAAGGTTGAAGCTGTGAATATTTATTATAGCACCCACGTAGTTGCAGAATAAAACGTACGCAACGGTTGGGGTGTTCTGGCACAGCATAGGAGAGGCCTATGTTGAACAGTGGACTGTGATATGCTGAACTTATACTGTCACTTACGGGATATCATTCGTGATTGTTCATTATTTTGAGCTCCCGATATTTCGACGCTGTTGCAAGCGACATGATCGCGGGCTGACAACAACTACGGAAGATATCCCGTAAGTGACAGTATAAGTTTAGTTGTAAACCGTGGAAGCTTAAAACAGTGTGTAATTCATATAAAGCATAGTACATGTAGAGGATTAATATCCCTACACTGTGTGCAAAAGAATTGAAGATTGTGTTGATGTAAAATAAAAATTGGCACATATTGTACTTTAAACTTTGGTAGACAAAGAAAACACATTCAGAGCTATAAAATTAATACCAACACTGGTGGCTTGATCAGCATGATTCAACAAAATTGTGTTTCTTTTTATCTACATAGATTAAATGAAGTTGTTACTATGTGGATCACAGTATGTTGTGAATTTGTATTAGTCTTCTAAAAACAATGTGCGGAAACTGGTATGTCCTAGAACCGAAGATTCAAAGGCGTTTGACGTCAGCTAGTGCATTAGGCCTGCATGGAGGATACTCTCAAAGATCCTATGCCTATCCTAGCAGTAGGAATGTTATAGGTTTAGTTTATATTCATGTAATGTCTAATTAGAAAAAAAAACATAGATAATCTAAGAGGATTAAAAAGAACTCAGTCCTGTATTGAAATTAAATTACAGTTCATTGTCTCCCGTTTACGAAGCGATGAAGCTACATAAATTTTATGCAGTACATTCACAGTTTAACAACAAATAACATACTGTGGAAGATGTATCTGAGGATCAGACTGGAATGTAACTAAATGGTTTGTATAGTCAACCACATAAATAACTTTACCATTTTTGGCAACAAATTCTACAAAATAGAACTTTATTATGGAAACTTTCCCAGAAATAAATAATGATTGTTGTTCGTGCATGTGATGTTGGCTGATAGACAGTGACTACCATAGTCCGTAATTAAAATGAGTTAATCACTAAGGGGACAGGATAGTAGCAGTTATTATCAAGTTAAAGATATCATTAACACTAGCTGCAAGAGGAATTCATTTTAATTCCAAGTCATTTAGGACACCTCCAGAAAGAGCAGGTTGCTGTATCCTCATTAGGATGCTGTGGTTGTTGTGGTACACATATAACCTACAATCTACAGATAACCTATTTAAAATAGTTTGGTGATTGGTTTGTCATAATTTCAGATTCACAAGTTTAATATGTAACAAACCTTAAGATCATAATATAACTAGCTGATAAAGGAAATTAATTGAATGAAATATATTATATTATTTTAAACATAAATAAGTGAATAATGCAACGGAACAGCCCAAAAGTGATAACAAAACTTTCATTAGTTTTGCATTATCTGTGGTCCTATGTTTCGCAGACATACATCTGATACTTTCTTTTTCTCAGTACATAGTAGTAGTAACATTGAAACTTTGAAGGCTTATAAACAATTATAGGGATGTTGAACATTTTCGCATATTCTTGTTATATACCTTCTAAACTCAACCATGCATTATCTTGAAAGTGATCATTGTTTTAATAATTTTACTTAAAACCGAAAGAAGGCTTGTTTACATTTTAAATTAGAAAATTAATATCTCAGTTATGTGGAGGACAAATGATAATATTTACATATTTATGATAAGTGTGACGGTCACGAATCATACGATATATCGTTGTAATATTAGCGATAAAAAAAGATAGTAAATACTCACTCAGCCTGTGTCTAGATACGGGCGAAAGTGGATACATCTCATATTTGACGGATTGATATTGAGCCAACTGAAAATGAAATGCCACGTGAGAGTTTGTTATTCCTGCGTAAAATTATAATATTAAACAACAAGGCACACATTTTTATTTATATTTACCGCTCGATATTGCTTCTTAAACATATAACAAAAACAACTCCATACTTTAGATGCGAGCAGCATGAACGCGCGAAGGCCCATTTGCAACCGTTTCAGCATTTGAATTGTTTATAAAAAGATCAATAATATACAAATAAGCTTATTTTTAAACGACAGCGTTTCAAACGAGATCATTGACGGCGTAATTCAAAACAAATTCAATAAAAATCAACTGCCGAAAACATCTAACCCGCCATGACATAATCGACCCAATTCGCGTGCCATAAACTAAACAGACTTTTCCTTTCATAATTGTCTATGTCACTAGTGAAGTTCCAACGCGCTTAGTTTAGTAATTTACCGGTTTTTGGCAAATTCATCAAGGCGTGATGATGGTAATCCAGATTGATCGTCTAATGCTCCTTCAAGAAGATCTTTGTCTTAAACTCACGCCATGCGCCATTATCCTATGGGTCTAAGTATTCTATTCTTTGATCCAATGGGATATTAACGGAATGGTTCGAGTTCTGCAGAAATTGCAGAACGCGACAGCTGTGATACAGGGGAAACACAAATTCGCTTCATTAAGGGGGAAGCGCCAGCGTAGCCCGCGAAACTCAAATTCTAAGTTGACAACCTGACTTTGACCGGCAAATTGTAAAAAACGTAAGAAAAATTGAATTTCGCGAGCTAACCTGGACTTTCACATTAATAGAAAATAAACAAATAGAAAATAAATAAATTTGACGGCACGGTTGGCGCAGTGGCTGAGCGATCGGCTGCTGCGCTGCGTGTCGCGGGTTCGATCCCCGCACGGAACAAATATTTGTATCATCTACAGGTAGTTGTTCCGGGTCTGGCTGTTTGTGTATGTGAGTTTAAATGTTTGTAAACGCACCCACGATACAGGAGAAAATACTAGTGTGGGGCAATGTTTTAAAAAAAAAAAAAAATACATATCGATACATAATCTAAGTTAACTTATGTAATGGTAAATGGTATGTATCAAGGATTTAATTCTTTTAGGACTATTAATGTTCAAATTCAAAGTCAAACCATTTAGGTGGTTTAATTAGGCACTTTTGAACTTCAAACTTAAAAAAAATAGAAACGGTTCTATTGCCCATCCATCAGTTTCGTATGGAGAAGAATGGGCAAAAAGCTCCATGTTAAAAATGTTAAACAATATTTTGTAAACTTATATCTATAAAATCGAACTTTAATGAAAAAAATAAGAAAAACGATACGTAAGTAATCAGTTCTATATTCAATAAAAAAAGTACAACAATAGAACAAGTTTTAATAGTAATTCTAAATTCATTAGATGCAAAATCCAGGCCCATTTGGGGGCTGAGCGTTTATGCCGCGACGATTCATGCGACATACATGTTCTTCGAGTCGGCAGCTCACGCCATATACTAGCTGACTCTCTCGTTGGTACCATCTCTGGTGATGGTTTTTCACGCTCCATAACGCTTCAGCTACTGCACTTGCACGGGGCCATACCCTGTTTGTTAATAATAAAAAATCTTTTTTAAATTCGCTCAGACTTCAAAGCTTAATAAAAACAGATATAAAAATTTGTTTGGAGAACTTTACACGAAATATTAAAAACAATAATTAAAGATGAAGAAAGAGCACTTATTTTTCTAAAAAACCATTCGTCTTTTCCTGTTTTATTGTGTTAAGATATCGATGGCCGTACTGTTTGCCGAATTTCACCAGCTAATCTAATTTGACTCTATGAATAAGTCTATGAAGAAGGTAATGAGGGAACCGCCACCACTGCACCAGCAACCTACCTGCTTATCTCATTAGTGTCATCGACGACTTCACCCCACATACAAGCTTCGCCTCCCAGAACGTCGCTCTCCTTTGATTTAGGCACAGATCCATTGACAATTTCTCGCGGATCTACTTTGTAGAAATCCCACCAGTCTCCACCTCCACGGATATGGTCTAAGTACCACGACGAAGAGTAAATTACTTTGTGGTTGGCAAGCAGGATCTGAGAAGCAATTTTTAAAAATTGTAGGTCGAGTCGGAACAGAACCTTGTATACAGGGTACAAAATTAAATTAGAACTTTACAAAATACATGTTTTCTAAACTCATAGTTTCAAAGAACTACAACTGATTATAGTTTCAAAAGCAGCTGACAGTGTAGCAGCAGCAATAGCATAAAAGTAACTTGAAAGTTTGAGTTAAAAAAATATTTTTTTGTATTCTCCAGATAATTTAATTTAACCTTGAAGATAGTTCAACAACTTTGAATTAATTATTTTAATTTTACTATGGACACTTTTAAAGTACACATCTTGCTACATCGTTCTCACATAATGTACCATCTCAACATAAATGATGTAACCAAGTTATTGTAAAAGTATTCTGATTTAAAAGAGTGTCCATGGAGTTTCTTGCCCGTTCTTCTCCATAGAGATCTACGTTAGGGAATGGGCAACTACAGTACTTTCACAGTTTTTATGCCTTGTGACTGGGACTGTAGTTATTTTTCATTGTTGTCTTTGTTTCGACAATTCAAAAGTGCCTGTAACTGGCCTATTTGAAACAAATGCTTTGATTTTGATTTTGACTAATATTGAAATATTTGACTCACATCCCGCATTTCCCCGGCTTCTGTATTCTTCCACACTTGAACGATAGTACCGTTTGACAGAGATACACCCTCATCAAAAACTTCCTGCAATTACATAAAATTCGTCAAACATTACATTCAAAAAAGCAAAGTCAATATTACCCATATTATTATAAATACTAGCTGTGCGCGCTTCGCGGCTTCGCTCACGTGAGCGCACATTCTTTTGTCATTCTCAAAGTTTATGAACGAAAGCAAAAAATAGATGCAACTCATGATCTATCCTAGATCGCAACGGTTAATATACTTAACAATTAAAAAAAAATCTTTCAGCTCTGAGAGCTCAATCAGCCGATGGAAAAAAAGTGATGGAAACAAAAGTGAGAATGTGCAAAACCATGCATCAAAAAATACTGCAAACGCTTGAATTTAATGTATTTAGCAATAGAACCAGAAAGACTATGCGCTTCGATAATCTTCATGTTTCCGAATTAACACGAACGTCGCTATAAAGCTTCTAAGTTTGGTTTTTCAAGGCATTGTAGTGCATTCATCCACTTTTGGGATTTTAGTCGTATATCTGTAATATTCTAACAATGGTGATACATAAGGGACCATCCATAAATTACGTTATACGCATTATATGATTTTTTGACCGGAGGGGTCAAAAAATCCGTCCTTATCAGAAGGTCAATTTTTGTGAGACTCCCCCCTCCCAAGTGTGACTTCACATATATTGCAATATGACATGCTGCCCGCCGATAGAGTTGGAACTATGTCTTTAATAAGTTTTTCGTTATTAGTTCAAATTTCGTGTTTTAAAACTTAGCAATATTAGTTTTTTAAATGTGACGTCACCGAATTTAGGACCCCTCCCACCCCTTCTCACACAATGTCACACTTCGTTGACACCTCCCACCTCTTTAACGTATGACGTAATTAAATTAAGTCATAAATTTTATGGCTGGCTCCTAATAGACACGTACTTCCATGGTAGCAGCAGCTAACTGTGACTTCCTGGAGTATCTAAAGTTTCCCTACACCTGCGATTTAGAGGACTTACTGTCAAAAACTCTACTGAAACCGCGATTAACGTAGCCACCTGGGTGCTAATAGTTTGATAAATCATTGATACAAAAGAAAAAGAAGAACATGGGAATAATATTAGATCTCATATTTCCGAAGATAGACCATGATTGCCGAAGCGGATACTTTTCCAAGGACTCTGTTGAACAAAAAATGTTGAAGCGTAGACGCAAGTATTACGCAGATCGATGTAACAAATACTGCTGAAAGCTAGCACTTTGACTATTCACCATATTTATGTTACTACTGACTATTATTCATATTTTGCTCCGAAGTTCAAATGCAAGTGCAGTCACATTTAAACGTTAAAGATATGCCGCAAGTGAAACAATTGTTCTTACGGATATAACTCCTGTTCACTCTGGGGTATCTCTACCATTGTAAATAAGCCTGTCTAGTATCAAAAAAAAAATCCTATGATTACTGAGTCAAAAATATGTTTAATATACATGAAAAAAAGCATAACAAATGGGTTGCCTGATATCATTAAGTGAAGACTATTTAAAATTGCGACAACCGTGGGGCTTGACCGATTTTACTTAGACAACCGAAGTTATGCAATCGTGTTTGTAATAAAATTACCTATCTGTTCTTTTAATACATATTTTAATAAGAAAATAGATGAGTGGACATATAGTATCAATTTATATATTTATACCTTACAACCCCGTAGTAGAGACAAAAAGATGACAACCTAACAGATTCTTGGCTCTTATGCTTTGTAGATATTTACTCTAATTCCATTTTGATTTCGTTTGGTTTGGAAAAAAGATTAGTTCCGTTAGTTTTAATAAAGGGTAGCCTTGAATTAACTTTATCAGGCAACCCATTCGCAATGTTAGTTGGTTCATGTAAGTATTTTACTCCGTTAACATAAGTTTTAAATAGCCGTTCTGAGGCTCGTTTTATTTTAACCTTTTCCCACTCGCACAATATAGACATGATCATTAATCTAATAAATTATTAGTATTCGAAGTCATTTCGGCAGGCACATATAAAAATACGAAATGGAAATCTTCTACGACGACTGTCAAAGTAAGCAAAACACAAATAATCATTTGTTTGATTTTTTGGATAGGTATTTTGATATTCAAAAACGAAAAGAACGACGCCTTTTTTAAAGACTAATTAGCCTTTAATATTCAATCGAAAGTATTTTATTTAGTTTGTGTGCGGGCAACATTGGAAAAAGGTGGTCTGGTTGAATTTCACAACGTCATTCTCTTATTTTGGTATTGTCCCCATAAAGTTTTTATTTTGTGGGATATTGTTTATCTACCTATTATCTAAGAACTAATCTTATTTAATACATCATTTCACTGGTCACCATTAAATATAGTAAATCCAAATAATAGTAATTTTATTATTTAAATAAACTTCAGGTTGAATTGCTGTAAATTGCTGTAAATAAAATGGTATATCTAAGCCGGAGAGGTGATCTGTACCTCAGGACCTTCCTACTTCAGACACCTTTCTCTATTTAAGATTGTACATATACCAGTGCCTGTTACTTCTGATGTTGAATTAAATAAAGATTTATGATTATGATTAATTTTTAATACCTATCTACCGACGCCTAATGTAATATAATAATAGCTTTCTCTTATTACTAAATTGTTTTATTATTTAATTGCCTAGGAAACGAAAATTGTTTTTTTTTTTTAAATATATAAAAGTTATATTTTCAGCCTTTCCATCATGCCCTACTTTTTACGTAAAATGAATGTTCACCTTATTAGAAAGAGATTAAATTAGCGTTAACCTCACTTTTGGTGGCAATTTTTCAATGCAAGCACAGACAATATGCAAGTAAGAATTGCTGTTGTACACACGGTGGCACATGAAGCTGTACATTTCCTGCATAAATTGACCTCGCTTTGTATAGATTTCCTATACAATGAGAGATCCGCATAAACTGGTTTTCTAAAGCTTGACTGGCCGTCGCGTGCGTACGTAGTACCTATTACTTCCGTGCAAAGAGTAAAGACAAAAGGAAAAATAAAACAAAATAAGTTTTCAGCCATTCCGACTACACTACGACTAAAACCTATTTACGTAAATTATTTTTATCATAGAAATCGCATAAGAGGTTACTAACTAAATTTTAAAAATTCATATCTTTTGCGTCTGTTGGTCGATTTTGATGAAATAAACGCTAAATAATACCCACAACAATGCTTCTTATTTTGTAATATTTCGATTTTGAATACAATGAGGGGTTTTTACGTGATGCGCGCACAAACGAACAGACAAAAATTCAAAAAATAAAATATTTTTTACTTTCTATTACTTATTACTTATTTCTCGTACCTTCCAGTGATTTTTTACAAAAATCTGTAATGTACAGACACGGAAAGTCTACGATTTTATTATATGTATATATAGATTTATAGATTTTTCATTCAATCGATTACAATTATAATCGCCTTAATTACGAGAATCTAGTACAGTACCGTGGCACGGCAGTACCTACCTACCAAAACAGAGCAGAAACAGTGAACTCAACTGAGTGCACCTCCCAAGTTCTAGACCGAGTTCTCTATCTTGGCACTGTACTCGGCCCGTGTTCTCACACACGCACACTTTTTTATATGTGTTTTCTCTATGGGTATGAAGACTTGATAATTTGGTAAACCTAACAATTTAACTTAATTCCACCAAACGGTAAGAGGTAAGATGAACTGATGAAGAGAAGGCAGTTATACAATAATATTTTTAGTATATGCGAAACCTGAATATAATTTGTTCAGAATAAGTAACTGAATCGATTTCAATAATTTTTAAACCATGTTATATTTTTCCCATAAATATTTAAAAAAGTTAAAAGTTGGACACCGAGCGATTTTGAGTACCTATCGCAATAATTTAGGTACCTACTGCCAAATTATTATTATCAATGAGCTTAAGACGACGCTGAAGGCGCGCGCTGCGTGGTGACCACGTTTTTTTGCGGACAATTAGGTACCAGAACAAGCTTATAGCTTTGTGATTTTTCACGATACAGTTTTGAAATTTTGTACATATGTAGATTCTTTACATAAAAATACTAGACACGTGTATCAGGTTTCGCATATACTACAAATAATGTTGTCTACACAATAGTACCTTAGGTAGGTACTATTGTGTAGTTAAACCAACACATACCTGCCATACGATGGGTTTCGACCTCTCTCCTAGCAGCGGTATAACTTTGGTCATGAAGAGTGTATGTAGCTCGCTAGTGTGGGTCATATTGTGGTCCTCCATATATTTTTTAATCACAGGATTTGAGCTCCTGAAAAGATAACAATTTATTTTGATGAATTCCTCCCTAAGTGGCTTATATGCTAGTCAAACGAATTTACTATTATTTAGGATTTCTGGTTTTAATTTTCCCGAGTTCACCAATTCACATTTTATAGGATAGTCTCTATTACGTTGCAGTCTAAATTATGACCTAACTAAAGTAAGGAAACGCTTATTTGCGAGGCCAACATGACCCGAGAACGCACGAAAGGCGAGGCCTTTTCCCAGCAGTGGGCACAATGTAGGCTAATAAAAAGAAAATTAGAGTAAGTGGGACTTACCAGCAGTTCAGTTCGACTTCATCACCGCCGACATGGAAATACTTGTCAGGGAAGCGCTTTTGTACCTCACGGAACAGCTCACCAACCACTTTGTAGGTCAAATTATTCGTTGGGTCCATTGGCCCCAAGCCTATAATTTCGCTACCTCTGTAGCATGACGTCAGGATACTGGGGTAGGCAATGCCCCAGGAACTTGTGTGTCCTAGAAAATGTTGATTTGTTAGTATTTTCGTTAGTTTTATATGTAGGTACAGTCATTAAATTATCTTAAAATTATTAACAGGTGCACGTATCCAGAGCCGCGTTTGCAACTTTTCCGTACCTACCAGTTTAACCAATCATCTATTTATTACCCTGCGATTTATAAAGCAAGAGCCCACATAAGTCCCTATCGAAGTTTGCTACAATTGTGATTTATGTAAAAGTTCAAATATAACACTCATTGCTAGAAAATCTCCAACTCATAGATAGGTACCTGGAACATCAAACTCTGGTAGGACGCGTATGCCTCTAACTCTCGCGTATTCTACTATCTGGTTGATGTCTTCTGCCGTGTATATCAAAGTAGGATCGTATGCAGCTTTACTAAAAATAAAATAAGGTAAAATAGAATAGAAATTGTTTAGCCAATAATGTAAATAAAATTGAGTTGATTCAAAAGCACATTGGATGGGTGATATCTAAGTCGTGAGAAACACTTGGAAGGCTAGAACAGGGATGTCTATGGCCAGTTCCTGAAATGATGATGATAATGAGGTAATAAAACAGTTGTTACCGAATTGAGTCAGTGACTATTATGTAATTATAAGTGCGAGTGATTGTACCAAATGAATGGGATATAATTATGAGTTTTGTGAGGTATGATAATGAAGAAACAATATTAGTCAGTACCTCAACAGAGGAAAGACCTCGCTCTGGTAAGGGAAGCTCTGGTCATCGACGATGTGCCAGTGCAACACATTCATCTTGTTCGTTTCCAAGGCATCCAACGTCTTGAGTATAGTTGATACAGAGAGATAATGTCTTGCAGTATCAATGAGAAGTCCTCGATGGGTGTACTTAGGGTAATCAACGATTCGCGTTATGTTGATGACCACGCTCTGTAAGTTAGGTTTATCTGATTAGTGTTTGGTTTTAAGAAATAATATGGATTTAATTGTTTGTGACTGAAAGACAATGCATAGATACATAGACACATGTACATAACGCCTGTAATCTCTGAAGAGCACGGAGTTGAGTCTGTAGTACGTACACCCACCATTTCACCAGTTATTGTAAAAGGGGGCAAGCCTATTGACACCAGCCGGATGTAAATTCATACTACGAGAAGCTACTGAGAAATTCCTGGTGCAAAAACCCAATAACAATTTGCTCGATCTGGGAATCGAACCCAAGACTTCACTTCCACTAAACTAGCGAGACAGTTGACTTTATAATTTATTTATCCTACTAATATTATAAATGCGAAAGTTTGTGAGGATGTATGGATGTACATACTACTTATTACTCTTTCACGCAATAACTACTGACCGGATTTGGATGAAATTTGGCACACAGGTAGTTTATAACCTGGATTAACACTTAGGATACTTTTTATCCCGGCAGTACGATCCCGTGGGACAGTTACCGAACGCCACGCGGGAGAAGTGGCAAGCATAAGTAAGTTTTTGAATATTTAAAAAATAGATCGGGCTACCAGTCTTACTTTGTATCCATCAGAAAAATAGAACGATTGCGCGAAACTCTCAAATCCTCTAAGAATTCCCCATATGGAGTCACTGGTGAGCGTCGACACGGCCTCGACATCAAGACTGTCTGAAATAAAAAAAATATTATTTATGATATACAAACTATTGGCCTTTTGGTTTAAATAATCTTAACATTTTTAGAAAAATTGGGTTAAGTCCGTGTTTTGATTACATCTGTGTCGCAGTATGATCGAATGCAGCTGATTTATTTAATTCAATAGTTAGTTCATCGCAAGAAAAAAATACCTAGAAAGAGACCTTAGATAACCTTCCCGTATCTTTCTTTGCCCAGCAGCGGGACAGAAAAGGCTAAATAATAACGTTTTAGTTACCTACTAAAGACCCGCTTTTATTTACAACAATATACTTTCGGTTATTACATTGTAGAGTTATCTCTTGGGGTCACAATGTTATTTCTTATCATGACTACTAGGAATTATTTTGCGCCTTCACGAGTAAACAGATTTTTGGATACATTACGATTAGGTATAATTATGTTACGTCAACTTACTAAATTGCAGTTTGTCTGAAACAAGAATTTGCTTTCTTTGATAGTGTGTATTCTCCGAAGGATTATGATTATCTACGAGTATATGAACAGTACGCCCACGTTTCACTAATTATGTTTAAGTCCCATCAATTGGGGGGTGAGCCTATTACCATCAACTGGGCACAGATCCTTAGCTCAGGGTCATCGTAACAGATAACTGTTACTGTTAACCTGTGTGCCTGTATGTGTGTGTTAGGCTCGAAGGACTTCCAAATCCTTCGTCCCAGAGACAATGTGGAGCACTGCACTGTGGGTCCCTGCCCGCACTAAGGTGCGACAAGAACACGAACTACTTTATTTCTGGGATTTAATTAATGAATCATGAAAGTACATAAGGAGTATTAACGATTTAATAATGTAAATAACAATACAAAAAAGTATAAATCGAAATTAAAAATTAAAATTACAAGTTTAAATTGTAAAATTTTAAGTCAAATTACAAACAAACATTATATTCTTAGAAAATTTAACATATCTAAACATAAGTTTTTGTTAAACTTAATTATTCAAAATCCTTAAAATAAACAAAATAATGAAGCTATACAAAGTTAAACAATATTCAAAAAAATAAAATAAAAAAAGAAACTTTACAAATTCTTAAAAGAGTTTCTTTGAGAAAACTGTTTTTTTCTATCTAGGCAACCTTCAAAGTCCTGTTATAAGTGGGTCAGAACTTAATAAAAGCCTATTTACGAGGTAATTTCCTTTTTTGTCAACACAGATTTCTTAAGAAGGAATTTGTACAACACCTACACTTATGTGTACTGATGCTTTGTAAGCTCTGCTTATATAATTAAAGAAAGCACATCACTTACTGACGCACAACTGCAGTACCACTTCAATCAGCAGTATCTCCAACAGAAGATCGCTCACTCAATGCAGAAGCCATTGATTCATCTCATCTTTCAGCTCTGCAAGCTCCTTCCTTTTTCTCTGTTGGGTGCGCTTCGAGCACTCTGCGCACTGCTTTCTAGGTCCCCGTATATTGGCTCGTAAATCACCAACATTCTGGGATGTAGTTGCCATTGGCTGCTGAAATCCCTCCAACAAGACAGTCTCGCGAGTGTCAAGCCAATCGTTCCGACTCGCCAAGAATCGATTTTTCATGAAGTGATTTTTTGTCCAAGTGTCAGAGATTCTTTGACATATTTATAAAACATCGGCTTTTCAATTAGCCGAAATCAATGCTTTCGTCTATTGAAAGCGATAAAGCAAAAATTGATTTCAACGTCACGTACGATCACATTAAAACGGTCACGGTTCATTCGGTGACGGTCAAATTCTTGTCGTTGCCTTAAATCAACCAAATTTTTAAAACATACATGCGCAAATATAAACACTTCCAACTTAAACCTACAAAGAAAACAAAAATATGAATAAATTAGTGCAAAATAAAACAAATTCGGTGATATTTAAAAAAATGCTTACGTGTGCGTAGCAAAGTGCTACGGAGAGACTACTTTCGCTTAGCACCTAAATTCAAAATGGTGGAAAAACGTGGAAAAGGTTAAAGTGAAATCATAAAGAATAAGGTATCACCTAACATACAAAAAACAACTTTTGAACTGTCGAACAAAGACAACTATGAAAAGTAGCTACTGTCCCAGTCACAAGGCATAAAAACTATGAAAGTACTGTAGTTGTCCATTCCCTAACGTAGATCTCTATGGAGAAGAACGGGCAAGAAACTCCATGGACACTCTTTTAAATCAGAATAATTTTACTATACCTTGGTTACATCATTTATGATTTTTGAGATGGTACATTATGTGAGAACGATGTAGCAAGATGTGTACGTTAAAAGTGTCCATAGTAAAAACAATTCAAAAATTAAATAATTAATTCAAATAAGCCGTGGCAACCAAGAGATGACCAGTCACAACTGTCAGCGCCCGTTCACGAACATGACGCATGTATCGGCACCATTCAACTCAACCATTCTGAAGGGAACTAAATGATCCGACACACGTGACACCATAAGCGAGACATTTGAGTGAGCATGACATACTCTTAACCGCCAGGGCACATTCAAGTTAAGAAAAGACGTAGGTTTACAGCGAATAGCAGCTTTCTAGTACATAGTACTCACACAATATGGGCTATGCGGTTATTATAATACTAAAGAGATTGAATTTATACAATGCAAGAATAGTTGTACAATCTTCAGTAGCTCCAACATACTATTTAATGTTATCCATTTATGCGCCCCTGTCCTTGTGGAGCAGGACCGGCATTGAGCCAAGCATTTTTATCAGCGATATAATCGTACTACTTCTCTATTTCTTACTAGAAATAGAGACCAAGTAGTCGGAGCCTATTACGGTACTCCGTAATAGGCTAGTTGACTAAATTTCAAAATAATATTAAAAATGTTACCTGTTTATCTATTTTATCCTAAAAATATATTATTTTTAAAAAAGTCGTTCATTTACAATATTTATTTTGCGTTTTATTATGCCGATTTAAATTTACCGCGAAAACGCAACAGACAGCCTGTCAACAAGAATGACGTCACGCCGTGCCAAACAAACTGAGTGTTTATGGGAGTTATCAGTTTTGTTCGTATAACTTTAATTTAAAATGAATTCCTCGTATTACAAGCAATGTATCATACCCCAATGTAAAAGCAAACAGTGTAAAAATACGACAAAAGTGGATTAACCTAGCAAGTACAAATTATCCTCATAGTTTATCTTTAGATTCAAAGAATGTACTTTTGTGAAGATCATTTTGATGTAGGTACCTTCACACCTACCAACCTATTTCTAAATCCGAGCTGTAGAACTAACGAATGTTGCAAAATCACAATATTTCTAGTTTTTATTATGATAAGGTTAAGTTGTTGTGTCTTATGTGTAATCGTCCAATTTAATGTTTTTATAAGAAGATTTTTTAGAATCACGCCTACAAAGATTATATATGGCTATGATGGCTCTTTTTTGCAGAATAAATATAGACTCAATGTCTGCGGCATTTTGCTACGGGTCCCCATAGCAAAATGCTATAAGACATTATACTATGAAAGTAACTAAAATAGACCAGTCTAGCGGTATCTACATCAGTATATTGACGGATTTTTCTAATAGCATATGCTGCTGAACTTAGCCGCCCCGCTAGAGATGTTAAATGAGAACCCCATTGTAGCCTTGAATCAAGCGTAATCCCCAGGAAAACTGTTTTATCTACAAATTCAAGCTTCTCTTTATTCAATACTATATCACAATCGCTACTAATAATACTATACACAACCTTCGGTAAAGCAAATCTAATGACTGAAAATGACACCCATGACGAAAAACCGAAAATTTTCGACAGCGCCATCTTGGATTTTCATTTTGACCTCATTTTCGGTACTGCGACCCCGAAAACCATGAAAATGGCACCCATGACGAAAGACCGAATATTTTCATCGGCGCCATCTTGGATTTTTATTTTGATCTCAGTTTCGTTACCAGCGACCCCAAAAACCATGAAAATGACACCTATGACGAAAAATCGAATATTTTCATCGGTGCCATCTTGAATTTTAATTTTGACCTCATTTTCGTTTTCAGTGACACCGAAAACCATGAAAATGACACCCATGCCGAAAAAACCTAAAATTTTCGTCGGCGCCATCTTGGATTTTCATTTTGACCTCAGTTTCGTTACCAGCGACCCAAAAAATCATGAAAATGGCACCCATGACGAAAAACCGAATATTTTCATCGGCGCCATCATGAATTTTAATTTTGAGCTCATTTTCGTTATCAGTGACACCGAAATACATGAAAATTACACCCATGACGAAAAAACCGAAAATTTTCGTCGGCGCCATCTTGGATTTTTATTTTGATCTCTATTTCGTTATCAGCGACCCCAAAAACCATGAAAATGACACCCATGACGAAAAACCGAATATTTTCATCGGCGCTATCTTGAATTTTAATTTTGAGCTCATTTTTGTTATCAGTGACGCCAAAACCATGAAAAGACACCCATGACGAAAAAACCGAAAACTTTCATCGGCGTCATCTTGAATTTTAATTTTGACCTCACTTTTGTTATCAGCGACCCCAAAAACCACGGAAACGACACCCATGACAACAGAACTGAAAAAAAAGCCCGACTTTGTTTTATACAATATAAAGATATACCTAGTACCTACCTACGTTTATGATTAATATTTACTGTACCAAATTATTATATTACATTTGTTGATTTTGCTGTGTCCAGTTCTAATTAATTAACTTATTTCATTTCAAACAAATATGTACATTCCTTAAAAAGACTTAACCTTTTGATTGTACCTAGCTGCTGCATGCACGTTGATTGCAATACACAATAAAAATATATCGAAGGTATATTTCGATCGATTAGCGGGCGAACGCAGCGAGCCATCAAAAGCGACACAGTCCTACCTCGGAGACGCCCGGCGGGCTACTGATTCGACTCGCTTTGTTATATAATATCTAGTTACAACAAAAATAAACTTTTCTGGGAAAAAGTAACCGGAGAATTTTCTGCTAAACATCATTGCCAATTTTTTTATATGTTTTTTGGGTGTAAAAGTTTGGTCTACTTCAAATACCATTTGAAAAGATATCAGCATTTTAACGTTATTAACGATTTTTTATGATCGGGCGAAGTTGTATATATCGTGTTTTGAACCGGAGAATAATCAAGAATGTTTATTAAACTACAATATATATTTTTATCAGATCAAAACAAACAATATTTGACTGTTTACTCTTGAAGCAAAAATAGGTCGATCCTGAGGAACCTGGCCTCAAGTCAACGTCCATCATTAGTCATGCATTAATAAAGTTGTTCATTCACAAGTCAAAATAATAATAAGTAAATAGGGACATTGATTTCATTAAAATTAAATTACTCATTGATGTCATACAAATTAATTTTTTCATTGATTTCATTACAATTGAATTACTCAGTGATGTCATACAAATTAAATTATTCAGTGGTTTCATTACAATTAAATTAGTCATTAATGTCATACAAATTAAATGTCAGCATATCTTATCCATAGGTGTAGTCACCGGTATTTTTGTCACTAAAAAAGTCATTGACTGAATAGTCTTTACCAATCGCTACTGAATAGGCTTTACCAATCAAGAATTCCTCAAGTCTTTTTTTTAAACTATGCAAGGTTACACTGCTTTTTACGTCATTTGGTAGTTTGTTATAAATTTTTACTCTTATCCCAAATATTATTATTATTATTTTTTTGTTAGCCTCTTTGAGTGTCCCACTGCTGGGCAAAGGTCTCCCCTTTCTCCTTCCAAACCTCTCTGTCCTGTGCGATATCAGGCCATGGTCGCCCCGCAAACGAGATCAGATCGTCACACCACCTTCGCCGCGGTCTACCTCGACGGCGATTTCCTCCGACAGGTGTCCAGTGGGTGACAATCGTTGCCCATCTCTCCGGGCGCATTCGTGCTACGTGGCCAGCCCACTCCCACTTCAGCTTGGCTGTTTTTTGTCCAACATCTGCAACTTGAGTAATGGAGCGCAGGGTAGTGTTTCTTACGCGATCTGTCCGCTTAACACCTATTATGCTGCGCTCTATCGCCCGCTGGCAAATCTTGAGTTTGGACTTCTGTTGTTCAGTAAGTGACCAACTTTGTGCACCGTAGGTTAGGACGGGCAGGATGCACATGTCGATGAGTTTTCTTTTCAGTGTTATTGGAAGGCTTCCCTTCATGTGTTCTTTTAGGGCCCAGAAGGACTTCCAAGCATTTTGGACTCGTCTTTCGATTTCTTTGTCCTGCCTATTTTTAAAAGACACTATCTGGCCCAAGTATGTATACTCATCGACATATTGCAACACATGCCCGTCTACCTCGACCCTACGTTTCGTGCTGTTGGTCATGACCTGGGTTTTGGATCTGTTCATAGAAAGTCCAACCTCAAGACTTGCTGTGCTCAGATCTTGGAGCATTTCTTGAAGTTCTGAAGCTGATGTGGAGAATAACACAATGTCATCAGCAAAACGGAGGTTAGTTAGCTGATGGCCGCTAACATTTACGCCTCGTGAGTGCCATGAATCAGGCAATTTGTTAAAAACCTCCTGCAATGCGCTTGTGAACAGCTTTGGTGAGAGTGGGTCGCCTTGTTTGACACCTTTTTCTATGTGGAAATTAGGACCGAAAATATGTAACTTGATGTTGGCAGAGCTGTTTCGATAAATTGTGTCAATGAGGTCAATGAAGGTGTGCGTTACGTTTTGGGACTCCAAAGCATTAATAACTGACTGATGGTCAATACTGTCGAATGCCTTGGCATAGTCCACAAAGGCTAGATAAAGTGGTTTGTTAAATTCGCAGAACTTTTCTATCACTTGGTTAATAGTATGGAGATGATCGGTTGTGGAGAAATGGGGACGAAATCCAGCTTGTTCAGGAGGTTGGTGAAGGTCAAATATACTCGTTTCCAAATCGTTTCCAAGTCGATCCCAAATATACTCGTTTTAAATTTAACTGTCCTACACTTAATTCCGCTTAATACATTTTTATGATACAATACATTTTTATACTTTTGTTAAGTGTTTCTTTCCTGGCACAGAGAGTCAAGTTTGGACTTCGTAGATGTTATAATGATTATTACTTTTAGAGAATCTCAGAGTGGCTTTGGGTGATTTTTGTCATACTAGGGGACCATAGTGCACTGGTCGTAACAGATTAGCTGGTAATAAACTTTAGTTTTACTGCCTGACTAACCGAAACCTAAGTAGGTGCACTGAATACTATAATACTACTAAATATGCCACAAATTAGTTACATAATAAAGGGTGTAAATAGACCCTTAACATAGCCGAAAGGCACTTGTTCTCCCCGTCTTTGCGATCATTTTTTTTGTTCTAGACCCTACCTGGGAACCTTCTAGTCACGGATATATTGGGGGTCAAAGTTACAACTTTTTCACAAGTTTTTTTTTTAAATACATGTTTTTAATGTAAGATTTTTACTTTACACACCTCCACGACTCCCGCACTATTCAATCCATCAGCACAATGCTTTGAGTGCTTTCCATCGAGTCCTACCGTAAAACGTTATTTTTCACCCAAAAAAAAAGTCGTTTCCCAGCAATCATTTTTGCGTAAAGTTACTTAGTTTGATGTACAGAATGCTTGGTTGACGGCTATGTGAAGGGTTGTTTACACCCTGTATAATAAGATTACAAAAAAACATTACGAGCGGACAAAGCAATGTAGACAGCTGGAGCTGACATAAGTGGAGTGGCTAGAAACAATCTTTTAGTAAACGCACCATTACACATATAAGAGGTATTCAAAATTTTCAGAATGTTCGAGAAATGCGTTAAAAAAAACTTAATACTCACATTTTTCATCCATACCCAAGTCCGGGTAAGTTTCGCACGGCGCTGTCAGGTTAATTTGTAGTTCTTTCAAGGTTCCTTTGTAGTTGACATCAGTTTCGTTAGTATTGACATTGTTCGTAAGCTTCTTTGAATGTCTATCCGCCACAATATATGTATTCTTCAGAATATTAAAATACCGACTTATCGCAGCTTTTAGTAAATCGCATGTTTGTCCTTTTTCCTGTTAAAAAATGTTTTTTTAAAACTCTGCGCTTTATTCCCACTTTTTTGAGTATAGCGTAGCACATATTTATTCAAATAAAACAAAAACCTCGGGGATTTTTTTGCAACCGGATCTTTGAAAGTACAAAAAAAGGCGATGTTTGATTAGTGCATTGAATCATCAGTAAAACACACACACGTTTTTCTAGTTATCAAGTAGGTATGAGAATGACGGCGCTCCTAATTAAACAAAAGGAACAAACTGAACGAAAAATAGTAATATAGAGGTCATGTCAGGGTGGTTATTATACTCTTCACACTAGAACCGCCGAGTTGGTGTGTAGGGACCATAAAGGTCTGCGAGCTGCGAGATCTTTATCTCGACATTATGTACATAATTTCGAGATAAAGATCATAAAAATCGTAAAAATACACAATGATATCATCATCATCAGACAATTGATCCTTTTCCCGACTATGTTGTGGTTAGTTTCTAATCTAACCGGATGCAGCTAAATAATAGAATATGAAAATACACAATAAAATTATTATGTCAAAATTAAAATTCCCATGTTGCATAGATCTCGAGTAAAATCTCTGTGACAGAAAGACAAAAAAGTGAAATTAAAAAGGTTCCGTTTTCCTTTTCGGTCGGAAAAAATCCCAATACAACTGCTAGAATGTAATGTAGGATGGTCAGCTTTGCCAGATTTTTTTTTTGACAAGACGGGATTTTGGAACTTTTTGAGTGAAAAAAGCGGGATTCTTTCGTCGAAAGCGGGACATAGTAAATAAACGTATAGAATTAATCAGAAGTTTTTAAATATTTATCTTTTTATTTGAATTCAAATTACGTTTACATGACAATAGATAACAAAAATAGCCATAGAAAATGTATTTTAATCAAAATGTAATATTTAAAATCAGATTTACCCTATCGTTAACTAGTTGAGTCTTATTCGTCTTCTGAATAAAAACAAACAGAAATAAAAAAAATAAAAAAAAATATTAGAGAAATATGGCGTTTCAAACAATAGTCTGTGCAGTGAGTGTTACAACTTGCATAAGAGTAATTACTTTTTCATGATATTTCTGTGAAGATTTAACTTCTTTTAAAGTTCGTTTTTCTCACAGGGTAGGTGTAGATTAAACTGAATGAGTAATTCTGCTTTCATTAATTTTACGCTGCAGGCAAGGTCGAGTTATTCCCGAAAAGCGGGACTGAGACTGTCCCGCGCTGGACATTTAATTATTTAATTTTGATTTAAAAATCGGGACGTCTGGCAACGCATATGACGTACAAACGGCGGCACATCAAGCTGTACATAACCAGTATAACCTAACTTCGCTTTGTACGATGAGAGATCAGCTTAATTTGGTTTTGCATAGCTTGATTGGCCGCCGTGCGTACATTATCGATCGATCATGATTATTAATTTAGGAAAATGTAAGATTTTTTTAAACTTACCGTAATAGTGAAAGAATCCGGCATGAACTTAAGATAAGTATCTGATGTTATTTGTTGATTAGGTTTTGGCCATATTGCCCCCTTCGTGGGCGGGTATTCAGGACCAGGAACAACAATAGAAAAACTTGCCGCGCAAAACCCACTTAAAATTAAAATGTGCCGAAGCATTCTTTCGGCAAAATTAATTGCTAAATGTAGAAACGATAGTGCCTCGTCAACGATGCCGCGCAAACTGTTTTTGTTATTTGTGTTTTCATCATTATATATGTGGTAAGGTCAATATCGATAAGACAAATATAATACTTACACTATTAGTTTTTAATGATTCAAGTTTTACTAGCTTGTGTAGGTACGTTGATTTGTGTGCGAACCCCTTAAGTATGGCGGTAGGGGTAATTTTTAGTATCTTTTATTTATTTATTTAACACTTCAAATACAAAGTACAGATGCGGACTTAATGCCATAGGCATTCTCTACCAATCAACCTTTGGGTGATACAGAGACAAACAGTGGTTTTTTGTATCTGAAAATAAATTTAATTAATACTATGATATAAGTACTGTAACTACTACAAGGATATCAAAATATATATAAATGTAAGTAGACATTTACATGGATATACTAAAATAAAATAAAAAAACAATGGGGACACTATTAACGATGTGACGGAACTGCTAGCTTTTTCCAGATGTACTCACGAACTTTAATTTTAAATAAAAGATAAAACATCCCAGGTTGCCATCCTGATTTCCTGGGGAAGCGCATTCCACAGAGAAATAGACTGAACGAAAAATGATCGGAGAATGAAGTCAGGTCTTTTACCTGCGGCTTCGTCGGCATTGAAGTCGGAAATTATCCCACGGGAACGTAATACCGAACTTTAATAGTACTTTCGTAGTACTTGTCTATGTCCTAATCATCCTAAACTATTGGACTGGATGGATTAAGGATATGGACTAGCTGTGCGTCGAAATTTGTTTTGACTTTAGATGCTAAGATATGAAAAGTTAACTGACATACAAACTTACAGTGTTATTAAACATAATCCCAACAAAATTAAACATACCATCGCACCTGTAATCCACGAAAGGATCGGCAGATGTGTATGTACACGTACATTCCGCCAGTTATGTTTAAGTACCATATATGTTTAATATTAGATAATCGTGACCGTTGAAAGGAATGGAGGGAGGCCTTTGCCCAGCATTGGGTCAATAAGGGCTAGCTATAATATAATAATCAGTGATAGGAATAGGTAGTGCCTATTTGCCTAAACTTCGAAGAACAGAGAAAAGAAACGGAGACTTCCTTAGGTCTAAATTTTTTCCGAGACATCTGTCCCGAAATTTTGAGACAACACATAAATACATTTAAAAAAACTGTTATTTGGAATAAGTAATTCGTCTATATTTACCTAAAGTTTGCTACTAGATATAACATAATAAATAACATACATCGTCGTTACAACCATAAAATTTTCTGAATTTTTTTTTGGAGAACATTTTGTAAATGACTTGTTGATCGTAATACACAATGAATCACAATGTTTGAATAAGAAGCCGTACACGTTTCGAAGTAAATATCTTCTTTCTAGCTCACTCTCGGCTACGTTTAATGAGATTTCTAAAGTTCAAGTGTAAAAAAGGCATTTTGTCTTTAAAATAATAAAACGGTAATTTTTTATCATTTTAGCATTCTCTATAGTAGAAAGAATTTATCATTAAAAAAAGGTATTTAAAATAAATAAATAATTCATTTATTTGCCAGAATGTAGGCATACAAAGTGGTATGATCTTAATATTAATGAGGTCCCTTTACATTCTACCATTATACATGATGTGCAAATATTTAGTTACAAATGAAAATACAAATACCTTTTTTTCTTTCATGTTAATGAAATATATTTCTAAAGTATATTTAAAAAATTGAGTAATGGACATCCATACAAACTATCACATTTATAGACAAACTTTAGATAAATATAGACGAATTACTTATTTCAAATAACTTATTTTTTTAAATGTATTTAAATGTTGTCTCGAAATTTCGAGACATGTGCCGGAAATAATTTAGTCCTAAGGAAGTCTCCGTTTCTTGTCTCTGTTCTTCGAAGTTTAGGCTAATAGGCACTACCTATTCCTATCACTGATAATAATGGATATGTTAAGTGGAGCGAGCCTATTGCCATCAATCGAGGACAACTCCAGTGTCCATGGCTGCTACTGAGAAATTCCCGATGGGATAAGATTCCCAAGTCTATAAAAAAGATATCTGGAGGAATTCCGGACATTTAAAAATAATTACGAACATTTCTTTCGTTTGATGTGTGCTTTTATTGCGATGCGATTTATTTACAACGGTACAATTTGTTTGCAAACCATTGCGAGCTTAAAAAAACAGCATACATTTTAAAACTCACATATTGCATCTTATTAAGTGATTCCTATGAAATTTTATTACAATAGTGTTAATTTATTACAGACAATAATTTAGTTTTTCTCATTATGAAGGAATCCCGGACGATTTAAAATTCCTCCCGCATTCCGGACTCTTCAACAAGTTACGAGTTGAAATTCGGGACGTATGGCAACCCTACGATGGAAAAACCCAATACTTTAAGTAATTTTCTTACTTATTTTAATTTTCTTTAATATGACACGACCTGGGAATTCCTAAGATTTGATTTCATGGTTTCAAGAAACAGTTGTTATTTTGATAAGAACGGAGTATTAGTGAGCAAACTGAACTTCACCTATAGGTGTTTATTTATTTATTTATTTAAACTTCATGTACAAGAGTGGTACATAGGCGGACTTAATGCCACAAGGTGTTAAAGTGTTTTTTTACCCGACTAAGGCGAAGCCTAAAGGGAGCGTTACGATTTCAGCAGTTATGTTTGTATTTACGTATGTTCTTACGTAGCGCCTAAACTATTCATCCGATTTTGAATAAGGTGTTAATCGATTCGTTATTATGATCCGGGTAACATTTTAACCGACTTCAACAATAGGAGGAGTCGATTTTACCTTGCAGGTAAACTCCGAATTTAATTATAGCGATTTTTCAGTAGCCGGGTTTTTTAGTTGTAGTTATACCACACAAATTCTTGTTTAAATTCAGATATTTGTTTACACGTTTGGAAATTAAATCCGGAACGCAGTATAGGTACATTCTTATAGCTGCTCTAAAATACCTGCACCAGAACGAGGACATACCCTGATAAAACAAAAATATGCTTGAAATTTTTATTATTATGGCATACCTACCGCATACTCTGAGCCAATTAATGTACCTGGCTCGTCACGCATGAAGATTCGCCATTTTTGCATTATTACAGCACAATACTCGAAGGTTTGGGCAGAAGTGATTAACTAAATTGTTAATCGGGTTATAGTCGTTGATGACCTCGTCCCACATACAAGCTTTGCACCCCAGGACGTCACTCTCTTATTAAGCCAAAAACCAAAACAAATCAAAAGTAATTAATAAAAGTAAAGACAAGGTAATCCAGTGCTGTGCTGCGAGTCGCGGGTTTGATTCCCGCACGGAACAAATATTCTGTGGCCTACAATTAGTTGTTCCGGGTCTGGCTGTTTGTGTATGTGAGTTTAAATGTTTGTAAACGCACCCACTATATTGGAGAAAACCCTAGTGTGGGGCAACAAATTAAAAAAAAAAATATAATTCACTGATAGCATTGTTCTATTTGCAAAAGATTGTTCGACAATGGCATATCTGATACGGTCTTTATACGCTGCCAGCAAAACAGTAGGATTAGAAATCAACTATGAGGACATCAAGCTCATGAGACTCATGACCAACTAAGAAATAATAGAATAGAATATTCTTTATTATGTATACCATACAGTAACATTCATAAAAGAAAACATTTCACGTAGGGTGACACTATGGGCTGTCTCATCATTGTACATCTCATTAAGATTGACAAATACATCTTCGAATTTGTAGACAGCTATATATTAAGTATACATACAAGTCTTATTCAAACCTAACAATAATCTCGAAGAAATTGAGAGAAGAATAACAAAAACGAGGAAAAGATAAGTGTCTTTGGAACACGTTTTTAAAAGTCAACTACCAAATGGTACAAAAAAAATGCCATGGATAGCTGCCTCACACAGCACACAGCGCACAGTTATTATTAATGGTTAAACACAAAAGTAAAACAAAATGTCAAGGAGTCATAAGGATGATTTCCACCAAACGGCTCTCATCGCATCAGATCGGTAAGGAACGGATTTAACAACCTTTAAGCTATATTAAATCGTGTGTACAGTATTTAAAGTCCATATTACCAAGTCAATTTTGAATCTTGATTCCTAGAATTTTTCACTCCAACGCGCAAACATAAATTCCGGGACAGTTGTGAATTTCTTTGTGCCTCTTTAAATTCCTATTTCAGATCACTGACGCCACCTAGTAAGAGGGGCGTGTAATTCGGTTTCTTTAATTTCGAATAAAATAACGTGCGAGACCGTGGTGTGACCGTGAATCTGTTTAAATGTACACAATCTGTGTGACCGTTATGTACATACCTATACTATACCAAACTGTACCTATACCTAGCTATAGTATTATTAATAATGTAGTGGCACGGGTGGCACCGAGATGCCGTGTCTGGCATACCGCTGTTATACCCGCGATGGTTTGTGTTCGTATGTTTTTTCAAAATTGTTTGTAAGAGAGAGATAAAAGTGAGATAAGAGAGAGAGATTTAAAAAAGTGCAATTTTCCAGATCGATTATTTTCATAGTAGCTCCTGGTCTGCTTAATAGTGGCTTCGAATTTGTGTTCACGCAATTAATGATTATATAAATATATAAAAGCTGTGAAAGAGAAACAAATAAAATATCTCGACTTGGCACACGAGTTTGTCGACATGTGGAATGTGAACTCGGCTATCATTGTGCCGATCGTCGTGACACATTGGCTGTCACGACGATCGGCACAATGATAGCCGAGCCTTATAGCCAAGAGCCTCGACGACCATCTTTCGAGGCTCTTCTTAGGCGGTTGGGTCAAGGGCCTGATTCGGAAGGCAGTACTCCTCGATACGGCTCGTATTGTGAGGAGGTTCCTGTCTTTGGAGCCCTAACCACCGGTAACTTGGACCCTTGGACCACTATTTTTTATATTTTTAAATTGTTGTTTTAAAAAAATATATATATAAATTCCAAAACTAGGCTCGCAAAGTCACTTGCTGTTATTATTATGGTGTTTTAATTTCGAGCTGGGAGCTGTGAATCTTGCGCATCTACTCTCCGCTCCGCTCGTCTCCACTTTGGTGGAGACTGGGCCTCAGCAATTGGTGCCTGCTGTCATTTGTAGATCTTTGACAGTCGTTACAGGTAGCCAGTGGCCCGAAAGTCTGACAACCAGTCTTACCAAGAGGTACCGTATTACCCAAATATCCTGGACGAGTCTTTATCCAAAGGGGAATCGTATTGCCCAGTAATAACTGGGTTGTGCAAGTCAGAAAGGCAGTTGCCCTATGTAAAATACTGGTATTCAGCTGCATCCAGTAGGACTGGAACTCAACCCCAATTTTTGAGAAAAGGATAGGCAGATGAATAAAGATTTAAAATAAATAATATTTATTATCAACTAAGACCATCTCAAAAGCGGCCATTAAAAACAGTTAAAAACACTTGGAGTTTTTTGTCATGACCTTGGGAAAACGCACGACTTAAAATTAAAGTTAACACTAACCTTTTCGAATAGTGAGAACACCATAGAGGTATAAGCTCTAGTGTTGGCATGGCTTGATTTACCTATCTGTCGAAATCACAGATTTAGATAGACTTAGATAACCCAAGTATCACGATCTGAATGAAAACCAAGCGTGCCATTTTTTGACTACCTACTATGACGTCACAACTGGGAAAACCAAATCGATTCAAAGACACCGCCAAGTGCGGCACCCGTCTCTACATATTACTATTCTATTGAAACACCTTATATAATCAATTTAAGTTCTAGTGTGTACAAAAAGAAACAGAATTCTACCCTATTTTTATCTCTCTCTATCACTAAAGTTTGCCTATACTATTTATTAAGTATTTATTGTATAAAGTAAAGAATTCTTCACAATCGTTTAAATCGATTTATTAATCGATTTTGTGACATAGTAATGAGACAGGAAAATAAAAATAAAGTTCTCGAGTTGTAAAGTTGGTTGTTTTAAGCACATTAGCTTGATCATGATTAACAAACGATTTTTTTAAGCTCTCTATTAACGACATAATGCGGGGAATTTTGCGACTTTCCGTCAGATTTTTATGTGTTTGCTTTTGCTTTATTTCTTCAACAAAGCTTGCTTCCTCAAAATGTATCGAACAACTAGTGCTATACTTCGTGGTGAACCAATCTTTATTTTCTCATGTGGAAAACTAAAAAATCACGAAACGTTAAGTTTATTTCTGTGTCCGAAATCGATTCTCGAGAATCGATTTGTGTTGCATACGATGAACAGCAGAAAAATGACAAAAGCGTCTGTACTATGAAACCGAAGCGATATACGACAGTACCACTTGTTTCGATATTCATCACTTGTTAAAACAGAACGTCGCATCAACCTCTCCAAGTAAAAGCCGCAATGCATTACGAATTTGCAGCTTTAATTTTTTTGAGAGGTTCGACTAGCGTGGCGCACCAATGTAGACTGAGCGTGACAGTGGCCACTTTAAGTTTCGGACACGCGAAGTAGGTGCTCTTGCGTTATCTAGGTTTATCTATATCTGTAGTCAAAGTAAATACATTGGCCATAAGACCGACCGACGTTATATATAAAAGTACTTCATTCGCCGACAGATGCCATTGTGTATCGTTTTACGTCGTAAACAAGTGCTCTCTAAAAAGGGTCAATTATATAGTTTCCTGTAGTAAAAAATGATCTGCCGTTTCAGATCTGCAAAACAATGATGTTTTGTATCACATGGTACGAAATCTGAACTAACATTTTTTTTAAGCAGAATTTTGAACTACTTTTTACACCGTTACAATAGAAAAAAATTGTGGTACGTTGGCATGAATACTCGACAAGAATGTATGTGAGATACCACCATACCACAACTAAAATCGCTGAAATACAAAAACCTGTTTACAACAAAAAAAAACCGACTTCCAAAAAAACACTTAGAAGTTTGTAGGAGCGCTGACACATCGTTTTGTATTCATGATACGTGCAGCGCCCGGCGACACTACTTCGCCCGTAACCACTGTAAACTATAGACGCGCTCCCAACCTGATTAGCTACACCTTTGTAATATTTCGTAATAAGTTTAATAAGTAAAGTAATTATATAGTTCCGCAGCATTTCATTTCTCTACGTACACACAACCCAAAGACCCTATATACACGCACACTAAAAGTTCAAAGCGGAAAAGTCACATAAAACTAACTACTTTAATTGTTGTCACAGGTCAATTATTTAGATTTTTATTTTAGAAATTGTTGTTATGTGTGTTTCTTTATTGTGTAGTTGTTTTTTCTTCGTTGCTACAAATAGGATCCAAAGTTCTGTGTGATTGTCAAATTCCCGTAGTGAAAAGTCCCAGATTTGTTTGGCGATTCAGTCCTTGCTGCCTCCATAACTTATTACTTTATGGAAAAGATTTATAAATAACCGGTTTTAAAGTACTAACGCGTTGCATCACTATCGCTGCCGCTTGTGTTGCTGTTGAAAAAAAACTTTTATTGTCTGTGCAGAATTCTATTGACGTTTCATGTTTCATTTTGGGGGCGGGTATCGCCACTTTACTATTGTAGCGAATTTTAATAAAAATGAGATAATTCAGCATTTTACGTTAGTTTGAGTATAATTAAATAATTTTCAAATCTAATGTTACTATCTGCAGTGCGGTAGGTGAGTTAGCCGACGTTTGTCTATCCCTATAATCGGTATCAAATCTAGTGTTTTATTGGCCGTATCCTGTCCTATTGATTCATAATCAGCCCAATTTCTTCGAGTACTAACTATGCCTTTGCACAGTTGTGATTTGACGTGTAATATGAACTAAGATTTGCGGGTAGGATTTTGGCAGATCACCAGACCGAAAAATCATTACGTTGCTTTTCGGCGAGTGATATGAAAAGAAATCTAGGAAGATCCAGATCAGGTATTCTAAGAAGGTTCGTTGCATGGTTCCAGGTCTAAATCAAGATGATTGGGGGCCTGTTCGTGTACAACCACAAGGGCGAAGTCCTGATCTCGCGGGTGTACCGTGACGATATAGGGCGCAATGCCGTGGACGCCTTCAGAGTGAATGTTATCCATGCGAGGCAGCAGGTGCGCTCGCCCGTCACCAACATCGCCAGAACTTCCTTCTTTCACATCAAGGTAAGTGATACAAGTTAGCATGATATATCTTGAAGCATAAAGATTGATATTCATCTCTACCAAGCCAAGATATTTGTTAAAAAACATTGTTACATAAAAATCATGAAGTTCCTATTTAAAAAGAAAATTATTTATGATTCTATAGTTTACCATAACAAATGCTTAGAAAAGTGGGCGTTTTTTAATCATGGTATTGCTAAAACAATATCTGACTAAATATGGCATTTTCCCTTCTATTTTGTCCTGTTCGAATTTAATCTATCAGGCACCGCAGCCTACCTCTATCTGTAATTACACAATTTGTTCAACAGAGGGCTAACATCTGGCTGGCAGCTGTGACCAAGCAGAATGTGAATGCAGCAATGGTGTTTGAGTTTCTGCTCAAGATCATTGATGTGATGCAGTCCTACTTTGGCAAGATCTCCGAGGAGAACATCAAGAACAACTTTGTTCTTATCTACGAGTTGCTTGACGGTAAGTGTACTATCTTTATATCTATTTACAAAGTTTGACAGTTCCCCACATCCAATCCAGCATCATTGTCATCAAGCCAAATCTGTCCACTGCTGTACATAACACATTCATCCCATGGTATGCAATATTACAATGTGCTAGACATATTATTGTGTCCAGTTGCTTTACAAAATACAAATCTCTGAGAAAATGTTTCCTGTGTGAAGATCTGGTAATAATATTTCATTGCCTTTATAATTAATCAGGCCGATAAGCAGTTGAACACAATAGGCTGAGTTGATTAATAATGATCAGATATCAGAAAGCAATTTTTAAAGTACTGTATCTTTTAATGTTGTTAAAATCTTTATTTAATCTGAGTCAAATTATATTCTTTCTTTCTTCTTTTTATAGAAATCCTGGACTTTGGCTACCCTCAGAACTCAGACACTGGTGTTCTGAAGACATTCATTACTCAGCAAGGCATTAAATCTGCCTCTAAAGAAGAACAAGCTCAAATCACTTCACAGGTTGGTATTCTACTTTACTTGTTTGCTATGGTAAAGATGTTGGGCAGGCTGCGCAGGGTATCATTGTCCTGCCCTTGTCCCAATTAATTTGGAGTTGACACAACATGTCTTCTTCCATACTTCTTGATTAGTTCTCATCTCAATTACTCCCTTGAAGAGGCCATTTCAATGTCCTGAGATTGATGCATAAGGTTCATATTACAAGAAAAGAACACTAACAAAAGATAGAGAAATGTTTATTTATCACATATGGAATGCAAAAATATAAACCTACATAAGGAAAAAATAATAGGAATTGTGTATGCCAGAAAGGTCCATTCCAGAGATAATGCCAGACATGCTCTATGACATTGATTTAAAACGATTCCAGTTTAATGAAAGAATTTTTGTAACAGTGTATTATTATTGTGTTCAGGTGACTGGCCAGATTGGATGGCGTCGCGAAGGCATCAAATACAGGCGCAATGAGTTGTTCCTAGATGTACTGGAATATGTCAATCTGCTAATGTCACCACAAGGTATGATGATTTGATGATTATGTACTCATTTACATAATGAACGCAATACAAGGGCCAGGTTGCTGCTCAGGCTCATTCAAAGGGACATTAAAAATAGGATATCTTTAGTCAATTTACTGTATCATTGTCTTTTGAAATATGTGTTGGAATTTATAATTTAAATGCATGCAATAAGAGTTAATGTCTTTCTTTTGCAATCCAGGTCAAGTGCTGTCAGCCCATGTTGCAGGCAAGGTGGTGATGAAGTCCTACCTCTCTGGCATGCCAGAATGCAAGTTTGGTATCAATGACAAGATTGTTATGGAAGCTAAGGGAAAAGGCAATGGTGAGTGTCTGTTTCTCTTGACATATTGTTTTCAAAGCTATAATGTAGACAAACAAAATACAACAGAGAATTGGCCATTCGACAATCAATTCAAATTTATACATTTTTACACCTTTAATTTTCTTTTTTAAAATAATTTTGGTTAATACTACAACCACAAAATTGGCCACATCACAGTTTGGCCGTCACAAGCCTATTTGTTCCTTTTTGACTTTCTTGGGTCTGCTAGCAATCTAATTAGCAGCCCTGAATCTGAATTTGTGCCCTGTTTATAGCAATAGGCTTGTTCCCTATTACCAGATGAAATGTGGGTGTACTAAAACTGAATTACAAGCACAATTACTTTATGTCTAATGCATGAGGGCTTGGGTCTTGTGTTCTAGCAAAGCTGGATATTGATATTGGACTTTTCCATTAAGAATTTCTCAATAGCCCAGAGTCTGGATGTATGCTTGGTTGATGTTAATAGGCCTGCCCACTATTACATGGCACTTGCCTAACACTCCAGGTAAAACAAGCACGTTGTTTTCATCAGGAGGCATATCCGGCAACACGGACAGCGATCCAGCGCGCTCGGGTAAACCGGTGGTCGTGATCGACGACTGCCAGTTCCACCAGTGTGTCAAGCTTAGCAAGTTCGAGACGGAGCATTCCATCTCCTTCATACCACCAGATGGAGAGTTTGAGCTTATGAGGTTAGTAAATGTTGAAGAGGAGTGCCTGTTGACTAATAATATTAATTTTTTATCTCCCATTAAGGGGGCAAAGGCCGCCCTTTCCTTAGTCCACTTAGATTCGCACTCCAGGGAGAGGAGACGTGCGGAAACCTACCAATCACATTGGTTGAACTCTACATGCGTACTTTCAAAACTTGTGATTATAAATGGGTATTTAATTCGGCAAGCTGGCCGCCCGCGCATTTCCCTCGACATGCTGGCCTGACGTGTTTTGAAATCGAATGGAGTATGTACCCATGAGCGTATCGCAAGTCGAACTGACGATGAACCTAGTTGAGTAAACCTCAAATAAATACGAGCGATATTTCATAAAACTTTATTTCTCAACAGATACCGCACAACCAAGGACATATCCCTACCATTCCGCGTCATCCCCTTGGTCCGGGAAGTGGGCCGCACTAAGATGGAGGTGAAAGTGGTCCTCAAGAGTAACTTCAAGCCCTCCCTGCTCGGCCAGAAGATCGAAGTGAAGATCCCAACACCGCTGAATACTAGTGGGGTGCAGCTCATCTGTCTGAAGGGAAAGGCCAAGTATAAGGCCTCGGAGAATGCTATTGTTTGGAAGTAAGTTGTGACTTTAACTAACGGTTTTCTGCAGTTTTACTCGCATGAAACTACTTCATGTATGTACCTACATCACTTGAGGTAGGAATCACTAAGATGGAGGTGAACATACTTTCACCTTCAGTTTGGCCAGAAGATCTAAGTGAAGATCCAGACACCACTAATACCAGTTGAGTGAAGCTCATTTGTCTGAGTTGGCACTCAACAATGTATCCTGATAGACTGGAAGCTGATCCAACATATTAGGGTAAAGGCTATGCAAATGATGACTTCTTTGAAACCAAAATTATTAACCCTCATACCATAACTTTTCACAGGATAAAGCGCATGGCAGGCATGAAAGAAACTCAGCTGTCTGCGGAGATTGAGCTGCTGGAGACCGACACCAAGAAGAAGTGGACCAGGCCGCCCATCTCCATGGGATTTGAGGTGCCCTTCGCACCATCAGGATTCAAGGTCAGGTTCACGTCTGAATATAATAAAAAAAACGGCTCCGTACCTATCAGTTTGTCTGCAGTTTTTTTCCAAACAACAGAATCATCCTCGGTGGTCGAGTGGTGCCAAGCGCGACTGCTAAGCATAAGGTCATGGGTTCGATTCCCGGGGCGGGCAAAGTGTTGTTGGGTTTTTCAGTCAGGAATTTTCTCAGTAGCAGCCACGGAATCTGGATTTGCGCCCGGTTAATGGCAATATGCTCGCGCCCGATTATATGGGACTTAAAACATAACTGGCGACATGTGGGTGTACTATTATCTACACTTCTGTCTAACCCTTTCCATGTATCACAATGGATTTTGATCATTATGTTTATCACCAATTAGAGTTTTGGAGCATTTAGTCAGGAAGGTTTTTTGGTACAATTAATACATATCTGGATGGTTTGACACGTTGACACACGTTTGACCAGTCGACCGCACCGGTGCGAAACAAAAGCGGTTAATCCCAAATGACTAAAATTATGTAGGTATCTCAAGTCATGTGTGTCTTCTAGGTTCGCTACCTGAAAGTGTTCGAGCCCAAGCTAAACTACTCCGACCACGACGTGATCAAATGGGTGCGCTACATCGGACGGTCAGGACTGTACGAGACGAGATGCTAAACGAATACCGGTTACAATGTAAGTATTGCGCTGTTAGAAACCATTTATTTTTTATTTTATTTATTGGGGAAAACATACAGTAACATATTACAAATTAATTAATTGCTTATGGATATTTTATTGAAAAAAAAAAAACAATGTGGCAGCGTTTGTTTTCGTTTTTACCCACACGACAAAAGTATAACTGAAATACTACTTGTTTACTTTTTTAGAGACTTGTTTCGGATATAAACTTACCTGTGGTGTTAATATGTGAATGTGTCCATACCCACTCAAAAGGAGAGTTTTGAAATATTATTTAGTGCACTTTTACAGCGTCAGGTGGTATATCTTGTGTTGCCATCTGGCATTATGCTGAGCCGAGGCCATTTTGGCATTAAAAACTTATCTTATTTATTTTGTTTTGTTTTAAGGTATTTATTTATTTTTGTTTTAATGCCAATAAATTCACTTTTCTTTCTTTACATGGAAAGGATTGTTTTGCAGGGATAAGTTTTTTCAAAGCAACGGGAGAGTTGATTGTTGACCGGGAGAGTTAATTTGAATTTGGAAAGGAATGGACTGTCCCAGCAGTCAGTTTTTTCAAAGCAACGGGAGAGTTGATTGTTGACCGGGAGAGTTAATTTGAATTTGGAAAGGAATGGACTGTCCCAGTGTCCCAGCAGTGGGACAGAAAAAAAGTTTCTAACTGTTTTATTGTAGCTTTGAATTTACTTCATGTCTTTTAATTATATCGCCTGATATGCTAATAATAAATGTAACTTTAATGTTTTCAGGAAATGCACGAGCTAAGTGGTTGAACGGACATAGTAATGGCGTGTTACATAATATATTTTGTATATAATTTCACATCGATCCAGAGTTTCCTCAATGAGTTCTATTTTTTTATTTTTCAACTAAGTATAGAATATTTTATGCTCAGTTATGTATGCTTACATATACAATACGAGGTTTTAAGTAATTGCAATATTTTTTATATGAAATATGAGAAGTATGAAATATGGAAATTATAATTTTTTATTTTATCACGTCATTTTCTGGTTAGTTTATAGAAATGATGGACAGAAGAAAATCATCCACATAACTTATACGAAATTATTATTAAGGCAATTATCTTCTCTTACAGAGAAATAACAAAGAAAAATCACCCGTAAGTGTTGATGAATTCAGACCAATATTATATTCCCTCTGTCTAATATTTCTTACATAACATGCATAATCGAAAATATATGATATCATAAAACTGTTAAGCCTCAAAATAGGCCGCATTTTTTAATATTTTTATGTTTGTACATTATATAATTATCGAATCTCATTCGTGTATCACTATAACACCGTTTCGCTTGTAATATTCGCCCCTTCCAACGACACTTTTGCGTGCTGACGATTTACCTGCTAAAATAATGGAATAAAAGAAATGATAATTGCAAAATGGTGATTTTTGACATCTTGTTGAAAATTTATCAAGGTAATGAAATGCAGTTATTTTCAGTATTTTTCTTTGAATAAAAAAATTTAAGCCAGAAAAATAATCAAGATGAATTCTTACTAAATCTATAGTAAAAGAAAATTGGATGCTGTTCCTTGGCAAGCGCGTCACGTGAGAACGGCTGGACCGATTTGTTTTTATTTTTCTAATCACGTTTTTAGGGAAACTATAGTAGTAGTATATCAGAACTTTAATATTGGATAATTTTCCTGGATAATTCAGGACAGACAATGTCTATCGGATCACCTAATTTTATTGTAGAAATCAGCACGCAAAAGATTAACTTAACCATTCCTCGACATTCAAATGCTTTGTTCCAACACAATTATATGTATATTAGTAAATAATATAATAATATATATTCTACATTTAGAATATCACTATAATATGAAGTTATGTAATATTAGGTAATCAATAGTATTAAATATTAGAGTTAGATAAGGGGGTCATCTACAAATTATGTCAAGATGGGAAAAAATCTTTGCATGAACATTTCCCTTGATGGGAAAAAATCTTTGCATGAACAATTCCCTTGATGGGAAAAATACCTTAACGCCTTCAAAAAAGGAATCACCATTGTTACCAAGTTTGGTAAAGTGCAGGTTTCTATAAGATAAAATCAAAAAGTACGTCATATTATGAAGTATGTGTTAACACGATGAAATGTTACAACATAACTTTACCCGCACTTATCGGGTTTTTTCTTTACCGTTGTATTATTTTTAGATTTTTTAACGAATGCTTGGGTACAGCTATACTAGTATTAACTTTCGTTTTGCGAGTTGTACCTAATAAAACGACCAATATAATATCCACTTCTGCCGTCTCATATATTTTGTGGATAATCCCCCATTATTAGAATTTACGAATGAAAGGCAAAAATTTGAATTCATAGTTAATATTTCTAAAGCTGGTACATATGTTTCGAAATTGTTCATGTAAACTGGCGTGCAAAGGAACTAAATTTTTTACCATGAGCCTTTTTTTTACATAATATTAGCACAAGGTTTCAATCTAAATCATGTTTCGAGAGCTACTATGGTGAATTTATCGAAAATCATCAAAAAAGATGATTTAAATGGGCAGTATTCTTTTATTTACATGATACATTCACATCCATCAATATTTGTAAATAGATTTGTCGGTTTCTTTGCACGCAAGTGTCTATGCGTGCTGTTATAGGGAATGCTTATTATGTATCGTGTTACAAAAACAATGTACAATAAATGGCAAAAATATATATATGTTTCATTTACACATTGCACTCCTGTATTTCCCGAAGGCTTAGGCAAACCTAATAGTATTCTCACGAGCCTACTGCCATCAACCGGGAACAAAACCGGGTTTCTACTGAATATATCTGATGGGTAAAACGCTAAAACTGCCCGGTTTGGAAAACGAACCCTGGACACCATAGAGCATTAGTCAAACTTATAACTAGAGATCGGATATTCTGATGTATATTTACCTAAAGTTAGAGTGACTAGTATGGAGCGCGCGTCTCAGTACGTGAAAATCCCGGTTTATTTAAATAAATAGTTACTTTTTCATTTTATTGTTTAACTCCAAACATTTTGTCCTGTTCGATAATTCAGCAGCAAAATTTGAATTCAAATAATTGTAGTATTTTTTTACTTGTTATTTTCAACAAATTTAAAGCCAGGTATTAAATACATTATAAATATTCATTATGCTTTTGAGAGGATTGCGCGGCCATGGAGATCTCGGCAACTGCTTGGGTTAGAGATCTAATTCTTTTTGTCAATTGAAGACTGAATTTGTCAAAAATTGTCGAAAAAAGAATTATAAGCTCTGGATCAATATTTTACGAAATATTCACCTTGGAAGTTATGGCCGCGCAATCCTCCACTTGTTGTTTCTTTATTGTTGATTATTTATTAAACCTAAGACTTCATACAGTAAAACTATTACATATTATTAATCCATTATTAATCCTCCACGTTACGTACGCGCGGCCAACTTAAAACCCTTATAACTTCTTTATTTCTACTTTGACAAATTTTTGGTTTGTACCCTTCGATTTTGACAAATTTCGACAATTTTTTTTTCTGGTTTGATAACTTGGCGGCGCAATCGTAACACAACTTGACGTCGCGTCGCCGTCTTACCGAAAATTTTATAATTATATATGAATAGCAGAAACAAGAACAAAACACGACTTTAATAACTGCGTCGAAACTGTAACATTTGCATAGTAGGTAACAGCGATTAGCTTAGTGTTACGGATAAAACAGATTATTAAGACCTCTACTATAATTTAAATGCTGCAGAGACGCGCAGAATCAAATGAAGCGAGCACAAATACACAAGTTGTGGACTTATGGCCTTCGGAGATTAGTATACCTACTTAAATATACTTAGGCACCTATAATCAGAATGCTGAGCCAAGCACTGAACATCTAACAGCGCATTTATTTTTTCTTTTAAAATTATCTTCTAGTTAGAAAACTTTTGTCCAAACTCAAGCTTTGCCAACGTGCAATGGAGCGCAGTATCCTAGGCGTTAAACTAACTAACCATATGCGCACCACACTGCGCAAAAAGCCGCTAAGCTGAAGTGGGACTAGGCTGTCTATGTCAGCCGTGTGACCGACAGCAATGGGCCAAAATAACGACGATGTGGAGCCCTAACACAGCCAGAAGGCGACGCGGTAGACCTCGCAGGAGATGGCGGGACTAGCTAGACAGAACCAACGACCAGTGGTCCATATTGGCCCTGAATCGAAAGATTTTGAGATCATTTTTGCCCAGCAGTGGGATGGCACAAGCTAATAGTAACAGTTAGTAAACTGGCATTAATCCCCAAGTCGCCAATACCCCATCAACGACAAGGAACCAAAATTCAAATCTCACAAACTTACAAAATAACACAAGTATTATAATTTAAACGAAGCAAGAATAAATGTTTGTTTGTGAAGTACAATTAAGAGTTTCCACTCCCTTGGGCAGCGAGTTGGTTTAAGTTTGATATGAATTAATTACAAGGCTGTGTAGAGCCGGCTGTATTTGTTCTAGCTCGCAAGTCGCAAGTCGCAGGGCATACGACGCTAACTTAGTTTGTTCTTGTTGATTTCCTTGTAGGACTCGACTGAGACAAAGGCCCTGGGTGGTAATCAAACCGGGTGAAATGTCAGTCGTGAAATGTTTAACAGGCTCTGTTTTCGGCGCAGATTCCAAGAATTACGGGACTGTGGTGTGCAAGTGTTTCTAGTAGAAATTAATTTGTAAATTGTAGTCAGAATACACAGTAATCCTGACCGTTTTCAGTCACGGCAGCCATAGTCAACGGACACTAGCCAGCCATCATTGCAGGAAATTTTATAATGCACCGTTCTGTTCCTCGCTCTCTTTAGCCTGATGAGACGGCAATGCGATACGACTGCGGAGAGCTCAGGCGCAGAACCAACGGCTTAACGTGCTTTCAGAGTCATGAAAAAATATACTATAATATGTAGCCCGACCTGGGAAATTGAACCAAGGAACGTAGTAGCGCTTACGAAAACACCAACGGAGAAGTTGTGAATATAATCTAATGGGTGTAAAAGTACCCTTAACGAAGCCGAAAGGTACTTGTTCTCCTCTCATTACAATATATGTTTTGTTCTAGACCATACCTGGGGACCATGTAGTTACGGAGATATTGGGGGTCTTAGTTCCAAGGTTTTCACATTTTTTTTTAAATATAATATTTTAATGTTGTAACTTTACTTTGAATATGTCCACTACCCCTGTACTATTCAATGCATCTATCAGCACAATTATTTGAGTGCGTTAAATTGAGTCCAACCGCGCTTTTTCAACTTAGTTTGATGTACATAGTACTTGGTTGGCGGCTTTGTGAAGGGCTCGTTTACTGGCTGTTGCCCGCAACTTCGTTGGCGTAAAAATTTTGATGTGTCATCATCATTCTCCCAATTTAATTGAGGTCGGTGCAGCATGTCTTCTTTTTCCATACTTCACTATTACTCGATATCTTCGCAGACACCTCCTTTCTTGCCATATCATCCTTCACACAGTCCATTCATCGTTTCTTTGGTCTTCCTCTACTTTGCTATAAAAGTAAATACACATACATACTCAAAACATTTCTTCAATCATTTTCCTCATTCCACAATTTTTCAGTCACCGGCGCGGCGCTTTATTTAACCTTCCGTATGTGTGAGAAATAAAGAACCCCTCCTTTTTTTTCGTTGGTTAAATACTACATTCTATCTCTGTGTCAAATTTCATTCAGATCCGTTCAGCCGTAACAACTTTTATTTTAACATAATTGGAAAACTGGCCCACAAACCTGGCTGCGCCTATATCTTAGGGGCCGCTGTACGAGTATATTAAGCTCATTGAATGTTTTTACTAAAGTATGTATGTGCTGAAAATAATCAGTTACGTAAAAAGCTGAGAGCTAACCCGCTACATCAAATCAAAATTGTACCTATAAACATAAAAGAAAATTCTATAAACCGTTCAAATACTCCACTAGCAATTTCAAATCAAAGTAATGAAGTAGGGAAATGAAAATATAAAATCATTTTCGTTTTTGCAAACAAATCTAGAGTCGCTCGCCAATGCAATGGAAGATTCAAGATGAATATAGACAAAAAAGCCGGAGGAAATCTTAAGATTTGCGACTCTACTGAATTGTGAATACAGAAGTGGGTTCCGTACACGTATTTTATGTAAATCCCGGATAACGTATGGTGAATATTGTTATATGATTTTGTTTATATTCATCGGGGGATGGAAATAGACTGGCTGTGTTCAGCAACCGTCTGGAGATTGAATAGATTTGAGTAGGATTCTTCTTTTAAAACAAGTCCCTACGTAAAAGATGAGAGATTATTGCTGTTGTCTATATTGTTTTGTGTAGATAGATCTGGCAGCCTACTACCAAACTGTGTAGCAGAGGTTTATATTTTAGTAACAAATGTTTTCAGGTTGCCGTATTTTGTGGGTGTGTTCGAAAAAATGTACCTTCATACATAGCTACTGCTGACCTTGAGGTCTTCGGTTTGATTCCCGGGTCTGGCAAAGTGTTATTGGGTTTTTCTATAAGGAATTTCTCCGTAACAGCCTGGAGTTTTCGTTTTTGTCCGGTTGACGGCCATAGGCTCGCTCCTTAAAACAAGGGACTTAAATATACTTTATAACTGGCAACATGTAGGAGCACTTAAATGTAGGTGTAGATAATAGCTGCAATAGCGTAAACATTCAGAGTTTGAATTTAGAAGACATCATGAAAACAATCTAAAATACATACTACAGAAAAAAAACATAAAAATATCTGGATCCCTAAAAATAATATGCAATTCGATGTAGCATGATGTTGCAATCTCCACAATAATAGGATCTGTTTTAATCTTCGGTACGAGTCCATCGACATCGGGAGGCTGACGGTGGCGTCTTCGCTTCGAGTGCTAGGGATGTCAGACGGACATTTCATCGATGAAAAGTCCACAAAAAAAAACTTAAATCATTTATTTATTGGTTGATACAAAATCTAAATCGCTGGGTCTATTTTGCACAAGAATTTCTTATACAAAGAAGATGAGCACTAAGGAAACATTTTGAAAACTTTTTATAAGGGTTAAAATAGTCATATTGTCGATGGGAAAAGGCATTCGGCTTGTAAAGTATAAGTAAGACATTGGTACGATTATCAATTTGGATTTAGGCCTATAACAGTTGACACCAGCAAGAACCATCAAGAAGAACCAGCGAGGCAGAGTGGAATAACTGCGATTCAATTCGGGAGCCTTAGAAAATTAATTAAAATTCAAGGTATATTTTACCATTGTTCAAGATAAAGCAGCAGTAGTTACTGTCATATTAAAAGTACCTACTGCCTACTTAAATAATTACTTTTATATCTTCACAGATCACAAGTTTTTCAACGTCATAAGCGAAAAGATAGAAAAGTTTCATTTCTATAAAAGTTTTTAAAGAGTTCTTCAATCTTCAAAATGGTTGTAATCTGATACCAAAACATGGAAAATTAAATGGTTCCCTTGCAGAAAGACTGGAGTAGCCTTGCACAAGGTTGCTAGTGGATTCTTTTATAACTAACCTACGTTATGATGGGTTGTTTATGTTACCTACTTAGCAAAACTCACATACACCGACACCGGACTCTTTTTTTGAACGATGTGGTATATAGGTTGTGGTTCGCTTCCAGTCTAACTTGGTTGCAGTTAATTATCAGAGTTAAACATCCCTCAATACCGTAGCGTAGAAGCCAGGCTGCCAACTTCATCTTCAGACTTCAGTTCTATCGATACCAGCCCACCACTAGAACCGTCTAACCAAACTGAAATCGATGATCGAACACCTGTTAAGGGCCCTCCGGCACTCTCATTGACTTATTTGCAGTCGAGAGGGCCCCACGTCCGCTGCATTTCTACACAGCTTTTATTGAAGATGCTACCCACTGCTAGGAAACGCTTGCTAAGACACTTTGGTTTGATTGATGAGTCGGCGGTATGTGGTTGGGAATCGATTTTAATTGAATTGGATTGTGGGATAGACTGTGAATTCGGTGGCGAGGAATGATTGCATGAATGGTTGATATTAAGTAGTTGTTATTACATCACCACTGCTCTCAAAACGGTGAAGGAAAACATCGTGCGAACATGCGATACCTGTCTGCTTGGGCCCTCGTGGTTGATTGTGGCTCACTTTCACAGAGAGTAGGCCAGTTTCCCAGCAGTGGGAACTGTATAGGCTGTTTATGTGATGCTTATAAAACTTGCAGTATGCTTATATTAAATAATTTCAGCCGCCCGGGTCGATCTTCAGGTTCAGGCCGCGCTTGCCTGGGTTGGACTGTGGATTGGTACATACCGAGTTGCATCTTTGACAGTCGTTACAGGTAGTCAGTGGCCCGAATGTCTGATAACTGGTCATAGCAAGGGGTATTGATACCCAGTACTAACTGGGTTATGGAGGTCAGATAGGCAGTCAGTCCATGATAAATACGGGTATTCAGCTACATTCGGTTAGACTGGAAACCAACCCCAACATAGTTAGAAAAGGCTAGGCAGATAATGATAATAAGGCTTATTTGAAAACAAAAGTCTTATATATATCAAAAGTTGCTTACATAAATGCAAAAACTTTGTAAAAAAGCGTTATAGATTAGCTTTCGGGAGCGACCACATGTCAGGGAATCGGCTTTAGCCGTTCAGACAGACCTATACGTAAAGATAAAATAATTTTTCACACAACAGAACAAGAAGATTTCCAATCTCAACCACAAGTTATCAAAATTCCAACATTAGATTGCTCGGCGTTAAGCTTTAACAAATTATTCAAATCCTTAAGTTAAAATGGCAGCCTGAATGCCAATTACCTAGTTAGTAATCTAGGCATAAGCCAGGTTTTGTATGACGGCTCATCAATCATGGGTAAAAGTGTCACTTGAAGCTCTACCCGGCTTCTGAAGTGGAAGGACGGCCTTGTAAGACCTAGGTGATTAAAATTAGTACCTCGTCTGTAGTCAGCTAATGGATGAAATGTTGAATCTTTTGTGGATAGATTATTGTAGTTTTAGATTCGAGTTTTGTAATTCAAAAGGTGCATGAGCGGTAATATTGAGATGTTGTAAGGACTTATATAGACGATTCCTCCACTTAACTCAACTCAAAGCATTTATTTCAATTAGATCATAACAGGCACTTTTGAATGTCAGAAAAAACAAAGAAGGCGAAGCTAGAGTCCCAGACACAAGGCATAATAACTTGTGAAAGTACTGTAATTGCCCATTCCAAAGCGTAGATCTCTATGGAGAAGAATGGGCAAGAAACTCCATGGACTCTTTTCAATCAAAATATTTTTACAAGATCTTGGTTACATCGTTCATGTTGAGATAATACATATAGGTGAAAGCGATGTTCTTAAGGCGGAAGCACCGCGAAATTAGACCGCGAAATTCAAATTGTGTTTCATTTTTTTGCAATGTCAGAATCGTGACAGGTTGTATAACACGTATATGTAGTTCCAGAATTATAATCATTTAAATCATCAATACAACCCTCAAAGTTAATTTAATCCCATTTAATTACTTTTTCGTGAATTTCGCGGGCTACCCCTCCTCTTTTGTTTATTATTATTTTAAGTCGGTTTATAATTAGTAAATTATGTTTATATCTCATTTATAATAAAACCCACGATTGCTCACGAATGCACTATCTTGAAAGCCTGTTCATGTTTGTGTCTGTATTACGAAAAATCCTTTTCAATATAAAGTACTTCTTTATCCTGTGACAAAAAAATCATATCTTCAAAGGTTTTGAGTAGCCCACATTTCTCTAGACACACAACTAGATCTTAAAGAATTTAAAAATCTGTTGGTACCTATGGTCTATGTTGCTAAGAAGATACTACTAATAAAAGCAATGTTCTGTAAACGAATCCGTCTCTTTATCCTCGAAAATCGTATTCTCTATTCCTCCTACAATCATTGTATCCAGTCGTAGTACAAGTTTTATGCGAAAACACTAAAGTGTTCGTATATTGTACGTCAACAGTGTCCTGTCATATTGAAAGTTTTCCGCTACACGTGTTGGTGCGACAAAGTTCTGCGTTACGATTTCGACGTGACCGCGAACTTGGGCCACCGGTTACTACAAGCAACTTTGTCGAAGGAGGTTTGGTGGAACTTTTGTAATTAATTGGGTTGGGGGCAATAAACTTCTTAATACAAAAAAAAAACTTTTAATAATACTCTGATCTATTTTCAGGATCTACAAAGGTTTTACAAGCAGAAACAACAATCATCGCACTTTCTAGCTACAATTGTAGTAGTATTTTTATTTTATGAATACTTACAGTTATTTACAAACTTAAAATATCAGTAAAAATATGAACATGTATAAAATGATGATTGATATGACACTAAGATTGCTGGGGCAAAGAAAAAATTCAAAAATAGAATATCTAAAAATTTAAGAAAAATAAAACACTTTTTTTTATTGACGAGCAGTGCCAACTGCAAGCTAGAGACTTTAAAATTGGAATTTGACAGATGAGAACAATCAAAAAAAGTTTCGGAGTGGAACGACCAATGTGCAGTGTGTGTCTCAAGATTTGAAATGTGTGTTCAGTTGCATGTGCGCTTGATGCTGGTATTCTGTTAGATTCGATCCTTGCAGTGACTTACAAATACTGAGCACATCAGATACTCGGAAAATTTGGTGACAATATGAAATTTTGTATGCGTGTGGTGTAAAAGTTGATTTAAGTATAACCCACATTGAGAATATGCTCACATTGAGGTATTCTAATTTTAAAATTATTTTTTTGTTCATTGACCCTGTGGACAATGGCGTCATGTTTTTATTGATGGATTTTTATCAGAGTTACTTTGCGAACAGGTTTGTTGCACAAACCTGGTTCGAGGTCCTAAATCAAAAGGATATGTTTCGAAACGATTCCTGGAAAGATAGCGTTGCCATTGCTTAAATACGAACGACGCGATGGTAAGTTTTCCTTTTTGTATGTCTGGACTAAAAAAAAAAAATACTCTGAGGAGCCGACTGTGACAATATCTTAATATTGTCACAGTCGGCTCCTCAGAGTATTTGAAGCGTTAAGACAGGTTTAGGTAACTGCCTCCGTAGGCCGGACCATCATGGTATATTTTTTATGATGAATGTAATGAAGAATGGAATAAAATAATGTTCATGACTGGAGATAGGCAAATACTGTCGGCGCATCCTGGATAACCTCGCCAGTTCCTTACTGACTGACTTATATTGTGCTATGGCATGAGATACTCGGACAATAATATAGTTTTTGAATTTTGAATCAAGCTAATACGAGAGAATAAGAACGTAAGGATGTCTTGTGTAAATCTGACGTGAGTTTTGAACTTCTGATAGCTAGGTTATTACTTTATTAGGTACAAAGATATATGTGAATCTAGGAACTCAATACTTGATTGTTGATATCCTTTTCGTGTTAATCATCATCATCATCATTTCAGCCGAAAGACGTCCACTGCTGGACATAGGCCTCCCCCAAGTGACGCCACATTGACCGGTCCCGTGCGACTCGCATCCAGCGGATCCCTGCAACCTTCACCAGGTCATCGGTCCACCTAGTGGGAGGCCTTCCAACGCAGTTAATATTAGGTTTATTTCATACATGCATTCATCTTCGGTTATGTTAAACAGGAGTTCATTATACTGAAGTAAGCACATGACTGATTGGGCCCTGAAGGCACATCAAAGGACTTAAGTGGGCTCCATTATCTCTAACAGCTTACGTGCTTGTGCTTTCAGCTGTTGAATCAACACGTTAGTCTTGCTGAAACCATTTATTTTCGTTATGCAAGTAGATCAAAATGAATACTGTGAGGTAAATAGTAAAATTGTTTCTTGTGCTAATAAAGTTAGATGACCATACCTAATAGTTTAATTTTCGCAAATTGCTGCTTTGACGATGTGTAAAGTTTCGAGTCCAAAATCAGGGAATACCCTAGGGCCGCCATAGGATATCCCATGTAAAGACATTTTACCTAAATTCCAATACCGCTGCGGGTGGTAAAGAGGCAAACGCGGGCAATTGAACCTTCCCGGCTATAAAACTTCGTAGAGAACGAGCTCGCTACCTTCTTTTATATGTGTTCTCGTAAAAGGGCTGGTCTCGGTTTAAAAAGGAAATTTATTTCCTCCGCTCCTACTTGTTAATCTCGTTAAAGTTGTACTCAATAGTTTAGAGGCGCCGCTTTGTAATCCGCTTGCATCTCGGCGGATTGTAATGATTCAGTAATAGAATACTGAAGTACGTGATTAACAAACCAACAGGTGTGAAACACACAACTAATTTTACCGACTGGGGCGGTGCGAGGCGCCTCGCGGTCTCCCCCACCTAGACAAAGGTTTGTTTTCGAACGCGAAACAAGACAATGCCGGCCCAGTGACCGAGTGTCGGCGATCGACCGGCGCCTGCGCGCGCCGCCCGGTCCGCCGCCGCCGCCAGTGAGCAGCCGCGTCGCGCACCGACCGCGCGTGTCTCCGCGAGCCGCGCCGCCACCCTCACGTCAAACACACAATACACCGCTAATGCGTTCTGTTTACAATATCACATTAACACGTGCCCCCGGATCTGATGGCCGACGGTAGGGTCACGTGAGCACCCCACACTCACACACAACAACAGCCCAGCGAGAGGAACAACAACGTTTCTGGTGCGTATTTTTCACGTTTGTATGTACTTTAGTGGTTTCTTATTTGCGATGAGTAGATAAGGGTGCTAGGGCCGCTGTTTGTGTGAAAATCTGTTTTAATTGAGTAATATGAGGGAATTCGATAGATAATGTGGCTAATGTCAGTTCCATTCCACGTGCACATAGACGCAACGTCAGAGTGGTTGGAGTCGTGCGTCGAGAACGGACTGGAAAACGTTAACCTGTACAGACTATACAAATAACCTCACAAATTATGGAGGAGTACTCAATTTAGGAGTAAATCCATGAAAATTTGATGAAAATGGTTCGGTTTTCCCTTTAGATCATGCTTTTACGAGTTTCAGTTGAGTGAATAGCTGAAAAACATTAAATTTGTAAATGAAAATTCTGTAAGGGTTGAAAATTAAGAAAAATCTGAGTTTGTTAATGATGAATTTCATCAAAATGTTTCATTTTAACTGAATTTCACCGTTTCTGTCGGTACTTTTAGAGCTTGAACCCAACAAGTGCGTAAAAATCGATAATTTAATGTTAAAACTGGCTTATTCTTATTCGTATCGATTTTTCAGTTAAAATGTCACATGTTTCAGTTATAACTCAGTTAAAACGTCACATACGATTGTGTTTTAGCTTTAGACATGGTTACGGAATGGATCGAGGGCGGATTCCGACGCCTCTGATTACTTATTGAAGCCTTTATATAAAACCTTTTCAAGGCATGTTAAGACCTGTTTGAATTAAACAAGAATGTAAGACAGATTGTATGAAGTCGGCTAAAAATAAAAAAGTCTATCTAGATTAAAAGAAACAGTAATCCTTAATTTGTTCAGTCTTGTGTTATCGTATCAAATAACGGATGCATCAATTGATAACGGAAATCAAAATCGGTGGAATTAGATAAAGATGTGATAACTTGCTGTCACGTGACTTGGAAACGTGGGCAAACAAATGTGCATGTCTTTGCCCTGTATACATATGTTGTAGGGTTTTTCTTAATCTTTTCATATCCCGGACTTTTTCCGAAAAGTTTGGAACTCTAAGAGTCACTTAAATATCCGTAGTTCTTCTCCATAGAGGTCTACGCTTTGTAATGGGCAGCTACAGTACTGCCACAGTTATTATGCCTTTTGGCTGGGACTGTAGTTAATTTGATTGTTGTCTTTGTTTCGACAGTTCAAAAGTGCCTGTAACTGGCCTACTTGAAATAAATGCTTTCATTTTAATTTCCTATGAAAGCAGTAAATATATGTAATGATGATGATGATATGATCGCTTTGTCAAAAGTTTTCCCGATTCTTCGTATTTTTTTATGAAACCTGTCCATCATAAGAGACACACAGTCCATTCATTTTCCTTTTGATTTACAAGCCCAAAAACTAATCTCAAAATATAAATGTATAAAGTAAAACGTATATGTATGATATGTATGAACGTAGAGGAAGCAAAAGGCGTACATTATGATAGTAGCAGGTGTTCTGTAGTGAGGCGTGAGTTTGTATGTAAGTGAAACAGACTCCTATGAAATTCAAATGTAATGCACCTATTACATAATACATACGGTTTCGATGACATTTTGGTTACACTAAGAAATGCATTCAAAATGTAAGTTATCCGCAAACGATCGCTTCAAGGGATATCTTAATAGTAATAATATGGTCAACGGAAAAATCTTTGCCTTTAGTTTTCTCGACTGAAAGCCGAAATTACATTCATGAAAATATTATATATTTAAATTTTGTAATATTGAGAATGAAACCGGAACGATTCTCGATCGAAGTGTGTGTGGAGGGAAGTGTTTGATTTTTCTTTCAGTCAATTTTTTTGCTGTTTTTGTAGATATTCCTCTTTCAATTCCATTTTATCGCAAAAAAATGATTTCTATTACAATTTCCTACAACGGTAAATGATGATAATTTATATGTTGTACTTATACTTAAGAGAAAGAGGAGGTCTTTGCCCAGCAGTGGGACACTCAAACTGGCTAACAAAAAAAAAACTTGTCCTTACTTTTTGAAAATAGATAAGTAAATAAAAAACTTTCAGACAGGACACTGCTTTCCAGAAAATTGTAATCTCCTTATTTATAAAGCGGAGTAAAGTTATGCCAAAGTTAACCCTATAAAAATGAATGGTTAACAGGTTAACTCGTAACTCATTACTACACGTTTAATAAGAGAGTAAGTATTCAGTAAAAACCTCTTTTAAATTACTTATTTCTGTCTTCAGTGATTAAGGAACTGTCTTTAATTCAGTCAGAAACGGATATGAATGAACTTGTTGACATGAAAGAGATAAGCCAAGTCGACTTTGGAAGTAATCATATCATGTACCTAAATATAGATTCGAAAAGATCTCATAATTCCTGTATTCTGAAAATCGTTGCGCAGTTCGGTATTATTTTACTGTAGACAAATTAGTTTCGGAGTTAGTAAGATTGATTTATCAGATCCATCATCATCATCATCCTGCCCTTGTCCCATGTTACTTGGGGTCGGCACAACAAGTTTTTTTCTTCCATTCTCCTCTATCAACCGTCACGCTATCATTTATTCCTTTTTTTTCATGTCATTCCTCAATCCTCACACAATCCATGCATCGTTTCCTTGGTCTTCCTCTCCCTCTCCATCCATCAACATTCTTACTTAATATTATAAATGTGAAAGTAACGCGGTCTATCAGTTAACTTATAACGCTTTCACAGCTGATTGGATATCGATGAAACTTGTCACACAGGTACACTATGACTTGGGTAAAAAATAGCTTGGTTATCCCGGCCGTACGTACACGTGGGATAAATTCCATCCTCCGCACGGAGAAAAGGAGCATACAAGGGACATTAAACATTAAATGTAAAGCTACAAGTATGAAAGTAGATCACCCCCGTCATAAGTTTATCGAGGACATAGCATGTCGGCGAGCAGGGCCAAATCTAGTATGTTTTACTAGCGCAGGCTTCCCAACTCTTGCGTCGTTACTTTTTACTATCATACCGATCTTGAATTAAAAGGAAAATGGTTTGAGCCACAGTGTTATTAAAAATTCGTGCTATCTTAAAGAATTTTCCGGGAAATTATGCTGCGATAAAATGTTATCAGCTATAGTTAGAATCCGTGAGTTTCTCCGCGTGAATTTCGTAAGAAAACTTGTCTGTTGACTTTTCCAATGACATTTTTTACTCATGCTTTGATGCCTCGTTGTAATTATCTGAATTGATTAATTAGATTTCCTTTAACACTAAAATCAACGATGATTTGACGGTTTACATATTATACCTAGACAATTGTAACATTACTTGACCTACATTACTATAACTGATTGAACGGTTTAAAAGTAGTAGACAGTGATGTTGTTGGTAAAGATATGTATATTGGCTAATGTAGTAAAAGGGTCGCCCCCTATTACATAGAACTTAAATATAACTGGCAAAATGTGGGTGTACTATTAGGTGCCTAACCCTTTCTGGTATTACAGGCGTGATGTTATTTTATGTAACTGATTCTTTTGGTCAATTGACACTTCTTAGGCAGAGCGAGTTCACTTACAAAACTGCTCGCTCAGGGATTTTATTACTGACCTATGTCAACGCTAATTTGAATCACCGTTGAGTTTGAAGTATAGATTGTTTGCACTTACCTTTTACATTCGACACAAATCGCAAAACACCTACAACCTACGACACATTTCTCCCCAATAAGAAGACCCCGGAGAAGATTCCAGAATTTAATATAGAAAACATATTACAAGTAATTTACAATACAAATGTATGTATATCGTTCCTATATGGTCCTTATATGTATGCCTATATGATTCCTCCTCCGGTATTCTTCATTCAAGCATATTGTTACGGTTCACTTTGCAAGAAGTTGTGCGATCATGTAAATACTTGATTGATCATGTGTGCCCTATTATTGTTTCAGTAAATATATATACAGGGTGTAATAGACCACTCATGCAACCAAGCATTCTGTACATCAAACTAAGTAACTTTACGCAAAAATTATTGCTGGGAAACTACTTTTTTTTGGGGCACTCAAAGCAGGTATAGTCTAGAACAAAAAAAATATCGCAAAGACGGGGAGAACAAGTGCCTTTCGGCTTCGTTAAGGGTCCATTTACACCCTTTATATCATATCACATCATCAGCCTAGCCTTTCTTTAAGTATGATATTCAGATACCACTTTTAATCAGTGTCTTTTCTGATTAATTTCGTTGTGGTATCCAAGACAGTTACATTGTTTATCTGGGACTTCGTCGAGCTTCATTGTCTCGGCGCTTTTCTGGTGGTCGCCACTGTTGATTCTGGCTTTCAAGAGTTGCAGTTGTTTGGGAATAGTGTGGCGGGCTTTTCTAAAAAAACCATACTACTTTTAATACTGAGCAACAAAAAATTGAGAATAGAATTTTTCTGTATCTTTTTTTGTAGAAAGAAGCCTTTTCTAACTAACTACATACAGGCTGTGACAACCGGAATAAACAGTTTTTTGTAAAGTAAAGAAATATTTGAATTTCCACATGTATGCAATTCCCACACTAAACTAAAAAATAAAAAATTTGTCTGAACAATTTTTCATGAAAACTGTAAAGATTTTGTTTATATTTTATACAAATTTTATCGAGTACGTTAGTTTAAAATTCACGTCTGTAAACATAATCACGGCAAAACAAACTGACAAGGAAAAAAAAACCAGTACACATTTCTTTTCTAAAACCATATGGTCTGTTATCACCGATGTAATAAAGTTTTATCTCAAATATCGAGTTAATCGGCCTCCTTATCTTATTGACTTGTGTACTTGATAACACTCACTTACTTGTGAATGTTGTGTGTAAACATGTGTGTAGGTATACATATGATTGTTGATATTAAGGAGTGAAGAAACTCTTGAAAAGAAACGATTGATAATACACTTTGCAACTATCAATGTGAAAAATTAAGCTTACTAGATTTTTTTTGGGTCTTCTTTGTTTACGGTTCCAGTCTCTCATCATCATTTCAGTCGAAAGACGTCCACTGCTGAACATAGGCCTCCCCCAAGTCGCCATATTGACCGGTCCCGTGCGACTTGCACCCAGCAGATCCCTGCAACCTTCACCAGGTCATCGGTCCACCTAGTGGGAGGCCTTCCAACGCAGCATCTTCCGGTTCGCGGTCGCCACTCCAGAACTTTTCGGCCCCATCCGCCATCTGTTCTGCGAGCAATGTGCCCTGCCCACTGCCACTTAAGTTTGGCTTTTCTTCGGGCTACGTCGGTTACCTTCCACTGCCTTCCAGTCACTCGATTTGTCTAAAATTTTCCGTCAGATCAGTTGAACTGAACTTATCTGAAGGTTTGATACAATGCCATAAGACTGCTTATTAGCGTTCCATACTCGAAGAGTAACCAACGGGACCCTATTACGTGTTTGTCCGTCTGTCCGTCCGCCTGTCTGTCAGTGGCTGTATCTCATGATCCGTATAAGGTAGTAGTCATCATCATCATCATCATTTCAGCCGAAAGACGTCCACTGCTGGACATAGGCCTCCCCAAGGGGGGGTTTTGCCATAATCGCCACGCTTGGCAGGCGGGTTGGCGATCGCAGTATGTTTGTTATAAAAATCACAGAGAACGCTGCTGCCCATAGGTAGTAGTAGTAGTAGTAGTATTTCTGTTGCCACTATGACAATAAATATAAACAACAAACTAAATTAAAAATTAAAGGGGGCTTCGTACGGTACCCTTCATGCGGCGGTCTGACTTGCACTTGGCCGGTTTTTTATTTGAAAAGAAATATGAGTCCAAATCCTCGCTTACCGCGTCGTTGGTCAGGTGGTCCCAAGCGCGTTCTGCTGAGCATAAGGTTTTGGGTTAGATTCCCGGATCGGGCAAAGTGTTATTGGGTCATTCTATCAGGAATTTCTCAGTAGCAGTCACATGGGACTTTAAAAAGATAACTGGCTAAATTTTGGATGTACTATTAGGTACACCTCTGCCTAACCCTTCGAGGATTACAGGCTTGATATTGTGTTATGTTATTCTCGTCTGTCATGTTTGTATGTATCATACAAGTAAGGATACGATTTGAAATAAGGGTCTACCAAGTAACTAAACAGATTTGCATATACAAAAGTCTTCTCGCGGTTCCCATTTCTACTAAGTTCATATAGCTAGGTATATAGTGACAATCTTGTAGGAATTTCTGTAACTCCTATCTCAAGGGACATGGCGACGACCTTAATTCAACGTAGGCAGTTCCGAATGACAAAACTAGTGTAGTACTTTTATGTGTTCCCAGTTTTTATGTGGAACATAAATCTTGAGAGTATTCTCCGTTATGTGATGTCCGAAAACAAGTCATCTGCATTATTATCGAGCAGTTGACTGTAGTCACGTAGTGATAAAACTGTTATATGTTTTATTACTGAGAGCTTTGTGCGATAACTAACGTTAAATGCATCTGTGTGAAAATTTTTGTACTTTTTATTATAATGTGTGAAGAATTTAAGAGGACTTCGTAGTTAAATAATAACAGCCGCTCGGATCAATCTTCAGGTTAAGCTGCGCTTGCCTAGGTTGGTCTGTGGATGGGTGATTACCCATTACATACCGAGTTTCTTCCGTTCCTCGGAAATAATGTTAAGCTGTTGGTCCCGGCTGTCATTTGTAGATCTTTGACAGTCTTTAGTGGCCCAAAAAGTCTGACAATCAGTCTTACCAAGGGGTATCGGGGGTTCTGTATGGTGTCCGGACGTAAAGAATAGCACCATCCCATATCTTCCCGTGGGTGTCGTAAGAGGCGACTAAGGGACTTACCAGAGAATGGGCAGCAGCGTTCTCTGTGTTTTATAACACCATACTGCGATCGCCAACCCGCCTGCCAAGCGTGGCGATTATGGCAAACCCCCCCCCCTTCTTGGGGGAGGCCTATGTCCAGCAGTGGACGTCTTTCGGCTGAAATGATGATGATGATGATGAAGGGGTATCGTATTACCCAGTACTAACTGGGTTCTGAAGGTCACATAGGCAGTCGCTCCATGTAAAATACCAGTATTCAGCTGAATCTAGTTAGACTGAAAGCTGACCCCAACTTAGTTGCCGGAAAAGTATAGCGGAAGAGTAGGAAAACCATAATTTCAACTTCCGTCCATATCAGCAGGAGACAGAACGAAACAAGGCCAATAGGCACAAAGGGACGTTTACAACTGGTATATGTAGTATAAGCTCAGTTGCCTAGGCAACTGGGCTTATACTACGAATAAATATTGCCATTAATGGATCCTAAGTAGTGAGCTGTTATATTTGATTCCAATAATAGATATGGCAAAAACGCTTGAACGCACGGAAATTAGTTCTAGTTTCTACAAGGTCCGTATAGCAAATAATTCCGAATGTAACCTGTAAACTAACCAACATAACATTGCGTTCATACTGCCAAAGATTGCACACCCATAAAATATGCTGTGGAGATTGTTCATATTCGCGGTCAGATGCATACCATTGACAAAAAGGCGAGGTAACAAGCTTGAAGATAAATAATTTACTCTTAAAGTTACCAAGACCTGTGAGAAATTGGGCAACACCTCCAGTCATGTCCTAGACAGCCGTTCACGAACGGATGGTAAGAACTGGTGGAAGTGTTGGCCCTTGATGGAATTATCCCACCTACGATGCCATTCAGACAGTTCTTCCCAGACGTCAGTCTGTGTTTTGAATAATCTAGAAATTTTAGCACGGTTACATTGGGTTAAAGAGTCAACTACTTAGTTAATAAACTATAACACATCCAAACATTAGTTAGGCCTTTAAGCAACTCTCCTGAGACCAAAGGCTGTTAACATGCCGTCACTATCAGCCAAATTAAAATATTAAAAAAAAACAACTGAAGGCCACATGTATGACAAACTTGGCCTGAAACTGACACGCGTCAGCGAGTTATTTCAGTCTAGTTTAAAATATATCTTTTGTACTAATATTTACAGTTTGAATTTGAACGATGATAGTGTAGGTACGAGCCGTCATATGACGGCTAGGCGTTAATAAGATGTGTGATGTTTTCTTTGATGTGTAATTTAAACAGAGAATGAAAGGGAAATCGTTTGTCTTTTGTTTTCGTGGTTAGCGAGATTTTAGCCTAGCGCGAATGGGGCGTAAATATAAAGTGAATTTGCATTTATTTACCATTCGAATAGGGCCATTTCTTTTTAGAAATCTGTTCCATAGAGAATTTTTGAACGTTTTACATGTCCTTAAAACTCCCTTCTTAATTAAACATAACATCACGCATGTAATCCTCGAAGGGTCAGGCAGAGGTGTACCAAATAGTAACCACACATTTCACCAGTTATGTTTAAGTCCCATGTAATAGGGGCCGTGCCATCAACTGGGCACGAATCCAGGCTCCATGGCTGTTACTGAGAAATACCTGATGGAAAAATCCAAAAGCACTGCCGACGCTGGAATGGAACCCAGGCTTGCAACCACTCGACCAAAGAGGCAGTCTGTGAATTTACCTTTCAGATAGGGCCAGTTAAAAATGACAATTTTCAAAAAAAAATGTCCACAGATATAGATATATATATATCTGTGGACAGTGGTTTTTTGAAAATCTGTTCCATAGACACGTTTTACGTCTTAAAACTTCCTTATTAATTAAACAAGAATATTTATACAAACAAGCAACAACAAACAAGCTCTTATGATAAAAATAAACGGGCTGTTTAAGCCTTTTAAAAACTAACTCATTTTAAAAGCCTAAACGTGGAAGAGTTGAAAGTAATCAGGACTTACTCAGTAATGATAGGAAACGACTCCACAGAACAAAGATATCGGGTTGCTTTTGAAGAGAATTGCTAACAAAACGCGAAAGGGAAATCATTCGCGATGCTTTTTTGGTATTCAAGGTAAAGTGAGATTAGGTTTCGAGTTACTTTATAGCGGATTATTAAAATTGGATTTAAAGGTATATTATTCCAAATAAATTAACTGTGTATTATTGTATTGAACTAGATTTTGCTCGCGGTTTCATCTGCGAAGAAGTTGAAAATTATCCCACGGGATTGTGATATTGGGATAAAAAAGGACCTATGTCCCAGTTCCAGGTCATGACAGCCCACCGCCAGACAGAGTTACTTTCACAGTGTGGAATTGAATTATCGTAAAGGTGTAGACGAATGATAGTTGTATCAGTTTTAAGTGTAAGAATATGCTTAGTTTCGAGAAATTGTTATAAGTAATATTTAATTTCCCTATTTCTAGCTTTTATGAGCGACAATACTAATTAATTCACATTCATCTTATATCCATTTTAAACTCAAAGTAAAAAAAAAAAAACTATACTGAATTAATCCAAACTCGATAAAAGAAACATCCTTTAACTACACCTACACCAACATCAAACCATCGGTAACAGTTTCAGTCGTCAACACACTTCAGAAAGCAGGCCTTCTACCCGTAACCAACGGTTGCAAGTAACAATACCTTTCCGCTTCACGCATTCCCTTGCTACGGTGCTACGGCGTAGCGCTACGCAAATGCTACGAGAACCGTAGCGGTAATTACTATGTAGCATTTAATTTTATTACAGTAAAGTAAATGCTTGTGGTGTATTAGAAACTATTATTTTACGTCGATTGACTGATTGTAGCTAAGATATGGATTTCGTTTGAGCCACCAATATAATTGGGTGGTGCTTCGTGGTGCTGCATTCGACATCCAAGCCTGGATAAAAGAAATCTTGAATGACATTGACGCCTGCCTCCATGGTTTAAAAATAATAACATTTTTATGTAGATAATTAAACATACGATGTCGAAAACCAAAGGAGGACCGTGGCTAAATAATAACAGCCGCCGGGATCAATCTTCAGGTTAAGCTGCGCTTGCCTAAGTTGGTCTGTGGATTGGTTACCACCCATTACATACCAAGTTTCCTCCGTGTCTCGGAAAGCAAGTTAAGCCATTGGTCCCAGTTGTCATTTATAGATCGTTGACAGGTAGTTAGTGGCCCGAAAATCTGACAAACCAGTCTTACCAAGAGGTATCGGATTAGTCAGTACTAACTGGGTTGTGGAGGTCAGATAGACAGTCGTTCCATTTAAAATAACTAATAGACTGGAAGCCGACCCCAAACATAGTTGGGAAAAGGCTAGGCAGATGATGATGTCGAAAACCAACACCTGTTCAATGCATGCATCTTATTGCAATCACCTACCCAATAAGGCATTAAACACAAATTCCTTTGTTTTAAAGTTAAAATTCACAGATAAACCAGCGCTCAAGCATGTGTTATCAGTGCTTATCCGTGATGGGTCATTCGCGTGACAGCAACACTCACCAGGGGGCGCTGTTCGCGGAAGTCGCCCATACCTAGTTTGAGGCTAGAAATCTAGATTAAATATAGACTAGCCTTGATTTGAGCTGGATTGAGTGTAACTTTTTTAGTAGTAGGGTGGTATTTGACAAGTGGGTATTACACATTTTGGAAATGAAATTAATTTAGTTTTGTTTTATTTCGAGATTATTTTACAAACTTTATTATTTATTAATCTACACATAAAATACTTAACAAGACATAACATTAAGTTAGAAGAGCATAAAGGTACTGCTTACTTCATAAGTAGTTTCTTCCAGCAGACCTGCGAGAGGAATGTTGGATCAGAAATAATAACAAAAATATATCAATATAAAATAAACATACAAACAAAGAACATTTAGCGATTATTCAGGAACCAAAGACGGTCTAGATTAATGCAGATCGCTTTTAAAACAAGTCTTTCTGCAGCGATTTTCATCAAGATTGACATAAGATTTTTAGTCGTGTCAGTCACATATAATTAGACTTTTCGTTCATCGTAGGAGCTGGTAGATTGCCATCTTGTTTAAGCTCTCAGAATCATCTCTTCACTGCTATTTTGCCAATACTCTTCATTTGATTCTAGACTAAAAGATCGCTTTTACTGATCCACTAGCTCTTCGCCCGCGACTTCGTCCGCAAAAACTGTGCTCGGCTAATATGCATGATAAATAATTTTTAGCCTATAGCACCTACGAATAGCTTTCTATCAGTGAAAAACGTTTTAAAATTGGATCATTAGTTTCGGAGATTACTCTTACATACAAACTTACAAAAAAAATTACCTCTTTATAATATTACTATTGAAGAATATACAAAGAATCTTCTGCCATTTTATCTGCATCCACGAAAATGTATTTATGGAAAACTCTTCTTGATGGCTATTTCCATGTTTTATTCTCCATTTCAATTATTCTTTTATTAAAACAATGCCTGTATGGCTTCCTTTGAACATGCCAATAAAAAATCTCACACGAATGGAAGCTCGATAATTTCAAACGTTGCTCACATCATAAAGACCGAAACCATTTTACAATAACCTCTAATATTATTACAACAAAGTTCAATTTCCTGCAAATTAAAACTATTTTTATTTCACTCAATTTTAAGTTGACCAGTATAGCAAGACTTCTTTGTTAAAGCAAGTGATTTGTGAATGTAGTTCGTTTTATGTTGGTTCATATTGACCCAGCCCTGACCGCCGAAATAGGTATTTTGCGTGTGTAATTTAATAGTTATAGTTGTAGTGGTTCGTTTAACTGAGATGCCAGTTTTCATATAATTATATAGTTTATTGTATGAACGGCTACTCGCGTGGGTTTGGAAATAGCATCGGTTTTATGCATCGCTAACCGAAAACTTTCAAGTACATTTTAAGACTTTTATTTGCTAATTTCTCATACTCAAACTCACTAACTATTTATATTGTTAATTATCTATGAATAAATCGATTTCTGTGAACAACAAAGCGATTACCTGAGTTAAGTATGCGTTAACGTCTTTCGCCTTTTAATTTTTTACCAACACAGAATTTTCTATTAGGTAATTCTTGTGCAGACTTGCAGCTTGTTGATCGTCGACAACTACGACTTACTCGTTGTATTTCAAAAATTTTAAGACTCTTTGTAGTTCACTTTTTTAAATATTCATAATCCAGCAAAAGACAACAAATTATACGTAAATAAACAAAAATTTACATAAATAAAAATATATAAACGCATCGAATTATGGATCTCCTGCGATTTTTTTGTCGGTTAAAAAACATCTCACAAGATTACCTTAGGGCGAATTTCACCAATGAAACAAAATCAGCAGGCTTAAAAATGCTTTCAGGACAGTTCAGTGTCATCATTGATGTGGTATATTGAAGCTCACAGCTCACAAACGCGGGTTGAAAGTGCTGATCGCGTCCTCTCTCATTTTTGGCGCTTAAGTTCCTCAAATTCTCCAATCAAACGAAACCCGAATTTACCCAAATACACCTTAACAGACAGTTGGTTATAAAACAAAACGCAGAGCCCCGCGTAAAGTTGTTTAATAGTAAAAAAATAATTTGCTACAAATCTCAAATCGTTTATTGCTATATCCATAAAATACGCTTACAGGTGGTAAATAAAAAAAATAGAAACAATTATGGACCCTGTCGGGTACAGCTAATTTTTTAAATAAGTAGAGAGAGGAAGACTTAGAGCGCTTTATTACTTTTCCTTGTTGTTAAGTTTGAATACTACCCTTGAACAATGCACATAGCACCACGCGCTAGATTTCATCTGGTGTGCACCCGCTGTGGCGCCGTAGACTTTAGTGAATCTTGACGTCATGTACAGAATTTTGGGTCTATTCGGTTTAATTTGAGGGTTTAATTAAGATTTTTATGTAATAAACAGGAACAGGGTTTTGTTGATGTGTCCTAGATTGTCTTATTACACTTGACTAAATAAGTTTAACAGATACGAATTTGAGGAGCTCGTGGCTAAATAATAACAGACGCTCAGATCGAACTTTAGGTTAAGCTGTGCTTGCCTAGGTTGATCTGTGGATGGGTGACCGCCCATTACATACCAAGTTTCCTCCGTGCCTCGGAAAACACGTTAAGCCGTTGGTCCCGGCTGTCATTTGTAGATTTTTGACAGTTGTTACAGGTAGTCAGTGGCCCAAAAAGTCTGACAACCAGGCAGACAAGGGCTATCGTAATACCTAGTACTAACTGGGTTGTAGAGGTCAGATAGGGAGTGGCTCCATGTAAAATACTGGTATTCAGCTGCATCCGGTTAGACTGGAAGCCGACCCTAACATAGTTGGGAAAAGGCCAGGCAGATGATGAGTATACGAATTTGAAACATAGGAGAGAATAATTATTTAAATATATGATTAGCAATACGTGTATTTAGTGATTTGTTCTGCAGTCTTCCCGTCTGACCGGATGCAGCTGAGTCCCAGTATTTTACATGGAGCGACTGTGTATCGGACCTCCACACCCAGTTAGTCCTGGGTAATACGATACCCCTAGGTAAGACTAGTTGTCAGATTTTCGGGCCACTGACTACCTGTAACGAAATAACTACACACGGCAACAAATCAAACTATACATTCCCAGTATAAATTGGCCTCGCTTTGTATAGAATTCCCGTACAATAAGAGATCCGCATAAACTGGGTTTGTATACCTCTGTACCTCTTACTATTCTGATAAATAAATTAATAATAATAATAGCTTGATTTGTCGTCATGCGTAGTACAAGTGAAAGATAGAGTCCGATAATATTTTGATTTAAAAGAGTGTCCATGGAGTTTCTTGCCCATTCTTCTCCATAGAGATCTACACTTTGGAATGGGCAACTTCAGTACTTTCTCAAGTTATTATGCCTTGTGACTGTGTAAGTAGCATCGCTTTTTTTGACATTCAAAAGTGCCTGTAATGGTCTTATTGAAATATAAATGCTTTGAGTTTGAGTTTGCGTTTAAAAAAAAAGCTAAGATATTTGCTTAGTAATCTTTATCAATCTCAGCATAAATAACATCAAAGTTGATATCTATTTAGACAAACAGACTTCTGTTATAATTACTTACCATATAATTCAACCTTGCCTTTCTCATTATCTAAAATCTAGACTAGACAGACACAATAACTTAAGATTTAATATCAGCGAGATTAAAGGGCGATCCAATTTAAACAAGCTATTAAGTCTTGATAATTCACGATTTAATATTATACCCCTTTGTGTAACGAATCTTTCTCAGACGTACTAATTCAGTTTTCATTATACTCCTAGGGTTCAAAAAATTGTTTATGAATACACTCGACAATCCTTCAATAGTTGTTGAAGTGAGCACTAGTGCTGTAAAACACTTTTGTGAATTTATGTGCTGCATCTGTTTTATGGTGAACTGTCGTTTGTTCCGTTTCGCTGAAGCACGCGTGAAAACATAATATTCATTCAAACAGACTTTCAAATTTTAAAACCTTGTTTAAAAGTCCTCAAATGTTCTCAAATCTGATGTATGGTACACTTTTATAACAAATTAGGTATTATTTTATTTAGCTTTACAAGGAATTATGGACGCGTGGCCAATATAGAAACTAAGGCCGCCATCTTGTTTTTTCATTACATTTAATCCAACAGCGCCCTCCTGTCAATGTCACACGAGCGCCAAAAAATCCTTGTAAAACTATACTGACGAAACTAGCCACCTCTATGTATGAAAAAAAGAAAAACGTAACACGCGAATTTCAAATATTATTCTACAACGCGATTCTTCTAAAAATAATTAACTTGTAAATAAAATCACTTTTGCATAGCATAACCTCAGGCCGCTTTTCTATTCAGCCAGTACTACAGGCTTTCGTATTTCGTGTAATGGAACGCGCTAGCTAATGTAATTGAGATTTTTTAGTTTCCCCTTTTAAAATGAGAAAAACTGTATGTTGAGGTTAGGAGCCGACCGTTTTGCGCACTGTACATATTTTGTGAATGTATTTTTTGTGCCGATTGTACACGTCCATGTTGAAAGTGTTTTATGAAGCTATTTGGACTCGTTATTTTTGTTTATGGTGAATTGTTTTTGGCTTAATAAGGATTTATGTGGGTTGGTTTCAGTCTTCCTTAGGTGGCTAATGGCAATATAACGTTTATTAAAACCTGATTTAACAGACATAAATAACATAAATTAGTTTAGCCAGAATAAGGAACCCTACTCCATCTTGAACAATAGTACAATTCATAATGACAAGTCTATTAAAGGTTTCAAATATCCCCTAGACATGCGATGTAAGAAAACCTTTCGTAAATCTGATAAGTTTCTGAGGCTGTCTTGGAAAAGATAGTACGTTATAATATATGGCTGTACTTTATATTATATTTCACACAAACGCATTCCGTGGTGGCGGGCCTGCCAAGAAGTTGGGAACAAGCTTAGATTAAGACGGGGCTAAAGTTCTCTGCTACCCTCTTTAGGGATTACAAGTGTGATGATAAATAACTTATTAACTTTCGTCTTTATGTTAGTAACCAACCCTCTAGAAATCTAGAAATAAAGTTGATTATTATTTTAGTTCAAATATTCGTTTTTTTCTTCGAGTGTAATAAAATATAGAGGGAATATGTTTTTCATTTTAAAAACGAAGTAGAAAGTATAGTGAGTGTATTATTTCTGACTTAATATTTTCACAAGAGTTTTTAATTAACTTAAAGTTTAATAAAGAAGACCCAAGTCACCCAAGCAAATTCGTTATAAGTTAATATGAGGGCCTAGAAAAAAATAAATTGTATGAGCGATAACTTTGATGGAGAATTCAAAATGATTGGGACTGAAATAACGAAAAGTTTATGTCGATCCTGTTGAAAGCCGTTTTAGAAATATGAAACACTTTGAAAGAAATTGCCACTTATATGTATCTAGGACCTGAGGTACTACAAAATTAATATTTTCTGACCCAGAGTATAGACATACACTTGTATACCGATGCACGAACGCATCATACTGAACATAGAAAATTTTTATGGGTAATTAAAAAAAAAACAGAAGCTTCATACTTTTGTATGAAGCTTCTGTTTTTTTCCTACACGGAAAATTGTATGGAAAGGCTGATTTAAAAAAAAATTACACATGTAAAATTTATATTTGGGCGGGGGGTTCGGAATGATGTACTGAATACGTGGTAGGCATTTGTGCGTCAGTGTCCTTTCCATCTTGTATAAGACCACAATTCAGGTAGCAATTTTTAGGCTAATATAATAGGTACAGAAGAACAGTGGTCTAATTTTCTTCTCCGCGAAGTATATCTCAAAAATTCAAATGTAAAACTTGGGATAAAGTTGGAATCTCTCAAAATCTCTACGAGTCCAATATCAGGGTGAATTGGCGTCAAAATCTCCGCGGCTTTCCATTTCATCTTGTTGGCAGTTCTTTGTTTTGCTCTGACATGTCAAAATAAGAGCTACTGGTGTTTTACTTATCTGAGTTTTGAATATCATTTCAATGTTTCTATCGAGAGAATTTCATTAACTTCTAAGTATTTTTGGAAAATGAAACAAGCTTAAAAAATTAATGTAAACATGATAGAAGCTTGCATTACATAACATGAAAGTTGGTTCTTCGATTTTTACTACTTTTAAAGAACTTATTAGTCATCGAAGCTTGGTATTTAATGTTGTATGCTATAGTTGCCAGGCTGATTCTTTATAGGTATAGTTTCATCTCAAACAACAAATGAAGGACAGATTATAATGCGTCTTTTCTTCGATCACGCTTTCACATAAAATCTACTGAGATATTGATTAAAAACCAACTTATTTCTGCGTTTACAAAACACCAAAATACGCTTTATCATCTCCAAAGTTCCCATAGTTTAAGTATCTAACCTAGATCTACTATCTCCCAACAATGTATCAAATACATCCTCATACCATTTATCACCCGGCTGCTAATGTTCAGATACTTTCGACAGCCCGCGGGGAAGGCGGGGATCATCCATTATATTAGGCAGACGAGTCTAAGTTATGCGTACACAATCTAAGTTGCTGTAGCAATTTGTACGCATATCATGTTGGTGTTGCCCTATTTTAGATGTGTGATTAGGAGCTTAGTTTTAGTGTGGGATTGATATGGAAATGTTTCGATGATTGTTTTGGGATTCGGCTAAGCTAGGATTGTTTTCGTGTATTTGATTGAAAATTAACCTGATTGTTTTATTACTTAAAAAATCTTATGTAATACATTGAAAATGTAACTGTCTCGTAGGTCGCAAGCACGACTGCTGACCATGAGGTCGTGGGTTCGATTCCCCGGTCGATTTCTCAGTAGCAATAACAAAGCCTGGTTTTTTGAGCGGTTGATGGTAATAGGCTCGGCAAAATGTGGGTGTACTACTAGGTACACCTTTGCCTATCCCTTCGGGGATTGCAGGCGTGATGTTATGTTATGAGAGGGTAAGAGTGGCGATACTAAAATGTATCTATGGCGTATCAAACCATTTCTTTTGTCTACAAAGGTTCAGCAGATTATTTTGACTTTTCCGTCTTCGGTATCGCTGATAGAATGTCACTTTGTCTATGCCCGGGCCAACATTTTTCCAAACGGTCGTCATCTGCCTAGCCTTTTCACATGTATGTTGGGGTCCAGTTCCAGTCTAACCGGATGCTGCTGAATACCAGTATTTTACATGGCGCGACTACCTATCTGACCTCCACAATCCAGTTAGTACTGTGTAAGACGATGCCCCTTGGTAAGACTGTTTGTCAGACTTTCAGGCCACTGACTACCTGTAACGACTGGCAAAGATCTACAATTGACAGCCGGGACCGACGGCTTTGCATGCTTTCCGTGGCACGGAGGATATGTAATGATGGTCACCCATCCAAGGACTGACCTAGGCAAGCACAGCTTAACCTAAAGATAGAACACGAGCTCACCCTTTCCAGACGGTATGGACTACTATTACGTAGACATTTTCATCTCGGTACAAGAACAAGAAACTTAATTAGTATCACAAAAAAAACTAACTCCACAGCCTTACAAAACATAAGCTATAATACTATTCTTCTATTTGAACAAACCGACTCATTAATTCATTTTGTGTAAAGAGCAGAAAATGTAATAAGATGTTATAAGATAGTTCTCGCCATGTATATCCTCCGGCGGGTATTGTATACAATGTATATGTAGTTAGGTACATAGACGTATGTATACATGTATAGATATACATATATAACCCTTTGTACAAGCCAGTCTCGTTAAGAGGTATTCGACAGGGGATCGCATGTTGTTTTAATAACTTGCTTGTAACGAAAACATTGTGTTTGGTAGTTGTGTATGTGTGATGTACGGGTTTGTATTGTTAATTTAGTGAAAGATTATAATCCAGCATTAGCTAGTAGGCAAAATTTTGCATGGCACAATGAATTACATTTTTAGGATGAAATAAAGGGTGTAAACGGACCCTGCACGAAGCCGTCAACCAAGCATCATGTACATCAAACTAAGTAACTATACGCAAAAATGTGTGATGGTAAATTCCTTTTTTTTTACTTTGAAAAATCATGTTTTACGATAGGACTCAATGGTACGCACTCAAAACTCTAAAAATCTTCCATTAAAAATACGTATTTAAAAAAAAACCTGTGTAAAGTTGCAACTTACACCCCCAATATCTACGTAACTAGAAGGTTCTTAGGTATGGTCTAGAACACAAAAAATATCGCAATGAAGGGGAGAACAAGTGCCTTTCGGCTTCGTTAAGGGTCTTGTTACACCATTTATGTGACTTTGACACCTGTATCTATAAACAAGTCAAACTGATTATTTGAGTAAAAATTCGAAAACGAATTCGAATACGATTTTTATTCTGTAGTTTAGTAATTGCTTGTAGTCAGAACTGCTAAAAGTTAGAATTCTTAGCTTTGCTTTCTTTGTCGGTTCTTACTTCGTTTAAATTCTGGTCTATTCCATAAAAATGCTTAATAAGTATTTACTTAAACTCAAGTAATTATTTTAACTTGACATCGAAACGGTCTTTTACACCCGTATCTATTTTTTTTAGCAGGAACTATTTATATTTTGTTTGATACATTACTTAACATTCCATACAACACATAAAACATACATACTTATAATATTAATATTTTTTTTATTAGCATGTACTGTCCCACAGCTGGGCAAAGGCCTCCCCCAATTCCCTCCATGTGCTATTTTCCTGTGCCTCCTAATAATATAATATAATATTATTAATTATATTCGGGTCCAAAAGTGCTTTCCGATCAATGCTACCCTATTCATACAATTAATGCGTTGCCATATTATCTTCAAAAGGGCTTTAGACATGGGTCTCTCAATGACTACACCAATGAAAGGTTAAAACTCAAAATCGCAACGCTCCAGATTGCTAAACCATTTACATTATTCCTGATTCCCTTTTCGGTCATTAATACGCACCCTATTTGATTTAATCATAGTCAAATTACAATTTCTCATCTGAAATTCATGGAGAATTTGTCACATTCTCGAACATTTTAAACTTATGCAAAATTGGTAGCCATAAAACGTTGTTTATCATTTTCGACTTCATGAATTTTGTTGCAGTAAAATTTTGAGAAAACGCTTAAGCTCCTGTAGATTTATAGGTTTCGAAACTAAGCTATTGAGTTTCTGTAGACGAAGGAGGGGTGCGGGGAAGGGGTGTAGAATAGTGGAAATGCAAAGAGCTGTCTGCTTTATGCCTTTTCACCTACACCAATACAAAAATGTGCTGTTGAATTTTCGACTTTCGGTGCTGAGAAACCACTACGCTTTTATTTAGGAGCTGCCTAGTGTTAGTGAAAATGAGTATTAATAGAGTAATTAAAAGTAGCTCTTTTAGTCCCGTATACCGAATGAGAGAAATTGAATGACGGAGAAAGAAGTATTTAGTAGTTTTTTGTTTCTTGTTTTTCTTTATAGTGTTTAGCTTAGGTAATTTTTTTTAGGAAATTCACTTAGAGAGATTTTGCTCACTAATAATATTCATTATAAACTAGCCTATGCCCGCGGCCTCACCCGCGTGAAGTTCGGTAACTGTCCCACGGGATTATACTACCGGGATAAAAAGTATCATATATGTTAATCCAGGTTATAAACTATGTGCCAAATTTCATCCAAATCCGTTCAGTATTTTTCGCATGAAAGAGTAACAAACATTCATCCATCCTCACAAAATTTCGTATCATCATCATCATCATCATCACTTCAGCCGAAAGACGTCCACTGCTAGACATAGGCCTCCCCCAAGTATCGCCACATTGACCGGTTCCGTGCGAGTCGCATCCAGCGGATCCCGAATCTTATATAACCAAAAATAGTAAATTGAGCAAATCGGGAAGAAATACTCTTAGTTTTTTTTATTGCTTAAGAAGTAAAGTCAGTCTTTGTTAACCATTTTAATGACGGACTTTTGAGTGATCTACTTTGATCGCTCAAAAGTCCTTGTGGAAAAATACAAAATATACCATCACGCCTGAATTACCGTAAGGGGTGCGCAAGTATAGTCCTTAATGTTGTAAGAATAAAGTTGATGAAAAATTATGATACACCTTTTAGCTTCTTTTGTGTGAAGATTTTCCGAGGTTAGGCGTTCTAAAATCTTTGCTGAACCGTCAAGTGAGCCATTACTTGGTACAGTTGTACTTGTTTCTACATGAAATACACAAATTTTTAAAATGTCTAAATCTTTAGGCCTTCCAAACAGACGATTTGGGTTTTCTTTTATTTGCCACACAAAATTATCAAACCTGTTTAATGTAACTAAGGAAAAATATCTGGTAATTTTCATGGCTAAAAAAAAATCAATTAAAGTTGTATGGTATCTTTTTGCCAACCCCTAATTAAAATAGAATAAAATTAAATACAGCAACTACTAGTTTTACAAATTTAGTTTCGATTAAAGACAGCCCCAATTTTAATTTTTAAACTACGAGTACACAGTTTCGTAAGGTTTTTACGATTTGATAAAACATCGGAATTAACTGTTTACTGTATTATGTGAAGTGTAATATTAATGTATTTTATTATACACTAGCTGACCCGCGCAACTTCGTCTGCGTTCGGATTTTCCCTGTTTTTGCAATCTTTTTCATAAATGCTTCGCTCGTTTTGGTCGTAGCGTGATGTTGTGTAGCCTATAACCTTCCTCGATAAATGGGCTATCAAACGCTAAAAGAATTTTTCAATTCGGACCAGTAGTTCCTGAGATTAGCGCGTTCAAGCAAACAAACAAACAAACAAACTCTTCAGCTTTATAATATTATAGTATAGATAAATCATCCTTAATAAGATCTTTGAATAATGGTGAAAACAACATTAATATCCACTACGAAGTCAAGAAGAACGATGCGTCGAAAAGACAGGCTGCGAAAGTGTCTTTAATTGTTAAAATGTATAGATACTGACTAAGTTATGAAAGTCGCCTACTTAAAGTATTTGTACCAGTATCAATTACTTCTATGAACCTTTTACTATTGTCTTCATTAGTTTCTTCTCCAGAACCTTACTAATTCTTCTCAACAAGTTAACTCAGGCTCAATGAGGCTGTTGTTACGTAACTCACAGACTATCGTATGAACGTGACGACTGCCTATTTGGAACCGGGTCTTTATTTTTACAAAAGTGTCTTTTGATCTTTTTTGATAATTGGAATAACTTAGAAAGGATTAGCGATTGGCTAGGCAGATGATGATGGATGATGAAACAATAATTGGGTACTAAAAGATCGTTTTTCGGGTTACGTACCCGCAGGGATACCAACGGGACCCTGTTACTAAGCCTCCGCGGTCCGTCCACCCGTCTGTTCGTCCGTCTATTTGTCTGTAAGCGGGCTGTATCTCATGATCCGTAATAGGTAGAGATTTGAAATTTTCACAGAATGTGTGTTTCTGTTGCTGCTATAACAACAAATAATAAAAATAAATTATAAATCAAAGGGGGCTCCCCTACTGCGATGGTACGGGACCCCTCATGAGCGAGTCCGACTCATACAGTGGAGGTTTTTTTTTGTGACAATAAAGGCCTATAATAATCATTAGAATAAAACGCCTTGTACATTTGCAAAAATAAAAACGGCTTAGTTCTAAACCCGGCCGTCGATAACGTCGTACCCAACAAATATTATTTAAATTAACATCACTCAAACTTGACCGAATTTCCTTTATAAATAAAGGTGAAAATATGCTGCGTTCCCCTTACGGCCGCCCGTTCCACCCCCTTTTATGAGCCAAGTCGTAAACCGGGTTGCGACGGCGAAATTCTATTTTTGAAGTTTATATAACTCCTAGTGGGGGCCGCGCAGTCGCCCCACGCATTTGAATCTGGAATCCCTTTGTTTAGAAATACGTTACGCGAAATTAAGTGGTGTTCTTTTTTTGAAGAATCCTGATTTAAAATGGGATGCAATAAATGGTGTTAGGTGGAATAACGTTTTAGTATTTTAGCATCATGGCCGTGTAAAGTCATGTTTGTGTAATAAATTATGTAAAATTGACGGAAAAATGCTTTATTCAAACAGCTATTTTTTGTTTACGTCTGTGAAAAAGGCGATGTAGTCATAATGGCGAGAGTTTTCATGAAACGTGAAAACTTGGGCGAGTTTTAGTAGCAACTTATGAATTTAATATACACGCTCCGTGTGAGTGAGGTATCAGCGGAATTCGGTTCTTTTAGCGTCAATAATATGGTATTATGATGATAGATCTTTTATTGAATCGGGTTGATAAATGTTCATGCTGCTCTCGAAGGGAATTATGGTATGAATAAAATTTTCGTAACGTTTATTGTGAACTATGAGGCTGTAGCAAAGTTGATTATCTTTAGACTGAAAAATAATGTAATTAAGTATCATAATTCTGGACTAGAATCTACGTGTATTATTTTATCCACAGTCTTAAAACTTTGTCTTTATTGAAATTAAATAATGAACATTGATTAATTTTACCAATGAGTCTCTCTGTTCCGCATCCACAGGTGACTGACACTGACATTAGCCGAAAACTGACAACGTATATCCAAAATTAATGTTGTACATAAGTCATTTATTGAACAACGTACATCGTATAGAAATTTAGTAAAAATAAAATGTAAAATAAAAAAGTACCATTAAAACATTACTATCGAAAAACATGTCAAAGATGGAATAACAAATTCCAAACAAGTCAATGCCAATTCAAATTCTTAATATAGTTAAAATTGACATCGTAACAATAACCTATTTTCCTAATAAATCAACTTATATCACGTTAGTTTCAAAAAAACACACTAACACTATTCTACTTCAAAACACATGCCATACATTCAATTTACCAAAAATAATAAATACTTCTGTTACAGAGTAGTTTCGCTAGCTACCTGCGAATATCTCTGATTTATGACACTACTCTGCGCGATGAAAGAGAGACGTATACAGTTTTATTTAGCGCAGACAGACAGACTGAAATGGTACATTTTCTTCATATATTCATCACTCTTTGTGGAGAGACTAATCGCTGTTTTGAAATTCTGATTAAAAGTTGTATTTTGTGAGTAGCTTGAGTCAGACTTTTGTATCGTAACGTTGATGTTAGACTCAAAATAGAATTAGGTATTTGTTAAGGTTCATTTGAATTTCTAGGGTTCCAAAGCCAAATCGCTAATCATGGAACCCTTGTAGATTCGTCATGTCTGTGTGTCTGTCTGTCCGTATCTCACAGCCACTTTATTCTGAAACTATTAGGACTACACAGTTGAAACTTGGTAGGTATTGGCTCTAACTTTTAGCATTTGGACGTTTTGGGGGTGTGGTCAAGTGGGTGGAAGCGCGACTGCTGAGCACGAGGTTCTTGATTCCCGGGTCGGGCTGAGTGGTATATGGGTTTTTACAATAGGAATATCTCAGTAGCAGCCACGGAGCCTAGATTTGTGCCTGCTTGATGGCAATTGGCTCGCCCCCTATTACATGTTCCTTAAAACATAACTGGCGAAATGTGGGTGTACTATTAGGTACACCTCTGGCTAACCCTTCATTACAGGCGTGATGTTATGTTATTCTATTCAAACTTTTTACTTGAAAAACTGGTGGAACATTCAACAACAAACACATAAAACATATTGAAGTTTCATTTTCTCTCTCTCTCTCTTCTTTTAGTTAAAATCTTTTATCTCCTTAGACAGGATGTGACCGTTTCACCAGCGGTAACGCACAATGAGTTTTATCATTATCTACAAACGGTTCATAATAATTATCTGAATCAACACGAACAATCACAGCCTTGTTAAGCTCCGAGTAAAAGCGCCAATTGTTTCGAGGCATCGGACTGCGATCGACACTGCCCATCCGTTGTACTATCTATATTGACGGGTACGCAATCCCATCACAAGATTATCAACCCAGTTAGAGGGATTAAAGTAACGTGGGACCTTAACGTGTGTAAATCCATATCTGTACTAATGTTAAGCAACTTTGTGTTCTATGACTGTTACCTTAACATCATCATCATCATCATTTCAGCCGAAAGACGTCCACTGCTGGACATAGGCCTCCCCCAAGAAGGGGGGTTTTGCCATAATCGCCACGTTTGGCAGGCGGGTTGGCGATCGCAGTATGGTTGTTATAAAACACAGAGAACGCTGCTGCCCATTCTCTGGTAAGTCCCTTAGTCGCCTCTTACGACACCCACGGGAAGATATGGGATGGTGCTATTCTTTACGTCCGGACACCATACAGAACGTTACCTTAACGATGGAATGTAATTTAGCAACGAAAACTATGAAACATACGTGACCAGTGGTACCATTCACACTGGTATTCAGCTGCACCCTGTTGGACTGGAGGCCGACCGCAACATGTTGGGGAAAAGGCTATGCAGGTGGTGCTGGGATAGGATATAGGATTCTTTTCATCCCAGTTGCATGTTCTTGAGAAAAAAATTTCGACCACAAAACGGGTGAAACCACGAGCAATTTCAGTATTAAATAAGAACTAGAACAGGCTAAGTAGTGAATAAAGAAACTGGCCCTGTTAACAAGTTTCCTTTCAAGCAAAGCATATCTTGGCAATAAGCCACACCCGTTATACACATATACAAAAAACAACACCCTCTATAAACATACGCACGCAGCGTATAACATCGCAGTTTCAATATCAAACACCAGAAATTTTAGCAAACATAAAAAGGTAAACGTATTATAAACATCAGAGCGGGTTTCAATAGAAAATGTTCGAGGCTAACAGTAAAAACGGTGAAGATATGTTTCCAAAAAATCCGGGAGGTAAAGGAAGGAACATTTAGCCGACCATTTAGAAAATAAAAAGTACTTTTATGCCGGTAGCATGAAACAAACGAGGTGGGCATCTCATCTTTTTCATTACTCTGTGCTGTTCCGTCTGATTCAAAATGGCGGCTTTCCCGCTTAAATTCTCGTGTTTGCTTTAATTTTATTGTTTGTTTTGAAAAAAAAATTGGAGTGCGTTACGTATTTATATTTTGTGTCCTTTCCGGGTTGTTAATTTATGTCTTTTTTTGCATTAATAAGATTTTTTAACAAGAGCGTTGTCCGATTTTTTCCATATGTTTATTTTCTTACTGTCGTGGTCGTACAAGATTGCTGTCGTGGTTTTAATCAACGTTTCAGTATTTCGTGATTTCACGTGTCTATAATTGATCCATAAAATCTAACTTGATTAAAATGACAGCTGTCAAACCAAAGCGACTAATACCTTTGGTCATATCGAAATAAATAATTACAAATGCATGTTTATACAGCCAGTATTTTACGATATGTAAATATAGGTATTGATTAGGGTCAATTAAATCAAAATATGCAAAACACTGGATGCGAGTCGAACGGGACCGGTCAATGTGGCGACACTTGGGGGAGGCCTATGTCCAGCTGTGGACGTCTTTTAATTTGAAGTGTAAAATAGTGTTAGTATAAAAGATCTGAGGACTTCGACAAATTGACGTTCTATTCTTTTCTATCAGCAAACACGATGATTGAAAGTTCGAAAATGTATTGGATTGACACAAGCTACCGAAAAGTTCATGTAAATTTTTTGAAAGTCATTTTAGAATTATGAAATGCTTTCAATGCGAGTATCACTTGTGTAGGCCCTCTTGACCTACCTATTGGACATCTAAGCGCGAAGAAAAATACCGTACTACGCCAAAACTATCTTACAAAAGTGATAATAGTGTGAGTGTGACAGTGGTAGTGGTGTTCGGTAACGCTCCCGACAAATTACAAGCCATCCACGGCTGAATGGAGCAGATATGTGTATAGCTTAATAAGATCGCTTCGGCCGCCGCCGCTGGCAGCCGGCCTATCCCGCTGATCCCGCTGAGTGCTAATAAACGGGTTTTATTATATTTTTATAACGTTTGTGAACGGTTTTTTAGTCGTTTTTATTGATGAAATGTAAAAGTGGATGAATGGGCTATGTTGATGGTTGTGGGGATGGGTAGAGGCCATTTAAATGACGTTAAACAAAATAGTTTTTATTTTTTTCCATAAAAATTGTCGATTTCGAAATTGTTTAGTACGGGGTGTAAGGGACACCGACGTGAAAACGGTTACCACGTATTCAGTACATCATTCTGTACCGACACATAGAAATTATTCATGGGTTATTAAAAAAAAATCAGCTGCTGTTCCATTCATTTTGACCGTGTTGTACTTTTGTAGAAAACAGCTATTTTTTTTAATAACCGATGAAAGTTATCTTTGTGGGGGGATGGGGGGGGGGCTCAGAATGATGTACTGAATACTTGGTAAACATTTTCGCGTCAGTGTCTCTTCCACCCCTATAATTTTTATCTAAAAATATCATAAATGTACTTGAAAAATGCTACAAGCACAGAAACACACAACACATTTTTAAAGTTACGTCAAAAAAATACAAAAGCAAACGCCGAACGCAAAAGCGACTAAAACACGACTTAAACCATTCATGTGGAACGACGTTCACAAGCGATGCTCGCTCAAACTTTGACAAGTACGAATAGATTAAGGGCGCGTTGACATTGAGACAGTAAGCAGACTAGTTCAGGAGTCAGAGCTCTTGTACTAACAATTCACTGCGCGATTTTTAAGCTCAGTAATCTGCGAACTTTGGGCTTTCAAATTCCATAAAATATAATTTAAAAGTGTATTATTTCACATAGGTAATCTCCTATCGTATTGATACAAATTGTATTAGAAAATATCAGGTTATTCTTAAAAGATTCACCAGGTTGTTAGCTGGGCTGACTTACCAGGGTGCTCCAAATGTAAGTATGATCCCCTTCACGTGTTTAATCCACCCAGAAATCTTAGGTCTATAAACTGGACTACTTCCTTTATCCAAAGCCTCTATATTCCGCAAGTACTGTAGTAACTTCATATCTTGCTTGTATTCCAACAGGTTCGGCAGAAGTTTTAATCAATAACTTCGCCAGTTCTGTTAAAGACACAGTCATGTAACAGGAAGCGATCTTGCCATCAACTCAATACTAAGCTATTGAGCTAGTAATCGTAGCTATTGAAGTACTCTACTGTCCGTACTAGCCTCACAAATCAAACGTAAACGCGCCTTAAGAGTTGGACGCGAGTAGAATCTCTCTAAATAGGGGAGGTTTAACAAAGCGCGCGCCATGTAGACGCCCCTTGTGGGTTCAAGCTTTGAGTTGTCGAGGATATTTTGATGTGAGTGAGCGAGCCGATATCTAATAAAATACATAGGCTTTGACAGAATGTAGTCATAGCTAGGAATGGATTTGTTGTACACAATGAAGCCATCACAAGTGGTGATACTTTTTATCATGATCTGCCTAGCTTTTTCCAATAATGTTGGCATCGCTTTTCAGTCTAACCGGAGACAACTGAATACCAGTATTTAACATGGAGTTTCTTCCTTTCGGACATTCGTAACCCTGTTACTGGGTAAACAGGTAAACCTTGATGAGACTGGTAGCCAGACTATCAGGCCTGAGGAGCAATAAGAACTATCTCCACAAAGGTACTGAATATAATAAACGAACCTACATCAATAAATCTCTACTTAAAAATCCGCTTAAGTATTAATAACCATTTCACCAACAGTTTAAAAGTAGGTGACTTAAAAAGCGTCGTAACAAAAATATGCAAAGCGCTGTTTACAAGTTGTCGATACCTTTCTGTAAAGTTTGACAAGCGGGGAACGGGGATAGCTTGAGGGTTGAGAGTTAAACGCGGGCGCTTGAATCTGTTTAAAATAGAATGTACAACAAAGCAAGAGCTATGTAGACGCCCCCTGTTGGAGAATATTTAGAGTTCTCTTGGATGTTTTATTTACGTGATCACCGATTATGTTTGATGGCTACTAAAGAAATTGCATTTTTCTATTGAAGGGAACTGTACTAAGGACGAATCCCGCTCATCTCGCTGTAACTGTAATTGAACGCGATCATCACATTTAAACTACGTTTCGGCAGCCAGTTTTATTGGGGAAAGGCGGCCTAAATAATGAACTGGTGTTTGATGTGCTAGTTGTAACCTAAGACCGAAATCTGAACAAAGGTTTAATTTTACCATGTAGCACTTGTTTGCAAGATATTCAAAATTAAATGAATTTTAAACACAATCTTAACATAATGCTAATCAATACTGAAACTTCTAAACAGTTAAGAACTGCTTAGAAGTTTCTGGAGTTTTATTTAAAAGCTTTATAGCGCTTGAGATGTTTCAACTACAACTATTCTCAACATCATACAAAGTTCGTTCCATAATAAGATCAGAGCGTAGATTTCAAAACATGGCCAACTTGGTCCACTGTGTGAAGCCTTAAGGAGAAGCGGCAAGCTAGCACGCGAAATTCTTAAGTTTTTGGCAATTTGCGACTTAGTTTTAGGTTGTATGTTGATTAAAAAATGATTTGCGTTTGTAAAAAAAAATTACATTGAGTATAGTTCAGAGAACACTTAATCAGAAGTAGCCGTGGGCCTCAAACTAAGTACTATATATTAGTTACGGTTGCAAATCGCATGTCGGTCAACATGCAACCCGATACTGACCTGCAAATTGCAAAAACCTAAGAAATTTTGTTATTGGGTAACCCTGGAGCCTTAGAAACTTCTGAACCATCACTTCACTAGCAAGGCGACGTACATAAAAGAAACATGCTGAGTTTAAAGATTAATAATACAATAAACATCAGGGAAGTAGGTTTTGGCAAGCTCGCCAGTTTTCTCTAATTTTGCGGGAACGTCCATAAATTGTTGTGCATCTCTCTAGAATATTTTCTGTGTGATACTTAATTTTTACTATTTTCGAAACAAAAGAGACACGGTTATGGATATCGCTCAAAAATGGTGTATGAAAAATCCTATTACGTAAGTGATTCAGAGAAGTCTTGTAAGTGATGTATTGGCCAATAAAAGTGCACTGACCTTTAGTTTCACATACTAACATCTGACACACATTGGCAATTTTAGTGAGTAAATCTACTTAGGAAAACTCTTAATTTCATTCACCCTCGGACAAGGCACAGCCTAAAGTACCGCAGAAGTACCTGATGTGACATACTCGTAAGCGAGCACTAAAGAAGTATGCCTAAGAAACTTGTCAAATCATAGGTCTCAATTTCGAACCCAAGACACGAGACACCTCTGATTTTTCGGATTCATGTGCGTATTTTTCGATGTTTTTCTTCGTTGAAGGAAAACATCGCAAGGAAACCAGCATGTCTGAGAGATATATCTTGACGGCATGTAAAGCCAAATCGGAGGCTACAGGCACCATAAAAACTCTGACACCAGGTTAGGCACTAACCACACGACAAAAAAAAAAGTTGTGGTTTTAACCGATGTGAAATCCCGTGGGGAACACGTCCATTATACATTCCAGTAGCAAAAGCTCAAAATCATTATTAGACATACAAATTTTCCGATAAAAATGAGATTATTTTCCAACTAATACGTCTCGAAGTGCCAGTGAGCAAACAAGGTGTTTTTCAGCTTCCAAACTAATCTATAGATGTGACTGCCCCTAGTTTTGGCAAGCTTTCCTTACAGTCTTGCAATGATAACGACGCTGCATATCCGTCAGTTCTCTGGCGTCGTATTTTCGCTTTCAAATTTATTTAAGACAAATGTTATGTGTGATAAAGGCTTTGTATTTTGGACGTGATATATGGCTAAAAGTATTGGCGATGGGTGGGATGGATCGGCCTTTTATTTTGTGGGATATTCATTTTCTTGCCAATCTGGTAATACAGCATACCTAAATAATAATTTATAATGTTTAGACTTTAAAAGAAATGATGACCTCTAAGTTTGTTTGAACATTACTTCTCTCTTTCTTACTTGTGAATCTGTCTGGGTTCACGTGCCGAAAATGGATTTTTGAAGTTCAATAGGCTGATGTAGGCAATGAACTGGTTTTCTGAATCTCATTTTTTCTGTCTCTGTAACTGCTTATGAAAATCGAAACTGGGACCAATATGGTTTTACAAACTTTAGACAGAGTATTAATATTAACCAATATAAAATAGAAATAGCCCACAAGCCAGCTTATTAACAAAAACATATAAACGCAAAGCAACTTCCAAGACTCCTCATATTTGTAAGTAAAGCTCATTTTAAAATCTTCCAACCAGCAGTTTCATATTACACTTTCATTTAGCGTTCCAGAAACCCGCGTGAAAACCTTCAGTGTAGTGGTTATTTTTAGTCAAAAAGCCTTTTAGCCAGGTGGACTAATTCAAGCCAGGTTGGTAATGGAAACTTTGTCCTTATTTCAGCCATTTGACTTCGTTGGCACCGCGCTATGCCAAGGTTTTTGGGTCAGGTCAGGAGTCTTAGATAAATCAACGTTTTCAGTTTACCTTGTGAGTTATGTATCTGTTTTATTTGTTATGTAATATCTGTTTGTGAGAGAGTTGTTAAACGTAAATGGCAGTTGCATTTTAATTAGGTCGATAATGTGGTTTTAGCATATAAATAATACATGTGTACGTCACCTTTTGCGACTCCAAGTATGAGTTAAGGATCGGTCTATTCAATAGAGTAGTACTAGATACTCGTACTTCGTGGGCACAGTAGATACTCGTATTTCAGTAAGTACTTACAAGGAGGTGTCCATGTCCGTGTCCGAAGCCACATCTGCAACGTCTGACTTGTCTCTACCGGTTCGTCCGATCATTTAGCAGCGACCAATTAATTTTCGATCATACAGTATGCGCAATAGACATATAGTCCTCCTTATCGTTTTCGATAACGGCGACCCTTGAATAACCTAAAATAATTTCCTGTCATGTGCCCGGATATAGATGCTTATAAATGTAGATGCTTCCACGAAAAATGATTTAGATCTATTTCATTCATAATTCTAGCTTCATCGCTCAACTCGGACATCAAACCCGCCACCACCGCCCCGCTTTGTTACAGATGCTCTAGCATTCGTAACTTTGTTTTCAGTTAAAAGTTATTTATCTGCGAACACAAAGCACGTCTGGCTGACGACCTAGATAGCGCGAATCAAATAGCCTGAAACATCCGAATTGAAAAACTAGTGATGTGGAAGGTTTATATCGAGGGTAAGACGTGTAATGTTGGCTGGTATGGAGTGGGGTTTATTTTAGATAGTTAATTTTAGCTTTAGTCTACAAAACAATTATTTATTAAACGGTTATTTAAAGGGTAACTGTCTAACTAATTTAAGGAGCTCTTGGCTAAATGATAACAGTCGCTCGGGTCGATCTTAAGGTTAAACCGCGCTTGCTCAGGTTAGTCTGTGGATGGGTGACCGCCCATTAAATACCGAGTTTCCTCCGTGCCTCGGAAAGCACGTAAAGCCGTTGGTCCCGGCTGTCATTTGTAGATCTTTGACAGTCGTTACAGGTAGTCAGTGGCCCGAAAGTCTGACAACCAGTCTTACCAAGGGGTGTCGTATTGCCCAGTACTAACTGGGTTGTGGAGGTCAGATAGGCAGTCGCTCCATATAAAGTACTGGTATTCAGCTACAGCCGGTTAGACTGGAAGCCGACCCCAACATAGTTGGGAAAAGGCTAGGCAGATGATGACTGTCTGACTAATTTATTTTTAGGTTTTTAGCATTGTTTTAAAGTGTAACTGACAGCCATCATATGATTTTAGTTATTACAACTACACCATGTTTTGTTGATTTCACAAAAAAACAAGACCTACGAAGTTTTTCAATACTAAATAGAGTACTCGTTGCATAAAGTTTTTCTTATTTATTTTATGTTAGTGCAGAAGTTCTCATGAGTACGTTGGAGCATGGTAATCAGGTTGCTTATGTATTTTCGTTAGCCCAGTTTCAACTAATCTCGCTTCGACCTTTTTCCTACAAAACGTAGTGTTTCGTACCCCCGTTTTTATCGGCATTTGAAGGTGTTTAAATTGGTATTTGTAGGGTTAAGACCGGCTTTTTAGAGGTTTGATTTTAAATTGGGAGTTTGGTTCTGAAAATAAAGTTGTTTGTTCGATTTTTCAAAGAGTTAACGGGCTTATCTACATTCAGGCCTGCTCCACAGATCACTAATTCCGTTTAAACATTTTTAAAACATCATTCAGGCTGTTTCATTTTCAAACATTTTACAGAAACAGAACCATTTATGTTTTAATGACCAGCGTTAAACGTAGTTTGTGATATACGGCGCATGTGGGTATGAGATTAGGATTCGTGAGGTGTTTCGGACCATGAAACTGAACAACTTTTTGTTCTACAAGATTTCCATAGGAATAGACGCCATCAGTTGACCAACATGTATGGTTAAATTAAGTTATGGTCTTACGTTTATTATGTTATACCTTGCATATTTATAGTAGGTATTTTGACACATGTGTTAATTATTAAAATAAACCTCTCAAACTAAACACAAAATAACCTAATCATCGATTTTTAACAACCAAAAATAGATCACACATCACAAGATTCCTTTAAAAAACATGAATGTATTTACTTTACAACAAAATTGTTTTACACTTCACCTTATGAACCAGCAAAGGGAGGGTTATAAAATTAATTACATCCATCTTTGTAATCAGAACGCGTACCTTTGATGTGAAATTTTTCGTGGAACGGCCCTTTAAAATATAATTTTTGCGTACTTTTTTTTAAATTTTAATTAATTAATATTTGCGTTTTACCTTGTGGTTTAAAATGGTTATTTTTTAAAGAGGTGAGTATTTTATTGTTTTTGGAATTTATATCATCATTCGAAACCGGTACGGATAAATTGACACCGGACGCTGACACAGTACAATAGTACAGGTGTCCGGAGCCGTCTAAACCGGTTTGAGTCTGACCGATCCCTTATTATATAGCCGTACACATTCACACTCAAATCCCCTTGTTCGTTATCCGGTATTTCCTGAATCTCTAGCAACCTTAGCTGGAGTGGGACAGTTACAGGGTGATGTTATTATCATTAAAACAATATTCCTCAAGCCACTCTCACCAAAATGTGTCAAGGAACCTTACTTAAGCAGATGGTGCTCCACTGTACACAGTTCACGTAATGTAGGTACCCGAACTTATCCGAAGTTAACCGAAGTCACTAGACGTATGATTACAGAAGGTCAGTTTCATACAACGAACGAAAACGCACGCACACATAGACACGCTTCACGTACAGCGAGTGCAAGCGCACTTCCGACTGGCATTTTTTCAGATCACCGTACTTACGCGTCTACGAGGAAGGAGCAGTAGTGGGGTGGCCCAGTACTATAGGCGACGAGTTATGAGTCTTAGGCCGTTTTGCCACTTAACTTTGTGTCATTTAAATCATTAACACTGCCCTTAAAACAGTGAGGGAAAACGTCGTGAGGAAACTGGAAGGTTCTAGAACCAGAGATTCAAAGACAAGTACCATTCTCCAATCCGTGCTGGGGCCTCGTGGTGTATTACGGCCCATTAAATCACACTCACAGTACGGCTGGTCCATAAATTTAAGGTCGCTCAGCGAGCTATGGAACGAGCTATGCTTGGAGTCTCTCTGAGGGATCGCATTCGGAACGATGTGATCCGACAGAGAACCAGAGTTGTCGACATAGCTCACAGAGTAAGTAAGCTGAAGTGGGAATGGGCCGGTCATATTAGCCGCAGAACCGATGACTGTTGGGGTAGACGTGTTCTTGAGTGGAGACCGCGAATCGGCAAACGTCAGGTGCCCTCAGGCTCGGTGGAGTGACGATCTTCGCAGGGTGGCTGGTGGCAACTGGATGAGAATTGCTGAAAATCGAGTTGAATGGCGTGCGATTGAGGAGGCCTATGTCCAGCATTGGACTGCTATAGGCTGATGTTGTAATCACACAAGTGGAGGCCTGTGTCTCAGTAGTTGGAATTTTTCAGGTTGATTATGCATAGACGGTGTAAAACGCATCTGGTTGTGCCTGCGCCTGTTTTTACTCGTTCTACGAAGCCGACCTTCTGGAATATTCCATGCCGAAGTCACCCGACCCACCGATTATCCTACCAAACGACGTACAATTACATTTTCAACAATATTGGTTCGCCGTGACGTGATTATGTTTACTCGTGTTGCGTATCATTTGAATTTTATGCTCATAAAATAGTCCCTTTTTCATGTGGGTACATATTTTTATTGAACTTCAAATAAGGTTTCTCTGGTCCCGGCACATGTTATTATAACATATTCGAACATTATATTCTTGACTTTTTAGGGTACCGTAGCCAAATGGCAAAATACGGATCCCTTATATATTCGTCCTGTCTGTCTGTCCGTCCGTCAGTATGTCATAGCTATTTTGCTCCGAGCCTGTTAGCACCACACAGTTCTACATAAAAGTGATGTAAATTTATAAAAAAAATCAATGCTTATCATTGTAGTTAATTTTAAGTCAGTATCACAGTTGAACATTCTTCTTAAAACGCTACAATTCAAAATGTCTCCCACAAAAAGACTGGTATAAACATATGAAAAAGAAATGTTTTTAAACTATCATGGTCACTAAGATTATCATTAACACTAGAAACTGGATATTTACAATGTTTACAAACAAACAATAAACAAAACATATATATTCCGTTTCTAGTTTTAATGATAATATCACATGAATAGGTTTTTTATAACCTTTGTTTTGTAGCCTTTTAATAAGCGAGAAAAAGCTAAAAAGTTGGTACCATATCCGTATTTGTGCACTTTATCACAGGAACCAATGTCTAACTTTACGAGTGACCTCGCTCGTTCACGGGCAGAATTTAATAGACGTAGATATACTTTTATGAAAACTGCTTCATAGAGTGTGTTTCAGCCTTTGAAATGTTATCCTGAGTGAACTATATTGCGAAGAATCCTTAAAATACAAATAGACGATGTTTCACACAATTACGCCTCACGCAGAACAGAAGTGTTGACAGTCGTTCCTTGTAGTCAAAGGCCTGAAAGTTTGACAATCAGTAAGGGGGTATTACCCAGTTAATGGGTAACGGAGATCAGATAACAGGCACCCAGTAGTATTGAGCTGCGCTGGTTAGACTAGAAAACGATGACAACGTAGTTGGGAAAATGCAGGTAGAGGTTCATGATGATGAAGGAGTGTCAGATTCTGTAGTTATTTCTTTGTTAGTTACTCAAAAAAGAAAAACTATTTTAAAATCTATTTCTTGTATATTATGTAGGGATAAACTTCACCACTGAACGTTCGCTCTTAAAAGTTTCCAATTAAAAAAGGTTTAACACACCTGATTTTAAAAGTCTTTAGCGCTGGACACCTGCCAAGATTAGCAGCTCAAGCCTAATTGGGTCCTTATGTTTTGATCAAGATTTATCTGTATTTTCATGTATGTATTTAAATTGTGTATGTTGTTTTAATTGACAGTTATGTTCTCGAATTACATAAAAATATTATTTTGACAATATCTGCCTCATAAAATGTTAAAGTACCAGGGTACTTTTCTTGCGAGGTCGTAAGACTGTTTATAATTAATTGCTTCACTTCATTCTACAGCAACATTAATTTCTCTATCTATTTTCTTTCGCAGGAGGAAATACATACAGCCACTTGAAATATGTGGCCTTTTTCTGTATTTTTGCTAAAGATTTGACTTAATAAACTAACTAATTTCATTCGAATTTCAAAACCAGGTTCTTGGCATAAACGACTTATCACTATTCATTCACTTCAGCCATGTTCAAAGATAATACGTCACTGCTATGGGTTCTCAGATACCCATGGACCGCGGAAACCCCACTTTATCTTGTCCCGTAAGGGATAAGGGCGTAAGCGATACATATGTATCTATAATTTGTTATAGGCAGATTTACAAACTTTCTTGGGGTTCTGTTGTTGAATACTAAAACGAATTGTATCTTCTTGACTGATCTGATTATTTGCTGTCTATTTCGGAAGCTATATGATCTATCTACTCATCATTTTTTTTATACTAAACAGGCTTGCGTTTGGCTGCAACTTGTCTTATGTGAAGCGATGATGCAGCCTGGGGTGGAACAAGCTACCCTAGAAAAATTAAAATCATCATCTCCTAGCCCTTGTCCCACGTTACTTGCGTAGGCGCATTCTTGGGTTACGATTTCTTTTTTCAGTCTCCCCTGTCAACCGTCACGCTAATTCACTTTCATTCCTCACACAACCCAACCATCTTTTCTTCGATTTTCCTCTCAATTATGTCTTTAGCTAATAATATTTAACTAAAATCCTATAGTGAATACTGATATCTCTTATAATTAACCAGTTGATGGCAATAAGCATGCCCCTTATTATATGGGCAACGTATATAATTGGCGAAATTATTAATATTTTCTTTCTTTCTGTTACAGGTAAGCTTCATATGAATGTATACGTCTTGGTCTTGCTCATCGAAACCTTTGAAGTAAGAGATACGTTTTATCAGCCTATTAGTTTCTCATCGCAGGGCCTAATAGGGAAAAGGGGGGCTAGGCTATTGCCTGTATAACTGTAATACAACTCTGCCTATCCATAGGGTAATACAGGCCTGATATTACAATATTACTCTTTCACCCGCCTGACTCGGACTGCCTCGTTGGTCTAGTGGTCGCAAGCGCGACTGCTGAGCATGAAGTCTTGTGTTCGATTCCCGGGTCGGTCAGTGTTATTGGGTTTTTCCATTAGGAATTTCTCTGTAGCAGTCTCGGAGTCTGGATTTGTGCTAGGTACTGGCAATAGGTGCGCCCCATTACATGGGACTTAAAACTTTACTGGCGAAATGTGGGTGTGTTAATGGGTACACTTCTGCCTAAGCCTTCGGAGATTACTGGCGTGATGTTATGTTTATGTACTCTTTCATGTAACAAATGAATAGACTTTCTACTTTATTTTTGATTAATTGCTGTCAAAAATTATTGACTTGGAAACCCATGAACAGGATTTACAACTGAACCCTGAAACGGAACCAACACGCATTCGACCAGTTTTTTTCTAACAGCTCGTTCACACACTGGGCCGTTGTTTTTTTGGATCGTTAATCCTACAATTTGTTTTTATTACTGTTGGTGGCGAAGTTCTTGTAAAGGATGTGTTCAGAATTGTTCACAGTGTCCATGTTACATGTTCTTTCCTCGCATCAGTTTGGTGTTAGTTAGTAATTCTGCTTGAAGAGTTTTTCAAAAATTAACAGACTGACAAAGGTCTGATCAAGATCTAGCAAAAACTACGGGAAACGGTCGATAGGAATAATTTCCAAAGTCACGTCTTTTGGTCGATGATGATTCTTATTGTAGTCATATTTGAGTCACGGGTATCCAAAAACATATCATTTGATGAAGTATAAGTGGTATCTGTGGAGCTTTGGTTATACCGGTATATACAAATTGCCGGTGAGGCTCCAGACCACGACTCTGACAGATAAAGTACTGAAATATCTGTTCGGTCATCATCATCTGCCTTGCCTATTTCCAACCATGTTGGGGTCGGTTTCCAGTCTAACCGGATGTAGTGATATTTTACATGGAACGACTGCTATCTGACCTTCACAACCCAGTTAGTACTGGGTAATACGATACCCCTTGGTAAGACCTAAGCCTAATTTTATGGTAAAATGAGACCAAATGACGGTGTCCAAGTAAACTAAAAAGTTTTATATTCTATTTTATATTTTTTTATTTATATAGTGCAAAACTTGCACCAGGGGTACAAGAAAGGCCTATTCTACTTCAATAATATTTTATTACAGCCACACTAAACCGTTTACAGTACTAATTGTCGGTTAAAAGCATCCATTCTTCCCGCAAATTGAGTAATTAAAGTGATTTTCGTCGTACCGACATAATTGCTGCCAGCTATTTTGTTTCTGTTCCGTGTTAAACTGCGCCTTGCGCCCTACGTTAGCTGTGAACGCAAACGCGGTGATGCGACTTTGCGATTTTATCCTTAGTTCATTAATTTTATATGAAAAATCACGCAAATGTAAAAACAAGAAAAATCGAGGTGTCTGTAAAGTTAAAGCCGGACATATCACTCGTCTGTTCACGCCTTTCAGGAATGAGTTTTTTGATGACTTTCAGTACAAGCCGTTTCACGTGACCGGAACTCCGGCCCATTTTTAACGAATAATTTTGAATTTTTGATATATTTTCCATTAAAAAACTGTCAGACGTCAATTTTACTTTACGGATAAAAGATTTCTGACTTGAATAAAGTTAACTCTTAACAAATGACATCTTTTGCACCCTGATCTAAGAGAATGATCATCTTGTAAGTTACAGATACTGGTTAACACCTCTGAATAGTATTACGTCACGCGTCATTGCGTTTACATTCAATCATAGGTGAGAATGCTGTAGCAACTACCACCTGTCGCCGATTAATTCACATTAACACGTCTACTATTACAGGTTTATAGTTTTTATTGATTTATAGGCAATTCTTATATCCTAGGCTAGAAGTAGCACGGATTGATTGCTTGCAAGGAAGTTCAAAACCGAATATAATTACACATTCGTGATTATGTTTTAGGGATAAGTATTTTACAGTTAAATAGTATGGAGTCTTGTAGTAGATCTCCCAAGGTTTCTAAATAGGCCTAGCCCGATGGCTTACCTACGTATCATAACATCGCACTTGTAATCTTCGAAGGGTTGGGCAGAGGTGTACAATCTATTGTAGTTACACTCACATTAAGCCAACCTCTAGAAATGTTTTTTCTTAATAACCACACAAATACTTCGTAGATAAATCTGTAAAGAATGACTTAATTCTCTTTTAATTCTCGGTAGTTTTCCTAGATTTCCCTAAATACCTCGATTAAAATGAAAATCTAGAAATATTTAGCCGCTATTTAAAGGAGGCACTTCACAGATTTATTATACGGAATCTTATTTCCACAGCATCTAGAGAACAAATAAGGTTAATATGCAAATGAGCGTAATAATTAATTATCCGTTTTGTTTGTTAAAAAAAATACCGGGAATTGAAACAGCCGTAAGGGTGTGTCTACACTTTAGAACAAATCTAAAAAACCCGTTTAAATCACATAAAACCTTTTACGTGGTATACCGCACATGTAGATATTAAGAAAATACTGAAACATACATCGCATAATGACTAAGAGTGATAAATATAAATGTTAATGGATGGAGAGGGAGAGGAAGTCCTAGGAAACGAAGGATGGGTTGTGTGTGGAATGATATGATAGAAAAAGGAGTAAATGATAGCGTGACGGTTGTCAGGGGAGAATGGAAAAAAATGTGTTGCACCGATCCCAAGTAACATGGGACAAGGGCAGGAAGATGATAGCTGGAACATACAAAAAATATGCGGACGAATAATTGAGAACCTCCATTATTTTTTATAAGTCGTCTTTGTGCTACATGCAAACAAGCAAAGAAAAAGAAAAAATATTTATTTAACGCAGGGACATGACGTGCATACAAAATGACAAAAAATAAAATAAACAATAAACATACAACGCATAACAAATAGGAAGAGGATAATCAAGAGGAAAATGCATGGATGTGTAAAACATTCACGCCTTTTCCTCTTGAGAGTAGGCAGTATCTATAGAACGCCATCTAAAATGTTTATTTTAATGATTAATTTAAACAAAATAAATCAAAAATTAATTACGACTTTTTAAAAGAACCTAATCATTTATTTAATATAAGATTTTAAACTATCATGGTCACTAACATTATTATTTAGACTAGAAACAGGATATTTACCATGTTTACTGTTTTTATTGAGTTCCCGATATTTCAGCGCTGTTGCAAGCACCATGATCACGGATAAACTGAAGTTATTGCGGGTGGGTGTCATTTATTTAATTATCAAAAAAAAAAAAATGTTAAAACCAGAAAATGCTCTTTAGTTTTTTTACCACATTTACCAGTAATTTATCAAATACAAACGTTCGTCCCCTCTCGCCCCAAACTGTGTCCAGACCCTTAGGGTCTTCAAGGTCTAAAGCCCACAGCTTTGCCTCCCATTTGTTTAGCTCGTTTATGTAAAGCAAGCACAAACTCGTTTTTAAAGATTAGATACACGTCCAGTATTTTGGGCTTGTTCACTTTCATATGGTTTAACCTGTAAGCGATATTAATTTGTTCTATTAGGGTATTAGGTATTTTTTTAGGTTATTTCATGACAAAATGTTTGTTTATGAATTATTTTATGTTGTAAATATTTATTTTTATTCTTTATTGCCCAAAAAAAGAAAAAAAATACATGCTAATTGCTATAATGTAGCTTGTGTACAATGGCGAGCTGTAATGATACAGATACAAATTCATAACTTACGACAAGCCATCTCGTCTATTTTTGCCAAAGGGTTAAGCAGTCGTGTACCTAAGAAGAATCCACATTTCACTAGATTTGCTTTTTCCCTATAATTGGAGGCCAAAATCTTTCCAGTCAAAGATTTATAAAAGTTTGGCTATTAATTCTACTAAGATAACAAGCAATGCCAACAATCTAATTAGTGCCTTATTGATTAAAAAATTTTTTTTTTTTCTTTCTCTTACTTGCATTATCTCAACATAATAAAACATTAAGCCTGTAATCCCCGAAGGCTTAGTCAGAGGTGTAATTAATTAAATAGTACACCCACAATTCGGCAGTTATGTTTAAGACTCATATAATAAGAGCGAGCCTATTGCCATCAACCGGGCGCAGATCCAGACTCCGTGGCTGCTCTTGAGAAATTCCTGATTGAAAAACCAAACACTTTGCCCGACCTAGGAACCGAATCCAGGACCTCATGCTCAGCAGTCGCGATTACACACAATGCAATAAACAAAGCATATTTCCACTTCAAAATAAATACCACTTTTATGTTCTCAACAGTTTTTTGTAGCACAGATCTCAAAAGTTGTCTTGTACAAAATATCTAGGCCCAGAACTTGTACAATGACAGGCCAAAGTTACGATGTTCCAGAGCCAGTAGGCTTAACTTTTTGATATACAGCCTTCTTTGATACTTTCTGGTGTTTAGTATCGCAAGAAATATGAAAGGCTCTTCTTTCTTCATGTTTTTTTATGTCTATTTAGTACTTGAGTTTTAACCTTAATATTTTTCGGAATGGTGTGACAAAAGGTTAGGTTATTTATTCACTGTGATCAGTTTTGGGTCATGCTATTTATAATAATATGTGAAACTGAAATATTGATGGTGGTTACTGATACAAACACGATAATTAAGTTAAACAACGTAACTACATATTTTAAAACAAAGTCCTCCGCCGCGTCTGTCTGTCTGTCTGTTCGCGATAAACTCAAAAAATACTGAACAGATTTTCACGCAGTTCACCAATAGATAGAGTGATTCATGAGAAAGGTTAAAGTATATAATTTGTCAAGGTTTTGTGTAAATTGATTGAATCATGATGATAAATGTTGGAAGTGTCGGAAAAAGTCAAGCCGCCTGGCAGCTTTTATCGAAAATGCTGCCTCGACAGACAAAACAGTAGGCATAATATACTCTACTACCAGTGCGAAGCCGTGGCTGGTCAGTAGTAGTAAATATGAGACTATAACAGTAGCTTCAGTGAGCTGCTACGAAACTGTAGCAACCGTAGCAGTGAAGATAGCTACGCCGTAGCGCTACGTAGTGCTACGTAGTCCGTTTTCTCGCAGATCTTAAACCGGGTAAAACTCGTTTATTATCCTCAATAGACAGTCGGACCAACATTCTGCGATAACAGTTTATAACACAAAAACTTCATCCGTCAACAGAACCAATAAAACTCGAAACCAACTAATCCGCATGTCTTTAAAAACTCGTAACTCACAGAATAAACTGTTCTTCCCGTTTGTTTGTGAGGAAACATTTTTTATACCTCAGCCGGGAACTGGGGTCATTAATTCGGGCTGGGAGCGCACCTGTCCGTAATGGTTGTGAGATCCGACGCCCGAGATTTCGATGTAACACCCCACTTTCACTAGTTATCGCGATTTCCCGCGGGATTGTGTCGAGCGAAGATTGTGAGCGGCCACAAACACGGACAGAAGGGCTATTGTCGTCGTCACGCGTACGTACTGACATCAGACGTCGGATAGTGTTTTGTTTTATCTTGATGACACTCACACGCATAAGTTCTTGAAACGAAATTAATCTTACTTGTACTCTAAATGCGAAAGTTTGGATGGATGTTTGTTAATCAATCGCCGCCAGGACGACTGAAAGGATCTGGATGAAATTTGGCACAGAGATAGATTATAGTCTGGAATAGCACATAGGTTTCTTTTTGTCTCACCTATACACATCAAAATTTCGAACGAAATCGCTGGTAACAGCTGGTTATAAATTAACTGCAGTTCGTTTCGAAAAGTTTCTACCGACTGTAGAATGATAACTTTTTATCCACGTTATTTTTTGAGTGTATGTTACGACTGTCATATATATAACAATATAGGAATCATTTCGTTGGCTCTAAATGAAAAAATAAAATTAAATAAAGAAATCAAATCATTTATTAAAACAGAGGTACCATGCTTCTTTAACCCTACGATTTTTTTTCTGCATGTCACTGGCACTTGAAACTCCGTTCTACGTTAGGTACAGTTCACCACAACTGATATGATATACATTGTTCTTATGTAAAAGTTCTTGAGCGTTCTCCTTCTGTGTTGCTCTACTGTGTGGCACAGCTTACTTGTACGGATAACGTTCCGGGTGTTTGTCATTTTTGTTTTGTTTCTCGTTCGTTTTTATCTGAACTTCGATGTCTTTGTTTCGCTTTGAAATAATATTTGGGTTTAGAATGCTGACTTTGTGTTTAGTGGATCGTATGAGAGCGCTAGCGATGCGAATTTCTGAGTAGTGGTGAATAACAATTTTGTTTTTGAGTGAAGACTGTGTCGTAAACTGTGAATGATTTTAGTGTCGTGTCTTTTATACCTCGCATTGAGAAATTCGTGAGAATATCGCTTTCGTCTTGTGTGAAAGACAACTAGTTACTGAGTATGGTATTCTGGGCTCAACCCCCCCACAGGTCGGGCAACGTGTAATTTTATATTTCAATTAATCTTTACAAATAAATAAATTTGAAGTCTGTTTGTGATAACAAAATAACAGCTTTTTACTGAATATGAAAATAGATACGGCGCTTATAACATAAACACATTTTTTTCAATTTTTGTCTGTTTGTCTGTCGGTATGTTTCGGCTAATCTCCGAAACGGCTAAACCGATTTTTACGGGACTTTTATTGTCAGATAGCTGGTGTTATAAGGTCTAACTTCGACTACTTTTATTTTAAAATAAAATTTAGATTTCCGTGCAAAAATATTAAAACCCTTGAAATTGTTAACAAAATCAGATTCAAAAAGGGAAGTAATATTTTTATAATAATTTCACACGAACGAAGCTCGCGGGCAACCGCTAGTTAATAATATTTTATTTCACATGAGCACCATTTCAAGCACTCCACCTCATTCTTACTAGCCAATGTTTATTTCTAATTCAGAACATAATTTGCAACTAATACGACCCAGTTATTCAGGCCAAACTTTTGAATTATTGAACTATGAGGTCTCATAATAGTTCCTAATGCCCTTTTTACAACTGACATAGTTTGAGGTTAGGTTAGTCGTAAATTGGAGATGTCGCGATTCGCTTGTCTGGCCCAAAGTTACTACGGTTTCTAGTGGCTACAAGTATCTTAATATGTTGATTTTGTAAGACTTGTGTCAAAAAACTGTCTTTACAGGCCATTTGGAAATTTTCTGCCTGTCTTCTTTCGGCTGATTAAACGAATAGAATATTTACGACATCTGAAGTCTGCTGTCTACTTTAATCGACCAAGGACTTCGTGATCTTACCCCGTTTTCAAGGTCGGGAATCCTGTTATTTGGATTTGCCAATATGAATTTCTTAGTTGTAGCCTTTTCAATATGTATTAGTTGTTAAACATTTTTTTCTGGGCTTTCTAATGGTAACTGGCAAAATATTGGTGTACTATATACCTTTACCAACCCCTTCAGAGCAGACCTTCGTGATTTTATGATACATTACCCGACGAAAGCTCAACTATTATAGTTAAAAATGTTTTTCTCCGAAGTCATTCGTTTGATAAATGAATAGCTCTAACACTATACTTTCTTTGAGGACTAGGTTAAGATCTGAAATCTAAATAGTGCTGGAACATGACGGGTTAGATCCGGAACGCATTAATTATTGTCACACACGTAATGGGTTCAGCAGCTAATGAAGTGAGCTTCGATCGGGCACTTAGTGGGGTAAACAGAGAAATGGAACGAGAGAAAAATGTATGAAGCAAAGTACGCGTGTATTTATTGGGTTATGCATTAGAATGCATTTAAATAAGGGCAAAAAATGTATGCTCTCGGGGTTGTGTTGAGAGTTTCGAAAGCATTTTATTCAAGGTAAACTCTTATCGACGAATTGTACAATGTGGTGTATCATATGATTGATTGTTGATGGTCTGCCACTTGACTATTTCGTCACCACTGCTTTCAAAGGGGTAAAGAAACATCTTGACGAAACCGGCATGTCTTTGAGTCAAAAAACGAAGACGTGTGTTATCCACCTAGTCCTATTAAGAGGAGGCCTGTGTCTCAGAAATGAAATGATAAGTAGGTAGGTAGGTATGTAAGTAGGTTGTTAAAACACTTTAACTCGTCCACATTTTCTTATAAAAAAGATGAGGTCGGAGTTTACTTTCTGACTGAAGAAACACCGCAACAAAATCAGAGGTTTTTAAAGTCCAGACATTGTTTTAGTCAGATCATGTAAGGACATGCTGGTTTGAGGATTCAGTATTAACCTTATACAGGGTGATTTAGTTTCAATGACGTTTTCGGAAACAGAGTTGCTAATCACAGACTTCATCAAGGTTCTTGAGAGAAATGTTAATCCAATCTCTCTCTCTGCCTACGTGCAGTATTGCAATCTCAACGCCCACTATATTATTCCTGACTACACGTGGCTTGAGACCACAGGGGACATTGTTTACCTCGTAAAGTTTAAATTGCGCAACAGTAAAATAGGTTTTCAATGCGTGGTTGGATAGAGTAGACCAATATTCTCCTGAGGGTTGTAGGGACTCGTGGAATATGGGTTTAGGTACCTTTATTGACTTGTTAGGTGCAAGTAATTGAGATTTGTTTGTGCTAATTGTAAGGTATTGTTATGATTATTCTGCACGTCCACCAATTTTCAGAACAGTCATCATTCATCGGTGTTTTAAATTAGGTTGTTTTCTACTTACGCCTTTTTGCTTCTCAAGAAGACAGAATTTCGGGGAAATAGTGACATTCTATCAGTAAAACGATTATGTAAACGTCAAAATGTATTGTCACAAACTACCAGACTTATGCCAATTTTTGTGGAAATCGTGCAGAAATACGAAATACTTGGAAAACGTTTGCTTCTTGTCCAGATCCTTCACTGATACGCTTGATAACTGAAATAAAATTTGGAGTAAAATTACAAAATAAACGTCGCCAAACATAAAGATTGCATCAAACTATCACAGCGTTATCAAAGTAAGTAAATCCATATTAAACTCCACTTAAGTTAATCTTTGTTAAGAGAAACACGACAGTTAAACATTAAACTAAAATACATTGCACATGATAGCAACGTAGCAACGTAGTCGGAAGCCCGGTGCTCAGCGGGAAATCTTGTAGTTCCGCCATTTTGACGTGTCGCGGCGATATCAAGATGGCGCCCACCGTCTTGTGTCAGTCCTCTGTGCGATTTTGCAAATTTTTGAAGATTATTAGGTATAGAAGAATTTTATTAAGCCAAGCTTGTGGTCACGGCATTACGTTATGAATGGACACCCATCCATGGATCTGTCTCGGGATGCGTTACTTAACCTTAAAGATTGACCCTTATGGCCTCTTGTTATGCTGAATATTAAAGAAAGTCTTTTTTCAAGCTTTGTTAAAAAATAATCGTTTGGCTTAGTTTTGAGGTGATGAATTACGAGTATGACAGTGATACCAGCACGTGTAACCTATGTATATTTGTTCTTACATCATTTTGTTTTAGCCTTAGCTTAGTGAACTGACTTATATTTTTACATATCACGTTTCTTTCTACAACATTACACGATTACTTACTTACTCTGAAGTGTGAAGATAGCTATGTGACCCAAGATTTCGGTAAAAAGTCGAAGAATATGGCATTTTGATGTGACTAAGGGAAAAGACCGCGGCTGTCTTCAAACAAGTAATGACATAAGGAGACCAAGGCGTACCGTATTACTCAGTACTAGCAGGCATGTGGAGGTCAGATATTCCGACTGCCTATGGTTAGACTGGAAGCCAACCCACACATAATTGAGAAAAGGCTAGATAGATGCTGAAGACACTAATAAGACAACATACTAATAATACATTTCTTGTATTGACACATACAAATATCTAACACAGTTTGGGTTACCACGATCGCCCCACATAATAGAGAAATAGTAGCATTAATGAAGATTGTCTCTAGAGCAGACACAGGCATTGTTGCAAGTGAGTCAAAGTTCTCGTCGTAACATAACATAACATCACGCCTGTAATCGGCACACAAAGGTACCGGGGATAAGTTATCGTTGTAATTATGTTCTTGTTTTAATATTTCGGGTGTACCAAATTAGTCTTTCATCCAACATGAACTAGAATGTCAGGTAAGGAAGATTTTTTAAATACTTCGTCAACAGTTTTTAAAGCAGAATTAGGATTATAGGCGTTCAATGATAAATTATATTTTTATCAAGCTGGCTGGCTTCACTGTCGTCATGTATTGTCATTGACGTCATCAAAACAGCACAATTAACGCAAATTAATGCTGATCCACAAACATATTCGTTTGTTCCTTATCTTTGATTATTTCGACAAATAGAAAGTATTACGATTCTTTAAAGAAGACAATTATGATTATCTCTCCTGTGTTGCTGGGGAGTTTGTTCAACCAATTCCTCTCCACAGGTAAAAACACTTGGAGGGCTGGCGTTTTGGGGACTTCCTTCCTTAGGTAATTAATTTGACGTGAAAAAATTGATTGCTTTTCAGCCATAAAACAATAAATGACATTTGTTTTTTTCTTTTGCTCTCAAAACTGAAGAAATAGATCAAAAGAACGAAGACATGTGATATTGACCAGGTTATTGCCTGATTCGGCAATGTTATTAATAAAATTAACTTATATTATTTTATTTTCAAAATTAAAACTTTATAAATGCAGCGTTGTAACTTTAGGCCGAAAATTTTAACACGACAAGCAAATGACCCATTAATAATAAAACAAAACAGTCATTATTAACAAAAACACATACATTAAACACATAAATGGCTGAATGGCACAAAAGGGGTGATTCATACCTATGCAAAATTACCTCCAGTTTCGGAGTTTCCGACATGGGATCAAAATACAAACAGATATACAGGGTGTTAGGTAGAAGTACCGACATAATTTCATTTTTGGAAGGATTGGGAGTGTCATTTGCTAGCACACAGTGTTTATTTGTACATCATTTTCCAGAAAATAAGTACCTACTTCCATTGTAGATAATATCAAAAATTATTGCCCTCTATTACAGCCTCAAATTAAAAAAGTTATGACGCCGAGATTTCGCGAAATAAAGGAAATAATATTCTATTTATCTTGACTGTGAGTGAACACTATAATTTGACTGGTCGTCTAGAATAAACTTTAGTCGGTTGGTATTTCAAACACCCTGTACATACGCAATATAAGCGAACCTCCAATTCCCGAGGTTCCGAAATAGGATCAAAATACAAACAAATATATCAAGTACCTGCCGACACTTTATTATAGGAGACGCTTTATGCCTCCTATACGCTATAAATTAGTCTAGTTCATTGTTTTATGTAATTCGCACGTTGGTACTGGCCCCTAGAGGGTTCCGTGGTGTAACATTCTAATTAGGGATCCGTGATATATGTGAAGGACACTCTGTAAACTAGTTTTTATGAGTATTGAATTTCAGGCAGGTGTTAATTTTTGAAGTTTATTCAAGTGTTGGCCCCGTCATTTGTAGATCTTTGAGAGTCGTTAAAGCTAGTCAGTAGCCCGTAAGTCTGACAACCAGTCTTACTAAGGGGTATCGTATAACCCAGAACTCATTGGGATAGGCACTCGCTCCATGTAAAATACTGGTATTCAGCAGCATCGGGTTAGAAGCCGACCCCAACATGACAAGATGGGACAAGGCTAGGCAGATGATGATACAAGTGTCAGAGTTAGAATGAACAGCTTCGCTGGTCTATTGGACACAAGCGGTACTGCTGAGCAGAAAGGCTCTGTTGATAGCAATAGACTCACCGCCTATAACATGGGACTGAAGGAGGATGCACTAAGGTAGACCGCGATTTTTTTTTTATTTATTTTTTTTTAAAATTATTTTTAAATTTTTCCGACGTTTTTTGCAATTTACAGGTCAGTGTCAAGTTATCATTAACGCTGGAAGTAGGACATTTACCATGTTTACACAAATATGTTTTGAGTCCCCTAAATTTCGGCGCTGTTACAAGCACCATGATCACGGATAAACTGAAGTTTGCGCTTTGTTTATTTTTTTGAAGTATGTTTTGTTTTCAGTGTTAATGATAGTGTTAGTGACTGTGATAGTTTAAAACAGTGTCAGTTTGTATGTTAATTAAAAAAACAAGTTTCGCGATCGTAACAAATATCTCAGTCATAATCAATTTAATCCCTCTCAGTTCATTTAATCCCATTGATTGACTATTTTATGAAAATGTCAAAATACAAGATTTTATTTATTTAAACTTCATGAACAAGAGTGGTACATAGGCGGACATAATGCCACAAGGTATTCCCTACAAGTAAACCTTTGGATCAAATAGGACAGCATTGTGATAGAGTACAAAAAAATAAATAAGAAAAATACCATTTTGTTAACATAGATTGATTGTTTCTAGTGTAAATAATAATGTTAGTGACCATGATAGTTTAAAATCTTATAACATAGATTGATATACATAAATACATACTAATACACATATATACAGTAAAATGAAATAAACGATTGATTTTACTATCGACTGATTTTAAACTATCATGGTCCCTAACATTATCATTAACACTACAAACGGAATATTTACCATGTTTACTGATTTCTTTGAGTTCCGATTTGTCTGCTCACAAATACCCACCCGCAACAACTTCAGTTTAACCGTGATCATGGTGCTTGCAACAGTGCCGAAATATAAAGAACTCCAAGAAATAAGTAAATATCCCGTTTCTAGTGTTAAACATAAGGTCAAAAAAAAAAATGAAATAAATAAATGACACTGACCTAAAAATTGCAAAAAACGTAAGAAAATTAGAATTTCGCGGGCTACACTGTCGCTTCCACCTTAAAAATAACTGACGAAATGTGGGTGTACCTGATACACCTCTGTCTAACCCTTCCTGAGTAGTATTGCCTCGCTCACTCATACTAAATATCGTATCTATTGTTCCATGTGCGAGCTCTAGAGTGATAAAAATCTTTGACTATAACCAGAATCCATCCAGGGATACCTCCTAGCACCATAAACTAAAATCATAAAACTCACCTTGCTTCTCAAGCCTCTCGACTGTGATATAAATAGAAAAACTATTATAAACTCATAATATATGGTACTCGTAAAAGTGTCGGCGACCATTCGGTTGATCTTTCAACCTACTTATATACTTCCATTTTATGTAGGAACTTTATGGGTTGATGGAAAAGTAAAGCCAGTAATATCTGGATTCCGGTTATGATCTCCAAATTTTTTAGTAAACTTTACCAAGTGGTTGTTACCAAGCTATTTATTTCATAAATACTTTCATGTTTAAACGGAGAATTTTGAAATGGATGAGATATATTCTGTCAGTCATTATAATAAAGTTGTGCCTGTTAAGGGTAAGCTTTTTAATCATTAATGTTGCAAAAGGTCAAATTAAATTAGGTACCTGCGAAAACTTGGCGGACAGGGTACATAGGGCACACCTTTCTAGTCCTCAAGAAATGATTACAAGAGAAACCTTCTCTATTTATTTAGGATCATTATGATTAAACCAGTCTAGACAAATTACTAGCTAACCAAACCCTTAAGAAACTATGTTGAGTTCAGACGTGCCTAGTACACTGTGTAGACAGTAAGCTGCAAATCCAGTTATGATTCACAAAAACAAACTTCTTCGTTTGTTCAGTGGTCACCAGCGTTATTGCTGAGCATGAGGTCCGAATCCATGGACGAAGAAAGTGTTATTTAGTTTTTTATCTGTAATTTCGCAGTAGCAGCTCTGAGTTTTTTCTCCGACAGAGAACCAGAGTTGTCGATTGAGCTCACAGAAGAAGCAAGCTGAAGTGGCAATGGGCCGGTCATATTAGCCGATGACCGTTAGGGTAGACGTGTTCTTGAATAGAGACCACGAATCGGCAAACGTAAGGTGGGCCCCTCAGTCTCGATGGAGTGACGATCTTCGCAGGCAACTGATGGAACTGATGGATGAGAGTTGCTGAGAATCGAGTTGAGTGGCGTGCCATTGATGGCCATATGTGTATGGACTGCTGTAGGCTGATGATGATGAGTTTGAATAGGTGTATTATGTACACTCATCCCTTCGAAGAAAACAAACGCGATGTTTCTGTTACAACTTGCGCTCTCAAAATTCAACACAATTTTTCCTCAAAACATCTTATCAGACAGCATAAAACAAATGAATTAAGGAACATTATCAGCAACTATAAGACGAAAACGAGCAACAAATTACGGACGACGAATAATTCTCACGAACATCTTCTCAAGACGTCCGTCTGTTTTGTTCTATTATCCGGGCCTGAGATAAGCCTTAGTACGGGAGAAGGGCCACGTTACAAATGAGACAGTGAGCGGGAGAGTGGACTTGCCGGATTACTGGCTGGGTAAATGAATTAGGAGATGCGGCGGTTTTATTGGTTGGGGAATCTGGATAGAGGTGCGTTTTGAGGCTGTTTTATGTTACTTTTGACGTTCAAAAAGTGTTTCATTTTTATTTCATGTTGAAAAAGATGGTGAAGGTAAAAATTATTTCACGATTGTAAAGTATTCTGAAGGAATGCTTTTTGTGACTAGCATAGTGAGTGTGGATTTTAATTATTTTATAAGCAATGGTATTGCTAATAAAACTTATAATTTATTAATAACATTTTCTTTTGTGTGTAGTTAAAGTTACTAATTACAAAACAAAACTGGCCAATATTTAAGATGTACTAACGTAACAAACCGTTCCAGTAAGGATGTAACAAACGAGGGGAGTTCACTATCAGGATTACTGTCTTGTTTGTCAACCGAATTAGATAGCCGGTTGAATTAGATGAGTTTCCTTCCTTCTGGTTTTTTCAACGTTGAATTCGAGCTTGTTGTGAGAGCTTTATGCTAGTGCTCGAGTTTTAACAGATTTTATTAAACTGGTTTGGTGTCGAAAGAAATTTGTTAAAATGCAGTGTTTCATATGGTTGATAAAAACTTTGCAATTTTGTTTGTTTGTCTGGTGATAAACTCTGAGCATATTTTTTTGTTGTTTTTGCACAACAGTGCTTTGTTTTTAACATCGACTTTTTAAACAATGTTTTATACATCCGTGATTTACCTACTGATCATAAAAATGTAATTTTATTTAAAAAATAAAGTCATTGAGGATATCTCATATCTAAGTATGAATTAATTGAGTTCATACAGTTATTTTTATCGAAATGGTATGCTTTTGATGAAACAAAAAATAAGTAGAGGTTTACGAGCCCCTCAAGGATAATTCATATACTCAGGGCAACAATACTTGGCACTCTCTTTAACAAAAGGCGCCGATCTCTCCGGGGCGCTTGTGTATGTTTCACACAACTCATATAAGGGGCTGGCTCAGAAACTGATCAGCCGCGATTGAGGAAGAAATGCTATGGGAGAACGTAATTTGTGATTATTGTAGTCCTTGAAAGAGGGGATAAATTGTATTGAGTTTGCGTATGTAGATTGATTGGATGATAGTAGGATTCCTTACTAGAAATAATTCCAGAGGAATCGCCTCATGAAACGATACAGTTTTTCTAGGCCCACAAATCGCCTTTTAAAACCATTATTTTGCCTCTATCATCATCAACCGGTTAACAGAAACAGAAGGAATATTTTAAATTCGTTTAGCATTGTGGTGCACCGTGCAAACGGGCTTTAACAAACTAACCCACGAAATGTTTTATTAAACCCCCAAGTATCTCGTAAAGTCACTTAAACCACAACTATTGTGCACCAAATGTGTGTTTACCTCAGTTTTATAGCAACTTACTGAAATGATTGTTTAAATCCCTGGGCAGTGTTGAATGCAACTGCGCCGTGTGTAACCCGCTTTATATTCTCAGACTTGACAAATAGGCACTTGGCCGGTACCATCACGTGCTCTCCAGTGCTGCCGACATTAAACTCATAAGTTTTATTTTACTAAAATTGGACTACGATAAATTCGAAACGGGTCAGCGGTCTCCGAGCGCGTCTATTGTAGAATTTTGTTTCAATTTTTATTTTAATGGTGTGGAACGTTTGAAATGGCTGTAATATCTAAATGTTTAAATGGAGCCCCTAAAACCGCATATATCTAGCAATATATTCCCTAAAATGTGACCTACATTTCGACTGTACAGTGTAAGAAACAGACTCAATTCATCCCAACAGTAGACACCATTCGTTACTAAAAGAAAAAGTAGAATCTCAACAACTTTTGTCTTCCAACAATAACAATCCCAGCATTACCAAGAACAATTTAACTTCTCAGCGACGTCAAGACGGTCGTAAATCATATCTTTCTTCAGGTCATATAAAAAGGGAGGTAGCGAAAATCCCAGTATCTAAACAGGCGATCGCGTAAGAAGATACTAATGATCTGGCATTGCGAGAGACGTGTCGACGAAGATGGCAAGAAACGCGTGTCGGGAGCATCGTCGGCTCGTCGTGTCGGGAGCATTGGAGAAGCCCGGTGTGCGTGACCGACTCGAGACAGAAGATGACGTCATCAGTCCGCCATTATTCAAGACGATGTTTATTCGTTCAAGAACCAATAGGAACCCTGAGAAGTTTATCTTTATTACGCGTATTAATTTTGATGGGGGTGGATGGCCGTGCCGGTTTATCGGGTTGTGTCAAACGTTGTCTTGTTTCTCCATCCTAGCTAATCTGAGGGTCGTTGACAGAGTTCGTTTAGCTTATAGGAAACTTGGTTCTACGCTGAGAAAACGACTTTTGTATCTTGTAACAATGAAATGATAATGTCTAGGTCGGTTTGCGTTAGATAACTAAGATTTTACTCGGCTTTTACATAAGATAACATCACGTCTCTTATCCCCGAAGGGTTAGGCAGAGGCGTACTTAATAGTACACCCACATTTCGCCAGTTATGTTTAAGTCCCATGTAATAAGGTGCGAGCCTATTGTCATTAACTGGGTCCAAATCCAGACTCCGTGGCTGTTACTTGACTTATATTTTGTTAAAATTCAAAAGTAGAAAATTAGTGTGTCCTTCTTCAAGTACAATGCTATTTATTACATTATTATACTCTGGTGACACAGAAAACAGACAGACCCTCTCACTTTCATAATATTACCCCAGATATTTCCGTGAAATGTTAACTTTATTACTTTATTAGGATTCGCCTAACTCAATAATAGCCAACAGCTGTTAGTCCTGTTGTTAGTCTCATCACGTTCCTTACAACACCCCAAAGAAAGAAAGAAAAAAGAAAAGAAAACGATTATTGATTAGTGCGACGAAGATGGAATATTTTATTTTAGTTCATGCGGATATTAATCTTTCAAGTAGCAAACTAGGAAATACTGCTGATGGTTCCATCGATTTTTCTGATTAAGAATTTTATGAAGTGAAATTAGGTCGCTTCAATTATTTCTAATTACTTCGGTTTTTAAAACAGCTGTTCCCGATTGATTAAAAGCTGGTAATAAATTAATTACACATATTACTGGTCTTTACAACGACGTTTAGGTACGAGAATTCTGTCCTAAAGTTGTTTTTTAAAGTGAGACTTTATTTTGTATAAAATTGATATTAGGGGGTAATTTAGATTTTCAGAAGTAACTTACTCGTATTCAAAATTTTGACTTCTTATGGAGGAGACTTTTTTATAATTACCTAAAGTTCAGTTAACCAGTCAGATAAATTAATTAGGGGTACTTTCACTTAAGTATATGCCAAAACATTTAAACAAACTTTTATTTTTTATATCACCACAGAAAAAACCGGCCAAGTGCGAGTCGAATTCGCGCATGAAAGGTTCCGTACCATTAATTTTTAATTAATTTTTATTATTTGTTGTTATAGCGGCAACAGAAATACACATTCTGTGAAGATTTCAACTGCCTACCTATAACGGATCATGAGATACAGCCTGCTGACAGATAAACGGACGGACGGACAGCGGAGGCTTAGTAATAGTGTTCTGTTGGTTACCCCTCCCGTACGAAACCCTAAAAAAGCATGTACACAACCGCCATTAAATTGTGGACCATGACAAAATGTGCACAAAGTGTCAACGAACTTTGCATTTTAAAACCGTTGGCGTTTAAATCGCTCTGCCAAGTAAAAAAGGTTCAAAGGCTAAAGGGATTCAGCGTAAACTCGGCGTGACGTAGCGACGCCTTGGTACAGACAATGCAAGTGAAAACGTGCGTCTCGTGAGTCTTATGACGTTGTTATAAGGTATAGATTGGAATAGCAAGTTACAGCTGTAACATAATTGTAGTTGAAAGCGGAAATAGAGGCTTTTGGTCGTGATTCAGAGCTATGCTTGCGTGAGGGAATCGTATTGACTGCTTACATTGAGCGAGGTTGAGAAAGTGATGGTTAAATGTTCGGTGGTTTATTAAACAAAATATTCAGGTTTTTTTTTGAAAACTAATGTAAACTGACAAGATCACTAAAACTATTAATAATACTAAAAACGTGAGCAGTTATCCGTGATAATGGTGTTTGCAAGAGTGCTGATATATCGGGAACATAAAATAAATAGTAAACTTGGTAAAAAGTGATGGATAAGGTACGCGCAGAGGAGTGGCGGGAGAAAGAGGAGGCTTACACAGGACCCAACAGTGGGTGATTCCGGGCTGATATGACGTCGATTATTGTAAATATCCCATATGTTGATAGTGTTCAGAGATTATGCTCGTTTTTAGATGCTGGAGTTGGAGTTTTCTTGCACATGGCTTTTCTCCACTAGGTCTTGCGTAGGAGACTCTTGTAACAAGTGGTGACTGTTTAACTTTGGACAAAAAACCAATAAGGCATTTCACATTTTTTTCCAGTTTACTCTTTCGATCAGTTTTTCAGACTATGAGCTGATGAGATGGTTTGGATGGCGTGTTTGGCGCTACTCCCAGTCTGTCCTGTATTTTCGAAGTCATTCTTCGCACTGTCTGGTCTGGTCAAAAATGTCCCGTCGCTTTTTTATCGACGGATGCTTTTTGGAATGGTAAGCTACCCCGCAAACTTATTGGACGCTTTAGCAGTCGGGATTTGTAGTTGTTGAAACTCCTCCCCACATCTTGGATGACATGATACGATATAATTGGTGCTAGAACAGCTCTAACGTAGAAAGTGGACGTTGTAACAGAATACCGATCATACCCTTTCAGACTTTAGAGAAATATAATTCAACCCTTTTACTTCAACGCCCAAATCTAATCATACAAACCCAAAACTAAATAGAATAGATATACATATTTCAGATAACAAAACAATTTGGCAAAACATTTCAGCACATTAACAGTGGCTCGCATGAGACTCGTAACACAGCTAGAACCCAAAACCTAACGAGTTATCTATGACGTCTGACAGAAAACAATTTCACTTAAGATATACAATATATTGGCACTATACAGAGGGACGCAAAAGGTTTACTTCACAACGTATTTGAGAAGTTATCGGTAAAGTCCGAAAAGAGGCAGAGACAATCTTATATTGCATTTGCGATTCTTTTGATTTTTTCGTTTCAAACTCAAACTCAAAGCATTTATTTCATTAGACCATCACAGGCACTTTTGAATGTCAAATAAAACAAAAAAAAAGCGAAGCTACAGTCACAGTCACAAGGCATAATAACTTGAGAAAGTACTGTAGTTGCACATTCCAAGGCGTAGATCTCTATGTGTTTCATTATCATATAGTTTGATATGTATCTAAATTAACGTGGATGGCTTTGTTTGTAAGGAAATATGTCAATTGCCTGTCAAAATCAGTATCTACTTTTGTGTTCGACACGTTCATTTATTTATAATTTATGTTAAACTGTCCGTTACAATTAGGTCGACATAACAGGGTCTATATTATATGATAAGGGAGATTTCCCTGACACAGAATGGTTATCACCATTCTTGGATTTGGACTTGCACACATTTTTGGATCTCTACTCAATTGTGTTTTTGAAGTGGGATTCTTTCTATTTGCATTTTGAAGAATAGCCAAACTGAAGTGGCAGAGGGCAGGGCACATTGCTCGCAGAACGGATGGCCGATGGGGCCGAAAAGTTCTGGAGTGGCGACCGCGAACCGGAAGACGCTGCGTTGGAAGGCCTCCCACTAGGTGGAACGATGACCTGGTGAAGGCTGCAGGGATCCGCTGGATGCGAGTCGCACGGGACCGGTCAATGTGGCGACACTTGGGGGAGGCCTATGTCCAGCAGTGGACGTCTTTCGGCTGAAATGATGATGTTGATGATGCATTTTGCAGTTGCGGCAAAGTGGGAGTAACAGAAAAGTTTTCAGGAAAAGTTAGTCCCTAAAAACCTAAATTGGCCGACCTTCTGAAACCACTTTGCGACACAAGTATTGCAGTTCCTAAGGGAAATACGATCTCGTCCGGGCTGTCGACTAAAATATAAGAGATACTTTACATTCTACGGTGTATTTAACTCTGTGCGCTATGGAGCGAGCCGGTCATGGTTCCTACGTGCGAAAATATACGATGTTATACGATGTGGATTTGAGGATGAGCTCGCTGCAATTTGGGGTTAAGATGGAACGGTTTTTGAGATTTTTTGTCGTTTATCATAAGACGTTTAATATTGAACGGGTTTTAAGTTAAACCTTGATTAATTTGGCACGGGATCATGGATGTTGGTAAAGGCTGTGGGTATTAATGATTTTATTGCGTAGCTTTTGGATTTATATTTTTCTGTCTTTTTTGTAACTACTGTTAAGCTTAATTGTTTCGGGACTTAAATTCCAAAGAGTTTTGAATGGCAGAATTTATATTCTTTCTATTGAGAATGTAAAAGCTTTACCGCGTGCATGTTATTCTGGTGGGTAGATTTTTATTATAACACATGCATGTGCATCTTTCGTGATAAAACTTAAGCTTCAGCGTTTTTCTTAGTATGAAGTATAAATAATGGAATAAAAATTGTAGACACTTAATACGTTTCAAACTACTCAAGATGGTGAATGTGAAAAGGTATCAAAACCTTCTTCAAATTTCTTCTACTACAGAATATTACTATCTGCACGAAGCCAACCACAAAACAAACATAAAAAAAATAAGACCAACTTAAAAAACCTCTCTTATTTTGTACGCTAGATATTATCCGCAAAAATAACGCGCAGTAAAAGCGTCGTCTCGGCACATAAAAACGGTTCGTATGTTTTTATAAAGTGGTGCACGTTTGCGAGGCGACCACACGTTGCTCTGGAATTCGGGACACCGTAAAAGTCCGGAAGTTTCCGGAATCCAAGCAATTTTGGTACTGAAGAAGGAATTTGTTGGAGTTAGCGTTGCAAGCGCGTTTTATTGGTCTATATCGCGTTTGTCACAGACAAAGGAAAGTGACTGTGTGTCGTGTGTGTGGGTGGTGTGTGGGGTAATGCTCGTTATGTGATTTGAATGGGCGCTGCTGTCAGTCGCTATGTGAGTGGCGGTATCCCTTTCGAACAGTCCCGCAGCCCTGGCAGGATGCTCAATAACCTGATGGGTTAAACTCGGACGGACGCGTGAGAGGTTGATACTCACTGTCCTTAGACGGGAACCTACTCCCAACGCAATGATATCTATTTTAAGTCGTGGATTTGATGCGTAATTTACTTACGTAATTTAGTTCATCATTACATCATCGTGAGGAAACGGCATGTTCTAAAACCAAAAATTTTAAAAACTGTGATGTGATATCAATTAGCCCACACTGGGCCCGTGTGCTTGATTATAGCCTACTCCCTCTTACAGAGAAGAGGCCTTGTCCCAGCAGTGGGATCGCTGTATGCTGCTTAAGCTCTCTTTTCGTATGCGTTTGATCATTAATGTCGGTTGCTGTTATTATCGTGGACCTACCCAGCACAAATATACATACCAATGTGTAACTGTAAATAAAGAAAAAGTATTTATTGGTCTCACACAGGACAAACCATAAAAAATAAAATATGAAAAAGAAAACATAGGAAATAAAACTAAAATTCAAATATGAGACTAGCAAAGCAAAGGTCCTGTATGAGACCAAAAGGCCCCAGTTTGCGTGATTTTAGCTAATAACGCGATCAAAATTGAAATTGGCTCGTTGCAAAGATGGAGGAATGATGCGTATTGATTTGGAACACCAGAAAATAACAATACGCTTGTAAAGGAAGGATGCACATACCTCAAAATCCTCGTAGCGACCTCCTGGAGAATTTCTTAGCATGGTATAACTGCAACTAATCTTAAAAGACAATGGAAAGCTGTATCTACCCTGTATTAGCTTATTACATGGACATTGAATAAGTTTATTACAATTTAAAGAGATTTCGCAAACTGCATAAAAGTTCCAAATTAATTCTTCATTAATGGCGTACCCATATTGGAAACACATCAGCATCCAGTGTTGATTATCTAGCTTCGTTGTTCTTCTATTAAATTAGTGGAACGATCTACTTCTAAGTGCCTCGTCTATCTTAATTGCTTTTCGATATATTCTGCCATTTTAGTAGCTAGATATACTTTTAGAGCTAAGTAAACCTGCTTTGTAACTAAAGATTTGTTTTTACATAACATAATATCACGCCTGCAATGTCCAAAGGGTTAGGCAGAGGTGTACCTTATAGCACATACACACCCACATTTCGTCAGTTATGTTTTACTCCCATGTAATAGGGGGCGAGCCTATTGCCATCAACCGGGCGCAATTTCAGACTCCGCGGCTGCTACTTTGAAATTCCTGATGGAAAAACCCAATAACACTTTGCCCGACCTGGGAATCGAACCCAGGAGCTCATGCTCAGCAGTCGCGATTGCGGCCACAAGAGCAACGAGGTTTACAATGTTTTGTAAATAGAAAATAATCAGAAAGCTTTAAAAAATATTATATGTATTATAGCTAACCCATATTGTCCCACTGCTGGGCAAAGGCCTCCCTCCACTCCTTCCAAAGCTCGCGCTTCTGTGCTACTTCTTTCCAATTCTCAAGGAAGACATCCAGGTCGTCTCGTCCTCTCCTTCGTGGTCTGCCGCGACCCCGTGTCACTGTTTCAGGGCACCAATCCTGAGCTTTACGGAAATCTTTCAAAAATATTACCAGTTAATATTTGTATTTAAACGGTTAAATTCCCAAAGCTTACAAATAATAGTAAACGAAACGTTGTGAGTGCAAACCTGTTATTGACGATATTTACTCCAGCCACATTAGCCGAGTCATGATTAGTTTAACTTATCTTGCGGAAAATTTCATACAGAAAAACCATTTTTAATCTGTTAAATAGTACCTATCTGAACACCGCGAAACTGTCCCTAGGCAGAGCATCCTTTATAACAAAAGAAGGAATACACTCTGCTTTATGGTCACCATACAACAGGCCAATATACCTGTGCTATACATGACACAATGTTGGCAAAAATTGAAACGGCCAGCGAAGCCGGTGATGTACAGAAATTAATTTAACGACCAATCCTCGTGCATGATTCAATTTTGTTAGCCAAATTATATCGCGTAGTTACTGGATCAAAGGGATCGATACGTGAGGCGTGCACACAGGGCCGGATTGGCATGATTCAGCACATTTTGTTTGACGGCACGGTAGGCGCTGTGGCTAAGCGATTGGCTGCTGCGCTGCGTGTCGCGGATTCTATTCCCGCACGGAACAAATATTTGTATTGCCTACAGGTCTCAGGTCTGGCTATTTGTGTATGTGAGTTGAAATGTTTGTAAATGCATCCACAACACAAGAGAAATTTTTAGTGCGGCGAAAGGTTTTAAAAAAGGCATTAAGTATATTTTGCCTTTGTATGGCTATCGAGGAAGATAGTGAAGGGATTATGGTAGGAGGTTAGGTTGGTCTAGTGGTCACAAACGCTAATGCTGAGTGTTCAGGGGTCTTAGGTTCGATTCGCTGGTCGGTCGTGCTAAATTTTATTTCCCAGTAGCAGCCTGGATCCTGATGTCTGCCCGGTTGATGGCATAGCTTTTCTAAAAGTATCGTTTTAATTATTTTCTTTTTAAATTAAATTCAGCGGGTTAACACTTCTGGGATAAAGATTTCGTCTCAGGGCCTGCAGGTTTGTCTGGTGTCACTTGTCTTAAAAATTTCCGTTCTAAGACGTGCCGGTTTTCTGACGATGAATCCCTTAACCGTTTTGAGAGCAGTGGTATATAATTCCGGGTTAGTGGGTCCTGTTAAAGTTTTTGGTATAATATTGTGTTCAAAGGGTACTTTGTTGTCGTTACGAGAGGCATTAGCGCACCTCGGCGGGACACCATTTAGTGACCATACTGTATTGTTAACTACGTCAATAAAGGTGTTGTTTGTGGGGTAGTTGTAAAGATTTTGTTGTTATATATAATGGGGTGGTGATGTGGGAATATTAAAATTGGTTTTATGTTGGTGGTTCTTGAGTGTCTGTCAATAGGCAGATATTCTAAAACATTCAAGTTAAAGAGTTTTGGAAATGAAAAGATGCCATTTGCTCAGCAGTTACCCCTTTAACATACTATTGAAATGTAGCGTTGTTATTGTGTGTAGGCCCTATTAGTGTTGATAGTGTAATAAAAATTAATAAAATACTTGTAGAAGGAGTGGTAACAGCCGCTCGGGTCGATCTTAAGGTTAAGCAGCGCTTGCCTAGTTTGGTCCGTGAATGGGTGACCGCCCATTACATACTAAGTTTCCTCTGTACCTCGGAAATCACGTTAAGCCGTTGGTCCCGGCTGTCATTTGTAGATCTTTGACAGTTGTTACAGGTAGACAGTTACCAAGGGGTACGTATTACCCAGTACTAACTGGGCAGTCGCTCCATGTAAAATACTGCTATTCAGCCGCATCCGGTTAGACTGGAAGCCGACCCCAACATAGTTGGGAAAAGGCTAGGCAGATGCTGATGATGACTTGTAAAAGGAGTATGTAAGGTGCGTTGCAGGTAGCATTATGTGGTTGAACTAATGGGTACACCTCTGCCTAACCCTTCGGGGTTACAGGCATGATGTTATATTATATTTGACTAGAATGAAGTTTGAAAAGTTCAAATTAAAAGTAAAGTTAACGAATTTACTTGAATGGTTTTATTATTGTTCGGTTCAGGCATTAAACATTTGGCTTAGAAGTTGATTTTTTAACTTTATTATGACTAGTGGTCCTGTACGCTTATGTGATTCTGATGTTACTGTAGATAATGCTACATACAAATCTGTTGGAATGTATGTTTGTGCCGAGAAAACATCTAACCAAGGTCACCAGTAGATATTTACATAAACTAGTCTAAGCAATGACACAGCCTGACAAAATTATACTGTTATTTACCTTTCAAAATCTTCTTATCACAGACATATTTTGTAACATTCGTCATAACTGAAACTGTTTAATTACTTTATCTCTACAAGGTGATAACACCAAGAACACTGACCCACTACAAGTACAAGTAGTGACAGTAACCAAACGCGTCGGCGCCATCTTGGACGTTTCGAAATTTAAAAATCCGCGCGTGATCACTTTTTTTTTTATCTTAGATATAAAAAGTGTTTACATTTTTTTTAGTACAGTATTTAAGAAAGACGACCTTTTTACAAATGTTGGATTGCAGTTTAGAAAATTGTGTTTACTGTGATCATTATAATGGAATGCTGAATACCGTTGCTGATTCATACAACACACAAAAATGTAAGTTTTTTTCAGTGATGAACTACCTCGGGAATACTTATCTTTACAATGTTGACTGTATCACAGTAATTTACAAATGAAGTCATGCTATTAGACAATTTTGTTATATAACAACACAGAACATCACGCCTATATTTCCCCAAAGGTGTGGGCAGTGGTGTATTTATATTTCGCTAATCGAAATTCCTAATAGAAAAACCGAACAAGTGCTAGTCAGACTCGCGTATCAAGGGTAGTAAGTAGTAGGAAATTAAAGGGGTCTCCCCCTTTAGTTTATTTTTATTATTTGTTGTTATAGCGGAAACAGAAACACACATGAAAATCTCAACTGTCTACCTATTATGGATCACGAGATACAGCCCGCTAACAGACGGACGGACGGACAGAGAGCGGAGACTTAGTAATAGGGTCCCGTCGGTTACCCTTTGGGTACGAAATCCTAAAAAAAAAAGAAGATTTTATTATGTTAAATAACTACTTTCTCATGATACCTCCGGCACTTATATTATTCAAACAAAAACAATCACTAACGCCTTATTGCGAAAGTCAGATCAAATATCTGATTAGTAGATCAGCTGAAAATTCTCAAGCTTCTGATTGGTGGAGGAAACGACAGCAGCCAATCAAATCTCTCGACATCAAATTTGGTATCTGATTATATACCTAGATAGAGATAATGTAGAAACAGGGTAAACTATTCACTTGTTTATGACAGTTCCCAGATTAACGAACTGGCGGACAGGTAAGAAAGAATAAAGAAAGAAAGAATAAAGTTTATTTGACGTCAGTTCATCAAACACACAGAATAAAGAAAAAAAAAGAAAAAAAAAAAAAAAAAAAAAAAAATAAAAAAAAAAAAGAGAACATACATGTGCTGTGTGCCTCACGGCTGCGCCAAAAAGGTAACATTCAGTCTAAACAGCTGTCAGGAACATGGAATTGGGCAGCTGCACCACCAATAATTCATTAATACACAATTTCTCTGAAAAAACATTCTCTTTTAAACCTAAAAATCCGATTAATTTTCAATTTACTCTAAAAGAAGATTTTAATTTGCTTTGAAATCAATAAATGGTCGAATCATTTAGTTGCAAAATGACGTCAGAGGCTTCATTTCACCATCTGCCCAGCCTTTTACTATGTTGGGGTCGGCTTTCAGTCTTTCGGATGCAGCTGAGTACCAGAATTTTACCTGGAGCGACTGCCAGTCTGACCTCCACAACCCAGTTGGCACTGGGTAATACGATACCCCTTGGATTAGACTGGTTGTCAGACTTTCGGCCACTACCTGTAACCACTGAAATTTTAAACTTACATTTAAAATAGCTGTAGGTGGCTTTTTAGGTCAAAAAACATACGCGGCGTAATCAGAATTTCGCAGGCAGGAGGACTGTGCCCTAGCACTAGCAACATACAGATGTTTATACTAAAAACAAATGTAGGAAACAATGATTGTTTACCTTTTGTGTTTACTTCGTTGACAGTGCAAGTGTAAACTTTATTTTCGATCGACCTTACATACTATTACTAGTACCAAAGCCTTTCACCTTGATCAAAATAGTTATGACATACAAACATGCACAAACAATGAGTTTTGTTTACGGAAGCGGCCGCCATCTTGAATTCCTTGTCAATTAAACCATAACCTAATTTTCATTAGTATGTGACGTCAGTTTCAGTTCAAAGGGGAGCGTGAATAGTGTTGCCATTAAACAAATTGATTATTACGTAGTGTTGCCCTATTGACGAGTGATAATTAAATGGGTAATCGATCGATATTATTGATATGTGAATGTTTTGGTTAATGTAGATTATTTTTTGAAGTGTGAATGGTTATTTATATTGGTATTCGACATATATTTATCATGATTGGAAGTATTTCTTAATGAAACGGGTGAGTTGTTATTTAGGATATTATTATTTCCTTTATTTAAATTTTTACAAATTATTTTACATTTTTAAATATCAACATTTAAAAATATAAAAAATTGTAGCCCACCGGTATCGGGAACAGGATTTAGGATATTTATTATTATTATTTTTTAATTTTGATTGCATTTCATCATTCATTTGACAACTATATTAAACCACTAGCATTTCGCCCGCGACTTCATCTGCAAAAATTGTGATAGCTCGGCTAATATGCATGATATAAATATAATTTATAACTTATAGCACCTACGAATAATGTAGCTTTCTGTCAGTGAAAGTTTTTTAGATATGGATCATTAGTTCCGGAGATTACACCCTATACATACAAACTTACAAATTTACAAACAACTCTTTTTACCTTTTTATTATATTTGTACAACATTCAGGTTTCGCATATACTAAAAATAAGGTTTTTGGTATATGCGAAACCTGAACATAGTTTGTTCAGAATAAGTAACTGAATCGATTCCAATAATTTTTAAACCATGTTGTATTTTTTCCCAAAAATATTTAAAAAAGTTAAAGTTAAAAAGTTGGATACCGAGCAACTTTGAGTACCTATCGCAATAATTTAGGTACCTACTGCCAAATTATTATTATCAATGAGCTCAAAACGAAGCTGGAGGCTCGCGCTGCTTGGTGACCGCGTTTTTGTGCTGACAATTAGGTAACAGAACATGTTTATAACTTTGTGATTTTTCATGATACAGTTTTGAAATTTTGTACATAGATTCTTTACCTAAAAGGACTAGCCACGTGTATCAGGTTTTGCATATACTAAAACTAATGTTGTAGATAATATGGTGTTGTCGACCTTTAACACGAATATTGTCCTAGTAATTAGGTAAGTTATATCCTGAAAAAAGTTGTATCCTCCTCGTTACGAAGTAATCTAGGTAATTTCCCCTTTCACCATCAGGGACCATTTTTAAACCATTAACCGTCATAATAATTTTTATCACCCTGGTAGTAATTATGATGATAAAATTAATCCTATTCATTACCTTGTAGGGTATGAAATAGCCTTTTTCCCAAGGGGGTAGGCAGACTCTACAGAACCCACCTGTTACGGTCCTTACGTATAAATTTGAATCTATTATATGTATTTCTTTAACACTTCAAGCACAGAGTACAGAGGCTGACTTAATGCCATAGGCATATTCTACCATTCAACTTTTGGGTGAAGCAGAAGCAAGCGTACTGTATGGTGTCGGACGTAAAGAATAGCACCATCCCATATCTTCCCGTGGGAGTCGTAAGAGGTGACTAAGGCACTTACCAGAGAATGGGCAGCAGCGTTCTCAGTGCTTTTGTAAGAACCGTACTGCGATCGCCAACCCGCCTGCCAAGCGTGGCGTTTATGGCAAAACCCTCCCTTTGGGGGAGACCTATGTCCAGCAGTGGACGTTTTACGGTCGAAATGATGATGATGAGAAGCAAACAGTGATAATTGTAAATTAAAAATCAATTTTATTTTATATTAACATGTATCATCTTCATCAGGTAAACAAAATAAAATCCACTAGTTTCAAGATATTTTAATTAATACTTAGTCCATATAATCCACAGCAATCGTTCCAATGTATACCTTATTCCAACGCTATAAGGATCACGTAATAAATTGCATTATTATACATTATAATTGTCCGGCACAGGTTGGATTATGCCCTGGCACTTGCCTCTTGCCCCTCGAGCCTGCCATATAGGTCGGACGTGTTATCTTAATCATTCCTGTCCTAGATACATAGATATAGCTTATATACATACATAATAGTATGGACGTCGTTTTTATTATACAAGTATCGTAAAAAACAGAGGCTTATGTTATGTTTTACTCTTTTTTTTGTGGTAGTGAGTCAATTCGTTTGGGCAAAAATGGACGAACGGATAAATAGTTTGAGCAAAAATGGAGGAACGGGCAAATCGTTTGGACAAAACTGGAGGAATGGGCAAATCGTATTGGAAAAAAAGGAGGAACGGGCAAATCATTAGCACAAAAAAACCGCTTGCTTAGTGCAACTTGGCGAACGTCATATAGCTTCGATTTTTTTGTTTCTAGTACATACTGGGTTTCCTCACGATGTTAAATTACCGTTTTATGGGGTGTGGTAATGAAATAAATTACACAAAGTAATGTGCCTGCCTGGGATCGAACCCACAATCTAAAACTATACCACTGTGTTTCCACTGCCCACATTGGGCAACCCTTGCTCGCATATGAGCTATAAATGACCATAACGATAATTCCACACATGATAGGCCGCATAAAGTACCCCAAAATAATACTCGTGCGCCGACACTCACGTACTGCTAGCCAATCACGTGCCGCCAACAAAACACCGTTATCTAATATGCATTTTATTGTTGACTGTACAAGGCGCGCGACGAAAACTGAAGCGCTATGAAATTTTCTTTGTAGTGTTAGCAGAATAAGTGAGTTGCTTGTTCAAAAATGAACTTATAGTTTTACTAGGCCAGCATACATTTTGTTGTTGTTTCAATTTATAAAGGTTTTTTTGTGTCGATCGATTAATGATACGTCAAATTAAAATAATTTTGGTGACGTAACTTTGTTAATTACTTTCATTGTAATTCTTCTGTATCGATTATTCGTCCTCCAATTAAGTCGTGGCCTCCTATATATTATTTTTCTTCAGTGAAATTGGGTGAAAATTAGGAAAAAATAACAGATTTCTTCAGCGTCATAAAAACATAAATTTACTGAAAAAAATATTGCATTTAAAACCACAAAATTTAAAGCCGAAAAAAGACCCACCCGAAAAAAAAACCAGAAAACCGCCTCAAACGTAAATAACACCATCCCAAAATACCAGCTTTGTATGCAAACGGTACACAACAAGTGGCGTAGCAGCGTAGCAGCGTAGGCCACAAGTCGCGTAGCAGGCCTACGAGGCTACGACGCTACGAAGCTAGGGGCGTGCAACTTTGATGAGAGTCGTAGAGGCCACATGCCACCCAGCCCGGCTTATTTGTTCTTTCAACTTAGCCGCTTTGTACTTAGCGCTGTTTCGCTCTTGTGTCAAGTTATTGTGACAAAGACGGTCAGATGTGATATGGGAGATGAGAGTTCGTTATGGAAGTCTCTATTTGGAATCTGTGTTGCTTTGCGTCTAGATAGGTCATTTTTTTCAGGAAAGTTGGGAAATGGGCTGTTGTTTGACTTCACAATTTAGATTAGGTAGTTAATGTGTAATTTTAATAATTACTTTTATTAAAATTTCACACTAACGCATAACATAATTCTGATAAATAAGTTTGTAAATTCTGAGTAGAGAATGAAAAGGCCGAAAGTCCTTAACCAAGAAATAATACATTTTTAATAGACTCCTTCAGTTTCTTTACAAACAAGTATTTCTCTTAATAATATATCGTCTAACGTCTTCAGAGAATAAATCATCAAATCATAAAAGGTTCTAAGAAACACGAGACTCACTAGAAAACTTAATACTTGGAAATCTGAGAATATTAAAGTTTCACACGTTCTCGTATTATGAAATGTTGAGGTTTCTAACTCCTGGTATTATAATAGATACTCGTGGAGGAGCTCGTGGCTAAATAATAACAGCATCGATCTTCAGGTTAAGCCAGGCTTACCTAGGCTGCTGCGTGGATGGATGATTATCCATTACATACCGAGTTTCCTCCGTGCCTTTGAAAGGCGTTGGTCCCGGCTGTCATTTGTAGATCTTTGACAGTACCTGGGTTGTGGAGGTCAGATAGGCAGTCGCTCCATGTAAAATACTGGTATTCAGCTGTATCCGGTAAGACTGAAAGCCGACTCCAACATAGTTGGGAAAAGGCTAGGCAGGATGATGAACCGTAGAAGATGAGATAAAAGGTGTTCAGCATTTAAATAGAAACAGTGTCCGGGCGGGTATAACTCCAGTTCGTTGAGTTTCAGAAAGAAATTATCTAAGAATTATATGTTATGTTTTAAAGAATACTTTATATTTCTAATTAATTAGGCACCTCCACAGAATTATAAGAGAAAGTCCAATAAGCGATGAGCATAATTCATAAACGTTGGTCATTCAAAGTCTTTAAACAGTTTAACAATCCGTAAATGTTCCACTTTCACGCAACAACTACTTAATCGATTTTATACACACTTTCAGTCATAGGATACGACAGTTTATCCTCACCAGTGAAGTAGTTTCGGAGGTACAATTAGGAAAACGTTTAGAGTTACAGCCCTATAAATAAGGTTCCCTCAAAGTGCTAGAACTTAGGTAACTACGTTGGGAAGGTCGTATACTTTATTTTATTAGTTGCCTCATAAACATAACAAACTTAACCTATACTAACTAAGCCTTATATTGTAAGAAATTATTATTGTGAGGTGGAAATGGCAGAAAGAACGATTTAAACTGTACGTGGATTTCAGTTTGACGATTGTGGTTTCGATTCACTTATAATGTGTTTTTAAAGAATAAAGAAAGAAAACATATTTATTTAGCACATGCCACAAGTGCACACAACAAACAAATAAAAATAAATTAAATAACTTAAATTTACACAATAAAAAAGTTAAAATTAACAAAAAAAAAAAGAAATAATATTGTGTGTCTCATGGCTGCGCCAAATAGGCTCAGTTCAGCAAACTGCCGAGCAGCTAATGCCCGACGCTGGATTTCAACTGGACCTGAGATGGTGATGTGACGAAAATTTTAATTATTTTTGTGGACGGTCTTATGAAGAGGTATCGTATTATCCAGGCCTAACTGGGTTGTGGAGGTCAGATACACAGGCGCTCCATGTAAAATATTCAGCTGCATCCGTTGAAACTGGAAGCCAAACTCAACATAGTAGGAAAAAGGCTAGGAAGATGATGGTGATGATGATTTGATTTTTTTTTTGCTTTTTTTTAATTACTAACATTAGTTATAAGCAAAATTCTTGTTAAACTTGACTTGCCTATGGACTTTTTTGACTGAAATAAAAGGTTTTAATTTTTTTTTAGCTGTCATCTCTATTTAGGTGACTTTACTGCAGGGCAAAAGACTCTGTACTCGTAGTCTCCTTCCACTATCTCAGTCTAAGCTCCACCAGGATAGGCAGAAGGACGAAAGGAAGGGGGTCTAGCCATTGGCTGCCACGTAGCAGATGTGCCCATTTCATTCTAGCGCTCCAACTTTTCTGATGACAACTTACTTTGGTCCTAATGCATAAGCATAATCAGTCTTTATTCCCACAGCTAGGACAGATGCCTCCTCTTGAAGAGAGGGAGTGAGCTGTAACGCGGGCTCAGTGTGGTCTAGTAGATACCACATGTCTTAGATATTTTGGTTGTAGTACCGGTTTCTCACAATTTTTGACATAACGACTTTGCATTTGGAAACTCTTAATAACCTGTTCTTCTCTCTCTTTACAGTTTACCCCAAAGTGTCACAAGTCAACGTGATTGAGCGGCATGCGCGCGCGCCGCGGGTAGCCAGCGTGGCAGGGTACGGGCGGTACGCGGGCGGCGCGGGGGCGTACCATACGCGTACGCCCGCCGTGCCGCTCAATGCCAGTGAGTATACTTTATTTATCCATACTTCTTTACCTTATCAAGTCTTTACGGATTATGAAATTTTGCAGAGAAGTAGACATGATATACTTTTTATCCTAGAACTAAGTTTCTGTGGGATAATTTCCGATCTCCATGTAAGTGTTACTAATTTACGAATACCAAACCCAAATACTACTAAGAAAAAATGTTGTTATGAATAGGCACGTTCGGTAAACCTAAAAATTTTTCATTTGCAATAAAACTTTACATACATGAACGTGTATGAGAAAAAATTAGACAGTTGTTATATCAACACGGCTAAACGATCCCTATTCAGCTTTAAAATTTCATAATCTTTTTTCGCATTCAACTTAGTCTAGCTCTAAAGGTTTATGCAAAAAGAAACATCCATCCACCAATGAAACCTAGGTACATACAAACAGCTGATTGCACTCACAGCCAACCTATTTCGTCGACGACCGGCTGAAAACACGGAGCCATCACTGGCACACTATATTTTACCTCCATTCATATCAATATGGAAATTTTTATTTCACAAATTCAAAAGTCAGAACTTGCAACAAATAGAATGTAAATCAAAAAAGTGATGTAAGGCTGTGGTCATAGAAAAGCGGTGATTGTACGAATTTTGTTCCTAGCGTTAGCATTATTCACGAATATAAAGCACGCATTCTCTTCGTCCAATTAATGTTGTATAAAATCTTAAAATAAATCTAGACAAAACGGTGCATAAGCACGAAAACGGTAGACCAAGACCACTTTTAGGTCTGTCTGATTGAGAAAAATTAAATGAATATTTATGTTTTACGTAGTGACGTGGACAAATAATTTTTCTCAAAAGGGACGGGTACTCAGTATTGTGTCAGATGGAAATACTAGGTAGCAGACGTTTCAGCTACACTACAGCCCACAAGCTAACACCACGGTTTGAACTAGTTAAGGCAGTGACAGCGCTTATTGACGCGGAGTGGGCTTGAGCCAGCCAGAAAGAGCTTTATGTTCCAGCAATTATGTATTCTGCCCACTACACCGTATCATACCATGACCGTGCTATGAACGTATCATGCAAAAAATATTATTGTATTTAAAAGTATGAGACTATGCCCACTAGACCGATTCGACACGACCAACAACCTTGCGTGCCATGCTGGTACCGTATCGTCACCGGCAATATAATTGACGCTCAGGTCTACAGGGCATAGACTCGTACTTTTCAATACAAAGAATATAGGGTTTAACCACATATAGTAGTCCGTGTTATGTTCCTTTCCGTGCCTGATACGTTCACAACACAGTCATAGTATGGTACGATGTAGTGGGCAGACTCCTTAAAAGCGAATAGTCCAACGTGGGTCAACTCGTGACATCTGAACCGGAACGAAACGAAAGACTTGTCTTTCATTCTGACCGGTTCATGTCGACCCACGTCGAAAAGTGTGGATTCTCCGTTCGACGGTAATTCTGGCATCACCATAAACACTATTTCTAATCAGCCCGCTACCCGCTCCGCTACTTTCAAACCTAACCCCCACAGTTAGCATACATCACGACGTTTGCGGCACACGCTGTCACGTCACGACAGGTACAATACGAATCGTGACCGGATCGTGACCGGCGACCCGGCTGAAGCATGACAAACCTTCAACGGTTGATAATTACGGCTAAAACGATTGGGTGTTGTTAATTAGGGTGATTATAAAGTGAGTTGTGTGTCAACTGGGAAGTGACTTAATGTAGTTTGTTTGTTTGACCGGGTTATTTGTTTAGTACTGGTTGTTGATGGGTGGCCCCTGTGTATGCTTTCGATGACAGTCTCTTTCTGGAACTCGCTGTGCCAAAATTATTAAGTAATACCCGGGTACTGTACCTACTGTGTGGGTACCGTTTAACTTTTGGTTACTGAATATTAATAAGATAAACATTAACACTAGAAACGGGATATTAAGCATGTTTAGTTTTTGTTTTGAGTTTCCGATATTTCGGCGCTGTTTCAAGCACCATGATCACGGATAAACTGAAGCTATCCGTGTTAGTTGTCCGAAAAAGTAAACATGGTAAATATCCCGTTTCTAGTGTTAATGTTAGTGACCATGATAGTGTAAAAACTTATATTAATAAGATAGTATTGTCCCACTGCAAGACAAAGGCCTCTTCTTATAGAGAATTCACGAGCATTACATAATATCTTATGTATAATTTTATATTTATTTACAAGCAAACTTAAAATAATTATAAAAATATGTATATGTAAAAGCATTAAAGGTAAAAAATTATTCGTCCGAATCGCTGTCATTGGGAATAGTGCCCAGAAAGCTTGATTTAAAGGATATTTTGGTTCGTATTTCGTTTTCAGGATAGTCCTTTCTTACGGAAGGAATACAGGAAAGATAAACACGTCAGAATATTTATTCACAGAAAAACAGCCACAAGCAATTATCAAAATTCTAATTACGAAATCGCAACACAGAACCTCCAACCTAATTACCATGTATCAATTGCGATTGTGGAACGCATCGTATCGCACATTTCACAATACATTGCGTATTTAGTGCGCGAGGAGGTCGCTCATTGTCGTATTGTGCCAGGAATGTATGGCATTGTGCGGGGCTTTTGCGGCATTTCAAATTATCGCCGTGATGTATGGCTGGTTGTGGAGCTATTCATCCTGTTATTATGAATGTTTGTTTGTTCTGTTGGGATTAGTTTATGTGGTACAGTCGCTTGGTATTTGTTAATAAACCACTTCTTGGGTCTTTTCGGAGCAGTTCTATGAGATAAAGCCTCAAGACCTGCTCCCTAAAGGTCAAAGTTTGTGGATAAAGTCTGATGTGCCTCCGAACATTGGACTCTAAATAAGGATAAGAATATATTTAATTAAAAGAAAAATGTCGGAGGAAAGTTTTGAGTATGAATGTGAATGGATATATGAGTAGAGGAACACCAAAGAAACGATGAATTGACTGTGTAAAGAATGATATGGCAAGAAAGGAGGTGTCTGATGAGATGACGAGTAATAGAGAAGTATGGAAGAAGAAGACATGCTGCGCCGACCCCAAATGAATTGGGATAAGGGCAAGAGAATGATGATGATAAGCGGGTAGTAAAAGAACAGCTTGAAACAACATGCTCAGATGAAGTATAAGCAGGCAAATATTTAGATATCTACTAAAAGCACTTTATTAATGAAGTCTGTAGTACTTTAAATAAAAAATCATACAACCTGCTTGTAAATGTCAAATTATATATCCTGCAACCCTGACGTAAAGCAATTCATTATTGCTCTAGGCTATAGCTGGGCAGTAACATTGTTCTGAATTTCATTACTTCCGCTGGTCAATAATGTGATTTGAATTTCGAACCACAATAAAAAAAATAAATGAAAACTTTTACCAAAGAGTTTTCACTTCAAAGGTTTTAGTTGCCGTCGGCTGTCAAAATATAAATATTATGTGGAATAAGATAGATATGATAGAACCAAGGTTACCGACGTAGCCCGAAGAATAGCCAAACTTAAGTGGCAGTGGGCAGGGCACATTGCTCGTAGAACGAATGGCCGATGGGGCCGAAAAGTTCTGGAGTGGCGATCGTGAACCGGAAGACGCTGCGTTGGAAGGCCTCCCACTAGGTGGACCGATGACCTGGTGAAGGCTGCAGGGATCCGCTGGATGCGAGTGGCACGGGGCCGGTCAATTTGGCGACACTTGGGGGAGGCCTATGTCCAGCAGTGGACGTCTTTAGGCTGAAATAATGTCAATTAATTACATAGGTAAAACAAAATAGGTACAACAATAAAACCAATTATTTTCTGCAAATGGTCAAGTTTAAATGATTAAATAATTGACAGTGACATCAAAAATCTAGTTTTATATTAAAAAACTGTACCAGAATCTTCTCCACTATTCACCATATTCCCCACTTTCTCCACTACCACTAAGGAAACCGTTTACCCTGCAACATTTTAGCATAAATTTGCATCGAACCTGTATCATACAGTAAATATTTTGTGATTAAACTGGACAAGTCAGCGAGGAATTAATATGCAGCACCTGGTCTAGTAACTAGGAGGCTTCGGACTAACCTGCTGGACGTCTTTATGTTCGTAAACTAGTGTTATCTGGTTGAATTATAGTTTAAACTTTTTTCATGTATTTAACGGCACGGTTGGCGCAGTGGCTGAGCGATCGGCTGCTGCGCTGCGTGTCGCGGGTTCGATCCCCGCACGGAACAAATATTTGTATGATCTACAGGTAGTTGTTCCGGGTCTGGCTGTTTGTGTATGTGAGTTTAAATGTTTGTAAACGCACCCACGATACAGGAGAAAATCCTAGTGTGGGGCAACGTTTTTTAAAAAAAAACTAACTGTTGCCCGTGACCTTCGTTATCGTACAATTATTATAAAAATATTACTTTCCTTTTTGAATCGGATTTTGTTAACAATTTCAAGGGTTTTAATTTTTTTTGCACGGATCCCGAATTAATTTTGTAAAATAAAAGTAGCCTAAGTTAGACCTTATAATATCAGTTATCTTCCATACGTTTTTGTTATAAGTGCCGTATGTATTTTCATATATGCATGCATTCAGATGTTATTTTGATATTACAAACAGACAGTTTAATTTTATTATTTATTTTTATGTGAATTTTTAGTCAATTTAAGAAATGAGCCGTTTCTTTAAATAAACGCCATCTATGACACTAACATGTTACGCTCAAACGAAATTCAAACAATTTATTTTGCAAGACATTCAAGTTTTTCTTTTTCGTCGTCGCGTGCCTTGATGGTCTAGTAGTCGCCATCTTGACTTCTGAGTATGGGATTCGACGTGCAGCAGGTCAGGTAAAGTGTATTTGATTTTATCAACTATGAATGTCAGCTGCATCCATTGAACTATTCAACTATTCATTCAATCGCGTCCTTGAATAGTTGGGGAAAGGTTGATGATATAGGATGATAAATTTCTCAGTAGCTTTGACTACATTAGTGCGCTGTTAATGGGAATAACCTCTTTGTGGCATTAAGTCCGCCTATGTACCACTACTGTACATGAAGTTTAAATGACAGATTGTATGTTGATTAAAATATGATTCGCGGTCACAACAAATACGGCTTTACAAAATTATAGTAATTAAAATCAACGCGGGCTACCCTGACGCTTTCCCCTGAAACATCTTAGGCGAAAAGAAGAAGCAATATACACCTCTGCCTTTCAGGGTTGTTTTTTCCCTTGCAGCGATATTTTTATATCGAAATCAATCTTAATGATCAAAGTTTGATGTGTCTTATTACAAGCTTCCCCTCTTATCTTTCTTATGTTACTAAGGACCAGTATTTTTAATGACGATCTTTTTTAAACTTTCTAAGACGTAAATCAAATGGGTCTTCCCCTTTTCTACCTGCTTTTATTACTCTTAGATAATGGTTGGGATAATCTTCTTGAATATCATTTCTTATTTTATCATCATTTAGGTATTTTATCCATGTATACGGTGGTTGTAAATGATGAGGAATTAAATAAGCTTACACGATTCTTGCTAGTTTTTTTTTGTTCTTAAGGAATTGTTGAGAGCAACTATGCATGTAAATTAATAACAGTATCGTCAAAAAATCACTAATTCAAAACCTGCTAGATGTTGATAAGAAAATGTTCACTTTAATGATTACTTAACCCTTCAAATCTCCCCTTCAACGCTACATAATATAAACTAACATATAAGTTCGTACATATAGTAAGTTAGCACTTACGGTCTAACCCCAAAGTGGTCCCCGCGACAGACATAACCAGCCACAGAGCAAATACATTTGAATTTATAATTGCGAGTAACGACTGTCGGGTCAATGACCTACCCGTTTGGGTACTTCAAAGGTTTGATGTGATACCACAGTGACATGGTGTAGAACTGATTGAAGCTTAAGTTATGTAGATGTAGTGAATAGGGTAGTCAAGATAGTGTTGTGTGTCTTCTTCTTCCATACGTCATGTTAATCAGCTGTGATTGAGTCGGCCTCTTTCGAGCCATTAGAATAGAATAGAATAATATTTATTTGCTTAAAAACATGGTATAAAAAGATGATAAAATACAAAAACGAAAGAGCATACATGTTTTTGCTTGCTTAACAGTAATAAGCGTGCATTGTACTTTTCACTTAATCATGGTGGTCTTGAGGACCTCATTTCTAAATAATACGAGCCACTCGGGTCGATCTTCTGGTTAAGCCACGCTTGCCTAGGTAGGTCTGTGGATGGGTGACCACCCATTATCTACCGAGTTTCCTCCGTGCCTCGGAAGTACGCTAAGCCGTTGGTTCCAGCTATCATTTTGTAGATCTTTGACTGTCGTTACAGGTAGTCAGTATCCCGAAAGTCTGACAACCAGTCTTACCAAGGGGTGTCGTATTACCAAGTACTCAGTTTCTTCATGTAAAATACTGGTATTTAGCTGCATCCGTTTAGATTTGAAGCCGACCTCAACTTAGTTGGGAAAAAGCTAGGGAGATCAATAAAAACATTTTTTTTTGGTTACTTCATAATTCTTATAATCTCAAAGAGGTTAATTGCTAAAGCACCAAACATTGCTCTTATTTATTAGACAGTGTTTCACATATTTATTACGAAATTCCTAGAAAAAATTGTATCTTATTTTCTAAATAAAAAAATCAGCAACTTTCAGCATCAAAACCACCCTCTTTCCACCCAAGGCGATAATCATCTAATACACTTTCCGCCCGCCATAATCCTAATAAGCACGCTAATCTTATGGCCCATCAATCATTCCAGTGTGTGGCCACAAAAAATATGTTATTCCGAGATAGGTCGCCACACATTGATACTGGCGATCGTAAATCAAACTAATACGGGTATTGTTGTTGATTTTTTTTATTATGGGATTTAGAGACCCTTGGATTTTGAAATCACAATTCTAGAGACTCATGGTAAATTATACTATTGTTTGGCTGGGATTTGGTATCGTATTACCCAGTACTAACTGGGTTGTGGAGGTCAGATAGGCATTTGCTCTATGTAAACTACAGGTATTCAGCTGCATCTGGTTAGACTGGAAGCCGACCCGAGCATAGTTGGGAAAAGGCTAGGGAGATGATATTTGACTGTCACCGACTCGTTTGGCTTTAAGCGTTTATTTTTAATATGAGCCTTATTGGTGCAGAATAAACAGTTATTTTTTTCGTTCGTCTATTGGTCGCAAGTTCTACTGTCGAGCATGAAGTCTTGGGTTCCCAGATCGAGTAAAGTGTTGCGGAGTTTTCCTATTAGAAATTACTCAGTAGCATTCCGGAGTTCAAATTGGTGCCCCGTTGATGGCAATAGGCTAGTCCTATTATATGGGGATCTAAAATAATTGGCAAAATGTGGGTATACTACAGGACTTCGTCCTACTGTGATTAACTGAGGAGCAGTATCATATCATAACAACATTTTCAAACATACTTGTTGACCTCATCAGATAAGTTCTGCAGCAGATCTTAAATTGGAACGTGAGCACTCTTATGCATATCTTGGAATGATAGAATTTAAAGTTCAACTTTAAATTCTCTCATTTAAAGAATTTAAAGTTGAAGGCAACGGATTACTACAAATCTTGAACACATTTCAAGATTGAACGGACGCCATATTAGCTTACTTTAGTATGCATACTTGGTATACATAATCCTGCGTCGTGTCGCCTTGAATTTTGTCGATTTCTGGATATGTTTAGATTATAACGTTTCCCGTTTGTATTGAATATTTGTGTTGGATGTAAGTTGAAGTGCGTAATACATCAGTCAGCTACACTTTAGATAGATAGAATATAAATTAAATAACATACATGAGGAGTTCGTGGCTAAATAATAACAGCTACTCGGGTCGATCACCAGGTTAAGCCGCGCTTACCTAGGCCTCACCCATTATACACCGTGTTTCCTCTGTGCCTCGGAAAGCATGTAAAGCCGTTGGTCTTGGCTGTCATTTGTAGATCTTTTTTTAAAGCGTCTACACAACTATTTATTGCTCAATAGCGGCTCTAGCTTTTGAGTTGACATATTGGCACCCTTTGAACTTATAGTAGTTAGTATAATGTTGTGATCTAGTAGAAAGATGACGCTGCTTCTCCCAGTTGCCCACACCTATGTGGTAACGGGTAAAAGGTGGCCTATGTATTTAATATTATCTACATATCAAGTACGATATAATCAATCTATCGTGCTATCCGACTCAAATTAACCAGCCAACTTGTTTTAAAAAGCTCATTTCAATGCCCAAATCACTCAGATTAAACGGCCCATGATTAGTTAGTGGGACCTTGATCAGTTGGACCAATCACAGGCTATTAGTTACGCTGTACCACGCGACCAAGGTTATTCAAAACCTACTTATTATTAAAAAACCTCCCCCATAAAAACAAATCATTGAAACACTCAAAAATACACCTTAAACTTTCAGAATAGAGTCGAAGATCCGTTGTCAATGAACTGGTATTTTCATGCTCTCATGTTCGATTGACCAAATATTTTTCTTTAGGAGTTTTTGTTCAGAAAAATGGGACGTGTTTTTCATTCGACGTTCCAGTTTTATTTAGTGGAAACAAGCGTTGAGAGATTTTTATTTATAATATTATTTGAGAGGCAATGGTGGAAGAAATGGCGAGTTTAAGAATTGAATGAGATGGATTCAATTTATTTAAATTGCTGGAGCAACTGGTGTACTTATGTCGCTTATAAAAATATAACTTAACCGTCTTTTCGGTTTTGATTGTAATGATAAAAGAAGGTTTTCAAGGACAACCGAATCAGTTAAGCCGTTTGTCTTTTTGTGTGTGTGTGCCCTGATACTTGAGTCGATGACTTTTACTACAGGCGGTGGAATATCAATAACTAGCACAGAATAGCTGCCAAAGATTTTTGTTTCTGCAAACTACTTACTAGGCGATATCCTGAGGTTATAGATAAGTCAGGTTATAGATATCCAACCATGATTAAGTCTTTGCCTGATAAATATTGTTTTTTTTTTTTTTTAGGGTGGGAAATCATCAAATGACCCCCGCTCTGGGCGGAGCGGAAGGGAGTGTCAGATTTGTACTGACTAAAACCCATCCATGTTCCTTCTTTGCCCTTTGTGTTCCAGGGCCGCGGTATCTCTTTCGAACAGTCCCGCAGCCCTGGCAGGTGATAAATATTGGTTGGATGCGCTATTGAATAATTTGACAAACTCTTTGAGTGTATCACAAGTGATACTGTATTATAAACTGAGTATGACAAATCTATTTCATCTTTTTGAACTAAATTAAAGATATAATATTATAAAGCTGAAGAGTTTGTTTGTTTGCTTGAACGCGCTAATCTCAGGAACTACTGGTTCGATTTGAAAAATTCTTTTAGTGTTGGATAGCCCATTTATTGAGGAAGGTTATAGGCTAAAAAATATAAATTTTACGCGGACGAAGGTCGCGGGCAACAGCTAGTTAAAGATATTATTAAGTATTTAGATAAAGAACATTTTTAATCGGTATTCCGTCATGGACTTTGTGGATTTGCCTATTTACAACGATAGCGGTTGCATGTGGTTTGGAAACCTTCAATATTATATTTCAACCTTTTTTTTTTATTATAAAAATAACATAGCTGTCATGCTTATACTCCATTTCTTTTTGGAATAGGCAGAAAAATCACATATAACTGTCAAATATTTTTTTGGTTTGGGCATGATCAGAGAAGTGTAGAAGAAAAACGGCTCAGCAGATTTTCTTGAAACATAGCTTCAAACGAAAAAATCCAAATCGGTTTATCTTATTTATCAAAATTGGTTCATCGGTTCAGGAGTTATGATACCACAGGCAGACCCACAGATTCACACTTCAAATTTACAACACCCCTCTTTTTTGGAGGGGATTAAAAAGACCCCGAATTAAATGCCAGCTCGAAGTATGTTGCAAAAGTCTTCTAATAAAAAGATTTCCTATATAGTTCTCTGCCGATTGCAGTATGATCTTACGATGCACATATTTAAGCCAGGTCACTAATTTTACTTCTAAAATAAACTAAAACTCGTCCAATATTCACAGGAAATTAGTTCCGGGCCTAATCTCCTGATAATCAAACAAAATTTCACATATCATTGGTCAGACTACGTTTATATCTATAAGGTCGTTAGTTGGACGCGTCGGGCCGTAATAATTGAATTACAGTCACGGTTATGCAACTAACTTTGTGCCAAGCGAATGTGGACTGTATGTGTTTAGCAAATTGTGTTATTTCGCGTGTCAAGTTCGGGATACGTGTTTTCTCAGGCGCCAATGGACAGTAGTGGTATATTTTTCATCCGCTTCCTTTATGATAGAAAATCTTCCGATCGTGGTTTTATTCTTTATGTGACAAGACTACTTTGACCCTTGTTATATACCTGTACAGGGTACGTTTTTGAGAGAGGCGAGTCTTTTAATCCTAGAAACTGCATCGGTTGGCTATATGTTAGAAATATTGCTCAGATTTTTTTTGGGTTGGCTCGTTCCATCGTCGACCTAATCTCTGTCCTCATGACAAGACTGAGGTCAAGAGTAGGCCTGTTTGATATAAAAAAATAATGTCGAAAAGCGAGAATTTACGTTTTTCTAGCAGACTGTACGATTTTCCAAAATCTAAAATGCAATTATTCTAAAAGTTTAATCTTAAGAATCTTTGTGTTACTGCCCCACCTCAACGGCCCTCCGTGTGTAGACGGGTACTTGAACTTCTTGTAAAGTTTGATTTGACTGTGGTCGACTTATCTCCGGTCTCGTGCTGATTAACTGCTTTATTTTAACAAACATGCCAGAATTTCAGAATCTTTCATGAGATATTTTATTTACCAATTTAAGTACCTACTAAGTTACATTTGGACATTTGAAGACGATTTAGACACATTTCTGTTAAATAAATCACGACTCAAAAGAGCCCGTCAACTAGGCTTGTCTGCCTGGATTCACAACATAATCTAGCCTATACAGTTCCCATTGCTAGGACACAGGTCTTTTCTTCGTAAGAGGGTGAACCATAATCCGCCACACGGGACCTTGGTTCTTGGTTGACGATGTTTTCTACCCTTTTTTGACACACAGAAAAAAACTTCAGTCCTAGTGAATCATATCAAAAGAAATGCAGGTCTTATTACATGCTAACTTAGCATTTCCAAGCCAAATATCTGACGATGTGAAGTATGAGAGATTTTACGAGATAACTTGGGTATGTTCGTCAAGAGAGTTTGCTCGATCACTCGTCGGATCTGAGAGGGGGTGGGGTCTACCAATGTTGGGGGGGGGGGGAACTGTCAAGGTTCAAGCTACTGATATGACATGTGGATTTGATGCATGTAAATTTAGGATTAGTTATGTTATACATATTATCCGTCCATCCGTGTTCTAGTTTATGTTTTGGAGATTCTATAACCAAAAAATCGAAAATAATGTGACATTCACCAAGATCAGAGAGAGGAGGACCCGTGTCCCAGCTGTGGGAACACTAAAAGTTGATTATTTATGTTGCGTTATGTTTGTATTTCAAAAAGTTACTGTAGCTTGAAGACGCAATTTCCTCCATAACTGTTATTTACCTAAAAGTACGAAATATCCTGAAACAAATACGGCGTAACTCAATACCCTTAAAAGGGTACGATATCACTTTTATCTCGTCGATAAGGACCATTTATTTTATCCATTTACAAATACATAGTTTCATACGTGCGTTTCATCCTTCAATAGTTTCCTGAAGATATTTTTGAGTGTCAAACACGTATTATGTGGTGCTCCTGACGGTAATTGGTCACTACTGCCTTTTTTTTTTTTTTTTTGTGGACCTGCAATATCTACCAGAGGCATCACAAAGATATATGAATATACCTTCATTTCAGCCGAAAGACGTCCACTGCTGGACATAGGCCTCCCCCAAGAAGGGGGGTTTTGCCATAATCGCCACGCTTGGCAGGCGGGTTGGCGATCGCAGTATGGTTGTTATAAAACACAGAGAACGCTGCTGCCCATTCTCTGGTAAGTCCCTTAGTCGCCTCTTATGACACCCACGGGAAGATATGGGATGGTGCTATTCTTTACGTCCGGACACCATACAGAACATGAATATACCAAGTGACTGTAATTACACTGGTACCCTTGCCAGGTGATGGAAGTAATTATGGTGGTATATACCAGGATGACATGCTGCATAAAGAGCTCTAAAACAGTGTCACTTTTAGCCGTTTCTCAGGTTTTTTAGACATTGAATCTAAGAAAACCGAAACTCGTTGGTCGAGTGGTCGCAAGCGCGACTGCTGAGATCCTGGGTTCGGTTCCCGGGTCGGGAAAGATGTTATTGGGTTTTTCCATCAGGAATTTCTCAGTAGTTCCCAGGGAGTCAGGATTTGTGCCCGGTTGATGGCAATACGCTCGCCCCTATTACATGAGACTTAAACTTAACTGGCGAAATGTGGGTGTACTATTGTGATAATATTGCTGTGTGCGTGCGGCCGATGTGAAACTTCATCGGTTTTTTTATAAAATGCTTAGGGTTCAGCTTCACTCTTGAACCAAGCTTCTTGATCCATGTCATGACTTAATATATAAGTAGGTATTTTTGACAGATCAATGCACAGTCACAATAGAAATACGTAATGCTAGATTTAAATGATCTCCATGGCTACAAATCTTTTGTTAATCTTCCTGGCTATTTGCCAATTGATGTTATGTATGGTGGCCCGGTGATCTATGTACTGACCTAAGCGATTTATGTATAGACTACTGACCTTACTGAGCGTAGTTTCTGGTTTTTGTTCATGTATTGTGACGTCATTGTGGTGGAAACTGGGTACGTCACTTTTGTTGCTGTTAGTTACAGCCAGAAGGCGTCGCGGCTGACCTTTTAGAAGATGGTGGGCCGAGCTGCACAAAACCAACGACCAGTGGTCCACATTAGCCCTGGATCGTAACAACTGGAAATCATGGGGAGAACCCTTTGCCCAACAGTGGGATGACGCAGGCTAACAGTAACAGTCTCGTTACTTTGCCTAGGAATTCTTCGTCCAAAATTTGTAAAAAAATACTGATATTAAAAAACAAGTCTTGTTAATACCTATGGCATTAAGTCCGCCTCTGTACTTTGTGCTTGAAGTGTTAAATGATTAAATAAATATTCAGCTGCATCTTGTAAGACTGGAAGCCGACCCCAACATTGTTGGGGTCGGCTCTTTTCAAATCATTTGGTGTTACATTAATATCATGGATACAGCATTTGTACTTAAGTATGGGGGGACAGCGTAGGCCCGACAATAAGTCGTTGCTTACTACACAAAAAATGTAGAACAAAATAAAAAGTTAACAAAAGTTAACAAGCAGCTGGGAATCTACAAAGCCTACAATGTTCACACATTTACAAACAATTGATAAAAAAGAATCTATACAAAGGTAAAAAAAAGAATTGTAAAGTACTAAATTAAGCAAGTGACACAAATATTGTTATCAGTGCTGTAACTATTCTGAGCAAATGTTGTATAAATGATTTGAAAACTATTGTGAAAATCTGATTCGAAAGAGGGGAAAAAATGAGATTGAGAATAGTTAGAGACATCCACATATTTGTGCCGTTTATGAGCTACCAGGGAAGCCGCATGCGCAGAAGGAACTAAAGCCAAACTTCTTTATCTTCAACGTAGTCCTTGATTTTGTAATATGCTTTTTTAATAAGGACACGTTTGATGTAGTTTTTGAATTTTCCATCGGTCAATTCTATAACTGACTTTGGCAACCTGTTATAAAAGCGTATACTGTTTATATGAAAAGACTTGCTAGTTTTTGTTAGTTTGAACTTAGGTACTACAATTTCGTCTTAGCAACCACATCATGTAAAACATTCTTAGACTGACAGGAGTTGTATCATTATAAATTATTGGCGAAAATGTTTATTATGTATTCATAAACATTTTGATAAAGGGATGGCTCCAAAAGAACAAAGCATTATTAGTATCACCCATGCATTGAAAGTCGTCTTTATATTTACTAAGTACCTATGATGTGTGAAACTGGTAAGTATTTTCAATTTTAATAGATATCATTCGAATTAACGTTACGTTTCGCGTAGCGGTATTGGATACCGAACTATTATGACTATTAATTACTTTATTGTAAACTTTAGTATTTTAGATACCAATTTTGAATTACAGGTAGAATTATATGAAAACATTACTAAAAAATAATAAATTATTAGTAGAATTAGTTAAACCTTTTTAAGTTATTAAAGCACCGTCGAGACAATCTCACATTTCTTTTATTTATCCAGAAAATTATACACATTGTGTTTGAAGATTCAATCAATCAATCAATCAAATCATTTATTTGCAATGAATGCAGGTTAAATAAAAATACAGGTGGAGTAGAAAGGTGTGAGCCATGTACATTCTGCCTGGAAATAGACACGCAAAATTTTAAATAAAAACAATGTCAAGAGTATCCAAAATAATGAAAATTACATTGATTAATGTTTAAAAATGTCAATTAAACTGTCACTTGAAAATATAATTTAAATTAATTTATATTGGGTGCATATGTTCGAAATAATATTAATTATATTTATTATACACATTGAAAATTAAAACGTTTTGTCCATTAAAAAATCATTAATCGAATAGTAACATTTTTCTATTAGGAAGGCCACTAATTTCTTTTTAAAGTTTTTAGTTGTATCATTTTTTATTACATCTGGCAATTTATTGTATATGGTAGGACCCATACAAATAACACTTTTCCTCAATAGTGCTGTGTTGCAGGACTCGATGTGTAATAAATTTTTGTACTGATTTCTGATAGGACGGTTTCTAGTTTCTGTCATCGTGGGAAATAGGATTTTATTGGTCTTTACAAGCATGGCCATTTCCAGGATATACAATGACGGAAATGTAAGCACTTTTAGGGACTTAAACTTTGGTTCGCAACTGTCTGTGGTCTGTAAACCACACATCGATTACAAAGTTAGTACGTATTATTTTTTATTGTATGCAGGGAAAGTTAAATTACTGAGATATAATCTTAAAAAAAATATTAAATACATAATCAATAAAATAAGCGAGGTCTTCGTACTAAATGCCCACAATTTTAAGAACCTAGTAACAACTAAACAGTGATATTGTTTAAAATTTTCAGTTTTTCAATAATAAAGTCATTTTATTCGTAATACGTTGAGGTTTATCGGTTATTCCCAAAGAGACGATTCCCATTTCCAAAGTTATAGGAAATCTTTTCCCAAGTTTATGTATAAAACCCGAACCCTATCTAAACAAATACAAACAAAATTAAAGTTATCATCAGAATAGTAGTCTCTATCTACCTGTTGAAACAAACTCAACTTTGTTCAAGCAAAGTGAAAACGTTCCAGCCGCCCGCCATGATTGTTTCACTCCAGACAGTGATCCTTGCTACGTAAATAATGTAACGAAGGTTTCGATCGAACCCACACAGTCCCCTAATATATAATCTCCACACATTGATACATAGGTCTCATAATTGAGATCAGCGCCATCTATTATTTATTATATTAGTTTGCGAACGCGTGCAGTTTTACCGACAGAGCCACTCTGCGCATGCGTAGTCGTATTCGAGGCCACGGTCACTACTACAATCACTGGCTGTCAGGCGATTACGCACACATTGGCGCCCCGGCTAGCTCCGTTGTCAAACGTGTCTGACGTTTTAACGTAAATAATGCTGTAATTTACGTGATTATTTTGTGTTTGTGATTAGTGCAAAGAAACAAATGTAAGTATTACTTAATATTCTAATCGATTTGCATCAATTCAAGTTCGTAGTATGTTAATTTATCACATAAATCTGTAGTTCAAATAACCTATAGATTTCGGCTGCAGTGCGCATGGCAGGCTAATTATTTAATGGTGTTATCGCTTCAAACTAAACTGTAGTAGATATTTTCTGGACTTTGTTCTCCATTTTTTTACGATTCAGTTTTGAGTAGTGAATTATACCTATTTTATTTTCAAGTTTTGTAACTAAGCGGCATTAGAACCAGTATTTCGAGCGACAATATATCATCCGATATGGTCTAGTGGCTAGGATACCTGGCTCTCACCCAGGAGGCTCGGGTTCGATTCCCGGTATCGGAATATCCTTTTTGATTTTTATTTTCTTTTTTCAGATCGAAAATGGTGTCCGTAAAAGCGGCTGCGGCCATTGGGATGGTCTTCATAGGATGCTGTTCCAACGTAGTGTTCCTAGAAATGCTTGTGAAAGAAGACCCGGGCGCGGGAAACCTCGCTACATTCCTACAGTTCTTATTCATCGCTTCAATAGGTTTTGTTACTGTTGGAAAATTCGGCACAGCGAAAAGGAACATTCCCTTCAAACAATACTTGCTTCTAGTTGGATTTTTCTGGACCAGCAGTGTTGCAAACAACTATGCATTTGACTTCAACATACCAATGCCTTTACATATGATCTTCAGGGCGGGTTCTCTGATGGCAAACATGGCTATGGGAGTATGGATATTGAAGAAGAGGTACGCACCATTAAAGTACTTAGCTGTCTTCATGATATCAGCTGGTATTGCACTCTGTACTATAGTATCCAGTGGCGATGTAAAAGCCCCGAGAGAAACACATGAAGATGCTGCTGAGGAAGAGAAACTCAAGTTTATTGACTGGCTGTGGTGGTGTCTTGGGATTGCCATCCTCACCTTCGCTCTCTTCGTTTCTGCAAGGATGGGAATATTTCAAGAATCCTTGTACTCAAAATTCGGAAAGCATCCTTGGGAAGCGTTGTACTACACGCATTTACTACCTTTAGTAATCTGGCTGCCGACTGCCCCGAACTTAATCGGACATGTTAAAATCGCTACAGAGACTCCTATTGTAGAATTTCTTGGTTTTGAATTCCCGAGGCAAGTACTCTGGCTGATACTATACGTACTGACTCAAGGGCTCTGTATCAGTGCTGTCTATGTCTTGACAACCGAATGCGCATCTTTAATAGTGACTTTGACAGTCACATTAAGAAAGTTCGTGTCGCTTATCTTCTCCATAGTGTACTTCAGAAACCCCTTCACCTTCGGCCACTGGATTGGAACTCTTTTTGTGTTTATTGGGACCATGATATTCACAGAAATCCTACAGAAGACTATCGCAATCTTCTTGCCAGCTAAAGTGGAAAAAAAAAAGAAATTGTAGATGTTGCGGTAAATGTGATAAGGAGCATCGACACTGAAGTTACTTACTGTGAAGAAACGGACAAGCTTATTGTGGTACCAGTAAAGTTACATAAATCACCATCACGATTGTAATTCCCGAAGTGTTAGGCAGAGGTGTACCTAATAGAAAGTTTACAGAGATATATATAATGTTATTTTGTAGTGAAATGATGCTCAACCAAAAGTAACTTCAGCGTGGATGCATGCCGTTGAGCAAATGAAGGGGTAATGAACATTTGTGTGATTGAAGATTGAATTAGCTGACACTATTTATAATATAGGTATATTGGTATTAATTATAACACAATAATAATTCACAATGAGTGTTTGCCATATCACGGTTAATACAATAATAAGTGCCAGTGTCTGAAATATGTATTGCTAAAGAAATAAGTGTAGATAAACACACTTATAAGTTAACAAGTATTAACTTATAAGTGTGTTTTATCATTAGTAATTTCTTTGCTATGCTGAGGCCATCTATAATTGTCACTTAGCATGTCCTTCAACGTATACATGTTCCCAGAATTCTATCTTTCACTTGAAGCTTGGAAGAAATTGTGCAACAAAGATAGATATAACTTTTAGCCACAGATCAAGCTAAGTAACGTTTATAGATCAGCCTAATAGTTATTTTGTTGTTGCTGAATTTTCGTCCATTACGCAAGCAATTTAAAAAGCATTTTTAAACGGTGACAAATATTAGCATAACTTCAGTCAATCATGAATGTTATCAATTGATACCGAGACGACATCAATTGAATCGATCAGGACCGCATATTACCTACCACCCATAGAGAATGCGTCGTAATTTCTTAAGATAAACTAGACCGTATTAAATTCTCAATATAAATTTCACAGTAATTAATTATACAACGTCCATTTTGATACACGTGAATATATAAAAAGGGGACAATAATAATTTGAACACCTAAAACTTTCAAAAATTTTAACACTTAAAATTTGAAACATAACATTTTCATGGTCTTATTTAACAAAAAACTTTTAAATCTTTCATAGACTCAAAACAGAGGCTGGATTATTTACTATATTTACAATGCTGTCAAAATAGGTAACTTCCTATTTATCAATTCAGTTTACACAAAAAACGTCGCTCAAAGTGGATATAGTATTTACTTTCATATACGTTTTTTACATTACGACATGTCGAGATATACATCCAGTATAAGTTAAACCGACTTTGGACCGAAAGACTACACAATTCGAGATCAGCTTTTATTTGAAGTCTATAGCAATGAATATTACTAAATTCCGTCGTGTGTGCCTCGCAGATACACTCTAAAAATGGATCGTGTGATAAGAGCCTAACATTAATGTTACTGAGCACGTCATCACCATCAGATGCAAGTCATTGAATGATATAATCCCCATTTGAGTATCATCCGATTTGCCTCGTCATGCTGTGTCTAACAGACTCGTAACAGATGATTTAAGCATACTCGTCATCGTTTAACGTGATTATACAATATTTAGAACAGAAATAGAATCTATCGATATTATCAATACTACTCAAAGGTCAGATTAAATCCATACTTATCTAAACAAATAAATAAAATTGAAGTGTCCGTTTATGATAGTTTTTTTTTTTTTTTAATTTTTGGCTATTTGTTCCGGCTAATCTCCGAAACTGGTGGACCGATTTTGATGGGACTTTTATTGGCAAATAGCGGATTTTATTAAGAGTAACTTGAGCTGTTTTAATTTCAGAAAAATAATTAGGGTTCCGTGCAAAACAATTAAAACCCTTGAAATTGTTAACAAAATCCGATTCAAATAGGGAAGTAATATTTTCATAATAATTTCACGCCCACGAAGGTCGCGGGCAACAGCTAGCAGTGTATAAAAAAAAAACCTTTTGACGCCTTATCAGCTGAAAAAAAAAACTTGGCATGCGGGTAGACCTGGGACATAGAAATTTTTTAATTAAGTTCCCGTGGGATAACTCCTGATCTTCACGCGGGCGGAGCCACGGGGAAAAGTATTTATTTTAATGAAGATGTCTCAATGATTGACACTTGACTTTTTCCTAGGATTTGATAATCGTGAGATTAACTTTTCTCCCAGGCAGAGACTGTAACACGAAACTTCTTTTATTATGTCTGAAGTCGTAATCGGATCAAATCAATAGACGTACTGTTGCCGTTTTAAAGTAAACATTTTTTTTTGTACTCAGTCTTGCTCGACTCGTACGCATACGCAAGGTCGTAAGCAATTAGTGGTACATCGGACAGAGTGTTACTAATTTGAGTTATGGCATAATTTGTATATCATAGATTCTATAAGGACTTATTTTTTGTTATTTTCTTATACAATTATAGTTAAATTAAAAAATATTCAGGGTCTCAATTTTTTTTAAATTCTGATTTCAGCCGTGGTCTCGTGGTAAATAGTGAGATGACACTTTAAGAGGTTTAGGGTTATCTAAAACTAAGGTTGTAGTAAATGCAGTGAAACATTTCCATGGCAACATGATGTTTTAAACCAGGGGGGTTACTATGACGTCTTAAAGCAGGAGTAATTCCAGTGTGGGAAAGAGATAACGCTAGATGACACGTATAGCTCTGTCTTTTTACCACCCTGGGATTACTCCTGCTTTAAGACGTCATAGTAACGCTCCTGGTCATTTATGACTTGCATCAGATTAAAATAAGACCTTATTATTATTGCCATGTGAATGAATAACTAAGGCATTATGTAACAAATAAAACAAATGTACCAGAGCATGCTAATATTTCGGAGATCTTTGCGCAGCATTTGAAAAATATGCATAATAAATAAATTAATGATTATAAAAGGATTTGTGTGAAGTGTCGAAAAAGAAGCATAATTGTTGTTTTTTTATTGTTTTGTTTTTATAATCTATTGTTCATGTATTAGTGTATTGTTAATAGTAAAATATGAAAATATCATGATTTTGTAAGAAATTGACGTGCTCAACTGTAATGGCTCTTTGATGGGAATTTTAAATTCCTCTCACTAAATGTAAATACAGCCTATGCATAACGAGTGTGAGGTTAGCACAGATCTGGTGGCCTACCATGACGTCTTAAAGCAGGAGTAATTCCAGTGTGGGAAAGAAATGGCGCTATACGACCTGTATAGCTCTGTCTTTTTCCCACACTGGAATTACTCCTGCTTTAAGATGTCATAGTAACCCTCCTGGTGGCCTACCATGACGTCTTATAGCAGTTGTAATTCCAGTGTGGGAAGGAGATGGCGCTACACGACCTGTATAGCTCTGTCTCTTTCCCACACTGGAATTACTCCTGCTTTCAGACGTCATTGTAACCCCCTGATCATTATAAGCAAAACCTAAACGATTGTCTAAATATTATTGTATTGTTCGAATTTGAACTCTCGGTGCTGCGACGACCGTTGGAAATCCAACAAAATAGTTGTAGTTAGACAATTATTTATCGTCACCTACTGTTTATAACAGCGGGAATTGATATATTATGATTAGATATAAGCTCTAATTGTTGTAAAATAAATTAACAGGTTTTTAGAACAAACACGTTTTTTTATTTACTATTGATCCTTGATCAAGGGATATTGCGAAACTTAGGCACAACAACTAGTTTAAATAACATATTATGACATCACGCTTGTAATCCTCGAAAGGTGAGGCAGAGGTGTACCTAATAGTACCCACAGTTTGCCAGTTATGTCTAAGTTCCATGTAGGCAATAGGGGGCGAGCCTATTGCCATCAACCGGGCATAAATCCAGACTCCGTGGCTGCTACTGAGAAATTCCTGATTGTAAAACCAAATAATACTACCCGACCTGGGAATTGAACCCAAGACCATTATACTCACCAGTCGCGCTTGCGACCACTAGACCAATGAGGCGTCATTTGATTAGCCTCTTCCCAACTACATAATATATGTTGGGGTTGGCTTCCAGTTCTAACCGGATGCAGCTGAATACCAGTATTTTACATGGAGCGACTGCCCTATCGGACCTCCACAACTGATTTAGTACTGGATAATTTTTAGGTTCACCAATGACACTCGGGGCCAACGGCTTAACGTACATTATCGACACACGGAGGAAACTCGATATGTAATGAATAATCACCCATCCACAGACTGACCTTGGCAATTACTCTAATGCTACTGCTAGTAAAGCACGACGACGACAAGACGAGACGTGCAAGCTGTTAATTTTTTTCTTTTTTTTTTTTTTTTTTTGTAATTTTCTGTGATGCACGTCATGTACCTGCGACAAATAAATATATTTTCTTTCTTTTCTTTTCTTTCTTAATGACGTTGATTAATTATTGGTAAAAAATATTTTACGCATTTTTTTTCGCCGTCTCCCTCCCCCTCATGATTAACTGTGATTTTTTCTCCTCTATCGAACCTCACATGACTAAAAGACGGCCCCCTATCCAGGTGATTTTGAATTGAGATTGCAAAATCAACCTATAATGTTCTACCTACTGAGACACAAGTCTCGTCCACCAAGGCAAAAAATAACTAACTCGACGGCGCGGTTGGCGCAATGGCTGAGCGATTGCCTGCTGCGATGCGTGTCTCGGGTTCGATTCCCGCACGGAACAAGTATTTGAATGTAGGTAGTTATTCCGGGTCCTACAGGTAGTTGTTCCGGGTCTGGCTGTTTGTGTATGTGAGTTTACATGTTTGCAAACGCATCCACGATTCAGGAGAAATTCCTACTGGGGGCAACGTTTAAAAATAAAAGAAAACTTATGCAATAACTTTTTATTTATTTCTTCGCGGGCTCAGTAAAGGTTGCTGAACGTTACATTATGTCTTAGGCTGAGGCCAAACGAGCGTAATTATTTGAGTCGCGTAAAATGAGTCGCGAAATTTACGCTGTATTCGGTTTCATACTGCGTCGCCGTATGGTACAACTCATTGTGCGTCGCCGTGTGGTACAAACAGGACTTTAGTATGAAACCGAATGCAGCGTAAATTCCGCGACTCATAGCTCAAAAAATTACGCTCGTTTGCCCTAAATCTTAGAATTGAGATTGGTAGTTTCCCAGGACTGTAAATTGATTCCTATAACTCTGACAATATGATCTTGTTTCGCGAACATGGCCAGAAATCGCACAAGATAGAGAGGTTTGGAAGAAGAAAGGTGAGGCCTTTACCCAGCAGTGGGACAATTGACAGGCAAACAAAAAAAAACTGACAACGTTTGACGGAATTATCAAATAAATCCCATTTACACTTACTCTGTTCAAGGATCGAACACAAGAGTTCTTATTTTGAAATCGTGTCCACAGCCGATTAGATCAATTCTTATCGTTGGCATAGCTGATACTGCCACAGTTGATTAATTAAATGAACTATACCGACGTAATTTTCAGCTATTCCAATATTATATCTGTCTTGTCATACACACCCACGTTTTTATGAATGTAATGTTAGACTGTCAATAATATATCTATTATTCTTCAAACACTGTTTTAAGCTTTCACGGTTTACAATTAAACTTATACTGTCACTTACGGGATATCTTCCGTGATTGTCATTATTTTGAGCTCCCGATATGTCGACGCTGTTGCAAGCGCCATGATCGCGGGTTGATTGAAGAATGCTCTTTATTTGTCTTTTGCTATGCGCACTACTGGAACTCGACACCAAAATACACTCTCAGTATCACCAGGTTTTGTGGAGTCCTTATTACGATGCCGGCTGCTACTTTTGAGCCTACTTAAAACTGGATTCCACGTACTTGACAATTTTAAGCCATCCTGTCGATTGTAATTTTCGTGTTTTATTTTCCATCCACCCGCATTCTCCAGTCAACCCGCGACTGTATATTTAAGTTTCTATTAAACTTGTTGTACAATTTTGTGATAATTATTTACAAGGCTCGCGTATGAGCAAAGGAAAATCACTACTATTATAATCATCATCATGTGCTTAGGTCTTTACCCAACTGTATTGGAGTCAGCTTCGTCGGTAACCAGATGATTGATATTTGCATGAAACGACTGACTATCTGACCTTCACAAACTAGTAACTGGGTTACAAGATACTCATTGGTAAGACTGGTAGTCAGACTTTTGGGCGTCTGACTACCCATATCGATTGTATATGACAATCCATGAATGACAATTGGAACCAAACGGCAAGAATAGCTTATATAGCACATATCTGAATGGTGTGGTCATATTTAAGGATGAAGTATCACTATCAAACTGGACAACCCCAAGTATCGTAATAGCGAAAAATATTCAACTGTTCAATCTCATCATCTGCCTAGCCTTATCCCAACTATGTTGGGGTGGGCTTCTAGTCTAATCGGATACAGCCGAATACCAGTATTTTACATGGAGCGACTGCCTATTTGACCTGCACAACCCAGTTAGTACTGGGTAATACGATACCTCTTGGTAAGACTGGTTGTCAGACTTTCGGGCCACTGACTACCTGTAACGACTGTCAAAGATCTACAATTAACTGAAGATCGACCCGAGGCTGTTATTATATAGCCACGAGCTGCGCCTCCTTCAGCTGTTCAATCTAGTCGACTATAATGTCTGAACCAGTTGATTTTTATATTTTACAGTTGACCATATCGAATACTTTTTCTATTTTTATTTTGTGGAAAGTTGTACTTGGTTTAGGTATGTATAATTTTACCTATTTTAATCGGACACCCAAACCACTAATAGGCGCCATAATTATAACTCACTTACATAAAACCATGTGCATATCGTGAAACTTTGCACAATATTTATTACTTTGGGCTCATTCTATATGTTTAGTTTTATCTAACGTTCATATCTGGGCCGAAATTGCTGAGTAATCGTTTTGATAGCAGATTATAATAGGTACGCTTGCTAAACGACCTTGTTTTATAGCGGAAGATCTTTGATTACGGAGGTTTTTGTGGTAATTAATTTCTTTTTTCTCCTTCTCTGGAATATTAGGGTACCGCACCCGAAGGGTATTCAACGGGACCCTATTACTAAGCGCCCGCTATCCGTCCGTCCGTCTGTCCATCAGCAAGCTTGTATCCCATGATCCGTAATAAGTAGACAGTTGAAATTTTCACAGAACGTGTGTCTCTATTGGCGCTATAGCATAATCAGCCTATAATGTTCCCACTGCTGGGACACCGGCCTCCTCTTTATGAGAGGGAATGGGCTATAATCCACCACGCGGACCCAGTGCGGGTTGGTAGATGTCACATGTCTTAGAATTTTTGGTTCTACGACATGCCGGTTTCCTCACGATGTTTTCCTTCACCGTTTTGAGAGCAGTGGTGATGAAATAAATTACACAAAGTAATACGCCTGCCTGGGTTCGAACCCACGACTTACTGTTCGTAAGTCGGGGCTGCCACCACTGGGCCACCACTGCTCAGTCGGGGCTGCCACCACTGGCGCTATAACAAAAAATAATAAAAATAAATTAAAAATGAAAGGGGATTCTCCTACGATGATACGGAACCCTTGGTGCACGAGTTCGACTCTCACTTGACCGGTTTTTGTATTAGATTAAGCTCAGTGCTCCTAGCATTTCGACTCCTTAGGTTCAACATACAACTAAAAATCCCAAAACATGTGACATCTATTAACCTGCAGTTGGATCTTGTGGTCGATTATAGCCCATTCCTGCGTAAAAAGAGGTGTCCCAGTAATTTAACACTAGAGTACACGCGCCACTAAATATTTCTTGAGCGCACGCGCGGGGTACAGGTGTAGTCCACTTACCAATCAAATAATTCTTTAAATAAATATGGAAATAAGTAAAACACACCATATAATTTCTAAACATCTTTTTAATCATTATGACTCAACCAATCAACAAAATTTAGTTACATAATTATTAGTTCAAACTTAAACTTCTTATCAGCTTCATTTTGGAACTTCAAAATCATTCCAGGATATTATAGGCAAGTATTATCCACATGTTACTTTACTTTCTTGAAGTTTAGGCAAATAAACTTTACCTATTCCGATCTCCCACGAAAGCCGAAGGCCTCCCTCTAGGTGGACCGATGACCTGGTGAAGGTTGCGGGGATCCGCTGGTTGCGAGACGCACGGGACTGGTCAATGTGGCGACACTTGGGGGAGGCCTATGTCCAGCAGTGGACGTCTTTCGGCTCTACGTATAAGCGTATCCTAGTAAAATATACGTAACATGTCACTACCACCTAATCACCAACATCATCATCATTAACTGCCGTTATCTTCAGTCTATGGTTTACAGCCAATAACCTTTTGCTAAACACAAGTAAGACTAACATGATTTTATTTAATACCACAACTCGCCATAATGACAATTTAGATGTACAAATCAAAGGAGACAAGATTAAATTGGTGGACAAAGTTAAATTTTTAGGGGTTACCATAGATATGTATTTAAATTGGAAACAGGAGCTAGCTGATGTTGACTCTTCAATTTCATCAGCATGCTATGCACTCAGGAGCCTTAGAGATATGTTGGATCTAAAGCAACTCAAGGCAATATATTACGCGCTGGTAGAATCTAGATTAAGATACAGCATAATGCTTTGGGGTAACAGCTATAATTATAATTGTCAGAAAGCGTTTATATTGCAGAAACGAGCCATACGGACCATAGTAAGGATCTCACAAAGAGACTCATGTAGAGAGCACTTTAAAGAATTAGATTTTTTAACAGTACCAAGTTTATATATATTAGTACTCCTAAATCACTTTGCTAAGTACATTCATGAGTATGAATCACAAGAGGAACGTGAGATAAGAGAAAGCACAAGACGGAAGGATTTTAAACACAAGATGGCACCAAAATTTAACATAGCTAAGCATTGTTCCAGATATCAAGCAGTGGAGTTATTTAATACGTTACCGACTGATTTAAAATTATTAATTTATAGCTCTCACTCATTTAAAACTAAATTAAAAGCCTTCTTGTTGGAAAAATGCTTTTACTCAGTATTAGAATTTATGTCAAATGATAAAAATAGTCACTTAAAATAATAGCAATAACAAGCATTAATTTGAATTATTTTTTGACTTTAGCACTATGCTCATCTAGGACCGAGACGAAGTTGTTCTCTGAATTTTTTGACACTGAATTTGACATTATATTTTAACATTGAATTTGACATTATATCTGCTATTAATTTGACATTGTATTTATTTGTTGACATATTTTAAATGAATTGACTCTTGAACTGGACATTTCACTCAATTTTACAATTAGGCTTTTAAATGTCGTTTCTGCATGTGATTTTTTATTTTATTTTTGTTTAATATGTAATGTTCAACACAATATAAATTGTTACTGAATAAATAAATGAATGAATGTAATTACATTTACAGCAGACAATTGTCTGCTATTGCTGAAAATAGCCTTAGCCAATCTCTTTTCTCATCCAGCCAGCTTGCAAAGATTATCGGTCTACCTAGGGGACCTGCCTTAGGTTTTCTGATCGATATTTATTTATCACAAAAAGGGGTCTGTCTGTTTTTTTGTGACCAGTATCTGATCATCAGATACAGTTATCATAACTAGTAGCTGGGTTAGTAAACACGTTTATCTTTCGATAAAGTTCGATAAAAGATTAAATAAGATTATTTAACAAAAATCATCTTCGCTAAATGATAAGTGAACATGATTTGCTGTCTAATGAAATAATTGTGAGTTAGCTATTATTCTTGGGTATTTCCTTAACAATCACTGATTACTATTTTGTCCTTAATAATATAAAGTCATACTTGAGGATATGTGTCAGTTTCCATACAATATTTTATCTTCAGGAGAGTTCATTGACTCAGTGACTAACTATTTGAAAAAAAATGTTTGATAGTCATCGATTAAAATTATGCGTAATCGTTATACACCCAACGACACGACTTCACCTCGCCTATTACCCGAAAGGGTGAGACAGAAGTGTACAATACTGTTGACAAACTCACACCTATTTGCAATCTAAGTAGTCATATGTAATAGGGTTCCGTTTTTCCTTTTTAAGTACCCTAAAAAGTTAAATCCCTGACATCACGATGAAGCCGAATTGGTAGCTCTAATCTAACCCCAATCAGAATCCAATCAGCAGGGATAAACTCTTAACAAACAACAGTGACAGATGCCGTTCAATGTTACGTAGACAAACACCACATTTGTAATCAATCATGTTTCCACACGTATAAAAGGGATGATGTATTTGAGGCCACAGCCAGTAGCCCTGTTTTGCAGTACAGTCACTTTTATTCTCGTTTCTCGTTTATGTCGCCGGCGCCACCTTCTCTGTTCCCTGATCATTATAATCTGGATCTATTTAAAGTTGGAGTGAATCGGTTTCTTCTAGGCAAGCCTGCTCTAACCTAGGCCTCATAATCGCTTCATGTCAGGCGAGTTGCGGGCAAACTAAAGCCTATTTAGTATTAAAAAAAATGTGCATAGACTAGTGATACGAAGGGACTAGGAATCTCCGAAGAGGTCGGATAAGAGTGACACCGGCTGATGACTATCACTTCAGCAAAGGGTTGCATCGATGCGATGGTTGCATGGCTGTTGTCTTCTGTTGACAGACCTTGTTAGGGGATCCGCTGTTGGACCACGATATAATATATATTTACGATGACCACTTCTGGTAAAGGCCATCCTGCGATATAAATATCATTTTCGGAACCAAAGTATCAAGAATTCTTTAGATCGAACGCACGACCCAGAATTTCTTACCGGTAAACTCAGTTGTTACCTTACTCAATCTGGATTGAGTAAAGTAACAACTGAGTCTGTGTGTTATCTGATTTTACCGGTAAGAAATTCTCATTATCAGTTCGGAGTCATAATCTGTACCCAGTTTAAATCTGAATTGTCAAAAATGTAAACTGACCAAGTTTGTCCAAACTTTGGGGAAATGGAGAAGTGAAGTTATTTGACGTTAAAACAATTTCGTAGATTATGTTACACAGACAATAATAAAAATAAGGTGTTGATTGTCGGTAAAGAACTGTCAAATTATCGCACATATCAAATGTAATTCACTACCGTCGACGATTGGTAGGAATACCGGCCACCGACTGTATACAGTAATGGGCGTACCCGATTACCATCCAATTTCCACTTGCGATTCGCATTGTTGGCGAACTTATTTAGAGATTGATGGATGTAGTAAACTGATACGAGATTAGTTACTAACATAAATAACAAAAAATGAACAAGCTGTTTTTTTTTAAAGAGCGTCTTGTTCCAAACTTTCTTTAAACTTCAGTGGCTGGATGACATGATTTGACAAGGGATCCAATTGGATTCATACTAATTATGTTACTCAGGTACTGTACTGTATTCTCTAAGTTAATATAAAAACTGAAAATGTAGAATAATCGTATTGCTTGTGCAATAAAAGTGTGAATTTATCCTTTGGTATGTGGATCCGCGCAATTTCATCATACTGCCGGAACGCGGATCTAGGACAAAACGACATCACGTGTTTTTTTTTTCAGATAGCTTTACTTAGTGGATCCACGTTTTATACCAAAGGTTAAGAAAAAAGGCTTTTATTTCCTAGCTTTACAGTTGGGTGTTGCTTAATCAGCAATCCTAAATATGTAGAGCCTAGTTTTTGCACGGTTACCGCCGACAGTCCCAACTGGGGTCTTACCGAAATTATTTAGAGACGTTAACCGCATCTCAAATACCTACCTCTGACCCCCAAAAAAATATTCTTACTAAATAAAAGCAAAGAATGTCGCCCACGTTATCCGTTAGCCACGATTGGGTGCGAAATTAGCGAGCACTAGACCAAAAGCTTGGCTAGCGAATTTCCTACATCCTACACGCCCTACCAACTTAGAACCCTCACTACTACAACCAAAAACCAAGCGAAACCGAATCGTACCTCCCAGAAATAAAGATCAAATAGAACCCAGCGATGTTAAAGTTAATTTTGTAGTCGCTAAAGCGGACGGCGGCGGAATTTCAACAAGTTGGACGATTGCTTCGAAATACATGATTATGAACGCGCTCATTCGGGTCTTTATGGCGGAGAGATAAGGTCGGATTTGGATCGTCCGGGGGGTGGTATATAGCGGTTGTTTGGAAGGCAGTGGCCCCGGTGGCAGTGCAGACATTCTTGACGAATGCTGCCAAAAACCGGGCAGTTTTCACCTCGTTCGGGCACAGTTTATTGTTTTATTTGCGCTTTAGTTCTCTACTGGATTTTTGGGCGGTTTAGTTGCGGGACATTCTGAAAAATGAAGAGGACGTGTTTTTTGGATTACTCAGTATTTACTTTGAGGGCGTCAACAAGCTATTATTCCGGGAATTTTAGCCATCTATGGTTAGATTTATCTGTTTTTCTCGTTTATTCTGAACTGAAGAGATTTTCAAATGTTTTAGAATTATTAGGTGTAGCTGATAGCACCCCCTTTTTTCAAATAGTGGGCCTTGTGTGTGCCTATTCTCACGAAATACAGGTTAAACCGTATATTGTTCCATCGATTTGTTCCTAACCTAAAATCCGACCTTTAAAGTTAGTTCCAGTTCAAAATTCCATTAAATTGCCTCCTTTTTAAAAACATAATTATCTCTAAAAACACGTGTACTATGCCCCAATAAACACTCTCCCCTCCCACTTCATCCATCACTTAACTAATGTCCCACACTGCGGACTGATAGTCCCACAACAAGATTTAGACATCAATAAATTTGTCCAAGCGGCCGCGGATACAATTTATGTTTGTCTGCTGAGAATTCCTCACCTCTATTCAGCATAGCTGGAATACTAGCACCACAGTCAAGAGCAGAAGGTTGGGTCTATAGCATAGTCGGCTTATAACGTTATACTGCTGGGACACAGGCTTGTGTGATAAGGAGTGGGTCACACATTGCGCAGTGCGCATTGGTGGATGTCACATGTCTTCGAATTTTTTCTTCACCGTCTTGAGTGTAGTGGTGATGAAATAAATACGAAACGTTAGTCGGGGCCATTCGCACTGGGGCACCACTGCTCATAGCAACGTTCCCTACAACGAATGAAAAGAGACACACACAGACGCGTACGTACGGCGATCTCAAACAAATGACAGTCGCGAGTGCGCTTGCACTCGCTGTACGTGTAGCGTGTCAATGTGTGCGTGTGTTTTCGCTCTTTGTTTGGAGTGTACCTTTTGTTCTATTCTGTGCCTCTACTCAGAATTGTTGGCATACTTGTACCATGCATGTATTGTTTCTGACTGAGGTATTTACTTCTCTAGCCTAGTTCTAAGTCTTAGTAGTTGAAGTTTGAATTTGCAAGGTACTTAATTAGTTTGTGTGGTTTCCGGAGAAGTGGACACGCTGTTATGTCACCAACTCTGGCTATGTCGTACATAAAAGGTAGACAGGTAACTAAGGTATAAAGATAAGCGGGCTGCGGGACTGTTCGAAAGAGATACCGCGGCCCTGGAACACAAAGGGCAAAGAAGGAACATGGATGGGTTTTAGTCAGTACAAGTCTGACACTCCCTTCCGCTCCGCCCAGAGGGGGGGGGGTCATTAGATGATGTCCCATCCTTAAAAAAAAAAAAAAAAGGTATAAAGATAAGTAGGACCAATAATTATATTATGTTGTATTATGATCAGCAAACTGTTTGCCAATTATGACAAATTGAGAAGGGATTAAAATACTTGAATAAAAAGAATTCTTAGCTGTGGGGGTTTTTTCTGGCATCATCTCATTATGCATTTGAAATCAGGAGCATAGCTATTAAGTACACATCTAAGGAAATTGTAAAAATCAAGATAGAGAAGGTCTTAAAACATTTTTGGTGAAATTATGACTGAACTTAGGTAAAAGTAGTTACTAATTTTTGTAGAATAAGAAGACGATGATGATTTTAAATCGTTCAAAGCGGTAAATAAACCTATACAATCTCGGTATTCATTTATCCATACCTCATGTTCTCTTAATAGAATGATAGCGCTCCGCTTGCTCAGTTAAATCGGTCCGATTTTTAGTAACGAGTTCTGTGTCTCTTGTTTCACTTACAATTGTGTCCGACATGGAGCCCCAGATCACATATAGATCTAGACAGATGGCCAGTCATTTGTGGCTGACACTGTAGGCTATCAGAGTTTTACTGTATTGTACTTTTTAATTGGTAACTGTAGGTTCAGTTCTTATTACAACATTGACAACATTTTTCGATAATTTACTATTTAATATATATTTTTTGTTTATTTAAAACAAATAAGCTATTTATTGGCAAATATAACAGGCAAAATGTGGGTGTAGCAGAGTGTAGCTACGGAGGCACTCCTCTGCCAGTCGCGATATTATGTTGTTTGTTTGTTGCCACTGGATATTTGCTGGCATACTGAGAGACTGGAGACCAAACTGAAATGTCCATGTGCATAGAAAATACTCCCATACAAAACGAAACTTTACTGTCACTTACGGGACTCCCATACATCTACCACGCTCACTGACGGCTGACCACCTTTCACCCTTAGGCCCTGAGTCATAACGTTGAAAAGCGGTAGACCGTCCGTGAGCACGGTAGTATATGCCCTTAAAAGTGTAACACGGCAATTTTGCTGCATACTTTCCCAAGGACCTTCGCCTTTGGATTTCTGTTGTGCCAAGTTATTAATTTACAAAATTCCTTGTTACAGATGGCGAGCCCATCAAATTGCCAGAAAACCTGGAGAGTCTGCCCAGAGCTGAACACTTCGCAGCACAGAGACACCGGTGGAACACCAATGAGGTCAGTGACTTTATTTATAATAGTGCTCCTTTTCGATTTTTATAACAGCGACTCCAAATTATTTCCATGTGCGGGGCCGTAATATGTCTCTCCAGACCGAATTTCTTCACAAGTTTTTTTTTTTAATACAAGGTTTTAATGTTTATGCTTTACTTTAAATACCTCCATGTACAGTCACGAACACCAATATGTAAACACTTACCAGCTTTTAAAAGTGTTGTTCTCCTATTGTTCTGATTAAAATTTCACGTTGTTACGAATGTAGTAGTCTAGAACGCATATTTTTATGAAAGAGATCCTATCTCCAAGTTACAATCGTTATTTCTCGCGAAAATTGTTTTTACATTTAGGAAAATGTATACATATTGGTGCTCGTGACTTTACTATTCAATGCATCCATCAGCACAATGTTTTGAGTGCGTTACAATGAATCCTATCGTAAAACGTGATTTTACAACCCAAAGAAAAAGCTGTTTCCCAGCAATAATATTTTGCGTTAAGTTACCTACTTAGTTTGATGTACAGAATGCTTGTTCGACGGCTTCGTGAACGGTACGTTTACACATTGTATACCTACTCATTCATAAATACATGTTTCAAAAATAAATTGACAGAGTAAGTTGAACTAAATAAATATCTAAATTAGTTCGGTACTTCAGGCTCTAACCTTGGCATATACTCGTAAAATAGTAAGAAATCTCGACAGCACTATCTTATCAGTCGCATTAACAACTGCTATTAAAATCTTATCATTTGTAGTCCGATGTGTACTAATGAAAGTATTATTTAATCATATGGAACAGATAATTTTGTTACTGTCATTAAAACAAAAATTTCTGTGTCGTGTTCTCGAAATAGTTATTTAGGGTGAACCACGTATTTAGTCTAATTGTGGGTTATATAAGTAGGTCATGCTACCTACTGAATGTTCGACACTTGAAATAGAATCATTTGTAGTTATGCCGTTACGACTAGGCTTGTTAGCATCACATTTGTAAAAGCGCGAATGATAATGAACAAACACTTAATTCTGTCTCTTTGTCTAATAAAAAAGCAAAAGAAAAAAAAAACCGTTTGTAAAATCATAAATGGTTCATATAAGGATTACATCGTCTAGGTAGTGTTAGACATAAGACACTTGAAGGATGTCCTTTTACCAGCACAAGATAAGATAAGGTAAGCTAACAAGATAATAAGAGCACCCAAACAATTAAAAAAACCATGACTAGCAACATGCATAAACACAAAATGACAGTAGGCGTCGGCGTGTCGGTACAGCGCAGGGGGTAGATTGTAACCATACGTTTTCCCACGTCTTTAGACGCCAGACGATGTTCATGTGGGATGAAACTGAGGCCAAAAATAGAAAAATTAAAAACATTTTTAGGTCAATCTTTTTTGTTAGTCCTACTTTTAACGTTGCCATAATCAACTTATAACGTTTCTACTGCTAAAACAGACACAGGTTACCCACCACCTGGTTCCAATGTGGATTGCTGGATGATAATGTCTTCAAATGTTCGGTTCTAGGACATACTCAACATTTGTCTTTTCACCTTCATCATCAGCCTAGCCTTTTTCCAACTATGTTAGGGTCGGCATCCAATCTAACTATATGCAGCTGAATACCACTAACTTTCCATGGAGCGTCTGCCTATCTGACTTCCAAAACCCAGTTAGTACTGGGTAATACGACTTTAAATATGATTTTAAATAATGTTTTTGACTTTTTACCTTATTAGAATACATTTTGTAAAGATATCTTTGAGAATATTGAACGTATTTTTGCTACACAGTGTAGGCTTAATGCCTGAGCTTTTGTCGAATAAAGTAGAAAGAAGGTGTATCAGTAAACCGTAGTGGTAAAACCACCTAATCGCTATGAAACTCCGTAGCCACAACGCTGATTTCTATGTTAGTCACTGAAAACGGCAATAGGAGACAATGGAAGCGTTTTCATCGGAGTTCTACCTTTAACTTCCTGCTTTGTCTGAAATAATGTAGGTACCTATATACAAGTTAACATTTTTCTTAAAACTTTAATAATGTTTCTCAAAAGATAAGACGTGCCTTTGCCTGCTAAGTTACATTAAACCAGACACATCTTAATTTCAAAACCACTAAATAGAACACTCAAACCTAATATTAAATTCAACCAGCCTAAAGGAAAGTCCCTCATATCAACATTAATTATACATAAAGTCACAATAACGCTGACGCGGAATCGCGGCACATCGCGCTGTATCGTGACAACGCGCGGCATAAATCGCGCTAATTCATACATTATGCAAACAGACAGAACGTCTCATATCTCGGCGTGGCAATGTTTTAGTCTACTTAGCATGGCGTAGATTAGCTTTTCGACCCCTACTACTTACTTGTTGGCATTATTTCGAATTTAGTAAAAAGTCGGACTTGCGCATGAGGGGTTTTGGGTGGGTACGGAACCCCTTTAATTTTTAATTTGTTGTTTTAGCGGCAACAGCAATAAACGTTCTGTGAAAATTTCAACTGTCTACCTATTACAGATCATGAGATACAGCCCGCTGATACAAATTGAAAAGAGTTCCTAGTCTGAACCTGTGGACGGTTTTTTGTCCCACATTAATTTACCCACAGGAGTCCTCTAAGAGCACATGACATTAACTCCCTTAGTTAAACACCTCTGCCTCCTACCCCGGAGACTATAGGTGTAATGTTATGTTGACTGGCAGGAGTCTTATTAATGTTAAAAAAAAGGAGTCTTATTATAAATGCACATTGTATGTGTATTTTTTGCCCTTTAACTATAACTTTCCTTTTGCCTTTTATCCAACTATCTTGGAGTCGGCTTCTAGCTTAACCGGATTCATCTAAATACCAGTATTATACATGAAGCCACTGGCTCTATCTATACCTCATTTTGCCCTAGTTAAAGTTTCTATTTTGACAGGGTTCTTTCTAAGTAAGCTCGCAAATGAGAGCAGCTAATTATAACGACGCGACGCTTAGACAATGAACTGTAACGTTTTGATGTAGCCAGCGTGTTCCTTATTTAGTATCTTGGTTTTTGTCTCAAAGAGTGAAAATCAGTTATATTTTTATTCCATTCCCCATTTTATTGATGAACAGCTATGCATTAAGGGCTAGAAGTAGGTTATATCTTAGCTTAGTAATTTACTATTCCTGTACTAATGAGAAACAATCATTTACCAGTTATTTGCGTATTGTGCAGTAGTTATTAGTCCGTGTAAAATTGATTGTGTTGCCGACAATAATTTTCATAAATAACTACTTATAAGTAATAGAGTAGAATGAAAGAAGAAGACATGCTGCACCGACCCCAAATAAATTGGGATCAATGCAGGAGGCAATGATGATGATGAAGTACTTACGCGACTGTCAATAAGGTGCATCGAAGTTTAGAAGCTTTTTGCTACCTTGAAACAGTTTCTTTCTAACACTCGTCAATATTTATACCAAAAAATCTCAACGATTCGTGATTTCCTAGTAGGCGCATCGTGCAAATTAGCTCGGCTAATGAAATGCGTTAGGTGTAAATTACGCCCCGGACCGTGTGTCACTGTTATTATGTTAATACTCCGAGTGAACTATGGTGCCCTGGTACCAATTTAAGCTAGACGGCGGAAATCAGGGTTTGTAAATGGATAAGCGGTACCCAGACCCTTTATGGCTTTTCAAACGGATTTTTTAATGAGAACACTAAATGATGCTTCTGTTTCTAGGGCACCCACGGTAGAAGAAGAAATTTTCTCTTCATCAACTAACTCAGCCTTTCGCGTTCTTCTGATAGACATAAGCTTCTCCCAAGTCACACTGTAGCATTCGGTTTTGAGCTTTCCGCTTTCAATCAGTCCCAAACACTTTTTAACCGACGAAAAAAAGGAGGAAGTTCTCAAGTCGACGCGTTTATTTTTAATTCACGTATGGCGTCACGTCACTGTTTTACACAGGTTTCGATTTTAACTTTTTTTTTGAGGAGACGACTGTTTTTCCATAACTATCACCGACACAAGAGATTCCTTTCTGTAAAAATGATTTATTCGTCTACTTTGAAAATGTTGTTTTATGATTTTGACACCTTTAACATAATGAATTTCTAAAACAAGCTTGTAAAGAGCCAACAAAACATCGTTAGTCATAAGCAGTTTATGCCCAACATGGAGTTATAAATATTAATGAAGAACGAAACGCTTTGAATTCGGCGTCTATAGGTTAAAATAAAATGTAGGTATGGGGACAGTTTGACCTTGATATGTGCTTATAAGATAGAACCGTACGATTATTGGGTTACGAAGACGAGTTTATATTTGCTAATTAATTGTGTTTAGGATAATGTTCTATTTTTTATTGTATTAAAAAAAAGCTTTTGTATGAAAAGGTATTCGTTCATAGCTCACTCAGCACGGAATATTTTCATATGCCTCAGTAGCATAATGATCAAGGTAAAAAAGCTGGTCTCTCTTGGCAGCTGGATCAAGGGCTTGATTCAGAAAGCGGTACTCCTGGACACGGCTCGTATGTTAGGAGGTTCCTCTCTCTGGAGCCCTGACCGCCAGTAGCTTGGGCCCTGTTCCCGATGGCAGTGGGCTACTGTAAATAATCCTTACTCGGAAACCAAACATTCATAATCATCTGCCTAGCCTATTCCCAACTAGTATATTGGGGTCGGCTTCCAGTTTATCGGATGCAGCTGAATCCCAGTATTTTACATGGAGCGACTACCTATCTGACCTCCACAACCCAGTTAGTACTGGGTAATACGATACCCCTTGGTAAGACTGGTTGTCAGTCTATCTGGCCAATGTAACGACTGTTAAAGATCTACACTATGACAGCCGGTACCAACGGCTTAACGTGCTTTTCGAGGCATGTAGGAAACTCGGTATTTTATGATGGTCGCCCATCCACAGACCGACTTAGCCAAGCGCGGCTTAACCTTGAAGATCAACTTGTACGGGTGTTATTATTTAACGACGAGCTCAGAAACCAGTCATTAATATCCATAATTTAATAGCTGAAAAGTTTTTGACCACCTTCCACTAATCCCTTAGCAAAACATGCCTCTCCCTCCAACATAATTACATTACATAATACAGGGATATTTATGCCACTAGGTTAATATCCAAGTATCCCTTGGGAGAAAGTTCAAAGTGATTATGTCAACGGTAGGCAACTATTAAATTAAGGGCCGTTCCTAATGAATTCCGTTTCACATTCGTGTATGTTATGTTGGACAACTATTTTGAGGATATCGCGTATTGCTATTACACTCTGTTTGCCTGGTATATAACATTAGTTTTAGTATATGCGAAACCTGAAACACGTCTAGTATTTTTATGTAAAATCTATGTACAAAATTACAAAACTGTATCATGAAAAAAAAAAGTTATAGGCTTGTTCTGTTCCCTGGCTGTCCGCACCAAAACGTGGTCACCACGAGGCCCGCCCGCACGCTTGCCTCCAGCCTCATCTTGAGCTCATTGATAATAATAATTTGGCAGTAGGTACCTAAATAATTGCTATAGGTACTTGTTTCACTCGGTGTTCAACTTGTAACATTTTTGAAATATTTTTCGGACAAAATATAACATGGTTTAAAAATGATTGGAATCGATTCAGTTACTTATTCTGAACAAACTATATTCAGGTTTCACAAATACTAAAAATAATGTTGTATAACGCATACCTATCGGAAATGCGTGATTATTTTTAAGGATATAGTACAGACTACCAAAACTCATCTACTTTATCTATGGGACTGAGCATTGTAGCATCGTAGCTAGCTTATACATCTGAGTGGTGTGCGATTTCTGATACGTTGTTGATAGAACCAGAATTATTGCTTCGGGACCCAGAATGGATTGTGTTAAAAATGATGGCTGGAAAGTGGGTGTCTACTGAGATGAGGTCTAATAGACCTAACGTCACGCCCATAATCCCGGAAGGGTTAGAGGTATAACTGTACCGATATAATAGTAGATTCACATTTCGTCAGTTATTTGAAGTGTAATAGGGGGCAGAACCTAATAACACTTTGCCCGACCCGTGATTCGAACCTAGGACCTTCATGCTCACCAGTCGCACTTGCGACTAATAGAACCACGAGGCAGTATAAAAGAGACATACGAAAAAACGGCCTCCAAACAAATTGGCATAAAGGCACGAAAATGATGTATGGGTTAATCAGGAATTTCGAAAGTACAATGAAACCAACATTAGCCTCGAAAATATTGACATTAGCGATAAGACTGCCTATTGTGTCCCACTATTTAAAATATATTAATTAATGTGGTGTACATCTTAATGAGCATTCTATTACGGATCATTAACATTAAGCTTGTTAGAGCTAACTGAATACTTACATACTTACAAAGATATCGTGTTAGTAGATAGACAAAAGAAAACGTGTGTCTACTTACCTTACCAAAATTCTTAAAGAACGTGGCAATCTATTTTTAGCCCACGATCTATAATCTTCAAACAAAAAATCTCCAAATCTCGAGGATTTACCTTACAAAAACTTACAATAACATAAAATGAGAAAGGAAATCCCTTCTATAATACACTATTTTCTCACAAGACGTCTCTTTGAATCTAAATCGGTAGATTGCCATAAAGCTGCGCTTACACGGGTATTTTTTCCAGCAACAATTATTCGGACGGCAGTTCAGAAATAATTTAATGAGAATGTAGAATTATGAAAAAATCGTTTTTATTTATTGGGGTAATATTATTGTAGTAAATTGCCAAGTATCGAGTCAATGACTTGCTGAATACAACATTCGCAATATACTCGTGGACGTTTCGGACACCAGCCTGTTATACGATATAATACAATACAACAACGGTTCTCCGTTCCCCGAAGGGTGAGGCAGAGGTTGTGCCTAAAGTTTGATTTCACACACACACATTCACATTACATCAGATAAGTTTAAGACAGTCGTCAGTAATTAACTTACTCTTTAGCGGCATAGTAAAAAAAAATCCTACAGCGCCATCTATGACACAAATGAACAACTAAAGTCAAAATTCTGAATCGCGCTACTACTGTTCCCCGGGAGTTTAGACTATATAGAAAAATAGGCAGTGACCCACCAGACACAACACCCGTCTGGTCGGAGCATCCTATACACTCTGTTCGCCATATCACTAAAGCTCCATACTATTTAATTATCTCTCCATATGGACCATATGGAGAGTTCTGTATGGTGTCCGGACGTAAAGAATAGCACCATCCCATATCTTCCCGTGGGTGTCGTAAGAGGCGACTAAGGGACTTACCAGAGAATGGGCAGCAGCGTTCTCTGATTCTACAACAACCATAATGCGATCGCCAACCCGCCTGCCAAGCGTGGCGATTATGGCAAAACCCCCCTTCTTGGAGGAGGCCTATGTCCAGCAGTGGACTTTTCGGCTGAAATGATGATGATGATGATGATGGACCATATGGTAGTTATCCCTTGCAATACTTGTTACAGTCTTGAAGTTGCCGTTGCTCTGTACAACCGTGTAAGCGCGCCTTTACTTTTCAAAAGGCCGTCCTTCTCGTAGGTCACTTGTACCCGCTTTCCTATTCAATGTAACACGCTGGACGTTAAAGGGTTTCGGTGCTTGTGAGGGCTCAGCGGTCGCCTACCTTGTGATAAATTGTCGGTATGTTGTTAGAAACTTTAAGTATGTTCAACGTTGCCCGGGATCTTATTGTACGATACTTGCTTTTGACCGTGGAGAAGCGATCGTGGGTTAGGCTAAGGAATATTGTTATTGGAAAAAAAACAGGTTTTATATTTTTGTTGTAAGGTTGCAGATACATTATAACAAAGGATCTAGAAGGATTTTAGTACACAAAGGAGTAGGTCGAGGTTTCTTTGCTTCTAGTTATGGTGTTACAACTAAAATTAAAGGCTCAGCGCTAATGTTTTTTTCGAAGTAGGTCATCATCTGCCTAGCCTTTTTCTTACTATGCAGGGGTCGGCTTGCAGTCTAACAGGAAGCAGCTGAATACCAGTATTTTACATGGAGCTACTGTCTATCTGATGCCCACAACCCAGTTAGTACTGGGTAATACGATAACTCTTGGGAAGACTGGTTGTCAGACGTTTTTTTCGAAGTAGGTGTTCAAAGTAAAACATTCAAGACATCATCACTCAATACAAACTTTAAAGTTTTATATTTCCAATAGAAATCACTGAAATTGTTTCAATAACACTCAATTATAGGTAACGGGTACTTAATGTACTAGGGTAGCAATCATTTATGTCAGACCTTTATTATAGGTCCGAACCTAATGTTAACTCATTACTATTGGAAGTACGGCTAGTTATAATAATACTACTATCGAAAACTTTACGATTCATGTTTTGATAGAGCTTGATTTTGAAAAATTATACACACAGTTTTATAAGATTTTTTAAATGTAACCTATCTGAATGACCTCCATAGTTTTAATAAAATAAAGAAAGTAGCGTGTGTCTCTGTTTTCTTAGATCCTAATTATAAATATACACAGTACAAAGCTGAAAACCTTTTCCATTATTAATTGACGAGCTTGTCAAATTAGACAACAACCCCGTTTTCTGAAAACCTATCATCACCGCTGATAGGTTTTGCTTTGGTAAATTTGTTTTACTTGTTACATAATGCCTTAGTTATTCATTCATATGGCACTGATAATAAGGTCATATTTTAATCTGATGAAAGTCATAAATGACCAGGGTACCATGACGTCTTAAAGCAGGAGTAAGTCCAGTGTGGGAAAGAGACAGAGCTATACAGGTCGTCTAGCGCCATCTCTTTCCCACACTGGTATTATTCCTGCTTTAAGATGTGATGGTAGGCTACCAAGATTTTGACCAAGATATCAAAATCCTGTTATGGATTTGAATATTGACTAGGCATTCAGAAACTCAAAACTGTCTCTCCTAAATACAGATTGCTCAGCAATCTAGCTAGGAGAGCAGCGATTCACCCAGCAATTGTTTGTACCTATAAAATGTATTTATTAATGCATACTTTGTAGGTCCCTCATGTACTACAAAACTTCTATGTATCTTAATAAATTTTATTATTCAAACACTGTTTTAAGCTTTCACGGTTTACAACTAAACTTGTACTGTCACTTACGGGATATCTTCCGTGATTGTTCATTGTTTTGAGCTCCCGATATTTCAATAATGAACAATCACGGAAGATATCCCGTAAGTGACAGTACAAGTTTAAATTTTATTATTATTTATAAACTCCAGTAATCCTACGACTACCCCAAAGGCTTTTAATTCTCACAAAACCCAATCTAATAACACTAATAACATAGAACTTTCCCATGTCAACCCTCTACGATAAGAAGTTTAAACTTAAGGGTTCCAACTTTAATCCTGCCATCCGTACCAGTACAGTCGATCCACTTAAATTGTGTGGAGACACATATTATTAAAAATGTGGTAGAACAGCATAATAGAACATCACGCCTGTAATCACTGATGGGTTAAGCAGAAATGTATCAGAAGTACATTTTTCCAGTTATGTTTCACTCTCATGTTAAAAGGGACGATCATATTGCCATTGGGCACAAATTAGGGACGCTTCTTGGAAATGGATGATAAAAAAAAACCTGCTCAGGTGGAGATTCATTAATGACTCTGCCCTGCATTGAAAATGTGGTGCTGTTCTACACCTGGGGCACCTAATATCGTAGCCTGCGTGTCCTGTTGTTTGTTCACTACAGGCACTGATGGATGCTACCGAAAGCGCCAAACTAGTAGCTCAGTTCTGCGCTGACACAATTTAGATTGCCATCGACACGATGAGAAGAAGAATAAAAAAAGTTTATGAGATAAAATTATCGCTGGCTAACAACCTGCGAAAAATTAAAGGTATTCAAGTAAGGTATTGGAATTACCACCCGCGTACAATCAAAGACCACTCAACAATATCTAAACACAATATTTCCTGCGAGAGATGACTCGCGGTGTATTCCGAAGGGCGCCACTATTTACGCGGATGGACTTTACCAGCACCCCCCAACCCCCCTTGTTTACACCTTCCGTTAACACCGGCATCCACTCCTTTAGGTTACATATGGTAATTTAACGATCCACCGAACAGGTGACCCGGGCTATAGCCGAAAAAACTTGGCTATAATGTGCCTTATTTCCTCAATGTTTGAATGGAAATTAGAATATGTTGGGAGAGAATACTTTTAGGTTGTCGATACGAGTAGAAGTGTATTAAGTAAGTGTACTTAGTAAGTTCAGATTTAAAAAGTAAAGAGGTTTTTAAGCAGTTTGTGAGGTTAGTGGATTTGAGGATAATGGTACGAAAATGTTCGATTAGAAGATGCTGTGGGCTTTTAGCTTGTTATAGTATTGACTTAGTTAAAAGGGTTACCAAGATTTTAACTGATAATGCATAAAAAATAATGATAAATCAACAGTGCTAAAAATCTAACAAAAAATATGATAAAAGCCACTATTACATCAACGATTTCAATATTTTTTGGAGTCCACGTTTTGTTCAGCAATTTTTACATTATTCCCCCTCTTTTATCTGGGTCCTGTTCTTCAGTTTTTTGTTATAATTTGTCTAGTGTAGCTTTTTCATATAATACCTAAAGTAGATTAGATACCTTTCATTTTATTTCGTTTAAAGGCATGGTAGAACTTACATAGTGACAACAAAACGAATATAAGTTTTCCTCTTACTCTATTTAAACCCAATAAAAGTATACTAAGCCAGCTCAAGGCCAAGCTCAAAACCACAAGAAAGTAAAAATAAATAGTTAACAACATTTCATCAAAATAAGTTCTAGCTACTTAATATGCCATCCATGACAAATGACACTCATAAATGCCTGAGTAGGTGTAAAACATTGCCCTCGATTTGGCATCCCGCTTGTGTAAACAATATTTATGCGATTTCAAACTGCGCTGCTAATGCACCCGCCAGTGGCTGGCGCCAGCGGCTGTATCAGTGTGAACGAGCCTTTAAATCACTTGCTTGGATAGCTGGATAGAAGTTTTTTCTTGAAACTGTACAGGATTATGTGAATAGTATGCGTCTAGCCCGGTTGTTATAGGTCCCGTCACGTAAAAAGAACGCTGAGCGACAGAGGAGATTGTGTCTGCGCACATTATACAGTTGCGTCCTAAAGTACTAGGCTATTGTTTTATAATATAAGTGTAATTGTTTTATTATAGAACCAAAATAGGTATTTTACTAGCTACTTAGTACTTTGGAATCGGCTGGAATAAAAAAATAGATAATGTTGACTTGAGCGGTCAGCTTTCTTTGACGTGACGGGACCTATATTTAGACTGTTAGTTTATTTTTAGATGGTAAAAAAAACAATAAATAACCCTATTGTGTTTGGTCCACGGTCTTCACTATCGTTTGAAGCCTTATTCCACCGGAGCATATAGACCTACTCTTATCATGCTGCCCCGGTCTGAACGGGTCTCAACCATCTTTCCCGTGATCTTCTCAAGGCCATACACCTATCTGGATGGTTGGTCTACCAATACTTTTACTACCGTCCCAAAAGTCTTTAGTAATAAATTACCGACGGTAATTTAAAAAAAAATGTTTCTATTGTTTCTGTAAAGAACGAGCGCTTTCCTCGTAGTTGGTTCTATATTTTTAGCAGCAATTCAATAAAGCAGTAAAATACTTAACAGACAATCAGGTCTAAGTATAGAAGTCCAAAGTCTTTATCTACGCACTGAACGACACGCACCGTTACGATGGATTTTTTTAAACGTTTTATTAACTTTTGTTGTGTCTTCGATAAATAATACATGCTGCTATTTATTCTATTTTTCATCTATTTTTTTTGCTTTCCTATTTACTTGACTGTTAAGTTAAGACAAAAAAAGGTTTATCTTTGCGTTTCAGAATCTAACATACAAAAAATCATATGCCTGTAATTTCAGTGACATCCGGAAAATACAAGCTGCTTGGTGGTAGAAATATATTTAAATGGTATTTTGTATAATTTTAAGGACAAACAAATACCACGAAATGTCTTTGATTAAAAATATTTTTCAAGGAGCGTCTATTTTCGTGTTGTCTGTAACTCTGTACCCATATGAGGTCATGTGTTATGGGTACAGAGTTGATTGATTAGTCAGGTGACTAATCTATGCAACACCTATATCGAGGAACCTAAAATAAACACAGATAGAAAAGCGTGCTTAAAAGAAAAATATGGAGAATATTTTTAAAAGAAAAATATGGAGAATATTTTTAAAAGAAAAATATGGAGAATATTTTGTCGCTTTGTATGCGTTGTTCTTCTACTATCACCCAACGAATTTTGATGCAAATTTTACCATCATAAAGAAAATTTCTTCCTAAAGGCTTATGTGAATCTCGATGTTTTGTCACGTCATAAAAACCATGTAAAGCAAGGGCGGTTCGCCTTACATAAAACCCCACTTACATGAAATACTAAACTAAAATAGGGCAGAGGTTACAAGTGCGTGTAGGTCAGGTCGTCAAAGGTACTCCCTGCATAAGTAATGTGTCACCGTCAGTTATCTTAATGGCCGTCTTCCTTCTACACTTCTTACTGACAGTTCACCATTATGTGTCGGTAAAACGGACTTTTTGTGCCAACTGACTACCGTTGGTGATACGTAAGTGTCTTTGGATTACGTTAAAAACTTACGTTTTTTATGAAGGGTGTAAGAAATGTTCTAGATCCGGATCGAATTTTTCATGAGGGTTAAATAATGTGGTGAGGTACTTTTTGTATAAAAATACAATGTATGATGGCAGAATTATAAACTGTTCAGGATTTTATATACACTAGCGACTTTCTCCTGCTTCGACTTTGTACTTTTGTTTTATTGTAGCATTGTACACAACACTACACTGCGCTCTAAAACACAAATTACTGACGTTGCTCAAAAAGCCGCTAAGTTAAAGTGGGACTGGGCTGGCCATGTCTGCCGCATGCCTGACGAGCTGTGGGCCAAAATACCCACGATGTGGAGACCTGACATAGCCAGACGGCGACGCGGTAGACCTCGCAGGAGGTGGCGGGACGAGCTGGATAAAACTAACGACCAGTGGTCCACATTGGCCCTGGATCGAAAAATTTGGAAGTCATGGAGAGAGGCCTTTGCCCAGCAGTGGGATGACGCAGGCTAGCAGTATCAGTGTAGCATTGTACGGATGCAATGCTACAGTCTACTTAAGTGGCAACAAGTTGTCAAAACCATAAGATTTGTGTATCCAAGTTAAATGTTAATGTATTGTATCTTTTAGAAATAAATACTCTAAAGGATGGTTAACCGCATGAAAATCCTTTGTTTCGTCTGAGAAACAAAGCATTTGATGCGGTACAAGTGATTACACAAACTAATCCGAATCGTGCATCTTTTGATGTTTCACAAGTGCCCATGTAGGTTTGTGAAATGTGTTTTTTTTAAAATTTGGTTTATTATGAATATGGATCACTTATTTATAGATTATATATCAGCTTTGTCTATGGTTTGTGTCACACCGTTTGCGGGTGGTAACGTCAGCTAAATCAATAAAACCCATGACACTTATCAGCGGAAGAACAAAATTTTCCTGTCCCAATTTCCAGAGTACCAAAAAGACTGCAATTACGGTCAAAGATTTTCTATTTGACAAATAACTCACGGTTTCCTCTCCGGACCCCTCAAAAGGATATCCAGATGTGAAGTTCAATGAACCGTGCCGACCGAGTGTGTATACAGATTTATATATTTCCCGTTTTTCTTAGATAATAAGGGTGCGTGTTTTCTTGGGTCATCATTAGTGGTTATTGTGAAGTGGGATCCAGTTTTCTAAGAAATAATTGCATGTTTCCTTTTAGTGAATACTTTTTAAGACTTATTTTCCAATGCTCTTGAAAGGATTTTTCTGTGGATACCTTCTGAGATGAATCCTACTTAATTTATAAATGCGAAAATTTGTGAGGATGTATGGATGTTTGTTACTCTTTCACGCAAAAACTACTGACCGGATTTGTATGAAATTTGGCACACAGATAGTTTATAACCTGGATTAATACATAGGATACTTTTTATCCTGGTAGTACGATCCCGTGGGACATTATCGAACTCCACGCGGGCCTAGCCGCGGGCATTATAAGCTAGTGTAAATATGCTAGTCATTGAACCTGCAAAATGTTTGATAGAATGAAAAGCGATTGATGTTGTCGGTCGTAGCGTAGTGAGTACATAAGTGTGTCATTGATCGATTCTTGATCGACCGTAAATTACATATCGAGATCTCTTCATGCTTTAGAAAACAAGTTAATCAATTTGTTGGATCTTTTACGTTAGTCTAAATCCCGAAAGTCTGAAAATGGGTCTTGCCAAGGGGTACCATATTACCCAGTAAGTGGGTAGTGGAACGTCAGATAGGCAGTTGTTCCAATTTAAATACTTATATCCCGTTGGACTGGAAGCTAACTAATGCCGCTGGGGCCCATTTTCAGGTTAAGCCGCGCTTGCCTAGGTTGGTCTGTGACTGGGTTACCACCCATTACATATCGAGTTTCCTCCGTGCCTCGGATCAATTTAGGCCGTTGATCCCGGCTGGCATTTGTAGATCTTTAACAGTCCTTACAGGTAGTCAGTAACACGAACGTCTGACAATCAGTATTATCAAGAGGTATCGTATTACCCAGTACTAACTGGGTTGTGGTGATCAGATAACAAGTCGCTCTATGTCAACTATTGGTATTTAGCTGCATCTGGTTAGACTGGAAGCCGACCCCAATATAATTGGGAAAAGGCTAGGCATATGATGACCCCGTTTGACTAGAAGCCTGCCCAAATAGATACAAAAGGCCAGGTATGGTCTAGATTCTTAACCATACCAGGGAACCTTTTATTTACGGAGATATTGCGAAGTTCAAAGTTCCAACAAAAGTAAAGAAAAAGTATTTTTTTTTAAATACATGTTTTAATGTAAGGGTTTTACTTTAAACACTTCCACGACTATTCAATGCATCCATTGCACAATGTTTTGAGTGCGTTACATTGTGTTCTACCGTAAAATGATTTTTCACCCCAAAAAGAAGGTTGTTTCCCAGCAAAAATTTTTGCGTAAAGTTACTTAGTTTGATGTACAGAATGCTTGGTTGACGGCTTCGGGAAGGGTCTGTTTACACCCTGTATAAGAATACCACCACTATCTAATAAAATCTCCGTACCCACTTCCTATATAGCTTGACATAACATATCTTCCCAAACAGCCAACCGCCACTGATTACTCATAGAATTGCTTTAGTTCCCTTTATTAGTAACATACGTTCATTATTGGGCGTAGTTCATTATATCCGGGTCTGGAGCCGGGCAGGGACGTTATTGGGCCGACCAATACGGTAGTATTAGATTCTCTCATAGATTTGATCATTTATTGCTGTAGGTAAATGTATTGTTCTGTTTTGTTCGTAGATTAATTGGAGATATTTTATGTGCTAGTTATTTTTGAAGTAAGATTCTTTATCTGTGGTTTCTGGTAATGTATGTGTTCTTTCTTTATCTTTCGTGTGGTTATTCCCTAACCTGGTGTCATAGTTTTTATGCCGTGAATAGGCCTTTGATTTGGCTTCACATGCCGTCGAGAAATATCTTTCAGGCATGCTGGTTTGGTTTCCTCACGATGTTTTCCTTCACCGAAGCAAGTGATAATTAAACAATATGCACATGAAGCCGAAAAACCAGAGGTGCGTGTCTTGGGTTCGTACTCGAGACCTATGACTTGGCAGTCCGAAGGTCGCACCACAAGGCTATCACTGCTAGTTCACAATGTGTCAATGGGGTGGTTAATGGCTCATCATCTCTGTCCACACTTTTTCTAAGTATGTTGGGGTTGACTTCCAGTGTAACCGCAGCTGAATACCAGTATTTTATATTGAGCGACTGCCTATCTGACCTCCACAACCCAGTTATTACCGGGTAATACGATAACCCTCGGTAAGACTGGCTGTCAGATTTCGGGCCACTGGCTACCTGTATCGACTGTCAAAGATCTCCAAAAGTCGGCTTAACGTGCTTTCCGAGGTACGAAGGAAACTCGGTATGTATTGGGTGGTCACCCATCTACAGACTAACCTACACAGGCACGGCTTAACCTGAAGATTTATCCGAGCGGTTGTTATTATTAGTAAATATACAATAAAAAAGTCGCTCCACTAAAAGCCGTTAATAGAAGTAAATGTCTTCAAGTTATTATACAACATTAGTTTTAGTATATGCGAAACCTGAAACACCTGTCTAGTGTTTTTATGTAAGGAATCTATGTACAAAATTTCAAAACTTTATCATGAAAAATCACAGAGTTATAAGCTTATTCTGTTACCTGGTTGTCCGTACAAAACCGTGGATACCACGCGGCGCGTACGCGTGCGCGCCTCCAGCGTCGTCTTGAGCTCATTGATAAACATAATTTGGCAGTAGGTACCTAAATTATTGCGATAGGTACTTAATGTCGCTCGGTGTCCAACTTGTACCTTTTTTTAAATATTTTTGGGACAAAATATAACATGGTTTAAAAATGATTGGAATCGATTCAGTTACTTATTCTGAACAAACTATATTGAGGTTTCGCATATACTAAAAATAATGTTGTACATTGATTGATAATATTGAGTAAACAATGTCAGTTTATCAATGGTAACTGTGTACGGTTCTACTTAATTTATGACAGTCAAATAAGCAAAACAAATCGAAATAATGTTTGTAGTAATTTTACCTTCTGCTCAGAGAGTAAGTGTCGAATCAATCTAGATTGAATAAATATAATTACGCGTCAAAGTGATGTTTATAGCTAACTAGCATAATAAACAGTTTCATTTCAGTGCCCAAAAACATGAGATATTCCTCAGAACGCAACCATTTTTAAGCGCAACCGACTAAGCGCAACTAAATTATTCCTCGTAGCGCAACCATAATGAAAAATAGGGAGATATCATTAATAAATTCATCATATTCCTGTCCTGTGTTGCGCTACGAGGAATAATTTAGTTGCGCTTAAGAATGGTTGCGCTCTGAGGAATACCCTAACAAAAAACATTTTCCAATAACTTTCATCTATGAAATCGTCAATTCGGAAACGCTGTTGCCAGCTATCTAAAATTAAATATCCATGAAAAGATCACGTTACCTATTTCGGTCGTTAATAAGATTTTTAAAGTATCACACTGGGTTTCCGTAGACATTCAGCATGAGGTCCTGGGTTCGATTCCCATTGTTGGTCGGGCATTGTGTTATTCAGTTTTCGCTTCAGGATTTTCTCAGTAGCAGCCATGGAGTCTGGATTTGTGACCGGTTGATGGCAATAGGCTCACCCCCTATTTCATGGGACTTAAAACATAACTGGCGAAATATGGGTGTACAATTAGGCACACCTCTGCCTAACCCTTCGGGGATTACAGGCGTGATGTTATGTCTAGCATAATTTTCAAGATAAAGCTGACGACATAATATAGCATACCTATATATACATCTAGTTAAATACATAAAATGAACGTATGTAGTATATACCTAACGTGAATTTTTCATGAATTTCGTAAAGTTGTGCCACATTGGACCGATAACGTCAGTTCGCTTGAATAGCTGGTTTCAGGCCGAAAAATGTCTTTCAGGCGTCAAGTTTCAGGATTTCAATGACATGGCTTTTTAGTTCAAGTCTTATCGGGACAATCTGCGACTTGGTCGGCCATTTTTGGTTGGTTTGGTTATACTTTGGCGTGGAATAGTTGAATCAGGTTAAAAAATAAGTGTAATAACTTTTTAGTACATTTCATATATTTCAGACTAGCTGTTGCCCGCGACCTTCGTCCGCGTAAAATTTTATAGCCTATAACCTTCCTCGATAAATGGGCTATCCAACACTAAAAGAATTTTTCAAATCGAGCCAGTAGTTCCTGAGTTTAGCGCGTTCAAGCAAACAAACAAACAAACAAACTCTTCAGCTTTATAATATTAAGTATAGATTTAGACAGTGTAATAGAAGATATTGTGTCAGATTAGGAATTGCTGTTTTCATACATTTTGTGTTACACAAATTTTCTTAACCTTACCTTAATTATAGGTAGGTATACTATGTTATCGTCGTGCTTGAAAAGTTCTAGGATTTTCATTACAATATGTAGTATTAAATTGTTACTTTTACCAATAACATACCTCTTATAAATATAAGGAGAATACCTAACTCTCATACACTAATTAAGTTGCCATAGGCCAAGATATTCGATGAAAATAGGTATCTATTTCATCGAATATCTGATTTCTCGGCCAGAGAAAATTATATGGAATACGTACATAATATTGCTTGTTTGCCTTATAAGCTTTTGTCTTATAGAATCGTAATAAATAAGTATGTTGAACGGAAGCTGAAAAGGTCAGAGGGGAAAATATTCCAGATATATTCGTTTACCTACCTATGTCTATCTTTTAGGTTAAGAATAATGAAAAATCGAAGGACGCCTTGCCTTACTTCTTTGCTTATATCTTAGGGAGCTTTTTAATAAAGTTCATGGCACATAGCACACCCCATTTCTACCAGTTGATCCTGATGATGCCGTTACTGTGCTTTATTAAAGAATGCGTATGGAGTTTCATGGCACGAAAGCTGAACAGCTGGGGTTGAGGCGATGATGATTTCGAATAGAGCTTATAAGTATGCCTTAACATCACGCCTGTAATCTCTGAAAGGTTAGGCAGAGGTGTACCTAATAGTACACCAACATTTCGCCAGTTATGTTTTAAGTCCCATGTAATAGGGGGCTAGCCTATAAGCTTATAAGTGTGTTCTCATTTATTCTGTTTTCTGCTAGGTATTTTTTTGTAGAAACCTAATTTTGGTTTAGAAATGGTTAGGTAGGAACCTAACCTAAGCCTACACAAATAAAAAACCAAGCCCACATCGTGTAACATTCTCCGATATCGCTGAAAAAAAGAATTAAACGAAAGCCTTTACAAAGATGGTCGCCTGACCTTCAAGAAGGTTTCCTTATTTATAAAATTCTTAACGATTCTCTTCAATAGGTGTCATTCCATTCAGCGATGTCACGCAAAAGAATTGGAACAAGTTTTTTGTTAAATGACTTTGAAACATATTTCGTTTTGAACGTTAATGTGACACTTTTAGTGGAGTTCCGTGTTGGTAATAGGGAGTTTCTTAGTTATGTTGTAAACTTGATAGTTATTAAACTGTTTTGTGGTTATGAAAAGAGTTGCGAGAATATATTAGTTTTGTTAATTTTCATTGCTAACCTAGCCAATAGAAATGGCAGTCATTTAAAAGTTGCAGTCGTGAGATGGAAGTTTGACCCCCGTTTGATGGGAAATCATCAAATGAGCCCCGCTCTGGGCGGAGCGGGAGGGAGTGTCAGACTTCTACTGACTAAAACCCATCTATGTTCCTTCTTTGCCCTTTGTGTTCCAGGGCCGCGGTATCTCTTTCGAACAGTCCCGCAGCCCTGGCAGGCATCGGCCCATGCGGACCCCTACATGGTTGCCGACATAAAGCACGAGTAATTCCAGTGTGGGAAAGAGTCAGAGCTATACAGGTCGTCTAGTGCCATCTCTTTCACACACTGGAATTACTTCTGCTTTAAGACTTCATGGCAGGCCTCCTGGAACCTGAAGCTTTCAGTACAAGAAATTACCACAGTGATGGACAGAACAAGTGAAGACTTTAGCATCACAACTGTTAGATCCGTCATTTTGCCTTGTTCTGGTGTCTACCTAAGAGGTCTGGTTTCATTTAAGATGGGGATAACTGTTCTTCTGATAATGAGAGAGTAAAGATGACTCAATGAATTTTATCTTACTCCAGCAATAAAGCACTCGCGGGCCCCGACATTTTTTTTTTACTACTGGCAGTTGTCACATATTATTCGTTCCCCCTTCTATTCTGACAACCAGAAACAGGTTTGTAGACACCACCAAACCCTCCATTACCAAACAGCAATCATACAACAGCAGTTTGCGTAATCGTTCGCAAATTCGCATATCGAAAACGGGATAACACCACGTTAGCGTGCCGCGTATCAATTAATCGTATTTCGGAGCGCGCCAAAACAAATCCTCCATGTTTGTTACCCTCCCCTTGCCCCCTCCCACCCCTCGGCACTATATTAATGGCCGCTGTCACGCAAACCGGTTAGAACCAGATTGATATGCGATGTCATTGTTTGGTCTCGGTCATAGTTCGCGAGACACAATGGGCTGAGTTTGCGCTGTCAGTCAAAATATTTGACCGCGCTTTTTTATTAGAATGTTTTACGCGTTTTCTATGTTGGGGTGGGTTTTTGGTAAAAGGGAGAATGGGAGTGTAATGTCAAGCGGTTGGTAGCTGCTTCCTGCTAAATATGGGTCTCCTTTGTTGGTCATTAATGAATCTTTAAGGGCAGATCCGCAGATTGTTTGAGGTTTTCTGAAAGGAGCTGTCTACCATCATTACAATAGTTTTGGTATCTAGCTATAACTATAAATCAATTTGAAAAGAAACAGCTTAAAAGGCCTGGCTACAGAGGACTTATAGAAGTCGCAAACCCTTTCATACATCCAACGTCATCTTTTTGATTCCTCAAACCAGCACCATAACTCTTAGGACCAGCCCACTGCTGGCCTTTACCCGTAATAATAACATTTTAATTTATGATGAATCCATAGATATTTTTGCAAGTATTGAACTGCTTCTCCATACCTGGACTCCATTGCCACTCTCAGTACTATCTGTTTGGAGTTAATAATTAGTATGCATAATTTAAAAAAAAAAAATTACGATGAAACGAGTTTTGTTTATTTTTATACTTATTCCATTTTTTTGTGTTTCTTTCTTGATTTTTATTTTCAACCTATAACTAATGTCTTTAAGTTGTATTCTTAAAAAAAACAGTTGAAATACTTACGTCATTATTTTAAACCCACCGTACAATTCAAGACCACCATTTTTTTTAAGATAAGCTCAAGGCAGAGGTAACACATTCGACTTCCAAAAGAAAGTCGTTGTTTTAATGTTTGAAGTTTAACACTGAATTGCTAAGCAGCACCTACGGCCTCAGAAAACCCTATTTGCAAAAACTTTTACAATATCTGAGAAAACAGAAGCTATTTATTTTTTTACTTTCCTTTTACGCCGTTGCATGAAGTACAATTTTCGTTCATTATTTTATATGAAATGTGTGACTTGCTTTCGGTATTACGGATTTAATGCATGTTTATTTCTTCCGTCGCGTGTTTTACAAAGGTCTATCTTTTTTCTTGAGTGCTAAGTCCTGATGAGGGGATTACTTCGGACGGATGGGTAGCGGAATCAATGATTTCCTTCAAACTTTCTTCAAAGTAGGTCTTTAAACAAATATTATTATCAACCTAAGCATAAAGTTCCCGCTGCTAAGACCCGGGGCACAGACAGAGGAAGTGGGCAACAGTCCACCATGTGAGCCCACACCACTTGATAATGAATACATTTGCAATTTAGTAGGTGGCATAAATATATAATGCTAAAAAACAAAAGAAAATCAAAAAACCTTTTTCTTTCTAATTATTCTGGCCACTTTATTTTGTTTTTTTTTCGAACATGTTCAAATGTTTCCACAGACAAAACAATCGTACCAGTATACATGCAATATTCATCTTTGCCCACAACACGGTAGGTACATTTCCCATTGACATTTTCAACTTGCTTCACCCGACCCATTTTGACTGCGACATCGTTTTTGCGAAGAAAATGCCTCGTCGCTTCGTTTGTCTGTATCGTTGTTGTACCTTTATAGATCAATGGACTATTGTCCTACATTTCGACGGTTTAGGGTCCCGTTTTGTAAATTCAGAACGGTTTCAGGTGAGTTCAGTTGAATATATTGTGCTTTTATGGTGAATTGAACGTGTTTGATTGGATTTTGTTATTTCTGTCTTGGAAAAGACTTTCTATAAAACTCATTATCATCATTCTCCTGCCCTTATCTCAATTTATTTGGGGTCGACTCAGCATGTCTTTTTTTCTATACTTCTATAACTCATCTCAGCTGTGGTGACAGCTGAGATGAGTGAAGGGTGATATGGCAAGAAAAGAGGTGTCTTTTCTTGCCATTTCACCCTTCACACAGTCCATCCATAGTTTCTTTGGTCTTCCTCTACTCTTATAGTCATCCATATTCATACTCAAAGCTTTCCTCACGACATTTTCCATCCACTTTCTATAAAGCTAATGTCAAAAGTAGCTTTTTCTTCTCTCAAATCCCAACGTCTTACCTAAAAAAAATGCCTACCTGGTTTTCTGATTGATCTTAAAAAAGCTTTTGGAAATCTCGGAGTGAGTACAGTCAGCAAAGCTAAATAGTTTACATCGCACACAGCGGTAACAGTCATTGTACGAGCCGGTAATGTTCGTACAGCCGCTCATTATCATTGTGTGCGTATACGTAGTCTACCCTTCACGGTGTTTATTTTTTTTATCTTTAACCTTGTAGGGTACAAGGAAAAAATAAAAAAAAACGGGTTTACAATAAGGCCAACATTTTATACAAGTGTAACATGGTCACCATAGCTGATTGGTGTAAGCGCTTGCGTCAGTTAGTGACCTAAGCTTAACGATGTGAGTTCGATCCCAGGTGAGGAGTTATATTTGCTGTTTTTTACTTTTTGTTCTTTATTAAATTAATTTTGTGACCAATAAAATCACTCAAGCAAAAAGTAAAAAGGTAATTAAATAAAACCAATAAAATAATTTGATTTTTTATTAGATAAACATTGGGTTTGAAAGGACCTTTGCCTTCCTTACATTGGTTGTTTTAAGGTTCAATTTGGTGGGAGTGTATGTTAGCAAAAAAAACTTGTGTGGCTGATACAATGATTTAATACGAACTGGCTTTAAACATATATAGGCTATAGCTATCCATACTAGACATTCGAATGAGTAAAACACTGCTGTTTACCATTTTTATTGACAAAGACAAAGTTTTTTGTTGGTAAGGATGGACGTAAATAATTTGTCAAAGTAGCAGGTATATAAATTGAATCAAAGTAAAATTAGAGGTGAAGTGAATCAACATGTTAGATAGTAAGAAATTATGACAACTTCTAACCGCATAACAATAACATCACTTCACCATACTTTCAATACTTTACGAGTTGTGGTTTTAAAAAGAGGATTAGAGGAGGAGATTATTAACATCTATACCTAATTGTTGCTAAGGTTTATATTTGTTTACATTCGCTTAACAAATATGAACATTATTTGCATAAAAATAAGATTCATATTCGCCTAATAATTAAAATAAATTCGACTATAATGAGTCTGTAAACCCTCGTTTTCTATTATTTCTTGTAACCTTCACCTCATGCTGTTAACCATATTCGCAGCATTTGTTTAGTAACATTTACGCCCATCCTTATCCGACTTAAACGTTTTTTCGTCGCTATAAATCAGCACATTGTTCTCCCAATCAAAATTAATCTATGACCTAGCTGTAGTCGGTTTTGTCGGTGCGCAGTGGACAGTTTGTAAGCACATATTGTGTGCTGTTGCTTTTACGCGGGTGGACAAGAAGGGAACAGCCTTTTGCCTTGCCACGATGTCGTGGTGTCGAGCCGATGAATTTGCGTTTGGTTTTGGCCTAGGATGTTCTACGTCTCCAAAATCCGGTTCTCCTCTGTGAATAAAAAGAGTATTTATAATACTATTAATAATAGCTATTATTATAAAAAATATATACTACATTTAAATACTATATACATAATATACACAATGTTTAAATAATAAAATTATATATACCTAATTAATTTTATAATAATACAAATAAAAAAATTAAATATAAGATATACACTGACATTAGCTTTTCTTAAACTGTCTAAGGGCTAAATCAAGCTAATTTTAGACCAAGTTAATTTTTATCATAATCATCTTTAGATAAATTTAAAAAAATCTTTCATTCATGATAATATATTATTATAACTATGGTAGGTATTGCACTTAAGTTACATTAATTATTTATTCGTAGTAAACATTGAAAGGTGAGAGGAGTTAGTTAAAGTGAAGTAGGTATAATATCAACATAGTGTTATATGTAACTGTTACTCACCGATATCATTAAGCGCTTTCCAATTTCGCATCTTCTTAGCGTGTCGATGACAATTCAAATTGAGTCAGTCCAAAATTTATCGACGACTTTGGCACTTTCAGTAGCGTCCTGTGATGCACATCGCAGGAGCAAACAACAGGACAGGCAGGACACGATATAAAGTGTCCCATCGTTTGTGGAGCACCACCACATTTACACTCACAATTTCACATATATTTTGCTCATCCAAAACAACGATTTCTACCCTTTTGAACATTGATAAAATGTTACATTGTTGGATCCACAGAAATAAATCCGCGCACATGCGCGTGAGTAGTAATCAATAAACTCAGTAATGCAAATACTCGTAGATTGACAACTAAGAACGCTCATTTTTATAAATGAAGGTGTTTGAAAACAATATTTTTAAATTGTCGGTAGTTTTTTTCTAAACAGTCAAAAAAAAATGACCTGAGAGTTCCGTGTTTATCTCAAACATTGGAAACTTCATTACCCAACCTTGAACGGGATCGAATCGTTATAAATTCTACTTTAAGTAATGTTTTAACAAAAGAATGAATACAAAAAGAAAAAGAATATATTGTTGCATACAAGGTTTGAACTTACGGCTTCTTGTTTACTGACCAAAGACGATAGCCATTGTGCCAAGCTTGCTATAGTGATATGATGCAAAATATTATACCTCCTTCAGTACCACAAGTGAATGATGACTATATATTGGTATATGGTAAATGATGTGCCACACGCACACTAATAAAAACCGAGCTCGCACGTTTTATTTAGTGTTTGTGTGCATAACTATGACTTCACCCACACATATAATCTGTAAATCAATTAGTTGGGTCTCGTGTACTCATAAAACTCCAAACAAAGAGTCCCCACGTCCTAACCAAAGCGATCGGTCTCACAAATCAGCGATCGTTGTATTGATATGTCACTCATTATTCGAAATGCGACAACACGTTTGGGTTCGCCAAACAAAATGAACGCGACGTTTGCTTTGTTTAGTTCGCGGCCTTCCTCTTAGCCCGGGAAAAGCAATATCATTTCTAACGAGCATTAAAATAGCTCACACCAAGAACACCAGGGCAATAACCCGCTGAGGCAATATTTCTTTTATTTTGTAATCAGTAGCAAGAGATTTTTCCGTTGCATTATCTTGAGAATTTGCCAAAAACTGATTTATTTTATTACTTTTTTTGGGATGAGTATGGAACGAAGATATTATTATGTGTGGTGGAAGCTTTAAAGTTGTAGAAATAGGTCGGTAGGCTGGCCCGTATTGGCGTTTTACATTTTTGGCATGAGCCGATGGTTATCCGATTAACGACGCTCGATTTCGTATGGGTGGGTGTGATCTAGATTTTGAAATGACAGATTTAGAATAGGAAATTTTAAATCGTCGCACACGTGGGAATGATATCATGGAGTGAGTAAAAGCGAGAGTGTGTGGAAAAGGACGACGTAGAGACTTTAGGAGGACCATTTATTTACATTCCTAGCGTATGAATGTGGGATTTCACCCTATACAAACCGTCAATTAATAATTAATAGATTACTTTGAAGGCAGCACCAATAACAAAATAGCGATTTCTTTTTCATCTCTTCTGCTTTTTATTATATCGGCCCTTGACTTTGATAGTTACCTTTCAGACGTTCGTTTCTATTTACTAGTAACTAAAACATCGTCGATGGCCCTTTGTTCCACAAGAACCCAAAAAGCCGGTCTCCTATCAATAAGGTGGCACTTAACCTTGCTAATATTGAATCAACCTTTCCTCTTAAAGAAACAGCCGGAGGGCCAAAAGGGAAAATGAAAAAAAACACTACTGCTTTTTTCTACATGCCTCATTAGACACGATGGCTTCAGACCCTTTTTGTCAAAGGACAGCACCAAACAAAGGGAATCCTACCTTAATTTCCAAGCAATAAGGTTGTATTCCCTTTGTTATTAGCCCAGTAACCCTGCTTTCGCGAACTGGGGCGAGAATTTTCGACGGTAAAGTGTAATAGTATTTTGTTTGTCGTATCGCGTTTAAAAATGTACGTTTTTGCCCAAATGTGGGGTGGGACTGGACGGAAATTGGTGAGGTTTAGTCCTGAGTTACATATTACTATGGTGGAAAATGTTTGTGCGATTTTCAAACGATTTAGGGAATTTTATTGATTTGACCCCTCCAATACCCATGTTGGAGACATTTTTGGAGCACACCTTGACATGTATGTACAGTGTACACTCGGGACGACAAGGTTAAGCACTTTTCAAATACACTACCTTTTTCGCATCGTAGGCACATGTTACCTTTCCAGGGTTCTAATGTTGCCAATACGATATCGATAGCATTTTGGATTAAGATCGATGAAACAAAACTTTTAGCTTCGTGATTATTATGCAAACAAGAATTCAACTAAAAAACCCGAGAACCGAATAGAACGTAGCCTATGTTACCCGGGCCATAGTAACGAATCGATTGACACCTTATTCATCAAAATCGGATGAATAGTTTAGGCGCTACGGAGGAACAAACATAAATACAAACATACATACACACATAGACTGCTAAAATCATAACCCTTCCTTTTGGCTTCACCGTAGTCGGGTAAAAAAACTGTCACTAAAGTAAACAAGAAAGTAAACAGGTTAATTCAAGAATGTTCTGCAATTCATACTTGTCCTAACGTTTGCAGTAGGTATAATACTCATTATATAATATATTCTACCACCACGCTAAAAACATTACCTACCAACCATATAACAATTTTGTCGGTCGCAAAAGCGAAATACACGAACTTACGACCATATTTCCGACCAAGTTAACACCCAGTTAACAGGTGAAAACAACTAAAACATCAAAATATTTAACTACCCCAACACACCTCTGCAATATTCTGGAGCTAATCTAAATATCACAAAAAAAGAAAGTTTTCACATTACAAAAGATAAGATAAAAGATAAAAGCAATAAAGGCTACGAAGGCGGAAACTGCATAAAACAAAAAGAAAACGGTTCGGAGTGCAAAGTTTAAGTTTGCATTGAAAGTTCGTACCGGACTTAGTAAAACTAACATAATAATAGGCGTTAATTACGTGTTATAGAACATGGGATTGCTATGCACTTGCCTTCGCTTTGAATGTTGTTAAATATCTGAGATTGATTGAGAGCGTTGCTTTATGGTAAAAGTGTAATTTTTTCGTGTGCTGAAATACGACAGTAAAGGGTTTTGCACACTACACCGTACCGTACCATGACCGTGCTGTGAACGTATCGGCCAAGAAAAAATAGCGTATCGGAACCGGCTAAATAATTGTTGTCGCTCCGTGGCACGTTTCAGTGACGGAACTAGTGGGCAGTCTCATTCTTTTCAATACAAAGAATAAGAAGGGAAGAAGAAGAAGAAAGAAGGGAAGGAAGTAGAAGGGTTAAACCGCGTATGATGACTGATCTAAACCTGTTAGAAACTGGTATGATACGCTGTTGATACTTTCTAGTAGGCATAGTATTCCGTGTCATGTTTCTTTCCGTGCTTGATACGTGTATAGCACGGGCATGGTATGGTTCGCGTACGGTGTGTTCACTCTGTCTGTCTGTTGCTTTTTCACTTCAATTTCGATCTCCACGCGGGCGAAGTCACGGGCAAAAGCCAACTATCGAATAAATGAAGAAGTTTGGATGTTACGTTAACGAAACTAAGTTTGGATACAGTAAGTGAAACTTGCATCTTGAACGAGCAATAAGAGTAGTTAACTGAAAAGTAATCTAGTACTACCATTTTTAAAAACATGAAACTTTTCACATACTAACAGATCTGAGAGTGGGAAGTGGTAGTGCACATATTTTCGACAATTCATAACTCGACCAAGCTAAATGGTTCTTGTTGTAAAAGTATTTAGAAAGCTGGCAACGTATCGCGACAACTTGTTACTTACTTGTGTTAAGTTTATAGGAGGGGTGAGTTTAAAGAGTGTTATTTTCGTGTAGGGATGTATTAAACTTAGGTACTAAAGAAAAAGGCTGTAGTAAATTGTATTCACTATTACTACATCGATTTCATTCATACGGTCTAGACTCATTCTTAACGTATTGGTCGGAGAAGGCAAATGATATACCAAATTGGAACGCCATTGGGAAGGCTTTTGCCCAGCAGTGCATCAGTATAGGCTGAAAAAATACTACAGCCTTTTTTTAAATGATTCATTTCATTAATCCAGACAGTTACTTGGGGTCGACATAGCATTTTTCCTTCCAAAATGAAGTGTCTATTAAAAATCAATGCCTCCACAGATCGTACGATAGTTTAATCTCCAAAACTTTTTCTTGGCATTACACCCAAAAGGCAATAGAAATAAATCCCTCCATACATAATCGGGCAGTACAAAGCCGCCCAATTAGGAGGCTCAGCATGTAGGTCATCAGATTAGCATCGCTCGGCCAGATGTATGAGCGTGTTAATGTGCTGAGCACAGGCGAGACTTAACTTAGCACGGCCATTGGATTAAATGGTGCTTTTTGTCTTGTCTTGGTGTCTTTACGTACGGATTTGCTGAGAAACCAAATTAAAATATCAATAAAAGTAAAAATAGCACGTAAGCATTTTATTTGATTTAGGTTTCTCTTCTGGCTGTGTGTGGAAGAGAGAGACAAAGTTTTAGGCAATAAATCAATGTTCTTCTCCTTCGTCGAGTCAATGTTTGGAAGAAAGTTGAGCATTTTGAAGAGGTATCATTTTATAATTTTGGTGGTTATATTGATGTTTATGCCATATACATCTGAATCCTAGTTTAGTTAGCTCAGTTTTCATAACAAAATCTCAGCAAAACAGGTGGTTCTTACCATACATATGAAACTTTCACAACAAAGGTCTCACCTTCAAATTGTATCACATAAAACTTTTGAAAGGTGTCGCCAAGATCGACAACGTTATACTTTGGTTTTGCAAGTGTTTATTCATCGCGAAAGCCTCTCTATGTCAATCTAATCTTACTCATTAAAGTAAGTAATTATATGCAAGAAAGCGATCTGTTTAATCCCATATCCTAATATAAGTGAACTTCAGCCAACCGCAATCCTCGCGAGCAGGAAATCCACCGAACAAAATGAGCGTGACGATCGCATGTTCTCGCGACAATCGCTTATCTTAGCACACAGTCTTATAACACAACTTTGCTCACCGCCCCTCGTGAATTTATTCCCTCACACAGTTTTACCTTTAACTTAGATTACGTACGCGATAGTAGTTATAACTAATTTATTTCTTGTCTTTGTGTTACAGTTGTGTCATTTGCAGAGATTAGAATCTTAATCAGAATTGTGTTTGGTGTAATAAGGCTTATCACCTTGACTTTTCATAGTTGTTTCGGGTGAGAGCTGGGTTAGGTTTTACCTATTATTTTTGACCTCGAGATGTTTCTATAGCTACATGTTTTAGTAAGGGTTTTGGTTTTCATGTTTTTCGTGAGTCGACCTATTACTATTCAAGAAGAGGAAAAGTTGCATTAAACCCGCCAAGATGGTAGCCTTCAGGGCACGCTACCATAGTGGCGATAAGTCCCCTCTTTGAGGAGTGGCTAGAGAGGCGCCACGGCGCCCTCACCTTCCGCCTGACGCAGGTCCTCACCGGACACGGTTGTTTCGGGAGGTTCCTGCACCGAATCGGGCGGGAGGAAAGGCCCGGGTGTTTCCATTGTGAAGATCGTCCGGAGGACACGGTGCAGCACACTGTGGAGGTCTGCCCCGCTTGGGCGGAGCAGCGCCGTGTCCTCGTAGAGGCGATTGGCGGCGGCGACCTCTCGCGCCTGGTTCAAGCCATGGTCCGGAGCGAGAGGGAATGGGAAGCCGTCACCTCCTTCTGCGAAGCAGTCATGCTAGTGAAGGAGGTGGCGGAACGTGAGAGGGAAAGAGTCTCACGTCCCAGCCGCCGCGGGAGACGCCCTGGGCGTCGGGGGTCACGTGGTGGCCCCCGGCCACCGTAGGCGCGGGCCTGTGGACGGCGAGTTATGGGCTAGCTCGCAGTCCGGCCGTCTTATGACGACAGGCCGTGTCGACGGCGCGTTCGTGTTCCACGCGCGCCTCAAAGAGATGTCAGCAACCACGTAGGGGTCCGCACGGGCTGATGCCTGCCAGGGCTGCGGGACTGTTCGAAAGAGATACCGCGGCCCTGGAACATAAAGGGCAAAGAAGGAACATGGATGGGTTTTAGTCAGTACAAGTCTGACACTCCCTTCCGCTCCGCCCAGAGCGGGGGGGTCATTTGATGATTTCCCATCCCAAAAAAAAAAAAAGATGGTAGCCTTCTCGATTTTTCTCAGACTAGGTTAAACGACGACATTGTCTAGAAAGCTTGAAATATTCTGGTCCAAGGTCCCAGGGCTGCCAGACCTTACTTATTTTCTGATTAACAAAATGTGTGGCATCAAGTAGTGTTAGTATATTCTGTGAACGTATTTATACCTGCTAACTTGTGCCGACAGCCAATTTTTAAATATCAGGTGCGATGCGTAAAAATAAAAATAAAAATTCTTGTTCATCAGAAAAAAAGAAATGTCTGGCGGTCCTGGAATGTTGCTCTACACGGATACGAGTGATCGAAGATTGGGTGGAGTGGTTTGTGTCTTCTAACCAGATCAGCATAGCTGCTAAATCAAATCAAATGATATATGTTTCTGTAAATTAGATTTCACAAACACTTTTACACGTACTTTTCTATTATATTTAGATGAGGTCGATGTTTTCTATCTGACTCCTCAAAGAACAAACCCTGAAACAAACTCAGAGGTCACAGACTCTCCAGACACACAGAGACCAAGTCGTATCAAATCATTAATATCTTTGCTAACGTCGATAATTGGTACTTAAATATTCCTGAATAAAGTCCTCCATGTTTGTCAAGACTTTTTCTATCAAAAGTCATGTACATTATACAATGTTAAGGACATTAACATAGTTATTAAGATTCGCGTGTGGTTCCTGATTTCTTATAATGTTAGTGTGTGAATTAGTAATATGTGTGATTGTTGTTAATGTGAGTGGGAACACGCGAGTGCTAAGCGATACAGACAGGCGATCGACACATGATGTTACATAGTCTTTAGTAGTTGAAATAAAGGATTGTAAATGCCTCGTTGGTATGTTTTATTCCATTAAATTTTTTCAGTGGCAGCCTGAATCCTTTGGGGATAAAGCATGCTGCATGCTCTTAGCTAAGGAGACTGTCTAAGAGCTGAAACTGAAACAGAGTGTCTAAATCATATTTATTTCTGTAAATTGATTAAAAAAAACACTTTTACACATCACATCAGGTCATGTTTTAAAACTGTTTCGTACCTGACTACTCTGAAAAGAAACAAATTCAGGTAAAAGGTGTCTTCAATCACGCTGATTTAGAAAGATATATACAGAAAAAATAAAAATAAAATAAAAAATATATATATAAATATATATAAATTGGATCGTCTTCTCAACAATTGTATTCGCTTTGTTTTTGGCCTTCGTAAATACGATCACATTTCTTCCTTCCGTTCTCAGCTTAAATGGTTGCTTATCCGACTCAGGAGATCCCTTAGATCTCTCTGCATGCTCTTCACGATTATAAACGACCAATGTGCTCCCGATTATCTAAAAACTTATTTCAAAGTGTTGGGCAGTTCTCACAGTCGTAACCTTCGAGCTTCCAAATTCCTTCACACCGCACCACCGGTTTTATGTCAAACTCTTACGCTATCTCTACTATAAAGCTCTGGAACGCGCTACCTTTTGGCATTAAAAAGCTGAAAGCGAATTCACTATTAAAAGAAAAGTGCGTAACCACTATTTAAGTCAGAATAAATAGCTCTCTCTATTAGAAGTCGAGTCATGGTAATTATTGTTAGGTTTCTCGTTTTTTATTTTGGTATTTGTTAAAATATGTATTAGTTTATTTTATTTGTATATCTGTATTACTATCATTATAAGTGTCTATATAAATTTTCGAAAGCAGGAAGTTATTTTCATATATTTATTTTGTACCCTATCACAATGTTTTCTTATCTAACCCTAAGGTTGACTGGTAGAGAATGCCTTGTGGCATTAAGTCCGCCTATGTACCACTATTGTACATAAAGTTTAAATAAATAAATAAATAGAAATGAAATTCAGAATCATATATAAAATGGTTAATTTTGTTTTAAAACGTAGATACGCTAAATAAGTAATATGTGAATATTTAAGTTAATATTTGTCTGTAACTATGGGGATGACATGATCATGCATGATCAAATCCTGTATTTTTCAAAAAAGCTTTTAAAAAAATATAGTGATATAAAAAGAAAGAATGAAGATGACTGCTGCAATTATTTATATAAAGCAGTGAATATCTGTTCTGTGAAAACGAGTTCGTCGCTAAATAATAACGGTCGCACGGGTTGATCTTTAAGGATAAGCCGCACTTTCCTAGGTCGCTCCGTGGATGGGTGAGCATCCATTACATACCGAGTTAGGCAAATGATAAAGTAGATATCTGTTCGCCTTCCAGTGTGTACAAATACCTACTTTATTTCGAAATATCATGAAACGAGCGACAGCCTCTCTTTCAGTTGCTACAGAATGGAATTTATATTGAAAAGTGATAAAAGGAATAAATAAAACACAAATGCAGACGGTTTGTTCATTGTCTTTGAGCGAGGCAGCCATTTTGTTTTTTAATGTTACGGAAGTGAAATACAACAAATGAAATTAAGCATTCCAGTTCTACAAGCCCGATGGGATATTTTCATTCCCATGGGTAAAACATGGGTGACGATCAACCCGAGCTGGGCCCGCGTGGTGGATTATGGCTCACCACCTCTCACAGAGATGATCTCTGTGTAACTTTCATCTCCTGTTCTTTTAAGGGTTCAATTTTAAAAAATCCTTAGCTGCATAAGGACCACTAACTTGCACAAATAACTAATGGTAACTGCCCCGGTGGTATCGTGGTCGCAAGTGCGACTGCTGAGCGTGGGTTCGATTCCCGGGTCAAGCAAAAAGTGCTATTAGGATGTTCCATTAAAAAATTCTTAGTAGTAGCCTGGAGTTTGGAAGTTGGGGGTATCATACCCCCGAGCCTCAGAAAGCAGGTTAAGCCGTTAGTCCTGCGCCTGATGTCTCTCCAGTCGTGTCGGATTGCCGTCCCATCGGTCTATGCGAGTAAACGAACAGAGATAGCATCTGTGCCTGCGCACACACTTGTGCACCATACTATCTCCAGTGCCGCTGGCTAATCTCCACCGTGATTGGCCACCGTGATCGACGGTTAAGAGGACTTCTTGCACAAAATTTCTTGAGTACAATGGTAGCGGTTTAGGCTGGTATTGCCAGTCCCTATTCTAAAAAAAATAATAGAATGTTAGTAAGTAAGTAATAAGTTTTTTTCTCATTATAAAACTTGCTATTTCAAAACAGTCTTTCAAAAACTTATTTGCCTTATCTTTTTACACGATTTAACTAAGATAAGCCTTTTAAAATTGTTGAAGCGAGAAAGTTTTCAAGTTCATATCAAAATTGCCCTTTTTAAGCGAGTTTCGTTTCATGATAAAAAAAGATATAAAAAATCTATGTTATTCTATACAAATTAAAGCTTTCATACAAATTATGCCAACAGGGCATTACTAATATCATGTATGTGCAAAAGTTTGTATCTGTGTATGTACGTACATATTATGCTACTCCTTCACCCAGAAACGCTTGGACAGATTTGTATGAAATTTAGTACCCAGATAGACTATGATTATATTTTAATGCGAGCAAAGCCCCGAGCAAAAGCAAAAGTTACATAAATCACAGCTAGCAGTATACGGGCCGAGAAAATTAGCTGGAAAATCAATGATATTCGGATCAAATATAATTGAAGCGTATACAAATATCTAGTCCCGTCAATAATTTCTCTGATTCAGCTTCCGAGCCACTGCACAATGTTACCGTTACAGCAGCAAAAAAGAGGCACAACTCCAAATTCACTTCTTTCTACTCCAATGCCCCAACCACTAAAAAAGGCGCGCGGAAATCGCCATAACGCCGATATTCTCATAAAAGCGTGCCTTTCCAGCGAATATAAATAAAGGCCGGAGGGCTGGAGGGCCGGAGGACCGTGACCCTTGAGGTAGGGTCACACTGGCGTATTGGACACATTCCGGGGTGAAATGGGACACCTATTAGGATCTGAGGTCTGCTCGCGGTGCTGAAGTCGGATTTGACTCTTTTGTTTTTAACTGGCTTTGAAAAGATTAAAAGGAATGATAAGTGGGTATGTCTGAAACAGTGTAAAGGAAGAGTACATGCTTATTGAGGATCTTCAGTTGAGATTACTTTCACAATTTAGATAACATGACGCTAAAATCCTCGAAGGGTTAGGCAGAGGTGTACCTAATAGTACACCCACATTTTGTCAGTTATGTTTTAAGTCTCATGTAATAGGGGGCGAGCCTATTGCTATCAACAGGGCATAAATTCAGACTCTGTGGCTACTACTGAGAAATTGCAGATGGAAAAACACAATAACATAGCTCGGGACCTGGGAATCGAACCCAGGACCTTATGCTCAGCAGTCGCGCTTGCGACCACTCGACCAACGAGGCAGCCGACCAGAGCTTTTTTATTCTGTTTCAATTAAAAAAAAATAGTAGTACCTACTTCTAGAACAATTGAACACTGGTTTCAACGTGTTAGTAGTTTATTTTTAAACACAAAGCATTTAAAAAGATACCTGCATAGTTTATATAGCTATGACTGGTAAGATGGGTAGATAGATATGGCGTTCTTTATTATATCCAACCAGAGCGAACAAAACAGGAAAATGTAAACAAATATGCAGTAAGCATTACAAGTAGATATTTCGCGTGTATGTCTTGACTTTATCATTTGAATGATCACGCGTAAATATTTACGATTTTACTCTCTTGCATTTTTGGTGCTTGCCTCACAAGTTTTGTACTTACTGAAAACAAAGCCTTCTTGTTTTTTATGACAATGACAAAATGATGATGAGTAGTAAAATCTTTACGAATACGACTTTGATGTGAATAAAATTGTGGGAGAGTTTTGTGAAGACTTTTTCAAGAGATTGGTGTAGTCGATCTTGTAATTGTATCACGTTGGGTGGTGATGGCACCGTTGGCGCAGTAGCTGAGCGATTGACTGCTGTGCTGCGTGTCTTGGTTTCGATTCCCACACGGAAAAAATATTTGTATGGCCTACAGATAGTTGTTCCGGGTCTGGCTGTTTGTGTTTGTGAGTTTAAATGTTTGTAAACGCACCCACGATACAGGATAAAATCCTAGTGTGGGGCAATGTTTTTAAAACGAATTAAAAAAATAAAAGAATTTAAAGGTCGACTATACAATGTTAGAATATTGTGTTCCGAATTACAAAAAATGGCACTAACAATTTATCCGTAACAAACCCAATTAATATGTATCAAAAACACACTTTACATACGCAAATACAAAAATTCCTACCAAAATTAAATAAACGACACAAACATGAATTTCCATTCAGCACACAAGACAGTTTGGAACCAACAATATTTTAGCCCGTTCTAGCATACCTGCCTCGCGAAAACATGCATAAATTAACCATATTTAACTCAGTTAATTAATACAAGACTTATTTCTAGATTTTACTAAAGCATTTACATCATATTTATCGCCTGGAGACACGCGAACTGTAAATTGGTGGAATAGTTCGGGAGAAGTGGAATCCTTTTAATATATTGTGGGGTTGCATTGGGTTTTTTAATGAAAATGGGGTTTTGGTAATGGTTATGTAATTGGTATTGCTTGGAAGTTGTGTTGTTTTAGATTTTGTTAATTTAAGACTGCCTCGTTGGTCGAGTGGTCGCAAGCGCAACTTCTGGGCATGAGGTCCTGGGTTCGATTCCCGGGTAAGGCAAAGTGTTGTTGGGTTTTTCCATCAGGGATTTTCAGTAGCAGCCACGGAGTCTAGATTTGTGCCCGGCTGATGGCAATAGGATCGCCCCCTATTAAATGGGACTAAGACATGACTGGCGAAATGTGGGTGTACTAGGTACCACTACCTGACCCTTCGGGGATTACAGGCGTGATGTTATGTTCTACTTACAAAAAATCTGTTTCTTTAATTTTTATTTGTACCATCGAGCTGTGCCTCGCAGAAACTCTGAGTGTCTAGCGTCGCCTTTAAAAGCATAAACACCTTCAATATTAGCAACAAATCACACAATCACAAAAAAAAAAAAACATAAAAAGCCAAAAGGTCCCTTAAATAAATCGCTATCATATCCCCTAATCCAGCTAAACAAACCCCATAACTCCTCTCGCCAAATATCACAAAAAAAAACGAACAACCTAAAATACAACATAGCACAGAGCATCTAAATCAGACACATTGATCGCAGCCTTCGCTACAGGTAGCTAAGCCTTTTTTCATGAAGCACACCTGTTTGTGTGGATATAAATAAATAACAGTGCCATACAATGGCGACGGCACCGCGATTTAGGAAACGGTTGCTCCAAACGTTAGCTTTATTTTGCTTACGATACTGCGCCCGGATTTGCGCGTTTGGTAACACGGATGTTCGCTTGGGCAAAGTTGAATTGAAGTGTGTTCGCTATTGATTTTGTGCGGAGATATTGTTGGGAATGGGGCTTTTAGTGTTTGCGGTGGAAGATGAATTGGGAATGGCTTGGTTTTTAATGTAGATTGGTGTGTGAGTAGAGTTTAGAGACATTTTTTTTTTTTTGGAAATCTACGGTGTAATATCTGCTATAAGAGTAGAGGAAGAACAAAGAAACGATGGAAGTGTAAAGGATGATATGGCTAGAAAGGAGGTGACTGCTGAGATGACGAGTAATAGAGAAGTATTGAAGAAGAAAACATGCGGCGCCGACCCTAAATAAGTTGGGATAAGGGCAGGAGAATGATGATGATCATCCGTTAAATACACATACTTATAAGATTATTTTCATTTAATTCAAGGATTCTTAATCTTAATTTCGAGTTTAAGTTTAAAATTTAAACAAAAATTCGCAAGTTCCAACTTAAAATTCGTGTTCATTAAACTAAAAATTAACAAACAAAGCTCGTTCAAATAGTTCCACCAAGGACTTAACCGAAATACCGGGACAAAACACTTTTCCAAATTTAAAATATATAATTTACCGCACAAAATAAATGATAATAAACGCTCCTATTTCCTACCGACAGGGCGCTATTAATTTTTTACTCAAAATCGCATGTCCGAAAACTAAACAGGCCACGAATTGCGAATTTTGAAATAACAGTGTTTAATATCGCTATTATATTAACAAGGCTTCTAAGTTCGTACCAAGGTATGTTTGAGTTCATTCGTGTGCCGAGCTAAGGTGGGTTCAGAGGGGAATAGTGTAGAATATTAGTTGCAAATAAAAGTGACTGTCTTTTCGATACTGTCGTTACGATAGTACTAATCTTAAGATATTTTATTACACTTTAATTATTAGAAGCCATTTGATTAGTATTAATGTTTTTTACCGCAAAAACACGTGTTTTTGTATTCCAGCATATTCATTTTTCTGAACTAATCTCAATTCATTTGGAGTCAGCGCAACATGTCTTTTTCTTTCATACTGCTAATATTCGTCATCTCAGCAGAACCCCCTTACTGTCCATATCACATTTCACATATTCCATCCATTGATTCTTTACATAATTCTTCACATTTTATTCGTTTGTTTGTGTACACTTTCCAAAAATAAATGACATGTAATCACAGCGTTATGGACGTACATACGGGTATTTAATTCCGTCATAAACAGTAAACAAAATGGTAAAACGACACCAAATAACACCAAATGACGCGTTAATGTTTATTAAACATCATTTATTTTAATATCCAGACGACAGTTTCAACGGATCACCGCACTCCTTTATAAGAAGCGAGGCTCTATGTGGCATAAACACCATTAAAATCTCATTTAGCATCATCATGGCGGCTTATATACTCATCTGAATAAACTTTTAGTGAATATGGATCAAGAGAGTTTTACTTAATTATCTATTTTGCTTGAAATAGCAGTGCCGGCTCAGTGGTAATGGCACTGATTTATATGCCGTAGGTGGCGGACTTAAGTACTTGATGTAATTTATTTCATCACCACTGTCTTGAGGAAAAAAACATGTCCTAGAACCAAAAATTTGCAGATATGTGAATTTCATCAACCCGCACTGGGCCCATTCTTCTTTAATAAATTAAATGGGCCCTATCTGAAGAGCCTAAATGGAAAACAACATTTCGGAAAACACACAAAATACTTCCTGTATACAAATTACTGTCTTGAAACTTCTGAAACTAGTACTAGCTTCCAGTATTCCCCTATTCGTGTCTGAGCCCACCATTATTGACCCAACTCATTATTAATATACAGAAATTTGCATATAATGAGGCCAGCCGAAATATTCCCGTCGTACTGTTTCTACGTTTTACGATATTATGGCCTGAAAGCGGCTCAGTTCCTGCACAACTCTAATTGTATTTTATTTTCCTATTTAATTGGTTATTTGTTTTACGATTTAGAGGTGTGCTTGTTTCGGCTGTTATTTTTGGTAAATGAGGATATAATGATCTGTTGTTAAAGTTGAACAGTGATTTAATGGTTGGGGAATATATGTGAGCACCATTTTTATACCTATTGCAGCTATACGTGAGAGTTTAAGCTTACTAACTGTGGATTTCAATAACAGCCACTTTCTGTCGGTTCCTGAATTAAGAATTTGACCTGTCAAACTCGACATTAGCAGTTTATAGGGTGTTAATAGACCCTTAACGAAGCCGAAAGGCTACGGACTGGTTACGGAGATATTGGAGGTCAAAGTTCCAATATTTTCTAAAGTTTTTTTCTTAAATACTAGTTTTTAAGGTTGCAACTTTACTTTAAATATTTCCATGGCCCGCTTACTATTCAATGCAACTATCAGCCCAATGTTTTGAGTGCGTTACATTGAGTCCTACCATAAAACGTGATTTATCATTCCGAGAAAAAGTAGTCTCCCAGCAATATTTTTTCATAGACTCTTAACATAGCCGAAAGGCACTTGTTTTTCCTGTCCTTGTGATCATTTTTTTGTTCTAGACCATACCTGGGAACCTTCTAGTTACGGAGATATTGGGGGTCAAAGTTCCAACTTTTCACAAGTTTTTTTTTAAATACATTTTTTCAATGTAAGATTTTTTCTTTACACACCTCCACGACCCCCTTCTATTCAATCCATCCATCAGCACAATGCTTTGAGTGCTTTCCATCGAGTCCTACCTTAAAACGTGATTTTTCACCCCGAGAAAAAGTCGTCTCCCAGCAATATTTATTCGTAGGGTTACTTAGTTTGATGTACATAATGCCTGGTTGACGGCTTCGTGAAGGGTCCGTTTACACCTTGTATAGATATATACTCTGAAGGTGATTCCTTCGAAATTTACCAGTTCTCAACTACAAATTCTCAAATGCGAAATCGGATCACGACCCTTTTAAGGTAGTTTTCTTTGTTATGGACGGCAGTGAATATAAGAATTTACAATGAAATTGTAAAATGTTGTCAAAAGCTAATAAAATAAATTCTTCAGCGACTATTCCTTGTGACTTGGGTAGGAGCTACCTGTCAAGTACCTTTTCTAAAATAAGTTACGTAGGGTATAACAGGGTATAACATTCTAATTTCTAAAATTCCGTTTCATCTTTTGAACCAAGTATTTCTGAGCCCAATATAAATATTATAACATAGAGATCTTCGGCCTAATCTAATTTCCCAAAAAGCGTTTCTGCTTTGCTCACTGTAACTGGTGTCTGTTTTTCACAATGTTTCAAGGTTCTGGCAATATTTACGTTGCTGAACGACGAATGGACGATGTGCTAATATTTTAACTGTATATATTTGATGTGTCAGCGACGGGGTCTGTTTGCACAGGTTATATTTAGCATGTATTTTAGAATATTGGATTTTTGGTGGCAATGTTTTCTTTTATATTTATGGTAGGTACAGGTAGCCTATTTGTTTTTTGTAACATTATCCTCATCTGCTTAGCTTTTTCCCAACTATGTTGCGGTCGGCTCCCAGTCTAATCGGAAGCAGTTGAATACCAGTATTTTAGACAGACCATCAATAACTGAAAATATTATACATTACTCGTATTAAGTCGGGTAGCTCGCAAGCGGGCTTTATGATACATTTTAAACCAAATGCTTAACTACATAAGCATGATCAGCCTGTAATGTTATCACTGCTGGAACACGAGCCTCTTCACCATGAGAGGGAATGAGCAGTAATCCACCACATGGGTCCAGTACGGGTTTTGAGATGTCACATGTCTTCGAATTTTGGTTCAGGACTTTCTGGTTTCTTGCCGTTGTTTTAATACAATCAAAGAATGTTAGTTTATTATTGTATTCTAACTGTATGATACATTATTAAAATTAAAAACGATAAAATAACGAACAACAAACTGTAATAGGGCATTTAAAAACTCCTCTTCAACGCTGTCAGCTGGTAATGTGCCCAAGAGACTGGCGGCGTTGCCACGTTGTATGGCAAAGAAAGTCAAGCATTACCTCGGCGTTTTTGTTAACAACTCTAAATCAGATTAGATTGAAAATTAAAGTATTATAAAATTAAATCTGAGTATTACTTAAAAGAATAACCTAGCCTAATTAAATGAAGGGTTAATTACAGCTTTCATGTTAATGCAAGGTTGATGAGTTTTCAAACACACCTCGAATTAATTCTGCTTTATTAATTAAGAACTAGGTTTTGCATCATGTGTTGTGTTATATTCACACCACACTGCTACAGGATAAAAAGCACTAATTGCACAAAAATGTAAGATGTAGCGATCGATTTTTGTTCGAAAGTAGAACGAATACAAAAACTCACTTTTAAATTCAGAATAATAACGAATGCATATCACAGTCGAGGAATTAAAACACTGAGCTTTACTTTAAACACATCTACATATCTGTTAAGGAGTTTCTAGTTTCGAATTTTATACTTTTGACATGATGAATACTGATACTGTTAGCCTGTGTCGTCCCACTGCTGGGCAAAAGCCTCTCCCAATTACTTCCAAAATGTTTCGATCTAGGGCTAATGTGGACCACTGGTAGTTGGTTCTGTCCAGCTCGTCCCGCTATTTACTGCGAGGACTACCGCGTCGCCTTCTGGCTGTCAGGGCTCCACATCGTGGTTGTTTTGGCCCACAGCTCGCCGGCCATGCGGCCAACCCAGTCCCACTTCAACTTAGCGGTTTTTTGAGCAACATTAGTAATTTGTTTCAGGTCAGTTAGTTTGACGCCTAGGGTACTGCACTCCATTGCACGTTGGCAAACCTTTAGCTTGGATTCTTGAATATTCGTCAAAGACTAAGTCTGGGATCCATAGGTCAAAATGGCACGAATGTCCACGATTTTTCGCTTGAGTGACAAAGAAAGATTTCCTTTTATAGCTCTGACATGATGAATGAAAATATATATTTTTTTAAAGTTGCTTAATTGTAAATAGTGTTAGTCGAAAAAGAATTCACCAATTTGAATACTGCTTAACCTTTCGTTTCGCAAGCACAAATGATATTTACCAAAGTTTTCGTTACTACGTTAGAGAAAATACATATAATGTTTACCGTTGAAGTTCAACATGTGTTGCCCTGGGAATTGTCCTAGGAAATAAATAATGCCTAGGTCTACGAAGTGAGCTAATTTATGGAAGTTTTAGAACGAATTTTAGTTATATGAGACTTTTTCTAATTAACTTAAGCCTAAGTTTTAATTCGTGTAAATGTTTTGTGTTTAATGACAGAAATTATGTTTTATTTCTTAATTGAGCTCGGTTTTATGTTTTAGTGGTTAGTTCAGTTTTATTGCAGCAACATTTTTGTTAGAGAACAGTTAATTTATAATTTTGTTTTATTTTGCCCTTTTCTTGTTGTGTTTAAGATCAAAGAATTTAAGTTAAAGTTTATTCACTTACTGTCATCATCATCATCATTCATCATTCTCTTGCCCTTATCCCAATTCATTTGGGGTCGGCGCAGCATGTCTTTTTCTTCCATACTTACTGTATTATTTGTAATTAATAAAAATGGGAATAATTCTATTTTATTTTGAGAAAGTTGACTTGGCTAGCGCTTGAATTTTTGTTTAAAGGCAGTCTTGACTTAAACTATGATAATGATCTCTTCGTAATTACCAAGACTTGACAAAGATCAAACATATAAACAAATGTGTACTTATAGAATTGAAAGCCGTAAATCATTTGCTATCGTGAATATCCGTGGAAAGTAGATCTCATTGTTACCTCACCTATCATGTCCCCCAATTAAATTTACATCATGAACCAACTGACTCACCCACATCCTTCCATCCAACAACACATCTTCAAGGTCCGAGCCGCCAATCTTGTGATCAGCAGAGAAGTGTCATCGAAGCCCTCGCCAGCCCCTTGAACACGCGCGGACAAAGGCTTCGCCGTTGCTATCGTTCACATATTACTCGTCTTAACTGACGAAACTGACTGGAGAGTACTTGTTGGGCATACTTAGGGTTTTTTTTATTATTTTGGCTTTCTTTGACGCCTTTTGAGAGCTTATTGTGTAAGCTGATTGGCGGAAAAAGTATCCATACTAACCAATGACTCCTCATCATTAGTAATCGGTTTGTCTTGTCAGGTTAGGTTTTCTTTCTGAGTTTCTTTGTTGTCTTGATTAATTTTCGTTTCATTTTAAAATTAAGGTAGGTCAAGTACTTTTTTATAGTTTATGTTGTAACTAGACTGTTAATTTGTGGTAATTAACGAGGTAATTACACGATCAACCACTTTCAGTAAAACATGTTGTTTAGATAAGTTTTAGTTCAGAATTTTGATTATCGTCACTTTATAGCAAGAAGCTTTTCAATTTAACATAACATACCATCACGCCTGTAATCCCTGAAGGGCTAGGCAGTAAGTCCCATATAATAAGGGGCGAGCCTATTGACATCAACCGGGCACAAATCCGAACTCCGTGGCTGCTATTGAAAAAATCCTGATGAAAAATCTCAATAACAGTTTGCCTGACCTGGGAATCGAACTCAGGACCTCATGCTCAGCAGTCGCGCTAGCAACCACTAGACCAACGAGGCTTTTCAACTTACCGACAGCAAAATCTTATACCAAATAACTTAAGTATCTTACAAAATAATATATGCTACTAGAATCTACACAATTGAAATCTAAGAGGTATTTACGACAAAATTTAAAAGTCGTAACTGCCCACAAACTAACAGAACAACAGTGAAGATATCACAATATTGTCCCTTTCAAAGCCCGCTAACTGTTCTGAAGTCGGTTCGAGTCCCGAGTCGGGAACTAGTCTAACTTTGTAAGCTCCTGATAACAGAAGCTTGGTTGATTTTATATTATTATTGTGAGTTTGTAGCAAGTTGGAGGCTTTAATGGAGTTTGTTGTTCTGTTAAATGTTGCTGTGAAATGATATAAATTTTATCTGTTGGTAACACTTTTCTGGTTAGTGACAGGAAATAAAACTGATTTCTTGTGTATCTGTATGTTGCGTATCAAGAGGAGGGCGAGGATCAATCTTCAGGTTAAGCCGCGCTTGCCTAGGTTGGTATGTGAATGGGTCACCACTCATAACATACCGAGTTTCCTCCGTGTCTCGGAAAGTACGTTAAACCGTTGCTTGGTCCCGGCTGTCATTTGTAGATCTTTGACAGTCGTTACAGAGAGGCTCGAAAGTCTGACAACCAGTCTTACCAAAGGGCATCGTATTACCCAGTACTAACTGGGTTGTGGAGTTCAGATAGGCAGTCGTCTATGTAAAAGACAGGAATTCAGCTGCATACGGTTAGACTGAAACCGACCCTAACATAGTTTTCTTAGAACTAGAGGACACAGAAATCAAAACATTTGTCTGCCAGTATTTTTCTTTAAGTAAACTTAGAGTTCTTTATTTATGATTAGTAACTGAAAATCAAAATATGAATGACATATTTAGATTTTCAGCTTCTAACTATATGTCGACATCAAAGAAATCATACTTACTACCACGTTAATATATCCATATCAAGATTTATATACCATGTTTATAAATCTGTTGTATTATTTAGCCGTGTAGCATGGATATACGCGTAGCACTTCGTAGCGCTTACACGTACTTAGTTGATTTAGAATGACTAGCGTAGCGCGCTCGTAGCGTTTTACGTAGCACGATATTATCCGTATAAAAGTAAAGTTATTGTTTATTAACTGTGTTTAGTATTATCACGTAGACTGTGGTTCAATCTAATGTATGTGTGTGCATACACGCGAATTTTAGTACTACAACTATTTCAGTAATATAAAATACATAACATAACATCACGCGTGTAATCCCCGAAGGGTTAGGTAGAGGTGTACCTAATAGTACATCCACATTTCGCCAGTTATATTTAAGTCCCATGTATTAAAGGGCGATTTGTGCCCGGTTGATGGCGCCTATTACCATCAACCGGGCTCAAATCCAGACTTCGTGGCTGCTACTGAGAAATTCCTGATGGAAAAACAAATAACAGTTTGCCCGACCCGGGAATCCAACTCAAGACCTCATGCTACTGACTACTAGACCAACGAGGCAGTCTAAAATAATGCCAGCATATTATTTTGCTACTGCAGGGCATCTTTTTCTCATACAGGGAAGGTAGCTTATCATATTCCTTATAAGGTCAGTTTTCCACACGATTTTCCTTCTCTGTGATGTCCAAGATAAACTTAAAAAGGAAATATGAACTGAAAAAGTCACGCCCAGACTTGAACCCTCGTGCATGAATGGCGAGGCCCCAACTCTACACAGGTTTTATACAAAAAAAAACCACTTCATCATCATCATCTTCTTTCTGCCCTTGTCCCATGTTACTTGGGGTCGCTGCAACACGTTATTTTCTGCCATTCTCGTCTTTCAACCGTCACGCTATCATTTACTACTTTTTCTTTCATATCATTCCTCACATAATCCATCCATCGTTACTTTGATCACGAACATGAATTGTGAAAATCTTAGATAGATATCTAACTAGATTTTTACATAAATAAAATCCTTAATTAGTGTACACCTACACTGTCCCTCGATAGTCAGTACCACCTTACCATTCATTAGCTATACTCCGTGAACTAAAAGCTGTGCTTTCCTCCCGTAAGCCAGATTACCTAGATACGGGTGAAAAGTACCATTAACCTGGTAAAATAATCTTTTAAAATCCTTTGAACTACTCCGCATTGAAAGAAATCCACAGTGGACTGACTGACCAGCTTCTTAGTAACGTTATTTAGGGCTTTTTTTTTTATTAGCCTATATGGTCCCACTGCTGGGCAAAGGCCTCTCCCATAGCCTTCCATTCTTCTCTCTGTGCGATTTTCTCCGGCCAATCTGTCAGAAACGCTTCTAAGTCGTCACGTCAGCGTTTTCTAGGACTCCCTCGGCGACGACGCCCGTCTTCTGGCACCCACTGCATGACGACTATGACCCATCGGTCCTGATGCATTCAACAGACATTGCCAGCCCAATCCCACTTCAACCCAGCGGTCTTATTGTCCACATCAGCGATTCCAGGTTTTGATTGTGGGTGTTTCATATTTTTAAGTTAGGTAGGATTTATCGATGCAAGAAAGACATGATGAACTATGAAGTAAACAGCAAATTGACTTAGTACTTTGCAGTGCCTTAAAAGGGTTCATGTATTTTAATTGATAATTACCAATATATTGTAAAATGTGTGAGCAGCTCGTGACTAAAACTTCAAAATTAGGCAGCGCTTGCCAAGGTCGGCCCATAGATGGGTGACCATCCATTAAATACCGAGTTTCTTCCATGCTTCGGAAAGCACGTTAAGCCACTGGGCCCGGCTGTCATTGTAGATCTTTGACAGACGTTACAGGTAGTCAGTGGCCCGAAAATCTGACAAACAGTCTTACCAAGGGGTATCGTATTATCCAGTACTAACTGGATTGTGGAGATCAGATGGGCAGGCGCTCCGTATAAAATTCTGCTATTCTGCTCATCCGGTTAGACTGGCAGCCGACCCTAACATAGTTGGGAAAAGCCTAGGCAGACGAGTGTGTGATGTGCATGAGAAATAAAACTCTTTGGAAAAAGATGTTTTTGTTCAGAACTAGGATAATAGAAGACTTTAAAGTCACTGAATTAAATAAAAAAATGTGTATTAGTTATCAACAAGTAACAATACTTGTTTAGTCAGGCACATCCTGGACAGTAAGTTCTGTACAAGGTTCTGCCACAAGCCTCTCTCACTCTGCTCCGCTTGGGCGGAGCAGCGCCGTGTCCTCGTAGAGGCGATTGGCGGCGGCGATCTCTCGCACCCGGCCCTGGTACAAGCCATGGTCCGGAGCGAGAGGGAATGGGAAGTCACCTCCTTCTGCGAAGCAGTCATGCTAGTGAAGGAGGTGGCGGGACGTGAGAGGGAAAGAGCCTCACGTCTCAGCCACCGCGGGAGAAGCCCTGGGCGTCGGGGGACACGTGGTGGCCCCCGGCCACCGTAGGCACGGGCCTGTGGACGGCGAGTTATGGGCTAGCTCGCCGTCCGGCCGTCTTATACGACAGACCGTGTGACGTGTGACGGCGCGTTCGTGTTCCACGTGTGCCTCAAAGAGATGTCAGCAACCACGTAGGGGTCCGCATGGGCCTGCCAGGGCTGCGGGAATGTCAGTACAAGTCTGACACTCCCTTCCGCTCCGCCCAAAAAAAACCTCTCTCACCCCGAATCTGAGCTATTCTCAAAGAATTAAAAACCCAAAGACAATCCATCTTGTAGTTCACACATTACATTTTAAACTATCCCCTTTAAAATGTCCATTGATGTCCCCATTGGCATAAATAAAGTGTTCCCAACAGCAATACATACTTTATTCATGTGCCAATCGATTGGCACTAGTTTTGTTCAACGGTTCGACTTGAGACCTTTTACGACGGAGCGTCGCGTGGCGGGCCAAAGGATAACTGATAAATTCGTTTTTGCATAGTGTTGTGCGTTTATTTATCGATATTTTGTGCAATATTATTTTTTTTGTATTTTTACAAGCTGTGTGCCTGAAGTGATTCCCCGTATTGGTGGTTCTCTTTTGACCGTTCATTTCAGAATTTTTTAGGTAGTTCATGTTTAACAGTGAATGTCTATACAAGGTGTAAACGGATCCTTCGCAAAGCCATCAACCAAGCACTCTGTACATCAAAGTAAGTAACTCTAAGCAACCACTCTTTGTTTTGCTGGGAAACGACTTTTCTTTTTGGAGTTATAAATCACGTTTTACGGTAGAACTCAATAAAACGCACTCAAAACATTGTGATGATGGATGCATTGAATAGTACAGGGGTCATGGAGTTATTTAAAGTAAACATTCAAAAATCCTATTGAAAACCAAATTGTCAAAAAGTCGGAACATTGACCTCCAATTTCTCCGTAACCATACCTTGGAACCTACTGGGGTTCCAAGGTATGGTCTGGAACAAATATTGCAATGCCGGGGAGAACAAGCGCCTTTCGGCTTCGTGAAGGGTCTTTTTACACTCGTTATATTATCTCTCTAAAAAAATATTACCTTAGTGTTTTGTGTCTAAAAAATTATAGTAATAAAGAAAAAGTGTAAAATTATGTTCGTACTTAACGTGTTTACCAAGTGAATATTTCTAACGTAGCATAAAGCAAACAGTTATGACCTAGTCTGTGTAAAATAATAACTTGCAGGCAACAGTCATATACTCGTAACATACAAAAGTGGCTATTTCAAACGTGCATTTATTATGGTTCAAACATACCTTCGCATAATTTTCATATATTTTCCGCTGAAACTTGAATTATAAATTATCACTTATCAAAAAAGTATCGCACTTTTAATAAGTAACGCAGTTTTTTTATTAAATTAAAGGTAAGTTTGTACTTTAGTTTGTTTAGATCATAAATAACTATTTAAAATAGTATTTTCTTAGAATCAGAAACGTAGGGACGCGAGACGGTGCTACCCAGTTTAAAAAAAAAAAAAAAAATTTAATTTAGAGTTTAATGTGTTTTTATTATTTCATGGATATTAAAAACTATTTCTGTGTTTTATTTTGTTTGACCATCTCCGCGTCTAAAAAACACCGTTCATGAATATGAATATAAATATTCATGAACGGTTTTACAAATGCACTATTTTTTTTAAAACTATTTAACAGATAGTGTAGTAGTACCTTTTAACCATTTAACTAGCGGTGTTTTTTATCAATCTTCGCAAAAATTATTATTTCAAAAAATGTTACAAAGGAAACATTATGAAGAAGTAAAATCTATGGTGAGATTAATATATTTGGAATGCTTAATGGCGCTGAAGACATTGATAGGCGGTAGGTGTGAATTAATGTAGTGCAACGCGATTGAAATTTAGTATTACGTGTAGCGTAATTTGTATAAATGTTTGTCAATTAGCATTAGTACAATGATTTAGTACAAATTGAATTTTGATTACAAGATTAGTGAAGAGAAAAATAGCAGTTATAATATGTCTTATACAAGATATTGGGCTGGCATATTTTACACGGACAGCAAAGACATTTAAATACTTACAGTTGACGAGACAATGCGAACAATTGCTACTTGTAATAGCTAACTGGTTGCTAAGTATAACGTGAAAAGTAGTAAATTACGTCATTTTGCTAATAAAATGATGGCTTCAGTGAAACATGGAATCACCTTTTTTTGCGTCACATTTCTTATGATAACCTCTCTATAGTTTGTATACTTTATATTTTTTTTTTTTTTTTTATAATTTTAAATCCATTATAGCAAGGTCAAAGCACGTATGAATTACATAAATAATGACTGTGTTAAAATCGAACTAGTAGTAAAACCTTTCCATAAATTCCAAAACCTAGACTAAAAACAAGCGAACCTACAGCAATAAACAACTAACCAACATCGATAAAATTCGTATCGACATTCCCCTGCACTATCATCCAATTCCCTTAATGCCGGCGTCGTCGCCTGACATACGCGATACGATAGAACGACTAAATCTTGTAAATATTGATTAAATCCTTACTTATTTACTCTCTACCCCGGGACTTACAAAAACTTTTGGCAATGGGAATTGTATACAGAGTAAATAGGGTATGTAAAGTCTTTTATTTATGCGCAGATTGTCCGAAAATTGTGGTCGAAGTTGCGTGATTTTTCCGTCCCGCGGTTTTTCCCAGTGGGATTCAATATTCAGGCTAAATGAGCCCGGGAATGCTCGGACATGTACATAAGAATGACGGTTGAATTGCAATGGGTCATTCCGAGGCGATTTTTCTTAGAAAAACGGCAGTGTCATACAATATTTAATTTTGTGTTGTTTTCTTGGTACGGTTGTGTAGTACTGTGGTACTTTATATGGAATATTGAGGAGTGCTGAAAGATATTCTTGATTTTATTCTTGTGGTAGGTTTTTTGTGAAGTCTCTTGAGAATTGGCTGCCTAAATGAAATTGTGCCAGGGAGGGTGATAGGCTCGATTACATTTGTTTTTGTATTTTTTAGATTGATATGTTACAAATTTTATCTAGAAAACTAAGCAGTGATAGCCTAGTAGTGTCCCCGTAGGACTGCCAAGTCATAGGTCTCAAGTTCGAACCCAAGACACTGACCTCTGAGTTTTTCGGATTCATTTGCGTATTGTGTAATTATCACTTGCTTCGGTGAAGGAAAATATCGTGAGGAAACCAGCATACCTGAGAGATATTTTTCGACGGCATGTAAAGCCAAATCAAAGACCCATGAGAGGCATAAAAACTCTGACACCAGGTTAGGCACTAACCACACGATAAAAGGAAAAAACTAGAAAACTAGGCGCATAGCTTCAGCTTCTTTATATAAAATGCCATCTTAATGGTGCGTATCCTTTGATACATATATTTAAATGTGTATTTTTAACTTTTTGAAATCAATGTATCCAAAGAGGTGAGGTTCCGCTACTCGACATTTAATTTAAGCTACAATACGTAGGTCATTTTTTTTACAGATTCATCATCTGCCTAGCCTTTTCCAAACTATGTTAGGGTCGGCTTCCAGTCTAACCGGATGCAGCTGAATACCAGTATTTTACATGGAGTGACTGCCTATCTGACCTCCACAACCTAGTTAGTACTAGGTAATACGATACCTCTTGGTAAGACTGGTTATCAGACTTTTTGGGCCACTGACTAACTGTAACGACTGTCAAAGATCTACAAATGACAGACGGGACCATCGGCTCAACGTGCTTTCCGAGGCAAGGAGGAAACTTGATATGTTTTTTACAGATTAACCCCAAAAAACAAGCCCAGCCCAAAAAATCTTTTGGTCTTTCAGAGTGGGTACTTACTATTATTCTAAATAGGTACCTACTAAGCAAGTTCATGATTTACGCGAGTTCAACAAACGTTGGAACACATCTGTTACTTGCGGTTCCTATGTATTTCGTATTATACTTTATGATTTAGGACCTTATTTTTCTTGTTCATTTGTTTTTGGCTACGGCTCCTGAATTTTGAAAACGTTTCGGCGGATTTAGGCCTACGTTATTTTTTATTCAGTGAACATTTAGTTGTGATAAAAGTAACTTGGTGACTTAAATAAAATGTTGTGTTATTGAAATTGACTGCCTCGTTGGTCTAGTGGTCGTAAGCGCGACTGCTGGTCACAACCCAACTAGCAAAAAAGTTATGTAATATTAGAACTATACAACTAACAGACCTGTAAGGGTTTTATAACAGTTTTGCAGCAACTAAATAGTGGTAAAGTAGTATTCAGTTCGACGCATTAGTTATATAATTGAATTTATAATTTAAGTCATATTAATGTGTCTGGTAAACGTCATCTCAATAATTTATTATGACGGTCATATAACGTTAAGTCGAGTAAACGTTTCAGTCAGAAAATAGTGATGAGTTGCCATGTTTTGTAAATTTAGAACCTTTTATTCAACACTTAAATAACAAACTGTTATGTAATGATTTTATAGTTAACTATTATAGAATCATCATAATAGGTCGTATATTCCACCTTTACGTAACTTTTAGGTTAAAACGTTATTCTAATATAACTTATGAACTCTAATTGCAACCGTCATGGTGGATGCCATAGATCATAAAAAAAAACATGTATAAAACCAATGGTTATATAGATGTCTAAATGCAGTCGCCAAATGTCTATTTGCAATATGGCGGAAAATATTGATGACAATTATGTATTTTATTTTTATAAATAATATTGAAACACCAATATTATGGAGGCCCATTAAACTATTAACGAAGATAACCATACATATCATCGAAAATTTTAAATTCCCAATTATAATAAGTCACCGCTCGTCATCTTCCACCACAATAAGCTTTCTTTACATTAAATTAATAAATAATATTAAAACATTTGACTTTTACTTTTTTTATAAGTTTTATAACAACACAATAAATTGTCACACAAATTGTCTAGCTTGTACCACAGACCGATCACCAGCATAACAAAACGTCTATACGATGATATAGTTATGTTAGAGTATTACTAGAAACTATTACAAACCTTACCAGTTAAACTTACAATGTCTACGTGATTTTTACTCAACGTTATTGTCGCTGATGCGGCTGAAAAACGACCCTTACGTGATTAAAATGTTGTATAATCTGCGCCCAAACCCCCGTTATATTTACGTATAAAAAACTATTATAAAACCATTTTCTTATGGCTGAAAGTTAAATAAAAAACGTTATTGTACCATTTATATGACATGATTTTGCTACTTGGGAAGGTCCTGGGTTCGGTTCCCAGGTCGGACAAAGTTTTGTTTGGTTTTTTTCTTCAGGTATTTCTCAGTAGCAGCCACGGAGTTTAGATTGGTGCCCGGTTGATGGCAATAGGCTCGCTCCCCATTGCATGGGACTTCAACATAACTGGTAAAACGTGCGTCTGCTATTAAGATACACGTCTGCCTAACCCTTCGGGGATTAATTATTAGAAACCAGTGTTACTAATATTTATAAATACTTGAAGAGTCAACTTTAAACTATCATGGTCACTAACATTATTATATAGACTAGAAACGGGATATTTACCATGTTTCCGTGATCATGATGCTTGCAACAGCGCCGAAATATCGGGAACTCAATAAAAACAGTAAACAAGGTAAATGTCCCGTTTCTAGTCTAAATAATAATTGAAGAGTCAAACCAACTATTCAAAATATTCTTAATAGTTTAAATAAATGGTCATTATGAATCATAATGTTCATCTATAAAGACCATTTATTTCACGATCATTATCGCGAAATTGAAGCACATGAAACTATCACGAAAACACATAACTTAATAGTGCCCCCTCCTAAAATCCCCTATAAATACCACATATTAAAACGGACCCAGAACATAATTTTCAAAACTCACTTTGATACAACTTAAAGTTCGTTTCAAACTAAAAGCTAAAGCTATGCAATACTATCGCATGCTATATAAAGTGAGCGGTGTGAATACCTTACCGTAATCCTTTTTAACTGCATTCGGGGAAGGGATTTACGTAAAGCCAGTGTTCCACAGTTGGAGCGACGCGATCGTTACCGCCATTTATCTTACTCGCGATGTTTTAAAGTTTTGAATTCGGAATTATTGTTGTGGTATATTAACTTGCACTTAGCGTGTTTTGGAAGATATTCTGTTCCTACCTACTTAAGTTAGCAACATACTTAAGGAATGTATGTTTATTTAGTTATGTGTCATTTCATGTTGAGTTATAACTTCATCAGAAAACTTTTATTAAAACGAGCAGTTTTAATAAAAGTTTTCTCGTTGTGTTTTAATAGTTTCATACAGCTTGTAAACCAAATTGATGTCTTTTTTCGTGCTTTTTAGGGTATATGACGTTACTCATGGAATAATGTGTTAGGAAAGCTAATGAATACTAAAATCTATCCATTTATTGAAGTCCCAATGAGGTTTCATTTCACCTTAATGATTATAGATTACTAGCTATGTCCCACGGGATCGTATTACCGGGATTAAAAGCATCCTATGTGTTTATCCGGGTTATAAACTATCTTTGCGCCAAATTTTATGAAAATCAGGTCAGTAGTTTTTGCGTGAAAGAGTAATAAACATCCAGACATCCATCATTAGTAGGCAGTAGGATAAACACTTTCTGGTCATTATGTTTACTGAGTGGTTTATAAAGCAAAACAAGAGCATCTATAGCGCAGCATTATGTGTGACGTAACCTCAAGCCCTAATACACGAATAGCTTAATGTTAAACCAATTTATTCTCGTCTGCTCCGATTTGATACTTTGGATAATCTTTTGTATGACCCAATTTGCCTGAAGATTTTCTTGATACTTAAATATTTTAACTTAATTTAGTTTAAGTATCGCCACGTGGATTTCCGTCCATAGAGATTGGAGAAAAAAAGGAATTTCCAACAGTGTTTTGCGAACGTTAGTGTTGGATGTTTGTCGCCATATTCTACGATTTTCGTAAAATAAGTCACACATGGTTTATGACAACGTGTAGGTACTATATTTAGGTATATTCTCGACGTTTTTCATTATTCAATCATTGACTGGAACGATAAGCATTAATTTTTAAACATATAGCTCTTTGTACCTTGTTCTATTTTATACTTGATTTGCTCAAGTTACCCAATGTTGCTTAATCTAAATTTTATACCAAGCATTGTATTGTAAGAGGTCGTGCTCAAGTTGACTTTTTATTAATAAAATAGTCGTTGCCTGATAAGTGATATGAAAGCACGGTTGGCGTACTGGCTAGGCGATTGGCTGCTGCGCTGCTTGTCGCGAGTTCTATTCCCGCACGGAACAACTAGTTGTACGGCTTAGAGGCAGTTGTTCCAGGTCTGATTGTTTGTGTATGTGAGTTTAAATGTTTGTAAACGTACCCACGATACAGGAGACACTCCTAATGTGGGGCAACGTTTTAAAAGAAAACAAAAAAGTGTACCATTTTTTTTTCGTATGGGAAATCATTAATAGACCCCTCCCGCTCTAGCCGGAGCGGAAGGGAGTGTCAGAATTGTACTGACTAAACTCCATCAAAATGGATGTTCTTCTTAGCCATTTGTGTTCCAGGGCCGCGGTATCTCTTTCGAACAGTCCCGCTGCCTCGGCAGGCATCGGGCCATCAACTTGAATTAGTGCTGCTCAATTCAATGCATATGCTTCTCTTCATTCGATTCAATCTTCAAAAATGATGACGTCTAACTAAAATAATGTACTACGACATTCTCACAATTGACTCTTCTAACGATATTATGACAACGAAAAACTAAAATAATACGCAATTTTCCTCCCCATAATATAAAATAATAACGTCAATTCTCCCCAGTCATGTCTAGGAAAATAATAAAACGTAATAATATAATATATTCTGTTCAAGTTAAACATCGTTTGTTTTGTGTTTCGCGTTGGCTGGGCCAGGCACGTGAGTTTCATGAATTTAATGAAATGATACCGTTTTTTTTTGTGCTTGCGTGACAACGTGGAACATTCTGGACCGTTGGCCTGTTGTCTAGTGTGGAAAGGCTAGATTTTTTATTTTTCTAGATGAGATTTTTGAGAGTAGTGGGATAATATAGGCTAAAATAAATGAATTAATTTTTAAAGCCGTTTCAGTTTATTGACGGAGCTGTTAGAGGACATGAGAAACGGTAACCTCTACTCATTTTTATCTACTAAAATAGTCCATAGGTCATCATCACGTTTTCAATCAGTAGGTACAGTCTAAGTCAACAGTATTAGCTATATTGAAATTTTGGATAAAACTTGAAACTATCTAACTGAAACAAAACAAAAAGACCTTGCCACCTGCTACGATCCATACATACTCCTTTTGCCTCGTCCACGTTCATACATCTGGTCATACACGCACGCCGGTTGCGAGTACTACGCACCTGATCAATACCAATAAAGTCAGTGTTTGTCCTTCTAGGGTGTCCCCTTCCGGCGTTGCTACTCACATCTGCCTTGTAAATATCTTTTGATAGTCGCCTTTCACTCATCCTTTCCCCATGAACAAACTATATATATATATATATAACTCGTACCCTAATCCATTTTCTTGTTTGAGAAAAACACTGATATTCATATTTCAGTTTGAAAAAAATAAGGTACTCCTCTAGATTAGGTACTTCTACGCTTCCCAAAGTTATTTTCACATTTACTTTCAAGAGGCTGATAATGGCCTTTTGACCTTTCTCAACCACTTATAAAATTGCTGCCAACAACCGAATAATAAACCACCCTACATACTTGAAAGTCATCACCCAATCCGGAGAGTGTTCCCAGAAACTTTAATAAAATAATGTGATGATGTACTTTGTACAATGTGCCATTAAATTTACATTAATCACGGCGCGGATTGAAAGTTTTGGGAAAGTGTGCCAAGTTTTGCTTTGTTGCGAACTCTTTGCTTGATGTACGGTAGATAGGAGATACTTGGATGGTTTTGTGTTTTATTTTAAGAGGCTTGTTACAAACTCCCACTTTATAAACAAGAGACATCGACGCACAAACGATTAACACTAACCCAACAAATCTGCTGTTCCACACATTTTGACCTTGTAAGTATTGCACGTTTGTAGGAAGCAGAAGATTATAGACCAACCGATATAATGAGTCCTCGCTTCATTTAAATGGAATTTTCTGAAGGTTGATCACGTATTGGTTCAATTAGTATCGTAATACTTACGTGGATTATGGTTATTTTAAAGCAAATAACCTGTGGGTTATTGGTAGGACTTTGTGGACGCTTAATGTGCCTTTGATGGGGCAAGACGAAGGGCTCATTAAAGCGGTCGGTGTATAGTAACGTTAGTAAAATTAGTTCTGCCACTGACCAGCCAGGATACGACAGACAGAAATCACATGGAGTCGGCAATCACAGCAAAACAAACAACGCACCCTTTTCACTGTTTCATTGAAAACAATTCTCAGAAAAACAATTCCCCACACTGATAATATTACGTCGAAAACTGATAGTGAAATCGGTATACAGTACGTAAACGAGCACTCATAATGTTTGTAAATAATATTATGAATCAACATTTCATACTACCTGAGAGTGAAAGGATTTTAAGCGAGTCATTCATTCATAAACAGGTGTCTCATTCACCTTTTCATTCAGTTTTGATCGTTCTGAAAATAAAGAGTGAATGTCAAGGTGTTCAGCGGATTATTTATTTGACTTGGAAGACTGGTTTTAATTTTTTTGAGATTAAAAAACAAATGAGCATAATATTGGATTCAAACTGAATGAATGATTTTAGAACACACTGCAATGCAGCCAACTTTCTGGGCACTATTCCTGTTGAACTGTTGTTTTTTGACGCCCTTTAATGCTTTCTTCTTTTCTACATGTATATATTTATTATTTTATGTCTGTCGTATGCCGAACGAACTGTGGGCCCGTAAAGCTCAGGATTGGTGCCCTGAAACAGTGACACGGGGTCGCGGTAGACCACGAAGGAGATGGCGGGACGACCTGGATGTCTTCCTTGAGAATTGGAAAGAAGTAGCACAGAAGCGCGAGCTTTGGAAGGAGTGGAGGGAGGCCTTTGCCCAGCAGTGGGACAATATGAGCTAGCTATAATTATATAATATAATAAGTTTGGTTATAGATAATTATGTAAATTGAAAAAAATATAAAATAAAAGCTAGAATAAAGAGAGATTATTTTATTTTAGAGGCTTTAATTTGCATTGCCTTGCTTCAGAGCAAGCATTTTTTTTGGATAAATGATGAGACATTGTTTCCTTACTAACCGAATCGACTGAGCATTGTTGTGTTTTTTGTTTGGAGTTGTAATTTAGGGTGCATAAAGTTAGTTTTATTTTTTTGGCCCATTTAATTCTGTTATCTAGGTTTGTATTCAGTGTTAGCCTCAAAAAATAGGGCCACACTTAGTCTAGCCTGACGCAAAAACTATTTCTCATCTCAAATCCTAGGCTAGGTTTCGAGCAAATGTTTACTCATGTAAGAAACTGCGAAGATCCAAGTGATTGATTAAACTCATCCCTCTCGCGAAGTTATCGATGTATTCCGGTTATTGCGGATTAGGGTTGCGCCGGTTTTCTGTTAGTTCTAGCGTTTTAGGTCAATTGATAACTTAGATGGGCTAGATAGATTTGAGAAAGTTTTGAGTGATTCAGGGCTTTTGCTAATCAATGTTAGCTTAATTTATAAAATTCGACCTGGATTACGACTGCCTCGTTGGTCTAGTAGTCGCAATCGCGACTACTGAGCATGAGGTCCTGGTTTCGATTCCCGGGTCGGGCAAAGTGTTATTGGGTTTTTCCATCGGGAATTTCTCAGTAGCAGTCACGGAGTCTGGATTTGTGCCTGGTTGATGGCAACAGGCTCGCCCCCCATTACCTATATGGGACTTAAACTAGCGAAATGAGGGTGTAATATTTGGTACACCTCTGCCTGACCCTTCGAGGATTACAGGCGTGATGTTAGCTAGTACAAATATCGCGTAGGAAAAGCAAAACTTGCTTTGACAGGTGCACTGTAGTTTTTTTACAAAGCCAAAGTTTTACTTGCACAAACATGCAAGTGGCTCTAAAAAGTTTAAATTTTCATTTTTACCGAGCACAATAATTTGTTCAGCGCGAAAATTAATAAAAAAAATAACTTCATAAGCAAAACAGGTGGCTATGTTCGAACAAGTCAACTCGGTTTAATTTCCGGTCTGTTGCCATGGCAACGGCTTCAATAGCGCTGTTTCCGTTGTTTTTTGCTCAGAGCAATTTAATTGCAATCGGTATCCGTTGAGTATTATTTTTATTACGACATAAAATAGAATTTTGAGTGCATTTTTGGTGTAGTTGGATGTGCGATTTTAATTTTTGTTTGAAATGTATTGTTGGTTTCAATTATATTTACGTTTTTTTTTACATAATATAACAGCACATATTTTCTTCTTCTTTATCTTGTAGTTAGTGTCTAACCTGGTGTCAGAGTTTTTATGCCGCCCATGGGCCTCTAACTTGGCTTTACATGACCTCGAGAAATATCTCTCAGGCATGCTGGTTTCCTCACGATGTTTTCTCAATGGGTTATGAATCCAAGACCTCTGGCTTTTCGGATTCATGTGCGTATTGTATAATTATCACTTCTTTCGGTGAAGGAAAACATCGTGCAGTGGCGTGCAATGGTCCTCCTCGGAGGGTAGGCTAGTAACTTTGAATAACTGCCTTTGTGTTTTATAAGCCAAAACATAATAAAACTTGTATTATTTCAAAATTTAAAGCGATGACCCTATGTTTTTTTGAACCTAAATTATAGCCTTACTCAGTAGGCAGCAAATAACATCATAATAGTGACCACTCTTCACACAAAATTTGAACTAAAGATATTAATAACATCGCGTTGACTAAATTTCTAGTCAAAACTAATACCTACACTACGTAAGCAAATCATTACACACCTTCGAACTTTTAACTAAATGGTATGGAATGAATTGGTACTAAATCGTTTGTTATTAATCACGCTTTTTTTTAAAATTCACAATGACTAAGTACAAACTAGCAATTTACCTAATAGTTATATCACGTTTTTATTAATTTAAAGATTTTTCTGACAAAATTATAAACTAACTATTGATTTAATCATTCAATTTACAAATCGATTCGAAATTCACATGTATCATTCGAAAGGCCGTAAAAACAAGAACAAAAAGGTATATAATATTACTTACCAAACAAATAACAAACTCCTACAACTATCACTTCAAAACACAACCACAGATTCAACTTTTTCCACAGCGTATAAAATTTTAATTAAGCTGATTGGAAACAACGCCATCTGCCTAAAATATGAGGTATTTCAATGGCTTTCTATCTGTATAAGAACGAAGGATGTCGATTCGTTAGAAAAATTCTAAAAAATAACACAGAGTGCGCTATCAACAAAAAAATAAGTAATAATAAAATTGGGCGTTGAGCAGTTAAGCTTTTCGTTTTTCGTTCCGGTCCCAATTTTGGCACTTGGGCGTGTGGGCAGGTATTAAACAAAATGCACGGAAAACAATATAATTTATTTGTGTGTAAATTAGAAGCGCTTACCCACACAGCCAGCTTAAATGTTGCATAATATTTTGAAGATTGAAATGACGAGTACGAGGTGAATTATCATATTTTTGGATTAACTCTCGTAATTCGGGTATACATCTATCTTTAGACACCACATGAATCTTATCATTAAACGATAATTGCGAAAACTTATTGCTTTTAATTTCTAACACACATAATCACCACACACTTCACAACAGAATACCATCTTTAAGTGTAAATGTACTTAACAAATCATATTTACATGAATGTACGTTTCAAAACGAATGACTAATTAATAAAAAAAATAATTAGATATAAAACATTCATGATTGAGTATAATTTGCTTGTCACATGAAACAATATGGCTACTAAAATTTTTTCTGACATAAGTGACAGACGACAGTAACGGTGGTGTTGTCATAATTTTTTTTAAAATTCCCCAAAAATCGAAGCGAAAAATAAAATTCATGTAGTTTTTAATTATTTTTATAGGGCTTTTGCAATTCTTATAAATACAATTTATCATTTTTGTGGTAAGTATAAATTCGACAATAGCACCATGTTCTTTTAATTGTATCTAGTAGTCATTAAGGAAACTATCGTGTCTGTCTCTTTTGCTCAATTTCCCGCAAAACGGGGAAATGTCCACAAATTGGGAACACTGCTCTAATATTCTTTCATTCATAAATCTAGCTAGCCAATCATAACTCGTGGTCACCGTCTACAGTGAACGGAGTTACGCCCATAAACACATGTGTGCCGTTCCTACACACGGAAATATGTAACAATGTGCGTAAAATTATGAATTAAATATATTGTTTTATAGGCTCTCTGACGTCTAGCCTCAGAATTGACAATTTGTAGCTACGAACTTACCTTACAGTATAGTGTGAGTTTGAGTTACGTCACACGGGCGCGACAAGTTGCTATAAGTGTTCTAACAGGAGCTTTTTTTTTTAATATTTTGTATTATTTTATTACAAAGTTATAATAAATGCATTTGGCGTTGTTGGTAGGGTAGGCTAGGCCTAATAGCCTGTGTGGACGGCACGCCCCTGACATCGTGAAGAGAAACATGTCCTAGAATAAAAAAATCGAAGACGTGACGTCTACCAACCCGTACTGGACCCGTGTGGTGGATTATAGTCCATTCCCTCTCATAGAGAGGAGGCCTGTGTCCCAGCAGTGGGAAAATTATAGGATAATTAAGCTGCTAAAATAACAACCCCCATAGTTATTTTGTTAGTCAAACGCTTGCGTGTTTGTAATAATTATGTAGAATCAGGGCTCCCTAATAAAAGCTCCGATACATATAACTTTGATATAGGTACAACATGTAAACAAACCCCTACACGAATAAAAGCGACACCGCGAACTATAAGTCCCATTACACCAGCAATTCCAATCTGGGACTATGCAGAACTTCCAGTACCAGTCCTGGGTAATACATCAACGTCATATGCACCATAGTGTGGTCTGGAATGGTACTTGACCCTGCCCATTAGTTGGGCGAAGTTGGCCCAACGGGGTACAAAGTTGGTGCCCGAATTTGGATCCCTTTGTGTTAGGTTAGGGTTCGTAGTACAAAGCAGGTGGTTGTTATATTTTGCAGAAGAAGCCACTAAAATAGTTTCTAAGAGGACTGCATAAGATGTATTGTTCTTAAACTTATACTGTCACTTACGGGATATCTTCCGTGATTGTTCATAATTTTGAGCTCCCGATTCCACTCTCTTTTTTTATATCAGGACCTCAAAATTATGAACAAACACGGAAGATATCCCGTAAGTGACAGTATAAGTTTAGTTTTAAACCGTGAAAACTTAAAACAATGTATGTTATTGTTCTTATTTTGCGTGTTTTGATTTTATCTGGCTGATTGCTCGGGTCGCGTTCGCTAGAATGGTATAATAGTGCCTACTCTAATACATGTCTGGCTAGCCACCTTTATGGGCATATTCCACGACACTGAAGATCTTAACTCATTGGTATTAAATAGTATTAATAAGAATTAATTAATTAATGTTTGATCGCAAGCTCCTTCAAAACGTAAAAGAAACTTCAGCGGCGAAAAAATCGATTACAAAAAAAAAAAATTGTTTCTATCGTTATTCAAAGTTTATAATGCTTTTGATCACTATACAAAATTAGTTTTAGTATATGTGAAACCTGTAACACGTGTCGAGTATTTTTATGTAAAGATTCTATTTACAAAATTTCAAAACTGTGTCATGAAAAATCACAAAGTTATAAGCTTGTTCTGTTACCTGGTTGTCTGCCTAAAAACGTGGTCACCACGCAGCGCGCCCGCGCACGCGCCCGCGCACGCGCCCGCGCTCGTGCCTCCAGCGTCGTTTGAGCTCATTGATAATAATAATTTGGCAGTAGGTACCTAAATGATTGCGATAGGTACTTAATGTCGCTCGGTATACAACTTGTAACTTTTTTAAAATATTTTTTTGACAAAATATAACATGGGTTAAAAATTATTGGAATCGATTCAGGTACTTATTTTGAACAAACTATATTCAGGTTTCGCATATATAGTAAAAATAATGTTGTATATCCTACTATAATATATAAAAAAACTCTGTCTTATAAAGTAAACAATAAAGTAGTAAGTAACAATGCAGTAAAGTAAACACCGACATCCAAGACTGACGTTCTTCAAATACTCAACTCAAAAGCGTAAAACAAATTCAACCCCTAAAGATTTATCACCCTCCAGTGTTTACACTCTGAGCAATGAAACAGGAAACATTTACTGACACTTAATTATATGTCCCAAACTTACACTGGCAAACACTTAAACTACGACCCTTTGAAACTTTTGAATTCGGCCCTCAGAGGCCCAACGGCCGAATTCATGCGCCCAGAGGCCGAATTCATAGGCCTAAAGGCCGAATTCGGGATAGTAATTGTAAGTCGTAATTTGTTGATTCAGTTTAATTCAATTCTGGACTGTAGTCATTTGAAGTTGGCTGGGTTAGTTTATTTTGTTGACAGAATTTGGGCTTAAAATAGATGTTCTTATGTCTACATTTACCATCGGAAGAAGGCAACTCCTTTACAGTCACGTATTCAGTACATCATTCTAAACCGATTCTGAATGAAAAAATTTACTGGTCCATATATTTTGACCGTGTAGGTTTTGCACTTTTGTAGGGAACAGCTGATTTTTTTTTAAAATTAGGTACCGATGATTAAATTTCTATGTATACAACATTAGTTTTAGTATATAAGATACCTGATACACCTGTCTAGTATTTTTATGTAAAGAATCTATGTAAAAAATTTCAAAACTGTATCATGAAAAATCACAAAGTTATAAACTTGTTCTGTTACCTAGTTGTCCGCACAAAAACGCGGTCACCATGCAGCGCGCGCCTCCAGCTTCGTCTTATCTCATTGATAATAATAATTTGGCAGTAGGTACCTAAATTATTGTGATAGGTACTCAAAGTCGCGATAAAATATAACATGGTTTAAAAATTATTGGAATCGATTCAGGTACTTATTTTGAACAAACTATATTCAGGTTTCGCATATACTAAAAATAATGTTGTATAAGTGTATGGGGTTCAGAATGATGTACTGAATACGTGCTGGTTTCTGCATCGGTGTCTCTTCCATTTAGACATTTAAACTGACGCCTTTTCCCAAGCAGCTAGACAGACACTACAGAACGCCACATGCTACGATCCTAACATATTTCTTTTGCTTCATCCACGATCATATATCTGGTCATAGACTCATAGTAACGTCACGTAGTAAATCACCACATCGTTAACTAAGTAGGTATGAGGTGCTTTATCGTATTTACATCGCAACCGTTCTCTGTAGTTGTTCCTATCAGTAAGCCCATGATCACCAGTGGAGGTTTTAAGGCCGATCTGATCTACTCCAATATTAAGAGGCGAAACTAAATTCTGTTAACAAAGGGGACTGTGAAGCATAGTAATTATACCACTATGCATCGAGGATCGCTTGTTATAGCCATCTACGTGGACCCAATCTTGTGCAATGGACGTTTTCGATAATTTACACGTATTGTGTGAAACTGGTAATTTATTTGTAACTGGCGTACGCTCTCATCAAAGTTATTAACCGTTAAGGCGAAATATTATTTCAGAAAGTGAAGTTATTTATTTAACACTTCAAGCACAAAGTACAGAGGCGGCTTAATGCCATAGGCATTTTCTACCAGTCAACCTTTGGATGATGCAGAGACAAACAAGACACAAGTTAATGTTTATTTATCAACTACATCATCTGCCTACCCTTTTCCCAAGTATGGTGATGTCGGCTTCCTGCCTAACCGAATACAGCTGCATACCTAAAAGTATTTGGTAACTGGTTGTCAGATTTTCAGGCTTCTGAATAAACATGACGACGCTCAAAAATCTGCGAATGACTGCCGGGGACAATGGTTTAACGTAATGAACAACAAACGAAGCAGTTTCATTAAATAGTCTAAGTTTAATGCTAAATGTAAATAGAATTTCAAAAATAGTGGATACCTACACACTATATACTACACTTTTTGGTTACACGTATCGTCACTACCTAAATAATGTATCTGTTTTAGAAAAAATCTTTTAACCTATTTTCTTAAAAAGGAATAAAAAAAAATTACACGAGGTCTAAAAATACAGAACATTAATGAACAAATATGAATGTGAAGTTACTATAAAAGAATTGTGTTTGAACAAAAGCTAATAATAATTTCTACACTTCATCAAAAAAGCGTAAAATTAACAAAATCACAAACAAAATTAAGTACATAATGACTTTTTAACTGCCCCTGTTTGACATCAATACAAAATCGATTAAACAAGCCACATAATTCAACTCTTGACTCACTAAAAAACCTTCATTAACCACTATCGATTATTACGGTCAATAATCGAACAGTACTTATGTTCTGCGACTCGATTTCGCAACGATTTTTTGCGTTTAACACAAGGAATTTTCGCCTGTAGTTCCTACGACGTAGAACTAATAATGCTTCGAACACTGATTTGATCAGCCGCGTATTATGTTGGTGGTTCGTAAATGGGTCGCAGAATCGATATTCATGTAATCGTCTACTCGTTCCCGCCTAGATCCCGTAATATCCGATTGTCGACAAATATAGTGAGGCACAGTAATTCTTAAATAGTTCGGTGAGCTTTATCGAGTAAATCTGGCTTTGATTTTGGAAATCGAAGATTCTTTTTATAAAGGTGTTCTTTTCGAATTCGAATTATTGTTGTTCATTTGTTTTGCTTTATTTTCTTATTGTTATTTGCGATGGTGTTGTGTCGGGAGAAATGTCATAGAAAAAATGTGATTCCGTATCTCGCTGACATAACATATAACATAACATCTCACCTGTAAACCTCGAAGGGTTAGGCAGAAGTGTACTTAATTGTACACCCACATTTTGCCAGCTATGTTAAAGTCCCATGTAAAAGGGGGCGAGCCTATTGCCATCAACCGGGCACAGATCTAGGACTCCGTGGCTGCTACTGAGAAATTTCTGTTGGGAAAAGCCCAAAACATTTTGCCTGACCCGGGAATCGAACCCAGGACCTTTTGCTCTGCAGTCGCGTTTGCGACCACTAGACCAACGAGGCAGTCTCTTGCAAACTGATGACTAGTTTATTTGCGTTTTCCCGTCTATCGCATGGTTAAATGTTTTGAGTGGATTCTGCTATCATATCCTCTGAAAATATGTGAAAGTTTTTGCACGAAAAAACTAGGTACATAAAACATTTAAGAAGAAAAATCAAAGGTAAATAGGTCTTATTCTTAGTCGTTTACTCTTGACAGAGTGGTCGTGGTCATGGGGGTCGCCCACTACTGCGGTCGCTGCCTACGCGATCCTTTTCCACCGGTCTCATTTTTCCGCATGGCGACCACATTCTGCTAGACGGATCTTGGTGACAGGTTTGATGGAGTCTGTCCATCGGGTTGAGAATCGACCATGTGGTCTTGTGCCTTCGATTCTGCACTGAATCACCAAACGCTCCATGGAATAATTGTTGCGGGTAACGTGTCCAAAGAATCTGAGGATTCGTAATTGCACAAGCGATGATAAGGTAAATAGGTAACCCTCTATTACTCATAATACTAATTGACTTAACCAACCATTATAGCCACAAGAATCGAAATCCTCTAAGACTCAACAAACTACAGCCCACCGAGTACCTAAATACCAATTAATTGCATCAAATTACATTTTCAATAGTTTGGAACTTGTGTAAACTTAAGATAATCAAGCAGTAATTAATATCTGGCAGTTTAAAGGCTGCCTTTAGTTGATACAAAGTAAATTGTGCCTTTTCCATTAAGCGAGATCGAAAATGTTCAAGTGTGTTTGTGAGTTCCATTTGTGGGGCGTGGATTCTGTTTTTGTGAGACTGAAAGGGCGTAGGTGTGTGTGTGTGTGTTTGTTTGTTTGTCTTAATTTGATGTGCATGTGTATTATTAGAGGGTGGATTGTGAAAACTGAGTGAACGGTGAGTGGAATTACACAGGTGGCGTATGAGACTAACTAACTTAATATTATAAATGCCAAAGTAAGTTTGTTTGTTTGTTTGCAGATAATAAATAATAATAATAAATCTTACTCAGAATCCCAGAGGGTAAAATACAATATGAATCTAAAACTAACAATGTAGGTATAATAATGTATGATGCCAGTACTAGGATAATCCTGTATCGCAGGCTGCAGGAGTTCTAACAGTATGCTATATGCAGGACAGTAGATTTTTTTGAGACTGAATTTATATTATTAGTTAGACTGATATTTGGCAAATGTGTGAGGCAAGATGGCTTCAATTTGCTATCTCTTCTGGGCGACTAGTGGTTGTGTGCTTGATGGGACTCTCCATCGGCAAAAAAATTAATGTTAAAGCTTTTTATCATTTTTAAGTGCTGAGATCAATTCTTTATCTATCTATTTCAAACCTTTTCTTGAAAACAAAACGGTTTTATCTGCCCCAAATACGGTAAAAGAAATTTCTTGCAGTAACAAGATATGATGACAACACCCGAACAAAATGAAAAATACTAACTTTATCATTACATATCCTTTACACAGTATTTTATTTGCGTACATAAAGTCACCTTATATTTTATTGGATCATCGCCGACGGAACGATGATGCAATATTAGTATATTTACATTGGTAAATGTATTTGTACTGTATATGAACCCTTTGTGCTTGTGGAGACAATGAATTGAGGGGTGAGAATCAAATGATTTATTGAGAAAATAGTATAAAATAATGTGACACTGGTTACGACTTACGGCATATCATACAAACTTACAAGTCATTATTACGTAGACAGGAAACGGGATATTTACCATGTTTACTGTTTTTGTCGAGTTCCCGATATTTCGGCGCTGTTGCAAGCACCATGATCACGGATAAACTGAAGTTATTGCGGGTGGGTGTTTATGAGCAGACAAATCGGTCTACCCTCTTTCTTGGAAAAAAACAAGGTAAATATCCCGTTTCCTGTCTAAGTAATAATGTTAGTGACCATGATAGTTTAAAATCTTATAAACTTACAAGTCCTTTTTTTTCGAAATGATTGAACCGATTTTAATGAACTTTTAAGACCGTTTTCGACTTACGGCATTTCATACAAACTTTCAAGGCCTTCTTTCGAAATGACTGAACCGATTTTAACTAAACTTCATACGTATAAGCAAGATACATAGGTCTAAAAAGTTAGATTAGACAGATTTTAGATTTTCAAAAGAAACAAATATCCAATTATCTATTTTTAAAGAAATAATGAAAATGTTCTCTGATAACTTTTTAGACTTATGTATTCTGCTTATACGTGTGAAGTTTCATTTAAATCGGTTCAGTCATTTCGGAAGAAGGACTTGAAAGTTTGTCTGAAATGCCGTAAGTCGTAAACGCTCTTAAAAATTCAAGTTTCTCTCAACACCCAGCATTTTAAGCTGTATGTTGTCAGATAGAAAGCTCGATGAGGAGTTCGTGGCTAAATAATAACAGCCGCTCGGGTTGATCTTTAGGTTAAGCCGTGCTTGCCTAGGTTAGTCTGTGGATGGGTGACCACCCATTACCGAGTTTCCTCCGTGCCTCGGAAAGCACGTTGAGCTGTTGGTCCCGGGTGTCATTTGTAGATCTTTGACAGTCGTCAGTGGCCCAAAAAGTCTGACAACCAGTCCAAGGGACCAGTCCAGTTACCAAGTGGTTTCGTATTACGCAGTGCTAACTGGGTTATGGAGGTCAGATAGGCAGTCGCTCCATGTAAAATACTGGTATTCAGCTGCATCCGGTTAGACTGGAAGCCGACTCCAACATAGTTGGGAAAAGGCTAGGCAGATGATGATGTTGTCAGATAGAGAATCGATAATAATTCAATAATTTTACGAAGTAGAAGATACTAGGATGTTTTGGTGATTGTAAGCAAAACAAGGAACTAATCTTCTTTATCGTGTGGTTAGTACCTAACCTGGTGTCAGAAAGTAACTGGTGCTGGTGCTGGTTCTGGTGATGAAGAATATCGGGAGCTCAAAATTATGATTAATCATGGAACATATCCCGTAACTGACAGTATAAGTCTGGTGTAAGAAGTTTTTATGTCGCCCATGGGGCTCTGACTTGGCTTCACATGCCTCAACAAAGCAACTAATTAAAGTTGAATCAAGTGCCTAATATAGTTTATCATCGACCTAATGAAAGTCAGGCACTGAGCTGAACGCTGATAACGCAACCGATTGCTTTTATTTAGACATTAATTTGGATGTCGCTTATTTTCAGTGAAAAATAGAAATTTTCACCAAATCTAGACGACACGTACAAAAATTCTTTTAAAAACGGTTGAATTAAAACTAGATCAATATTAAAAAACCTCCTTGAAAAAAAATCCCATCGAACTTCCAAAAAGCGTTGTTGTCCTATAAATGTTTACACAATTAACCCTAATTATGAAGGGGCGGGGCTGACGTCGACGTCAACGTCGGCGGCACTTTACGACGTCGTTAGAGTTACATCTGACAGGGCGCTTTTAGAGCTATGACAATAAAAGACCGAATGAACTCTTTGGGCACCCGGGGCGGAGTGTCGGGTGAGGGGTTAGTGGGAGGCGGTAGCGGGAGCGGGTTATGTTTACTTCAAATTTAATTTTTATGAAATTGGGATAGGTAAGTCATGAATGTACCGACAGTATGAATTTTTGTTTAAGTGAGGAGAGTGTTATTTCTTTCTTACTTTCATGTATATTTTTTTTCATGTTGCATTTGAAAATTGAATGCCTTCCAAACAGGTGTTTGTGTTTCTATTTTCCAGTTTTTTTTTTACAAAATAATGTCGAATTGCTATTTACTTATTCAACAATACTAATAAAAGAATTGCTGTTAAAATCCAAAACTTATTTAGCCAATCCACGCCCATACTCAATAATTCTACAACACTCTTCCACTTCACATTCAAAGCCGTTTAACTTCTTGGTTGCATAAAAATAAACAATATTAAATAATAACAAAATATTCGTATGAGAAATAAGCAGAGCTCAGAATAGGTAGTTTATTTGCCCAATCTTCATGGATTTAAATAACATATGGATTATACCTCTACCTAAAACAGCCCAACTTAAAAAGCATTTCTGGATTTCATAGCTTACAACTTGGTCCGGTGGGGGCTTTAAGCACTTTAAGGGACCTATCCGAAGCCACTACCAACGCCGTCGATGTGGTTGAGTTCTGGTCAAAACAAATTTAATTAAATAATTAAGGGAATCGTCCACACGAAGAAGAACTTACTTCTTTGAACTTTAGGGAAATAAAGTCGACAAAAAAAAAAAGCAAAATTCACACGCGTCCGTCACGTTTTCATCGCGTGAGTACCGTCGCCGTCGTGTCGTAAATCGCATCCCGGTGTCTCATGGCTGCTCTAAGCCATTTCCTTCATTTGTTTGGTCCGCAGTTGCCGTTGTCACGCTTGTCGCTTGAGCGTGTAGCTCTGGCAGTTAAAAGAGACCCGCTCTCTCATGCCCCAAGTGTCGACTCTTATTGCTTATTGACGAGAGAGAGTGAATCCCTCGGCCCGAGAATTCTAATGGCCGCACCCTAATTTTCATTTATTATTAAAATTTTCGTCCGAAAATTTGTTTCCATAATATCCCACTAATGTTAATGATTGTTTTTTGGGTTCTTTGATAACGTTAATGTAGATTCGTTTTGAGTTATTTTCTAGGTTAATGGACTTGAAAAATTTGAATTGTTGGTGTTTTGGCTGGCTGTAGTGTTCATGTAAGTTTCCAGTGATTGATGTCTTGCAATGTGTGGTTGCAAATGATTGGAAAGAACCTAGACATTTTAGCCCCAACCACAGAAAATATCACCAAATCAAATTACACAATTCAATCAGCCTATAATGTTCCCACTGCTGGGACACGGGCCTACTCTCTATGATACTTGTATTCAAATAAAATCAGCCACACTGGTGATACGGCCGGATATTTCGTACAAAAGTTTTCAGTGTTATTTTGGTCACTTTTAGTACCAAAAGAGCGTAAAGGGACGAGCCTTTAACCCTGAACTAAAACCACAGACAATCTCTTTTTATTATAATCACTGTTATCTCAAACAACACAGGTCTTCATAACATTTAAAAATATAAAGTTGAACGCAATACTCATACGCAAAATTAATTGAACGTAATGAATGAAATTCTACGAAAGATTTATAATGCTGAGCCTTCTAATTTGCTATCGACCGTTAGTCATATTAAAATATTATTTTTCCCGACCGCTCACAGGTCAATTGAGGGTTGAATGTTAAATGACAGTGATGAAGAATCTAGACTTTTAATCATAAGCAACTATCTGTTGCTTCACAGAAGTGCCTAAGTAAGGGCTTGTTGAAGTTAAATATGTGGTGGTGCCTCCACAAACGAGGGGAGACCTCAGATCGTGTCTTACTTGTCCTGTTGATTGTACATCACAAGAGCTGATAGACGCTACTGAAAGTGCCAAACTCGTCTTCAAATTTTGGGCTGACTCAATTTAAATTGTCATCACGCTAAGAAGAAGTTAAACATAATACTCTTGGTTAAAAATGTATACTAAGCAGGATAATCAGACTTGAATGTGCCCACGACTGGGACAAGCGTCTTCGGGGGAGTGGGCCGTCATTCATCACGAGGACTTCGGGTTCAAAACGGTTAAGGTAAACACGGTCAGTCACCACTGACCGTGTTTACCTTAACCGTTTTGAGAGCGGTAATTAGAAAATAATTTACACAAAGTAAAGTGTCTAGTGGCTTCGAATTCGGACCCACAACCCAACCTAGATTATCATCATTTCAGCCGAAAGACATCCACTAGGCCTCGCCCAAGTGTCGCCACATTGTCTGGTCCCGTGCATCTTGCATCCAGTGGATCCCCGCAACCTTCACCAGGTCATCGGTCCAACCTAGATACTACGAGACAATCAAAAAAGTTACTAAAGATAGAAGTAGACACGTATATACTCGTACATAATAGGAACAGCGTTGTTCCTGCTACGTTACCCTAAAAAACAATAAAATCAGAACTTTCCCGAACCAAAGAAATTGTGCCTCAATCAGCACCGTAACGAATTCGTGCAAAAATAAAATATGCAGTATGCGTATGAGTGAGTAATTTAAACTTGTATATTATCGTCGTTCCCCAAAATTTGGGGTACAAAGTATGTTTGGGGCACAATGTGTATTTGGGGTAAAACATTTATGTACATGTCGATTGATACCTGTCTCGGTACTCGGTATATCGGGCTTTTCTATATAACATGTGTGAGTATATTTTCTTTGATGGGAAACTGTGCAGATGTTACTTAAGGAAAATGTTTTTTTTTATTATTTATGAATTGACGCCCTTATAAAAATGTGTTGTTTTTTTGGGAATGAAAATAATAATCAAAAACTAGTTATTATTAACTATTGACCAGGATTTAGTTCACTCGGGTGATTAAAAATATTAAAGTATTTTTTTTTAATATTTTGTGGTCACCTATTTAGGTGGTAAATATTATAGTGTTGCCTACCTACTTGTCAAATATTACAGATTAAAATTTCCTAAGAAATAACCTATACATTTTCCAAAACTAGATCAAAGTTCATCGATTATCTGTGTAGTTATAGTTTATCTAAACAAACGCGTAAATAACATTTTTACATACTATTTAAGTATAAGCTTAGAAGCATCATTATTTCCTATTAAAATGTCATAGTCATCATAAGCCCATACATAAAAACAAGAGCCCCTTTATCTTTGCTTTTAGCATGGCTGTTGGGGAATATAATTTTTTTATGGGGCACCTCAAGATACTTACCTTCTTGGGTTCAACATACTAAAGATTTTATGACTTTCGTTCAGAATCAGACCATCTTATTTGACAAAAGTTCACCAAGAATTAACAAGTGTTGTGCTGCCAGCCTTCTTTGCACTTTTCCCGTAGACTGCGATGTGGACGAATTTTTAGACGTCCTGTAACCCTTTTAATACTTGTACATATTTTTATTCCTTTATTCTCTTTCTATACATACAATTTACATTTTTAAATATTTCTATATCAAGCAATACAAAAAAAAAAAACTTAAAAATAGTAGCCCACCGGTATCGGGAACAGGGTCCGAGCTACCGGCGGTCAGGGCTCTTGAGAGAGGAATTATTATAATATTTTTATTTTCCTTTATTTATTTCTATACAAATCAATACAATCAATCAAAATTACTATTATAGATTTAATTTAAATAAAATAAAAATATAATCTTAGAATTGACAAGTATTCAATGTAAATTGAAATGAGAGCAGTGGTGGCCCAGTGGTGGCGGCTCCGACTTACGAACAGTATGTTGTGGTTTCGAACCCAGGCAGGCGCATTACTTTGTGTAATTTATTTCATCACCACTGCTCTCAAAAACGGTGAAGGAAAACATCGTTCGGAAACCGGCATGTCCTAGAACCAAAAATTCGAAGACATGTGACATCTACCAACCTGCACTGGGCCCGCGTGGTGGATTGTAGCCCATTACCTCTCATAGAGAGGAGGCCGTGTGTCCCAGCAGTGGGAACATAGGCTGATTATGAAATGTAAATTAAATTAAAAAAGTAACATATCGTAACATCACGCCAGTAATTCTGTATGAGTTAAGCAGAGGTAGGTATAGCCACATTTTATCAGTTATGTTTAAGTCAATCGAAATGCAATAGAGAGCGAGAATATCACCATCAACCGGGCACAATTTTTCTGATGAATAACACTGTGCCCGAGCTGAGGATTGAACTTATGACCCGATACTCAGCAGCTTGAGACCACTAGACCGACGAGGCAATTACAAAAGTATTTTTTCTCGTATTACCATGCAACCTTTTAAATTACTTTCCCCTCAAATGATTGCACGCGAGTTATTCTCGTGTGGCAATAAATGCCAGAATTAAGTTGCCAAAACATTGATCAACGTTTTATTGCCTTTTTGCATGTTTTGTCTTCAAAAGTGTGTAACTAGTGAGCCATAAATTAATGTTATGGCACAAATTAGCTTCCAAATTATATATATTTTTGTGAAGTTGTGAAAACTCAATGACCTGGACGATCTAACTGAATCTTTTTTGTTGGATGTTTCCCAATGATATTATAAAGAAGATACGCTACGTTCAGTCGTTCATACTGAGCGGCGTTCAAATATCGTTGCGTTGTTACGACTGCGATAGATAATACGGAACGTATGATACAGAAAGAGATAGCTATTGCGCTTGAAGTACTTAAATTACGACAATTGTCCGAATTTGTCTGCAACAATTTGTGCGCTCTAATGCGATGTCTACCTCTTTTTATCAATCAATCAATCAAAGCATTTATTTCAAATAGGCCAGTTACAGGCACTTTTGAATTGTCGAAAAAAAGACAACAATGAAAAATCGCTACAGTCATAAAAACTGTGAAAGTACTGTAGTTGCCCGTTCCCTAACGTAGATCTCTATGGAGAAGAACGGGCAAGAAACTCCATGGACACTCTTTTAAATCAGAATACTTTTAATGAGTCTCGGCCTTGCCCCATCAAAGGCACATTAAGCGTCCACACAGTCCTAACAATATCGCACAGGTTATTTGCTTATCATAACCATAATCCACGTAGGTATTACGATACTAATTGAACCAATACGTGATCAACCTTCAGAATATTCCATTTAAATTGATACCTTCGCATTACATTACTCATTAAAGCGGCCGGCTTATAGTAGCAAACACGACTCCAACTATTTAAGATACCCCCAACAACAAACTAACAATACTTACAAATACAAAAACCTACTAAAGAAATCTACAAAGGAAATCAACTACAACCAGTCCCCCAATTGCACCCGAAAAACTCTATACGACAGATATTTCCTTTATACACTGGAAACGGCACTTCCCTAACTAATTCACCTACTTATGCATGCCATAGCGTGCACGAATTATATTTACAGCCATAAATCTATCTGTAAGGTCCCAAAGTGTTTATATATTTAGTGCATGTTCTTATTTTTGGGTTCCGTCGTTAAATAAAGGGGTAATGGGGTACTTGGGGGGTAATGCATTCGTATTTTAGGGGGAAATGGGGCGGTTCGGGTTGATTGGTACGGTTGGAAATGTGTGGTGTTTACATTGGCAATTGGTGGGCAAAGTATGGGGCTTGGACGATCTATTACAAAATTTATTGAGGCTTATACTAACAGCTTGTTTTAAAGGAATTGCTCTACTCTATACTAATTTTATAAAGAGCTAAAATTTGTTTGTAAGTTTGTAAGTAGGGGGTAATCTCCGGAACTAATAACCCAATTCTAAAAATTCTTTCACTGACAGAAAGCTACATTATTCGTGGGTGATATACACTTTAAATTATATTTATATCATGCATATTAGCCGAGCTATCACAATTTTTGCGGATGAAGTCGCGGACGAAATCCTAGTATTTTTTTAAATCGTATTGTTCTAAAAAAATCTCTTTTTTTAAACTTGTAAACTGTATATTAGTACTTAGGAAAACAACTCCAGGAATCAATGGCAGAGAACTACCTATAAAAATCCTCAAAAGAACCTAAAATATCTAACCCGAATATAATAACGTTGGATCACAAATCACAATGGATAGCATTCAAAGGCCATGCGAAACCTTGACCTACTCCGAATGTATTTTGTTTCTCTCACAGAGAGTTGGGTATAGAAAATGAATTGGGGACGCACGACTTTGGGAGCTCCCAAAGTCGTGTTTAAGGTAAATAGTTCCGACTACCTTTATTATCTTCAATGGTCACGCGTAGTTCCGTACGTGTTAAAAAAAATATATGTATTCATTTGGGTTCAAAATCGAATCTAGATGTTTGTTCGAGAAAAAGCCGCTCGGCTTAGTTCGAATTATTCCGAGGTTACCCGAACGTGAGCGAGGGCAGATGCTGAACGAAGCTTGCTGATCGGCATGAGTCGAATGAAAGCCATATGTTGCACAAAATATTAATGTGTGAAGTAATTCGAATTTGTCGACCGGAATATCTGTTGCATAACATCACGTCTGTAATCCCGTTAGGCTAATAGTACATCCTAATTTCCACAGTTATGTTTAAGTCCCATGTAATAGAGGGCGAGCCTATTGCCATCAACCGGACGCAAATCTAGACTCCGTCACTGCTATTGAGAAATTCCTGATGGAAAAACTCAATAACACTTTGCCCGTCCTGGTAATCGAACCCAGGAGCTCATGGTCAGCATTCGCACTTGCGATCACTAGACCAACGAGGCAGTCTGTCAATATCTGTTGCAATGTATTAATTATAATTTGTTAAATATAATAATGACAAAAAAAGGTTCGTCAAAAGAGGAAAACTGTTTCGTTTTCCTTGAAAAATTTATTCACAAAGGAATAAGATTAATTTTGTATTAAGTTCGTTGAGAAAAGGAAGCTGTTTAACGTACAGTCTTGAGGAAAATTGTGAATTTCTTTTTAAATATGAGCTACTTGTTCGATTCTTTTCGGCTTTATTCGGAAACGTTCGGTGATGGCGATCAATCTTTGTCGCGTTTTAGAAAGAGATTTCACGTTGAAATCTTTGTTGATATGTAAATGAGGAGTTTTAAAGTATTTTAATTTATTGTAACGTCCTGTTATATATCTAAACTATTGTGTGGAAAGCCGAGATCGTTTCGTTGATTTATTTTGTTTTGTCTAAACTGTTTGTAAGCGGCTGTTATTATTTAGCCGCGAGCCCCCGTGGCTAAATAATAAAAGCGGCACGGGTCGAACTCCAAGATTAAGCAGTGCTTGCTGAGATCGGTGACCTGTGGATGAGTGATCTTCAGTACATACCGAGTTCTCTCCGTGCCTTGGAAAACACGTTAACCTGCTATTATCCAGGCTATTATTTGTAGATTTTTGACAGTCGTTACGAGTAGTCATTAGCTCGAAAGTCTGACAACCAGCCTTACCAAGGGATGACGTATTATCCAGTAACTGGGTATTCAACTGCATCCGGTTAGACTGAACCACAACATATCGGTCGACTCGGGAAAAGTAAACATATAAACAGGTCGGATATGTCAGGATTTACTCCGTTAGGCTCGTACATCACGTGGGCAGACGATGGTTTCGTGCTATGAAAACACACTGGGTGCGATACACTGTTTCTAGCAAACTAAAAAATTACTTGATTACAACTTAACACAATAACACGGGGCACAATGAATCGGGTACAGTTCCAAGACGTCTCAACTCCGTCGCGATCAGATATTGACTGTCGCCCTCGCCTCGAGCTAGACATCAGGGCTCTGTACAAGCACGTTGTGTTGTGACTGATAAGTAGGGCACGTGATGTCACCACTGCACACAGGCGCGCTTTCCAATTCATTTTATGTCCATACTAACGACCGGATCCGACAAATAAATATGTTCATTTACAGTTGAAAAACGCAAAAAAAGTTGTATTATACAGTCAACTTAAAAAGACTGAAAATTCGTACATAACCCGTATGAATCGTTATTTTTAAAAAGAAAACACCACGTTTATATTTATTTTAGGCAAGATACCGAACGAAGTCGCGGTCTACAAACTAAGTAATTTAATAATTCCTCATCCGTTCAGTTTACGCCTTCAGGGATCGAAGCCAACTTTACGATTACACTCAAAAGCTTATTATTCCGATCCCGTCGCGAAAGTATTTGATTTATTTATTAGAATAACATGTTCCGAATCTTTAGTTTGATTACCAATTCAAAATGGCTACCGTATTCAAAATGGTGGTTGTCGCTGTGACAGTTCGTAGTCGATGTCCTGTTTTTATGTGTGTTGTTAATATGCATGTGTGCTGATAAGTTGGGTGATTGGGAATAAATAAAGGCACTAAGGTTTTTAACATTCTGCGAGTGTAAAATTTATGTTAACTTCCAAGCTGGTTGTGCATTTGTTAAATAGGTTACGACTTGTGTTGGTAGTAAAAAGAAATTCTTCCGGGTGAAGATTATAAACTTGTTTTTTTTGGGACTGACTCACTTTCTGCTGTGAATTTAAAACTAATTAAGATACTGTCTTCAAATTTCTATCAAAAATATTAATTTTACATTTTATTTGTTACAGGAAATCGCGGCAATACTCATCAGTTTCGACAAACACAGCGATTGGCAGTCAAAAGAGGTCAAAATACGGTAAGTGTTTTTTAACTTTAGACAATAATGGAGAAAATAACAAGGTAATATTATCTTGGTGATAGGAAGTAAATGTCAATGTCCCAAAATATCTCTGTAGCACTACAGGGATATTTTGGGACATTGACAGAGTGGTGTTGTCCGTGAAGATGCATGAAATTGTTTCGTAAAACAATTTTATCGAAAAAACAAAATAGCGTCGTTATGTCCGATTTGGGCCCCGTACAAAACTTCCTTTATATGCTTTAGAACAATATTTTATTTGCGTAAAATTGATTCCACAACATACATTCTGTCAAAAAAATAACAAGTTCCTAACAAATATGTGTTGTTTACGAGTCAATTCCTAGAAACGTTTAAAAAATTGAAAAGTGCTAATAGATTTAAATGAAATTTCACGTGCGGCCAGTGTGAGGGGAACACGTAAAGGTTTTCAAGGAAACCATTTATTATTGTGCTTCAGGTGGGGAAATTGAATTGAGTAGAGGTAGAGGATTATATGGATAGTTTTATAGAGTATTTATTAGTTGATTTATTAATAATAATAATGAGCCCTGACCGCCGGTAGCTTGGACCCTGTTCCCGATACCGGTGGGCTACTATGTTTTATATTTTTAAATGTTTTTTTTTATGTTACTTTGTATAAAAATATTTAAAAATGTAAATTAAATGTATAAATACGAATAAAGGAAATAATTATTATTCTTTGATCAGATAAATAACAGGGTCTTAGTGACTAACTGATTTCTAGATACCGGGGTCAATATGATCATCATCATCTGCCTAGCTTTTTCTCAAACAATGTTGGAGTCGGCTCCAGCCTAGCCAAATGCAGCTGAGCACCAATATTTTACATGAAACGACTGCCTATCTGACCTGCACAACCCAGTAACTGGTTAATACGATACCCTTTGGTAAGACTGGATGTCAGACTTTCGGCTTCTGACTACTCGTAACGACTGTCAAAGATCTACAAATGGCAGCTGGGACCAATGGCTTAACGTGCTTTCCGAGGCATGAAGGACACTTGGTATGTAATGATGCTCACCCATCCACGGAGCAACCTCGGCAAGCACGGCTTAACCTTAAAGATCGACCCGTGCGGCAGTTATTATTTAGCCACGAACTCCTCAACCAGGGTCGATATCAAAAATAAGACATTGATTAATTTAAATTACAGATTAAATTAGCGGTAAGAAAAGTTTTTTTTCTATAGTTATGTCTCATCCCGATTCAATTATGAATGGTTTGTTACATAAAATAACTTAATATCAGTAACAGTACATTGTATTATGCTATCACTTTAATAAGTCTATGCAAATAATACTCCTCAAAACAAATAAAACAGTCGTATCAATCCTCCATCCTTTGTTTACAACACAAACAAACCTTAAATCATCCCCTTTCTCCCCTTCCCCCCAAAAGGGGATGAACAAACAAAACTTACCTCTTTATAATATTAGTATGTCCATGGGAGACCGGGACTAGCATTTTTTATTATTGAATGGGTCCATAAAAGCCAGCTGATGGTGAATGGTCATCGTAACTCATCGATAATGCGATATTCAGCGCTTTAAAGAGCTCCCTGATGCATTGCAGCGCTGAAACTGATTCGGTTCCCGGTGAGTGCTTTTGAATTAAATAAAATATGTGTTGGCCTTTGTGATTAACACAGAATCGCTGAATCGAGGCAGGATTTGTACGTGTGGTATAATTGGGTGCTAAAGTTTCAAAGGCTAATTTTAACTTAGTTGAACTGGCTAAATTCAAATTAAATTTCGAACTACACAAGACCGTGAGCTTTAAAAGAAAGTTACAAGAACGACAACCTTTTTAAACATACTTTTTTCAAAACTTAAATTGCAATCGAAATGCAGAATAGAATCGTACAGCAAAAAAACTCTTCGCAAACGAAACGAATTAAACTATCAGTAGAATAACGTGACCGTTACTTTTATACTTTACTCTGTGACTGTACCTAATTTGGCGCCCAACGAGGGACCCGTTCCAACTTGTAACAACTTTAAGCAAATTAAAACTTGGGCCGTGACTACTGCTGGCTCAGTGTGCGTTGTTGAAATATTAACTCTTTATGGGAGCACAGTGTACTACGAGGTTGCGGTTCAGCCGTGAATCCGTGTCGTTACATAAAAATTTAATAATGGTCTTGATACTGCGAAGTTTTTGTACGTGATCAAGTTTAGTTTGGTTATTTAAAGCTGCGTTGAGATTTCAGATGTTTTTTTATTCAGAAGTTAGCTAAAGTTTGTCACCGAGGCAGTACTAAATCCGGGGAATTGCCTTGATAGCATAATCAGAACGGAGTTTTATGACAAGACTGGGATTAGAACAAGGAATCGTTCGTTTCGTGATATAATTATAAATTCATCTCCAAGAAGTGCTAAGGAACTGGTTTATTTTACGTCTGTTCGTCACCTTATTCGTCGCTACCATCAATTGCGATGAAGTAAAGATTGATCCTGTCTGCAAACAAAACAGTTACCAGACAAGTGCAGCAGGCTATGCAATCAATTGCCAGGGCTGCGGGATGCCAGGGCTGCGGGACTGTTCGAAAGAGATACCGCGGCCCTGGAACATAAAGGGCAAAGAAGGAACATGGATGGGTTTTAGTCAGTACAAGTCTGACACTCCCTTCCGCTCCGCCCAGAAAAAAAAAAAAAGGCTATGCAATCAATAGGTTAATTGTTCTTTATGACATGAACGTCAAGTAGTTCATTTGGCAATCCTGAACTACTATTTTTATTGTATCTTACTTAGTTTCGTGGACTCCACCTCCCACTCCCTTTCATAGACAAGAGAAGTGCGTGTGATTAAATAGTTGTGCTCCTTTTATGAGATAATTTCCTACTACTTTTAAACTAAAACTCCTATTTTGACTGCCTCGCTGTTCTAGTGGTCTCAATACCCTAAATAGCATGAAAAAAAAAATATTTTGGTCAACAAGTTGTATGAAACAATAATTAAAATACTACAAAAAAAGTAACTTTGTAAAAAACGACTGCCGCGTTGGCCGAGTGGTTGCAATAGCGACTGCGGAGCATGAGGTCCTGGGTTAGATTCCCGGCTCGGGCAAAGTGTTATTAGATTTTTCCATCAGGAATTTCTCAGTAGCAGCCACGAAGTCTGAATTAGTAGCCGGTTGATGGCAATAGGGTCGCCCCCTATTACATGGAACTTAAACATAACTGGTTCAATGTGGGTGTAGTATTAGGTACACCTCTGCCTAACCATTCGAGAATTACAGGCACGATGTTATGTTAAAACTAAAAGTCGGTCATAATTGAATTTTTTGACTTACTGAGTTACTTCTCTGAGTTAAAGACGAACTTGAAAGTGCATGAACTACTCGCCTTGAGCCAACTTTTAAGAGTTCAAAGTTTGCATTGTAATAACTTGTTCTGTTTTAAACCATTAAAGATATATTGCTTCTTTAAATTCGGGGGTGTTGTAGTAGGTACGTTTTTATTTTTAAATTTCTTTGGTTATTATATTTTTTTTAGTAACTATAATTTAGTGTATAATTCAGTATTTTAATTTTAATTTATATTATTTAATTGATCTTAATTGTAACACTTTGTCTCAAAAGTATGCATCATATGATCCTTAATGGATTGAAATAAATGATTTTGAATTTGAAAAATTTTGCCTCGTTAGTCTAGTGGTCGTAAACGGTAAATTTTATTAAATATTTCCATCACCTCAATAGCGCCTAGTGGATGGCAATAGACAGGGCAAACCCATAAACGTTTTTGTGAACGCATTTTATGCATCCTTTTGACACAAAATAGGTTCGTGTTGAAAACCAGTGCTGGGCACTTGTGATCTAGCAAATGCTGAAGTTGTTGTTCTTGTTTGGACAAAATAAGATTAAAATTTTAAAATCTTAAGAGCTCTTAACACTACTCAATAAAATGCTGAGCTGATAGCACTTTTGGCACGAGTTTCCATTGTGTTGTTTGTGGAGCAAATTAATCAATATTCTTTTTTGTTTAAACTCAGTTAGTAGAGGTATTTCAATAACTCTCGTTTGTTCAAATTAGTCTTTATTTTCTTCCATTACTATGGCCTTAAACACTTTTATTGTTTTAGTCAGGATCATCACATTGAATATCGTTTTATTTGATTGAAAAACGTCCGTCCTACATTGAATAACTAAGGGCCGAGTTCACCACTGAAACCAAACGAGATCATCACATCAAAGTCGCGTTCAAACGCTGTCAGTGTCATCAATTTGAAGGAATATTGATACTGACAAATTGGAATGAATGGCACCAAATAGAGGAAGCCTCTACACAGTAGTTGGTGGAACAAGGCTGCATACGATGATGATGATGATTATGATTCACACTGACAACTCTTGAACGCGGTTATGACTTGCTGATCGTTTTCAGTTTCCCCGGTCAAATTCTTCCTTCATCATCATCCAAAGGTCGACTTCAACCACTGCTGGGTATAGGTCTCTCTTTGTTTGTACCAAGCTCCACGTTCTTGTGACCGCCTCATCAAGGACATTCCTGCGATGGCAACAATGTCGTCTGCCCATCTCACCGCCCGGAAGACCAACACTTTTCCTTCCAGTGTTTGGACGCCACTCGGTGACAGCTTTACTCCACAAATTTGGTTCACCCTTGTTTGGTATAACAATGTTTTGTCGAAAATCGCTCCGGCTAATTTTAGTTACAATAAAGTCATTTCGTATAATTACTCATTTGACCGAATAATTAATTGGTAGATTTTTATTTAGCATATTTATTTCTTTGAAATAATGTCATTTGACCGAATTTTCAAATGTACTAATTTTATTTAAACTAATGTTTTAACCGACCGTCTAGGGTTAGCGTTTCCGTCAGCAGGTCGACGGAGCCCCGCTGAGGGGCTCCTATTTCTGTCTGCAGGTTTTAAAGGAACCAAGCTAACCGAACCTCGGGGTGCCCCTGACGTCGACCGTCTAGGGTTAGGGTTTAGGGGGGGGGTCTGGGTTTACATCTAATGAACATTATACCTTTTGATCAATAGCGCAAATATTGTTATCGCAAATAAATATTCGATGAAATGAAAATTATTTTAATCGATATTATACAAATTGATAATTTTCTTAAACGTTGTTCGAATTAGTAACATTACATCAAAATTTGTTATACCAAACAAGGGTGAACCCCAAAATTCACCCTTGATCACGTACATAAAAGTTTCCTCTAAAAAGCGGAACCCTGTGATAAACATCCCCACATTTAATTACTTCACTAATTGTATCCACCATATTATCCGGCTTAAACTCTGAACTTTGCAAGTACTAATGAGACCAAAGCCTGCGTTGTTTTAACTTGGCTTTAGTGAGTTACGTTGTGTGCTATGCGGTGTAGTGTGAGTATGTGTGCTATAACCTGGAACTTGGGTGATGTGGGTGTTTATTTATGCTAATGCTATAGCGACTAATTAATGGAAAGAAAATGAATGTATTTGCGCTGCACTTAATGAATGAACACAAAAATGCAAAAAAAAAATGCTACCAGTACCAAAGTCCGCAACCGAGTGAGCATAACAGTTTTTCATTAACGGTTCTTCAGTTTATTCGTGATCATGGTGTTTGCGACAGTGCCGAAATATTAAGAACTCAAAAGAAATAGTAAACATGATAAAAATCCCGTTTTCAGTGTTAGTTAGAAGGTTTTTCATTATTTCAACATTATAAGGATGAAAGCTAGGTTTAAAAAATCTGGGCACACACTATCCACTCTATTCTCTATGATGTTTTGTCTTTATATATAGTGTAAAATAGAATAGACCAGCAACATTGAGATAAAAACAGCCATAGAAAAGAATTCATCCATCACGAATAAACAAAATACAATACACATATTACAAACAATCACTTTGTAATATAAGCGTGATTTAAAGTTAAGAAATCAAATGCAAGTACCCCGTTCCTAATACCTGTTCTATTCTATTTCTATCCTATAAATCTTTAGCTGTCAATGCACAAGAACTTCTGTAGGTAGATCGATTCCGGTGTCGAAAACATAAGCTGTAGGTATAAATCATGAGTCAGTTGACGTCTTATCTTATCGAGGCCATCTTTCGTAATGGTATAGTTTCTAGAACTATTAAGTACATAAATATTGACTTAGGTAATAAGCAAACGTTTGAGTAGGTATTGTTAATACGCTGTAGTCAAATATTTACCTCGTTTGAGGAAATTGTTGAGCATGACTGGGCTCTAAGGTCAGTAAGGAAATGATTTTGTTTGGGAATGATGATGATGAATGATGATTTGAATAATATCTTTGGTATTTTGGACGGACTGTGTGAAAAACGGTATAGCTAGAAAGGGGGTAACAACTGAGATGACGAATAACTTATACAACATTAGTTTTAGTTTATGCAAAACCTGATACACGTATCTAGTATTTTTATGTAAAGAATCTATGTGCAAAATTTCAAAACTGTATCATGAAAAATCACAAAGTTATAAACTTGTTCTGTTATCTAGTTGTCCGCACAAAATCGTGGTCACCACGCAGCGCGCGCCTCCAGCGTCGTCTTGAGCTCATTGATAATAATAATTTGGCAGTAGGTACCTAAATTATTGCGATAGGTACTTAAAGTCGATCGGTGTTCAACTTTTAACTTTTTTAAATATTTTTGGGAAAAAATATACCATGGTTTAAAAAATATTGGAATCGATTCAGTTACTTATTCTGAACAAACTATATTCAGGTTTCGCATATACTAGACATAATGTTGTAGAGACGTTTAAAACAATCAGTTGTTTAATAATTTTTGACTGAGTAGTTTTGGCATTTTTAGTAGGTACTTGTCCATTATGATGATGATGATGAGTGACGTTCAAAAGTGCCCGACGTGTTTTGAATATGGAACAGCTGGCTTTTATTTTTAATAACAGACGAAAAATTCCAACACTCTTGTTCTGAATGCTTGATCAAACTTCGTGTGACAATGTCCATTCCACCATGTATATTATGATGACCATTATCACGCAACCGATTAGCCCATTACCCAGTGTCCCAAACCAATAAATCTATCAAGAGCATTAAATTACCCGGAGTAATGGCTGCGAAATGATCTGTCATGGCGGCCTTGCGCCGACATATTGAGCGGGAATAATTTCGGATCCAGTCAATATGAGGCGTACAATTAAATCAAAAGCTGTTTGTATGGAGTGATTGAGGTGTGGGATTGTTTGATGTTTACTGGCTCTATGGCAGCTCGTGGCTAAATAATAACAGACGCGCCGATCGATCTTTGAGGTTAAGCTTGCTGTGTTCCGTGTATGGGTGACCATCTATCATATAGCCGTTGGGCCCGGCTGTCATTGGTAGATCTCTGACAGTCATTACAGGCAGCAGCAAGCCGAGAAGTTGGAGAACCAAAGGGGTATTGTATTATTCAGTAAATGTGGTGATCGAATAGGCATTTGCTCGATGTATAATACTGGTATTCAATTGCATCCGGTTACACTAAAAGCCAACCCTAACATAGTTGTGAAAAGATGATGAATATTCTTTTATTCCAAAGGGTTGGCTTTTACCTTGGCCAGAGGTTAAGCGTTGCCATACAACGTGGTAACGCCGCCAGTCTCTTGAGCACATTACCAGCTGACAGCGTTGAGGAGTTTGTTGATGCCCTTTTATAGTTATTATTGCTAGTTTAGTTTTGTTATTTTCGTTTATTTAATCGTTTTTAATTCTTTGAATTGCAGGTTATTATGATAGTGTTATGGTGGTTGGAAAAGCTCAATTGATGTTAAGACATAATAGACATAATTTCCTCATTTCTCTTTGGTTATGAAATATGTATTTTTATCGCCTGTATATCTACTGACATTACGGTTATTCTGATAAAAATCTCACGTATTTCCAACACATTTTTAACTGTAAATGAAACCATGATACTGAAGAAACCTTAGTACAAAATGCTTCCGGAAACTCGTAAAGTTTTGACTGTTGGTAGACGACGAGAGGAGTTTCAAAATACAAAGAAAAAAAAATGTATATAAAAAAACTTCAGCATTCCTAAAATCAAGGTCGAAAACCAACACATAGGTAGCCAATAAATTATTAAATTGAAAACTGCTTGAACAACCAATCGAAACTAAAAACTACACTGATTATTCCGAAGCGGAGAGTTATACCCCCGTACCACGAATACACAGCGCTAAAGTATTCTCGTAAATAAATGTAACGACTTTTACGAGTGCAATAAAGTTGGGCATGAGAAACATCCAATAACGGCCATCGTCACGATACTTAATAGTTTTTATTTGGGAATTAATAACTGCGTAGGATTATGGGCAGAAGGTTGGATATTGTGTGAGTTTGTGAGGCGTTACATCAGAAGTGGGACGTGGACTAGAGCCAAGTGCGAAAATGTGTTCATATGATATTTTTGCGACGGAGTTGTGAATTAACATAACATAAAATCACGCCTGTAACCCCAAATGGTTAGGTAGAGGTGTACTCATTAGGACACCCACATTGCGCCAGTTATGTTTAAGTTCCATGTAATAGGGAGCGAGCCTATGGCCATCAACCGGGCACAAATTCAAACTCCGTGGGTGGCCCTGGGAATCGAACCCAGGACCTCATGCTCTAGACAAAGGAGGCAGTCGCTCAATTCTAGATTATTGTATCCATCATAATTATTATCTGTTTTTGCATTCTAGCATTGTGTCTGGGATGGCAACGTTTCTGCGGTGCCTGTGTTTGTTTGTTGTCAAGAGGTGGCTGATGACTTGTTTGTCATAATCTTACTACAGCTGTTCTAATTCGAAATTTTTTGAGGATGTATGGATGATTGTTCCTCTTTCATGCGAAAACGGTTGAACGGGTGTTGATACACAGATACTTTATAACCCGGATTATCATATATTATACTTTTTTTACTTTTTGGGCAGCAGCGTTCTCTGATTCTACAACAACCATACTGCGATCGCCAACCCGCCTGCCAAGCGTGGCGATTATGGCAAAACCCCCCTTCTTGGGGGAGGCCTATGTCCAGCAGTGGACTTTACGGCTGAAATGATGATACTTTTTATCGTGGTCGTACGCTCCCGTGGGATAACCACCGAACTCGGCGCGGGCGAAGTCACGGGTATAAGCTAGTTACTTATATTTAAATACCTAGAATTTAGTATCTAATAATCAAGTTCTAAGTAGACTAGAAAGTCAATAAAAAGCTGAAAAGTAAAAATCAAACCCAAAACTAAGGCTAATGTAAATGTATGAAAGTATTTATACACTATGCTTTCTCACTATCCTTTATGACAGAACGTCACTCAAGACTCAAGCTTCACTTAAAACTAGTTTCAACCAAGCAAATGACTTCAATCTAGTTTATAGTAATGCTTGAGTCTTGAGTGCCGTTCCGTAATACGGGACTTAGTACTCTTAGCTGGTGATTTGTATGGAGTGGGCTTTCTGTGTTAGTTGTATTCACGTCGTATCAGGTATGAATAATTACTTTATGGGCCGTGCTGTATATTTTTGAGTTGTGGCTCGGGATGAAGGGAAAGTATTTTATTGTTTCCGTTATTAGGTTAGAGGAAGGAATTCGGAGTTGCTTTCGGTTGGTAAGAAAAAATTAAATTCGAGAAATGAAGGGTTTTTGCAGTTCGTAAAATTATGTAATGTTTGACTCGTCAATTCTGTCTTCTCGATCGTTATTGGTTGAAAAAACTAACGACAGAAGAATTAAGGAAGGGTCTGGAATCTGAAATAATCGTAAAAACACTTATTTAATACATTTTGATCATATTATTTTCTATAAATTTCCAGCTAGAGCCTCAGTGTTTTTGAGGTAGAGAAGTAAATAAAGACATTTATTAAAGTTTTTTTGTGCACCTTGCATGTGGTTAATTACCTAAAGTTTTTTTATGAAAATAATTTTTATTATAACATTAAAAAGTTGTCAAAAATTTGGCATACACAGTTATTTGTTTTTGTAACTAGTTACGTTCCTACAGAAATATCGTCCATTTTTAGTTAAAAAGGTTGCGGCTAGTAGAAAATGCAAGAACGGTAATTTAGCTCAAATAAAGGAAAAATCTAACGTGTTTATTAAAGCAACGCCAAAATAAATTAAGAATCCTGTTAACCCACTTAAAGTTTGCCAAATTTTTTAAACGCACGCGATTAAAACCTTAAGTTCAACTTAAAATACTTACATTTCTATAATACATAACGGTTAAGTTGTTGTACTTATACAAAAACTTAAGCAATTTTACATTTCTGCGGCGGAAACTTTTTTATAGAAATTCAAAGATGGCGGCGGTTACGATGATTTATTAAAAAGTCGCGCCGTTCGGGAATTTTTCGCGGTTGGAAAAAAAAAGGAAAGTTTCGCTAGTTTGTGACCTAAACGGCTTTGTAAAGAATGTTCCTCGTAAATCTTGGTCCGTATCACTTTTATAGTATGAATGAATTTACCGACCGGGAGCCTAGTTGGGTGTTTATTTATTTACTTAGTTTGTTAAACTTACAAGGGCAGAATTTTTTTTTGTAACTTTTTGTTGGCGTTGTAATAATTATTATGATACGTTTGCTACCTTAGTTGTATTTTTGTTTGAAACAAAGGCTGTTGACACAGCCAATGTGGTTCTGACGTGAATGTTCTGTCTATTACAAGATCCAAGGATACAACTGACAAGAGTGACTAAACTCCTTTCATACTTATTATACCTCTGAAAGCAGCAATGCATTAGCAAACTTATTGTTACTAGATTAGAAATCTTTGTGATTTTGATAGGGATGTAAAATAACTGTGACATATGGCTATACAGACCCTCCAAGAAGCCGTCAACCAAGCATTTTGTACATCAAACTAAGTAACCCTACGCAAAAACGATTGCTGGGAAAGTACTTTTTTCTTGGGGTGAAAAAAACACGGTTTACGGTAGAACTCAATGTAACGTACTCAAAACATGGTGTTGCATTGAATAGTACAGGTCATGCGAGGTATTTAAAGTAAAGTAAATGAAAGTACTTTTACAACGTTAAAAATTTATAGAAAAAACACAAGCAAAAGTTGGAACTTTGACCTCCAATATCTCCGTAACTAGATTGTAAAACTTCTAGTTACGGAGGGTAGGTATAATCTAGAACAAAAAAAACATCGCAATGATGGAGAGAACAAATGCCTCTCGGCTTCGTGAAAGGTCTTTTTACACCCATTATGTTTTGATTACCAAGTCGATTTTGACGTTTGATTGTACTAAAGATATCTTAATCTGTTTTCGTCTACTTTAGATAGCTAACAATAACTTTGTTTGTTGAATCTCGTCCCTGACTTCCTCGATATGTCACCCATGGGAACAGTTACAGAACTAAATTCTTAACCACACGGCAGTAAATGGCCGCGTAACAAACACATAAAGTACTTAAATAGACTTTAACTTAATTGCCTAACAACTCACTAGAAAGCGCGACATTTATAGAAGCAAGATAGATGAATCTAGAATCTAGTTGAGTCTAGACCTGTTAGTAAAATGTCCCGCTAAAGGGCCAAGTGTTGTCTTCGTGCAGTGGGGAAAGAGAACCAACCCACTTTTTCAATGTGCGTTGGCGATCACTGAAAAAATTGAGCCCAGAGCATTGATACATTAAATATAAATGTCACATCAGAAAGTCATCAAGGTCATATATATTCTTGCCCTTGTCCCATGTTACTTGGGGTCGACGCAACACGTTTTTATCTTCTATTTTCCTCTATCAACCGTCACGCTATCATTTACTCCTTTATCTTTCATATCATTCCTCACTCAATCCATCCATCGTTTCCTTCGTCTTCCTCTCCCTCTCCATCCATCAACATTCAAATTCATCACTCTTTTAGTTACATGCGATTCGTCCATAAATCAAACAGATCTGAAAGTGTCGTCGATAAATCGAACTAAAAAATTAAATAAAAAAATCACAAGTTCCGATTGACTAAACACAAATTCGCGGCTTGACAGCCATTATTTTTAGCGAACTGAATTAGAAACGTGATATAACATGCGTTGTTGCGTTTATAAAACAACCTCATGTGGTCGGTGTAAATTCGAATTTGCAAGCAGTAAAAAGTGCGCACAATTTTAAATGGTGCATACTGTTTCAATGGTCGCTTTTGAGACGCTGAGTGTGTATTTTGTGGTTTTTATATATCAATGGCCCAGAAGGACAAAGTGACATTCAAATGTATGGGACTGGCATGAGCTACTAAAACTTAAGTTAAAATTAAGCTGTATTCCTGTTGAAAGTGGTTGTAGAAACTTGAAACCTTTTGTACACGTATTAAGACCCAAGATAATTACACAACATATAAATCTGCAAAATTCGATGGAATACTACTAGCAACATAATTATGTGCAAATCAATGTGTCATGGTTTGTTTTTCCCGAACGGATAGGCAGATGATGGCATTAGGCTTGCTCCTATTACATGACACTTAAACAGAACTGGTAAAATGTATCTGCACCTTTCTACTAAAGGTGTTAGTTAATCTTAATCTAAGCCAAAAAGCTACAATACGACCAAACGAAAAATGGAACACGCCATCAATACCAAAGTTCCCACACCTCAAAATCAATACCCAATCGACCTAACTCATTTTATCACTAATTAGTGCCACATCATTAGCCAACACGGGCCGAAACACGCGTAAATTACATTCAAACGAATAGCCAGCACCAAATTAACATGACCGGTGTAATTCTCGATTAAATCTTCTCGATTAAATCACTCGATTCGCGAATCGATACTGGCACAGTATTTATCGGTGCGATTAGTTTGAGCGAGATAGAAGACTCGAATTAGCGCTGACGGATGAGTGCCGATCCGATTGGCAAGTGTGTGAAGTTCTCGATTCTGAAAGGTTGGCCGTCATTTATTTGAAGTAAGTCTGGTGATTTTACTGAGTAATTGGCGTTTTAGTGGCGTAGTGTGGCGCTCCTTTACGTCTAGTGTTGGATGGACAGAGGTTGTAAATAACGTGTTGACGTGGCTTATTTGGAGACTGGGAGTTTGATGATGTAAACTTGAGTTGGACGTTTGTAATTTTAAGAATAGGTAAAAGTTAACACATCACATCTCATCTTCACTCCACGAAAAACCGATTACCACACAGCTTTTCAGTCACGGGCAACACTTTCAGAGTCCTCTTATGTACTGATTCCTAAGTTTTATCCATTCGCGTTGCACCACACATCCCTAAAACAAAATATATAAAAAAAAAACAAGTTTAGTATCTCATGTATTCAGGAGTAATTCCACTGACAATACTTACATTTTAATACAAGACATGAAAAACGGTCATGAATACTCGACAAATCCCAGTTAAAATCTGCTCAAACCTATCAAACGGTTTCCTTTCAAGAATCTATCAACGAATACCGGAATAAATCCCCCAGTTGCATTACTGAGTCGGTATTTTTTAATTGAGCACGGATCGATCCGTCGCCCATTGCAACGGCGACACCATTTGCTTTTATAATTTTGACACACTTCCAATCCAGGGAACGATATCGGTTCTGTCAATTAAAATTTCAATCTACATGTCGAGAGGGAGCCGGTGCAGATGATGATGATTCCGTTTAAGTTTAAAGTCAATTAAGAGGAATATGTTTCAAGTTGTTGTCTGTATTATTCGTGTCAGCTTGAAAATGGTTATTAATGAATTTGAGTGTTTATTTGTTTCTTCATCATTATTGTGTGTTGTTTGATGACAACTCATCTGCTTAGCCGTTTTATTGGGCTTTATTTTACATAGAGCGACTGCCTATCTGACTTCCACAACCCTGTTAGTACTGGGTAATAAAAATTGGTTGTCAGACTTTCGGCCCACTGAGTACCTGTAACGACTGTCAAAGATCAACAAATGACAGCCGGGACCAACCGCTAAACGTGCTACCCGAGGCACGGAGGAAACTCGGTATGTAATTGGTGGTCACCCATCCACGGACCTACTAAGGCCAACGAGGCAGTCATAAGTTTTTTACATTTTATATATTACGTATGGATAAACATTTTTCACTTCTCGATCGTCGTTCTCGTTGATACAATTTCATTTTGTCTGGGATTCTCTGGGGCGTTTGTTTTAATAGATTAACCGCCTTTAATAACACCTACTGATAGAGCTTATAATGTTTTATTTTATGTGAGAAAGTACGCATCTGGCTCCACCACGGCCACATATTACCTAAATTTTCATATGATAAAATAATAACGGAATAAAAGTACGTGTCTGGCTCATCTTTTTTCTAAAAACAACATGTCTGAAACAATAACAGACGCGTATTATCTGACGTCAAACATGACTTCATTTCTTTTACCCCACGTCAATATCATGTTCACATGAAACGTTAACATTCCACCCTTAGAAAATACCCTTTGTCCGCGTCCCTGTCCATATTAAGCGGAGTCAGCACTCCACAGTCAATAAACCCAGTCTACACGCACTGAAACAAAATATTGTCGTTCACGGGGACGCTGTTCAGTATTCGACAAATACTCGATTCCCGACGGTCGGGCTAAGCGGATATTTCCCGGGATTAGTCGCGGGATCCCGGATCAAACCGATTTTTAATACCGGTCGACGTTTTGATAGAATTTATGTTATTGGATACGTATTTTTCAAGACTTTTCAGAAGTCCTGAAACTATATTTCTGAATCTTTTCTATTTGAGATTTGTTCACGTAATAGTTTATATGATTCATTTTGGCAAACTGTATTTTAATGTTCATTAAATTCTGTGTATTCAGACGAAGGTCAACACAATAAACGATGAAAACATGAAAATGGAAGCCAGCAATCTCATCAGAATACTGTGTTTGCACGTACTTCAGAACGCTTTGTATTGTAATTAAGCAGAGATTTAATATGTATACGCAAATATAAATTATTCTGAAAGATATATTTGTCTGCTTATATTATTTTATAGTTAATAGACCAATGACCTTCATATTTTATGTTTGGAAACTTGAACTTTTAATAATTAATATATGTCTGAAAACACCAATCTACCTTGAACTGGCTTTATCTTGTGATGTACTGCATGAAAAGAGGCCTTTGTCCAGTGGTGGGCTGATATTATTATATTATCTATCTAACAACACAAACACCGTTTCTATTAACCTCTTACCAATAAATAATGTCACAATTAAGTATCACAGATCCCGGAATATCCGCAAACACGTAACAACACTAGGCTCGCCTATAATTTGTAGGGTCATTGAGGGTAGGAGCTGACTGGCTGTTTGGCTACATCACAGCCCTAGATTCGGCCGGCTTATTTGACTAGCTTGATTTATGTAGCTATCCGTTTGCTAAGCGAACGCTAGATTGGTTTCTATTAGCGTTAGTGTTAGCTCAGTTCGTATAGAATTGATTCGCTCAGCGTTTGTGTTTGGGAGTTAGAATTTTAAAGGATTGGTGATGGTTTGGATGGTGATATTGCGTTACTTGAGCTTGTGTATTGTATTTGTTATAATCAAAAATCCATTTTTAATAAAACATTGCTACTATTAGTTTTCAAGGGGCACACAACTACTTGTATTATTAATCTTTCGACGTTTCGACAGCCATCGAGTGCCAGTCTCAACTATTTTATGATGGCTCTTAAAAGACCATTAACGAAGCCAAAAGGCACTTGTTGTCCCTGTTCCCATTCCGATCATTTATTTATTTTGGACTATACCTGGGAACCTATCAGTTACGGAGATATTGGAGGTCAAAATTCTAACTTTTGTACAAGTTTTTTTACCCGTGAACTATTCAATGCATCGCTCGGCACAATATTTTGACTGCTTTACATTCAGTCCAACCGTAAAAAATGTTTTTCACCCCAAAAAAAAAAATTGTTTCCCAGCAATAGCAGAATGCTTATTTGACGGCTTCGTGAAGGGTCCGTTTACACCTTGTGTTATATGTCAAACTAATATTAAATTATATTTTATAAAACTGACTTCCAAACATATCTGGCGAAATGTGGGTGTTCTATAAGATCACCTTTATATAACTCTTCGAGGATTACAGCCGTGATTTTAAAATGTATGTATTTATTTATGTACACACAAAATACTTAACAGGACATTACATTAAGATAGAAGAGCACAAAGGTACTGCTTATTTCATGAGAAATTTCTTCCAGCAGACCTGCGAGAGGAAAGTTGGATTAGAAATGTAGACAATGTGTTTTAAATAAAAGAAAGGTTTTATAAAAAATATTTAAATGTCTAAAACATCTAATCAAAAACCAATCAATCCCCGCAATACATTACTAGCCACTCTAATTGTGGTCCCACGTTCCATTTCGAAGGGATGCTGATATATTTGGCGCAGGACAGAGGTCTCGTCCGTCGCCGCAATTCATGGCGATCTGATTGCGATGTCGGGTGACCATAAATTAGTTCTAGTGCGGTCCTAATAGGTGAGGGTTTTGAGTGGAGATTTGTAATGGTGATTGAGAGTGTTTAGAGTGTGGTTTGTTAATTTTCGTCTTGATGTGTGATTGTTTGTTGTGGTGTGAAAATGTGTGAAAATGGCCAGCTTCGAGCTTCAAAAAACCTACTACTTGAAATTCCATCACATCGTACTGGTTTTATGTCCAATTCTTACGCTGTCTCAACTATAAAACTCTGGAACGCGCTACCCCTTGACATTAAAAAAGCTGAAAGCAAAATGGCTTTCAAAAGAACACTTCGGAAGTACTATTTGAAATCAGACTAAATTGCTCACAAGCTAGATATTAGTTAGTAGTCATAGTAATTATTATAAGGTTTCTCGTATTTGAACTATTTGTATGTATTATAAAATATATTAGTTTATTTAATTTTACTGTATATATGTGTATTGGTATGTACCTATTTATGTATATCAATCTATGTTAACATATTTAATTTTTTTTCTTATTTATTTTTTTGTACTCAATCAAAATGCTATCCTATTTGACCCAAAGGTTGACTGGTAGAGAATGCCTTGTGGCATTAAGTCCGCCTATGTACCACTCTTGTACATGAAGTTTAAATAAATAAATAAATAAAAATGGAGAAACCTTTTTTAACTTATTCCTTATATTACTTAACCTATTACAAATTAAATATTGTACGACTCTTGTTAATTGCTTGGCTAAGTATTGTACATGACGTAATTATGGGAAAAAATAAAATAAAAAGCATTTATACGTGGTGACCTCCTAAGCAAAACAATAAATAAAAAAAAATAATACAAATATGTTATATAATTATACTTCGAAATTATACACCGAATTTTTAGGAATGAACTCACAGCGAATATTATGATTGCGAAAGTAACCTTTCTGTCTATTTATTTTTTTATGCCTTAACAGCCAAACAGATTTTAATATTTGGAATAAGGCGTGGCATCATTTCCGATCACCACGCGCACGAAAAACAAAAGCATGTTAAACATAACGCGGGCGAAGCCACGGTCAAAGGCTAGTTAACCTATAATCAAATACTCATCAGAACTATAACACGAACTAAACCAACACAGTACAGCGCAGTCTGCTATTCCTGCGCCAAACCTAGGAAAACTTCAATAAAACCTAATTCAATTTTAGACCATTGAAATTCGCGGCACGCGTTACACTTAGCTCGTTGCAATTAAAATGTGAGGCGGCTTCGCTAATTGATTTGGGGTACTGTACTGCGACTGGGGTACTTTTGTACCCCATCTTGCAAGATTGGGGTATTTTTGGACACTGGGGTAATTTTTGCCCCCTCAGCAGGACGAGGGAGTTTATTCTGTTTAAAAATAGGGATTTATTAAGGATAGGAAATGAAATAAGAGGTAAGTAGATTATTGGAAAAAACCCTTGGTGATAATAAAAACTTATGCTTTTAACAGAGTTCATAATCTTGTCTACAACATTTAACTTTTTGTGTGCCTTTTAATTAAATACTATATTTTTAAACTACTTTGAGGTTAGGTACTGAATACGAAAACACAAATATATATTTTTAATTAGCTCTTTTTTTTAAATATACCTAATATACAAAATTTGACTCTAAGTAACATGTTAAAGTACAAAACAAATTTTAAAAATAACTTTATTTATGTATTATTATTTTTTACTTTTTATATGAAATTGGGAATTTTGAAATGTTAACAAAATATTTAAACCTGTTTAATTAAGGTTTTCCCTTCTTTTTCGTTTGTCTATTGTAATCGCTTTCAGGAGTATCTCTACTCAAATTCCGGCAGTAGTCCGCTAACATTGATGCATCCCATCGGCCCTGGTATCTCTTTTCCAGTGTCGATATATCTTGGTGGAATCGTTCACTATGTTCGTCACTTACATTACCGCAGTTAGAAGTAAAAAAATCAAGATGAGAATGAAGAAAATTATTTTTTAGGATATATTGCAACTCCAACTGTTGATACTTTTGAAGGAGATTGTTCACAAGTTCAACATAATTTTCATTTCTTTTATTGCCCAAAAAACACTGAACAACTGCTCTAAAAGATTCCCATACTTATTTTTCAAAGTCCTGTAAAATCGCCGTCCTACCTACGTCGCTTCGCTTCTTTTTTCTCGATATACCGTCCTGGATTATTCGAGTCAAGAAAAAGTAACAGTCATTCGCATGATTGGTAAGTTCCCTCCACATCATTGGAACACCAAAAGGCAATGAACGTTTATTTTTGTTTGGCCACTTAATCAAATTTGTAGAGCAAGTACTGTAACTAAAATGTGGTAACCACGATTTGTCTTGCTTTTTAATTTAAATGGCAAAATAATGGAAGTGACCAGTTTCTGAACGCTGAGTTATTGATGAGCATCTTTGGTTTATAAGGGTCATGTTAACACATTTTAGCAAAAATTGTCTGCACTATTAACACATTTTCGCGAAATTATGAAAACTGTATATATTTCCCCAAAAATGTAAAAAAAAACGATGAAAATTTCACGTTTTAATTGGTTAACAAAACACAGACAGCGTTAGACGCAACAAACGAATAAGAAATAATAAAATTTCCGCGGTTAATCACTCAATATTTTGAACTGTCATCATTGATAAGATAAACTATCGAGCTAGCCGCTATTATATTAAATATGGCACAAATGGACAAAAATAGCTAACTATGAACTTTAACTTGTATATTTAACTTCAGCGAGCCAAATACTATAAATATAGAACATTTTCATGTAAAAGGCAAATTTGATGTAGACCAGTGAATCGAAAAAATACGTAAACAGCTTCGTTTGTAATAAAGAATGGCGTTTAAAAAAAGTATATTGATTTTAAACGGTACTTTTACTGCAAAATAATGAATGAAAAAAGTCAGGAAAGTAGCAAAGAGATGCGTTTTAGATGTTGCTCTTAAACTTTTTACACCGACACACTTAGAAAGTATTAAAAAAGTAAAGTATGTTTCTCGTTACGTCAAATTCGTCATAACGCTGTTACAGAGCTTTCATTTTCCTCTAAGTATCAAGAATTAACCAAATCATTAGCTGTAATAATATAAAATTGATGTTGTCATAATAAAGACATATCATAAAAACACCACTACTATTACAGGATTAATAAAACACGTATAATGATTCATAAATGTATATGTTAACATCTGTCTACAGGGCCTAATAAACTTTTATAACAGTATATAAAACGACGACAAATATTTGCAGATATAAATAGTTCATTTTGTTTTTATATATTTTTTTAATTCTATCAAATATAGGAATTTTGGTAGTAATATCCTAGAAGTGTCATACTATCTATGTTTTTCGTGTGGTTAGTGCCTAACCTGGTGTCCGAGTCCATGGACCTCTGACTTGGCTATACATTTGTCGAGAAATATCTCTCAGGCATGCTAGTTTGATTTCCTCATATATAATACAATGTAATGTGTGTAACCTGTGGTTACCTGTAATTGAGTGTGCGTTACAAGACCAGGTATTTTGTAAAAGTTTTCATTTTATATATGATAAATTGTAATGTGACTTTTTGGTAATCCAAAAAAAAAAAATATATAATCAGAGGTGCGTGTCTTAAGTTCGAACTCGACACCTATGGCTTGGTATCCGACAGTCACACCACTAGGCTAACACTACTGCAATGTCATTGAAAAGTCAGGAAGTACATATTATTGATGGGATGTCTGGCATGTTTCCGTAGGGTGGTCACAAATTCGGTTGATAGTCAGCAATTTTCCAAATCAAACAATTAAAAGCGAAACATTTTTATGTTAATGAATAATCTATTGCGTCCTTTTTGGTTAAAATTACCAGCGTATTATTCTATTAAAGGGTAGAGGCCTCTTCTCATACAAGGAAGGCTTTTGATCAATAAGCTTTTTAAGGTGGACAGACGATTTCAGACTTATAATGACATGTCATGTTTAGTTGATGTTTCCTGAAGATATTTTCTTTCACTCAAGCCCTTTTCAGTTATGCTACCAAAGTGAGCAACTACGATTTTTCCATACAAAAACAATACATTTCACTATATAAGGTATTGCTTTTAGGGTGCCGTACCCGAAGGGTTACCAACGGGACCCTATTACTAAGCCTCCGCTGTCCGTCAGTCCGGCCGTCTATCTGTCAGCGGGCTGTATCTCATGATCCGTAATAGGTAGACAGTTGAAATTTTCACAGAATGTTTATTTCTGTTGCCGCCATAACAAAAAATAATAAAAATAAATTTAATTTTGAAATTGTAGTCCTACTCGCACTTGGCCGGTTTTTAATACACCTACGTTCTTGTTCAACGTTACAGCTATTTACACACCAAATAACAAAATCGGTTCGTGATTTTCCCGTCAAAGCTTAACATTAATACATACAAAGACACTTTCACTTCTAACTTGGCATTGAATATTCACCCTTATAACGTATCGTTTTCAATATCCAATTCGGCAATTCTCTCCTATATATCACCGTTTAGTAACACACAGCCTCTCGCTCGGTATTTAGCAATGCACTGGAGATATATGTGCACATCTGTATGCATTGCACGGGTGGAGGGCGTCTAATTGATATCGGCCGAACTTGAGAGGGGCGAGTGAATTTTTTTTTGTTTTAATTTTGCTGGTTGAAAAAATCACCTTTTTGGCCGAAGTGTGTATTGATTTATAAACATTTAGGATTGCTGAGAATGTAGAAAATATAAGTTTCAATTTTGTTTACTGTTTCCCTGAAGAAAAAAAAAAATGAAATAAGCGACTTGTTTAAGAAACGAAAAGTTTGTACACTATGATATTACACCTACAATAATAAACACTATTTTTACAAACTGCAGAACACTTCCAACGTTGCTACGTTGCACACTCCATTTGTTTTAGCCGTTCATACATCTGCTCATACACGCACACCAGTTGCGAGCACTGGTGGCCTACCATGACTTCTTAAAGCAGAAGTAATTCTAGTATGGGAAAGAGATGGCGTTACACGAACTGTATAACTTTGTTTCTTTCCCACACTGTACTCCTGCTTTAAGACGTCATAGTAACCCCAATGTTGTACAATACTGGCACAAAACAATGTAGTTGAAAGATACGAAAAAGCAAATTCAAAATACGTGTCCCTGAAATTAAAATTTCTAAGTAAACATTAAAATAGAACAATTTGTCTTGCCGTGACATCACTACAACAAAAACTTAACAGTAAAAAGTAGAAATACATTTTTCATAATTAAATCGGAATCGGAACTGAGAAGTTGAGTAATTACACCTTGAATAAAGTGACTGCTACGGCTAATGGGCTTTCTTTGACTAATGATTATACTTTTTTAATACAGGTACTGTAATAATTGGAAAGTTAATTTTACCTTTTGACTTGACCGGTCGTTATTTTCTAAAAGAATTAAAGTAAAGATGTATTGTTTCTTTATTTTTAAACGTAGCCTTGTAACTTGTGTATTTTATGTTTTCGTTGCTACGCGCTGTTGGTTTGTGGCTACGCTGCTACGAACATGCTACGCCGTAGGCGCTTCGTAGACTGCGCTACGCTTGACTTTGAACGTTGATAGAATTACTTATCTACATAATTATGTAATGATGAAATAACTTTGTAATTGTTACATCATGCCTATATTACCTGAATGGTTTTTGAGTCCCATGTATAGATAGAAATTTCTTTAATGTACATCAAAATTGTAACACAACCCTTTTTAGGGTTCCGAACCCGAAGGATAACCAATGGGACCCTATTACTAAGCTTCCGTGGTCCATCCGTTCGTCCGTCTATCTGTCAGCGGTCTTTGTCTCATGATCCGTAATAGGTAGACAGTTGAAATTTTCACAGAAAGTATATTTCTGTTGCTGCTATAACAACAAATAATAAAAATAAATTCAATTAAAATTTAAAGGGGCTGCCCTACTACGATGGTACGGCACCCTTTATGCGCGAGTACGACTCGCACTTGGCCGGTTTTTTTACAATTTTGTCAACTTTATTGTTAATGGTGCTCTTAATTTATGTAATAGGGGCCGAGCCTATTGGTAATTGTTTTACTGCTAACAATAATTTTAAATGCTATGGAACACTCGAATTTGAATACAAACACTTTCATCACTATCAAAACACATCTAGGCCTCGATTGTTACCTTCTATTAATAATCTATTATTGTAACATACTATTATTTTAATGAAACTTACAAGCGACGTATGTGCTACCAAGTGTGTACCTGCCCCTATTTCATTTGATAAATTACATTAGTCGATGACGCAGCTGTAACGGCGTATTTATTTTAAAAGTGGATTTTGAGGACATCTATGATATTAAGGTCGTGTGTGTTAGAAATAATATTGAGTGTGTTTATTTCGGTAGGGATTATCTGGTATTTTTAGACATGGACGAGGCTTTTTCGTTTGTTGTTTATATAAGTAATGGTGAGCAATGATGGAGTTAGCTTCAACTGCACTTTCTGTGATAACGTCTTAAGGCATCTTGATGCTGTGCTAGCCTAGTGGTGTGACCGTCAGACTGTCAAGTCATAGGTCTCGAGTTCGAACCCAAGACACCTCTGATTTTCCGCATTCATATACGTACCGTATAATTATTACTAGCTTCAGTGAAGGCAAACATCGTGAGGAAACCAGTATGCCTGAGACATATTTTTCGACGGCATGTAATGCCAAGTCAGAGGCTCATGGATGGAATAAAAACTCTGACATCGGGTTAGGCACTAATTACACAAAAAAAAAAAGATCTTGTTGCTTTCTTTCTATTAAGTCGTTTCATACCACGAGGCTTGTTCTGCAGTAACCTGGTAGGCACCATCTAGAAAAGAAAAGAACCACTATTTCTAATTAAACTAAACAATCTTCATAAAATGTTTATAGATCTTGATCGAATGTGAAACGAATATGTGAAGAATGATATGGCTAGAAAAGAATTGATTGCTGAGATGACGAGTAATAGAGAAGTATAGAAAAAGAAGACATGCTGCGCCGATCCCAAATAAATTGAGATAACGGCAGGAGAATGATGATGATCTTGATCGAATGTGAACAGTTCTCACCATACTTGGCGACAAAGCAACTGCAGCAAAATCCGTATCAAGTGCATGAAAACTTAAAACAAAAAGTCATAAAATCTAGTTAGCCCAGTCTTGCATTCTGACGTCATAATTAAGTTATAACATATTACAGTAACGACATAGTTTTATTGCTGAGTAATAACCTAAGCATGTGCTTACTTTGAATTATGACCGATGACTTCAGTCTATGGGGAAAAAAAGGGGAAGGGGTACAAGGGGGTGTTAATTAAGGGGAAGGGGGGATTATTAAAATAAGTTTCAACTGCTCGTTTTGTTGAAGATTGAAGAGTTGAAGTATGTTTGGGTAAGGTGTTATTAGAAATGCATTCTGTATGTAATTTGGATTAATAAGTAGCTATGGTGATGGATATGTGACCTTATACGTTTAGTTGCTTTCAGATTTTTATTATGGGTGTGGTAGGAGGATAATGGGTATTTTTGCGAATCTTAGAAATAAAAACAGAATTCTTAAGTTTATGGTTTCACAAAACAACGCTTTTGCTTGTTTTCCTAATTCTAGGCTACAATAAATAATATCAATTTAGAACCTTTATTTTACAAGAAAATGGTTATAAAATTATGTGAAGTCCCAGACTCCTGTGCTACGTCAGAGACCTATGCTACAAGAGCCAGTGCCCTCTACGAATGAACGAATTGAATGCCACAATTAGAATTAGAACTCTCTGGGCTGAGTCGAGCGTTAAAAATCCAGTGTTGCAAACATGTTTAGGCGTTCAATTGCTGTCACTTAGTGTTGTTCATTTTATTGAAAGTAATATCATTTCTAAGTTATCGATGTTATTTGTAGTTCATAGGTGCACTGATAGCCAAAGACACTCACCATCTACCCACACTGTTTTTATAAAACAAGACTCATCAAGGTTGCATAAAACTTTTCCACTCGAAAATTAACAACAAACAAAGAAACAAAGGGAAAAAAAAAAATCTCAAAAGAAAAACGAAATGATCTAAGTGAACCGGAAAGAAACACCGAAAAGGCTTCAAACAAGAAAATTGCCTGTAACTTGCATCGCGAGTTCCATAATCGTAGAGCGGGATTCTTTAGAAAAAGAAGGAGTTCTAATGAACTTTTCGAATCAGGCTTTTTCCGGTTGAGATTTCTTTTTTCAGTCAGTCGACTATCGACTATCTACGATGTATCGTTTGTTTTTTCATTTAGGTCTGTGAAAATGCCGTGCTGGTTGGTGTTGGTGTAATTTTTATTGAAGTGTACAATTTAAGTCAGAATTTAAGGTCAGGCCTGCTGTGAATTATTTTTAACTGAAGAGATCTCTGACAGTGAAGAAAGGTTATGTGTCGAAAATAATGTCAATGAAAAATATAATAACATAACATAACATAACATCACGCCTATAATCCCCGATGAGTTAATATGATTAATGATTTAACAATCATTAATCATATTTATTTCTGTAAATTGATTTTACAAAACACTTTTACACGTCAGAGGTGTGCCTTTTTTTTTTTTTTTTTTTTTTTTTTTTTAGGATGGGAAATCATGAAATGACCCCTCCCGCTCTGGGCGGAGCGGAAGGGAGTGTCAGACTTGTACTGACTAAAACCCATCCATGTTCCTTCTTTGCCCTTTGTGTTCCAGGGCCGCGGTATCTCTTTCGAACAGTCCCGCAGCCCTGGCAGGCATCGGCCCGTGCGGACCCCTACGTGGTTGCTGACATCTCTTTGAGGCGCGCGTGGAACACGAACGCGCCGTCGACACGGCCTGTCGTCATAAGACGGCCGGACGGCGAGCTAGCCCAAAACTCGCCGTCCACAGGCCCGCGCCTACGGTGGCCGGGGGCCACCACGTGACCCCCGACGCCCAGGGCGTCTCCCGCGGCGGCTGGGACGTGAGGCTCTTTCCCTCTCACGTTCCGCCACCTCCTTCACTAGCATGACTGCTTCGCAGAAGGAGGTGACGGCTTCCCATTCCCTCTCGCTCCGGACCATGGCTTGAACCAGGGCCGGGCGCGAGAGGTCGCCGCCGCCAATCGCCTCTACGAGGACACGGCGCTGCTCCGCCCAAGCAGAGCAGGCCTCCACAGTGTGCTGCACCGTGTCCTCCGGACGATCCTCACAGTGGAAACACCCGGGCGTTTCCTCCCGCCCGATTCGGTGCAGGAACCTCCCGAAACAACCGTGTCCGGTGAGGACCTGCGTCAGGCGGAAGGTGAGGGCGCCGTGGCGCCTCTCTAGCCACTCCTCAAAGAGGGGACTTATCGCCACTATGGTGGCGTGCCCTGCACGGGGTTGCGACAGTCGCTCTCTCCATGTCACCATGAGATCGCGCCGGAGGTCTGTCCGCCGAGCGGTGATTTGCCGCGGCAGCGGAGTTTCCCCCCGACGTAGTGCCTCCGCGCGCCATTCGTGAAGGCGTGCGAGGACTATTGCCTCCAGATCCCATGGCGGCAATCCGGCAAGGAGGCTCGCCGCCTCACCGGAGATCGTGCGGTACCCCCGGACTAGCCTTAGGGCTATCCCCTTTTGGGGCGCGTTCAGGTAGCGGGCGGCTTGCCGCCTCAGAGAACGCGCCCACACCGGGGCCCCGTAAAGGGCCATGGACCGCACGACCCCCGCGTAGAGCCTCCGGCAGGAGGCGTTTGGACCCCCCAGGTTGGGCAGGAGCCGCTTGAAGGCAGCCCCGGTCCGTTCCAGTTTGGGGGCCAAACGTCGGAAATGCTCCACGAAGTTCCACCGGCTGTCAAGGACGAGTCCCAGGTACTTCAGCGTCAACCCGACGCCGATGGAAACCCCTCCTGCTGTCAGTAGGGATCCCGACGGTGGCGCATTCCGAGGCCCATGAAAACACATGGCCTCGGACTTGTGCAATGCCACCTCGAGACCCAATTGCCGGATCCTCTCCACGACTATCGCAACCCCGCGTGTCATGTTTTCGGCCGCCGCCTCGTGCGACCTCCCTTGTGCCAGTACCAGCGTGTCGTCAGCGTAGCAGACTACGCTGACGCCGCTAGGGAGGTCGGCGCGCAGCACCCAGTCGTAACCGATGTTCCACAAGGCCGGTCCCAGAACCGATCCCTGTGGAACACCGCACGACATCTCTCGCCGGTTCCATTCTCCGCTCCGACCGGGGTAGATGACGGCCCTATCCGTCAGGTAATCCCCGACCACACGACGAAGGTAGGTCGGCACCCGGTGATACCGGAGTGCCTCCCCAATGCAGCTCCAGGGCATGGAGTTGAAGGCGTTGGCGATGTCAAGAGACACCGCCAATACGACCCCGCCCCGGGAAACCGCGTCCCCCGTCGTGAGGGCTCTCACGCGCATGATGGCGTCCACCGTCGAGCGCCCCTTGCGGAAACCAAACTGGTGTTCCGCAAGATCCGGCCCCATCCCCGCGAGGTGCCCGGCGAGGCGGTTAGCAATAACTCTTTCAAAGAGCTTGCCCACCTCGTCGAGCAACACTATGGGCCGGTATGCGGACGGAGAGTCCGCAGGGCGCCCTGGCTTCCGGATGAGGACCAGCTTCCCCGTCTTCCAACGAAGCGGGAACTGGCCTCTCTCCAAGCATGCGCTTAGGAGCCCTTCCAGTCGGGGCCCGAGAGCCTCAGAGGCCAGGACCCAGGCTTTGCCAGGCAAGCCATCGGGTCCCGGGGCGGTATTTCTGGCCTTCAGCCTGCGTACCGCCACTCCCAGGTCTACCCCAGTCACCTCCGGAATGTCGTCATCGGTGTGGTCCGCGTCCGGCACCGCAAGCGGCGGCGGAGCCATAGGCGGGGGAGGATGCCTCCCTCGCGAAGGGAACAGAGCGCTCACCACGTCCTCCACGAGCTCAGGCCGGAGACTCTGCGTCAGCGGGGGGGCCCGGGTGCGGAGTTTGTCCCGCACCATCTTGTAAGGGCGCCCCCACGGATCTCCGTTCAGAGACTCCAGCATCTCCTCGCGGGCCAGGTTCTTGGCCCGCCGGACAGCCTCTTGGAGGGCGGTCTTCGCCGCTCTGTACCCATCGTAAAGCTCCGCCTCAATGGCTGCCGCATCCGGAGGGCGGATGCGGAGCCTGCGATGCCTGGCGTACCGGTGCCGCGCGGCAACGCACGCCTCACGCAAAGACGTCAGCTCTCGCGACCACCAGTACACCTGACGTCGGGCGCTTCCTGGCCGAACTCGGGGCATTGCCACGTCGCAAATCTCGGACATGGCCTCCTGGAACCAACTCGCCTCGTTGTTGATGTCGGCAGGCCTGGCCGGTGATGACACCCAGGCCTGCACGATCGAGGCTTCCAGGAGAAGCTCCCGGTCCAGCTGCTTCAGCGCCCATCGCGGACCACTCGGGGCCTGTAGGACCGGCGCGCTTGAGGTCTGAGTGGAGACGTCGAACCGGATGTACCGGTGGTCGGAATAGGTCTCCACCCCCTCCATGACGCGCCAGTCAACGACACGCGGCGACAGGGCGGGGCTAGCGAACGATATGTCCACCACCGACTCACCCTGCATCCGCACGCACGTGGGGACAGAACCCCGATTTAGGACGACCAGGCCTGTCTCCAGTGCCCAGTCCTCCACCATCCTACCCCGCACATCCGTGTAACGAGAACCCCAAGCCAAGTTCTTGGCATTGAAGTCCCCGAGCACAAGCACGGGGAGTGAATGGCTCCCGATGACGACACTCAACTCCCTGAGGGAGTTGTGGAACTCGGCGAGAGTTCGGTTCGGAGAGAAGTAGACTCCCACTACAACGATCTCCCCGAACCGTGCTGCTACGCACCCCTGACCCTTCCTGACACTCTCAAGGGTCGGGGTACCGGCGGCGGCCGACGCAATTATGGTCACTGAGCCGCTAAGGTCCTCCACCCAGTCATCCCTGGGCGGGACAAAGTACGGCTCAGAGACCACGGCGATGTTAATCGACCACTGCGCCATGCTCTGGATCATCAGATCCTGAGCGCAGGCGCAGTGGTTGATGTTCGCCTGGAGAAGGCGTAATGGGGCCGTTATTGGCACTCCATTTCAGCCCCCTCCCGGGCCCCCTGCGAGGGCCCCGCTGCAGAAGTTGCAGCAGTGGCGGCCGCGGCGGCGACAGTGGCGGCGGCTGCGGTGGTGGCGACGGTGGGGGTTTTGGTGGTGGTGGTGGAGGGCCTTCCGTTGCCCCTGGCCTTGGCCTTGGCGGGTGTACCGCAGGCCTTGCTCCCTGCCCGGTGATCGGCCGGCTTGCCGGTTGCCGCACATGCAGCGCAGTGCGGCGCGGCGGAGCAAGCCGCGGCCCTGTGACCGGGCTGGCCGCAGCGGAAGCATAGGCCACTGCGGTCCACCTCCGAGGTGCACCGGACCGACACATGGTGCCCCACATGGCAGCGGAAGCACCTCAGAGGTCTGGGTTCCAGCAGCTTAACCTGCGCCGAAACCCAGCCCACCAAGAGCCTTCGGCCCTCCACAATGGCTTTCGCCGCCGTCACAGGGCAGCTTACCGTTACGGTTCGCATGCCCGACAGGTCCGGACGTAAGGTGCCTGCCTTGACCTGCTCAGCAGGGCACCCACCGGTCCTGGTGACGGCGGCCACCACCTCCTCCTCGGTCACCGAGTCGTCCAGACCCATGATGCGCAGATCTGCGCATTTGACGGGCCTGGACACTCGGGCCTCGTCCGCATTTAGGGACGCTCTAAGCTTTTCTGCCAGAGCGTCCGCGGACGAGCCACGGGTTTCGCCGGGGATCTCCAGCACTCGAGCCCCTGTCGCGGTGACTCTGAGGCGGAGGCCCCCGGTGATCCCGAGCTCCCCGAGATCTACCGTCGCCCTCGCCTTAGCGAGCACGTCGCGGTAGCTCACGCCCCTCTTTTCCGCGTCCGGCTGTAGTGTAATCACTACAGCTGCGGTCTTCGGGGCGCTGAGCCTTGCCGCGACGCTCCGCTCTTTTTCCTGGCGCTTGCGCTGCCGCTTCCTGGCCTTTTTGGCCGCCTTTTGCTCCCTCGTCCTCTCTCCGGCCACCTGCCACCCGGTCTCGGCCGCAGAAGGCTTAGGGGGCGGGGGGGGCGGCGGTGGCAGCTGTCTCGCGGCTGGCGCTGGCACAGTCACCGCCTTGCCCTTCTTTTGGGCCGCCACCTTGCCCTGCCTCAGGGCTGCCGCCTTCTTGGCCGGAGCCGGTTTCGCCAGAGCCGGCCCTTCGGGGGCCGACGCAACCCTGCCGGAGGGCCGGCCAGACGACCCCGGTGCGGAGGCCGCAGCAGCCGCATATGTGGCTACCCTCGGGCCCGGGGACGCCCTGTTTGCCGCAAGGGGGGGGCGCAGGACAATGCCCTCCAGGACGGAGAACCGCGCCTGGAAGGCAGCCAGCTCCTGCCGAACCAGGTTCAGGACCTGGTTCTCAACCGGCACGGGCACGGGCTGGCTTGGTCGCTGCTGGCCCCCATTTTGGGGCGCCTTGCAAGGGCCGGCCTCGCGCAGACCGGCCAAGTCTGCTCGGAGCTTCCTGTTCTCCTCTTGGAGAAGCTCCGTGGCAGCCGTCAGGCGAGCGACCTCCGCCCGCAGTTTGGCCACTTCGTTTGACGGGGGCCCCCCATATCTGGCCTCCGCTGACGCCATGATGGAGGCGATCGCTGCAGGCATGGCCTTATGCCTGGTGGAGGGCTTCTGTTTATATGAGACAGCCCTCAGCGCCGCCTCCACCTCCTTCGCGAAACCGGCCTTACGCTCCGCCTCGGAGCCGCCGTCTGCACCCGCCTCGTCGCCAGAGGAGCCCGTACGGGCCACCCCGCGACCGGCCACCCCCGGGTGACGCCCCTCCTCGGCAAGCCGCGCCGACCTCTCGGTGGCAGAGAGGCCTCTCCCCTTGCCACGGATCCCTCCTCGCTTACTGGTGGGGATCTTGCGAGCCGAGGCCAGCTCTCCCTCCGATGACGACCCTCGGTCGCCCTCTGGCCAGGACCGCTTGCGGAAGAACTTCCCGTTCACCGCAGCAGCAGTCCCGGGCCTGCCGCGCCGGGAGCTCTCTGAGCCTCCCGCGCTCACATTGCTGGATGCGGCGCCGGACTCCGACCCCGTATCCTTCTCCTTCCTCCCTTCGCCGTTACCGGCCGTCGATTGGGTTGTTGGTTTTTCCATACTGTTCCCACGAGTATGGGGGAAATAAAAAGTCCATCTGGGCAGTGCCCCCTGTACCCAGATAAGCCATAGCCAGGCCCGGCAGTGGTTCGCACTAGTGACTGATTTTCCATAGGAACCCGTCAGCCATACATCTCCTCGCGGTGCGCCGCCGCTTGAGATTCGGGGTAACTTTTTATAGAGGTTTTCTACCTCGCGGTCCGGGCGGTTAAGCCAAGACCCTCGGTCCCAATCGAAGCCGCGAGACGTGATCCACGACACTTCGACGGTGGGATTACGATATCGACGGGGACAGTGAACGACTGCGTCCTTCACTGTCTGCTCGGAGGCAGGGTAAGTGCACACCGAGCCCGCCCTTGCTACTCCGCTGTGCCCTCTGCTTTTCAGAGGGTCACGCGGAGCAACGCCCCCTTGGTCCAAAACGGACCCCTCCCATGTCAGAATATTAGCCATGGACAGTAACATTCCCCAAGGAATAAGAATCTCTTCCCATTCCTCGGGGAAGGATACTGCCCACGCCCAGGGTGCACCGGCCCGGCAGCTGCTATTCCCTCCCGACGTATCGAGAGGGACCGGCAGCCATCGGGCACACGAGGAGGAATTCTGACAACGCACCCCACGTCAGAGGTGTGCCTAAAAGTACACCAAAATTTTGCCAGTTATGTTTAAGTCCCATGTAATAGGGGCGAGCCTATTGCCATCAACCGGGCAGAAACATGTAATCTCATATTAAAATGACATAATAGCCAAGTTTAGTACGTTACATTTTTTCCAACATCAACTTGGTAATTGAAGGTACATTTCGATGCTGTATGATTTTCACGTCTATCTTAACTATATTTTAATGTCTTTGTTTTAGTGTGTGTTGTCCTACTGCTGGTGTGGTAAAGGAATTATTTAGTTAATTTATCACTGAATGGTTATGAGGGATGTAACCCATCATGGGTCAATGGGTCATTTTGCCATTAATTAAGGGGCCACCGTCCATTTTCTTGTTAGTTGCCGCTTTCATGAGTCATTTTAATGCCATAAGATGTTATAGCCCAAAAGATATACCTGCGGTGAATGCATTATGTTCATTATGATGCTCAGTTCTGGCCCGACACAATTTAGATTGCCATCGACACGCTCAGAAGAAGAAGATTATGTTGACACAATGCCTTTGTCGCTCGTAGCTTATTTTTTTTTTTTTAGTTTGCCTGTATTGTTCCAATCCTGGGCAAAGACCTCGTAGCTCATTTATCATATTTATTTCTTGATAAGTAGGTAAAATTGTCTTCATTCAAATTCCCATAATCATAAATAAATTAATCCCAGTAATCAAAACACCGTAGTCCTACAAATAAAATGGCTTCATTACCACTATCACTCTCAGCCATCAACAGAAATATTCGCGGCGTGTGTGTGGCACCATTGCATGACGTTAGAATGCAATTAATGTTCAATATCTTTGTTAAGTTGGTAGTGTCAGGCGAGCGGTGCCGATTCCAGTTCGAGCCATTTGTTTTTTTTTTGTTTGGTGGCTGGTACAAGTTTTGTTATTGGATTTAATTAAATTGCAGTTTTCTTTTATTATTTTTTAAGGAATGTAGATTTACTTTTTCAAAATTATAAGTTATCTAAGGAACTATTTAGGTATCAAGGCAGATCAAATAAATAACGGTTGGACTGTGTAAAGGATGACATGGGTAGAAAGATAATGACTTGTAGAGAAGTATGGAAGAAGCAGACATGTTTCGGTGACAAGAAATAATTTTGGACAAGCAAGAAATAAATTTTTATGCTTAGATCAAATCATTATTCTGCTGCTTTTATCCCAATTTATTTGGGGTCGGAGATTTGTTAAAAATGAAATGCAATTATTAGAATATCTTTACATTAAAATTGCACCACGCCCAGAATAATCTGGCTGCGCTGCAGTTCGTGAGCCGCCCGCATAACTCCAGACCTTTCAATTGAGTTATTTATTTGCTATTTCACTATTTAAGAACGGTTTATAGTTAACCAGTGGTAATTTGAACGGTTTTTAATTTATCTGCGAATTAATTTACCTGCAGAAAACTTAAAAGAATATGCTGAGATGGTTTGGTCATGTTGGTCATGGAGGTCGTGGCTAATAACAGCCAGCTGCCCTTGCCTAGATTGATCCGCGGGTGGGTGACCCAGTACATACCAAGTTTCCTCCGTGCCGCGGAAAGCACGTTAAGCTGTTGGTCCCGACTGTCATTTGTAGATCTTTGACAGTCGTTACAGGTACTCAGTGACCCGAAAGTCTGACAATCACTCTTCTTATATGAGAGGAAACGCTGAGCCGTTCAAGACGTACGTTCACTGACCTTACTGGTGATCTTCTTTGGTTTTTTATTTGAGTTGTGTAGTACTTCAAAGTAAAAAAAGAAGATAGCGTTCTGTAGTTCCTGTCTACCATGAGACAAAGGCGTGAGTTTTTGTATGTATTTAAAATTATCGTCGTATTAATCGCCAAAAATACGTTGGAAATTATTCGTATGCGATGATTTATTGAAGTGATCGCGTGGCACCATCATGCAATCCGAATTCAGATTCGCGTTGCATTTATCGTAGTTTCATGATTTTTGTGAATTTTTATGGCCTCATTAGTAGGTTACACAGTTTTGATCGGAATCCGGGTTAGTTTTGTGCTTCGTTCCTTTTTGATCGTGTTTGTAGTCACGCTCTAAATTCGTGCCTGCTGTGAGTACTGTATTGAGTTGGCATGATAGTGCTGAAATTATGTAGTGATTTTGTAAATGTACTGCTATAGAAAGTTAGAGTTTTTATTGGCAGTTTGTCACATCCATAGTTCTAAAAAATTGCGGCTATGGATGTGCCATAACCTGACCCTAGACTGTTAAGTGTTGTCAATCATGTTTAACAAAATTACGTGTAGAATTCTCTTCAACAGCGTTTAGTCCACTCTCAGCCCCTCGACCCCCAAAAAATTAAGTGTCCACTGGACCCCTAACTATAGTTTTTTCTGGACCCTTGGGGGTCAAGAGTGGCGTTTATTTTCCAGTCAAGTTTTAGTTTCCTCTCGACTCCCAAAGTGCAGTTACCTACGATGATAAATCATCCGCCTACCATTTAGTAGCTACAATCACAACTTTATGTGTCTTCTCAAATACTTTTTTGATTTACTCCCGTATCTGTTTATACAAGTCAAGTGATTACTTGAGTAAAAGTAATTACTTAAGATACGATTTTTATTATAATTGTAGAAGTTAGAACTATCAAAAGTTACAATTCTTAGCTCTGTTTTCTTTAACAGGTTTTATTGCATAAAAATGGTTGCACAAAAAAAAAATTGTGTTTAATTCAGGCAAAATACCAAAATACAAAAATAAAAAAAATTAGATTGAATAAAAACAGTAAAGTAGAGTCAGTAAAAACTAGAACTTGACTATCGATACAAGTGTTAGAATTCAACAACACTAAACAAACAAATGAATAAAATCATAAAATCAAAATCACCGATCCAAATTCCATTGTTTCAAAACATCAACAATTCCAATACAGACGGAGCTTAACAGAATGAAAAGAAAAAAGCAGTTTAATTTGAAAGCGCATTCAGCAGAAGTGGAAGAAGTTAAAAGCTCGTGAAGGGTTAGCGAAAAATTATTTGGAAAATCACGGCTTACGGCTCGCTCTTGACAAATCGCTTGCGGGTGACCCAGGGTTGTCCGGAGCTGTCCTGAATCTCGGGACATGAAAATCTTATGCCAAGTTGATTGGATGGGGAATTTGTAATCTTGTGTGTTGTAACGGGTGGGTGGCAAAAAAATATGGTGAAAAATTATGGCGGGATTTTTTGTATAAGTTTTTTGGAAAATAGGTTATAATGCTCAGTTTTCCGTATTTGTGCATTAAATTTTATTTAAAGGATCTAAAGATGTGTTTATTTATTTGAATTTTCTGTTCAGTAGTGGTATAAAAATATAAAATTTAATGCCACTAGGCATTTTGAAGAAGGCTTACTATCACTACCCCCGGGCACCGGGCGCTATCGGAATGCACAATTTGTGTCCTAATAATACCCCAATTGTAATTGTTGTTGTGAACAAAGACAACAACATTGTTCTTTATTTTTTTTTTCTATTTATATACGGTGTTCCTAGTAGTAGTTTAGTTAACTATGGCTTACCTCTTTGATAAATTATAGAATGAAGCGATATGTACAAAAAAAATTACCCAGATTAGGACAAGCCAACAGCAATGTCCCACTCCCCACAGCCCTGCTTGTCTCAAAGCCGACTATTTGTCTGGTTTACGTAGGTTAAAAAGCGACGTCCCCGTAATACCAGCCCATGTCCCGTATAAATAAATTTCACTGTCTTATCCTCGATTAATTAACTTGTGTTATGTCCTACACTTTACCACACTTTATTATTCATATTTTTATTTAAAATTTAGCCTGAAACAACGTTAACAAACAAGAAATTAGTAATGGCGTAACTTTTGAGCGTAAAATCTGGCCTTTTTGGTGACTCCATGTTTATCGTTACGATGGGCTTTGTTGAGTAAGGTCGGAGAAAATGGCGGCTGAATAATTAATGTTTGTGGATATTTTTGCTTATTTTTGTTTTTCACAATTTTGCCTTGTTATACATTAGCTCAACAATCTAGCTGCCGTAATTCAGAACGATCCTTTTTAATCTGAAATCAAAATAACACTTAAATCTAAACATTGTTTATTTATCACGAACAAAGATAGCGTAAACAACAAAAATACGCAAATTTTATTCAAACGAGCGACCTCCAATCTAACGTTTAACATCCGATAGCCCTATTGACGGATAACCGTAACGAAATCGGAAAAAAAAATCGCAACTAGCATAGATCGTCCAGATTTATGCGTTCAATAGCGATTTATTAGTCGGCGTACTCATGAATTTGACACGAAGCGTGTTTTTGTCGCAGAAATAACGTACGGGAGTGACGTCATACGAAATACGGCCTCGCGCTCCCATTGGCGATTTTTATTGCTTTAAATAAATAAAATTGCATCAATGAAATCTGTTTTCGCCGTTATGGATGGCGCGGGTTAGGTATGGAACGTGGTTTATGTACTTTTTTGGGATAACGATTTGTATGTGCCGAATTGGGGATCGATAGGTCATGTTTTGTAATCACGAATCAAAACACGGAGGATTACTGTGGTAAATTCGTAATCATAATTGCATTAAAATAAAATCGTATTGCAATTTTGTTTTATCTGTTCGAGAAAGGGTTGAAAGGAATGGTATCGATCGAATTAAATATAAAGGCCCCATTAAAATTGATGGACAAATTCTAACCCAGCGTTCAGTACGTCTAACCAAAGATATCCAAGCAAAAAAACACTGATTAAAGTGATTTTAACTTGACCTAAAATCATTGGGTAACCAACATTTTTAGTGTATTTTCGTTAGCAGATTTTTTTTTTTATAAGTATCTAATGCGTTTTTCTTATTTTTTCTTACTTTTGTCCTTGGTCTGAATGATTCCTAAAAGTTTGTCCATCTATTTTAATGGGACCTTATTTATTTAATTTGATTTGAAATAGATTAATTATCGGCACTTTGCACTGTAGATTGGTATAGTCAGTCAGAGTTCGCCCCGTCCACTAACACCTATTCTTTTTCTTATATGGGTAGCTTGGGCTACTTTTAAAAACAATGGTAGACATAGCATAGATGATGTACTAGCAATTTCACTGGCGTTCGATCACTTTTCACCCTTATGTCCTGACTGATAATGTTGAAAAGTGGTCGACTGTCAGTGAGCGCGGTAGTACGCATATAAGTGACGCTTATAAACACGTGCCGAATGATGGGAAATTCTCATGTAAAGGCACATGCAAGTTACTCAGCATTGTGTGTGGTTATATGTATATTCAGAGACAAACTTCATCACAAGCTAAAATTTTAAATAAAGTTATTTGTTTTACTTCTGTGAATGTTATCATATTCATACCCGAGGAAACCATGATAATTCAGTTTCTCAATCCCATAGATTTGACAACTTTGATATGCGTCCCAGCTGTACGTAATTTGAGTTATCCTGTACGCGTCAGCTTTCTAATACAGTTTTATACATTCATTTGATATTTTACGGGTGAACCCAAGGTTATAAAATATAAAGTTCGGCGCGTACGATGTTACAATGTTGTGGCGTATGGATGAGACAATTTGAATATTCTTATTCGCAAATGGTCTATGTAAGTTAATTTTGTCATTATTATGACACTTTGTGAATGGATACTAATCGTATTATTATTTGTTATTTCTTTATTCGTTTTTATAACACATTATTTACATTTTTAAATATTTCTTAAAAAAAAAACATAAAAACATTTAAAAATATAAAAAAATAGTGGTCCGCCGGTATCGGGAGCAGGGTCCAAGCTACCGGTGGTTAGGGCTCCAGAGACAGGAACCTCCTCACAATGCGAGCCGTATCGAGGAGTACTGCCTTCTGAATCAGGCCATTATTTTATTATTATTTTATGCCATTATTTGTTACTTTATTAAAGTGTATGTTTATAACTTTTGTCCAAGACCACTGAGCAATATGCACCTTTTCTATGTATATTAAAGTGTATGTTATAAAAGAAGCCACGGGTAGAATAGAATGGGGATAGTTCATTATTTTTTTTCATCTGGACAGAACAAGTTTCCAAAAACAAACATTAACTATTTAAATCGTTTGGAGTTTAGGTCGGACGATCCAATAGAGGTTTACTCACTCTATGTTTCACCCACATCCAAACCAACAATTTTCTTAATTATTTAGTTCAGGAAAGTTCAGCATACAAAATGACTAGCGGACTGAAATCCATGATCTGAGTTGTTCTAAAAATACCAAGACATTTTGATCTCAAAAACATGTCGTCTAATATTCAGCTATAAATACACCACTCAATTCAGGCCCAATAAGGAAATCATTCACCTAATAATACCATCACTTCAAGCATTAATACGTAATAAGGAAAGAAGCCGAAACTAAATACGATCTTCAACCATTTCCTTCACTCGACGAGTGAGCGTGTCACCTTACCAATAACGCGCGATTATTCGCCCGTGCGTCTTGGCCACATGCTCGAATGACACGCGACTTGTGGACCGACGGTTAAACAAACGAATAAATAAGAGGCAGATCCCGTGACCACCTGCCTTACGTCATTTTATAAAGGTTTTTTTACATATTTGTTTAATTGTGAGTGAAATTAAATTATTTTATAACATGACGCAAGTTCTTTATTATACTTTAAAGGGTCTGGCGGTGGGTATCTAGTACACAAAATGTCTGGCAGGGGGAATGGTTGAATCGTCATAGCCCTTAAGTAATTTAAAAAAAATCACGCTTTATGTACCAAGTAACTTAGAAGCTATTTAGCACACTTTTGTTACCTGATATCTACCAAAACCACCACGACCGACTTTTCATTATATTCAATTGTTCTATAGTAAGGTACTTCCATAGAAAAATTTCAGGTTTTAAAAATGAAGTAGGTCGGTGTGATCTTGGTCCAAAATGATTTATGTCAGTACCCACGTGAAAGAAACAAGAGAAGCGAGCACGTTTCGGTTTAGGTCGTATCACCCGAGGCCGTGAACATGAGCTTACCCCTGTTCTGACGTGGGCGTTTTACAGCCCTCTAATAAATCCTCAGGGGTCCGGATACCATTGCTATAGTCATTCAAATTATTCTGGGTAAGGTGGGTTTTAGGGACCTGAATTTTGAGGGTAATAAATAAAATTGCCATTAATGTTTCTATAGAAATGATTGGTGTTTCAGTCATTTGTAAAGACATAGTAGAGGGTGACCCTAACAGGGCAGAAATTCTTCCCACTGCTGGGAAATAGGCCTCGTCTCTTTGTACTCTTGGGGAATGAACCGTAATCCACACTCAGCCCAATTGCGGGTTTTGAGGCTCGATTGAATTTCTATACATACAACTATGTGTGTATAGTTGATGGTAAGCTGTTTATCATCTTATTATAATCCCCAAGTGCTTTTGTACAACATAAGATCCAAGGCTTTGCGTAAGCTGTATGGTTTTCAATATATTGTGTTTGCTTTACGTGCTTTTCAGTAAAGCTGACGCATGTTCGTCTTATTGGCAGTGTTATACATACACTTTGTATAGTTCTGATGGTAAAGAATATTGAGTAAACAATTTTTTGTATCTGTAATGTGAGATGCTTCATTTGAGTATAAAAAAAAAATGACGTAGGGGCGTAGATCGCGATGTCGATTTCAGCTAACTTTGAGCATAATCAGCCTACTATTTTCTAACTGCTGGAAAATATGCCTCCTTTTTAGGAGAGGCAATGAACCATAATCCACAACGCGGGCCTAGTGCGGGTTATTGGAGGACACTTTACTGTGTGTTATTTATATCATTACCACTGCTCTCAAAATGGTGAAGAAAAACATCGTGAGGAAACCTTTATGTCATCTTCATTCTCCTGACCTTATCCCAATTTATTAGAGATCGGCACAGCATGTCTTCTTCTTCCGTACTTCTCTATTACTCGTCATTTCAGCAGTCACCTCCTTTTTTTTTTCTTGAACAGAAAATCGAACGTAACATGTAACATCCGCTAACCCGCACTGGGTACTACAGGCCACTCCCTCTCTCACAGAGAGCTAGCCAATTTCCCAGCAGTGGGATCGCTATAGGCTGATTATTTCACTTTAACTGAAAGATGCATCGAAAGCACATTAAGCCGTCGGTCCCGGCTGTCATTTGTAGATATTTGACAGTTGATTTATTTATTTATTAGGCTTCTCAACAATGAGTACACTGTTACATTATAATTTGTACATTGCAAACTTAAGTCTAAGGGCCTCATCACTTACAGAAAAGCACAGCATGCACTACAATATGCGCAGATAATTACACAATTAAATAATTAACACAAGAAATATACAGTGGAGCAGAGCATTGAGGTAAATTAGGCAGTAGATCCATGTAAATTACTGGTGTTCACTTGCATCCGGTTAGACTGGACGCCAATGAAGTTAAAGAGGCCGAATGACAAAGATGAACAGAAAGTGAGGCGACCGATTTCGGCTTTACGTATAGAACCGCCCTTAGGCATTATAAGATATTAGATTACTTGATGTTACAACTTACATAACTACAAGTTACAACTTTGGCAGTAACCTCTCTGCTAAAGGTTTAATGATAGCTTGTAACATCCCCTTGAAGATTAACAATTTATGTGAACTACAATTTGCCAATTAGTTTCGAAATGATTAATTGTTTGAATTCATGATTTAAATTGGTATTAGGAACTTTGTATTGTAAAATTAGTTGTATCATGACAGATTGAGTGTGGTTTTGATTGTCACTTAGATAAGATGACAGACTAAGATTTCATCGAATAGCTACGGTTTCTGCTCTGGATTTTCGATGCTTTTTAATTTTATGAAATTTGAGATTGCGGACTAGCTTATGGATAATGGACACTAAATTATTTCAGAACATTATTTGTCAGAGCTTGGTATCTTGGTATCTTAGCCGCGTCCATAAATTGTCCTTACTGGTTTGGGTAAACGTTTAATCAATATTTATGAACATAATGTGTTGATCGAGTAAATGTATGACTTATATTTTCTGCATTTACACCTCCTTATTCAAGAATGTTTTCTTTGTCTCCAGGCCAAAAAGCGGTTCAATGCTGCTGTACAGCCGTAAGAAGGTTCGTTACCGACGTGATGGCTACTGCTGGAAGAAGAGAAAAGACGGGAAGACGACCAGAGAAGACCATATGAAGCTCAAGGTGCAGGGGACGGAGGTCAGTTTATTTCTTTTTGAATCTTTATTTGTCTTGGTTACAATACGGTTGTGGTCATGATGTTTTCATAGGAATAGAAGTCTAGGTTTAAAGAAAAACGAAAGGCTAATTTTTATTCAGTGGTCTAATTATTCTAGGTACACAATTATGATGCTGTGATGGCACCTCTTTTCTGTGTGTCGCTATCTGATGTTCTAGAGTATTTTCTAATAATTTATCTATAACTGACTCCTGAATCAAGCATTATTATCAAGTTACTACTTCACTTTGTAACTAGTATCTACAGATTTTGGAAACCAGATCGAATTAAAATACAAATCGGCAACCTTTAGGCCTTTCCAAATTATGCGTAACTCTTTTAACATTGACTGTCTCGTTTGTCTGGTTATCACAAGCGAGACTGCTAAGCAAGATGTCCTGGGTTCGATTCACGGGTCGGGCAAAGTGTTATTGGTCTTTTTCATCAGGAATTTCTTAGTACAGTCACGGAGTCTGAATCGGTGCCCGGTTGATGGCATGGGCTCGCCCGCTATTACAGGGGACTTTAACATAACTGGCGAAATATGTGTGCACTATTAGGCACTCCTCTGCCTAACCCTTCGGTGATTTCAGGCGTGATGTTATGTGTTCTAACATTGATATGATAATCATGCATTACATAATCAAATCGACCGACAATTACAAGCCCACATTTACCAAAAAAACCCTCGCCTTGAAAGGCTATTAATAAACATTCGGATATGAAGGCTTGAGGTCACGAAACTAGATAGACAGTATGAGCGATGGCTTCAGGGAAATTAAAGAAAGCGAAATTGCGGTGCAAACCCTAGCGGTATTTGGAAAAGTCTAGATTCTGAACGCTTTTCAGACAACGCTGGTTTTAGAGCGTCGCTTTTTGAAAAGTAGGTTAATAAAAGTGTTTTTAAATGGAGGGAAGTGGTTGCCTTTTTCGGCGTGAATGAGGCTTAGAGAATGGAGAAAGTAATAATGTAGCGTGTTTAGAGAGAAAGTACCTATTTTACTACCTACAAGCTTTTATTTGAACTTGATTTACATTTTATCATGTGCCTAGCCTCTTCTCAACTATGTTGGATTGTATTGTATAACGGGCTGGTGTCCGCAACTCCACGTCAAAGCGCGTATTTTACGTGCGACTCAACTATGTTGTACTTGTCTTACGGTCAAACTGGATGCAGCAGAATACCAGTAGTTTTAAGGAATGACTGTTAAATAAATAAATAAATAAAACAGTAAAATATCGTGCTTTTCGAGGCATCTGTGTAAGAAACTGAAAATACCTTAAAAAAAACAAAATCAAATCATTTATTTCATGTTGGCCAGTTACAGGCACTTTTGAATTTTCGAAATAAAGACAACAATGTAATGTAGCTAGAGTCCCAATCACAAGGCATAAAAATTGTGAAAGTACTGTCTCAGCAGTTAGCTAGAAAACTTACCGACTGAACAGACAGACTTACTTTTTCTATTATATTCATTTCCGGGAAACAAATGCGTTGTTATTCAATAACGTATTACTGAACACATGTTTTTCTTCTACCAGATATTCTATTATCCTATCTACATAAAGACACGGGACATATAAATGGGTCAACGTTTACCTCCATGAAACTCTTACACACATATCATAAACGGCCCCCGAAGCGACGCTTAAGCATCTAGTGTTGATTATTTCGATTATTCCCAAGAAAAACATTTCATTGCGTTCCGGAATTGTGTAAAAGAAAGTTTTTAAAAGATATAACAGTTTTATCTGAAATATGTTGCTACTGGGATATTTTTTGTAGTGTTTTTCTCATGTTGTTTTTTTATATCTAGACTAGCGACCTGCCCCTACTTTGGATACAACTTCTAGATTTCTTCATGATATATGAAAGCTTAATTTTAATGTAATAAATACATAAACCTTCTATAGTTAAATCTCTAACTGCGTAAAAACTCTGACTGCCTCGTTGGTCGAGTGGTCGCAAACGCGACTGCTGGGTCTGAGGTCCTTGGTTTGATGCCCGGGTTGGACAAATTTATATTGGGTTTTTCCAACAGAATTTGTCTCAGTAGCAGCCACGGAATCTGGAATTGTGCCCGGTTGATGGCAGTAGGTTCACCCTCTATTACATGAGACTTAAACATAACTTGTGTGTACTATAAATGATAAATGGGTCTGCCTAACCCTTCGGGGATTACAGGCGTGATTTTTAAAATCTCTAAATCATGGTGAAAAACGCATTTAAGTCCGTTGTAAAGTATAGAAGAATAATACGGTTACAAAAGCAAACACAAAAAGTGCCTTTTATTTATAATATTGTGCGTATAGATTATTTATTTTATTTTATTTATTAGCCTATCTACAATACAAGCTAAAATACACACCAAATGTACAATATGATGCGATAGACACAGCATGCATGCATTATCATAACGCAAGTTAATGTAGATGTCAAGAGAATCATAATTCACATAATCTGCTAAGCATGTCCAAACAATGGGAGTGTAAATCTTCATTAATGGTGGAGTAATTGAATAATCTTAGACAAATAGGTTAGTAATCAGTGAAGCATGGTTTTAGGGCTCAAAGGATTATTTGAGAACAATGGTGGTTTGAATATACCAAAGACAATATTGATAAACAATGAAAATCTCTTCTATATTAAAAATAAAAGAATATGAAAAGCTATTATGAAAGAGGTTTAAACGTCAAGCGCGTTTATAACCTCTACGCGGGATCATCGCTGCATCGCGCGGAAGAATCGACAAAATGACAGATTTCTTTTGTTGATCTGTTATCTTGTAGATTCTTCGATGAAAAACTTCGCCATTTAAAAAACTTATCTTACCTACCAGACGCTTCGAATGACACTTGTTTCAAATCTGTTGGAGAATTGGGGACGTTTCTTCCCAATGTCCTTTTAAACTCATTTAGATTGTTGGTTGATATCAAGGGTCTTATTTGGTTTTCCTGAATAGTTTGAACTTCACCCGACTTCAACTAAAGAAATATTCCAGTGAACTAAACAATGTAAATATTCGTCCCGTGTTAGTCGTAAGAGTCAACCGACTGAAACAGGCTAATGCCTGTAATGAGGCACTGTTGGTCTATGAGGCGTAGACTCTTCCTGTTTATGCGTGTTGTCCTTTTTAGCTGACTGCAATAGAAGGAAGGTAATGTTTCTGATCAATGTGAAGTTGTTGATCATCATTCTTCTGCCCTTACCAAATTTTTTTAGGGTCACTTACTTTCTAGCCATATCATTGTCTACACAGTCCACCAATTGTTTCTTTGGCCGATTCATGTTGTTGATGTTAAATAAAATTTAGATGGAAAAGTGACAGTATCGATTGATGTATCCAAAGGTAATTGTTATCAAAAGAAAACAACGTTCGTAACTTAGCTTTAATTATTTTCAATGATAATTTGATTAATTTCAATGGGAATTTCAAATAATAAGAAATTGCTTTGCAAGATTTCTGATGATTTTAGCCGGTAACAGCTAAGTACAAAAATGAGGTTTGAACTAATCTTGAATGAATTTATCTTCCTGATGTAAGATGTTGACTGCGGTCTACAGACGGACACAAAAACTGACTTTGTTTTTTTAAAGGGGTTTTAGGGCAGATTCCAATATTTATTTAGATATCAAATAAAACCATAATTTTCACAAATCATTCTTTTGACGCCTAAGCTGACTCTTCTTTTCTTATTCTAATTTGACCCTATTGTTTATTTCTTTTTACTTTACAACAAGAGTTAATACCTAAATTACCACAAAGGTTAATATCTTTCCAGTACTTAAATGACACCATAATCCTTGTTTGACACTGCTCGGATTCAAGCGAAAAACAATGTGGGTTACCTTCAAATGAAATCTTTATACCTAAACTACCAATTTACTACCAGCTTGAATAAAACCAAATCACGAATATTTTTCCAGCAATTACGTACTCAGTTTCACCAAAAAACCTGAATGTTACATAACCCTAGTTTCAGCCTTTCAAAGAGAAACCTTGGAAGGTGAAAAATTAATATTGTTAAGTAATTACAACTGGTTCAGTTTCGTGATTCGCCCCCAATCGGTTTTCAACTGAACTCTTTTGTTAGATTTTGTTTTCATGTATGTGTGAGTAGTTTTTCAATTAAGGTTATGAAGCAGTTTTTAGGTTTCTTGAAGGGAGTCATTATTTCTATATAAGTGCCTACAAATATGAAATTAATTGATGTTCCGGTTTGAAACTGGCATTGGTTTAATAAACGGTTAGATTTTATATTTCATATCCTGTAGGTCAAAGATTCCTTCGCAAGTTGAAAGCATTTTATGAACTCCTTGGGATCTCAACTCATAAAAAGTGGTATCAAGAATATTCTTTAAGAGGGAACAGGGGCTGCGATTCTCCATACAAATGTATTCTCCATTTTCTTCCTGAAAAATGACTCAAGAGCAATCATTTTTTATCATAAAATCAAGGTATATCGTAGACACGTCACTGTCATTTTCTTTTTTTCAGTATTTAATAAGTAAAGAAAATAATTTTGACGGCCGTGATTAGAGGACTATCAGACAAATTCGAAAGTTTTTAACATAAAAGAAATTGATAGGAACCTAGAAATATTCTTTCTTAAAATTTTAATGCCAAAAATAATTGAATCCGCTCTGTTTTCGAAGCGCTGATTTCGTCAACATTTTCGTGATATAATCGGTCTGAGCAGCACCTGTACCATCGCACTTTACGGGGGCAGGTTTGACGCAACGGCACCAAGAGTTTCTTCAAATACCTTCCTCGCAGGCCCTGTTCCCTCTTAAGAACCAAATCTCTACGAAACTGTGTTTCGATTCCATACTTAAATTTTTAATCATCGCACCAAACCAAACACGGTTCACCAACCACAAAAACAACCAATAGACGAACGGAAACGCCATCCATCATCCATAACATCCATCCACAAATCCTGCCTCACCCAGCCTCATCCGACTCGCCCCGTGAATAAGTAAATGGTTTCGTTGCAATTAAACGGGCAACACTGGACGAACGCTAATTGCCATCGATAAATGTGGTGGAGGCCACAATGTGGATGTTGGCTTTTTTAATTTTGGGACTCTGATAGGTTTTGAGTTGGGAAATTGATTGGGTTTTGTGAAGAATTGCGTAGATTATTCATTCTAGCTGATTTTTGTCTTTCAATCGGTATCTTTCATCTGAACATTCGAGTCAACGGACTAATATCGGTAACACTAGGCAAAGATTTCTATTATTTAATGCGGGCCAGTTGTTTTGGCGGTCTCCTAGTACGTCATGATTCACGTTGCTGGTTGAAAATTATTCGCTATAAAACGAGGTAGATGGAAGGTTTATAATGCCGATTTTTGAGCACCAGGTGGTTGACTATTTGGTCTGCTGAAACGTAAAATCAGTGGACTGATATTAAGATGGTAATGTGGATTGTCAAGTGTGTCCCAACAATGACTAAAAAAAATATTTTGCAAAAAAAAAAAAAATTTAGTTGTAATATCCTACACAAATATTTGGTATGCATTTATTTTACATTGTCAACAATACATTACATGGTAATAGGCTTATTAAATGGAACTTACCATACCTAACTCTCGAAATGCGGGTGTACTGTACACATCTGCGTAACCCTTTCGAGTGTACAGGCGTGATGTTATGTTGTGTGATTGCGTAAACAATGCAGATTTATGCGATAGCAGCAATTGAGGTTGATTGGCTGTCATTTCTGGAAGAGTTCCGTTGTCTGTCTCCGAAGCTCATCATGAGATATATTTGAAATTTAAATGGGAATAAACCCCTTTTGAACAAAAAAGAATTTTGCAAATCCGTTGATATATGACGGAGTTATGCCCGAACATACATTAAAAAATATAAACATCCGAATTGATAACCTCCTGCTTTTTGAAGTCGGTGAAAAACAACAGAAAAATAGCTACCATTTTGGTTAATGCTTTGGTTAATAATAAAAAAACTTGCCGGTTCTTCTCCATAGGAAACGACCAACCCGGACCGTGCACCTTTTTTTCGACGTTTTATAAGTACCCATCTAGGCCTATGTGAAATAAAATATTTTGATTTTGAATGGTAATTCACTGACTGTATTAGGAAAGACTTAACAAATAATGGACTTGTATTTAATAACCCTTTTATAGCTTTTCTAAAGTAAGAAATAAGGTTCAGCAAAGTATTTCACTCGAACACTGACAAGACGAAGCAAGCTCCTTTTCCTTTTAGCTCACCTCCACTTTCATTTGTTTCGTCTGAAAACTCCAGGTAAAGTTCTGTAACATGCCAAAAGCTCCTAATATAGTGTGGCGGGTGACTTATCTAGTTTAGCGTTACAGCATAATCTTCAAAGACTGAACTGGTCGTGCTCAGGTACACACAGTACTAGGCTAGTGCTTTTTGCACATAAACCAGTGACAGTCTTGCGTGCCTGCTTTTTGTGTGGTGCAAGTTAAAAGAGGGAGTGAATTGTGTTTGGCACGATTTTAATATTTGACTGATGCCTAATTAGACACATGAAAAGAACTTGTAATAGTTCTTGTTCTTGAAAGCAGAAAAGAAACCTACTGTAGCGATTATTACAAAAACAAACACACCACAACTCACCTATAGCTGTTTGCATTTATCTGCTGATGACTCATCTTCTAATATCAAAAGTAGGTCATCATCATCTGCCTAGCCTTTTCCCAACTATATTGGGGTCGGCTTCCAGTCTAACCGGATGCAGCTCAATACCAGTATTTTACAAGGAGCGACTGCCTATCTGACCTCCACAACCCAGTTAGTACTGGGTAATATCAAAAGTAGGTATAAGAGGATTATTGTCATTTCAACTGAAATTCGTTCACTTCTGGACATAATATTATATGTAGACCTACTCCATGCGTTGCTAGCAACAAATAACAATAAAAGGCTAAAAATAGGTAAAACATGGCAACTTTTGAGGTTTGACATCAGTGTTTTGCAAGTTACTGCAAAAAAAAACTAGTAAGCACAAACTTTTAGTACATTACAAAATTAAAAAAAAAATCATAAAATACAACTACCGAACTTATTATTTCGTCACAATCTCGACTCAAATCTCCAAACTTCACCAAGAAACAGTTTTAACAAGGTAAGTTGACAAGGCCGCTTTTCGCTAATTACTTGGGCCGCCGCACATTGGCACGGATCCAAGATGGCTACGGCTACAAAACACTATGCCACGGCCCAAGATATCATTGCAGGAATAAGTCCAGTTTAGCCGTGAATTAGTGTTTATTGGCTTTTAAAAGCGTTCGCCGAAGTTTGTATGCAAATTAGTAGGCATAGGTTTATTAGGTGAATGTTTGCGTGACCTGGTTTTCGGTATCAAAATGCTAGAGTTGAAAAGTTGAATAGTAGTTTGGAAATTACTTTTTATATGTTTCTTGTCATTAGAGGAGCTCGTGGCTAAATAATAACAGCCGCTCGGGCCGATCTTTAGGTTAAACCGCGCTTGCCTAGGTTGGACCGTGTATGGTTGACCACCCATTACATACCGAGCTTCCTCTGTGCCTCGGAAAGATCTCATTTGTAGATCTTTGACAGTCGTTATAGGCAGTAAGTGGCCCGAAAGTATGACAACCAGTCTAACCAAGGAGTATCGTATTATCCAGTACTAACTGGGTTGTGTAGATCAGATAGGCAGTCGCTCCATGCAAAATACTGGTATTCAGCTGCATCTGGTTAGACTGGAAGCCGATCCCAACATAGTTGATAAAAGGCTTGGCAGATGACAATCTTTCTTATCATTAGATGCGTTTGTCGATGCAAAGGGACAATGTGACATTTTGTCACTGATTTAACGATGATGGAATAATTAGAATTGTGTCGGACTGACGTACCGAGACCCTTTGGTCAATCTAGTTGAAAGTTGTTGGAGAAATACTAAACGCTTTGAAAGTGATTTCGCGAGACGATCGTGGTTACGAGTCTTTGTTTTTTTCTATTTAGTACTGCTTGAATTTTTTTCACACACACACTAGATTTTTGAGTTTCACAATTTAATATGTATGTTACACAAGAATACATTGCTCTTAACCATTTTACATACAAAACTATTACAAAAAAAAAACACAAATAATTCACACCAATCTGTGTATCCGAATGAAAATTTGAAACGTCTATTTTTATTGCAAATTTTAGATCCGCCACATTTCGGCGTAGTGAATAAAAAATAAAAAGTGTGCATTCACTATGCACAATATTGTATTAAAACAAAATAAAATTCGGTGTGCTGTATAATGCCTCGACAATTTCCGCGTGTACCGTTCTGGTTCGTTACCCAATATAGACGATGATTCCGGCTATTTTCTTCAAAAAAAGCCCGACCTATTTTCGGTAACAAAGTTGTATTGTGAGCTATTTTGGTAACCTTTCGCTCTCTGTTATAGAAAAGGTTTTCAATCTGTAATTGTTTTCATTCTGTATTATTGTTTTCGTGATTGGTTTTATTTTTGGAAATTATCAATTCATGTGTGTGATTTGTTACGGTTTTTATTATTTTAACGAGTTATTCTTTCTCTTGAACATTATTTCTATAAACTCGATAAATATTACTCCATTATTCTTTCAAAGGGTTGGCAGAGGTTTATCGTAGAACACTCACATTATATCTTTAACCAGACTGGAAACACATCGTAACCCTTTATTACCCACATCAATTATTGAATTCTACTGTTCAGTATCATTGAAATAATGTAATCATTCTTTAAATAGAGTATCAATGACTGTGCCCTCCAATTCAACTCACAAAGTGACGCTTTGTCAGCATTGTTATTGAAACAAAGCAGTTGAGTCGATTATTTTAACGGGCCTTAAGATGTCAGCTTTCAAGCCAAGCGCTCGCAATCCACGTCAAACGGGGCGAGTGTTACTATAAATTCCTTTTTGCTGTATTCGAATTTACGTTTAAAAGTTGTAAGAAGTACTTGAATTTTGCGCATTCTCGTGTCGCGATTAATTGGCTTATTTGGCTTATTATTTTATTTTTACTCACTCCAAAACCATATTTTTGACAACGTCGCGTGAAAAATCGGCGACATTTAACTTAAAAATGTTCAAGAAAACATTCTCAAAACCGAAATTAACATACCAAATATTAACGATTAGATGTGAAAGCATTAATATACTAGATTAACAAGGCAAACTCCTTTGCATAATTTCGAATTAACTATCAAAATGTATTTATTGCACCAAACTTTAAACTGCCATTTAAACCTTTGTTTGCTTTAAAATACGGTTTAAAGTTGTATGTTTTAAATGTAAAAGTAAAGTTGCAAGGCCGCATGCAACGCGCCGTTTTACGTATTGTTTATTCGACCACAAGGCCGGGGACAGACATGCAAAACGGCCCATCTGGCCTGGACTGGCCTTTGTATATAGGCCAATATTTCCTGGTACACTGGTGTGCACGAGACTTTATATTTAAAGGGGAGTATTTTTGTAGATGGTTAACGCGTGGGACAAAGAATGCTGTGGTGCGTTTTATGTAGAAGAATTTCTGGATTTCAAACCTTAAGTTTTCTTTGTTTTTTTTCTGAAAAAAGGAAGAATTTTGAGCAAATAACTCACATTTGCTTCAAATCTTAACTACACTTTAAATCTGTTTGAACAGTATCTACAAAAATTAAGCCGAAAAATTTGTCTTGAGCTTCCATGCTCATTTCTGCTTCAAAATTCATTTCAGATCATGCTCACATCACCCAATAAAACAGCCTACAAATTCAATCATCCAAAAATATCTCTTATTTTCAAAAGACCTTTTCATTCCAATTTTACGAGCTCATAAAAGCGCTGTCCTACGTAAAAAAAAAAACAAATCAATCGTTCCGCTGTCCGGCCAGCATTTGTTTTGGTGGTGGAAGTAGTCGGTACACTGGCGCGCGGCCAGCCCACCTTACAATCACGAATGGTCTTGCATTCTCGGCTTCTTGCTGTAAAATTTTGATCACTTATTATTCGCAATTGTGGCGTTTCAGTGAATAGGTTTTTTATGTTGATTCTGAATGGGGGCTGGGAATGACAACAGTTTGGTTCGTGTTTTTCGGAAGAGGTGTTTAATGGTTGAAGGTAATGGGAGCATTTACTTTGCACCGGTAAACGTTCAGGGGTAAATGTTTATCTATTTCATCGTATAAGCATCACTTTTACTTTACTACCTGCTGCGTTGTAGTAATTTAAGGCAATGAAATGAAATTACGAGCAGTATGAGAGGGTCTGTATTTTTCTACCATTGTATCCAAAATTTCATACCATCTACATCGAAAGTGTATGTACTCAAGCATAAATTACACACATAAACAAAATAATTCATAACGGCCACTATTCTCGCAAGAGTAAAGTGTACGAATGCATCTAATTCTAAGCATAAACGCAGTTAGACGCGTAATACAGTGAAATGAGGCCATGTAAAACACTTCATCTAGGCAAAAAATTAGACCGAACAAAAAAACCTCTCATTAGTTCAAAAAAACAGCTTTATGTTAATCCCATTTGACGGGCGAAGTCACATGAATATGTTGAACTTTTTTAATTCGTCCAATCTACGTATGCATTCATCCGAAAATGCACTTGGATAAACTGGATCGTACCCGTCGATTGGTTCAAAACTGGATTTCGCCGGTTCAAGCCAGACGGTTCTGGAGCCGTCTAGTTTTCGCCAGAAAAATTTTAAGGAGGGATTTGTCATGATTTATTTTATTTCAAGTTTAGAGTTTTCGATTTGGGAGTTAAATTAAATTTTGCACAAGCAAGCGAAAGTACTGATTGAACTACATATTTCAGTGGCTCTAATAAATTGAAATGATATTTTTTTTCAATTTAACTGCACCGAGTTGAAAACGTCAGATAATTTTACACTTTCAGCGATTGAACTTATTTTAACTTTTTACGGGCTATAAAATTTTATTGGAGCTTCCGTATTCTTTTTCAAATCAAAATGTTAGAAATCTGAATCAAAGCGTGCGAGGAAAGTATCCACTTTCATAAAATTATTTTTCCTCTAGTAGAGGAAGAATAATCTTATGAAAGTGGATACTGATACACAGTCTACGGTAGATAAAGTACCTAACCTACTTGAGAACATGAGAAATGACCAAGAAATAATTTCGCAAGTTTTGTCAAGACTTTAGTGATCAGGTTCCTTGTAGGCAAGCTTTCACCATTGTTCCAATGATGGTCAAATTAATCACGGTCCTATAAAATGAAGAAACCTTTCTTAGCGTTTCATAACGTTTTGACATCACGGTTGGCGCAGTGGCTGAGCGACTAGCTGCTGCGCTGCGTGTCGCGGGTTCGATCCCCGCACGGAACAAATATTTGTATGTCCTACAGGTAGTTGTTCCGGGTCTGGCTGTTTGTATATGTGTGGGGCAACGTTTTTAAAAAAGAAAAGAAAGAGAAATAGCTACTGCTTAATTTAGTTAAATTGCCTTTCAGCTGTACTTGAAGATATATTTGATAGCTGTATTGTAAACTATATGGCGATGATGCGAAGAGTTTGTTTAGGTTCATGGCCCAGATATGAGCAATGTGTATTTAGGATCCCATCGTAGGTGGGACTGACATACGCATTGCGATCATAAATGTCCCTAAATTAGATAAAGAAAAAAAAGCTGTATTGTACAAAAAAAAACATCTTGGCCTACGCGATGTAAAGAAATTTTAAAGATTGTCATATTGACAATAAGATAAGTTGTTCTGTTCAAATGGATACAGAAATAACTATTCCTAACAGCAAAATTTTACAGCCCACGTGCCGAAAAAATCCAACACATCATTTTTACACTAAAATCAGCACAAAAAATCCACAGCAACATGCCATAAAAAATCCAAGAAGGCTTACACAATAAAACATACCTTCACAGACTTCAAACAATAGATATTTATGTCTTGACGTTTGTCTGAAGATTTAGATTAGGTATACGTTCACGTTCATGTCTATACCTTCGATATGGCATGGATTCGGCGGAGGTCGTAAAAGTCTAATTCACTCACGAGCAGTCTTCGTACGGATATTAAGTGTTGGTGCGAGTTATAAGAGGAAGCGGGTAGAGCGAATTCGATGGTTTGACGACCATTAAAAATTAAAATCGACAATCTACAACGGGTTCTTGAGTTTGTTTTTTAATGGTTTTCTGTATCGTTATCGTATCTGTTTACTGCTTCAATTCGGAAATGTGATGTAATACATTTCAATATCTGTTTTCCGGTATTTGATGCTTTCCCTGGTAAATATTACACTGAGCTCTCGTGATGGATAATCGTCCAATCCCTCTGATAGATAGGTCTGTATTTCAGCGGTAGGTACGTTACAGGCTCATTATGCACATGATGAACAGTCAAACGCTCTCTCTTAAGCTTTGTTTTTCGTTATTGTTTGAGAGTTGCTACTCTAATTCTAAATACTTGTGATTTTTGTGTCTTGTGAAAAACTCAAATTGGAAGACATTTTTTTGACTCGATTTTTTATAATGTACAGTTTCACGATTTAAATCGAATCGTCTTCTTTCATATAATTGATACTTCTTCCCAAATAACCATAGGCTCATTAGGTGGTATTTCATGTCCTCCAAAGTGTCTCTACACCTGTCGGGAGACTTAGAATCACTTCATTGCTGATGGTTAATCGGATAACAGTGTTTGTCTGTCTACAGCTATTTGAATAAAGTACCGAGAACATTAATGCTCAATCGCTTGTGACTCATTCTTGGTACCACTTCACCCTGAGTCCGGATATCCCCTCCGAAAAACCCACTACAGAGCCGGTTATTGGCTCGAATGGTCTCGCAAAAATACGATTCGCCAATATGGCCACCGATTTAGATCTGAATGTCCATTCTGTAGGCCCGGCCGCGGCCCGGATATTTGATCGAGGCCACATTGAGGCCGAGTGGCCGATGATGAATTGGTGATGGCAATGATACCTTATTGTTGGGTTGATCGGTGTCGGTATTTTGGTAAACGGTTGAGATATTCCAGGGTCGGTGTACAGGATTTTTTATGCTTAGGTATGTTAAAAAATTGCCTGTTGAGATTTATATGGCAATTTTAAATAATAAAAAAAGATGACGGAGAATTCTAAAGCATAGGATTTGGCTAAGCTAATCTTTCTTTCTACAGTTGTTTTTTTCTGTATGTTTACATCTTAGAAGCGACGTATTATACTGCTGTCTCAGAGAAAATCCTCTATCTTATTTCAAGAAAACACATTAAGGTCACTTGAGAGCACTAAGTTACTTAATGGAGCTTGTTAAAGTAAGCACTTACAAAAGACTTATACCTAAAACTTCGGTACTCTAAGTTTTTCGCAACCAAAAATCTGCAGAAGCATTTTCCCGTCTACAAGACCGCAGTTAATTTAAGATTTCTTACATCATAAATGTTGCTAAAAATTCCACATATAAGCAGTAAATATAAGCTGGAATATTCCAAAAATCCGGCTAGGGACTCGTTTTTATATGCCGTAAATAAAAATGGTACCAACAAGCAAAGGCGTTAGTACAACGACGGCAAGTGATCGCTACGCCGCGCGAGTCGCCACGTACGGCGCGCAAGGAATGCTGAATAATACATTTTGCACAACTGTGACCGTTGAGTGGGGCTATCTAGGGCGTAAAGTAGTAGCGGTAGCGGGAGCGGCTTGATTGCTGTTCCTTTTTTATAGGTTTGTAAGGCTAGGAATAAAAAAATAATAGATATATTACAATTACTATTCGTTTTGATTATGAATAAGCTAGAAATCAGTGAAAATTTCTTACTTCAGAAAGATTTTGGCTTTCTAAACACACTTTTCCGAGTATTTTTCTATTTCGTTGGAATTATGTGACTGAAATATTAGAGACATTGCAATTGTTGCAATTACTTGCTCAAATCCTGTTTTATGACAGATTCAAAATAATTATGTTTAAATGACTATTTTGTATAAAGCATATGCTATAAAAGACTAAACTAAACTGTGAAAACGATTCTCAAACCGCTACTGCTCATGGCGTACACCAGTCTTGTGCACAGAGAGGCTTTCCTAGGAAACGAAGTTAGTTCAGGTGCCAATTCTAGGTCGTGCTTGGTTAGGCTTGTTTTACTACGTCGTGCAATGCTTTTTCAGAGATCACTAACGTAATTCTTAAATATGAAAACGAAGCTAACGAAACTTTATTGCAAGGTTTTCATATAGATATATATTTGTTGGTATTATTATTAAATTACTGTAGTCTTTAAAGGAAGAAGTCGAATTAAAAATATATCACTGTAATTTTTGAAACAAAAAGTGCAAAATTAAAAATATTAATGATGATAATAAAACAACTCATAATATTAAAGAAGAAAACCAAAAGGACAAATTGATGTTAATGAGCCGTATCCTCTCAGAATATTTGATAAGGAAATGCGCTTCCAAAATCTCCCTTAAAATTTATAAAGAAAAACACGCAGACTTCTTTATTATTGATAATGGGGTGCTTAAGGCTCAAGACACACATTTTCTGGAACATTATGGATATCATTATGGCGGTAATTTTCTTCCGTGCTGATCTGGGGGCCCAAAAGAAAAACAGAGTAAATTAACTGTTTATGGAGTCTAGAACATCATAAAAGTTAACCAAATGTAAAGATTATTAGATGGGAATGGACTTGTAGTTGCCGAAGAGTAAAACAAAAAACAACAGGCAGTGTGTATATTTAATTTTGAACATAATAGTTAAGAAAATTATAAGGAAGTCTGAAAGTGGCGCCGGTGCGGTAGCTGAAAATTTGTGTGGTATTCGGTTGTCGTGGTATGGGCATGTGATGCAGAGGAATCAGGAAAATGTGAGGAAAGTTTTGCGTATGAATGTGGATGGGTATAAGAGTAGAAGAAGACCAAAGAAACGATGGATGGACTGTTTAAGGGTGATTTGGCAAGAGTATAAGAGTAATAGAGAAGTATGGAAGAAGTAGATATGCTGCACCGACCCCAAATAAATTGGGATAAGGGCAAGAAAATGATGATGATGATGATGACGAGTTAAGACATTATAACAAAAGACGAGAAAAAAAATGATTCTTGCAGGACATTGATATATTAGAAAAATAATGAATAAATAAAATATAGGATTCAAAAATAGGCCTTTCTTTGTAACATTGATTGTGTTTTAGAAATATCAAGCAGTATTGCAGTATCCAATTTTATTTGAGCAACGTTCTTTTTGTTTTGAACTTTTAATAATTTTGAATTGTGTTTGTTCACAGTGTATCTACGGCTGCTACGTGCACTCTGCAATCCTGCCTACGTTCCATCGGCGATGTTACTGGCTTTTACAGGTAAGCATTATTACTATCTTCTTTATTTACTTTAACATTCTCGTCCTCATGTTTCATTGCTATATCTTTAATAACTAAAGTAAATAGGGTATAGTCATAAGTATTAGTTTATTTTTCTGAATATATGTATTAGTATGTACCTATTTGGTTGTAAATCCATTTCTGTTAAAAAAATTGTATTTTTAATAATTTACTTTTTTGTACTCTATCGCAACACTGTCTCCTTTTGACCCAAAGGTTCACTGATAGAGAATCTCTTGTACAAGAAGTTTAAATAAATAATTTTGTAGTAACTCACAAGTACGCGATAAATTACTTTTATTTTATCATTGACATAAGGTATAAACCGCAATGATTGACGGGCTCCATTGATATGCACGACTCATCATCGTTCTCTTGACCTCTTCTCACGTTATTTCAGGTTAACGCAACATGTAGTATTAGTCATTATCTCAGTGGTCACGTGCTTTCTAGTCATATCATCTTTAACACAGTACATTTATAATTTCTTAAATGTTTCCTTTACACTTATAGCCATACACATTTTTACTCTCAATACTTGCCTCGCGCTATTTTCCCCATTCCTCCACATCCTTGACGACTGATTCCATCGTAGCAATTCTAAAGTTACATCGCCTTACCCACTAGTATTGCCAATTGCTTCGGTGATTGCACCATGACGGTACCAGTTAACGTTTTAAGTAGATTCTGCTTCCCATCCTCCTGATACAATCTCTCAACCGTCACTGACGACACTCCTGGGAATAATTGGGATAGACCAATTGTAGCTGAAACCATATGTGGTTAATTAAAGGTAGGTACACACTGGGTGTTTGGTAGAAAGATTGACAGAATTTTTGAAGGATTCTAAGGCCTAGACCTGCCTGCCTGGCCTTTCTAAGGACTGGATTTGCTAAAACAGTAAAGTATTTTATTTAATAAATTGCAAAAAAAGCATAACTTTACTGAATTGAAAGACTTTGAAAGTAAATACATCATTTTATAAGAAAACTCTACTGTAGACATCATCAAAAAATGTTGAGTTCTATAACAGCCTCAAACAAATAATATCTCAATTAACGTGACTTTAAAGATATAAGTTCTGATGGTGAAAACTAGGATATGACTTCCCCTATCCCCAGTGTCGGTTTATCTTCCAGAAATCCTGTACTTAGAGGCTTAATTACTAGAACTATCAGGGCTGAGGAGAAAATTCTAGTCGGAAACATAACTAAAGAGTTCGGTAAAGTAATCTTATCAACAGAAATCAAAGAGACAAATAGGTCAAAGCTTTCTGTACATTTCTTACCGAGTTTCACCTCCAAGCCGGATTGAAATTTATATACGGTAATCTCTCGTTGCTGAAAACATTTTTCAGACTTCAGGATGCATCTACCGCCTTCTGAAATATGAGATTCTGAAATGCGCTTCTTTGATATCCAGTCTCTCGCTATTGATGAAACCGCGAATTGGAGCCACCGTTTTCAATATTTGTGAAATATTTTTAGCTACCTCAATATTAATGGTTTCTCTTCAGATTATAGATGTGGCTAAAACCTTGAGGGTATTGCGGGAATATCGAGTAAAAAGAAGTTAGTTTGCTTTTATATTATACATACTATATTGATTTGGTTTTTGGGAAAGCAATTGATTGAAATTGAAGATAAGCTTGTTCTAAATGATTGTTACGTAAGATTTTATTCCTTTGATGACCATTCGATAGGATTAGACAAAAACTTATTTTAAATAAATTAGTAAGAGTGAACACAATGTTAATGGAAACCTATTGCGTCCTAAATTATTATTTTAATGAAAATACGTTTAAGCCTTAAGATACAATTTTACATTTAGTACAAAGAGGTCTTTTTCTACGAATTTTTTTGTCAAAAAAAAGTTAATTACAGCCTTCAAGTTTCTTGTTAATTTAAAACTACAAGATCAAAGAAAATATAATGGAAATTGGACCTCATGAAATTATTGTTGTTTTTTAAATAACTAAATTGAAATTACTAAGAAATGGTTCACCAAGTTAGGACAGAGATATTATTGACGTCACCCGCCTGCCCTTATCCCAATTTATTTTGAGTTGGTGCAGCATGTCTTCTTCTTTCATACTTCTCTACCAGTCACCACTTTTCAAGCCAAATTATGCTTCCTTTCTTCATTAACGGATAAGAAAGTAATGATTTAATTTTTGATTTCAACCAAATAAATGGCCTATGTCCAGCAGTTTGTTTGAATTATTTATTTTATTTTTACTAGGGACACTTTTAAAGTACACATCTTGCTACATCGTTCTCACATAATGTACCATCTCAACATAAATGAATTACCAAGGTATTGTAAAGTATTCTGATTTAAAAAAGTGTCCATGGAGTTTCTTGCCCGTTCTTCTCCATAGAGATCTACGTTAGGGAATGGGCAACTACAGTACTTTCACAGTTTTTATGCCTTGTGACTGGGACTGTAGCTATTTTTCATTGTTGTCTTTGTTTCGACAATTCAAAAGTGCCTGTAATTGGCCTATTTGAAATATATGATTTTGATTTGATTTGATTTGATCAGTGGACGTCTTTCGGCTGAAATGATGATGATGATGATGATGATGAAATGGAAAACAAACAGTGTTTGAAAACATAACTCATGTCGGGCCTATAGAAGTGGCAAGCGTTTCTACAGCGTTTTGTATTCCTACAACGATCTTTTACAGTATCGACTTATAGTACTACTTTCAGTAGCTTATGTCAAAATAGTAAAAAAAAATAGTAGAATGTCTATGTTTTCAGAGTCCCGTAAAGATTCGTTCAAAGTGATACGAACAGAATAAATATTGTGTACTGGCTGCAGATACCAAATACACATCCATATTTAATATTCTAAATGCGAAAGTAACTGTTTGTTTGTTGTACCTTTTCGCGACTAAACGGCTGATCGGATCCTAATAAAATTTGGCAAGGAGATAGATTACATCCTGGGGAATGACATAGGCTATCATTGTTTTTTTTTCTTACACATGCACATCAAAACTTCCACGCGAACGAAATCGCTGGTAACTACTAGTACTTGAATACATTATCTGTCTGGAGCCGCATCCTCAATTTTTCGGTATTTGACTCAACCTAAAACGATGTATAACGACAAATAAACCAAGGCAGTTAACAACATTTCCAATATGGTATGTGCATACATTAAAACGTGTGTTAACTCTAAGCGCCATACGTTGGCGTTACCAACTTCTGGAGTACCCACACAATGCGATTCATACGACGTGCATTGCTGTACGTAACTTTAGCAATACTAGAACAACTTGGAGCTCCATTTATAGACTATTGTTCACTTTAATGCTCTATACTTCAACTCTCAATGGATGTATTGTAACAATTTCAAATAATTTATCTACTTTCATATTGAATTGTAAGTGAAAACTTTTGTGTAATTTATTTTTGATTGTTTCTGAAACTGAAGTACTACTAGAAAAGTTACAGATATGATATCTATAGTTTCTAATGTTAAAATTAAAATGTAGGATTCATTTTTTTAAACTGACATGGTCATTAACACCATCGTTGGCACTTATCGTGGCACTACACATAGCGTATTTGACAATATTTTTATTGTAAAATCCCGAATGTCTCATGAAATGAACTTAATAATTATAGCAGCAATATCTTTAAATAAACCTAACTTGAAATATTAACTACAAAATAGTTCATGAGCCTGTTGCCTAAGATTGAGTTTACAAATACTTTCATACCAAGGCTTGACTTCACTTTTATTACCAACCTAAGGAAATATCAACATTTTCTTTTATATAAACCTTGTCCTGATAATTTTCCGAACACAACAAAAATATCTGCCAAATCGGTCGAGCTGTCTTCAAGTGATGCTCTGTCATATATGTGGCTTTTGATTTATTAATATGAATAAATATTTTCTTTTCGAACATCCAAATGCTTCGCCACACTATTGGAATTTCATGCTACGAAGGTTTTGACTTGTGGCTGATATGAGTCAGTTATTGTCCTATATGGACACAAATTAAATAAATGGTTCAGATAATCATTTCTACAAAGTTTTCTAACCCCGTATAACTGTTCATTAGCATCACGTATGCAGTGCAAACAGTACATATGTCAGGATTGGACTCGTGGTCGGTACCAAATGAAAATTTAATATTTGATCATCTTAATTCCATTACGCGATCCCATTTAAAGTGAATATTCAGGAGGTATCGTTAGAAACGTTCTGTTTCAAGCGCGGGTATTAATTGTTTTTAATTAATTCAATTATACTGTGATTTTACGAATTAACTTTAATGATTTAAGTTTTGTTTGCTTTCTGATTGGGGTTCACGAAAAAGTTTCTAAACAGCGTAACGTGGCGTGTGTGTATTTTAGTATACCTCTAGGTTTAGCTTTAGTATACCTCTACCTTTGGTAACTTTCCCGTTTCGCCAACTAAACAAAAGACGTGCAAAACAAGTGAAAACAAGTCCCCTTTCGTAACTATTTTAATCTTCCTACATTGATTCCCGTTTCGTCAACCATAAAGGCAGGCGTGATTTAATGTTATGTTCCTTGACCAAGATTGTGGTGTTATATTTAAAACCCTCCTACCCAACCCACCCTCTAACTTGTATCATAATCATCATCATTTTATATAGTATAGGCCTCCCCTTGCTTCTGCCATTCTTCTGTGTCCTGTGCGTCCCTCCTTCATTTGCTTCCCGCGAATCTAACTGGTATCAAAATTAGTGTAAGTATTTTAAGTGATAATTTATCTATTTTGCCACCTCATCGATTAATTTCGTTATTTAAATCCTTACTTCCTTACTATACTAATATTATAAATGCGAAAGTAAGTTTGTTTGTATCTTTTGACACCTAAGCCGCTGAACCGATCATCCTGAAATTTGGCATATACGTTGTCAGGTGTACAGAAACGGACATAGACTACCTTTCATCCCGAAAAAAAGTACTGTTCCCGAGGAAAATAATAATAACGTTTTAATGATAATAGATGGCGCCACGTGTCTTTCGAATCATGATCGAATTATATTACTAAAAGTAGAATACAACCCGAATTGATTGTCAAATTCTGAATTAACGCGAGCGAAGCTACGGGCAAAACCTAGTTCCAAAATAATTCACCGTTGTCAAGCAAAAAATCTCCCCTAACATTCCTTTTTCAAATATCAGCAACTTGAACCATTACACTATCCACCTCCAAATCATTAACGTAATCTATAAAGGCCTCAGACAATGTCTCGAAACCTCTCAAATTAATTGCCGCCCCTTTGTCTTCCGTCCCAAGGTAGGTGACAAGCTCTAATGAACGAACCAGACTGAACTAATCCCCGTACCGACGATTACAATTTGACATTTTGTAAAATGCCATCAAATATCATCATCTGTCTAGTCTTTTCTTTCCTAATCATAAACATCTACATCTATAAATATGTTGTTATCGGCTTCTAGTCTAACCGGAACCAAATAAATACCTGTGTTTTACATTGAGATACTGACTAGCTGACCTCCACAACCCAGTTACTGGCTACAATCATGATACCCCTTGGTAAGACTGGTTGTTAGACATTCGGGACCCTGACTACCAGTAACGACTGCAAATATTGTACGAGACCAACGGCTTAACGTGACTAAATGAATGGTCACCCATCCACGGACCAATCTCGGCAAACATAGCTTAACCTTTAATCTACTAACCGTGCGGCTATTATTATTTATCCAACAGCCAAAATGCCATGAAACCTGCATCAGAACATGTCGGCGATAATTGAATTTCTGATCGGTTGTAGTTGCAATGTTTGAAGAGTAACAGGTGTCAAATTCTATTGACGTATTAGGTGCACGTTGCCGTCGGTTCTAGTTTTCGTTGCAATTTGACGCGAGTTTATAATGGGATGTTGGTGGTTTATTTATGTTCTTGATATTGTTGTGGTCATCTTTACTGGTTGTTTACTGGTTAGTCAGTGTAATGAATTGAAAATTGGTTATAATTTTGAAGTAGCTAGCCTTTATAATGCTGTGTTAATTGACTCCTGGTTTCATTAATTTTATTTTTCCATACCTAGTTATAATATAAATAGGTCAACACGTTTGCTGCATGTTGGAAATTAACACCATTGTAGGTCTTCTCACTCACTTATCTTTATCTTTTTTCTTTTTTTTTCTTTCGGTACTAAAAAGTCACGTAGCTCCAAATCCTTTGTACTTCTAATTCTAAATACAATAACAACTTAATTTAAAATATACGTAACCTCTTAACAACAAGAGATTCACTAAAATCCCCACCATACCACTTACTACAAAAGCAAAATACACAACTAGGTATACATACAATCCACAGATAGTTCAATTAGACAAAGTTAATATTTAACGAGACTATTATCTTGATGTAAGGTAATTGTTGAGTCGTACTGAGGCCCTCTGAGGGATGGGAGGTCTAACGAGAGAGTAAAGTGAAGATGGTAATAGGCTATTAAGGGACAACAATAGGAAGGATTAGTATACTTTGCTTTTCGGCCCCTTTGTAGTGTATTGGTAATTAGTTTGTGGTCTTGACCAATTATGTATTAACTGTTTGTGTCTATGCATTGAGGAGCTCCTGGCTAAATAATAACAGCCATTCCAGCCGATTTTTTGGTTAAGCCGCTCTTGCTTTGGTTGGTCCGCTGATGGGTGACCATCCATGACACACCGAGTTTCCTCGGTGCGTCGGAAAGTTACGTTAAGCCGTTGGTCCCGGCTGTCATTTGTAGATCTTTAATAGTCGTTACAGGTAGGCCCGAAAGTCTGACATGCAGTCTTACCAAGGATTATCGTATTACCCAGTACTAACTGGGTTGTGGAGGTCAGATAGGCAGTAAAATACTCCATGTAAAATACTGGTATTCAGCTGCATCCGGTTAGGCTAGAAGCCGATACCAACAGTCAACATTGTTATAAAATATGGCTTTACAGAATTATAATCATTTAAATCATTAATACAACCCTCTAAGTTCATTTAATACCATTCAATGAAATTTCATTAAAAAGTAACCTGCAAATTTCATAAAACGTAAGAAAATTTGAATTTTGCGGGCTACCCTGTCACTTCCACCTTAAGCACCTTTTGCAAGCGCCAGACAAGCATGGCCGTTGGTCGCAGTGGATGATCTCGCCTACATTTTAATACAAAGAGAAGTTTCAGTAGTACACGACCGTGGCTTAGCTACTGTGGAGCGGCCGCATTTCCTGACGTAAAACAATATCTATTTATATTTATATCACGTCTATGACTTTTGTCCAAATTTCCAGCATCCAATTACACATAACCCAGACAAACAATACTTAATTTCGATTCTATTGCTTTTTAAAGCATTAATGTTTCCACTGTGAGTTGTAAAACTTTATCCCCTTTGGCGATTATATCTAAATAGTTTTCAAAATGTACGTTTTCCAACTGTTTATTATATTTTGTAGTGTGTATTGTATTAAAGAGTACATTATCCTTTTATTTCCTGTCGCCATCCCGACCGTTAGATCGTGCTAAGCTCATAGAGCTGCAACTAACTTTCGACTTCAGAGTTTAAAAAAACTAGGGCTGTCCGTGTCCACTTTACAATGGAACTTGGAATAGAAAAAATAATTTTAAATTTATTTTAAATTAGTCGTCGATAGCTGGGCCACAGTTTTTGTAACTTTTGCGACTACATTTGTTTTCATTTGTGAAGTGTAAACCCAAGATTTTTAGAAATAAACTTTTTGCATTTTAATTTTTTTTTTTCAATAACCTTACTTTTTTGCTATAGTATCTTAAAATAACCTGGTTCCAAAACTTTACGTACATGCATGTCATAGGATCACAATAAATTGGCTTATCTTGCCATAGTTATAATAGCTGATTTAATCATGGTTATTTCGAGCATGTAAGTACATTAATTAAAGTTTTGTGGGTCCTAGTAAATTGATTGTTATCTGATTTATAAAACCTATATGCAAATGTTAACCGTACTGATTTTGCTTGATAATAACAACGACATAAGTAAACGTTTTCTTATGTTCAACAAAATGACCTATCTTTATTTAAAATGTTTTTTTTTTTAATAATTGTTGTTATTAACGTCCCGGATTGTCTCCCAACAGGGCAAATGCAATAAATATTTTATAACAGAAAATGTACAGAGGATTTAATACCATGGGCAATATACAAATTTGTTATACTGCGGTTATAATGTTTCACTCTCTGCCGTAACACGGGTTTAAAAAAGAAACCTGAAAAATACTTTTTCATTTCATATATTTTGCCCAGTAACGTATATTTTATTCCCACTAAGCCAATTAAACAAAACCCCTCACCCAGAACCGCAACACCAAAAATAATGATGTACAAATAACAATCAGAATTTCACTCAACCAAAAATTTATGACTACAACATAAAACGATACACTGAAGCACTGTTACAACAAATCCACTTTTAACGTTGTGTTAATGAAAAACCACAACAATAATAAAGTGCACACGTGGCAGCCCTACGGTGGCGGCCATTACATAAATAATGACGCCATGTTTATTGCCGCCATTTTGAAGACAAATGGTTAGTTATTACGGGCGCACTCGGTTTTACATTCGCTAGTCGGGTTGGCAAAATTAAAATATTGTGTATTACTTATTTTTATACTGAGTTTAACTGCGCTGGAGTCGATTTACTGGCAGTTTCGGATGTTGCTCCTTGTTTATGCCCTACTGAGTGCAGTACGTTGTTTTCCGAAAATAAATAGATATTTTTTTCATTCCTCGTTAGGCTGTCTTTGCAACGTGTTTTATATGGTGTTGTAAATTTTCACATATCACTTAACGCTTACTGCGTTTGGTTTTATGGGCCTTTTGAAATTTATTTGTTTGTAACTAACTTGAGTAATAGTGGAGGTTGTATCGTTAAATGGTGTTTGTTATCCGGCTGAGAATAGAGGCGTGCTGGGCTGTCTCTGGTTGCTTTAACTTATGGAGATGCACTTGATAAGCTCTAGCTGGCACCGATTCGAAGTACAGCTGAAGATATTACTTTTATTTTATTATAATGCAAGTAAACATATACCTAGTAAAGCAGATTAATTCAACCTGATGCAATGTCGAAGACAACCGCTGACCGCAAACTGAACAACAAGACTTTTTTTTCTTCTTCAAAAATTTACTATTGCAAAACTGAAAAAGAGAAATGCCGAAAGAGACGTCGCGTTCGGAATAGGTGATGCAGAACAGGCGTAAATTGTGCTTCTTACTACTGAACCGGTACTAGTTCTGCATGCCGTAGTTCGGAATTAAAACCGCAACGGCACTGTCGCTTGCGATCGCTTATAACCGTAATGCTGCTGCCGCTGGGTTTTGCATTATGCGGTCACATTCGGAAATGTACCTTTATTATTTCCACAATAGTACTAAGTAAACTTGTAGAAATATAGATATATGATAAACAATACCTAACTCTCCTGAAAACGACGAGAGTTAAAAGATGACAGAGTACTAAATTAAACAAAAAAAGTTGTTATTTTTATCCTTCCAATAATTATTTTCATAGCAGAGATAACTTTGGATCGAGAGTTCAACAATAAAATAATACAATACATTTCAAATGGTTTTAATTACTGCAGTTAGTGAAGCGTTTTATATTAATTACTAAATACGATAATTATGCACGTAGATAACATTTAGTTTCAAATGCTATAATAATATTATTCTCTATTAGCAATATTTACCTTTTACTGATTATAATAAAATTGAACCCATTTCATTCATGCCTGATGAGTTTTGTCCAAAAATTAATGTCGTTATGAAATATTAATTGATGTTGAACATTTTCTGGTTATTATGACGTGAATTTGTTAGTAGTTACGAAGTTTCATTCGGACAATGATGAGTTAAGCAATAGTAGTTAAAATTAAACCAAAATACATTTTATCATCAGTTTGTGGGCTCACATTTTTAAACAACCTGAGATAATCGTCATCGCTGATAACAAAAACGAAAACCAACCGAAACCGAACGATTACCGAAAAGTTAAAAATCCATTGTATTGACAGCTACCAAAAAGCTTTTGTAAATCGTGTTGAAATTCATAGTAGAAAAACTAAACTATGAAAGCGATTCCCACTTGTTCCGGCCCTCTACTGCTACATTTTTGCCACATTTAACCAACAATTTTTACTTTTAATCTTGAAATTAAAATCGTCTTTGTTTTAATCTTCAAGTATCCTCCACTCGTTTATTACTAAAAGCCAAATATCACTAGAAGATACTGTCGTATTTATTTGTCTTTAATGAAATTCCAGAACCCGGATATAGTGCTGGTTCATTACCTGAACGTGCCGTACCCTGATGACAACAAACTGGCGACTGTGGCGCCGAGCCTGGCGCTGTGGGCTGATAAGAAGGAATGGACGAAGGATGAGCTGGTGTGCCAGCTAAAGCCAATGTGTGAGTACGCGATGAGTTTGTAATCTTTGAGAGAAGTTAGTAAGGAGAAATATTGACGAGAACAGAACTGGGCCGAGTATTGTGCCTTGGGGTACTCCCTTGATAGTTTTAATTTTGCGTACAAATTATAAAACCTGTAAATAGACTAAGAATGCCTGATGTTCTTCATGTTTTTCTATACAAATTAATATTATGTTGCAAATATATTTTCATTTCTCAAGCAAAAAATAAAGTGTTTAAGAAAACAAAAGTTTATTTTCGTGAATAAACATAATATTTCAAGAAAATTAATTTAACAACTATAATTCCATCGAAGTAAAACATAGTTCATTTAGCGCGATCCAAATGGACACCTTATGAATAAAATTATAAGATTCGTAAATGAGAAAGATGCCAGTACCTTCATCTTGTCTGAGGATCAACATAAATTTGAATAACTCCGAAGATAAGAATGTAATCAAAGGTTTTTTGCTACGAAAATTTCTCAAAAGTATGAAATATGAAGCCAGCCGTGTTCTTTGTAAAATGGAAAGGAATGATAGGGATTCTTAAGGAAATGAAGCCAATTTTATGGATTAGTTTAATCTTGATGCGTTTTTAAAAACAACAAATTGTAATAATGAAACATTTCCTTCCGCTGAATCATCTTTTTGAAAAGCTTGTGAACAAAACTTCTTGGATCATTTTCAAATTCCGTCTTCCTCGTCAGCTGCCAATCAGAACAGAATTACTATGTAACCTGTACCTGCCGTCAATTAACAACTTTCAGAGCAAAAAATCTTAAAAATTGTCATTCTAACAGAATTTGAGAATTTAAAACACTGGAACCAAATTGAAACGATGAAAGTTTCTGTTCCGTTGTTGAATATTTATGAAAACGGTGGCAAATATCAATTATGCAACGCGGTTATTAATCCTATCTGATCGGAATAACGATGCTGTTGTTAATTTAGGGACACCCTGTTATTGATTTCGGATTGAAAATTAATATTACTACAAGCGTTATAATGGAATTATTTTCGTTATCATTTGGTATGGAAATTGGGTTAGTGGGTAATTTTTAAATGGTATTTTTTTGTAATTGAGGCTCTATTAAGAGGTGGTTGTTCGGCATATATTTCATTTCATTCATCTGATTACAAGATTATAATGTTTGTAGTGTTTCCTGTTTCAGTCTACAGCGATGACGATCCGGACCACAACAGCGACTTGGAAATATCGGTGAGTACGATACCAAAGAAGTTCAAATTAGTAACATAAATGACTATAATTAAAAATCAGGGTAAAATGTTTCAGACATCGGAGACCGTGGAAGTCATCGTCACGCAACTCATGGAGAAGCAGAGGTCAGCGAGAGCTGCAGCGCTGGCGAGGCAACTGGAGTGCGGCTGTCCTGATTCCACCTGCAACGACTCAAGAAACTGTGCGCATCCCATGCGCAGGGTGATAGCTGCAAAACCACCTGCTTCCGATCACCAAGTTTCTTCAACCACCGGACCTTCAACGAGACCATTGTCATCTCACCCACCACGGCAGTACACCAGAGACCACAGACCTGCCCAACAATCAGCATCACCATTACTTCTATCATTAGGTCAAATCCAAGGCGGTGGCGGCCTTCTAATATTGAACGGAACAAGCAACGGTACCCAACAGAACTCTTCATTAGTATCTCCTCTATCAGTGACGTCATTCGTCTGTGAAGAACCCCGAGATAGGTATAGGCAGCAGTACAAACCCACTTTTGTTTTAAAAAGGGAAATTCCAGATAGTCAGCCTACCCAACCTTCTATCCAAAATACAGAAATTAAATTAGAAATTGAGCCTAAAGAGGAGAAAATAGATGTTGACGTTTTTGAAAGGAAGATCAAAGTGGAACCAAGAAGTAGAAACCAGGTAATCGCAAGTGCACCGGCGACTCCATCGAGATATCCAGATTTAGTAGAAAGATTAGAAAGTAAAGTTTTGACAGATAACTGTGATGATACATTAGTGCTGCTCGGTACTGACAGCAATTTAGGTTCTAGTGGATTCTTTGACGAGACACTTGAGTTATCGCATGAAGATATTCAGAAGACATTGTCGGCTAACATGCCTACTTGTGACTTAGACAGGAATGGTGTGAGGCATACTGACACTGCTAATGTGATGGTGTCCGGGATAGATACGATGGACTTCATAGACAGTTGTGAAGTGGTGGCGTCTCCTGCTACGGGAGTGGACGATAATGTGTTTGTGAATCTGGATGCTTTTGATATGCTAGGAGATTTTCCTGAATTGGAGGTGTTGGATCCCAGTTCTATTTCTACAAATCCCGTGGTGAGTCGAAAAATGTTTGGTAAGATACCATAACACACTTAAAATTTATTATTATTGTTTGTAGTATTTTTTTTGCCCAACCAAAAATAAAATAGCTGGACAGGAACTATGTACTGTAAGGAATTATGTACTTATACGTAACAAATATATTGATAGTTCCAGCATAATTGTTGTCAAAATAAAGTTTTAAATTTTCCTTATCTGTTGTTGTGGCTTTACCTAAGTTTTTGTTTTTTACGCTTATTATTTTAACAAAAACTGGGTAAATTGACAGATTTAATCAACATAAAAGCAGTCCTTTTTTCTCAATTTCCAGACGTTATGCGATAAGTCTCCTCCAATGGTAGCAACAGAAGATAGCAATGAAAAGATGCAGACCGATAGTAGTAGCGAAGGAACCTTGAACATCACGGACTATTCTCCTGAATGGGCCTATCCTGAAGGTGGGGCAAAGGTTCTTGTGGCGGGACCTTGGACTGACACATCTGATCAGTACACCGTACTGTTTGATAACTTTCCCGTGCCGTCGATATTGGTGCAGAATGGGCTTTTGAGGTGTTACTGCCCAGGTTAGTAAATAATTATTTATAAACTAAGTCTTTCTTTCTTTTTCGTGTTTTTAGTGCCTAGCCTGGTATCAAAGTTTTTATGCCACCCAAGGGCCTCTGACTTGACTTTACATGCCGTCGAGAAACTCTCACGCTGCTGGTTAGGTTTCCTCCCGAGGTTTTCCTTCTCTGAAGTAAGTGATAATTATACAATACGCACATGAATCCATACAATCAGAGGTGGCTTGGATACTCGAGACCTATGAATTGGCAATCCGGTGGTCACAGCATTAGGTTATCACTGCGGGCTGATATATTAAGTATAAGACTCTTTTTGAACTGTGTAATTAAGAAACCACCCATACGAGTGGCTTGAACTGCAAAGGTACAAAATAAATGAAATAAACAATTAAAGAATAAATGTTATTGACAATACATTAATGATTTTTTTAATTAGGACACTACTAATTTCTCTAATGTACTTAACTTACTATTTTTTTTTTTAATATTTTCTTATTAAATGTTACCATCTATTTCAGCCCACGAGGCTGGTCTAGCAGCGCTGCAAGTGGCCCGAGGCGGTCGTGTAGTATCAGACACAGTAGTATTCGAGTACAAGCCGGGTCCTGTGCCCGCGCCGTCTTCACCCGCGTCTGCACCGCTGCCATCGCTGGATTTGAGGAGGTTTACGCTACTACAACGCTTCCAACGGTTACAAGGCCGCTTGCAGATGAAGATTGAACCTGCTGATGACAATAGCCAGGTGAGAATATTTTCATACTATAAGCTTTAGTAGCTTCTCGTGGCGCCAAGGTTGATCCGTTTTCGAGCTTAGTTCAAAATCTCACGAGAGTACTGTTTCAACTAAATTGTTCGTACACTAACAAACACAGTTATATTCGTTGAAATATATTTATTCAACAGTCGTTAAGTAGTCAGTGGCCCAAAGTCTGACAACCAGTCTTACCAAGGGGTATCGTATTATCCAGTACTAACAGGGTTGTGAAGGTCAGATAGTCAGTCGCTCCATGTAAAATACTGGTATACAGGTGCATCCGGTTAGACTAGAAGCCGACCCCAACATAAAAAAGGGAAAAGGCTGGGCAGATTATGATGATGATATTTTTTCAACTCTCATTTAAAAAAGTCCATGCATGTATGCATGGATTTTTTTTTCATAATTTCAGATTAGTTTTATGTAGCGGTCCATCATAGGAGACACCTACTCTTCAAATTTGAACTGTGTGGTATCAACAGTCTTGGAGTAAAATGGCTAGGACATTCGGATGGACAGACAAGACGAATCTATAATGGTTCCGTTTTAGCCATTTGGCTACGTAACCTTAAAAATATAATTGACTGAAACACGTTACTTTTATTTTTTCAAAATTTAATTTTGTTGTTCTCCATTTCAGGTAGAAGATGTGCAACTGTACTCCAACCCAAAATTTGAAGAGCGTCTGGTTTCCTTCTGCCGGACCCTTAGCAAACGATCTACTGACAACGCTGAAGGCTTTAGCACTGACCCCAATGATGATGGCTCCACAATCCTTCACTTGGCTGCTGCTCTAGGGTACACCAAGTTGACCACCGTGTTGCTGAGGTGGAGGCAAGATGATACCAGTTTGGCGTTGGAGAAAGAAGTCAATTTGGGTGCGAGGGATAGCGATAATTGTACGCCTTTGGTAAGTTCTAAACAATGCTTCTTAATATGTTGTTTAGTGTGATTGCTGTGTGTCGAATAATCTGCAGTGGATTTCTCAAAATATTTTAATAGGTGTAAAGTAAAGTGACGATAGGTCTTATATGAGGTATTCATATAAGACCTATCGTCACTACAGCCTGGCATCGCCCCCCCTATTCTTCTGCAATAATTTTCTTTAGCTTCCTCTTAAATAACAAAAAAGTTTTTGGCGAGCAATTCGCCTGAAAAATGTTAACCGGCTTTTATAGAAAGTTTTAATTCATTAGATACTTTGCCATATTGTAACATTTTAATGGATTATTCAGAACGTTCATTGAATACAAAACACTAACACCCACTTCTCATTCATACCGGTTTGCCAAACAAACGTAAACACGTCACAGATGGTGGCGAGTGCGGCGGGGCACACCGAGACGGCCGTGGTGCTGGCGCGCTGGGGCGCGGGCACGCGGCGCGAGGCGGGCGCGCGCGGGGCCGCCGCCGCTGCCAGGCGCGCCGGCCACCAGCACCTGGCCGCGCTGCTGGACCGGATACACCCGCCTGCCAAGGATGGAGTGTTCTTGAGACCGCATAGGTATACATATTTTGATGGTTGTAGAATAATATCACGTCACGTCATCCGTCACGAAAGTGAGCCTACAAATACGTCATAGCAACTTTCTCTGTAAAACTCATCCGATTTTCGTGAAAACAAACTCAACATTTTCGGAAAAAGTTGTTTTACAAAGAATCCATGTTCCTCATCTTTTTCTCATGAATAAGAATATAGCTTTCATAGGAGAATTTTGTCAGTATAACGGATACAATTACCCCCTTGACTATTTATAGCAGCTGACTAAATCACCATCCTATATAATAACACAAATGCTCAGATGAAGAAAGGTGAATTCCCAATTTAATTTGAGAAACAAAACACATTAAAATTATAACAACATACATTTTTAATGTCAATCAAATCGACATTGACCATGACATAAGTTTACCCGCATAATAAGAACCAATACCAGTTTTTAAGCTTCCTTTTCTTTATTTAACAATAAAAATCTATCGGATCAGCAGCACAAGCCTAACGTCGTTTCCAAATTTGTAATTGTGATGGTTTATCCCAAGCCTGTCGTTAGATCAAGAATAAAATAGAATAGAATGCTTTATTTACAAAGAATATGGGTATTACAGATCAGGTCTACTTTGTACATTCCGCCTTTAAGGCATGCAAATGTACAAGGACAAGAACAGTGTTATTGAACATGTTTTTTCTAATTAATTTAACAGTTTCGTCAAAAAAATGTCTATCCTGTAATAAGAAACTGTAATACCACTAGTACTCGCGGCTGACAAATAATCAGAAAATGGCAAAACATGGCGGATGCTTAGCTTCAAAACAAACACATTTTTTTTTCAAAAGAAGGTGTTAAGCATAAAAATGTAAAAGACGCAGCTACAACCTGCTTTTTGTCATTCTCCTTTACAAATATTTGAGCAAGCAACATAGCTAGCATTGAGAGATGCCATGGCAACTCTTTGGTTTTCACTGTATTTTCAAATTTTCCTAAACCCACTTGCTTTTGCCAAAACTTTCACTAATAGGACATTTCTGTTTTTTCAGCTTATCCCAAAAGAGTCGCGCCGGCAGTTTGGAGAGCAACCTGGTGAAGAGGCCGTCGATAGACTCTGGAATCAACATGGCCGATGCTTTTAGGTCCAGCTCAGCCATTGACAAGTCAGAAAGCAGTTCCTCTGCTAGGTATTACTTCACTCCCATTATGTTTGAATGCAGTTTCATTATTTTTGCATGACTGTGACTTTAGTTCATGATATTCTTCAACCATTGTCCAAAAACGCGAAAATACTTGCAGTTTCCTCCTATACAAACAAGTTCAATATAATGATAAATTGAAATTTTACTAAGATCATCATTCTAAAGGATCAAAAGAGAATATTGTCAATTTTAATTCGCCAAAATCCTGACATTTTCAGATGGGAACGAAGCATGTCGCTACCTTTAGATTCTGATAACTCTGAAGACAGTCTTGGCGATTCGAAGATCGGCAGACGTATGGACCTGGCCCTCTGTAAGTCTTTGAACCACTTCGCCTCATTCATAGTCGATTCGTTTTTCATTTGCTGGTTATTTTATATCGGCACGGCTGCTGATGACATTTGAATGTCCTAACCTTGGTTTTGGGTTTCGGTCTATGTTTCCTTTAAATGGTGATGGTTTGTTCGGCAAAATAACTGGTCAAACGTGTGAGTTCTACACTACGAGATTGTGACAGTTATCTATCTTTTGACGCATTTTTAGCCATCGAGTTGTATAAGAAAACGTTTATGTACGTTTTTGTTTATTTATTTTGTGCAATGACAAGTTTTCTAGCAGTCAATTCTAAACTAGCTGATAATTTCAATTTTATGATAGTAAAACTGTCAATCACAGCATTTGGTTCACTGAAATCAAGAACCCAACAAAAAGTAGATTCAGACATTTAGTCCGTAGCTTCCCTTCCTTCTTTTCAGATAACGACAAAACATAAGTTTAGAGACCACGTCCATTTTCAAAACATTCGATTTGGTTCATATAAGTGATTTGAACGTGAAGACGTCAGTAGGCTCACGTCGTTTGACCGGTAAGGCTCCGTAGCGGCTTAGCGGATTGTTGAGCGCGGTGGTTCCGCAGGCGAGACGGCGCCGCGCCGCGCCCGCAGCCCGCTCGGGGACGTGCACGCGCTGTCGCCGCACGCCGCGCCCGCCATGCCAGCTTCAGGTCAGTACTACAGAAACGGTATAGACTGCGGTCCTCACGTGCAGAACCAAATGAAGATTCACTCAAGCTGAATCTCATTTTCTAATTCTTGTCATAAATTTCAAAATTCAAGTTTTATTCAAAAACTAAAATTATTTAAAAAGGAAGAGATTTACGTTCGGTTACAATTTTCTGTTTTCATATTCCAAATTATTCAAAATTACGATTATGATTTACCGAATTGGTTTCAAAATACATTTCTTCTTAAATATTTATTTTAAATATTTTTCTCTAAACAATCTTCCTATTGGCAATTTTTTACTATCCGTAAACTTTCTATACCATTTCGAGTCGCAGCATCGATAACTCCGCTCGTCCTATCTGTCGATGTTGTGTATGTAGTAGTTGCATTGCCTCCCTCTTCTTCTAACAAAAGTTGTCTATATATCTTTGTCTCCCTCTTTGTCGCCAGTCTGTAGCCCTTGTTCACTGTATGTCGGTAGACCACTTGTAGTTTCTTCTGTACTTTGTGTTCCAATATGAGCGGAGTTACCCCTTGAGTGTTTGTTGTCTGTAGAATCCTTTAACTAAACCGAGTTTTATAGCAATTGTAACAATGAAATTAAACTTATTAATCTCCATGAATTCTCTTATTACTTCCGAAATAAAGTTCGGTTTAGTTAACTCGATGTTGTCCCTCGATGTCGCTTGCAGTGGTTTGTATTGGTCTATCCACTATCACTGTATCACAACCAAATCGATTGGCTTCTACTTCCAATTTCAGTACACAAGACTACGTTGTTCAGTCAGTACACTTGTTTTCAAAAAAACGTGACAATTTCAACACTGCATGAACGCTAAACGCTTGCATGAGTATTTAGAAGCTTTTTATGTGTAGTTTATTTACTGTTTGCCATCGTTTACGGTAAGTTCTTTGGCAACAGTTATAATTATCGTGCACTGATTTCTCATTACACTTTTTATTATTATTTATTCCTTGTATATTTCTTCATTTTCGTAAACCCAAAACCTCATTTAGATTATAAGTTCCTAATGTTTAACTTTTTTGTAGGTACACATATCGTTTAAAAACTAGACTTAGGTTCGGACTATCATCAAATGTTTATTTACTCAAAATTTTGTTTCTTAAAGAATATAACCTTAATTTTTGATTGTGTTGTTTTATTTTTATCTCTATATGGATAACTATGGCAAGAGTGAGAGTTCAAGATACTTTGTTTCATTCACTCAAGAGTTGGTTTATGTAGATGACTTTGTTATTATACCTGGTCTACTTATGAGAACGTCATCGAGTTTTTAAATAAATATAATATGATAAGCTATAAATGTGGACACTGTTTTAGTTAAATCACATATTTTCACATTTTATTTTTCATTAGTACCTACTTGTGTGATTAAGTTTTTACTTACGTGTCATCATCAACTTGCTTGATGTTATTTTTAAAACGTTTAATGAATATTATTCTAATGCAAGAACTAAGTTTAAATGGGAGTGTTAAGAAAAAAGCGTTTTGAAACTAATAGCAAATTCAACCATTATTCTATTTGATGTGAGCTATTTATATGTGTGTGTGTAGATTAACGAAAAACTTCTATCAGCTGTTTAGTAAAACTACCACAAATTGTAATATTTAAACCGACGGTAATATCAAGTAATACAGATCATGACAACACAATAACATTCCAAGTAAATGCTATTAAAAATAAGGTGGATGATATTCATGAAACGGTAAAGTTTACACATAAAGATATTTCATTTGTCATGATTTGTTTCAAAATGAAAATTGTCTTCAGACGACCTTTTTAACAATAATTCAATAACAACATCAACAATGTAAGCTGGTGACACTCTAACATAGCATGATTATTGATTATGTCTCGTTGGTTCGTCTGAAGACACTACCAGTCTGTAATAATCAATTCTAATCATTAATATTATAAGGTTCCACTTCATAAAATCTTTTCAGGGGAGCAGGATGACCGGGTGTTTACTCTGGCGGAGCAAATCATAGCCGCCATGCCCGAGAGAATAAAGGTATGCAGATACTCCTAAAAAAATGAATACTAAGTTGTGAATATTATGCATGGCAACCAAAGATTGAAATTAAAAAAAAAGTATTTTGTACTTAAAATAGATTGTTGAAACAACCTTTTGTTGGAAAAACGAAGACCTATTAATGCATATTCGATTGCAGAAGTGCCTTACATTTGGCAAAGATGTAGTGGTCGCAGTATTATTAGTTTTAGGTATTTTTCCCCCAATATGTTATAGTAAAGAAAGGAGTTGTCTTGTGTGTAATAGAGAAGTATGGAAGAAGAAGAAATGCTGGGCTGACCATAATAAATTTGAGAGAAAGGCAGGGAATGATGATGATGTTAAAGTCTCATTAAGTCATAAGTACAAAGTGAATAGAATAGAATATACTTTATTGTACACCAAAATCACAAAACACAACTGTTTTAAATATTTCGTGATGACACGTTCTAATGATTGTTTCTTTGCCTGTAGAACGAAAGTTCGTCTCTGCTGTCAGGCTGTGGTCTAGACAGCGGCAGCGGAGGCGGCGAGGACACACTGATGGCCCCTCTCCTCGAAGACACCAGCACCTTTAACAGTGACTTTACTTATGAGTTCAGCGATAATACTTACAGGTAAGCGTCCACTCAATTTTCGGGCCGTATTATGTCGTTCCAAAGCTATCGTTTGTTTCTTTGCGAAATAGATCATTTAAAGGGTGTAAATAGACCCTTAACAAAGCCGAAATGCACTAGTTCTCCCCGTCATTCCGATCATTTATTGGGAACCTTCTAGTTAAGGAGATATTGGAGGTCAAAGTTCCAACTTTTACACGAGTAGTTTTTAAATACTAATTTTTAAGGTAATAAATTTACTTTAAATACCTCCATGGCCTGTTTACTATTCAATGCATCCATCAGCACAATGTGTGGAGTGCGTGACTTTGAGTTTTACCGTAAAACGTGACCCCAAAAAAAAAGTCGTTTCCCAGCAATATTTTTTGCGTAGGTAGTTTGATCTACATAATGCTTAGTGGACGGATTCGTGAAGGGTCCGTTTACATCTTGTATTTTTGTCTTTTTTTGTGCTTCATCTTTCTATACACGACGTAATACGGTTCCTTGGTGTTGTGTGAATCTTGATGTTGTGACCTTACCTTGTATCTATCCTACAATCCTTCTATCTCTTTCGGTCTTTTTTTCTTTCTCTCTCTGGATGACGTCTGCAGCAACATTAGCTTCGAGTTCGGCTACAACTACTACAGGTTTGGGTTTTTTGTTTTTCTAGCACTAAGTTACTCTTTTTAGTTTGCATAATAATGTCAATTTTCAAAACATTCACTTTGCTTTATATGCATTTTTATTCAATTCGAACGTTTGCAGTTTTATTTACGTGTTTATTTCGGGTTTGTTCGATTCCCAGTTAGATTACCGACTTGAGGCACAGTGTGATAAGGTCATGACAAACAAATCCACGATTTTTTAAACCAAATGCCGATATAAATGCTCGAGTTTAACTATTAACACGTACGATATTTTAACCAAAAATCGTATTTTTTAGCTTTCTTGAATTATTTACCATTTCGAAGGTTCTTCATCATCATCAGCCCATAACGGTCTTCTAGACATAAGCGTCTCCGATCGCACGCCATTCGCCTCAATCCTCGGCTTTACTCATCCAGCTACTGACAAAAGTTCATTGACGCTTTGAATGAGTGTATGATCCGAGTGGTTGGCTCCCCAGGTACTGCGGCGGCTCCACGCCGTGCTCGTCGGGCTCACTGTCGCCCGGCTCGGCCGCGCTGTCGCCGCCGCCGCCCTCACCCCGCGCCGCGCCGCCGCTGTGCACTACGCCCTCGGCCACGCTGCAGGAGTTTCTTAACGCTACCACGCATTTCTCTAATCTTACGTTGAATGGTGAGTTTATTTAGTGTGAAATAAGAAGTGTAAACGTAAAGGGTATAAATAAAAGCATACATTTTTCAGATTTTCGGAAATCTAAAGTGAAGGTAATGCCAGTACCACCAGCACATGTAACTTTAATCAAGATTAGTTTTCCAGAAGACCAATATCTATTATCTGATGTAATTAATTGTAAACGTACAAAAATTTACGATTTTCTGTCGATGCTGCCATGTTTTATTCATCAGCAGCTGACAATGACGGAGCATAGTGAATTCAGAAAGAGTTTTTAACCCTCATAAAATTCCCCAGACCGCGAACAACGGGAGCTATACTCCGCAGCGATCACGATCCAGAAGGCATACCGCCAATACCGTGGCAGGCAGCTGCAGCGGAGAGCTGCGGCTGCTGCCATCACCATACAGAACTGCTATAGGAGGTACAAACAGGTGCGTAAGGCTGAACCAAATCGTTTACACTATTGCATTAAGTAAACCCAAGTAGCATTTTGTTTTATTTAATAGTTTACATTTAGTTCACCGGTGATATCTAAGCATTAACATTGGCCGCACATGGTTCATTGGCTGTATTAAAGTGAAAAAATTCACTCATACCTGTATAAGATATGTATAGAAGTGCAATATTGGCCTATTAAGTAACTATTGGTGTTATAATAGGACAACATTAATCTTTAAGTCAGCTTTTATTTTAAAAGCCCAACAAGAGCTATTTAAGGGGGGATAAATACGGCGTACATGTGGACCTTTAAATATAAAGGTCCACATGTACGGTATTATATTGCTGGCATTAAGATGGTACACAATGTAAATCTTTCCAAAGCTCACGACATTATAATGGTACACATGTGAGACTTTAAAGTAAAGAGGTCACAACTTTAATTTACGCTTTTATCACGTACTACGGAGTTTTCGTGATTAATTTTGTGGTTAATGTTCAAATAAAAAACCATAGACTGATTTAAATGCCATAAAAACACAACTATCAAATATTGAAATGTTCACCTCTGCTTATTTAGAATTATTTTTTTGATAAAGCGGCATTTACCCGAGGCGCTTAATACGAGATAGAGGCTGTATAATTGTTCACTCGTTACTTCTTATAACTCTCTTGTCTGTATGAAGAACCACATGAAATCATGTATGGTGCCGTTGATCAGCTTTAAGAGTTCTCTCTTAAACTGCCGTTAAAGTGATGCTAGTCACCTACTGTGTACCTTTTGTAAACTTAAGGCTACATAATTTATACCCAAACCGGTGTTATAAGCTCATACAGTTTACTTAGACAGCTTAAAGAATAAATGTGTACCATTAGTCAACCGTTATAGAACCCCAATGCTACTTGGGCTGTAATACTCGTAAATGGAGAAAATAAAAATTGGTTAGTAGTTTATAGGGAACAGAGCGGTACTAACATTTGTAATACAAAAATTAAGCCGTGATGAGTAAGTGATTGCACTTCCCAAGCACGAAGCTGAGTTCTCTAGTTTGACACTGACGCGCCACTGTACTCGGTACATGTACATAATCAAGTCATTAGTCCCTGACCAATATTGTCAATTTGATTTTGACTACCGTGGTGTGCTAAGCACCTAGTACGGTACTTGAAACAATATCGCCCTCATTTCGTTTCTATGAGGGACTTCCCTTGCTTTTTTGAAGATACTAAAATGTTTTTCTTACCTGCAATTTTGTGTGCACAGTTTGCATACTTGAAACAAATGCATGCGGCTGCGACGGTGATACAGCGCGGCTACCGTGCCATGCGTGCGCGCAGGATGGCTACCACACCTATCAAGTAAGTACAGATAATATTAATGTAACTTTGAGTAAATATTAAAAGAAAGACTTCAGACCATTCAAAGATATCGTTTGAGTGGTGGAACTGTGATTATTATGATTTATATTCCAATGAAATCAGAAATATGCTGAAACTCGAAAGCATTAATTGCAAATACACCATTTACGGGTTCAGTTTTGAACTGTCAAGGATAATATGGATAAGCAAGCGTCATGATTGTCGGTAGCTACCCAAAAACCATGACCGGAATCCAAGGAGTACGATCGCTATAGCTTCGCGAAGCCGAAAGTCACTTGTTCTCCCGGTCATTGCGATCATTTTTTTTGCTCTGGACCATACTTGCGAACGTTCTAGTTACGGAGATATAAAAGTCATTTCCCAACAATAATTTTTGCGTAGAATTACTCAGTTTGATATAAAGGATGCTTGGTTGACAGCTTCGTGAACGGTCTGTTTACACCTTGTTTAGAAAAACTTGACTTAATACAGTATTTGTTTGAACAGGAGGACATACTCTCAGAGGCGTCAGAACCAAGCGGCGAGGAAGATCCAACAGTTCATGAGGCAGTCCAAAATCAAGTAAGTGGTAGATTTTATTTAAACTATAGCAAATGTAGGAATTTCAGATATTAGCACATTGGAACACGTGGAACAGGAAACTCGCAGTATAAGTTATTATATGACATTATGTCGTAGTGATAATATGTCGTACATTTTGGTGGTAGTGCAAACAAAATAACTAGTTTGTGATTGGTTGCGTCGCGCATCGAGTAGGGGACGTCATTGCAATACGAGTGCTAAAGGACAAGAATGCCTTAGGGCTCGTACACATAAATACGATACGACGTCGCAGCGTGCTACGACGCGGATAATTCTTTAATGTTTGTTTGTCTTTGCCGCGTCGTAGCAAGATGCGATGTCGTATCGTGTTTATGTGTACGAGCCCTAAGGCATTCTTGTCTTATTCACTGCATGATAAACTGATTACAGTTTGTAACTGGTCACTATTGAGTACCAGTGTAATATTTTTTCAGTCTTGTGCCTTTTTCGTGTTGTTATTGCCTAACCCGGTGTCAGAGTTTTTATGCCGCCCATGGGCCTCTAACTCGAGAAATATCTCCTCACGATGTTTTCTTTCACCGAAGCAATTGATAATAATACAATACGCACATGATTCCGAAAAATCAGAGGTAAAAATCTTGGGTTAAAATTCAAGATTATGATTTTTTTAGTGTTATTTGGTTATTATCATTTTTTTATTTCTTAATAGTCTTAATGGTTTTGGCAGCACTTTTCTAGTTTGCCTTACGTCTTACCTATTCTTTGTCTTATTTGTCGGCCTAAGTAATTTTTTCTTCGATAGTCGTTCTTGCTATTTGACAACGTTACCTCCGTGGTTTTTTATATCGTTATCAGCTCTGTTCTAACTGACAAATAAAAGTAATGAAGCTGCATGTATGAATACCGTACTAGTTTATAAATTAAGTTTTTAGGTAGAACAATATCTTGAATTCGAATTTCTTGGGATCAAATCATACTACCGACGAAATACCGACAGATCTTAAGATAATAATTATCGTGTGAAGAATGCTTTGATCTAAGTATATTTTTTTCCCCAAAGTTATCGAATTGTATTCATTTCTTGGAACATTATTTAGTTCCGTTGTTGTCATTGGATTTTTCGTGAATAATAATTAAAGTGTCATTTCGATTGTTTGTTATCAAAACAATAACCTACTTCCTTTATTAGGAAAGCGAGTTTGGAAAAATTAAGTGTATGTGTGACTCTAGTAGTCGAGACAAAACAAAACATGCTTATAGTGTTTACTATCAGATGTCTGTCTGATCTGTCTCCCTCTGTTGATATTACAGCAATTGTTGTAACAAGTCAAATAACTCCTAATTTTGCGGTAACATTCATTGAACTTTATTTCAAAATTAATGTTTTGGCTCTGCAAGATTTTGAACTTTTTAAGTCTAACATTTTATGAAATATAAGATATAATCTCAACTCTTTTATCCAATTAATGATAACATAAAATAAAGAAAATAACAAAACACAAACAAAATAATCCAACTTCAGTCCTCTTCACAAACTCAATAAAAAGGCGCGTCAAGCCACTTCACACTGTGTACCGCATAACAAATATTATTTACAAAAATATACTCCTTCTATATCCAGTGGAAGTCCTGAATTGTTTACCCGGAACTAATATACCGCCTCCATTATGCCGCAGAGGAAAGGCTAAAGCCCTTTGAATGGGAAGGAATATAAAAATATGATATATTATTATTGTAAGGAACGAACGCGTCCCAATCTTATTTCAGTACTGTGCTGTAGTGCTGTGCTCCTGTGTCTTGTTTCTGTGCTGTGTTATTCAGCGCATGGAAACGCGTGGCTTTATAAGTTATCTGGTTTTATGAATTTATAATTTCTTTTATTTATATTTTTACAAATTATTTACATTTTTAAATATTAACAATATAAAAAACATTTAAAAATATAAAAAATTGTAACCCACCGGTATCGGGAACAGGGTCCAAGCTAGCGGCGGTCAGGGCTCCAGAGAGAGGAACCTCCTAACAATACGAGCCGTGTCTAGGAGTACCGCTATCTGAATCAAACCCTTGATCCAGCTGCCTAACGAGAGCCTCCGCAGGTACTGGTCGAGGCTCTTGGCAATTAAGCCATGGGCTGATACGACTATCGGCACAATGATCGCTGAGTCCACATCCCACATGTCGACAACCTCGCGAACCAAGTCAAGATTCTTGATTTTCTTATCTTTCTCGGCTTTCACGAGGTTTTTTTTATAAATTTTATTCTTAAAACGTTGTGACCAAAGTTTAAATTACATTGGGGTATGCAAGGCCATACAAATCAAACCACCCGATTTCTTTTAACCCGCATTTTTATTTATTAGACTTCCTCGCTGGTCTAGTGGTCGCAAGTGCGACTGCTGAGCATGGGGACCTGGGTTCAATTCCCGGGTCGGGCAAAGTGTTATTGAGTTTTTTCTGTCAGGTATTTCTCGGTAGCAACCACGGAGTTTGGATTTGTACTTACCGGTTGATGGCAATAGGTTCGCCCCCTATTACATGGGACTAAACATAACTGGCGAAATGTGGGTGGACTTAAGAACACCTCTGCCTGCCTAACCCTTCGGGGATTACAAGGCGTGATGTTATGTATGTTCTCATTTATCTTTACACAAAGATACTTGTTAGATACTAGGAACTTACTGGATTCGATTCTCGGGTCGGGCAAAGTGTTATTCGTAAGGTTTATCTATCAAGATTTCTTTAGTAACAGCCCTAATGGCAATAGGCCAATGAAATTAAATTTGGTTCTAGTGCAACCTTTCTAGGAGTACAGGCGTGATGATATTATGTACGTAGTTTCTACCCTTACTAGTTTCTCGTTTATCCTAACATTTAGTTTAACATTAGTATTCTTTGCAAACACCCTTAATTGTATCAAGTTGATTGATAACCTCGTTTCCTTGTGTCCGTAATCAGCAAAATTAGAGGAACTCGGACATAAATAAGGCAAAGTTCTCCTAATTTACAACCTTATTTTATCATTTATGTACACACAAGAGAGAACCTTTAACCTTTGGGTATGGCTGTATTTTATTCTATTAATTAAAATATCCTCATACATAAACTCACGTTTTTGCTCCATAAGGGTAGGTAGAAAATACAGCACGCCACCTGCTACAATCTATACTAATATTATAAAGCTGAAGAGTTTGTTTGTTTGTTTTTTTGCTTGAACGCGCTAATCTCAGAAACTACTGGTCCGAATTGAAAAATTCTTTTAGTGTTGGATAGCCCATTTATTGAGAAAGGCTATAGGCTATATACCATCACGCTACGACTAATACGAGCGGAGCATTCATGAAAAATGTTGCAAAAACGGGAAAAATCCAAATGCAGGCGAAGTTGCGCGGGTCAGCTAGTCCTTACATAAAGAAAGAAAGAAAGAAAGAAAAAGTATTAATTAGACTCACACAGGACAAAACAACAAAAAAAAAACGTATGAGATACACACATACACACACATATACCACCACCACCACCACCTATATCTCTCTATACATATGCCTATTGCTTCCTTCTGCCTACACGCACACCAGTTGCGCCAATACTACGCAACTGATCTTTCTGAAGAATGTTTTTAGTAATATTCTGAGAACCCGCCTTAGTTCGACCTTCAACGATCTGTAAACCGAACGAAAAATACTTTTTAGAAATCTTAATACAAGAATAAACTTATTGCGAATGGGTTGTCTGATGAAATTAAGGCAAGGCTAACTTTTACGAAACAAACCAAAAAAAAAATCTTTTTTTCTGTGGTTTGAAGTACAAAGTATAAGCAAGAAAAAACTGTTGTGTTGTCTATTTTTTTGTCCCTACTAAAGGGTTGTCAGCTGATATTATGTGTGTACACTGAGCTGTTTTCATAATTAAATTTAGATATTCTTTTTACAAACATTGTGGTTGACAAGTAAAATCGGTCAACACCAATGATATTATAAATAAAAACAGGTAGAAATCGTACCAGCGCGCGCAAATTGAAGCAGAAAAATTCAGACAATTGTCGTAATTTAAGTACTTCAAGCGCATTAGCTATCTCTTTCTGTATCATACATTCCGTATTATCTATCGCAGTCGTAACAACGCAACGATATTTGAACGCCGCTCAGTATGAAAGTAGCGTATCTTGCTTTATAATATCATTGGTCAAGACTCATAGTTGTCACACTTTTAATATTCTTGACTTAATTTCATCAGGCAACCTATTCGTATTGTGAAGGTCGGCCTTAGGCGGGATCTTAGACTATAAGCCAATGTATATCCTCCTAGGACGTCCCTTCCCGGCCTTTCCACTCACACCTCCCTATTGTAAGTCGCCTTTCTTTCATATATCGAACATAATGGTTCCTTTTTGTAATTCTCCCCTTCAATCGTAACTTTGCTTTTTTGCGATTGTCTTTTATTTAAGAATTCTTCTGGGATTTAGTCGGTTCAGTTTTAATTCGAGTCTTGAAATCTGGTGTTTAATGTTTCAGTTTTATGTTATAGGGGGATTTTATTGCCTCTTTTGGCTAACGATTTGAACTTAATGTTCTTGCTTGTTACTTTTATGTTGTTTTAAAGTATAACGTATATCTTGAGGAGCTATTCAGTCATAAACCTAGTTCCTGCTTCGATACTCAAGCAGTCTTCAGGAGCTAGATAGCTAGGGGAGGTCTGAAAGGCGATAGCCCTGCAGTCCCTTTCATCCTTCCGCTTAGGGTTGCCACCTGATATAAATTATTGTAACGTACTGTAAGAATTATAATATAAAAGTAAGTTGCCAATTGCCAATAAAAATATTACCAAGTCAATGGGGCCTTAATTTCCCTACACTTGTGCAAATCAATGTTATAAAAACAATATGTAATCTAAACTATTTGTATACAACTTCTATTATTTACGTCGCGGAGAAAAATTTTGAAAAATTAAAATTGAAAAATTTGTTTTTACTCTTAAAACCAATTTTTCAATCTAGACACCCAAAAAAAAAAAAGTGATGGTTCCCAATGCTTAATTTAGAAAGACCAAAATCAATGTTTAAAAAGAAAATAACATACGAAATTTGTATACTTTCCAATTCTACTTTCTAATTTTCGATATCCAAATATATATGTTTTAACGAACGCCAGAGATCGTTTCCAAAGAACAACTTTGAAGCTTCAAACTTCGTCAAGGTTTTAATAAGAAAGTTAAAGATTACATTGAGTTGGGTGTGGTTGAATGATATTTATGTATATTGATGAAGTTACTCATCAGAAATGAAAAAGATCAAGAAAAAATATGCAATGGAGAAGCTTACATTAAAACTAGGTAGTCCTCTTGACCGTTTTCGGTCATGGCGAGCAATCCTAGCGAAGCCTCGCCAGTAACGCAGGGAACATTATAGTGCAAAAGTATGTGCCTCAACGCAGTAAAATACTAATTTTATTCAGAAGTTAAGATCGTAATTTCATAATCATCATCATCATTTTCCTGCCCTTATCCCAATTTCTTTGGGGTCGTCGCAGCATGTCTTCTTCTTCCATACTTCTCTATTACTTGTCATCTCATCAGACACCTCCTTTCTTGCCATATCATCCTTCTCACAGTCATCCATCGTTTCTTTTGGTCTTCCTTTACTTTTATAGGCATCCACATTCATACTTAAAACTTTCCTCACGACATTTTCTTCATTTCTCCAGATCATAATTTCATAATGAAAATCAGAAAGAGTGTCATCAAAAACTAAATTTTTTTTGCCATAGAATTTGCAAAAAAAAACCGAATCATTCGTCTTGATGAAAACATTTAATTCACTTTGCTTTCTACAAAGCGAAAATTCATCAAATATTTCCAACAATTAAGACCTTTATTCGTTGCTTCCATCGCAGTCAAAGCTAAATTAATTTCGCCTACTGGCTCGTTCCCGATCCAAGCCGAGTAATCTAAGCCCGAATCAGTTCGTACTTTATGAATGAAACATTTTAGCTTTTCTCGAAACTTCTGTATCTGTGGCGGATAGATAAATCAACTGTGCCCAAGTTTGTTCCTTCCCTTCGATAAGAGAATCTTTAGAGCATGATTTTGTTAAACTTTCAGACTTGTTGTTTTATTAAATTAAAGGAAGGTTTTTGTTCAAGCTTGTTTATTCGAGTTTCGTGAATATTTAAAGCTTAGCCTATGTAGGTGGAAACGTATTCTTCGAATCTGGTAGACTGTTTAATGTTATTATGTTTTTGTCTGGTAACTTGAGATAATACTTAGTTTTCGTCTTGTTATTTTGGTTCGTTATGATTGACTGGATTTGGAATTTCAAGTGGTTTTTCAGCATGGTGACTATTTTTGTCTTCAATACAATAATTTTATATATTTTCTTGTCTGCAATCGAAGTTTATTTTAATATTCCCAAAACTATTTTCACGCTGCATAGCACATGGGAGGAGTTTACTACCAACGTAAGTTTTCGTAGTGAAACATAACATTTATTTGGTCTTGTGTAGACCTGTATGCTCTTGAGTGTTACATCTGAGAATAAAATGAAATATTTCTAGTATATATTCTTTTTGTGTTGTATGAAGTAGATTTACAAAGTTTTTAAAATAATGTCTCCCTATTTGTGGCAGGTTGCAGAACGCACGAGCCGAAAGCGTGAGGGGGGCCCGGCGGTCGCCGGATGCCCGCCAAAACTCGTGGCCGCGCATCACCAGTACACCACCCACGCCCAATAGGTGAGCATTATCGTCATCATCACCAATTTCTAAGTAGGGTCATAGAACTTCTGTTTTTTATTGTTATTTTAGGTCTGTATAGTTATTAATTCAAAATTATGATGTTTTTGATGATCATTATCATGACATCAGAAACAATTTTATCTACCTTGAAGAAAGACATACACAGTTCTAAAATTAGATTAACTGGTTAGAAACTTGGAATTTAGATTACTTTCAGAGCTATTTACTGATTAGATATTTTTTAAGCTCGTTAAAATTTGTACAGTCTTTTACACTTCGTCAGCGTGTGCTTACGAAAATATATTCATTGACTGACAAAGCAAGTTTATTCTGGAGTACAAACTAATAGATTCTAATTTCGCTTTCAATTTTCTAGGATCGTTGATTACCTTGCTCCTGAATCGCCAATGAACGTGGACGAAGATCTCCTACTAGAGCTTCTGTTTAAAATCTGATAACGGCAGTTATTCAACGGACACTATCCATTCCCTAAACAAAGTTCATTTACATTTTACCTTCTATCGGAGGTTTTCTGTTATCATTTTACATGTCAAAATCTTTTGTTGGATTTCTATGTTCTGATGTATTTAGTATTTCAAATTACGCGTTAACACCAACTGCCTTTCGCATTATCTAAATACTGTCTGACATAACTTTAGCTACTTTCACAAAAACAGGTTTCTTATCGGAGTTGTGAACTGACTCAGGCCTTGTCTATTTGAAATGTTTTAACTATTCTTTTGTATATCGTATTTTATTGTAGACGATACGAAAAGTTTTGACTACTACGTTCAGTTTTAGTTTTCTGAAATAAAATACCACGTTATGATTCGATACCGATTCAATTGATTGAACGGTCTTATATGATACGGAATCGTTGTATTCGTTCTTCTAATGTAAATCTCCGCAGTTCCATCTGCGCGTAATGTAAACGGATTATAGCAACGCGTGTGACTAGGAAGTAATTATGTTCTCCTTAGAAATGACTTGTTCAGAGTTTAGATTTCGATTTATTCTTTATTTTAAACTCTTCAGGTCATAGACAGGGTTATATTTAGTATAAATTTTATCGTATTTGTATTATATTTTCATAATGTATTTTTGAGATATTTGTTTAGAACATTTATTGGAATCATATTTTTGAAAACTCTAAATTGGATGTAAAGTAATTAAACCTAGATCATCAAACGTATTGGCTGAAAAAATTCGTAAGACTTGACGCAAAATTTTTGAAAATTCGTAAAATATCTACAAGAATGGTTGCGGAACGTTTGGCTTTTGCGATTCACGTCAATTGCAAACGATTTGATAATGAATTTTAATGTGAAAAATTGAGTTGATTTATTTGCTTCGAACTTTAGATCGAGTCAAAACTTGAATTCTATTCTATGAATGATTTCAGCAATGGAGTTTAAAATATGTAGGTTAAGTACAAATTCAAATTATTAAAAAGCCACTGTTCTTATAAAGTAGATGCACTTAGCGTATAATACAATAAACCCGACGAGCTGTGAGTATTTTGAGATTTTATCGTATTTAAGAGAAATAAAAGTAATTACGCGGTTAGTTTCGGTCGAAAGTTTACAATAGGTTTCATTCCAGCCTAAATAGTTTTAATTCTTTTAGTCTATGCAGTGAAGATGAAGCCTTAGATATCATCGAACATGATCTACGATCTTTGAGACTCCCTTTAGATTAGATCTAATCTTATGAGAGACCTTCGACCGTGTTACCCATATTTTCTTTTCTATTCGTTCTTCGAATTCTTCTTTCGCCCTATATCTTTAAGTTCTTATTCCTCCTCCCCTAGTTCCTATTCCAATAAGTGCAGACCCCTAATATGAATTTTCATCGACTACCTACATCTACTATTAGTTCCTTAGATAGTGACTTTTGTTTTAGATCCTCGTTATGCTAACGCCATATTTACCTAGCGTTCATGAAGAAATAAGGTTGTGCACCACTTAAATATAGAAAATAAAAACCTAAATATTCCCTTTTTCTGAATTCTCTGATATTTTAACGTAGTAAACATAGTAAAGTTTTATAGTATAAGAAATAATAGAATAATCATAGCTTAACCATAAGAAGACGTGCTACAGTCGAGATATTTTCGATTCGTATTTTTATAAAGCAAAAGTTTCGAACGAATAAGGACGCTTTGCTTGAGCAGGGCCCTGGTACTTTGAGTTCTCAAACTTACTTCTCCTATCTCGTTTCACTTTCTTTATTACATTCAGTTTTATGATATTGTAATTAGATTTCATACTTAGTTTTTCTTCAAAATTCTAATATTTCTTCAATTATTAATTCAACTGTTCGTATATTCCGATATATTCCTGTTTATTTAGATTTTGAGAGGCCCAGAGTTGAGAAAAGTAGGTAAAAGACATTGGTTGATTCGCAGCGGAAGTTTCAATTTTTCGCCGTTTGATGTCGAACGGTGTTTTGTTGGGAATGAGCCAGCGTTTTTTCGATTAGAGGAAAAATAAACACGCGACGAGGATTGAGAAAAACCGTCCAGTTGTGGCGGCTTTTGCACCCTCCGGTAGCGAACGGCACAAGTCGCAGGTATCGCGAGTTGGCGCACTTGGTGTGGAGTGTGGAGGCACTCGCGAGCGCGCAGCGGCCGGGGGCGCACTAATACAACACGTATATTTCATATTTTTGGATCGCTAATTTTAAGAAGTTATATTTATATATGTATATGTAGTAATGGCGGGTACGATACCAGTATTTCGAGATGTATTGCGCCAAAAGTTTTGATGTATTAATTTTCCATAAAAGTTATTCTATCATTTCTGTCTTAATTTTCGAACAAATAGTTCGTTTAGCTAGTGGTCATGCGTATACCTATATTTTTAGATAGCGTGCACGATTGCTTATGGAGCGCCTGAAAATTAAAATGCGAAACGGGTGGAAATATGAAGAAAATAAATAAAAAAATATTTTTCTCAGTAATGCAGAACCTCTGAAAGCAATAATATTTTTGTGGTGGAATAAACTCCGATTTGTAAAGAAAGAGTATTTTAATATCCACGCGATCGTCACATTACAGTTGAAATATAGACGCTTTCTAGTGCCACCGCTGCTGTGTCTTTTTTAATATCCTATCTTTTTTTTAGTAAGATGTGTGAATGATTTAAAAAAATGCCAAAAACTTACCAAAAAAAGTATTAACTTATTTTGTTGTCGTTTTTATAAAAGAAATGTCAATTACATAAAATAGTAAAAAAAAGAATTCATTTTTGTAAAAAAAGATTGTGAAACAAGCTCGTTAACAGACTTTACAATGTTTTTCTTTTATGTTTATAAAAGAACGAAAGCAATAAACTTTTTGAGGATAATAAAAGCGACACACTTACGGCGAGGCTTAGTAATTGACCACAGCTAAAAGATAGTGCACTAGAAGTAGATATAGTTAGATAAAATACTATTATATGAAATAATAAAAAAAACTTGAAATCTATACATAGAATTTAAAACTAAAAGTTTAACTAATACTTTTTATTATTATATTATAAGAAGCTTGTTCACACATTTTAACTTCATATTTAGTAAGTATTCCTAAGACTAAAAGATAGAAATTGTTACTAACTGGTACTGGAATGAGATATTAGTGAGACCATGATTGGATTTTTTTTATCTTTTAGGGTGGGCCGTAACTAGTTGAGCTTTATGAATTTATTATGCCGTAGGCACGTTTCTTTTGACGAAAATGTGATAAAAAAATTGGAAAAGGTATTGTTTGTTAGCGTCTATGATTTTAATGTATGTAGTTCTAAGTTACGTACGTCTGTGGTTTATGCGATTCTGGTAGTGAATTAATTTGCGGTAGCTTGCGTATACTTTGCAGAGGCGCATTATTTTAGTTTTAGTCATTTTTTTTTTTAAATAAAAAAAGATATTATATGTAGAAGGGATTCGCAAATTGTTCATAATGAATGGCTAAAACTAATTTTGATCACCTCTGTGTAAAAATGATGTTTTTTTTTATCAAAAATGAGCCTGCCTAAAGTATATTGCATATCACTTAGATACTTACTTAATTATAACTTTGACGTTTTCGACACTCGCGTATGATATTAGTTGTATTTTTTTTATGAAATGCTAGATCACTAGTAATTAATTTAATAATAATATTTTTAGCTGCTAAATCCTTTTAGTAGGATTGTAATAATATTTTGAAGTGCATTTCAGTAAATTTTAGTATTTTTTAATATTTTAGCCAAACATTACCAAAAATAAGTTTAGTCTCTTTTAAATAATATTAACTTATTTACCTATACATAAATACAATAGTGCCTGATTTAGTCATACAAAAATCAAAAAGTAATGCCATAAATGTTTAGTAACCTGAATCCTAGTCATTTTATTGTAAAAAGAAAAATACAGTTTTATTTTTCAAAAATCATTACAATCCTATATTTTATAGCTAGCTACTAGTATTATTGCTTTATAAACAAATTTATATAGAAAACGAGCGTTTGATAGCGATTTTTATGATGTTATTTAATTTTTTAATTAATATAATTATTTATATGCAATCTTAAGCGTTGTATGTAAGATTTTCTTTAATTTAAATATTTAGCGAATGTAAGAAATTGTTACGTACTGCCAGTTTCAAGGTTTCTAAGACACCAAAATATGGAGGGACGTATGAATGAGGACTGTCCAGACGAACAGCTTAGAATCTCTTTTTATAGTTCATCTTTCGTAAAAAAAAAATGTATGAATTATAATTTATAGTTCATCTTTCGTAAAAAAATGTTGTATGAATTATAATTGGATTAATTAATTATGTGAACGGTATTTTTGACATCTATTCTTAATAGGTAATGTACTTGAAAATGAGTTGTAAATAATTTCTGAAAAAGAAAATGTCGTAAACATTATTTTTAGTCACCAGTGATTTTTTGTTGTTTTTTAATTTTGTAGGTATTTTGTGTGTACTGTAAATAAACAATATTGTTCCTAAGTATTTATAATCGTAATTAATCATGTACTTATTTCTTATGAATGTATTCAATATGACATAATGATTTTGTGAATGGTAATGATTTCAAAGTTTTTTTTTTAATTTTGTAATTTTAAGAAATTCATGTGTATTTTAGTCTAAGTTAACATTTTCGAAAAATGATTTTTGGAAAAAAAAGGTTATCATTTTAAAATGAATTCAAAATATTATCAGAATAAGGTTACCTATTTTAATTTGTTAAAAAAAATAAGTTAAAATTTTTGTGATTTAATTTTAGTACTGAAATGAGAATATTTTTGTCTTTTTGTAAAATATTCTGAGATGACGGACACGAGTGCATGTCGACGAACTGTTGGATAAGTGTACTTTGAACAAAAAATAATCTTCCTTTGTAATTATTATAATCTATAAACACTACAAAATTGTGATTCAAAGCAATTTAAAATATTACTGCTGATTATATTTTGTGTTTTATTTCAACAGACCCTACTTACCCGTACTGATAATCCTATTTTAGCAGTAGAAGCCCTATCGTGATGTGGCGATGATAAGATGAGAGGTTTCCAGGATTATTCTTGTTCTTTATTGCATACAAAATTAAAGGATGTACACACAGATTTCAATTTATAGCTTCTGTACAACGGCGATCTTAACCCATAATTATTATCATAGTAATACTGAAACGCAGACGCAATGAAAAAAAAAATTTAATCTGACTTACTTGTTTAATTCAAAAAGAAATGAAACAGTTAAAAGTTATCCCTTAAGTGAAGGCACAACACTAATTTCGAGCCAGAAGAGAGTACCTACCTATTGACCAAAGAAAGGCGTCATCTTTTCTCTTATAGCCAAAATTTAGCTTGTGCTTAAACTACCTTATAGAGGAAAGTAGGTAGTTTTATTTCTGAGTGGACTAAATATACCCATAGCCGCAACACTCGCACGTAAGTAGATTGGACTTCGTAAAGACTTTACCACCCTAAGGTTGAATGTGGCTTGCAGGTCATACAACAACAACGTATATTTGTCTACAACAGTCACATAGTATGAGACTTGGTGAACGTTAAATTTACTGGGAATTGTTGTTAAAAGTGATAAAGCTATTTTGGGGGCGACTAAAGATCTATGAGGAAGATTTGTTGATATCTCCTTTGACATAATTAACTAAGGCCAATTAGCTACTAGCTTCAGCTGACCTATGTAGATTTATATGTTAATATACAGTTAAAAAGTTAGCTCTTATCTCGCTACAAAAGCTTAAGCGAGAAAAGTGCTTAGTTTAAAATCCTTGTATTTATTGCAGGACTAAACGGCTGAGATAAGAAGTCAGGCTAAGTTTTGTAACTAGAAATTTAAATGTTTTGTCTTAAGAACTTTAAGTAAAATATCAAGTATTTTATGCCTCAGCTTTAGGCATAAAATACTTGATATTTTATCTTCGTATAAAATTTTACTGAAAAGGCTGCTTTACTATTTCATCTACTAAGGTGGTGTGGGATGGAACTTGCGTCGACACCCTTGCGCCATCCCATCTGCCTAGCACGGCGTGTTGCTGCATGTGCTGAAACCCGGCGCAAATACATTATCTTAATTGGTAGTTATGTGTTTGAGCCGTTTGGGATTGAAACCTAAAAATAAACCTAGGGCCATGGGGTTGCCCACCTCTAAGTCTTCCAGGATCTTCGCCAGGCGGTTATTCGACTCGTTATGTGACTGGAGGGTTGGCCTTATTTTGGCCAAAGAGTCAGCATTGCCATAAAATAGTAGAAGCATGAACTCGTGTAAAAAAGGACTTTTGAAAATTCATTCCCTAAAGCGATGAAATATGAGATAATTAAAACAGTCGATTTAAATAAACTACCAGCCTGTTGGATCCCAGGGGAATACACAGATAACTACAGACTATAAACCAGCATCGATCACCGCACTCGAAGACTGCGTGTTTGCAATTACAAACAGAATAAATTCAAAGTTATTTTACCTTAGTGTTATCTTTAAGATAAAAGATAAGAATAATAACTTACTTATCAATTCAACAGCACATAGCATACACCACTTCTCAGTAAAGGTAACCTTTTAAAATACATAAAGATATCTTAAGAAAGCAGAGTTCGGAATTTAAATTAAAAAAACCGGCCAAGTGCGAGTCAGACTCGCGCATGAAGGGTTCCGTACCATCGTAGTATGGGAGCCCCTTTTCTTTTTATTATTTGTTGTTATAGCGGCAACAGAAATACACATTGTATGAAAATTTCAGCTGCCTACCTATTACGGATCATGAGATACAGTCCGCAGACGGATGGACGGACGGAAAGCTGAAGCTTAGTAATAGGGTCCCGTTGGTTAGGTAAAGCACTAAAAATAATCAAATCCTATCTCAGTAATAGAAAACAGTACACTGAAATAACACAATTATGTCCTTTCACAAAAACTGAAATTAAATATACATCGGGCCTATAAAATTTTGTGTACCTCAAGGGTCGATACTAGGCCCACCACTATTTCTCATTTATATTAATAATTTACCTAACGCTATTTTCAACACCCTATGGTTTTATTTGCAGATGACAGTACGGCGAATTTCACAAATAACAAAAATAATAATCTTGAACTAGAAATAAATGATTCCTTATCGAAATTAATACAATGGCTAACAATAAATAATCTAAAAATCAATCTTACAAAAACCCATTACATGAATTTCAAGAATAAAAACGCAAAATCAATTCCATTATCTATTGAGTACAATAATGCAACTGTATCTGACGTAACAAGTACAAAATTTCTAGGCATCCATATAGATTCTAATATGTCAAGGAAAACACATGTAAATAGTGTATGTAACAAATTGCATCAGTTCTCTTATGCCCTCTACATGCTCAAAAAAGTATCTAACCAAACCACACTACTTAGTGCTTATCATGCCTATGTGGGATCCACTCTATCTTATGGGGTACTATATTGGGGATACTCGACTGATAAAGAAATTGCGTTCAAGGCACAAAAAAGTGTATTAGATCAATATGTGGGATACACCAAACAAATTCATGTAAACCTCATTGCAAAAACTTCAAGATTCCCTGCTTTATACTACATTTGTTTTAGTATATGCAAAACCTGAAACACGTGTCGAGTATTTTTATGTACAGAATCTATGTACAAAATTTCAAAACTGTATCACGAAAAATCACAAAGTTATAAGCTTATTTTGTTACCTGGTTGTCCGCACAAAAGCGTGGTCACCACATAACGCGCCCGCGTGCAGGCCTCCAGCGTCGTCATGAGCTAATTGATAAACATAATTTTACAGTAGGTACCTAAATTATTGCGATAGGTACTTACTGTCGCTGGGTGTCCAACTTGTAACTTTTTTGAAATATTTTTGGGACAAAATATAACATGATTTAAAAGTTATTGGAATCGATTCAGTTACTTATTCTGAACAAACTATATTCAGGTTTCGCATATACTAAAAATAATGTTGTATATCTACGAGGCCTCAATTTTAGTTACATCAAATATCAGTAGCTATAACACATTAAAAAGCAGTAGACTTAGAAATACACTACGTAATAAAACATCCCACACTGCACTACATAACAATAGTATTTTTTGTATGGGCATAAAAATATATAATAAATTACCCATAGACATTACGAGCATTCATCTAATTGGTATTTTTAAAAGAAAGCTAAAATACTTCTTGATTAAAAAGGCATATATACTCTATAAAAGAATTCCTTGGAGAAAAATAATTATTTAATATTAAAATAAGAAGAGTGTGATTAATATAAAATGTTTGAATAATGTTAATTAATATACTATAATGTTAATTGTTATATTAAGTATGTATATTTTTTAAAACCATTTAAATTGCAATGCCTTAACAGGCAACTAAGTTCTAAGAACCTACCTATTATTACCATTGTAAAAATACTGTGCACTTAGTTCGCAATAAAGAATTTGAATTTGAATACCCTTCGGGTACGGCACCCTGAAAATCATCAAAATCAAGAGGTACACTGCTTAATTAAACGCCACTTTTAACTAAGGACTTTTTAACTTTAGACAAACATTTAAAAATACCTTTAACTACATCTTAATCCTCAACTCTAAAATCCCGCCGTTTTACTAACAGATTGGTCGTATAATTCCCTATATAGGGCACGTAAAATTTAAATGGGCCCATATTTTATTGGCAGGGCGCTCAGAGCTTTGATTAAAAACCTTTTGGGAATACCCAATCGTTAGTACGTGGTTATCCTTATCATTAAAGTATAGTTAGATGGTTCTATAGCAGACATTATTAATTCATGGGTGAAATTGAATTTATCGGTACATTTAATTTCTTGGGTGGGTTGTGGCAAGCATAAAAATGATTGCCGTCTTTGCACAGAAGTAGAACAGATTTTTTATTAACATAAGCTCATATGCGTACATTTAGATACATATGTACACACAGCACACAGTGTCTATTGAGTGCGCATTTAAATGGGCAACTATAATACTTTCACAAGTTATTATACCTTCTGACTGGCACAGTAGCTTCATCCTTTTATTTTTGACCTTCAAAATTGCCTGTAACGGACTAATTGAAATAAATGCTTTGAGTTTGAATTTGACACATCTTTCAGTCTTTGACGATAGTCTCAACGTGTTCTTCTAAAGTTGAAGAAAAACAGAATATTCTCCTTCTTTTCTAAGTCCGTAACAATAAAAGGAAAATTCCAAAACGTAAGCATTCTATATAGGCTTAGTCATCTCCTGTCTACAAAGAGCTTTGAGAAATCAGTTATTCACGTAGCATAGGCTCATAAGAGTAATGCCCTAGTGATCTCCTAGCTGTGTAGATGTACACGAAGTTGACAGCTCTTTGTGAAATATTAGTCTCCGTGGAAGAGGCGTTTAATGCTTACGGATTTCTAAAAGTAGCTACTTTATTTTTGGTACTGACATAATAACAAGTAACTTAACTCGACACAAGTCTTTTGAACAGTTGATTTTCGAAAGGTGTGGAACCTTTCAATTTGTGTCTGTAAAGGGTGTAAATAGACCCTCAAAAGGCCCTTGTTCTCCCCGTCTTTGCGATATTTTTTTTGTTCTAGACCATAACTGGGAACCCTCTAGTTACGGAGATATTGGGGGTCAAGTTCAGTTCCAACTTTTTCAATAGTTTTTTTTTTTTAATAAGTGTTTTTAATGTAAGATTTTTACTTTAATCACCTCCACGACTACAGTACTATTCAATCCACCCATCAGCACAATGCCTTGAGTGCGTTTAATCGAGTCCTACCGTAAAACGTGATTTTTCACCATAAAAAAGTCGTTTCCCAGCAATAATTTTTGCGTAAAGTTACTTAGTTTGATGTACAGAATGATTGGTTGACGGCTTAGTGAAGGGTCTGTTTACACCCTGTATGAAAGGAAAATAGCTTTAATAAAAACTGAACTGTAGTGAAGCTTCAATCGACAGCGACTGGAGTCTGCTTCCAGTCGCACCGGATGCAGCTGAATACCAGTATTTTATGTGGAGCGACTGACCTCCAAAACCCAGTTAGTACTTGGCAATACTAAACCCCTTGGTAAGACTGGTTCTCAGACTTTCGGGCCACTGACTACTTGTAACAACTGTCAAAGATCTACAAATGACAGCCGGGTTAAACGGCTTAATGTGCTTTCTGAGGCACGGAGAAAACTCGGAGTGTAATTGGATGGTAACCCATCCACATACCAACCCTGGCAAATGCTTCTTAACCTTAAAGATAGGCCGGTGGGCTATTATTATTTTACCACGACTGAGCCACCCTACCATCGTCTTAAAATAGCTCTGTTTCTCAGAATTTCCAATGACTGAATATCTCTCCAAATATAATGTCACTAGTTCTATTTATAAACTGGAAAAGTGAATGTTTAATTCGCAGGAATAATTATCTAAATAGCGGGTAAACAGATCACTGAACTGTTTGTATTTACCACAGATAACCTCCTCCTGTGGTATTTACTAAACATTCGAATGAACTTATTTTGATATTTGTTCTGTTTGATATTTCTAGAACTATAAATAGAAAAAAATAATTTATTTGTATTACAGTTAGTAAGTAAACACGATTGTTGGAGACATCATAAAAATTCTTTACATTTAGCTTAATCTTTTTGTCTAACATTTTCAACGCCATTGTCACATATACGTGACAAGCAAGCGCGTATTCTGTACGCCAAACGACACAAATATGTGACAAAATGGTGGGTAAACTTGTGGCTTGGCGAGGACGGCACACGCGTGCATTTTAGCTCTGGCGTTCAAAAGGTTAAGTTCATGTAATCGGCCCGGACCGGGCACTCCTAGTTGCTACTGAGTTTGTGATGAAAATACTATACCACATCACTTTACTAGACCTGGAAATCGAAACCAGGACCTTATGCTCAACAGTAACGCTTGCACCACTTGACCAATGAGGCAGTTCGTTTAGATACTGTTTTAAACAATGCCCTATATTACTTTTTCCAATTGTAGCAAAGAATAGCTACCTCGTTTTCCCTTCAAAGCCAGTAAAATCACACCTTCCTTTGTCCAAAAAAGAAACACAAAATATAAAGAAAACACGAAAGAAAAAGAAACCGTATAAGTCCACAACCAAACATTGAAAATAATCCCGAGTTGAGACCGGTATATACAAAACATCCGGGTTTCATGTGATTTTACCCGGCCACCGCAATTTATACCCGGCCTTACCCGGCCCGGATTAATACCGGAGCTTTTTTAGATCCTCATTCAAAGAAAGTGGGATTTTTGGCTGGATTTTTTGACTTCTAAAGGAAATGTTGCTAAGTATCTCTTTTAGTTTGGTCGTAGCCGTGTGTTTCATACAAATTAAAACTATACCAAAAGCATTTATCGAAGTCGACGTCAAATTTATTTATTTGCAGTAAATGTGGTACAAAAGGTGGTAGAAATAACATTTAGTGCAATGACACATTTCGCCATAAAAATAGCGTGCAAATATTAATAATGACAAACATTAAATTAGGTAGGTAACTAAATAAAAAAGGGTATTACTAAGTTTAATTAACTCAATACTAAACAAATTTTGCTATTAAATACTACAAACGACTTGTTAAAATAATAAAGTATTTTTAACCTACAAATTGCTAGCATAATAAAATATAGTTTAAATATACAAACTTACAATTATTACCAATTAACGCCAATTAAATACTACAAAACTTATAATTAATACTGTCGGTGCCTCACATATGCGTGGATAACCGCAGGGAGGGCGCGGGGCTCGGGGTACCGAACCCAGCTGCGCGAGCGCCGCTGCGCGCCCTACCACACACTGAGCTCACAGACGCCGGCCACTACGGGCATTTCATTGTACGGACTTCACACGTTGCACTATGTTAATTGTGGTATTACACCTATTAATATACAGTCCACTACTTTCATTATAAAGTCCCAACCGAGTCTATTCATTGGTCCTTCGATTGGGAAAAAATAATTACCGGTATTTCCGTGATTAACGCCGTCGACATCATCGGTCGACGTGTTCACCTGTGCGCAATTAGACCGCGCGCGAGCGCCACGCGGTTCGACCACGAAGATTGAACAAAGGAGTCGTTCCCGAAGCAGCCTGCATTGTCATCATGGGAGCTCATGTCATACTTACGGTAGTATAATACTGTATTTGAGTGAGTCCGTCCCAATTAGTTATTTTTCTGCTTTCTTTTCATGCCGAAAATTGTCGTTTTATGTTGTATTTCTTAGTGTTCCTATAGTGCTTCAAAATAAATGCTTTCCCTAATCATCTATCACTGCTTGTAAAACACGCATATTTTGTATCAAAACGCGTCGTAATTAGCTAATTTGCACGACGTTAACACGTGTTGTGCGGTTGACCTTGACAGTGATTCTCGATGCCTTTCACTAACGCATAGCTGTTTAGCAGTTTTTTATCTATAGCATTAGTACGTTCAGCTTTTATTTTTACTTAACAATGGCAGATAACTTAAAAACATTGATTAAGAAACGAACTATTTCAATCCACTAAAAAGTAGTTCCTTCCGCAGTATCTGAGTTGCAACGTTTAGATTTAGAGGAGCGTTTTAATAAATTTGAAACCTTACACACCGAATTTGACGCCTTTCAGACACAGATCGAAGTGCTTTCCGATGACAACGAGTCTGCGTTGACTGAGCGTGAGGACTTTGACCGTCAGTTCTTCCACCTGGTGGCTCTCACGCGCAGTCTGCTCGGTGTCTCGGCCAACGGTGCTGCGTCGGAGGCGGGCTTCAAAGATGCTGACTCAGGTGCACATGTTGCTTTTAGGAATTCTTTTGTTCGTTTGCCTGAGATCGATTTGCCTCATTTCGATGGGAACTACCAATGCTGGCTTGAGTTCAGGGATACCTTTGGGTCATTGATTCACGACAACACTAACATAAGTGACATCAACCAGTTCCACTACCTGCGAGCTTCACTCCAGGAAAACGCGGCTTTAATTATTAAAAATATAGATTTTAAATTCGATCATTATAATCTTGCGTGGGACTTGTTGTGTGAACGTTACAATAAAAACCGTCTTTTAGTGAATAACCACTTCCAAGCGTTATTTGATGTCGAACCCTTAACTAATGAGTCTAGTGTTTCCATCAGAAAACTTGTTTACATTATTAATAAAAATGTAAGGGCATTAACTACATTAAAAAAGCCCACTCAATATTGGGATGAATTTATGATTTCTTTTATGGTAAAAAAGTTAGATTTAACAACAAGACGTGTCTGGGAAGAGCATAGAAACAACACTTTTAAGGAGGATCCTACTTTAACACAATTTTGTTCTTTTTTAAGCAGAAATGCGGACTGGTTAGAATCAGTGGAGTCCACTCGTGGTACTTATGATAGGAATACTATTGTCGCCTTAAATAACAAAACTGAGTCTAAGCCTAACCAAATAAAAAATCTGATAATCAAATAAATAAAAACAGTAAATGGCCACTTTGCTCCCAAGCACATACATTATTTAAATGTGAATCTTTTAGAAACTTGTCCACAGAAAATAGCTTTCAAAAGGCAATTGTATTTAAAGTATGTATTAATTGCCTTCTGCTTCGCCTTCTTCAAATGTGGTGCTTTCAGCCAATTCCATGCAACTTGCTCCTTCTGCGCATGTATTACTGTCCACAGCGATGGTGAACGTGACTGGCGTGACGGGTAAGAAGTACACTGCGCGCCTACTACTGGACAACGGCAGTACGGCGAACTTTGTTAAGCAGAGCTTGTCAGAGAAGCTGGGTTTGTTACGACGCGGTACGAGCACCAAGGTAACGGGTATTAATAATCACGTCACCAGTACACAGTCTTGTCACCTCTCAATAGAGCCTTTACTGTCGATATCGAGTGTCATATTTTGCCTGAAATCACAAAGGTTCTACCGTCTTCATTCGTAAATATTAAACACGTCCCTATTCCTTCAGGTCTTAAGCTAGCAGACCCGAACTTCAATGTTCCGTCGGTCGTAGATATCCTGGTAGGGGCTGAAGTTTTCTGGAATGTCTTAGTTAGCAAAACGATAGACTTAGGGAAAATCCAACCTAAATTATGCGAGACCTAGTTAGAATAGTTGGTTGGTTGGTTGGTTGGTTGGAATGGTTGGTTGGTTGGTTGGTTGGTTTGGTTGGAGGTTGGTTTCGCGTCAATCATGTTTTTCCGCTATTCATTTTAGCCACCATTCCAATGTCACTCCCGACCTCACTCATTTTTGGAAGCTTGACGACGTCGCTTCAAAACATTCACTCTCACTTGAAGAGAGAATGTGTGAGCAATCTTTTGCTCAAACCACTGTTCTTAATGATGGTGGGGGATTCGTCGTCACTATGCCGCTAAAAGGGGATCCTAGTACATTAGGTCATTCTTTTACTAATGCTAGAAATCGTTTTCTTTCTCTTGCACGGCAATTTAAACGCGATCCATTATTTCATAAAAAATACAACGAGAAAATATAAGCGCATAAAAGGGCGCATATGACGTTAGACTCAGACTACTCCTTCACCAAAAATCTCGCAGTTCTAGCACCACTACACAACTACGCGCTTTTGCCATACACAGAGTCAATGAAATATAGGAAAGTACATGTGGTCATACCTGGAGCTACGTACCGTCACAGATAATATATACGGGTACCGTCGAAGGACAACCCGGCGGCAGATCTTGTTTTCCGTGGTCTGAGGGCTGACGTTCTCATAAACGAGCCTCTGTGGTAGTCTGGACGCAAATTTTTACAGCATAGTGAAAATGAGTGGCCCAGCATACCAAACACCGGGAAGGATAGCAACAGTCTTTCGTTAAATAGTATTATATATATTATATATTATTATATATACATTATATGTATATATATATAGTATAATAGTATCATTCAGAGCTTACCATTCATTCATCAATCATTCATGATTTATTAGTAAAGTATTCTAGCCTAACAAAAATACAAAATATATTTACATATGTACAACGTTTTATTTACAATGTAAAAAATTAAAATAAATTGCAAGGTAATTATACAATAACAGAACTTGAAAATTCATTAAATTTAATTATACACCATTCACAGCTTGAAATGTTTCCAGAAGAGTATAATTTGTTAAAGTCTGGACGAAAATTACCACGCAAAAGTAGATTGCTTCCTCTGACACCGTTCATTGACAGTCATAACCTCATTCGGGCGGGAGGCTCGATAACTCCCCCTACGATTTTAATGTTAAACATCCTATTGTTTTATGCAGTACATGCACATACTTACAAAAAAAATATTTCACATGCAACATTTAAAACTTGCGGCACGCTGGTCCACAGTTGTTATTGTCACATAAACGACAAACTTATTAGCCTCTAGGTGGCAGAAACTTGTCTAGGTTTGTCGTGGGTAAATGTCTTACATGTTTCAGATCTAAGGCTCAGAACGTACAGCCTATAATGGGTCAACTACCTAGTTCTAGAACAAATCTTGAGTTTCCTTTTTTGAATTGTTACGTTGACTATGCTGGGCCAGTATTGGTGGCCAATCGTAAAGGCCGAGGATGCAAACTTAAAAAGTCCTATATGTGCATCTTTGTTTGCTAAAAGCTATACATTTGGAGCTCGTCACAGACCTCACCACTGAGGCCTACATGGCCGCTCTAAATCGTTTCGTGGCGCGTCGTGGCAAGCCCCGAAGCATCACGTCCGATAACGGAACTAACTTCGTAAGCGCATCAAATGAGATGTGTAGGTTTTTGCAATCATTAAATGTTGCATCTGAAATGGCGCAGGAAGGTATCTAATTCATTTTCACGCATGCATACAGCCCTCAGTTTAATTCATTGGCTGAATCTGCTGTAAAATCCTGTAAGCATCATTTAAAACGGTTACTGCATCTTACGAACTTCACTTTCGAGGAGATGGCTACCTGTCTCACTCACATCGATGCGGTTTTGAATTCTCGCCCTCTTACTCCTCTTTCTTCTGGCCCTAACGATTTTTCGGCTCTCACTCCCTTTCACTTCCTACGACCTAGACGACCATTCTTAACAGTACCATATCCTCAGTTGATTGAAGCTAACATCACGCGGCTGGATCGATAGAAGCGGATTCAGCTCATCAAGCAACATTTTTGGGGACGATTTCATAATGAGTACATCTCTCTGCTGCAGGCAAAGTCAAAGTGGTTTATTTCCAGAGGTGAAAGGAAGCCGGGGTCATTAGTCCTGATCAAGGACAAGGCAACACCACCTCTGCTCTGGTCCCTGGGTCGGGTCACAAAGACCTATCCCGACGTAAACGAGGTCACGAGAGTGTCTGAACTGAAGACGAAGCGGGGCACCATTCGCCGTGCCTTCAACTGCATCTGCCCAGTACAAGAAAAAGATTGAAAACTACTCTTCAACCATGAATATGTCGGCGTCTCACATATGCGTGGATAACCGCGGGGAGGGCGAGGGCTCGGTGTACCGAACCCAGCTGCGCGGGCGCCGCTGCGCGCCCTACCACATACTGAGCTTACAGACGCCGGCCACTCCGGGCATTTCATTGTACGGTCTTCACACGTTGCGCTATGTTAATTGTGGTATTACACTTATTAATATACAGTCCACTAGTTTAATTATAAAATCCCAACCGAGTCTATTCAAATACCAATTAAATACTACAAACGAATTGTTAAAATAATAAAGTATTCTTAACATAAACACAACAGATTGTTGGCACAATACAATATTTTTTAAATACACAAACACAATATCATATAATATAGGCAATTTTCTCTTTTTGATCATGTACAGCTTCATGCGCCAGTCTTAGTCGGGAACCACACATGAGTAGATTACCTAAACCTTTTCAAAGTCCCGATCATTCTTCTTCTTCCTAGCATGTCGATGGCAAAATAAATTGTGTCGGCCCAGAACTGAGACACTAGTTTGGCGCCTTCAATAGCGTCCATCAGTTCCTGTGATGGACAAACAACAGGACACGCAGGACCAAATATTAAGTGCCCTATTGTTTGTGGAACAGCACCACATTTACACTCCAGGGCAGAGCTATTAATGAATCTCCAGCAGGTTTTCCTTGCCTATCGCCATCATCTTTCCTTGAGTATCACCAGCACTGGTCCACCACTCACAGCACACTTTGCTCTATATTAGGATTCAAGTAATAATGAAAACATCTTTCTTTCTGTTGTTATCCCTCATTTTGAATTTTTATTTTTATAAGTCATTATAAATGTTTTATTTGGGTTTATTTTAAGCTCATTTAAATTTAACCAGTCTACTACAGATGATAGCGTATCATTCATTTCACGTTCATGTGTCGTGGGCTCTTCAGATACAACTATTACAGTACTATCGTCAGCATACAGAACCATGGAGGATTTAATGGATTTGGGGAGGTCATTAATATAAATAATAAAGAGCAGAGGACCTAGAATACTCCCTTGTGGTACACCTTTACAGACTTTAATTGGTGTTGACAAGTACTTCTTTTCGACTTTTGTGATATGTGAAATGCTAGATATTTTAGTTTGTTGTTCCCTGTTACTTAAATATGATTTTATGAGATCTCTAGCGTTTCCCCGTATTCCATATGCTTCTAATTTATTTAACAATACTTCATGATTGACGGAGTCGAAGACCTTCGTCATATCCATATAAAGTGCAGAGACATATTTTTTACTATCCATGCCTTTTAGTACCATATTAAGGAAAGTGTAAAATGCGTTGTTAATAGATTTATTTTTCCTGAAACCCTTCTGTTCTTCCGCAAAGATATTATGTTTTTTCCACATAGTTATATAAATTATTATAGATAACTTTTACAAAAACTTTTGATAAGATAGGTATTAGAGATATTGGTCTATAACAATTCATATTTTCTCTATCCTGTTTTTTAAATATTGGAATGACAACGGATAATTTTAATTTTGATGGAAGACCCCTTCCTCAATGCATCTATGAATTATATGACACAGTACAGGCGCTATTATTTCGGCCACTATCTTAATTATTTTAGTACATATTCCATCGTATCCCGCACTATTTGTATTTTTTAGGAATTTCATTATTTGAACGATTTTGTCTGGGGTACACGGGCTCATAAAAAGAGAGTTTGAATTAATATATTTAATTCTATAATGGGGGCTTTTGTTAACCGAGTGTTAATTGGGTACCTGAGTTGTAAAAAAGTTGTTGAATTCATTAGCTATAGCAATGTGATTGGTATTATTATTTATTTACATTTATTTTGTCAATTTTTTTAAACTGCTGGTCGACATTTGTTTTATAATTATTTATAACCCTCCACGTAGCTTTAACTTTATTTGTTGAGGTTTTAATGTAGTAATCGTTTTGAGATTTCTGGGTTCATTTAATTATTGTTTTTAATCTTTTTTAGATTTCTGGGTTATTTTATTTATTGTTTTTAATCTTTTATTATATCCTTTGTATGAATCTTTATTTTGTTGGCTTGGTGATTTTCTGTATTTCCAAAGTAATTGACGTTTACGCTTGGAGCAGACTCTGATACCTTTAGATATCCATTGTGGTCGTTTGTTTATAGGGACTTTGACTTTTATGAAAGGAAAACAGAGATCACTGAATAGTCTCAACAAATCATGGAATTCGCTAAAAGCATCATCCGCTGTTTCAGCATTGTAAACTTCATCAAAGGCGAGATTTTGGATACATTCAACGAACTTATCTATGTTAGAGTTTACAACGTAACTTATCTAGTCTCGTTTTTGTGTGTACCAATGGGTTATTTTAAGACTTTCTTTTGACTGGATAATGCAACAGTTGAGCAGTATGATCCGACAACGCTAGCGCTAGTATTACATACCTACAGCCCCTTTTATTACAAATAAAGTTGTCATTACATGTTTTACTACATAATCGCGTGGGTTCGTTAACCATTAGTTTAAGGTTATAGCTAGTCAGTAGTTGCTCCAATTCTATTGCCATTTTGTCTCTTTTTAGTCTATTGATATTAAAATCACCACATTTAATCATTTTCTTATTTTTTAAACAAGATTTATTGAGTATTTCGTTAAATTTGGAAAAAAATATGTTTACCTTTTCTAGTTTGTTACTACCCCTAGTAACAAACTAGAAAAGGTAAACATATTTTTTTCTTTTTTTGGGTCTGTAAATGTTGATTATAATATGTTCATGTTAATGTTCTAGGAGTTCAATGGCACTACCCTCTAAAATAGTTCTCATAGTATGTTCCTTTATGTCAGAGATTTTGGCATTTTGTATATCATGTAAAAATATGCACGCTCCTCCATTTCTATTATGCCTAGAGTAAGATGAAATCAATGAGTAATTGGGAATTCTCAGTGAGTAAGTATCCTCATTTATCATATTATGTTCCGTGATACAAAGCACATCTAAATGTTTATTGTTACGGCTTAATTCGTCCAAGTATAACGAAAGTTCATTTGATTTACTTATTAGACCATTGATATTCTATTATATAATATATTTATGTGGTTATACACGAAAAAAAATGTTATCCTTTGGTGACATCGATGGAGAACAACATTCCGAAACTGTGTTCTTCGTCTCTATAATTTGGTTTTCATTTTGCTCATGTTGGCCATTATTTAAGGGATCATGGTTAATACTAGAATCAATGAAGTCTGTGTGTGTGGAACTATTCACCATATTTTTTTGAGTCGCGGACATTTTTGTTTTATTGTATGTTATTAACTTTACCTTATAATATATATGCAATATCTCTCTTAACAAGACCTGCATAAATTGAGACTGAAGTGTATGCCTCTCGGTAAATGCTTTTCAAAGTCTAAGTCTAAGTACTGTACATTTTTAAATTTGCTACACATAAACATACATACGTTCATAGTTGAGTTTCTTAATATTTAGGAACCTATTATATGGGATTTCCGTGAAAATCACGTTTGTGTTTGTAGCAGATTCAAGCCATTTCATAGCATTAAATTGAAACTCACGCGGGTTTACATCGTTTGTTCCGCCATCTATAATTATGTAATCTTCCTTAGAAAACGATAGCAATTCAATTTTAAAGCTGTTCAACACATCACATAGTCTTGCTCCTTGTTTCCACATACACGTTACTAGTATTCATCTCCAACCAAACTTTGTAATAAACTCTGGACCATTTTTCCTTGGTGATCTGCCATAATTACAATATTCTTTCGTCATTCTGCCGACGATGCTTCTTTAGCGTTCTATTGAACGCTAACTTTTCTAGGAGATTCAATCTTGTCATTGTTATTTGACAGTTTTTTGTGAGTGTCAGTTTCTTTCCCACAGCCCGCTGTATTTGGTTGATCAAGAAGAGTTATCATTTGGTGACTCTGTAGATTAATAGTATTGTTCAGTTGTGCTCATATCAAAAGTATTAAGTTTTTTCGAGTGAATTATTTTCGTTACTGAGTCCGGAGTTCGTAATAATAAACTGTCTGACAATCCTCTTACTTTTTTATAAACCTCTATTAACTTCTTGTATTTTTATAATTCTTTTTTCAAACCAGTGTTTTCATAGTTTAAGTTTTCTATTTCTTGATTAGCCGGTTCTAATTCCTCTTTTAGCTGGTTTATTTTATATTCCTTTTCGTTTGTACTTTGATTCTCAATTGAAGTATCAGGTAAGCTGCAAATCGTCGTCTCAAACATTGAATTTAATAGAGTAGTTGTATTACCGTTGCTCAATGAACGTTGAACGTTGTCGTTTCCGAATCGTTATATTATCTGTAGAAACATCGTCCATATTTGAAATTACTTTATTTTAGAATTTGCTAAATCACAAAAAGACAATCATGTGTGACTTAGTTTTGAACCCCTCGGTCCGTAATACGAGTCATGTAGCGCCTTACGCCTCCACGCCACAGAATCATGTAGGAAGTGAATTTGTGGATCGCTCACTAGTTCTTATCTGTAACTTTTATTGTCTGTGGGTAGATTTGGTTTTGGTTGAAAAAATGATGCACCAACGGTTTATATTTATCGTATAAATCGTACCAATTTTCACTTTTAGGCCAATTCATTATCATTTGGTTTTTTACATAGATTTTACTATACTATTTGGTTATAGTGTTCATCAGAACACAGAAATGAACTGTTCACAGAACTGTTTTATAGTCACTTGAGTCACTGATTATTTCTGTTGTTATTTCGCTGATAACATATTGGATGCTCTATTGGAGCGTTAAAACTATTATTATTACATTTTTGTCGAATAATATGAGCTTTCAATATTTTTAAATGACTTAAATACACAGAGCTGTGTTGACCATGTGCGTGCGAGCGAGAGCTTTTGATTAGTGGACCCCTTATTTTGTTTTCATATCTTCATGATCTGACTGTCGTCGTTGTTGCTGTTGAAGGAGAACGTGGCTAAATAATAACAGCCGCTCGGGTCGATCTTCAGGTTAAACCGCGCTTGCCTAGGTTGGTCCGTGACAGTCATTACAGGTAGTCAGTGGCCAGAAAGTCTGACAACCAGTCTTACCATGGAGTATCATCAATGCTTTGGGTCACGGAGATCAGATACGCGGACGCTCCATGTAAAATACTAGTATACAGCTGCATTTTTGACTTTAATTCAACCTATTCTGACTATAAATACTTGAGGTAGGTTTTAATAGCGCATTGGTCTAGTAATCGCAAGCGCTGGTGCCTACAGAACGCGAGGTCCTGCGTTCGATTCCCAAGTCTGGTCGTGATTTTAAGTCTTTCCATCAGAAACTTTTCAGTAGCAGCAAGGACTTAGAATTTAGGCGCGGTCGATGGCAATGGGCTCGCCACGTATTACATGAGACTTGAAAATAATAAGACTATAATAATAAGACTGAGGCTAAAATCTAAATACCTCAGGAGCGCTTAATCTGAAAATAAATGTAATCAGTATTAAGTTAATATTCATATGCCTACAAGCGACTGTGATCAAGCGTATCATAAAAAAGTATGTTTTAGTGTTGTGGGTTATGTAAAGATTTGTTACATGTTTTATTGTTCGTCTTTGCAATACTAATATACAATAAAGAACAGCTGACTTACTACAAACCAGTCAGAAAAATACCAAATGTTTCAGATCATATTCTTTTACAGGGCCCCTTCACCCTCACCACTACAGTTCAATTGAGTGAAATAAGCACTTTCTAAAATGCACATTTGGTTCATGCGAGTTAGCTGCGATTGCTCCAGCACCACTTGTGGTAAACATAGAGCATGTCGGCGGTTAGAAGGGTGCTCAGCTGCTGTTTGGCTGAATGTGCATAGCGTAGAGGTGTGAACTCATTGCGATAGAAAATGTAAAGTTATCTCCGATCTCCTGTGTTATCCTGGAACAGCAAAATGGAATTGTAATCAGGTTTATACTCCGAATTTAAATCCTCTCTCTGTGCGTGAGCCAGGGCTCGAATAAAGGAGTCTGCCCACTACACTGTACGATGCCATGACTGTATGAACGTATCAGACACGGAAAGAAACACGGCACGAACTACTATGCCAACTACACTGTATCAATAGCTTATTATTCCCGTTTGTCACGGGTTTTGAACGTTCATCGTACGCGGTTAAGCCCTTTATTTAGTTTTGAAACGTATGAGAAAATGCCCACTAAACTGTTCCGTCATCGTCGCGTGCCAATAAATATACTAAAAAAACTATTGGTCTATTAATTGGTTTAATAGCAACCATTCTGTAATGAATCGACATCGAAGCCGAGCCGTATAGTGTGGAAATTATTTATATTCTGATTATTATTGAGTTTCATTGTTATTGAGGTGATTGTCAAACGTTGTTTGCGTTTAATGGTATTGGATTCCAATGAAGGCAGAGATTTTTTTTTGGATTACAGTTGTTTTAATGCGCAACTGTTTTGCAAGGTACCTAATAAATAAGGTATTCTTGTCCAACCATATTTGATAAGTTATAGTATCAGGCGTTACTTTGCGAAAATCCATAATATTAAATAATGCAAATGCAAAATATGAATTAATTCGTTACTGTCTATGTGACCGCGTTGTTATTTTAAATTACAAAACTGATTTTGATGTGGCTATCAGAATAAAAATCTGGAAGGTTTATTGTGTACTACATTAATATTAAATTTAGGTATGTACATATTAATATGAAAAATAAAATCTCGATGTTTTCTCAACTCGTTAAAACTGTGTTAATGTGTTAATGAAGTCACTAATTTATAAACAATCTTTATGTTCTCTCTTGTGTTTTCATAAACAATAAAATAAATAAAAAAAATGTTTATATTTCATCATTAATTTATTTAAAAACAAAATAAAGTTCATCTCTTTCTTTTGTTAACAATATTCGGAATATAATAAAGAATGAGCCGTGACGATGATATAATATGATGAGCAGCAGAAATGTCAGGAGGGGTCTTCGTATAGAAATACTGATCCTTGTTATGGTGCTGGTTCGGGCTGGTCCTATAAACGTATTCGGAGAATCCGGGCGCATTTGGGATGTATGCAGGTTGCACGAAGTAGTTCTCGTGCTGGTCTAGCCAGCGTTTCACCTGAAATCAGGAAGCATGAGTTGATAAATCGAAGCAAACATTGCCGAATCTACTCATTAAAACAAACGTATTCAATGGCCAACAAACAAAACGAATAAAAATAAATAACGAAAGGAAAATACAATGCATTTTTAAAGTGATAAGAATGCAAAGAGTATTTATGAGGAACTCGTTAATAGTATAAAAAAAATCTTTTATTAACCACTTTCGTAAGTGAAAACAAAATTTGCGCAGGGCTACTATTTTTTTAGATAGCGAGTTATAAACTAATAGTGCTACACGTGTTTAAAAACCTTAATATTGCTACATTCTTTTATGTTATTAGGAATCTTATCGTAGATCTTTGTGGCCATAGCAAACACACTTTTCCCAAAGAGGGTAGTTCTATATTGTCTGGTAAGGTTATTATACAAATTACTTCTATTTCGCGATCTGAGCTCTAATGTAAATAGTGATGGATGATGTCTAATAAACAAGGCCATTTCAAAAATATGTAAAGATGGCACAGTGCAAGGCAAGGTGCGTTCGAGCAATGCTTTTGATATTTAAAAACTTTATCCCAGTTGGTAGTGTTTTCCCAGAATGTGATTGAATATCTGAGTCTAGAAGCAACATTACTATGATAAGCTACGAGCAATGTTCAATAGCATCCATTCTGTAATAAATCGACATTGAAGCCGAGCCGTATAGCGTTGAAATTATTTCTACTCTGATTATTATTGAGTTTCATTGTTATTGAGGTGATTGTCAAACGTTGTTTGCGTTTAATGGTATTGGATTCCAATGAAGGCTGACATTTTTTTATCAAATTACAGTTGTTTAAATGCGCAACTGTTTTGCAAAGTACCTAATAAATAAGTTATTCTTGTCCAACTATATTGATAAGTATAGTATCAGGCGTTACTTTGCGAAAATCCATAATATTAAATAATGCAAATGCAAAATATGAATTATTTCGTTACTATCAGAATAAAAATCTGGAAGGTTTATTGTGTACGACATTAATGTTAAACTTAGGTATGTACTTATTAATATGAAAAATAAAATCTCGATGTTTTCTCAAGTCGTTAAAACTGTGTTAAGAAAGTCACTAATTTATGAACAATCCTTATGTTCTCTCTTATGTGTTCATAAATAATAAAATAAATAAAAAGAAATATGATATTTGTCATTAATTTATTTACAAACTAAATAAGGTTCCTCTCTTTCTTTTGATAACAATATATGGAGTATAATGAGGAATGCGCCGTGACGATGGTACAATATGATGAGCAGCAGACATATCAGGAGGGGTCTCCGTATAGAAGTACTGATTTTTGTTATGGTGCGGGTTCGGGCTGGACCTATATACGTATTCGGAGAATCCGGGCGCATTTGGGATGTATGAAGGTTGCACGAAGTATTTCTCGTGTTGGTCTAGCCAGCGTTTCACCTGAAATCAGGAAACATGGGTTGATAAATCGAAGCAAACATTGCCGAATCTACTCATTAAAACAAACGTATTCAATTGTCAACAAACAAAACTAATAAAAATAAATAACGAAAGGAAAATGTAAAATGTTGGAAGTAGTAGACACATAATCATCTATGTCGGGTTTGAATTCCAGTTTAACGAGATGCAGCTGAATACCAGTATTTTACAAATCATGTTACCTACGTATCACAAATTATAGATTATTTGTGATACGTAGGTAACATGCAGGTTTTTCATTACATAATTTTATAATAATAATGTTCATGCCATGATCAGCCACTTCGGAATACAAATTATTAAATAATATATTGAAAATATGAGACTGAAATTACAATTATTTGATATAAATTCAATTTTTGTTCAAATATAAATTATAATACTACTATTCGTCACGCATGAACAGACACAGGACAAAAGCAACAATAAAGTCAAGCGGACATTAAAGATTTAAAAAGTTCTAGTAGCTACATATTCAGCAACAGAGTAGTAACAGTTTTCTATAAGAAATTGGAACAATTTATTTTTGGTAAGTAAGTAAGTATATTTATTTGCATAAAATGTGGTATATACAGGATGTTATAAAAATGTTAGAGCAGGACACATTCCGCCATAATAATAGAATGCAAAAACATCTTTTACATAAGATAGGTACATTAAAATTAACAACATAGGTACGTACCTATGTTGTATATATCTTAAGAATATATCATTACATAAATCTCCTCTAATATAATCTCAGAATAATTTAAAGATACTAAGCAAACCATCATTAAACAAAATAATAAAGAATATGTAAGAAATACACAAACACACAATAAACAGGACACTGTACATTACGTATAAATAAACCTCAAAGAAACTAATAAACAACTAAACAAATTAAAGTAAAAACAAATAATCCTTAAAAAATAGGTAATAATATAAAATGAAGTTTGTTAAATAAACAGTTTGTAAAACTCTAACATAAAATAACAAAATAAAAACTTACAATGCATTTTTAAAGTGATAAGAATGCAAAGAGTATTTTTGAGGAACTAGTTGATAGTATAAAAAAAATCTGTTATTAACCACTTTCGTAGGTGAAAACAAAATTTGCGCAGGTCTACAATTTTTTTTATTTTTTTCATTTATTATTCATTAACAATTAATATTGTGTTGAACATTACATATTAAATAAAATTATCGCATGCAGAAACGACATTTAAAAGCCTATTAAAATTGAGTGAGATGTCTCGTTCAAGAGTCATTTAAAATATGTCAACAAATAAATACAATTTCAAATTCAATGTCAAAATATAATGTCAAATTCTATGTCAAAATATAATGTCAAATTCAATGTTAAAGTGATGAGCATAGTGCTGAAGTCAAAAAATAATTCAAATAAAAGCTTGTTTACTGCTATTATTTTCAGTGACTAATTTTCATCATTTGACATAAATTCTGATACTGAGTAAAAGCATTTTTCCAACAAGAAGGCTTTCAATTTAGTTTTAAATGAGTGAGAGCTATAAATTAATAATTTTAAATCAGTCGGTAACCTATTAAATAACTCCACTGCTTGAAATCTCGAACAATGCTTAGCTATGTTAAATTTTGGTGCCATCTTGTGTTTAAATACCTTCCGTCTTGTGCTTTCACGTTCCTCTTGTGATTCATACTCATGAATGAACTTAGCAAAATGATTTAGGATTACTAATATATATAAACTTGGTACTGTTAAAAAGTCTAATTTTTTAAAGTGCTCTCTACATGAGTTTCTTTGTGAGATCCTTACTATAGTTCGTATGGCACGTTTCTGCAATGTAAACGCTTTCTGACAGTTATAATTATAGCTGTTACCCCAAAGCATTATGCTGTATCTTAATCTAGATTCTACCAGCGCGTAATATATAGCCTTGAGTTGCTTTAGATCCAACATATCTCTAAGGCTCCTGAGTGCATAGCATGCTAATGAAATTGAAGAGTCAATAGCAGCTAGCTCCTGTTTCCAATTTAAATACATATCTATGGTGATCCCTAAAAATTTGACTTTGTCCACCAATTTAATCTTATCTCCTTTGATTTGTGCATCTAAATTGTCATTATGGCGAGTTGTGGTCTTAAATAAAATCATGTTAGTCTTACTTGTGTTTAGCAAAAGGTTATTAACATTTTTGGTCAATTCTTTTAAATTTTTCGCCCCAATTATTATATTTGTATCATCTGCAAACACAACAAGTTTTACATCAGGCTGAACATAATGCATAAAGTTAAGCAAGTCATTAGTAAATAGAATAAATAGTATAGGTCCTAAAATTGAGCCTTGGGGTACACCTCGTTTTATATTTGTAATTTTAGAGGTGTATATGATTTCATGATTCCTTTCATCGATGCTCTTTATTTCGACAAACATTCGTCTATTTTGTAAGTAGGATCTTAAAAGTTGTAAGGACTTGCCTCTGACACCATAATATTCAAGTTTAGTTAGTAATAATTCATAATCAATCGTATCAAAAGCGGAGCTAAGATCGATGAATAGACCTGCCACTTTCATTTTGTCATTTAATTTATTAATTATGTCATTAACAAGAGTGTTTATTGCATCTGAGCAACGGACGCCTTTCTGATATCTAAATTGTCTTAAATTTATTATTTTATTTACATTTAAATGTACCATCAGCCTAGTTTTAATTATTTTTTCAAATACTTTTGATAAGGTTGGCAAAAGGGATATAGGTCGATAATTTTTCGGATCAGTCTTAATACCTTTCTTGAATATTGGAACTACTTTAGCCAATTTCAACTGGTCTGGAAAGATAGACTCTTCGAAACATTTATTAAAAAACTCAGAAAGAGGGAAAGCTAAAGAGTCTATATTCTCCTTCAAAATCGATATCGGTAAATCGTCAAAACCACAAGATTTCTTATTGGCCATTTTAGTTATAATCTTTGTAATTTCAGACGATGTTGTTGTATAAAAGGTTAAACCACTTTCTACTCTTTTTGTACCTTCCAATAGAAAAGTCATTGCTCTTTCTTTTTCATTGTTAGCGAGTGACGATTTAAACACAAAAATGTCAATGAATTGATTTGCGACCTGGGTGGGGTCAGTTATCACTTTATTGTTCACTTTTAGCATTAAGTTTCTACATTGCCTATTTGTTGTTTTCTTCGTACACTCATTAACAAGTTTCCACGTCTGTTTTGTTATACTTGTAGCTGTATTAAAATTATTTATTATGGCCTTTTTCTTGATTTGCTGCATAACTCTTCTATAAATTCGAACATAGTTGTCTTTATACTTTTTTATGCTGGCATTATTTACAGTACCTGAACATAGTACTCTCTTCATTTTACTTGAAACTTTAACCTCTTTAGTAATCCACCGTTTTGAGGTGTTTTTATAAGGCTTTATTATAATTTTTTTCTTTCGGTAACAGTCTTGGAATGCTTTACCCAGACAGCTTATAAAACTATGTATTCCTAGGTTAGTCCAATTTTTATTATTTATACTTTCCTTGAAAGCAATACTATTTTTATCATTAAATATTCTTTTTTTTATTATTACATTTTGATTAGATTTTTTCGATTTGTAGTTTATTTTTTCAAGAGTTACATTGCAGAAAAGTCCACCATGACCATCGGCCAAACCATTGTGATCAACAAGACAATGATCTATGTCATCATCAGCGAGATTTGTAATTATGTTATCTAAACACGAAAATGCGTTGTTCCGTATAAAAGTAGGAGTATTTATAAGGTAGCGAAATTATAGCATGTCAACAAGCTTAAAAATTCAGCATGTTTCTGACTGTCAACAAGTACGTCAATATTAAAGTCACCACATATAATGCACTTCTTGTTAATAAAATGTTCTAACAACTTTTCTAAACTAGACATAAAACTCTCAAAATTTTTATCATATGGACTTCTGTAGCAACAACAAAGATATAAACCTGTTTCAAGATCTTTAACCCCACATATTTCAAAACTATCTGATCTATACAGTTTTTTTACAAAATCAATATTTTCACTTTCTTTATTTAAATGTGCTAAAATAAGACTCCCTCCCCTTTTTTTGTTCGTCCTTGTATTGAATGAGACTAAATTATAATTGGGAAAGTTAAAAACATGAGCAGATTGTACATTTAAGAAATGTTCCGTTATACACAAGTAGTCCAACTGAATACCCGTGGTTGCAATATACAATTCTAGCTCAGTTTGTTTATTACTTATTCCACATACATTTTGATGAAATATTCTTAAACAGCTGGTTTTCTGCATCAAAGTACTGGTACAGACTGTATTTGATACATTATTCGCGAAAAAGGTCAGTGTCGTTATTAACTGTGCTATAATTAGATACAACTTTAGATGAAAATTGGTCTGTGTTCATTTTGTTGAAGTAATAAGGAATAGTACCAGGTTTTAACCGACACTTTTCGCTATCTTCATAAGCTTGTATCATATTAAAGTATTATAACTAAAGGTATGTTCATGATCTGAAAATTTAAGTAGCTCCAAATAGTTTTTCAAGTTTCCGAAGACATTTTTTATTGCTGTATTCTTGACTTTTCCAGTATACTTAGAAAACATTTCATATGAATATTCTAGATGTTTGTTCATGTCAAAAGTGTATGCAAATTTAAAAATCTGATTACTTAGGTACAAGAGTCGATTAAAAGCTTCTAAACTAGTATTCGATTTTAGTTTAAAAGTAGGGCAACATACGATAATATTCGTGTGCAATATCTTTTCAAGTTTACATTTTATATGATCTACTAATTCTGTATAATTTTTGGAGATTAAAAAGTCTGCTTCACCTAGGAAGATTATGCAATAGTCATTAAGAGTGTAATTTACAAGTTTTGTGTCTAATTTTGCAAGGAGCTCCATAATTCCTGCCTTCGGCTTACAATAGTGGCATATTTTGTCATTTGGAAAGGTGTTTTCGGCAATCCCTAATATGGCATTAACATTATTATCACTTATTATACATAACTTATTTAAGTGAGCGTTTTTTATAATTTTATCTTGTTGTGTCATCGAACCCGTTGCGACCAAAGGAGCTGTGCCCTCTAGGGTTGCTCGCTGTGGTATATCTTGAATTACATTAGGTGCTAACATTGTATCTACCAACGGCATTTTATTTATTCCAGTTTGTTGAATAGGACTTTGTTGTGTATTGTTGAAGTCAAGCTTGGTTCTAATAAGGCATTTGCGTTTTATTTTGGTCACGGTTTTTTTTGAGGATGTGGTCGTACATATATGGGTCAGTTTATCGATTCTTAGTTTCTGCAATTATTAACTTTTCTTCGAGTACACATATTCTGCTTTTCAGTTCTTTCACATCGTCATTTGATTTTAAATATAAGTCGGGATAGCTACGGTTCAACTCGTAAGAGGCAGTTGAAGTAATAATAATAATAATAAAGAAAAAAAAAAGAGCCTCGATGACCATCTTTCGAAGCTCTCCTTAGGCGGTTGGATCAAGGGCCTGATTCAGAAGGCAGTACTCCTCGATACGGCTCGTATTGTGAGGAGGTTCTTGTCTCTGGAGCCCTAACCACCGGTACCTTGGACCCTGCTCCCGCTACCGGCGGACCACTATTTTTTATATTTTTAAATGTTTTTATATGGTTTTTATAAGAAATATTTAAAAATGTAATTAGTAAGTAAGAAGATAAATAAAGGAAATAATAATAATAATAATTTTAAATGAGACTGTATATCCCGCGGAAGTGTGGGGGTCGAGGCTTTTTAAACGCTAAGACTCTCCACAATCGCGAGATATGCAGTCTCAGGGAATATTTCCTTGAAACCGACGTGGGGATGCATCGAGATGTGGTCGCAGTGGACAAGGGTCTCACCCCGCTTTCCTTGGCTAAAGAGAACTGGCGCAAACCCTTAGTGCTTGACACTAACGACCGCATGGAGGTATGGCAGAGTAAAGAGCTTCACGGACGCTTTTTCCGGGCCCTGCATGGGCCCGATGTAGACCTATTAGCGTCCGTAGCCTGGCTACGTTCCGGGGACCTCTTCGGAGAAACCGAAGGTTTTGTCTGTGCAATTATGGATGAAGTTATGATGACGAATAACTACCGGAGATTTATTGTGAAGGACGGTACGGTTGACATATGTCGGGCATGCCACCGTCCAGGCGAATCAATCACACACACATGTCACATTATCTCCGGGTGTTCTCGTCTGGCTAACGGAGAGTACTTGCATAGACACAACCTTGTAGCCAGGATTATCCATCAGCAACTAGCTCTAAAATACAACCTTGTGGAATCGGAAGTGCCGTACTATAAGTATGTGCCCGACCCAGTTCTCGAAAATGGCAGTATCACATTGTACTGGGATCAATCCATCATCACTGACAGGACTATTGTAGCCAATAAGCCTGATATAGTGGTGGTGGATCGATCAGAGCGGCGCACAATGATTGTTGACATAACGGTCCCGCATGATGAGAACCTCGTGAAAGCCGAGAAAGATAAGAAAATCAAGTATCTTGACTTGGCTCGCGAGGTTGTCGACATGTGGGATGTGGACTCAGCGATCATTGTGCCGATAGTCGTATCAGCCCATGGCTTAATTGCCAAGAGCCTCGACCAATACCTGAGGAGGCTCTCGTTAGGCAGCTGGATCAAGGGCTTGATTCAGAAAGCGGTACTTTTGGACACGGCTCGTATTGTTAGGAGGTTCCTCTCCCTGGAGCCCTGACCGCCGGTAGCTTGGACCCTGTTCCCGATACCGGTGGGCTACAATTTTTTATATTTTTAAATGTTTTTTTATATATTTTTTTTAAGGAATATTTAAAAATGTAAAATAATTTGTAAAAATTTAAATAAAGGAAATAATAATTTTATTTATTCCTCCTCACAAGATTAGAAAAAACATAGTAATCATTTACAATTTACATATTGGTCACAACAAGTTCTAAAATTATGTGAAGAGCTGGTGTCTGAAGTAAGCGATCTATATTCTTCCTCTTTTTCTGATAAATCAAATTAACTATTTGAAGTAACTAATATTTTTTAAATTAATGAATGTCGTATAACATCCAAAAAGTGTAGCACTTAGTCAGATGCGAACTCGCGCCTCGTCGAGTAATTAACACAGTCGAACGACCATACCGCTAGACCAGTTGTACTGCTAACATACAGTCGAAATTTTGCTTCTGTATAAGTGTTTATTATTTTAGGATATAGGTAGACGACTTATTATTTTATTTAACTTTATGCGTTGTCACAGTATGTTTATGACGAATTTTAATATCGCTGCCAATGGTTAATTACAGAATAGATCCATTATTGTTGTACTCACAAGTTTTTAAATTCTGAATAGTAACTTGTAGTTCCGAACAAATAACTGCTTGTCGTACTGTTTTGTTTCTTGGATTTTGGATTGAAGCACACAATAGTCACTTTTTGATTTTACTGATTTTAGTTCAAAGCCTGTTTTAATTTACTAGATAACACTGTCACACACTATTTACTGGTTTTGGTAATGTTTAAAGCTGTTTTCACTTTATATAACTCATAGTTTACTTTTTAAATGAATTAAATATACGGAGCCAATATTGCCGGTTTTCGGTGTACCCACTAATAGTTAGCGAGTTATAAACTAATGGTGCCACACGTGTTTAAAGACCTTAATATTGCTACATTCTTTATGTTATTAGGAATCTTATCGTAGATCTTTGTGGCCATAGCAAACACACTTTTCCCAAATAGGGTAGTCCTATATTGTCTGGTAAGGTTATTATACAAATGAATTCTATTTCTCTAAACTTTATCCCAGTTGGTAGTGTTCCCCAGAATATGATTGCATGTCTGAGTCTAGAAGCAACATTACTATGATAAGCTACGAGCAATGTGTTAAGATTGACCTTTTTCGCTAAAATGTACAAACTTTAAGATGACTGTGAAACTTTTTTGCAAACAAACTCTATATGACTTTGCCATTTCAACTTTTCACCGTTGTATTCTATTCGAGTATGTAAAGTGTTTTTTGTTTTGTGTTTAAATTGTATTATTTTGGTTTTATCGATATCAATTAATAAATTATTATTTTGTAACCATTAAATTATTGAATTTAAACTATTATTAATAATATTTTCATGATTGTATACAACAGTGCAGTCATCAGCAAATAGTACCATATGATTTGTAGTAGATTTTGGCAGGTCATTGATATAAATAATAAAAAATGGTGGGCCCAAAACAGTTCCTTGTGGAACTCCATATTCAATTTTTCTACTCCTGGACTTATAATTTATTTCATATTTCGTATTAGGACAAATATTGTCAATTTTATTTTATTTTATTATATTAGGGAAAACAAACAATTGTTCATTTTTTCTTACGTCTAAGTATACAATTAAATAGATTAACGTACAATCAACAACGTTTCCACATATTACTAGTATAATTCACTTAAACAGTATGGATGAAAGGTGGGGCTAATCATAACATTATACAAAATTATTAATTGGTTTTGAGTGCAGTAACCAGTTCTTTTTTAAATACATTGTGAGACAAAGCAAATATGTCTATTTTAATAAAATGTTGGTTGTAAGTTTTGACTAATCTGTGGAGAGGCGCCCGCTCACCCGCATTTGTTCGACTAGTGGTCGTAGCAAAGAGTGGGCAAGCGCGCGCCTCTCGTCTTATTACAGTTCTGGGTACGATATAAAATATATTGTTGACAAGTTCAGGGCAATCAAACTTGTTGTGTATCAATCCACGGAGCATCATGGCTTGGAGTTACATACGCCTTGAATGTAAAGTCATTAATTTAAATTTCTGCAACGACTGCTCGTATGGCAGACGCTCCAAGTAAAACGTACGACGTACTAAAGAGTTAAAAAGATGTAGATATGTGACTGGGCGTTTGAAATCGCATGACGATCTTATAACAAAATTGTACATTTGGAAAGCTTTGGCTATTATCTTTTCGATGTGTAAATTAAGATGAAGTTTGCAATCCAAAAGTACATCCAGATCACAAATTTGAATTTCTTTAAGAAGGAGTTCATAGCAGAGACAATAATAACAATTAATATTTTTTTTTATTTTTGGTAAAGTTAATATATTTACATTTATTGATACTTAATTTTAGTTTATTTTTGATATAGTAATTAGTTAGTCTATTCAAATCTTCTTGAAGAAGGTAACAATCGTTAATCGACAATACTCATAGTCTGAGTTCTATTATTGATGTAAGATTTTAGCAAGTCAAAAGTGTTGCCCCTAACACCGTAGGGTTCCAGCTTACTAAGTAGTATATTATGATCCACGTAGTCATAGGCCTTTGACATATCCATATACAAAGCATAGACAGGCTGTCTTTTATGAACTCTAGGATATATTAAACTTAAGAAATCATATATAGATAAATTAATAGACATATTTTAATTTTTTATTAACGCCGTCTGATCCGGTGTAAAGTTATTATTCTTTTCAAAGTCGTACAAGTTATTGTATATGGCTTTTTTAATTATTTTAGAAAATGTTGGAGTTAGGGCTACAGGCCTGTAATTTTTATATCTGATTTAACATCCTTTTTATAGAGTGGTTTAACTATAGTAGTTTTTAACACCGATCGAAATATTCCCTGTTCGAAGCACATGTTTATAATATAGCTCAGTATAGGTGCAATTATGTGAGATACGAATTTTATTACCAACACACTTATGTCATCAAAACCTAGTGACCAACCTAGTGTCTATAGTATGCATATCCAAAGGACTAGTGGGACGATTTTGGTAAATTATTAGTGCATGTAGATGTAGTTGGGATATTATTACCCGTAGTACTAGTCTGAGGTTTAACCATATTTGCATAGTAGTCCTTAAACAATTCAGCAATTCGTTGAGGGTCTGTAATTTTATGTTTATTTCATACCAATTCACTTATAGTCTCAGGAGGAAAATTTTGTTTTCTGCCATTAATTAAGTTCCAGGTGGCTTTCGATTTGTTTTTAAATTTAGTATGTAATAATCATTCTGAGATTTTTGAGTTAATTTAATAATTTTGGTGTTTCTCAAAGAATATTTTTTAAAGTTGGTTGGTTTACATGGAGTGACTGTGGTGGGTCTACCACCAGCCATCCCAACTATGTTGGGGTTGACTTCTAGTCTAACCGGATTCAGCTGAATACTAATATTTTATATGGAGCGACTGCCTATCTGACCTCCACAACCCAGTTAGTACGGGGAATACAATACCTTTTGGTATAAATAAATAAATTGAAATAACTTACGAAATCACAACGGCAAATCAACTCAAAGCATTTATGTCAATTAGACCATCACAGGCACGTTTAAGAATAAACAAAAAAAACAACAAGATGCGAAGCTACAGTCACAAGGCATAAAAACTTGAGAAAGTACTGTAGTTGCACATTCCAAATCGTTGTGATCTCTATGGAGAAGAATGGACAAGAAACTCCATGGACACTCTTTTAAATCAAAATATTGTTACAAAATATTGGTTACAAAATTCATGTTAAGACGTGAATTTTGTAACAAATAAACCGTGGCAGCTGAGAGATGACCAGTCCCGACTGACAGTGCCCGTTCACGAACATGACGCATGGATCAGCGTCATTCAACTTAACCATATTGAAGGGAACAAAATGACCCGACACACCCGCCACCATCAGCGAGACATCTGAGTGCGCATGACATTCTCTCAGCTACCAAGTCATATTCAAGTCAATGGAAGATAACAAAATGTAAATTGTAGCCTTACAGTACACAGTACTCACACATGTGATATGCAATTATATAATACTAACATATGGAATCTATACAAAGCAAGGATATTTTACAATCTTCTGCAACTTCAAAACCAATATAAGAAAGCACACAATACAATAAAGAATCACACTTGAGTTGGTCAATTATGAATGATCAAATATTTGACGAAACCCAAGTATTTACAAAACGTCATTAACAGAAATCGGTCATAATGATAACTTCTGTACTACGCAATAATTAAACACTCAAAAAAACGATACGATACTTAAAGTAAAGTAAAGACCGCCTTTACCTAATTGCTATCTCTAGGAACGAATTTGGAAGCATTACAGTACCTAAGTGGATCATAAAAGAGTAAAATTTAAATGAAGAATTCCTTGACCTTTATATGTTTCTTTTCTCTCTCTGGTTGCCTAATTCTAAATCGTGGTTTTAGCATTTCGTAGAGAGTTGGTTATGCATTTTAATTCAATGTCATTAAAGATCTTATTGGGCTTACTACACTGTTGCATGGTAGGTATAGTCTAGCTAGATGATAATTGCACGTTATTATTTTGATGAGTGGACCCCTTATTTTTTTAAATCTTCATGATCTGACGACATTGTTGCTATTGAAGGAGATCATGGCTAAATAATAACAGCCGCTCGGGTCGATCATCAGGTTAAGCCGTGCTTGCCTAGGTTGGTCCGTGACAGTTATTACAGGTAGTCAGTGGCCCGAAAGTCTGACAACCAGTCTTACCATGGGGTATCATCAATACTTTGGGTCATGGAGATCAGATACGCAGTCGCTCCATCTAAAATACTAGTATACAGCTGCGTTTTTGACTTTAATTCAACCTATTCTAACTATATACTTGAGGTAGGTTTTAATAGCGCATTGGTCTAGTAATCGCAAGCGCTGGTGCCTACAGAACACGAGGTCCTGCGTTCGATTCCCAAGTCTGGTCGTGTTTTTAAGTCTTTCCAACAAAACTTTTCAGTAGCAGCAAGGACTTAGAATTTAGGCGCGGTCGATGGCAATGGGCCCGCCCCTTATTACAAGAGATTTGAAAATAATTGCCGAAAAGTGGATATGTTACGGTAAGTGTGATTAATTGAAAATTTTTAATAATTATCCATCATTACTAATAATTACCGAAAGTCCAGGAAAAAGTAAGAAATTAATCACATTTACCGGTGATTATTAATATTGTAACCTTAGTACCGATAAATGTAATAAATAAACACTGTAAATGCAGAAACATTCACGTTTTCTGCAATTCTAAGTGCTACAAAAGTCTTTTTGCAAAATTAAATCATAATTATTGGTATTAGGATTTGGGTAGTTTTTAAATGAGCGAAAATAATTAAAATTAAAGGTGTCAAAAATACTGAATATGGGTTACTAAAATAATAAGTGGGCGACAAACAGTGGGCGAATACAAATGTTTAAAACGGGAACTTGAAACTACAAAGTTGCGTTACTAGTTGTTCAATACTATTAGTGTGATAACTCAATTAATAAATAATTCAATTACACAGAAAAAAAACTGAAAGAAGCTTATTAACCACTAGATTGTAGAAAAGGCGTAGTCGACCTAGCCCCGCTGCGCGGGGCTAATATTTCTGTTTACAGGGTTTAAAGTAACCTAACACGAAGGGGATGCCGGGGTCTTAGTTCGCTCACTTCGCTCGCTCACTAGACCCCCCCATCCTCTTCGAACCTAACCTGTTCGAGTCGGGGTGCCACAAGTCCCGAGCTCGCTACGCTCGCTCATGGTTTTTATGAATAAACGATTTGCATGTAAGTTTCTATTAGTTATATTATTTGTTAGCACAATAACTGTGGTATTATAAATAAATACCTACTGGACAAATAATTATTAGTCTTATTTTGGTCCTTTTACCGACGAGCGCAGTGAATTATTTATAACAACTTCTAATAGTGATGAATTTCAATTTTATATTCACATTTACCAAATCATGAGGTTATTATTAATAATTATTAATAATTTTCAATCTATCATACTTACCATAACAGATATACTATGCTTATAACTCTGACTACCCTTACGGAGAAATAATATTCATTAGGTTACCCACCCACAGTAGAAGACTGACATTCAACGAACCTATTCGAAGCCTATACTTCAGGTACCAACTTCTTAATCCAATACCCCGTCCTGTATTTCTTTTTTTAATTATTTCTAATTAATATTGAATCACATTACGCCCACAAACACCACTGGGTCTGAAAATCATTTCTATATTTAGTTCAATCTTATCAAAGAATAAAGCGTAGACCTTTTGAAGAGAACTTACCTACTGTAAAGTCTGCCAATAAGAGAAAATACAGGGTGGAAGGGGCATTGAAGCACAAACGGCTACCACGTATTCAGTGCATTATTCTAAACATCCACACATACATATCATTCATCGGCAATTTAAAAAAAAAACTGTTCCATTCCTTTTATTGACCGCGTAGCACTTATGTAAGAAACAGCGATTTTTTTAAAATTGCCGATGAAAAATTTCTGTGCCGCACAGAATTTTTACGAAATGATGTTCGACGAAGAGGATTCTAATAACGGTTTTAATCGATTAATAAATGGATAGAATATAGTTTACTGTTAGAGTAATAATATTATATACATTAATAAATTAAAATAACCTATATTAACTAACTAACTTAAAAATAAACTTAAAAAATGGCGTCAAAAAACTCCTCTGTTGTTTCGGCCCAAAATTAACATATTTCCTACGTGCTTCCCCTTTATGGAAGCACACTCATCTTTTGGACAAAATGGACCAAATTATCAAAAATACTATATCATCCGTTTTAAATGTGGCTTTGGACGACCGTGCTTGGATACAAGCTACTCTTCCCATTCGTATGGGAGGACTCGGCGTCCGCAAAATTTCTAGTATTAGTTTACCGGCGTTTATATCTTCGGTCCACGGCACTGAGAAATTAATCAGGAATATCCTGGCTTCCACACTGATTGATTTTGATGTGCCGTGCTTCTCCGAGGCTATTAATGCCTGGAAACTCGCTTGCCCGAATTCTGAAGAACCCGTCCATCCATTTTCCCAGAGACGTTGGGACGAGCCGCTCTGCAGAGTAGTTCAGAACAATTTACTGCTCACGTCTGCTACTACTGCTGAGCGTGCGCGTCTGCTGGCTGTGGGTGAGTGGGAGTCGGGTCTTTGGCTTCACGCACTACCGTCGTCGAGCATAGGCACTTTGCTCGACGACACTACTTTCCGCCTTGCTGCTGCTCTACGCCTAGGCGCCCCTTGTTTTTCTCCTCATCGCTGTCACTGTGGTGAAGCTGTCAACAGCCTTGGACACCACGGCCTTTCATGCAGCCGAAGTGCGGGCCGCTTTGCACGGCACGCGAACTTAAATGATATCATCCGTCGAGCTCTTGTCACCGTCGGCGTTCCAGATTTATTAGAACCAAATGGCTTGGCACGCGACGATGGCAAGAGACCGGACGGTATGTCTTTGTTTCCATGGAGGATGGGTAGGCCTTTAGTGTGGGATGCAACTTGTGTCGATACTCTTGCGCCATCCCATCTTCCTAGCTCATCGTGCTGTGCTGGGGCTGCGGCTGCGGCTGCAGAGAACCTCAAGCGGCGTAAATATAGTAACCTTATTGTTAACTATATTTTCGAGCCGTTTGGGGTTGAAACTCTGGGTCCGTGGGGTCCGAGTGCTCACAGCCTTTTCAAGGACATTTCTAAACGTTTAGTTGACTCTTCCCGTGACCCAAGGGCTGGCTTTTACCTTGGCCAAAGGCTTAGCGTTGCCATACAGCGTGGCAACGCCGCCAGTCTTTTGGGTACATTACCATTACATGACTACGTTGAAGAGGAGTTTTTTGACGCCATTTTTTAAGTTTATTTTAGAGTAATTATCCTATTAATTCTATGCTTTATTGTCCACCAAAATTGTAAAACTCACATGTAGTGTATTTTTATACCTAATGAACCGTCAAAACAAGCGCAGGAATCCGAGCATTTTCATGAAAGTAAAGTTCTTCATTTAATTAGGATTCAAAAGGAGACAGTTTTTTTTCGGCCCCCTCGATATGATACGTATAACATTCATATTACACCAAAAAAAGTAACCAATTTATTACAGTAAACAAACGAAAGATTACATTGAAAACTAACCGAAATCTTGGAATAAAAATAATAAAAATAATTTATGTTTTGATATTTATTGCAAGTCAATTTATTTCTGTTAGGGTCAATGTAATTTGACAGAAAATGCTAATGTGAATAGGGGTGTTTTTTACGTTACAAGCAACTGTGATCAATCGTATCTTAAAAAAGTGTACATGAGCCTGGGCTTGAAGAAAGGAGTCTGCCCACTTCACTGTACGATGACCATGACTGTATGAACGTATCAGACACGGAAAGAAACAAGACACGAACTACATTGCCAACTACACTGTATCAATAGCTTACCATTCCCGTTTGTAGCCGGTCTAAAACGGTCATCGTACGCGGTTAAGCCCTATATTTAGTCTTGAAAAGTATGAGAAAATGCACACTAAATCCTTCTGTCATCGTCGCTTGCCAATTAATATACTAAAAAATAATTAGTGTATTAATAAATTGGTTCAATAGCATCCATTCTGTAATGAATCGACATTGAAGCCGAGCTGTATAGCGTTGAAATTACTTCTACTCTGATTATTATTGAGTTTCATTGTTATTGAGGTGATTGTGAAACGTTGTTTGAGTTTAATGGTATTGGATTCCAATGAAGACAGACATTTTTTTTTCGAATTACAGTTGTTTAAATGCGCAACTGTTTTGCAAGGTACCTAATAAATAAGGTATTCTTGTCCAACTATTTAGATAAGTTACATTATCAGGCGTTACTTTGCGAAAATCCATAATATTAAATAATGCAAATGCAAAATATGAATTAATTCGTTACTATCAGAGTAAAAATCTGGAAGGTTTATTGTGTACGACATTAATATAAAACTTAGGTATGTACACACGGCGGCACATCAAGCTATACATAACCAGTATAACCTGACTTCACTTTGTATGAGCTTCCCGTACGATGAGAGATCACCTTAATTTGGTTTTGCATAGCTTGATTAGCCGCCGTGCGTACATATTAATATGAAAAATAAAATCTCGATGTTTCCTCAAGTCGTTAAAACTGTGTTAAGGAAGTCACTAATTTATAAACAATCCTTATGTTCTCTCTTGTGTGTTCATAAATAATAAAATAAATAAAAAAAATGATGATATTTTGTCATTAATTTATTACAAACAAAATAAGGTTTATCTCTTTCTATTGTTTACAATATTTGGAACATAATGAGGAATGCGCCGTGACGTTGATACATTATGATGAGCAGCAGACATGTCAGGAGGGGTCTTCGTATAGAAGTACTGATCCTTGTTATGGTGCTGGTTCGGGCTGGTCCTATACACGTATTTGGAGAATCCGGGCGCATTTGGGATGTATGCAGGTTGCACGAAATATTTCTCGTGCTGGTCTAGCCAACGTTTCACCTGAAATTAGGAAACATGGGTTGGTAACTCGAAGCAAACATTGCCGAATCTACTCATTAAAACAAGCGTATTCAATTGTCAACAAACAAAACTAATAAAAATAAATAACGAAAGGAAAATGTAAAATTTTGGAAGTAGTAGACACATAATCATCTATGTTGGGGTTGAATTCCAGTTAAACGATCCGGATGCAGCTGAATACCAGTATTTTACAAGGAGTAGCTGTGGTGGTAGACTACAGGTCCTTCTGAAGTAGTAGACAGATAGATAAATTGAAATCATTATCACCATCGGCCGAGCCATCCCAACTATGTTGGGGTTGCCTTCTAGTCTAACCGGATTCAGCTGAATACTGGCATTTTACATGGAGCCACTGCCTATCTGACCTACACAACCCAGTTATTGTATTTCCCAGTACTGAACTGGGAAATACGATAAGTCTCTCTCTCTCTTGGTATAAATAAGTAAAATTTAAATAACTTACGAAATCACGACGGCAAGGTGGTACATAAGAATGAGAATTCATTATGATTGGAATAGACAACTTTCAAAATCAATGTAAGAAATCACACAAGAGTTGGTGTCAATCAATACGTTATTACGAATGATCCAATATTTGATGGAACCCAAGTATTTATAACACGTCAGTAACAGAAATCGGTCATAATGATCATTTCTGTAATAAGCAATAATTAAGGGCTCAAAAAAACTTCCTCTAGTTTTTTTACTTAAAGTAAAGAGCTCTATTAACTAATTGCTGTCCCTTCGAACGAATTTAGAAGAATTCCAGTACCTAAGTGGATTATAATAGAGTAATTACTAAATGAAGAATTCTTGAGATTTACCTAAATGTTTCTTTTCTTTGGTTGCCTATTGCGAAATCATGATTCAAAAAATAATTAATTAAATCATGCCTTCAGTAGAAAGTTGGTTTTGTATTTTAATGCAATGCTATTAATATAGCCTAGCTAGATGATAATTGCACGTTATTATTTTGATGAGTGGACCCCTATTTTTTTTAAATCTTAATGATCTGACGACATTGTTGCTATTGAAGGAGATCGTGGCTAAATAATAAGCCACTCGGGTCGATATTCAGGTTAAGCCGCGCTTGCCTAGGTTGGTCCGTGACAGTCATTACAGGTAGTCAGTGGCCCGAAAGTCTGACAACTAGTCTTACCCTTGGGTATCATCAATGCTTTGGGTCATGGAAATCAGATACGCAGTCGCTCCATGTAAAATAATAGTATACGGCTGCACTTTGGACTTTAATTCAACCTATTCTAACTTTATACTTGAGGTAGGTTTTAATAGCGCATTGGTCTAGTAATCGCAAGCGCTGGTGCCTACAGAACATGAGGTCCTGCGTTCGATTCCCAACTCTGGTCCTAATTTTAAGTCTTTCCATCAGAAACTTTTCAGTAGCAGCAAGGACTTAGAATTTAGGCGCGGTCGATGGCAATGGGCTCGCCACGTATTACCTGAATATTCATTAGGTTTATGATACCCACCCACAGTAGAAGACTGGCATTTAACGAACCTATTCGAAGCCTATACTTTAGGTACCTATTTCTTTATCCAATACCTCATTCCCTAGTCGGGCGCGTCTTTCGAATTAACATCGAATCACATTACGCCCGCAAACACCACTGGGTCGGAAAATCGCTTCTATATTTAGTTCAATCTTATCAAAGAATCAAGCGTAGACGTTTTGAAGAGAATTTACCTACTGCCAAGTCTGCCAATAAGAGAAAATACAGGGCGGAAGGGACATTGACGCACAAACGGCTACCACGTGTTCAGTGCATTGTTATAAACATACATATCTTTCATCAGCAATTTAAAAAAAGCTGTTCTATTCATTTTTTGACCGCGTAGGTATAGCACTTTTGTAAGAAACAGCGATTTGATTTGACGAAGAGGATTCTAATAACGGTTTTAATCGATTAATAAAGAGATAGAATATACTTTATTACTTAGAGTAATTAGCTTATTAATTCTATGCTTTATTGTCCACCAAAATTGTAAAACTCACATGTAGTGTCTTTTTATACCTAATGAACCGTGAAAAGCGGCGCAGGAAAGTAAAGTTCTTAATTTAATTACGATTCAAAATTTAATTGATTTGTAATGAGAATGCAACTGTGGTCGGAATGTAGTTCTTTATACAACACTGACGACGTTGTTATTCTTTAAAAAAGGCTCCGTGGCTTTAACTTACGTCCACAGAAAGACTTTGTTTTGAAATAAGACTGTGGCTAAAATCTAAATACCTCAGTAGCGCTTAATCTGAAAATAAATGTAATCAGTATTTAGTTAATATTCATAAGCCTACAATCTACGATCAAGCGTATCATAAAAAAGTATGTTTTAGTGTTGTGGGTTATGTAAAGATTTGTTGCATGTTTTATTGTTCGTCTTTGCAATACTCAAATACAATAAAGAACAGCTGACTTACTACAAACCAGTAAGAAAAATACCAAATGTTCCAGCTCATATTCTTTTACAGGACCCCTTCACCCTCACCACTACAGTTCAATTGAGTGAAATAAGCACTTTCTAAAATAAACATTTGGTACATGCGAGTTAGCTGCGATTGCTCCGGCACCACTTGTGGCAAACATGCTCTCCGGCGGTTAGAAGGGTGCTCGGTTGCTGTTTGGCTGAATGTGCATACTGTAGAGGTGAAGTCATTGCGATAGAAAATGTAAAGTTATCTGCGATCTCCTGTGTTATCCTGGAACAGCTAAATGGAATTGTAATCAGGTTTATACTCCGAATTTAAATCCTCTCTCTGTGCATGAGCCGGGGCTCGAATAAAGGAGTCTGCCCACTACACTGTACGATGCCATGACTGTATGAACGTATCAGACACGGAAAGAAACACGACACGAACTAATATGCCAACTACACTGTATCAATATCTTATCATTCCCGTTTGTAACGGGCTTAGAACGTTCATCGTACGCGGTTAAGCCCTTTATTTAGGATTGAAAAGTATGAGAAAATGCCCACTAAACCCTTCCGTCAACGTCGCGTGCCAATAAATATTAATTGGTTCAATAACATCCATTCTGTAATGAATCGACATCGAAGCCGAGCCGTATAGTGTGGAAATTATTTCTATTCTGATCATTATTGAGTTTCATTGTTATTGAGGTGAGTTTCAATGTTATTGAGATTTTCTATCGCAATGACTTCATCTCTACAGAGGTGAAGTCATTGCGATAGAAAATGTAAAGTTATCTGCGATCTCCTGTGTTATCCTGGAACAGCTAAATGGAATTGTAATCAGGTTTATACTCCGAATTTAAATCCTCTCTCTGTGCATGAGCCGGGGCTCGAATAAAGGAGTCTGCCCACTACACTGTACGATGCCATGACTGTATGAACGTATCAGACACGGAAAGAAACACGACACGAACTAATATGCCAACTACACTGTATCAATATCTTATCATTCCCGTTTGTAACGGGTTTAGAACGTTCATCGTACGCGGTTAAGCCCTTTATTTAGGATTGAAAAGTATGAGAAAATGCCCACTAAACCCTTCCGTCAACGTCGCGTGCCAATAAATATTAATTGGTTCAATAACATCCATTCTGTAATGAATCGACATCGAAGCCGAGCCGTATAGTGTGGAAATTATTTCTATTCTGATCATTATTGAGTTTCATTGTTATTGAGGTGATTGTCAAACGTTGTTTGCGTTTAATTGTATTGGATTCCAATGAAGGCAGACATTTTTTTTGGATTACAGTTGTTTTACCTAATAAATAAGGTATTCTTGTCCAACCATATTTGATAAGTTATAGTATCAGGCGTTACTTTGCGAAAATCCATAATATTAAATAATGCAAATGCAAAATATGAATTAATTCGTATGTGACCGCGTTGTTATTTTAAATTACAAAACTGATTTTGATGTGGCTATCAGAATAAAAATCTGAAAGGTTTATTGTGTACTACATTAATATTAAATTTAGGTATGTACATATTAATATGAAAAATAAAATCTCGATGTTTTCTCAACTCGTTAAAACTGTGTTAATGTGTTAATGAAGTCACTAATTTATAAACAATCTTTATGTTCTCTCTTGTGTTTTCATAAACAATAAAATAAATAAAAAAAATGTTTATATTTCATCATTAATTTATTTAAAAACAAAATAAAGTTCATCTCTTTCTTTTGTTAACAATATTCGGAATATAATAAAGAATGAGCCGTGACGATGATATAATATGATGAGCAGCAGAAATGTCAGGAGGGGTCTTCGTATAGAAATACTGATCCTTGTTATGGTGCTGGTTCGGGCTGGTCCTATAAACGTATTCGGAGAATCCGGGCGCATTTGGGATGTATGCAGGTTGCACGCAGTAGTTCTCGTGCTGGTCTAGCCAGCGTTTCACCTGAAATCAGGAAGCATGAGTTGATAAATCGAAGCAAACATTGCCGAATCTACTCATTAAAACAAACGTATTCAATGGCCAACAAACAAAACGAATAAAAATAAATAACGAAAGGAAAATACAATGCATTTTTAAAGTGATAAGAATGCAAAGAGTATTTATGAGGAACTCGTTAATAGTATAAAAAAAATCTTTTATTAACCACTTTCGTAAGTGAAAACAAAATTTGCGCAGGGCTACTATTTTTTTAGATAGCGAGTTATAAACTAATAGTGCTACACGTGTTTAAAAACCTTAATATTGCTACATTCTTTTATGTTATTAGGAATCTTATCGTAGATCTTTGTGGCCATAGCAAACACACTTTTCCCAAAGAGGGTAGTTCTATATTGTCTGGTAAGGTTATTATACAAATTACTTCTATTTCGCGATCTGAGCTCTAATGTAAATAGTGATGGATGATGTCTAATAAACAAGGCCATTTCAAAAATATGTAAAGATGGCACAGTGCAAGGCAAGGTGCGTTCGAGCAATGCTTTTGATATTTAAAAACTTTATCCCAGTTGGTAGTGTTTTCCCAGAATGTGATTGAATATCTGAGTCTAGAAGCAACATTACTATGATAAGCTACGAGCAATGTTCAATAGCATCCATTCTGTAATAAATCGACATTGAAGCCGAGCCGTATAGCGTTGAAATTATTTCTACTCTGATTATTATTGAGTTTCATTGTTATTGAGGTGATTGTCAAACGTTGTTTGCGTTTAATGGTATTGGATTCCAATGAAGGCTGACATTTTTTTATCAAATTACAGTTGTTTAAATGCGCAACTGTTTTGCAAAGTACCTAATAAATAAGTTATTCTTGTCCAACTATATTGATAAGTATAGTATCAGGCGTTACTTTGCGAAAATCCATAATATTAAATAATGCAAATGCAAAATATGAATTATTTCGTTACTATCAGAATAAAAATCTGGAAGGTTTATTGTGTACGACATTAATATTAAACTTAGGTATGTACTTATTAATATGAAAAATAAAATCTCGATGTTTTCTCAAGTCGTTAAAACTGTGTTAAGAAAGTCACTAATTTATGAACAATCCTTATGTTCTCTCTTATGTGTTCATAAATAATAAAATAAATAAAAAGAAATATGATATTTTGTCATTAATTTATTTACAAACTAAATAAGGTTCCTCTCTTTCTTTTGATAACAATATATGGAATATAATGAGGAATGCGCCGTGACGATGGTACAATATGATGAGCAGCAGACATATCAGGAGGGGTCTTCGTATAGAAGTACTGATTTTTGTTATGGTGCGGGTTCGGGCTGGTCCTATATACGTATTCGGAGAATCCAGGCGCTTCTGGGATGTATGAAGGTTGCACGAAGTATTTATCGTGTTGGTCTAGCCAGCGTTTCACCTGAAATCAGGAAACATGGGTTGATAAATCGAAGCAAACATTGCCGAATCTACTCATTAAAACAAACGTATTCAATTGTCAACAAACAAAACTAATAAAAATAAATAACGAAAGGAAAATGTAAAATGTTGGAAGTAGTAGACACATAATCATCTATGTCGGGTTTGAATTCCAGTTTAACGAGATGCAGCTGAATACCAGTATTTTACAAATCATGTCACCTACGTATCACAAATTATAGATTATTTGTGATACGTAGGTAACATGCAGGTTTTTCATTACATAATTTTATAATAATAATGTTCATGCCATGATCAGCCACTTCGGAATACAAATTATTAAATAATATATTGAAAATATGAGACTGAAATTACAATTATTTGATATAAATTCAATTTTTGTTCAAATATAAATTATAATACTACTATTCGTCACGCATGAACAGACACAGGACAAAAGCAACAATAAAGTCAAGCGGACATTAAAGATTTAAAAAGTTCTAGTATCTAAAAATTCAGCAACAGAGTAGTAACAGTTTTCTATAAGAAATTAGAACAATTTCTTTTTGGTAAGTAAGTAAGTATATTTATTTGCATAAAATGTGTTATAAAAATGTTATAGAGCAGGACACATTCCGCCATAATAATAGCATCCAAAATCATCTTTTACATAAGATAGGTACATTAAAATTAACAACATAGGTACGTACCTATCTAACATAGAATATATCTTTACATAAATCTCCTCTAATATAATCTCAGAATAATTTAGAGATACTAAGCAAACCATCATTAAACAAAATAATAAAGAATATGTAAGATATACACAAACACACAATAAACAGGACACTGAAACAATAGGACACTGTACATCACGTATAAATAAACCTCAAATAAATTAATAAACAACTAAACAAATTAAAGCAGAAACAAATAATCCTTAAAAAATAGGTAATTTATATATGTGGTTATATTATGATCCACGTAGTCAAAGGCCTTTGACATATCCATATACAAAGCATAGACAGGCTGTCTTTTATGAACTCTAGGATATATTAAACTTAAGAAATCATATATAGATAAATTAATAGACATATTTTAATTTTTTATTAACGCCGTCTGATCCGGTGTAAAGTTATTATTCTTTTCAAAGTCGTACAAGTTATTGTATATGGCTTTTTTAATTATTTTAGAAAATGTTGGAGTTAGGGCTACAGGCCTGTAATTTTTATATCTGATTTAACATCCTTTTTATAGAGTGGTTTAACTATAGTAGTTTTTAACACCGATCGAAATATTCCCTGTTCGAAGCACATGTTTATAATATAGCTCAGTATAGGTGCAATTATGTGAGATACGAATTTTATTACCAACACACTTATGTCATCAAAACCTAGTGACCAACCTAGTGTCTATAGTATGCATATCCAAAGGACTAGTGGGACGATTTTGGTAAATTATTAGTGCATGTAGATGTAGTTGGGATATTATTACCCGTAGTACTAGTCTGAGGTTTAACCATATTTGCATAGTAGTCCTTAAACAATTCAGCAATTCGTTGAGGGTCTGTAATTTTATGTTTATTTCATACCAATTCACTTATAGTCTCAGGAGGAAAATTTTGTTTTCTGCCATTAATTAAGTTCCAGGTGGCTTTCGATTTGTTTTTAAATTTAGTATGTAATAATCATTCTGAGATTTTTGAGTTAATTTAATAATTTTGGTGTTTCTCAAAGAATATTTTTTAAAGTTGGTTGGTTTACATGGAGTGACTGTGGTGGGTCTACCACCAGCCATCCCAACTATGTTGGGGTTGACTTCTAGTCTAACCGGATTCAGCTGAATACTAATATTTTATATGGAGCGACTGCCTATCTGACCTCCACAACCCAGTTAGTACGGGGAATACAATACCTTTTGGTATAAATAAATAAATTGAAATAACTTACGAAATCACAACGGCAAATCAACTCAAAGCATTTATGTCAATTAGACCATCACAGGCACGTTTAAGAATAAACAAAAAAAACAACAAGATGCGAAGCTACAGTCACAAGGCATAAAAACTTGAGAAAGTACTGTAGTTGCACATTCCAAATCGTTGTGATCTCTATGGAGAAGAATGGACAAGAAACTCCATGGACACTCTTTTAAATCAAAATATTGTTACAAAATATTGGTTACAAAATTCATGTTAAGACGTGAATTTTGTAACAAATAAACCGTGGCAGCTGAGAGATGACCAGTCCCGACTGACAGTGCCCGTTCACGAACATGACGCATGGATCAGCGTCATTCAACTTAACCATATTGAAGGGAACAAAATGACCCGACACACCCGCCACCATCAGCGAGACATCTGAGTGCGCATGACATTCTCTCAGCTACCAAGTCATATTCAAGTCAATGGAAGATAACAAAATGTAAATTGTAGCCTTACAGTACACAGTACTCACACATGTGATATGCAATTATATAATACTAACATATGGAATCTATACAAAGCAAGGATATTTTACAATCTTCTGCAACTTCAAAACCAATATAAGAAAGCACACAATACAATAAAGAATCACACTTGAGTTGGTCAATTATGAATGATCAAATATTTGACGAAACCCAAGTATTTACAAAACGTCATTAACAGAAATCGGTCATAATGATAACTTCTGTACTACGCAATAATTAAACACTCAAAAAAACGATACGATACTTAAAGTAAAGTAAAGACCGCCTTTACCTAATTGCTATCTCTAGGAACGAATTTGGAAGCATTACAGTACCTAAGTGGATCATAAAAGAGTAAAATTTAAATGAAGAATTCCTTGACCTTTATATGTTTCTTTTCTCTCTCTGGTTGCCTAATTCTAAATCGTGGTTTTAGCATTTCGTAGAGAGTTGGTTATGCATTTTAATTCAATGTCATTAAAGATCTTATTGGGCTTACTACACTGTTGCATGGTAGGTATAGTCTAGCTAGATGATAATTGCACGTTATTATTTTGATGAGTGGACCCCTTATTTTTTTAAATCTTCATGATCTGACGACATTGTTGCTATTGAAGGAGATCATGGCTAAATAATAACAGCCGCTCGGGTCGATCATCAGGTTAAGCCGTGCTTGCCTAGGTTGGTCCGTGACAGTTATTACAGGTAGTCAGTGGCCCGAAAGTCTGACAACCAGTCTTACCATGGGGTATCATCAATACTTTGGGTCATGGAGATCAGATACGCAGTCGCTCCATCTAAAATACTAGTATACAGCTGCGTTTTTGACTTTAATTCAACCTATTCTAACTATATACTTGAGGTAGGTTTTAATAGCGCATTGGTCTAGTAATCGCAAGCGCTGGTGCCTACAGAACACGAGGTCCTGCGTTCGATTCCCAAGTCTGGTCGTGTTTTTAAGTCTTTCCAACAAAACTTTTCAGTAGCAGCAAGGACTTAGAATTTAGGCGCGGTCGATGGCAATGGGCCCGCCCCTTATTACAAGAGATTTGAAAATAATTGCCGAAAAGTGGATATGTTACGGTAAGTGTGATTAATTGAAAATTTTTAATAATTATCCATCATTACTAATAATTACCGAAAGTCCAGGAAAAAGTAAGAAATTAATCACATTTACCGGTGATTATTAATATTGTAACCTTAGTACCGATAAATGTAATAAATAAACACTGTAAATGCAGAAACATTCACGTTTTCTGCAATTCTAAGTGCTACAAAAGTCTTTTTGCAAAATTAAATCATAATTATTGGTATTAGGATTTGGGTAGTTTTTAAATGAGCGAAAATAATTAAAATTAAAGGTGTCAAAAATACTGAATATGGGTTACTAAAATAATAAGTGGGCGACAAACAGTGGGCGAACACAAATGTTTAAAACGGGAACTTGAAACTACAAAGTTGCGTTACTAGTTGTTCAATACTATTAGTGTGATAACTCAATTAATAAATAATTCAATTACACAGAAAAAAAACTGAAAGAAGCTTATTAACCACTAGATTGTAGAAAAGGCGTAGTCGACCTAGCCCCGCTGCGCGGGGCTAATATTTCTGTTTACAGGGTTTAAAGTAACCTAACACGAAGGGGATGCCGGGGTCTTAGTTCGCTCACTTCGCTCGCTCACTAGACCCCCCCATCCTCTTCGAACCTAACCTGTTCGAGTCGGGGTGCCACAAGTCCCGAGCTCGCTACGCTCGCTCATGGTTTTTATGAATAAACGATTTGCATGTAAGTTTCTATTAGTTATATTATTTGTTAGCACAATAACTGTGGTATTATAAATAAATACCTACTGGACAAATAATTATTAGTCTTATTTTGGTCCTTTTACCGACGAGCGCAGTGAATTATTTATAACAACTTCTAATAGTGATGAATTTCAATTTTATATTCACATTTACCAAATCATGAGGTTATTATTAATAATTATTAATAATTTTCAATCTATCATACTTACCATAACAGATATACTATGCTTATAACTCTGACTACCCTTACGGAGAAATAATATTCATTAGGTTACCCACCCACAGTAGAAGACTGACATTCAACGAACCTATTCGAAGCCTATACTTCAGGTACCAACTTCTTAATCCAATACCCCGTCCTGTATTTCTTTTTTTAATTATTTCTAATTAATATTGAATCACATTACGCCCACAAACACCACTGGGTCTGAAAATCATTTCTATATTTAGTTCAATCTTATCAAAGAATAAAGCGTAGACCTTTTGAAGAGAACTTACCTACTGTAAAGTCTGCCAATAAGAGAAAATACAGGGTGGAAGGGGCATTGAAGCACAAACGGCTACCACGTATTCAGTGCATTATTCTAAACATCCACACATACATATCATTCATCGGCAATTTAAAAAAAAAACTGTTCCATTCCTTTTATTGACCGCGTAGCACTTATGTAAGAAACAGCGATTTTTTTAAAATTGCCGATGAAAAATTTCTGTGCCGCACAGAATTTTTACGAAATGATGTTCGACGAAGAGGATTCTAATAACGGTTTTAATCGATTAATAAATGGATAGAATATAGTTTACTGTTAGAGTAATAATATTATATACATTAATAAATTAAAATAACCTATATTAACTAACTAACTTAAAAATAAACTTAAAAAATGGCGTCAAAAAACTCCTGTGTTGTTTCGGCCCAAAATTAACATATTTCCTACGTGCTTCCCCTTTATGGAAGCACACTCATCTTTTGGACAAAATGGACCAAATTATCAAAAATACTATATCATCCGTTTTAAATGTGGCTTTGGACGACCGTGCTTGGATACAAGCTACTCTTCCCATTCGTATGGGAGGACTCGGCGTCCGCAAAATTTCTAGTATTAGTTTACCGGCGTTTATATCTTCGGTCCACGGCACTGAGAAATTAATCAGGAATATCCTGGCTTCCACACTGATTGATTTTGATGTGCCGTGCTTCTCCGAGGCTATTAATGCCTGGAAACTCGCTTGCCCGAATTCTGAAGAACCCGTCCATCCATTTTCCCAGAGACGTTGGGACGAGCCGCTCTGCAGAGTAGTTCAGAACAATTTACTGCTCACGTCTGCTACTACTGCTGAGCGTGCGCGTCTGCTGGCTGTGGGTGAGTGGGAGTCGGGTCTTTGGCTTCACGCACTACCGTCGTCGAGCATAGGCACTTTGCTCGACGACACTACTTTCCGCCTTGCTGCTGCTCTACGCCTAGGCGCCCCTTGTTTTTCTCCTCATCGCTGTCACTGTGGTGAAGCTGTCAACAGCCTTGGACACCACGGCCTTTCATGCAGCCGAAGTGCGGGCCGCTTTGCACGGCACGCGAACTTAAATGATATCATCCGTCGAGCTCTTGTCACCGTCGGCGTTCCAGATTTATTAGAACCAAATGGCTTGGCACGCGACGATGGCAAGAGACCGGACGGCATGTCTTTGTTTCCATGGAGGATGGGTAGGCCTTTAGTGTGGGATGCAACTTGTGTCGATACTCTTGCGCCATCCCATCTTCCTAGCTCATCGTGCTGTGCTGGGGCTGCGGCTGCGGCTGCAGAGAACCTCAAGCGGCGTAAATATAGTAACCTTATTGTTAACTATATTTTCGAGCCGTTTGGGGTTGAAACTCTGGGTCCGTGGGGTCCGAGTGCTCACAGCCTTTTCAAGGACATTTCTAAACGTTTAGTTGACTCTTCCCGTGACCCAAGGGCTGGCTTTTACCTTGGCCAAAGGCTTAGCGTTGCCATACAGCGTGGCAACGCCGCCAGTCTTTTGGGTACATTACCATTACATGACTACGTTGAAGAGGAGTTTTTTGACGCCATTTTTTAAGTTTATTTTAGAGTAATTATCCTATTAATTCTATGCTTTATTGTCCACCAAAATTGTAAAACTCACATGTAGTGTATTTTTATACCTAATGAACCGTCAAAACAAGCGCAGGAATCCGAGCATTTTCATGAAAGTAAAGTTCTTCATTTAATTAGGATTCAAAAGGAGACAGTTTTTTTTCGGCCCCCTCGATATGATACGTATAACATTCATATTACACCAAAAAAAGTAACCAATTTATTACAGTAAACAAACGAAAGATTACATTGAAAACTAACCGAAATCTTGGAATAAAAATAATAAAAATAATTTATGTTTTGATATTTATTGCAAGTCAATTTATTTCTGTTAGGGTCAATGTAATTTGACAGAAAATGCTAATGTGAATAGGGGTGTTTTTTACGTTACAAGCAACTGTGATCAATCGTATCTTAAAAAAGTGTACATGAGCCTGGGCTTGAAGAAAGGAGTCTGCCCACTTCACTGTACGATGACCATGACTGTATGAACGTATCAGACACGGAAAGAAACAAGACACGAACTACATTGCCAACTACACTGTATCAATAGCTTACCATTCCCGTTTGTAGCCGGTCTAAAACGGTCATCGTACGCGGTTAAGCCCTATATTTAGTCTTGAAAAGTATGAGAAAATGCACACTAAATCCTTCTGTCATCGTCGCTTGCCAATTAATATACTAAAAAATAATTAGTGTATTAATAAATTGGTTCAATAGCATCCATTCTGTAATGAATCGACATTGAAGCCGAGCTGTATAGCGTTGAAATTACTTCTACTCTGATTATTATTGAGTTTCATTGTTATTGAGGTGATTGTGAAACGTTGTTTGAGTTTAATGGTATTGGATTCCAATGAAGACAGACATTTTTTTTTCGAATTACAGTTGTTTAAATGCGCAACTGTTTTGCAAGGTACCTAATAAATAAGGTATTCTTGTCCAACTATTTAGATAAGTTACATTATCAGGCGTTACTTTGCGAAAATCCATAATATTAAATAATGCAAATGCAAAATATGAATTAATTCGTTACTATCAGAGTAAAAATCTGGAAGGTTTATTGTGTACGACATTAATATAAAACTTAGGTATGTACACACGGCGGCACATCAAGCTATACATAACCAGTATAACCTGACTTCACTTTGTATGAGCTTCCCGTACGATGAGAGATCACCTTAATTTGGTTTTGCATAGCTTGATTAGCCGCCGTGCGTACATATTAATATGAAAAATAAAATCTCGATGTTTCCTCAAGTCGTTAAAACTGTGTTAAGGAAGTCACTAATTTATAAACAATCCTTATGTTCTCTCTTGTGTGTTCATAAATAATAAAATAAATAAAAAAAATGATGATATTTTGTCATTAATTTATTACAAACAAAATAAGGTTTATCTCTTTCTATTGTTTACAATATTTGGAACATAATGAGGAATGCGCCGTGACGTTGATACATTATGATGAGCAGCAGACATGTCAGGAGGGGTCTTCGTATAGAAGTACTGATCCTTGTTATGGTGCTGGTTCGGGCTGGTCCTATACACGTATTTGGAGAATCCGGGCGCATTTGGGATGTATGCAGGTTGCACGAAATATTTCTCGTGCTGGTCTAGCCAACGTTTCACCTGAAATTAGGAAACATGGGTTGGTAACTCGAAGCAAACATTGCCGAATCTACTCATTAAAACAAGCGTATTCAATTGTCAACAAACAAAACTAATAAAAATAAATAACGAAAGGAAAATGTAAAATTTTGGAAGTAGTAGACACATAATCATCTATGTTGGGGTTGAATTCCAGTTAAACGATCCGGATGCAGCTGAATACCAGTATTTTACAAGGAGTAGCTGTGGTGGTAGACTACAGGTCCTTCTGAAGTAGTAGACAGATAGATAAATTGAAATCATTATCACCATCGGCCGAGCCATCCCAACTATGTTGGGGTTGCCTTCTAGTCTAACCGGATTCAGCTGAATACTGGCATTTTACATGGAGCCACTGCCTATCTGACCTACACAACCCAGTTATTGTATTTCCCAGTACTGAACTGGGAAATACGATAAGTCTCTCTCTCTCTTGGTATAAATAAGTAAAATTTAAATAACTTACGAAATCACGACGGCAAGGTGGTACATAAGAATGAGAATTCATTATGATTGGAATAGACAACTTTCAAAATCAATGTAAGAAATCACACAAGAGTTGGTGTCAATCAATACGTTATTACGAATGATCCAATATTTGATGGAACCCAAGTATTTATAACACGTCAGTAACAGAAATCGGTCATAATGATCATTTCTGTAATAAGCAATAATTAAGGGCTCAAAAAAACTTCCTCTAGTTTTTTTACTTAAAGTAAAGAGCTCTATTAACTAATTGCTGTCCCTTCGAACGAATTTAGAAGAATTCCAGTACCTAAGTGGATTATAATAGAGTAATTACTAAATGAAGAATTCTTGAGATTTACCTAAATGTTTCTTTTCTTTGGTTGCCTATTGCGAAATCATGATTCAAAAAATAATTAATTAAATCATGCCTTCAGTAGAAAGTTGGTTTTGTATTTTAATGCAATGCTATTAATATAGCCTAGCTAGATGATAATTGCACGTTATTATTTTGATGAGTGGACCCCTATTTTTTTTAAATCTTAATGATCTGACGACATTGTTGCTATTGAAGGAGATCGTGGCTAAATAATAAGCCACTCGGGTCGATATTCAGGTTAAGCCGCGCTTGCCTAGGTTGGTCCGTGACAGTCATTACAGGTAGTCAGTGGCCCGAAAGTCTGACAACTAGTCTTACCCTTGGGTATCATCAATGCTTTGGGTCATGGAAATCAGATACGCAGTCGCTCCATGTAAAATAATAGTATACGGCTGCACTTTGGACTTTAATTCAACCTATTCTAACTTTATACTTGAGGTAGGTTTTAATAGCGCATTGGTCTAGTAATCGCAAGCGCTGGTGCCTACAGAACATGAGGTCCTGCGTTCGATTCCCAACTCTGGTCCTAATTTTAAGTCTTTCCATCAGAAACTTTTCAGTAGCAGCAAGGACTTAGAATTTAGGCGCGGTCGATGGCAATGGGCTCGCCACGTATTACCTGAATATTCATTAGGTTTATGATACCCACCCACAGTAGAAGACTGGCATTTAACGAACCTATTCGAAGCCTATACTTTAGGTACCTATTTCTTTATCCAATACCTCATTCCCTAGTCGGGCGCGTCTTTCGAATTAACATCGAATCACATTACGCCCGCAAACACCACTGGGTCGGAAAATCGCTTCTATATTTAGTTCAATCTTATCAAAGAATCAAGCGTAGACGTTTTGAAGAGAATTTACCTACTGCCAAGTCTGCCAATAAGAGAAAATACAGGGCGGAAGGGACATTGACGCACAAACGGCTACCACGTGTTCAGTGCATTGTTATAAACATACATATCTTTCATCAGCAATTTAAAAAAAGCTGTTCTATTCATTTTTTGACCGCGTAGGTATAGCACTTTTGTAAGAAACAGCGATTTGATTTGACGAAGAGGATTCTAATAACGGTTTTAATCGATTAATAAAGAGATAGAATATACTTTATTACTTAGAGTAATTAGCTTATTAATTCTATGCTTTATTGTCCACCAAAATTGTAAAACTCACATGTAGTGTCTTTTTATACCTAATGAACCGTGAAAAGCGGCGCAGGAAAGTAAAGTTCTTAATTTAATTACGATTCAAAATTTAATTGATTTGTAATGAGAATGCAACTGTGGTCGGAATGTAGTTCTTTATACAACACTGACGACGTTGTTATTCTTTAAAAAAGGCTCCGTGGCTTTAACTTACGTCCACAGAAAGACTTTGTTTTGAAATAAGACTGTGGCTAAAATCTAAATACCTCAGTAGCGCTTAATCTGAAAATAAATGTAATCAGTATTTAGTTAATATTCATAAGCCTACAATCTACGATCAAGCGTATCATAAAAAAGTATGTTTTAGTGTTGTGGGTTATGTAAAGATTTGTTGCATGTTTTATTGTTCGTCTTTGCAATACTCAAATACAATAAAGAACAGCTGACTTACTACAAACCAGTAAGAAAAATACCAAATGTTCCAGCTCATATTCTTTTACAGGACCCCTTCACCCTCACCACTACAGTTCAATTGAGTGAAATAAGCACTTTCTAAAATAAACATTTGGTACATGCGAGTTAGCTGCGATTGCTCCGGCACCACTTGTGGCAAACATGCTCTCCGGCGGTTAGAAGGGTGCTCGGTTGCTGTTTGGCTGAATGTGCATACTGTAGAGGTGAAGTCATTGCGATAGAAAATGTAAAGTTATCTGCGATCTCCTGTGTTATCCTGGAACAGCTAAATGGAATTGTAATCAGGTTTATACTCCGAATTTAAATCCTCTCTCTGTGCATGAGCCGGGGCTCGAATAAAGGAGTCTGCCCACTACACTGTACGATGCCATGACTGTATGAACGTATCAGACACGGAAAGAAACACGACACGAACTAATATGCCAACTACACTGTATCAATATCTTATCATTCCCGTTTGTAACGGGCTTAGAACGTTCATCGTACGCGGTTAAGCCCTTTATTTAGGATTGAAAAGTATGAGAAAATGCCCACTAAACCCTTCCGTCAACGTCGCGTGCCAATAAATATTAATTGGTTCAATAACATCCATTCTGTAATGAATCGACATCGAAGCCGAGCCGTATAGTGTGGAAATTATTTCTATTCTGATCATTATTGAGTTTCATTGTTATTGAGGTGAGTTTCAATGTTATTGAGATTTTCTATCGCAATGACTTCATCTCTACAGAGGTGAAGTCATTGCGATAGAAAATGTAAAGTTATCTGCGATCTCCTGTGTTATCCTGGAACAGCTAAATGGAATTGTAATCAGGTTTATACTCCGAATTTAAATCCTCTCTCTGTGCATGAGCCGGGGCTCGAATAAAGGAGTCTGCCCACTACACTGTACGATGCCATGACTGTATGAACGTATCAGACACGGAAAGAAACACGACACGAACTAATATGCCAACTACACTGTATCAATATCTTATCATTCCCGTTTGTAACGGGTTTAGAACGTTCATCGTACGCGGTTAAGCCCTTTATTTAGGATTGAAAAGTATGAGAAAATGCCCACTAAACCCTTCCGTCAACGTCGCGTGCCAATAAATATTAATTGGTTCAATAACATCCATTCTGTAATGAATCGACATCGAAGCCGAGCCGTATAGTGTGGAAATTATTTCTATTCTGATCATTATTGAGTTTCATTGTTATTGAGGTGATTGTCAAACGTTGTTTGCGTTTAATTGTATTGGATTCCAATGAAGGCAGACATTTTTTTTGGATTACAGTTGTTTTACCTAATAAATAAGGTATTCTTGTCCAACCATATTTGATAAGTTATAGTATCAGGCGTTACTTTGCGAAAATCCATAATATTAAATAATGCAAATGCAAAATATGAATTAATTCGTATGTGACCGCGTTGTTATTTTAAATTACAAAACTGATTTTGATGTGGCTATCAGAATAAAAATCTGAAAGGTTTATTGTGTACTACATTAATATTAAATTTAGGTATGTACATATTAATATGAAAAATAAAATCTCGATGTTTTCTCAACTCGTTAAAACTGTGTTAATGTGTTAATGAAGTCACTAATTTATAAACAATCTTTATGTTCTCTCTTGTGTTTTCATAAACAATAAAATAAATAAAAAAAATGTTTATATTTCATCATTAATTTATTTAAAAACAAAATAAAGTTCATCTCTTTCTTTTGTTAACAATATTCGGAATATAATAAAGAATGAGCCGTGACGATGATATAATATGATGAGCAGCAGAAATGTCAGGAGGGGTCTTCGTATAGAAATACTGATCCTTGTTATGGTGCTGGTTCGGGCTGGTCCTATAAACGTATTCGGAGAATCCGGGCGCATTTGGGATGTATGCAGGTTGCACGCAGTAGTTCTCGTGCTGGTCTAGCCAGCGTTTCACCTGAAATCAGGAAGCATGAGTTGATAAATCGAAGCAAACATTGCCGAATCTACTCATTAAAACAAACGTATTCAATGGCCAACAAACAAAACGAATAAAAATAAATAACGAAAGGAAAATACAATGCATTTTTAAAGTGATAAGAATGCAAAGAGTATTTATGAGGAACTCGTTAATAGTATAAAAAAAATCTTTTATTAACCACTTTCGTAAGTGAAAACAAAATTTGCGCAGGGCTACTATTTTTTTAGATAGCGAGTTATAAACTAATAGTGCTACACGTGTTTAAAAACCTTAATATTGCTACATTCTTTTATGTTATTAGGAATCTTATCGTAGATCTTTGTGGCCATAGCAAACACACTTTTCCCAAAGAGGGTAGTTCTATATTGTCTGGTAAGGTTATTATACAAATTACTTCTATTTCGCGATCTGAGCTCTAATGTAAATAGTGATGGATGATGTCTAATAAACAAGGCCATTTCAAAAATATGTAAAGATGGCACAGTGCAAGGCAAGGTGCGTTCGAGCAATGCTTTTGATATTTAAAAACTTTATCCCAGTTGGTAGTGTTTTCCCAGAATGTGATTGAATATCTGAGTCTAGAAGCAACATTACTATGATAAGCTACGAGCAATGTTCAATAGCATCCATTCTGTAATAAATCGACATTGAAGCCGAGCCGTATAGCGTTGAAATTATTTCTACTCTGATTATTATTGAGTTTCATTGTTATTGAGGTGATTGTCAAACGTTGTTTGCGTTTAATGGTATTGGATTCCAATGAAGGCTGACATTTTTTTATCAAATTACAGTTGTTTAAATGCGCAACTGTTTTGCAAAGTACCTAATAAATAAGTTATTCTTGTCCAACTATATTGATAAGTATAGTATCAGGCGTTACTTTGCGAAAATCCATAATATTAAATAATGCAAATGCAAAATATGAATTATTTCGTTACTATCAGAATAAAAATCTGGAAGGTTTATTGTGTACGACATTAATATTAAACTTAGGTATGTACTTATTAATATGAAAAATAAAATCTCGATGTTTTCTCAAGTCGTTAAAACTGTGTTAAGAAAGTCACTAATTTATGAACAATCCTTATGTTCTCTCTTATGTGTTCATAAATAATAAAAGAAATATGATATTTTGTCATTAATTTATTTACAAACTAAATAAGGTTCCTCTCTTTCTTTTGATAACAATATATGGAATATAATGAGGAATGCGCCGTGACGATGGTACAATATGATGAGCAGCAGACATATCAGGAGGGGTCTTCGTATAGAAGTACTGATTTTTGTTATGGTGCGGGTTCGGGCTGGTCCTATATACGTATTCGGAGAATCCAGGCGCTTCTGGGATGTATGAAGGTTGCACGAAGTATTTATCGTGTTGGTCTAGCCAGCGTTTCACCTGAAATCAGGAAACATGGGTTGATAAATCGAAGCAAACATTGCCGAATCTACTCATTAAAACAAACGTATTCAATTGTCAACAAACAAAACTAATAAAAATAAATAACGAAAGGAAAATGTAAAATGTTGGAAGTAGTAGACACATAATCATCTATGTCGGGTTTGAATTCCAGTTTAACGAGATGCAGCTGAATACCAGTATTTTACAAATCATGTCACCTACGTATCACAAATTATAGATTATTTGTGATACGTAGGTAACATGCAGGTTTTTCATTACATAATTTTATAATAATAATGTTCATGCCATGATCAGCCACTTCGGAATACAAATTATTAAATAATATATTGAAAATATGAGACTGAAATTACAATTATTTGATATAAATTCAATTTTTGTTCAAATATAAATTATAATACTACTATTCGTCACGCATGAACAGACACAGGACAAAAGCAACAATAAAGTCAAGCGGACATTAAAGATTTAAAAAGTTCTAGTATCTAAAAATTCAGCAACAGAGTAGTAACAGTTTTCTATAAGAAATTAGAACAATTTCTTTTTGGTAAGTAAGTAAGTATATTTATTTGCATAAAATGTGTTATAAAAATGTTATAGAGCAGGACACATTCCGCCATAATAATAGCATCCAAAATCATCTTTTACATAAGATAGGTACATTAAAATTAACAACATAGGTACGTACCTATCTAACATAGAATATATCTTTACATAAATCTCCTCTAATATAATCTCAGAATAATTTAGAGATACTAAGCAAACCATCATTAAACAAAATAATAAAGAATATGTAAGATATACACAAACACACAATAAACAGGACACTGAAACAATAGGACACTGTACATCACGTATAAATAAACCTCAAATAAATTAATAAACAACTAAACAAATTAAAGCAGAAACAAATAATCCTTAAAAAATAGGTAATTTATATATGTGGTTATATTATGATCCACGTAGTCAAAGGCCTTTGACATATCCATATACAAAGCATAGACAGGCTGTCTTTTATGAACTCTAGGATATATTAAACTTAAGAAATCATATATAGATAAATTAATAGACATATTTTAATTTTTTATTAACGCCGTCTGATCCGGTGTAAAGTTATTATTCTTTTCAAAGTCGTACAAGTTATTGTATATGGCTTTTTTAATTATTTTAGAAAATGTTGGAGTTAGGGCTACAGGCCTGTAATTTTTATATCTGATTTAACATCCTTTTTATAGAGTGGTTTAACTATAGTAGTTTTTAACACCGATCGAAATATTCCCTGTTCGAAGCACATGTTTATAATATAGCTCAGTATAGGTGCAATTATGTGAGATACGAATTTTATTACCAACACACTTATGTCATCAAAACCTAGTGACCAACCTAGTGTCTATAGTATGCATATCCAAAGGACTAGTGGGACGATTTTGGTAAATTATTAGTGCATGTAGATGTAGTTGGGATATTATTACCCGTAGTACTAGTCTGAGGTTTAACCATATTTGCATAGTAGTCCTTAAACAATTCAGCAATTCGTTGAGGGTCTGTAATTTTATGTTTATTTCATACCAATTCACTTATAGTCTCAGGAGGAAAATTTTGTTTTCTGCCATTAATTAAGTTCCAGGTGGCTTTCGATTTGTTTTTAAATTTAGTATGTAATAATCATTCTGAGATTTTTGAGTTAATTTAATAATTTTGGTGTTTCTCAAAGAATATTTTTTAAAGTTGGTTGGTTTACATGGAGTGACTGTGGTGGGTCTACCACCAGCCATCCCAACTATGTTGGGGTTGACTTCTAGTCTAACCGGATTCAGCTGAATACTAATATTTTATATGGAGCGACTGCCTATCTGACCTCCACAACCCAGTTAGTACGGGGAATACAATACCTTTTGGTATAAATAAATAAATTGAAATAACTTACGAAATCACAACGGCAAATCAACTCAAAGCATTTATGTCAATTAGACCATCACAGGCACGTTTAAGAATAAACAAAAAAAACAACAAGATGCGAAGCTACAGTCACAAGGCATAAAAACTTGAGAAAGTACTGTAGTTGCACATTCCAAATCGTTGTGATCTCTATGGAGAAGAATGGACAAGAAACTCCATGGACACTCTTTTAAATCAAAATATTGTTACAAAATATTGGTTACAAAATTCATGTTAAGACGTGAATTTTGTAACAAATAAACCGTGGCAGCTGAGAGATGACCAGTCCCGACTGACAGTGCCCGTTCACGAACATGACGCATGGATCAGCGTCATTCAACTTAACCATATTGAAGGGAACAAAATGACCCGACACACCCGCCACCATCAGCGAGACATCTGAGTGCGCATGACATTCTCTCAGCTACCAAGTCATATTCAAGTCAATGGAAGATAACAAAATGTAAATTGTAGCCTTACAGTACACAGTACTCACACATGTGATATGCAATTATATAATACTAACATATGGAATCTATACAAAGCAAGGATATTTTACAATCTTCTGCAACTTCAAAACCAATATAAGAAAGCACACAATACAATAAAGAATCACACTTGAGTTGGTCAATTATGAATGATCAAATATTTGACGAAACCCAAGTATTTACAAAACGTCATTAACAGAAATCGGTCATAATGATAACTTCTGTACTACGCAATAATTAAACACTCAAAAAAACGATACGATACTTAAAGTAAAGTAAAGACCGCCTTTACCTAATTGCTATCTCTAGGAACGAATTTGGAAGCATTACAGTACCTAAGTGGATCATAAAAGAGTAAAATTTAAATGAAGAATTCCTTGACCTTTATATGTTTCTTTTCTCTCTCTGGTTGCCTAATTCTAAATCGTGGTTTTAGCATTTCGTAGAGAGTTGGTTATGCATTTTAATTCAATGTCATTAAAGATCTTATTGGGCTTACTACACTGTTGCATGGTAGGTATAGTCTAGCTAGATGATAATTGCACGTTATTATTTTGATGAGTGGACCCCTTATTTTTTTAAATCTTCATGATCTGACGACATTGTTGCTATTGAAGGAGATCATGGCTAAATAATAACAGCCGCTCGGGTCGATCATCAGGTTAAGCCGTGCTTGCCTAGGTTGGTCCGTGACAGTTATTACAGGTAGTCAGTGGCCCGAAAGTCTGACAACCAGTCTTACCATGGGGTATCATCAATACTTTGGGTCATGGAGATCAGATACGCAGTCGCTCCATCTAAAATACTAGTATACAGCTGCGTTTTTGACTTTAATTCAACCTATTCTAACTATATACTTGAGGTAGGTTTTAATAGCGCATTGGTCTAGTAATCGCAAGCGCTGGTGCCTACAGAACACGAGGTCCTGCGTTCGATTCCCAAGTCTGGTCGTGTTTTTAAGTCTTTCCAACAAAACTTTTCAGTAGCAGCAAGGACTTAGAATTTAGGCGCGGTCGATGGCAATGGGCCCGCCCCTTATTACAAGAGATTTGAAAATAATTGCCGAAAAGTGGATATGTTACGGTAAGTGTGATTAATTGAAAATTTTTAATAATTATCCATCATTACTAATAATTACCGAAAGTCCAGGAAAAAGTAAGAAATTAATCACATTTACCGGTGATTATTAATATTGTAACCTTAGTACCGATAAATGTAATAAATAAACACTGTAAATGCAGAAACATTCACGTTTTCTGCAATTCTAAGTGCTACAAAAGTCTTTTTGCAAAATTAAATCATAATTATTGGTATTAGGATTTGGGTAGTTTTTAAATGAGCGAAAATAATTAAAATTAAAGGTGTCAAAAATACTGAATATGGGTTACTAAAATAATAAGTGGGCGACAAACAGTGGGCGAACACAAATGTTTAAAACGGGAACTTGAAACTACAAAGTTGCGTTACTAGTTGTTCAATACTATTAGTGTGATAACTCAATTAATAAATAATTCAATTACACAGAAAAAAAACTGAAAGAAGCTTATTAACCACTAGATTGTAGAAAAGGCGTAGTCGACCTAGCCCCGCTGCGCGGGGCTAATATTTCTGTTTACAGGGTTTAAAGTAACCTAACACGAAGGGGATGCCGGGGTCTTAGTTCGCTCACTTCGCTCGCTCACTAGACCCCCCCATCCTCTTCGAACCTAACCTGTTCGAGTCGGGGTGCCACAAGTCCCGAGCTCGCTACGCTCGCTCATGGTTTTTATGAATAAACGATTTGCATGTAAGTTTCTATTAGTTATATTATTTGTTAGCACAATAACTGTGGTATTATAAATAAATACCTACTGGACAAATAATTATTAGTCTTATTTTGGTCCTTTTACCGACGAGCGCAGTGAATTATTTATAACAACTTCTAATAGTGATGAATTTCAATTTTATATTCACATTTACCAAATCATGAGGTTATTATTAATAATTATTAATAATTTTCAATCTATCATACTTACCATAACAGATATACTATGCTTATAACTCTGACTACCCTTACGGAGAAATAATATTCATTAGGTTACCCACCCACAGTAGAAGACTGACATTCAACGAACCTATTCGAAGCCTATACTTCAGGTACCAACTTCTTAATCCAATACCCCGTCCTGTATTTCTTTTTTTAATTATTTCTAATTAATATTGAATCACATTACGCCCACAAACACCACTGGGTCTGAAAATCATTTCTATATTTAGTTCAATCTTATCAAAGAATAAAGCGTAGACCTTTTGAAGAGAACTTACCTACTGTAAAGTCTGCCAATAAGAGAAAATACAGGGTGGAAGGGGCATTGAAGCACAAACGGCTACCACGTATTCAGTGCATTATTCTAAACATCCACACATACATATCATTCATCGGCAATTTAAAAAAAAAACTGTTCCATTCCTTTTATTGACCGCGTAGCACTTATGTAAGAAACAGCGATTTTTTTAAAATTGCCGATGAAAAATTTCTGTGCCGCACAGAATTTTTACGAAATGATGTTCGACGAAGAGGATTCTAATAACGGTTTTAATCGATTAATAAATGGATAGAATATAGTTTACTGTTAGAGTAATAATATTATATACATTAATAAATTAAAATAACCTATATTAACTAACTAACTTAAAAATAAACTTAAAAAATGGCGTCAAAAAACTCCTCTGTTGTTTCGGCCCAAAATTAACATATTTCCTACGTGCTTCCCCTTTATGGAAGCACACTCATCTTTTGGACAAAATGGACCAAATTATCAAAAATACTATATCATCCGTTTTAAATGTGGCTTTGGACGACCGTGCTTGGATACAAGCTACTCTTCCCATTCGTATGGGAGGACTCGGCGTCCGCAAAATTTCTAGTATTAGTTTACCGGCGTTTATATCTTCGGTCCACGGCACTGAGAAATTAATCAGGAATATCCTGGCTTCCACACTGATTGATTTTGATGTGCCGTGCTTCTCCGAGGCTATTAATGCCTGGAAACTCGCTTGCCCGAATTCTGAAGAACCCGTCCATCCATTTTCCCAGAGACGTTGGGACGAGCCGCTCTGCAGAGTAGTTCAGAACAATTTACTGCTCACGTCTGCTACTACTGCTGAGCGTGCGCGTCTGCTGGCTGTGGGTGAGTGGGAGTCGGGTCTTTGGCTTCACGCACTACCGTCGTCGAGCATAGGCACTTTGCTCGACGACACTACTTTCCGCCTTGCTGCTGCTCTACGCCTAGGCGCCCCTTGTTTTTCTCCTCATCGCTGTCACTGTGGTGAAGCTGTCAACAGCCTTGGACACCACGGCCTTTCATGCAGCCGAAGTGCGGGCCGCTTTGCACGGCACGCGAACTTAAATGATATCATCCGTCGAGCTCTTGTCACCGTCGGCGTTCCAGATTTATTAGAACCAAATGGCTTGGCACGCGACGATGGCAAGAGACCGGACGGCATGTCTTTGTTTCCATGGAGGATGGGTAGGCCTTTAGTGTGGGATGCAACTTGTGTCGATACTCTTGCGCCATCCCATCTTCCTAGCTCATCGTGCTGTGCTGGGGCTGCGGCTGCGGCTGCAGAGAACCTCAAGCGGCGTAAATATAGTAACCTTATTGTTAACTATATTTTCGAGCCGTTTGGGGTTGAAACTCTGGGTCCGTGGGGTCCGAGTGCTCACAGCCTTTTCAAGGACATTTCTAAACGTTTAGTTGACTCTTCCCGTGACCCAAGGGCTGGCTTTTACCTTGGCCAAAGGCTTAGCGTTGCCATACAGCGTGGCAACGCCGCCAGTCTTTTGGGTACATTACCATTACATGACTACGTTGAAGAGGAGTTTTTTGACGCCATTTTTTAAGTTTATTTTAGAGTAATTATCCTATTAATTCTATGCTTTATTGTCCACCAAAATTGTAAAACTCACATGTAGTGTATTTTTATACCTAATGAACCGTCAAAACAAGCGCAGGAATCCGAGCATTTTCATGAAAGTAAAGTTCTTCATTTAATTAGGATTCAAAAGGAGACAGTTTTTTTTCGGCCCCCTCGATATGATACGTATAACATTCATATTACACCAAAAAAAGTAACCAATTTATTACAGTAAACAAACGAAAGATTACATTGAAAACTAACCGAAATCTTGGAATAAAAATAATAAAAATAATTTATGTTTTGATATTTATTGCAAGTCAATTTATTTCTGTTAGGGTCAATGTAATTTGACAGAAAATGCTAATGTGAATAGGGGTGTTTTTTACGTTACAAGCAACTGTGATCAATCGTATCTTAAAAAAGTGTACATGAGCCTGGGCTTGAAGAAAGGAGTCTGCCCACTTCACTGTACGATGACCATGACTGTATGAACGTATCAGACACGGAAAGAAACAAGACACGAACTACATTGCCAACTACACTGTATCAATAGCTTACCATTCCCGTTTGTAGCCGGTCTAAAACGGTCATCGTACGCGGTTAAGCCCTATATTTAGTCTTGAAAAGTATGAGAAAATGCACACTAAATCCTTCTGTCATCGTCGCTTGCCAATTAATATACTAAAAAATAATTAGTGTATTAATAAATTGGTTCAATAGCATCCATTCTGTAATGAATCGACATTGAAGCCGAGCTGTATAGCGTTGAAATTACTTCTACTCTGATTATTATTGAGTTTCATTGTTATTGAGGTGATTGTGAAACGTTGTTTGAGTTTAATGGTATTGGATTCCAATGAAGACAGACATTTTTTTTTCGAATTACAGTTGTTTAAATGCGCAACTGTTTTGCAAGGTACCTAATAAATAAGGTATTCTTGTCCAACTATTTAGATAAGTTACATTATCAGGCGTTACTTTGCGAAAATCCATAATATTAAATAATGCAAATGCAAAATATGAATTAATTCGTTACTATCAGAGTAAAAATCTGGAAGGTTTATTGTGTACGACATTAATATAAAACTTAGGTATGTACACACGGCGGCACATCAAGCTATACATAACCAGTATAACCTGACTTCACTTTGTATGAGCTTCCCGTACGATGAGAGATCACCTTAATTTGGTTTTGCATAGCTTGATTAGCCGCCGTGCGTACATATTAATATGAAAAATAAAATCTCGATGTTTCCTCAAGTCGTTAAAACTGTGTTAAGGAAGTCACTAATTTATAAACAATCCTTATGTTCTCTCTTGTGTGTTCATAAATAATAAAATAAATAAAAAAAATGATGATATTTTGTCATTAATTTATTACAAACAAAATAAGGTTTATCTCTTTCTATTGTTTACAATATTTGGAACATAATGAGGAATGCGCCGTGACGTTGATACATTATGATGAGCAGCAGACATGTCAGGAGGGGTCTTCGTATAGAAGTACTGATCCTTGTTATGGTGCTGGTTCGGGCTGGTCCTATACACGTATTTGGAGAATCCGGGCGCATTTGGGATGTATGCAGGTTGCACGAAATATTTCTCGTGCTGGTCTAGCCAACGTTTCACCTGAAATTAGGAAACATGGGTTGGTAACTCGAAGCAAACATTGCCGAATCTACTCATTAAAACAAGCGTATTCAATTGTCAACAAACAAAACTAATAAAAATAAATAACGAAAGGAAAATGTAAAATTTTGGAAGTAGTAGACACATAATCATCTATGTTGGGGTTGAATTCCAGTTAAACGATCCGGATGCAGCTGAATACCAGTATTTTACAAGGAGTAGCTGTGGTGGTAGACTACAGGTCCTTCTGAAGTAGTAGACAGATAGATAAATTGAAATCATTATCACCATCGGCCGAGCCATCCCAACTATGTTGGGGTTGCCTTCTAGTCTAACCGGATTCAGCTGAATACTGGCATTTTACATGGAGCCACTGCCTATCTGACCTACACAACCCAGTTATTGTATTTCCCAGTACTGAACTGGGAAATACGATAAGTCTCTCTCTCTCTTGGTATAAATAAGTAAAATTTAAATAACTTACGAAATCACGACGGCAAGGTGGTACATAAGAATGAGAATTCATTATGATTGGAATAGACAACTTTCAAAATCAATGTAAGAAATCACACAAGAGTTGGTGTCAACCAATACGTTATTACGAATGATCCAATATTTGATGGAACCCAAGTATTTATAACACGTCAGTAACAGAAATCGGTCATAATGATCATTTCTGTAATAAGCAATAATTAAGGGCTCAAAAAAACTTCCTCTAGTTTTTTTACTTAAAGTAAAGAGCTCTATTAACTAATTGCTGTCCCTTCGAACGAATTTAGAAGAATTCCAGTACCTAAGTGGATTATAATAGAGTAATTACTAAATGAAGAATTCTTGAGATTTACCTAAATGTTTCTTTTCTTTGGTTGCCTATTGCGAAATCATGATTCAAAAAATAATTAATTAAATCATGCCTTCAGTAGAAAGTTGGTTTTGTATTTTAATGCAATGCTATTAATATAGCCTAGCTAGATGATAATTGCACGTTATTATTTTGATGAGTGGACCCCTATTTTTTTTAAATCTTAATGATCTGACGACATTGTTGCTATTGAAGGAGATCGTGGCTAAATAATAAGCCACTCGGGTCGATATTCAGGTTAAGCCGCGCTTGCCTAGGTTGGTCCGTGACAGTCATTACAGGTAGTCAGTGGCCCGAAAGTCTGACAACTAGTCTTACCCTTGGGTATCATCAATGCTTTGGGTCATGGAAATCAGATACGCAGTCGCTCCATGTAAAATAATAGTATACGGCTGCACTTTGGACTTTAATTCAACCTATTCTAACTTTATACTTGAGGTAGGTTTTAATAGCGCATTGGTCTAGTAATCGCAAGCGCTGGTGCCTACAGAACATGAGGTCCTGCGTTCGATTCCCAACTCTGGTCCTAATTTTAAGTCTTTCCATCAGAAACTTTTCAGTAGCAGCAAGGACTTAGAATTTAGGCGCGGTCGATGGCAATGGGCTCGCCACGTATTACCTGAATATTCATTAGGTTTATGATACCCACCCACAGTAGAAGACTGGCATTTAACGAACCTATTCGAAGCCTATACTTTAGGTACCTATTTCTTTATCCAATACCTCATTCCCTAGTCGGGCGCGTCTTTCGAATTAACATCGAATCACATTACGCCCGCAAACACCACTGGGTCGGAAAATCGCTTCTATATTTAGTTCAATCTTATCAAAGAATCAAGCGTAGACGTTTTGAAGAGAATTTACCTACTGCCAAGTCTGCCAATAAGAGAAAATACAGGGCGGAAGGGACATTGACGCACAAACGGCTACCACGTGTTCAGTGCATTGTTATAAACATACATATCTTTCATCAGCAATTTAAAAAAAGCTGTTCTATTCATTTTTTGACCGCGTAGGTATAGCACTTTTGTAAGAAACAGCGATTTTATTTGACGAAGAGGATTCTAATAACGGTTTTAATCGATTAATAAAGAGATAGAATATACTTTATTACTTAGAGTAATTAGCCTATTAATTCTATGCTTTATTGTCCACCAAAATTGTAAAACTCACATGTAGTGTCTTTTTATACCTAATGAACCGTGAAAAGCGGCGCAGGAAAGTAAAGTTCTTAATTTAATTACGATTCAAAATTTAAGTGATTTGTAATGAGAATGCAACTGTGGTCGGAATGTAGTTCTTTATACAACACTGACGACGTTGTTATTCTTTAAAAAAGGCTCCGTGGCTTTAACTTACGTCCACAGAAAGACTTTGTTTTGAAATAAGACTGTGGCTAAAATCTAAATACCTCAGTAGCGCTTAATCTGAAAATAAATGTAATCAGTATTTAGTTAATATTCATAAGCCTACAATCTACGATCAAGCGTATCATAAAAAAAGTATGTTTTAGTGTTGTGGGTTATGTAAAGATTTGTTGCATGTTTTATTGTTCGTCTTTGCAATACTCAAATACAATAAAGAACAGCTGACTTACTACAAACCAGTAAGAAAAATACCAAATGTTCCAGCTCATATTCTTTTACAGGACCCCTTCACCCTCACCACTACAGTTCAATTGAGTGAAATAAGCACTTTCTAAAATAAACATTTGGTACATGCGAGTTAGCTGCGATTGCTCCGGCACCACTTGTGGCAAACATGCTCTCCGGCGGTTAGAAGGGTGCTCGGTTGCTGTTTGGCTGAATGTGCATACTGTAGAGGTGAAGTCATTGCGATAGAAAATGTAAAGTTATCTGCGATCTCCTGTGTTATCCTGGAACAGCTAAATGGAATTGTAATCAGGTTTATACTCCGAATTTAAATCCTCTCTCTGTGCATGAGCCGGGGCTCGAATAAAGGAGTCTGCCCACTACACTGTACGATGCCATGACTGTATGAACGTATCAGACACGGAAAGAAACACGACACGAACTAATATGCCAACTACACTGTATCAATATCTTATCATTCCCGTTTGTAACGGGCTTAGAACGTTCATCGTACGCGGTTAAGCCCTTTATTTAGGATTGAAAAGTATGAGAAAATGCCCACTAAACCCTTCCGTCAACGTCGCGTGCCAATAAATATTAATTGGTTCAATAACATCCATTCTGTAATGAATCGACATCGAAGCCGAGCCGTATAGTGTGGAAATTATTTCTATTCTGATCATTATTGAGTTTCATTGTTATTGAGGTGAGTTTCATTGTTATTGAGATTTTCTATCGCAATGACTTCATCTCTACAGAGGTGAAGTCATTGCGATAGAAAATGTAAAGTTATCTGCGATCTCCTGTGTTATCCTGGAACAGCTAAATGGAATTGTAATCAGGTTTATACTCCGTTTATACTACTACTCAAAACAGAATAACAGATGGACATGGATTTCTCCAGATAAGAAGACAAGAAACGAAATCGATTATATCACAACTACCAAGCCGCATTTATTTTCTAAATTCGAGGTGATAAAATCCTTATCCTTTGGTACAGATCACAGACTCCTCAGAGCGACTCTTATCCTGACATCAACAATAAAAAAGAGTAGACGCAACTTCACCGGTAGCACAAACGCACTTAAAAGCTCGGATGATCGTGAATTATACCTAAAAAGTCTAAGCAAACACATACCAAAATTGCTAGAGACACATGAAAACCATAAAGCCAAAGAATACTACCAGATGATAGAATCTGCATTAAAAACCAGCCTGAAAGACAAATCAAGATCTAAGAAATCAACTATTTTAACAGATAAGGCAATAGAATTAATGAAGAAAAGAGCCGCCTTACAAAACAAATCCTACTTAAACAAAAAAGACAGAGAAGACCTGAAAAACCTATATAAGCAGACAAACAAAGAAATAAAACAATGTTATGAAACACACAGAATGGACACTATAAAAAAACACATAGAAAACACAAGATCGGCTAAAAAAGCATTTAAAGAACTAGACAGAACAAAAACATGGATTCCATCTCTTCAACATGGTTCAACAAATAGTAAATCACGTAGTGGAATTATAAAAATAGCTTCAGATTTCTACACAAGCTTATATAGTGAGCCAAACTCAACACAAAACATAGAGACGTCAAACCAACCAAAGAATACGTCTACTGTAGAGATGTTTTGTGAACCTGAAATCTTTGAACAAATACTAAAATTAAAATCAGAAAAAAGTCCGGGACCAGACGGTATTGCGAACGATTGCATTAAACACGCCAGAGCTCTTCTAGTAACACCTCTTACACTATTATTTAACAAGATCCTAGACGAAGAAGTAGTGCCAGAACAGTGGACTGAATCTGAAATAATTTTATTGTACAAAAAAGGCGACCCAGCAGACATAGGTAATTACCGTCCGATAAGCCTAATGTCCAGCTTTTACAAGTTATTCTCTTCATGCCTTCTTGATAGAATATCTTCGGAATTAGACACATTCCAACCTATGGAACAGGCAGGTTTCAGAAAAGGGTTCAGCACGTCAGACCATATACACGTATTAGATCAAGTAATCGAGAAATACCTGGAATATCGCAAGCCGCTGTACATTTCTTTTATCGATTATAAAAAAGCCTTTGACTCTATCTCGCATCGCAGTATATGGGAAGCACTAAATAACCAATCGGTCAATTCTAAATATATAACCATTATAAAAAATATTTACTCCCAAAGTTCAAGTCGAGTTAAGCTGGATAGAGTCGGGCCTGTAATCAGTATCAACAGAGGAGCCAGGCAAGGTGATCCGATCTCACCGAAATTGTTCATAGCTGTCTTACAGAATATAATGGCAGATCTGCCATGGTCGAAGAGGGGCATTAATATAAATGGAAAACATCTGAGCCATTTGCGTTTTGCCGATGACATTGTTCTTCTGTCGGAAAATCCTTTGGAACTCAACATTATGGTCAAGGAATTACAAGCAGCGAGTGAATATGTGGGTTTAGAGATGAACCTTAGCAAAACAAAAGTCATGACCAACAGCAAAATGACTCCTATCTTTGTCAACGACATGCCGCTCGAATACGTCCAGGAGTACATATACCTGGGCAAGCAAATCTCCTTCCGAAAAAATAGGAACATTGAAGAAATAGATCGAAGGGTTGCTATTACCTGGAAAAAATATTGGGCTCACAAAGAGATATATAAATCAACCCTTCCGATCAGAGTAAAAAAGACCATATTAGACTCTACAATTTTACCGTGTCTCACTTATGGCTGTCAGACTTGGATATACGACAACAAGGCGAGAACCAAGATCCAAACTACACAGAGATCTATGGAGAGAAGCTGCTTAAGTATCAAACTAAGCGATAAAATACGAAACTCAGAGATTCGCAATAAAACTAAAGTGGCAGACGCTCTCAAATTTTCGCAGACCCAAAAATGGAGGTGGGCCGGGCACGTTGCAAGGTATTCCGATGATCGCTGGACAATCAGAGCAACTAAATGGATAGGTCCACAGGGCACCAGAAATAGAGGCCGGCCCTGCGCCCGTTGGCAGGACGAGATCATAGCGAATGCCGGACGAGACTGGATAACCACCGCCTCGATCAGAGAAAAGTGGAATTCTTTGGAGGAGGCTTTTACCCGAAGGGGGTCCACACAATAATGTTATTTTATATTTTTTTTTTTTTAATCATGATCAATTTTTATTATTTGAAATTTTAAATATTGTTTTTATAATTAAGTCTATTTTTATTTTTTTATTTGATTATTGTAAATATTAATTGTTGTTGTTTGATTGTTAGTCGTGATCACATAAATTATGATAATTATATACCTGAAATATCATTATATCTGAATTTATAATATAATTTTAAAGCGAAATGATAATTAATGTTTTGTTAATCTAATGTAATTTATTTGTTGATTTTATAATTAAGGCTATTTTTTAATTTTTGTTTGATTATTATTAATGTTTACTGTTATTATTTCATTATGATTTGATTATTGTTTGATTGTGTGGAATGAATAAAGCTTTATTATTATTATTATTTATTATACTCCGAATTTAAATCCTCTCTCTGTGCATGAGCCGGGGCTCGAATAAAGGAGTCTGCCCACTACACTGTACGATGCCATGACTGTATGAACGTATCAGACACGGAAAGAAACACGACACGAACTAATATGCCAACTACACTGTATCAATATCTTATCATTCCCGTTTGTAACGGGTTTAGAACGTTCATCGTACGCGGTTAAGCCCTTTATTTAGGATTGAAAAGTATGAGAAAATGCCCACTAAACCCTTCCGTCAACGTCGCGTGCCAATAAATATTAATTGGTTCAATAACATCCATTCTGTAATGAATCGACATCGAAGCCGAGCCGTATAGTGTGGAAATTATTTCTATTCTGATCATTATTGAGTTTCATTGTTATTGAGGTGATTGTCAAACGTTGTTTGCGTTTAATTGTATTGGATTCCAATGAAGGCAGACATTTTTTTTGGATTACAGTTGTTTTACCTAATAAATAAGGTATTCTTGTCCAACCATATTTGATAAGTTATAGTATCAGGCGTTACTTTGCGAAAATCCATAATATTAAATAATGCAAATGCAAAATATGAATTAATTCGTATGTGACCGCGTTGTTATTTTAAATTACAAAACTGATTTTGATGTGGCTATCAGAATAAAAATCTGAAAGGTTTATTGTGTACTACATTAATATTAAATTTAGGTATGTACATATTAATATGAAAAATAAAATCTCGATGTTTTCTCAACTCGTTAAAACTGTGTTAATGTGTTAATGAAGTCACTAATTTATAAACAATCTTTATGTTCTCTCTTGTGTTTTCATAAACAATAAAATAAATAAAAAAAATGTTTATATTTCATCATTAATTTATTTAAAAACAAAATAAAGTTCATCTCTTTCTTTTGTTAACAATATTCGGAATATAATAAAGAATGAGCCGTGACGATGATATAATATGATGAGCAGCAGAAATGTCAGGAGGGGTCTTCGTATAGAAATACTGATCCTTGTTATGGTGCTGGTTCGGGCTGGTCCTATAAACGTATTCGGAGAATCCGGGCGCATTTGGGATGTATGCAGGTTGCACGCAGTAGTTCTCGTGCTGGTCTAGCCAGCGTTTCACCTGAAATCAGGAAGCATGAGTTGATAAATCGAAGCAAATATTGCCGAATCTACTCATTAAAACAAACGTATTCAATGGCCAACAAACAAAACGAATAAAAATAAATAACGAAAGGAAAATACAATGCATTTTTAAAGTGATAAGAATGCAAAGAGTATTTATGAGGAACTCGTTAATAGTATAAAAAAAATCTTTTATTAACCACTTTCGTAAGTGAAAACAAAATTTGCGCAGGGCTACTATTTTTTTAGATAGCGAGTTATAAACTAATAGTGCTACACGTGTTTAAAAACCTTAATATTGCTACATTCTTTTATGTTATTAGGAATCTTATCGTAGATCTTTGTGGCCATAGCAAACACACTTTTCCCAAAGAGGGTAGTTCTATATTGTCTGGTAAGGTTATTATACAAATTACTTCTATTTCGCGATCTGAGCTCTAATGTAAATAGTGATGGATGATGTCTAATAAACAAGGCCATTTCAAAAATATGTAAAGATGGCACAGTGCAAGGCAAGGTGCGTTCGAGCAATGCTTTTGATATTTAAAAACTTTATCCCAGTTGGTAGTGTTTTCCCAGAATGTGATTGAATATCTGAGTCTAGAAGCAACATTACTATGATAAGCTACGAGCAATGTTCAATAGCATCCATTCTGTAATAAATCGACATTGAAGCCGAGCCGTATAGCGTTGAAATTATTTCTACTCTGATTATTATTGAGTTTCATTGTTATTGAGGTGATTGTCAAACGTTGTTTGCGTTTAATGGTATTGGATTCCAATGAAGGCTGACATTTTTTTATCAAATTACAGTTGTTTAAATGCGCAACTGTTTTGCAAAGTACCTAATAAATAAGTTATTCTTGTCCAACTATATTGATAAGTATAGTATCAGGCGTTACTTTGCGAAAATCCATAATATTAAATAATGCAAATGCAAAATATGAATTATTTCGTTACTATCAGAATAAAAATCTGGAAGGTTTATTGTGTACGACATTAATATTAAACTTAGGTATGTACTTATTAATATGAAAAATAAAATCTCGATGTTTTCTCAAGTCGTTAAAACTGTGTTAAGAAAGTCACTAATTTATGAACAATCCTTATGTTCTCTCTTATGTGTTCATAAATAATAAAAGAAATATGATATTTTGTCATTAATTTATTTACAAACTAAATAAGGTTCCTCTCTTTCTTTTGATAACAATATATGGAATATAATGAGGAATGCGCCGTGACGATGGTACAATATGATGAGCAGCAGACATATCAGGAGGGGTCTTCGTATAGAAGTACTGATTTTTGTTATGGTGCGGGTTCGGGCTGGTCCTATATACGTATTCGGAGAATCCAGGCGCTTCTGGGATGTATGAAGGTTGCACGAAGTATTTATCGTGTTGGTCTAGCCAGCGTTTCACCTGAAATCAGGAAACATGGGTTGATAAATCGAAGCAAACATTGCCGAATCTACTCATTAAAACAAACGTATTCAATTGTCAACAAACAAAACTAATAAAAATAAATAACGAAAGGAAAATGTAAAATGTTGGAAGTAGTAGACACATAATCATCTATGTCGGGTTTGAATTCCAGTTTAACGAGATGCAGCTGAATACCAGTATTTTACAAATCATGTCACCTACGTATCACAAATTATAGATTATTTGTGATACGTAGGTAACATGCAGGTTTTTCATTACATAATTTTATAATAATAATGTTCATGCCATGATCAGCCACTTCGGAATACAAATTATTAAATAATATATTGAAAATATGAGACTGAAATTACAATTATTTGATATAAATTCAATTTTTGTTCAAATATAAATTATAATACTACTATTCGTCACGCATGAACAGACACAGGACAAAAGCAACAATAAAGTCAAGCGGACATTAAAGATTTAAAAAGTTCTAGTATCTAAAAATTCAGCAACAGAGTAGTAACAGTTTTCTATAAGAAATTAGAACAATTTCTTTTTGGTAAGTAAGTAAGTATATTTATTTGCATAAAATGTGTTATAAAAATGTTATAGAGCAGGACACATTCCGCCATAATAATAGCATCCAAAATCATCTTTTACATAAGATAGGTACATTAAAATTAACAACATAGGTACGTACCTATCTAACATAGAATATATCTTTACATAAATCTCCTCTAATATAATCTCAGAATAATTTAGAGATACTAAGCAAACCATCATTAAACAAAATAATAAAGAATATGTAAGATATACACAAACACACAATAAACAGGACACTGAAACAATAGGACACTGTACATCACGTATAAATAAACCTCAAATAAATTAATAAACAACTAAACAAATTAAAGCAGAAACAAATAATCCTTAAAAAATAGGTAATTTATATATGTGGTTATATTATGATCCACGTAGTCAAAGGCCTTTGACATATCCATATACAAAGCATAGACAGGCTGTCTTTTATGAACTCTAGGATATATTAAACTTAAGAAATCATATATAGATAAATTAATAGACATATTTTAATTTTTTATTAACGCCGTCTGATCCGGTGTAAAGTTATTATTCTTTTCAAAGTCGTACAAGTTATTGTATATGGCTTTTTTAATTATTTTAGAAAATGTTGGAGTTAGGGCTACAGGCCTGTAATTTTTATATCTGATTTAACATCCTTTTTATAGAGTGGTTTAACTATAGTAGTTTTTAACACCGATCGAAATATTCCCTGTTCGAAGCACATGTTTATAATATAGCTCAGTATAGGTGCAATTATGTGAGATACGAATTTTATTACCAACACACTTATGTCATCAAAACCTAGTGACCAACCTAGTGTCTATAGTATGCATATCCAAAGGACTAGTGGGACGATTTTGGTAAATTATTAGTGCATGTAGATGTAGTTGGGATATTATTACCCGTAGTACTAGTCTGAGGTTTAACCATATTTGCATAGTAGTCCTTAAACAATTCAGCAATTCGTTGAGGGTCTGTAATTTTATGTTTATTTCATACCAATTCACTTATAGTCTCAGGAGGAAAATTTTGTTTTCTGCCATTAATTAAGTTCCAGGTGGCTTTCGATTTGTTTTTAAATTTAGTATGTAATAATCATTCTGAGATTTTTGAGTTAATTTAATAATTTTGGTGTTTCTCAAAGAATATTTTTTAAAGTTGGTTGGTTTACATGGAGTGACTGTGGTGGGTCTACCACCAGCCATCCCAACTATGTTGGGGTTGACTTCTAGTCTAACCGGATTCAGCTGAATACTAATATTTTATATGGAGCGACTGCCTATCTGACCTCCACAACCCAGTTAGTACGGGGAATACAATACCTTTTGGTATAAATAAATAAATTGAAATAACTTACGAAATCACAACGGCAAATCAACTCAAAGCATTTATGTCAATTAGACCATCACAGGCACGTTTAAGAATAAACAAAAAAAACAACAAGATGCGAAGCTACAGTCACAAGGCATAAAAACTTGAGAAAGTACTGTAGTTGCACATTCCAAATCGTTGTGATCTCTATGGAGAAGAATGGACAAGAAACTCCATGGACACTCTTTTAAATCAAAATATTGTTACAAAATATTGGTTACAAAATTCATGTTAAGACGTGAATTTTGTAACAAATAAACCGTGGCAGCTGAGAGATGACCAGTCCCGACTGACAGTGCCCGTTCACGAACATGACGCATGGATCAGCGTCATTCAACTTAACCATATTGAAGGGAACAAAATGACCCGACACACCCGCCACCATCAGCGAGACATCTGAGTGCGCATGACATTCTCTCAGCTACCAAGTCATATTCAAGTCAATGGAAGATAACAAAATGTAAATTGTAGCCTTACAGTACACAGTACTCACACATGTGATATGCAATTATATAATACTAACATATGGAATCTATACAAAGCAAGGATATTTTACAATCTTCTGCAACTTCAAAACCAATATAAGAAAGCACACAATACAATAAAGAATCACACTTGAGTTGGTCAATTATGAATGATCAAATATTTGACGAAACCCAAGTATTTACAAAACGTCATTAACAGAAATCGGTCATAATGATAACTTCTGTACTACGCAATAATTAAACACTCAAAAAAACGATACGATACTTAAAGTAAAGTAAAGACCGCCTTTACCTAATTGCTATCTCTAGGAACGAATTTGGAAGCATTACAGTACCTAAGTGGATCATAAAAGAGTAAAATTTAAATGAAGAATTCCTTGACCTTTATATGTTTCTTTTCTCTCTCTGGTTGCCTAATTCTAAATCGTGGTTTTAGCATTTCGTAGAGAGTTGGTTATGCATTTTAATTCAATGTCATTAAAGATCTTATTGGGCTTACTACACTGTTGCATGGTAGGTATAGCCTAGCTAGATGATAATTGCACGTTATTATTTTGATGAGTGGACCCCTTATTTTTTGAAATCTTCATGATCTGACGACATTGTTGCTATTGAAGGAGATCGTGGCTAAATAATAACAGCCGCTCGGGTCGATCATCAGGTTAAGCCGTGCTTGCCTAGGTTGGTCCGTGACAGTTATTACAGGTAGTCAGTGGCCCGAAAGTCTGACAACCAGTCTTACCATGGGGTATCATCAATACTTTGGGTCATGGAGATCAGATACGCAGTCGCTCCATCTAAAATACTAGTATACAGCTGCGTTTTTGACTTTAATTCAACCTATTCTAACTATATACTTGAGGTAGGTTTTAATAGCGCATTGGTCTAGTAATCGCAAGCGCTGGTGCCTACAGAACACGAGGTCCTGCGTTCGATTCCCAAGTCTGGTCGTGTTTTTAAGTCTTTCCAACAAAACTTTTCAGTAGCAGCAAGGACTTAGAATTTAGGCGCGGTCGATGGCAATGGGCCCGCCCCTTATTACAAGAGACTTGAAAATAATTGCCGAAAAGTGAATACGTTACGGTAAGTGTGATTAATTGAAAATTTTTAATAATTATCCATCCATTACTAATAATTACCAAAAGTCGAGGAAAAAGTAAGAAATTAATCACATTTACCGGTGATTATTAATATTGTAACCTTAGTACCAATAAATGTAATAAATAAACACTGTAAATGCAGAAACATTCACGTTTTCTGCAATTCTAAGTGCTACAAAAGTCTTTTTGCAAAATTAAATCATAATTATTTTTATTAGGATTTGGGTAGTTTTTAAATGAGCGAAAATAATTAAAATTAAAGGTGTCAAAAATACTGAATATGGGTTACTAAAATAATAAGTGGGCGACAAACAGTGGGCGAATACAAATGTTTAAAACGGGAACTTGAAACTACAAAGTTGCGTTACTAGTTGTTCAATACTATAAGTGTGATAACTCAATTAATAAATAATTCAATTACACAGAAAAAAACTGAAAGAAGCTTATTAACCACTAGATTGTAGAAAAGGCGTAGTCGACCTAGCCCCGCTACGCGGGGCTAATATTTCTGTTTACAGGGTTTAAAGTAACCTAACACGAAGGGGATGCCGGGGTCTTAGTTCGCTCACTTCGCTCGCTCACTAGACCCCCCCATCCTCTTCGAACCTAACCTGTTCGAGTCGGGGTGCCACAAGTCCCGAGCTCGCTACGCTCGCTCTTGGTTCTTATGAATAAACGATTTGCATGTAATATATTATTTGTTAGCACAATTTCTGTGGTATTATAAATAAATACCTACTGGACAAATAATTATTAGTCTTATTTTGGTCCTTTTACCGACGAGCGCAGTGAATTATTTATAACAACTTCTAATAGTGATGAATTTCAATTTTATATTCACATTTACCAAATCATGAGGTTATTATTAATAATGATGGATAATTATTAATAATTTTCAATCTATCATACTTACCATAACAGATATACTATGCTTATATCATTAGGTTACCCACCCACAGTAGAAGACTGACATTCAACGAACCTATTCGAAGCCTATTATACTTCAGGTACCAACTTCTTAATCCAATAGCCCGTCCTGTATTTCTTTTTTTAATTATTTCTAATTAATATTGAATCACATTACGCCCACAAAAACCACTGGGTCGGAAAATCATTTCTATGTTTATTCAATCTTATCAAAGAATCAAGCGTAGACTTTTTGAAGAGAACTTACCTACTGCCAAGTCTGCCAATAAGAGAAAATACAGGGTGGAAGGGACATTGAAGCACAAACGGCTACCACGTGTTCAGTGCATTATTCTAAACATCCACACATACATATCATTCATCGGCAATTTAAAAAAAAAACTGTTCCATTCCTTTTATTGACCGCGTAGCACTTTTGTAAGAAACAGCGATTTTTTTTAAATTGCCGATGAAAAATTTCTGTGCCCCACAGAATTTTACGAAATGATGTTCGACGAAGAAGATTCTAATAACGGTTATAATCGATTAATAAATTGATAGAATATAGTTTACTATTAGAGTAATTATCCAATTAATTCTATGCTTTATTGTCCACCAAAATTATAAAACTCACATGTAGTGTATTTTTATACCTAATGAACCGTGAAAACAGGCGCAGGAATCCGAGCATTTTCATGAAAGTAAAGTTCTTCATTTAATTAGGGTTCAAAAGGAGACAGTTTTTTTTCGGCCCCCTCGATATGATACGTATAACATTCATATTACACCAAAAAAAGTAAAAAATTAATTACAGTAAACAAACGAAAGATTACATTGAAAACTAACCGAAATCTTGGAATAAAAACAATTAAAATAATTTATGTTTTGATATTTATTGCAAGTCAATTTATTCCTGTTAGGGTCAATGTAATTTGACAGAAAATACTAATGTGAATAGGGGTGTTTTTTACGTTACAAGCAACTGTGATCAATCGTATCTTAAAAAAGTGTACATGAGCCTGGGCTTGAAGAAAGGAGTCTGCCCACTTCACTGTACGATGACCATGACTGTATGAACGTATCAGACACGGAAAGAAACAAGACACGAACTACATTGCCAACTACACTGTATCAATAGCTTACCATTCCCGTTTGTAGCCGGTCTAAAACGGTCATCGTACGCGGTTAAGCCCTATATTTAGTCTTGAAAAGTATGAGAAAATGCACACTAAACCCTTCTGTCATCGTCGCTTGCCAATTAATATACTAAAAAATAATTAGTGTATTAATAAATTGGTTCAATAGCATCCATTCTGTAATGAATCGACATTGAAGCCGAGCTGTATAGCGTTGAAATTACTTCTACTCTGATTATTATTGAGTTTCATTGTTATTGAGGTGATTGTGAAACGTTGTTTGAGTTTAATGGTATTGGATTCCAATGAAGACAGACATTTTTTTTTCGAATTACAGTTGTTTAAATGCGCAACTGTTTTGCAAGGTACCTAATAAATAAGGTATTCTTGTCCAACTATTTAGATAAGTTACATTATCAGGCGTTACTTTGCGAAAATCCATAATATTAAATAATGCAAATGCAAAATATGAATTAATTCGTTACTATCAGAGTAAAAATCTGGAAGGTTTATTGTGTACGACATTAATATAAAACTTAGGTATGTACACACGGCGGCACATCAAGCTATACATAACCAGTATAACCTGACTTCACTTTGTATGAGCTTCCCGTACGATGAGAGATCACCTTAATTTGGTTTTGCATAGCTTGATTAGCCGCCGTGCGTACATATTAATATGAAAAATAAAATCTCGATGTTTCCTCAAGTCGTTAAAACTGTGTTAAGGAAGTCACTAATTTATAAACAATCCTTATGTTCTCTCTTGTGTGTTCATAAATAATAAAATAAATAAAAAAAATGATGATATTTTGTCATTAATTTATTACAAACAAAATAAGGTTTATCTCTTTCTATTGTTTACAATATTTGGAACATAATGAGGAATGCGCCGTGACGTTGATACATTATGATGAGCAGCAGACATGTCAGGAGGGGTCTTCGTATAGAAGTACTGATCCTTGTTATGGTGCTGGTTCGGGCTGGTCCTATACACGTATTTGGAGAATCCGGGCGCATTTGAAATGTATGCAGGTTGCACGAAATATTTCTCGTGCTGGTCTAGCCAACGTTTCACCTGAAATTAGGAAACATGGGTTGGTAACTCGAAGCAAACATTGCCGAATCTACTCATTAAAACAAACGTATTCAATTGTCAACAAACAAAACTAATAAAAATAAATAACGAAAGGAAAATGTAAAATGTTGGAAGTAGTAGACACATAATCATCTATGTTGGGGTTGAATTCCAGTTAAACGATCCGGATGCAGCTGAATACCAGTATTTTACATGGAGTAACTGTGGTGGTAGACTACAGGTCCTTCTGAAGTAGTAGACAGATAGATAAATCGAAATCATTATCACCATCGGCCGAGCCATCCCAACTATGTTGGGGTTGCCTTCTAGTCTAACCGGATTCAGCTGAATACTGGCATTTTACATGGAGCGACTGCCTATCTGACCTACACAACCCAGTTATCGTATTTCCCAGTACTGAACTGGGAAATACGATAACTCTTGGTATAAATAAATAAATTTAAATAACTTACGAAATCACGACGGCAAGGTGGTACATAAGAATGAGAATTCATTACGATTGGAATAGACAACTTTCAAAATCAATGTAAGAAAGCACACAAGAGTTGGTGTCAACCAATACGTTATTACGAATGATCCAATATTTGATGGAACCCAAGTATTTATAACACGTCAGTAACAGAAATCGGTCATAATGATCATTTCTGTAATAAGCAATAATTAAGGGCTCAAAAAAACTAGAGGATACTTAAAGTAAAGAGCTCTATTAACTAATTGCTGTCCCTAGGAACGAATTTAGAAGAATTCCAGTACCTAAGTGGATTATAATAGAGTAATTACTAAATGAAGAATTCTTGAGATTTACCTAAATGTTTCTTTTCTTTGGTTGCCTATTTCGAAATCGTGATTCAAAAAATAATTAATTCAATCATGCCATGTTATTGTTGCTATTGAAGAAGATCGTGGCTAAATAATAAGCCACTCGGGTCGATATTCAGGTTAAGCCGCGCTTGCCTAGGTTGGTCCGTGACAGTCATTACATGTAGTCAGTGGCCCGAAAGTCTGACAACTAGTCTTACCCTTGGGTATCATCAATGCTTTGGGTCATGGAAATCAGATACGCAGTCGCTCCATGTAAAATAATAGTATACGGCTGCACTTTGGACTTTAATTCAACCTATTCTAACTATATACTTGAGGTAGGTTTTAATAGCGCATTGGTCTAGTAATCGCAAGCGCTGGTGCCTACAGAACATGAGGTCCTGCGTTCGATTCCCAACTCTGGTCCTAATTTTAAGTCTTTCCATCAGAAACTTTTCAGTAGCAGCAAGGACTTAGAATTTAGGCGCGGTCGATGGCAATGGGCTCGCCACGTATTACCTGAATATTCATTAGGTTTATGATACCCACCCACAGTAGAAGACTGGCATTTAACGAACCTATTCGAAGCCTATACTTTAGGTACCTATTTCTTTATCCAATACCTCATTCCCTAGTCGGGCGCGTCTTTCGAATTAACATCGAATCACATTACGCCCGCAAACACCACTGGGTCGGAAAATCGCTTCTATATTTAGTTCAATCTTATCAAAGAATCAAGCGTAGACGTTTTGAAGAGAACTTACCTACTGCCAAGTCTGCCAATAAGAGAAAATACAGGGCGGAAGGGACATTGACGCACAAACGGCTACCACGTGTTCAGTGCATTGTTATAAACATACATATCTTTAATCAGCAATTAAAAAAAAACTGTTCTATTCATTTTCTGACCGCGTAGTTATAGCACTTTTGTAAGAAACAGCGATTTGATTTGACGAAGAGGATTCTAATAACGGTTTTAATCGATTAATAAAGGGATAGAATATACTTTATTACTTAGAGTAATTAGCCTATTAATTCTATGCTTTATTGTCCACCAAAATTGTAAAACTCACATAGTGTCTTGTTATACCTAATGAACCGTGAAAAGCGGCGCAGGAAAGTAAAGTTCTTAATTTAATTACGATTCAAAATTTAATTGATTTGTAATGAGAATGCAACTGTGGTCGGAATGTAGTTCTTTATACAACACTGACGACGTTGTTATTCTTTAAAAAAGGCTCCGTGGCTTAAACTTACGTCCACAGAAAGACTTTGTTTTGAAATAAGACTGAGGCTAAAATCTAAATACCTCAGTAGCGCTTCATCCGAAAATAAATGAAATCAGTATTTAGTTAATATTCATAAGCCTACAATCTACGATCAAGCGTATCATAAAAAAGTATGTTTTAGTGTTGTGGGCTATGTAAAGATTTGTTACATGTTTTATTGTTCGTTTTTGCAATAATAAAATACAATAAAGAACAGCTGATTTACTACAAACCAGTTAGAAAAATACCAAATGTTCCAGCTCATATTCTTTTACAGGACCCCTTCACCCTCACCAACACAGTTCAATTTAGTGAAATAAGCACTTTCTAAAATGCACATTTGGTACATGCGAGTTAGCTGCGATTGCTCCAGGACCACTTGTGGCAATGTAAAATGTAAAGTTATCGCCTGTGTTATCCTGAAACAGCTAAATGAAATTGTAATCAGATTTATACTCAGAATTTAAATCCACTATCTCTGTGCGTGAGCCGGGGCTCGAATAAAGGAGTCTGCCCACTACACTGTACGATGCCATGACTGTATGAACGTATCAGACACGAAAAGAAACACGATACGAACTACTATGCCAACTACACTGTATCAATAGCTTATCATTCCCGTTTGTAACGGGTTTACAACGTTCATCGTGCGCGGTTAAGCTCTTTATTTAGTTTTGAAAAGTATGAGATAATGCCTACTAAACCGTTCCGTCATCGTCGCGTGCCAATAAATATACTAAAAAAAATATTGGTTTATTAATTGGTTTAATAGCAACCATTCTGTAATGAATCGACATCGAAGCCGAGCCGTATAGTGTGGAAATTATTTCTATTCTGATTATTATTGAGTTTCATTGTTATTGAGGTGATTGTCAAACGTTGTTTGCGTTTAATGGTATTGGATTCCAATGAAGGCAGACATTTTTTTATGGATTACAGTTGTTTAAATGCGCAACTGTTTTGCAAGGTACCTAATAAATAAGGTATTCTTGTCCAACTATATTGATAAGTTATAGTATCAGGCGTTCCTTTGCGAAAATCCATAATATTAAATAATGCAAATGCAAAATATGAATTAATTCGTTACTGTCTATGTGACCCCGTTGTTATTTTAAAATAGAAAACTGATTTTGATGTGGCTATCAGAATAAAAATCTTTAAGTTAAGGGTAAGGGTTAAGGGTTAAGGTTTATTGTGTACGACATTAATATTAAACTTAGGTATGTACATATTAATATGAAAAATAAAATCTCGATGTTTTCTCAAGTCGTTAAAACTGTGTTAAGGAAGTCACTAATTTATGAACAATCCTTATGTTCTCTCTTATGTGTTCATAAATAATTAAATGAATAAAAAAAAGATGATATTTTGTCATTAATTTATTAACAAACTAAATAAGGTTCCTCTCTCTGTATTGATGATAATATATGGAGTATAATGAGGAATGCGCCGTGACGATGGTACAATATGATGAGCAGCAGACATATCAGGAGGGGTCTTCGTATAGAAGTACTGATTTTGGTTATGGTTCTGGTTTGGGCTGCTCGTATAAACGTATTCGGAGAATCCGGGCGCATTTGGGATGTATGAAGGTTGCTCGAAGTATTTCTCGTGCTGGTCTAGCCAGCGTTTCACCTGAAATCAGGAAACATGGGTTGGTAAATCGAAGCAAACATTGCCGAATCTACTCATTAAAACAAACGTATTCAATTGTCAACAAACAAAACTAATAAAAATAAATAACGAAAGGAAAATGTAAAATGTTGGAAGTAGACACATAATCATCTATGTTGGGGTTGAATTCCAGTTAAACGATCCGGATGCAGCTGAATACCAGTATTTTACATGGAGTAACTGTGGTGGTAGATTACAGGTCCTTCTGAAGTAGTAGACAGATAGATATATCGAAATCATTATGACCATCTGCTTAGCCATCCCAACTATGTTGGGGTTGCCTTCTAGTCTAACCGGATTCAGCTGAATACTAGCATTTTACATGGAGCGACTGCCTATCTGACCTCCACAACCCAGTCAGTACTGGGAAATACGATAACTCTTGGTATAAATAAATAAATTGAAATAACTTACGAAATCACGACGGCAAGGTAGTACATAAGAATGAAAATTCATGTTGATTGGAATAGACAACTTTCAAAATCAATGTAAGAAAGCACACAAGAGTTGGTGTCAACCAATACGTTATTACGAATGATCCAATATTTGACGAAACCCAAGTTTTTATAATACGTCATTAACAGAAATCGGTCATAATGATCATTTCTGTAATACGCAATAATAAACTGATAATTGCTGTCCCTAGGAACGAATTTAGAATCATTCCAGTACCTAAGTGGATTATAATAGAGTAATTACTAAATGAAGAATTCTTGAGATTTATTTCGAAATCGTGATTTATTGCCTACAGTAGAAAGTTGGTTTTCTATTTTAATGCAAGGCCAGTTTGATGATAATTGCACGTTATTATTTTGACCCCTTTTTTTTTTTTTAATTTTCATGAGTTGACGACATTGTTGCCATTGAAGGAGATCTTCAGGTCAAGCCGAGCTTGCCCAGGTTGGTTCGTGAGTCATTACAGGTAGTCAGTGGCCCAAAAGTCTGACAACCAGTCTTACCATGGGGTATCATCAATGCTTTGGGTCAAGGAGATCAGATACGCAGACGCTCCGTATAAAATACTAGTATACAGCTGCATTTTTGACTTAAATTCAACCTATTCTAACATAAACACTTGAGGTAGGTTTTAATAGCACATTGGTCTAGTAATCGCAAACGCTGGTGCCTACACAACATGAGGTCCTGCGTTCGATTCCCAAGTTTGGTAGTTAATTTAAGCCTTTCCATCAGAAACTTTTCAGTAGTAGTCTTGCTGCTTAAGTTCTTGACTTAGAATTTAGGCGCGGTCGAAAATTGTAAAACTCACATGTAGTGCATTTTTATACCTAATGAACCGTGAAAACAGGCGCAGGAATCCGAGCATTTTCATGAAAGTAAAGTTCTTCATTTAATTAGGATTCAAAAGGAGACAGTTTTTTTTCGGCCCCGTTGATATGATACGTATAACATTCTTATTACACCAAAAAAAGTAACCAATTTATTACAGTAAACAAACGAAGGATTACATTGAAAACTAACCGAAATCTGGGAATAAAAACAATTAAAATAATTAATGTTTTGATATTTATTGCGAGTCAATTTATTCCTGTTATGGTCAATGTATTTTGACAGAAAATACTAATGTGATTAGGGGTGTTTTTTTACGTTACAAGCGACTGTGATCAAGCGCATCATAAAAAAGTGTACATGCGCCTGGGCTCGAAAAAAGGAGTCTGCCCACTACGCTGTACGATGACCATGACTGTATGAACGTATCAGACACGGAAAGAAACAAGACACGGACTACTATGCCAACTACACTGTATCAATAACTTATCATTCCCGTTTGTAGCCGGTTTAGAACGGTCATCGTCGCTTGCCAATAAATATTGTAAAAAAAATAATTAGTGTATTAATTGGTTCAATAGCATTCATTTTGTTATGAATCGACATTGAAGCCGAGCTGTATAGTGTGGAAATTATTTCTACTCTGATCATTATTGAGTTTCATTGTTATTGGGGTGATTGTCAAGCGTTGTTTGCGTTTAATGGTATTCGATTCCAATGAAGGCAGACATTTTTTTTTCGAATTACAGTTGTTTAAATGCGCAACTGTTTTGCAAGGTACCTAATAAATAAGGTATTCTTGTCCAACTATATTGATAAGTTATAGTATCAGGCGTTACTTTGCGAAAATCCATAATATTAAATAATGCAAATGCAAAATATGAATTATTTCGTTACTATCAGAATAAAAATCTGGAAGGTTTATTGTGTACGACATTAATATGAAACTTAGGTATGTACATATTAATATGAAAAATAAAATCTCGATGTTTCCTCAAGTCGTTAAAACTGTGTTAAGGAAGTCACTAATTTATAAATAATCCTTATTTTCTCATTAATTTATTTACAAACTAAATAGGGTTCCTCTCTTTCTATTGATAACAATATATGGAATATGATGAGGAATGCGCCGTGACGATGGCACAATATGATGAGCAGCAGACATATCAGGAGGGGTCTTCGTATAGAAGTACTGATTTTTGTTATGGTGCTGGTTCGGGCTGGTCCTATACACGTATTCGGAGAATCCGGGCGCATTTGGGATGTATGCAGGTTGCACGAAGTATTTCTCGTGCTGGTCTAGCCAGCGTTTCACCTGAAATCAGGAAACATGGGTTGGTAAATCGAAGCAAACATTGCCGAATCTACTCATTAAAACAAACGTATTCAATTGTCAACAAACAAAACTAATAAAAATAAATAACGAAAGGAAAATGTAAAATGTTGGAAGTAGTAGACACATAATCATCTATGTTGGGGTTGAATTCCAGTTAAACGATCCGGATGCAGCTGAATACCAGTATTTTACATGGAGTAACTGTGGTGGTAGACTACAGGTCCTTCTGAAGTAGTAGACAGATAGATAAATCGAAATCATTATCACCATCTGCCGAGCCATCCCAACTATGTTGGGGTTGTCTTTTAGTCTAACCGGATTCAGCTGAATACTAGCATTTTACATGGAGCGACTGCCTATCTGACCTCCACAACCCAGTCAGTACTGGGAAATACGATACCTCTTGGTATAAATAAATAAATTGTAATATCTTACGAAATCACGACGGCAAGGTGGTACATAAGAATGAGAATTCATGTTGATTGGAATAGACAACTTTTAAAATCAATGTAAGAAAGCACACAAGAGTCGGTGTCAACCAATACGTTATTACGAATTGACGAAACCCAAGTATTTATAATACGTCATTAACAGAAATCGGTCATAATGTTCATTTCTGTAATACTCAATAATAAACTGATATAGAAGATACTTAAAGTAAAAAGCTCTATTAACTAATTGCTGTCCCTAGGAACGAATTTAGAAGGATTCCAATACCTAAGTGGATTATAATAGGGTAATATTTTTTTTTTATTTGTTTTTATTTAATGATATTATAGTACAGAGGTGTTGCCTAATTCTAAACTCTCCAAACTTTTACTTTTGATGGCGAGAGGCGCTCTTTTACATAACAATGAACCACCTTACTTAAAAGCTACTTCTTATAAATTCTACTGTTATGGTTTAATCTTATTATCTTACATTTTGACATAAGTGGGGAAAGTTTGTTACTGTATTCGAGGCGAAATTAGCGAAAGTAAACAGCCCAATATGAAAAACCGAAAATACTAATACAAAACTGTGCTGAAATATGAAAAACAGCAATTACAAATATTTTTGAATTTGGAACACATATAAATGATAATTTATATATAAATGTTAATTTGTTCATAAAAGTAAATATTTGTTTTGAATAATCACGTTTATCTATCCCATTCCATTTATAATCACATTTTAAGTATTAAAAATCTCGATATCAATATCGGTATATATATCGATTATTCATTTTTAAATATGAATAATCGAATGTTTTCAAATAAACCCAAGTGGGGTATCAAATGAAAGGCCGTGATGTGTATATTACAATTAGACATGTATTACCAAAACCAGCTCAGCCATTTGTTCACTTTTCTTTGTTGCGATGGGGGTTTTAAATTTTAAATACAATTTTTTATGTGTTATCGAGAAAGAGTATTGAAAAACTTATTTAGTTATGTTTTAATTTTGTCTTTAGTGAACCTTTACTTACTTTTACTTTTTTTCTTAATAAATCTATTTTGTTAAACACTTTATGTACCATATACTTAGATGTTCTCTTACCATAATAATTTGTTGTCTGAGGTTGAACCAGACCTACCAAATAATCTATTTTTCTATCTATGGGTCTAATTTTACAGATGGGAAATAAATTATCATACTCTTTGTTGCACTTATCTTTAACATTCTTACTAACCAGTCTACAGTAACAACTTTAACAGTCTTATTTGTATGTCTTTGATCTCTCTTAAATATGTTATAAAGGTTCGCCCGTACACAAGGAGTCTATAGCTATATAGATATTAGCGAATCGGCAAGTGCGAAATACACAATTTTTAACGTCTGTTTGTTTCATACATTTTTTTAGTGGTAAAACTTACTTAGCACCGATCTTAGCCTATTGCAAATGTCATTAACATGTAATCTCCAATTAAAGTTCTTATCAATTGTTAGACCTAAATACATTGGACATTAGGTTTATGATACCCAACCACAGTAGAAGGCTGGCATTCAACGAATCTATTCGAAGTCTATACTTCAGGTACCTATTTCTTTATCCAATACCTCATCCTCTAGTCGGGCGCGTCTTTTGAATTAACTTCGAATCACATTACGCCCGCAAACACCACTGGGTCGGAAAATCACTTCTATATTTAGTTCAATCTTATCAAAGAATAAAGCGTAGACCTTTTGAAGAGAACTTACCTACTGCCAAGTCTGCCAATAAGAGAAAATACAGGGTGGAAGGGACATTGAAGTACAAACGGCTACCACGTGTTCAGTGCACTGTTATAAACATACATGTCTTTCATCGGCAATTAAAAAAAAATCTGTTCTATTCATTTTTTGACCGCTTAGGTATAGTTTTTTTGTAAGAAACAGCGATTTGATTTGACGAAGAGGATTCTACTAACTGTTTTAATCGATTAATAAAGGGATAGAATATACTTTATTACTTAGAGTAATCAGCCTATTAATTCTATGCTTTATTGTCCACCAAAATTGTAAAACTCACATGTAGTGTCTTTTATACCTAATGAACCGTGAAAAGAGGCGCAGGAATCCGAGCATTTTCATGAAAGTACAGTTCTTAATTTAATTACGATTCAAAATTTAATTGATTTGTAATGAGAATGCAACTGTGGTTGGAATGTAGTTCTTTATACAACACGGACGACATTGTTATTATTTAAAAATATCTCCGTGGCTTAAACTTACGTCCACAGAAAGACTTTGTTTTGAAATAAGACTGAGGCTAAAATCTAAATACCTCAGTAGCGCTTAATCTGAAAATAAATGAAATCAGTATTTAGTTAATATTCATAAGCCTACAATCTACGATCAAGCGTATCATAAAAAAAGTATGTTTTAGTGTTGTGGGTTATGTAAAGATTTGTTACATGTTTTATTGTTCGTCTTTGCAATACTAAAATACAATAAAGAATAGCTGACTTACTACAAACCAGTAAGAAAAATACCAAATGTTCCAGCTCATATTCTTTTACAGGACCCCTTCACCCTCAACACTACAGTTCAATTGAGTGAAATAAGCACTTTCTAAAATGTACATTTGGTTCATGCGAGTTAGTTGCGATTGCTCCGGCACCACTTGTGGCAAACATGTTCTCCGGTGGTTAGAAGAGTGCTCGGCTGCTGTTTGGCTGAATGTGCATACTGTAGAGGTGTGAAGTCATTGCGATAGAAAATGTAAAGTTATCTCCGATCTCCTGTGTTATCCTGGAACAGCTAAATGGAAGTGTAATCAGGTTTATACTCAATGCGTGCCACTATCTCTGTGCGTGAGCCGGGGCTCGAATAAAGGAGACTGCCCACTACACTGTCCGATGCCATGACTGTATGAAAGTATCAGAGACGAAAAGAAACACGGCATGGAAACTACACTGTATCAATAGCTTATCATTCCCGTTTGTAACGGGCTTAGAACGTTCATCGTACGCGGTTAAGCCCTTTATTTAGTTTTGAAAAGTATGAGAAAATGCCCACTAAACCGTTCCGTCATCGTCGCGTGCCAATAAATATACTAAAAAAAATATTGGTCTATTAATTGGTTTAATAGCAACCATTCTGTAATGAATCGACATCGAAGCCGAGCCGTATAGTGTGGAAATTATTTCTATTCTGATTATTATTGAGTTTCATTGTTATTGAGGTGATTGTCAAACGTTGTTTGCGTTTAATGGTATTGGATTCCAATGAAGGCTGACATTTATTTTTGGATTACAGTTGTTTAAATGCGCAACTGTTTTGCAAGGTACCTAATAAATAAGGTATTCTTGTCCAACCATATTTGATAAGTTATAGTATCAGGCGTTACTTTGCGAAAATCCATAATATTAAATAATGCAAATGCAAAATATGAATAAATTCGTTACTGTCTATGTGACCGCATTGTTATTTTAAATTACCAAACTGATTTTGATGTGGCTATCAGATTAAAAATCTGGAAGATTTATTGTGTACTAAATTAATATTAAACTTAGGTATGTACATATTAATATGAAAAATAAAATCTCGATGTTTTCTTAGTCGTTAAAACTGTGTTAATGAAATCACTAATTTATAAACAATCTTTATGTTCTTTCTTGTGTGTTCATAAATAATAAAATAAATAAAGAAAATGATAATATTTTGCCATTCATTAATTTAAAAAACTAAATAAGGTCATCTCTTTCTATTGTTAACAATATTTAGAATATAATGAGGAATGCACCGTGACGATGGTACAATATGATGAGCAGCAGACATGTCAGGAGGGGTCTTCGTATAGAAGTACTGATCTTTGTTATGGTGCTGGTTCGGGCTGGTCCTATAGACGTATTCGGAGAATCCGGGTGCATTTGGGTTGTATGCAGGTTGCACGAAGTATTTCTCATGCTGGTCTAGCCAGCGTTTCACCTGAAATCAGGAAGCATGGGTTGATAAATCGAAGCAAACATTGCCGAATCTACTTATTAAAACAAACTTATTAAATTGTCAACAAACAAAAGGAATAAAAATAAATAACGAAAGGAAAATGTAAAATATTGTAATTAGTAGACACATTATCATCTATTTTGGGGTTGAATTCCAGTTTAACGGGATGCAGCTGAATATCAATATTTTACAAGGAGTGACTATGGTGGAACACTACAGTTCCTTCTGAAGTAGCAGACAGATAAATAAATCGAAATCATCATCACCATCTGCCGAGCCATCCCAACCATGTAGGGGTTGACTTCTAGTCTAACCGGATTCAGCTGAACACTAGCATTTTACATGGAGCGACTGCCTATCTGACCTCCACAACGCAGTTAGTATTGGGAAATACGATACCCATTGGTATAAATAAATAAATTTAAATAACTTACGAAATCACAACGACAAGGTGGTACATAAGAATGAGAATTCATTATGATTGGAATACACAACTTTCAAAATCAATGTAAGAAAGCCCACAACACAATAAAGAATCACACTTGAGGTGGTGAATTATGAATGATCAAATATTTAATGAATCCCAAGATTGCTCCAGCATCACTTTCACCTGAAATGAGAAAGCATGGGTTGATAAATCGATGCAAACATTGCCAAATCTACTCATTAAAACAAACGTATTCAATTGTCAACAAACAAAACGAATGAAAATAAATAACGAAAGGAAAATGTAAAATATTGTAATTAGTAGACACATAATCATCTATGTTGGGGTTGAATTCCAGTTTAACGGGATGCAGCTGAATACCCGTATTTTACAAATCAAATCAAATCTATAATTTGTGATACGTAGGTAACGTGCAGGTTGTTCATTACATAATTATATAATGATAATGTTCATGCCATGATCAGCCACTTCGGCATACAAATTATTAAATAATATATTGAAAATATGAGACTGAAATTACAATTATTTGATATAAATTAATTTTTTTTTCAAATTTAAATTATATTACTATATTATGTGTCCGTCACGCATGACAGACACAAGACAAAAGCAACAATAAATTAAAGTCAAGCGGACATTAAAGATTTAAAAAGTTCTAGTAGCTACAAATTCAGCAACAGAGTAGTAACAGTTTTCTATAAGAAATTGGAACAATTTATTTTTGGTAAGTAAGTAAGTATATTTATTTGCATAAAATGTGGTATATACAGGATGTTATAAAAATGTTAGAGCAGGACACATTCCGCCATAATAATAGAATGCAAAAACATCTTTTACATAAGATAGGTACATTAAAATTAACAACATAGGTACGTACCTATGTTGTATATATCTTAAGAATATATCTTTACATAAATCTCCTCTAATATAATCTCAGAATAATTTAAAGATACTAAGCAAACCATCATTAAACAAAATAATAAAGAATATGTAAGAAATACACAAACACACAATAAACAGGACACTGTACATTACGTATAAATAAACCTCATTGAAATTAATAAACAACTAAACAAATTAAAGTAAAAACAAATAATCCTTAAAAAATAGGTAATAATATAAAATGAAGTTTGTTAAATAAACAGTTTGTAAAATTCTAACATAAAATAACAAAATAAAAACTTACAATGCATTTTTAAAGTGATAAGAATGCAAAGAGTATTTTTGAGGAACTAGTTGATAGTATAAAAAAAATCTGTTATTAACCACTTTCGTAGGTGAAAACAAAATTTGCGCAGGTCTACAATTTTTTTTATTTTTTTCATTTATTATTCATTAACAATTAATATTGTGTTGAACATTACATATTAAATAAAATTATCGCATGCAGAAACGACATTTAAAAGCCTATTAAAATTGAGTGAGATGTCTCGTTCAAGAGTCATTTAAAATATGTCAACAAATAAATACAATTTCAAATTCAATGTCAAAATATAATGTCAAATTCTATGTCAAAATATAATGTCAAATTCAATGTTAAAGTGATGAGCATAGTGCTGAAGTCAAAAAATAATTCAAATAAAAGCTTGTTTACTGCTATTATTTTCAGTGACTAATTTTCATCATTTGACATAAATTCTGATACTGAGTAAAAGCATTTTTCCAACAAGAAGGCTTTCAATTTAGTTTTAAATGAGTGAGAGCTATATATTAATAATTTTAAATCAGTCGGTAACCTATTAAATTACTCCACTGCTTGTAATCTCGAACAATATAATAATAATAATAATATATCATTTATTACAACAACAACAACAATGCAAACAACACACAACACAACAACAACAACAACAACAACAATGCAACAATGCAACAACAACAACAACAACAACAACAATACAACAACAAACAATACAACAACAAACAAACAAACAATGCATACAATGCTTAGCTATGTTAAATTTTGGTGCCATCTTGTGTTTAAATACCTTCCGTCTTGTGCTTTCACGTTCCTCTTGTGATTCATACTCATGAATGAACTTAGCAAAATGATTTAGGATTACTAATATATATAAACTTGGTACTGTTAAAAAGTCTAATTTTTTAAAGTGCTTTCTACATGAGTTTCTTTGTGAGATCCTTACTATAGTTCGTATGGCACGTTTCTGCAATGTAAACGCTTTCTGACAGTTATAATTATAGCTGTTACCCCAAAGCATTATGCTGTATCTCAATCTAGATTCTACCAGCGCGTAATATATAGCCTTGAGTTGCTTTAGATCCAACATATCTCTAAGGCTCCTGAGTGCATAGCATGCTGATGAAATTGAAGAGTCAATAGCAGCTAGCTCCTGTTTCCAATTTAAATACATATCTATGGTGATCCCTAAAAATTTGACTTTGTCCACCAATTTAATCTTATCTCCTTTGATTTGTGCATCTAAATTGTCATTATGGCGAGTTGTGGTCTTAAATAAAATCATGTTAGTCTTACTTGTGTTTAGCAAAAGATTATTGGCTGTAAACCAATCGCAGAGATTTTGTAGGGTTTTATTAACATTTTTGGTCAATTCTTTTAAATTTTTCGCCCCAATTATTATATTTGTATCATCTGCAAACACAACAAGTTTTACATCAGGCTGAACATAATGCATAAAGTCATTAGTAAATAGAATAAATAGTATAGGTCCTAAAATTGAGCCTTGGGGTACACCTCGTTTTATATTTGTAATTTTAGAGGTGTATATGATTTCATGATTCCTTTCATCGGTGCTCTTTATTTCGACAAACATTCGTCTATTTTGTAAGCAGGATCTTAAAAGTTTAAGGACTTGCCTCTGACACCATAATATTCAAGTTTAGTTAGTAATAATTCATAATCAATCGTATCAAAAGCGGAGCTAAGATCGATGAATAGACCTGCCACTTTCATTTTGTCATTTAATTTATTAATTATGTCATTAACAAGAGTGTTTATTGCATCTGAGCTACGGACGCCTTTCTGATATCCAAATTGTCTTAAATTTATTATTTTATTTACATTTAAATGTACCATCAGCCTAGTTTTAATTATTTTTTCAAATACTTTTGATAAGGTTGGCAAAAGGGATATAGGTCGATAATTTTTCGGATCAGTCTTAATACCTTTCTTGAATATTGGAACTACTTTAGCCAATTTCAACTGGTCTGGAAAGATAGACTCTTCGAAACATTTATTAAAAAACTCAGAAAGAGGGAAAGCTAAAGAGTCTATATTCTCCTTCAAAATCGATATCGGTAAATCGTCAAAACCACAAGATTTCTTATTGGCCATTTTAGTTATAATCTTTGTAATTTCAGACGATGTTGTTGTATAAAAGGTTAAACCACTTTCTACTCTTTTTGTACCTTCCAATAGAAAAGTCATTGCTCTTTCTTTTTCATTGTTAGCGAGTGACGATTTAAACACAAAAATGTCAATGAATTGATTTGCGACCTGGGTGGGGTCAGTTATCACTTTATTGTTCACTTTTAGCATTAAGTTTCTACATTGCCTATTTGTTGTTTTCTTCGTACACTCATTAACAAGTTTCCACGTCTGTTTTGTTATACTTGTAGCTGTATTAAAATTATTTATTATGGCCTTTTTCTTGATTTGCTGCATAACTCTTCTATAAATTCGAACATAGTTGTCTTTATACTTTTTTATGCTGGCATTATTTACAGTACCTGAACATAGTACTCTCTTCATTTTACTTGAAACTTTAACCCCTTTAGTAATCCACCGTTTTGAGGTGTTTTTATAAGGCTTTATTATAATTGTTTTCTTTCGGTAACAGTCTTGGAATGCTTTACCCAGACAGCTTATAAAACTATGTATTCCTAGGTTAGTCCAATTTTTATTATTTATACTTTCCTTGAAAGCAATACTATTTTTATCATTAAATATTCTTTTTTCAAGAGTTACATTGCAGAAAAGTCCACCATGACCATCGGCCAAACCATTGTGATCAACAAGACAATGATCGATGTCATCATCAGCGAGATTTGTAATTATGTTATCTAAACACGAAAATGCGTTGTTCCGTATAAAAGTAGGAGTATTTATAAGGTAGCGAAATTATAGCATGTCAACAAGCTTAAAAATTCAGCATGTTTCTGACTGTCAACAAGTACGTCAATATTAAAGTCACCACATATAATGCACTTCTTGTTAATAAAATGTTCTAACAACTTTTCTAAACTAGACATAAAACTCTCAAAATTTTTATCATATGGACTTCTGTAGTAACAACAAAGATATAAACCTGTTTCAAGATCTTTAACCCCACATATTTCAAAACTATCTGATCTATACAGTTTCTTTACAAAATCAATATTTTCACTTTCTTTATTTAAATGTGCTAAAATAAGACTCCCTCCCCTTTTTTTGTTCGTCCTTGTATTGAATGAGACTAAATTATAATTGGGAAAGTTAAAAACATGAGCAGATTGTACATTTAAGAAATGTTCCGTTATACACAAGTAGTCCAACTGAATACCCGTGGTTGCAATATACAATTCTAGCTCAGTTTTTTTATTACTTATTCCACATACATTTTGATGAAATATTCTTAAACAGCTGGTTTTCTGCATCAAAGTACTGGTACAGACTGTATTTGATACATTATTCGCGAAAAAGGTCAGTGTCGTTATTAACTGTGCTATAATTAGATACAACTTTAGATGAAAATTGGTCTGTGTTCATTTTGTTGAAGTAATAAGGAATATGTCGGTATATACACTTTTCGCTATCTTCATAAGCTTGTATCATATTAAAGTTATTATAACTAAAGGTATGTTCATGATCTGAAAATTTAAGTAGCTCCAAATAGTTTTTCAAGTTTCCGAAGACATTTTTTATTGCTGTATTCTTGACTTTTCCAGTATACTTAGAAAACATTTCATATGAATATTCTAGATGTTTGTTCATGTCAAAAGTGTATGCAAATTTAAAAATCTGATTACTTAGGTACAAGAGTCGATTAAAAGCTTCTATTCTGGTATTGAACAAACTAGTATTCGATTTTAGTTTAAAAGTAGGGCAACATACGATAATATTCGTGTGCAATATCTTTTCGAGTTTACATTTTATATGATCTACTAATTCTGTATAATTTTTGGAGATTAAAAAGTCTTCACCTAGGAAGATTATGCAATAGTCATTAAGAGTGTAATTTACAAGTTTTGTGTCTAATTTTGCAAGGAGCTCCATAATTCCTGCCTTCGGCTTACAATAGTGGCATATTTTGTCATTTGGAAAGGTGTTTTCGGCAATCCCTAATATGGCATTAACATTATTATCACTTATTATACATAACTTATTTAAGTGAGCGTTTTTTATAATTTTATCTTGTTGTGTCATCGAACCCGTTGCGACCAAAGGAGCTGTGCCCTCTAGGGTTGCTCGCTGTGGTATATCTTGAATTACATTAGGTGCTAACATTGTATCTTCCAACGGCATTTTATTTATTCCAGTTTGTTGAATAGGACTTTGTTGTGTATTGTTGAAGTCAAGCTTGGTTCTAATAAGGCATTTGCGTTTTATTTTGGTCTCAGTTTTTTTTGAGGATGTGGTCGTACATATATGGGTCAGTTTATCGATTCTTAGTTTGTAATCAGTGATTATTTTGGCTTGAGAACTATTTTCTAACAACAAATTCTCTATTTCAGTTTCTGCAATTATTAACTTTTCTTCGAGTACACATATTCTGCTTTTCAGTTCTTTCACATCGTCATTTGATTTTAAATATAAGTCGGGATAGCTACGGTTCAACTCGTAAGAGGCAGTCGAAGTAAGCGATCTATATTCTTCCTCTTTTTCTGATAAATCAAATTAACTATTTGAAGTAACTAATATTTTTTAAATTAATGAATGTCGTATAACATCCAAAAAGTGTAGCAATTAGTCAGATGCGAACTCGCGCCTCGTCGAGTAATTAACACAGTCGAACGACCATACCGCTAGACCAGTTGTACTGCTAACATACAGTCGAAATTTTGCTTCTGTATAAGTGTTTATTATTTTAGGATGTAGGTAGACGACTTATTATTTTATTTAACTTTATGCGTTGTCACAGTATGTTTATGACGAATTTTATTATCGCTGCCAATGGTTAATTACAGAATAGATCCAGTATTGTTGTACTCACAAGTTTTTAAATTCTGAATAGTAACTTGTAGTTCCGAACAAATAACTGCTTGTCGTACTGTTTTGTTTCTTGGATTTTGGATTGAAGCACACAATAGTCACTTTTTGATTTTATTGATTTTAGTTCAAAGCGTGTTTTAATTTACTAGATAACACTGTCACACACTATTTACTGGTTTTGGTAATGTTTAAAGCTGTTTTCACTTTATATAACTCATAGTTTACTTTTTAAATGAATTAAATATACGGAGCCAATATTGCCGGTTTTCGGTGTACCCACTAATAGTTAGCGAGTTATAAACTAATGGTGCCACACGTGTTTAAAGACCTTAATATTGCAACATTCTTTATGTTATTAGGAATCTTATCGTAGATCTTTGTGGCCATAGCAAACACACTTTTCCCAAATAGGGTAGTTCTATATTGTCTGGTAAGGTTATTTTACAAATGACTTCTATTTCGCTAAACTTTATCTCAGTTGGTAGTGTTTCCCCAGAATATGATTGCATATCTGAGTCTAGAAGCAACATTACTATGATAAGCTACGAGCAATGTATTAAGATTGACCTTTTTCGCTAGCATGTACAAACTTTAAGATGACTGTGAAACTTTTTTGCAAACAAACTCTATATGACTTTGCCATTTCAAATTGTCATCTATGTGTACGCCAAGAAATTTTGTTGTTGTCGTTAATTCAACTTTTCACCGTTATATTCTATTCGAGTATGTAAAGTGTTTTTGTTTTGCTTTTAAATTGCATTAATTTAGTTTTATCGATATTAATTAATAAATTATTATTTTGTAACCATTAAATTATTGAATTTAAACTATTATTAATAATATTTTCATCATTGTATACAACAGTGCGGTCATCAGCAAATAGTACCATATGATTTTGGCAGGTCATTGATATAAATAATAAAAAATGGTGGGCCCAAAACACTTCCTTGTGGAACTCCATATTCAATTTTTCTACTCCTGGACTTCTAATTTATTTCATATTTCGTATTAGGACAAATTTTGAGAATACTCGTAGTCTTAGTTCTATTATTGATGAAGATTTTAGCAAGTCAAAAGTGTTGCCCCTAACACCGTAGGTTAATATCCAAAGGACTAGCGGGACGATTTTGGTGAACTATTAGTGCATGTAGATGTAGTTGGGATATTATTACCCGTAGTACTAGTCTGAGGTTTAACCATATTTGAAATAATAAGTAGGCGACAAACAGTGGGCGAATTCAAATGTTTAAAACGGCCGCGGCAACTTGAAACTACAAAGTTGCGTTACTAGTTGTTCAATACTATTAGTGTGATAATTCAATTAACAAATAATTCAAGGACACAGAAAAAAACTGTAACAAGCTTATTAACCACTAGATTGTAGAAAAGGCGTAGTCGACCTAGCCCCGCTGTGCGGGGCTAATATTTCTGTTTACAGGGTTTAAAGCAACCTAACACGATGATGTTTAAAGTAACCTAACACGGGGATGCCGGGGTCTTAGTTCGCTCACTTCGCTCGCTCACTAGACCCCCCCATCCTCTTCGAACCTATCCTGTTCGAGTCGGGGTGCCACAAGTCCCGAGCTCGCTACGCTCGCTCTTGGTTCTTATGAATAAACGATTTGTGTGTAAGTTTCTTTTAGGTATATTATTTGTTAGCACAATAACTGATGATAAAACTGAAAATAATTAGTGTATAAATTGGTTCAATAGCATCCATTCCGTAATGAATCGACATTGAAGCCGAGCTGTATAGCGTCGAAATTATTTCTACTCTGATTATTATTGAGTTTCATTGTTATTGAGGTGATTGTCAAGCGTTGTTTGCGTTTAATGGTATTGGATTCCAATGAAGTCAGACTTTTTTTTTCGAATGACAGTTGTTTAAATGCGCAACTGTTTTGCAAGGCACCTAATAAATAAGGTATTCTTGTCCAACTATATTGATAAGTTATAGTATCAGGCGTTACTTTGCGAAAATCCATAAAATTAAATAATGCAAATGCAAAATATGAATTAATTCGTTACTATTAGAATAAACATCTGGAAGGTTTATTGTCATCATCATCATCAGCCTATAGCAGTCTACTGCTGGACATAGGCCTCCTCAATCGCACGCCATTCAACTCGACTTTCAGTAATTCTCATCCAGTTGCTACCAGCCACCCTGCGAAGATCGTCACTCCACCGAGCCTGAGGGCGTCCCACCTTACGTTTGCCGATTCGCGGTCTCCACTCAAGAACACGTCTACCCCAACGGTCATCGGTTCTACGGCAAATATGACCGGCCCATTGCCACTTCAGCTTACTTATTCTGTGAGCTATGTCGACAACTCTGGTTCTTTGTCGGATCACATCGTTTCGAATGCGATCCCTCAGAGACACTCCAAGCATAGCTCGTTCCATAGCTCGCAGCAAATTTATGGACCAGCCGTACTGTGAGTGTCCACGTTTCAGCTCCGTAAGTCATAACAGGCAGGACGCACTGATTGAAGACCTTAGTCTTTAGGCTCTGTGGAATACGCGACGAGAAGACCCGGCGAAGCTTCCCAAATGCTGCCCAGCCCAGCTGTATTCTTCTGTTAACCTCCCTCTCAAAGTTGTTCTTACCAAACTGCAGAGTTTGCCGGAGGTAAACATATTCTCGAACAACCTCGAGAGGACCGCCATTGACAACAACAGGTCCTGGGGTGACGTGTTCGTTGAACATAACCTGGGTTTTGTCCAAGTTCACCCTGAGACCAATGTGTATTGAAGAATCAACTAGGCCATCCAGCATCTGCTGCAAGTCGTGCAGCGATTCAGTCAGTATGACGATGTCATCTGCAAATCTCATCTTTGTCTTAACGGCCGTACTGTGAACATACGTTTGAATTTGCTCTATACTTAAAATCCAAATATATCCATACTGGGTTTAATTTCCAAATAAAATACTTCATAGTGATCTAACGTTCATCAAACAAGTGAAATTCAGCTAATATTGTAATCACAATAGTGAAAACGGATCGATTTGCGGTGTGAACTGTTAAAAAGTTTAAATCTCAACTGGTCAACGGGTGAGTGCATGACTTGACATTCCGCGCGCAGCGCACACAACTCTCACGGTTACGCACTGCGCATAGGTGATACTTCGGCGTGCGCCTCCGCGCGGTGACGTATGCGAGCGCTCGCGTCAAAGATAAATGAACGAAGACGGCGCATTGCTTTCTGCCTACTTGAAGTTGCCTCTGAGAGAATTATAATTTTATTCTTACTCATTATTTTTTTTTTTTTTGAAGTACTGAAATTATAATCATGGCTAGTAATTCCGACCGATCAAAAATCTCTAAAAATGACTCAAATTTGTCGACTCCCACCCGTAACATGTCTATGAAAAGAGGTAATAAAAGGTCCGCCAGTAAATCACCATCTACATCACCACCTGTTTCATCACACATCACATCCGATAAAGAAGAACTGCGGACTATTATCCAGGAGATAATTAAAGCCGAATTTAGCGAGATGTTGACCCAATTTAACGAAAAAATGGTCAGCACAATGAATAACGAACTGGAAACGGTCAAAGCGGAAATGAAGGAGATGATCAAATCAATGCAGTTCATTAACAATCAATTTGAAGATTTTGAGAGAAAGCAGAAAACATCTAACGAAATTATACAAAAACTAGAATTAGAAAATGCGGAGCTGAAAACATCAATGTGCAATCTTCAAGTACGCATCAATAACTTAGAGCAGCAATCTAGATCGAATAATTTGGAGTTACAATGTCTGCCTGAAACCAAGAATGAGAATGTGTACTCAATTATCACTCAACTCGGCCAGGTGGTCAATTGTGATATTCAGGAGAGAGATATATTGCATTGTACGCGAATTGCGAAAAGCAACCCGTCCAATAACCGCCCTAGATCCTTAGTTGTTCAGTTGGCATCTCCAAGGTTGCGCGATCAACTTCTGGCATCTGTTATCAAGTTCAACCAAAATAACCCAAAAGAAAAACTAAACAGTGGCCACTTGGGATACACCGGCAACAAGTCTTCAGTATATGTTGTTGAACACCTGTCTCTTGCGAACAAAGCACTTCACGCAGCGACCAGGATTAAGGCTAAGGAAATGAACTACAAATACGTCTGGGTTAGAAACGGTAAAATATTTGTGAGGAAAGTGGATGGCGCTGAATACAAATTAATCAAGAACATGGATAGCCTAAGTAAAATCACGTAATTTTTTTTTTTTTTTTTTTTGTATTTTTTCACATTTTATTATTGTTAGAAGCATGTCATAGTAACTATTTATTGTAAAATTCAACAATTTAAGGATCTATTACCAAAATTGTAGAGGTTTGAGAACCAAAACCAATACTTTTTACTGTAACCTTTGCTGTAATAATTATGATATTTTAATATTAATCGAAACGTGGCTAAATAGTAGTATACTCAGCAGTGAGCTCTTTGATAGTAGATATGTTGTCTACAGAAGAGATAGGGAGACATCTGGTTTTCATCCCAATAAAGACGGAGGGGGAGTTCTGATAGCCGTTTCATCAAAAATCAACTCAAAACGCATTGACAAATGGCAAAGTAATTGTGAAGATCTCTGGATCACTATCGATATTTCGACTACGCGACAACTAGCTCTCTGTGCAGTCTACCTTCCACCACCGGTATCTCACTCGACAATTGAACATTTCATCGAGCACTGTAATAACGTGTTTGAAACAACAAACATTCCAACCTGTATAGTAGGGGACTTTAACTTGGGTATAATAAACTGGACCCCGGGGGCAATTAACAGTTCACTTCCCAACACATGTCAAAGACTGTTAGAGTTCATGGATGTTAGTAAGCTAACACAGCACAATCTAGTTAAAAACAGTTCTGCGCGTACTTTGGACTTAGTTTTATCCACATTACCCTATTGCACAGTGAGTGAATCCACCATCTCTTTAACTACTGTAGATAAACTCCATCCACCGCTTGATTTTACTTTTTCATTATTAAAAGAAAATAGGCTACCTTACAATCAACACAACCCGAGAAAAAACTTCCACAAAGCTAATTATGATAAAATAAAATTGTATCTTAAAGAGCAAGACTGGGATCAACTGTTTGCAAGTCAAAATGATGTGGATAGCATGGTAAATATATTCTATGACGTCTTAAACACGGCCATAAATAAATTTGTTCCAAATTGTAAGCCAATGTCCAGTCGATATCCTCCATGGTTTGATAAATCGATTATTAATGCTCTCAAAGAAAAAAATAAGCTAAGATTGCGTTTCAAGCTATACAAAAACCCTCTAGATGAAGTACAACTTAAATTAATTTCAAAACGTTGTCAAAATTTTGCTAAAAGTTTATACAGTCTTTATATGAATAACCTAGAATCGGAAATAAAAGAAAATCCTAAACTATTCTGGACTCACGTGAAGACAAAACGTGGAGGAACTAGTGTCTATCCAAAAACAATGACTGACGGACAGACTACAACATCTAATGGCTCGACTATCTGTGACCTTTTTGGTAATTATTTTTCGTCTGTTTACACCTCAGATAATAACACAGAATTTATAAATAAGTCAAGCTATCTTAGTTCACTAGAAACTAATAGTCAGTGCCTTACAACGCCTGACTTGGATGTGGATTCCTTACTCAGAATACTGCAATCTTTAAACACTGGGAAAGGAGCAGGCCCTGACGGAATCGCGCCACTATTTGTCTCTACCTGTGCACCGGTATTGCTCTCTCCGCTACTAAAAATATATAAGATGTCATTAGCCACCGGAACTTTTCCATCCGAATGGAAAAAAACCAAAATCGTTCCAGTTCACAAGTCGGATAAAAAAGAGACTATCTCAAACTACCGGCCCATTGCTATTCTCTCCACTTTCGCTAAGGTATTCGAGTCAATGATCTGTCCCCATATCCAACACCATGTTAAGCCTTATCTTAGCGATCACCAACATGGCTTTGTAGCGTCAAGGTCTACTGCCACAAACTTAATGTCTTTCACAGAGTCCCTGATAGAAACGATTGACTCGAATAAGCAGTTTGATGTGATATACACCGATTTCAGTAAGGCGTTCGATAAAATCTCCCACTCCATACTGATGAAAAAACTGACAACATATGGTATCACGGGACCTTTGCTGAAGTGGTTGGAATCATACCTCACTAACCGTGAATTTTATGTTGTGGTAAATGGTTTCCGCTCTACCAACAATTATCGCATGACTTCCGGTGCCCCACAGGGTTCACACTTGGCCCCCATATTATTTATCATTTTTATAAATGATCTTCCCCACTGCTTTCACTTTTCAGAGTGTTTTTTGTACGCAGACGATTTAAAGTTTGCCAGGAAGGTCGAGTCATCAAATGATATTGAGCTTCTGCAGGATGATCTAAACAGAGTAATTGAATGGTGTAAGAATAACAAAATGGAATTGAACTTCAATAAATGCTACCACCTGTCATTTTCTAGAAAAGTTCACCCCATCCATTCTTACTACTTTATAGATAAAAAAAAAATTCATGAAGTAGAAACTATCAGGGATCTAGGAGTGCTGTTTGACAAGAAAGTTACTTTTATCCCCCACATTGAAAATACTATAAAAAAAGCTTCCAAAATGTTAGGATTTGTACTGCGCAATACCAAGGGTTTCTTACAGGTCAGGACTAAAATATTGCTGTATAATAGCCTTGTCCGGAGCATACTGGAGTATTGTAGTGTCGTATGGAGACCACATTATGCCACTCATAAGCTTCTCTTAGAAAGGGTCCAGAAGCGATTTCTATGGCATCTTGCTTTTTCCAAAGGGAAAAGTAAGCAGCTGCCCTCCTATCTGTCCCGTTTGCAAACTTTCAGGATGCTGTCGTTATCGACTCGAAGAGAAGTAATGGATGCACTGTTTCTTTACAAACTGCTCAGAAAGCAAATAGACTGTCCACAGTTACTGGGTCTCATCAAGTTTCGTGCACCAACCCGCTATCCTAGAAATCCCATCACTCCGCTTTACCCGCCATTGCGTAGAACTGTCCTAGGCGCTAACTCACCAATACCTCGAATGTGTAAAATCATAAACAGCTGCAGTGACCAGATTGACGTTCACCACGATAGAATAGGAAAATTTTGTAAATTAATTACTGAATATTATTCACACAACTTTGTGACATAATATTATGAATCGCCAATTTGTTATTTAAATACTATTTGAAGTTAATTAATTTTTAATTATTATTCAATGTAAACCAAATGTTTAATCTTAGTTTAATTTTATTAATTTATCTGTTATTTAATTTTATTGAAAGTTAATACATACATACATACTTTTAATTTAAATCGATCATCTTAATTTGTTTGTTAAATTTTTGGATTTATGCTTTGTTTTACACCATTTTTTTATTTTTTATTATTCAGAGTTCACAATTAATTGAAAATTTATAATGTAATATAAATAAAATAGTGCATGTGGTGTTAGCCTGTAAATAATTGTTGCACTTATAAATGTATATCGTGTACTTTTAAATGTATTGTAACGTGTAAACAATTGTAGGCTAACCTAAATAAATAAATAAATAAATAAAATAAATAAATCTCAAGTGTGAGATGTACACGCCGTTGATGTTTATGCCACATCCTTCCCATTTTAGCGTCTTAAACACATCCTCCAGTGCGTTGGTGAACAATTTCGGGGAAATAACGTCCCCTTGTCTCACCCCCCGACGCAATGGGATATGCTTCGTTTGCTGGTTTTGATTTTGGACGGTCATTGTGGCGTTCTCATAAAGATTTCTCAACACTTGGATGTATCGCCAGTCGACTTGGTATCGCTGCAGAGACTCCAGAACTGACCAGGTCTCGACAGAGTCAAAAGCCTTCTCATAGTCCACAAATGCAAGACACAGCGGCCGATTATACTCTTCGGACTTCTGTATGATCTGGCGCACTGTGTGAATGTGGTCTATGGTGCTGTATCCTCCTCGAAACCCGGCCTGCGCCGGTGGCTGGAAGTCGTCGAGTCTTCGCGCTAGATTCGTGATGACTCTTGAAAGAAGCTTATACACGTGGCTAAGGAGCGAAATGGGTCTGTAATTCTTTAATAGGGTCTTGTTTCCCTTTTTAAAGAAAAGAACGACCAAGCTCCTTCTCCACGCTTCTGGAGTTCTCCCAGAGAACAGGACCGAGTTGAAGAGCTCCCGAAGCTCTCTTAAAACAGGACTTCCTCCCGCTTTCAGGAGCTCAGTCGTTATCCCATCCTCGCCAGGGGCTTTTCCATTCTTCAGCTGTCTAAGAGCCGCCTCGATTTAGTCTTGGCTGACTTCTGGCAGGACTTCTGTGAAATGGCGGGTTAAGGTGGCTCTGGAATCCTCATTTTCGGGATCAGGTCGAGATGCATGCGATGCATACAACTGGCCGTAGAAGTTTTCGACTTCCGAAAGAATCTCCGGCTTCGAAACGACGATAACCCCACTAGTTTTGGTCAACTTCGTCAGGTGGCTCCTCCCAAGTGATTGGACGAACACTTTCGACCCCCGATTTTGCTCAATCGCTTTTTCTATTGAGCGGGTGCTGGAGCATCGAAGGTCGCGTCGTATCAATTTTATAATTTTATTATTGAGTGCCTGTAGTTCTGACGAAGTGATGGGTGGGTTTTCACGTCGTTCCGTCATAAGCTCCAGAGTCTCCTCCGAAAGTTTGGACTTCTTGCCCGTATGCCGCATTTTACAAAAACGCGTCCCTTCCTACCTGAGGATTTCCACCATTTGGTCGAGCGCCTGGTCAACATCATTTGTGGTTTCCACGGTCGCGAATCGGTTCTCCAGATCTGACTGGAACGCTTCAGACCCTAGCATGGTTTGGAGCATATTTGGACAGAGCTTAGACTTCATAAAACGGGTTCGCTCCAGCTTGAAATTAATATTCAGAGTGCCACGAACAAGTCTGTGATCGCTACCGGTGTTGAACCTGTTGATCACCGAGACATCTCTGAATATATGCTTTTTATCCGCTATGATGAAGTCTATCTCATTTTTCGTCATAGTGTCGGGGCTTCGCCACGTCCACTTCCTTTGGGACTGTTTCTTCTAGGTTTATTGTGTACGACATTAATATTAAACTTAGGTATAAAATCTCGATGTTTTCTCAAGTCGTTAAAACTGTGTTAAGGAAGTCACTAATTTATTAACAATCCTTATGTTCTCTCTTATGTGTTCATAAATAATAAAATAAATAAAAAAATGATGATATTTTGTCATTACTTTATTTACAAATTAAAAAAAAATATTGTTATCAATAGAAAGAGATGAACCTTTCATCTCTTTCTATTGATAACAATATTTGGAATATAATAAGGAATGAGCCGTGACGATGATATAAAATTATGAGCAGCAGACATATCAGGAGGGGTCTTCGTATAGAAGTACTGATTTTTGTTATCGTGCTGGTTCGGGCTGGTCCTATAGACGTTTTCGGAGAATCCGGGCGCATTTGGGATGTATGCAGGTTGCACGAAGTATTTCTCGTGCTGGTCTAGCCAGCGTTTCAACTGAAATCAGGAAACATGGGTTGGTAAATCGAAGCAAACATTGCCGAATCTACTCATTAAAACAAACGTATTCAATTGTCAACAAACAAAACTAATAAAAATAAATAACGAAAGGAAAATGTAAAATGTTGGAAGTAGACACATAATCATCTATGTTGGGGTTGAATTCCAGTTAAACGGGATGCAGCTGAATACCAGTATTTTCCATGGAATAACTGTGGTGGTAGAGTACAGGTCCTTCTGAAGTAGTAGACAGATAGATAAATCGAAATCATCTTCACCATGTGCCGAGCCATCCCAACTATGTTGGGGTTGCCTTCTAGTCTAACCGGATTCAGCTGAATACTAGCATTTTACATGGAGCGACTGCCTCTCTCACCTCCACAACCCAGTTAGTACTGGGAAATACGATACCTCTTGGTATAAATAAATAAATTGAAATAACTTACGAAATCACGACGGCAAGGTGGTACATAAGAATGAGAATTCATGTTGATTGGAATAGACAACTTTCAAAATAAAATGTAAGAAAGCACACAAGAGTTGGTGTCAACCAATACGTTCTTACGAATGATCCAATATTTGACGAAACCCAAGTATTTATAACACGTCATTAACAGAAATCGGTCATAATGTTCATTTCTGTAATACGCAATAGTAAACTGATATAGAGGGTACTTAAAGTAAAGAGCTTTATTAACTAATTGCTGTCCCTAGGAACGAATTTAGAATCATTCCAGTACCTAAGTGGATTATAATAGAGTAATTACTAAATGAAGAATTCTTGAGATTTACCTAAATGTTTCTTTTCACTGGTTGCCTATTTCGAAATAGTGATTTATTGCCTTCAGTTAAAAGTTGGTTTTCTATTTTAATGCAATGCCAGTTTGATGATAATTGCACGTTATTATTTTGACCCCTTATTTTTTTTTTAATTTTCATGAGTTGACGACATTGTTGCCATTGAAGGAGATCGTGTCTAAATAATAACAGCCGCTCGGGTCGATCTTCAGGTTAAGCCGCGCTTGCCCAGGTTGGTTCGTGAGTCATTACAGGTAGTCAGTGGCCCGAAAGTCTGACAACCAGTCTTACCATGGGGTATCATCAATGCTTTGGGTCATGGAGATCAGATACGCAGACGCTCCGTATAAAATACTAGTATACGGCTGCATTTTTGACTTAAATTCAACCTATTCTAACATAAACACTTGAGGTAAGTTTTATGTTGTTTTAAGTTAAATCAGATACGCAGTCGCTCCATGTAAAATAATAGTATACGGCTGCACTTTGGACTTTAATTCAACCTATTCTAACTATATACTTGAGGTAGGTTTTAATAGCGCATTGGTCTAGTAATCACAAACGCTGGTGCCTAGAGAATACGAGGTCCTGCGTTCGATTCCCAAGTCAGATCCTTTCCATCAGAAACTTTTCAGTAGCAGCAAGGACTTAGAATTTAGGCGCGGTCGATGGCAATGGGCTCGCCACGTATTGCATGAGACTTGAAAATAATTACCGAAATGTGGGTATAATAAGCTTATAACTCTGACTATCCCTTCGGAGAAACAATATTCATTAGGTTTATGATACCCACCCACAGTAGAAGACTGGCATTCAACGAACCTATTCGAAGCCTATACTTCAGGTACCTATTTCTTTATCTAATACCTCATCCCCTAGTCGGGCGCGTCTTTTTAATTAACATCGAATCACATTACGTCCGCAAACACCACTGGGTCGGTAAATCACTTCTATATTTAGTTCAACCTTATCAAAGAATCAAGCGTAGAGGTTTTGAAGAGAACTTAGCTATATAGTCTGCCAATAAGAGAAAATACTAGGTGGAAGGGGTATTGACGCACAAACGGCTACCACGTGTTCAGTGCATTGTTATAAACATACAAATCTTTTATCGGCAATTAAAATGACGAAGAGGATTCTAATAACGGTTTTAATCGACTAATAAAGGGATAGAACATACTTTATTACTTAGAGTAATTAGCCTATTAATTCTATGCTTTATTGTCCACCAAAAGTGTAAAACTCACATGTAGTGTCTTTTTATACCTAATGAACCGTGAAAACAGGCGCAGGAATTCGAGCATTTTCATGAAAGTAAAGTTCTTCATTTAATTAGGATTCAAAAGGAGACAGTTTTTTTTGGCCCCGTTGATATGATACGTATAACATTAATATTACACCAAAAATTTTTATTGAAGTTTATTAAAATTTATTATAGTAAACAAACGAAGGATTACATTGAAAACTAACCGAAATCTTGGAATAAAAAAAATTAAAATAATTTTTATTTTGATATTTATTGCAAGTCAATTTATTCCTGTTATGGTCAATGTATTTTGACAGAAAATACTAATGTGATTAGGGGTGTTTTTTTACGTTACAAGCGACTGTGATCAAGCGTATCATAAAAAAGTGTACATGAGCCTGGGCTCGAAAAAAGGAGTCTGCCCACTACGCTGTACGATGACCATGACTGTATGAATGTATCAGACACGGAAAGTAACAAGACACGAACTACTATGCCAACTACACTGTATCAATAGCTTATCATTCCCGTTTGTAGCCGGTTTAGAACGGTCATCGTCGCTTGCCAATAAATATTCTAAAAAAATAATTAGTGTATTAATTGGTTCAATAGCATCCATTCTGTAATGAATCGACATCGAAGCCGAGCCGTATAGCGTCGAAACTATTTCTACTCTGATTATTATTGAGTTTCATTGTTATTGAGGTGATTGTCAAACGTTGTTTGCGTTTAATGGTATTGGATTCCAATGAAGGCAGACATTTTTTTTCGAATTACAGTTGTTTAAATGCGCAACTGTTTTGCAAGGTACCTAATAAATAAGGTATTCTTGTCCAACTATATTGATAAGTTATAGTATCAGGCGTTACTTTGCGAAAATCCATAATATTAAATAATGCAAATGCAAGATATGAATTAATTCGTTACTATTAGAATAAAAATCTGGAAGGTTTATTGTGTACTACATTAATATTAAAATTAGGTATGTATATATTAATATGAAAAATTAAATCTCGATGTTTTCTCAAGTCGTTAAAACTGTGTTAAGGTAGTCACTAATTTATAAACAATCCTTATGTCCTCTCTTATGTGTTCATAAATAATAAAATAAATAAAAAATGATGATATTTTGTCAATAATTTATTTACAAACTAAAAAAAAATATTGTTATCAATAGAAAGAGATGAACCTTTCATCTCTTTCTATTGATAACAATATTCGGAATATAATAAGGAATTCGCCGTGACGATGGCACAATATGATGAGCAGCAGACATCAGGAGGGGTCTTCGAATAGAAGTACTGATCCTTGTTATGGTGCTGGTTCGGGCTGGTCCTATACACGAATTTGGAGAATCCGGGCGCATTTGGGATGTATGCAGGTTGCACGAAATATTTCTCGTGCTGGTCTAGCCAACGTTTCACCTGAAATTAGGAAACATGGGTTGGTAACTCGAAGCAAACATTGCCGAATCTACTCATTAAAACAAACGTATTCAATTGTCAACAAACAAAACTAATAAAAATAAATAACGAATGGAAAATGTAAAATGTTGGAAGTAGTAGACACATAATCATCTATGTTGGGGTTGAATTCCAGTTAAACGATCCGGATGCAGCTGAATACCAGTATTTTACATGGAGTAACTGTGGTGGTAGACTACAGGTCCTTCTGAAGTAGTAGACAGATAGATAAATCGAAATCATTATCACCATCGGCCGAGCCATCCCAACTATGTTGGGGTTGCCTTCTAGTCTAACCGGATTCAGCTGAATACTGGCATTTTACATGGAGCGACTGCCTATCTGACCTACACAACCTAGTTATCGTATTTCCCAGTACTGAACTGGGAAATACGATAACTCTTGGTACAAATAAATAAATTTAAATAACTTACGAAATCACGACGGCAAGGTGGTACATATGAATGAGAATTCATGTTGATTGGAATAGACAACTTTCAAAATCAATGTAAGAAAGCACACAAGAGTTGGTGTCAACCAATACGTTATTACGAATGATCCAATATTTGATGGAACCCAAGTATTTATAACACGTCAGTAACAGATATCGGTCATAATGATCATTTCTGTAATAAGCAATAATTAAGGGCTCAAAAAAACTAGAGGATACTTAAAGTAAAGAGCTCTATTAACTAATTGCTGTCCCTACGAACGAATTTAGAAGAATTCCAGTACCTAAGTGGATTATAATAGAGTAATTACTAAATGAAGAATTCTTGAGATTTACCTAAATGTTTCTTTTCTTTGGTTGCCTATTTCGAAATCATGATTCAAAAAATAATTAATTAAATCATGCCTTCAGTAGAAAGTTGTTTTTTTTTATTTTAATGCAATGCCATTAATATAGCCTAGCTAGATGATATTTTTTTGTTGTTGATTACGTACCTATTTTTTATTTGTAGAAGTAAATATTATATACATTAATAAATTAAAATAACCTATATTAACTAACTAATTTAATAATAAACTTAAAAAATGGCGTCAAAAAACTCCTCCTTAACGCTGTCAACTGGTATCATCATCATTCTCTTGCCCTTATCCCAATTCATTTGGGGTCGGCGCAGCATGTCTTTTTCTTCCATACTTCTCTATTACTCGTCATCTCATTAGACACGCTGTCAACTGGTAATGTACCCAAAAGACTGGCGGCGTTGCCACGTTGTACGGCAACGCTAAGCCTTTGGCCAAGGTAAAAGCCAGCCCTTGGGTCACGGGAAGAGTCAATTAAACGTTTAGAAATGTCCTTGAAAAGGCTGTGAGCATTCGGACCCCACGGACCTAGAGTTTCAACCCCAAACGGCTCGAAAATATAGTTACCAATAAGGTTACTATATTTACGCCGCTTGAGGTTCTCTGCAGCCGCAGCCGCAGCCCCAGCACAGCACGATGAACTAGGAAGATGGGATGGCGCAAGAGTATCGACACAGGTTGCATCCCACACTAAAGGCCTACCCATCTTCCATGGAAACAAAGACATGCCGTCCGGTCTCTTGCCATCGTCGCGTGCCAAGCCATTTGGTTCTAATAAAGCTGGAACGCCGACGGTGACAAGAGCTCGACGGATGATATCATTTAAGTTCGCGTGCCGTGCAAAGCGGCCCGCACTTCGGCTGCATGAAAGGCCGTGGTGTCCAAGGCTGTTGACAGCTTCACCACAGTGACAGCGATGAGGAGAAAAACAAGGGGCGCCTAGGCGTAGAGAAGCAGCAAGGCGAAAAGTAGTGTCGTCGAGCAAAGTGCCTATGCTCGACGACGGTAGTGCGTGAAGCCAAAGACCCGACTCCCACTCACCCACAGCCAGCAGGCGCGCACGCTCAGCAGTAGTAGCAGACGTGAGCAGTAAATTGTTCTGAACTACTCTGCAGAGCGGCTCGTCCCAACGTCTCTGGGAAAATGGACGGTCGGGTTCTTCAGAATTCGGGCAAGCGAGTTTCCAGGCATTAATAGCCTCGGAGAAGCACGGCACATCCAAATCAATCAGTGTGGAAGCCAGGATATTCCTGATTAATTTCTCAGTGCCGTGGACCGAAGATATGAATAATTGCACGTTATTATTTTGATGAGTGGACCCCTATTTTTTTTAATCTTAATGATCTGACGACATTGTTGCTATTGAAGGAGATCGTGGCTAAATAATAAGCCACTCGGGTCGATACTCAGGTTAAGCCGCGCTTGCCTAGGTTGGTCCGTGACAGTCATTACAGGTAGTCAGTGGCCTGAAAGTCTGACAACCAGTCTTACCATTGGGTATCATCAATGCTTTGGGTCATTGAAATCAGATACGCAGTCGCTCCATGTAAAATACTAGTATACGGCTGCACTTTGGACTTTAATTCAACCTATTCTAACTATATACTTGAGGTAGGTTTTAATAGCGCATTGGTCTAGTAATCGCAAGCGCTGGTGCCTACAGAACATGAGGTCCTGCGTTCGATTCCCAACTCTGGTCCTAATTTTAAGTCTTCCCATCAGAAACTTTTCAGTAGCAGTAAGGACTTAGAATTTAGGTGCGGTCGATGGCAATGGGCCCGCCCCTTATTATAAGAGACTTGAAAATAATTGCCGAAAAGTGTGAATAAATGAAATATTTAATAATTATCCATCATTACTAATAATTACCGAAAGTCGAGGAAAGAAATTAATCACACTTACCGGTGATTATTAATATTGTAACCTTAGTACCGATAAATGTAATAAATAAACACTGTAAATGCAGAAACATTCACGATTTCTGCAATTCTAAGTGCTACAAAAGTCTACTTGCAAAATTAAATCATAATTATTGGTATTAGGATTTGGGTAGTTTTTAAATGAGCGAAAATAATTAAAATTAAAGGTGTCAAAAATACTGAATATGGGTTACTAAAATAATAAGTGGGCGACAAACAGTGGGCGAATACAAATGTTTAAAACGGGAACTTGAAACTACAAAGTTGCGTTACTAGTTGTTCAATACTATTAGTGTGATAACTCAATTAATAAATAATTCAATTACACAGAAAAAAACTGAAAGAAGCTTATTAACCACTAGATTGTAGAAAAGGCGTAGTCGACCTAGCCCCGCTACGCGGGGCTAATATTTCTGTTTACAGGGTTTAAAGTAACCTAACACGATGATGTTTAAAGTAACCTAACACGGGGATGCCGGGGTCTTAGTTCGCTCACTTCGCTCGCCCACTAGCTCGCCCCCCATCCTCTTCGAACCTAAACTGTTCGAGTCGGGGTGCCACAAGTCCCGAGGTCGCTACGCTCGCTCTTGGTTCTTATGAATAAACGATTTGTATGTAAGTTTCTTTTAGTTATATTATTTGTTAGCACAATAACTGATGAGTCTTATTTTGGTACTTTTACCGACGAGCGCAGTGAATTATTTATAACAACTGCTAATAGTGATGAATTTCAATTTTATATTCACATTTACCAAATCATGAGATTATTATTAATAATGATGGATAATTATTAATAATTTTCAATCTACCATACTTACCGTAACAGATATACTAAGCTTATAACTCTGAATCTCCTTTCGGAGAAATAATATTCATTAGTTTTATGTTACCCACCCACAGTAGAAGACTGACATTCAACGAACCTATTCGAATATCAACTTCTTAATCCAATACCCCGTCCCCTATTTCTTTTTTTAATTCTTTCGAATTAACATCGAATCACATTACGCCCACAAACACCACTGGGTCTGAAAATCATTTCTATATTTAGTTCAATCTTATCAAAGAATAAAGCGTAGACCTTTTGAAGAGAACTTACCTACTGCCAAGTCTGCCAATAAGAGAAAATACAGGGTGGAAGAGACATTGAAGCACAAACGGCTACCACGTGTTCAGCATTAGTAGCATTCAAGGGGTTATTCTAAACATCCACACATACATATCATTCATCGGCAATTAAAAAAAAAAACTGTTCCATTCCTTTTATTGACCGCGTAGCACTTTTGTGCCCCACAGAATTTTTACGAAATGATGTTCGACGAAGAGGATTCTAATAACGCTTTTAATCGATTAATAAATGGATATAATATAGTTTACTGTTAGAGTAATTATCTTATTAATTCTATGCTTTATTGTCCACCAAAATTGTAAAACTCACATGTAGTGTATTCTTATACCTGAACCGTGAAAACAGGCGCAAGAATCCGACCATTTTCATGAAAGTAAAGTTCTTCATTTAATTAGGATTCAAAAGGAGACAGTTTTTTTTTCGGCCCCCTTGATATGATACGTATAACATTCATATTACACCAAAAAAAGTAACCAATTTATTACAGTAAACAAACGAAAGATTACATTGAAAACTAACCGAAATCTTGGAATAAAAACAATTAAAATAATTTATGTTTTGATATTTATTGCAAGTCAATTTATTCCTGTTAGGGTCAATGTAATTTGACAGAAAATACTAATGGGAATAGGGGTGTTTTTTACGTTACAAGCAACTGTGATCAATCGTATCTTAAAAAAGTGTACGTGAGCCTGGGCTTGATGAAAGAAGTCTGCCCACTTCACTGTACGATGACCATGACTGTATGAACGTATCAGACACGGAAAGAAACAAGACACGAACTACATTGCCAACTACACTGTATCAATAGCTTACCATTCCCGTTTGTAGCCGGTCTAAAACGGTCATCGTACGCGGTTAAGCCCTATATTTAGTCTTGAAAAGTATGAGAAAATGCACACTAGACCCTTCTGTCATCGTCGCTTGCCAATTAATATACTAAAAAATAATTAGTGTATTAATAAATTGGTTCAATAGCATCCATTCTGTAATGAATCGACATTGAAGCCGAGCTGTATAGCGTTGAAATTACTTCTACTCTGATTATTATTGAGTTTCATTGTTATTGAGGTGATTGTGAAACGATGTTTGAGTTTAATGGTATTGGATTCCAATGAAGACAGACATTTTTTTTTCGAATTACAGTTGTTTAAATGCGCAACTGTTTTGCAAGGTACCTAATAAATAAGGTATTCTTGTCCATTCTTGTCTATTTAGATAAGTTACAGTATCAGGCATTACTTTGCGAAAATCCATAATATTAAATAATGCAAATGCAAAATATGAATTAATTCGTTACTATCAGAGTAAAAATCTGGAAGGTTTATTGTGTACGACATTAATATAAAACTTAGGTATGTACACACGGCGGCACATCAAGCTATACATAACCAGTATAACCTGACTGCACTTTGTATGAGCTTCCCGTACGATGAGAGATCAGCTTAATTTGGTTTTGCATAGCTTGATTAGCCGCCGTGCGTACATATTAATATGAAAAATAAAATCTCGATGTTTCCTCAAGTCGTTAAAACTGTGTTAAGGAAGTCACTAATTTATAAACAATCCTTATGTTCTCTCTTGTGTGTTCATAAATAATAAAAAAAAAAAAAATGATGATATTTTGTCATTAATTTATTACAAACAAAATAAGGTTTATCTCTTTCTATTGTTTACAATATTTGGAACATAATGAGGAATGCGCCGTGACGTTGATACATTATGATGAGCAGCAGACATGTCAGGAGGGGTCTTCGTATAGAAGTACTGATCCTTGTTATGGTGCTGGTTCGGGCTGGTCCTATACACGTATTTTGAGAATCCGGGCGCATTTGGGATGTATGCAGGTTGCACGAAATATTTCTCGTGCTGGTCTAGCCAACGTTTCACCTGAAATTAGGAAACATGGGTTGGTAACTCGAAGCAAACATTGCCGAATCTACTCATTAAAACAAACGTATTCAATTGTCAACAAACAAAACTAATAAAAATAAATAACGAAAGGAAAATGTAAAATTTTGGAAGTAGTAGACACATAATCATCTATGTTGGGGTTGAATTCCAGTTAAACGATCCGGATGCAGCTGAATACCAGTATTTTACAAGGAGTAGCTGTGGTGGTAGACTACAGGTCCTTCTGAAGTAGTAGACAGATAGATAAATTGAAATCATTATCACCATCGGCCGAGCCATCCCAACTATGTAGGGGTTGCCTTCTAGTCTAACCGGATTCAGCTGAATACTGGCATTTTACATGGAGCCACTGCCTATCTGACCTACACAACCCAGTTATCGTATTTCCCAGTACTGAACTGGGAAATACGATAACTCTTGGTATAAATAAATAAATTTAAATAACTTACGAAATCACGACGGCAAGGTGGTACATAAGAATGAGAATTCATTATGATTGGAATAGACAACTTTCAAAATCAATGTAAGAAATCACACAAGAGTTGGTGTCAACCAATACGTTATTACGAATGATCCAATATTTGATGGAACCCAAGTATTTATAACACGTCAGTAACAGATATCGGTCATAATGATCATTTCTGTAATAAGCAATAATTAAGGGCTCAAAAAAACTAGAGGATACTTAAAGTAAAGAGCTCTATTAACTAATTGCTGTCCCTACGAACGAATTTAGAAGAATTCCAGTACCTAAGTGGATTATAATAGAGTAATTACTAAATGAAGAATTCTTGAGATTTACCTAAATGTTTCTTTTCTTTGGTTGCCTATTGCGAAATCATGATTCAAAAAATAATTAATTAAATCATGCCTTCAGTAGAAAGTTGGTTTTGTATTTTAATGCAATGCTATTAATATAGCCTAGCTAGATGATAATTGCACGTTATTATTTTGATGAGTGGACCCCTATTTTTTTTAAATCTTAATGATCTGACGACATTGTTGCTATTGAAGGAGATCGTGGCTAAATAATAAGCCACTCGGGTCGATATTCAGGTTAAGCCGCGCTTGCCTAGGTTGGTCCGTGACAGTCATTACAGGTAGTCAGTGGCCCGAAAGTCTGACAACTAGTCTTACCCTTGGGTATCATCAATGCTTTGGGTCATGGAAATCAGATACGCAGTCGCTCCATGTAAAATAATAGTATACGGCTGCACTTTGAACTTTAATTCAACCTATTCTAACTATATACTTGAGGTAGGTTTTAATAGCGCATTGGTCTAGTAATCGCAAGCGCTGGTGCCTACAGAACATGAGGTCCTGCGTTCGATTCCCAACTCTGGTCCTAATTTTAAGTCTTTCCATCAGAAACTTTTCAGTAGCAGCAAGGACTTAGAATTTAGGCGCGGTCGATGGCAATGGGCTCGCCACGTATTACCTGAATATTCATTAGGTTTATGATACCCACCCACAGTAGAAGACTGGCATTTAACGAACCTATTCGAAGCCTATATTTTAGGTACCTATTTCTTTTTTCAATACCTCATTCCCTAGTCGGGCGCGTCTTTCGAATTAACATCGAATCACATTACGCCCGCAAACACCACTGGGTCGGAAAATCGCTTCTATATTTAGTTCAATCTTATCAAAGAATCAAGCGTAGACGTTTTGAAGAGAACTTACCTACTGCCAAGTCTGCCAATAAGAGAAAATACAGGGCGGAAGGGACATTGACGCACAAACGGCTACCACGTGTTCAGTGCATTGTTATAAAAATACATATCTTTCATCAGCAATTTAAAAAAAACTATTCTATTCATTTTTTGACCGCGTAGGTATAGCACTTTTGTAAGAAACGGCGATTTGATTTGACGAAGAGGATTCTAATAACGGTTTTAATCGATTAATAAAGAGATAGAATATACTTTATTACTTAGAGTAATTAGCCTATTAATTCTATGCTTTATTGTCCACCAAAATTGTAAAACTCACATGTAGTGTCTTTTTATACCTAATGAACCGTGAAAAGCGGCGCAGGAAAGTAAAGTTCTTAATTTAATTACGATTCAAAATTTAATTGATTTGTAATGAGAATGCAACTGTGGTCGGAATGTAGTTCTTTATACAACACTGACGACGTTGTTATTCTTTAAAAAAGGCTCCGTGGCTTAAACTTACGTCCACAGAAAGACTTTGTTTTGAAATAAGACTGTGGCTAAAATCTAAATACCTCAGTAGCGCTTAATCTGAAAATAAATGTAATCAGTATTTAGTTAATATTCATAAGCCTACAATCTACGATCAAGCGTATCATAAAAAAAGTATGTTTTAGTGTTGTGGGTTATGTAAAGATTTGTTGCATGTTTTATTGTTCGTCTTTGCAATACTAAAATACAATAAAGAACAGCTGACTTACTACAAACCAGTAAGAAAAATACCAAATGTTCCAGCTCATATTCTTTTACAGGACCCCTTCACCCTCACCACTACAGTTCAATTGAGTGAAATAAGCACTTTCTAAAATAAACATTTGGTACATGCGAGTTAGCTGAGATTGCTCCGGCACCACTTGTGGCAAACATGCTCTCCGGCGGTTAGAAGGGTGTTCGGTTGCTGTTTGGCTGAATGTGCATACTGTAGAGGTGAAGTCATTGCGATAGAAAATGTAAAGTTATCTGCGATCTCCTGTGTTATCCTGGAACAGCTAAATGGAATTGTAATCAGGTTTATACTCCGAATTTAAATCCTCTCTCTGTGCATGAGCCGGGGCTCGAATAAAGGAGTCTGCCCACTACACTGTACGATGCCATGACAGTATGAACGTATCAGACACGGAAAGAAACACGACACGAACTAATATGCCAACTACACTGTATCAATATCTTATCATTCCCGTTTGTAACGGGTTTAGAACGTTCATCGTACGCGGTTAAGCCCTTTATTTAGGATTGAAAAGTATGAGAAAATGCCCACTAAACCCTTCCGTCAACGTCGCGTGCCAATAAATATTAATTGGTTCAATAACATCCATTCTGTAATGAATCGACATCGAAGCCGAGCCGTATAGTGTGGAAATTATTTCTATTCTGATCATTATTGAGTTTCATTGTTATTGAGGTGATTGTCAAACGTTGTTTGCGTTTAATTGTATTGGATTCCAATGAAGACAGACATGTTTTTTGGATTACAGTTGTTTTACCTAATAAATAAGGTATACTTGTCCAACCATATTTGATAAGTTATAGTATCAGGCGTTACTTTGCGAAAATCCATAATATTAAATAATGCAAATGCAAAATATGAATTAATTCGTATGTGACCGCGTTGTTATTTTAAATTACAAAACTGATTTTGATGTGGCTATCAGAATAAAAATCTGAAAGGTTTATTGTGTACTACATTAATATTAAATTTAGGTATGTACATATTAATATGAAAAATAAAATCTCGATGTTTTCTCAACTCGTTAAAACTGTGTTAATGTGTTAATGAAGTCACTAATTAAAAACAATCTTTATGTTCTCTCTTGTGTTTTCATAAATAATAAAATAAATAAAAAAAATGTTTATATTTCATCATTAATTTATTTAAAAACCAAATAAAGTTCATCTCTTTCTTTTGTTAACAATATTCGGAATATAATAAGGAATGAGCCGTGACGATGATATAATATGATGAGCAGCAGAAATGTCAGGAGGGGTCTTCGTATAGAAATACTGATCCTTGTTATGGTGCTGGTTCGGGCTGGTCCTATAAACGTATTCGGAGAATCCGGGCGCATTTGGGATGTATGCAGGTTGCACGAAGTAGTTCTCGTGCTGGTCTAGCCAGCGTTTCACCTGAAATCAGGAAGCATGAGTTGATAAATCGAAGCAAACATTGCCGAATCTACTCATTAAAACAAACGTATTCAATGGTCAACAAACAAAACGAATAAAAATAAATAACGAAAGTAAAATACAATGCATTTTTAAAGTGATAAGAATGCAAAGAGTATTTATGAGGAACTCGTTGATAGTATAAAAAAAAATCTTTTATTAACCACTTTCGTAAGTGAAAACAAAATTTGCGCAGGGCTACTATTTTTATAGATAGCGAGTTATAAACTAATAGTGCTACACGTGTTTAAAAACCTTAATATTGCTACATTCTTTTATGTTATTAGGAATCTTATCGTAGATCTTTGTGGCCATAGCAAACACACTTTTCCCAAAGAGGGTAGTTCTATATTGTCTGGTAAGGTTATTATACAAATTACTTCTATTTCGCGATCTGAGCTCTAATGTAAATAGTGATGGATGATGTCTAATAAACAAGGCCATTTCAAAAATATGTAAAGATGGCACGGTGCAAGGCAAGGTGCGTTCGAGCAATGCTTTTGATATTTAAAAACTTTATCCCAGTTGGTAGTGTTTTCCCAGAATGTGATTGAATATCTGAGTCTAGAAGCAACATTACTATGATAAGCTACGAGCAATGTTCAATAGCATCCATTCTGTAATAAATCGACATTGAAGCCGAGCCGTATAGCGTTGAAATTATTTCTACTCTGATTATTATTGAGTTTCATTGTTATTGAGGTGATTGTCAAACGTTGTTTGCGTTTAATGGTATTGGATTCCAATGAAGGCTGACATTTTTTTATCAAATTACAGTTGTTTAAATGCGCAACTGTTTTGCAAAGTACCTAATAAATAAGTTATTCTTGTCCAACTATATTGATAAGTATAGTATCAGGCGTTACTTTGCGAAAATGCAAATGCAAAATATGAATTATTTCGTTACTATCAGAATAAAAATCTGGAAGGTTTATTGTGTACGACATTAATATTAAACTTAGGTATGTACATATTAATATGAAAAATAATATCTCGATGTTTTCTCAAGTCGTTAAAACTGTGTTAAGAAAGTCACTAATTTATGAACAATCCTTATGTTCTCTCTTATGTGTTCATAAATAATGAAATAAATAAAAAAAATGATGATATTTTGTTATTAATTTATTTACAAACTAAATAAAGTTCCTCTCTTTCTTTTGATAACAATATATGGAATATAATGAGGAATGCGCCGTGACGATGGTACAATATGATGAGCAGCAGACATATCAGGAGGGGTCTTCGTATAGAAGTACTGATTTTTGTTATGGTGCGGGTTCGGGCTGGTCCTATATACGTATTCGGAGAATCCGGGCGCATCTGGGATGTATGAAGGTTGCACGAAGTATTTATCGTGTTGGTCTAGCCAGCGTTTCACCTGAAATCAGGAAACATGGGTTGATAAATCGAAGCAAACATTGCCGAATCTAATCATTAAAACAAACGTATTCAATTGTCAACAAACAAAACTAATAAAAATAAATAACGAAAGGAAAATGTAAAATGTTGGAAGTAGTAGACACATAATCATCTATGTTGTGGTTGAATTCCAGTTAAACGGGATGCAGCTGAATACCAGTATTTTACGTGGAGTAACTGTGGTGGTAGACTACAGGTCCTTCTGAAGTAGTAGACAGATAGATAAATCGAAATCATCATCACCATCTGCCGAGCCATCCCAACTATGTTGGGATTGCCTTCTAGTCTAACCGGATTCAGCTGAATACTAGCATTTTACATGGAGCGACTGCCTATCTGACCTCCACAACCCAGTTAGTACTGGGAAATACGATACCTCTTGGTATAATTAAATAAATTGAAATAACTTACGAAATTTCTACGGCAACTCGACTCAAAGCATTTATTTCAATTAGACCATCACAGGCACTTTTGAATATAAAAAAAAAACAAACAGAAGCGAAGCTACAGTCACAGTCACAAGGCATGAAAACTTCAGAAAGTACTGTAGTTGATCATTCCAAAGCATTGATCTATTATTCGATAATTGCTCGTTATTATTTAGATGAGTGGACCACTCATTTTTTAAAAAATTTTATGATCTCGATTTCCTTCAATAGCAACAATGTCGTCACATTGTTGCTATTGAAGGAAATCGTGGCTAAATAATAACAGCTGTTTGGGTCGATCTTCAAGTTAAGCCGCGTTTGCCTAGGTTGGTCCGTGACAGTCATTACAGGTAGTCAGTGGCCTGAAAGTCTGTCAACCAGTCTTACCTTGTAGTATCATCAATACTTTGGGTCGTGGAGATCAGATACGCAGTCGTTCCATGTAAAATACTAGTATACAGCTGCATTTTTGACTTTAATTCAACCAATTCTAACTATATACTTGAGGTAGGGTTTAGTAGCGCATTGTTCTAGTTATCGCAAGCGCTAGTGCCTACAGAACACGAGGTCTTGCGTTCGATTCCCAAGTCTGGTCGTGTTTTTAAGTCTTTCCATCAGAAACTTATCAGTAGCAGCAACTTCGAATTTAGGCGCGGTCGATGGCACTGGGCCCGCCCAGTATTACAAGAGACTTGGAAATAATTGCCGAAAAGTGGATATGTTACGGTAAGTGTGATTAATTGTCAATTTTTAATAATTATCCATCATTATTAATAATTACCGAAAGTCGAGGAAAAAGTAAGAAATTAATCACATTTACCGGTGATTATTAATATTGTAACCTTAGTACTGATAAATGTAATAAATAAACACTGTAAATGCAGAAACATTCACGTTTTCTGCAATTCTAAGTGCTACAAAATTCTTTTTGCAAAATTAAATCATAATTATTGGAACTAGGATTTGGGTAGTTTTTAAATGAGCGAGTATAAATTAAAATTATAGGTGTCAAAAATACTGCATATGGGTTACTGAAATAATAAGTGGGCGACAAACAGTGGGCGAATTCAAATGTTTAAAACGGCCACTTGAAACTACAAAGTTGCGTTACTAGTTGTTCAATACTATTAGTGTGCTAATTCAATTAATAAATAATTCTAGGACACAGAAAAAAACTGAAACAAGCTTATTAACCACTAGATTGTAGAAAAGGCGTAGTCGACCTAGCCCCGTTGTGCGGGTCTAATATTTCGGTTAACAGGGTTTAAAGTCACTTAACACGATGATGTTTAAAGTAACCTAACACGGGGATGCCGGGGTCTTAGTTCGCTCACTTCGCTCGCCCACTAGACCCCCCCATCCTCTTCGAAACTAACCTGTTCGAGTCGGGGTGCCACAAGTCCCGAGCTCGCTACGCTCGCTCTTGGTTCTTATGAATAAACGATTTGTATGTAAGTTTCTTTTAGTTATATTATTTGTTAGCACAATAACTGATGAGTCTTATTTTGGTACTTTTACCGACGAGTGCAGTGAATTATTTATAACAACTGCGAATAGTGATGAATTTCAATTTTATATTCACATTTACAGCAAATTCATGAGGTTATTATTAATAATGATGGATAATTATTAATAATTTTCGATCTATCATACTTACCGTAACAGATGTACTAAGCTTATAACTCTGACTCTCCTTTCGGAGAAACAATATTCATTAGTTTTGTTACCCACCCATAGTAGAAGACTGACATTCAACGAACCTATTCGAAGCCTATACTTCAGGTTTCAACTTCTTAATCCAATACCCCGTCCTTTATTTCTTTTTTTAATTATTTCGAATTAACATCGAATCACATGACGCCCACAAACACCACTGGGTCGGAAAATAATTTCTATATTTAGTTCAATGTTATCAAAGAATCAAGCGTAGACTTTTTGAAGAGAACTTACCCACTGCCAAGTCTGCCAATAAGAGAAAATACAGGGTGGAAGGGACATTGAAGCACAAACGGCTACCACGTGTTCAGTGCATTATTCTAAACATCCACACATACAATTTTTGGCAATTTAAAAAAAAAACTGTTCCATTCCTTTTATTGACCGCGTAGCACTTTTGTAAGAAACAGCGATTTTTTTTAAATTGGCAATGAAAAATTTTTGTGATGTTCGACGAAGAGGATTCTAATAATCGATTAATAAATGGATAGAATATAGTCTACTATTAGAGTAATTAATTCTATGCTTTATTTTCAACCAAAATTGTAAAACTCACATATAGTGTATTTTTATACCTAATGAACCGTGAAAACAGGCACAGGAATCCGAGCATTTTCATGAAAGTAAAGTTCTTCATTTAATTAGGATTCAAAAGGAGACAGTTTTTTTTCGGCCCCCTTGATATGATACGTATAACATTCATATTACACCAAAAAAAGTAACCAATTTATTACAGTAAACAAACGAAAGATTACATTGAAAACTAACCGAAATCTTGGAATAAAAACAATTAAAATAATTTATGTTTTGATATGTATTGCAAGTCAATTTATTCCTGTTATCATTCATCATTTCAGCCGAAAGACGTCCACTGCTGGACATAGGCCTCCCCCAAGAAGGGGGGTTTTGCCATAATCGCCACGCTTGGCAGGCGGGTTGGCGATCGCAGTATGGTTGTTATAAAACACAGAGAACGCTGCTGCCCATTCTCTGGTAAGTCCCTTAGTCGCCTCTTACGACACCCACGGGAAGACATGGGATATTCCTGTTAGGGTCAATGTAATTTGACAGAAAATACTAATGTGAATAGGGGTGTTTTATACGTTACAAGCAACTGTGATCAATCGTTTCATAAAAAAAGCCTGGGCTCGAAGACAGGAGTCTGCCCACTTCACTGTACGATGATCATGACTGTATGAACGTATCAGACACGGAAAGAAACAAGACTCGAACTACTATGCCAACTACACTGTATCAATAGCTTACCATTCCCGTTTGTAGCCGGTTTAGAACGGTCATCGTATACTTAGTATTGAATTTATTTTTCGAATTACAGTTGTTTAAATGCGCAACTGTTTTGCAAGGTACCTAATAAATAAGGTGTTCATGTCCAACTATATTGATAAGTTATAATATCAGGCGTTACTTTGCGAAAATCCATAATATTAAATAATGCAAATGAAAAATATGAATTAATTCGTTACTATCAGAATAAAAATCTGGAAGGTTTATTATGTACTACATGAATATTAAACTTAGGTATGTACATATTAATATGAAAAATAAAGTCTCGATGTTTTCTCAAGTCGTTAAAACTGTGTTAAGGAAGTCACTAATTTATAAACAATCCTTATGTTCTCTCTTGTGTGTTAATAATTAATAAAAAAAATAAAAAAAATATGATATTTTGCCATTAATTTATTTACAAACTAAAAAAAAATATTGTTATCAATAGAAAGAGATGAACCTTTCATCACTTTCTTTTGTTAACAATATTCGGAATATAATAAGGAATGAGCCGTGACGATGATATAATATGATGAGCAGCAGAAATGTCAGGAGGGGTCTTCGTATGATACTGATCCTTGTTATGGTGCTGGTTCGGGCTGGTCCTATAAACGTATTCACAGAATCCGGGCGCATTTGGGATGTATGCAGGTTGCACGAAGTATTTCTCGTGCTGGTCTAGCCAGCGTTTCACCTGAAATCAATAAGCATGAGTTGATAAATCGAAGCAAACATTGCCGAATCTAATCATTAAAAAAAACGTATTCAATGGTCAACAAACAAAACGAATAAAAATAAATAACGAAAGGAAAATGTAAATTTTGGAAGTAGTAAACACATAATCATCTATGTTGTGGTTGAATTCCAGTTTAAAGGCATGCAGCTGAATACCAGTATTTTACAAGGAGCGACTGCCTATCTGACCTCCACAACCCAGTTCGTACTGGGAAATACGATACCTCTTGGTATCAATAAATAAATTGAAATAACTTACGAAATCACGACGGCAAGGTGGTACATAAGAATGAGAATTCATTATTATTGGAATAGACAACTTTGAAATTCAATGTAAGAAAGCACACAAGAGTTGGTGTCAACCAATACGTTATTACGAATGATCCAATATTTGACGAAACCTAAGTATTTATAATACGTCATTAACAGAAATCGGTCATAATGCTCATTTCTGTAATAAGCAATAATTAACGGTTTAAAAAAAACTAGAGGATACTTAAAGTAAAGAGCTCTATTAACTAATTGCTGTACCTAGGAACGAATTTAGAAGAATTCCAGTACCTAAGTGGATTATAATAGAGTAATTACTAAATGAAGAATTCTTGAGATTTACCTAAATGTTTATTTTCTTTGGTTGCCTATTTCGAAATCGTGATTCAAAAAATAATTAATTAAATCATGCCATGACATTGTTGCTATTGAAGGAGATCGTGGCTAAATAATAAGCCACACGGGTCGATATTCAGGTTAAGCCGCGCTTGCCTAGGTTGGTCCGTGACAGTCATTACAGGTAGTCAGTAGCCCGAAAGTCTGACAACCAGTCTTACCATGGGGTATCATCAATGCTTTGGGTCATGGAAATCAGATATGCAGTCCATGTAAAATACTAGTATACGGCTGCACTTTGGACTTTAATTCAACCTATTCTAACTATATATTTGAGGTAGGTTTTAATAGTGCATTGGTCTAGTAATTGCAAGCGCTGGTGCCTACAGAACATGAGGTCCTGCGTTCGATTCCCAACTCTGGTCCTCATTTTAAGTCTTTCCATCAGAAACTTTTCAGTAGCAGCAAGGACTTAGAATTTAGGCGCGGTCGATGGCAATGGGCTCGCCACGTATTACATGAGACTTGAAAATAATTGCCGAAATGTGGATATAATAAGCTTATAACTCTGCTTATCCCTTTGGAGAAATAATATTCATTAGGTTTATGATACCCACCCACAGTAGAAGACTGGCATTCAACGAACCTATTCAAAGCCTATACTTCAGGTACCTATTTCTTTGTCCAATACCTCATCCCCTAGTCGGGCGCGTCTTTCGAATTAACATCGAATCACATTACGCCCGCAAACACCACTGGGTCGGAAAATCACTTCTATATTTAGTTCAATCTTATCAAAGAATCAAGCGTAGACGTTTTGAAGAGAACTTACCTACTGCCAAGTTTGCCAATAAGAGAAAATACTGGGTGGAAGGGACATTGACGCACAAACGGCTAGCACGTGTTCAGTGCATTGTCATAAAAATACATATCTTTCATCGGCAATTAGAAAAAAAACTGTTCTATTCATTTTTTGACCGCGTAGGTATAGCACTTTTGTAAGAAACAGCGATTTGATTTGACGAAGAGGATTCTAAAAACGGTTTTAATCGATTAATAAAGAGATAGAATATACTTTATTACTTAGAGTATTCAGCCTATTAATTCTATGCTTTATTGTCCACCAAAATTGTAAAACTCACATGTAGTGTCTTTTTATACCTAATGAACCGTGAAAAGAGGCGCAGGAATCCGAGTATTTTCATTAAAGTAAAGTTCTTAATTTAATTACGATTTAAAATTTAATTGATTTGTAATGAGAATGCAACTGTGGTTGGAATGTAGTTCTTTATACAACACTGACGACGTTGTTATTATTTAAAAATAACTCCGTGACTTAAAGTTACGTCCACAGAAAGACTTTGTTTTGAAATAAGACTGAGTCTAAAATCTAAATACCTCAGTAGCGCTTCATCCGAAAATAAATGTAATCAGTATTAAGTTAATATTCATATGCCTACAAGCGACTGTGATCAAGCGTATCATAAAAAAGTATGTTTTAGTGTTGTGGGTTATATAAAGATTTGTTACATATGTTTTTGTTCGTTTTTGCCATACTAAAATACAATAAAGAACAGCTGATTTACTACAAACCAGTTAGAAAAATACCAAATGTACCAGCTCATATTCTTTTACAGGACCCCTTCACCCTCACCACCACAGTTCAATTTAGTGAAATAAGCACTTTCTAAAATGCACATTTGGTACATGCAAGTTGGCTGCGATTGCTCCAGCACCACTTGTGGCAATGTAAAATGTAAAGTTATTTGCGATCTCCTGTGTTATTCTGAAACAGCTAAATGGAACTGTAATCAGATTTATACTCAGAATTTAAATCCACTATCTCTGTGCGTGAGCCGGGGCTCGAATAAAGGAGTCTGCCCACTACACTGTACGATGCCATGACTGTATGAACGTATCAGACACGAAAAGAAACACGATACGAACTACTATGCCAACTACACTGTATCAATAGCTTATCATTCCCGTTTGTAACGGGTTTACAACGTTCATCGTGCGCGGTTAAGCTCTTTATTTAGTTTTGAAAAGTATGAGATAATGCCTACTAAACCGTTCCGTCATCGTCGCGTGCCAATAAATATACTAAAAAAAATATTGGTTTATTAATTGGTTTAATAGCAACCATTCTGTAATGAATCGACATCGAAGCCGAGCCGTATAGTGTGGAAATTATTTCTATTCTGATTATTATTGAGTTTCATTGTTATTGAGGTGATTGTCAAACGTTGTTTGCGTTTAATGGTATTGGATTCCAATGAAGGCAGACATTTTTTTTGGATTACAGTTGTTTAAATGCGCAACTGTTTTGCAAGGTACCTAATAAATAAGGTATTCTTGTCCAACTATATTGATAAGTTATAGTATCAGGCGTTCCTTTGCGAAAATCCATAATATTAAATAATGCAAATGCAAAATATGAATTAATTCGTTACTGTCTATGTGACCCCGTTGTTATTTTAAAATAGAAAACTGATTTTGATGTGGCTATCAGAATAAAAATCTTTAAGTTAAGGTTAAGGGTTAAGGTTTATTGTGTACGACATTAATATTAAACTTAGGTATGTACATATTAATATGAAAAATAAAATCTCGATGTTTTCTCAAGTCGTTAAAACTGTGTTAAGGAAGTCACTAATTTATGAACAATCCTTATGTTCTCTCTTATGTGTTCATAAATAATTAAATGAATAAAAAAATGATAATATTTTGTCATTAATTTATTTACAAACTAAATAAGGTTCCTCTCTTTGTATTGATGATAATATATGGAGTATAATGAGGAATGCGCCGTGACGATGGTACAATATGATGAGCAGCAGTCATATCAGGAGGGGTCTTCGTATAGAAGTACTGATTTTGGTTATGGTGCTGGTTCGGGCTGCTCCTATATACGTTTTCGGAGAATCCGGGCGCATTTGGGATGTATGAAGGTTGCACGAAGTATTTCTCGTGCTGGTCTAGCCAGCGTTTCACCTGAAATCAGGAAATATGGGTTGGTAAATCGAAGCAAACATTGCCGAAGCTACTCATTAAAACTAACGTATTCAATTGTCAACAAACAAAACTAAAAAAAATACATAACGAAAAAAAGTAAAATGTTGGAAGTAGTAGACACATAGTCATCTATGTTGGGGTTGAATTCCAGTTAAACGCTCCGGATGCAGCTGAATACCAGTATTTTACATGGAGTAACTGTGGTGGTAGATTACAGGTCCTTCTGAAGTAGTAGACAGATAGATAAATCGTAATCATTATCACTATCTGCCGAGCCATCCCAACTATGTTGGGGTTGCCTTCTAGTCTAACCGGATTCAGCTGAATACTAGCATTTTACATGGAGCGACTGCATATCTGACCTCCACAACCCAGTCAGTACTGGGAAATACGATAACTCGTTGTATAAATAAATAAATTTAAATAACTTACGAAATCACGACGGCAAGATGGTACATAAGAATGAGAATTCATGTTGATTGGAATAGACAACTTTCAAAATCAATGTAAGAAAGCACACAAGAGTTGGTGTCAACCAATACGTTCTTACGAATGATCCAATATTTGACGAAACCCAAGTATTTATAACACGTCATTAACAGAAATCGGTCATAATGATCATCTCTGTAATACGCAATAATAAACTGATATAGAGGATACTTAAAGTAAAGAGCTCTATTAACTAATTGCTGTCCCTAGGAACGAATTTAGAATCATTCCAGTACCTAAGTGGATTATAATAGAGTAATTACTAAATGAAGAATTCTTGAGATTTACCTAAATGTTTCTTTTCACTGATTGCCTATTTCGAAATCGTGATTTATTGCCTTCAGTAGAAAGTTGGTTTTCTATTTTAATGCAATGCCAGTTTGATGATATTTGCACGTTATTATTTGGACCCCTTATTTTTTTAAAAATTTTCTTGAGTTAACGACATTGTTGCCATTGAAGGAGATCGTGGCTAAATAATAACAGCCGCTCGGGTCGATCTTCAGGTTAAGCCGCGCTTGCCCAGGTTGGTTCGTGAGTCATTACAGGTAGTCAGTGGCCCGAATGTCTGACAACCAGTCTTACCATGGGGTATCATCAATGCTTTGGGTCATGGAGATCAGATACGCAGACGCTCCGTATAAAATATTAGTATACGGCTTCATTTTTGACTTAAATTCAACCTATTCTGACAAAAAAACTTGAGGTAGGTTTTAGTAGCACATTGGTCTAGTAATCGTAAACGCTGGTGTCTACAGAATACGAGGTCCTGTGTTCGATTCCCAAGTCTGATAGTGATTTTAAGTCTTTCCATCAGAAACTTTTCAGTAGTAGTCTTGCTGCTTAAGTTCTTGATTTTGAATTTAGGCGCGGTCGATGGCAATGGGCTCGCCACGTATTACATGAGACTTGAAAATAATTGCCGAAATGTGGGTATAATAAGCTTATAGCTCTGACTATCCCTTCGGAGAAATAATATTCATTAGGTTTATGATACCCACCCACAGTAGAAGACTGGCATTCAACGAACCTATTCAAAGCCTATACTTCAGGTACCTATTTCTTTATCTAATACCTCATCCCCTAGTCGGGCGCGTCTTTCGAATTAACATCGAATCACATTACGTCCGCAAACACCACTGGGTCGGAAAATCACTTCTATATTTAGTTCAATCTTATCAAAGAATCAGGCGTAGAGGTTTTGAAGAGAACTTACCTATATAGTCTGTCAATAAGAGAAAATACTGGGTGGAAGGATATTGACGCACAAACGGCTACCACGTGTGCAATGCATTGTTATAAACATACAAATCTTTCATCGGCAATTAAAATGACGAAGGGGATTCTAATAACGGTTTTAATCGACTAATAAAGGGATAGAACATACTTTATTACTTAGAGTAATTAGCCTATTAATTCTATGCTTTATTGTCCACCAAAATTGTAAAACACACATGTAGTGCATTTTTATACCTAATGAACCGTGAAAACAGGCGCAGGAATTCGAGCATTTTCATGAAAGTAAAGTTCTTCATTTAATTAGGATTCAAAAGGAGACAGTTTTTTTTGGCCCCGTTGATATGATACGTATAACATTCATATTACACCAAAAAAAATTATTAAAATTTATTATAGTAAACAAACGAAGGATTACATTGAAAACTAACCGAAATCTTGGAATAAAAACAATTAAAATAATTTATGTTTTGATATTTATTGCAAGTCAATTTATTCCTGTTATGGTCAATGTATTTTGACAGAAAATACTAATGTGATTAGGGGTGTTTTTTTACGTTACAAGCGACTGTGATCAAGCGTATCATAAAAAAGTGTACATGAGCCGGGGCTCGAAAAAAGGAGTCTGCCCACTACGCTGTACGATGACCATGACTGTATGAACGTATCAGACACGGAAAGTAACAAGACACGAACTGCTATGCCAACTACACTGTATCAATAGCTTATCATTCCCGTTTGTAGCCGGTTTAGAACGGTCATCGTCGCTTGCCAATAAATATTCAAAAAAAATAATTAGTCTATTAACTGGTTCAATAGCATCCATTCTGTAATGAATCGACATTGAAGCCGAGCCGTATAGCGTCGAAATTATTTCTAATCTGATTATTATTGAGTTTCATTGTTATTGAGGTGATTGTCAAACGTTGTTTGCGTTTAATGGTATTGGATTCCAATGAAGGCGGACATTTTTTTTTCGAATTACAGTTGTTTAAATGCGCAACTGTTTTGCAAGGTACCTAATAAATAAGGTATTCTTGTCCAACTATATTGATAAGTTATAGTATCAGGCGTTACTTTGCGAAAATCCATAATATTAAATAATGCAAATGCAAAATATGAATTATTTTGTTACTATCAGAATAAAAATCTGGAAGGTTTATTGTGTACGACATTAATATTAAACTTAGGTATGTACATATTAATATGAAAAACAAAATCTCGTTGTTTTCTCAAGTCGATAAAACTGTGTTACGAAAGTCACTAATTTATGAACAATCCTTATGTTCTCTCTTATGTGTTCATAAATAATAAAAAAAATAAAAAAAAATGATGATATTTTGTCATTAATTTATTTACAAACTAAATAAGGTTCCTCTCTTTCTTTTGATAACAATATTTGGAATATAATGAGGAATGCGCCGTGACGATGGTACAATATGATGAGAAGCAGACATGTTAGGAGGGGTCTTCGTATAGAAGTACTGATTTTTGTTATGGTGCTGGTTCGGGCTGGTCCTATACACGTATTCGGAGAATCCGGGCGCATTTGGGATGTATGCAGGTTGCACGAAGTATTTCTCGTGCTGCTCTAGCCAGCGTTTCACCTGAAATTAGGAAGCATGGGTTGGTAACTCGAAGCAAACATTGCCGAATCTACTCATTAAAACAAACGTATTCAATTGTCAACAAACAAAACTAATAAAAATAAATAACGAAAGGGAAATGTAAAATGTTGGAAGTAGTAGACACATAATCATCTATGTTGGGGTTGAATTCCAGTTAAACGATCCGGATGCAGCTGAATACCAGTATTTTACATGGAGTAACTGTGGTGGTAGACTACAGGTCCTTCTGAAATAGTAGACAGATAGATAAATCGAAAATAGTTCTACAATTTTTTTAGGTAGCAAGTTATAAACTAATGGTGTTTAATGACCTTAATATTGCACATATTGTACATTCTTATATGTTATTAGGAATCTTATTGTATATCTTTGTGGTCATAAAAATCTTATTTGACTTACGGCACTGTTGCATCGTAGGTAGCCTAGCTAAATGATAATTGCATTTTATTATTTTGACCCCTTATTTTTTTTAAATTTTTATGATCTGAGGACATTGTTGCTATTGAAGGAGATCGTCGTTAAATAATAACAGCCGTTCGGATCGATCTTCAGGTTAAGCTGCGCTTACCTAGGTTGGTCCGTGACAGTCGTTACTGGTAATCAGTGGCCCGAAAGTCTGGCAACCAGTCTTACCAAGGGGTATTATCAATACTTTGGGTCGTGGAGATCAGATAGGCAGTCACTCCATGTAAAATACTGGTATACAACTGCATCTGGTTACACTTAAAATCGACCCCAACATAGTTAGGAAAAGGCTAGGCAGATGATGATGACATTGTTGCTATTGGGTGTAGAATTTGTACGGAATCTTTAACTTTTTGAGTAATTGAAAAAGGAACTGCATATAAGATTTTAAACTATCATGGTCACTAACATTATTATTTACACTAAACAAACAACAAAACATACACACAAACACAATACAAACAACAACCATGGTAAATAATCCCGTTTCTAGTGTTAATAATAAGGAACTACATTCTCAGAATCACAAAAATTGTTTTTCAAAAAACTGTTCCTTGTTGGCTAGTTTCAAAAATCTACCTAATATTGTATAGCACCACTTTATCAAAGAGATTGTTCTTGTTTCCTTCTAAGAAACCAGCTCTTTTAATCTAATATCTTACGTGAATTCTTAGAAAAGTTACATAATAAAAGGATCTTTGGCATACAGAGACGCCTGGGATGGTCAACTGTACGTGAAAATCTAAAACCATGTTAGAAAGTCATGAAGACGAGTTACCCTCGCGACCCCATATGTTGACTTGGTGAATGGCTCAAGGGGTGGGCAGAAGCGTTCAAAACTATGTAACTATTGGTGCCTAATTATTTTTTATATAGCAAAGTCTTTTCTCGAGTCAAAAATGTATTCTGGAAGGTTCGGGTGTGTTATGTAGATATTAATACTATCTGTGCCCTGCGGTTTCAGCCGTAGCGTGATGTTATGCCTATAACCCGTTTCAAGAATTGGGCTGGGATTAGGAATTGCTTAAATATTTCTTCAAATCCTATGGGTAACTTCAGTTGAGCTGTAGAGTTTTATTATATTAAGTACTAAAATAATATTATGATAAATCTCAAAGTTTAGTCTAATTGCGAAACCCTACGAAGCAGCGGGTGTAAAGTTACTAATTATTAAAAAAAATACTCTCTACCCACACGAGGTAAATATTTTGCGGAAACCCTGTATTCATTATTATCGAAATTCTCCAAGACGAAGCCAGCGTTCAAAGTATCAAGACTGGTGATTAAGTGCGATTGCGAGTTTCTTCTTTTTGATCAATGTACGACTACAAGTTTCTTGGTCGTTTATGCAGATGTATTTATCTATCAGTGAGACAGTTATATATATTTCAATAGGACTTTTCTTTTTAAGTATTTGTTGGTCCATAAACATTTTTCTGTAACTTACGCCAAACTTCAAAAGCTATCAAGCGAAAAATTTCCTCGAACCCTTTTCAACAGAATCGGCTATTAAAACGCAAACTTTATGCATATGGGACCCTGATCTTTTGGACATAGACACGATATATATATAGTCCAGGAATATAAGGATTTAGATTGGCACTCGCCAAATGGAGCGTACCGTTTTGGAATCAATTTAGTTAGGACTATTTTAAGCTGACAAAGGCATCTTGAAAATGTACATAATTATACCCAGTATTCAAAATGTAGCCAGTTAAAAAAATACTTAGTTTGAAACTAAACACAGCCATTTTGTTTTTTGTCATTCAGAAAATTCAGATTGCTTTCGTTTGAGTAACATTTATTTTGACCCCTTTTAAGATTGATTTATTATTCTCCTTGATACAAGACTTTTTGCACATCATTTGGGCCGAAAGAACAGTATCCTATTAACCTCAAAATACTACTTCTTTTTTATAGATCTACAACTGTCTAAAGAGCAGCTGAATATCATTAGCTAAGTAAGTCGTGGGAACTTTTAATGCATCCAAAACCAATATTACCCAGCTTCTTACATTCATGGGTACATTGGAATCAATATCATTAAAGAGGTTTTTGTTCGCAAAGCCGTCAGATGCGATAAATTTGCGGCATGTCTCCTCCGACGTTATTTAGAGTAAACGCCTTAGCAGCTGGTGGGTATTCGTGTAATTGTTGGTGGAGTTGACCCTATGTCGAATATCATTTTTCTCACGTGTCAGCGATTTCAACTCCATTTCAAAGAAACGATGAAAATAACCTACTAAAGAATAATAGAATAAGCTGTCCCTGTATGTGAAATCTTTTATTTAATTTTCTATTAATTATGTTTGACAATACAAACTTGTGTTACTGTAAAATGAGTTGTAAGGAAACATTGTGAATTGTTCTAATCACACTTATTATGCTCGGTAAGCAGTAAGTTTGTGAGGAAGTCCATCCTTAAAATTCAATTTGCAACGCAATTTTTGCAATTTTTTTATTGGCAACTTTAAAAAAAAATATTTTTAATTAATTTAAGTACTTCCTAATTTATTTTATGTTGAGTAATTTTTAACATTTTAATACGACTGGAACATGAATAGCAATGGGATGAAAATTAACGAAGGATCAAAACCTTATACATTACAGTGAACACCGCCACGCTCTCGCAGTCACGATTGGAAGCTTTAAGAGAGAAAATATTGCCAAACATTTGAACCACAAATTGATAAAAGAAAAGGCCAATAAATAAAGTTTATTGTGTGTTTATAGCTGTTTTTTTTTTAAATATTTGAGATCGAGATGAACTGCGGAATTTATAATGCAATATTATAAAAAACTTGCTTTTGTGCGTGCCTTTGCCCGCGTTGAGGTCGAAAATTATCCCACAGAAACGGATTACTGGAATATAAAATATCCTATGAGTCCTTTAAGTAGAATATAGGACACGTTATATATCAGTGATCCGTCTATACCAGTGTACTAAGAGGATTGAGCTGGAATAGCTATAGAATCCTGATGGAAAAACCCAAGAACAATTTACCCAACCTGGGAAAGGAACCCAGGACATCATGCTAGGCAGTCTCGATTGGGACCACTAGAGCTACTACTACTTAGATTATGGCGTTTTTTCTCGTCGAGAAAGGAGGTCTGTGTTCGCATGACGACCAATCAAGCTATGCATAACCAAATTAAGCTGATCTCTCATAGTACTGGAAGCTCATACAAAGCGAGGCCAGGTTTTACTGGTTATACTGGATGTGTTTAGCTTGAGGTGTCGCTGTGTGTACCAGCGGGAACATGTAAGGCTGATCATGCATTGGTTGCCCAATTTCTCGTGGCTTTTTCCTTTTCAATTGAACTTCAGTATTGTGAGCTTTGTCCAGAAAACTCTTTGGTATAGCAAAACCTTTTTGGAGGCATTTGTAAATAAACTTTTAAAATGGCTTTTTCATTTCGAATTAGGGTCCGGGCAACCTGTTTGGCCGAAAGTCTATAGTCCATTTAACTTCGTTTTTGTTGGTGATGCGTTATAACATGATTATGCGACCGATTGGGCTAATAAGTTGATGTGGCTTCTCTACTGGAATAATCCTCATTTAAATGTTTGCTTGAAAAGCGTCCTCCTTACTGTAGTAGATTTATCAGTTTTAAATATATTCATAGAAATCCCTACATAGTCCTAAGACCCTAGACAAAGGGGAATTGAAAAAATAAATAAATATTTTTTCTGTTTATACAGTTTTTATGTGCTTTTTGAGTTTTCTTGGATATCACAGACATCGGTGAAGGAAAATATCGTGAGGAAACGTGAACTTACAATATTGATTCAAGCGTGGTGATCAATGCTCGTGGCTTCCCTGTTTGAGAAGAGGCTTTTGCCCAGCAGTGGGACAGTAATGCCTGGTTTATTGATATTTACAACATAAGCTCCCGAAAACCTGTCAAGCTTGTTGAAATTCCTTTTAGACTGTAAAGGAGTATAAAAAGTAGTTGTAATATGTAATACAACTATTTACGAATAAAATACTTCTCTATTTCTCTATTCATAACAACGTAAGATTTATAGTTATCCTTTAAAACTATAAATCTTTAATCGAATCAAATAACAATTCTTTAAAGTCTCTTTTCAACCCTTCAAATAATTCTAAAATAAAATAAATATTCTCCAATAATTCCAACGCTATCTTAAGAACCAGCTCCTAAAAGTTATTTCTCAAATCAACTACGGAATTTGTACTGAAAACGAAAAATTATTTCATGTATTTCAAACGTCAGCTTAGCTCAGTAGCGCCATCTATAGTGCTTTCACAGTTATTTTACCTTCGATTTTGAATTACTGTCAAAATCATAGTGATCTTTATGTTATAAAAACAGATTCAAATCGTTTATTTGCATAACACGGGCTCAGAGGATGTTACAAAAAGTTTATGAGGTATTATTACCGTGTGAGGTCTGCAAATATATTAGAAACATTATTACACAGTTATTCTTGTTCAGTTGTTTTCTTATTACATTGTCGTTGAGAATTCAGGTGGGCAATTTCATCACACATGAACTAATAAGTCATAATGATAATGTCATGCAAATTAATACTATCATAGAAATAGTTATTATAATGAATTATTGTTCAAATTTTTAATACAATATCTTTTTCTTTGAATTAGTCGTTTAAATTAAAATAACATTATTTAATAAGGAATGTGTATAATTACTTCTTAAATAGAGGAGTAGGTAATTTCTTAATGTCATCATTTATTAAAAATCAATGATGCAATACAAATAATGCTTTTATTTAGTAATGTCGTTAGTCCCAATAGAATTGCTGTCAATGACAAATCTGCCAAATGATAGTGATCTCAATTTTTTAAACAATAAGGTTTGTATTGGACTTCAGCTCTCAAAGGTAAAATAAATGTGAAAGGGCTATAGCGATACTTCGATTTCTATTTCACCATAGAAGTTGAATGCGAACAACTTTTAGCTCACTCTGTGTGAAAAAAAACGCGCGAGCGTTTTGTCAAGCGTGCTGGGATCTGCAGATTTTTTTTGTTAAGCTGAAAGAGGATTTTTTTGGAATGCTATCTATAGTACGGAATTTGTTTTATTGTTTGGGTTCGATGCAATGTGCTGTGGTTTCGATATTTAAATCAATTCTCAATTTTACTCTTCGTTTTTGATGTTTTTGATCCGCTAAACTTTTGGTCGTGCAATGCAGTTTAGGGCGGTTGGTAGAAACACAACCTATGGGTCAAAAAAGGTTTTTTTAACTGATTAAAATACACAAAAGATCAAGATACTGGTTTGAAGTAGTTGATGCTCAACTCTCCAAATATTAGTACCTAGATGCGTGTCCGCTCGGGTCGATCTTTAGCTTAAGCAGTGCTTGCCTAGGTTGGACTGTAGATAGTGACCACCCACTACATATCGAGTTTCTTCCATGCCTCGGAAAGCACATTAAGCCATTGGTCCCGGGTATCATTAGTAGATCTTTGGCAGTCGTTAGGTAGTCAGTGGCCCAAAAAGTCTGACAACAAGTCTTACCAAGGGGTATCGTATTACCCAGTACTAACTGAGTTGTGGAGGTCAGATAGGCAGTCGCTCTATGTAAAATACTGGTATTAAGCTGTATCCGGTTAGACTGGAAGCCGACACCAACATATCTGTACCAAAAAGCCTGTCGCCTCTACGGAACCCTATAAACAAAATCCGCTGCCATTCCGCCAAAACCATTTCAAAATTGGAATTGGCGCACCTCCTAAGCGGATTTTTATGCTGCCCAACTTATTTCTGCACTCCACTACAACCTTAGCGTACTGATCACAAGGTTTACATTGATAAGTTTTATCAGAAAAAGCAAAGATGTTCTTTTCGAGGCCCGTGCATAGAGAACACAGATTTGAAATAAGGAACTCACGGCTTATCCTATTGGGTGGTAGAAATAGTAGTCTGACCTCCATGGCACCTGTGTTTAATACTCCAAAGCGTGTATCAAAGTTGCCAGCATTCATTTTTCTAGTTTCTTTTTTCAAACGGAAACTCGTTTTTACTTCGACTTTTGACGCTGCAGGCCTAGCGCTAACTTTTGCGCGGGGATTTTATTAATCGGTTTTGAAAATTGAGTGAGTGATCTTTATTCGAATATTTTCTTTTCATTCAAACCATGTGCAGGATATTAATATGTGCGTCTTCTGGAATGAAACCTGTGGAATCTTGTCCGAAGATATCCAGTATGAGAATTTATCTGAAAGAAAGATATTATATAAGCATTTTTGAGGTCAAAGGTTCGATTTCCATAAGGGCAAAAATATTTGTCTAAAATTATAATATTTGTACAGAATGTGTGGTTGAATATTCATAAAGATAAAAAAAAACCCTTTTACAATTTAAATAATTACTCTGCTAGTACCTAACTATAAAAGATATCCAGTATGTTCATAGCATAGTTGTACAAGGATCTTTTGGCGCGTGGTCTATATCGGAAATAATTACGCAATTTTCGATTTGGGTTCAATTTTCTGGTCGGGCACAACGGTATTTGGTTTTTCCACCAGGAATTTCTCAGTAGCAGCCATGGAGTCTTGGATCATGCCCGGTTGATGGCAATAGGCTCCCTATTACATGGGACTTAAACATCATCACATTAGGTACACCTCTGCCTAATCCTTCGGGGATAATAATACACTAGCTTTCGCCCGCGGCTTCGCCCGCGTTCATTTAGAATTCGACACTAAACTCTTCACATTACTGAAGTTTCTATAATAATATAATTCAATCATGATTCGAAAGATACATGGCGCCATGTTTTATCATAAGAATTTTATTGTTGGTACTTATTTTCGGGATGAAAGGTGGGTATGTCCGTTTGTGTACACCTGACAACGTATATGCAAAATTTTATAATGATCTGTTCGGTGGTTTAGGTGTGAAAAGGTAATAAACAAACAAACAAACTTACTTTCGCATTTATAATATTAATATATAAAGTTAGGATTAGGATATGGATGGATGGAGCGATTGCCTATCTAACTAACAATATTCCATGGACAATGGTATTCATCCGCCAAAATATCCTTGTAGCCATGTCCCGCTAATATACCAACATGTAATTACACTTGACATTTAAACCTTAATGCGCCCAAAAGTAATTAATGCCCGCGTTACGCACTTTGTCACAGATAGGTGAGCGTCAGCAAAAAAGGTTATCGTCATTAATCCCTTTATTAATGGTCCGAGGGCTGCCCTTGTTTTTCTAACCCTACATCGTTATGTCGTATTTTGTACGTTATCCATTTTATTTTTATTCTGTACTAGCTGTTGCCCGCAACCTTCGTCTACGTGATTTTAATATAAAAATATTACTTCGATGAATCTTTCCCAAACTTTCCCGAATCGGATTTTGTAAACAAGTTCAAGGGTTTTATTTTTTTTGCCCGGAACCCTAATCCTTTTTCTAAAATAAAAGTAACCTACGTAAGTCTCACTCCTTATAACAGCTATCTACCAATAAAAGTCCCGTCACAATCGGTCCAGCCGTTTCGGAGATTAGCCTGAACAAACAGACAAAAATTTTAAAAATATATATATAAGTAACGTATATACCTTTCAGTAAAGAGCTGTTATTTTGAAATTACAAACAGCCACTTCAATTTGTATAGATTTACCAGGAGTGCAAAATTTCAAAGGGGTTCTTATTCTAGAATATTATATCTAAGAGAGTCATCACCAACTGCCTAGCCTTTTCGCGACTATGTTGGGGTCGGCTTCTAGTCTAACCGGGTACAGCTGAATAACGGTATTCTACATGCAGCGACTGCCAATCTGACCTCTACAACCCAGATTCTGAGTACAAAATAATAGCTTTGCTACTGCATTGTACGTAAATACCAAGTTTTGTAATATTGAAACGAATAAAGGCGTAATATTTATACATACATAAGTGCGTATGTAAACTGGATAGCCAATACACACAGACGCGGATACATTGCTACTATTTTTTTTCACTGCTTATATAATGAAGCAAAATTAAATTATAATTTGCGTTTAATTTCGACGGCCCCGCATTTTGGCAAAATCATTTTAAACAGATTTCAAAAGCTCTTCTAGAAAAGTAGCCCAGTCCACTCTTAGTGGTCGCTAAATACCAAATTCTACAAAAAAGTAAAGCAAAAATGGTTGAACTTTATACACCCCGCTTTGACTGATTTTTCCCAAAAGGTCTTTTGAAGTGAATTCCACTTCTAAAAAATTTTAAACCACTCATTATTTGTCCAAAAAAGCATTAATTCCCCGAAGTAGTATTTAAAATGAATGCTCCTAAAATTTGCCAGTAATAAAAAATAATAAATAAATAAAAAGTACGAGTTGGTAATATGAACTTCTTAAATGAAATATGGCGCGAACGCGTTTCAACTTTGAATTTCGAACATTATTTGAGTAAACCAGTTTAGCTTAAATATGCTTGTGGTAACGTTGCATTTGAGAAGGCTTCGGTGAATAATTTTGTTTCTTAAGTGTTTTATTCGTTTATCCCGAGCAAAAGTTTTACGAATTTTAAAAATTGTAACGTAATTCATATTATTATGATTATGCTGAAGCGGTAATTTTGGCCCCCCAAGACTGGTAAGATTACTTACTCCTTTTGCTTTGTCCACAATATCACAAAGGCTGACTAGTAGTGAAAAATAACTTTGTTTCTGTCATCATTATAACTGATAAAATTACAAATCAGGTAAGAAAGCTCAGCATTCGTAATCCATTTCTCCAATAAATACTGTTTTCCTGCGTCCCTATCATCATTGAGAATGCATCAGTATATTAGCTTTATTTAGTGGCATGTGTTCCATATCGTTAATGTATTCATTCGCTACAGTAGATCCTTCTCGATCGAACATAATATAATACCGAAGTTTTCCTTGTATTCGTCTGCTCGTAGCAGATTGTAGAAGATAGAAGGATACGCCAAGGGGATATTTTAATTAAGAATGATACTTTCAAAAACTTTCTAATTAGAGCCGAAAGATATTAAAGTTGAGTTTTTTGTTTGACTTAATTATACACCGTGACTTTTTAGTCGTCTTACAAAGGTGGTCCACTCAATGTATCCGACATAAAATACCTCTAGGCGGGATTATTTCTATTTTACCATTAATTAAGATAATAGGTACAAATAAAAAAAATAAATAATACCTACATTAGAATTATGAAACATCTTGTTAATAATGTTTACGTGTCAAACGGTAGAACATAGCTACCCAACAGACGAGTCGAATAGATCATCGCTCGCAACAGGGTGTTTCAACTACGTCATGTGTCATGATAGTGAATAATATTTTTATTTTTAAATTATTAATATCTTATAAATACCTATTTTTTATGAATGTTTAGTAGTCATTGGATACATGAAGTGGGCTGCTGTTGTAAGACGACAAAAAAATCACGGTGCAGATAGTGACCTAGTTTAAAAGTCTAGTTATTAATAAAAATAAAGGGCCTATCCAGTGTAAGTTAACAATGCAGGAAGAGTAAAAACTGAATTGGATTTCGATTGACATTATGCTGTCAAAAATACGAAACGGTATGCCTTAGAATCATATTACCCTAGCTGGAGGCCTTACACTCAAGGCACGGGATAGTCCGGTTAAGCATTCGAAAACCTTCTAGATTGACCCACGAGATGACAAACACATAAAAAACCTACTGTATCCAGTGTGTTTTTTAAACCATACCGCTTGGTTTCAGATAAAGAACATTTTTTTTTTAGATAATTTCTTTTAGTCACTGAAGAATCTTCCTTATTATCTCAGTGCACTACGGTATACGGATTTGAAAAAAAAAAAAATACTTACATAACCTTCCTTGTATAAATGGTTAAGATTTTTTAGAATACGAATCGATAGAATTTTTATTTTTTTTTAATATTTTATCTTTTTGAGCAAAGTAAGTAAAATATAAAAGAATTATAAAATTCTCACTCACTGTACATATACGGATTAAATATATTTGTGAAATCGAATTCAAGCTAAGATAAGACTGCCTTTAAAAGCTATATTAGACAATTATGAGGCAAAAAAGGTTAGATGTAGAAATACCACATGGGGGTTCGGCATTACTCAATAAAAGTATTATGTGTATGGCATCACTGATTTATAAAAAATTGCCCGATGACCTTAAAAAGTTACCTTTTCCTTTATTTAAGAATAAATTATACACCTTACTAATTTAAAAAAAATATGATAATGTAAAACACTATTTAGAAGATAATGATAATTGTGCGATAATTCAACATGATGGATGATTTAATAATATAATACATATAATTACCTATGGCATTATTAATATGCATGATATTATTATTACTTAATAACTTACTAATTCAAATTTAATTATGTGTAATGAAATTGCTCATCTTTATCCTGAATGACGTTGTAATTTAATAACTGCTGAATATGAATAATTATTATCTCATAATATTTGCACACCTCGCATGGTTATAATACGGGTGTTATGCAAATAAATGATTTGTATTTGTATTTTGCACATTTTGAGCATATTGCATCGACATATCTTCACATGTCATTTATCTCTTTCCACAATCTGTGACAGTCATGAATGTGACGTGACATTCAGTCCCAGATATAATTTTGTTTGTTTTCTTCTGGTGACTGGTGATATATTGAATTGAAAATATTTGTGGGTCAAGACTCATGTCGCGTGTTTATGTAGAAGCTAACATATAGGTCAGCCTTTGTTAGTAAGTTATTGTGCGTCTTACTTTTTTTGATGAGTAGATGAAAAGTTATTTTTTGCCGTCTGTGATTCATTTTGTTAGATGGTTGTCCTTGAATCAGTTTAGTTGGAATTAGGTTGATGGAAAGTAAAACTTGTATAGTGTCTAGAAAATACTGTACATACATACATAAACTCACGCCTTTTTCCCATGGGAGTAGGCAGAAACGACAGAACGCCATCTTCTACGATCCTTATGCTGGCACTTCACTTGGCGTATTTATCAAAATTTTCGCGATATTGCATGGATCAAAACAAAATGCTTTTTATGCCTTATAGCATAAAAAGCATTTTGTTTTGATATATGAACTATATATTGCGATATAGTTCACTTTGTTTTAATGATAGGCGAAGGGGAATATTTGCCCAGATCTGCCAAGTGTAGTGCCATTATTACATACTCCTTTTACCTCGTCCACGTTCATACATCTGGTCATACACGCGCGCTGGTTGCGAGTACTACGCATCTAACCTTTCTGAAAAACTTCACCAATAAGGTCCGTGTATGTCCTTCTAGAGCGTCCCCTCTCGGCGTTGCCACTCAATCTGCCTTGTGTTGGTCGCGTTTCACTCATCCTCTCCACATGACCAAACCATCTATAATAATAATAATTCATTCATTTATTAAGATGACCAAGATTCATTGGGTCAGTAACAATATTCTTAACCTATGTTAGTACTTAATTAAAAACACAGACAGTGTACAGGTGACTAGAGACCTCACCAACGGGCTGTCATGCTTCCCGACTATGGCGCTTAGAATGCTGTTGGGGCTGCCACGGAGTTTGTTTAGCAGCGAGGCCACTTTCTTAAGCCGTACAGCATCGAAACTGTCGGTACGAGCCTCAGTGAACAAAGATCTATGCATACTCTTTTAAATTTTAGTCACTACATAAAAAAAAAAATACGTGAATAAAAATCAGGAGAATGTTTCATGATAGCTAGTTTATTTAAAAAAAAAAATAGAATAATCTTTCGATTTAAAAAAGAGTGTGTCCGAAAGATGTTGTAAACATCAGTGACCGTCTTTTTTATTCAATAATTCTGTATTAGCCTATAGCCTTTAATGTTCCTAATCCTGAGACACAGGCCTCCTCTCTGTTTGAGGGAGTAACCTCTTAACCCACCAATCTTATCAATTCCGAAAATAAAAAAAGAAAATAAAAGAAAACTGCCTCATCATCAACATAAAGCCTAACCTTTTCCCAACTAAGTTGGGGTCAGCTCCCAGTCTAACCGTATTCAGCTGAGTACCAGTATTTGGCATGGAGCGACTGCCTATCTGACCTCCACAACCAAGTTAGTACTGGGTAAGACTAAGAAAGTGGCTATTTTCAAAAATAAATTGTAAATCAAGCAACTTAAATGCCAGACCTTGACTACCGCCTGAACGCTTTTAATCTTAAGACGACCGGGCTTAAGATCTCCTTTTTAATTAGCCACCAATGCTCCGGGGGCATATTGAAAATATTAATAGGAGGGAGGATAGAACTCTTTAAATATCGAGATTGATTTTGAAATTTCTTTATTTTAATATAAACAAAACAGATAAATGACATTCAGATCTTATCCTAAAAGCATTAACCCTAACATTATGATTGGGTGTTTTGAGCAAACTATGGCGCCTATACCGGGTGTAAATGGACCCTGCACGAAGCCGTCAACTAAGCATTATTTACATTAAATTAAGTAACTTTACGCAAAAAATATTATTACTTTTTTTTTGGAGTGAAAAATCTTATTTTAAGGTAAAACTCAATGTACTCAAAACATTATGCTGATGGATGTATTGAATAGGAAGGGTGTCGTGGAAGTGTTTAAACTAAAAATCTTACATTAAAAAAAGTATTTAAAAAAAAAAAAACGTGATAAAGTTGGAACTTTGACCCCCAATATCTCCGTAACTAGAATGTTCCCAGGTATGGTCTAGAACAAAAAAATGATCGCATTGACGAGGAAAACAAATGCCTATCAGCTTCGTTAAAGTTCTTGTTACACCCTTTATAAAACATCTACGAATACATACAAAGTGTAATGTTTAAAACTTATAACTTATTAGGAATCAGAAGTATCATATTACTTACGTTAAATAAATATCGAACTGTACAGAGCGATGATTAGACACAAACGTACTTTATGACACTTAATAAACTATTTTTTTATAAAAGATTGTAACAAATAACAATAAATTTTACTGACGGTATAAACTACTAATTGTATCTAAAATGCAAATGAGCTTCGTGTATTGAGTGTGATCTATTGTAGATCTACCCTACATTCCGAGCGAACGTAGTAAAATAGTCCGGTCATCAATCACGTCATAGTAAAACACGGACAAAATTATATATGTTGTGAATTTAATACCTAGCATCAGTAGTCTATAGAAAATATGTCTTTAATAGAATAACCATAATTTACTATGCACCTGCTGTTCCGCGGCTTTACTCGCGTTAAACTGAATAAAAAATTAAAAAGTAGCCAATTTGAGGTTCTAAACTATTAAGTTTCATCCGAATCCTCTAATAGAATAACAATACACACATGCAAACAAACTTTCAGATAGGTATATAATATCCGTAGGATTAATAAAAAAGCTAAGAAAAAACTGAAAGAAACAATTGATAATAACAACCGAGGTAGCATGTCGAAGCTAGGTTTGTTACTACAACATAGTAATATAAAGTCCAGAAATTCTGTGTGTTAATAAATTGTTAGAGAAAGTTACGGAAAACACTTACTAATAGCCTTGTGAATTTTTATTTTAATCGTATTTTTGGTCGACAATTGGAACTGTCTATACATACATATCTATAGACAGTTCCAATTTCTAACTATTCATGCACGAAATATTTTCAGAGAATCATCTAACGGCTATAACGAAACCATTTCAAGGGATTTTTTTTTATCTGAGTATATTTTTATAAAAAAATAAATAATTTAAAAAACTCAAAAAAAATTTTTTTTGACCCAAAAAATAGATACATTTTTTAACATCTATTACACTAGTTTACTACGTCGTATTTACCTACTGTCATTGTTAGAATATGGGAGTAAAGCTTTAACGCAAAAAGTCTCAAAAAATTTTAGAATTATAATAATTTCGTAAAAACAAAAACAGTCAGATATTTTTTTTTTTCATTCCTATGGCGACTTTACGACTTATAGAAGTTACTCTTAAAATATTTCGTGTATGAAAAGATAGACCTTATATACATGCATTGTGTTTATATTCCAAGAACATTTATATCATATCTAAAAGACAATACCTTGAACTTCAGAATCCATGTTGTTGATTATGCAAATACAAATTAATATCAAAACTGTATTTGCTTGAATTACGTTGAGTTTTCACTTCTCGAAACCGTAGTTGTCGACAGCGTACTTTGACAAAAATGATATAATATTGTGATTTTTATTAGAAAACATCCATTCCATTTTTTGGATTCCTATAACTATATTCTATTTGCAAGTCCGATAATTGTTTTTCATCTACCTTCAACTTTAAATTTTGGTTTATGTTCGCCCTCGGCAACACAGTGCGTCGCCTTAGTCGAATAACGATATCGATGATATGTATCGATTTATTTTAAGTTTGTAGATCGGGTTCGGAAAATGGGGAAAATAAGTGGGTTATGATGTTTAGGGTTAGTTACCAAATAAAATTGTTTTAATGTTGTAATGTTCAATTGACTATGTATCGTTTTAAGAATTGTCCGAAAGCGTGGTGTATTGGATGTGGTTTTTATTGCTTTATTCTGTACTACTTGTAGTTTAGAGTAATTATTTTCGCATGTGCTGCCCCAGACAGTTACCGCACACGTAATGCAGGGTCTTACAAGGGTTGTGTAGATTTTTAAGTTTGTATTTGAGCTGACTTTAGATCGACGTTTCAAGATTGGATGCAGGTAGTTAAGAGCTTTATTCCTTTAACGCGGAAGTATTCGGTATTTTTGGTCCAGTTCATTTTATTGAACAGCAATAGTCCAAGGTACTTGTTCGATACACGCCATGGAAAAGTATAATCATCCACTTTTAAGCGGTTTTTAGTGAAAGATCGCTTTCGTGTGAACATTATGACCTCAGTTTTTGTGGAATTTAATTTTAATTTTAATTGGGTAAAATATGAAACTAGAAGCTGTAGTGATAACTGAAGCCGTTCAACTATCAAATCGGTATCTTTACTTGAAATAAATGCTGCTGTGTCATCAGAAAAACACGCAAGATGACTATGGGCCTGTTTGGGCATGTCGTTTATAAACAGTATGAATAAATGCGGCCCGAGCAAGGAGCCCTGTGGCACCCCAGCAGGAATAGATCTTGGTTTGGGAACACTATCGCCAATATGAAAACTGAACGACCTATCCGTCAAATACGCCTGGATGGTTTTAACAAGTCCAATCGGTACACCGCATTTAGATAGCTTGTGTAAAAGGCCTGCATGCAGACGGCATCAAAAGCCTTTTCTACGTCAAGCAACATCATGCCTGTAGATTCACCCATGTTTAAGTGGTGCGTAACATGCTCTGCGACCCTGGCCTGTTGCTGGGCTGTGGAATGCGCCTTTCTGAATCCGAACTCCTCAGCCAATAACAGGTGGTTTGTAGCGTTTGATAAACGCGCTGAGATTACTCCTTCGAGTAATTTTGCAAAGGTAGGAGACTTATAGGCCGATAGCTAATGGGTGAACTTTCCTCTTTACCTGGTTTCTTGAACGTTATAGTTTTGGCTCTTTTCCAAGCAGACGGAATGTAGCCAATTTCTAGGCAACCATTAAAATTTTTGGTTATGAATACCATGTATTTACGTGATAGATTCTTCAGTAAGCAGTTGTGGATGCCATCGACGCCCGGAGACATATGACTTTTGAGATTTTTTATTAATTTTGACACTTCTCTAGGATGTACCGAGTTTAGGTGGAATAAAGTCCTCAACATTATTAAGTTTGTTTACTGATTCATCGACGGGATTACCTTGACATTAATGGAGATAAAGGTTAAAGAAAGATGGAAACGAAGCCCCTTGGTCTAGCGGTCGCAAGCGTTAATGCTGAACATGAGGTTCTGGGTTCGATTCCCAGGTCGGGCAAATTGGCTTTTTGACATGACTGGCGAAATTTAGTATTAGGTACACCTCTGCTTAACCCTTCGGGGATTACAAGCGTGATGTTTTGATGTTATGTGAAAAGGAGATATGAATAAACCGTTGGTCCTGGCAGTCATTCGTAGATCTTTAACACTCGTGTTGTGGAGGTCACTAAGGTAGTCGTTTCAAACTGTATCAAGTAAAATACTGGTATTCAGTTATTGTATACGGTTAGACTTGTCTGACTGGCCTCACTCAACATTTGGAAATAGCAGCTGCCTAGGCAGATAATGATTTTGGACATGGATACCGATTATGTAATTATGACAATTAATTTACTAAAATAACTCATTTTGGTAAAGTAATTGTAACCTTCCATTATGTAAATAGGTACAGATTGTAGAAGAAAATCTTATTAATATTTAGAACTGAACTGACTGCAGTTATCCAATTATGGGGAAAATATACTGCAACTTTGTCATTGGACATATACAAGTTTTTCTGAAAAGAAAGGAAAAAGCAATTTATTTTAGGTGCATTGTTTGTATTTAATCCCCACAGCAAAATTCTCTACTTTCTTGAGCCAAACATAAGACTTATTTAGTCCAAACATTTGGAAATGCGGTGTACGAGAATGACAAGAATATTAAACGAGAAAATCTGATTTCCGAGAGTGCATTTGTCTAACCTAACGACGCGAGCAACTGAAGCCAAAATCTTGGCATACACTGTCTGCATTTAAAATAGGTAAGACATTAATATTTTACAACACATTTATCATGTCTTGTCACAATTCCTTCAAGACTGTTGGCGAAATGTTTTGAGATATTTCACTGTAATATAATAATGCTCTTTAGGTTTGAATGAATTGTGTTTAAATCTATTGCCAAGTTCCTGCTCTCAAAGCATCTTGAGAAATTTGGCATGTCCTAAAACCAAAAATTCGAAGACATAATGACATCTACAAACCTACATTGGGCCCACGTACGGCCCGCGTACGGCCCGCATACGGCTCGCGTACGGCCCGCTTACGGCCCACATACGGCCCGCTCTCTCTCACCGAAAGGAAGCCTGTGTCCCACCATTGGGAACGTTATATGATTATACTGCTAATGACTTGTTCTGGGGTATAATCAGCTGACTTTGAAAGAGATACCTGTACTGTGTTTTATAATACTAACTGTATTTATAGAAATCATAAAAAAATGCGCATACTATCCTATACAATTCTTGAATTCGGTGTCTTATATATTTCTTATTTACTCTGTGAAGGCCCAGATCGGAGTCCTTCAGGTAAATATTGACTGTATGAAATTAATGTTTCGTTTACATACTTTTTTATGTTCAAAGAAGAATATGATAAATTAATAACGCTATGTTAAATAACAGAGAAAATCATCTTTATTCTTAAAATCGAGCTATACAAGAGATAAATTCTTTACTTGATTTTACACAAGGGCCCAGTTGATCTTATTGCAGTTATACGGGTGTCTATCAGTAAAAATACTACTGATTCCACCACATAAGTAATCATCATCATTCATAGCCTTCTCTGTGCCTCTGCGGGGAAAACCTCTCCTCAGGTTAACGCCAGCCTCCTCTGTTTTGAGCCAATCTGTTCAGTTCTTCCAAAACTTAATTGCGTCGCCAAACCATCTTACCATCGGTCTTCTTCATCTCTTGATGCTTATGTAATCGTAATTCGTAAATGAGTTCTCAATATTTTACCAAAAACTGTGTCGTTTGTCCCACACTGATCGCCCTAAAAGTTATTCAAAAAGGCGTATCTATTGCATTTCTAAGCCCTAAATATACTTTGATTTAAACTTCAACGAAGCATACCGTGGCGAATAATGCGCAAAATTGAGCGTAAGTTGAGCATCTGTAGTTGAGCTCATGCATTTTAAACGCTCAACTGCGGTTTGCTTTTAGTTTTAATAGAGAATTTATAAATCAATAGGACAAGAGGTTATTCAGATGAATGAACGTGGCCTGGAATTGCTTATTGGTGTGCAATTGAGGAGAACTTTGTCCACTAGTGGTTTGCAATAGCTATTGATGATAAAGTGAGGTCATTTAAAGATACCGGAGGGTATTTTAGGACGTAAAAACGGATGCTTTTCTCAAAATTCAGAATTAAAAGAAAGTAAGGGTTAATGAATTCCGATGACAATGTTTATAAATTAAATGTATTTTTTTTATTTTCTTTTATTTTGTATGGGCTTACTCTTGACCTCAATCTAGTCCTGAGGACAGAGAAGAGGTCGACGATGGAACGAGCTAACCCAAAAGAAGCCTATTAACTCGCGATTTAAATAGATTGGGGTCAAATGAACTTGGAAACACCGACGCAGGCAGGGAATTCCACTCCTTGGCTGTGCGCATAATAAATGATGTAGCAAAGCGCTTCGTGCGAATGTGTGGAACATCGACAAGGTATTTATCGTCACCAATGAGCCTCTTGGCTCTGCGCTCAACAGAATCGAGTGTGGCTAATTGGTATTTAGCTGAGCCATCCCAAAGGTGACAGCAATACTCCATGCCGGACCGAACTTGAGCTTTATATAAGACTAAAAGCTGTCCAGGCTTGAAGTAACGCTTAACCTTGTTTAGGATACCCAGCTTTTTTGCCGCAGTTTGGGCTTTCGACTCGATGTAGGCACCGAAGTTCAGATTCGCACTCAACTTCGCACCAAGAAGCTCGAGGATGTCGGTGACTGGTACAGATGTACCCCGGAAAGTAGGAGCCAGATTGAACGGACTTCTTTTGGCGGTAATTAATTGTAATGGTATCTTACTTGTAGTTTTTTATTCTGCGAGTGCTGTGTGAATTGTGAAATCGTCACTTAAAGATAAAGGGCTCTTTAAGTGACGAATTCACCATACCTAAAACTGTTTGTTATATCTGGCTATGTATGTATCAGCGAGTAAGTCGTTAAAGTGCCATATAAATAAATAACACAAGCAGATGGAATGTTTTTTCAAAGACACGTGTGAAGGTGAAGGCTTTTCGGTGAATGAATGAAGAAAGGTGAAGGATCTTTCATCATGGTCCAGAGAGGTTATCCAGTAACATATGTATATACAAAAGGCACTAATTTTACATGCAAGACTTTTTTTCTAACTAAAATTTATCTCAAAAATTATAAATATAATACCTACTGTTTGTTCTTAAGATTTATAAATAAATATCTACAATAATATAATACGAAGATCTCAATTATAAATAATATTGATAACATGATGTTGTTGATGTTGATCTTGATGTTGGTGTTGTTTTTGTTGATGTGATGTGGTTGTTGTTACTTTTATTTATTTTTCGTGTAATTGTACTAAGTATGTTACTCATTACTCTCTATTTGTAAATTATAAGTAGAAATGGTTGTCTATGATATCATTAACTAAAAAAATATTTTTAATATTGCAGTACCCTAACAGGGTTCATAATTGTTCTTAGCTATAGGCCTTTTGAAACATTTGTTTTAAAATTGGAACGCAATAAAAGGAATATGAAAGAGAAAAAATCGAAAATAAGGCAAGGCTTACAAATTATATTTAAAAGGAGGCACTAATAAAGCGAACCGCCTGTAACTTGGCCCTCAATTTAATTAACTCTAAGATTTTTACTGTAAATTGAAAAAATGTAACAACATTCTTGTAGTTAAAGTCGTCATTCTGTCATTCGAATGACTGGGGCTCGTTTCGTAGAGGAAATTAAATTTTAACACAAAGATTTTGTGTATTTACACCGAGAGGATGATTTACGGTTTTTTCTTCAGTGAATTTGAGGAGTTTTTTTGTTTAAGAAACAAAAGAAGCGTTATAATTAGATTCTGAAAACTTTTTATGTGGTTTTTATGTCTGTGTCACCATCTCCTGATTATAAATCTGTCATAATAATATGACGTCAAACAAATTCAGTTTTTGGATTTATAATAGATTTTCGTCGGGTTTTGCATGCTTTCTTCAAGTACCTAAATGGTAGACTAGCTTACCCCCGCGTGGAGTTCGGTAATTGTCCCACGGGATCGTACTACCGAGATAAAAAGTATCCTATGTGTTAATCCAGGTTATAAACTATATGTGTGCCGAATTTCATCCAAATCCGGTCAGTAGTTTCTGCGTGAAAGAGTAACAAAAATCCATACATGCTCACAAACATTCGCATTTAAAATATTATTTGGATTCTTGGTGTATTTTAGTAAAACATATTGTAACTAATCCGTACTTACTCGAATGAAATATTATACAAATAGATTTTTCTAGCTTGGAACATTAATCTAGGCTTTACAATTTCTTACATTACGCTTGAGAAATAATATTGTGTTTCAAGCCCTATAAATGTCGTAATACTTGTAAAGTCAGGCAAATTAATTTATTGGCAAAAGTCATTAGGGATAAAATAACTATGCAATGACTATACATGTGGACTGACATAAGCCCTTACTTGTAAAACCATAGAATTGCATCACCTTCCTTTTTAAAAATAAAAAGAAAACATTCTTTCCATCATCTGCCTGCCTTTTCACAACTATGTTGGGGTCGGCTTCCAGTCTAATCGGATGTCGCTGAATACCAGTATTTTACATGGACCTCTATCTACAATCCAGTTAGTACTAGGTAATACGATACCCCTTGGTAAGAATGGTTGTTAGACTTTTTGGACCATTGACTAAACTGTAACGACTGTCAAAGATCTACATATGACAGCCGGAGCGAGGCATGGAGGAAACTCGGTGTGTAATGGGCAGTCAACCATCCACAGACTAACCTAGGCAAGCACGGCTTAACCTAAAGATCGACGCGAGCGGCTGTTATTATTTAGCCACGCGCTCCTCTCCTGAAAAAGTGACGAAAACTTTCTCTCCAAGCGTTCTTAAATAAATGTCATGCTCATTATTTATTAAATTCCACACGGAGCTCTGTGAGGCTGAACGTATGCATTAAAATAATCTTTTATTAAATCTTCTAGAGTCACTCGCAGACGGGCCGCTTTGCCGGTGAGTTGTGTAAAGCGGGCTATTCAATGTTCAGGTGATTTTTTTTCAGCAATATTATGGGATAAGTCGTAACAACGTTTTGTGTGATGCACTTTTGTATAAAGAAATGGAGTATGTACCATATCTACGTGCACTAGTAATTCGTTCAAAAACCGCAAAGTTTAGGCTACCAAATTTGATCTGTTTTTAATTTATCCGGTATTCAGAGACCGTAAAAGAAGCTATGCAGTTAAATTAATGTCGACGCCCATAGTTGCATGTTTCATCATTTGTTTTAGCCGATTTATGGCAATCGTGTGGCACATGTTGATTAAAGGTAAGCTAGCGTTAGCCAATGGCCGGCAATATAAGGCAGCCAGTACCGAGACCAAAACCAAGGAATTCTTAAAATATAACATACAATGTGTAAACTCTTCCTTCATGAACCCATCAACCAAGCATTCTGTACATCAAACTAAGTAACCCTACGGAAAAATTATTGCTTGGAAACGACTTTTTATTTTGGGATGAACAATCACGTTTTACGGTAAAACTCAATGTAATACACTCAAATCATTTTGCTAATGTTTGGATTGAATAGTAAACGGGTCATGAAGGTATTTACAGTAAAGTTATACCCTTAAAAATTTGTATTAAAAAACAAAACTTGTGAAAAAGTTGGAACTTTGACCTCCAATATCTCGGCAACTGGAAGGTTTTCCCAGGTTCTGAACAAAAAAGTGAAGCCTTTCGGCTTCATGAAGGATCTATTTACACTCTTTACAACAAGATAACGATTATGTTTGCAGCGCATTAAGGGCTGGCTGTGGAGACACCAAACCCACTGACCGACGACATGTGACTGCAGCTTTGACGTCGCGTCGGCGCGATTGTTGTCGTCTTAAAATTATTGCAAGTCGAAAAGGATGGCATTTCGGTGGCACGAGTTTCATTCATCAAACCATTAAATTATTTTTAGAACAAAGCATTATAAATTACCAACTTTAATGACCTAAAAACGTATAAACTCCTCGTAAAATAAAGACATGAAATACGACAACTTACTTCAGTTTCCTGCGAGACGATTGGCTGAAGTATTTGTAGGTGTCTCGTTACCTCAATATGTCTGGCTGTGAATGGGCAACCTTGGGTGCAGTATGCACTTGACAATGCTGATAATTTTAGATCCGTTGAAGATAATATTTTGGAATGAATCCAGAAGTTTGTAGATTTTAATTTATTTTCTTTTGTTAGAGCTGGTTGAATTTTTGTGCCTTTTATTGGAAGTGTTTTGACAGTCAGTTTTATGGTGTTGGTATACAATGCTGGTGGTTTGATTTTGGAAATACTTAGGTAGGTATATGAGAATTGGTTATCAATGCACATTGGTCGCACTATATCTTCTTGGGTCGGACATTGCTGTGTTGTTTTTTTTTATCAAATAGTCTCTTTTGCTGTTTTATAAAATTAAAACTTTAACTACTAAAAGATTTCTGATAAAATCATTAGTATTTAATTGATAAATGTAGTTAACTATTGCCTTCGGGCAATTTTGGACTGATAACTACTATCTAAATGACATACCAATTGTTTTTCTTGTATTAGGTACTTATGTAGGTTATATACATCAGACACGAACGCAAGCTTTTTGCTCATGAGGTAAGGCAGAACTACAGAACGCCACCTGCTACGATCCTTACATACTCCTTTCGCCTCGTCTAGGTGTATGAACAGGGTTCATACATGTAGTCATACACGCACACAGGTTGCGAGTACTACACACCTAACCTTTCTGAAGAACCTCACAAATAATCTCAGAGCATGTCCTTTTATTGCGTCCCCTCCCGCTGTTGATGTTCACATCTGTTTTGTAAACACCTTCAGTGAAACCACCTCAGCATACTCTTTCCAATTTTTGTCAGTACATCTTCTTTTAAGTAGGTTAGATTGACAAGGTACGTATCAAAATCAGGGGTGCGTTGTCAGAATTCCTCCTCGTGTGCCCGATGGCTGCCGGTCCCTCTCGATACGTCGGGAGGGAATAGCAGCTGCCGGGCCGGTGCACCCTGGACGTGGGCAGTATCCTTCCCCGAGGAATGGGAAGAGATTCTTATTCCTTGGGGAATGTTACTGTCCATGGCTAATATTCTGACATGGGAGGGGTCCGTTTTGGACCAAGGGGGCGTTGCTCCGCGTGACCCTCTGAAAAGCAGAGGGCACAGCGGAGTAGCAAGGGCGGGCTCGGTGTGCACTTACCCTGCCTCCGAGCAGACAGTGAAGGACGCAGTCGTTCACTGTCCCCGTCGATATCGTAATCCCACCGTTGAAGTGTCGTGGATCACGTCTCGCGGCTTCGATTGGGACCGAGGGTCTTGGCTTAACCGCCCGGACCGCGAGGTAGAAAACCTCTATAAAAAGTTACCCCGAATCTCAAGCGGCGGCGCACCGCGAGGAGATGTATGGCTGACGGGTTCCTATGGAAAATCAGTTGCTAGTGCGAACCACTGCCGGGCCTGGCTATGGCTTATCTGGGTACAGGGGGCACTGCCCAGATGGACTCTTTATTTCCCCCATACTCGTGGGAACAACATGGAAAATTGTTTAAAAAAAAAAACGGCCGATAACGGCGAAGCAAAGGACGGGAGGGATGCGGGGTCGGAGTCCGGCGCCGCATCCAGCGATGTGAGCGCGGGAGGCTCAGAGAGCTCCCAGCGCGGGAGGCCCGGGACCACTGCGGTGAACGGGAAGTTCTTCCGCAAGCGGTCCTGGCCGGAGGGCGACCAAGGGTCGTCATCGGAGGGAGAGCTAGCCTCGGCTCGCAAGATCCCCACCAGTAAGCGAGGAGGGATCCGCGGCAAGGGGAGAGGCCTCTCTGCCGCCGAGAGGTCGGCGCGGCTTGCCGAGGAGGGGCGCCACCCGGGGGTGGCCGGTCGCGGGGTGGCCCGTTCGGGCTCCTCTGGCGACGAGGTGGGTGCAGACGGCGGCTCTGAGGCGGAGCGTAAGGCCGGTTTCGCGAAGGAGGTGGAGGCGGCGCTGAGGGCTGTCTCTTATAAACAGAAGCCCTCCACCAGGCATAAGGCCATGCCTGCAGCGATCGCCTCCATCATGGCGTCAGCGGAGGCCAGATATGGGGGGCCCCCGTCAAACGAAGTGGCCAAACTGCGGGCGGAGGTCGCTCGCCTGACGGCTGCCACGGAGCTTCTCCAAGAGGAGAACAGGAAGCTCCGAGCAGACTTGGCCGGTCTGCGCGAGGCCGGCCCCCGCAAGGCGCCCCAAAATGGGGGCCAGCAGCGACCAAGCCAGCCCGTTCCCGTGCCGGTTGAGAACCAGGTCCTGAACCTGGTTCGGCAGGAGCTGGCTGCCTTCCAGGCGCGGTTCTCCGTCCTGGAGGGCATTGTCCTGCGCCCCCCCCTTGCGGCAAACAGGGCGTCCCCGGGCCCGAGGGTAGCCACATATGCGGCTGCTGCGGCCTCCGCACCGGGGTCGTCTGGCCGGCCCTCCGGCAGGGTTGCGTCGGCCCCCGAAGGGCCGGCTCTGGCGAAACCGGCTCCGGCCAAGAAGGCGGCAGCCCTGAGGCAGGGCAAGGTGGCGGTTCAAAAGAAGGGCAAGGCGGTGACTGTGCCAGCGCCAGCCGCGAGACAGCTGCCACCGCCGCCCCCCCCGCCCCCTAAGCCTTCTGCGGCCGAGACCGGGTGGCAGGTGGCCGGAGAGAGAACGAGGGAGCAAATGGCGGCCAAAAAGGCCAGGAAGCGGCAGCGCAAGCGCCAGCAAAAAGAGCGGAGCGTCGCGGCAAGGCTCAGCGCCCCGAAGACCGCAGCTGTAGTGATTACACTACAGCCGGACGCGGAAAAGAGGGGCGTGAGCTACCGCGACGTGCTCGCTAAGGCGAGGGCGACGGTAAATCTTGGGGAGCTCGGGATCACCGGGGGCCTCCGTCTCAGAGTCACCGCGACAGGGGCTCGAGTGCTTGAGATCCCCGGCGAAACCCGTGGCTCGTCCGCGGACGCTCTGGCAGAAAAGCTTAGAGCGTCCCTAAATGCGGACGAGGCCCGAGTGTCCAGGCCCGTCAAATGCGCAGATCTGCGCATCATGGGTCTGGACGACTCGGTGACCGAGGAGGAGGTGGTGGCCGCCGTCACCAGGACCGGTGGGTGCCCTGCTGAGCAGGTCAAGGCAGGCACCTTACGTCCGGACCTGTCGGGCATGCGAACCGTAACGGTAAGCTGCCCTGTGACGGCGGCGAAAGCCATTGTGGAGGGCCGAAGGCTCTTGGTGGGCTGGGTTTCGGCGCAGGTTAAGCTGCTGGAACCCAGACCTCTGAGGTGCTTCCGCTGCCATGTGGGGCACCATGTGTCGGTCCGGTGCACCTCGGAGGTGGACCGCAGTGGCCTATGCTTCCGCTGCGGCCAGCCCGGTCACAGGGCCGCGGCTTGCTCCGCCGCGCCGCACTGCGCTGCATGTGCGGCAACCGGCAAGCCGGCCGATCACCGGGCAGGGAGCAAGGCCTGCGGTACACCCGCCAAGGCCAAGGCCAGGGGCAACGGAAGGCCCTCCACCTCCACCGCCAAAACCCCCACCGTCGCCATCACCGCAGCCGCCGCCACTGTCGCCGCCGCGGCCGCCACTGCTGCAACTTCTGCAGCGGGGCCCTCGCAGGGGGCCCGGGAGGGGGCTGAAATGGAGTGCCAATAACGGCCCCATTACGCCTTCTCCAGGCAAACATCAACCACTGCGCCTGCGCTCAGGATCTGTTGATCCAGAGCATGGCGCAGTGGTCGATTAACATCGCCGTGGTCTCTGAGCCGTACTTTGTCCCGCCCAGGGATGACTGGGTGGAGGACCTTAGCGGCTCAGTGACCATAATTGCGTCGGCCGCCGCCGGCACCCCGACCCTTGAGAGTGTCAGGAAGGGTCAGGGGTGCGTAGCAGCACGGTTCGGGGAGATCGTTGTAGTGGGAGTCTACTTCTCTCCGAACCGAACTCTCGCCGAGTTCCACAACTCCCTCAGGGAGTTGAGTGTCGTCATCGGGAGCCATTCACTCCCCGTGCTTGTGCTCGGGGACTTCAATGCCAAGAACTTGGCTTGGGGTTCTCGTTACACGGATGTGCGGGGTAGGATGGTGGAGGACTGGGCACTGGAGACAGGCCTGGTCGTCCTAAATCGGGGTTCTGTCCCCACGTGTGTGCGGATGCAGGGTGAGTCGGTGGTGGACATATCGTTCGCTAGCCCCGCCCTGTCGCCGCGTGTCGTTGACTGGCGCGTCATGGAGGGGGTGGAGACCTATTCCGACCACCGGTACATCCGGTTCGACGTCTCCACTCAGACCTCAAGCGCGCCGGTCCTACAGGCCCCGAGTGGTCCGCGATGGGCGCTGAAGCAGCTGGACCGGGAGCTCCTCCTGGAAGCCTCGATCGTGCAGGCCTGGGTGTCATCACCGGCCAGGCCTGCCGACATCAACAACGAGGCGAGTTGGTTCCAGGAGGCCATGTCCGAGATTTGCGACGTGGCAATGCCCCGAGTTCGGCCAGGAAGCGCCCGACGTCAGGTGTACTGGTGGTCGCGAGAGCTGACGTCTTTGCGTGAGGCGTGCGTTGCCGCGCGGCACCGGTACGCCAGGCATCGCAGGCTCCGCATCCGCCCTCCGGATGCGGCAGCCATTGAGGCGGAGCTTTACGAGGGGTACAGAGCGGCGAAGACCGCCCTCCAAGAGGCTGTCCGGCGGGCCAAGAACCTGGCCCGCGAGGAGATGCTGGAGTCTCTGAACGGAGATCCGTGGGGGCGCCCTTACAAGATGGTGCGGGACAAACTCCGCACCCGGGCCCCCCCGCTGACGCAGAGTCTCCGGCCTGAGCTCGTGGAGGACGTGGTGAGCGCTCTGTTCCCTTCGCGAGGGAGGCATCCTCCCCCGCCTATGGCTCCGCCGCCGCTTGCGGTGCCGGACGCGGACCACACCGATGACGACGTTCCGGAGGTGACTGGGGTAGACCTGGGAGTGGCGGTACGCAGGCTGAAGGCCAGAAATACCGCCCCGGGACCCGATGGCTTGCCTGGCAAAGCCTGGGTCCTGGCCTCTGAGGCTCTCGGGCCCCGACTGGAAGGGCTCCTAAGCGCATGCTTGGAGAGAGGCCAGTTCCCGCTTCGTTGGAAGACGGGGAAGCTAGTCCTCATCCGGAAGCCAGGGCGCCCTGCGGACTCTCCGTCCGCATACCGGCCCATCGTGTTGCTCGACGAGGTGGGCAAGCTCTTTGAAAGAGTTATTGCTAACCGCCTCGCCGGGCACCTCGCGGGGATGGGGCCGGATCTTGCGGAACACCAGTTTGGTTTCCGCAAGGGGCGCTCGACGGTGGACGCCATCATGCGCGTGAGAGCCCTCACGACGGGGGACGCGGTTTCCCGGGGCGGGGTCGTATTGGCGGTGTCTCTTGACATCGCCAACGCCTTCAACTCCATGCCCTGGAGCTGCATTGGGGAGGCACTCCGGTATCACCGGGTGCCGACCTACCTTCGTCGTGTGGTCGGGGATTACCTGACGGATAGGGCCGTCATCTACCCCGGTCGGAGCGGAGAATGGAACCGGCGAGAGATGTCGTGCGGTGTTCCACAGGGATCGGTTCTGGGACCGGCCTTGTGGAACATCGGTTACGACTGGGTGCTGCGCGCCGACCTCCCTAGCGGCGTCAGCGTAGTCTGCTACGCTGACGACACGCTGGTACTGGCACAAGGGAGGTCGCACGAGGCGGCGGCCGAAAACATGACACGCGGGGTTGCGATAGTCGTGGAGAGGATCCGGCAATTGGGTCTCGAGGTGGCATTGCACAAGTCCGAGGCCATGTGTTTTCATGGGCCTCGGAATGCGCCACCGTCGGGATCGATACTGACGGCAGGAGGGGTTTCCATCGGCGTCGGGTTGACGCTGAAGTACCTGGGACTCGTCCTTGACAGCCGGTGGAACTTCGTGGAGCATTTCCGACGTTTGGCCCCCAAACTGGAACGGACCGGGGCTGCCTTCAAGCGGCTCCTGCCCAACCTGGGGGGTCCAAACGCCTCCTGCCGGAGGCTCTACGCGGGGGTCGTGCGGTCCATGGCCCTTTACGGGGCCCCGGTGTGGGCGCGTTCTCTGAAGCGGCAAGCCGCCCGCTACCTGAACGCGCCCCAAAAGGGGATAGCCCTAAGGCTAGTCCGGGGGTACCGCACGATCTCCGGTGAGGCGGCGAGCCTCCTTGTCGGATTGCCGCCATGGGATCTGGAGGCGATAGTCCTCGCACGCCTTCACGAATGGCGCGCGGAGGCACTACGTCGGGGGGAAACTCCGCTGCCGCGGCAAATCACCGCTCGGCGGACAGACCTCCGGCGCGATCTCATGGTGACATGGAAAGAGCGACTGTCGCAACCCCGTGCAGGGCACGCCACCATAGTGGCGATAAGTCCCCTCTTTGAGGAGTGGCTAGAGAGGCGCCACGGCGCCCTCACCTTCCGCCTGACGCAGGTCCTCACCGGACACGGTTGTTTCGGGAGGTTCCTGCACCGAATCGGGCGGGAGGAAACGCCCGGGTGTTTCCACTGTGAGGATCGTCCGGAGGACACGGTGCAGCACACTGTGGGGGCCTGCCCTGCTTGGGCGGAGCAGCGCCGTGTCCTCGTAGAGGCGATTGGCGGCGGCGACCTCTCGCGCCCGGCCCTGGTTCAAGCCATGGTCCGGAGCGAGAGGGAATGGGAAGCCGTCACCTCCTTCTGCGAAGCAGTCATGCTAGTGAAGGAGGTGGCGGAACGTGAGAGGGAAAGAGCCTCACGTCCCAGCCGCCGCGGAAGACGCCCTGGGCGTCGGGGGTCACGTGGTGGCCCCCGGCCACCGTAGGCGCGGGCCTGTGGACGGCGAGTTTTGGGCTAGCTCGCCGTCCGGCCGTCTTATGACGACAGGCCGTGTCGACGGCGCGTTCGTGTTCCACGCGCGCCTCAAAGAGATGTCAGCAACCACGTAGGGGTCCGCACGGGCCGATGCCTGCCAGGGCTGCGGGACTGTTCGAAAGAGATACCGCGGCCCTGGAACACAAAGGGCAAAGAAGGAACATGGATGGGTTTTAGTCAGTACAAGTCTGACACTCCCTTCCGCTCCGCCCAGAGCGGGGGGGGTCATTTGATGATTTCCCATCCAAAAAAAAAAAAAAAATCAGGTTGGCCGAAGCAAGGAAAACCAGTTCAGGCTGATATTCATAGAGGACTCTGCCCTGGAGTGTTAATGTGGTGTTGCCCCACAAACGACGGGACACTTGTTATCTTGTGGCAGGACACGATAACAAGTGAGATACACGATGTCCTGTTGCTTGCACATCACAGAAGCTGATGGACGCTACTGAAAGTACAAAATTTGTCGCCAAATTTTATGCTGACTCAATTTAAATTGAAGAAGATCAAAAAGTAATTGTAGTTCTAGAGATAGAACTGCTATAAATAACCTCAGCAATATGATAAGTCACCCAAATAGGCACAAAATTAATGAGCCGTCAGTTCTGAACGGCTGGCACTCGTCTAAACGACGACGGTTCGTTCATACTTCTCTGTTACGCCTCGTTAGTGTTAGTTTATAATAATGTTGTTGTGAAGATCTGTAGGAAGTCTCCGCATTCGGATAATTAGCCAATGTAAACAAGAAAAGAGATTTTTGTTTACATTGGCTGGTTGTGTGATGGGTGACGTGTGTAAAGGAATTTGGAATGAGATAATTTTAAGTTTTTTAATGAGGTATTAATTAGAAATCGATTTTTTGTATCGATATAAATAAGAATGAGAATAAATTTATTAAGCCATTGTTACAAACATTTTCTTAATCTAACTTAGAGCTATGATCTAATCGAATCAAGTATTTTAACGTAGTAATTAGTAAACAGAGGTCCCCAAACTAGGCTGCGCCTGTATCTTGGGGGCCAGAGTTGTGTTAATTTAAAATTAAAACACATATTTGTTGATGTGATAGTTCTGTTCTGTGAAAGTTCTGTGTAATGATGCTCTCTTTCGTGTAAACATAGTCCATTTATTTATCTCTATTTTATTCAAATTTTATTTTATAATGATGGTTTGATTTATGACATTAACTTATTTTATTTTTAAATTTGATTACGGACTTTTTACATTGATTTTAATTTGAGGAAAAATGGTTTTGTTAATTTAAGTTAAATTTTATTTTGTGTACAACTTAAATAAGATATTATTGTGTGGTGTGTATTATTGTCTCTGATTATTTTGATACTAACATTATTTTTAAGTGTTCTTACTAACTCAAGTATGGATCGTTGTGTCCAATGCAAATAAATAAATAAATTAATAAATAGTAGGTATAGCTTGATTCCAGTTTGATGACTACATATAAGACATGCATAGTAGCCTATAATGTTCCCACTGCTGGGACACACGATCTCCTCTCTGAGAGGGAACTGACTATAATCCATCACGTTTGCGGGCTGATAGATGTCATATGTCTTCGAATTTTTGGTTTATGGACATGGCCGGTCTCCTCACGATGTTTTCCTTCACTGTTTTGATAGCAGTGGTGATGAAATAATTACACAAACTAATGCGCCCTGGGTTCGAACCCATGACTCATGTTCGTAAGTCGGGGCCGCCACCACTGGGCCACCGCTGCTCTACATATAAGGCGTTAGTGGCCATGTCGTTGTGTATGACAGGCCTAATATTGTGTTTCCAGGCCATTAATACAAGTTCCATCAGGTTATTTTTCAAGTTTAGTGTAATATGAGATACGATTGGCTATGGCTGCAAATAATATTTCTTTACTATTAAAAATCAATGCTTTAAAACATTGTTAAAGTTAGTACAGCTTTCGACAACATTTTAAGCCCAAGTTAAAAGAAATAGCCACAAAATTGCAACACATTTTCATTCGACCATAAAAAAAGAAAATTCCGCACGACACAGCTTTGACACGGCGTCCACTTTTTATCACACGCTTGCCAAGCCAACGGATTTATGTCTCAATTTCCTAAAGCTTATAAATCGTCCCCATTTCAAAGATACTTCTTTCGGTTTCAAAGTTGTGTTGTGAAAAATGTTCGATGTACTTTAATATGGTTTATTTTATATATTTTTTACCGATACTTAGGAAGTAATATTTTATGAGGATCATTTGGCATGAAGTAGCGTTAAATCTTGTAAAAATAATGATATTTAGGGGACAAAGGTTTTGAACTTTGTCACAATAAAAGAAAGAAACCTTTTTGTGAAGTCGGTTAAAAAAATCGATGTTCAACCATCCTAAAGATTATTTATCACAAAGTTGCCTCGTTGGTCGAGTGGTCGCAAGCGTGATTGCTGAGCATGAGATCCTGGGTTCGATTCCCGGGTCGGGCAAAGTATTTTTAGGTTTTTCCATCAGGAATTTCTCAGTAGCAGCCACTAAGTCTAGATCTGTGCCCGCTTGATAGCAATAGGCTTGCCCCTTATTACATGGGATTTAAACCATATCTGCCGAAATGTGTGTGTACTATTAAGTACACATCCACCTTACCCTTCGGGGATTACAAGCATGATGTTATGATTCTTCAAATAAAAAAAAAAGTTTGAGGCTTAAAAAAATACACTGTAGGATGGGTTAGGAAGTTTAATGCTGGCACTTCACATGGTCTATTTGTCAAAATTGTCGCGATATTGAATCAAAACAAAATGTTTTATGCCTATTGCGATAAAGTTCACTTTGTCTTAAGGATAGAAAGCGAATATTTGCCCAGATCTGCCTAGTGCCACATATGCAATCAAAATACGAAATGGCTTTTCTTGCAACCAAGAGAAATTATAACCCAAAAAAATATCTCCTAAAGTACTAATAGTCACACTTACCCATTGTAAATTGGTTTCAATTGCGTCGCAAAGTATATAAATATGCCTCAAACAGCCTTGTGGGGGTCGTATGGCCCTCTTGTGATAGATTTATGGTTACCCTGTCGCCGATAGGGTGCTTCCACATGTTTCGAGACGAGCATGTACAATCACAAGCACAAAATTGTATATAACTGGCAACGTTAGAAAGTTATTTTCTCCTAATATATTAATTTTCATGTTGTTAGGAATCTAGTATTGAGGAGCTCGATACTAACAGCTGCTCGGGTTGATCTTCAGGTTAAGGAGATCACGAAATTGGCACGTTTGTTTTAAAAACGTTGCTCTACCCTAGGAATTTCTCCTGTATCGTGGGTGCGTTAACAAAAATTGTAACTTACATACATAAGCAGCCAGACCCGGAACAACGCAATATATTTGCTCCGTTCGTGGATCGAACTCGCGACACGCAGTGCAGCAGCCGACCGCTCAGCCGATGCGCCAACCATGTCGTCAACGTCACTTTGAGGTTCTTAAAAATTCTGACATTGGGATAAAAGTGACATAAAAGATATTATACAAACATAAACATCATCTCAAACATGTGACATATTTACAACGTCTACAACTAGTTTTATGAACTGACCATTCTGACCAGTCTTACTTTCAAGACCAAAAATGTCACATAATTTGACAAATTGCATTTCACGTAGTGATGGACGAGACATGCTCGAATGATTAATTTTCTGTGACCATTTTAACATCCTCCTACTAACTCTAATGCAATCTTGGCAAACATACTTGACCTTATAATGTTTTCATTGGCAGTCAGGAGGACGCTGCTTGTACGAACCGCCAGTTTGTGAAATTCTTCTCTGTTTCCTGAACATTATAATCGATTTCTTCTCGGCAAGCAGCAATCCTATTTAGTATGCAACATTAGATTTAGTATATGCGAAACCTGAAACACGTGTCTAGTATTTTTATGTAAAGAATCTATGTACAAAATTTCAAAACTGTATCATGAAAAATCACAGTTATAAGCTTGTTCTCTTACCTGGTTGTCTGCACAAAAAGGTGATCACCACGCGACGTAGCCGCGCACGCGCCTCTAGGGTCGTTAGCTCATTGATAACAATAATTTGGCAGTAGGTACCTAAATGATTGCGATAGGTACTTAGTGTCGCTGGGTGTCCAACTTGTAAACTTTATTAAATATTTTATGGACAAAATGTAACATGGTTTAAAAAATATTGGAATCGATTCAGTTACTTATTCTGGACAAACTATATTCAGGTTTCGCATTTACTAAAAACAATGTTGTATAACAAAAAACGTAATTACCTATTCGTTATTTTAAGTCATCCGCAAGTGCCACGGAAAAGCATTTTCTAGCAAAGACAGTGATAAAATTCATAATTCAAATGTCCTACAGAAAATACTCTTTTACCCCAATAATTTATGTGCGTCACTTTCTTTCTAGCCAAAATATTTTTTTAATACACTTGAACCTACCAGTGGCGATGTTCCATAGAACTCGATTCCTACCGGCTTCCCTTTGAAAGGTGGCACAGTCAGTATTCTATAGACAAATAATATAATCACATTAAAGATATGTACTTATATTCGTTACTGCTTACGTGCTTACTTATATTCGTAAACTTCTAATAGTTATGGTTAAGCACATCATCTTTTTTTCTCTTTCTTTCCCTTCTAACCAGATGCAGCTGAATACCAGTATTTTACATTTAACGACGCCCTATCTGACTTCCACAACCCAGTGGTGGGAATACGATACTCCTTGGTAAGACTGGTTGTCAGACTTTCGGGCCACTGACGACCTGTAACGACTGTCAAATGTCTACAAATAGCAGCCTGGACCGATGGCTTAACGTGCTTTTCGAGACACGAAAAAAACTCGGTATGTAATGAATGGTCACCCATCTACGTACCCACCTTGGCAAGCGCTGCTGAACCTGGAGATCGACGCACGTCGCTGGTATTATTTTGCCACGAGTTATTTAGCAATAAGACTAGATCGTTACCCATACAGTATAATTAGTCCAGTGGTCAAATCACGTTCTATTGTAATTTGTAAATCAAACTCGTTAGTGACATTAATTTAGTTGGAATTGAAACTGATTGCAATCGCAATTATACTGTATTTAGCGAGGGAATTAGAATTAAGTTGATACTGTTGTTAATCGTAATCAATTTTGAATTATTTTTTTATTAATTGCAGTCATTACAGGCAGTGAAAGTTGCACGTTTTGTTTAGTTATATGTACTTACATAATTATATAATACACTAGCTGTTGCCCGCTACTTCGGTCGAGTGAAAATTTTAATGTGTATGTGTGAGAAAAAAAATTACCTTATCTGTGCCAAATTTCATCTAGATCCGTTCAGCCGTTCTGGCTTGATTGAGTAACAAACATCCATCCATCGCTACATTAGAATTTATAATAGTAGTAAGATATAAATGTATATTCATGTTTCTAGAAATCATCATCAGTCTTCAGGGGCCACTGCTGGACATAGGCCTCTCCAATTGAATAGTTCCACCATCAAAAATTAATTCCACGACACAACTTCTCTTAAAATACATTTCATTTTTTCCTGAAAACCCGACTCATTTTCAATTTACTGTTTAATTACATTTTTATTTGCTTTACAATCAATAAATAGTCGAGTCATTGAGTTGGTAAATTAGTGACGTCATAGGTTGCGATTGTCATAAAAAATCTATGGGGCACTGGGATTCGACAGTTCGAAAAAAATTTCACTTGATTGGTAGTGCAACTACCGTATTACACGCCACTCAGCTCGATTCTCGGGAACTGTCATCCAGCTGCTACCAGACACCCTGACGAGATCGTCGCATCACCTAGCCTGAGGACGTTCCACCTTACTACACCTATACAAATGAATAAAATTGTAGTGTCTATTTGAAATTTCAACTAGTACTACAGTACTTATAACAAAAATAGTTTTTTTTTTTTTTTTTTTTTTTTGTCCGTCTGTTTGTTTCGGCTTAACGGCTTAACCGATTTGTCGTGACTTTTAATGGCAGATAGCTCAGACAGCATGATGTTATAAGGCGTAACTTAGGTGTTGCCGCCATGGGATCTGGAGGCGATAGTCCTCGCGCGCCTTCACGAATGGCGCGCGGAGGCACTACGTCGGGGGGAAACTCCGCTGCCGCGGCAAATCGCCGCTCAGCGGACAGACCTCCGGCGCGATCTCATGGTGACATGGAGAGAGCGACTGTCGCAACCCCGTGCAGGGCACGCCACCATCGTGGCGATAAGTCCCCTCTTTGAGGAGTGGCTAGAGAGGCGCCACGGCGCCCTCACCTTCCGCCTGACGCAGGTCCTCACCGGACACGGTTGTTTCGGGAGGTTCCTGCACCGAATCGGGCGGGAGGAAACGCCCGGGTGTTTCCATTGTGAGGATCGTCCGGAGGACACGGTGCAGCACACTGTGGAGGCCTGCCCTGCTTGGGCGGAGCAGCGCCGTGTCCTCGTAGAGGCGATTGGCGGCGGCGACCTCTCGCGCCCGGCCCTGGTTCAAGCCATGGTCCGGAGCGAGAGGGAATGGGAAGCCGTCACCTCCTTCTGCGAAGCAGTCATGCTAGTGAAGGAGGTGGCGGAACGTGAGAGGGAAAGAGCCTCACGTCCCAGCCGCCGCGGGAGACGCCCTGGGCGTCGGGGGTCACGTGGTGGCCCCCGGCCACCGTAGGCGCGGGCCTGTGGACGGCGAGTTATGGGCTAGCTCGCCGTCCGGCCGTCTTATGACGACAGGCCGTGTCGACGGCGCGTTCGTGTTCCACGCGCGCCTCAAAGAGATGTCAGCAACCACGCAGGGGTCCGCACGGGCCGATGCCTGCCAGGGCTGCGGGACTGTTCGAAAGAGATACCGCGGCCCTGGAACACAAAGGGCAAAGAAGGAACATGGATGGGTTTTAGTCAGTACAAGTCTGACACTCCCTTCCGCTCCGCCCAGAGCGGGGGGGGTCATTTGATGATTTCCCATCCTAAAAAAAAAAAAAAAAAAAAAAAAAAAAGGTGTACTTTTATTTTAGGGCCGTCACGTACCCCGGTCGGAGCGGAGAATGGAACCGGCGAGAGATGTCGTGCGGTGTTCCACAGGGATCGGTTCTGGGGCCGGCCTTGTGGAACATTGGTTACGACTGGGTGCTGCGCGCCGACCTCCCTAGCGGCGTCAGCGTAGTCTGCTACGCTGACGACACGCTGGTACTGGCACAAGGGAGGTCGCACGAGGCGGCGGCCGAAAACATGACACGCGGGGTTGCGATAGTCGTGGAGAGGATCCGGCAATTGGGTCTCGAGGTGGCATTGCACAAGTCCGAGGCCATGTGTTTTCATGGGCCTCGGAATGCGCCACCGTCGGGATCCCTACTGACGGCAGGAGGGGTTTCCATCGGCGTCGGGTCGACGCTGAAGTACCTGGGACTCGTCCTTGACAGCCGGTGGAACTTCGTGGAGCATTTCCGACGTTTGGCCCCCAAACTAGAACGGACCGGGGCTGCCTTCAAGCGGCTCCTGTTCAACCTGGGGGGTCCAAACGCCTCCTGCCGGAGGCTCTACGCGGGGGTCGTGCGGTCCATGGCCCTTTACGGGGCCCCAGTGTGGGCGTGTTCTCTGAGGCGGCAACCCGGCCGCTACTTGAACGCGCCCCAAAAGGGGATAGCCCTAAGGCTAGTCCGGGGGTACCGCACGATCTCCGGTGAGGCGGCGAGCCTCCTTGCCGGATTGCCGCCATGGGATCTGGAGGCGATAGTCCTCGCGCGCCTTCACGAATGGCGCGCGGAGGCACTACGTCGGGGGGAAACTCCGCTGCCGCGGCAAATCGCCGCTCAGCGGACAGACCTCCGGCGCGATCTCATGGTGACATGGAGAGAGCGACTGTCGCAACCCCGTGCAGGGCACGCCACCATAGTGGCGATAAGTCCCCTCTTTGAGGAGTGGCTAGAGAGGCGCCACGGCGCCCTCACCTTCCGCCTGACGCAGGTCCTCACCGGACACGGTTGTTTCGGGAGGTTCCTGCACCGAATCGGGCGGGTGGAAACGCCCGGGTGTTTCCATTGTGAGGATCGTCTGGAGGACACGGTGCAGCACACTGTGGAGGCCTGTCCCGCTTGGGCGGAGCAGCGCCGTGTCCTCGTAGTGGCGATCGGCGGCGGCGACCTCTCGCGCCCGGCCCTGGTTCAAGCCATGGTCCGGAGCGAGAGGGAATGGGAAGCCGTCACCTCCTTCTGCGAAGCAGTCATGCTAGTGAAGGAGGTGGCGGAACGTGAGAGGGAAAGAGCCTCACGTCCCAGCCGCCGCGGGAGACGCCCTGGGCGTCGGGGGTCACGTGGTAGCCCCCGGCCACCGTAGGCGCGGGCCTGTGGACGGCGAGTTATGGGCTAGGCTCGCCATCCAGCCGTCTTATGACGACAGGCCGTGTCGACGGCGCGTTCGTGTTCCACGCGCGCCTCAAAGAGATGTCAGCAACCACGTAGGGGTCCGCACGGGCCGATGCCTGCCAGGGCTGCGGGACTGTTCGAAAGAGATACCGCGGCCCTGGAACACAAAGGGCAAAGAAGGAACATGGATGGGTTTTAGTCAGTACAAGTCTGACACTCCCTTCCGCTCCGCCCAGAGCGGGGGGGGTCATTTGATGATTTCCCAACCCAAAAAAAAAAAAAAAGGTGTACTTTTATTTTAGAACACATTACCCTCCTTCTGACGCTGTTGGGTAAAAAAAGGTTTGAGTTCCGTGCAAAAAAAATCCCATTAAATTGTTAACAAATCTGGTTTAAATAGGGGAGTAATATTTTTATAATAACTTCACGCCGACGAGAGTCTCAGGCAACAGCTAGTATTTTTATTGTAATAATCCTTGAACAGTAAAAACCTATAAAGTATCTTTAGCAGACAAGTTCCTTTATGACCCAAATCCAAACATAATCCCAATAAAAGAAGGTATCACAATAAGTAGGACAGCCGGCAGCCAGCGTCGAGCGTCCGTTCTCAACAAACCAGCATCCGTTGTACTCCAGACTTCAGGAAATGGATTCCTCTGAAACCCTCACTGAATAATACGCTGCCTTATACACATCACGTTACATCAAGAAATACTCTTTTTATCAACGAAAACCGATCGAAATTGCACCCTATCTTGAGAAGATTGAGTTAGTTTTCGAGTGTGGGGAAAACGTCTTGAGATGTACACGAATTTTAAGTGAATGTAGACTCAAAGGTTGGTGGAGGAGGGTTTTATTTCGGTTGGGGGTGGAAAAGGGTGTCAGTATCTCAGAAATGCAAAAGGAATGGAAATATCTACTTGTCGCAAATAGATACAATCTGTAAACCTGTATAATGCTAAAGAAAAGTTCGTTGGAAAGTTGTAAGGAGTAACCTTGAGAGTTCTCGTCACAGCGGTTTGTTATTTTTAATTCGATGCAAAGTGAAAATTGTGTCGTTTTTCTGCTATCTTAGTTACAAGGACGCTAGAAATATGATAAAAAGTGCTTGCAGAGTTATGTTTTAAAGTTAGTATACAACATTATTTTTAGTATATGCGAAACCTGAATATAGTGTGTTCAGAATAAGTAACTGAACCGATTCCAATAATTTTTATACCATGTTATATTTTTACCCAAAAATATTTAAAAAAGTTAAAAGTTGGACACAAAATTGGACTTTAAGTACCTATCGCAATAATTTAGGTACCTACTGCCAAATTATTATTATCAATGAGCTCAAGACGACGCTGGTGATGTTGTGACCACTATTTTGTGCGGACAACTAGGTAACAGAACAAGCTTATAACTTTGTGATTTTTCATGATACAGTTTTGAAATTTGGTACATAGATTCTTTACATAAAAATACTAGACACGTGTATCAAGTTTCGCATATACTAAACTAATGTTGTATAATAAAAGTGCATAAGGCACAGTCCCATCTATCACAAGCATAATCAGCCTACAACGTTATCACTGCTGGGACACAGGCCTCCTCTCTTAGCGAGTGGGCCGTAATCCACTACGTGTATCCAGTTCGGGTTGGTAGATGTCACATGTCTTCTAATTTGTTTTGGTTATAGTTCTGGAGTGGCGACCGCGAACTGGAAGACGTTGCGTTGGAAGGCCACTAGGCGGACCGATGACCTGTTGAAGGTTGCAGAGATCCGTTGAATGCGAGACGCACGGGACCGGTCAATGTCTTCCGGCTGAAATGATGACGATGATAGTACATGCCGGTTTCCTCACGGTGTTTTCTTTCCCCCATTTTAGAGCAGTGGTGATGTTATAAATTGCACAAGGTACCTAACTCCCCTGCCGGGGCTCAAATTAACGACCTGCATCTCCTATGTCGGAGACGGCACCATTTGGCTACCGCTCTTACTTATTCCACCTGTATAGCACTAACTAGTAAAGATAGAGTTTTTATTTAAATATGTATAAAAATGTGATTGTATAGAGAGAAAATATATGATTTTAAGCTATCATGGTCACTTACATTATCATTAACACTAGAAACACAACACACAACATGATAAATATCCCATGGAAAAAAAACAATTCTTCATGGGTGGTTTCTAGTGTTAATAATAAAGAGAAAATGTTCTATAGCTACATCGTTACTACCTCGTCAGACATTAATTTATTCCGAAGAAGAAAGTAGTATGTAAGATCCTGGTGGCGTTCTGTCGTTACTGGCTGGGCCCCATGGGAAAATGGCGTGGGTTTATGTATGAATGCATCAAGAATTCCATAACTATTTTTAAAATTTTAATACCGCAAAATATTCTCTGCTCCTTGGAGTCTACTTCCAAGACAATGTACTTACATACAAAGTGCTACCAAATGCAATATGCGCGACATCTAATTTACTGTCTTTTCGAACACAAAGGAACTGAACGCATTTCCAATTTAGCCGAGTTATACCGTTCGTATCAGGACTCATATATCCAGGGGAATTACACATGGATTACATACCGAACGTGTGGATTACATTTCGTATTTGTGGTTCAGATAAACTATATTGCGCTTCGAGTATCTGTATTTTGTATATGTGAAATAGGCGCTTGGGTTGTTGAGGGAAGTTTTCAGTATGAATGTGGATGGCTATAAGGTTAGAGTAAGGCCAAAGAAACGATGGATGGACTGAGTGAAGGATGACTGGAAACGGGCAAAAGCTGTGATGACATGTAATAGAAAAGAATGGAAAAAGAAGACATTCTGCACAGGCCTCAATAAGGGCAGGACAATTAAATGGTTGTTTTTTTTTTATCCCCTGCGAAAAGTCTTGTTTAAAGAAGCCATCTCAATGTCACGTAACTGATGAGATAACTATAGCTTACTCGAAAAAATAACTGTTCTGTGAAACTATGAATTTGTCTCTGGTTGACAAGAGCATTGCATTAGCTTTTATAATTTTGCATGAGATCCTAATTAATATTATTATAAATGCGAAAGTAAGTTTGTTTGTTTGTTTGTTACCGTTTCACGCCTAAACCACTGAACCGATCATCCTGAAATTTTGCATATACGTTGCCAGGAGTACAGAAACCGACATAGGGTGCCTTTGATCCCGAAAAAAAGTACTGTTCCCGAGGAAAACAACAATAATTTTCTTAAGATAATAGATGGCGACACGTGTCTTTATTACAAGCAGAGTACACGAATTGATTGTGAAATTAAAAATTAACGCGAGCGAAGCCGCGTGCAAAAGCTAGTAAATTTATATTTTTTAAATAAATTGGCAAGAACATACTTAGTGGTCTTTTTTCTTTGCAACCTCAATATTCTTAAACGTTGACTTATATTAAAAAAAAAAACAACTGTAAGATATTTCTGAACATTCTTTCCAATAGACAGGTAATAAAACATTACAGCTTTAATGAAAGTAAAAACTAAAGACCACTAATAAAGGTAAACACAGTGTTGTTTTTAACTTGAAATTAAATACAAAATAAAATTCCAAGGGAAATTAATTGTTAGTTTATGAAAAAAGAAGAAATAAAATACTTTTTTTGTGGTTTTTTGAATTAGTAGTCTGTAGTGGTCTAAGTGGTAAGGTAGCGGATACTTAAGAATAAGAAAAGCGATTTTGAACAATGTTACTTACAGGTTTTTTAATTTTATTTACAATTTATCTTCTTAGCTTGTCGATGGCAATCTGTATTGAAACAGCGCAAAATGTGATGACGAGTTCGGCACTTTCAGTAGCGTCCATCAGCTCCTGTAGCAACTACAACTGAACAGGACAAGCAATGTATGACTGGAGTGGAGTCTGGTTATATGCATCGACATCGCACTTTGCTTCATAAATACTCAGTTCTGACAAAAACCACTGCGTAAATTCCAATAAAAAGATATAGTAGAGAATAATTAACTAAAAAAAAGAAAAACAATTCTTATGTACCTAAAGAAAAAGAACACATACGTTCCAGCAACGTCTTTAAAGCAAGAAAAGGTCGCAATACGCTCGGATGAACTTAAATCCGTATTAATTTCTCTGTAATGTGAAAATCAACGCGAAATCTCTCATAATCACACTTAAGCATACATTTTAATCAAATGCTTACACTCTGAATTATAAGGCCCTTGGCATACAGGATGGAATATTATTTCTTTCGCACTTCAGAGGCGAGGATAACTCAGTTACAGAGGAATAATATAATCCGCGCAATCTCAAAGGATTAATAATTTTATCAAAACTTGAACAAAGACGCGTGAAGCATCTAGTTAAGATATAAATCTTATTTTATACCCTTTTGGAATATATTTTAACGTTGTATGTGAACGATAACTTTGGCAATTGTATGTTTTAATACTTTGAATAGGGTAACTTTCTCAATCAAGTTTAGTACACTGTGTGAAAAGAAAATTAATGAAAAAAAACTGGAAATTTTTGTCGGCGCCATCTTGGATTTTCATTTTGTCCTCATTTTCGTTGTCACCGAACCTGAAAACCAGTAAAACGACACCCACGAAAGAACATCTTCTCGTCTCTTCTGCCTCGGGAAGCAGCTCCTATACATTAAACCATTAAGTACAGTTTATTAGAAGATGGCCCATGGGGTAGGTTTATTAATTGCAAAGTAAGAAAGTTCAAAACTGTCTTTGGGAATTCTAAACGTCAAAACTGTCTTTGGGAAGTTCAACCCGTTGTCGGAACAACTGTCAAAGATTTAAAAATCAAAGCTGGGACCAACTTAGATATAACCGCTGTGATTACAAGATATTTTTTCAATAATCAGCCCCTGCCTTTATCCCAATTCATTTGGGGTCGGCGCAGCATGTCTTCTTCTTCCATACTTCTCTATTACTCGTCATTTCATTAGACACCTCCTTTTTTGCTAGATCATCCTTAACACAGTCCTACCATCGTTTCTTTGGTCTTCCTCTACTCATATACCCATCCACACTCATACTCAAATTTTGCTCACGACATTTTCCTGATTCCTCCGCATCATATGCCCATACCACGACAACCGATTACCACCAACTTTCAGTCCCCGGCGCCACATTTAGACTTCCTCTTATGAACTCATTTCTTATTTTACCCATTCGCTTGATACCACACATCCCCTTTAGCATTCTCATCTCAGCCACATGCAAATGCCTTTCATTCATCCCTTTTTTTCTGTATTTCATCACTATAAAGAGTGTAAAAAGACCCTTAACGAAACCGAAAGGCACTTGTTCTCCCCATCTTTGCGATCATTTTTTTATTCTAGACCATACCTGGGAGCCTTCTAGTTACGGAGATATTGGGGGTCAAAGTTCTAACTTTTTCTAAAGTATTTTTTTGAAATACTCGTTTTTAATGAAAGTTTTTTAAACACCTCAAATACCCCCGTGCTATTCAATCCATCCATCAGTACAATATTTTCAGTGCGTTACCGTAAAACATGAGATTTCACCCCAAAAAAAAAAGTCGTTTCCCAGCAATAATTTTTGCGAAAACGTTGCTTAGTTTGATGTACATAAAGCTTGGTTGACGGCTTCGTGAAGGGTCCGATTACACCCTGTATATCCAAAAATTGCTTATAACAACTACTTACGAAAAACAACCAACAAAACTAGTACCACCCGAACAATTCTCCAAGTATTATCAATACCACTTTTAGCCAGTGGGCGGCTGTTTATACAGTTTGTGAGGGGTGTTACATTATGTATGAGGAGAAGCTTTTTCCTAACAGGATGAGCAGGGACTTAAGCGCCGGCACCACTAATTAAGCGACGGTTCGCCACTCCAACTCCTAAGTGTTGAATTATTTATGAGGCTTTAGTTTTTTCAGCAAGTTCCGAGAGGTCTAGGATTGAAATAGAGTTGGGGAGGCTTTTAGGCTGAAGTTTCAGTTGATTTGGTGGTGTTATGGCGTTGATAGATGGCTGTCCGTTGGTTGTTTCAGGGTCTTTGACAGTCGTTACAGGTAGTCAGTGGCCCGAAAGTCTGACAACCAGTCTTACCAACGGGTATCGTATTACCAAGTTCTAACTGGGAGTCGAACAGCATACGCAATCAGCATGTACTTTCGCGCTCACTGACGGTCGACCATTTGTCAAACTTATTACTCAGGGCATTAAAGTGAAAATTGGTCCACTGTCAATGAACTTGGTAGTCCCTTAATATATTACATTAAAATATGAAAATCGCTTCCCCTTGAGCACCATCTTCTAACCCTGAAAAACATCTGTCGTACCTTCGAGTACAAGCAAAGCAATTATAAACACGAAAAAGGTTCTATTTTTCATCTAAGTGTGCTCTGCAGTAACACCCTTGTACTAACTATTGTAAAATAAATGAGATTTTTAATTGAGTTCTGATAAATGTTGGAGCCGTGACTGTTAAGTTCTGAAGTGCAATCTAAGTTGGGTTTAAGACCTTTGTTGTGTTGAGAACAATAAGTTGGTACTACGTGATTTGCAAATGTAAAACAAATGAAAGTAGAGGATGACTTATATATATGCTTTAAGTGTTCCTCCGCTAACAATAAGGGTTTTGATAAAAGCAACTAAAGCGAGAAAAGTCTAGACCAAGACAATTGTTTTGAAAGCGTTTCGAGTTTCTTCTATTTTCGATATAATTTAGGTTAGTTTTTCAGTTTTGATAAGACTGTAAGAGCTACATAAAGAGGAGACTTTTGCTTCTATATTTAGTCTCGTTACAAAACGTTTCATAAAAAAAAAACAAGGAATTCCTGTACAAAAACTGAAACGAATCAACAGACCAAAAATGTATCTTTTCATAATACCAACATAATAAAAAAAATACCGTTCTAAGCATCAGTTCCAAATTCAAAAATTATCTCTCCAGTTAAAAAAAAGGAAATAAACTAACTGGCAATAACCCGATCAAAATTTAAAAACGGAACCGAGAAAAATGGAAGGCGTTCCGTTTCACCGATAGACTTTGATAAAAGTTTGTCTGAGTTATCAGTGGGTGGAATATCACGTGCCGACGACCAGTCACTTCCTTGGTACTTCGCTAACAAGATTTATTTTAAAACTACCTTCCTTTAGATTTATATTAGATTCGGGTTTATATGGTAGGGGCTCGTGGCTATATAATAATAGCCGCACGTGTCGATTTTCAAGGTTAAGCAGCGCTTGCCAAGATCGGTCCGCGGATGGGTGCACATATTACATACCGAGTGAGATATTTAGGGAATCGTCGGGAAGTCAGAATGTATGGTGATCGAAATAAAACTGCAAGACACCGTTAGAACTATATGTCGACTCGTGCCTAGGTTCCGTGGCATCAGGGGCGGTGCCTGCTTCGTGGTCTGACATGGCGTAGGTGTTCGAGCAAGAAAACCACACACACTCAATCAATATAATTAAATAATAATATAATTAAATTACACGATTACAAAATACGTTAAGTAGGTGAAGAGACAGTTTCAGAATGGTGCTCTCACTTCGACGGTTCGATCAAGACTGCCCGTCCGAAAACGGCGCCCAGCAAAGTATGATCTAACCACGTGCTTCACCAACTACCGTACAATTCAAATTAACAACTTTTAATCAAAAATCAACCGGATATCCGACATATATATCCCGACTTCTATGAGCTACATGAAATGATTGCATAATTAACAGTTACCCACATCTATATAATAATGATTAAGAACATTAATTTATGTTTACCCACATATGTATCACACCGAGTTTCCTCCGTGCCTCGGAAAGCACGTTAAGCTATTGATCACGGATGTCATTTGTGGATCTTTAACAGTCGTTACTGGTCAGTGGCCCGAAAGTCTACAAGCCAGTATTACCAAGAGGTATTGTATTACCTAGTAGCTGGGTTGTGGATGTGGAAAAGATCTAGGCAGTTGGTCATGAAACAAAAAATACCTATTATCAGTGATATTATAAAGAAAGATACGCTACATTCGTAATGAGCGGCGTTCAAATATCGTTGCGCTGTTACGACTGCGATAGATAATACGGAACATATGATACAGAAAGAGATAGCTATTGCGATTGAAGTACTTAAATTACGACAATTGTCTGAATTCGTCTGCAACAATTGGCGCGCGCTGGAGCGATTTCTACCTCTTTTTATTTATAATATCATTGCCTATTATTACAACCTCTTTTCAAGCCAGTTCTCCTCAAACCACAGTAAATAACAACTGAATAAACTAGAAAAATACGCCTTTAAGAGCTTTAAACCTCAAAGTATTCGAGTCACGTCCACCACAATATGATGGTATGATAACTTTCTTACCACAAACCCTTTTACGTGGCCGCGGGGATATGGAACTGTTTATAGGGTTTCTTTGCATAAAAATAAGAAGGGTAAATGAGTTTTCATAGTAGTTTTGGGAGATAAAAATTTACCTAGTGTCGTAGTAAGTTTGAATTTTGAATATTGAGTGTTGGTTGATGGCAATAGGCTCGCCCCCGATTACATGGGACTTCAACATAACTGGCAAAGTGTGGGTGTACTATTAGGTACACCTCTGCCTAGCTCTTCGGGGATTACAGGCGTGATGTAATGTCATGTTAAGTTTACTGTGCTTAACCTCTGAAGTAGCACATTCATTGTTATTTGTTTGCATGAAGCAATGGTAAAACTTTGGTGTCACGTAAAACCACGGAAACGCTGAAGGCATATGACCAATTAAAAACCAATTAAAATGTTGGCCATTATTATTTGTTGTATGTTGTACATAGCACACACACCCATTAAATAAATTACTGTTGTAGTCTTATATTATTCTAACTAATGCTTTAACAAAAAGAGATGAATGATTTTTTTAATGAATTTAAAGAATCCGCTACATACTATAAACCACTTATAAATATAACTACTAAATAACTACTGACTAGGTAAATATTTACAAAAAAACGACTGAAACCAAGTATCTACATATAAAATATTAATTTTAAATCTAGTGAAAAGTTAAACATTCAGACGTACCACCTCGTGTTCCATTTTTTAAAATAAAAATCTATTCTTACCTCCCAGTTTATTAATAGATGCCTGCCACACGATACCAATGACGTTTTAAGATAAAAGGTAGCAGACTTAAAAGCCTGCCCGTCTGTATTACCCTTGATAGTGTGAACGCTACTCTGACTTGACCGTTTTTAACGATCGAATGCACTAAGGAGGTCGCTCTTCTCTATTTTAAAACTGATTTACAAATAGAGACATGGAGGGAATGAAAGGCTGTAACCATCATTTATCTGAATTATCTAAAATATGTATTTATTATTCAGAAGGTATTAAAAACATTGGAAACACATTCAACTCCTATTTATTGATTAAGTGGTTTATGGTAACAACGTAAAATAATATTAAACAAATATTTTTTTCTACTTATATTGTACGACGGAACAGCAAAGGACCAACTTTCGTATACAATTTGATTTCAAATTTGGAGCTCGTGGCCAAATAATAACAGCCGCTCGGGTCATTCTTTAGGTAAAGCCGCGCTTGCCTAGGTTAGTCCGTGGATGGGTGACGACCCATTACATACTGAGTTACTTCCGTGTCTCGGAAAGTACGTTAAGCCGTTGGTCTCGGCTGTCATGTATAGATCTTTGACAGTCATTACAGGTAGTCAGTGGCCCGAAAGTTTGACAACCAGTCTTACCAAGGGGTGTCATACTAGGTATTATGACAACCCTTGGTAAGACTGGTTAGTTCTAACAAATAGGCAGTCGCTCCATATAAAATACTGATATTCAGCTGCATCCGATTAGACAGGAAGCTGACCCCAACATAGTTGGGAAAAGGCTAGGCAGATGATTACTGATTAATCTGTTTTCAGGTACTTGTAAACAAAACACGCATTGGTCCAAGATAACACTGCAAATGGCACCCCAACAAATTAACCCTAACCTGCTCAAACAAAACATACGAACAACAACTCATTGGGGGGATGAGTATGAACAAATAAAATAGCTGGAGTTGTACCACGTACAACGAAATTGACTCAACCCCGAGGGATACGAGTCGCAACCGAATTGTACACCAACTTTACTTGTGTGCTAACACGCAAGGATATTGTGTTGGTCTCGATGTTGATTTATCGCAATTTCTGTTATTGTAATCGTGTTTTTTTCATTGTCCGTTTGTTTGTTTAATATTTTATCGGTGTGTTAGTTTAGTTTTCAGGAAAATAGGACAGCTTTTTCTTTGTTTGATTTGAATTGAAGAAAATTGGCAGAAGCGGACTCCCGTGAATTTAAAAACATAAACATGCATTCAATTTATGTTTTTAACAGGAACAGCAAATTTTTATTAATTCATCATCATCTGCCTAGTGTTTTCTCAAACTATGTTGGAGTTGGCTTCAATTGAATTGGATGCAGCTGAATACCTGTATTTTACATGGAGATACTGCAGTTACTGGAAGCTACGAGACCCTTTGGTGAGACTGGTTGTAAGACTAACGGGCATCTGACTTCTCGTAACGACTGTCGAAGACCAAGGAACCGCAAATTATACAAGGTGTAACAGAATAAGCTCAATACCCCTTAAGCGTGAATTATACAGAGATGGTGTAAGGTGAAGGCGCAGCGCAGGCGTGGAATCCATACGGAAAAGAAAGAACGGCGTGCCTGCGCCGCGCCGCTTGAGTGTAATTCATGATACGTCGCCTACGTACATTTTGTATGAAAACGTTTTGAAGCGGCATCATGCCTGCGCCTTCACCTTACGCCGTTTCTGTATAAATCGCACCTAAGGTGGTGATCCAGACCATCAAACTGAACCACTTTTCCAGGGAACATGGGTAGAAAAAAAAGAGCTTATATTATTATAGAACAAAGAAATAATTTATTTCAGAACACCTATTTAGGTACACCCATATAGAAATTGTCATGAAACTACAAATGATTAGAGCAACAACAAGATAATTTATGCATTTTTGTAGCTGATATATTAAATGCAATAAACTAAGAAATAGTTTACCTCGTATACGGCCCTCGATATAAAACAGCATGGACAAAATCCAAAATTCCACTCAACGCCAACAATTACCTACTTACAAACAATATTTCAATCATTTTTGTTTGTGGTGACATCGGGTGTAATAACTCGGTACATCGGACACGCAGCGGCGGTCACAGGGTTAATCGATAAACATTAAATTTAATTACAACCATAGACCGCATGAAGCGTTTCATTGTGAAATACATTATTTTATTTTAAAATTACTTGTTACTATGACTGTTTTACATGAGGACTTTGTAGCAATAAATTTAAACAATGGTAAATTGAATATTTGTGTTACATATCGATCAAAGTCACTTTGTGGTTCCAGACACAGTCAGAATCAGTCGCGGTTGATCTTGTACCGACTACATTAGCACTAAATTGAAAAAACTTTGAAGGCATGGGAAGGACTTTGCCAAGCAATGGGATGACGCAGGGTTCATTCCTCGTACGGTAGGTCTCAAGTTATTCGTAACGATACTAGTATAAGCTGACCTGGAACTCTTTTGAAACTTTAGCTTACGCTAGGCCATCTTACGGTTAATCTATCAACTGCATCTCATCAGTTACCTCCTTTCTAGGTATATTATTCTTCACACAGTCCATACATATCGTTTTTTTGGTGTAAAGACCAAAGCGTGCTATGTGAAGACATAACTTATCATAACGTAACATCACGCCAGTAATCCCCGAAGGGTTGAGAAGAGGTGTACGTAAATAGTACAACCCACATTTTGACAGTTATGTTTAAGTCCCATGTTATTGCCATCAACCGGGCACAAATCCAGACTCCCGGGACTACTATCGAGAAATTCCTGATGAAAAAACAATAACACTTTGCCCGACCCAGGAACCGAACCCAGGACCTCATTCTCAGCAGTCGCGCTTGCGACCAACGTGGCAGTTCTTTGGTCTTCCCCTACTCTTATAGCCACCAATATTAATTCTGACAACTTTCCCAACTAACATGATACAAAATAGTTTACTAATCCCGTCACCACTTAATCATCCATGCAGGTATACCGTAATCTCGACCCACCATCACACTCGACGTTTAGGGTCAACCCACAGTTATAAGCACTGCACAGGATAAACATCACCTGAACTTGAGGAGTTCGGGTTTCTCTTTCTATGAAACTCCATACTGCTCTCTCATTTATAAGTACCGTAAGTTCATCATCTCGGAGTGCCCCGGTGGTGGTTCAGTGGTTACGGCGCAGACTTGAGAGTTGTAGGATGTGGATTCGAACCCAAGAAGGAGCATTACTTTAATCTCTATAAACATCTGCCTAGCTTTTTCCCAACTGTGTTGGTGTCGGCTTCCAGTCTTACCGGATGCAGATGAAAACCAGTGTTTTACATGGAGTGACTGCCTATCTGACCTCCATAACTCAGTTAGTACTGGGTAATACGATACCTCGTAGTCAGACTGGTTGTCAGACTTTCAGGCAACTGACTACCTGTAACGACTGTCGAAGATCTACAAATGACAGCCGGGACCAACGGCTTAACGTACTTTCCGAGGCACGGAAGCAACTCGGTAAGCAATGAGTGGTCACCTATCCATAGACCAACCTATGCAAGCGCGGCTTAACATAAAGATCGACCCAAGCAGCTGTTATAATTTTGCCACGAGCTCCGCCAAATAAGCTAATTTCATCACCAGTGCTCCCAAAACAGATAAAGAAAACATCGTGAGGAAATCGGTGTGTCCTAGACCCAAACATTTAAAGGCATGTGACATAAGACATCTAGCAACCCTGACTGGGCAAGCGTGGTGGATTATAGCCCATTCCGTCTCATAGAGTGGAGGCCTTTGTTCCAGCGGAATCGCGCATGAAGGGTTCCTTACCATAATAGTAGGCGAGCCCCCTTTAATTTTTAATTTATTTTTATTGTTTGTTTTTATTGCTTTCTTATAGGTTTTCCTGTAATCTAAAGGGTGTAAATAGACCCTTAACATAGCCGAAAGGCACTTGTTCTTCCCGTCTTTGCGATATTTTTTTTTGTTCTAGACTATATCTGGGAACCTTCTAGTTACGGAGATATGTTCCAACTTTTTCACAAGTTTTTTTTTAAATACATGTTTTTAATGTAAGATTTTTACTTTACACACCCCCACGACCCCACGTACTATTTAATCCATCCATCGGCATAATGCTTTGAGTGCTGTCCATCAAGTCCTACCTTAAAACGTGATATTTCACCCCAAAAAAGAAAGTCGATTCCCAGCAATAATTTTTGCGTAAAGTTACTTAGTTTGATGTACAGAATGCTCGGTTGACGGCTATGTGAAGGGTCTGTTTACACCCCGTATAGGCAAAGAATTATTTTTGTATTTTTTTCAAAATGCCCTGTAGTTTCGGTGTTAAGGACCGACACAGTCACCGACTTACCTATGTGTACCAAATTTCAACTCAATCGGTCCAGTAGTTTCGGATTAAATTGGCTGTGACAGACGGAAAGACAGACAGACACGCAAGTGTTTCTATAAGGGTGCGTTTTTCCTTTTAAATATGAAGTAATGTAATGCCGATACGGCGCGATGCATATAGGTGTGCCATGAGACTGCACCTAGCTTCAGTAAGTACTTCTTCAAAGTTTAACTTTAGTTAAGCTGGCAGTTGACCGGGATATCCTGGGTTACGTGATCTAAGAGGAGTTTGATCAAAGCTTTTGTGAGTTTCTCTATGAAGGGTTTTAGTTTGTTTAGCGACGTAGCCTTCTGAGGAGAATTTAACTGCTATTTATTACATTAACGTTTATCGTCATAATATAATTGATAAGTTACTAATATTGTGATCTTATGCAATTCATACCTACAGCGTGTATTATGAAGGTGTTGTTATATTAAATGAATGCGTTTAATGTTCATTCAGGGTATAAAGGCTGTGGAACAAGACCACCAATCTATATTTATTACTTTCTGTCTGGGATCAATATCATAATCGCGAAAAAATAATCAGCTGTCCCATATAAAACTTCAATATATACTCTACCTAAGTGTATGGGATAGCTGATTATTTTTTTGCAATTAAGACGTTGGTTCCCTGGAGAAAGCTATGATTCCTGATGTCCACCACCTGCTTGTCCACCATTGTTAGACTGCGACACAATTTTATTTTTTACTAGCGACCCACCCTTGTTTCACAAAGCGCCATCTATCGGGCCCAAAACTATATTTAATGTAGCCTATATTTTAAGTTAAGTATCTAGCAGTAGAGCGGTGAAAACTGCGTTCAAACCCATGCAGTAGTTTTTGCGTGATGCGCGTACAAACATACAAACAGAAAGACCGACAGACAGACAAAAATTCTAAAAACTGTTGTTTTGGCTGCTGTTGCTCTAATAAAGACCCCCCATATGTTTTTTGTTCAAAATCTTCAATTTACAGACATCGGCCTGTTACAATTTTATTATATGTATAGATATGACGCGTAGATACTAAACTGGATTGCATCAAAACATGAAAAAGCCTTGCATAAGCAGATGTAGCACAACCTCATTCCTGAGCCGACGCAGTAGTAATGATCCTCATTAATGAAAAAACCAGGCTAAATCTCCACGAAAAAAAAGTCCGACCCTTTTTTTTCAATCACAGTACAGTAGGCATGCAAAGCTTTTAGATCCGATCCGCTGTGAATTTAATTATTAGTTACGCCGCAAATTTAAATTGGATTGATCTCGTATAATCTGGTCCATCCGGCTGGTTTAACCCCCCCCCTCTGCTAAGGTATGGGAGGTGGGCTTTAAGCCTTCACTATTGACTGTGTAGCGTTTTAGGGTTAGTTATGAATAAGCAAGAGGTTGCATGCTTGCAGGGTTACTGATAGCCTGCGTCGTCCCACTGCTGGGCAAAGATTGGCAGTGAATTCAACAGACTGGCGGTTTGCAGCATAAATGTGGAAACATAGCTCTTTGTTCAGGTTTGTCTCGCTTCGCCGTATGTTCGTCCGATGATATGGGGATGGGGGATGCGATTAGTTTACAATAGTACCAGTTTAGTTTGAACCAGTTTTGTCGCACCAAGGCTTTAGGTAACACTGGTCTTTGGTTTTGTCCACCTCGACCCGCCATCTTCTGCTAGGTCTGCCACGATGACTTGAATGGAAGATTATACTGGAACATGCAGGGTATTTCTGGAGCAATATGAGAAAATCCGAATCCATAAGAGATGACGGGTCTTAGGAAACTTTAGGTCCTTTTTAATGAAAACTATTTAACAATTTGACCAACTTCCGCTGAGCCGATTTTCTTCTTCCCATGCTATAAAATGATCCTTACAGAAAATAAAAGAACGGAATTTAAAAAAAAAATGCAAATATCACTCATTTTAATAGACAACTCACACTTGACCAAAACATTAACTATGCCAAAATTGTTTTCCATGAAAAGGAGCTAAAGTTTCCTAAGACTGCTTTCTCGGTATCTTTTATGGATTCAGATTTCCCTACATTGTCCCACTTAAAATAATCACTCTGTATATTCCTTATGTCGTCGTATGTACATAAATCCTTTTGTAGAATCTGTCTAGGCATTGAGCTAGACTCAATCCCTGCTTATACCCGTCTAGAGCCTTTGTATACTGTAAATAGAAATAAATAGGCATTATTTTGAACGGGTACATGTCAGGTCTGGTTTAGGGATTTGTCTGTGTCTGATTTGTTTATTTTAACAGATTTTAGTCGTTTACCGTCTCCGGACTCAAGTAGGAAGATGTAACTCCAACCTCGTTAAGTGGGGCTAATTAAATGAAACAGCAGCGGGGTGTGGTTGTGGAAATGTGTCACAAACTATGCTCCACCTCCTATCCTGCAATCTCAGCCCACAAACATGCAGCCGAAGCGACCTTACCGCGCGGTGGAAGTGGCGAAGTTCTTGGCTAAAAAAAATAAAAATTGCCGTGCAAGAGACACGATGAAGAAGAATAGTTTTGAGATAATGTTGGTTGGTAGCTAGTCGGTACGCCGCCAGAGTTTGGTGGTTCAAAATTAGGTTAGATCATAATGTTCTTGATCTACTAGAATATTTCAGTAGCAGCCTAAATCTATTATTGTTTTGTGCCTGGTCAACGGCAATAAGTTGCAGAATCATAACTAGTGAAATGTATGTAGGTACACACCTTAATGTACAGTCAGGAAATTTTTTATCAATTCGAACGACAACCATTTCTTACAACTATTAAAAAAGAACTTTGATTCGAATCTTGTGTCTCGAGTGCTTCAAATCAATCAAACTGGAAATCAAATATTTGATAAACAACTAATTTTACTAACTCAGCTATGATTGGTCATCCTTTCGGAGAATATAAGATGTTATATGTGTATCATCATCATTCTCCTGTCCTTATCCCAATTTATTTGGGGTCGTCGCAGCATGTCTTCTTCTTCCATACTTCTCTAATACTCGTCATCTCACCCATATCATGCGTCACACAGTCTATCTATCGTTTCTTTGGTCTTCCTCTACTCTTATACCCATCCGCATTCTTACTCAAAACTTTCCTCACGACATTTTTTTGTTCTGTGTGTGTATGCAAGCGTAAAAGCCTTCACAGTCTTTAATCCAGAGCAGTAAAAAGGCTTGTCCTAAAACGTTAGCTAGAATGACAAGGGAGACGATCGATCCGAGGTTAAGCTGCGATTACCGCCGTCAGTGCGAGGAAGTGTCTATTCTTTAGACAAGGAGTTAAGACTTGGCGTGATTTTCCCTTAGTCTTTTATTTTATTAGAACTTAGGTACATTAAGTATTATTGTATTTTATTCCTTAAACATATACAACATTAGTTCTAGTATATGCAAAACCTGATACACGTGTCTAGTATTTTTATGCAAAGAATCTATGTACAAAATTTCAAAACTGTATCATGAAAAATCACAAAGTTATAAGCTTGTTCTGTTCCCTAGTTGTCTGCACAAAAACGCGGTCACCACGCAGCGCGCCTCCAGCGTCGTCTTGAGCTCATTGATAATAATAATTTGGCAGTAGGTACCTAAATTATTGCGATAGGTACTCAAAGTCGCTCGGTATCCAACTTTTAACTTTTTTAATATTTTTGGGAAAAAATATAACATGGTATAAAAATTATTGAAATCGATTCAGTTACTTATTCTGAACAAACTATATTCAGGTTTCGCATATACTAAAAATAATGTTGTATTATTCTTCATGTTTTTGCTTCTATAAGCAATTACTAAATACATTCTATTGTTTACTTACATAGTTGGTTTTATTCAGATCGCTCCGCCATCTTCGACGAGGGCTGCTGTGTCGCCAACGGGGAACGAAAACAACGACCAGTGGTCCACATTAGCGCTAAATCTAAAATAATGAAAGTCATGGGGAAAGGGCTTTGCCCAGCAGTGGGCTGATGCAGGCTAATCGTAACAGGAACTCGTTTATTTAGTAATTAATACTTACATAATTATCTACAGACGATGATGATTTTCTTTGGCGTTTAAAAGTGGAAATGATCATACTGCTACAATCCTTACTGCGTCGTTAGTCTAGTACTCGCAAGCCGCTCAGCATGAGGTCCTGGGTTCGATTCCCGGGTCGGCAAATTGTTATTGGGTTTTCCCATCAGGAATTTCTCAGTAGCAGCCATGAAGTCTGGATCTATGCCCGGTTGATGGCAATAGCCTCGCCCCCTATTACATGGGACTTAAAAAACATAAATGGGGAAATGTAATTTGAGTGTACTTAGGTACACCTCTGCCTAACCCTTCGGGGATTACAGGCGTGATGTTATGCCATTCATTACAGAATATTCAAAACAGACAGAGAGATTTGTTCTAAAAACCTTTTATCTATTTATGGAAGTATTCAGCCGTCAAAGCTTCTTATTCCTACACTTAAGATAGCTCTTAAGATATCTACTCTTATTGGGAGCTAAACTATCTAGACTTGCGTAGTCTTTATCGTGGGAAACCAAGATAGTAATCTTCTTAGATTGGCTGGCTCAGTCGAGTTTTGTAAAGTGAGTCAATATAGATTCTCTCCATTCACGAAAATATTTAAGTAAAGATACAAAAAAGGATAAGAGGTAAGCTAAACAGCAGTGAAATCAGAATAAAGTAACATGTGGTGTAGTTTATTTTTATCAGAAAAAAGTGTACCCTGGGATGCCTTGTGACTTTCAACAGAATTAGCAGAAATAAGCAGTTTAGTGTTTTTATATTATATAAGCTTTTATTTAACTTGCCTTGTTCGTAAGTTAATGCCTTGATCAAATCGTGCAACTGAATTTCAAACCAGTTGCCGCCAGCCATTTGAGCTGAAATTTTGCACACACCTTTGGCTCTGGTGATAATACATTTTTGTGACAGACATGACTTGATCCTGAAGTCAGGCTCGTCTCTTCACAAGAGAACTCCTCTACGGCTAAGTTAACGGGCGGAATTTTGATAACTTAATTTGATCATCCCATCATCTTTGTCGCTAATAGAAATTAATTCACTTTGTCTAGGACTTCCAAAAAACATTAATCCAAATTGGAACAGCAACGTTCTTTAGTGACTGCCATAGAGTCGTAGTACTTCGCTAAACGAATTCCTTCACAAAGACTAGCTAAAATTCTCGTCATAAAAGTCCATTTTTGAATGATATTAGTTTGCATATAGATCGCAAGGAAGCAGGGGCGGTCAGCGACGGATATTAAACGACACGGCTCGATGGCTCGCAGTCTGAGGTACTCTTGAATGGAGATACGAGGTCTGAACAGCCGGCCCTATTGTTTGGACACGGTATTATCTACGTTTATCTGATGTGGAATGTATGTTATGTATAGAAATAGGGACACTGAGGCCGAGATTAATAAAGGCCAACGTGATCTAAATCAGTCTATGTGGGAAGGAGTGGCAATAACGCGGGCCCAGTGTGAATTGGTGGACGTCGCATGTCTTAGAATTTTCGGTTATAATAACAGAACTTAGGACGCACTTTGGTTAAGCATTATATCTGTGACTGACGCACAATTGTCAAAGGTGTATTTATTGTGGTGTATGTAGGTACATTTATTAATTTCGGCCTAAATAGATTTCTTGGAGGGTCTTCAAGCTGAATCTGCTTCCATGATCTGAGGAAGAAGATCTAATGAAGCTGGATCCTGGAAGCTGATTCAGCTTGAATCATCATCTGCCTAGCCTTTTCCCAACTATATTGGAGTCGGCTTCCAGTTTAACCGGATGCAGCTCAATACCTTGAATACCGGTATTTTACATGGAGCGACTGCCTGTCTGACCTCCACAACCCTGTTAGTGCTGTGTAATACGATACCCCTTGGTAAGACTTGTTATCAGACTTTCGGCCTCTGACTACCTGTGACGACTGTCAAAGATCGACGAATGACAACCGCGACCAAAGGCTTAACGTGCTTTCCGAGGCACGGAGGAAATTCGGTGTGTAATATTTATTTATTTAACACTTCAAGCACAACGTACAGAGTCGGATTTAATAGGTGGTCACCCATCCACGAACCAACATAGGCAAGTACGGCTTAACCTGAAGATCGGGATGTGTAAGCTCTTCTTAGTTTCAATTGTTCGAGCGACATAAGTACGGTGACGATTAATTGAACGACTTAAATATTTACCTTTAACCAAATCAATCAGCTACCGTTTCTTCAAAATAACACGGTGGATTTGCCACATCCTCCAGTACACTGAGACAAACAATCTACTGTCATGGTGATATGCACTGGCGAGTCGCTGATGGGTATCAGGGCTGGCGTTTGGTTCAATGCATAACCGATGTGGGTATTTGGTAAATTGTATAGGTGAAATTGCACTAAGCGGCACGAAATGTGGCCCAAATACAAACAGATAGAATAACAGGTGATTTTGGTATGTCGTATGAGAATTATATATGACCTGGTGAGGGTTGCAGGGATCCGCAGGATGCGAGTCGCACGGGACCGGTCAATACGGCGAAATGTCCAGCAGTGGACGTCTTTCGGCTGAAATGATGATGATGATGATGAGAATTTCGAGTGGCAGTTTGTCAGGGCATTTGTTTTGGTTAATTTAAGAGGGTTAGCACAAATAAAAAATCATTCGTTACATTATAATTCAACAAAACATTTATTTCACAAACATCACAAAAACATTCAAAACTGAAGACAAACAAGACATCAAACAAAATGGCTGCCCCGATAAAAACTTACTATTTAAGGTCAACGCACACTTATAGGTACTGCATGGGATCAGCATTGCCTCGGCTCATCGACTTGTCGTCCAGAAACTTAACTACGTAACCATATCGGCTCACCTAGCCTTATCCTTTGTAGAGGGCTAAAACTAGGTTCGAATATTTTTATAATTTTTTTGTCTTGTTCCTTATGGCCAAATGCAATTTTCAGAATAGAAATTTAAAAAAAAAAAAATGGCGCGCCTCTCTATCGTTAGTAAATGAAACGTGACTGCTGTTAACTATCTCATTCCGAAAAAGGACGATGTCGTTACGATGCTTACAAAATATGTGAGTTGCAGTATACAAGGTGTAACATAATAAACAGAGGACCTTCCGTGTGGTCTCTCGGACCATGAAACCGAACAACATTTTTGTTCTACAAGTTCTCGAAATTCGCAAAAAAATATAAGACGTTGTATAGGAACTGCCGCAATCAGTTGATCAAAATGTATATTAAAACTAAAAAAAAACAGTTATGAATTCACAAAAGTCATAGAAAAAAAGGTGTTCAGTTTCATGGTCTGAGACACCACACGATAGGTCTTGCGTTTATTATGTTACACCCTGTATAGAGTATCAAAGAAAGAATTCCAAATGGCAGTGGTTGTGGCGATGCTGTTCCCGTGCAATGCTTATAACTGTGCGTCGACCTTAAAGGGGGAGTATCAAAAACTAAAACAATATAAAGCGCGTAATCCCGAGCGATTTAACTTAAGGCCAAGCTATTCCAGCGCGATTTATTACGCTGAATTACCCGACTGCGTAAGTTTATTAAGTGTAGTGAGTAAATGTTTAGTTGTTTGATGTTTTTGTTGGGCCTTTGGTCCCGGAACTTGTTGAATATTTTGTTTTGTGCAGTGTTTTTGGGGCATTGGTTAGAAGAACTGGGTATCTGTTGCTTTTAAAGGGAGTTGTGTAACATTAATTTATGGGTATTGTTAATTGAACGTGAATCATCATCATCATTTTCTTGCCCTTATCCCAATTCATTTGGGGTCGGCGCAGCATGTCTTTTTCTTCCATACTTCTCTATTACTTGTCATCTCATTAGACACCTCCTTTCTTGCCATATCATTCTTTATACAGTCCATCCATCGTTTCTTTGGTCTTCCTCTACTCATATACCCATCCACATTCATACTCAAAACTTTCCTCACAACATTTTCCTCATTCCTCCGCATCACATGCCCACATGTTAATTGAACGTGAATAATGTACACATAACTTATCATCACGCCTGTAATCCCCGAAGGATTAGGCAGACATGTACCTAGTAGTACACCCACATTTCTCCAGTTATATTTAAGTCCCATGAGAGGGCGAGCCTATTTCCATCAACCGGGCGCAAAACCAGACTCCGTGGCTGCTACTGAGAAATGTAATGGTTAATAAAATCACCAATATACTTGCTTTGCTAAGTATTGTATAATTGTACTTCATCATCATCATCATCATCATTTCAGCTGAAAGACGTCCACTGCTGGACATAGGCCTCCCCCAAGTGTCGCCACATTGACCGGTCCCGTGCGACTCGCATCCAGCGGATCCCTGCAACCTTCACCAGGTCATCGGTCCACCTAGTGGGAGGCCTTCCAACGCAGCGTCTTCCGGTTCGTGGTCGCCACAATTGTACTTAATGATTGGGAAATCAACTTGATGTAGAAGTGGGCGCAGTAACTAGTGGCCAAGGGCTTACGTCCCTATAACGGGCCACAGGTTCGATTCACGTGCTTAAGCTTACCTAAAAACTGATTTTTCAACAATGTTATAGTTAATTTGTTTCCAATGTGAGTAATGTTTGTAATTTTACTCACGACATATGATAAATTACTAATTCTTCTTTATCGTGTGGTTATAAGTGCCTAACCTGGTGTCAGAGTTTATTTGCCGCCCATGGGCTTGGGACTTGGCTTTACATGCCGTCGTGAAATATCTCTCAGGCATGCTGGTTTCCTCACGACGTTTTCCTTTACCTAAGCAAGTGATAATTACACAATACGCACATGGAATCCGAAAAATCAGAGGTGCGTGTCTTGGGTTTGAAATGACTAATAAGATGGGTTTTGTATAGCGAGAAAACTGGCAAACAATTGCTTTACGACACACGATTAATAAACACCCAAAACACTTAACTAAACATGGCCACTTGACTTAAGCTAATCGGCACATCTAAGTAAATTAACTATCCCAATTACATTCACTAACTGCTCTAAACTACAGTTAAGTTTCTAAACTGCCGACAAGTATAGTTAAGTTTTCACCTACTGATCTCAAGCGCTTAGTAAGATTTAACTTAGTAAGACGAACAGTGGTACCAAATTGATGGGTAAATAATTCAGAAGTAACTTTAGTGATTATCTAGTTTCCGGTTGTGCGGCGATAATGGGTTTGTGATGTGTGTCTGACGTGAGGTCTAACTTTAGATTTCGGTCTGACTTATAATTCTGAAGTCCACATGGTAGTTGTTCCAAACGATTGTGAAATTTCCGCTTATTTCTGCTTCCCACTCATATGATAAATGCGAAAGTTTGTGAGGATGGATGGATGGATGGATGGATGTTTGTTACTCTTTCTCGCAAAACCTACTGACTGGATTTGGATGACATTTATCACACAGATCGTTTATAACCTGGATTAACACATAGGATACTTTTTATGCCGTGGGATATTACCGGACACCACGCGGGTCAAGCAGCGGGTATAATCTAGTTACATCATAGTTATAAGTGCACTGGTGACCAAGATGAAATAAACACGTCAATAGTAGGACGTCTGTTTGAACTCAAACCAGTAATTTACTTCGTGTGAATTATTTCAGCCCCCGTGATCGTGAACTGTGATGGAGAAAACTGTGGTTAGACCATGGTGAATGCAGGCAGGCCAAAGAAGCACTTCCTACTATCGACGGCCGCTTCACTCAACAGGCGCTCCAACTGACCAAACTACAGCTGCTCAGTTACAGCCGCCATTACTGGACGTCCTTGAATAAACACCTTTTTGTCATATAAGTCACAGACAGCCCACTGTGCCCAACCTACAAACAAGACTAGACAGAAGCCCACATGCTTCTATACTGCCCAGAGGTTGCTATATAAAGGGCAAACCACTCCGATAAAAAAATAGTTCTGTTTCCTACAAAAGTGTAATACCTACTCGGTCAAAATGTATGTTATTTTTTAAAATTGAAGATTTGAAAAAAATATGTGGGGGTTCGGAATAATGTCCTTTCCACCCTGTATGTAAAAATTAATATGAGTACACTTACCTAGTCAGAGCACGTACCTACGTCATTAAAAAAGAGCGTGACAAGTAGTTCTTAAGTTTCAAGCGTTCAAATGGACATTTGCACAGCGAGACCTTCTTATAATAAGAACTGGATACTCATCCACAACAGACTTCCTCAACCCTTTTTACCCAACCATAACATCATCTACTTCATGCGTCATATGGCTCAAATTCCCTTATCAGTCTTTTACAACTTCCTTCAGCATCCCAAGGTCTTTCTCCATAATATTGGTGACATGAGAATTTATGGTTATTACGGTATCGGGACAAAGAGGGGTGGTCATTATTTTGAATCGGGGTGCATCTCAATGGGGTAGTAGGAACACATGAGGCTATGGGACCCTGGTGTGTGAAGATGGCGTATCGTTAGATTTTATTTGACCTGCCTACCTTTGGAATGGGTGAGGTCAAGTTTGATAATAGATGTCCATAACTAAAAGGTTGTGAATGAAAAGAAATATAAGGATAGCAAAGTCGATTTCATTGTATCTCGTACTTAAGATCCCTTACGAGTGCTTAAGAGTATGTGTGCGTGTATGTGGGTGTGAGTGTGTGTATTTAGGCTTGAATGAATTGTTAGAAAGTACTCTCCAATGCCAACGACACATATTTATGACCTTAAATAGATAGACTTTACTCAAGCATATTAATATTCTAATGTACTTTCACGTCCCTAAACTGTTTTTTTTCGATTAAGTGTTCATTTAGACTAGCTGGGCTAAGACACACAGAGAGAGGGTTAGCCATATTTAATTTAGGAAAGGAGGTAAATGATCAAATGAAAAAGTTCTTGTAACCAAACCTGAGCCACCACATATATAAAAAATATTATAAATGCGAAAATAACTCATTGTGTCTGACTGTCTGGTTACCTTATCACGCCTAAATGGCTGATCGGATTTTGATAAAATTTAAAACAGACGTAGACCAATATTGAATTCGGACCTAGAATATATTTTTGTAGCATTAGCTAGTAAAATAATATTTTTATTGCTTAGGTCAGATAGGCAATCGCTCCATGTAAAATACTGGTATTCAGAATCCGGTTGGCCTGGAAGCTGACCCCAACATAGTTGGGAAAAGTCTAGGTATATGATGATGCTGATGAAGATCATGATGATGGCTCAAATTAATAAGCCATTAGTCACTTTACAGAACTATTATACCTCACATTCCCATCTACTCCACAGTCTCCGTTTCACACACAACCTACAACAAAGTACGAACACACAACTAGAAGCATTTAGCGAGACCGCGTTAATGGAACCGCGTGCTTACGAGTGAAAATTATAGCTTACTTTACTACTGTTTCAAATGTAAGCTGCTGAACGCAAGCGAATGTGTTGGAGTAAGCTATAAAGCATTCTTAGAGCTTGTAGCGTACGTATAAGCTTGTGTGCTATGTTTATGTGAAAAGAAAGAGGTTTACCGTCTTTTCTTTGAGTTGGTTGAAAATGGAAGTCTTGTGATGTCTTGCATGACGAGGACATAGTTTGAGGGGTTTGTATTCGGTTTTTAGCCACATTTTAGCAACAGCTTGGCGAAATTTGGGTGTACTATTAGGTACACCTCTGTCTAAATGCCTAAACCTTCGGGATTACAGGCTTGATGATATGTTATGTTGTGTTATTTTAACAACTAGCTTTTGTTCGCGGCATTGCTCCCGTTATGTACCGAAAATAACTCAACGGGAACGTTTAAAATGTTTAGCTTATAACACTCGGGGATAATGTAGATTCTCGATAGTGAAAGAATTTTTGGAATCGATCAGTAGTCCTGAAGATTACCCTCTACATACAAACTTAGCTCTTTATAATATTAGTATACAACATTAGTTTTAATATATGCGAAACCTGATACACGTGTCTAGTATTTTTATGTAAAGAATCTATATACAAAATTTCAAAACTGTATCATGAAAACTCACAAAGTTATAAGCTTGTTCTGTTTCCTAGTTGTCCGCAAAAAAACGTGGTCACCACGCAGCGCGCGCCTCCAGCGTCGTCTTGAGCTCATTGATAATAATGATTTGGAAGTAGGTACCTAAATTATTGCGATAGGTACTCTAAGTGTGTCCAACTTTTAACTTTTTTAAATATTTTTGGGGAAAAATATAACATGGTTTAAAAACTATTGGAATCGATTCAATTACTTATTCTGAACAAACTATATTCAGGTTTCGCATATACCAAAAATAATGTATAAAAGGTTACCCAATCTACTGAAACTATTTATGTCAGAATGTTATTGCAATGTTAACTACTGAAGTGGCAGAGTCTGAATTCCAACATGACCGCGGTGTGGATTCGCTATTGTTAATTAACAAAATATTTGAATGGCAGTAATGTGGGCGATTTCCACCAATTAAACTTAACGTGATTAGCACATCAAAAACACGCTCAAGGGCCATCAGCGTCAATTTCACACAACAGTGATGACACTGACAGCTCTTATATGCAGTGGGGGAAGTGTCAGAATAGCCCGCGAAATCCATATTTTCTGACATTTTCATTGCAATAAAAAAGTCAGAAAATTTGGTTTTTTTTTTGACTGATGTCGGGTTGAATGTTGATTAAAATATGATTCGCGGACGTAACAAATACGGTTATACAGAATTATAAACATTAAAATAATCAATACAACCCCCTTAAGTTCATTTAGCCCCAATTTTATTTGCTCTCAATCTGGCGAAATTAAATTTTATCAGCTAAACACACACACTACAAAACAGACTACATCTTTAACATCTTATTAAACCTTATATAGCCCGAGAATTACATAAACTATAAACGCGTAACGACGCCATTCATATCCAAAGCACTTAAAATTTACCATTCCAAAAGAGCTGTCTCAAGACCTAATTTGATTAAAAATTCTAGATTCCCATCTCATCAACTAAAAGCGTTAGGCACACAATAAAGTATCCCTAACAAAAGAGTGCCCGAGCAAGAAGCGGCACATGCCGAAAATGACCAGCTATTACGAACACCCCGGGGGTCTAGCAGATTGGGGTCTATCTCCGGCGTCGTATGTAAGAGCCTTTATTACCCTTACGAGCTAGGGTTCAAGATTATGAAGTCCTGGGAAATGAGCCGATATTTAAAATGGTGTTTTTGGAATGGAGGTCTAGAATGTACATAAATGTAGATTAGGAGCGAAGATCTAGTTGAATGTCTGTTTACGGTACAAATAGTCAACTATTACGTATCAAGCCATCAAGATACGGCAGGGTTGGCGCAGTGGCTAAGCAAATGGCTGTTACGCCGTGAGTCGCGGGTTCGATCCTCGCACGAAAAAAAATTGTATGACCTACAGGTTATTCCGAATCTGGCTGTTTGTGTATGTGATTTTTAAATGTTTGTAAACGCACCCACGATACTGGCGAAATTCCTGTATGGAGCAATGTTTAAAAAAAATAAAAAAAGAGCTGACATTTGAAGCGGGAGTCGAATGTTGACAATATAATGTCTTACTGACTTATGAGCAGTGATAGGAATAGGTAGTGCCTATTTGCCTAAACTTCGAAGAACAGAGACAAGAAACGGAGACTTCCTTAGGACTAAATTTTTTCCGAGACATCTGTCCCGAAATTTTGAGACATTCCATGTCGTACCGTAAACGGGGCCTTTTTAATGTACGAAATTTCTGAAGTCGGCGCATTTTTCAAAGCATTTTTTGCGGTGGGTATAAAAATATTTAAAACCTGCAACACATCTATAGTAATATCGCCACAAGTACACAGGATGCAGATGAATACCAGTATTTTACATGGAGTGATTGCCTATCTGACCTCCACAACTCAGTTAGTACTGGGTAATACGATACTTCTTATTAAGACTGGTTGTCAGTCGTTCGTGCCACTGACGACTTGTAACGACTGTCAAAGATCTAAAAATGACAGCCTATTAATTTATGTCAGTATAAAAGTTTTATTGTACTTACCAACTACCCAAATTAACTAACCTCACCAAAACACTTAGTAAACTTCCTCCCACCAGTTTACCGACCAATTTTACATAATTACTTAAGCAAAGGTGTCCTAAGGGTTCCGCATAATCAGCCCTTAATTACAAAGACTGACGGGACCCTATTCTTGAAGCCATTAAATCAGCGCCAGGATTACAATATAGCCGAAAGGTCGAAAGTTAGGGCTATTCTGCTGATGACTTCCCATCTTGAAGCTATTGGGCTGATGAAAAAAAAGGGCGTTTTGTTTGCGACGCGCAAGGATGGTTTTCATAGAGTAAAAGGTGATAGATATGCCGGCCGTGCTATTACGGAAATAGCGACATAATTTTTCAAGGAAGATCGTAAACATTATTTTCTTTAATTGTGCTCGGTTGATGGCAATAGGCTCGCCTCCTATTACATGTGATTTTAACATAACTGGCGGTATATGAGTTTACTACTAGGTAATATTGTATTCTAGTCTATTGTAAACTTTTCACTTTTGAAGCGGAAGACGCTGCGTTGGAAGGCCTCCCACTAGGTGGACCGATGACCTGGTGAAGGTTGCAGGGATCCGCTGGATGCGACTCGCACGGAACCGGTCAATGTTGCGACACTTGGGGGAGGCCTATGTCCAGCAGTGGACGTCTTTCGGCTGAAATGATGATGGTGATGATGTGCCATGCTCTTTGGTCGTATACGTATTGCACTTTTGTGCAACAGTTTTTTTTTAGATTGACGAGAAGTTTTGTTGCTGGTAGATCTTTAAGCATATTCTGGATGTTTAAAACGATATTCCTTATATGCATGGTCTTATTTTCAGCGAAAATCTTTACGATGACAATGAAATACCTTGTAAAAATCACGATATTCGTGATTTTACTGCATTACCACCGCGAGGTAGTGTCTTTTTTATTACAACATTACATCAAACGATGGTACATACTTCTGTATATGATGTTTGTGTGTGTTTTTCTTTTTTATGTTAAAGTACCTACTATGAATTTTTGATGTAGTGTGTAGCCAGGAGCGTAAATTTGTTTCAATATAAAATATATAGACATGGACATGTCTATCTTTTAAAGGCTCTGTGGCTCCACCAAATGAGATCCTTTTGCTCGATATTCTTTTAGATTTTTCGAGTCAATCAAGGTGAGATTCCTATTATGTCAGCTTTAAATCGTGAAGTAAAAAGAGGGATAAATTGGTATGTTTCGATAAGAAAGATGATAGGAAAATAAGAAAGTAAGATATCCATCTATAATGTCGTGTTGTGTGTCATATATACCACCACGCGAGCATATCGAAGTTTTGTGGATATTAAATACCTATTGATTTTAGGACACATCGTCGTCGTCGTTTTAGCAATCACCAGTTTCGTCACAATGTGACGAAATCGGCGATTCATAACATCACGCCTGTAATCCCCGAAGAGTTACGCAGAGGTGTACCTTATAGTGCACCCACATATGCCAGGTATGTTTAAGTCCCATGCAAAAGGGGGCTAGCCTATTGCCATCAACTGGGCAAAACCAGGTGGCTGCTGTACTGAGAAATTCTTGACGGAAAAACCCAATAACACTTTGCCCGACCTGCGAATCGAACCCAGGACCTCATGCTCTGCAGTCGCGCTTTCAACCACAAAACTAACGAGGCAGATACGTTTTCAAATAGAAGGCTTGCTAACATGGCATATAAATCGTTAACTTGTTAGAATCAAATAACTAGATTGAAGTGACATAGATGACGTTTGTAAGCTCCTAACTATAGTTAGATTTACTAACTTACACGGGTAGTCTACTAATAATGATTAAGCTAGATTATTCCTGTCACGATATATTAGTTCACTTGTCATACTAACTGGTAATATAGGTGTTCAGTGGCACCTGGTTAGACTAGAGGTTGATTCATTACGATGAATGGTTAAAGTAGTTACAATAGACTAGAATACAATATTACCTAGTAGTAAACTCATATACCGCCAGTTATGTTAAAATCCCATGTAATAGGAGGCGAGCCTATTGCCATCAACTGAGCACAGATCCAGACTCCGTGGCTTCTATGGAGAAATTCCTGATAGAAAAACCCAATAACACTTTGTGCGACCCGGGAATCGAATCCAGGACCTCTTGCTCTGCAGTTACGCTTGCGATTACTAAACCAACAACTAGAAAACATTATACTAATGTAACATTCAAACAATTTCTCATATTGTTACCTGAAATTATAAAAATGTCTACAGGTTGTTTCAACATCTAAAACCAACCATAAGGGCCGGACTTCACCGAAGCAGAGACGAGACCAGAAACAGAGAAGATGTGTTGTAAACCACCAATAGAATTTCGTTATTTACACTTCTCATCTCCGCTTAGCTTTAGAATAGAAATGGTTGAGCAGAGAGGAGAGAAGATGTCTCGTAATTGTGTAGGCGTTGTTCACACAGCGTGTCGGCCGCCGACTGTGAGCGCTCAGTAAAAAATGTTCGAAGAAAATTCAGACTGTCGTTTGTTTTATCATACATTTTTTACAAAGCGATCACAGTCGGCGGCCGAATATACGCTGTTTGTGAACAGCACCTTAGGCCAGCGGAGACGAGAAAAGACGTGAGCGGCGTACGGTGAGCAGTGTGCTGTGAGCGGCGTGCGATGAGCGGTTTGCTGTGAGCAGCGTGCGGTGAGCGGTGTGCCGTGAGCGGTGTGCTGTGAGCGGTGTGCTGTGAGCCGCGTGCCGCTTTGCACATCTCCTCTCTTCTCCGCCCCACACATCTCCGCTTTGGTGGAGTCTGGGTCTTAAAATGACTAGACAATTAGCATAAAGCATATATCTGTCCAAAAAAAGACACAAATCTTTCAAAACAAAATTACTTTCCTCTCTCCAAAAAACACTAATGCAAAGTTAAAAACATTTATACACCTCGAAATATTATTACAAACTGTGATCCAAGTACTTACGTCACAACGGTGTTTTTGGCACTAATTCATATTCACCTGTTGCTTTATATGAGGGTGTCAGCAGGAATATTTATGTAACTGTTTAATGTTAACGCGTGCGAAATTACGAAATGTTAGCGAATAATAAATTAGGTTTTTTATGTTGGTTTTTTGACGATGTGTGGATGTGTGGCGGTGACTTTCGTGTGGAAAATTCGTGAAATTCATTCTTGGAACAATTGGTTTTTTTTTTTCAGTAGTTACTAACTAGTATCCAATATGATTTGCATCAAGTAGGCACTCATTTTTGTGAGTGTTAAATTTAAGCTTGGGATTAAGTTAGTACCCACATGTAATCGTGTATGCTACCCATAAACGTATACAAGGTGTAAACGAACCCTTCACGAAGCCGTCAACCAAGCATGTAACTAAGTAAGTCTAAGCAAAAATATTGCTGGAGAAGGCCTTTTTTTTGGGTGAAAAATCACGTTTTTCGGAAGCATAAACGCACTCAAAACATAGTGCTGATGGATGCATTGAATAATGCGGGGGTTGTGGAGGTATTTAAAGTAAAATTATAACATTAATAACTTGTGAAAAAGGGTTTGACCCCAATATCTCCGTAACTAGAGGGTCTAGAACAAGAAAATGATCGCATGACGGGGAGAAAAATAATGTATTTCAGCTTCGTTAAAAGGCATTTTTACACCCATCATACTGGGTGCAAGGGACAGCCCTCCACAAACTGACAGAGTGCATTCAGCTCCTTATTTTGAACCATATTCCACCGGAATTTTTCCCCGGATTTTTTTAATTTTATTTATTCCTTTATTTTAATGTAAAATTACATTCCCTGTACGCAACACTCTATTTATGTAAATAATACGACTAAAATAAAAAATCCAGCAATGGATGTTAAAATACTTGAAATCAGCTGTTCACTTCCTGCCTAGCTACAGAGTTCATCGAACTAGTCGTCGCGCTTGCCTTTCGCTACGTGCGTTTTGCCACTGTAAGGATATTTTGCGTATGAGGAAATAAAATAAATCAAAATTATTGAATTCCCATAACATTCCTGAAATAATTTCTTGTATTGGTCATCTCATATACTTAAATCACCCCATCAGTTTGTGGAGGGCTGTCCCCTTACATCCTGAATAAACAGTTGGTAGACAAGCAATTTTGCAAAATTTTGCATGTTTTAATGACCGCAATGAGAAAATGTGGGCCCGGTACCTACCATACTTAGTACGGAGCGATAAAAATACTAATATTTTTATGTAAAACAACACACTAACTAACAAGTCCTAAAATAATTCTATTTATATTCTAAAAAGAAAACACAGCCTCTTTCATAAACACAAAAACTAACGACTTCAGCCAACAAAAAATTTACTTGAAAAAAAAAAATCTCTTTATCTACACGCTTTTCTCTCAATTTTCACCAAACTTTTCACAAAATTGTGCGATATTTTTTTTTCAGTACGAAAAAGAATGCCTTTAAGTTATATAAGATGTGAAAGGGACCCTGAAACTTTTTTCACTTCACGACACATTTAGCAAAGAAAAATGCCTAATTTCAGAGACGGCCGTAATTGAACTCTGTAGACATGGGTACGGTAATGCACGTTCAGGCACGTTTCATCTAGTCAGGGAGACAGGGAGAATTTTTGGTAATGTTTTTAGTCAGTTGGTGTATTGTAGGTGTGAATCTGAGTAGATATACACCTGGGGCTTTTTATTTGTTTTATTATTCATTTTGTATACAACATTAGTTTTAGTATATGCGAAACCTGATACATGTGTCTAGTATTTTTATGTAAAGAATCTATATTCAAAATTTCAAAACTGTATCATGAAAAATCACAAAGTTATAAGCTTGTTCTGTTACCTAGTTGTCCGCACAAAATCGTGGTCACCACGCAGCGCGCGCCTCTAGCGTTGTCTTGAGCTCATTGATAATAATAATTTGGCAGTAGGTACCTAAATTATTGTGATAGGTACTTAAAGTCGCTCGGTGGTCGGTCCAACTTTTAACTTTTTTAAATATTTTTGGGAAAAAAAATATAACATGGTTTAAAAAATTTGGAATGGATTCAGTTACTTATTCTGAACAAACTATATTCAGGTTTCGCATACACTAAAAATAATGTTGTATAATAAGGAGAGTGGTGGTGGAAGAAATAAAGTGCCATGTACACACGGTGATACATCAAGTATACCAGCATATCCTGACCTCGTTTTGTATTAGCTTCCCGTACAATGAGAGATCAGCTTAATTTGGTTTTGTATAGCTTGATCGGTCGTCGTGCGTACGGCACATATGCTTCAGAGACCAGATATAGATAAAGGGAGAGGCGATTAGCCGCAACAGTACAGAAACGTAAAGATTTTATTATTCATACTATTTCACTGTTTCCAGATTTTTTTTTTCGGTTTTACAGGCCGATTGCAATTCAAAGTAAGTCGTGACAGGCTGCATGACTGGCGAATCACGTGTTGTGGCATAATTTGGGAGATTCTTATGACCGGCTAAGGACAGCGATCACCCGAGATAATTGAGAGATTACAGATTACATTATTGACATCATGGTACATCCAAATAATCTATCAATACGTGGCCACTTGCTGGGTCGAAACATTGTAACGTAACGAATGTAATGCCGAAACGAAGAAGAAGATAGATTAATTAATTACTTCATTTATTTTCCTAATATTGTTAAGTAGCTGTGTATTGTGGTTGTTTTCTGTTTTTTTTTTGTCTAGATAAGTTCAGAGCGAAGTAGTCTTCTTAAACTCTGTCTTGATATACGTGGAAGTCTACATATGATTATGTCTTTTATTCCATATTCTCCGAATCTTTCAGACCTTTTGCAACAAAAGCATATTGTGAATAAAGTTCAAGGCCTAAGTCAACCGGCTTATTCGAAACCAACGAGAAAAAATATTTTATTTAGGCATTTCAAAAAAACCCTTTTAACAATTTACAAGTCTGGCCGTTACCGTAAATCACTCAACGTGTAGTAACTAATATTTATTACTACAAATTTATACGGACAAAAATTCAAGGGTGACTATTTGTAAATGTATTTAAAATAAAACTTTTTAAAGGCTGTTAGCAGATAAATCAATATTGCCTATCAAGTTTTAGTGGTTTTCTTTTACAAGAAACTGCATTTTTAATCAAAATAGTGGTCAGGTACATCATTGTTGACATTTTAATACATTTTATGTTTTAAATAATACTTATTCTTTACGCTAACTTTGTACGACATACAAATTATTTAATTTTCTTAAATATTATAGAAATGATGAATGACGATACTAGCAAGAAGTATAAAAAAATAGATGAAATAATATTTGCTTACCCAGACTCCTCGACTAACATGACCTTTGTTTTCCCAGTTTTACGAAAGCAGGTAAATTGAAGTAGGTACCTACGCAGTGGCAGACTGCTAAAGCACTGCCACACTCAAGCCGCCATTTTTTGTTCAGATTAAAATGAACTAGGGCGATAACCTCTAGAGACTTTTACGTTAAAAAGTTTCGCATACTTTTTGAGACGGAATTTTTCTGTTGACTTTTGTTATGTGTTTCATGAGGGAAATTCCTGTACAAATAGTTAAGGTTCGTTCACGATTAAGAAAGAAAAATAAACTCACCCAGTTGTGATTTTTGCTGAAACTTGGTTTCAGTTCCAGTTGGTCCTTCTGGGGTTACTAACATGATTTCTTCTTTCTCCAAACGCGAATTCGTCACATAAAGCACATCTCATCATGATCATTATGTCATTCTACATACTCCTATAAATATGTCGGATTTGTCAGGATTTATTCCGTTAGGCTCGAACATCATGTGGGCAGACGATGGGTTTCATGCTATAAAAACATACTGGGTACCATATACTGTTTCAAGCAAAACTAACGAATTACTTGAGATTACAACTTAACACAATAACACGGGGTAGAATAAATTGGCTACAGTTCCAAGACGTCTCAATTCCGCCGCGATCAGACATTGAATGTCGCCCTCGCCTCGAGTTGAACATCAGAGGTCTGTAGAAGCACGCTGTGGTGTGGGTGTGGGCACCACCGGCGCACTTGCGAATCATTTTATGTCCATACTAACGACGGGATCCGACAAATACATAGACCTCTCCCAAGTGTTGCCACATCGATCATGCTTCTTGCATCCAACGGATTCACAAGGTCATCGATATATCTCCAATGTCTATTATTAAGAGTTCAACTACAACTCCCTTACGCTAGAACCCGCGCTTGAGAAGATTAAACAGACAGACATATTCTCAAGAATCTGTACGCACTACCCACTCCCAACTTGAAAATATTCTTACCCTAATTTGTATTTAAATATCGACCCAAAACCTATTCATATTCCAACCCACATGACATGCATAATACCCAGTTCCATTTTCGTACAAAATAAATTATTAAACAATCAGTAATTAGGACAAAGTACAACACTAGTTACAAACTCACCGCCTGCCTTAATTCTCAAAGGAGTTCGTAATATTGAATTTCGGAGTCGATGAATAAACAGTGTGAGTCTACATGTTTAGTGAGGCAGGTACTCGTATACTGCTGAGAGGAGGTTTTGATTAAATAACAGATGAGTGCAGCAATGTGTACGATAGGGCTGCGCTTGTTTTGGTCACTTATTTTTTTTTTAGGGTTAGCTTATGCTCGCAGTTTCGCCTGTGTGGATTTGGGTAAGTGTCCCACGGGATCGTACTCGTACTACCGGGGTAAAAATCCTATGTGTTAATCCAGGTTATAAACTATCTGTGTGCCAAATTGCATCCAAATCCAGTCTGTAGTTTTGGCGTGAAAGCGTAACAAACACCCATACATCTATACATCCATACATCCTCACAAACTTTCGCATTTATAATATTAGTAGGATAAGTAGGATTACCAATAAACGAGTTACATTACAATTTATCTACAATTAAATTATAAACAGGTAAAATTTGTTATTTTCACCAGGTAATTCTCAGTAGTAGCCACGGACTCTGGATTTGTGTCCGGTTGATGGTAATAGGCTCGCCCCCTATTACATGGAACTTAAACAAGACATAACTGGCGAAATGTGGGTGTACTACTAGGCAAACCTCTGCCTAACCCTTCGGGGATTCCAAGCGCGATGTTATGTTTATATTAATGATAAGCCCAGTAATAATACTTCCTTTTTCCTATTATTTTTGCGTTTGGCCGACAGGGTCCATAATGATCTCATTTTCTAAATTACCACCTAAGAACACAATATAGAACGCAATACATGATTGAGTATCAAATAACTTTGAGCAGAAAACTCGTCTTTCTCACCAAGAACCATTGTCTCTCTCCCTGTTCATTTACTACAAACTAAATCACAAACGGATTGAAACTCCCAGTTTGATATCGACCTACATTTCAATCCGAGCGCACCGCAGATCTACCTCCATTGAACTAATAATATAAATGAACCGTCTGTTCGTTACTTAATCACGTCTTGGAGGAGTAAAGCTCGATCCATCCTCAGTGGAAACTAATTGCGTCTATATGCAATTGTGTCGTTGTGTAGGTATAGTGACAGAGGCTTTAATCATAGTTAGATGTTCTGCTTTGTGTCAAGAAGGCGACGTGATACTTAATTACCTACATATATATGATAGTACTGTGTGAAGGATGATATGGCTAGAAAGGAGGTGACTGCTGAGAAGACGAGTAATAGAGCAGTATGGTATGGAAGAAGACATACTGCGCCGACCCCAAAAAAATTGGGATAAGGGCGTATGATTATAAAAAATTAAATCAAATCAAATCAAAACATTTATTTGCCAATAATGTAGGTATACAGATATGATGGTAATTTTTATGAGAGTCCCGATACATTTTGCCATACGGCATGCAAAATTATTTAACATGCAAAATTATTTATTTAACTTTAAATGTTCGGTAAACAAATAAAAAAAAAAAACAAAAAATAGACACATTAAAAAAAGCCTTCCATTCACTAAGCAGCATTACTAACATTATTAAAATTACTCATATTTACATTCGGAATTAAGCACAATGCCAATATTACAAATTAACGAAATAAATAAAAAATGTCAATAAGTTAAACTACAAAAATGTTAATGAATTTAATTAAAAATGGCAGAAAATAAAATTACAAATGTCAATTTTTTTTTTTTTTAATAATTCGAAATGTCAATAACTCAATCAATTAAACTACAAAATGTCAACAAATTAATTTTAAAATGTCAGAATTCTATTATTAAATTCAATTATAAATGTAAATAAAATGACAAAAAATAAATAACATTAGAATTGGAATATAGGAATGTCACTAAAATTAAATCACGCGGAAGCAGATTCCACCCCTTTAACAGAAAGTTTTATCATTGACAAAATCCTTAATTGTGTAGTAACACTTGTCCAGTAGCAGTTTTGTTAACTTTTTTTTAAAACTTATTCAATTATACTTTTCCCTCTCATCTCGTCTCGTGTTCTCGTCTCGTCTCTCGTCTCGTCATCGTTCTCGTCATCGTTCTCGTCTCTCTCTTCTTTTTCTTCTATTTTTCTTTCTTATTTTTCTCTTCTTCTTCTCTCTCTCTTTTCTCTCTTTATTCTGTTATTTTATTATACTTATTCTATTTCATTATTTATTTCTTTTCTTATTCTTCTTCTTTTTTATTTAATGATCTTGACGAAGCCGATTTAAGGTCTACCATATAGTTAGAAAAACTCTTCTTTAAACAAACTGTTTAAGCTATTAAATTCTTCAAGCTTTTATGTTTTCCTAACATCAACAGTCTTTTAATGTTAGCCATTTTTCCACTAATTTTATCCAAGAAACAATTTTAAAAATATCAAGTTTGTGAAACATTGTTTATAACTTAGTTGGTGACCACCAGTTCATTAGCGTTTCTTTAAAGTGGTACTAACCTAATTCAGAATCACCATCAAATTAAAATCAGCCAAAACAAACTCTATCTTGTTTGTTAAGGAAATAAAGTTGATTTTCCTTTAGTTGGTAGTGATACATGAGTTGTTTTAATTCGGTGGTGTGTGGAACTTCCAAAATGTAGTGTGTGAAACGTTTTCAAGGAAACTGAATTAGTTTGAATGCGGTTTATTCTCTGGTGTTGCTTTTTGAGGCTGAAATTTTGTATTTTGTTCAAGTTTTTGGTAGGCTACACTTACTGTCTAAGCTCCTCGAAAAAATATACGCAACGTGTTGACGTTAGAAAATTTTTCGAAATGAGAACGGTTTCGACAATTTTTTTTTAAATGTTGTTAGATGGTGTGGTTCATACCTATACTAATATTAAAAAGAGGTGAAGTTTGTATGTAAGTAAGTTTGGATGAAGGACAAAATCTTCGGATAGAATTTGAAATCGGATTAGTCAGATTCGATTCCAAATTGTTTGATAAATGGTAGGCTACATTATCCCCGAGTGTCATAGCTTAGGCTATATTTAAAACCTATCCGTGGGATAATTTCAGACCATAACTCGAGCGAAGCCACTGGCAAAAGCTAGTTTAGTATAAATAAGTTTTAGCGAGTATTTCCATATCAAGTTTGGTACTAATTTATCAAGAGCAATGTTTTATTCAATCCTATCTTCCTTAGTTAAGAGGTTTATATTTGCTCAACTGCAATCAGTCACCAAAATACTCCAAAAAGCCTTTCCGGTCCAAATCCTCCATGAAATCCCAGTCCGAATTGAAAGCGAGAAGATTGGCAAAGCCTAAACCACTGGTCACCGACGGACTCATTATCGGCCCCTGTAGAACAGTTCGGGAGACACTAATCAACTGTCTCGGGCTAGCCTCTGCGACTGATTAAAAGGTGTTTTAGATTTTGCGACATGGATGACAATCTGAGTGAAATGGTGACGAGTAACTGTGAAACTGCGAAATACGCACACGATCAGTTTGCAAAGGAGATGGGTACTTTCCGTATCTTTAAGAACATCCGCCGTCCAATTTCCTTCTCAATTTGTCAAATGACTTCGATTTTATCTGCATTTTCGAAAGGATTTGTCGCTGAGATGTAATTGCGACTAAATTAAAAAAAAAATGTATTTGTAGCCAACTGAACCGACTTTCTGTGAAGTCTTGTAAACTGGGCCCTTGTGACCTAAAAGTCCAAGTCACAAGCACAACAATGGTTGCCTAGCATAATAATCCTCCTTTCAAGCAGAAGAATGTAGTTTTGAAACAGTTGAAAAACTCAAACTACAAAAAGTGTTTTACAATCTTTTAGGACATTTCCTTTATGTTAAGTCCTAAATTTAACAGGTGAAGTAGAACTAAATGTGGTCTAAACCTAGGCATTTAATAATAATATACTACAATTTATTTGCTCAGACAACAATGATCCTACTGTATTTGTACCATAAGAACCATTTTATGAAAAAGGTACAAATGTATCTCTAGTACTACCTCTCTCACTGACGATCGACTACTTTTCAACCTTGTTACTCAGGGCATAAGGGTGGAAATGAGATTGACCGTCATTGTCTTCTGTTGTGCATGTATATTCAGGGACGGTTACCGTTACCACAAAAATACCGGTAAAATTACCAAAACCTTAACGTTATGCTACGTTAACTAGTAACGTTAAAAATATCGTTAAATCATAGGATTTACCGGTATTTAAATAGCGTTACCAGTAGCGTTACTTCGCTAAAAACTAATAATTTCTGGTGCGACGTTGCCAAACCGAACGTGCGCCGTGAGTTCTTTCGTTCGGCTCCTAATCGGAGCGGCAACAGCTAGCATTTTAGGACGATCGGACGGATACCTACGAAAACGCGACGGCTCGCGCCTTTTTCATTTTATAAGACGTCTGGTCACACAAACATGGCGAACACCAAATACATATTTGTTTTGTTGTTATAATTATTAGTTGTTTGTGTAAAAATATCATTATAGGCCGAAAGAAGTGCAACGAAGTATATCAGTCTAACTATAACTTTTTAAAGAATAATAAATCTACTTACCTACTAATCTACTTACTTGAGATCAAGGTCAAAATTCCAAAAGTCAAGACCCGCGGTTCTCAGGAACAGTAACAGGTCATTTATATTCATGGTTAGTGACCTTGTGGTCAAAGTCAAGTGACCGTAGGGTCAAGGACAAGTGACTTTGAGGTCAAGATCAAGTGATCCTGGAGGTCTTGAAACCTTGGAGTTCAAGGTCGAGTGACCTGTCTTTGAAATTCCAGTGCCTTGACACTCCCGACTTCGAGCGCAAAAACAGTGTTTCTTTTTCTTCTAAATTTGCTTATATCTCGAAAACGGTGTGTCCTATCGCAAAAATAATGAAAAATTTGCCCCCCTTTGCGCGTAATTCCCGACATGTAGGTAATAATTAATTACGAAAAAATCAAATTTTATTATCCATACAAAAAAAAATATATATACAGGCTTATCAATTGTAGGTGCCTTTATTAAAGGATTCCTTCGACATCGTTTTTACGACAAACGATTGGTCAGCCAAAAAACACCAAGACGCTTTTATCCTTATATTTAGGTGGTAGATTGATGATTGGTGGTGAATTGTATAACAAACTAAATAAAATTATAAATATATCAAATTGTAGTAAAGTTGGATGTAAAACTAAAGTTATCAAATGGTTATTGAAGCTAAACTATACGGAAACAGAAAAAATACTTGAGATAGCTAAGTAATGTAAGTAGGCTAGGCAGCCCATACTTACGTACATAATTTGGTAGATAAGATTTTAGTCATATTCTTATATCTGTATATTCTATATACATACACATATATATTCATAAATAAATACTTATTGTGTAATAAATTTATACATACTTATATACATACACACACACACACATACATATACACACCAATTTCGCAATGCTTTCTACGTTGACAATAACTCTATGATGTAATGGGGGGCCTGGAGTTCTAAAATACAGGCCTAGGCTTAGTTTAGACTCCAGATCTCCCACAAATTACAACTTTTTCCCTACTACCTGTCAACTATATCTGAAATAACTATGTAATTTGTGGAGATAAATAAACGTTTTTATTATTATTATTTTATTATTATATACGTTAGAATCGAGAAAATAAACGATTTGCTAAAATAACACTTTTTTGGCAAACATTTTCTGAGTCTTTTTTTCTCAGTGCCCCGTTACATACACTCCAACCGAATGTTCCACTATGGAACTGTGAAGAAGGTACCAGAAAGTTGTGGAACTTTCTCGAAGGATGGTTCAGTATATAAATAGCTGTCGTGTTTGCGGGAGAAGTCAGCCACCCGATACAAACCATCACGTATCAGTATAACTCGCCGACGGTATACTCTAATCACCCCCGACGATTCCATCACCCTCCATCAGGAAAGCAGTAGGGAAACCTGTAATTTACGCAAACACAAGCCGGCATCATTCCGACCTCACCGTCGAGGTCCGTCGCAAAGTAAGTGTGTTCAAGTAATCATTGCAGATGCATCGCAGAAACAATACCTATTACACGCCGAAGCTAGTTGTACTAACATCGTAAGATGCTAGACTCCCCACCGACATCGTTAGAAAGAGATAGGCGATTAAATTACCGGTATACGTATTGTTACTTTTACCGATACTAATATTAGTTAATAGGTAACGTTAACGGACTTACGGGTATCGTTATAAATATCGTTACTTTTGTATCGTTAACATAACGGTAATAGGTAACGTTAAGAAAAAAGTAACGGTAATTCGGTCCCTGTGTATATTATTATTTGTTGTTAGATTTACTTTAGGTACAATCGACTGTGGTTCTCTAATCAACTATATTCTGCTTCAAAATAGAGTTTTAGTATACACGACTATTCATTATCTTTAGGAACTACTTAAATTATAGTAAAATTATAGTCGGAACTGTCTCAGAAATTGTACAAACTTAACCTACTCGATTTTAATTGTCAAACTAGTCTCCTGGCCTTTCAATACCACCAATTATTATTTAGAAGAAGAAAAAATAGTAACATCAAAGTAAATTTTGCATAAAATTATGTAAACAAGTCTCGTTATTAAATATGACAGTGACAGTTACAATGTAAAGAAACAAAACAACATCGCAAAAAAATAGACACAAACACAAACTACACTGATCCCGACAATCGTATCGTCTACCCTAAAAGTCCTCGAACCGAACGACCCTGGTTTAATCGAAGTTTATCTAGGAGTTTGAAATACGGCGACCAGAAGGTGTTGGCAGATAGATACCTATGTGGTCACCCTGAGTTATTGCCAACAGATAGTCCACCTCACCAAGTTTACGAAGCGATAAAATCTAGAATGCAAATCGGTGGAAGTTACTGAAGAGATTGGAAGCTGGAGAGGAAATGGCCGCTTTTGAGAAACTGATGTCCAAGTTCTTGAAGTGGTGTGCCGTTATGGCTTGACTGTAAGTACCATTTCTGATTGGTAGGAAGATGTAGTGACAAAAATTGAAGAAAGTATGCTAGATGGTTTGGTCATGATGAGAGGATGAATGATACTCTGACCTCTGATGGTTTTTAGGAACGATCGTGGACGAAGAAAAATGAGTGTGTATGGCATTATGTAATTCCTGCCTACCCTCATATGAAAAAGGCGTTGGTTTAAGTAATTACTTAAAAAAAAACCTCTTAAAACTAAGAAAACAATGGTTTTTTTTGTGCTAAAAGGGCATCGGCTCAGCATAATGCCAACTTGATGCTAATTTTGAGCAGCTGCAGCCCACGGTTTTAGTTGCAAATCACATACAAAATAATTATCTACAATATGTGTTGGCGATATTTTTGAATAGATTTCATTACACACTTTCAATACTCGACCAGAGTTAAACAATAGTCAAAACTTATACTGTCACTTACGGGATATCTTCCATGATTGTTCATTATTTTGAGCACCCGATATTAAAAGATTTTTTTTAGTTTTTTTTTTATTATTCGATATTTTCCATCCACTCGCATTCTCCAGTCAACCCGCGATCATGCTTGCAACAGTGTCAACATATCGGGAGCTCAAAATAATGAACAATCACAGAATATATCCCGTAAGTGACAGTATACGTTTAGTTGTAAACCGTGAAAGCTTAAACAATAGTCAATTATTGACTCACAAAAAGACAAATAAACAGCTACCTAGACCAACAAATGGTCTTAACCGCACAATTCGATATTTATACATTACCAATGAAATCCAAAACCCGGATACCCAGTAAAGATAATCCGGTCACGCAAGCTTTGAATTATGGGCGAAAGGGTTGGGAATTACTTGCCAATTCTGAATATATCAATTGTTTAGTGGTTTACCTTTTCGGTCGTATTTACGAAACGTGTCCTTTCAAGGTCAAATATTCAAGATATTGGTGTTTTATTGAATCGTATGTTTTTGTTTTATTTGATTTGAGTTTTATTTTGTCGTTTTTCTTTTTTGGTGCATTTTTTCTTTACCCTAATGTGCCACACTGGGTTCATCAGTTGTGCATTTGATGGAGTATTAACAGGTGGTACAACAACAATCACCACGCCTGTATTGCCCCGAAGGGTTAGGCAGAGATGTTCTTATAGTACACCCGCAGTTAATCAATCATGTTTAATTTCTATGTTAAATTGTCACCGTCGAGCCATCAACCGAGCAAAAATGTAAACTCCGGGCTGTTTCTGATGAAAAACTCAAAAACATTTGCAAGAAAAAAAAATCAGACCTAGAACATCGCGGAATATATGGTAGATAGTGAGTAATTCAAAGTCGAACACTTCGATTGACTTTTGTTTCTTTCTGACGTCATCAATTTATATTTGCTATTCAATTCCACTATGTGAAAAACAGTTGTATCTATTGTATTGGCTACGGTACATTCCTGCCGATAGAATCCAGGGCTACCGCTTCACCATCCGACAATAACGATACCATATCGATTAACCCCGTAAAAGCTCAACAAATAAAACGAGCACAAACGCATTAAAAGCGTTTATGACTTACGACATTTCATACAAACTTTTAAGTCCTTTTTTTGCGAAACGATTGAACCGATTTTAATGAAACTTCATACGCAGCAGGATATTTAAATCTAAAAAGTTATCAGAGAACATTTTCCGAAAATTTGTGTTACAGCTAAATTAGACCGATTTTAGATTTCCATAGAAACAGAAATTTCCAATTATCTTCTTTGAAAACTTTTTAGAGTTATGTATCCTGCTTATGCGTATGGAGTTTCATTAAAATCGGTTCAGTCATTTCGAAAAAAAAAGGACTAGAAAGTTTGTATGAAATGTCGTAAGTACATAGCACGCCTTTTAATATCAAAAGCCTATAAACTTAAATGCACAGCGAGTATGTAATTTGTATTTAATATTCTAAAATTTTGCTTCGCCAGCAGTATTTCAGAAGCGGGATTTTGCAAGCAATTAAACCGGAGTAAACGCTCACTCGACGCGACGGTTGAGGGTTAAAAACGAGTATAAAACGCGTATTTTCGCTGCCTTACACCTTAATGGAGCATGGGCTTATGGTAGGAAATTGAGGGTTGGTATGTTTTTGTTGGTTTTGTGGTGTTTCGATTGATAAATGTTAATTGGTGGACGTGTTTTACTTATGCAACCATTTTTAAAGTAAAGCTAAGAATTCGTCGTTCAAGTTCTAACACCACGTAAGTAATTTTTGGCGGTTTTGATATTTTCGAATTGGAAGACGCGTTGTGTCATCCAATCACAGAAACAAGCAACGTCTCTATCTAATTTGAAGTGAACATAAATTATAAAATGGTATTATACCATTACATGCCACAAAGTGGCAGTTTTTCAATGTCCTGTAAAGTTGTTTTTTTGACTTACGTGGTGTAGAACTTCAACGACGAATTCTAACTTTTGACAGTTCTTACTTCAAGCAAATACTCATCATCTGCCTAGCCTTTTCCCCACTATGTTCGGGTCGGCTTCCAGTCTAATCGGATGCAGCTGAATACCAGTATTTTACATGGAGCGACTGCCTATCTGACCTCCACAACGCAAATAGTACTGGGTAATACGATACCCCTTTGTAAGACTGTCAGACTTTTTGGGCCACTGAATACTGTAATGACTGTCAAAGATCTACAGGTGACAGCCGGGACCTACGGCTTAACGTGCTTTCCGGCTCGGAGGAAACTCGGTATGTAATGGGCGGTCACCCATCCACCGACCAACAGAGGCAAGCACGGCTTAACCTAAAGATCGACCCGAGCGGCTGTTATTATTTAGCCACGAGCTCCTCTACTTCAAGCAATTACTAAACTACATAATAAAAATCGTACCATAAACAATTACTTTGACTAGTTTATAGATACGGGTGTCAGTCTTTAAGAATAAGTATCTTCTTGGCCAGTAATACCTTTAAAGGAATCAAGGAAGACATGAGCCATCCAACCAGTCACAGCTAATAACACAAAATGAAAACAAATTACATTCACTAATCAACAATTCCATTACACGAGGCTTGAACATAACCAGCGACATGTGGGTGTGACTATAAGGTACACCTCTACCCACCCCTATGAGGATAACAGGCGTGTTGTTGTGTTATGTTAATCTACTTGGCTTGGTGGGGTCAATCTACTATCCGTCACAATAATCATGATTAGTTATTATAACATACTAGGTTTTGCCCGCGGCTTCGCTCGCGTTGATATAGGATTTGTCAATCAACTCTGCTTGTTTTAATATAATTCAATCATGATTCGAAAGACACGTGACGCCATATATTATCATAAAATCGTTATTGTTGTTTTCCTCGGGAACAGTACTTTTTTTTGGGCACGCTATGTCCGTTTCTGTACACCTGACAACGTATATGCAACATTTCAGGATGATCAGTTCAGTAGTTTATAATATTAGTTAGGATTAGGACAAGGTCATCATTCCCCCCCAACAAAGAAATATTTCGTCAGTTATTAAAAAAAAATGGCTGATTTCTTTTTAAATTACCGATGAAAAATTTCAATGTGGGGAGGGGGGGTGGTTTAGAATGATGTACTGAGTACATGGTAACCGTTGTAGCGCCGGTGTCCCTTCAACCTTGTATAAACCTTACACTAAAGTGATAAGATGAACTACAGTAACTTCTATGTTAACTACAACACCTTCTGTCTGCAAAAATGTCCGTGAATACAATATAAAAGAAAAAAAAAGACAGACTATCGCCCCCAAAACAATACACTATCAAAATCTCTAGAAAAATCTACATACAAAATTGACAACGCAAACTGTTGTGCCGTATTCGTGTGAAATACGTATCAATGGTAATTTATTTCATTTGGCAAAGTGAAGAACAGAACATTGCTGAATAATGCAACGAATTCTTTACGGGAACCTTCGCTCGGTCACTTGTTTTATCGACTGTACTGTATGTGAGGTTGCCATGTAAAAAATGTGGGTAGTTCTGTGCGGAGTTTGACATTCTGTTGAAGTTGTTCGGACATATTAATTGCATTAAAGAATGTAATGCAAATTTTGTTCTGCACCCACGATTTTCACTCGCCCACAGGCTCTGACTGTTCTTATTGACTTTTTTCTTTTGGCCCGGCTCGTAAGGGTCTTAGCGTGATGATAAATAACTCTCCTCAAGAATAGGGCTATCAAATGCAAAAAAAAATCTGACTGGTAGTTTCAAGCAACGAATTATTTACGGGCACCTACGCTCGGTCACTTGTTTTATCGATTGTTCTGTATGTATGGTTGCCATGTTAAAAATGTGGGTACTTAGTTCTTAGTTTGACATTTTGTTGCAATACTTCAGAAAGTATTGGGACAGATTGATTGCATTGAAGAATAGAATAGAAATGATCTTATCGAATCGATGGTAAAAATATTGAATAATAAGTAAGTTGGATCACGCTAATTGCGGCTTCCTGGGCGAGTTTTTAGATCTTCAGAATTATATAAAATATATAAAATCAATGCAATTCATGAGTTGTATGTTTGAATGTGCAATGAAAGCGCTTTCCATGACAAATATTCAATATTTTCTACAACATGAAATGTTTTTATTTTATATGGCAACCTTTAAAGCAATCATCTAGATTTTATAGTGATCCTCTGTATTTTATGCGTCTGGAAACGTGAATAAATTTAAATAACAGTTCACGTTATAGACGTGAAATGATATGGAAAAACGGAAATAACATCCATATTTACTTTTGTAAGCTGCAGAATCCTACGAGAGCCAGAAGTGTCACACCAATTGCTTTTAAAACCTTTATACATGTCTGAGGAAAATCAGTTTCAACTGAATTTAAAATGGAGTATAATTAGAAGAAGCACAATAATCTTAAAATTCATAGAACAGGGTTTTTAAATGGGTATCAATATTAAATTTATCATAATGTAATATACTTATTGTAACTCTAGAAAGTTCTAAGCCATTTCGAAACTTATATTTAACACTTCAAGCACAAAAGTACAGAGGCGGACTTAATGCCATAGGCATTTTCTACCAGTCAACCTTTGACTGATGCAGAAATAAATATATATATCAAAGTGTATATTTTGATATAAATATTTATTATGTTATGTAAAAAGACATTTACACGGATATACTAAAATAAAAAGACAAACAATGCGGAAAATATTACCGTTCTGACGAAACTGCCAGCTTTTTCCGATATTATGTATGTGCAAGTCTGCACTAAAACTTTATATTGATATTTTACCTTTTTGCTACCTTTTGTCTATGTTTGGCCATACATTGGTTATGATTTTTGATTAATAAAATATACGTTTTGTTTTGCTACCAAGACACAGCGCATTTGATTTAGGTAGTTAATATCATATTAATAATTTTTCTATGTGAGCATAAACACCTGAACAAATAGATCTTCATCATCATCTGCCTAGCCTTGTCGAAACTATGTTAGGGTCGGCTTCCAGTCTAACTGGATGCAGCTGAATACCAGTATTTTACATGGAGCGATTGCCTATCTGAACAAATAGACCTCGCAGAAAAAAAATACTTGGACTTAAAAAAACCAAGCGAACTCGCGGGAAAATCTTGTAGTAGGTTCAAGCAATCATTACCCAATTTAGACTCACCTACGATGACCGAATGTTTAAATCTTTCTTTAAATAACTCGCAAAATGATCTAGAAAGCGTAAACAAATAACAAAAATAGTTCAATAAAAGTAGACAAGTTTATTTTCATGTTTTCCAATTTTACGAGCAAAGTGTTGATGTGTAAAGTGTTTATCATAAAATCGTTCGTCAAGGTCATTTTGGTCTTTTCGAATGACCAATATTATAAGTGGTATTTTAATAATATACTGTCATACATTTATCGTGGTAATGACATGTGATGCGGAGGAATGAGGAAAATGTTGTGAGGAAAGTTTTGAGTATGAATGAGGATGGATATAAGAGTAGAGGAAGACCAAAACAACGATGGATGGTTGGATGGATAATGGTTAATTGCCTGTTTTTGTAAACACACGGTAGACATCTCAATGCTAAAATAAAACGCGCTGTTCGATTTTCAAAGCTCGACTCAGCTCAAAAATCCAACAACATATCTAGCGCAACATCTACAGTAAATTCACGTTTTATTTTTGCACGTTTCCGAAAGCGAACATTTCTATATACCTAGATTTTATTGCACCTGGCATTCCCGGATGTTTGGATGACGTCATATCCACTCATAGCCTGAGTGTGGCCTGAGCAACGCTTCCGGATACCGGTAATCTGCTACCCACCTACTGATTTTGACACTCAAAGAGCTACTGCAGGAAATGATTTTGATAGACGTTCAGAAAATTGTGGTTACACCTTTGCGAATATCTCACACTTTTTAAAATTTTCAATAAATAATTTCTGGAATATTCTAGGAAAAATAGATAGCTTCATACCGTAGGGTATGTTAATCATTTTTAGCGTATCAAGCTTGTGGGTGGTTTTTTTTTGGTAGAATTTGGCTAATCTTTCCGGTATTTATTTTATTTGTGTGAACATATTAGCTACATTTTTAATATAAAATAATATTTAAAAAATAAATATTATAAAAATAACAGTACACCGGTGTTAGGGACAGGGTCCAAGCTACCGGATTTCAAATGCTCCAGAGAGAGGAACCTCTAAACAATACGAGCCGTATCTAGAAGTACCGCTTTCTAAATCACGACCTTGATCCAGCTGATTAACAACAGCCTATCTGCACGAATATCGCTGAGTTCACATGCCACTGTATGTCGAAAACCTCGCGAGCCAAGACAACTTACTTGATTTGCTTATCTTTCTCGGCTTTCCCGATTTTTCTCTATCCAAACCTTTACCTGAGTGGGTAGATGGATGCAGTGGAACTTTTAGCATTTGGCAGGCGTTGTTGGTAAACATTTACAAAACTTCTGTATTTATAAAAGTGTCAAAAAATTGTGTAGAAAATATTTACAAGATGGCCGAATTATATTCAATTTGAGCTATACACTAATAGGTCCATAAACCTATTATTTACCATAACTGGGCAAAATCAATCATCATCTGCCGAGCCTTTTCCCAACTATTTTGGGGTCGGCTTCCAGTCTAAGGGGAGCCAGCTGAATACCAGTATTTTACATGGAGCGACTGCCTATCTGACCTCCACAACTCAGTTAGTATTGGGTAATACGATGCTCCTTGGTAAGACTGGTTGTCAGACTTTTTGAGCCACTGACTGGATTACCTAACGACTGTCAAAGATCTACAAATGACAACCGGGACCAACGGCTTAACGTGCTTTCCGAGGGACGGAGGAAACTCGGTATGTAATGGGTGGTCAGCCATCCACAGACCAACCTAGGCAAACATGGTTTAGCCTACAGATCAACCCGAGCGGCTGTTATTATTTCGCCACAAAATTAAAGAGAAAGTAAAAAAAATACTAAAAAACAGTCTTGCTGCTGTTAGTTGGAGCGTTTTCACTCAAACTAATGAAGGTATTAACTAAATACAGCTTCAGCCACACGCTTTAGTTTTCCTCATAGCAATCTTAATCTTTTTCCGGGTTCCTAACCAGCTAATGGATGGGAACTGTGATTGATATGCACTAATGGAGGTAGCTTTTTTTATTTCTTTCTCACATTATAAAATCGTTCTTCTGTTTGTCTAGTCGTTGGAGTGCATATCGAGTGCCACTTATCAGATTAACGTTGTTTTTTTTTCATCAGAACAATGTTCTTTGGTTTCATTTGTTTATATGATGGGGTGGTGTCGAGCGGTCGTTGTGGGCCCTATGATAGTGCCTTGAGGAACTCCTTAAATTTTGTCACACTAATTATGACCTTACTGTTGCCCGCAATTTCACGTGCATTCTGGAGATATTAGAGAGCAGCGGTGGCCCAGAGCAGCGGTGGCCCAGAGCAGCGGTGGCCCAGAGCAGCGGTGGCCCAGTGGTTGCAGCCCCGACTTACGAACAGTAAGTAGTGGGTTCGAACCCAGGCAGGCGCATTACTTTGTGTAATTTATTTCATCACCACTGCTCTCAAAACGGTGAAGGAAAACATCGCGAGGAAACCGGCATGTCGTAGAACCAAAAATTCGAAGACATGTGACATCTACCAACCCGCACTGGGCCCGCGTGGTGGATTATAGCCCATTCACTCTCATAGAGAGGAGGCCTGTGTCCCAGCAGTGGGAACATTATAGGCTGATTATGCTTATGCTGGAGATATTACCCGATATGCTTGAATTAAAACTCTTGTGTTATAACATAAATGATATAAATAATACTGGATGGGATCTATCTGCATGCCAAATATGACCTTAATACATTCACCCGTTTATGAGCGATTGAGTAACAAGCATCTTCAGAATCTTTCGCATTTAAAATATCAGCAAGGATGTCTAAAGAAACTGTTCAATTTTGACACTATCTATTTTATTCACCGAACTGTGTATGATTAATGATTTCAGCTTTAGTGTTTGACGACTTCTTTATATAGCTTTCCTACCTAGGCTTGAGTTGTCAAGTCAAGTCGATTTATCAACTCGACATTTTGAAGTAACTGAACTGTACTACTAAAAATTGGACTTGAAAATTCCTTGTAAAATTATTTCTGGTAAAATTGGAAGCTTCTTTAGTTTTGTTGGGTAAATAGTATTTATAACAAGTATATTGGTTTAAACGCCTTCCATTTTTTGGTTCGGCTGGTCGGCTTCCATCGTAGATCTTGTGGTTGCAAGCACGACTCGTACCATGTTCTGGGATCGTCCAACTACGAATTGAACTTCGTTTGGTATGAAACGTGAAATAACTCCATTCCTTGAGGTTTCCAAGACGTTGCTGTATAGTCTCCTTCACCAGTCGAACACACGTTTCGGGAAACAGTTTGGCTTTGACTGTTTATTTTGTAGCAGTGGGAAGTAGTTAAATCATATTTTGTTTTTATATGTGCCTATTGTATTTTATTTACGATTCGTCTGGATGTATACTTACCTTTAGTTTATTACGATACTAAACATCACTAGTATTTGTATCATCAATCATTAATATTTTCTTAACCATAAAATATTATTAATTTATTTTTGTAAAAGTAACTTATTCGCTAATTTCAAGGAATTAGCACGTCATAATTTTAAATACATCCCCAAGTTCAATCATAACTTCACCTCTTAATGTTTCCTATAAAAAAACCTATTTCGATTGTTCGTTCCTTCAGTTTTTCGATGGCGAAAATCTGAAAATCCGTACAAAAGCCGGAATCAATCGGACTGTAAATGGTTAAGAATTCAATTCACGTTTCATACACATTGCGGTGGAGTTTATTTTTTTGTTTTGCTTTATTTTCTACCACGCATTGGATCCAACCAATGCTTTATTGAGTGCAAATTCGCACTTTGATTTAGAGATAGAAATATCCGGTGATTTTTCCTTTTTTATTTCAGTTGAAAATATTTAAATTTAAAATTGGCTCGTGGCTAAATAATAAAGTCATACGAGTCGTTCGTTAAACTTCGGTTGCCGAGGTCGGTCCGTGGTCATTGTTGTCGCGTTACCATACAATATTCACGTATATTGTTATTATTATAAGGGTTTAAAAACACCCTTAACGAAGCCTAATGCACTTGTCATCCCCGCCACTGCAATATTTTTTTTTATTCTGGACCATACCTGGGAACCTTCTAGTTACGGAGATATTGGAGGCCAAGTTTCAACTTTTTCTCAAGTTTAAAAAAAAAACTAATTTTTAGGGTTATAACTTTACTATAAATATTTTCATGACTCGTTTACTATTCAATGCATCCATCAGTACAATGCTTTGGGTACTTTACATTGAGTTTTACTGAAGGCTTGGTTGACTGGTTCGTGAAGGGCCCATATACACCTTGTATTGTATAGTTCAGTGCTATTCAAGAATAACCCATCATCATATCTGTGGTCTTCGAATCCAGCAGATTCTTCCTATAACCAGGTCATTGACTTTCCTAATGGGAGGCCTTCCAACTCTGCGCGATCCTAGCTCATCATTAATCATTTCAGCCTAGAATCCCCCACTTTTGGTTATAGGAATAACTCACTTTCTATAAAAAACATAACATCAAAACTTTCGAAAAAACAAAATTAACTAAAAAACAAAAATAACCCTTCGCTACATACTTCCATAGCCAGTGAGTACCGGTCCTTATCTCAATGTTATTCCCGACTGAAGAGCAAGTTGTTCTTGGACAAACAATAGTCTTGCATGGACACGACTACTCTTAAGCAGTCAGCTTCCGTTTGGAATTCCACTGCACTCTTTATAAAGAGTCTTTGAGATCAAAGTTATACTGGGCAAGCAATGGACTTCTGATTTTTGTTACAATTTTATTTTTTTTCTTCGTTTTTTTTTAATTTGCAAAATGACCTTGTTGAGGCCTTGCAAATCATTCACGAGGTTGTTGGTTTAGATCACGGCAAGTACTAATGTGGTTTTTAGGGTTCCGTAGTCAACAAGGAACCCACATAGTTTTGATATGTCTAGACGTCTGTCTGTCATGTAGTCTGTATGTAGCACAGAGACTCTTAGTACTAGGAAGCTGTATTTTAGCATGGGTATACATATTAATCAGGCTAACACGATAAGTCTCAAATTATCTACCAGACTTGGCAAACGTGGTGATCAATGCTACTGCCTTTTCTGTATGAGAAAAATACCTAGAAAAGTAGGTACGATACCTTCAGTAAAACGTAACGCTTAAATAACTTAATATTTAAGTGTAATAAAGCTAGGATCCTTTTAGTTTATAGCTATACCCTACTCATTTATTTACTGATTTAAACCGTTTTCTAGTTCTGTGCTGAATTTAGAGAGTTTTTAAAAAAATCTCGCTTTCTTTGATTGCGTTGTAAAATTCAAGCACACATCGATTTATTTCTTTCTGAAAACACGTACTAGGTGTTTTATTTAAAAAATAGCATAAGTAGCATAATCAGCCTATAATAATCCCACTGCTGGGATACAGGTCTCCTCTCTATGAATGGAATGGGCTATAATTCACCACCCTGGTCCAGTGCGGGTTGGTAGACGCCACATATCTTCGAATTTTTGGTTCTAGAACATGCTGGTTTCCTCACGATGTTTTCCTTCACCATTTTGAGAAAGAGAAAGAAGTGGTAATGAAATAAATTACACAAAATAATACGCCTGCCTGGGTTCGAACCCACGGCTTACGGCTTGTAAGATGGGCCACCACCACCGGGCCACCGCTGCTCTCTAATAGCGTAAGAAATGTACCTAACTCCAAATTCTCAGTAGTCAGCCTTGCTAGCTCGCTGCTCCGTTCCTTTTACCTCTAAAGTTAGATTTTATTGAACTTTTCATAGAAGTAGGTAACTAGGTATAAAACTAGAAAGCAATGCATGCAGACTTTTACAAGAACTTTGTATTTTTCTTACAGACAGCTACAAACATAGTATTTAACGCCCAAGAAACTTCCCCAGTTCTAAATGAAGATAGTGCAGAGTAGATCTTCTTTAATTTCGAACTAACTTTGGAACTTTGAAGTCTTTTCAGTTTAGTGAAATGTTCACAGCATAGAGATAAGGTTTTAACTGTTGTTTAAGTTTAAGCTGGGAGTTAAGGTTTCAAGCGCCATTTTGTTTCGATAAGGCACATGAATGGACCAGCAATGTTTGAAAGTTTGGTTTTTAAGAAGATTGTATTTTAGTTAAACTTTAAACTGCTCTTCACTGTTGCCTCGTTGATCTAGTGGTCGCAAGCGGGACTGCTGAGCATGAGGTCTTGGGTTTGATTCCCGGGTCGGGCAAAGTGTTAGTGGGTTTTTTAAATAGGAATTCCTCAGTAGCGGCCACGGAATTTGGATTTAAGCCCGGTTGATGGCAATAAGCTCGCCCCCATGGGACATGGTAAACGTGGTAGTACTGTTAGGTACACCTCTGCTTTACCTTTCGGGGATTACAAGGCGTAATGTTATGATGTTTAAGTTGCTCTTTATTTGCTTGTTTCAGGTACAATTCCGAATGCCAGACCACCGCGATGCGACTGATTATTCTTTCAAAACAACTGCTGGCGGCAATATCGCCAATATCGACGGAAGTGTTTTGCTGCAGCTGTTTGCGGTTGCAACCCTTCAGGATATATTTTGAGATGGTAAAACTTCTATAAACAACACGCAATATGTTATTTACATACTGTAGTGACCTACTATATTTATTTATTTTATCATGTACATTCAAACAAACTTTTTCAGTATTTAAAATGAACTTCCTTCCACTGTTATCGGGAATTATTTCAAATCCCACCTTTCACCCACAACTACCTAAAATACAAACTATGACCTATAAAAAACCTTATTCATAATTTTAGACCCACAGCAATACTGTTCTTATCTTCACATAACGTTTCAAATGCACAACGGTCGTGTACACACGAAACTAATGCAACAGATAGGGGACACTCACAAACTAGTCCTATACTAACTAAACTTAACCCTCTACGTCCAAAGCTTCAACATTTTAGAGATAAGCATCCCTCAACTAAAAGCAGATCAAACTTCGAATGAAATAAAACAGAAATAAAAAAATTTCGACTGCATTTCTCAACGAATGAAACGGCGCAAATGCAAAATCCGCGTAGCCCTAGCCATTCCAGCTAGAACCGGATTCATGCGATTTAAAACAGATTCTATCCGGTAAATACTGGTCCGTGCCGGCTGGCGGATACAATTTCGCCATTTTGTTGCGGATTAGGCGGCGCGGCCCGCCGAAATTGCCCCGTTAACTTTTAGTTAAGTTTTGAATTATAATTTTCATGCCCAATTTGGTTTTAACATTGTATGTGGAAGTGGATAAATATAAACATGTTTTGATTTGGAAATAACCAGAAAAAACCGGCCAAGTGCAAGTCGGACTCACGCATGAAGGGTTCGGTTTTTTTTTCGGGTTTCGTCCCTTATTAAAACCGGTATTTCCCGGGTTTTACTGTGTGACCGAAACCAGGTTTCACATGCCCTAATTTCGTACCAACAGCCGTTCCGTAGGGCAACCCCCTTTAATTTTTAATTTATTTTTATTATTTGGTGTTACAGTGTTCTGTATGGTGTCCGGACGTAAAGAATAGCACCATCCCATATCTTCCCGTGGGTGTCGTAAGAGGCGACTAAGGGACTTACCAGAGAATGGGCAGCAGCTTTCTCTGATTCTACAACAACCATACTGCGATCGCCAACCCGCCTGCCAAGCGTGGCGATTATGGCAAAACCGTTCTTGGGGGAGGCCTATGTCCAGCAGTGGACTTTTCGGCTGAAATGATGATGTTGTTACAGTGACAACGGAAATACACATTCTGCAAAAATTTCAACTATCTAACTTTTACGGATCATGAGATACAGCCCGCTGATAGAGAGACGGACAGACGGACGGAGAGCGGCGTCTTAGTAATGTGGTCCCGTTGTTTACCCTTCGGAACGGTACGGAACCCTAAAAACGATCATGACCGAGAAGTCCTACTGATTTTCCAAAATTATTTTCAAATCTTGTTCCTTAAAATCGCTCCTAAACACATAAACCCCACCTCACAGAAAAAGCGAACTGGAAGCGAACAAAGCTTCTATCTCCATTGTACTCAAGTTTCCATGCGCCATTTTCCAGAGGACTACGTTGAACGCCGCGGGGCTTGAGTCGTCCTATAGATAATCCCTGCCGTTCCTGCTAGCCAGTGCCTTTTGTGTGAGAGGCACTTTATAGGTTACACTTTTCAGATATTGCCTGAAGCCTTCCTTTGCTGTTGCATATAAGGATAACAGATACGGTGCTTCAAGGAGATTTACGTAGGAGGTCAAGCGATATTTGTTATAGTAGAGATTGAAATGATTGGGAAGCCTTTTCAAGGTAAAATAACGAGAAGATAAGTGGGATTATTTTTTCGCCCACTATAGTTTGAATTGCAGTTCGTCTCGATTGCATCGGCTGCATATCATTGAATAAAACTATTATGGTAGGATAGAATAAACACCCCAAATTACTGTCTCTTTCTCAACTAGTTTACTTCAGAATAATTTTGTTCCAACTTTCCTCACTCACTCATCATCAGCTCACTGTCCTTGTCCCATTTTTTATAATTATTCTTATCTAATTGACATGCTTTTCATTGCCCTTTCAAAAAGCTTATCAATGCCCGCGATTTCATTATAATCATGGTCGCAAAATTCCTACCGTCTAACACTTGAATTGTTATGACCAGACTGATGTGAAAAATAATAAAATTGAGGAAACTTTCTCTACCAAAGATAAACAAACCGAAACTAGACAAATAACTCAAAAAGCAACATTGAAAGAAACAAAACTTTCAAAAAGGGTTGTCGTTGAACAAAACCAGCGTCGAATCAGCAGCTAATTACCCATTGTCTTCGAAATAATTGACAAAGCTCCTGCTAATTACGGTCTGTCACTAAAGAAACAATTGGAGGCTGTTTTATTTTGAATGATACTCTTTGAAAGTTTCAAGTTACAATGGCGCATCATTTTGGAATGGTCTCACTTAATCAATAAGCGAGGTATTTTTGAAGTCAAACTTGCGAAAAGTCGATGTATTCTCACCCCAAGAATCCTCAAGCAAGCATCGTTTGCAAGCACATATTGTTTTTCGACAGAATAATTATATGTTACTTACTACCAAAGATTATAAAACTTTGGATTCGCCCGACTGTGCCGAAATATGATCCCGTTACACGTTTCTTGTCAATGACATTTAATAAAAACATATCATAGATGTCGGGCGAGAAAAAAACACATATACATATCTTAAGAAACACATTTTTACAAATACCGAAAGACGTTGCGTTGGAAGGCCTCCCACTAGGTGGACCGATCACGAGACGCACGGCGACACTTGGGGAAGGCCTATGTCCAGCAGTGGACGTCTTTCGGCAGAAATGATGATGATGACATATACAAATCTATGATTCGTTCAGATTAGTCTCCGATAAGCCCTTGTCGGAAAACTCCTGGATAAGGGGCGCACAGAACCGAGGAGGCCTATCCCAGCAGTGGGTGATTCCGGGCTGACTAATGATAATGATGATGATGATGAAAAAGCCCTTGTCTGCGAAAGAGGCTAACGTTTAAAGAGTGACTACAGAAACATACTTAGTACATAAAATAAACAAAGCCCACGTTGAGTAATTTTCAAGAATTGTATTAGCACAGTCACTTGTTCAAATTGAGGAAATATTCCAGTAAGTACGTTAATGAAAAGTCTACATTAAAATGAGCTTGCGACATACCAGAGTAAAAAGTTACCTGTTTCAAAAAACACAAGGCATATAAAAAGCCTCGCTTTCTCAATTCTTCAGGGATCGTTCTTAACAAAACTTATAACTGTTTAAAGAAGTTTGCATACTTGATTTCCCTTGGTTATTAAGTTTTTTAAATGACGTCAAAAAACTTTGTTTTTATTAAGGAACTGTTTCATTATTTAGGGTACACGTGTAGCCCTCCGGGGTTTACAGGCGTGATGTTATGTTTCATTATTCGTTTTGGCATGGGTACCAATAACAAGATGTCGCCAATTAATACTGATTTGGGGAAATTTCAAAAAATAATTTTTGAATTTGAAATTAGAGGAAAGGAAACTTTATATATATTTGTTATTTTACTTTAAAAAATATTATAAGGGGTAAAACTAATATTTAAAAAAAATATTGAATCGTTCATGAAACTTGTCTTCGTAAATTATTCATTTCTTAGACTTACATATATCATTAAAATTCTTTTCATAATAAAAAGTAGATTAATATAATTTCATTAATAATGCCTAAAATTTCAAGCAACATGAGTACCAACCTACAATATAACCTTTGAAATCCCAATAATATGCCTGCATTCATAATAGGGTAATAGTTCAAAGCCCCTAAACTTATAATTGATGTAGCATATAAATTAATAATAACTAAAATTTATAGCTAACATGTCATAAATATCAGTTACCATTAAATACACATAGCTTTAATATACATACGTCTTAGTTAGTAAATATTTTAGATTCATTGTTATGATGATTTTGAAGTAAATGTTAATACTGGCTTCTCTTTGTGTTTTGTGATTAAATATTATAATGTGTTTATTTAAAGTAAAACAAATATCAAAAATACTCTTGTCAATTCTATTGTTGTGTGAGTGAAAGCGCTGAGAGGGGAACCCTAGAACAGCATACACTGACCTTATAGGACCTTGTCTTCACAAAGGTCATACAGTAGAACTTGCAACCGGCGCGGCTTGCGTGTATTAATAGATAAAAGAACATGGACAAAACAAAAGTAGTAAGAGTTGCAGCAAGACTTTTCTGCCTTCCGGAGGACACAGTGGAGCACATCGTGGAGAAAAATGGGAATCATTTCATGATTTCCTATCCGAAAAAAAAGACTTCTCCCTACCCCCATGCATGTAAAATGGACATCAATTTATACTTAGTATGCCTTCTTTTCAGTCTTTCTTTATCGTGTTGTTAGTGCTTTACCTGGTGTCAGAGTTTTTATGCCTCTGACTTGGCTTTACATGCCGTCGAAAAATATCTCTCAGGCATGCTGATTTCCTCACGATGTTTTTTACATCGAAGCAAGTGGTAATTATACAATACGCACATGAATCCAAAAAATGAGAGGTGCGTGTCTTGGGTTTGAACTCGAGACATATGACTTATCTTCTTGTCAGTTTGTACGACATTATCTGGTGAGTCCCAACAACAAAATAAATTGCTTACTACTAAACTCAACGCTGTAAATAATATGCATACAGAAATTCATTGCGTTTTACGTTATGATATTTGGATGGGTAGAATCATACGCCATACAGAAACAAAGCGAGCAAAACTCCCGCTTAAATGTACAAACTTTAATAGCCTGTATAAGCAATGAAAGTTCCTATCTACACAGTGGGCCACTGTGTAAAGAGGAAGCACGTAGAATGGACTGTCTATTTGAGCAGTCAAAATATCATTTTGCCTACATTTCGCGAACTACGTCGTAGTAGAACTGAAGAATTTGCGTAAATACATAACTTTACGTGAGAATAGAACATATTTTTTTCTTCGAAGTCTATTTTCTATTATGTCGCAAATTTTTCCTACCAATAGACAAATGGCGGAAAGTTTGTAGGTACATTTACGTTTGCACATTCTATAGAATACGCAAACGAATTTAGAATTCTATTTGCGCTGTCTTACTGTTAGAGAATATTTTAAGAGAATTTGTATCACTTTTGGAGATATTCCCGTTGCAAATATGCTATTTCTATTAATGTTCTTTCTGCACTTTATACAACATTAATTTTAGTATATGCGAAACCTGATACACGTGTCTAGTATTTTTCTGTAAAGAATCTATGTTCAAAATTTTAAAACTGTATCATGAAAAATCACAAAGTTATAAGCTCGTTCTGTTACCTAGTTGTCCGCTCAAAATCGTGGTCACCACGCAGCGCGCGCCTCTAGCGTCGTCTTGAGCTCATTGATAATAATAATTTGGCAGTGGGTACCTAAATTATTGCGATAGGTTCTTAAAGTCGTTCGGTGTCCAACTTTTAACTTTTTTAAATATTTTTGGGGAAAAATATAACATGGTTTAAAAATTATTGGAATCGATTCAGTTACTTATTCTGAACAAACTATATTCAGGTTCCGCCGTTTATGACTTTTTTACTTTTTGCTCGTCTCCTAAGGTCCTAAGCACCATTGTATGAAACCGCACGGACGTTAGCTTTACGTAGTTTTAGGCCCAAAACCTTGCTCAAAAAGTGCTCAAAAAGTGCATCAAATGCAAAAATAATTGTTCAATACACTTCTTCGAAAAATGGCTATTATTTCACTACTCTTGGGTCTAGAATGCAGTGTATTTTACACTCGTGCATTTTTTGTCATTTATTTCTACTAGTGTTTTATTTCCACAGATAACTGTAAACTAAGTCCAATGTAATTGTTTTTTTTCATCTCTTCAAAGAGGACCTGCCTTTCAAGATTTAAATATTTTACGAATATTTAAATTGTAGTGTATCAACATGTACTTTTTCAAATTCGACTGGTAGTTGTAGAGATTAGCAAACGTTTGAAATAAACTAGCTCTTCGGCTTTATTAAATTAGTATAGATTTTGTACACATAAAATCAAGCAACCATTTGTTTTGACTCAATTAGTTTTCGAAAAAGAGCTGCATTTGAGTTTGCTCGAGAAATTGCTAAACGTATATTTTGGTTTTGTATGCAATCAATTAGAAACAAAAGTTCGAACGATTGAATGAAACTGGTATGTACGAGTATATTTGACAAAGTAATAATTTATATTTTGTTATAGATACCCTAAATGCCTTTTATGAGTAGATCGTCAGTCTATTTGTGAAATTGCTAATAATAATAAAGTCTCATCTCAACACGACTTCTGAAGCAGAAATTCTAATTTCAAGTAAAAATAAATGCGAGCATATATTGTCATAAGATTAAGTGTTTACGTGGAAAACTCATTATTTCAGTTGCTTATAACAAATGTAAAGTAATCTTAGTTTTGTCATAATATCTTGTCCTGAAAAACAATCTCGCAAGTGTTATTCTGTAATTATTTTTTACATTTAAATGAAAGTGATGTTTGTAACAATTTTTTTTCTCTAGCCTATGCTGTCCAAGTCTTTCCATGAACTACGAGTTACTTACTTGCATTTGTGCTCAACAAAGCAAAATTCAAAAACCCATTACTGAAATAAACGTTGAGACTAGACAACATTCACAAACAGAAACACCATTATTTTTTAAACTCAATAAACAAAACAATCCACACAAAATATTTTAATTCATTGCTTCTCAAAATACTATAAGCCTTTGTCACTTTACGAAGCTACATATAAAAATAAACGTTAAAAACTTTGAAAGCCACGAACAAATAGCTTTATACCCGACCGGGTTTTAATCAGATTTTTTTTTAGTTCAAATGAAGGGGCCACGGTTTTCTCTGTCCTTTCGTTTAAATGGATCGAATTGAACTAGGCGATTAACATCATATTTTATGTTTGAATTCAATGAATGAATGGATAGTGGGCTTCTGTCGTATTGTTTCATTCTAAATTTAAATTTAAACTATTTCTGTGAATGGCGGTTATGTGGAGTGAGAATTAGAATTTTGCTTTGTGGTTACATATTTTTAAATAAAAAAATTGATTTTGTATTTTTTTTGTGTCACAATATTAATAGTCTTTTGTGTTTAGTTATAGTTTATTTTCATCTGATATAACATCAGATGAAAAATGACGCAAATATGTGAATTATTTTGTAACATCCGAAAAATTCACATGAGACTAGAATATTCTATTTTCATGTGAATTTTTCGGATGATTTACATCCGAAAAATTCACATGAAAATAGAATAACAAAGGATGTTTTTGTTATGATAGGTGAGCACAAAGTGTTTTTAAAACCCGAGATAATTGAAGGCTATTGACATGCTTGAATGCAAAGCCAACATCATCATTCTCCTGCCCTTATCCTAATTTATTTGGGGTCGGCGCAGCATGTCTTCTTCTTCCATATTTCTCTCTCGTTATCTCAGCAGTCACCTCCTTTCTAGCCATATCTTCCTCCATACAGTCGAATCCATCCATATTCAAATCCAACATATTGATTGAAATTGAATATTTTAATAAGGTTAATTTAAAAGCAGAGTTCATTAATCATTGGCAAGAAAAAGAAGAACTTCCAGAAAGGCTAGCAGTCCAATTTACTCGATTGGTTAATATTTTTAGCACGACACGAGCTATTCCGAATTCTTTAATACCAATAAGAGAGAATATGAAGCGTCACAAACAAAGTTGTTCACCAATACAATACTTAACATTATAAAAAACTGCAGATTTCACTCAGCTCGCGTCGTTAGATCCTCTTTTTACATTTTCTCCTTCAAGGGAACCTGTGAAAAATACATGAAACGTCCCACTTTCATGAAAAGCGACATTTTGGAACGAATGTGTTTTAATTTTAAAAATTGTCGAGTCTTTTTATTTTTGAGTAATCTTCCACTTGCTTTTCGGCGTGCAGATCTGAAAATCAAAGGTGTAGGTAGGTGCAGCTGTTTGAGATGGTCTGCTTTACATTTTAATGTACAAAATATATTTAAATGTTACACTATTTAGTAAGGACAAGCGAGAAACTAAACTACAAAAAATAATTTCTAAAACTAAAACCCAAAAATAACACTCTAAAAAGTATGAAAAAAGAAAATATACTCGTCTGAAATTGTTATAGGCTAATTATGTTTTGTCATGTAAATTACACATAGAAATGTAGACTTTATACATAGTACGTAAAACTACTAGACACATCTGCCTTGTAAACCTTTTTGTTCGTCATCATGTCAAAATGTATTTTAAACAGCAAAATTGTCGCGAAATGTACACAAATTCCCACCACCGCTAGCTTAAACCGATAACGTAAAACACGAAAGAGTCTGAACATTACAAATCCGCCATTTTATTTCAATTTCAGCGTGCAGTGGCGTCGTCACATATATTATTCATGCTCACGGGCCCAGCCGCAATAAAAATCCTTTAATTGATCACTACGGACAACGTCGTGTTACTGTTTACTGACGGTTGATGTTTTAGCTTTTTTACTGGGTGTGTTTTAGCTTTTTTACTGGATGGATTTACATTTCGTAGTATCTGTTTTAAAATTTTATTGTATTTTGGCTAGCATTTGTGTATGTGAAATTTTGCAAAATCATTTTTTTTTTCTGATTAAAACCATTATTTGGTACTTTTCTTCAGTAAAACCCGAAAATTGACATTATAACTCTCTCTTGTAATAACTTATTATTTTTACTAGCTTTTGCCCGTGACTGCCCATCTGACATATATGTTTTATATAATACCTACTATAATATTAGCATCTAATTCATGATGAATCATCAGGTCAACACTCTTTTAATTAATCATTTCGTTCTGTCTAGTTCTGCCATCTCACGTGTGCTATTAAATACTTCATCTCGCCGTCTTCTATGTACAAGTTAAGGTGTTTGTACACTGAGTGGGCTCCTAAGATTATTAATGTATTTACTTTTACCAGTGAATTCGCCCGCGTGAAAAACACAATCTTTGACACTCGGCAATTCTAGTGTAGCTTGCCATCAGTGTATTGTTTTTAAATTGTATGTGTTGTCGTGAGGAAGGTTTTAAGAATGAATGTGGATCGGTATAAGAGTAGAGGAAGACCAAAGAAACTATGGATAGACTGTGTGAAGGATGATATGGCAAGAAATGACAAGTGTGATGAGATGACGAGTAATAGCGAAGTATTGAAAAAGAAGACATGCTGCGCCGACCACAAACAAATTGGGATAAGAGCAGGAGAGGATGACGGATGAGCAGTTTCAGCGATTACCTCCTACATCTATATTTTACCCCTTTATAATATTTGTAAAGATTATATTATGCTTATAATACTGACACACGAATCAAGCCAATATAGCATATTGTCATAATAACCACGACAGAGAGAGTAGTGGCGTCTCAGTGGTAATTGATCCAACATACGAGTTGTGGGTCGAGGGTTCGAACCCAGGCAGGCACTATGTGTAATTTGTTTCGTCACTACTGCTTACAAAACAGTGAAAGTCTTTCCCAAGTAAATCATATTGTTATCATAAAAAATTAAATAGTTAAATTATGTCAATTTGTTTATCTCGTCTGACTTAAAAGACTTACCACGACAGAACTTGTGAGTGCAAGCAAATTGCCTTCTGACAAGTATTGCCAGCTAACTTGTAAATTGAATTACAAAATGGCGGCACAGTTGGCGCAATGGCTGAGCGATCGGCTGCTGCGCTGCATGTCGCGGTTTCAATCCTCGCGCGAGGAGACTACGTGTAGTTGTTCCGGTTCTGGCTGTTTGTGTATGTGAGTTAAAGTATTTAAAAATCGCAGCCACGACACAGGAGAAATTCCAAGCGTGGCAAAGTAAAAAAAATATCGTTCTCAACTTTATTCTTCCCTCCTAATGTACAACCCATCTAAGGCCTGTCCCAGGACACCGCAGACGGTATTCAAGTAATTGAATGAACAAGACGCATGGCAATTTTCTACCCGTACGACTTCCATCCTACCTAGCTTATTAGTTCGTAAAAACGATAATTTGTGACCTGCTTTCTGATTCTAAGGTAATGTGGAATTAAATGGAAGGTCTTTGGCCAAACAAAATACAAACGAGCTGGAAAAAGTAGGAGTCTTATTGAAAAGTTAAGTCGAAAGAAACAGGATTTTGGTGAATTAGTTGATGTATGGACGAAAATCTTAATCTTAGAAACCACTGACTTATTGTGAACAAAAAATAATCGGTAAGAAACCTACGCATGATAGTGCGAATTTCTAAGCAATCATCTTCGCTCCGCCTCTGTTACGATCTTCAGCCTGCCTCCTTGGTCTAGTGGTCGCAAGAGCGACTCCTGAGCAAGAGGTCCTGGGTTCGATTCCCGGGTCAGGCAAAGTTTTATTGGGTTTTTCCATCATAAATTTCTCAGTAGCAGTCACGGAGTCTCGATCTGTGCCCGGTTGATGGCAAAAGGACCACTCCTTATTTCATTGGACTTTAACATAACTGGCGAAATGAAGGTGTATTATTAAGTACAGTTCTGCCTAACTCTTCGGGGATTACATGTGTGTTGTTATGTTTTGTCATCACTGTTCGACATTTGTAAAGATGCAAAAGATAGCTAACTAACAGAGAATGAAACATAGTGACAAGACCTCGAAGTCCAAAAGGGTGCGAACACACACATAGAACTCAGTGATCAAAGCTTTTCTGCATACAAAGAGGCTTATTTTCACCAACAGTGATATTGCTCATAATATTCACAATTTTAATAACCACAAATAATCAACAAGAACAATACTCTCACCACCCAAAACAAACTAACTATAAGTACACAATAAAGTCCATCTTTCCCTTGGTTTAAATAACGTCTATTTCAGACGCAACCGTTATTGAAATTTTGCCCCCAAAACTGATATTATATTCACGAAATGGACCCCAAAGATTACCGATAGGCCGTTCACTAAACAGTTTGCATAATATCCTGATAGGAAACAATAACATTTGAGTATATTAACTGGGACAATAGTATTGATACAGGCTTATGAGTTAAAATACCTTTTGCTTATATAAGTTGAAGTTTTGGAAAGAGACCACTGAAAATAAAGATTACCCTGAAATTAAATTAAAAGCGTACTTAAGTGAGTGTGCCACGCACCGAGGACAACCAGTCACCTTGTTCACTGGCACATATTTTTAACACACTGTTATTAGCTTCACCTGTAACTATGTAAAAAAAATCTTATGTATATTAGCGTTTATTTACGTACTATTTATTATTGTTACTACTGTTTATTATTGTCTATTTACTATTTACTTATTGTTATGTATATTAGCGTTTATTTACGTACGGCCGGCGTCCGGTTGTAAATAGATCATGGACTAAGCTTTAGTTATTGTTATAATGGAACGGTTGGTTACTAATTATAGGAAATTGTTTGTTATTGCATCGAAGATAAGATTAGTTTCACTTTGCAATTTATGCCTGAGTATGAAACAGTGGAACGTGGGTTTGTATGTTCCTTCTTAGTATCGCACTTTTAGAAAAAAAATCATCTATTTTTAACAACACGATATCAGCAAAGGCGATGAAATCAAAAATATATGGGACTCATATAGGCTACTGAACAGCTTATCGCTGTGTAAGTTACAACACGCCACGAAAGTAAATTTTTGGCGGTTTTGACATTTTGATGCCGTTTGCTATAACAAGATGCGTTGTTGCCAATCAGAAACGAGCAACGTCTCTATCTAATTTGAAGTGAACACAAAATGATAAAATGGTAGTGTACCATAATCTTGGTATAATTATGCAGTTTTTGACTCTCCTGTAAAGTTTTTATTTTTGACTTACGTAATGTAACAAAATAGTCATAACGTCGTAAGCGACGTTATGACTATTTTGTTGAAATTCCTTACAGAAATTCTTCGTGTGTTAAATGCGATTGTCACGTGGATTCGCTCGTGTCTTGTTTCTGTTTATATAACAAGTAATAGCCAGTTCTATAATACCTATCCTTTAAAATCAACATAGAAACACACAAATATTTGACAAAAACAATAATAACGTTGCAATATTTTGCACTGACACATTAATAGGTCATCGCGTTTTGGCAGCAATGATAACAGATAGCCGCGGCTGGCAATGTGTCGAGTAGTTTAATATTCGTAAAATTATGTTTTGTGTCACTAACAAGTGTTGTGTTATACCAGTAGTTTCGTTCGAAATACTCTTAAACTGTCAAAATTTATTTACTATTTCCATTATTTATTTCTATACAAATCAATTACATTTTTAAATATTCCTTAGAAAAATATTTATTTATTATATTACAATCTAGCCTAATAAGGCTAATAAGCAATTTTAAACTAACTTAATTTGCTAAAAGTAAAATTATATCTAAGAGCACGTCCATTGCGTTTACTTAGCGTCTGTTAAGGCGAAGTCACTTCGTTCTTGTGTCTATATAAATAGCTATATACTATATTACACTCGCGGTAAAGTAACAAATAGGTTACACTACACTAACTCAGCCTCCCGAACAAGCCGGATTCCGAAAAGGCTTTAGCACCGTAGACCACATACATACGCTGCGGCAGGTTATAAAGAAGACCGAAGAGTATAGCCTGCCTCTCTGCTTGGCGTTTGTGGACTACGGAAGAAAGCCTTCGATTCGATCGAGACTTGGGCTGTACTGCAGTCTCTCCAACGGTGCCAAATCGACTATCGGTACATCGAGGTGTTGAAGTGTTTGTACAAAAACGCCACCATGTCAGTCCGACTTCAGGAGCAGACCTCGGAACCTATCCTTCTGCAGCGAGGTGTAAGACAGGGAGACGTCATATCTCCGAAACTGTTCACCGCTGCACTGGAAGATATCTTCAAGGTTCTGGACTGGACAGGGCTAGGCATCAACGTCAATGGCGAGTACATCTCTCACCTTCGGTTTGCCGACGATAAAGTGGTCATGGCTGAGACCATGGAGGACTTCAGTACAATGCTCGATGACCTTAGTAGAGCTTCCGAAAAAGTGGGTATTAAAATGAACATGGACAAAACCAAAATCATGTTGAATACCCATGTAACACCCACTACTATCAAGATCGGAGACTCTACACTCGAAGTTGTAGACGATTATGTCTAACTTGGACAAACGATCCAGTTAGGTAGGTCTAACTTCGAGAAAGAGGTCAATCGTCGAATCCAACTTGGCTGGGCAGCGTTCGGGAAGTTACGGGGTATCTTCTCGTCCAACTTACCGCAGTGTCTCAAGACAAAGGTCTATGACCAGTGTGTGTTGCCAGTGATTACATACGGGACCGAAACGTGGTCGCTCACAATGGGCCTTATCAGAAGGCTTAAAGTCACCCAAAAGGCAATGGAGAGGGCTATGCTCGGAGTTTCCTTGCGTGATCAAATCCGAAATGAGGACATCCGCAAGAGAACCAAGGTAACCGACGTAGTCCGAAGAATAGCCAAACTGAAGTGGCAGTTGGCAGGGCACATTGCTCGCAGAACGTATGGCCGATGGGGCCGAAAAGTTCTGGAGTGACGACCGCGAACCGGAAGACGCTGCGTTGGAAGGCCTTCCACTAGGTGGACCGATGACCTGGTAAAGGTTGCAGGGATCCGCTGGATGCGAGTCGCACGGGACCGGTCAATGTGGCGACACTTGGGGGAGGCCTATGTCCAGCAGTGGACGTCTTTCGGCTGAAATGATGATGATGATGATGACACTAACTCAAAAGGCTTAGTCCTTTTGAGACTTTTCACTATGTCCGTGTTATCGAGGAACTGGATGGCCTCGACATTAACATGATGATGAAGCCAACGTTCATGAGCTTCTGCATATTTTTGGATTATACTGTTTACGAACTCTATATTCAGGTCCCGATGGATGTCGTCAATTCTTATGTACCAAGCCGCGTTCACGATGTTCTTGAGTCCTTTGTTCTGAAATTTCTGTATAATTTCTACATTGCTTTCTTTGGCGCAACCCCATAATTGTACACCATAGGTCCATACTGGCATAAGGACTGATTTGTAGAGCAGGATTTTGTTAGGAACTGACAACGCGGAATGCGTTCCTAGTAACCAGTTCATGCTTCTGTAACGAATTTCTAATTCTTCTCGTTTCTTTTTGACGTGGGCTTTCCAGCGAAGCTTTGCGTCTAAGGTCATACCAAGACATTTGGCAGTGTTTTCGTACGGTACACTTTTATTGTTAATGTACACTGGGTTGTTTTCTGATTTCTTATTAGTGAAGTCAATGTGAATAGATTTTGTTTCATTCAACTTGATCCTCCACTTTTTGGTCGAATCATAGAATTGACTTATTGTAAAAACAATATAAAAAACATTTAAAATTATAAAAAATAGTAGCCCACCGGTATCGGGAACAGGGTCCAAGCTACTGGCGGTCAGGGCTCCAGAGAGAGGAACCTCCTAACAATACGGGCCGTGTCCAGGAGTACCGCTTTCTGAATCAAGCCCTAAATAAACAAAAAAAAAAATATTATTAGGTACTTAATTTGTTAGATTGGTTGTTTATTTTATTGTGCATGCTGTGGTCTCCTGTAATTGAAAGAGTACACCTACAAAATACTTTATGGTGTCCATTATCTATATGCAATGTTTTGTGTAGTATCCTTTATTGCAGATCCTAAAATAAATCAATACCTATCGTACTGGTAGACGAACTTTAAACAATCCAGTCTCGTATAGGCACTCTAATTACACACGACTGATAATATCCGAGAAGGAGAACATCGTCAACATGGGTAGATCAATGAATCAAAAAAATTTAAACATAATTATGTGATCATCCTTTACCACACGGAGACTTGGTAACATTATTGTAGGCTGATTATGTAATATTGGTTGAGGTGCTCGTGGCTAAATAATAACAGCCACTCAGATCGCTCTTCAGGTTCAGCCGCGCTAGTCTAGGTTGGTCCGTGGATGGGGGACTGCCGTCCTTTCCTCCGTGTCACGGAAAGGACGTTAAGTCGTTGGTCCCGGCTGTCATTTGTAGATCTTTGACAGCCCTTGTTAGTCAGTGGCCCGAAAGTCAGACAACCAGTCTTACCCAGGGGTTTCGTATTACCCAGTACTAACTGGGTTGTGGAGGTCAGATAGGCAGTCGCTCCATGTAAAATACTGGTATTCAGCTGCATCTGGTTAGACTGGATGAAACTACTGGGAGCGACTTTGTTTTATACTATGTGAAGATGGGCCTACTTTTGACCTCAATTTAGTCCTGAGGACAGAGATGAGGTCGACGATGGAACGAGCTAACCCAAAAGAAGCCTATTAACTCGCGACTTAAATAGGTTGATTATATTCGCCGAATGACTTCATCTGATTCCGTTTCACATAATCTAGTCCCCTTATCACATAGCATAGCATATCATAGCATAGTCAGCCTATAATGTTCCCACTGTTGGGACACAGGCCTCCTCTCTATGAGAGGGAATGGGCTATAATCCACCACGCGGGCCCAGTGCGGGTTGGTAGATGTCACATGTCTTCGAATTTTTGGTTCTATCACATATCAATACTAAATACAAGCTTATCCTCCTCAGAAATCACATAGAGGCGGAACAAACCACGTACATTTGCCTTATCTTGCATTACTCGTAAGATCTCTTCTGTGAACGGAAGATCTAAATGGAATACAGAGTACGTGTGGAGACGTCGCGACGCTTAGAAGCGCATACAGACATAATGGTGTAAAATGTTGTGTGTGAAGTTAGTGCGAAATCTATACTAATATTATAAAGCTGAAGAGTTTGTAATATTATAAAGCTGAAGAGTTTGTAATATTATAAAGCTGAAGAGTTTGTTTGTTTGTTTGCTTGCTTGAACGCGCTAATCTCAGGAACTACTGGTCCGAAATGAAAAAATCTTTTAGTGTTTGATAGTCCATTTATCGAGGAAGGCTATAGGCTACAACATCACGCTACGACCAATAGGAGCGGAGCATTTACGAAAAAGATTGCAAAAACGGGGAAAATCCAAACGCAAATGAAGTTGCGCGGGTCAGCTAGTGGCTTATAAATGCTGGATATGTGTAAGGATTTCATGCCTGATGTAGTTACTCTAAGGAATAGCTACGTGCCTAAATATTATTATATTGTTGTTCATTTTTCAATGCTTAGTCAAATGTTGAAAATCGTTCAGAGCGCTTTTATTTAGATGTTGCCATAAGGCAAAATTAAAAAAAGAATAAAACATTTTGACGGCCTCGTTGGTCAAGTGGTCGCAAGCGCGACTTCTAAGCATGGGTTCTGGGTTCGATTCCCGGGCAAAGTGTTATCGGATTTTTCCATCAGGAATTTCTCAGTAGCAACTACGGATTCTGGATTTATACCCGATTGATGGCAATAGGCTCGCTCTCTTTTACATGGGACTTAAAAATAACTGGCAAAATGAGGGCGTACTATAAGGTACACCTCTGCCTAACCCTTCGTGGATTACAGGCGTTATGTTATGTTACACTAAAATATGCTTTATGCGCCCTACCCTCTAAATTGAACTCTATTTTATAATTATTCTTCGATACTGTATAATACAGAGCGGTATCTATTAAGATAATTATGAGCTGCACATGACTATAGTCGGAGAAATACTTAAACCTATCAAAAAATTAACCGCTAACGGGGTCTACGGCTATTCTTAGCTGTAAGCCTTTCATAACATCTTTTATAAATTAATTACGGAAAACAAATATGACGAAGAAATCTAGTAAAATCAACAAGAATAATAGAAAAAATTGAATTTCGCCGCAATGTTTTTATGTTTTTTTTTTTATTCACGGTTTTTACACACGTCAACCATCAATATTATATCCTGCCAGTTATATTTTCATACAAGTTTAGCATCAAACTAAACACCCACGCCACGTTAGATTGTCACAGATCTGCATATGAATAGTAAGCCGCATCAGCTATTCCAGAATGGACGCACTGTATACACAAACGTTTATATAAATATTTACATAACTGCAATGGAAATGCTACAACGCTTCGCTATGCTAAAAAGTGCGCTAGAAACTTTGAAACTTGAGAAATCGCAAAATATGCGAAAATATGCGACATAAACGGTCATCTTTTTTGATCGCGTTGACTTACAAGTTTGATTTTTTGACAACTGAAAGAGACTGTAGATTCGAGTATTTTATATTAATTTCAACTTGACGCCTTTAAGTGTTCCTGACAAAAAGGATCTTGACAAACAGATAGACAGACGAACAACAAAGTGTTCCTATAAGGGTTCCTTTTTACTTTTGACGTACGGAACCCAAAAAGAAAAAATATACATTTCTGTTACATGCCTACCTGCCTGCCTGCCTTACATGCCTGCCACCTAGGGAGTCTGTTCTGCATAGTGTTTAGCAGATTAAACTCTTAGCAGTTGAATCCATAATAGCTGTTGAACTGCTACTGTTCTATGCTACGACTTCGATACTCAGCTTAATAGATGTGAGTTAGCTATGGAGTCGGAACTACACTACGGAAGCTTAGTTAAAGTTTACACTACGCTACTTACCCAGAAACAAAGTGTGACTGAGAAATCCAGCTGTACAATAGGGAACCTGTCTAAAGCCACTATTAATGCTGTCAAGGTGGTAAAATCGACAAGACGAGTATTTTCTTCTTTATATTTATCGTGTGGTTAGTGCCTAACCTGGTGACAGAGTTTTTATGCCGCCCATGGGCCTCTGACTTGACTTTAAATGCCGTAGAGAAATATCTATCGGCAGGCTGGCTGTGTCTTGTCTTCAAACTTGAGACCTCTGACTTGGTAGTCTAACGGTCACACCACTAGGCTGTCACGGCTTCTAACAAGATGAGGTACAACACTACGCTTCACACTTTACTACAATTTCCATTCATCAAATTGTTTTGAATTTACAATGACAACACTACACTATTTTCCTTTCATCCAAGATTACCACACAAACTAAACAGTACGCCAGTTTCCCCGATCTGCATATGAATAGTCCGACACTACGCGGACTGGCGCACTACGCGAACTGGTATCTACTACGCACTGAATACACAAATGTTTACATACATTTTATATTTGACATTGTGTATAAGTTTGTTGCCTCTGTTGTTACTACTTTGTAATTAAGGTTTGTAGTTTGTTTAGTGTGAGTATTACGGGCTTTGGGTACGCGGATGTTATATTAATTTGGTGATTAAATTATTTTGTGTAAATATTGTCGGGAATATTGTGTGCTTTAAGTTTAATGTGGTTTTGTTTTAGAGGAAGTGGTGTATCAAAAGATTTAATACGTAAATTATTTAGTGGCTTATTGATTCAGGGTTAAATTAAATTAGCTAGCAAAACTCCGCAGATGTGATGGGTATCTATATCTAAACATCTTCTGCCTAGCCTTTTCCCAACTATGTTACGGTCGGCTTCCAATGAATACCAGTGTTTTACACGGGGTGACTGCCTATCTGACCTCCACAACCCAGTTAATACTGGGCAACACGATACCTCCTGGTAAGACTGGTTGTCAGACTTTCGGACCACTCTGACTACCTGTAACGACTATCAACGATCTACAAATGAGAGCTGAGACCAACGGCTTAACGTGCTTTTCGAGGCATGAAGGAAACCCGGTATGTAATGGGTGGTCACCCATCCACAGATCAACCTAGGCAAGATCCGGGCGGCTGTTATTATTTAGCCACGAGCTCCTCACTTATCGATATTTAACATAATTAAACAAAAAACAGTGACTTGAGATTCTTTGAAGTCAATAACTGCAATTTATCTGAAATATGTAACCGATATGCGAAACTTGGGGAGGCCTATGTCCAGCAATGAACGTCTTTCGGCTGAAATGATGATGATGATGTAACAGATTAGAAAGTCCGTTTTTTTTTTTAAATACCTTTCATGTCTGCGTAGATTCGCTAGCTTATATAAATTCATGTTGTAGTTTTCAGAAACGACAGATCTAAAATATAGTTCAGGTATTCGAAAAGCATCATAAAAATCAAGTACAGGACCTGCATTGAACTAAGTTCATGCAACATCGAAGAGTTATTTTTCTTTAAAAACTCGGACTAAAGTTTACAACATTGATGGCCAACTAGCAACCTTTCAGACTGAAAAGAAACTTGAATAAAAATATAAGAAGTACAGTCGCCAGCGCATCAAAATACCACAAGCTATCTAATTTTCTCATTCGATTTTGAACTTAACCCTCTACATTTTATGGTTTAAAATCATTTGGAGAAATTTGTCAGTTTGTGGTAAACTGATGTGCTGGCGACTGTATTGGAAGTAAAAGTTCTTGTAAAAGAAAAGATAGTAAAAAGTTGAAACATATCAATTATAATAATGTAGGTCATACGCTTCCAGTACACATGCAACTACATGAGTTTCCATGTTTTGTTAAAGTTTTCCATTCAAAACATTTTCCTTCAGCAAAGATATAAAAACTTTGTAGGATAACAAGCAAATAGGAACTTTGTAGTTCTTTTTAGAGGTTAAAAAGTAGTGTTCGTTTCTGTAACATAAAGTATCTCTCGTGGTATTAACAGCCACAGGGCTACGCTCTCCGAGGTTGGTCAATGGAGGGTGACCATACGTTTTTTACTGTTCTGTGGTGGCCATCTTTACCTTGACTTGATCTTTTAATCGACGGCACGGTTGGCGCAGTGGCTAAGCGATTGGCTGATGTGCTGCCTATCGTGGGTTTGATTTATGTTTGATGACCGAATAATATTAAAAGATAATTTTTGTATGGCCTACAGGTAGCTGTTCCTGGTTTGGCCCTTTTCGTAATTAATGTTTGAAGCTGTGCTAATTAACGAAAACACTCCTGATGCAGGTGAAATTCCTTGTGTAGGGCAAAGTTAAAAAAAAATACTGAGACTTTCAGGCCGCGGCAAGCACGACATGGCTGTCATCAGCTGATTTTTGACAATCGTTACTGGTCGACAGAAACTTAAAAGTCTGAAAAATCAGAAAGACTAGACGTTTTTGCTCATGATGCACACAGGCCCAGTGCGGGTCGAATTTTTAATTCTTGGACATGTCGGTTTCCTCAAAGAATTTGAATTAGCGACGGCTGGTAGAGGTTGGATCGGTCGCATTCATCATGGCGGATTCAGGGTATGGTTGTCATTATAACAAATTCACACAAACCCAACTTTCTTCTAAAATAAATATTCTTCACATCATAACATTTCGCCTGCAAATCCCAAAGGATTAGGCAGAGGTGCACCGAATAGTACACCCACATTTGGCCAGTTATGTTAAAGTCCCATGAAATAGGGAGCGATCCTTTTGCCATAATGAGTGGCGAGCCTATTGCCATCAACGGGACACAAATCCAGACTCCGTGGCTGCTACTGAGAAATTTCTCATGGAAAAACCCAATAGCACTTTACCCCACCTAGGAATCGAACCCAGGACCAACACACCAACGAAGCAGTCAATAATTAATGTTCTATTCACTAAAAAAAACATTGCATTCAAACATGCGATTTAATCCCTTAACAACATTGAAATAGGTTAGTAATTCAGTGTTAATTCCCCTTTGAACTAACATAAAAGTGATGATCTTGTTTGTAGCGAAAATATTAATTCTGTGGGGAACCGTGTGAGTACTAAACGTGTAGAAGAGAGCTCTCCCTGCGCGCTGCAGTCGGAATTTCCTTTGTAAATTCGCTGACTTAGTGTAATGGGGTGCTCACACTTGTTTGTGTATTCGTTTAAGGAAATGGCGGTTTCATTAGGAGGTAATAGTGAAAAAATACAGTTGTTCAGTACATTTTGTACGTTCTGTTTTAAGCTTTCACGGTTTATAATAACGGAGCTTACACTAATTGAAAATCTTGAGTTAGCTCGTTCCATCATCGACCTCATCTCTGTCCTCAGGACTAGATTGAGGTCAAGAGTAGGTCTATTGCAAAAAAAAAAAAACATGGAAGATATTCCGTAAGTGACAGTGTAACCTTCAACACGTAAATGTCAGAGAGCAGCAGATTTTTCATGATCAATGTTCATCACTTAGAAAAACTTAAGGACTTTTGAACTTAATCCTTTAAAAGGTTGACAGAGAGGTTGAAGTATAGTCAAAAAGCTTTCCAGTTGTGTTAGTAAATCTGGTTTGATTCTTTCCTTAAATGCTGACCTACCATTACGTCATAAAACAGGAGTAATTCCAGTGTGGGAAAGAGATGGCGCTAGACGGCTTGTATAGCCCTGTCTCTTTCCCACACTAGAATTACTCCTGCTTTAAGACGTCATAGTAACACCCCTGGTGGCCTATTATGACGTCTTAAAGCAGGAGTAATTCGATTGTGGGAAAGAGATGGCGCTAGATGACCTCTATAGCTCGTCTCTTTCCCACATTGGAATTACTCCTGCTTTAAAACGTCATAGTAACCCCACTGGTGGCCTAGCATGACGTCTTAAAGCAGGAGTAATTCCATTGTGGGAAAGAGATGGCGCTAGACGAGCTGTATAGCTCTGTCTCTTTCCCACACTGGCATTACTTCTGCTTTAAGACGTCATAGTCACATCCCTGGTGGCATACCATGACGTCTTAAAGCAGGAGTAATTCCAGTGTGAGTAAGAGATGGCACTAGACGGCCTGTATAGTTCTGTTCTTTCCCACACAGGAATTACTCCTGCTTTAAGACGTCATAGTAACACCCCTGCACATCATTTTGTAAGAATAATTAATTATTGTAATGCTCTTCTAACTTAACATACAAATGTGTTGCTGGAGAGTTTATCTCCTCGACTAAAACAAAAGTGGCGAAGGACATTTTGGATGACAGCCATTTGTTTTATTTTTCTTTTCGTACGAAAAGTACTACATATCAGCCTCAGCCTTATTTCAATGAATGAATTTAAATTTTGATTTAAATAAACTAAAAAGTAATTTTGAGTTTCAAACTTTTCCTTTACGAGTATTCTAGAAGGTTATCCTCTAATTTAAATTTCTAAATGGGTCTTCATTTAAATCAAAACTGATCACTGATCGGATTAATCAATTTTCAGACAAAGGATTGATTCGAGCAAACGTTAATTAAAGTAACCCAAATAAAGTAAGCTTAGAAAGTAAATATTTTATAAATGGGGTTTTCTGTGAATAACTTCTTGCTGCATGAAAATAGCAAAATCTTTTCGTCGCATTTAATTTTTTTATGGCTCTCACGGGTATAATTTTGTATTTTATTATGGCAGCTGCTAAAAATAAGCACTTTATTGGCTCTTGGCTGCCCACTGGGATTATAAACAAGTGTGCAAGCACCTTAACAGTTCTATTTTCCGTAAGCACGTTGAAAATTCGTTTGATTCCACCGTAGCTCGTCGGATATCTATGTGCGGTAATACTTTGTGATTTTTACGTAAAATGCCATTTTTAATACTTAAAGTTCTTGATTTTATGAAGGAGCTTCTAGATCAAATTATTTCTTGAGAAATTCTTGACTGTTTAATGCGGAATTTTCATAACGTCGAGGAATGCTGCATGTAAAACTTTTCCCGCGTAAAATTCACTCGTGGCGGTTAATATATAGAAAAACCTTGGGAAAAACTACTACAATACATGATCGATTTGTTCTTTGAAATCGATTTTGAACTATATTTTGTAACTTAACTTATCTAAACAGAATTCAAAATCATTTAAATTCGCTTTTTTATGCCACAGTATTGTACAAAACACGAGTTCTATTTCATACCAGCCAGCTACATATACCTACCGTTGCTGGTATGAAATAGTACTCGTGTACTAAAAAAAGTTACAGCTCCATTTTCAAAAACAGGCCACCAAATACAACCTCCTTACACGTCAAAAATAATAGTCACCAATGCACTTCCATATTTCCCAAAGTGCCTTTGGGACGATCACTCTAAACTTTCAAGTATTAAAAACCATTACCAGCACAAACATCAAACGGTGCTGGTAAAAGGCTCTATCGACATTTCGATAGCCAATTCGAAGTCGGAGTGGCATGTACACACATTACCTGTGCCGGCAAAGGCACAAATATTGGTTTTCGAACATGGAAATTGGTCCTTTCCTCCAAGGATTCCACGTTCAAAGTTTTTGTTTTCGAAACTTTTTTTTAAGAAAACCTTTTTGTGTTTTTTTTTTCGTTTTCTTTTAAGGTTTTTCTATTGTTTTTGCTTCCTTATTTGAAATATTTTAAAAAGTGTTAAGTAACGATGCAAGATATAGAAACTCCGAAAGTAATACTTGAATGAAAATATTATGAATACTTTTCATTTTAACTAATTTGCGGATTCTTATCGCGGTTACATTAAGATTCATTCAAAATACCAGAATCGTCAAGTAGCAATCAGCTACAATTTATACATAAAACGAACCTTTTCTAGAGATCCAACCTTTTTTAAATAACTTCAAATTCCTCGATAGGTACTTAAGTGCTAAGACCGCCAGAAGGCATAATAAATCCTCCTCGCTCGGAAGATTTTAAGGAAATGTAAAAAAAAAATCAGAAGCAATGGTTAAAAATTATTCGTCCAGTCCTTCAACCCTTGAAATTTAATCCGGAGGGTGACCTTGCCCCTTTTTAATTCTACAGTTTCATAAAAAAGCTATTTTTGGTGGCAAATACGGTCTTTTATAACCTTCCGTAAAAAGGTGGCGGATCTTTTTGATCGCAAACGTCTTTATGCAAATACTTACTGTTGAAAAATGGCCCCTTTTTTAGAAAAATAACATGATTATGTAAGAATGATGTTCTATGAAATTGAGTTGGTTGATATTAGTTACGAGGGAGGAAGTTGATGTGTGTGATGTTTTTGAATAAGTTAATTACTTTTTGCAAAGTCTTTTTGTTAGTTATAATTGCGATCGACTGTTGATAGTCAAATCGAAGAAGTAGGAAAATAATCACCACGCTATCTCCGTGTCCTTCACTGTTTTTTAGAGTTGAAAAAGATGACAACTAGATTGACTACAAATATTATTTCTTTATTGCTTGGTAACTACTTAATCTAGATTTTTTTATATTTTTTTTTATTGAAAACCAGACGATAGTGTTTTCAGGCTCGCAGCATCGCATCATCGAACAAATTGTTACTAACAAGTTAAAGTATTGATCAACCGCAAGCTCTAAAAAGTGTCTTTTAATATAACTTCACAAGGTTGAACAATGTAAACGATAACGTCTCCACTCTCATTAATCTCCGAATTACTCACACTCAAATCAACCTTTTAATTTCAAACTAAAACCTTAACCAGACGTTTCTATCAAAAACTTGTATTAAAACCTTCTCCATACAGTGAGCAACTTGCACTCGCATTAGCAATGCTACATTTAACCCAGATCAACTTTTTGACGAAAACAACTTCGCTTCGCGATGATGGATGATCCTTAGAAGATCGAATGCGATAACCATAATGTGAATATAGAAATTCGTTCTAACATAAGTCTAACTTTGTACGCGATAATTTTGACATTGTAATTTGAGTTTGGAACGGGTTTCGGGTTAAAAATGACGTCATTTATCATGTTTGTTCATTGTGTGGTTGATCCGCGATCATGCATAGATTACATTTTGTTCTTTTTTTGCCATTGTAATAAATAAAGAAAATCCTGTAATTTCACTGTTGATTATACTTTATTGTCCATTCGGATAAAATCTTGAATTATTGATATCTTTTTATCGAAAGTAAAAAGATAGAAAGGTTATAAGCAAGTATTATTATAGCAATCAAGAAACTCACCTCAAGAATGACAATCATGACTGCACACGAAAAATCGTTTACAAATGTCTGATATTGAAATCGTTCAACCCACGCCCTAAATATGAATAAATAAATATGTATTGCAAGCCAAAAATACTAAAAAAAAAACAAGTGCCAAAAAAGTTTTCTAGAACATTATTTTCTCTTCATATAAAATCATCTCATCCTCCATGCAGTTCACTAATAAATGTTGCAAGATATAAAAATAATACACCACTGACATTGCAGCGCACGTGTTTGCACTGGCAACCCACGCTGGAGCTCACCCACAACGTAATTCCATTCTGATTATGATTTCAACTGTTTATAGTTTGCTAAAAATAACGTGTTAAATCGCCCGCAGATTTATTTCTGTAAATAATTTTCTTAGCTTATGTGGATACAATGCAATTTGGCGGTTATTCTGGTGAGCTATTATTGGAGATCTAAAACAAACAGTTGTACACTTTCCTTCTACGATTTACGATCGTTTTCAATATGTTAAAATCTTTTTGATATACAAGGCGTAAACTAGTATTAAAAAAAAAGCTCTAACTTTGACCTCCAATATCTCCGTAACTAAAAGTTTTGCAGGTATGGTACAGAAAAAAAAAATGAACGCAATGATGAGGAGAACAAGTATCTTTCGGATTATTTAAGGGTCCTTTTACACCCTTTATAAAAGTCACGTATAACTATAATTTCGGTTAGTTCCAACTTGAATGATAGGATAGTTTTAGATCCGATAAGTGGCCCCATGCGAAGCAGTAGAAGCCGTAGCGGACTATTTACTTATACTTTCCCAGTTGCTTGCACTTCGAAAAAAAAATTATTGAGTTTTATTTTCTTTCAAATTGGAGATTATGGGTCCCTTGACCACTTTGCGTTTCGGGTTCTGCTCTGATTTCTCATCTCATAAATCGCCTTTCAAAAATTAATGTGAGCTAAGACGTCTCTCGCTGTCTTCAGAATTTATAAAAATCGTTAGAAAAATAAGGCATCAATTTTGGTAGGTAATTAGTTTTTAACTGATGGCAGAACATTTTTCATCGTCATGTCCTAAATTAAAAGTCCATACTTTACCAAGCATGCCAGAAAATCACATGAAAAACGAATCAAATCCAGATTGCAGCGACACACTTCACTATAAAGACGACGCTCGCCCTTAACCTGATCGCGGCTCCCATAAATAGCCGCTGGAAGCGATGGCGTGCCGGCTGCCAACACACCGCTTTCACGTCAGCCAGGATGTTTGGCATTTTTGCCAGTTAAGCTATTGGCCCGTGGGCAATATTGTGACGGGAGAGATGAATGTGGTGGTCACGTGTTTGTGAGGCCACGTGTTGCGTCTTTTAGGATGGGTTTACGTGTTTTGCTGCAGTGAATGGTTTTGGGAAAATTGAAATAGGTTAGTGATGATTTTAACAATAGATAGGCTTTGCTTAGCCGCTGATTTTAGTTTCCGTCTGATTATTTATCCTGTGGTTAATGCCGCCCATGGGCAGAGGACTTGGATTTACATGCCCTCGAGAAATATCTTTCAGGCATATTTGGTTTCCTCACGATGTTTTCCTTTTTGTTTTGTTTTTTCACCTAAGCTGGTGACAATTACACAATACGCATATGAATCCGAAGAATTTGACCCAAAGTCATGGGTCACGAGTTAGTTTCCGAATACACATGTCACACAAGTCTCGTCACATCGATGACATATTGCTACGCGCGGACGTAATAATGGACCCTGTTCAAATGGTTCGTCAATCGTTCCAAAAAAATATTTTCGAACGTGGAAGATAGAGTATTTTACAAAAATTCATGAAAACTGTAAGGATATAATCATGACAATTGAACAATTTGTATTTTTTATTTTATTTTTTATTTGTAATAAGAGAATAATATGCCAACATTAGTTATTATAAATATATAGTTACCTAGAAAAAATGGCTAAAATAGAAATGTTTTAAATTGTGAAGAAAAACCAAATTTGTACACCTCACATGGTAAAACATGTACGGACTTACCCTACCCTACTCACTAAGATCTTGCATGCTCAATTTGTGTGTAAACGCATGTTTTTAACAAATAAATTATCTTTATCTTTAATGTAAGCTTTGTAGAAAGGACAACGACCATCAGCATTAAGGAATATAAAATAGAGGATAAAAGTGCATCTATTTAACAAAACCAATCGTAATAATAAATAGACTAAACAATAAATTAATATAGAAGAGTTCCCATCAAGGAAAATTCGATCATAAATTATAGGATGAATGAATCATTTATATACTTCAGCTGAATGATTGAAATGATTCTAAAATCATCATGACACCGAGAATGAGACGTAAGTAAATATGAGTAATTGAGTGGGATCAATTAATGTGCCGCACATTTGGAGGAATTCCAAATGATCCATATTGGTGTCGTTGCACGGTGTAAGCACGTGGAAAACCATAATCGTATTTTCTAGTCAAATGTTGAAGCTGTAGTATGCTAATACTACCTACGATTAGCAATGAGTTTGAGAATGAGAGACTGCTGTTTTTAATTAAACAGTTTAACGGCGAGTTTTAGTTCCATCTACACAGACCTTTTAATAGTTCACATTTCCTTTACAATGATAACTGAAATTCAATGAAATGGCCGAATAATATACACGGCTAAATTAATACTGCTACTTGCTATTAGAATAAACTAAAATAACTCTCTTGAACCACAAATATACATCATTCTGTCATCTTCAAACGGTTGACAAAAAAAAGAGGTTTTATAAATGAATTATTATATTATTATATAAAACAAATAATGTATTATTCCTTATAAATACATATTAATAGATACCGAAAAAATCTAAAAAATCTCTAAAATCAAGTATAAAATTAATTTGACCGATATCCATTGCACACGAAGCCAATAGCTGAGCACTCAATTGTGCTGACATTACGAAATACCGAACTCTGCCAACAGCAACACGGAAACACAACTTAGAACTATTAATAACTGCTGTCACCCACTTAATTTTAACGCATTGGCATTGAAAAGTGTGCTTTGGTTTCAGTATTTTTAAAACTATCTTAACATATCATACAATCCACCTTTGTGTGTGCCATTTGCTTCAACTAATTATAGGCAGAATTCGTACATTGTGCGTGCAAGCAGAAACTTAAACAAGCTTTGTCAACAGTATGATATAGATCCATTCCAAACTAGTGTGTCGTCAGCTAGGAAGTGCTTAAGTCGAAGCTTTTTCATGTAGTTAATTTTGTTATGATGGTTGTTATGCAGTGTGAGCAACAGAGTAATTATGCTGTACTATATAGTAACTTGGTGTGAATGTCCATAGAATTTACGTTTTTTTTTCTTTCTGTATTTTAAAAGTGGAGACCTGTAATTGGCTTTTAGGCTATTGTACTGTCCTTGATCTGTTTGTTTTAGCTGTAAGTCTCCCATGTTATCTAAACAAATAAATAAAACAGCTCCTGTAATACCTAAAGGCTTAGGCCGAGGTGTACCATTAAGTACAGCCACGTTTTGCCAGTTATATTTAAGTCCCATGTAATAATGGGCATGCCTATTGCTATCAAACGGACACAAATCCAGACCCGGCTGCTACTAAGAAATTCCTAAAAGAAAAACCAAATATCAATTGATTTTTCTTTTAGGACTGAGAATCGAAATCAGGACTTTCTTTGTAGTACTATTTGCGGGAAGTTTTGGAAGTAAGTAGGATGTAGTAAGTAGAAAAGAAAATTGCTTGTGTATAAGACCTCTGTTAAATACTAAGTTTTAAACAAATTAAAAACTTTTGAGAAAATAGTGGCTATAGAAAACAGAAAGTAACGATGTTTTTTTTTTGTAAAGAACAAATTGTTTTGTCACTTTTTGTTAGCTTTACAAATTAGTAAGTATCAATTAAATTAATTGCCAAACAGCAACTAGAAATTTATCTCCACACATAAATCTTTTTACTTATTAGTTTCTGTTTCATTTCAAACTGCTAAACATAATCAATTAGAGCAAGTTTGTTTTAGTAGACTATAAAAAATAATTGAGATCACAAACCGTTCGCGTTGTGAAAAAAAATATTGGGAGAAAAAATTTCATTATAGTAGCGTCGCACAAAAAAAATGAAGTGGATGAGTGATGACTGGATTTTAATAATTTTGTAACCTAACTTAACACGTGCAATTCACTAAAGTTGATTTCTTCTTCATTAAAAAAAACATCAAAACACATATTATTAAAAAAAATTACGACATGTTTACAGAAACCCAGTTGCACCAATAACCTATTTACAATGACATAAGAGTCAACATTCTAAAATGAAACTAGACGTACTGACACCAAACATTAAAAAAACTACAATGTCGTCCCGATATGTACCCTCGCACTCAACTCGAATGAGTGTCCCGTCTTTTTTTAGAATTTAGCGAACGAAACGCGATGGGCTGAATAGAAGCAGTATCTTTGCGTTAGGCGCGCGCACTACAGTAAGTTTCCAATAAAGAGATTGCATTATTTAAAAAAAATGCACTGACAGATTAGCGAAAATATTTCCCGCCGAAAATGTTGATCTGTCAAAAAGTTTTTTTTTAATTTCTTATTTTTGAATTAAAAATTCCGCGTATTCAATTTGTGTAGATTTTTTAGTAAATTAGTGTTGATTATCGTTAATATTAAGTGCTAGTGACAGAGTGACGATTAGTGGCAATTATTTCATGTGACATTTTTTTTTTTTGTTGCTGTGTGTGAAATTGGAGAGTGCCCAGGCGCGACATTCTATTTTAAGATTGTTCTTTCTAACACTTTATTTCGATATATTTAACTAACACGTCTGTTCTGTTTAAAAACTTCCACCTTTTTGCTGTTTCTAGAATAATCAGAGTATTAAGCTCCTATATCGTACCATTTTTAAAAGGGCGCTAATAGGCACTAGTGCTTTTTGAGAAAAGGAACGTAATATTAATAGTAAGGTTATTTATGCTAACATGATCTATATCTTTTCTGTATCTAGATTTAATGTTGAAATTATAGTTATGCTAAAGTTGTAAATTAATATCAATTATAGTTGCTTTTAGTAAAAGTAGTGAAAATGTCAGTCTGAGACTGGAAAAAGGCCTACGAAAAGTGAAATACTATCAGCGAAAACGTTAAATGATAAAGAAGTTAAAAACATATTGGATTGACAGAAACTACCAAAAAGCTTAATGTCAATCGTGTTAAACGTATTTTGTAGAAATTTCTAAACTCTGTATATTACGAAATCTATTGTCGCTTGTTTAGGACCTCTGGTTAGTTGATAGCAGTTCCTCGCTATAATATATTAAAACTCTTTTTATAAAACAAGGTTTTATTAAAATGAATAGAAAAAAATAGTTTTATCTATCAACATTGAACTCATATACAAAGTTTAGTGTCCGAGCTAACAAAACGTTGAGAGTTCTCTCGTGAACAGATGATCCTGGCTGCAGGATCATATCCTGTATGTCATAAAAATGTATTGTCACCAGAACCAAAAGTGTGTGCAAAATTTCAGCTCAATCGGTTGGGGGGAACTGGTTTAAAAATTCAGTTTTAAGATTTGACCAATACATAAATATTATCAAGGCAAGTTATATAAAAGCTTATAAAATACTTATATTTAGTAATAAAAACTAGATAAAAACAGTTCTCATTCAGAGCGAGTGACCTAAACGAATAGATATTATAAATAATGTGATAGTGACTCCGACTGTCTGATTACCATTTTTTTTGGATTAATGTTCGGATGAATTATGATGATAATTATTATAGACATAGGTAGACCATTGAAAAGAGTATGCTGAGATGGTTTGGTCATGTGGAGAGGATGAGTGAAAGGCGACTAACAATAGGTATTTAGAAGGCAGATGTGAGTGGCAACAGGGGCCAAAACGGGACGCCCTAGAAGAACATACACGGACCTTATTGGTGAGGTTCTTCAGAAAGGTTAGGTGCGTAGTTCCTACTCGCAACCGGCGTGCGTGTATGACCAGATGTATGAACGTGGACGACGAAAAAGGGGTATTTCCTACCCCCATGGGAAAAAGGCTTGAGTTTATGTATGTAGGTAGACCATAAACGAGGTTAAAACCTTGGATACTTTATCCCTATAGTAAGTCCCCGTCCATATTTTTCGACTAGTTTTTGGAGGTCAGATCGACATGCCCGCGGCTTCGCCCGTGTAGTTCGATAATTGTCCCAGGGGATCATACTACCGGGATAAAAAGTATCCTATGTGTTAATCCAGGTTATAAACTGTTTGCTAAATTTCATCCAAATCCGTTCAGTAGTTTTTGCGTGAAAGAGTAACAAACATCCATCCATCCATCCATCCTTCCAAACTTTCGCATTTATAATATTAGAAGGAGTAGGATATGTAGTAGTAAAATTGTACGTGAAACGAGTATTTTTAATTTTAAAATCGACGTAACATACTGTTATTTGGCTGCATTCGGTTTGATTGGAAGCCGATCCCAATATAGTTGTGGAAAGGCTAGGCAGATGATGACGCAGGCGAAGACACAGGCAAAAGCTAGTTTTAAATAAAGCACTAATTAACTAACACTAATATATTCTCTTCACCTCTCAAAAACCACTGAAAATGAGACGTCATGGAAAGAATGTAATATTAGTAGGTCAAGGTAGTTAGACAACGGGCAGATGATTCAACACAACTGCTCTTGATATTCTTGTTTATGAGTGGAAATAACTGAAATATTTAGTATTGTAGTGTAGACGCCAACGTATGAGATTCTCACGAAAGACACCGAGGAATTTTCAAAGTGTTTCGATTTCTTTAACTTATTTCAACAGGATTGAACAAGACTTGATTGATTGCCTCGTTTGTCGAGTGGTCGCAAGTGGGACTGCTGAGCATGAGGTTTGATTCCTGGGTCTGGCAAAGTGTTGTTGGGTTTTTCTATCAAGAATTTCTCAGTAGCAGCCACGGAGTCTGGATTTGTGCCCGGTTGATGGCAATAGGGACTTACCAGAGAATGGGCAGCAGCGTTCTCTGATTCTACAACAACCATACTGCGATCGCCAACCCGCCTGCCAAGCGTGGCGATTATGGCAAAACCCCCCTTCTTGGGGGAGGCCTATGTCCAGCAGTGGACTTTTCGGCTGAAATGATGATGATGATGAATGGCAATAGGATCACCCCCTATTACATTAAACGTAACTGACGAAATGCGGGAGTTAGTTATGCCTCTGCCTAACCCGATTTGGGATTACAGGCGTAATGTTATGTTATTATTGAACAAGATGTCTGTAGCGAATGTGAATACTTTACATCATCTCATCATCTCACCTGCCTAGCCTTTTCCCAACTATGTTGGGGTCGGCTTCCAGTCTAACTGGATCCAGCTGAATATCAATATTTACCATAGAGCGACTATCTATCTGACCTCCACACCCCAGTTACTGGGCAATACGACACCGCTTGGTTAGACTGGTTGTCAGACTTTTGGGCCACTGACTACCTGCAATGACTGTAAAAAATGATAACCGGGACCAGCGGTTTAACGTGCTTTCCGAGGCATGGAGGAAACTCGGTATGTAATGATGGTACATCTATGGACCGACCTCGGTAAGCGCTGCTTAACCTCGAAGATCGACCCGTGAGGCCGTTATTATTTAGCCACGAGCCCTCATGTCAATAATATACATTTTAGTTTTTTTTTCCATCATAGTTATCACTCTGTCTAAGCCCTATGCATTAAAGTAATGGAACATGAAATATTTCCTATTCCTATTATATATTGTTTTTAATTCGCATTGAAATTTTGAAATAGGTAGGTATCATTGAATTTAAAATTATTCTGCTGTCTTTAACTCAGCATCCTAAGGTGATTTATAAAACCAAACTAATGTAAAGGCAAACCAATTTCTTAATTACCAACACTGTTTTAAGCTTTCACGGTTTACAACTAAACTTGTACTGTCACTTAAGGGATATCTTCCGTGATTTTTCATTGTTTTGAGCTCTTGCTGCTTGTTGATCGCGGGTTGACTGGAGAATGCGGGTGGATGGAAAATAAATTGTTAAGAGCAGACAAATATATCTACCCTCTTTCATGGCGCTTGCAACAGCGCCGAAATATCGGGAGCTCAAAACAATGAACAATCACGGCAGATATCCCGTAAGTGACAGTACAAGTTCATAATTACCGTCAAAATTCATCCGTAAACAAGGAAATCTGGCATAAATCTAACACCAATTTCTATTCACACTATACAACACGCTCACCAAAACAACATCGTACGTATAGTACTCAAACATAATCAGTAAGTACCAAAATAGCAACTTACATTGCTAATACAATAACTATAATTAATAATAGTAATTACTGAACACTTAAACGCGAAATAGCTCAAAGTGTGTCGCCGTAAATTGTAATGTTTCTACGTATATAAACTTTGAACTTGGCGAACATTTATAGCGTCGTTTGTTGTATGGGAAATGCTATAAAATGTGCGGTCTGAATGTCCGTATTTTTCGCAGTTATATGGTCATATTTTATGACTCTAAAGATTAGAACATGCAACTGGCTTTCATTTGTACAGGAACATAGAAAATTGTGTCAAATCGATTGAAATAAACTAATACTGTATGTATGCTCCCGATATTTTGGCGCTGTTGCAAGCGCCAAGATCGCGCTTGATGATATCGGGAGCTCAAAATAATGAACAATCACGGATGATATCCCGTAAGTGACAGTATTAGTTTAGTTGTAAACCGTGTAAGCTTAAAACAGTGTTTGGATTTAAATATCTATAGCTTTGTTTATCAATCATAAGGTATGAATTTTTGCGTGGTTCTCCACGCAAAAAATCATGCTTGCTAAAATAAAATACTTACGGACTAAACATAAAATTGTAAACAAAATTACAATGTTAGGTATATTATTTCCCTACCATTCAAGCTAACAGATAGCCGAAGAGGTGCAACAATATGCTTAAGTATACGCCTCAACCAACATGTACATCAAAAACTGGAATAAGACCTATTTTTAAAATTACACCGCCAATTGACACCTCAATGACTCCACTGAAAATATAATGACAATAACTCATTTTGAAGTAACAAAAGGTACCAAAGTTACACTGTAGTAAAATTAAAAGAAAATGGGTGTTCGTAATTATTTCAAACTACATGATTGAAAATGTTTTACTTTTGGCGTCAAAAAATTTACCTAAGTAGTTGTAACAAAGTGCCTCTTTCCAACTTTAGTCTTTATCACAAAATTATCGTCCCCATTTTGAGTTAGACCTTCAAAAGCAAAGTTTTATAACCTTTTCTACCAAAAAAAAACAAGTGCTTTATTAACTCGTTAAGTAGAATTAGATTAGATGAACCTCACTGACATTTTAACACCTCTTTGACATCTCAAACACCTAACTGACGTCTTACTGACAACTCTCCTTCTAAACACTGTTTATTTCATTCACTGGACCTGCTCCAGTTCAAATAATAGTAACATTAATTTACGCACTAAAATATAAATTTCTGTTTACAATTTTTTTTTTTTTTAGTATGCAGAACAGGTTGTAAAGTTTTTCATCCCACATAGAAATGACAGGCTCCTCCGACCATACGTGTATTGTGTCTGGTGGGCTACTGCCCGAAAGTTGCTATCGGGATTTTCTATATCGTCTAAGTCGCGGATAACTTGTCTATACCGCGATTTAGTATTTTGATGTTAATTCTACATTTGTGTCATAGATGGCGCTGTACTACTATTTGTACTGTTTTGCATAGTACGTTTTATAGTGTTGCTTCAGGCTGTTCAATACTAGAGCCTGTAACAGTTTATATGGCGCCTTTGGAAAATAATTGTCGTTCAAAAAAATAGAAAATAACTATCATTAACAATTTGTATTGTGGCTTAAAAGGTACTGATTTCTGTAATGATTCTTTTTCTGCCAATGCCATATCTTTGTTATAGTGGTAAAAGTAACAGAAATAGTTGCATTGCACATGGTTCAAAATCGCTTGACACCTGAATCTTTAACACTTTTAGTTAAATATTTACCTACAACTTTCTTATATAAGTTATGCTTGCTTTACATTTCATACTTAATTCGATCAACTCCCGAATTTTCAGCGTCTCATGGCATTTGGCGTTGCCTAATGGTCCTTCTCCAGAACTTCCTAAGTTCAAAGTCACCTAAGTAAAGCACGCATTAAGTTATTCTCGTTAATCTATCTAAACCAACGTCGTTTACCTATCAGTTGCTATACATTAATTAATTTACGAAACTTTGACTCAACAAAAGGGAAGATTAATTGTGTTATTTACATAAAGGGAAACGTTTGAACACTAAATGTATGGGAACAGAAGCTCAAAATATTTGAAGATACTAGATTATACCCGCGGCTTCGCCCGCGTCAATTGAAAACGTTGGTTATTGTCCCACGGGATCATGCTACCGGAATAAAAAGTATTCTATGTGTTAATCCAGCTTATAAACTGTCTATCTGCTAAATTTCATCTAAATCCGTTCAGTAGTTTTTGCGTGACAGAGGAACAAATATCCATCCATCCTCATAAACTTTCACATTTATAATATTAGTTGGGAGTAGGATACTTAGATCCAGGCAAAACAAACACATTTTTGAGGATGGCCAATAAATTCTTCTATTACTTAAGTCTATACACATTTCATTCAATTTCTATTTAACTAGGATTATTTTGGAGTTGAGCTCCTCAGAGCATTTTCCATCGCGTTGAACGCGTTGTAAGCTTCAATTTGTACTGAAACTAAACTAGCGCCGTCTGGTGACAATTATGGGAGACACAGTTATTCCTAATAGGTAAATTGAAGTTGACTATAACGCGATTCAGAATGCTTTTGTCTACAATATACATAACACAAACATTTTTATTTTTTAATAGATAAGAGAAGAGATAAATGGGCATTATTATAAACATGATAGTAAAAAACAGACAAATTTAAAAAAACTCGCACTATTCACACAGAAGTATATTTCGAGAGTATATAACTAAAACCCTTAAAAAGTATGAAATTATTACTTTCGAGACATTCAATATTTAAGTCTTAGCTTAAGGACAAAAATTATTATGAGTATTCGTGGAATGAATTTAATTTTAAAAAAAATTAAAAATCAAATTCATCAAATTTTGAATAAGCGGCTTTTAGCACAGACTATGCACTGTTTTCAAATATTGTTGCAACTGCCCCTTCTAATATTCTCTACTTACAAACATGTTGAGTTAATATATAAAGCATTTTCCTGATTGAAAATTAATATTCCGGTAATTTGCGAAGAAAAGGCAGCTGAAACTTGTAATTAAAGTTGATTGTGTGTTCATTGACGACTTTCGTTTGATATTGTTCCTTGTGCTTGGCAGGTTTCCTTACAGATTTTGGAGTAGAGATTCCTTGTTACTTAAGATACTTCTTAGTCATGTTACGAAGAGAACCCACAGCTGTAGTAATAACGGTGCCTACATTGTAAAGTTGATCTTGTAATTATTTTACCGATCTTAAATAAAATTTTCGAAAATCTTCTAAAATATTAGGGGTTTAAGTATGAAATTGTCGATTTGTATAGACGATTTCGTGAAAAGTGTTATTTCCGAACTAACATTTTTTTTTATTTTTCTTGGAAACGCCTGAACCGATTATGATGCAATTGCAAACTATAGTTAGAGTGAAAGAAGCTGCACTGCATTGCGTATCTTAAATTCTCAAAACACAGTCTAAGACAAAAATATACCTATTTGAAGTAGTGAAACCGACGGCACATTGAATCAGGTGTCAGCCACATCAGGCACATTGTCAGCCTATGAGGTAATATGCAAGTACTAGTACGGTTTTTAAACTGTAAAAGGTACTTAATTTAACAATTCATTCAATAAAAATGGAATTAGGAAAAAATATAACTACAGGTCAAAGTTACAAACAGGACAAAATGTGAGAAAAAAACGGTAGTTACATAGTTAAAGATCTATTACCAAGATTTGTTGAAATTTTTTTGTTTTAATAGACCCGTAAACTCGTCATCATTCTCCTGCCTTTATTCCTATTTATTTGGGGTGGGCGCAGCATGTCTTCTTCTTCCATACTACTCTATTACTCGTCATCTCAGCAGTCGCCTCCTTTTTAGCCATATCATCCTTAATCATGCATTTAAACATAGCAAGCTGTTATTAATGTACCATCTCAACATAAATGATGTAACCAAGTTATTGTAAAAGTATTCTGATTTAAAATAGTGTCCATGGAGTTTCTTGCCCGTTCTTCTCCATAGAGATCTACGTTAGGGAATGGGCAACTACAGTACTTTCACAGTTTTTATGCCTTGTGACTGGGACTGTAGCTATTTTTCATTGTTGTCTTTGTTTCGACAATTCAAAAGTGCCTGTAACTGGCCTATTTGAAATAAATGCTTTGATTTGATTTGATTTGATAAGAGCCATGTCAGTGATGTCGTTCTGTTATTAATATTCTATAAATGAGTGTTCTTGTATCGTAATCACCACTATATTCAAGTAAAGCTTTCATTTGTGTTGAGCATTAAGTACTAGTCCTTGAAGTATTACGCTCGTTTACAAAAGGATATTACTCCATATATCTATGCTGAAAGATCATGTTTAATTTAAATTATAATATTATGTTAAGTAAGCAATCATTTAGGCGATAATGTAGAACTAGACTTACCTATTACATCATTTTAAGGCAAAATGATTATGAAAACTTATTCAAAATTTGCTAGACCTGATCTTTAGTTAGTGAATTTAAAAACTTATTTCTCTGACCATAAATACAGTGTATTTTTGTCATTATGGTCACTTACAGCCACAATCATTAATTCACCAAAATAATATACCTACGTTGGCTACGAAGGTATATTATTTTTGCAACTATACAACATTAGTTTTAAGTATATGTGAAACCTGAATATAGTTTGTTCAGAATAAGTAACTGAATCGATTCCAATCATTTTTAAACCATGTTATATTTTTTCCCAAAAATATTAAAAAAAGTTAAAAGTTGGATACCGAGCGACTTTGAGTACCTATCGCAATAATTTAGGTACCTACTGCCAAATTATTATTATCAATGAACTCAAAACGACGCTGGAGGCGCGCGCTGCGTGGTGACCGTTTTGGTGCGGTCAAATAGGTAACAGAACAAGCTATTTTTCATGATACAGTTTTGACATTTTGTACATAGATTCTTTACATAAAAATACTAGACACGTGTTTCAGGTTTCGCATTACTAAAACTAATGTTGTAGATAGTTGACAAATTTACAGTGAAAATACATAATGGGTTTATACCCATTATGTATTTTCACTCAAGTACCCCTAACGAAACCAAACGGTGCGGAGATATTGGGGGTCAAAGTTTTCCCAGCAATAATTTTTGCGTAGAGTTACTTAGTTTTATGTACAGAACGCTTGGTTGACAGCTTCGTGAAGGGTCCGCTAATAATTATTTTATTTCACCAAGCATAAGGAAAGATTTTATTCTGAGTACCTGGGCACTCTCTACTTATTATATCTATCATATATTTATTTAGTTATTAGAATTACTTAACTTACGAGTAAATACCCACCTCTGTCTAAGTCACGTTATGTTTAGTTAAGTAATTTTATTATTTTTCAGGTGCGCGGCCATAGTGAAGTGAAAATAGCTGTGGACGTGAGAATAGACAACATGTTGCTACTTTTACAGTCGAGAGGTAAGATTTATTGCATTTTTTTTTCTAAATTATCTTTTGTCTACGGGTTTTTCTTTCGATTATATTTGTAAGAGCTAAGAAGCAGAGATTATTATTACGTTTTATTGGCATTTTTATGCGAAGTAGATCTTTTTTTGAACCTGTACATTATTCTTAGCGTGTCGATGGCTATCTAAATTGTGTCGGCCCAGGACTGAGCCACTAGTTTGGCGCCTTCAGTAGCATCCATCAGTTCCTGTAATGAAAAAACAACAGGATATTACTTTATTTCGTATCATAGATTCCTTCCTTATTATCTTTTTGAAGGTATTCCGATATTATATCCATGCTACCTTTATATCGCTAATTGTATCATACTATGTTCCTTAATAGGTGATAACTACCAACATTTTATATTATATCTCATAGTTAGCGCCGAAGCGTGTGGCTAGGACGATAAGCTTTAGCTATCTTCAGCTAATGGGAAGTACTTAGCGCTTATCACACCTCATTCGCTCATTCGGTGATTTTAGCGAACGATTTTTTGCGGTTTAGGTAGTAAGCATGTTTGTCAGTCTTTTTAAAGCATTGTATAGTTTGAAAATGGTCTTCATAATGGTTAAAAGTAATGACATAACATCACGCCTTAAGTCCACGCGTCCTACAAGGGTTTGGCAGAGGTGTACCTAATAGTATACCCACTTTTCTTCAGTTATGTTTAACTCCCATGTAATAGGGGGCGATCCTATTGCCACCAATCGTGCACAAATCCAGACTCCGTGGCTGCTACTGAGAAATTTCTGATGGAAAGACCCAATAACACTTTGGCCGACCTGGGACTCGAACCCCGGACCTCATGCTCAACAGTCGCGCTTGTAACCACTAGACCAACGAAGCAGTCAAAGTAAAGATGTTACTGTCAAAGACAATAGCCACATTGACATGGCTATCTATGTCTCACGTCTTACACATCATAAATCTTGATCATCCTAGTCTTTTGCCAACGGTGTTATGATCGTCTTCTAGTGTAGTAGTAGTCTATTTACATGGAGCGACTGCCTATACGACCTCAATTTAGTAACGGTAACACGATTCCTGTTGGTTAGTCTTTGGTGTATTAACTAAGACCGTATTTAAACACCATAGGCAAATTTTAACTTTTAGGAGACATGGTTCAATGATTATAGATTCGTTGACACGTTTTCATGATACGTAACAAAATCAGAGCATCATGCCTGTAATCACCAAATGGTTAGACAGAGATGTACCTATAATAGTACAACCACATATCGCCAGTTATATCTATACTAATATTATACAGCTGAAGAGTTTGTTTGTTTGTTTGTTTGCTTGAACGCGCTAATCTCAGGAACTACTGGTCCGAATTGAAAAATTCTTTTAGTGTTTGATAGCCCATTTATCGAGGAAGGTTATACTAGGCTATAGGCTACACAACATCACGCTACGACCAAAACGAGCGGAGCATTTATGAAAAAGATTGCAAAAACGGGGAAAATCCGAACGCAGACGAAGTTGCGCGGGTCAGCTAGTTTGATCATACAATCTCTAGTCATATTCCTGTCCGCCAACTACTATTTTATTAAGCCAGCCCTATCATTACGACCTTTGCACCTATCAGGTGTGCCAGTGACTCAGCCAGTATTCAGAGCTGGCACGTCGCACTTCCTACACTCACCTGCGTACAATTCATCCGTTTCGTCATGTCGATATAAATGGGAGGTCTATTTTTAGTTAATTTTATTTATGGCTATATGATACGTATTGCGTATTTTTGGCATATTTGGTGATTCGAATGTCTTCTCCTTTTCGTGTCGTTGGTAATTTTAGCACATTCAGTAGCGTGCATCAGTTCCTATAATTTGAAAACTGCAGAATAGGCACGACACCACATTTATACTCCAGAGCAGAGTCATCTATTAATTACTACCTAATCAGGTTATCCTTGCTTCGACTAACCTGGGTCCTCAGCCTGAAAAAGACTTTCAGATCAGCCATGGCAGTTCATGTCCCAGTGGAAGATTCTGGAGGTGGCACAAATGGTTTCGGTAGGGAAAAAATGTCTCGCCACAGCTTGAATGCTTGAATCTTTCCTTTGAGCGTTTGCCAGTGAGCGAGAGGCACAAATATTTTTCTTAAATAATTGTAAAGGGACGAAAAAAAATGCGAGAAACTTGCAAATAAAGATCACAAATCGACAAAATAGAACTTGAGACCTTTTTTCGTATCATAATCAGCCTATAATGTTCCCCCTGCTGGGACACAGGCCTCCTCTCAATGACCGGGAATGGGCTATAATCCATCACGCGGGCCCTGTGTGGCTTGGTAGATGTCACATGTCTTCGAATTTTTGGTTCTAGGACATACCGGTTTCCTCGCGATGTGTTCTTTCACCGTTTTGAGAGCCGTAGCGATGAAATAAATTATACAAAATAGGTAATGCACCTGCCTAGGTTCGAACCCACGACTTAATGCTCGTAAGTCGGCGCCGCCACCACTGGACCACCGCTGCTCTCATCTCTTATTTTCGTATGTTACCTTTGATTGTACCAAACAAGGTTGTACAAACGTCTTTCAATAAAATACGAACTATATCCCTAATAGCAGCGATGAGAGATTTAGCGCCGCTCGTGAATTTGGCAGTCACACCCGATACCACTGAAAAGCCATTACGTGCCAAACAATAATCTGTAATCGACAGTCATTTATTTTGTCTTCCTATCTGATACGAGAGGCTGTCTAATGAGAACGTTGACTTGTACCGTAGGGCCCAAATTGTAAAAGCGCAAACCCACCTCGGTGCACGCTGTGCACGGGCTCGCGGCGAATTTTAGCTGCATGGATTCATTTGTTTGACAACGTGGGTCTACGTTTCCACTGCAGTACACACTACACATCCACAACTATGTACAACTGTAGCGTGTGTGGCCCACCGCGGCATAGTCGTAGGTTAATATTCGTGTATAACGTGTACCGCATGCACAGCGTGCATAGCGTTGACAGCGTTGAGCTATGTGAGCGCCTTATTCGAGCAAGTCACGCATGTACAAATGACGTCATTTGATGCATAGCGTGTCCGTGGTGTGCAGTGGACATAATCACATACATGAACATACGTGCGTAGCTTATCCGTGCGCCGTGGTGGGTTTGAGCTTTTATAGCAAATTGAGCGTAGTTCATAATTTTAAATGTAAACCACGTCGTGCACCGGGAGGAATTTCCTGTCGGATAAAATGAGAAATTTCAACACAACCTTTCATTCCGTATTTAAAAATCCAGAATTTTCTAAAATTCTTCCTTAGGGCTCTTACCTTCATTATGCAAGGAAGTTGTAGAACATTTCGTGCTTCTAGAGACCCATTGAATTAAGCTGCGAGTTGTGCCTCAGTAGGAAAATGAATGAATATTTGGAAGTTTATTAAGAGATGCATTCACTAATTAATTTAAAAAAAGACTTACTTAACATTTAGTTTAATTTCAAGAAAAAGGTATTTGGTCATTACCTAGGACTAAACAACTTAACTATTTATTTTACCTTTTTATTCAAAATTGTATTAACTCCCTCGTTGGTGTGTCTCTGGTTAGTGGTCGCAAGCGCAACTGCTGAGCATGAAGTCCTGGATTCGGTTCCCTGGTCGGGCAAAGTGTTATTGGGATTTTCGATCAGGAATTTCTCAGTATATTTCTCAAATCATGTAGTCTGGATTTGTGACCGGTTGATGTCTGGCTCGCCCCCTATTACATGGGACTTAAAACATAACTGGCGAAATATGAGTGTACTATTAGGTACACCTCTGCCTAACCCTTCTGGGATTACAGGCGTAATGTTATGTACATATGTTTGTTTGTAACAATTTCATAAGTTTTTGGAAGATTTACAGGTTTTCTACGAATTAGGCTACTCTTAATTCCACGAAAATTGGTCCCACAAATTCTTAGTCTATATAGACGAAGCACGTGCAAAACGAATGTCAAACCAATAAGCTAACACTTCCCTCTTACTCAATCGTTAAATAATCGTAACAAAATTATTCCATACCACACATTTGTACCTGGAAGCTTGCCAACAGCGATTTACAATTGACATAGATCCGACCTTAAGTCTGCAGACAGTTCGTAAAAACGATCATTTAGAATATATCCCGGAAGAAGTCGGTAATAAAACAGATTAGTATATAAGTAAATATTGAGAGTAATTTGTTTATGTATTTGGCGCGGGTTTGTCCGCGAATTTTGTGAGGAAATTGCATTTATTGGTTTATGAAAACGGTTTTGTGAATGGATTTTAAAATTTGCTCAGCATGTTCTTAACCCGTAATTGGTGGCGCCTAAAAAGCTACGTAAACGGTCACGTGGGGTGCGTGACACCCCGATCATATAAATCAATTATCACGTGTCCTTTATGATAAAGATTATACTCGACACTCTATCATAAAGGACACGTGTTTTTATGAAGCTAACGGGAACTTCAGCGCTAAAAATTCAGAATTTAAAAAATTTCTAAACTTTTAAGTGCTGGGGTGTGTAATACCCCACGCGAAAAATTAAGGTTTTATTACATTGGTAGTAGTTAAGAATCGTTTCTGGATATCAATTTGACTCGGCCGTCAGCAAAAACTAGCCTCGAAGAGCTCCTACTCTTAATCATGAGCATTACCGAATGCACACGAGCGACATCGCTAGGAAATAAATCAGTAAACCAAGTAATCGAATACATGGGACATCTACCGACCCGCGATCTTCCAGAGAGGTGGCCTCTGTCCCAGCAATGGGAATCATTATAGACTGATTATACTAAGATATATATGTCAGGTGTCACGGGTATCTTATGATCTTTCAACTAACTGCTCTGTTTCGATAACCCCTGCCTTAAAATTAACCATTAATTACCAGGAACGATGTTCACAGAGTTATTGCAGTGGACTATCACGCGTACATTTAGTGTACGCGTGGGTGTTAATAGACCCTTAACATATCCGAACAGCAGCACTTGTTTTCCCCATCTTTGCGATCATTTTTTTTGTTCTAGACCATACCTGGGAACCTTCTAGTTACGGAGATATTGGGGGTCAAAGTTCCAACTTTTTCACAAGTTTTTTTTTTTTTAATACATGTTTTTAATGTAAGATTTTTACTTTACACACCTCCACAGCCCCCATACTATTCAATCCATCCATCAGCACAATGCATTGAGTGCTTTTCATCGAGTCCTACTGTAAAACGTGATTTTTCACCACAAAAAAAAAGTCGATTCCCAGCAATAATTTTTGCGCAAAGTTACTTAGTTTGATGCACAGAATGCTTGGTTGACGGCTATGTGTAGGTCTGTCTGTTTACACCCTGTATACAAAGTGAAACAAAGTAGTTGCAGCTTAACCGCGGTTTACTTAAGATGGAAGCGGGAAGGGAAGAGAAGGAAGGGTATCGAAGTACCCAGTATTAATTGGGTTGTGGAGGTCAGATAGGCAGTCGCTCCAAGTAAAATACTGGTATTCAGCTGCATCCGGTTAGACTGGAAGCCGACCCCCTAGGTAGATGACCTAAGTGCACTTATGGTGCGCCAGAAAATTAAAATTAAATTGCAATTTGTAGGTCAGTGTTGGGTTGTATGTTGATTAAAACACGTAGAGAATGATAATTATAATAATTAAAATCAGCAATACAACCCGCTTAGTTCATTTAATCCTATTAAATAACTTTTTCATGAAATAACCTGACACTGACCAGCAAATTGCAATAAGCTTTTTTTTTTTATCCTATTTGAGTGTCCGACTGCTGGGCAAAGGCCTCACCTTTCTCCTTCCAAACCTCTCTGTCCTGTGCGATAACTGGCCATGGTGGTCCCGAAAATGAGATCAGATCGTCACACTATCTTTGCTGTGGTCTACCTCGACGGCGAATTCCTCCGACAGGTGTCCAGTGGGTGACAATCGTTGCCCATCTAAAGTATAAACTTTAGAAAATTATAATTTTGCGGGCTACCCTGACGCTTTTACCCGTGTCGTCTCAATTAACGTCAACATGACGTTTCTACTCTACGTTACGGTGAGGCTAAAATTAATCATATTATTTTTACAAGATGTGTGTTACCCGGACATGCCAATTTCGAGAACAACTAGATATTTAGCTCTTAGCTAATACACGTGGGAGGCGAAAAAATGTTAATACCTAGATGAATGAAATAAACTAGACTTAATGGCGTGTTGGATTAATATCTTGGATAGTACGTGGTACGAGAGAAAAATACTTACTAGTCGAAAAAACGTGTACCTATTTCAGTAGAATTAGTCATGGAGATATTTCAGTATTGTACCTAAACTTCATGGAAAAACGTTTCATATTTCTAACAACTTTCTTACACGACACCGCTCGTCCGCGCGGTCGGGCGGTGAAGCTGATCTTAAGTCGCATTGGCTTGTTTGAAATGCGTTGATGCCTAACACACATACCAATCTATAGCGCGGAGGAGCGGCAATCAACGCCTTTCCGCGCGTCCAATACATTTGCTTTGCTGCCTCCGCCCTACCGCGCGGATTAGCGGTGTCTTATGAGAATCGTCTTTTTGACTACTCAATCATCGTTAAGCGGATAGAATGTCATTTTGTTCACCTATAAAAACATAGTACCTAAAGCAACAATTAGTCATATATATTTTTGAGATTTCCTGATTATTAAGCATGAATTTTATTTTGTATACTATGAGTTCATTTTCACATTCTCGTTGTCAAGTTTTTTCGTACACAATGCCAAATCTTTCTTCAATAAAGAGCGTACATTCTATATAGGTACATTCATCTGAACTTACACACCTAAAAACCTAATAACAACCAAAATGAAACCCGTACCGTGAAAGAAAAACGCAATATCCAGCTACACCCCGAACTTGGGCGAATTAAGTGAAACGTATCGCGCATCAAGTTACCATCTGCCGCCTTTGAGCATTTAACTTGCAACTTAGTTTGCGAGAGGTAATTGTATTATTGTTTGTATGTAGGACGACCAAGTTCGAGTAGGAAAATGCAATAAAAGAAGACCTTGTCGTAGACGGTTTGCGCTAGTATTCCATATCTATACTTCTATACTAATATTATAAAGAGGTAACATTTGTTTGTATGTAGGGGGAATGTCCAGAATGTATGATCCAATTCTAAAAATTCATTCAATGGCAGAAAGCTACATTATTCGTGGGTACTATAGGCTATTAATTATATTTATATCATGCATATTAGCCGAGCTATCATAGTTTTTGCGGATGAAGTCGCGGGCGAAGTGCTAGTCGTAGATACACCTCTACGCTAGTAGATTTTGTCGTAGACAGACAACGTCTCGTACATAGAACAAGTCGATGGTTCGTTTTTAACCAAGAAAAAAGAGGACTGTTATGCTCTTAGAATACGCTGAAAGAAAACGAACCTCTTCAGTCGTAGACCTTTTCGTAGACGATCTACGCTAGTGGACCTTGTCGTAGACTACGCTCGAAGCACCGCTCATTTCTTGGCTCCGTCTTGAGATTTTGTGGTAGGATATTTAGATATTTTTCTATTTTCACGTTTGCGTTTGGTTAGACTAGTATCTCATTCGTCTTATTTCTGAAGCAATATTAGGGACAGTTACAATATTTTTTCCGTCCGTCTATTTGTCTGTCTGTCAGCGAACTGTACCTCTTGATCCGTAATAGGTAGACAGTTGAAATTTCCCCCGCCTCTACAATGGTACGAACCCCTGCAATGCACGAGTCCGACTCGCACTTGGCCAGTTTTTTTCTGTCTATATAGGTATTCCTATGTATGTAGAACTTTTGTAATCTTTAACAAGTAACACAAATTACCTAGAGATATGAACAAACACTGCCATTACGAGTATAATAATACTAGTATTATCACCAATTGTAATATTATATTTACAAAAGACGATATTACTTAAAAAGGTGACCAAATCCAATGTACCACTCGACGTGTTCGAGATTTTATCAATACACAAATGAAATTTTTAACACCCAAAAATATAATCTCATAATCCAAAAACTCTAGTCACCCTACACACAAGTGTGTGAAAGCAATAGTTCCCTTGTTGTGTCCTATTTCACATTAAATACGGTTCACTTCGCTTTAACAACTTTCTTCTTGGATAAAGTAACTAGCAGTTAACATACAAATTGTATTGTTACCTAACAACAACTTCAGTTAATATTATTTTACTCTGTTAAAACGGTAGGCTCGGGTACGTTCACACTTTTTTGTTTTTTGTTCTTTTTATTGTTATGTCTCAAGGTTTGTTTGGCAATTGTAATACCGTTGTGTTTTAAAGAAAATACTCTCAATTGTATTCTTGGTGTTTTATTTTTATTAGAATTGAGAATGGTACCCCTTGGTAAGACTGGTTGTCAGACTTTGAGGCCACTGACTACTTTTAGTGACTGTCAATGATCTACAAATGACAGCTGGTACCAACGGCTTAACGTGCTATCCGAGGCATGGAGAAAAAAGTATGGCATAGTTGTTCACCCATCCAAGGACCAACCTAGGCAAGCGTAGCTTAACCTAAAGATCGACACGAGTGGCTGTTGTTATTTACCCTCGAGCTCCTCACGATATAAAAACAACAACCAAAAAATATTGCCCAAAATCTTCGATTTATTCATTTGCTGAATTCTGGAGTTTGTATTTCGGTCCCAAAAACAATTTTATTTCCCTCTTATTTTATTTTGTGAAGCTCAATGCTGACATTTATTATTGCAATATTCTTGGAAACAGAGCACAAAGTAATAATCCCGAAAAGTTTATTAATTGATACGCCATTTCTACTTTTTCACTTTATCAGTTGGTCATACGATTGAGTGTTACGTTGGCTGCATCATTTTTAAGTTTCATTTTTTCGGTTTTTAATTAACTGCTTTAAAATATGACTATTTTATCAATTCCATTGAAAGTGTAGGTGATTTTTTGCAAGGAATGGTGCACGTCTAAGGATGTTGTATGATTTTAATTGATAGTGGACTTTGTGTCTTCTTTAAACATCGAGCTGTCCCTGTCACTAAGCCGAATACTTGATAATAATCTACTTATAATATACTATACATTCATACGTTAGCATCATCATCATCATCTGCCTAGCCTTTTCCCAACTATGTTAGGGTCGGCTTCCAGTCTAACCGGATGCAGCTGAATACTAGTATTTTACATGGAGCGACAGCCTGTCTGACCTCCACAACCCAGTTAGTACTGGGTAATACGATACCCCTTGGTAAGACTGGTTGTCAGACTTTTTGGGTCACTGACTACTTATAACGACTGTCAAAGATCTACAAATGACAGCCGGAACCAACGGCTTAACATGCTTTCCGAGGCACGGAGGAAACTCTGTATTTAATGGGTGGTCACCCATTCACAGACCAACCTAGGCAAGCATGGCTTAACGTACAGATCGATCCGAACATTTTTACGTTAGCATTTCATTATATTAATTTTGTTTGAGGCAGATAAAACACACATGACGTTATATCTATATAGATTAAGATTTAGTCACTGCCCTCTACCCTACACAATTACTTTTTGCACAGGACCATTCCTATGAACCTTCTAGTTACGGAGATATTGAAGGTCAAAGTTCCAACTTTTGCACGTTACTTTTTATACAAGTTTTAAATAAAACGTGTGAAAACGTATGTTTTAACATTATTTTCTACCTTAAAATACCTTCATGACCCCTGTACTATTCAATGCATCCATCAGCACAATGTTTTGAGATTGTTACATTGATTTGATGTACCAAATAATTGCTGACGGCATCGCATGAAGGGTCCATTCACACCTTGTATAGACATTCATTCAGTTATCAGCTAGTCCTAGATAAAATACTCATACAAAATTTACCATACCGAACCCATTTTATAATTACCTTTAAATATGTTACCGCAATCAAAATACTCGTTTTCAGCAACAGTCAAAGGAACGAAACAGACTCTTTAACTTTGTCAAAATTAAATGCACAAAGTTCCTTGCGGCACGTGCATATGAGAAGCATCAGAGATGAATCGTCTGTTACTTGCAAAGGAATGTTTCCTAGAATATCTTATTTGTATTGCAACTCTAGAGAGTCATTTGTTTAGATTCAACCTTTCCAGAATTTTGAGATTAGGTCTCAAGGGGATGGTGGCGTGGTTTATTTGTTTTCAGTTATTTATTTTGTTGAAGCTGTTTTTATTTATTTATTTAACAGTTTATATTCACACTAGAGTAGAGGAAGAAACAAAGAAATAGAGAAATTGGTATAAAGGTGATGCTTATTTCTAAAGAATCTCATAATAGAAGAACAAAAAATAAAATAGAAACATAAAAACACCAAGCAAATAACGAAATAAAATAAAATACAACAAAACAATATAAAAATACACTTACATGCATACAAGTACAAAGACAAAATAAATAACATAAATATTAAAACATTGTAATAAGAAATACATATGCAACTATGGCGAAATGGAAACCAAACCAACCCCAACCAAACCAAACTATATCCTTTACTTTAAGTGTCAAAATGCTGCGTCTCTCTCTCTCTTTCTGACTCTTAGGCAGTTATCAAACGACAACACTCGTCCGCGCGGTCGGTGAAGCGGATCTCACGTCGCATTGGATTGTACGAAATCTGTTGATGCCTAACACACGTAGACCGCGCGGAAGAGCGGCGCTCACCGCATCTCCGCGCGGCGCACCACCCTATAAATCTTTGCCGCCTTCGCCCGAAAGCTGTCGTGTAAGAATCGCTTTACTAACAAAAACCATTCGGTGTTCTTCCTCGGCACTTCTGGCTGGGGTACGGAGACACATTTGCAAACTCCACAATCATCCCAGCAGTGAGGGTTTGCTTGTAACAAACCGATCATCGTACGAACACGAGACCGTTGCATTTGTTTTTTTTTCGACAAACCTGAGCGTGTGGTCGGACTGATAGAGGGCTTTTCGGTTTTCAAATCAAATTAGTGACATAACACGACGAGGAAAGTAACTTCAAACATTTAATTTTTATTACGTTAAAAGTGCCTTTTCTCCGTATAATTTAAATGGAGTGCTCTATAAGATCCTGAACATTTCATTTTGTTCTAAAACGCCGCTTTCACGTATGCGCCGATTAAACAAATTAATTTAATCGTACTTAGGTGTTGGGAATTCGTTTAAGCTTAAGCTTAAACTCTGAAATAACTTGAGATAGACCCATGTCCTGAACTACTTAAGAAATTACTTGACCCGCTTAAATTACTCTAAGATAAAGCTTCTAAACTAGGGAATTACTTCGTTCGTTCCTTCTAAAACAATTTTAGTGAAAATAGATATAAATATTGCTCATTTTTGTCATCACGCCAGCTACATATTGGGTTTTTTGTATCCACAAACAATCTAATAGAAGTTAACATAACATTACGTCTGCAATCCTCGAAGGGTTAGGCTATATATTTCGCCAATTTTGATTTAAGTCAAAGAACCTAAACATCATCATTCTCCCGCCCTTATCTCAATTTATTTTGAGTCTGCTTCTTCCATACTTCCCCATTAGTCGTCATCTAATTAGACACCTCCTTGCTTACCATATCATCCTTCAAACGGGTTTGCACCTTAACTGGTGAAATGTAATAGAGGGGTCTATTGCCATCAACTGGGCATAAATAAAAACTTTGGGCTACTACAGGGATAAAAATATTTATTGTGTCCCAATAAAGCCTAGCCAGCGTAGATTCACTCAAATGCAGTAAAGCCGTCACCATTTAACATCTGATAGATTCAAGGTACCAGGAAAATAACATAAGAATTCCCAACAGTATTCAACATTCCTTAACTGCAATTCCTTTCAAACAAAAGTCTTTCCAATACAATTTCCTCGCGTTTTTCACTGCGCAATTTTCTTTAACGTCTCCCAGCGTCATTGCTCAGAGGAAAGTCGTAGGCGCCAACAATTGAGTTTAATCCTGTCCAAGACCAACTACTGTTTAAAGTAAGCTGTGCGGTGTTTCATGCCAGTTTCAATGGGAATAATGAACTTCGCTATTCTCGGCACGGTCGACTGCAATTGACTTGGCATGGGAGTCGGCTTATTGTTGATGTGGTATACCTAGGTCTATGTGTATGTGTGTGTATAAGCTCAGTTTTGGTATTGTTCAGGGACACGTGTATCGGTTGTTGGGTGGTTTGTTTTACAATTTTGTTAAAGGTCAAGTCATTTAAGATGTAGTGAAACAATTCCTTTATGTTAAGATACGTCTAGTGATGTAAGGTGATAGTTCGTGGTAGGTACTTAAGTTAAACTTGTTTACTATGTCTTACAAGTCGATAGTGAAGTCTTACTTTGGTATTCTTTCCTTGGGACAAGATTTAGTTTTTATTATTATGTTCATCGCTTGAGAAACCATTATTTGCGTGATAAGTCAAGAAATACAATGCACCTAAGTAGAAATCCCAGCGTAAGATGTTGTTGAACCCCCTCACAATGCTGCTGCACATTTTATTTTAGCACAAAATCTTCATTAACTATATTCAAACTTTTACACTAAACCTCAATACTCACTGCCACATTTATCGCAGTCAGCCAATAATGCAACGAAAATAAGAATAAAACGAAAACATTTTTAAAACACAAACCACATCCGTTCTTCCAAAGTTGCCTTAACAAGTTCCAGTTTTCGTCTTCCTTTCCAAATTGCATTATCTGATCTAGTTAAAGACAAACGTTGTTACATTATATTCGGAACGAAACTCTGCCGAGCTGCGAACAAACTCTGTTAGTCGTGATGATTCTATTTCTATGCAATTAACGAAACTCGCGTTTTGAAAGTGACAGCTGATGTTAAAACAATATGGCGGAGGGCTGTTAAGATTTTGAATGGGATATTGAAATGGAGAGGATATTAGAACGACTTGTATGTTTGATTTACACATAAAAGGAATTTTGTGTATCTAAATTTATATGAAGCTAAGCCAAACTAGCTACTCTTCGTGCTTTGGTGCCAAATACTATAAAAACTCGATGCAAGTAAACAAACTTATTTTTTATGTTCAAGCTTATTGCAACCTGCGGGGTTATTACTTTACAAACTTACGATCGCTGTGTCTTTCGTTTCGACAATAGTCACTGCCATATATAATGACAAATTTTTAAACATTAAGGAGCCTGCCCACTACACCGTATCATACCATGAGCGTGCTAGGAACGTACCATGCAAAAAATTATTTGTACTGAAAAGTACGAGACTATGCCACTAGACCGTTCCATAGTCGACCAACACCGTCGCGTGCCATACATGGAACGTCAACAATTGTCGGCGAGAATATTTGCTGGTACCGATACGCTACGTTCAGGGCACGCTACGTTGTCAGGACGGTGAGTATACGGGATAAAACCGCGTATGATGACCGTTCTAAACCCGTTCTAAACGTGTTGTCACTCGTTTGATATCAAATTTTGTGAAAAAAGGGAAAAATCCCTAATGTACGAACACTGCGGGACCGGAAATGACACGCGGATGCTAGACACTTAACCCGCTATGCACGGGTACGATGCGCTGTTGATACATTCTAGTGGGCATTGTAGTCCGTATCATGTTTTTTTCGTGCCTGAGTTAATACACAACACGGTCATGGTATGGTATGGTGTAGTGGGCAGACAGCTTTATTAAGAGATGAATTTCTTTGATCTTATTTCGTTTTTTTTAAGAGTATACAGGGTGAAATTGAATAGATGCGACAAATTTAAATATACAATAATACGTGTTGTCAAGAAAATGTAGAAAATATCAAATGTAAAATTAAAAAATAATTGATCAGTCTTACACTAGAAAATAGGCAAAATTAGGTAAATGGCCGCTACGAACGGCAACGTCGATTATTGAGTATTGCGATGAGTCGGACGAGATTTTTTGATACTTTAATTTTTCTTATTTATTTTGCATATTAAATATTTTGCTGGTATACCGATAATTCGTACTTAAATAAAGATAATAACATCAATGGACCTTTTGAAAACGATAATCGCGTAATTTTTTTAACGATTTAGATTGTAGAAAAAACAGTTTATAATTACTATTTTACTGAAACTGAACCTCCCATTTTGTTTTGGCGCATGTATTCAAATTCATCCTGTATAACACCTATCTAGAATGTATTTGACTACAATAGTCAAATCATATGGCAAATGATTTCAATGGCATTATTATTTAAATAAGCCAACACTCAGTAGACATAACATTTGAAAGTAAGTATGTTAGTTAAATTATAACTACACTAGCACCATTTTTGATAACATATTTCCTTTGGAAACTTATTAATATAACCGCTGATCAGGTGGCCTACCATGACGTCTTAAAGCATGCAGCAGGAATAATTCCAGTGTGGGAAAGAGATGGCGCTAGACGACCTGTATAGCTCTGTCTCTGTTTTAAGATGTCATAGTAACCCCCAGGTCCGCAATTTCACATATGTCAATATACTTGGTTAACGCAAATATGAAACTTCTACTTACTTATTTATAACTCTGTGGACGATACGAAATGAATATAAATGAGGAAGAAATTTCTGATCAAATTAGAATCCCAAAGATATCATAAAAGTTATCGAAAGTGAGCTTCAAGTTAGAGAGCAATTTTTATTTGCATAAATATTAAGTAGGTAACGGAATCTTGTTTATTTTATTTTTTATTTCCGTATTCGTTTGATCAGAAAAAAAGAGACTTATTTTTTTAATCCACGTTGAAAAATAAACACCATATAACATCACGCCTGTAATCCCCGATGGGTAAGGCAGAGGTGTATCTAATACACCCACATTTCACCAGTTATGTTTTTAAGTAACATGTAATAGGGGACGAGCCTATTGCCATCAACCGGGCACAAAGCCAGACTACGTGGCTGGTGCTGTGAAGTTCCTGATGGAAAAACCCAATAACACTGCCCGACCTGGGAGTCGAACCCAGAACCTCATGCTCAGCAGTCACGCTTACGATCACTAGACCAACGAGACAGTTGAAAAGTTAACCGTTCGATAATAATATTCAGCGCGACATTATCAGCTAGTTACAAGTTTTTTCTGTCTCATAACAATATAAAAAAAATATTTATCGAATCTTGTTAGTAAACTTAAAATTACTTTATTTTTTAATAGTTTTCAAGAAATATTCCATTATCTTTCTCAAACCCCTCACGTTTCACCAAATTTTCATATTATATAAATAAAATAACTCTTAAATATTGACTAGGCACTTACTTATTTTGGCAACGTAGGTACTTAAAATCACCTAAATATAATTTAATACCCTCTAACTTATAAAACGATTCAAAATTCAGCATAATTTCAGAAAGGTTCGTTCAGAATTCAGAATCACGTAAAATATCGATAAATCAGAACAATAGCGGTGATCTAACCACGGTCAAGTTCATTCTTTGTTTTAAATATTAATAATCTGTTGTATAGACTAAAACAGTCTCTTGTGTCGTAAAATATTAAACGCTAACAGACTGTTATTAAAAAACGTCACACACAAAATTCAAATCATTTTTCATCTAATATACCACCACGCCTGTAATCCCTGACAGGTTAGGCAGAGGACGTGTACTTATATCACAAACCTTTCGCCAATTATAATGGGTGTAAAGGTAACCTTAATGAAGCCGAAAGGCACTTGTTCTCGCTGTCATTGCGATCATATTATTGATCTAGACCATACCTGGGAACCTTCTAGTTTCGGAGATATTGGGGGACAAAGTTTCAACTTTTTTAAATACAAGTTTTGTTTGTTATAACCTTACTTTAAATACCTCTACGGCCTCCGTACTATTCAGTGCATCCATCAGCAAAATATTTTGAATGCGTTACATTGAGTCCTACCGTGAAATGTGATTTTGCACCCAAAAAAAAATTCGTTTCCCAGCAATATTTTTTTGCGTAGAGGTACTTAATTTGATCTATGTAATGCTTGGTTGATGGCCTCGTGAAGGGTCCGTTTACACCCTCAGTCGCATGAAATGGTGGCGAGTTTATTGCCATCACGTGAATTTTAGACATCGAACTGCTATAGGGAATTTCCTGACGAAAAAGACCTAGGAATTGACCCAATGACCTCATACTTAGCAGAAACATATGCGACCATTAGATCAAAGAGGCATTTGTTAAAAACATAATAATATACAGAAATGAAAACCTTTTTGATGTTAAAGTCCTCAAAAACGGACTCTGACATTACCAACAGCCCTTCACAGCAATAAGGAAAAACTTCACAAAACTGAAATAAACAGGAAAATCGTCGAATCACATTAAAAACGATACCGTTTCCATCTCGATTCGATCTAAGAACGATAAAGTGGAAGCACAATACTTCTCCAAAGGTTTACGATTCTTTTTATAGGGATACACTTAAAACTTGTATAGCGATAAGGTGTTATGGTTGTCCATTATTTTATTTTTCTTTTTGTACCGACGCCTTCTTTCACTTTGTTCGTTTTAAGTTGGTATTACATTTAGTTCCGTAATGGGCAAAGTAGAAATAGGTATTTAAGGGCATTACATGGCTCAAATCCCAAAAACAGCGATTGTTCAAAGAAATTTGTTGATGAATCCCTTCGTGCGTTTTCAGTGTAAAAAAGTATGTTATAGTTAAGTTCATCACAAATAAATTGTATTGTTTAAAATTTTAATAAACCTTCTCAATTTTTTTTGGTTAATCGTAGATAATAGGTCCTTTTTCAACCTTAATTGTAAATTATCTCTGTAACGGCTGAATAGATCGGCATGAATTTTGTAACAACAAATACGTAATAATATACTTAACAATCTGTATTGTTTTTTTTCTGTTATTTCCTTTAATATTTTTAAATAATAAATAAAAACCGAAATTTTGCGAAATGTGCGGGGCAAGTCAACAAAAACCAGTACAGGGATCAAATCATCAAGGTCATCGAGCAATGTAATGGCCTTAAGTACGACAATCAGTAGTGATGGCCTAGTGGTGTGACTGTCGGACTGCCAAGTCATAGGTCTCGAGTTCGAACCCTAGACACGCCCCTCTGATTTAGGTGCATATTGTATAATTATCACTTATTTCGGTGAAACCAGCAAGCCTGAGAGTCTGGAAAACATGTAAAGCCATGTCAGAAGCCCATGGGCGGCATAAAAATATCTGACACCAGGCAGGCGAAAAAAAAGGTACAACAAAACATTGAAAAGGGGGTCAAATATATGAAAACACTACTTTGGACATTCTTCTTTCGATTAGGCAGAATCAAAATCAAAAGTCATTAATATAAACTACGCTGTAAATCAGCACTTTTTGAATGTCAAAGTTTACAAGAGACAGTCCTCCAAACCGCTCGTCTTTCACAAGCAAATTTTAATGAACAACAAAGATGACCTGAAGCAATAAGACCTTCAGTTTGTGTCGATTCGCAAACTCTGACATTGTAGCGGCATTCAAAAAGTACCACAAAAACATAGTACAAATGTTACTACAGCGCCATCTATGAAACAAATGAAGAATTAAACTTGTACTGTCACTTACGGGATATCTTCCGTGATTGTTCAGTACAAGTTTAGTTGTAAACCGTGAAAGCTTAAAACAGTGTTTAAATGAAGAATTAACATCGAAATTCAAAATCGCGCCATTAAAGTTATTAGAAAATCCCAAAAACAACTGTCGCGCAGTAGCGCATTAGACACAACAGCCGTCTGGTCGGAGAATCCTCCCTTTTCTATGGAGGATGAAGAGCTTTACACCCTGTTCTTCATACCCTATACAACATTAGTTTTAGTATATGCGAAACCTGATACACGTGTCTAGTATTTTTATGGAAAGAATCTATGTACAAAATTTCAAAACTGTATCATGAAGAATCACAAAGTTATAAACTTGTTTTATTACCTAGTTGTCAGCACAAAAACGCGGTCACCACGCAGCGCGCGCCTTCAGCTTCGTCTTGAGCTCATTGATAATAATAATTTGGCAGTAGGTACCTAAATTATTGCGATAGGTACTGAAAGTCGCTCGGTATCCAACTTTTAACTTTTTATTTTTTTTTGGGAAAAAATATAACATGGTTTAAAAATTATTGGAATCGATTCAGTTACTTATTCTGAACAAACTATATTCAGGTTTCGCATATACTAAACATAATAATGTATACCATCTACCACCACTGACCATGACGATCTGAACATGACTCAGTGATGTACAATCACTGAGTCATGTTCAGATCGGTTCAACACAATTCAACCTTTGTCGAGTGGCTGTTTCCCGAACGTCAGATTCTGTAGTCCCGAATCGAGGCGAACCGAACCGGTGTATAGCACCCCTTACTTTGTTCCTTTTAAGTTTGTAGTACCTTTAGTTCCGTAATGGATCAAGTTATAGCACTTACAATAACAATTGAAAGGGTTCAAGATAGTCAATGAAATCTTATTGGTTTCTTTTTTAGCAGGCACGTGACCAACTGAAGTATAAAGAAAAGAAAAGATTTCATTTTTGTGGTTAAAGTCTGATTGGAAATCTGTTTGGGGGGTAGCCGTAATAAAGAGGGTATAAATTGAATTCCTCCTAGCTCAGTTCTAGTTAAAACATATCTATCACAAATGTCATTATTGCTGTATTCATAACTAGCACTTCGCCCGCGACTACGTCTGTAAAAACTGTGATAGCTCGGCTAATATGCATGATATAAATATAATGTATAGCCTATAGCATCCACGAATAATGTATCTTTCCATCAGTGCATTTTTTTTTTAAATTGTTTCATTGGCTCCGGTCATAACCCCCTACATACAAACTTACAAACAAATTTTATCTCTTTATAATAACATTAGTATAAATTAATCTTTGAGTGTCACACAGAATGATAAGTATTGCATTTAAATTGTCTATAAAATATGCTAAATATTTGACAGCTATTCGCATGTCTTCTGAAATAAAAGCTTGTAAAATGGAAGTCCTTCTTCGAACACCTTTATAGCAATATACTATCACTACTTTACCTCAATGCAAATACTCAGTTAACATTCCCTACCTTCATCAAAAGCTACTATTCCTTGAAACTTAGAGCATATTTAAACAACATTAGTAGGTTATATGCAAACGGTTATCCACTAACCAAATATTTGTGGAAGCGAAACTGAGAAACAGCAGGTTTGTTCAACGATGCTGTATGTTATAAAACGAGGTTTCTTGCCAAGAATCTTCTCTTTTGTGAGGAGCACGTAGGGTGGGTATTTTATAGGCTGTTGGTTTCAAAAATATTATTTGAAGTATACGTATACTGTCCCTTACGGGATATCTTCCGTTATTGTTCATTATTTTGAGCTCCCGATATTTCAGCGCTGTTGCAAGCGCCATGATCGCGGGTTGACTGGAGAATGCGGGTGAATGGAAAATAAATTGTTAAGAGCGACTTAAACTCTGTCAAGTTTTTATACTTATGTATCCTGCATATGCGTGCGAATTCATTAAAATCGGTTCAGTCATTTCGAAAAAAAATCACTAGAAAGTTTGTATGAAATGCCGTAAGACGTTAACCCTCTTAAAGCAATTTTCTTTTCTGGTGAATTTTAATTTCGTTACAAGTTTCACGACGGTTCAGACATTTCCCTGGGACCCGCTAAGGTTTACCTATTGTCTCGACGCTTTTCTGGTTACTCGCAAGACAAGGATATAAGTGACTAGAAAAACATGTCCCAAAAGTTTAATATTTTCAACAGCAATTTATAAAAAAACCTAATTATATAAATGTCGGATCCGGTCATCAGTACGGACATAAAATGAAACGCAAGTGCAATGGTGGTGACGTCACCGAACTACTTACAAATCTACCCACACCACAGCGTGCTTCTACAGAGCCTTGATGTTCAAGTCGAGGTGAGGGCGTCAGTCAATGTCTGATTGCGGTGGAGTTGAGACGTCCTGGAACTGTACCCGATTCATTGTGTCCCGTGTTGTTTAAAGTTTAATAGAAACAGTGTTTCGCATCTAGTGTGTTTTTCACAGCACGAAACCCATCTGCTGTCCGCATGATGTACGAGCCTAACAGAATAAATCCTGACAAATCCGACATAAATATGAATTTACAAAACTATTGTGACGCGTAATGCTTGGGAGATAAACAATAAAACTGTACAAAAAGAAACGTGTTTTGCAACACATCGTAAAGTTCAAAGCTATAAGCTTTCAGTTGAGTGGAAATGACGAGCACCTTGCTTGTTAGAGGCTTCTACTTCCGGTGGAGTGCGTTAATGTGGCGGGGATTTTTACGATTATCTCGTTTCGTAGTCCGAATTTCAAACCCAGCAAAAAATATCAACAATGTGCGAAATTATTTCGCCTGTTTTCAATATCATCATCTGCTTAGCCTTTTCCCAAGTATGGGGTCGGATTCATTAAAATCGGTTCAGTCATTTCGAAAAAAAATCACTACTAATCGCTACCAGAGAATGGGCAGCAGCGTTCTCTGATTCTACAACAACTATACTGCGATCGCCAACCCGCCTGCCAAGCGTGGCGATTATGGCAAAACCCCCCTTCTTGGGGGAGGCCTATGTCCAGCAGTGGACTTTTCGGCTGAAATGATGGGGTCGGATTCTAGTCTGACCGGATGGAATACCTCCACATTAAAATTCACTGCGTTTGTTCCAGTTGTGTTTAAGTCTCATTTATAGGGCGTGAGCATAATCCATTGACAGGGCATATAGCCAGACTAACATTTTGTAGAAATTGATGTCAATTTCCTTTTAAAACTATGACCCACAACTTATCATCTCTACCTTGATTCTGTCTTTAAAGTATTAATGTATATTAATGTACGTCACAAAGTCCAACTACCAACACAATATACATACATAGCACTGCGACAAAAATTTCCAACCAACAAAAAATTAAACACACGCAGAGGCGGAGGTGTTGCCAGCACAATGGACATGGTGTCACAAAGTAGCGCAATTAGCGCATTCATGCGTTGACCGCCGACGACAGCGGACGTCCGTGCCCACGCCTCTCAAGTGTTCAAACTACGTATGTATATAGTTTTTTATTGTTGCTATGTTTTATGTCGCTGTTAGAGTTTTAAAATGATTTATTGTAGCGTTGAATAGTGTATTATTTTGCTAGTTGATACTAGCAGGCTTAACAGAAAACTAGATCGAAATAATAGTAAGAAAAATACATTAATGAACAATTGCTAGATAACGATATAGTAATTTAGTCCATTGGGTATGTAGAGTAGCGTTTTGATAATAAAACTAAGAAATGTGACAGCAATTTTGTCAAACTCAAAACAATCTCATGCTCAAACACAATTTTGAACATTAGCACACGAATCAAAATCTTCACGATATCAGCCAAAAATACAGGGCTCTACCAATTCTACTAAATCTCATGGCCACAAAGGCACAATAATATTAATGAAATACAACTATTATTGATAGCGGGAGAATATAAACTTCTTATCTCCAATAGAATAGAATAACATAAACTTGAACACATAACGTGCGTCTATTGTCAATCAAGACGATAGTGGAAAGTGATTGGTTTCTACTTCTCCCGATATTTGGTTGAGTTTTGTGTACTGGTGGTGAGAATAGTGTTACAGAATAAAATAATTAACTAAGGACTGACTCATTGGCCTAGTGGTCGCAATAATGACTGCTGAGCATGAGGTCCTAGGGTCGATTCCCGGGTCAGGCAAATTGTTATTGGGTTTTTCAGTAGTAACCATGGACTTTGGAATTGTGCCCGGTTGATGGCAATAGTCTCGCCCCTATTACATGGGACTTAAACCTAACTGGCGAAATGTGGGTGTACAGTGTTTGTATTGAGTATAATTAATTATGTTTAGTATGTATTTGTTTTATTAATTAGAAGAGATTCATTAATGACTCTGCCCTGCAGTCTAAATGTGGTGCTGTTCTACAAACGATGGGGCACTTAATATCATGTCCTGCGTGTCCTGTTGTTTGTTCACTTCAGGAATGGATGCTACCGAAAGCGCCAAACTAGTAGCTCAGTTCTGGGCTGACACAATTTAGATTGCCATCGACACGCTAAGAAAAAGATTAATTAATACTTACATAAAGGCTGTACAGGTCGCTCTTCAGGTTGAGCCGGCGTTTTCAAAGGTCAGCCCGTGGACAGGTGTACCTACCGGCGAATTACTTACCGAATTGACTCGGAAAGCACTTTAAGCCGTTGGCCCCGGCTGTCATTTGTAGATATTTGACAGTCGTACAGGTAGTCAGTGGCCAGAAAGACTAATAACCAGTCTTACCAAGTGGTATCGTGTACTAACTGGGTTGTGCAGGTCAGATGCAGCATGCTCCATTTAAAATACTGAAATTCAACGAGGAACGTTAAAGTATATACGTCTTAACAGTTTTTACACACTTGTAATTTTAACCCTACTTAAACTTGACGGCACGGTTGGCGCAGTCGCTGAGCGATTGACTGCTGAGCTTCTTGTCGTGGGTTTCATTCCCGCACGGAACAAATATGGCCTACAGGTAGTTATTCCGGGTCTGGCTGTTTGTGTATGTGAATTTAAATGTTTGTAAACGCACCCACGATACAGGAGAAATACCTAGTGTAGGGCAATGTATTTTTACAAATAAAAAAATAAAGAAGGAAACATTGTGATACAGATGATAGAACTTTCAGCACATTTCAATGAAAAATACTTACGTTGATTTTTTTTTGTTAATTTCTACAGTAACCCTTCCCCAATTTATATTTCAGCCCCTCTTATAATGTCCAATAATCAATTTTCTTTCTAAAAGACGAAACCACATTCGCCACAACAGTACCCAACCCCCAACCCGTTCGAAACGAATCAATATTCAATGACTGTCATACCCCTTTCATAATCAAAGGCAATTCTGTCCAACCATTGTCATTGTACTGTTTACACACGAACACGAACACTGGTTTACTTGTATAGACGTCGGGCGATGGCGTGGCGTATGTTAGTTTTTGTAGGTTATGAATGGGAGCTATGATGTTCAATAGATGAATAGGATGTTTGTTTTGTAGTTTCATTGAGAAATATAGACTTTAATGTATGTACTTTCTAAGTTAAAGACGTATTGTGTCGTTTATTACGAATGATAGAATATTTTTTTATCCTCAAAGTACTGAAAATAGCTATCAGAGGTGTTTTTCTTCACCATTGCTCTAGAAACTTCAAGAAACTATAAACAGGCCCACAGATTAACTTAAGCGGTGCCTGAGGTAGATGGTGATTGTCTCGCGAGAGCTCCGTCATCCGCTCGCTAACGGTCAGCACCTCTCCCTCATTCACAGATAACCTCCTCCGCACGGCACAGCTATGTCCGCATTTGATTAGCCTATGAAAAATTAATCTACAGATTATTCCCTCTTAAAATTCAACAATCACTGGCAATGGAGTTTATTATTCGCAAAAAGAATGGCCACTTTACACTGGTAAGCCCTCATCAAATATTTTATTAACTCAATACAAAACCCTTTTTATACAATACCTGACGAAACCCCATATAATAAAACGATTATTGTTTAATTTTTTCAACATTCGACCTACATAAAGGGCCTCGTAGCTATCGCCCGTACTGTAAAATTCTTGCAAAGGAAAAATAAAAATTCAAAATGGCCGCGTTGCTTACTCCGTGTTCCTATGTAGTGTGGTGTTATTGCATATTACGTACATTCCTCCCACATTTGTATTTATTATAAAGGTGCTAAATTGTACAATATGCTGGTGACGTTTCAAAATGGTTCATTTTCAAACGAAATTGGTTTTCGTTACCGTAGACGTTTACTGAAATGTATGGCTGTTTCTGCTGGAAATTGACCATTACATCAATTCGAGTTGTTGGGCGAAATGGGTGGGTAGAGATACATACGGGATTGCTTGGTCGAATGAGAAAAGCTAGCGATAATCTTGCACTAGAGAAGGCGTATTGGCGTTGGTATCTAATGATTTAATTAGTCTCAAGATTTCTTATATTTTAACACAATAACAGCACATTTTTAATCCCCACTAAAGGTTTAGACAACAATGTTTTCGTTTTATAGTAGTGTCACATCTTACCAGTTTTATTTCAGTCCCATATTGCCATCAATCGACCAACCAATCTAGACTTCAGCCTGAGAAATCCTAGTCTATCCTTATCTTTTTCTTTTTTTAGGGAACAGTCTACGTATTTTTGTCTTGATTTCATTCTATTCTATTATTTGCCATGAAGCCGTTGTAGTATTAGAGCAGTTTTAGACTAGCGTATTAGTTTGCGCGTATAAGCTCGTGCAATACGCGCTTAAACGCCTGCCACACTTTGAGCTTCAAAATACCGAACGCGCAGGGAGGCTTCACACGTTGCTCGCGCTTATAAACGCGTCAACGCTTTAGACCGACCGCTTTAATGAGTCCTCGCGTACTTATCAATTTAAATGGAATATTCTGAAGATTGATCACGTATTGGTTCAATTAACATCGTAATCCCTACGTGGATTATGGTTATTTTGAAGCAAATAACCTGTGGCATATTATTAGTACTTTGCGAATGCTTAATGTGCCTTTGATGGGGCAAGGCGGAGGACTTATTAAAGCGGTCGGTCTATAGCGCTAACAACGCTCGTACGTGTTGTGCGTGCGGCGGAAAATCGTGCGTCCAAAATCGAATTATACTCGCCAAAAATAACTATCTGAAACCGCCTTTATATAGCAAAGCCTTTTCCTAGTAAATAAAAACAATTCACTCAGTTACTTCACAGACTAAGCTGATGGAACAGTATTTTTACATAGAAAAATACTTTCATGAACTTCCAAGAAATTCTCTATTACGTAAAAAAACCGGCCAAATGTGAGTCGGACTCGCGCATGAAAGGTTCCGTACCATCGTAGTAGGGGAGCCGCTTTTAATTTTAAATTTACTATTTGTTGTTATAGCGGCAACTGAAATACTCATTCTGTGAAATTTTCAACTGTCTGCCTATTACGGATCATGAGATACAGCCCGCTGACAGACAGAAGGATTCACGGACGGACAGCAGAGGCTTAGTAACAGGGTCCCCTTCGGCTACATAACCCTAAAAAAGGAACATAACCTTAAAATACTCCTTTATATTCCGTAATATATTCTCATCGGTATTTTTACCACTAGCGTTAAATTGTGTGAATACAATAAAGTACGTCGTAGATACACGTTTTTTCCACTCATTGTCACACTTATTTTTCTTTACAACTTAAGCCCAATGGACTATGACACTTTCTGTTTCAAAACCTTTGGTGGGAAATTTCATATCTCAGGATAATATTGTAATCTCTTTCATGGGTCCGTCCGAAGGTTTTATCTCGTTTATAAAACGGTATAAGCCCGAAATAATGCCGAGACCTCTCCTGCGATAGAAATATACGGTGGTCGGGTTTGGCCGGATGCTGGTGGCAAATATTTGAGTAAGAAAAGGTAAAATGCATACTTGCTGGGTCATAATAATTTTACGATTTTGTTTAATATCTGAGTTGGTCTACTATCTAATTGTTTCATGTAAATTCGCCTGCCCAATTTTCACTAAGCGTATTCTGCCACTCTTTTTATTACTACCATAAATCATGAAACACATTGACTCACTTACCTAAAGCCTGATTTACATTGGCATTAGTTAAGTAACGAGTTATTTACTTAGTTGGCGATTAAATAAAAACAACTCGTATTATTTCTTGATATTTTTTAAACTTAAGTCTCTTCTTAATGAAAACAAGAATGTAAATGAACCTTAGGCCTCTATTTAATTTAATAGTACACCCACATGTCGCCAGTTATGTTTAAGTCCTATGTTATAGAGGGCAAGCTTATTGCCATCAAACGGGCACAAATCGAAACTCCGTGGCTGCTACTGAGAAATCTCAATAAAAACTCAAAAACACTTTACCCGAAAGGGGAATCGAACCCGGGACCTCATGCTCAGCAGTCGCGCTTGCTACCACTGGACCAACGAGGCAGTTGACAACCATCCCTTGTCACGTCATTCCGAAAATCAACTGTTCATCTCAGAGAGAGACTTTTAAGCGTCATAATTACATGAGGAGTCCAGTCATCACTTTCTAGCGATTTGCGCTCATAGCAACATAAGAAGCTGTGCCTTTCATAACCACTTACCCACCACGTGCCCACCCCAACTATATCCCCGTATCCCCCCACTTATTTGCAAGCGGTTACGCCGCCACCAAGTCAGCGCATTGTGGAGATTTGCGTACGTGGCCCCCGAGACTTTTTGTGGTGTAAGTACCCTTATGGGATATTGTCGATACCTTTTGGTAGCAAGCTGTGACTTTTGTCACGGCTTGTCTTGTTATTGTGGAGACTTCTATGATATTGCATATAGGATTTGACTCGAAGAATGACACAAAAAAAGTTGGGGTAATCTTTTAAAGAGTTTGTGGAGTGAAATTGAAACTGTGTGATTACAGTGAACTCTTTGGTGTAGTGGTCGCAAGCGCAACTGCTAAGCATGAAGTCTTGGGTTCGATTCTCGAGTCGGACAAAGTGTTATTGGGTTTTTCCATTAGGAATTTCTCTGTAGCAGCTACGGAGTCTGGATTTGTGCCCAGTTGATGGCCATAGGCTTGCATCTTATTACATGTGACTTAAAACAGAAATGGCGAAATGTGGGTGTACTAATAGGTAACCCTTCTGTGATTACAGACGTGATGTTATAAATACCTAAAAAAATCCGTAGTGACTTCCAGAAGGTTCACCAATTGCAAAATCATCAGAATTTGCCTATCTTTCACGCGTTTTGCTGTGGAGGGTCGTAAATACTTTATTTTCATGCTCAAATAGGCTTATTTGATTTATGTATACTTATTTCTCTTATACAGTGTAGAAATACACCGTGAGGAAACCGGCATATCCAAAAACAAAAAAATACGAACACATGTGAGTCCACCACCCGCTTTGTGCTTGCGTGGTGGATAGGTGTCTACTCCCTGCCACAACGTCAAGGCCTTTGTACCAGCAAAGGGAACTTTATAGGCCGACTATGCTTCATTATCATTCTCTTGCCCTTATCCCAATTTATTTGGTGTCGGCGCAGCATGTTTTCTTCTTTCATACTCCTTTCATGCCATTTCATCCTTCACGCAGTTCATCATAGGTTTTGTCCCGTGACGTTTCACGTTTACGCGAGCGGCCGCGAGTCTTTCAAACGATACTATGCATTTTTTAGTGGAGATAAAGCATAAAATGGCTTGAGTGCATGCCGCGTCGCATCTCGGTATGAACTGACCCTTAGCTGTAAAAGTAAACAGCCCACTTTTCATTGATCCTTTCTCAAAAGTTCACAAAACTCTTCTATATTGACTCTGTTCCATTACAAAATAAGTAGGTAATCTTCTCAGCTTCAACTTAACTTAATCTACATCAAACAGCCTCTCCAGAGTTTATCTTAATTGATTCATAACGTTAGCGACATTATAAATATCAGGCGGAGGGAAAGTAAATAGTACGATATCGCTCCCCCCAGTCTTGGAGATTACTGGCGGAGTTGCTTGAATTCTTTTATAGGGCTGGTTGTGTGACGAAAATTGTTTTTTTCCCTCTTTTGTACGCGTTTTCTAGATCTTTTATTAAGTTTGTTTAGTGTGGATTCAGAATCTCTCATTATTGTAGATATGAATACTGATTGTGTTGGTATTCTTGAAGAGATTAAAGTGATAGTTCCTGAGATTTCAGATATCTCAATAGTGTCTGGGTCAGACTAGACGAGGAAGGCGGTGGGGAGGATTTTGTGGCTCTATTGGGTGAAACCTAAATCCCGCAACGGACTGTGTTGTGCTAAGTTGATTGATTTATAGTCGATTTATGTCGGGTTGTCAGGATTTATTCCGTTAGGCTGGTACATCATGTGGGCAGAAGATGGGTTTCGTGCAATAAAAATACACTGGGTGCGATACACTGTTTCTATTAAACTAACAAATTACTATTTAACACAACATGAATTGGGTACAGTTCCGGGACGTCTTAACTCCGCTACGATCAGACACTCAATGTCTTCCTCGCCTCGAGCTGTAAGCATCAGGGCTCTGTAGAAGCGCGCTGTGCTGTGGGTAGACTTGTAAGTAGATCGCGTAGTGTCACCACTGGCGCACTTGCAATTCATTTTATGTCCGTACCAATGACCGGATCCGCCATAGTAATTCTAGGAGTCTTGAAAGAGTAGAAAGAAAGACTTTTGCTTCTCTTCAGCAAAGAATTAAGTTGTCTATTTCTGGGTGATTTTTATGAAATTTTGTTGGGTACTATGTTTTGTTGACTAACTGTATAATTTGCTAGTATAAATATTCATTTAAAAAACCTTGTCAACCCTGTACCCATCCGAATTTATTTACAATTTTCCTTATGAAATACTTTGAAGTGTTTCAACAAAATTTATAGCGGGACTTTCTCAAGAAATTCAGAGTTTCGTCGACTTTCTGAAGTTTGAACCTCGCTGCGTTTGCTATCAAACGGGGTTTGATACGTTCCGATGCGATGTTTAAACTCTTTAAGTGGCTATTCGGTCGAATCGTCGGATTGGAGAACAAATGTTTTGAATACAAGTTTACGAACTTAAAATCTTTTGGAAGTAATACATTTCTGTGTAAATATTGTGCGTAAAAGAGTTATGTTTTACTTTCGGTTGTTATTCTACGGTTGAGTTCTGGAGAAACGTGGAGGAAATGATGTGATCTTTACTTTGAAGGTGAATTTTTCAGATTTTTTTTGGCATAAACAATAGCAAATTAAAAATCAGCGTGGGGCACTAGTTGTTGTAGTTGTTTGCTGAATTGGGCCTTTTTGGCGCAGCTGTGAGGCTTCTATCTTTTTTGTTTATCTGCAGGAGATTCGTGTTAACATAACATCACGCCTATAATCCCCGTAGAGTTAGGCAGGGCTGTAGGTACCTAATAGTGCACCCACATTTCACAGTTATGTTTAAGTCCCACGTAAAAGGGGACGAGCCTATTGCCGTCAACCGGTCACAAATCTAGAATTGCAGGACATTTATTTACAGACTATCCCCTCCATTCATGTACAGAAAATATTCCCCAAGTGATACTTTACAACAACAAGCTTCATAGTAATACAGATTTTATTTTATTACCCTCTAGATACTCGTAATAAAATAACGTAGTGTACAAAACAAGATACAAAGTAACCGTTTTCACTAACGCCAAGTTTAGCAACGCCTAGTTAAGTGATGTTTAACGTAAGCAGATCCCTACAGAGATAAAATTACGGTGAAATGGACCGTAACATAACATCACGCCTGTAATCCCCAAAGGGTAAGGCGTTGTGGACCTAATAATATACCAACATTGTACAAGTTTTGTTTAAGTCTCATGTAATAGGAGGTAAGCATATTATCATCACCTGGGCCCAAATTCAGACACAGTGGCTGCTACTGAGAAGTTCCTGATGGAAAAACCCAATAACACTTTGATCAAACTGGGCATCGAACCCAGGACCTCATGCTCAGCAGTCGCGTTTGCGACTACTAGAACCCCAAAGGGTTCTTTCAAATATTCCAAGGCACCTTAGCACAGTCGAAAATTCGGTACTAATCATAAAATTTGCAAATGGCCGCGGCACTAAAAAAACCGCGTACAGGATATTTGAAGTCAATTTTTATGCGGCCATTTTGTTACCCAGTAAAATGGCTCGTGAACTAGTTTCTTTTCAGTTCGCGAGCTTATTCTGAGAAACTTTTTTAGACATGTAAATAACAGATGATAGATAAGTCAATCATTGCGAGTTGTAGGTTACAAGTTGAGCCCAAGTAAGCACTTTTTTATGTTATTTCATCACCTCTACTCTCCAAACGGTGAAAGAAAACATCGTGAGGAAATCGGTTTGTCTGAGATCCATTAATTCGAAGACTTGACTTTGGCAACCACCAACACGTACCGGACCCGTGAATTTTGGTCCAGGCCCTCTAACTGAGAATGAGAATACAAGATCCTGATGGACCATAAATCTTACCTTGTCTTCGTAATCACGAAGACAAGGAATCATGATGATAAGTTAAGACATTGGCTACCATAACATTCTTTCTCTGCCTCGTTGGTCTAGTGGTTTGCAAGTGCGACTGCTGAGCATGAGGTCCTGGTTTCGATTCCCAGGTCGTGCAAAGTGTTATTGGGTTTTTCCATGAGAAATTTTTCAGTAGCAGCCACGGAGTCTGAATCTGTGCCCTGTTGATGGCAATAGGGTCGCCCCCTATGTCATGAGACTTAAACATAACTGGCGAAATGTGTGGGACTAGTTGGTATACCTCTGCCTAACCCTTCGGGATTACAGACGTGATGTTATGTAATGTAACATTATTTTTTTCTAATAGTCACATCTGTTGTCAAAGTCATAGTGACATGTCATTTGTTACGTCGTAATGCCATTTGAAAGACACATTTTGAGAAGAAAAAGAAAACGACAAAAAAAAAATCTCGCTTTTATTTCCTCATTATTTTACTGTAAAATATCACAATAATTAAAACTTACTTTTTTTCAGAGCCGTAAGAACCAATTTGCAATATTTCAATAACAAACTAAAATTACTTAATGCCCTGAAGTCGTTATTTCTTATTGTTATTTCATTCCTCGGTATTTAAATACTTGATGAAAGTTTCCGAGAAAACAATAGACATCATAATAAAGATAGACCACAAAAACAAACTTGCGCGATAGTTCTGCGGCTCTTTTAATGTTATAGTTAAGTTAATAAGTGGCCAATCTTATCTTCTTTGGTATTGATTAGGGTACGACTGGGGTGTGTTTGAATAGGTGGATTTATCAGCTGTAACTTAGTAATTTGATTGATAAAAATAGATAATTATGTCGGATATGTTAGGATTTACTCCGTCAGGCTTGTACATCGTGTGAGCAGCAGATGGTATTCGTGCAATGAAAACACACCGTTTTTAGCAAACTAACAAATTACTTGAAATTACAAGTTAACACAATAACACGGAGCACAATGAATCGGGTACAGTTCCAGGACGTCTCAACTGCGCCGCGATCAGACATTTCCTCTCGTGCTCACTGTGAGCTCGCCCGACTCTGTATAAGCACGCTGTGTTGTGGGTAGACTGGTAAGTAGGTATCGTTATGTCATCACTGCACACTGGCGTACTTGCGATTCATTTTATGTCCATACTAACAACCTCATCCGACAGATACAATAGTAGATCTGACATAAAAAGACATAAGGGTTATTTTCTGAAAATTCTGTTTGAAACTTTGTTTGAGTTTTGGTTACCGTTAAGAACAAGTTGCAGTCCACATACGGACACCAGATTCTAACAAAATCTGTCAAAACACCATACTGAAGTATCAGATACTTTAGTCTGAGTCAGAGTTCAAAATCGATCAGAATTAAAGCATTTATTTAAAGTGGGCCAGTTACAGGCACTTTTGAAGTCGGAACTAAGACAACAATAAAATAAAGCTGCAGACCCAGTCACAAGGTATAAGAACTGTGAAAGTACCGTAGTACGATGTTCGAGGACGCGTTCATAAACTATCCTTACCGCTTTGATTGAACCTTTTTTATAGAGCTTAGTACTATCTTCTCTCAAATTACTTCAAAAATAAAAATGTGCGAAAATAGCGCCTTTTCACAAAAATAAATAAAGGCTTCTTTTGTCCTTTTTGAGAGTATACTAACATCTGTGTAGACGATCATTAGAAGGGACGTTTACAACAAAAAGTAAAAGTGAAGCAAAAAACTACGCAAGTGTGAGTTTCAGGACTAACGATCTATTGGACTTCAAACATTTCGTGTGAAGTGTTAATGTGTACTGGCGAGCAAAAAATATGACATAGCATTTTATTGTCTGTAGAAAAATATATTTTTTATTTTTATTCTATATGGATTACTCTTGACCTCAATCTAGTCCCGAGGACAGAGATGAGGTGGACGATGGAACGTGCTAACCCAAAAGAAGCCTTAACTTCTACTTCGACTTAACTCGCGATTTAAATAGATTGGGGTCATATGAACTTGGAAACACCGACGCAGGCAAATTTTATCTCTATAATTTTTTTCTTTTATAAATTACAGTAACTCTATCAGAGAGTAACTTGTGATCTTTTATTATCATCTGCCTAGCCTTTTCCCAACTATGTTGGGGTCGGCTTCCAGTCTTACCGGATGCCTTTGAATTCCAGTATTTTACACGGAGCGGCTGCCTACCTAACTTCCACAACCCAGTTAGTACTGGGTAATACGATACCCCTTGGTAAGACCGGTTGTCAGAGTTTCGGGCTACTGACCACCATTAACGACTCTCAAAGATCTATAAATGACAGCCAGAATTAAAAGCTTAACATGCTTTCCGAGGCACGGAGGAAACTAAGTATGTTATGGGTGACCACCCAATCACGGACTAACCTAGGCAAGCGCAGCTTAACCTAAAGATCGATCCGAGCGTCACCGATACCCAAGAGCTCCTCCTCGATAGTATAGTTAAATAAAGCAAATATTCGTTTAAATATATCAATTCGAGAAAAAATATATAAGTACAACATGCCATAGCACATAAACTCCCTGTAACACACTCACTACACAAATCAACAACACATTTATCTAGCCTACAGTACTGTATAACTGAAAAGCAGTTACGTTTTACTGTTACAACCGTCCCACAATTGATCGCAGCGTTACGGAGAATCGCCGAGTCGGTTCACGGACCATTTGCATTACATTCTGACAGAAAGAGCCGAACGAAGTTATTGTTAGTGTTATTTTTTTGTTAGTTTAAGATAAAAACAGGTGAGGAATAAAAAGAAAAGGTTTGTTGAGAGTAAAAGTGTTTCCGATGAAATATATTTGTCGGATAATCGTGAAAGCATAAAACAGTATTTGTCGGATATGTCAGAATTTATTCCGTTTGGCTAGTACATCATGTGGGCAGACGATGGGTTTCATGCTATGAAAACACACTGGGTGCGATACACTGTTTCTAGCTAAACTAACGAATTACTGGAGATTACAACTTAACACAATAACAAGGGGCACAATGAAGCGGGTACAGTTCCAAGACGTCACAACTCCGCTGCAATTAGACATTGAATCTCGCCCTTGCCTCGAGCTGAACATCAGGGCTCTGTAGAAGCACGATGTGGTGTGTGTAGACTTGTAAGTTGGTTGCGTGATGTCACTACCGGCGCACTTGCATATCATTTTATGTCGATACTAATGACCGGTTTCGACGTATTATTATAACACAACTTAACACCTGTAATCCCCGGAAGGCAATACAGAAGTGTATGTACAGAAGTGTATCAGTACGGCCACAATTCGCCAGTTATGTTTTTTTAAGTTCCATGTTCAATGTCACATGATATTATGCGAGCATGATATTATGGACCTTGTGAAGGCTGCAGGGATCCGCTGGATGCGAGTCGCACGGGACCGGTCAATGTGGCGACACTTGGGGAGGCCTATGTCCAGCAGTGGACGTCTTTCGGCTAAAATGATGATGATGATGATGATTATGCGAGCCTATTGCCATCAACCATAACATATTATAAAAAACTGACGTAACTAATACCTATTACACAGAATTGCATTTTAAAATTCTCTGCTTTGAAGAGTTAATCTGTGTCAATATTTTTGAGAGAAATGAGGAAACTCTATTATATTAAGAAAACTGAGACATGCTTTTTTCCGACCGACATTGTTATAATGAAAATTCTTGTTAAAAATGCACCCACAATATTAAAGCAGAGATTCCTTTTCTTTTAAATTCTGAAGCAGTATCAAGGGTATTTTATTTCTTACTCGTCGGAAATAAAATACCTATATAATACTATAAATAATATTTTAGAGCAAATAACCTGTGGGATATCGTTAGCACTTTGTGGATGCTCAATGTGCCTTTGATGGGGCAAGGCGGAGGACTCATTAAAGCGGTCGGTCTATAGTTATGGCTGAGCGGAACTTGCTACCAGCAGCCGTAAAATTACTCAGGTAAAATAATACGATGCGACAGATCACTGATGAGCCTTGTCCTCTAAAGCATGCATTATTGAGTAATTTGTCACTAAATTATAAACAATAAATGACGTTTCTTTTCGTGTTTTAGTCCAACACAAATCTAGAGAGACAATAAACTTATGTAAAAAATTACATCACGCCTGTAATCCCTGAAGAGTTAGCCAGAGGTTTACCTAAGAATAAACCCACATTTCGCAAGTTATGTTTATTAAGTCCAAAGTAATAGGGTGCGAGCCTATTGCCATCAACCGGACATATATCTATAGCTGATACAGAGAAATTCTTAATGAAAAAACCCAATAACATATAAATATAGCCCGACCCGGGAATCGAACAGCAGTCAAGTTTGCGACTCCTAGACCAACGTGTCAGTAGATAGTAATAATAACATATAATATACAACATTAGTTTTAGTATATGCGAAACCTGAAACACGTGTCTAGTATTTTTATGTAAAGAATCTATGTGCAAAATTTCAAAACTGAATCATGAAAAATCGCAAAGTTATAAGCTTGTTCTGTTAGCTAGTTGTCCTCACAAAAACGTGGTCACAGAGCAGTATGCGCCTCCCGCGTCGTCTTGAGCTCATTGATAATAATAATTTGGTAGTAGGTACCGAAATTATTGCGATAGGTACTTAAAGTCGCTCGGTGTCCAACTTTTAAATTTTTTAAATATTTTTGGGAAAAAATAAAACATGGTTTAAAAAATATTGGAATCGATTCAGTTACTTATTCTGAACAAACTATATTCAGGTTTCGCATAATTATACTAAAAATAATGTTGTATAATCTATCGTATCTATCTATCCATAGGGCTTGATTCAGAAAGCAATACTTCTGGACACGGCGCGTATCGTTAGGAAGTTCCTCTCTCAAGAGCCCTGACCACCGGTAGCTCGGACCCTGTTCCCGATAGCGGAGGGCTACTATTTTTTATAATTTTTATTTTTTTTATATTACTTTGTTCTTTAAAAATGTAAATTCTATGTAAAGAAAATAAATAATCTACATACATACAGATGTGATATACTTAATAAACGTAGCGTGACGCATTACGGTTCCGCGTAGACTAGTCCCCACTTATCCTGGGCGGCGAGTGCACGCATCCTTAAAGTAGTTAATCTACTTACTGATAATTTGGTGGTTTTATTCTCAACCCTAACTAGTGTTTCTAGTGAACACCACAATGGTATACTCTCAAAAAAACAGCAGCAACCCTCTCAAAACATGAAAACACAGCTATATCAAATACTTGTATGTTCATCTTACAAATCTGTTACAAAAGAAAAAGTGGGTTTGTTATCCCACAGTCTGAAGGCCACATACCATTTTCCGAGCCGATAAACATCTACAAGGGTGATAAACTGTTCCTTTTCGTATACTTCTGTTGTTAGGTTTGTTGTCAAATAATTGAAAAGGATTTTTTTTTGGGCACACTTAATGCACGCCTGTAATTACCGAAGAGATAGGCAGAGGTATTGACCCATATTTAGTTATGTTAGAGTCAAATGTATAGAGGACGAGCTTATTAGCATCAAAAAACATCACGCCTGTCATACCCGATAGGTTAGGCAGAGGCGTACCTAAAGATCCACTCGCGTTTCGCCAGTCATGTTTAAGTTTTATGTTATAGAGGGCGAGCCTACTGCCATCAACTGGGCACAAATTCAGATTCCGTGGACGTGTACTGAGAAATTTCTGAAAAAAAATCCTAGTAACACTTTGCCCGACCTGGGAATCGAACCCAGGACCTCATGCTCAGCAGTCGCACTAACGGCCACTTGACCAACGAGGCAGTCCTGTTATTAACATCAATTTTAGACAAATTCAGACCCCAGGCATAGAGAAACTTCTGATGGAAAACCCCATAAATTTATCGGTAAAATTGAGCAAGTCGATAATTTTGAGTAAAATATTTCATAATCATCTGTCTAGCCTTTTCCCAATTATGTTGTAGGCGGCTTCCAGTGTAACTGGATACAGCTGAATATGTATGTATTTTACATGGAGCGACTGCCTATCTGACCTCCACAACTCAGTTAGTACTGGGTAATATCATACCCCTTGGTAAGACTGGTTGTCAGAGTTTCGGGTCACTGATTTACTGTATCGACTGTCAAAAATCTACAAATGACAGCCAGGACCAACGGCTTAGCGTACTTTCCGAGGCACGGAGGAAACTCGGTATGAAATGGGTGGTCACCCATCCGCGGACCAACCTAGGCAAGCGCGGCTTAACCCAAAGATCGACTCGAGCGGCTGTATTTATTTAATACATGAAAATAGACATAGAAATAGATGTAAAAGAAATTTTCAGATGACTAATAAATCATTCTTTCCTTCAATATTTGTAACACAGGTCTTTCTCAAGTAGCTAATTATTATTAATTGAGACAGAAGAAATTATGTTTGCTTCGTGACTTTAAATACACGTTTAGTCTAGACTGTCACAGTGTCTATTAATAAATTAAATCATGATCTAACTAAAATTATATCCATAATTTTCCCTGAAGCAAACTCAGTCCTTGGAATATTCAGAACAAATAAAACGAAGAACGAGCAACCCATTCATTCATCAAACAATACTTTATTTACCCAAAACTCGCGAAGGCCAAAGTACAATCATACTCTTGTTCTGGGAAAACAATATCAAACTTTCTATACGGAACCTTTATACTAATAAAATTTTAATCTGTTCACTAAATGAAACGAAGCGTGGCGGTTTTTACTCCGAATATCAAACTTTGGAACGTGAAATTTCATAAACTTTCTCATCTATATCATAGTTTTTAAACTACTGAGCGTTTCGGGGTGGTTCAGATTATTTTTGTTGGCTTATGATTCATGGAACTCGAAGTATTCCTAATTTTGGGATGGAGAATTTTGGTCAAATAATTTCATAATTTTACGACACACTTTTTTGTTTGCCAAAGGAATGCTGCCAGTGTTCTAGGCACGTTTCCGGATGATAGTGATGTGGAGGAGTACTTAGACGCCTAATCGCCCTGTTGTTGTTCGTTTATTCTTACTTCCTTACTTAATATTATAAATGCGAAAGTAAGTTTGTTTGTTACCTTTTCACGCCTAAACCCCTGAACCGATCATTCTGAAATTTTGCATATACGTTTTCGGGTATACAGAAACGGACATAGGGTACTTTTCATCTCAAAAAAAGTACTGTTCCCAAGGAAAATAACAATTACGTTTTTATGATAATAGATGGCGCCACGTGTCTTTCAAATTATTATTATAGAAACTTAAGTAATGTGTTAAGAGTTTAACTGTCAAATTCTAAATTAACGTGAGCGAAGCCGCGGGAAAAGCTAGTTATATTACAGTTTTGATTTTTCGATACCTAGCATAAACATATTTTAGACAGTAGCTACAAACTGAAAAAAAAAAAAAAAACAAACTTAATTCCTGAACCATCGTTAATTAAATTCAAAACAATGATCTACCCTTAATCTCACGATATTTCCTTATATAACATGATATAAAACCTACCCATTCTAAGGGAAGCACCCTTTAACGCCTCATTCGTTCTCTCATACGATTTTATTTTTTCCCACGACCATTGCTCGGTAGATTGGTCGCAAAATGAGCAACATTGTAATTTCAACATTATCCATTTACACGCTTTTCCCGAGTTTTATGTGAGAGATCTTTTTGTGCTGACGTTAACCTAATCTGTACTTTATTGCCTTGTTTTTTGAATATGTTATGAGTTAAGTGGGGGTGGAGAATTAAGTTTTTTTTTTGCATTTAAGGAAGTTACAGAATTACCGTATAGCTCCCCCACAACACAGTATAGGAGTCCAGGGAATATGCGAAAATCTAACGCCTGACTGCCAAAGAAGGGTTGTGTTTTTTCGCACGTATCTTGTATGTTTCTTTGTTTGTTTTATGTATATTTCTTTAAAAACTTGTATGTTCCAAATGGCTGAATGGATTTATCATTAGATTCGTCTCAAAAACCCAAGGCTGCTTAGATAGGTGTTTCAAAAAACAAAATGGCGGATTTTTGGCGCTATATTGTAAACCGTTAATATTTTTTTTTTCAACAAAACCTTTGTAGTAGGGTATCAAAATGAAGGAAATTAAAAGGAGATTATATACAGGGTGTAAGGGACAGCCCTCCACAAACTAACAGTGTGTATTCAGCACCTTATTTTGAATCATATTCCACCGGAACTTTTCTCCGGATTTTTTAAAATTTTAAATTATTTTTTTCAGTTACTATTCCTTTTGTTTCAATGTAAATTTACATTCCCTGTACACAGCACTCCATTTATGTAAATAATACGGCTAAAATCCAACAATGGATGTTGAAATAATCTAACGAACGACGCGTGAAATCAGCTGTTCACTAGGAAGTGAACAGCTGATTTCACGCGTCGTTCGTTAGATTATTTCAACATCCATTGTTAGCTAGGCAGGAGCCTAGCTACAGAGTTCATCGAACTCGTAGTCGCGCTTGCCGTTACGTGATGAAACAGCACGCCCCTTCAAAGTTTCCGTCTCCTTTTCTCTTTGATGGCATTCCACAACTTGGGAATTTTAAAGCTGCATAATATTGGCCTGTAATAGTGGTTCCACGCTCCAGGTAATCAATCAACAATATCCCTTACGAGTCCCGAAATATTGAGGCCATAACCTTGCCAGCCGATGCCACCACACGAAACTTCTTCGGGGTCGGTGATGATGACCGTTTCCATTGCGAAGATTGCTGTTTTGTCTCGGGATCAAAATGATGGACCTATGTTCCATTGTTACGAAACGAGACAAAAAGTTTTCAGAATCTTCTTGAAATTTGTTCAACAATATCTTCGAAATGGCAAGTCGATTTTGTTTCTGACTGTCGGTTAACATTCTCGGCACCCATCTTGCGGAGACTTTTCTCATATTCAAAGATTGTTTCAATATGGATTGAATACTTCCATATGAAATGCCCGTTTCTTGAATTAAGTATCGGATAGTAATTCTTCGATCGCTCAAAACAATTTTTTGACTTTCGCAACATTTTCTTGGGTGACTGACGTTGATGGACGGCCGCAACGATGTTCATCTTTCGTGCTCGTTCTCCCTACTAGAAATTGAGAAGCCCACATTGCGACAGTGGAATACGGCGGAGCATGCTCTCCTAATGTTGCCTATAAATCGCAATAAATCTCTTGCGTCGTTAACTTTTTTAATCAGAGGTATTTAATAACGGCTCGCACTTCGTTTTTCCCCATTTTCGAGAACACGTTCCGACACGAAGCAAACAAATGACTACATTCAGAAAAAAACAAAAGAGAATCGAAGATTTTTTTCATTATTAATATTTCAAATATGTATCTGAGCTATGCCTGCCAGTATTTATTTTTTTTCTTACCAAGGAGTATGTCGTTCTCACTACTTTTTGATCCCTCCTAGTAATACAATTTGTAGTCGGGGTTTTCGATAGTTTTAATTCAACGTTACTTGTTGTTACCAGCTTTTTAGTATTGTACCATGTTATCCGGAATAAAATTGTATTTATTTCTAGACTTGCCCTTTATTTTTCGAATAGTAAATTCTGCAAAAAAAACTGGTGTCTATGAAACCATAAAAACAGTTTAGTTGAAACTCTTACAGGCACTATGTCACCACTTATGGAGATGGCGTGATAGTGCCGTCTTCATCGAGGCTCAGAGTAACCAGTCCTGTCTCTCTATCTGTCATTGAGTATCGGCCAACCTAGTCCGGAGTCTGGAGGATGCTCATTCTATGAGGACCAGGTGTGACTATAAACAGTACTCATAAACAGAAAAATGTTTCACACAGCGAAAATAAAAAACAACCATAACAATATATTCATAGCATTATGTCTTGCAACAATCGCGCAGGGCTGTCTCTAAATTTATCTTCGTGCTAAAAAAAATCGCATAAAGGCCCCTCTCGAGGGAAATATGAGAATAAGACAAATGGTTGCACCCCTGGCGGTCAGGTTTCAAAGACTTTGAAAAATGGCGTCTAAGACTTTGAGAAGCGGTTTTTTTCCTGACGTTTACGTGTAAACGGGCCGCGGATTGAATTGAAAGCTAAATAAGCTTGTATTATGGTACGTGTTGACGGAGAAAAGGGTTTGATCGAGTTAGGTATTCGGCCTGTTTTTCTATGAAAATACCTGAAAGACAACATGTCTAACTAGATGATTTGGTGACTATTTTTAGAAAGATATACTTAGGTAGACTGCGTCGTTGGTCTAGTGTTCGCAAGCACGACTGCTGAGCATGAGGTCCTGGGTTTAATTCCCGGGTCGGGCAAAGTGTTATTGAGTTTTGCCATCAGGAATTTCTCAGTAGCAGCCACGGAGTCTAGATTTGCGTCTGGTTGATGTCGTTTAGGCTCTCCCCCTATTACATGGGACTTAAACATAACTGGCAAAATGTGGGTGTACTATTAGGTACACATCTGGTTAACCCTTTGCGGATTACAGGCGTGATGGTATGTATTCTTAGGTACATTTCTTGGAAATAAATTGTAAGTAAATACTGTTTGAGAATGTTTAAGAGCACCGGAACACACTTACGAGTACATATTATCAAGAAAAGCTGCGGGCTAAAAGCGTAACACACTCACAATTTACCAACATTATTCAATATTTGAACAGACAACAATATTTATCGAGCAGACGAATTTGTCACACAACAAGCAATGGATTACAAAACATAACATAATCAGCCTATAATGTTCCCACTGCTGGGACACAGGCCTCCTGGAAATGGATTACAATTACAAAATTTTCAAATTCTTCAGATTGTAATGTATTACGTACTAGCTCATACCCGCGACGTTCGACCACGTAAAGTTATTATAAAAATATTACTTCCGTATTTGAATCGGAATTTGTTAACAGTTTCAAGTTTTTCACACGAAACTATAATCCTTTTTCTTAAATAAAACTAGCTTTAGTTTCTCCTTATAACATCAGCTGTCAGTGAAAGTCCCGTCAAAATCGGTCCAACCGTTTCGGAGATTATCCGGAACAAACCTAAAGACAATGAAAATAAAAATAAAAAATTATAAGTACCGTATACAACATTAGTTTTAGTATATGCGAAACCTGAAACACGTGTCTAGTATTTTCATGTAAAGAATCTATGTACAAAATTTCAAAACTGTATCATGAAAAATCACAAAGTTATAAGCTTGTTCTGTTACCTGGTTGTCCGCACTAAAACGTGGTCACCGCGCGGCAAAGCCGCGCGCGCTCCTCCAGCGTCGTCTTGAGCTCATTGATAATAATAATTTGGCAATAGGTATCTAAATGATTGCGATAGGTACTTAGTGTCGCTCGGTGTCCAACTTGTAACCTTTTTTAAATATTTTTGGGACAACATATAACACGGTTTAAAAATTATTGGAATCGATTCAGTTACTTATTCTGAATAAACTATATTCAGGTTTTGCATATACTACAAATAATATATACTTTCATATGCATTTAGTGAAAACGGGTATTTTTAAATTACAAACAGACACTTCAATTTAATTTATTTGTAAAGGTAGATAGGTAAGTTTTATAATTGCGGTGCTGGTGTTTTTTATCTTAAGAACAGAGACACTGTTTACAGAAAAAAAATCGGTCCGCTTTAATTTTAATCAATTTCTTGAGAGTACTTAAATACCCACACTCAAGAAGGTACATATAAACTTGCTTAAACCCAAAAAAAGATAAGCTTAAATAAGTTGGGCTGGCCTTAAATCAAATACCAGTACCCCTCCAAAGTGGAGTAAAGGCATTAACGAGTAAAGCCGGGCATAAAACTTAGTTATCCGACGTTGGTGAGTGCCAAGCCGATTGTACGTGACCAGAATCGAACTTGGTTCTTCCTCGGTAGTCCTTCGATTGGCTACGACATTCTCTATAGATCAATTAATAAGATTTGGGCAGATATTCAAAGTGTCGTGGTAACCTGACTTGCTTTTGTAATTTCACTACTGCAGTAAGAATTGATAATACAGTTTGTTAAGACTTTGTGGTCCGTGCCAAAATTGGATAAAATGAATTCATGAATAACTTCTTTTTGGCACAGTTGATAATATTTTCAAATAAAAAGTAAAGTTACATTGAAAGTATACTGGGAATGTTTTTAACTTTTGTTCCTCAAAAAATAATTATAAACTTAGTAAAACACAGTAAAATTATACGATGTAGTACCTTCTTAAAATATCAGTGTTCGGCAACATTTTCTCATTTCACTCGCTAGACGGCGTTTCACGACCCCTACCCTCACGAAGGCCTATTAAACGTCAATTCTTGTGAATACACTTAACGTCAGGAGCTACGTAATTGGAAATTCCATAAGATTTTTTTTTTCTGGTCCGGCGACTATGTATGTTAAGTCGCTCAGAATTAATTCAGTTAAACAGTTAAGATGGTTAACTTGTTTTTCATAGTTTATCATTGGGCTGAGATAATTTGATGATACTTGGAAGACCAGCTTACTTTTTATTTTAAAGGGACACCCCCTTAAAAATTAATTATATTTAGCTGATTCAGCAGAAAATAGTTTTTACCGAATGATAACCTTCAAACTTCTGCATGCCAATATTCCCAATGACTATTAAGTCAATCCTATTCTGTGTATAAAATTCCAGATAGGTTACATTGAACTTGGGCTTATGTTAAGCTGTCATTATATACTTAGCTTCCTACAGAACCTATCTAACTTTTTGTTTTAATAAACGTTACCAACCAACGGTGCCAACTGTCTGTAGGCCATACAAATATTTGTTCCGTGTGAGGTTCGAACCCGTGATAATGAATATGATTTAAATATAAGCCTTTTCGCAAAAGACTGAGAATTTTATAATACCACATATTCCATCCTCAATGAACTACGACCTGCTATTTCGTCTAACATCATTATACACAAAATTCTACCTTTCATATTTCCAAATCATTTTTATCGCCAGAAAAATAAACAGCACAATCGATACAAGAAACTAACATAACAGTAACACTATTTGCCACTATCTGCTAGCTTCTTCATTAATGAGGCAATATTAATGCCTGGGACAGACCGCAACATGGGACACCGCGTCCGGTCTGGCACGGCCATTATTGCTCACATATGTACCAGCCTTAATAGTTGGGACTTAAAGCTCGTTTATACGAAGAGAATTTCTAGCCAGGTAAAAGGCGAGAATGTCTATGAGAGTCTCGTAAAGCAAGACTCGCCAGCTTTACACTAATTCAAACAAGAAATGAAATATCATCCCTCCAAGTACATGGTGGCTACAGGTTTAACTGACGAAATCTCTGTTAACCTTTTGAAAGCCATTGTCACACATACGTGACAAGCAAGCGTGTGCCCTGTACGCCAAATGACACAAATATGTGACAAAATGGTAGGTGACGTTGTGACTTGGCGTGGAGGGCATGCGCGTGCGTTTATGCTCTGACAAGAGGGCATGGAAAAAGTGATATTCTTTCAGTGGAAATGATGAAGAAAAAGTCGAAAGTGTATTCAAATCGAGGTTGAGACGGTTCCCGCTTTTAGTCTTGTACTAGTATGTCGTACCACAGGAGAATTAATACCTTCTGTTTACACAAGTCAACATTTTAAATCTCTTCCAATAATCGACTACTAGAGACAAGAATCTTCGTGTAAACGAGCTTTATCCGTGTCTAGGTTAGTGGATGAATTTTGTCCCTAAAGTAATTAGCATTAGTTCTGGGTAGTGCTTTTGGTTTCTGTTTTTGTTTGTTGTTCTAACAGTACTTATAATTTTAATGTTAGAATACTGGTATTAGTTGTGACATACGGACAACATGTGACAATGTTTGAAATCGCGTCAACTAACAACAAAAGGGATAGCGCCTATTTGTTTTTGTTTAAAATTGTATTTGATGAACTTTATTTTGTTTATTATACGTATTGTAGTTTATTAGCCTAGTATCTTAATGTAACATAACGTGTTCATTATTATTAGGCGACACCTAAATGATTGCGCAAATAAAAGCGCCCTATCGGATTTCTAAGCCCGGCTCAGTGAATTATTAGGCGTTGATTTTTGTTTCATTGAGTGTTCGTGAAAATGTTTTTCATCTCTCTGCCTATGATTCATGAAGTGCAAACGATAAATTCAGTAAAAGTTCAAGCCTTGAAGAAAGTATTCAATTTTCGAACAGACAATTTGTCAATCTACTCACTTGTCTGGAAACTTCAATAAAATGCACTAGATTAAACCTGTAAACACCAGTAGACCTGCTCATTTAGGTTTATATATCAATGCCTGTAAAATGTACAGCATAGCATGATCAGCCTCTATTTTTTCCTCAATTAGGCTACACGACTCCTCTCTATGAGAGGGAATGGGCAATAATCCACCACGTAGGCCCAGTTCGGGTCGGTAGATGTCACATGTTTTCGAATGTTTGCTTTCAAAACATTTTAAAAAAATTTAATATATAAGCTTGCGTTTGGCTGCAACTCGCCTGATGTGAATCGATGACGCGGCCTAGGGTGGAGCACGCTTGCCTAGAAGAAACCGATTCACTCGAACTTTGAAGAGATCTATATTATAATGACCATGTCATGTCGGTTTCTTCACGATGTTTTTTTCACGGTTTTGAGAGCTGTGGTAATGGAATAAAATTCAGAAAGTGAAACCTACCTAAGTTTGAACTCATAACTTAAAACCCATTTGTCGGAACGGGGTACAACTAGGACAGCACTGCTCATATTTTGTTCAAATCTATGCTGAACCTTAAAATGTCTCCCAAACATTCAAAAAGGCATTTCTGCCCTTGGAAATACCGTATCATAACTTACTTACTAATCTTTCTCGAAAAATACCAAATTGGTGGCTCAAACAAAGAAAACGCAATTAACGCAGAGCCACCCATCTCTAGCAAAGGTAAAAAGGCCCGTTTTTTAGACATTCCTTCTGACGTGCGTAATATTGACGTGCCGAGGAATTCGGGCTTTTCCACGTAAATGATGCGTCCAACCTTCATCTCAGTAATTTAGTAGAAAGGTATGTCACGTTGGGTAAATTGTTCTGCGTGTCCTTGAGAGATATAATTCTAGTCCACATTATGATACCTTGCAATTTACTTTAAAAATCTTGTGAGCCAGGTATGGAAAAAACTTTATAGGTTTTTTATGGAATTAAAACTCTTTCGGAAGAAGGTAAGGTTATATTGACTTTGTTAAAATTTTTAGTTAATGTGTTTTTTTTTCTTCTACTAAATGGCTTGCGTTTGGCCGCAACTCGTCTGATGTGCAGCGATGATGCTGCCTAGGGTGGAGTACGCTTGCATAGAAGAAACTGATTCACTCGAAATTAGTATAATAATGAATTCTCAATTTGTCACAAAAAGAAACCATAAAATCCTACTAATATTACAAATGCGATAGTTTGTGAGGATGGATGTTTGTTACTCTTCCACGCAAAAACCACTGAATTTGTTTTGGTGAAATTTTGCACACAGATAGTTTATAACCTGGGTTAACACATTTATTTAGCTTTATTTTATAGCATAGAAAGAAAGATAGAAAGAAAGTAAGAAAGAAAATATATTTATTTGCCGCAGGTACATGACGTGCATCACACAAAATTACAAAAAAAAAAAAAAACAAAACACAAATAAATACAACAGGACGGAACAAAAAAGAAAAAAATTAACAGCTAGGACACTTTTTATCCCGGTAGTATGATACCGTGGGACAATTATCGAACTCCACGCGGGCGAAACCGCAGGCACAAGCTAGAATGCCTTCTACAACATTAGTTTTAGTATATGCGAAACCTGATACACGTGTCTAGTATTTTTATGTAAAGAATCTATGTACTAAATTTCAAAACTGTATCATGAAAAATCACAAAGTTATAAGCTTGTTCTGTTACCTAGTTTTCCGCACAAAAACGTGATCACGACGCAGCGCGCGCCTCCATCGTCGTCTTGAGCTCATTGATAATAATAATTTGGCAGTAGGTACCTAAATTATTGCGATAGGCACTCAAAGTCGCTCGGTGTCCAACTTTTAACTTTTTATGAAAAAATATAACAAGGTTTAAAAATTATTGGAATCGATTCAGTTACTTATTCTGAACAAACTATATTCAGGTTTCGCAAATACTAAAAATAATGTTGTATATCAGAGAAAATTGAAAGTCCTATCTTGCTAAAGTTAAAATAAGGTGAACGATAAAGCACAAGGCAACATCATAACACCGATAAGAACATGAGAAAACCCTTAAAACTCTTACATTTTCTGTCCGTACTTTTGACTCAAATGGCGGTAGAAAATGAAGCCGAGAACATAACAGATGTTTAGAGAATAAATAATTCACTTGTAAAGAGGCCTTATCGTGGAAAATTCGGTTATTAATTGTTGTGAGAACCAAGATTTGCAAGGGGAACTGGAATTTAGGGGTACATTATTTACGATGTTTTTATTTTGATTGGTTGCAAGTACTACTGCTGGGTGTGAAATCCTAGAACTGGTAGTGGGTTATTGAGTTAATAGGCCCCATGGGTGAGGCAGTTGTCTTTCATCTACACGATCAGCTGACTTTCATTTGAAAAGATAAGAAAAGAAAAGAAAAGAAAAAATATTTATTTGTCGGAAGGACATGACGTGCATCATACAAAATAAGAAGAATTTGAGCATATTTTAACATTTATCCATCAATTAAGGAATTTTAACTACCTTTCAAACGTCCCAGCTGGGCGCCAACTCAATCTTCCATCAGAAATCTCTGAGAACCAGCCTGGAGTCTAGATATATATTATTTGTATTCAAATGCTTATTTAATTTTGGTAAATTTTGTGTGAAACTGCTTCAAAAATTGTACAATACTAACATAAACTTATACTGTCACTTACGGGATATCTTCCGTGATTGTCGAGAGCTCAAAATAATGAACAATCACGGTAGATATCCCGTAAGTGACAGTTATGTTTAGTTGTAAATCGTGAAAGCTTAAAACAGTGTTTCAATACTAACATAAATTATACTGTATGTAACTGCAATAGTTTTTGTTATAAGAATAATTATTACTAAAATAGACGCGACATTATTCATTTCAATGCTTTTAAAAGCTGCCTGCGTCTTTCCTTAGACGGACAAAGAACTACAAACGGACTTCATAATGTCTCGTTAATGAAGACGACACTAGTTTGCATCCCGTGGGTCTGAAAGTAGGTACAGCCGTTCGTTGACGACGCTTCTCAAAAGTAAGCCAGTTACAAGTTCTAATGAGCAGCCAAAATGTCACTGCACAATTATTTTAGTTTACTGCCTCGTTGGTCTAGTAGTCGCAGGCGCAACTGCTGAGCATGAGATCCTGGGTTTGATTCCCAGGTCGGGCAAAGTGGTATTGGGTTTTTCCATCAGCAATTTCTCAGTAGCAGCCACGGAGTCTAGATTTGTGTCCGGTTGATGGCAATAGGCTCGCCCCCTGTTTCAAAACATAACTGGCGAAATGTAGGTGTACTATTAGGTACACCTCTGCCGAACCTTTGGGGGATTACAGGCGTGATGTTGTTATGTATTTAATTCTCATTCTTAACAATTTCATTATAAATTAGTTTAGTTTCGGTGTATCTTACGCAATTCTTCTTTACTTTGTAAGCATACTTTCGCCCTCATCTTTGTTTGTAAATCCCATAATCTCGCGAACTTCTTTCATAGTTCCAAAGATTAGCCCTTATTCGCAACAAAAACACAAAAGTTACGACTTTTAATAGAGTTAAAATTAAAACGCCACATTGAAATAATGTGGCGTTTTAATTTTAACTGTTTATAACAACAAAATTACATAAAAGTTCCCGAATCCCCAAGATATCTATATATGTCGGTTTGTCTGGATTAATTCCGTTAGGCTCGTACATCATGTGGGCAGAAGATGGGTTTCGTGTTTCTATCAAACTAACAAATTACTTGAAATTACAATTTAACACAATAAACCGGGGCACAACGAATCGGGTACAGTTCCGGGACGTCTCAATTCCGCTGCGATCAGCCATTGCATGTCGTCCTCGCCTCGAGCTTTAAACATTACGGCTCTGTAGAAGGACACTGTGGTGTGGGTAGACTTGTAAGTTGGTCCCTTGATGTCACCGCGGTCGTACTCGCGATTCATTTTATGTCCGTACCCATGACCGGATCCGACATATTTTCATTATTATATCATACATCCATACTTCCATACTTCCATAATACTATTAATACTAATATCTAGGTACGTGTTACTTAACGACTGACAAAGATCTACAAAATGACAGCCGGGACCAACGGCTTTAAGTGCTTTCCGAGGCACAGAGTTATCTTCATCTTGGTATGTAATGGGTGGGCACCCATCCACAGACCAACATAGGCAAGTGCGGCTTAACCTGAACATAAACCCGAGCGGCTGTTATGCCATGAGCTCCTCCAATTAATTATGTAAAGTCCCTACTAACATTGAATGCTAACATTTGGAGCACTTCCAATTAAAAAGACAACCTTATATGAAACTAGGTATTATTTTAACCTAACATTAAAAGACCTAGATAGCGTAGATTTTTCTAAACTGCACAATAAGTTTACAAAAGGTCACATACGAGTTTCAAGGCTTGTTTGGCTCCAAGCCAACACAGTGGCCAGCATGCACTTGTAGAAAAACGTTGCGTTGCTATTGTTTCTTACTGCTTAATATTAAGCAAGCTTTTGCGGTCAATTTTCAATGCTTCTCGTTGTTATTTGGTATTAAAGGAAATATCAAATTAGATGTGGAATATTGCTGGTTTCTGTTCCATGTATATGTGGGTTGTAGTTGGATGCCCAATTACGTCGTTTGTTGAGTATTCATAAGATTTTTATTTAACTCTTAGAAGAATTTGCTAAGGCACTACTTCAATTCTAATTTCTTATTGTCTTATATATGGTTTAAGAACTTTATTATTCCTCATCAAGAATTAACAATAATTCACTTACTTACAAACTAAATTTAAATAAAATGTTTATGGGCGGGCGTACAGAATGTACGTTCCTAGCAAATAATAACAAATATGAGGAAAAGCGATCACAACAACAAAAAACAAAATATGTATTTAGTAGCTATCACCAACCAAGTAAACACGGATAAAAGCGAGTTGTTGTACTAGATGTGGCAATACATGGCAACATAATGAAGTTAATATTTTTTATTTTGTTTTTTTTATTATTTTTATGTGTTCATTACGTATGATTTCAGCAGTTTTTTTAAAACAAGACGTACCGGTATTTTAGTTTCTTTTATAACCATTGGTATTTTATTGTACATGTGAACACCTTCATATTCTACCGTGGTTAAGGTTGTAATTGTCATTTTCTTAGGCCTTATTTATGTTCCGTAATAATATGTATCATACCACAATATAAACTTTGAATTCTAATAAACCTCAACGACAATGCTTCCTAAATTGAGCATCATCATCCACAGCCCGACTGGCTTCACCTTCGCATCTTTACCAATTTACTTACATTCATTGTGATCCAAAGAGCAAGTCTGCATAACGCAAGTCTGTCAACTTGCACAAATGAGTTTTCAGAAGTAACTTGAATGTAAGCTTTAAAAACGGGAGGTATGTATTATAGTATGCAAAATATTGCTTACACTGTTGACGTTGAAAATTTAAGGAATTGTGAAAACCGTGGTAAACAGAGGCGGGTTGCTAGTATACCTATGATACAATACTTTTTCCGTCTTGTTATAAATATTGTGGAAATTATAATAAGCTTTCTAAAAGTCTAAGTTACATCCGGCTTTATTGTCTACATTACATCCTTTCTCAGTGGATACATTTTAGGCATAACACAAAAGATTTTCACAGAAGACATGACTTTTTAAAACAACGGTTATTTGTTAAAAGTAAGATGGAGTTGAAATAAAAAACAAACATGGCCGAATGTGGGCCAGCCGCCATTTTATCCTCCCGCGTAATTCACACGCGAACTAATTTAATACGAGAATATGAACAGAACACTCAAGTTCAAAAGATAAAGCAATTAGTGAATTTATATTTTGATATGGTTCTGTTATTTGTGTGGGGTTCCGGTATTACCGGGGGTATCGTGTTACCGACTAGTTGGGTTGCGGAAGTCAGATAAGCAGTTGCTCCATGGGAAATACTGTTATTCAGCTGCATCCGGTTAGACTGGTAGCTGACCCCAACATAGTACGTTGTTGGGGAAAGTTAAGGCAGATTATGATTACTATGGCGCTATTGTAATAATATGGCTATGTGGTTCTCCGCGACGATTTAACCGAATTATAATATTATCTTCCAATAAAAACTGTTTCCAGTGTCGGCCTGATAAAATTGATGAATAATGATTATTTATTAAAATGTCGTCAACCAAAGTAAAAAGCTGTCAATATGTAATTAGAATATTAAGTATTTTTATTTACCACGAAAAACACCACGAACATTCACAAAAAAATCATTTTAAACGACCACAATGTAACCTGATCAAATCCGAAACTACATAATTATTATATCGAGGAGATCGTGGCTAAACAATAACCGCCACTTGGTTCGATCTTAAGGTTAAGCCGCGCTTGCCTAGGTTGGTCCGTGGATGGCTGACCGTCCAATACGTACCGAGTTTTCTCCGTGCCTCGGAAAACACGTTAAGCCGTTGGTCCCGGCGGTCATTTGTAGATCTTTGACAATCGTTACAGGTAGTCAGTGGCTCGAAAGTCCGACAACCAGTCTCACCAAGCGGTATCGTATTACCCAGTACTAATTGGGTTAGATAGGCAGTGGCTCATGTAAACTACTGGTATTCAGCTGCATCCGGTTACACTGGAAGCCGACCTCAACATATTTGGGAAAAGTCTAGGCAGATAATGATGAAATTATATCGATAAACCAAATTGCAAAATCAAGCGCAAAACTTTTACAGCATATCGCTTTAACACTCTAAACTTAAAAAAAATACCTCCTCTTGACCGCCGCCAGATGTCACGAGCTCCACATAATTAGCTTAGCTTAATTCGCTGCCGCCTACAACTTGAGCTGTTAAATTTGGCTGGCATTTTGCCAGTTGCCACAGCCTGCGGAAGCTGAGATAGACGACAAAAGAAATAAAGACAGACAGTCATACGTAGGTGGTCTAGGTGCCAGGTATTTCGGGGGATATTCAATTTTCTATGGATTTTTGGCAGTCGCGGTCGCCTGATTTAAAGGTGTAGCTGCCAACTGTGGAAACCTGTAAAACCTAGGGGTCTGACGATTTGTACAAAGATATTTGTCAAATGGTGATACAAAGATAATTAACAAAAATGAATTAGAAATTTTATTGTGCGCTAGGTATTATGAGATATCCGTTCATAAAAAAGTCCCGCTTTTCAATTAATAGCGATGCGTCACGAACTCAAATTGTTGCTAAAAAATACTATTTTTATGTCCAATCAGTATTTTTGATTAGGATTGGGATTTTTATATAACAAAGATCTTTTTGATTTACAGTTAAATACTATCCCTTTTTATTTAGGTCATTGATGAAAATGTCAACTTGCACAATGGAGGTGGCAAATAGAATCAAACACTTCAAAGCCTCTGTTGTTAATTCTAGGTATTCAGTTTTTTATAAATAATCTTGAAATTAAAATGGTTTCGTTTTTACATAAAATGTTATACAAATACATATAACCCTAAAATAAAACATTTTTTTTATTCTGGGCTAGTCCCCTCAATACTGTAATGGCCGTTCCGACAAGGACGTTCCGCACTGACAGGGTTCTCAATCGGCGCGGTTTTCTATAATAGGAGTAACTTAAAGAAATGTTTGTTCGGATAACCCCCAAAGTTTTCCTATCTTGACAATACTATTTCCTATTGTTCGGCTATTTCTAGCTTTCTATTTTACTTTCTTTATTTCATTACTTTCATACATTTTTTACCTGTATTGGGAACAGAGTCAGGGCTCCAGAGAAAGGAACCTTCTAACAATACGAGCCGTGTCCAGGACCACCGCTAGCTTTCGTATTGTTAGTTTAGTTTATAAACTTTATACAGCATTATTTTTAGTATATACGAAACCTGAATATAGTTTGTTCAGAATAAGTAACTGAATCGATTCCAATCATTTTAAACCATGTTATATTTTTTCCCAAAAATATTTAAAAAAGTTGAAAGTTGGACACCGAACGACTTTAAATACCTATTGCAATAATTTAGGTACCTACTGCCAAATTATTATTATCAATGAGCTCAAGACGACGCTGGAGGCGCGCGCTGCGTGGTGACCACGATTTTGTGCGGACAACTAGATAACAGAACAAGCTTATAACTTTGTGATTTTTCATGATACAGTTTTGAAATTTTGTACGTAGATTCTTTACATAAAAATACTAGACACGTGTATCAGATTTCGCATATACTAAAACTAATGTTGTATAATTTAGGGTTCCTATCTCAAAGTTTTTAATCAGTCTTCTATAATTCTGTCCACTGAGACCAAAAGACCTGGTGACCATATCCACACCAGAGAGGCTTTCCACAAACGTTACACAGTAGTGAGATGTTTGGTTTTAGATCATTTAATTATTCTGTTGTTCTTTTATATTCTGTGCTCACTTCGTAACGTTGCCGTATTTTTCTTTTTTATGTGTCGAGAACGGTATGTTCATTTCGGTTTAAATATGGAAATGATGTTTCTTTACATTCTGCTTTGGATTTGATTAAAATTAAATCATAGTACGTTTTTATCAGTATAGAGTGTTGAGTTACAGATATGTGTAAGTGTGTGTGTGTGTGTGTGTGTGTATGTGTGTGTGATACTGGCCTTGTCAGGAACTTTCTCTCTTTATTTTGAATGTAACAATAATGCATCTTCGTAAAAAAAATGTGTTGTCTGTGGAACGCAGGCAGCATTCAACTTTACTACATGCTAAACTTTATTACATGTTAAAGTACTCATATTATTTTTATATTTTATAGTGCAGGCTTAATTATAGGATGCCTCGGCATGCATTAAACATAGGAGTAGGAAATGCAGTTACAAAGACATCTTGGCAGCATTTACCTAAGCACGAAAGCGTCCAACTGCTGTAGTAATTGTGGCGATGTTTTGGTGAACTGCACTGCACGACCTTCCTACTTCAGACACCTTAATCCATATAATATTGTGCATAATAATATGTGAGCCAGTGCTTGTGCTTGATGTCGAGATAAATAAAGATTTAAATAATTTAGGTAACATAAGTTTTTCATACGTAGCGTCCTTTTTTTTTTTTTTTAGGATGGGAAATCATCAAATGACCCCCCCCGCTCTGGACGGAGCGGAAGGGAGTGTCAGACTTGTACTGACTAAAACCCATCCATGTTCCTTCTTTGCCCTTTGTGTTCCAGGGCCGCGGTATCTCTTTCGAACAGTCCCGCAGCCCTGGCAGGCATCGGCCCGTGCGGACCCCTACGTGGTTGCTGACATCTCTTTGAGGCGCGCGTGGAACACGAACGCGCCGTTGACACGGCCTGTCGTCATAAGACGGCCGGACGGCGAGCTAGCCCATAACTCGCCGTCCACAGGCCCGCGCCTACGGTGGCCGGGGGCCACCACGTGACCCCCGACGCCCAGAGCGTCTCCCGCGGCGGCTGGGACGTGAGGCTATTTCCCTCTCACGTTCCGCCACCTCCTTCACTAGCATGACCACTAGCATGACTGCTTCGCAGAAGGAGGTGACGGCTTCCCATTCCCTGTCGCTCCGGACCATGGCTTGAACCAGGGCCGGGCGGGAGAGGTCGCCGCCGCCAATCGCCTCTACGAGGACACGGCGCTGCTCCGACCAAGCGGGGCAGGCCTCCACAGTGTGCTGCACCGTGTCCTCCGGATACGTAGCGTCCTGCAGCCCCTATTAAGGCTCACTCAAGACTTCTTCACCTTCCCCTTTTAATACTCTTTTTAGATAGATATTTATAATTAATATATACCATTTCTCAATTTCAGGCGCCACCCCCGACTGCTAGCAGGGCTTCACGCAGGGAGTACAGGTGGGCCCGCCGATCGGTTGGGCCCACCATTGCAGCAAGCTTCTCTTATTGTAAGTCATTAAAAGCTATGATAATATCCTTCCTACTGAATTTCGATCTCGACGTCTAATCGCATCAGAGGTGAAAAATAACGTAGGAAAATGTATGGCGTATAAGTTTGTGCGCAAACTTAAGTGCACTCTCGATTGCGACTCAGATGTGTACTTGTAGTACAGACGCTCAGCACATCATCATCAATTTGCCAGTTTCGGGTATCTACCCGAAACTGGCAAATTTTGCCAATCAACCTTAAACCTAAGGATTTAGCGATAAAGTTGAAAATATATTAAAGAAATTAGAGAGATAGTAGTAGATTGATGTGCTGGCGTCTGTACATCGCTCAGACATCTGCTACTGAAAAATTCACTGTGGTAAACCTAAGAACACATTACCCGATCAGGGAATTAAACTTAGATCCTTATGCTCACCGATAGTACTTGCGACCTTGAGAGCCAATATATTGTGAGTCATTTAAAACTATTTCTCTCTCTGTCTCTCTCTCTTCTTCAACATTTGGCCACCTAGTGCTGAGGTTCTTCCAAATATCTCCACTTTTGGCGGTTTAAAACTATTCGGTCTCAACCTATTGTTTCCAACGGTCATTCCGTTCAACGATAAATCCTTTGAGCTCAACGGCAATAAAAATCAAAATTACTTCTGCACCCAATTTTGTAAGTTAGGGACACAAATAAATCTCTTGGTTAGTGAATCTTTTATGTCGTAGACAACAGATTCCCTCTTTTAATAAACGGGGAGTATTTTCATAGCATTAAGTTTGGTATAATGTTACTCTGTTTTTATTAATTAAGGACTTTTAGAGTGTGCCTTTAGTTTTATGATCTAGACCGCATCACGAAGGCTGGTTTGAGGAGAAGAGTACCTGGAAGGATATTGGGGAGGCCTTTGCCCAGCAATAAAAAATAAAAGAACTTACCAGACCATAATTGAACTCAACTTATGAAAACTTTTTCGACTTCAGTCAAAAATAGAAAAAATGTATACGTCTTAATGCTAATGCTAATTTCGGCGATAGTACAGGTTGGGGATCAAGTTTGAAGTAGATCGTCACTTAGATACTATACATTTTGGATTGATCTTTTTTCCTACAATAATGACTTTTAAATAATTCTTATGACATTTAAATACCACCCGTTCTTGGAATATAATAGAAACGATTGATATTCAATGAATTCTGCTGATTTCCAAATAATCTGCGTCAGGTGAAAAACAATTTAAATAATTTGCATACAAAGGAGCCTAGCCTAAGTAGAATCTTAAGAAAAAAACTAGGTTACGAGATTCTATAAAACCTAACTGACTTGAAATTTCGCTGCCATAAATAGTATTTATTACTTGTTTTCCACCTCTGAAAATTTAATTTGGGATAGAAGAGCTTTCTTTTTTAAATTTTTCGGATCTCATTACATTACATAACATCACGCCTGTAATCCCCGAAGGGTTAGGCAGAGGTAGTACCTAATAGTACATCCACATTTCGCCAGTTATGATTAAGTCCCATGTAGGGGGTTGATGGCAATAGGCTCGCCTATTGCCATCAACCGGGCGCAAATGCAAACTCCGTGGCTGTTTCTAAGAAATTCCTGACGGAAAAACCTAATGTCACTTTGCCCGACCCAGGAATCGAACCCGAGACCTCATGCGCAGCAGTCGTGCTTGCGACCACTTAACCAACGATGCGGTTCGGATCTCATTTACATTAATAAAGTTGAAATCATGTGAAGGATATCTTGGGTACTTGGGGCCCCTCGTTTCATGTAATAAGGCTCCATAATTGGGGTTCTTCCGAATTTTGTTCTTTTTTCTCGCAAAAATGTAAAGTCGTTACTCGCATAAATGGACGATACAGTTGGTTTAATGTTTCGGATATGAAAATGAATTGTAAAATTAAATTTAATGGATCGTTCAAAATGATAGGCGTTGGGAAACAAAGAGATTTTACGAGTTAATTAGCGGGAGAAATATTCGTGCGGAAGCTTGAACAGAACTGCCATTATTTTGTTATTCTTATTATATCCTGCAATCAGTCCTTCTGAATATGAACAGATGTATTGGGCGACTATTATTCATGAGGAGATATTCCCCAATAGGAACATTCTATATATTAATATATTGGCTTATTCAGCGCCGCCGAGATCCAAGGTTCTCCGAACAGAACTGTCATGAGATAAAAATATACCAACCACCAGCATAAGTCGGGTCTTGTATAGTTCAAATAGTAAATACGGAGGTAGCTCTGTCTAGCTATCTATCCGTTACACTGCTGAACAGATTTCGATTTTTGGAGCAAAAGTAGACCATGACCTGGTTTAGACCATAGGTTATTTTATTCCGGTAAGACATTCATCATCTGCCTAGCCTTTTTCCAAATTTATTGGGGTCGTCTTCCTGTCTTACTTAATGCAGCTGAATACCAGTATTTTACATGGAGCGACTGCCTACCTCCACAACCCAGTTAGTACTGGGTAATACGGTACCCCTTGGTAAGACTGGTTGTCAGACTTTCGGGCCACTGACTACCTGTAACGACTGTCAAAGATATACAAATGACCGCCGAGACCAATGGCTTAACGTGTTTTTCGACGCACGGAGGAAACTCGGTGTAATGATGGTCACCCATCCTCAGACCGACCTTGGCAAGCGCGGCTTGACCCTACTATGGGATAATTTTGAGACATATTCACCGAAATTTGCGAGAGCAAAGCCTAAAGCTAAAGCTAGTTTCTCTATGAATAATTTTGCTTTAACGCCAAAAAACGTGTTACAAAGAATAGTGAAGCATTTAATACCTGCCCTTCAAAAACAAATGACTCTCAGACTTTCATTAACCAAAAAAGGAAAAGCAGGCGTGAATACAAAATAGGCACTCAACCATTTTGCTTCAACTCTCGTAATTTTAAAGTCACTACATGAGTTTGCTGTAAACGTAAAATACTGTTGTTTGTAGTTTGCTATCATGGCAAAAACTAGTTATTTCACAACTAGTGTAGTTAATAGAGGGTTAGAGATGGAATAAATAGCTAAAACCACAATATAAATCGATACAGTATGCTTATTATGTTCAATTATTTAGTGCTGTTAAAGTTTCAAATGTTTCAAAGCAGTTTGGATAATTTTCGACGAACATAAAAGCGAAATTGCGGGAACAAGCGCATTCCGAGCTTTTAGCCTAGTCTTTTCCCAACGATGTTGGGGCCCGCTTCCAGTCTAACCAGATGCAGCTGAATACCAGTATTTTATAGGGAGCAAAAGTGCGCAAAAACTTTTCATACAAAAATAAATAACTTGATTAATAAAGAGAAAGTAACCACTGTTTTAAGCTTTCACGGTTTACAACTAAACTTCAAAATCACGGAAGATATCCCGTGGCAGTATAAGTTTAAAGAGGAAGTATAATATTTCATTATCAGACTGTGTTTGGACTAAACGTATGTATACAACATTAGTTTTAGTATATGTCAAACCTGAAACACATGTCTAGTATTTTTAGGTAAAGAATCTATGTACAAAATTTCAAAACTGTATCATGAAAAATCACAAAGTTATAAGCTTGTTCTGTTACTGGTTGTCCGCGCAAAAACGTGGTCACCACGCTCAGCGCCGCGTGCGCGCCTTCAGCGTCGTCTTGAGCTCATTGATAATTATAATTTGGCAGTAGGTACCTAAAAAATTGCGATAGGTATTTAGGTCGCTTAGTGTCCAACTTGTAACTTTTTAAAAATATTTTTGGGACAAAATATAAAATGGTTTAAAAATGATTGGAATCAATTCAGTTACTTATTCTGAACAAACTATATTCAGGTTTCGCATATACTAAAAATAAGGTTGTATAATTATGTAAATACCTTGTGAGTCTACAGATACTGATACTGTTAGATTGCGTCATCCCACTGCTGGGAAAGACCTTTCCCCATGACTGATTGATTCAGGCCCAATGTGGACCACTGGTCGCTGGTCTACAGAAAATCTTATAAAACTATCAAGCACAAAACCCACAAAATGAATACCGAAACCATTTGAGCATCTTGGTTGCCCATTCTAAACAATTAACGACACCCTTTCGCCCACAATACGATAAACGCGACTATTCTAATTAATAACGCGGTACACAACTTTAACGATAGATGGTTATTGTTTCAAAGTTTATATTGTCGTCTGATTTCAGATTCCTGGTTCTGGCTATTAGGAAGATTGGTGCAGACGAATCGTTTTGTTTTCTCTCTTGCTCAAAGCGATATTTTGACTATTATTTATATTTATATATAGACACGTTACAAAAGTGAAGAAAACAAATGTATTTTCAATGTGTAAAAATTTAAAGTTCTTATATAAGTTGTTCGATCGAGAGTTTCCCCGCTAAACTCAATAGATGGCGTTGTACAATTTGTGTAACTCGCTGAATCGCGGTGTTAAGATTCTCCGCGAATATGGTATAAGGATTCGATAAATAATTATTTTTTGCTACATTGCCTGGCAATTTCAACATAGTTCCTCGGCCAGTTCATGAGTGCCGAACAGATAAAAGTGAAGTAAACAAAAATATGTATTTCCAGTGTTAAAAACATAAAGAACAAATAATTTAATAAAAACCTTTATCACGGTTACGTGCACAATAAAAGAGAAGTGTTCAACTGTTTAGCGATAGTTTCTCCAGAGACAAAAAAAAACTAAATTATAATGTAATTTTGAACAGAATTCTTTGAACATCCTACAGAAACTATTAAACTGGAAATACTTCAAATGCTTACGTGATGAGTCCTTTTTTCCAAGATTTTCTTTGAGTTGAACAAAAAGGTTTTCTTGCGAATAAAACAGAGGTTTTCACGCTCAGTTGAAATGGTACGTGAATCAGCAAACACTATGAATTTGCTTAATAAAGAGGTAAGGAGAAAGCGGCTGTTCGCTGAGTTGGAATATTTAGGACGCCGACTGATTTAAAATGAGTGGGTTTATGAAAATAATAATGAAGATTTCTATGTAAATGAACATCATATTTTTTTCTACAGTCAATAAATTGTGATTTTTATTATTTACCTACGAAGTATGTAAGAAAATAAGACGTGACTTATGAATGTGAGTATTATGTACACACATCATCATCATCATCATCATCTGCCTAGGCTTTTCCGAACTATGTTGGGGTCACCTTCCAGTCTAACCGGATACAGCTGAATACGAGTATTTTACATGGAGCAACTGCCTATCTGACCTCCACAACCCAGTTCGTACTGGGTAATACGATACCCCTTGGTAAGATTAGTTGTCAGACTTTCAGGCCACTGACTACCTGTAACGACTGTCAAAGATCTACAAATGACAGCTGTGACCAACAGCTTAACGTGCTTGCTGAGTCACGGAGGAAACTCGATATGTAATGGGCGGTCACCCATCCACGGACCAACCTAGGCAATAGCGGCTTAACATTAAGATCGATCCGAGCGGCTGTTATTATTTAGCTACGAGCTACTATTATGTACACACATCTTTGACATTTCTCGAGATCCTGTGGTCCCGGATCTATGGAAGGCATACGAGCACACAGTAACGTAGTCACAAGGGGGCAACATACCCTGAGGTGTTCGTGTGAAGATGTACTTTCAGAACAACCACGGAAGCACGATCAAGGTACCAGCATCTTAATGGACGACTTCCTTTCTAAAAGCAACTTTACTATTTCAAATATCCACTCGAGCCAGCGAATAAAGGTAAGCAAGGAGCTAGTAGACAGAGTCCTTCGGGTCTCTACTGCGTAACATGGGACTTAAAGACTACAGGCGAAATGTGGGTATACTACAAGGTACAACTCTGCCCCACTCTTCGCGGATTACAGGCATGATGTTATGTTTTGCATAATTATATTATAATTTTATGTCGAGCTGGTTGTCAAGTAACAAGAGAGGTGACTATAAGAAAATTGCAACATTAAGTATATTAATATTTGCGCACTACTGCAATGAGACAGCGAGGTTTAGGAGTAAACGAAAATATCATTGATGTGAATTTTTAGATTTTTGTTGATTTTTCAAAAACCGCTAAACCGATTTCGATAAAATTTATATGGGATCTCTTGGGAAGTATACCCTTTGAAACAAAAAAAGAATCTTCCAAATCGGTTCAGGCGTCTTTGAGTAATCGGTGAACATACATAAAAAAAAGATTCCGACGGATTGAGAACCTCCTCCTTTTTGAAGTCGGTTAAAAAGAAATGCGTTGCAATGCCAAAACAATATTCTCACTTAAAATAACATAACACATTATCCTGCTAGACTCCAAACCATATTTTTCTACTAAAATCTTAATTCACAAAAATGTTTTTTATATTTTCATACGCTCCAAAGACTAGCTTATACAATTCTTTTCACAACCAATATTTTAGTACGAAAACATTTGCGAAAAAGAAACCTAGAAAATGGAAGGCGCAGAGAATAAGGGAAAAAAGTGTTATTCAGATAATTACATTACTTGATAAAGTTGTAAGTGATTTGGTGGATGTCGTAATATAATGTTGCGGTGGTTCTGTAATTGCTACTCTGTGTAGTAATCGAGTTGGCACGTCGTGGTAATTGTTAGGCTGTGGTCTTTTTTTCGGAATAGCTGTGATCGTCATTTGTTTTCTCGTTGTTTCTCGTACTTCTAGCAAGACCTAATTATAGTCATTCAATTAGGCTGTTTGTTGTAATTGTTTTCATGTTGTTTATGTAGTTTTTGCTGTATCGTTGGTCTTGTGGTCGTAAGTGTTACTGCTGGACGTGGGTTCGATTTGCAGGTCGAGAAAAGTGTTATTGAGTTTTTCTATTAGGAGTTTCTGATAAGATTTTGTGACCAGTACATCTCTGTCTACCCCTTCGACAAAACAGGCATGACATAATAATATAACTTAGGCTGTGTAGTTTTATTTACATTTATCACTATTATTTCGTCAAGTAAAGATGTTACTTGTATTAATTTTTAAATAAACCTCCTTATTACATCCTGTTGAATTATCAAATTTTTAAAACCATTTTACTAAAGCATTTGCTTAAAAAACATCCGCATTTTTCCTGCCTGGCCACATTTGCATTAAAACACTTGGTTTTTACCCCCCTTTTCTCTAGCAAGTAGCCATTTCCTTCAGGTGGTCGTTCTCAGTGCATTTGGCTGCAGGGCGTCCCACTTTACTTCAGCAGTCCGCAGCAGTCCGCAGTTCCCATTCAAGAATATTGTACTTTGTAAAGCTCATCCAACTGCACTTAAAACGACATGAGGAAAAGTGTCCAGTTTAAAGTTTAAAGCATGTTTTTGAATTTGCAATGAGTGACTCAGCAATTCTGAGTGTTGCAGTTCAAACAAAGCACGTACTTATTGATATTGAAAATGGCCGTTATTGACGTAAGCCTGACATACAGACTTTTAGGTCTAAAATTGTTTGTGGTAGTTTTTAACAAAGTAGAGATTGATTGATGCAGAGTGGAACCACGTTTGCTTACAGAGTGCTGGGTATAAGATTATAATTATGTAATTCAGATTGCCTAGTGCTTTTAAGGCGTTTTTTGAGTATGTAGGCTAGCGGCGTTTCGTTCATACAAAATAAAACAAGAGCAAATATATTTTTTACGATGTAATTTGTATTTATACCAATATTTATTACACAAATAAAAAAAAACGAAACGAAGAGGCATGGTAAGGAAAGATATAGATTATTGACCTTTTTTTCTATAATAATGTCTTATGACATTTAAATACAGTACTGCTAACCACCAGTTCTTGGAATATAATAAAAACGATTGATATTCAATGAATTCTGCTGATTTCCAAATAATCTGCGTCAGGTGAAAAACAATTTAAATAATTTGCATACAAAGGAGCCTAGCCTAAGTAGAATCTTAAGAAAAAAACTAGGTTACGAGATTCTATAAAACCTAACTGACTTGAAATTTCGCTGCCATAAATAGTATTTATTACTTGTTTTCCACCTCTGAAAATTTAATTTGGGATAGAAGAGCTTTCTTTTTTAAATTTTTCGGATCTCATTACATTACATAACATCACGCCTGTAATCCCCGAAGGGTTAGGCAGAGGTAGTACCTAATAGTACATCCACATTTCGCCAGTTATGATTAAGTCCCATGTAGGGGGCGAGCCTATTGCCATCAACCGGGCGCAAATGTAAACTCCGTGGCTGCTTCTAAGAAATTCCTGATGGAAAAACCTAATGACTGTTTTCCCGACCCGGGAACCGAACCCGAGACCTCATGCTCAGCAGTCGTGCTTGCAACCACTAGACCAACGATGCGGTTCGGATCTCATTTACATTAATAAAGTTGAAATCATGTGAAGGATATCTTGGGTACTTGGGGCCCCTCGTTTCATGTAATAAGGCTCCATAATTGGGGTTCTTCCGAATTTTGTTCTTTTTTCTCGCAAAAATGTAAAGTCGTTACTCGCATAAATGGACGATACAGTTGGTTTAATGTTTCGGATATGAAAATGAATTGTAAAATTAAATTTAATGGATCGTTCAAAATGATAGGCGTTGGGAAACAAAGAGATTTTACGAGTTAATTAGCGGGAGAAATATTCGTGCGGAAGCTTGAACAGAACTGCCATTATTTTGTTATTCTTATTATATCCTGCAATCAGTCCTTCTGAATATGAACAGATGTATTGGGCGACTATTATTCATGAGGAGATATTCCCCAATAGGAACATTCTATATATTAATATATTGGCTTATTCAGCGCCGCCGAGATCCAAGGTTCTCCGAACAGAACTGTCATGAGATAAAAATATACCAACCACCAGCATAAGTCGGGTCTTGTATAGTTCAAATAGTAAATACGGAGGTAGCTCTGTCTAGCTATCTATCCGTTACACTGCTGAACAGATTTCGATGTTTGGAGCAAAAGTAGACCATGACCTGGTTTAGACCATAGGTTATTTTATTCCGGTAAGACATTCATCATCTGCCTAGCCTTTTCCCAAATTTATTGGGGTCGTCTTCCTGTCTTACTTAATACAGCTGAATACCAGTATTTTACATGGAGCGACTGCCTACCTCCACAACCCAGTTAGTACTGGGTAATACGGTACCCCTTGGTAAGACTGGTTGTCAGACTTTCGGGCCACTGACTACCTGTAACGACTGTCAAAGATATACAAATGACCGCCGAGACCAATGGCTTAACGTGTTTTTCGACGCACGGAGGAAACTCGGTGTAATGATGGTCACCCATCCTCAGACCGACCTTGGCAAGAGCGGCTTAACCTTACTATGGGATAATTTTAAGACATAACCGCCGAAATTTGCGAGAGCAAAGCCGTAGCCTAAAGCTAGTTTTTCTATGAATAATTTTGCACTAAGGTCAAAAAACGTGTTACAAAGAATAGTGAAGCATTTAATACCTGCCCTTCAAAAACAAATGACTCTCAGACTTTCATTAACCAAAAAAGCAGAAGCAGGCGTGAATACAAAATAGGCACTCAACCATTTTGCTTCAGCACTCGTAATTTTAAAGTCACTACATGAGTTTGCTGTAAACGTAAAATACTGTTGTTTGTAGTTTGCTATCATGGCAAAAACTAGTTATTACACAACTAGTGTAGTTAATAGAGGGTTAGAGATGGAATAAATAGCTAAAACCACAATATAAATCGATACAGTAGGCTTATTATGTTCAATTATTTAGTGCTGTTAAAGTTTCAAATGTTTCAAAGCAGTTTGGATAATTTTCGACGAACATAAAAGCGAAATTGCGGGAACAAGCGCATTCCGAGCTTTTAGCCTAGTCTTTTCCCAACGATGTTGGGGCCCGCTTCCAGTCTAACCAGATGCAGCTGAATACCAGTATTTTATAGGGAGCAAAAGTGCGCAAAAACTTTTCATACAAAAATAAATAACTTGATTAATAAAGAGAAAGTAAGCACTGTTTTAAGCTTTCACGGTTTACAACTAAACTTCAAAATCACGGAAGATATCCCGTGGCAGTATAAGTTTAAAGAGGAAGTATAATATTTCATTATCAGACTGTGTTTGGACTAAACGTATGTATACAACATTAGTTTTAGTATATGTCAAACCTGAAACACATGTCTAGTATTTTTAGGTAAAGAATCTATGTACAAAATTTCAAAACTGTATCATGAAAAATCACAAAGTTATAAGCTTGTTCTGTTACTGGTTGTCCGCGCAAAAACGTGGTCACCACGCTCAGCGCCGCGTGCGCGCCTTCAGCGTCGTCTTGAGCTCATTGATAATTATAATTTGGCAGTAGGTACCTAAAAAATTGCGATAGGTATTTAGGTCGCTTAGTGTCCAACTTGTAACTTTTAAAAAAAATTTTTGGGACAAAATATAAAATGGTTTAAAAATGATTGGAATCAATTCAGTTACTTATTCTGAACAAACTATATTCAGGTTTCGCATATACTAAAAATAAGGTTGTATAATTATGTAAATACCTTGTGAGTCTACAGATACTGATACTGTTAGATTGCGTCATCCCACTGCTGGGAAAGACCTTTCCCCATGACTGATTGATTCAGGCCCAATGTGGACCACTGGTCGCTGGTCTACAGAAAATCTTATAAAACTATCAAGCACAAAACCCACAAAATGAATACCGAAACCATTTGAGCATCTTGGTTGCCCATTCTAAACAATTAACGACACCCTTTCGCCCACAATACGATAAACGCGACTATTCTAATTAATAACGCGGTACACAACTTTAACGATAGATGGTTATTGTTTCAAAGTTTATATTGTCGTCTGATTTCAGATTCCTGGTTCTGGCTATTAGGAAGATTGGTGCAGACGAATCGTTTTGTTTTCTCTCTTGCTCAAAGCGATATTTTGACTATTATTTATATTTATATATAGACACGTTACAAAAGTGAAGAAAACAAATGTATTTTCAATGTGTAAAAATTTAAAGTTCTTATTTAAGTTGTTCGATCGAGAGTTTCCCCGCTAAACTCAATAGATGGCGTTGTACAATTTGTGTAACTTGCTGAATCGCGGTGTTAAGATTCTCCGCGAATATGGTATAAGGATTCGATAAATAATTATTTTTTGCTACATTGCCTGGCAATTTCAACATAGTTTCTCGGCCAGTTCATGAGTGCCGAACAGATAAAAGTGAAGTAAACAAAAATATGTATTTCCAGTGTTAAAAACATAAAGAACAAATAATTTAATAAAAACCTTTATCACGGTTACGTGCACAATAAAAGAGAAGTGTTCAACTGTTTAGCGATAGTTTCTCCAGAGACAAAAAAAAACTAAATTATAATGTAATTTTGAACAGAATTCTTTGAACATCCTACAGAAACTATTAAACTGGAAATACTTCAAATGCTTACGTGATGAGTCCTTTTTTCCAAGATTTTCTTTGAGTTGAACAAAAAGGTTTTCTTGCGAATAAAACAGAGGTTTTCACGCTCAGTTGAAATGGTACGTGAATCAGCAAACACTATGAATTTGCTTAATAAAGAGGTAAGGAGAAAGCGGCTGTTCGCTGAGTTGGAATATTTAGGACGCCGACTGATTTAAAATGAGTGGGTTTATGAAAATAATAATGAAGATTTCTATGTAAATGAACATCATATTTTTTTTCTACAGTCAATAAATTGTGATTTTTATTATTTACCTACGAAGTATGTAAGAAAATAAGACTTGAGTGTATTAATGTGCATATTACACACATCATCATCATCATCTGCCTAGCCTTTTCCCAACTACGTTGGGGTCAGCTTCCAGTTTAACCGGATGCAGCTGAATACGAGTATTTTACATGGAGCAACTGCCTATCTGACCTCCACAACCCAGTTCGTACTGGGTAATACGATACCCCTTGGTAAGATTAGTTGTCAGACTTTCAGGCCACTGACTACCTGTAACGACTGTCAAAGATCTACAAATGACAGCTGTGACCAACAGCTTAACGTGTTTGCCGAGTCACGGAGGAAACTCGATATTTAATGGGCGGTCATCCATCCACGGACCAACCTAGGCAATAGCGGCTTAACATTAAGATCGATCCGAGCGGCTGTTATTATTTAGCTACGAGCTACTATTATGTACACACATCTTTGACATTTCTCGAGATCCTGTGGTCCCGGATCTATGGAAGGCATACGAGCACACAGTAACGTAGTCACAAGGGGGCAACATACCCTGAGGTGTTCGTGTGAAGATGTACTTTCAGAACAACCACGGAAGCACGATCAAGGTACCTAACAGCATCTTAATGGACGACTTCCTTTCTAAAAGCAACTTTACTATTTCAAATATCCACTCAAGCCAGCGAATAAAGGCAAGCAAGGAGCTAGTAGACAGAGTCCTTCGGGTCTCTACTGCGTAACAGCTTGCCAAAAGCTGGCTTGCCGCTCTATTACATGGGACTTAAAGATGACAGGCGAAATGTGGGTATACTACAAGGTACAACTCTGCCCCACTCTTCGGGGATTACAGGGCGTGATGTTATGTTATGCATAATTATATTATAATTTTATGTCGAGCTGGTTGTCAAGTAACAAGAGAGGTGACTACAAGAAAATTGCGACGTTTAAAAAGACATTTTGAACTTGCGAATGACTACTGCTTTTGCATAGCGCACTACTACACCACTCCGTCGCCAGTCTTTAATACGAATATAAAAATTTCCTCATAAGCTGCTCAAGATTAGCGGTATACATAGGTACGTGGTTTGGAGAATAGAAAAAACTACTCTATAAATATCTTGCTAAAATCCTGCTATTGGATATAAAAACAGAAACTAATTAAATGTTGAATACATTTTAAAATGTTTTACACAAAACGCTGTAAGGATTTATTTTACCTAAAAACCCAGTTCCTTGCTTTAAAACTTTTAAGATTCATAAAATTAATTTAACAATCTGGACGCATCTTAACCATTAAGAATGATTGAGCTGGTGAAACTGACGAAAACATGTTTTCTACAAAAAATCTATTTAAATTTTTCTATAAGTTTTCATGATTCATCCCTAGTACCGTAAACAGTAAAACTTTTTTCAAAAAGTAAAACCGACTACAAAAACACAAAAATATGAAAAATTACTTTAGCGTCAGAAGCAAGTGACTTTTGTTTGTTTGATTCAGTTTTCTTTGCCACCGACTTCTGAAGCTAAAGTTATTTTTCACTTTTTTGTGTTTTTGAAGTCGGTTTTATTTTTTTCAAAAAGTTTTTTGTATTCCATTTTTAGTTGAAATATCCTATACAAATATTTGCGCACTACTGCAATGAGACAGCGAGGTTTCGGAGTAAACGAAAATATGTGAATTTTTATATTTTTGTTGATTTTTCAAAAACCGCCAAACCGATTTCGATAAAATTTATATGGGAAGTATACCCTTTGAAACAAAAAAAGAATCTTCCAAATCGGTTCAGGCGTCTTTGAGTAATCGGTGAACATACATAAAAAAAAGATTCCGACGGATTGAGAACCTCCTCCTTTTTGAAGTCGGTTAAAAAGAAATGCGTTGCAATGCCAAAACAATATTCTCACTTAAAATAACATAACACATTATCCTGCTAGACTACAAACCATATTTTTCTATTAAAATCTTAATTCACAAAAATGTTTTTACATTTTCATACGCTCCAAAGACTAGCTTATACAATTCTTTTCACAACCAATATTTTAGTACGAAAACATTTGCGAAAAAGATACCTAGAAATTGGAAGGCGCAGAGAATAAGGGAAAAAAGTGTTATTCAGATAATTACATTACTTGATAAAGTTGTAAGTGATTTGGTGGATGTCGTAATATAATGTTGCGGTGGTTCTGTAATTGCTACTCTGTGTAGTAATCGAGTTGGCACGTCGTGGTAATTGTTAGGCTGTGGTCTTTTTTTCGGAATAGCTGTGATCGTCATTTGTTTTCTCGTTGTTTCTCGTACTTCTAGCAAGACCTAATTATAGTCATTCAATTAGGCTGTTTGTTGTAATTGTTTTCATGTTGTTTATGTAGTTTTTGCTGTATCGTTGGTCTTGTGGTCGTAAGTGTTACTGCTGGACGTGAGTTCGATTTGCAGGTCGAGAAAAGTGTTATTGAGTTTTTCTATTAGGAGTTTCTGATAAGGTTTTGTGACTAGTACATCTCTGTCTACCCCTTCGACAAAACAGGCATGACATAATAATATAACTTAGGCTGTGTAGTTTTATTTACATTTATCACTATTATTTCGTCAAGTAAAGATGTTACTTGTATTAATTTTTAAATAAACCTCCTTATTACATCCTGTTGAATTATCAAATTTTTAAAACCATTTTACTAAAGCATTTGCTTAAAAAACATCCGCATTTTTCCTGCCTGGCCACATTTGCATTAAAACACTTGGTTTTTACCCCCCTTTTCTCTAGCAAGTAGCCATTTCCTTCAGGTGGTCGTTCTCAGTGCATTTGGCTGCAGGGCGTCCCACTTTACTTCAGCAGTCCGCAGCAGTCCGCAGTTCCCATTCAAGAATATTGTACTTTGTAAAGCTCATCCAACTGCACTTAAAACGACATGAGGAAAAGTGTCCAGTTTAAAGTTTAAAGCATGTTTTTGAATTTGCAATGAGTGACTCAGCAATTCTGAGTGTTGCAGTTCAAACAAAGCACGTACTTATTGATATTGAAAATGGCCGTTATTGACGTAAGCCTGACATACAGACTTTTAGGTCTAAAATTGTTTGTGGTAGTTTTTAACAAAGTAGAGATTGATTGATGCAGAGTGGAACCACGTTTGCTTACAGAGTGCTGGGTATAAGATTATAATTATGTAATTCAGATTGCCTAGTGCTTTTAAGGCGTTTTTTGAGTATGTAGGCTAGCGGCGTTTCGTTCATACAAAATAAAACAAGAGCAAATATATTTTTTACGATGTAATTTGTATTTATACCAATATTTATTACACAAATAAAAAAAAACGAAACGAAGAGGCATGGTAAGGAAAGATATAGATTATATAGTTATACATAAATATACAACATTATTTTAGTATATGCGAAACCTGAATATAGTTTGTTCAGAATAAGTAACTGAATCGATTCCAATAATTTTTAAACCATGTTATAATTTGTCCCAAAAATATTTAAAAAAGGTTACAAGTTGGACACCGAGCGACACTAACTACCTATCCGAAACATTTAGGTACCTACTGTCAAATTATTATTATTAATGAGCTCAAGACGCGTGGCGACCACGTTTTTATGCGGACAACCAGGTAACTAAACAAGCCTATAACTTTGTGATTTTTTATGATACAGTTTTAAAATTTTGTACATAGATTCTTTACATAAAAATACTAGACACGTGTTTCAGGTTTCGCATATACTAAAACTAATTTTATATAAAAGAGTAGTAGTATTACAGATTATATACTAAACGCGGTTCCTACATGTGCTCCGAGTTTATTTTTTTTTAATATAGTTTTAAGAAAAAAATTTGAAACCAAACAAAAACACGAAACTTAACCAAAAATTACCCACCCACGCCAATCTGAACGCTCGCTGTATCGAATAGACCCCAAAAGCAGGTATTATGTAAATACGGGCAATAATAATAAAAACCTACGGTTATTACGTAAACGTTGCGAGCAATATCAATTTTGGCAACATCTTGTATTATGCACTCCACACAGTTAATGGGCTCTCTTAGTTACGAAACTGTTTGTTTAAATAATGTGTGTATGTTATGTGAGTTTAATATTAATGTTTATAGGGTAAACACAAACAAGCCTAAGAATCTACAATAAACAACAAGGGATAATCGAATATTATAATATATGTAGGTATCTTATTATCTCTCTTTAGATCGGCGCAACACGTTTTCTTCTTCCATTCTCCCCTGTCAGACGTCTCAACATCATTTACTCCTTTCTCTTTCATATCATTCCTTACAAAAACCATTTTTCAAAATACTCGTATCGGCTTCCATATTTAAAATTAGCAAGATTCCCTGCGAATTCGAAAACAAATACCGCCTGTATCTGCATTTCGGTTAAATATTTCCGTCAAATAGATTTTACATTTTCAATATACAACAGAACCAGACTCCATTGTATTCAGTTGCATGTTATATTTCCAGAATATTCTGTATTACAACGTCCAGAAATGACTACATTTAAAGCAAGGATCCAGCGAATAATCTCGTTCATTTGTTTCAATGCGGAAGATGGGTCGGCGGCCAAAAATTAATCCGATGCACGAAGCGCTGTAAGCAGAAAGCTTTAAATGCAGACAACCGCTTAATATCATAGAATTGCTTCCAAATTTCCTCTTTATTTTCAATTGTTGTTACTGATAATCAATATTATTAATGATTTTGAGATTCATAGCTTTGACTTGTTTAAAAGCACAAGAACACACATTAATTAGGATTACATGAGATCTCCTATCATAATTTTAAAGAATGTATGTACAATCACGTACAAAAGTAACTAATGTTAAAAATCTTTAAGCCGGTTTAAGATTTGGTAAACATCAGTTACTTATTTTTAATGTTTTTCTCAGCGAAAGTCGGCAGCCTCAACTCCACTCTCGAACTCCTTTGCTATAATAATACGCCTATTTGAGAAACATTTACTGTTAAAAGCATCAAGCGTGGAACCACAATGAAAACTAATCGTCATTACTGTTTGTATATTTGCGCTAATGTAGGCCTTTACGACTTTTGTACATGCTAATACACTTACATATTAATTATTTTGAAAGTTTCTGCTTTTAGAAAAGTATTATGCTTGGTTAAACTGTAACTTTCTTAATTTTATTGGAGCTATAAAAGCTGGAGAGCAAAAATATTTCTATCATAAATTCAACATTAGCCTGGAATTACGTATCATACGTAATTAATTAGAATAATACCATTGCTAGAACTACTGCGTAACAAAATGTACTGGAATTAATATTACTTAGCTTATAAGTCAACTACAAAGGCTAAATACTCTTCTGACTCTCAGTGCCCTAGGATGACATTGAATTTTTACCGCAAGCATCGTCAATATGAAGTTAAGAGATGCACACACGCACACACCCACTTACACACACTCACATGCGCACACACACATTCACACACACACACACACACACACTCACACACAGTGGTGGTCCGCCGGTAGCGGGAGCAGGGTCCAAGCTACCGGTGGTTGGGCTCCAGAGACAGGAACCTCCTCACAATACGAGCCGTTTCGGGGAGTACTGGCTTCTGAAACAGGCCCTTGATCCAACCGCCTAAGGAGAGCCTCGAAAGATGGTCGTCGAGGCTCTTGGCTATAAGGCCATTAGCCATGATAGCCGAGTTCACATGTCGGCAACCTCGTGTGCCAAGTCGAGATATTTTATTTGTTTCTCTTTCTCAGCTTTCACGAGGTTCTCGTCATGCGGGGTGGTAACATCGACTAATGATTTACGCGGCGCGCTGATCGGTCTATCACTACTATGTCAGGCTTATTGGCGACAGCAATCCTGTCAGTAATGATAGACCGAACCCAGTACAGCGTGACATCGGAAGCGGACCACACCCATGACGACGTTCCGGAGGTAACTGGGGTAGACCTGAGAGTGGCGGTACGCAGGCTGAAGGCCAGAAATACCGCCCCGGGACCCGATGGCTTGCCTGGCAAAGCCTGGGTCCTGGCCTCTGAGGCTCTCGGACCCCGACTGGAAGGGCTTCTAAGCGCATGCTTGGAGAGAGGCCAGTTCCCGCTTCGTTGGAAGACGGGGAAGCTGGTCCTCATCCGTAAGCCAGGGCGCCATCGTGCAGGGGCCCATCGTGTTGCTCGACGAGGTGGGCAAGCTCTTTGAAAGAGTTATTGCTAACCGCCTCGCCGGGCACCTCGCGGGAATGGGGCCGGATCTTGCGGAACACCAGTTTTGTTTCCGCAAGGGGCGCTCGACGGTGGACGCCATCATGCGCGTGAGAGCCCTCACGACGGGGGACGCGGTTTCCCGGGGCGGGGTCGTCTTGGCGGTTTCTCTTGACATCGCCAACGCCTTCAACTCCATGCCCTGGAGCTGCATTGGGGAGGCACTCCGGTATCACCGGGTGCCGACCTACCTTCGTCGTGTGGTCGGGGACTATTTGACGGATAGGGCGGTCACGTACCCCGGTCGGAGCGGAGAATGGAACCGGCGAGAGATGTCGTGCGGTGTTCCACAGGGATCGGTTCTGGGGCCGGCCTTGTGGAACATCGGTTACGACTGGGTGCTGCGCGCCGACCTCCCTAGCGGCGTCAGCGTAGTCTGCTACGCTGACGACACGCTGGTACTGGCACAAGGGAGGTCGCACGAGGCGGCGGCCGAAAACATGACACGCGGGGTTGCGATAGTCGTGGAGAGGATCCGGCAATTGGGTCTCGAGGTGGCATTGCACAAGTCCGAGGCCATGTGTTTTCATGGGCCTCGGAATGCGCCACCGTCGGGATCCCTACTGACGGCGGGAGGGGTTTCCATTGGCGTCGGGTCGACGCTGAAGTACCTGGAACTCGTCCTTGACAGCCGGTGGAACTTCGTGGAGCATTTCCGACGTTTGGCCCCCAAACTGGAACGGACCGGGGCTGCCTTCAAGCGGCTCCTGCCCAACCTGGGGGATCCAAACGCCTCCTGCCGGAGGCTCTACGCGTGGGTCGTGCGGTCTATGGCCGGGGCCCCGGCCCCGGCCCCGGTGTGGGCGCGTTCTCTGAGGCGGCAAGCCGCCCGCTACTTGAACGCGCCCCAAAAGGGGATAGCCCTAAGGCTAGTCCGGGGGTACCGCACGATCTCCGGTGAGGCGGCGAGCCTCCTTGCCGGATTGCCGCCATGGGATCTGGAGGCGATAGTCCTCGCACGCCTTCACGAATGGCACGCGGAGGCACTACGTCGGTGGAAAACTCCGCTGCCGCGGCAAATCGCCGCTCAGCGGACAGACCTCCGGCGCGATCTCATGGTGACATGGAGAGAGCGACTGTCGCAACCCCGTGCAGGGCATGCCACCATAGTGGCGATAAGTCCCCTCTTTGAGGAGTGGCTAGAGAGGCGCCACGGCGCCCTCACCTTCCGCCTGACGCAGGTCCTCACCGGACACGGTTGTTTCGGGAGGTTCCTGCACCGAATCGGGCGGGTGGAAACGCCCGGGTGTTTCCATTGTGAGGATCGTCCGGAGGACACGGTGCAACACACTGTGGAGGCCTGTCCCGCTTGGGCGGAGCAGCGCCGTGTCCTCGTAGAGGCGATCGGCGGCGGCGACCTCTCGCGCCCGGCCCTGGTTCAAGCCATGGTCCGGAGCGAGAGGGAATGGGAAGCCGTCACCTCCTTCTGCGAAGCAGTCATGCTAGTGAAGGAGGTGGCGGAACGTGAGAGGGAAAGAGCCTCACGTCCCAGCCGCCGCGGGAGACGCCCTGGGCGTCGGGGGTCACGTGGTGGCCCCCGGCCACCGTAGGCGCAGGCATGTGTATGGCGAGTTATGGGCTAGCTCACCGTCCCGCCGTCTTATGACGACAGGCCGTGTTGACGGCGCGTTCGTGTTCCACGCGCGCCTCAAAGAGATGTCAGCAACCACGTAGGGGTCCACACGGGCCGATGCCTGCCAGGGCTGCGGGACTGTTCGAAAGAGATACCGCGGCCCTGGAACACAAAGGGCAAAGAAGGAACATGGATGGGTTTTAGTCAGTACAAGTCTGACACTCCCTTCCGCTCCGCCCAGAGCGGGGAGGGGGGGGGTCATTTGATGATTTCCCACCCTAAAAAAAAAAAAAAAGTAATAATATGTCTGATGGACTCATCCGGACGGTGACATGCCCGACACACGTCAACTATCCCGTCCTTCATAATGTATTTCCGGTAGTTGTTCATCAACATAACTTCGTCTATAATCGCACAGACAAAACCTTCAGTTTCTCCAAAGAGGTCGCCGAAACGTAACCAGGACACGGACGCTAGAAAATCTACATCGGGCCCATGAAGAGCCCGGTAGAAGCGCCACTGAAGCTCCTTGTCTTGCCATACTTCCTTGCGGTCAAGGGTAGTAAGTACTACAGGTTTGCGCCAGTTCTCTTTAGCCATGGACAGCGGGGTGAGTCCCTTGTCTACTGCGACCACATCTCGGTGCATACCCACCTCGGCTTTAAAAAAATATTCTCTGAGACTGCACATCTCGCGGTTGTGAAGGGGCTTCGCGTTTAAAAACCCTCGACCCCCGCACTTCCGCGGGATGTACAGCCTCATCACCAATGATCGTGGGTGATGCATCCGGTTTGCGGTAAGCAGTGTACGAACTCTCCTATCCAGGGCATCGAGTTCGATCTGAGACCATTTGAGTACGCCGAAAGAGTACATTAAAACCGGCATGACCCAACCGTTAAAAGCGCGCACCTTGTTTCCCCCTGAAAGAAGGCTATTTAATACCTTGTTCAGGCGTCCAAAGAAGCGCCCCTTCAACGATTGCTTCAAGTCAGTTACGTTAATGCCTAACGCTTCCGACATACCCAAATACTTATAGCTTTCGGTTGAGGAGAGGGATCTCAGGTGTATGGAATCCGAGAGCTGAATTCCCTCGGATTCCATAATCTCCCCTCGCTTTACATACATGACTGTACATTTGTCCACACCAAATTCCATCCTGATGGCGCTACTAAAAGTTTCAGTTACTTTCAGTAGCTCCATCAGTCGCAATTTTTGGGGGGCAAAGAGTTTCAGATCATCCATGTAAAGAAGGTGACATATGACCTGACCACGTCTCCTCAACCGGTAGTCTAGATCTGAATCCTCCAGCAATGTGCTACTATTCGTCTAGCTAGACACAACCAAAGTGGGCTCAGACTGTCGCCCTGGAATATTCCCCGTTTATTATATAGACTAGAAACAGGATATTTACCATGTTTACTGTTTCTCCCCGTTTAATCCATACAGGCTCATCGTTCCCCTGGATCTGTCGACATCCTGGATATCGAAGGACCGTCCTCCATTGCCCCATACACGACTCAAGGAAGGCGCGTAGAATTACATCTATCTTGTACAACTCTAGCACCCCATGAGCCATGTATGTGGCACCGAGTCGTAGGCCTTCTTGTAATCTATCCAGCATGACAACAGATCCTTGCGGGATCGACGAACCTATTGGCTAATGGCCATGTTATTATTTTATTATTATAGTGTAACTTCAAAGACTCAAAATGTCAAATAAAACATGGAGTCTTTCAAAATATTCTGGATTACAAATTACTATTGCGACTTATAGATAAATGAGTATTTTTATATCCTCAACGTCGTTTTATCTGATGGGATGTAAATAGTTTATGGGGATATAACAGAAAATGAGGTTCGCTATAAATTCTTATACAGATCTTGATGTGAAATAAAAAGAAAGTAGTAAAAAGTCGTTGTAAAAGTTGTAGGATAAACGTTTTCCTTCCTTCTCTCCTGAAAATAGTTTTATTGAGTGCACTCTCTTAGATCGTTTGTCAAACATCGATATTCATTTTGACTGTCCGGTTTTTATTTGTTTCATCATCATCATCATCATTTCAGCCGAAAGACGTCCACTGCTGGACATAGGCCTCCCCCAAGTGTCGCCACATTGACCGGTCCCGTGCGACTCGCATCCAGCGGATCCCTGCAGCCTTCACCAGGTCATCGGTCCACCTAGTGGGAGGCCTTCCAACGCAGCGTCTTCCGGTTCGCGGTCGCCACTCCAGAACTTTTCGTCTCTTTATTTGTTTACAGTGGACTTTTACTTGAATTTGATCCCTACCCTTACCTAGACAAGACATATTCTTAATGTGGAGTCAGACCGAATAGACTGCAGAGCGGGCCAGATTTTGACAGATAATACACTGAATCTGCATGAGGTCGTGGGTTCGATTCCCAGGTCTGGCAAAGTGTTATTGGGCTTTTCCATGAGGAATTTCTCAATAGCAGCCACGGACTAAAACACACCCTGGATTTGTGCCTGGTTGATGGCAATAGGTTCGCTCCCTAATATGCGACTTAAAACATAACTGACGAAATGTGGGTGAGTTATTAGGTACACCTTTTTTATATTAAATGACCTCAATCTTGTCCCAAGATCAGAGATGAGGTCGACGATGGAACGAGCTAACCCCTACACCTCCGCCTAATCCTTCTAGGATTACAATCGTGATGGTATGTTATGCAATATGCTGAAATATCTCTTAAAGTCCTAGGTCCGCAGTCAGTCCGCTGTCTGGTCCGCTCGGTTGGACCACACCCTTGTTCGGTACCTATTTACCTCTTTCGTCAAGTGTAAGCAGCTAAGACGCTGCTGCCGATCCCAGATTAGGACAAAATCCTCGGTTGGACGCAAATGTGTGAAAAAAGGCTGTCCTTTCTTCACACTTGGGTGGCGTAAGAGGTATTATAGGATTATAGCAAGGGATCGAGAGTAACGTCCTCCTGAATACTAAGAACTTATACCACAACTGTAAATCAGCCTGTGAAGAATTGATGACTATGGGAAGGTGACAAGTAACTAAATTTTAGTCTAGTTCTATTAGTACAATAAAAACAGCAATAAACATTAAGATCATATTATTATACTCTGTGGCTTCTCTAAACCGCACGGGAAAATGCGTGACTTTATAATTATTATGTATGTATTTAATTATTTAAAATAATATACTATTATAAAATAAAAACGAAAAACATAACCAATAAGCGTTATCCACAAATTAATTATAAGAACACCGGCTAAATCAACATTATAACATTACTTATTTTAACAAAACTTTTTCAACTGTTACTACCCGACTTGTTATGTAGGGAGCGAGAATTTTTACCTAAGTAAATCTATTGTAAATAGAGATACTTATTTTAAGTGGGTACTTCATCCAAGTAATTTCGGCAACGACTAAAACAAAATGAGAGCAAGTTAACAAGGTCTGGATAAAAATACTTTCAATTAGATTTTATAAAGCTTTTAGTCGGTACTATCTCAATATTAAAAACCTACAGAAGCAAATAAAGATAGGTATTTAATTGCTGTAATTTGTTCTATTCTTGAATTTTTATTTGACTTTTTATGATGGAACGACAAAGTATCTATATGTACACATTTTATTCATTGTATCTATATATAATAATGTCTGTTTTAAATTAATATTGTCACAGGTCAGTCCCGTGCTGGGCGCCAATAGGATTGTTGCTACCTTATTGGCGCCCATTTGGGCCACCTGCTTCTGGAAGAAAAACAATCAAAAACTATGAAAATAATATAAATTCAAATATTCTACTAAGTAAAATAATAATTGTACAACAAAGTTATCAAAAACGAATTACAAGAACTGAAATTCAAGACGGCCGCTCAACCGTATTTAAAACGTAACCGATCTGTAATAAGAGGGTGGCAAATGCAAATTACAAACTCTATAAAGTCAGAAAAGCCTCGACGGAGTTGTACAGCGGCATAGAAGGTCATTTCGACGTTCGAGACGTCTGATCCTATTAAATTACATAGTCAGACTTTTATTGGATTCCTCGCGTTTTTGATGTTGACTCTTTGATGTGAGTTGGGTGTACTGTAATCAATGTCCATTCGCACATAATATATTGTAGTGGACAGAATTCGAATAGACGAAGTGAATTTTAACGAGGGAATTTTTATTCTAGTCAATTGTACCAGGCCGGACTTTTACCGAAAAAAGACCCAAATATTAAGTTTATTTTGTGTATGAAAACAAAAAGTATACGGTGTATTAACCGATGGGTAGGGCCAATTCAATCAAGAAGGGTTGAGGGTTTGTGGGTTGTGGATGCACCTCATTTGATTAAATATACTTGAGACAAGACCCTCGTCCTAAGTGTACTGCTGTGTTGATTTTATTCCCAATATTTGTAGTAGTTTATCCTATGTACATGTTTTACTACAAGATGTAGAGGGCAGTATTATCATGAAAGCAATTTCAACACTCGAGAAGTTAATGAAAATTCTCAAGTGGATTGCTCGGTATAGAAATTCTTCTGTGTTGAAGATTAGAATTAGGTGATTAAAATTGCTCTACAGCTTTTCATATTGTGAGCTAGTCCGTGATGAGATAATAAGCTGTCAAAACCACAGTATTGGATATTTTATGCTCAGTAAACTAATGGTTTATTTCGCTTCAAAGGATGCCAATACATATTTTTAAGGTATGGTTTCTATGTGAAGGAAAATAGTTATTGGAAATTCAAGTACTGGTTTAGAACCAATAAGAATTACTACATTGGTGACTTGAATCGTATCTTATGCTGATCCTAAATTCGTTTTTGTATTCTGAATTTTGGGAGAGAAGGAAACTGAAGTCGAAATCGTGGAGATGTCTGAAAAAGAACAAAAAAATAAAGGTAAAATGAAAAAATCTAAATAAAGAAAACAATAAAAACAAAAGCAATTAATTTCTTTGCCCTGCAGTGAGACAATTACAAGCTACCATTATCAAAGTGTGCACCTACAATGGACACAGAATTCTAATTACCAAACACAGCTAAAACTAGATTCACCACTAAAATTAATGTAGTCATTACGTCCGAATCTAAAACAGAAATGCTTGAAATGATTATTTAAATTGTGCAAACATGTTTGAATTAAATGAAAATGGAAGGGAAACATATTCAATCGTGTTTCTCTAATTCTGTTTAATGACTGGGCTGGTGTTGTATGCAGTCATACGCCTAGATTGATTGAGCATTTTATTTGTGTATCACGCAAACTCATTAACTTTGGTCACTAGTGCAGTTTGCTGTGTGAAACTGTTGTAGTTCATGAACTACATGCGCTACGTTGAAAAAATTGAGATCTTTTGCCATGCCGTTGGTAGTGTGAGATGGCCCACAGTTAGATAGACGATGGATGTCCAATTAACAGTGTCGAACCTGTCTAACAAGGGACTACAATGAGCTGAGTAGATTGGTCGCAATCACAGTTCAAACAAAGGTTTTAGCAGATCTTGAATAATTTATTTGGCTTCAGGTGTTGAATAAATTCAGGCTTGATAATGGATCTAAATACAGATGCATTCTTACTTTAAATGAGTAAGATACTGCAACTACTTAAATCCGTTGATACTCACACAATAGAAACTTTATTATTATGTTCTTCTCACTTTTTGAAATTGGGTACACATATGTAAGTCGGTGACCCGAAGACGGACGTGTAACGTAAATTAATAAATTTTAAACATGAGGGCCACTTTTGGGGGGTATATTATAAAATTAAAATAATGCAAACTGTATCGTGTTACATAAAAAAAATCAAAGCACTCATTATGATCATCTCAAATATATATTTTTATTATAAAAAGTTTTGAATTTATTTAAGAAAATAGGCGAAAATTGACCGTTCCCACCACTTAATTCCGAAATTACGGGGCCGAAAATTTTGAAAAAAATACAAAATATAGTTGTTTGCCTATAGATTACAGGAAAATCTATAAGAAATCTATGAACGTACGGAACCCTCTCCACGCGATTCGAACCCGAACTTGTCCGGTATTTTTTCCTTACCATTGATTTACTCTTTCATATCATTATCATTTCTTATCTACAAAACTGTAATTTCTATCTACTATTACCCAAACCTATTCCCAAAATTATCTTTTCGCTCACAACAATTCGAGTATATCCAATTCATTTTCTCACCCACCAAGTCCTTTGTGACGATTCTGCTAACGGCCTTAGTTGAATGTATTATATTTGCTCTCGGTAACGAACAAACACACGTTTTGTTAGTTAGTGACTGGCGTGGTGTATTTAGTACAAATATTTGTTTTGTGCGGTACGTATTGGTTGTCTGAAATTAGGTTTGCGTATATCGGATTAGTTTTGACGCTTGCGGGTATTGTGGTAATTAGCGTGTTAAATGTTTTGAGTACATTTATGGTAGGAGAAAAATCAAGAGGATTATTTAATTAGTTATAAGTTGCTCGGTCGCGTACCAAAATAATATTTTAAAAGATACTTGGTGTACTTTTTTAAAATACTTTTTTCAATTGACAATAAGGAGCCCAGAACCTAACCGATAAAAAGAAAAGAGTAAGGGATGTTTACCAGTAGTAAAGTGGAAAATGTACCAATATTCCAAGTCCGTAGACTTAGTAATTTTAGTAGATTTTCTATAGTTTAACTTTACGAAAAATCCAGGCTGCCACGTGATGCTCAAACGTACACTACTAAGCCTCCCTACTTTGTCACTGTAAGCAAATGGAGTGCATCTGGGGACAACATAAAATAAGCCTTAGTCTAGTGAGACGTATTTATCGTCATGTAATTTCTTCAGATGCGTCCGTTTTGCTATCGGCTTTGAACGGTCCCTTCCACCAATGTATCAGGAAGACAGCGGTGCGAGAGGAATGCCGATGGTTTATAAAGTGAGCCACCACGCCGCCGCGGGATACGCCCCGGGTGTCGGAGACTACGTGATGGCTCCCGGTTACCGTAGGCGCGGGCTAGCTTTCCATCCGTCCGTCTTATGATGACAGGCCGTATCGACGGCGCGTTCGTGTTCCACGTGCGCCTCAAAGAGATGTCATTGATTTGATGATTTCCCATCCGAAAAAAAAGCGAGCCTCTACCCCTGATGTGATGACCGCAACCACTCTGTCAAGCGTATAGCCACCAAGAAGAAGAACTGGTTGATCACCAGTACCAACGCCAAAAGCAAAACGGACGCGTCACAACTTTAATTAACTCTAAAGCCCTTTCTACAAATGGCAGCTTCATAATAAAAACAGCCATATATTATTCTAACACAGGCAATCGTCAGCTAAGTCCTTGAATAAACCAACATCACTTTGTCACTCAATTGTTTACTGAAACAACAGCAATGGTATTAACAATTGACAACCATATCGATGGGAACATTTGCATCTGTGTAAATATATAAATACTGGATTGTGTGTGAGTTGTTTGCTGAATAGGAATTGGCTGCTAATGGTCTTGGCTGATCTTCTGCCTTGTTTAATGAATCTATATTTATCACGTCTTTGAAGATTTCTGCCTCTGGCTCTCTCTCAAGAGAGAGAAACATTCCGGATTGTCAGAATCCGTGTTGCCCATTAGCACTTATGTCCTATCTACACTTTAAGTTTTAAGAAGAACCCAAGGTTATTTCCAATTGACACTGGCCCCACACCTGGTTGACACACGTAGTTGACTACGGCCCACACCTCCGTGATTATGCCTGTATCCCTTCAGAAGGAACGTTATAAGTTGATTATTAGATTAATTCTACCTCGTTACCTCTTTGGCAGCCTCATTGGTCTAGTGGTCACAAAGTTACTGCTGAGCATGAGGTCTTGGGTTCGGTTCTCAGGTCGGGTAAGGTGCTATCAGGATATTCCATCAGGAATCTCAGTACAGCCCAAATTCCGTGGCATATACTGAAAAAATCCTGATTGAAAAACGAGGCCGCTCTTATTACATGGGACTTAAACATAACGAGCATAACTTGTGTGTACTAATAAGGACAAATCTGTCTAAATCTTTGGGGATTACTGGCGTGATGTTATGCTAAGTTCATGCTTAGGCAGATGCCATTTATACTAACTTTCAATAAACCTATATGGAAAGTTGTTAAAAGTCCATTAGAATTTATAACCAATCCGTTTAAGACGTATGGAATTCAGAATTTCAATGGCCAACATATGTTTATAACAGCGCCATCTATTAACTATACCCCCATAATATATGAAATCTCATTACTCTAGGGTTGCCAAGTTATTAAAGGCACTTACACACGATTTTATTACGCTATAAAATCGCTTCATAGCTTTTATTACTAGACGGTAATTGTTAAAGTCGTTTAACGTTGGGATAAAGTCACTGAGTCGATTATGATTAAATCGGAGGGAAATCGATTATGGACCAGATAATGGAATACAAGATAGATGATGATAATGCATTTTGGTTGCTTTAGTGACCACATTTACGGTAAATTGAGGAGAACTACTATTTTTAATTTGGCGAATAGGTTTTAGAGTCCATTAGGCTTTGCTAGATAGAAACGATTTTATGCTAACTACATTTTGCTCGCGACTTCGTCCGCAAAAATTATGATAGCTCGGCTAATATGCATAATATAAATATAATTTATAGCCTATAGTACCCAAGAATAATGTAGCTTTCTGCCAGTGAATTTTAGAATTGTATCATTAGTTCCGGAGATTACCCCCTACACACAAACTTACAAACAAATTTTACCTCTTTATAATATTAGTATAGATGACCGCAATTTCATCTAAAGTCTGAAAATCCCTGGTGTAAACAAAGGTTATTTATATTGTTGGCATTTAAATCGAAAAGGTCGTCTGGCATACGGTACCTCTGTCTAGTGATACTGTCTGGTCGATTTATTGATTCTGCAGGTGAGTCTATACATCACAATCTTCGCTAAATTCTTGAAAAATAAACAAAAATATCGTTACAATTTAAAGAAAGGTCTACTCTATGAACTGTAAAGATTATAAGCCTGTCAGTAAATATCTCCTTAAGCGAACTCCATTACATTTTATGCATTAAAAATACATAATTTAACCGTTTTTCCGGGACCCATAAATTATGATGGCCAACCGACCACCGCAGGTAAGACCGATAAAAACCAGTAACGTCAACAAAAAAATCAATTGCTCTAAATTTGAAGGAAATCACTCGTAATAAAGTCGAGTGCTGAACTTTTATAAGTCATAAAGTTTACCTTTTTTTCATACCATACTTAAGTGTTGGCCTAAGTATGCCTGTATTTGTCTAAAGGTCAGAAAAATGTAGTTATTTTCATGTATTATGAGAAGGTACTTACTGGACTTTCGATAGGTTAGGTTGATTGTATATTGATTGATGTAGGTACCTAAAAATATGAAAGGTATTTATCATTAATCTTTGATAGGACTCATAAGACATGCCTGTAAAATATTAAGATGAGAGTAGGTAAAGAGATAGATGCGTTAGGAGCACGTTTTTTTAAATTTAGTTTCTTTTAGTGTAAAGGTTTTCAAAACACGAGATATCATGTTTGAAAATTAATATTATTCTAAAACATAATTTAAGTAATAAATATTACCCAGACAGCCATATTTTTCTTTAAAATTTATTTATGCGCGGGAAGATAAGCATTCTTTTTATGTCATGACTAAAAAATAAAAAGATGAAAAATAAATGTTTTTAATTTAATTTTTACGATAAATCTTTGCAATATTATGTTTTTGACGTAAAGCGTTTTTGATTTTGGGTCATTATGGTCATTTTTAAATAAAAGCAAAACACTGTCTTTTGTGTTTTCCTTTACAATAGTCGAAATAATGTTCTGTATGGTGTCCGGACGTAAAGAATAGCACCATCCCATATCTTCCCGTGGGTGTCGTAAGAGGCGACTAAGGGACTTACCAGAGAATGGGCAGCAGCGTTCTCTGATTCTACAACAACCATACTGCGATCGCCAACCCGCCTGCCAAGCGTGGCGATTATGGCAAAACCCCCCTTCTTGGGGGAGGCCTATGTCCAGCAGTGGACTTTTCGGCTGAAATGATGATGAGTCGAAATAAAAAAATGTTTTATAATAGAATAGAATAATCATTTATTTGCTCAGGATGTAGGTATTTACTATTTATTTATTTTTAACATTCTTCAACGGGAACAAAATCGTTATCTGCTTGCAAGAGACAACTGGTGGCCTACCATCACGTCTTAAAGCAGGAATAATTCTAGTGTGGGAAAGAGATGGCGCTAGACGACATGTATAGCTCTGTCTCTTTCACACACTGGAATTACTCCCGCTTTAAGACGTTATGGTAACCCCCCAGGCCATTGCACGCTAGCTCTTCTGTTTTAACATGTCAAAATTGGCTATTATGTAATTTTTATTTAAGATGTCACGAAGACATGTACACGGGAGAGCTCGTGGCTAAATAATAACAGCAGTTCGGGTGAATCTTCAGGTTAAGCCGCGCTTGCCTAGGTTGGTCCGTCGATGTGTAACTCACTACATACCGAGTTTCTTCCGTGCCTCGGAAAGCACTTTAAGCCGTTGGTCCCGGCTGTCATTTGTAGATATTTGACAGTTGTTACAGGTAGTCAGTGGCGCGAAACTCTGACAACCAGACTTAACAAGGGGTATCGTATTACCCAGTACTGAGTTGTGGAGGTCAGATAGGCGGTCACTCCATGTAAAATACTGGTATTCAGCTGCATTCGGTTAAACTAGAAGCCGACCCTAACACAGTTGGGAAAAGGCTAGGCAGATGATGATGTCACGGAAACTATCGAAATAAAAAAATCAAATTTTTGAAAGATGATTTATGAAAGACGATATCGTTGTTTCGAGTTTTTGAAATCTTCTCAATAAAAAACTCCACTAAATATAGCCAACACATCAGTCATTTCTTATTCCGTACAAGATTTAGGGCAGCAATTTCTTATGACACGAGAGCTAAACAGAATATCTATCGGATATGGGAATATAAAAAACGCATCAAAAGGAACATAAAGTGGCATTAAGTCTCGCTTTACCCAACGTTTGCGTGCTCATATCTTGTGAGTTTTTACTTACTTTCACATGTTACTGTTAGATAATTATGAAATATTGCGTAGTTTTGGGAATTTCCCATGTCATTTATAAATTGGTAAACAATTTCTGTTTTTTAAGAGCGATAAATGACGATGTTAGAAGTGATAGATATAAAATTATAATCTCAAAAGAAAACTAATTTTTGATAGATATTCCTATTATTATTATTTACGAAAATTACCTTATTATACCTTTCTTACTATTTGCCAACTACCTACTTTAAATCCTAACACTGACATTGAATTACACATGACTTTCGGTAGAGATGCAGATCTGAGGACCCAGCCCCCTGAATTGGCAAACGCTTCGATTCGATTTCGATTCAAGAAGTCGTATGTCGTCTATTTTTTTGACATTTCGAAGGCGAGCGACACAGACATAGGGATTCCCGAATCGAAATCAAATCGAAGCTTTTTTGAATACAAGGACCAAATGTTAGTACCTTATTAGTCTTTCAAGAGCTTTAAGCAATTTCTAAAATTTTTAAAACCACACTTTACCTACAACATTCAGGTGTACATAACCGTCATATGCTGCGACACGGCCATCTTAAATTGGAAAAGGGATGGATCTCAAATATTGTGACACGCCTCGACGAAAATATTTTACGCCGCTCCACCATTGAAAGGAAAAATTGAACATCTTTTTGGATTATATTTAACTTGCGTACTTACCTACATTATCAGGCTTTTATTAGCTTCCTACCTATAACTATGTAAAAAAATCTCAGAACTTAAATTTGACCCACTTCCTGGTTTCCGATTGAGGCAAAATTTTGCTTACGTGTTTAATTTGAATAACAATGCATGGTTAGCTAAGTCATTCTAAATCCAACATGGCGGACTTCCAAAGATGGCGGACTCGTTATTTTTTATGCATTCCCTTGTTAAGGGTATCAAATGAAAGGGTTTGCTCAGAGAGATACGAGAAATAAAATATCGTCAATCTAAAGCGTGTATTTCAGTTTTTTTTTTAATTATAATATTTTATAGATTCTTATGCCGAGATCTAAACACGCTTGATCTATAAACTTACCATACCTACACTTCGACATAGGCATGTCCCTTCTTTATTTTGTACTTCTAGTTTGATCGTTTTACGCTTAACCAAAGATACTAAGTAACAACCGTCTTCACTGACGGTCTGCCGCTTTTCATCCTTATGCCCTAAGTAGTAAGATTGAAAAGAGGTCGACCTTTCAGAGAAATCGGTTGTACATAGCCTAAAACTGTTCTTAAAAGTCACATAACTATCTAAAGTCAATCTAAGCTGCTTTTCTCAAGAGAATCGCTAATCTTCTTAGGTGCTTCTATTCTTAAAGTATGTAAATTACTTTTTCATAAATATTGTCTTAAACTTATCTCTCGTTGAACATAGAATCAACTAGAAGACAGAATAGAACCGGCCAAAAATTCAGTATTTAAAAATGCATCAACACCGAAGCTACCTACGTACTTACTTTTTATGGAGCAACGTTTGCAAGTGTTCGCAACAACAGATACTAAAGTGCAAAAGTTATAGAAAGTTAGAAAGTCATAGAAAGTACTAATAATCAATCTCTAAATATACTTCGAACTCAAGATGACTGGAGTAAGGACAATATCCACAAATGGGAGCCTCATATCTTAAGTGTGTATGGCGTCTCCCCACAGACAATCATCCACACACCGATCGTCCATCTTACACCGCACTTTTTGACTGCATCAGCGAGAGGATTGTATAACATTTTTTTTTTTTTTTTTTTAGGATGGGTAATCATCAAATGACCCCCCCGCTCTGGGCGGAGCGGAAGGGAGTGTCAGACTTGTACTGACTAAACCCATCCATGTTCCTTCTTTGCCCTTTGTGTTCCAGGGCCGCGGTATCTCTTTCGAACAGTCCCGCAGCCCTGGCAGGCATCGGCCCGTGCGGACCCCTACGTGGTTGCTGACATCTCTTTGAGGCGCGCGTGGAACACGAACGCGCCGTCGACACGGCCTGTCGTCATAAGACGGCCGGACGGCGAGCTAGCTCAAAACTCGCCGTCCACAGGCCCGCGCCTACGGTGGCCGGGGGCCACCACGTGACCCCCGACGCCCAGGGCGTCTCCCGCGGCGGCTGGGACGTGAGGCTCTTTCCCTCTCACGTTCCGCCACCTCCTTCACTAGCATGACTGCTTCGCAGAAGGAGGTGACGGCTTCCCATTCCCTCTCGCTCCGGACCATGGCTTGAACCAGGGCCGGGCGCGAGAGGTCGCCGCCGCCAATCGCCTCTACGAGGACACGGCGCTGCTCCGCCCAAGCAGGGCAGGCATCCACAGTGTGCTGCACCGTGTCCTCCGGACGATCTTCACAATGGAAACACCCGGGCGTTTCCTCCCGCCCGATTCGGTGCAGGAACCTCCCGAAACAACCGTGTCCGGTGAGGACCTGCGTCAGGCGGAAGGTGAGGGCGCCGTGGCGCCTCTCTAGCCACTCCTCAAAGAGGGGACTTATCGCCACTATGGTGGCGTGCCCTGCACGGGGTTGCGACAGTCGCTCTCTCCATGTCACTATGAGATCGCGCCGGAGGTTTGTCCGCTGAGCGGCGATTTGCCGCGGCAGCGGAGTTTCCCCCCGACGTAGTGCCTCCGCGCGCCATTCGTGAAGGCGCGCGAGGACTATCGCCTCCAGATCCCATGGCGGCAATCCGGCAAGGAGGCTCGCCGCCTCACCGGAGATCGTGCGGTACCCCCGGACAAGCCTTAGGGCTATCCCCTTTTGGGACGCGTTCAGGTAGCGGGTGGCTTGCCACCTTAGAGAACGCGCCAGGATTGTATAGCTGAATTTTATGCTAAAGATATTTAAAAACTAAGAAGAAGACTTAATGTTATCATGTTGCAAAATGTTCTCCTACAAAAAGTAAACTCTCCGAAGCCAACGAAAATCTTCAAAGCTGAAATCCAACGAAGATTTATCAACTTGGGACCTTCCTTGACTGTAGCAGATTCAATTGATAGTCCAAAGACTAAGTTTGTGCCCGTCTTCATTACTCGGTCTAGGTCGAAACGCAGTCGTCTTAATATGAGTTAGTTAACTTGGTAATACTGACGTCCCGCTTTAGATACTCACTTTATCAGTACTTTGTGGAGGGGTATCCGTTGGCCAGATGCTACAGGCTAATGCGACATGTTTCTTGCGACAGTGACTGCGAAGAAAACAAATGAATCAGTTGTTTTTGGTGGAAGAGCCAATGTAGCCCGCGAAATTCAAATTTTCTTTTTTTTTTGGCATTTTGCGGGTCAGTGTCAGGTTGTATGTTGTTCGGAATTTGATTCGCGATTGTAACAAATATGGCTTTACTGAGTTATTTATTATGATTTTAATGATTATAACTCAGTAAAGCCATATTAGTTACGGTCGCCAATCAAATTCCAATCAACATACAATAAAACCCGTATTTATTTTAATTTAATGATTATAATTCTGTAAATATATAAGTATTACGGCACCGAATCATATTTTGTTCAACAGACACTGGCCGGCAAATAGCACAAAAAGGAAAAAAAAAGAATTTCGTGGCCTTCCGTGGAGCTTCCACCTCAAGGCAAGCAACGTGTCATCACGAGGTGGCTTGCGAAGCGGCAGTACTCACGCGAAGGAAATAAGTAACACACGAGCGTTTCGCATAACACAAGGCAAGCAAATCGCATCGCCTGAGGCCTTGGACGAGGCCGCAGATTCTCACTTTGTTAGAGCTTTGTGAGGAGTTAAAGTTCAGGGCCTTTGGTAAAAGGTGAATCGGTACGATTACGATGCGATGAAGTGTTGAATATCGTAGTGCCTGCGTAATATTACGTGCGAGATTTTGTAAGACGTACCATCGATACGAAAGAAGATAAAGAACAGTATTTATAGATGTTTATTAAAACCAAAGTATTGCTTATTAGCAATATATAAATAGTATTCTCCTACTGTTGAATGCTTATCTCATTATAAATATGAAGGCTTTAAGTTAAGTTGCTGGAGCAGACAGGTTGTGGAAGGCAAAGGATTAGAGTGTTGTAACGCAGCGTGTGAGAGACCAATGCCCAGTAGCCTGCGATAAGCTGAGTTGGAGCGTAAAAACAAAAAATTGCTGTTGGTTACAAAAGAAAGAAAAAATATTTATTTGTCGCAAGGAGATGACGAGCATACATTTGTAAAGATAAACAAAACGTTTTGTTTAAGGAACAGGCAGACGTTACTCTTTCTTTTGCGCGTGTAATAAATAACATCGGTCACCAATCCATTAGCCCATATCGAAGATAACAGAAAAAATCCATGACTAAACTTCAAAACAGACTGCAGATAAAAAAAAAAACTATGGCAAAAGCCCACTGTAGCAATTCGTAAAGATCACATGCTAAACAAAAACATACGGCCACTAAATATTTACGAACCAATCTGATGGTGCAGTAAATCTATCCTCCAAAAACATGTACCACTACAGTTTACTTCCATAACACCCATAGATTAACTCGTACTAATAAAAAGAGCAATGAACCAATACTATATGAAGTCAAAGTCAGTGAAAGAGTTTCTATTGGCAGTCGTCGTTACTTCCTTACTTTACTTTATTATACTTTACGACATGTGTATGTTCAGCGGAGTGTAAATGTTGAATGTGCTTAGTTATCGGAGGTCCTCGGACAGGGGTGTCGAACTCAATGCCGACTAGAGATTATGACCTTGGCAAATGAGAGAAACATATTTTTTTTGCAAGTGTTGTATTTGAAACATGTTTTATTTAAAAGGCAAGATTACAATATATTGTTTATTTATTTATTTATATTAGCCTGTACTGTCCTACTGCTGGGCAAATCCCTCCAACAAATTCTTCCATGTGCTCTTTTCCCGCGCCTCGTCGGGCCAGCCCTCGCGGTACTATAAATTAAAAAAAAGTTAACTTAATAAAATGTTAGAAGTTGTTGATATGTATCTAGACTTGAGGTGGTCCTCAAGATACATATACGCGTAAAGATCGGTTTATTGGTACCTACTGCGATCAAATTTTTTCTTGAAAAGTTCAAAACTTGTATAAAGTTAATTAATAAGAAAAGAAAGAAATGCCTTGACTTCGATTAAAAATTCCTAAATAGCGCAACCTAACCAAATAAAAAAAAAACTTTTAAAAATGTCAATTGGTCGCCACCCCTGTCTTAACTTATTATATCTCTTCGCCGATAGAGCTAACGACAGAAATAAATATAGAAGTATTTTACTCCATGTAAAGAGAAAAGGAAATGGCCCCGACGTTGACAAGATCAGATGTTGGAAGATATATAAAAGAAATATTGAATGATTTGTTGAAAATGATGTGCGAATTAGGATTTCGATGTGAGCAAAAGTTGGCGTTCCCGTATATCCTGGAAGAGGCTTTTGCACACCTTTGTAATTTTCGTTTTTTCCACGTGAATTAACCCTAATAGCTTACCGGGGAGGTCGATGGGTTGTGACAACCTTCTACGACCTTGAGTCATTCTCCTTCTGAGCAGGTTTCATCTATTTGTTTTTCCGATTTTTCCTATTCAATTTTGAGTAAACTGTTAAAGAGTTTCCTTCATCAATTAATTTTATTTTTCTATTTGTTTCAGGAAGTAAGTGACGCAATTTTCTTCTGAATTCCAAAGGTATTTCAAAGACAACAGTTATTTGAAAACTAACCAGACCACGTTTTTATATCGAGTTAGATTGAAACCCGACCTCAACATATTTGAGAAAAGGCTACTGATACTCTTTTTCAGGTCAAAAGTATTTACGAAACTGAAAAGCCAATTGTTTTTATATTTTTCACAAACATTACACATGCATGCTACATAATTACCTACTTATGCTACTTCATCATCTGCCTAACCTGTTTCTTCCAGTTCTTCGGGTTGGCTTCCAGTTTTATCGGATGCAGCTGAATACCAGTAATGTGTTAGTGGAGGTCAGATAGGCAGTTGCCCCATGCAACTGCTAGTATGACCTTCACTATCCAGTTAATATTGGGAATACGGTTCCCCTTGGTAAAACTGGTTGTCAGACTTTCGGGCCACTGACAACCTGTAACGACTGTCAAAGATCTACAAATAACAGCCGAGACCAACGGCTTAACGTGCTTTCCGAGGCATGGCGTAAACTCGGTATGTAATGATGCTAGGCGGCCTAATCGACCCGTGCGGCTGTTATTATTTAGCCACGAGCTTCTCCTATTCTCCTGTACTTATCTATTATAATAAGCTGTCTCTACACACAAGGCGCTGCTCGTCCCACAAGTTTGTAACGTAATTAAGTGTTAGCGAGAGAAATGACGCGAGCAACACGGCAATTAATATTATAAGTCGCGCGGTTTGGCGAAGATGGTGACGATACGGGCTTAAGAGACATTACTATGAGGAAATAAGTTAGACAGATTTAGGTTGGCGTCAGACTGGGTACATCATCTGCATAGCCATTTCCCAACTATGTTGGGGTCGGCTTCCAGTCTAACCGGATGCAGTTGAATACCAATATTTTACATTGAGCGACTGTCTACCTGACATCCACAACCCAGTTAGTACTGGGTGATACGATACCTTTTGGTAAGACTGGTTGTCAGACTTTTGGGGCCACTGACTGTCAAAGATCTACAATAATTGCAGCTGAGGCCAGCGGCTTATCGTGTTTTCCGAGGCATGGAGGAAGCTGGGTTTGTTATGGGTGGTCACCCATTCACGGACCAACCTAGGCAAGTCCTGCTTAACCTGAAGATCGATCCGAGCGGCTGTTATTATTTAGCCACGAGCAGCTTACAAGATAGGGTACGGATACTGTATTATCTAGGAGAATTGTAAAAATGTGGGCATAATATTGTAACTATGATGACTGCCTCGTTGGTCTAGTGATTGCAAGCGCGACTGCTGAGCATGAGGTCCTGGGTTTGATTCACAGATCGAGCAAAGCGTTATTGAGTTTTTTCATCAAGAATTTCTCAGTAGCAGACACGTAATCTGGATTTGTGCCCGGTTGTTGGCAATAGGCTCGGCCCCTATTACATGGGACTTAAAAATAATTGTCGAAATGTGGGTGTACCTAATAGTAGGTACGCCTCGTCCTAACCCTTCGGAGATTAAAGCCATGATGTTATGTAACTATGACAAATAGAATATGAATCAGTTTTAAGCACAACAGCTTATGGGAAATTAACATACCTCCTAGTAGGTACTCGGTTAACCGTGTTGATTGTCTATTATCAATGATTCTGATTGCGTAACTCTATTTCATCATCATCCACAGCCTAAATTCACCCACAGCTGTGTATGCCTCTTTTTCTGTGCAAATCTCAACGATTTTTTTTTTTAAACGGTGAAAAGTACCTGACGCTTACCGCACCGTCCGGGGAGACGGATTTGATTATGTTGGGCTTGCACCCACTAAAAAAAACCTCTGTGAACCTAGTGGTGCCTTGGTGGATGAGCCGCGAAAACTGCTTCACATGACGTTCGCGACCCATCCAGCGCAGCCCGCCTCCGGGCACTAAACTCCTTTGGCGATGTCCGGCCTCGCCTGAGATATCGCCACCACCCGTGAGGGCCGTTCAATGCGACGACAATAGACGCCCCAATCTATCGCCCGCTGGCAAGTCCTAGGGTGGTATCAGGTCGCCATGGCGTCTCCTCCACCGCCCTGTCCTCCTGCGACGAACCGAGTCAGCGAGGGAGTCCTCGTCCCTGACGCACACCACCGCGCCGCCACCTTCTGTGACTTCTTCTCCGTTCCTGTGCCAGCTTTATCCAGGTTTTTCCCCCAATGGCAACAATGTCGTGACTTTACTTATTTATACATAATTATTTTATTTATGAACCAAAGTGATTCCCAACACCTTCTTTTTAATTCTAGTGAGAGAAAAATAAACCAAAACATTCTCATTTTCAGCAAATATCTCTAATCACAGATTTGCTTTTTTCGTCGAAGCAGACAATTGATCCCTTCTATTTTTAACCCTACGTGGGTGAATTGAACAAAATACTTTATTTTTAAAACAAATCATTATTAATTATCCCATGTAATACTGGCCGTCAGATTTTTTCGGCCCACATGCAATTCTTCTATTTTAGTACATCTATTTTGAAACTAGAACTATTAATATTATAGTGATTCTGAAAGTTAGCTGCTTATTTTGAACAGAATTCTGAGGAATAACATAACATCTGAAAGCCAGACAACATGTCATGTTTAGATGTTCACCTACGCAGAAGATATTTCTAAAATAGGAACAAGTTGTTAGCTTTAAGCGTAGGTTAGACAGCTTAGATAAACTGACAATGATGTGTAAAAAAATAAAAAATTGGTTCGACTGAAATACGCAAAGCTATCCTGTTGAAAGTCACACAACATGTTAAAAAAACAGGTCGAATTCATGAAGGTATTATTAGGCATCGTAATTCGTTTCTATTTATGTAATCTTATTATATTACAAGTAAAAAAATACCCGATCAAAATAAAATAAAATTTTAACACAATGGGCAAACTTACATGGCAATACAGGATCGCGGGCGGCGTCGGCTCTCCGGTGGCTCCTCTGGTGATGATATCATTAGCAAACAATCGACGATCAAACATGCTAACGCTGATGATGGAATTGTCATATTTTAAAAATTCGCTAGTTAAATTAGCTATTTGGGGAAATGGTTACCACCATTTCCCCAAATAGCTAATTTAACTAAAAACAAAAAAACTAAATTGGGCATAATAATCGTGTAAATGTTATTTTATTTACATGACTAACGTCATAATATGCCTCATCAATATGAAAGTGAAATTATAGAAAAATTTTAGGGTTTTTAGACTGACATCATTCTGGGAGCTCGTGGCCAAATAATAACAGCCGCTCGAATCAATCTTCAGGTTAAGCCGCGCTTGCCTAGGTTGTTCTGTGGATGGGTGACCACCCAATGTCTGTCATTTGTAGATATTTGATAGTCGATACAGGTATCGTATTACCCGGTAATAACTGGGTTGTGGAGGTCAGATAGGCAGTCGCTCCATGTAAAATACTGGTATTCAGCTGCATCCGGTTAGACTGGAAGCTGACCCCAACATAGTTGGGAAAAGGCTAGGCAGATGATTAACATCTGATTATGATGAGACAGACATCATCCTCATAATGTTTTTATGTTATAAATCTGTTCATCATCATCATCATCATCCACAGCCCGAATTCACCCACTGCTGGGTATAGGCCGCTCTTTTCTCGTGCCAATCCCCACGGTCCTGTGCCAGCCTCATCCAGGTTTTTCCCCCGATGGCAACTATGTCGTCTGCCCATCTCGCCGCCGAACGCCTCCCCTCTTTTGCCAGTTCTTGGACGCCATTCGGTGACAGCCTTAGTCCACCTGTTATCACTGCACCTTGCTAGGTGTCCTGCCCAACTCCATTTGAGTTCCGTAACGCGATTAAATAAATCTGTTAATTGAGTTAAATCCGTGAAAGTGGAACAGGCTACATTTATAAACAACAAGTGCGTCGTTCACCAAGTATCAAGTACCCCATAACAACTTACAAACTCAAGAATATGTTGCTATTTATACTTAAAGTAACTCAAGTATACTTGTACAAGTACAAACAGTCAGTTACACTGAGTTAATTATGTGTGTTGATTTACAACTTCCAGCAAGCTTCATTATAATAAGTATCTTTCGCAATGCGAACTTTGCCTTAGATTATATGGAGACAGCATTCTTTTATTTTATAAAGGGTGTAAATAGACCTTTAACATAGCCGAAAGGCACTTGTTCTCCCCGTATTTGCGATATTTTTTTTGTTCTAGACCATACCTTCTAGTTACGGAGATATTGGGGGTCAAAGTTCCAACTTTTCATAAGTTTTTTTTAAATACTTGTTGTATTTAAAAAAAAACTTATGAAAAGACCCCCAATATCTCCGTAACTGTTTATGTAAGTTTTTTACTTTACACACCTCCACGTACTATTCAATCCATCCATCAGCACAATGCTTTGAGTGCTTTCCATCGAGTCCTGCAGTAAAACGTGGTTTTCACCCCAAAAAAAAAGTCGATTCCCAGCAATAATTTTTGCGTAAAGTTACTTAGTTTGATGTACAGAATGCTTGGTTGACGGCTATGTTAAGGGTCTGTTTACACCCTGTACAGTTTATTCTGATTGTAGGTAATTTGGTGTGGCCTTTTGAACGATATGGCCTTATACATGGGCACATTGGCAAAATTATTTTAATAGTTTTTACTTTAGTTTTGGCTGTCATTTATAAATCTTTGTCAGTCATTTCCTTTAGTCAGTTCCTTTAGTCTATCTAGGCAATCTGACACGACCAGAGAGAGATCAGGAGTAGGACCCACGGCTTAGCATCCTTTCCAAGGCAAGGGGCTATCATACCGCCAACTTCCAAGCTCCGGTATATAGCACTTTTTGCCCGACCCGGGAATCGAACCGAGGACCCCACGCTCAGCAGTAGCGCTTGCAATCACGAGTAATCATTTACCATCAAGTGGTTTATAAGTTTCTTTTCTTTTTTTAGCCCTTTTTACTTCCATTAGTTACATATTTTAGTACGCATCGTATTGTACACGTGTGAAGCACATATACAACGTTTTGCTAAGAAAACGCAAATTCATTCCTGTGGGTGGTCCTCGTTAAATCTTCATTATAGTGTAGACGAACCTAGGGGCCGAGGTAGCTCAGTGGCGCTTGAGTTTCAAACTTTGTACTAAACTATAAGGTAGAAGGGACTAGCGGAATGTTCTAAACGAAACACTCGTTAAATTCCGCACTCCTTCAAAGCGGAGCTGAGCAAAAGCGGAGAGGAGACGCGTGGAAACCGACCAATCACATAGGTTAAAATCTACATCGCGTCTCTCGTCTCGCCTGTGATTGATCAAATCTTGCACATCTCTTCGCTGGGCCGATCGCCTCGCTTCGGTGAAGTTCGGGCCTAAAAGTCAGTTTGTACGACGTTTGGCGTTTGCGCTTTAATCTCATTGACAGGAAAGCCAAATAAAAAATATGGATTGTATGAGAAATGTGACGGTGACAGCTGCCGGGAGAGAATGGATAAAAAAACGTCTTGAACCGACCCCAAGTAATGTGGGACAAAATCAGGAAGATGTTTCCGTTTAAATCTCTGTTAATTGCCAGTGTCCTAACTTAAAAAAAATAAACGAAAACATTAAAATCGTTTTTTTTTTTTTTTCAAAAGTCGTTCCTGAAAAAGGTGGTAAAGAGTGTGGGTCCCATAGATTAAGAAAAAATCAGCTGTGCCTTTCAAAAAGGTAATACCTACATGGTCAAAATGTATGGAAAAGCAGATTTTTTTAAATAACAGGTGAAAAATTTGCTGTATATGTTACAGCTCAAAGCCGAAGTAAGGTTACACCTAGTTCTAGCCGGCTATACCTAGGTGCGGCCGGTAACAGTTGGTTAAACTTAAGTGTATCCTTTTTATTGCTAGGACACACCGACCAAATGGATCTTTGACAGTCGTTACAGGTAGTCAGTGGCCCGAAAGCCCGACAACCAGTCTTAAAAAGGGGTATCGTATTACCCAGTACTAGCTGGGTTGTGGAGGTCAGATAGGCAGCCGTTCCATGTAAAATACTGGTATTCAGCTGCATCTGGTTAGACTGGAAGCCGAACCCAAAATAGTTGGGAAAAGGCTAGGCAGATTATTTTACACACCGACCAAATGGATTAGGTTAAGTTAGGTTTTATACTGAGACCAAACGCGTCTCGCTACATCTAAATTGGTTGCATCATACCTTCAAATTTAGGCTGCACCTAAGTATAGCCGGCTAGAACTAGGTGTAACCTAACTAAGTGTAATCATCATCATCATTTCAGCCGAAAAGTCCACTGCTGGACATAGGCCTCCCCCAAGAAGGGGGGTTTTGCCATAATCGCCACGCTTGGCAGGCGGGTTGGCGATCGCAGTATGGTTGTTGTAGAATCAGAGAACGCTGCTGCCCATTCTCTGGTAAGTCCCTTAGTCGCCTCTTACGACACCCACGGGAAGATATGGGCTATGACTAAGTGTAATCTTACATAATAATTAATAAACACAACCAACCAGAACATCCTACCAAACTGTACCACTGACTTGTACCAAACACTACAAACTTGAGCTCTACTCAAAGTAACAGTAGTTCAACTTGAGAACTCGTGTCCTATAGTAGGTCGTTCGAAACGGTGTCAAATCAACACTTTGTGAACGCTTAGGTTCCGCTTACACATAGAAAGTGAATTGACAGCTAAAACTATGACGCTATATTGTACGTGTTGATTTTGGGTGGGAGAATAATATATTCTGTTTTAGATAGTGTGTGGAGTTTAGTGTTTGACTTGAATTATGTTCAGGCCTATTTCTACCCACGCAGGCACTTAATACACTGACTGCTCATTGTTCTAGTGGTCGCAAGCGCGACTGCGGAGCAAGGGGTTCTAGGTTTGATTCCCGGGTGGAACCATGAGTTATTGTGATTTTTCCATCGGGAACTTCTCAGTGGCAAACTCCGATTTTGGATTTGTGCCCGGGCATCTATCGGTAGATGGCATCAGCCTCGTCCCCTAACACATGGGGCTTAAACATAACAGGCGACATGTGGGTGTACTGACTGATCGGTACGCCTCTGCCTAACCCTTCGTGGATTACTGGCGTGTATATGTTATGTATGTAGAATATTATATTCTGTTTTAGACGGTGTGTGATTTGGTATTTGACTTGAATAATGTCCATTGAAGCCTATTTCTACTTAGGCAAGTACCATCGGCAAGCGATTTCTGTCGTGTCTGCCATAGATCTTTACTGTTTAAAGAGAGTCTTCGCTTTTCTGATTTCCTTTGCAATTTCTTGTTATAACTGCCTTATAAATGAAGTCATATGCAAATAGAACATCACTATATTAGATCTCAACAGCAATAATCTTAGATGTATGTCCACTGATTGTGAGAACCGGCTTCTTGTACCTTATGTTCCCGTGTTATGCTATGAATGCTTCATCATTTTATAATATCTTAACAGAAGATTCGCTCTCTCTAACATTTTCTTCAGTGGTAACTATTATATCTCCTTTACTCCAAACAGGTATGTGTATTAGGTTACTTCAATCAACTCCGCATAATATCGGTCGACTCTTCAAGTAACCAGAGAACTGGCCTTTTTTATCGGCCATTACGTTATTCAAAATCAATATCAATCTATTCAGAATCTCCCAAGAAGTGTATTAATTATAATCAGGTTTTTCATTCATTTATCTAGGTATTCCTTAAATTGTTTATTAGTTTATTTTATTTTTATATTATGTGTATTAGTATTTTTTTATTAATTACTAGCACTTCGTCCGCATAAATTGTGATAGCTTTGCTAATATGCATTATATAAATATAATTTAAAGCCTGTAACACCCACGAATAATGAAGCTTTCTGACAGTGAAAGAATTTTTAGAATTGGATCATTAGTTCCGGAGATTACCCTTTACATACAAACTAAAAACAAATACATCTTTCTAATATTGTAGATTTTTTGTAAACTAACACAATATTGTCCTATTTAATCTAAAATTTGACATTAAGTCCGTCTTTGTGCCTACCACTATTGTACATAAAGTTTTAATGAATAAATCTCCCACATTTGAAATATGACCGGTAGATAATGACCTAAATAATGATCTAAACTAAAATTTTAATCATCTCATTATGACGTGGTTACGCTTCATCGGCTGTTAATCATAGCCTGAATTGGCTCGATTTATGCCTGTGATAGCGATAATTCATGCCCGACATGACAGCTCGCGATATCTATCGCTCTAGGGTACGTGTTTAGAATGTATGAAGGTACAGGGCTTTAGGTATTTTATTGAGGAGCAGGTGACATATAAATAAAACCATAATTTCTAACAGAAGGCAGCAAAGAAATAAAATTGTCACACGGAGTTTAACAAAAGTATAAATCTAATAATTATTTTGGAAATGCGTAAGGTATGAGGTCCTGGGTTCGATTCTTCGTTTTTGATTCCCGGGTCGGATAAATTTCTCTATTGGGTTTTTCCATAAGGCAAATTTTTCAGTAGCAGCCACGGAATCTGGATTTGTGCCTGGTTGATTTATTGATGGCAATGGGCTCGCCCCTATTACATGGGCCTTAAGCATAACCGGCCGAAATGTGGGTACACTATTAGGTACACCTCTGCCTAACCCTTCGGGGCTTACAGGCGTGATGTTATCTTATGTATTTTTGAAATATTTACGGCAAACTATTTGCTACAAAGCGATCTAAATTTCTGATTGCACTATCATTTCCATCCAGTACAACCTTCACTATAATTTTAAGGGTAAATATACCACAAAAATACACATGATAATATACATACGTACAATTTTTCCGCAATCTACCCTTAACATTTCTATCAACAAAAACCAATTTATCATCACACGAGAGGGGATGTAACCACCCGTTTCGTTTCGAAATAACCCCTTAACGTTCACGTGTCATAAACCCTTAAACGTACCGTGTAAAACTTCCCTTATACCGACATTAGGAATAAGTGGCGTTTTGGTGTCTTGGGAGTGTGTCGATGCCTTTATAACGGTATTAATGTCCCTGCAATGTTAGAAAACTGTACTATATTGACTTAACGACGTTTTAGAATCGACCCTGCATTTTATTCACAAAACATGAATGATTCTTCAGAATTATCCGTGGGCCTAGCACAAATACGCCGAGCAACCGTAACATAAGTTCGACCGATTTTTTAATAAAATAACGTCTTACTATTTTGAAGGCAGTCTTTTAGCAGTTTGGATTTCGTTTGCGACAAGCACGATATAATCATCACACATATACAACATTATTTTTAGTATATGCGAAACCTGAATATAGTTTGTTCAGAATAAGTAACTGTAGTGTAGGTACTTAGATATAAGTTGTTGCATTAGAAGTAAGTCATAGCGGGTAGCGGAGCAAATTGTATATCGCGCTGCCAAAGCTGCTGGTAAAGTAGTGTTCAGCGGTGGGCTGGGACGGTACACGGGAGGCAAGGCTACATTGCGGGTTCGCGAAGGGGCTCAGCCCGTGTTCCATCGAGCGCGGCCGCTGCCCTACGCACTGCGCGAGCGCGTTGACGCTGAGCTCGACGCGATGCTGCGGGCCGGCATCGTTGAACCCGTGGATTGCTCGGACTGGGCGTCACCATTGGTACCGGTTAACAAGGCGGATGGTACTTTACGGATTTGTGCGGATTACAAGTCAACTCTGAATCCGGTGTTACTGGTCGACCGTTACCCACTCCCTAGGATTGATGACGTTTTGGTAGGTCTTAATGGAGCTCAATTTCTAAGCAAAATTGATTTGTCTAATGCTTATAACCAAATCGAATTGGACGATTCTAAAAAGTTCACTGTCATTAACACACACAAGGGCCTGTTTCGTTATAATAGGTTAGTATACGGCTTGTCGTCCAGTGTAGGTATTTTCCAACGAATTATGACAAATCTATTGCAGGGCATTCCTCATGTGCAAGGGTTCCTTGACGATGTCATTATAGGGGGTAAAACTAGAACGGAACATTTAGAAGCCCTCGAGGCGGTTTTAAAGCGGTTAGCAGACAATGGGTTGAAACTTAGGAAGGATAAATGTGTTTTTCTAGTAGACAGTGTAAAGTACTTAGGGTACGTGGTATCGAAGGAGGGTATCAGAGCGGACACAACAAAAATTGATGCCATTTTAAAGATGCAACCTCCTACCAATGTATCGGAGTTACGGTCGTTCCTAGGTATGATAAACTTTTTCGCAAGATTTATTAAAAATCTTAGTTTTATGTTACCACCGTTGCATAACTTACTACGGAGACAGGTTCCGTGGGAATGGAACAAGGACTGTGAGCGTAGCTTTGAGGAAGTAAAACGTGCGCTAATTAGTAGTGAAGTACTGGCACACTATGATCCCAGCAAACCGGTAATCGTGACGTGTGACGCGAGCGCGCGGGGCATCGGCGGGGTACTGGCGCAGCGCGGGGCGCACGGCGAGCGCCCGGTCGCGTATGTGTCACGTTCACTTACTATCGCGGAGAAAAACTACTCACAGATTCACCGCGAAGCATTAGCAATTATATTTAGTGTGAAAAAGTTTCACCAGTACCTGTACGGGCGGAAGTTTACATTGCGTACCGATCACAAACCTTTGGTGTCTATTCTAGGACCTAATGCTGGAATACCTACTATGACAGCAAGTAGAATGCAACGGTGGGCAGTGATTTTATCGGCGTATGAGTACGAAATAGAATTCATTAAAACTAACGCGAATTGTGCGGACGGCCTTTCGCGGTTGCCGAGTAGTAGTGCGGCGAAGGTACATGATGTAATCCCGGAACAGACTTATCTTCACTTTGCACAAGAGGCATTATTGTTAGATTACAAACAAATAAAAAAATCCACAAATAAAGATCCTATTCTAAGCAGGGTGTTAGCTTATATACGGGACGGTTGGCCGGAAAGATGTGACATAATAGGAATGCAGCCTTATTTTAATAGGAAAACTGAATTATATGAGGAATTAGGGTGCATTATGTGGGGCCACAGGGTAGTTATCCCTCAAGATTGCCGCGAACGAGTTTTACGGTTGATTCATGAGCCGCATATGGGCGTAGTAAAGTCAAAGGCGATAGCCCGCAGTTATGTATGGTGGGCTGGCATCGACGAGGCAGTGGAGCAGGAGTGCCGCGCGTGTTCCACCTGCGCTAATCACGCAGACGCACCCCCCAGCGCTCCTCCTCGGCCTTGGCCCTGGCCTTTAAAGCCCTGGGTTAGACTGCATTTAGACTTCCTAGGTCCAATCGAGGGAAAGTTGTATTTGGTCGTGGTGGACGCGATGTCTAAATGGCTGGAAGTCTTCCAGGTATCAAGTACGGCAGCGCGATATACAATTCCTAGACTTAGCGAACTATGGAGTAGGTTCGGTGTTCCGAAGCAGATAGTTACGGATAACGGGCCACCGTTCACGAGTAGTGAATTAGCGTCCTTCCTACACAATGACGGAGTGGAACACATCTTTACGGCTCCCTATCATCCGGCGTCTAACGGGGCGGCCGAAAATGCAGTTAGAACCATTAAAAAGGTAATAAAGAAAGCCTTAACGGAAAACAAAAATATTGAATTATCTATTAATACGTTTTTACTACACTACCGTAATACTGAACATTGTTCTACAGGGGAAACCCCCTCCATGTTACTAATGGGTAGACATTTACGAACCCGGTTAGATGCATTGAAACCGGACCGGGAAGCTAAGATTCGGGGTGTGCAGAAACGACAAGTTGAAGCTAAGGGCGGGGTGAATAGAGAAGTAGGAGTTGGGGACGACGTGTGGTATCGCCAGTATTTAAAGGCGGAAAAATGGCAACCCGGTTCTGTTATTAAATCTACAGGAACAAATGATTTTAAAATCTTAGACGCTAGTGGTAACGTAATCCATAGACACCTCGACCAGGTTCGACGTAGATCTAGGAGTTCACTGGTAATTCCCACAAATTCAGTACCCCCATTGGTGGAACCACCGAGTGTGTCACTTCCGGAGTCTGTTGGGGTCCAGTCTGAGCAGTCAGAGGCTAAGAGCTCACGCGAGGGGACTGCGATTGGAAACCAAACATCACCAGTTGTGGTATTCGAGCCGGTCGTGGAACAGTTTAGCACGCCGCCTACCACCCCTGTACCGACCCAGCCGCGTCCAATTCGGAGTTGTCGATTGGGCAAAAACGTCACATATAGATAAGACATAGATTCATAATTAGATATATTATAAGTCGAGGAAAGGGTTGTTATGTTAATAAAGTGGGAGGGATGTAGTGTAGGTACTTAGATATAAGTTGTTGCATTAGAAGTAAGTCATAGCGGGTAGCGGAGCAAATTGTATGCGTCGCCAGTTGGGAATAAACCGTGCTATGAACTAGTGGTTCCGTGTGTCCTTTCCCCATCCACCCCCGCGCACTAGAATATTACAGTAACTGAATCGATTTCAATAATTTTTAAACCATCTTATATTTTTTCCCAAAAATATTTAAAAAAGTTAAAAGTTGGACACCGAACGACTTTAAGTACCTATCGCAATAATTTAGGTACCTACTGCCAATTTATTATTATCAATGAGCTCAAGACGACGCTGGAGGCGCTCGCTGCGTGGTGACCACGTTTTTGTGTGGACAACTAGGTAACAGAACAACCTTATAACTTTGTGATTTTTCATGATACAGTTTTTAAATTTTGTACATAGATTCTTTACATAAAAATACTCGACACGTGTTTCAGGTTTCGCATATACTAAAACTAATGTTGTATAGGAATAGTTGTACAAATAAGTAAATGTTATGTGTGTGAAACGAGTCTTTTCAATTAAATTTTAAAATTGTTCTAATTTGTGTTTCATTCTTTCGAGCATTTTCCTAGGCCGAGCTTTTAATTATTTCTATATTTTTACGTAAGTCACATCACTATAAACTTAGGCAGCAGTGTTGTCAATTTAAACTCCAAAAACGTGTTAGGCAGTCTTGGTCCCAGACAAATAACAATTACAATTCCTTACAGCCAGACTTGAAGCCACATTGCCACAATGTTGATCCAAGTACTTGAGCAGAACACTTAACGTCAAGCCCAGCTATATAGTTTTAAACTAAGATTAAGGAGCGCCTCAAGGTCGGGCATTTTGTCACTATACGGTTAGTCTGTGTCTTCATTTAAGTAATTTACGTTGTAGTCTACCATCCATAGAGATTTTAAACAAGTAGTAGTGTCATCGTAATTGACTAAATTGTCATGTGTGATTAATTAAATTATCATCGCTATTTGATACTTAAGTTTTTCTCCTATTTATACACCAAACTGACGGAAAATAGACAAATTGACAGCTTGTACAAAGAATTCTACTGTGTGATGTCTAACATGATGAAAATAAATGTCACCTTTTATGACAGAGTAGATACAAAAGTGCAAGGTTTACTCAATCTAGCGCCATATATTCTGTCTAAAATAATCTGACTTCTTATGTCAATGTTACTCTCGTCTCACAACTTTCTCACACATTCGTTTCAACCTTCAAAACCTGTGCACCAGTTTACAAGAACATTAATCCTGCTAAGTCTGCAACCTCAGTGGGTGGTGGGCTATAGCTGGCACGAAGAAAGTCAATTTACTCACTATAAATCTTTTCCTCTGAACGTTTACTTTTCTCAACAATCTTATTTTGCTAATACAACAATGCCGAGTTTTCTAGAAAACGTCCGGTTAAGTTAGTCTAGACATCTTTAATATTTGCTGAGAACGGGTATCATTTATGTTTTTAGGAAAAATATAAGGTGTCCTGAGTCAATGAAGGTTTTATTATTTTTGTTTTAGGTCAAAGACGAAGTAATACTACGGGCTTTACGTTAGGTGAAAATTTTCTCGATTTTGACTAATTATACCACTTTAACGATCTAGTAGCCGTAAGCGCGATTGTTGAGCATGGATTTTTGGGTTTTATTTCCAGGTTGGGCAAGGTTGTTATTGGGTTATTCCATTAGGAATTTATGTGTAGTCCTGAGATTCGAAATTGGCAGTTTGATACCGTGGTACAATAATCAAAGCCGTTAGTATGGTATTGTCACTCAGGTAGTGTAGGATTGCCGCCTCAAAGAAAAAGACGATGATACTGTTCCTGTTCATAGCACCATAGTTATATCTGCATGGATATATATAGGACGAGCCCACCACACTATTCCCAAACTACTGCAACTCCTGAAAACCAAAATCAATATTGGAGACAACCAGAAAAGCGCCGAGACAATGAAGCTCAACATAATCCCATAGAAACAATTTAACGTCTTGGATCCCCCAACGAAATTAATCAGACAAGAATGACGGAGAAGTAAGAAAAACATAATTTCCACTTCTGCATAGATAGGTTGTCTTCGCTAAAATTAGCCGCCATGACAGCAATTCGGTCAGGACCGTAATAATTATCAATCGACAACAAAATATACGCCTGACTTGTTTCTACGGTCCAATTTAATTCGTCCACATGATCAAAATGTATCGATAAATCTACTAGGACAAATTCACCAGGAGCAGGACCACTATTATTAATTCCTGAGGCTTTCCGTTGCTTATCTGCTAAAGGGTCTGTGTTAATCGTTATAATAGTCGGGTCACGTTGTCAAGCAAAAACATATTGGGGCTGGTACCAACCGCCGCTGGAATTTGAATTAACAAATTGGTTGAATTGACAAAGGTAGGTCTTTGTTTTTTTGTGTGAGGAGTTAATTTAGGTTTTAACTGTCGTGTATTTCATTTGCATAGTGAGGAGCTCGTGGCTAAATAATAACAGACGCTCGGGTGTATCTTCAGGTTAAGCCGCGCTTGCCTAGGTTGGTCCGGGGATGGGTGACCATCCTCACAATTTCCTGTGTGCTTCAGAAAGCGCGTTAAGTCGTTGCTCCCGGACGTCAATATTAGATCTTTGACAGTTACAGGTCCCAGGTCCCGGGTATCGTATTACCCAGTGCTAACTGTGTTGTGGACGTCAGATAGACAGTCGCTCCATGTAAAATACTGGTATTCAGCTGCATCCAGTTAAACTGGAAGCCGACCCCTACATAGTTGGGAAAAGGCTAGGCAGATGATTTAATTTGCATAGTGACTGACTGGCTTAGAATTTCTCTGAAGTTTAGCAGTAATCTCTCGTCCCTACCTATTCACATAAACATAACATCACGCCTGTAATCCGCGAAGGGTTAGGCAGAGTTGTAGTACCTAATAACATACCCACATTTCACCAGTAATACGTGTTAAAGACCACATCAACCGGGCACAGCTCCAGACTCCATGACTGCTACTGAGAAATTCCTGATGGAAAAACCCTATAACACTTTGCCCGACCCAGTAGTCGAACCCATGGCCTCTTGCTCAGTAGTCGCGCTTGCGATCACTAGACCAATGAGGCAGTCCAACCTGTTCATGTAGTAATTAATTCACCAAATAAACAAACCATCTATCACTGTTCTATTATATTCCACCAGTCACTTAGAAACATCGTTTAAAGTCTTTTCCAATAATTCCACAATGATTATAGCAAAACACAAAAAAAAAACTGTTGTTGTGGGGTTTTTCTAAATATTCTTTAGTGTCTGTTAACTTAAATAGCTTTGGAATTTTGATATGAGTAGGTACTTCATTTGTGTCATAGATGGCGCTTTAGTACTTAATGTAGTCCCGCTACAACCACTCAAAATTTTTGCCGATTGCTCATGCCTTCTACTGTTACTTCTGTTTAGCAGTTTCATTTACTACACCTAAACAATCTTAGGTATCAGGTAAATAACACTAGTCAATACAACACATAATATCACTGTCATTACCCCTATTATCAAGAATTTAATATACCCTTTGGTTGTGGTGTGTACCTACGCCAACCACCTTTGCTTCAGATCTAAGGCATGAGGTTTGTATAAATTATTGATGCGTTAATAACTTCCCATTTGTCTGTCGCCGAAATACGTTTCAATTGTTAATGATACGCCTCTTGAATTAATAGCAGTTAAACCTCTGCTCAATCTGGAGACAGAGAAAGGCAAATGCTCAGCTCAAGATACATTTTATGATAGTAAAATTGAAATAAATATGAAAGGAGGACGCGCGGGTTTGTAATGGAAAAAGAGGAGGGAGGTCTTTGCCGAGCAGTGGGACAGAGCAGACTAAAAAAATAATAACAATATATGTATTAGAGTGTGAGTGTGAGTGTGTGTGTGTCTGTTTGTGTATGTGAGTTTAAATGTTTGTAAAAGCACCCACGGTACATGAGAAATTACTTGTGTGGGGCAATGTTTTTTTTTTTAATGTCATAAATAATAAAGCTTCTAAAACATTTTTAGGCGTATTTAATTTCGGATTGCAGAGGTCCTGGGTTTGATTCCCAAGTCGGGTAAAGTGTACTTAATTTTTTGAGACTGGATAATTGAAGCGCCCGGTTAATTAATATCAATGGACTGGCTCCCTACTATCTGAAACTTAAAATAAATATAATACATCTATACAAATAACTCAGGTAATGTGTTTATGTTTCACGGCTCTGTAAAACCCTTAACCCTCGAATGTTATTTTGGGTTAAAGCCCATTGTTGTGTATCTAGATAAATGACGACTTCCAATGTTCATATTGAGAAAACCTTTTTTTTTTTAATTAGCCTATTTTGTCCTACTGCTGTGCCATTCCTTCTTAACTTAAAGGCTTGTTATAAAATATGTTAGAAAACCAACAGAAACGGGAATCCCATAAGATCAATCTATCAAATTCTTATACGATAGCATTCGAACCGAAACCGTATAAATAAATCGCAATTAGTAATCGATAACATTAATTTCACATACATAATGCTCTTAAGCCAAGATAACTAGACAGGAGACAAATTAAGGTTTGTCTGGAGAAGACAAATTACTCACCAACTTTCGTATATCAATATCTTCGGAGAAATTACTTTTGTTAACAAAAACACTTAGAGTCACGCATTTTTATTCCTTTTGGGACTTTCCTTGGGGAACTGTTTTGGATTTTTCCTTCTTTGTTTGTTGGTATATCTAGCTTACGGAACCGCGAGATAAAACGATGTTTGTTCCTGGTTTCCTAGGAAAATAAATAAACGTCATAAATTTTCTGCAGTGTCTTGTAAAAAGTATTAATTGGTTGCTAGCAATTCATACAAAGCATTTAACGTTTTTATTTTTATTTTTATTAGCCTCGTATGTTCCACTGCTGGGCAAAGGCCTCCTCCATATCCTTCCAGGTACTCTTCTCCTGCGCCACCTCGAGCGAGCCTTCGTGGTGCGGGTCTAAATCATCTCATCTCATCTCTTTCTGGGCCGGCCTCGGCGGCGCTGTCCATCCTCAGGCATCCATCGTGTTGAGACCTCATTTAATTAAACACAGAAATTGAATGGCTTTTTAAAAACCCATAAGCTGTAGATTTATCATCACATCAGCTCATAAATTACTCGAAAAGGGTATGCAGTATACTGGTGCTTTTTTCTTCCTTTATTTATAGACTTTTAAAAGCGCAAATTGCATGACAGTCCCATCGTACTCTAAATACATATTTCTCATATCTGGGCCATGAATCTGAACAGACTCATTAGACTCATTAGACGCATTATCGCCATTTGGTTGAGACAGGATTTTATAGAATATAATTATCAAGTCGGTTTGAATTCAAGACCCTCAACATATAATTTCTCTTAGACTCATATCAAACACAGTCCATCAATAAGTGATGTAAGTCTTCAAAAATTCCACACCCACACAGTTAGGCGAGTTAGTTTTTTTCATTTTCATCATGAACGCAAACCTATTAAATGAAATGGGGTATTCCTCAAAGCGTAACTATATTACTTCTCGAAGCGCAACCATTACTTGTGTTCATAAATTTAAAAAAAAAATTGTTTATTAAAGCACAACCATGATTGAAAAAAAAATTATGAATCCATCATACCCGTCTCTATATTTCATCATGGTTGTGCTTCGAGGAATAATTTAGTTGCTTAGTTGCTTAGTTGTTTGCGCTTAAAAATAGTTTCACTTTGAGGAATACCCCTAATGTGCGTAGATCTGAGTCTATCTGTGGAGTCTATTAGCCGTAACAACGTGAACGAAGAAGGATCATAGTAGATACAACTCTGCCTGCCCCCCTGCAACAAAATGCGTGATCTTCTATATGTATGTGAATCAACCCGTAAACTCTTGTTTAAAAATAACATGGACTCCTTGCATTCATTTATTAAAGTAATATCACTCAACTAATAAAAGTTGCAAGTCACGTTTGACGTCATCCTGAAACGCAACAACTAAAACTAACAACGCAAAGATTTCTACAATTAAATGTTCTGTAATTTACTAAACGTGTTTCTCTTGTCCGTCTAAATTCCCAGAAATGAAAGTGGCAATGCAATTAATATGGAACTGTTTACATTTAGACGAAGCCGGAAAAACAAGACAGTTATTTTGTAAGTGCAAATTTCCGGCAAATTCCCAGTCTGGTATTCATAGCAGTGTTGCGCTAAGACTAGGAGATACCTAAATACATTTAAGCACACTGTTGAATTTACAACGCTTTTCTCAGTTCTGAGAGTTGAAATTTCTACAGCAACGTAAGATTTAGGTGTCATTTCGTGTTAGTGAAAACCGGTATTAGTTTCTTTCTTGTTGTGGTTAACTGTTTAGTGTTCAGACAGATGCAGTTGGATTTAGTTTGTTTGTAAACTTGTCCAGCACTATTTTGTTTTGTTTGGTAGAATTTCATTTAAATTTATTTTTGTTATATGTTTTTTTTGGTACAATGCTTTACGTTTTTTATCGAGACTTTAATATCTTATCTTATTATATTTAATTCTCAATATCACCTGGTAGATGTCACAGCTGCATGGGAGTTGGTAAGAATAGATTAGAATGGCCTGCAATTGGAGGTCTTTATACACCAGTAGACTGCTGTAGGCTGAAGATGATCTCCAATTTTTCATTTCTCAAGTTTGTATCAAGAGCATCAAGAAATTGCTTCTAACTGATCACTTATTTGTTTAACAGTAAACGATCGTAGACGGATATCACGCGTCATCTGGAACCGGTCAGTAGATTTAACATCGAACTATCCTACTAATATTATAAATGCGAAAGTTTGTGAGGATAGATGGATGTCTGGAAGTTTGTTGCTCTTTCTCGCAAAAACTACCCAACGGATTTGGATGAAGTTTAGAACTCAGATAGTTTATAACCTGTATGCTGTTTGTTCTGTATGGTGTCCGGACGTAAAGAATAGCACCATCCCATATCTTCCCGTGGGTGTCGTAAGAGGCGACTAAGGGACTTACCAGAGAATGGGCAGCAGCGTTCTCTGATTCTACAACAACCATACTGCGATCGCCAACCCGCCTGCCAAGCGTGGCGATTATGGCAAAACCCCCCTTCTTGGGGGAGGCCTATGTCCAGCAGTGGACTTTTCGGCTGAGATGATGAGTTTATAACCTGGATTAACACATAGACTTTTTTTTTATCCCGGTAGTAAGATCCTGTGAGACAATTATCGAACTCCACGCGGACGGAGCCGCGGTAATAAGCTAGTCATCTAAAAAACCGTTGATGAATTCCTTAACCTGTTTCATCTCGCTGCATTATAAATAAACAGGTGCATCCGTAGAATTGCTGATATTTAAATTTCCTCTTTCATTTCTTCACCTCCGATATTTCTTAATGCGAGCCGCTTGGCATCGTCTGTGGTTTAATGTTATTCTGGATATGACAGTTGCAATGTTTCGTGAAATTTTGTTTTCTTTTCGTATATCAGGATTAAAATATCTGTTTTTTCTTAGGCATTTTCCTCGACCTAGACCTCGGCAAGCGCAGCTTAACCTTGAAGATCGACCGTGTGGCTGTTATTATTAAACCTCAAATTCGATCACCAACTCATCTAAAATTACGGGCTCGATAGTTGGGTTTTAACTCCGAAAGTATAAAAATAACAATGTAATTTTATGAGCCTCCTCGGTAGAAAAACAAAGTCATGTGTAGAGTTTACATTTAAACTATATATATATGGACAGATCTAGTTAAGTTTAATCAAAGCGACACTTGCAGTAAAGCGAATGAATATGTACGAACAGTATAAACAGCGCGACGAAAGAATTGCAAGGTACCCACATAAATGTTTACAGATTTCTTAACATTAACATTTTATTACAGAAACTCTAGTATTTCTTTGACATTCTTTGTTACTGATTAAAAATAGAAAACTATTCACCGCTTATTTTCAATTTTATTGTACTAACATTTTTACGTGTAAAACAATATTCAATTTGTGACTACTTATTTTCTACCAGTCAGCCAGTATTTTAAATTAATATTAACACTGAAAACGGGATATTTAGCATGTTTACTATTTGTTTTTGAGTTTCTGATATTTCGTTCAGTTTTTTTAGTTAATATTGGTGACCATGTCAGTTTAAAAACTTAGTATTTTAAATGTTTGTTCGACACTAATTTCATTATATCTAGTTGCTAGTAAGATTCAATCCAATGGCTGAATATTGACCTTGTTTTTTACGAGAACTAAACGTGTTCGCGATTAACATGGTCTTTGTTTTAAAATTCAAAACATGTTAGTATAAATAACTAGGTTTTGCCCGCGGCTTCGCTCGCGTTAATTTAGAATTTGGCAATCAATTCGGGTAGTACTCTGTTTGTAAAAATATAATTCAATCATTATTCGAAAGACACGTGGCGCCATCTATTATCAAAAGAACATTATTGTTGTTTGTCTCCGGAACAGTACTTTTATTCGGGATGATAGGTACCTTATGTCCGTTGCTGTACACTGATCAACATATATGCAAAGTTTCAGGTTGATCGCTTCACTGATTTAGGCGTGAAAAGGTAACAAACAAACAAACTTACTTTCGCATTTATAATATTAAAATAGTTAGGATACTACTGCCAAGTAATAAATTTGCAATTAATCGTTTAGTCACTACTCCAATGAGTATAAGATCCTTTAATAACTTAGTCCACTTCATGCGTTACCAGTTATTGATACGACTTTGAACTTTCACCAGATAGCGATAAAGCCTGAGCTCATAAAACTTCGACAAGGAAGTGGATGGCTCGTACGATACTTATTCAACTTCGTACCCAAGTATATTTGTTTCTGACTCTGAATCGTAATGAGCCTAGTTGAGACAAGTTACAAATACAGACCTACTGTTACTTTCTTCGTATACTCGGATGATTTTATTATTCCACTCAAGTTTTTGATCTAGTTCTGATGTAATTAGATTTCTTGTCGTTGTCTCTCTTGCTATATGAAAGCATCTTATTTTCTGTCCTACATAATACCTGTATTAAGAATAAATTGGATAGAGATGAGCTCTTCGTCATACTTCACAATATAAGAATTAGAGCGGTTTAAGATGTTATTAGCTAATGCTGATAGCATTTTGAATTGCGTAGTGACGTTTCAATTCACTACTAGTCAGCCTTTGTGCTATTGTAAAATATTTGTGTTAAGTTAATGTTTATTCTTGTTATTGATGGAAAAGTACCTACGAGTAGTTACATAAAAATATAGGTAATATTGTATATCGGAGCTACATCTGCCGAGAAACTGCTTTACAGTTTGGCAGAAGTAACATTTTTTGGGGTATTCCTCAGAGCGCAACCAACTAACAAATAGAGAGCTGTATGATGGATTCATTAATGATATTTCTCTATTTTTCATCATGGTGGCTTTGAGGAATAAACATATGGGCTGCGGGACTGTTCGAAAGAGATACCGCGGCCCTGGAACACAAAGGGTAAAGAAGGAACATGAATGGGTTTTAGTCAGTACAAGTCTGACACTCCCTTCCGCTCCTAAAAAAAAACAAAGAAATAAACATATTATATTTTTAATTTGAATTTGTGGGCGCAACCAATAGTTGCGCTACGAGGAAAAATTTAGTTGCGCTTAGTTGGTTGCGCTTAAAAATGGATGCGCTCTGAGGAATACCCCCATTTTTTGTAATTAGGAGATCATCACGAATAAACGCTTTTTCCTTTTTTTCATAAATTGAGAGAAATAACGAATATAATTATGTCACGTGACCGTAATTTTCTTTTCTTTTTCATTGACTAGAATTGAGTCAGAGGAAAATAAAATGCAGGCTCTTATTGCAAGACCAAATACCTAACTCCGTTTAAAACTTGGACTAAGCAATAGCGCAGATAAAGGAGTCGCAGCCTTTATGCAAAACTGTCCCAGCGGGGAGAATGCAATTATGGAGAAGTGCTAATAGGATGATAGCGAAGAATTTTCCTTTCTTAAGCACTGAGATCTAAATAATACCTTCTGACCAGCAAATTTCAAGATTCAGTAAGTAAAAGAGTACTATGTTGAGAGTGAGACATAGCAGTGCAGTAGCTATGAAATTAATTATTGATATGATTTTTGATAGTTAAGTGCCTACTACTTCAAATGCAACATACAGCCTTGCCACAGACCTTGGTGATTTCCGGATGTTTTATTACTTTCTACTTACTCTGACACGAGTTAAAAAAAATACAAAGTATTTATTTGACTCGCACGGGTCAAAACAATAAAACACAATTAAGTAAAAAGACAACAACCAAAAAAACTGGTCTTGTATGAGTCCAAAAGACCCCCATATATCTCAGGATGGTGCTAACATTAAAAAAAAAACTATCTGAGTGTTTTTTTCCTAACAATGACAGTAGGTAAATACGACGTAGTAAACTAGCGTAATGGATGTTTAAAAATAAGGAGCTAGTATTAATTTTGTGGGTCAAGTAATTTTAAATTATTTATTTTTTATAAAAATATACTCAGATAAAAAAAAATACCCCTTGAAATGGCTTCGTTATAGCCGTTAGATGATTCCCTGAAAATATTTCGCGACCTTATATGTATGTATGTAAGTGTAGAAACGAATATAAACAAAAAAATCATGGCCGAAACACCAAAAGAAAGGATATTAAATCCTTCATTATAAATCTAATCTCATCAATGTCGTCAGCTGAGAATGCTTTTTCTCAACGATTTATTTAAGTAACTAATTAACATACATCCTACAAATTCGATACTTACAAATTAAAACATAATTACGTTATGTAAAACCAATCCACTTTCCTCGTAACTATCCAATTCTCTGTTCAACCATTTTGAACTTTATACTGATCGAAATAAGAGCATGTAAAGTTGCTTAAACAGTTTCATGGGGGTAGTAAATGAATTGTCAGTTCACACGCGTTTGGTAATTACCATACATTGTGAGGCCTTTGTGCTGCGAACAGGAGTTTTGTGCTGAGTTTCTGGTTCCATAACAACTTGCCTGAAGAATCATAATGGGGATTATTCATTCTAGTATCGTATGTTACTGTTTGAATTCTCCCGTTGATTCGCGTTTGCCGTGTGTTCTTCCTTAGTTATTTCCCATGGGGTGTGAATAGAACATTCGGTTAAAGGATCATGTGAAATTGCTAATGTAATTTGCAATTGTGTTTGGTCCCATAACGTAAAATGCAATTTGAGGAAGGTTGTGTGACGAATGTGGAATGATTCTGTTGTGATTCCGTATAGGAAAAAAAACAGCACAGTGCGAATCGGACTCGCTCATGATTGGTTCCGTACCATCGTAGTTGGTAAAAATAAAAAATATATTTTTATTATTTGTTATTATAGCGGCAACAGAAATACACATTCTGTGTAAAGGACATGGCTAAAAGTTCACTATGGTAAACCCATTACGTTTTCAAAAAATCAGCTTCCTAAATCATGTAGTATAGAAGTTATTATACGGTATCAACTGTTTACCTTATACGGATCTTGACATAAAGCCCGCTGACAGACAGACGGACGGACAAACGGACAGCGGAGGCATAGTAATAGGGTCCCGTTGGTTACCCTTCGGGTGCGGAACCCTAAAAACGGTCGTAATTCCCTTCCCAGTGGTATCGTAAGAAACAGATCTAAGAATACTACAGAGCTACTAGCACGAACTAAATCGTACCAAAAAGGATATCATTCATTGGTATACGGTTCACGTAACGCAAACCGAAGCAAGAAATTGACTGAAGCTAAGGACTGAAGAAAGTAAATAGACCTCTTTTGATTTACTTCCTTTATTGATCCTGACATGGATTGTAATCGCATTCGATTAGAAGAAGAATCGGGAAGAGAGTGTCCACGTGTAGATAGGCACACTGTTGTGTGCTATAATATTTCTTATTATATATACTAGAAACGGGATATTCACCATCACCAATTGAAGTTATTGCGGGTGGGTGTTTATGAGCAGACAAATCGGTCTACCCTCTTTCTTGTTCGTTTCCCGTTTCTAGTCTATATAATAATGTTAGTGACCATGATAGTTTAAAATCTTATATAATATTTCTATATTAAAATTTCTATAACTCCTCTCTCTAAAGCCATGCGTGTGGTGAACGAGGTTCACGAGAAGGTTGATGTATTGTGTTGCAACTTGAGTGAATTCGCAAAAGCTGCATTATATATAATATGTTATTTAGATGTAGGTTAAGATTTAGGATATAGTATGTCATTTTATAAGATACTAGCTGACCCGCGCAACTTCGCCAGCGTTTGGATTTTTCCCCGTTTTTGCAACATTTCTCATGAATGCTCCGCTCGTATTGATCGGAGCATGATGTTATATAGCCTATAGCCTTCCTCGATAAATGGGCTATCCAAGACTAAATGAATTTTTCAATTCGGACCAGTAGTTTCTGAGATTAGCGCGTTCAAGCAAACAAACAAACTCTTCAGCTTTATAATATTAGTATAGATAGATTAAGAATTTAGCATGTAAGGCCACTCTATCGCATTGGATCGCAGATCTGTAATGGTAGTTGTAGGTAAGAGTTGCGTAAATAAGTAAATTTCGTGGGAGGAATTTATATCTAGTTAGAGATAAAAAGTACATCCTAAAATTCTGTGTCAAACGTCAACACGTTTTTATTACGGCCGTGACATCTATCTATAACAGCCTCTCGAGTCGATCTTTAGGTTAAGCCGTGCTTGCCTAGATTGGTTCGTGGATGGGTGACCACCACGGACACATACTAAGTTTCCTCCTTGCCTCGGAAAGCACGTTAAGCCGTTGGTCCCGGCTGTCATTTCTAGATCTTTGACGGTCGTTACAGGTAGTCAGTGGCTCGAAAGTCTGTCAACAAGTCTTACCAAGGGGTACCGTATTACCGTCTAACTGAGTTGTGGAGGTCAGATTGGCAGTTGCTCCATGTAAAATAATGGTATTCAGCTGCATCCGATATGACATGGAAGCCGACCCCAACATAGTTGGAAAAAGGCCGTCATCTTCTGCCTAGAAGATGACGTCTATCATAAAATTTACTGACTATAGACCGACCGCTTTAATGAGTCCTCGCGAAGGTATCAATTTAAATTGAATATTCTAAAGGTTGATCACGTATTGCTTCAATTAGTGTACCTACGTGGTTTATGGTATTATGAAGCAAACTACCTCTGAGATATTGTTAGGACTTTGTGGACGCTTAATGTGCCTTTGATGGTGCAAGGCGAAGAACTCATTAAAGCGGTCGGTCTATAGTAGAACTTTTACAAGCGTTAGTAATAAGAGAACATTGAACATCTTTTCTGTACAATAATATTTTCTACTATAAACTGCGGAAACAATATGTCTTTCTTTATTCGAGGTACTAAATAAAATTAGTTCCGTCATTTTAATGCCTTTAATGCCCAGTGCAGCTCCCGTATTTATATCGTGATTACTGTGTGTGACTGTTATAACTCCTGCCGTATTACTGTAGCTGGAACATTGGGACAATGCACTACTTATTACAGTTAATTTGCAGTTTGTTCCGCTTTTGGCTGCACCACTGAGTTTTGCGAGCACGTAGGTAATTGAACAGTCTTTTTTGTCTTTGGATACCCTGATGGACTAAATAGAATGACGTTTTTTCAGCGAAGACGATGATGAAGAATCAAAAATGTATTCGATTGACATAAACTACCGAAAGGTTTTTGACAATCCTATTAAAAGTCGGGGTATAAATACATATACAGTCTGGAATTTTTCAACTTCAGCTGGAAGGAAAATACTCTAAATACTAGAGTTCTGGAGTGGCGACCGCGAATCAGAAGACGTTACGTTGGAAGGCCTCCCACTAGGTGGACCGATGACCTGGTGAAGGTTGCAAGGATCCGCTGGATGCGAGACGCACGGGACCGGTCAATGTGGCGACACTTGGGGGAGGCCTATGTCCAGCAGTCCACCCTGACATATGAAACGCTACGAAAGCGATTGGATCTATGAAACATATCTTTATAGTAACTGAACTGAAAGCTAAAACAACAACAAAATACTTAAGCTTTTATAAAGGTCTGGCTTTTATTCACCACCATCATTTTTAAGGTGTTTTGCGGTTGACCAAACAACTGTTTTTCAAAGCCTCTCACAAAACCTTTGTGTGTACCGCAACAATATAAGCCTTAGAAATAAATAACTTTGCTTTGACAATGTTTCTTTCTGTAAGAGTAAGAAGGTACTTTCACAAGCTTTATTCATTGATTAGTTATTTTTTCTTTAAATTGGATGAGTTATCAAAAATCACTAGATTTTTCTGGAATTTGACTGTGTATTCTGTAGAATTTTAAAACCTATTACGGGATTTGTGTGACGATAGGTTAATCTTAAAACTTGCCAATGAATCTTCCTACGCAATGAAATGAGATGTCAGCATAGACCGTGTAAACCCATCCTCCATCTATTTGAAATTTCCACTGCATAAGTCTGACTGCTTCTTATTTTGTTTTATTGTTTTAAACCGACCGCTTTAATGAGTCCTCCGCCTTGCCCCATCAAAAGCACAAAGTCATAACAATATCCCACAGGTTATTTCCTTTAAAATAACCATAATCCACGTAGGTATTACATATAGTAACTGAACCAATACGTGATCAACCTTCAGAATATTCCATTTAAATTGATACCTTCGCGAGGACTCATTAAAGCGGTCAGTCTATAATTCAACCATTTTTGTTGTGTTGTCCTGTTTGAGTCTAATAAATACTTTTTCTTTCTAAGTCATAGGTCTCGAGTTCGAACCCAAGACACGGACACACACACACACAGCAGATTTTTCGGATTCATGTGCGCATTGTTTAATTTTCCCTTGCTTCATGTAAGGCCAAGTCAGAGGCCCATGGGTGGCATAAAAACTCTGACAACAGGTTAGACACTAACCAGAAGAAAAAGAAAGAAAGATGCCAATGAACCTTCCTACAACCGTAACGTGCAAAGATCTTAGCACAGACCTAACAAACACTTCGTCCATCTAAAATGCCAACCGCAGTTTTCACCATATCCTCAGAGCCCAGTATGCTATGCCTACACTATACGTAATGTGAGGCGTATGCGTGGAGTCAAGGTCATTCGATTAATATTTGAGGAGGAAGGACATAGAATGGGGAAGCAGGTTAAGTAGGCTTGCGTGGTACAGTAAGAAACTTCCGAATACTTGCTTGAACACTATTAGTTGTGTTTTCTTTAAACTTTTCAGATGCGTCCACCATTCGTGATATTATAGGGAATGTGATAATTTTGAGTAAGAACCGACTTAGCCTACCTTAAAAGTATAGTGTTAAAAGGATTTTAAGTAACAGTATTATGTAATGGACTATGAAATGGATGATTGATATGATTTTTGATAGTTAAGTGCATATTATTTCAAATGGAACGTAGACAGTGAGCCTTGCCACAGGCCTTGGTGATGTCTAAATGTTTTTACTACTTTCTACTACTCTGACACGAGTTAAAAAAAACAAAGTATTTATTTGACTCGAACATAACAAAATAATAAAACACAATTAAATAAAAAGACTACAACCAAAAAAACTGGTCCTGTACGAGTCCAAAAGACCCCCATATCTCAGGATGGTGCTAACATTAAAAAAAAAAACTATCTGAGTGTTTTTTTTAACCTTTACTCCCATATCCTAACAATGACAGTAGGTAAATACGACGCAGTAAACTAGCTTAATGGATGTTTAAAAATAAGGAGCTAGTATTCATTTTGTGGGTCAAGTAATTTTAAATTATTTATTTTTATAAAAATATACTCTGATAAAAAAAATAATCCCTTGAAATGGCTTCGTTATAGCCGTTAGATGATTCCCTGAAAATATTTCGTGTATGAATAGTTAGACCTTATATGTATATATGTAAGTGTAGAAACGAATATAAACAAAAAAAATCATGGCCGAAACACCAAAAGAAAGGATATTAAATCCTTCATTATAAATCTAATCTCATCAATGTCGTCAGCTGAGAATGCTTTTTCTCAACGATTTATTTAAGTAACTAATTAACATACATCCTACAAATTCGATACTTACAAATTAAAACATAATTACGTTATGTAAAACCAATCCACTTTCCTCGTAACTATCCAATTCTCTGTTCAACCATTTTGAACTTTATACTGATCGAAATAAGAGCATGTAAAGTTGCTTAAACAGTTTCATGGGGGTAGTAAATGAATTGTCAGTTCACACGCGTTTGGTAATTACCATACATTGTGAGGCCTTTGTGCTCTGAACAGGAGTTTTGTGCAGAGTTCCAAGTAGCCTGAAGAACCATAATGGGGATTATTCATTCCAGTATCGTATGTTACTGTTTGAATTCTCCAGTTGATTCGAGTTTGCCCTGTGTTCTTCCTTAGTTATTTCCCATGGGGTGTGAATAGAACATTCGGTTAAAGGATCATGTGAAATTGCTAATGTAATTTGCAATTGTGTGTTTCGTCCCATAACGTAAAGTGCAATTTGAGGAAGCTTGCGTGACGAATGTGGAATGATTCTGTTGTGATTCCGTATAGGAAAAAAAACGACACAGTGCGAATCGGACTCGCTCATGATTGGTTCCGTACCATCGTAGTTGGTAAAAATAAAAAAAATAAATTTATTATTTGTTGTTAGAGCGGCAACAGAAATACATATTCTGTGTAAAAGACATGGCTAAAAGTTCATAGACAAAAAACCCGAAATCGCCAGCAACGAAATGTTTAAAAATGGGTTCACTATAGTAAACCCATTACGTTTTCAAAAAATCAGCTTCCTAAATCATGTAGTATAGAAGTTATTATACGGTATCAACTGTTTACCTTATACGGATCTTGACATAAAGCCCGCTGACAGACAGACGGACGGACAAACGGACAGCGGAGGCATAGTAATAGGGTCCCGTTGGTTACCCTTCGGGTGCGGAACCCTAAAAACGGTCGTAATTCCCTTCCCAGTGGTATCGTAAGAAACGGATCTAAGAAAACTACAGAACTACTAGCACGAACTAAATCGTACCAAAAAGGATATCGTTCATTGATACACGGTCCACGTAACGCAAACCGAAGCAAGAAATTGACTGAAGCTAAGAACTGAGGAAAGTAAATAGACCTCTTTTGATTTACTTCCTTTATTGATCCTGACATGGATTGTAATCGCATTCGATTAGAAGAGTGAGGGAAGAGAGTGTCCACGTGTAGATAGGCACACTGTTGTGTACTATAATATTTCTTATTATATAGACTAGAAACGGGATATTCACCATCACCAATTGAAGTTATTGCGGGTATTATTGCTCCTCTCACTAGAGCCATGCGTGTGGTGAACGAGGTTCACAAGAGGGTTGATGTATGGTGTTGCAACTTGAGTGAATTCGCAAAAGCTGCATTATATATAATATGTTATTTAGATGTAGGTTAAGATTTAGGATATAGTATGTCATTTTATAAGATACTAGCTGACCCGCGCAACTACGCCTGCGTTTGGATTTTTCCCCGTATTTGCAACATTTCTCATGAATGCTCCGCTCGTATTGATCGGAGCGTGATGTTATATAGCCTTCCTCGATAAATGGGCTATCCAAGACTAAAAGAATTTTTCAATTCGGACCAGTAGTTTCTGAGATTAGCGCGTTCAAGCAAACAAACAAACAAACTCTTCAGCTTTATAATATTAAGTATAGATAGATTAAGGATTTAGCATGTAAGGCCACTCTATCGCTTTGGATCGCAGATCTGTCATGGTAGTTGTAGTTAAGAGTTGCGTAAATAAATAAATTTCGTGGGAAGAATTTAAATCCGGGATAAAAAGTACATCCTAACATCCTGTGTCAAACGTCAACACGTTTTTATTACGGCCGTGACATCTATCTACAACAGCCTCCCGAGTCGATCTTTAGGTTAAGCCGTACTTGCCTAGATTGGTCCGTGGATGGGTGACCACCACGGACACATACGGAGTTTCCTCCTTGTCTCGAAAAGCACGTTAAGCTGTTGTCATTTGTAGATTTTTGACTGTCGTTACAGGTAGTCAGTGGTCAGAAAGTCTGACAACCAGTCTTACCAAGGAGTATTGTGTTACCCTGTACTAACTGGGTTGTGGAGATCAGATTGGCAGTCGCTCCATGTAAAATACTGGTATTCAGCTGCATCCGGTAAGATATGGAAGTCGACCCCAACATAGTTGGAAAAAGGCCGTCATCTTCTGCCTAGAAGATGACGTCTATCATAAAATTTACTGACTATAGACCGACCGCTTTAATGAGTCCTCGCGAACGTATCAATTTAAATGGAATATTCTGAAGGTTGATCACGTATTGGTTTAATTAGTATCGTAATACCTACGTGGTTTATGGTATTATGAAGCAAACTACCTCTGGGATGTTGTTAGGACTTTGTGGACGCTTAATGTGCCTTTGATGGTGCAAGGCGGAGAACTCATTAAAGCGGTCGGTCTATAGTAGAACTTTTACAAGCATTAGTAATAAGAGAACATTGAACATCTTTTCTGTACAATAATATTTTCTACTATAAACTGCGGAAACAATATGTCTTTCTTTATTCGAGGTACTAAATAAAATTAGTTCCGTCATTTTAATGCCTTTAATGCCCAGTGCAGCTCCTGTATTTATATCGTGATTACTGTGTGTGACTGTTATAACTCCTGCCGTATTACTGTAGCTGGAACATTGGGACAATGCACTACTTATTACAGTTAATTTGCAGTTTGTTCCTATTTTGGCTGCACCACTGAGTTTTGCGAGCACGTAGGTAATTGAACAGTCTTTTTTGTCTTTGGATACCCTGATGGACTAAATAGAATGACGTTTTTTTCAGCGAAGACGATGATGAAGAATCAAAAATGTATTCGATTGACATAAACTACCGAAAGGTTTTTGACAATCCTATTAAAAGTCGGGGTAGAAATACATATACAGGATGGAATTTTTCAACTTCACCTGGAGGGAAAATACTCTAAATACTAGAGTTCTGGAGTGGCGACCGCGAACCAGAAGACGTTACGTTGGAAGGCCTCCCACTAGGTGGACCGATGACCTGGTGAAGGTTGCAAGGATCCGCTGGATGCGAGTCGCACGGGACCGGTCAATGTGGCGACACTTGGGGGAGGCCTATGTCCAGCAGTCCACCCTGACATATGAAACGCTACGAAAGCGATTGGATCTATGAAACATATCTTTATAGTAACTGAACTGAAAGCTAAAACAACAACAAAATACTTAAGCTTTTATAAAGGTCTGGCTTTTATTCACCACCATCATTTTTAAGGTGTTTTGCGGTTGACCAAACAACTGTTTTTCAAAGCCTCTCACAAAACCTTTGTGTGTACCGCAACAATATAAGCCTTAGAAATAAATAACTTTGCTTTGACAATGTTTCTTTCTGTAAGAGTAAGAAGGTACTTTCACAAGCTTTATTCATTGATTAGTTTTTTTTTTCTTTAAATTGGGTGAGTTATCAAAAATCACTAGATTTTTCTTGAATTTGACTGTGTATTCTATAAAATTTTAACACCTATTACGGGATTTGTGTGACAATAGGTTGGTCTTAAAACTTGCCAATGAATCTTCCTACGCAATGAAATGAGATGTCAGCATAGACCATGTAAACCCATCCTCCATCTATTTGTAATTCCCACTGCATAAGTCTGACTGCTATTTATTTTGTTTTATAGTTTTAAACCGACCGCTTTAATGTGTTCTCCGCCTTGCCCCATCAAAGGCACAAAGTCATAACAATATCCCACAGGTTATTTCCTTTAAAATAACCATAATCCACGTAGGTATTACATATAGTAACTGAACCAATACGTGATCAACCTTCAGAATATTCCATTTAAATTGATACCTTCGCGAGGACTCATTAAAGCGGTCAGTCTATAATTCAACCATTTTTGTTGTGTTGTCCTGTTCGAGTCTAATAAATACTTTTTCTTTCTAAGTCAGAGGTCTCGAGTTCGAACCCAAGACACGGACACACACACACACAGCAGATTTTTCGGATTCATGTGCGCATTGTTTAATTTTCCCTTGCTTCGGGAAGGAAAACATCATGTCTGAGAGATATTTCTCGACGGCATGTAAGGCCAAGTCAGAGGCCCATGGGTGGCATAAAAACTCTGACAACAGGTTAGACACTAACCAGAAGAAAAAGAAAGAAAGATGCCAATGAACCTTCCTACAACCGTAACGTGCAAAGATCTTAGCACAGACCTAACAAACACTTCGTCCATCTAAAATGCCAACCGCAGTTTTCACCATATCCTCAGAGCCCAGTATGCCATGCCTACACTATACGTAATGTGAGGCGTATGCGTGGAGTCAAGGTCATTCGATTAATATTTGAGGAGGAAGGACATAGAATGGGGAAGCAGGTTAAGTAGGCTTGCGTGGTACAGTAAGAAACTTCCGAATACTTGCTTGAACACTATTAGTTGTGTTTTCTTTAAACTTTTCAGATGCGTCCACCATTCGTGATATTATAGGGAATGTGATAATTTTGAGTAAGAATCGACTTAGCCTACCTTAAAAGTATAGTGTTAAAAGGATTTTAAATTGAGAAATTCTACTGAATCCTACTAATATTAAAATGCAAAAGTTTGTGAGGATGTATGGATGTCTAGATGTTTGTTACTCTTTTACGCAAAAACTACAGACCGGATTTTGATGAAATTTGCCACACAGATAGTTTATAACCTGAATTAACAATAATAGAATACTTTTGATCCCAGTAGTATGATCCCGTGGGACAATTACCGACCTCCACGTGGGCGAAGCCATGGGTATAAGCTAGTTGGTTTATAAAATTATAATTCATTTAAGTGTTTAATTGTACTGTTTATGCACGTAGGTATAATATATTATCCTCTTTTGCAAATCTCCCTATCGAAACGAGGTTTTCTGTAAGAAAACACAATACTGGGTAAAGCTCCCGTTATACATAAGCTATATTATTCCTATTTGTATGTATTTCTTTTAATTTTGTGGGCAAATAGAATAAGAACAATATTTATGAAATGTATTAAAAAGCAAAAGTTACGTTTTTACCCATGGATCAAAAAATTCCTTATAAAGCTACATCTGACATCGTCCTCAGACGGATAAATCAATAGTCCATATACATCCATTCATCCATCCTGTATGTCTATGTTCATGGAAATAGTCTATGGCTTAAAATATCAGCATTTGTTCCAAGTCTATGAGAAGCAGGTAAGGTACGGTCCGTGGATTTTCTGTGCCCAACTGTATCGTGTTTGGGTTCTCACTTTTCTTGGGAGAGGCTGTTTATTTTTTATTTGGGCCTTGTTTGTATTTTATTAGGCTACTGATTCACTCGGCGCCGTCTGTAATTTTAGATTAAGGTACCGTATTTTATTGCTTGCGGATCTTGTATATTGTTTTATTTATAGTTACAGTGTTTATGGGTCCCGTAATATGAAGTATGTTCTGTATGGTGTCCGGACGTAAAGAATAGCACCATCCCATATCTTCCCGTGGGTGTCGTAAGAGGCGACTAAGGGACTTACCAGAGAATGGGCAGCAGCGTTCTCTGTGTTTTATAACACCATACTGCGATCGCCAACCCGCCTGCCAAGCGTGGCGATTATGGCAAAACCCCCCCTTCTTGGGGGAGGCCTATGTCCAGCAGTGGACGTCTTTCGGCTGAAATGATGATGATGAATATGAAGTACGCTTAGGGGGAGAGCAGAATGAAGTAGTCTACTAACTTATAGGGAACCCATTCAGGGCCACTATTGTTTAGAATTTGATTGGCCAAACTGAAAGATAAGAAGTGATTATACGATGATGGTGCATCATAGAAAAATCATTAATTAAAGTAAAGGGGGAATGAATCACGAGCATTAATGATCGTCGAGATTTTTTTTAATTTGAGGTCAGGGTTTCTCTATTCAGGCCTATATTATCGGAGAAACCTCGACCCCTGTCATACAGGATGTCCTAGTTCGAGATCGACACACTGATGTAACGTCTACGTAAATATAATAAGTTTTAGAAATTTATTTATTTTCAAAATGTATGGGTTTGACATGCGCTACTGAAATGTCTTCTGGTTTTTAACGATCATGCCATTTCTTGACAGTTATTATTGCTGATAAAATGTCACTCTGTCTAAGTCTATAGATCAGTGTCGCAAAGTTACCTTTTTATATCAACAGTCTTACCATAAAGATAAAAGAACAAGATTGATAAATCTGCCCGCCGTAATCCCCAAAATTCCTTTCTTTCATCTAAATCACAACTTACAGAATAACAAGTAGCAATACACCCCTACCGTTCACATAGGAATAAAATATTATCCCCGAAAAAATACCTGACAGCGTAGAACTCACACTCATAAAGATTCCAGAATTACTTACGGTGACAATATCGCAATGAACTTTACCATTCCGCATACCCATTTCATTCCGGTTTTGGGGTTCCGTACCAAAATGGTAATGTGATACGGGCTGAAGTCATGTTGGGTGACTGGTAATTAGTGACCGATACTTAAACACGTGATTGTACTCATGATAACAAACAACTTTTCCAAAGAAACTTTTTTTTATTCTCGTAAACTTTTATCCCAATAATACAACAGCCGTATGAAATGTGACCTATCACCTGTTTTCATACCAGCGAATTTACGGTACATTGAGACTGAACGGCGTCACGCGGCTATTACTGCTGGTCACAAGCGCGCGCGCGCGAATTTCATGCGGCTGTTAGTTGTGCTATTGTAATAATTACCAGTCACCCTATACAACATTATTTTTAGTATATGCGAAACCTGAATATAGTTTGTTCAGAATAAGTAACTGAATCGATTCCAATCATTTTTAAACCATGTTATATTTTGTCCCAAAAATATTTAAAAAAAGTTACAAGTTGGACACCGAGCGATATTAAGTACCTATCGCAATAATTGAGATACCTACTGCCAAATTATTATTATCAATGAGCTCCAGTCGTTAATTCAGGCAAAGTATATACAACAAACATAATAAATTGAGATGAATAAAAACAGTAAAGTGAACACAAAAAATCATTAAAATATTATTAAAAAGTCATTAAAATCATTGAAAAATCATTACAAAAATCATTAAATAAAAGTATCAATCAAATCATTCAAGAACTAAAACAGAGGTACGAGCACGTATAGGTACCCATAGTCTACAAAAAAAAAAAAAAAAAACTATTATTTCAAAGACACGGAACCGTCAATGCTCGAATCAGACTGGGTCTTCACCGGTTTTTATACGCACAGTGATAGATGGCAGAGTTTCAGTCCAAAAGCGTTCATACACATCCCAGATTTTATTCCGGACCGCGTTGGATTCATCGCTGTGTTCTTCATGCCTAGAACGTTGAATATTTCGGAATATTTTATTAGTGCGGCCTGAAAATGGTTTCCAGTTGGGAATAACAGTGTTTTTTTGTATAATCATGTTCCCTCATCAGTCTAGTCGTAAGCACGACTGTTGGACATGAGGTCCTGGGTTCGATTCCCGGTCAGGCAAAGTGTTATTGGGTGTTTTCATTGAGAATTTCTCAGCAGCAGCCACGGTGTCTAGATCTGTGCCTGGTTGATGGCAATAGGCTCGCCCTCTATTACATGGGAGTTAAACATAATTATTGAAATATGTGTGACTATTAGGCTAAATGACATAAATAATAATCATTTTATTATCAGACAACTGAAGCCACCTCTGCCTTAGGGGAGGTGCCCTAATGTTCTCTGCATTAGGTACACCTCTGCCTAACGCTTCAGGGATTACAGGCGTGTTGTTATGTTTATGTTTTTCGAATAATCAGTTGATGTAGTGTGGCAGAGTGAGCCTGTCAATCGTTGATGTATTGTGCTTTTATGTTGTGGCCGTGACCTTTGACATTGAACGGAACGTGTATTGAATTTTGCACTCTATTTTCATGCATAAAGTTTATGAATTCGTGATTTATGTGTATTATAAGATGGAATCTGATATTGAGAGAGATTTAGATAAAAAAGAAACCTATAAAAATGCCCTAACCTAGGTCCACCTAAAGAACCCTGATAACTATAGCTTTTTTACAACCAAGATTTAATACCTACTGGTTCAAGAAAAGTGTTATTCTATGTATGGTTTGGGACATGTTTATGTACTACTGCGCTCACTGACAGTCAACCACTTTTCAGCCTTATTACTCAGAGCAGTAGGTTGACAAATGGTTGACCGTCAGTAAGCGCGGGTAGTACGTACTTTGATTCTTGTAAAACCGTAATATTGTCTTGTATAGTACACAAGTCATTAAACAGAAGCCATTCTGAACAAGACACTCACAATAACTCTTCTATCTTATAAACTAAAACCAGCCCAAAACTATTTTTCATTCATCATCATCTGCCTAGCCTTTTCCCAACTATGTTAGGGTCGGCTTCCAGTCTGACCGGATGCAGCTGAATACCAGTATTTTACATGGGATGACTGCCTATCTGATCCCACAACCCAGTTAGTACTAGTTAATACGATACACGTACCCGATAAAAGTCTGACAACCAGTCTTACCAAGGACTGGTTGACAGACTTTTTGGGCCACTGACCTGACCTGTAACAACTGTCAAAGATTTACAAATGACAGCCGGGACCAACGGCTTAACGTGCTTTCCGAGGCATGGAGGAAACTCAGTATGTAATGGGTGGTCACCCATCCACAAACCGACCTAGGCAAGGACGGCTTAACCTAAAGATCGATCCGAGCGACTGTTATTATTACTCCTCCAGAACTATTTTTATTACACGAACCAAATCTCTAAACTATCTACGAAAAGTCTTTTGAAGTCTAAAGAAGCGTCTACTCTCATCTACCAAATGCAGACAACGCCGCCGTTGCCTCATTTACAAACCTTAGCGGCCATTCCATTTTCTCACAAGAATTGAACAAAGACCTCGCCTGGGTCTCTTTCCAATTCGCAATTCACCATTTACCGCGTTTTTTTCTAATAAAGAAAAAATCAGAAACGCTTCTGTTTAAATTGAAAGATGTCAATGCATAAGAATGGAAGGTTTTTTCTACTTGTGTTTTTATTTTCTGTTTTGTCTCCGACGGTTAAACGTTTGAGCTGTAATAAAATGGAGTTTTTGAGCAGGCGCTGCTATACTTAAAGTAATAAATTCAGTTTGTGCAAAAAGTTTCATCATACGTATTTTCAAGAGGTTTTTGCTGTAAAATTGTTATTTATTAGTCTGTGTGAGAATTTTATAGTAGTTTTGCCCTTCGCTATTTATTAAAGCAGGTACGTCGACACACAAAATAAAAATTAATACTTTGACTACTTACGTATTATTAATTATTTTTATGTGAGCACAAACCATTGTTTTTTTTGTGTAAATATTACAATTACACTAATAATGTTTCCAACATATTTTGGTGTTGTTTTATTCATTAGTAAATTATCTAGAACATACAATTTGATTCATGCCACTAGCATAAATATTAGAGTAGTTAATTTTTTTTTAAGAGTAATTTTATTTTTTCATACTGTCCCGTATTTTTTGGCCACGAGTGTAGTACAAAAAAATCAACAAATAATAAAAATTACCTATGTGTATATTTATATTAATTCTGTACCTTACTCAAATAAAAATGGACCTTGTCGGGAACAAACCGCTCACCTTAATGTCAGGGGTGGCAAAAAATGGGAGGCGGCGAAAGAAAAATTAATTTCTTCAAATGCTCCCCATCTACCCATTGTTTATGAAAATCACTGCGTCAAGTTCCTTTAATTCTGTACGTTTGTCTATGGTTTGGCTTCAAAAAGTCTCATTATAGCCCTTATAATGTTTTTTTTCGACCCCAAATTAACATAATTTGTGGTCGTTAGAAGAAAGTATTTTTAGTGTTTCTAATTTTGGATTTCGGGGTACTTCTTCAAACAAATAGACCTTTTGGGGGCTTTCAGAATAAATTGTTTTGATTCCACTTACTTAGAGGTGAGTGCTCAACTTATAATAGTATAACCTTTTCTGCTATGTCTACCAGAATAAGAGAGATACCTACTATTTATTTTATATGTACACATAATTATATACATGACAGACAGACATGTAGTAATTTTACATAAGGTGGCACAATGGCCATCTTATCGCTTAATGTGATCTAACAAAGCTCTGGATCTTGAAGAAAAAGATAAGGTATTGAAAAGATAAGTTTAAATATTTTTCGCCAGGATAAACTAGGTTAAATCAAGAATCAGAACACATTCACTGCAATGGAATACCAAAATAGAACTACAGCAGCAAATTCAAATACCAACCTCACGTACTAGCAATACCTATAAGATTCAGTTCTAGATTCCAGCTTACATATCAACAGTTTACGCCCTCACTAATCAGAGTGATTAAAGATTTAAATCGTTAAATTCGCCCTACCGCGTCTTAAGATGATCATGTTTATGTTTTGTTGACAGTGACATTTGTATTCTCGCGCACTCATCATATGCCTAGCTATTTCTCAACTATATTGGGTTCAGCTTTCAGTCTAACTGGATACAGGTGAATACAAGTATTTTACACGAAGCTACTGCCTATTTGACCTCAGCAACCCAGTTTGGGTAGTACAATACCTCTTGGTAAGACTAGTTGTCAGACTTTCGGACCACTGACTACCTGTAATATCTGTCAAAGTTCTATAACAGACAGCCAGAACCAACAGCTTAACATGCTTGCCGAGGAACTTAGGCAAGCGCGGCTTAACCTGAAGATTGACCAGACCGGCTGTTATTATTTTGCCACGACCTCCTCCTTTGTCTGGCTCACTCATGCTAAAATTTGTATCTATCGTTACATGTATGTGAGTTCACTTTTCGCAGTGCAAATACTTTCTAGCGACCTCCACAGCATATCTTACGATTTCAATCTTGGGTGGAGATACAAAACAGATGGCTACCCTTAGAACCGGCTCCAATCAACAGTTTAAACATACTAGATCAATATTAATTAAAATTCTACACGTACCGAAATGGCTGCCAAGAATTTTAACACTTATGACAATACAACAAGATTTATTTTAGAACTAGCTGTTGCCATTATAAAAAAAAATATTACCCTTTTTGAATCAGATTTTGTTAACAACAACTGAAGTTCTAATTTCAAGGGTTTTAATTTTTGCGCGGAACCCTAATTTTTTTCCCAAAATTAAAGTAGTTAGTTAGACCGCATAATATCAGTTATTTGCCAGTAAAAGTCCTGTCAAAATCGATCCAGCCGTTTCTGAGATTAGTCGGAACGAACATACAGACAGACAGACAAAAATTTAAAAAAAATGTGTTTTTGTTATAAGTGCCGTAAATATTTTCATATGAATTCAGTAATAAGCTGTTTGTTATTTTGATGTCACAAACAGACACTTCAATTTTATTTATAATAATATATATAAGTGTATAGGTATAGATAAGTGATGGATTTGGCCATAAATCTTCATTTAGAGATTCGTCTTATAATAGTAAATGTCAGCTGCATAGCGTCACCGATGCAGATTGAACAAGAAAAATGTTATAATGAAGTAGTTTAACTCTTCTTGACGCCTCTGTTCCTAATAAGTAAAAAATCTTTTGAGTCACTTTTCTTTTCATTTTATTCAAAATACCTACTTGCATTGACTAAGGTTATGTACGCACTGACATCTGATTTGATTAGCACTGAGACTAACGAGTATCAAAAATGAATGAACGACTACCCATTACATACCGAGTTGCCTCCGTGCGTCGGAAAGCACGTTAAGCCGTTGGTCCCGGCTGTCATTTGTAGATATTTGACGGTTGTTACAGGTCGTCAGTGGCCCGAAAGCCAACAACCAGGGGGTACCGTATTACCCAACGGGTTGTGGAGGTCTGAAAGACAGTCGCTGCATGTAAAATACTAGTATTCAGCTTCATGTGGTTAGACTGGAAGCCGACCCCAACATAGTTGGCAAAGAGGCTAGGCATGATGATGATTACGTACTGGTGGTAACGTTTGTGTAATATTGTTTTGTGAAATGTATTGAGAACCAATATGGCGGAGTTACTTCGCCACGCTAAAATGATCCGCGAACGGGACACATACAGTGAATCAGCTAGGTAATCATGACCCTTTACTTTTCTTTCGAGGTCTCTTTAAACAAGTTTTTCATAATTGCAGGCTTATATTATTACTTAAAACACCTCCTTTTCACTAAAATTCTCGTTCCATTTCAATTTCGTTCGGTTCAAATATGTAAAACTAAAACTGCAGCAATTCATAAACTCGGAACCATGACTTGCGTTATTTATTTATTTAGCTTACCGCTGCACACAGCTGGGATAGACATAGCAGTAAAAGTATGGCTCTATAAAGTACCTACATACACTGTGGAGATATAGTGATAGTTACACTGAAATACTGTGTAGATAAACCAAATATTTCACACTATTTAGTGTTAAACATTTTAAATAAATCCATACATAAAATATTTTAAATGCGAAAGTCTGTCTGTTTGTCTGTTCGCCCGTTTGTCTGTCTGTTACCTTTTCACAACATAGTGAGTGAACAGATTTCGATGAAATTTTACATTCGGGTAGACCATGACCAGGGTTAGTAACATATACCAAGTAACCCATAACAAGGGATACTTTTATTTACAGTGGTTCTTTCCCGTGGGATAACTTTCGACCCCAGCGCGGGCGAAGGCGTGGACAAAAGCTGGTATTTTATAGACAAAACAATGTAATGAATTTAGCAAAACAGACATTATTAAAATAGTTTTAATGCTAAAACACTATCTCTGAACACAATCAGCATTACTTTGAAATGTATATTTACTTCATCATTGTCACAGAAACGTGAATTTGGAATATTTACAGTTCAACGTATTCCATGTTTCAGTGACTTTGCAAAATGTGCAACATTTGTCTCAAGCTATTCATAAATTTCAGGTGCGTCTGAATATAGCATCAGAAATTTTTCAGCGATTTAAGAATTTTCGTCTTGAGAGATAGTGCTTGAAATATAGGATTTTGAATTCAATAAAGATTCTTCTTTCAGGTTTAAATTATAATAGAAGATTCTATCATTTTTTAACGTCGTCTCAAAGATTTTTGACATTGCTTTCAGTTTTCGCGAGAAACGAATTATGACATTTCATTAGACTTAAATCCAATTACTGTACTAGTAGAGTTTAGCTTTAACTAACGACAGAAAGTTAATGTGAAAAAATCTGTGAAGTAAAATTATTAAGGAATATTCTGGATAGGTTTATGAAAAACAGATCAGATATTTTGTCTATCATTAATAACGGAGTACAAACAACCGCCTATTGAAAAACTGATTGTCTTTGGTTTTATGGAACCTCTTTTGATCAAAGTTGGTTAAAAGTGCTGTCAAACCGATCCGACTTTTCGCCGAAATACCGGACATTGGTCTTTGACAGATATATCAGTACATTATATACTGTCAAGTCCAGTGCCCCGAGCGTGTGCACCTTTAAATATTTTATCTAATTGGTACACGACATATACTTTGTGAGCGTGGCAGATAATGTGCAGAAATATCTGTCAGAGGCCCTGATCCGGTCCACAGTCTGTCCACACCGGTTTAACCGAACCTTTAAACCAACTTTAACAGGCATCTTTCCCAGTACTGCATAATTGCATGACTACAAGGAAGACCAGCCCATTCTCATGGGTTTAAAATGACCCCAGAATTACTTCTCACTAATTCCGTACCAACTTCAAAGAGTCGAATTCCACCGCATGTAATTTTGGCATCACCAGCGTCTATTTATATTGTAATGAAGTCATTGGCATTTGCAACGAACAGGACAGATAGACAGCCGATCGATGTATTTATAGATTGAGTAGTAATTTAGGTGAGATGTGCACCTCGATCGAAATTCTAAGATATTTTTCTAGTTTGTAACATTTCGGTCAAAAGTATTCCTACGATGAACAAAAATAAGAGTTTATTATTTTATTTTGTTGACTATTTATGTGTTAAAAAGGTTTTATTGTGAAAGAAATCGTGGTAATTAAATACTTTTATAGCAACTTAATTAATTTTATGAGCTGGTTTTCTTTCATGTTAACTTGGTGTGTTTTTATTCACAACAGTCGTAAATACAATGTTTTACTTTGATTTTAAATAATTTAAATATTAACAAGTTTGGGGCTCACTAGCCAAAACACTATGTTGACTAGTTTTAGGTAATATTTTAATCCACTTGTGAATAACTTTATTGTACCTGCTGCTGGATAATAAATAGTTTTCTATTTTATTTTAAGCCATATATATAATAATAAGTATAGATCTCGGTAATATTAAACATTATAAAATTCTGTGTCTTCGTCGCGTCTTAGTTAGTGTCACCCATAATAACCAACTGACGACTAAAAGCAATAAAAAAAAAAAAAATTGCAAGACTCCATAATTGATTCTTACAAACGTAATCAAGCTTTATTTACGCTTTTACTCTCAAATAAACAAGATACATAGCCCGATTCAATTAATATTATATCACCTATTTCGCGGTTAAATGCCTCCAATCACTCCATAAGACTTACATGAATCCAATCGACATTTAGACAATGAATCCAAGGGTCTATGCCCTATAGGACCACTCGGTCACTCCCAGGTTATCTTCAAAGTCGTTATTAATAATTGCTTACTCATCATTATTCCATTATTTGAGGTGAGAAATAGAACCCAGTATATTAATCTAGGCGTTTAGGCAGCCACTACTATCAACTAGGTATCTGTCTAGGTAGCCATTATCAATTCGTTTAATACATTCAGATTTGCTAGCAGACGATTAGTAAGAAGCAAGTCAGCCTATCAATCTAGTTAGTTGACTGCAGTCATACACAACGTTCCATAATCACTGCGTGTGACAGATAGATTGATTAGTGCAATATTATTATTATAATTGAACCCTCGTTTGTAAGCTGGGCTGAGCATACAAAGCCGCTTCATAGTCTGTTAAATCGGTCAGATGGTAACCCGTTTATTGGCTAACCGTCATCAGTCTTACCAAGGGATATCGTATTACCCAGTACTATCTGGCTTATGGTCAGATAGGCAGTCGCTCCATGTAAAATACTGGTATTCTGGTTAGACTGGAAGCCCCCCATACAAGGTAAGCCGTTTACAGTGTAACATTATGGTAACAGTTTTTTCAAAAAATTTTGCAGAATCCCTACCGAAAACTCTTATACCGAGTAGTCGAAATGGTTCTTATTTGTAAGTAGGAAGGGATTGTTGACTGCCTCGTTAGTCGAGTGTTTGCAAGCGTGACTAGTGAGCATGTGGTTCTGTGTTCGATTTCCAGGTCGGGCAAAGTGTTATTGGGGTTTTCCAATTTGTAGCAGCCACGGAGTCTGGATTTGTGCTCGGTTGATGGCAATCGGCTCGCCCCCTATGCCCCCATGCATTTACATAACTAGCGAAATGTGGGTGTACAATTAGGTAAACCTCTGCTCAATCTTTCTGGGATCCTTGATTGTACGTTTCTAAAGGAAGTCCTCCTTTACAAACGTTACATTTTGCAAGGCAGCAACTTTGCTAAGAGCAACGTTTATAAAATAAACAGCAATAAAGCTAATGATACCGGAAATGGTAACTGAGCGTAAAGCAAATCCCCTATTTTCATCCAATAATTTTATTGTTTTAAGATTGGAACATGGCCATTTTAGAAGCACTTAATTCGTTACTGTCATACAAGATATCAAATGCAAGGAGCTACGAATTTGTCTTATATTCAGGTCAGGCTGGATTTGAAGTGTAACACATGGAGCGGTTCAAAATTAGCCAAGCGAAATTCGCCTAGATTTTAGAACGATTCTCGCTATCTAGAATCTTACTTTGTCTAATAACATTTATTTTCTTTATAAAATACGTTAGTAGGTAGTAAGAAAAAATACTTTTGAGCAACGTAATAAACAACATGTTTTGGGCTTCTCCAAGTAATTTAGTATCGTTTCAAGAATTGTATGTATATAAAATTCCTTTAATTTTCCTTTCATCAACAAGGAAGTATGCAATGGCTGCATTTTCACTGCGACAATCATCTGGCATTCATAGCACACACTCTTCATAATCAGGTTATAATATTCCCACTGCTGGGATGTAGTCCTCCTCTCTGACGGGGAATGGGATATAATCCACCACGCAGGCCCAGTACGGGTTGGTAGATGTCACATATCTTCGAATTTTTGGTTCTAGGACATGCCAGTTTCCTCACGATGTTTTCCTTCATCGTTTTGAGAGCAGTGGTAATGAAATAAATTACACAAAGTAATGCGCCTGCCTGGGTTCAAACCAGTTTGAGCAGCCCATGGTGGCGGCCGGCCAGTCGTAGGTTCAAACCTACGACTGGCCGGCCGCCACCATGGGCTGCTCAAACACACTACATGTCACTTTTATTCAATAAACGTCATATTCATAGATAAATAAACCAACAAAACACAGACTCCATTTTGTTGAACACAGAAAACACAATCCTACATTTGATAAATCCAAAATTCCCACAAAGGTCACAAATTCACAAACAAGCTAATCACGGTAGCAGTCAAACAATAAACAAGAAAGGCCATGATACGCTTTGTTTACAGAAATAAAACGCTCATGTCTTAAAATAAAACGTAGCGTGTAAACACGACGGAGAAAGGACGAATTGAATCGAAGCAGTTCTCGTGCTTTGTGCGCGCGTGACGTATGTGTTTCATCACGTCGTGTTAGGAGGAGATGTGGTTTGTGCGTCGTGTGCAGCGTTGTGCATGCGCATAGATAGTAGATGTTTTTCATGTTCAAGCTAGCATGTTTCTTGTTTAACATATCAGGGATATCTGGGTAAGCGGGCCATGGATAGAATTAAAAATCATCATGCGAGAGGAAGTCTAAAAATGGCCTCGGTATCTGCAGAGATGTGCGGAGTAAAATTTTTATGACGAAAATGTCGGTTTTGAAAACGCTGGCTATAAGGCGAAGACCAAAGACACACTAATGGGTGTAAAAAAGATCCTTAACAAATCTGAAAGCTCCTTTTGTTTGGGAACTTTCTAGTTACGGAGATATTAGGTCAAAAATTCAACTTTTCCACAAGTTTTTATTGTTATAACTTAACTTTAAATACCTCTATGACCCCAGTACTATTCAATGCATCCATCAACACAATGCTTTCAGTGAGGTACATTGAGTCCTAAAGTAAACTGCAATTTTTCATCATAGAAAAAAAAACCGATTCACAGCAATATTTCTTGCGAAGAGTTCTTTGTTTGACGTACATAATGCTTGGTTGTTCGCTTCGTGAAGGGTCCGGTTACACCACGTAGATAAACTGAAACATGACGATTGGAATGAATAAAAGAGAAGTGTTGAAGATATCAAGAATGAGCAAAACAAGAGGGCTGTGGCACTAGGTGGATCTGTATCTATGTTTACCTAACAGTATTCCGATTTTAGATTCCTAGTATATTGGAGACGATTATCAGTCACAACATACTTTTTTTTGCAGTGTATGGTCACGCGGGTTAATTGAGTTGCCTTTTGCGTGCAAAAAATGTTTTAGTATTCCTAACAAGCTCATGCCCGCGGTTTCAAATTATTGTTTAACGGGATCATACTTACTGGGATAAATAGTATCCTATGTGTTAATCCAGGTTATAAACTGCCAGTTTGCTAAATTTCACCCAAATCCGTTCAGCAGTTTTTGCGTGAAACAGTAACAAACAAACATCCATCCATCCATCCTCACAAACTTTCGCATATATAATATTATTAGTAACATTAGTGACTCTGAAGTAAAGAGACACGTTTCAGTAAATTACAACACTGTTATATATACCAGGGTAATCTTCTAAACATAAACTAAGATGGGTACAAAGCCAAATCCGATTGAATAGCAACAGGAAGAGAGGAGACGCGATGACGTTGCGTTTCATACATTCTACTCGTAACTACAAAATTTACATTAAACCCACACTCACTTGCTAAAAATCGGTCAAGTGCAGGTCTTCTATTTGTAGGTATTGTTCGCGTTTCTTAGTTCTTTATGTATTCAAGATCATGGAAAAAAATAAATGGGGGATAAATGGTGTCACGGAAATGAATTAAATGAAAAATTAGTAGGTACATAAGAGAAAGTGTGAAAGTGGCGCCGGTGACTGAAAAGTTGTGAGTTAATTGGTTGTCGTGGTATGGGCATGTGATGGCGAGGAATGAGGAAAATGTTGTGAGGAAAGGTTTGTGTATGAATGTGGATGGGTATAAGAGTAGAGGAAGACCAAAGAAACAATGGATGGACTGCGTGAAAGATGATATTTCCCGAAAGGAGGTGGAGGGGTAAGATGACGTATGGAGGATGAAGACATGCTGCGCCGACCCCAAATGAATTGATGAGGGCAAGAGAATGATGATGATGATCATGGAAAATAACGTTTAATTTCGCTTGTTTTGATTCTTTTTTCAATTCCACAAACTGAATTAATTTTATAAATAATAATTTATTATGAACGCTTTAATAAATTATCTCTTATTATTAAAATTGTTTTAAAAGAACCTATTTAAAATAAGGATGATGAAATTAATCTCATTGATGTGACAAGTGGATATTTTATTCGAAGTAATACGTAATAAAAAATCTCATTCATAGAGAACAGAATAGCTCCGTGGTGGTTTTTAAGAGGTATTGGGCAACCAACACTGTTTCCCGGTGAAGTATCTAGGACGATACGGAAATCGTGTCATTCAGAATCCCTACACCATTCATTTAGTCCACGTTCAAGTCCTACCTATTAATTTATACCTTTTGCACAAGTTCTCCAGGGAAAAAAATACCATAACCTCAAAAACAAATTATTTTACGCTTACACTGTAAGATTTCAAGTAGTCTGCCCAGTTTTTGCAAATTATAATTTTATTGAAGCTTTCGTATGATCTCCAACTCAGGCATTTATTGTTTGTTATTTTCAGTCAGCCAAAATGTCAACACACGCATTATCATTCAACAACCAGGAAACATTATTACTAACAAAAAATTTTAAACGTCAAGTTTTGGTGAATAATTCAATAATTACACTACTACTGGTACTTAATTACCCCCACTAATCACAACACATAGGTAACATATTGTATACCTATTAACATATGTTTAGTAAATGAAAAGAAACATCCTGAAATGATTCTCAACCTGTCCAATGACCTTTCGACGACCAAAAGTAAACTGTGACGGGAAGAAAATAAATCTCAACGGCGCAAGCGCAGAGAACGTCCCAAAATAAAGTCAGGCGCACGAGGTATCGAGTTCCCCTCAGTTTCAACTAGCGTGTGCTAGAAGGCACACCTCAAGCCTGTGATAAATCTCTAGTCGTACAAACCCTCCATAGTGTCTCAAGCTGCAACAATATGACAAGTAAAGTGCTGTAAACCTATTGCATTACCCCAATAACCCTTCTTGTGTGATTGGATTACCCCAGTGTTTTTGTATGTGGCTATAATTTTGCTGTAAGTATCAGCTTTGTTTTTTAATTAATAATATGTTAAATACATTAAATTTACGCTTCACTCTGACACTTAATTGTGACAAAGAATTTGAACAATCATTTGGCTGGTTAATTTTAGTACGATGCAAAGCCGTGGGTTTGTTTTAAAATAATTCAGTGAACCTCCAAACTATGGAATGGCACACAATTTTATCACCAGCACTGTATCTTTTAAAATTAATAATGAAACTATTTACTAAAATTAACAAGTGACTTTGCACTTTACCCTAAACAAAGAGGTTGTACTTACCCAACCTACTGCGTTACCCCTTTCTCACCTGTCATTGACAAAAATAAGCGAGTTTTCTGCATGACGTCACAAAACGAGACGTGTTTCAGCACGTGTTATAAAACTGCGTCATTTTGAACATTGTTTAACAAACTAAGATTATCCTGAGACTATTTATGACTATCTTCGCTCTCTATTAATAGGTGCGTTTACTTTATGTTTATGTTACTTTATATTTTTTACGTAAGTGATTGAACTAGACCATAGGTAGTCATTTGTTTATTCATTGTTAATAGAAGAATCATCGTACCGTAACCATCACAATTTTCACAAACGATAACAAAGATATGCCAAGATAAATATTTGTCTGACAATGACGGCGGACTATAAATTGGTTTAACCGACTTACTCGAAAAGCGAGATAGAAAGAGGTAATGCGATCTGGACGTCTGTTCAACACGTTATTTTTACTGAGTTTAGCTGAAACCGATATACTGATACACTTCTGGCTGGCACCGATTAGAACGCTAAAAAATAACTTCCAATATCTAAGAACTAGATCGAAATACTCGTAGTATTAGATGGAAAATTGGGTGGCAAGTCTCCTGTACGTTTTTCTGATTAATTGAATGAAACAACAAATAATATCAGCTGGCAAAAAATTAAAAACTAGATAATGTAACGAAATGGACAAGAAGAGAGAGAGAGTTAAGTAAGAGTTCGATTCAATGGATAAAGTAAGAAATAAGTATATAAATAATGAGAAAAGTTGTGTGGTAGTCTGTTGTCTTGTCATGTGATGCGAACAAATGAGGAAAAAGTCATGAGGAAAGTTTTGAGTATGAATTTAGATGGCTATATGAGTAGAGGAAGACCAAAGCAACAATGGGTGGACTGTACGAAGGATAATAAGCCTAGAAAAGAGGTGTTTGACGAGATGACAAGTAATAGAGAAGTATGGAAGAAAAAGACTAAAGGTTGGCGCAGCATGACCCCAAAAAAATGGGATAAGGGTAAAAGAATAATGATGCTGAGTAAGAGTTCCATTTTTATTTACTTCATAAATAAAAGTAAAATAGTAAGTTGTTGTAAAATGTGAAGAGAGTGTAAATAATATTATTTAGAGATAGGATTCCGCCTCGGTATTTCAGATGTTCATAGGCAGCAGTAATCATCAATTGGGCATCTTGTTTGCCACTCTTATATCTTAAAAATATTTGCATGAGACCTAAAAACTAAAAAAAAACAAGAACATTCCAGTTTTGTGAAGGAAAACATGATTCAGCAATGATTCAAAAGATTACTCAGTCAGTTTAATATTCACATTCATCGAAAACACTAGTGAGCATTAGTAATGAAATCTAATCCTAAAAAAACAGACATGTTTTTGCAGTATTTTTCCTATATATTTTTATTTAAATTTTACGTCTACAATATTTAAAGGGATCTGGAAAAAATACCCTTATTAATATTCAATTCAAAACAGGGTAATAAAACTCACAAAAAATAATATTCTATCATGAATTTCACAAAGTTATTAAAGAACAGTTTTAATTTGAAAACTAGATTACCAAGATATTATTTTAGTTTCAAAATTTATCGCTGTGATTCCGAAGTTCACAAACATTTTATTAATTTAGGATTTCCTAAAACTGGAATATGAAACGAGGCCTATTGTTTCTTGTATTTACTTAAGAACTAACTAAAACTTAAGTCTCTGTATTCAAACAACAATTTACAACTAGAAATTGAAGATTTGTGTTTGCTACTGTTTACTTGTATACAATTGAATCTATACTAATATAATAAAGAGGAAAAGTTTGTATGTTTGTATGTAGAGAGTTATCTTCAGAAGTACTGATCCGATTTCAATTTTTTTTTAACTAATGAGCTATTACGCAATTATTGCTATTTTAAAACGTTCCTGTTTTCGACCATAACGCGAGCAAAGTACACAAGTGTTAAACAAAAACATAGATGATCGGCTTCTAGGAGGTGGGCTGGTTGGAATAACGGCCACCATGGCTCACGTACAATGGTCCCCTTTATTTAAGGATTAAGTGCGGAACCCTAACATAGAACATAGATAGATTTTAGCACAAAACATAGCAAAAATCAATAAAATAAAAGCATTTATTTCAAGTAAACCAGTTACAGGCACTTTTGAATAGCTTTTAGACAATAGTCTCCCCTTTTTTATCGTGTTAGTGACAGTGTTTATGATGTTGTACCACAATTTTGCCAGTAGTTTGGATCTATCACTATCGCCAATCAATTCTTGAAGAGTGCTGCCATCAGTGCATGCAAAACACGGTATAAGGTGTCCCATCATCTGTGGAACAAAGCTACATTTTTGAACTGTAGGCTGGAATCATCTTTTATGTCTACATGAACAGGTTTTCCTTGATTCGACCAACCTCGGTTCTGAGCTTGTATAGAGACAAAAAAAAAAAATAAATAAAAAAAAAAAAGGAATGAATATTATATACATTAATAAATTAAAATAACCTAGACAATAATAGAAGAATAACATACTTATTCTTCATTCCGAGCATGAAGAAAGGCAAAAAAATTATAACCCAGTATATTATTAAAAGGGTGAGATCCCAGTTCATGTCCTACATTTTATTACTCTCACAAAAAGCTATGTTAATCTGACCCCAAAACCTTCTTCAAAGCATGTCTTCCCTAAAAGCCTTACACGCCATATTTCAAAACGTCACAATAATATAAAAAGATTTCATCATTTACCTTTCGGAGTACTCCAAGCTAACATATTCCGATGTACTGTCAACAATATGATAGATTTCAGCGGAATAATTTCATATTTATTATTCAGTACAAAAAATGTATACTTTACCAGCCTCTTATACGTGTTTTTACACAAGCTTTTATGTAAACAAAAATATGGGAATATTAAGATTTGTACTGGATATAATTTGAAGAAGAAAAAATGAAGAATCTCGCTGGGTTGTCTTAGAGGCTAAACATTCAATCTTTAGATTTGAAGGTCATTTATTGATGATTAATTTTAAAGACATTTACGATTACTTCCACGATATACAAGTAAGCACTTATTACAATAGAAAAGGTAACAGAAAAAAAACTGTAATACAAGTATACGAGAATTTATATAAACATGCCAAAACAAGCCATAAGTTTACCATGTCATATCAAATGCCTACTTAGCTAGAGAAATGGCAAAAGAATGATAATTTTCGGTTATAACATACTCTTTAGTCTGTGATCACAAACGTTGCTTGCAAAGAAAGGTATTATGACAATATTTCTCCAGTCCAGTTGGTGTCGTTTTCTGACGCTTTCGTTCTCACGAGTGTAGGAAACGCGATCTAAAACCAAACTATAATGTATATTTCTTTACTTCTGTTATTCTTTTCCCTTTTTTGCTAAAACTACCTTGTCATTCATACATACATACATACAGGTTGTAAACGGACCCTTCACGAAGCCGTCAACCAAGCATTAAGTATATCAAACCAAGTAACTTTTACGCAAAAATGATTGCTGGGAAACATTTTTTTTTTAGGGTGAAAATTCAAAATTTACGGTAGGACTCAATGTAACGCACTTAAAACATTGTGCTGATGAATGCATTGAATAGTACGGGGGTCGTGGAGGTATTTAAAGTAAAAATCTTATTATAAAAATATGTATTTAAAAAAAAATCTTGTGAAAAATTGGAACTTTGACCCCCAATATCTCCGTAACTAGAAAGTTCCCAGGTATGGTCTAGAACAAAAATTGATCGCAATGATAGGGAGAACAAGTGCCTTTCGGCTTTGTTTAGGGTCTTGTTACACCCTTTAGATTCACGCCTTCTTCCCATGGGGTAGGCTCAAACCACAGAACGCGACGTGCTTGTCATTCATTGTTTTGTTTTTAACCAGAAATAAATAAAACATCAATAAATCATGAATTAATTAACCCGGAACCAAGAAAATAATGCTTTACGCAGTTTTCAAAGAAAATCGTGTCACAAACGCACAAAAGCTTCTTTGTGTACAAGCCAAATACGTAGAAAAGTGATTCAAAGTGTTCAATGAAAAGTAAAAAAATAAACCGTCTGCCAAAAGGACTAAAAATAATAATGATGTTTTCAATACTCGGCTACAAGGGAAGCTGTGAAACGTATTCATAACATCCCACGCATTGGAAATTAATGTATTAACACTGGAAGCAAAACATCGGAGTTCGAATTTTATAATGATGTAAACGTTTTGTTTATCAAGAAAATATTATTAGGTGAGACATTTGAAATATGCGGAATTCAGAACAGTTGCTATTTATAAAGGTTTACTTGTTAATATACTCAGATGATGACTGCCTCGTTGGTCTAGTGGTCGCAAGCGCGACTGCTGAGCATGAGGTTCTCGGTTCGATTCTCAGGTAGGGCAGATTGGGTTTTTCCATTAGGAATTTCTCAGTAGCAGCCATGGAGTCTTTGTGCCCGGTGACGGCAATAGGCTCGTCCCCTATTACATGGGACTTAAATATAACTGGCGAAATGTGGGTGTACTGTTAGATACAGCTCTGTCTAACCCTTCGGGGATTACTGCAGGCGTGATGTTATGTTATACTCAGATGACCAAGTCAGATTCTTGTCCAAAGTCGAAATCACGTGTCATATCTACACGACAAATGATTTTTTTTTACATTATTCTATAACAACAAATACTTTCAATCGTATGATTTGATCTCTGAAATATGTTTTCAAGAGAATTTGTTTGTCTGGCACCAAGTAAAATGCAACTGCCAATCCTCCTAACCGTCTTATTTCATCTTTAACCACTATGAAACCTCAGCAATAAGTTAACCAGCAAATCAATCAGAAATACTGCTGACAAAATCACATCAAACATATTTCGTCTCATAATCAGACAATGAAAACTCTCAGAAAATCTGACACTAGAATAAAATGAAGCGGTTATCAATCTGTCTTCAGAAATGAAGATAGGACACGAAGAGAGATAAAATCTCAAACAGTCTGTTTTGGTCCATGAGTCCATGATGTAGTCTTGTACGTCAGAGCTGAGTTCTATTTGCCTTGTAACGTAGAACGTGATGCGATTCTTAGTCTAAATATATTCCCTTCGCTGGAGAAGAATCAGGATTAGATAAAAATAGCGATGATATAAATAAGGAAGGAGTGGGAGGGGTGTGACGTCACAAAATTTATGAAACAAGTTTATAGTTTTGAAAACTTAGAAACGAACATAACTTTATAGTCTTAAAGGGATGACTTGTTATTGGGAAATGTTTGATGATGTGATAACAGGGAATAATTAATAATATTTTAGATAAAATACAACAAAAAACAAAGCCTTATTGTTTTTTTTTTTAGAGATAAGGCCCCGACACTACGAATTTCTCCTGTATTGTGGGTGCGTTTACAAATATAATTTTAAACTCACACAAACAACCAGACTTGGAACATATACCTGTAGGTCAAACACTGTGTGACTCGTAACACGCGGCTCAGCAGCCGTGCCGTCAAAATTATTGTTCCACAAAGTTTATTCTGTAAAGAGAAGAAACATCAATCTCCTTCTCTTGGGTTGGCGAAATATGTCTTTTTCTTCTAAACATCTCTATTAATCGTCACCTCATAAGACAAGACATCTGTAAAGACAAGAATATATCCATAAAAGTCCCCAAACAGAATCTGAACACAACGATAATGTCATTATTCACAAATAACCTAGTTCCCTATTGAGTTACGACACGCAATGACTCAGGAACGAGTCAAGCAGAGCCAAGACACCTATCAACACTTTTCAACTAATTATTATCTAACACGCCAACATAACAGCCCTAGAGAAACAACTATTCTAGAAAAAGTTGCCTATTTTTGCCTGCGATGATACACTTTGTCTACCAACGCACTGTTAGTAACGAAAGAAAAACCTTGAAAAACTGAGTAACATGTCACCAATAACCCTATCTAGAAATGACAATCTTCCATTAAATAAATGAGGTGCAGACACACATTAAAATTTTAGTAATAATCTTCCCCAATTAATTTGCAAACCGGACGATTTTAAATTCCATAAATTCCGAAGGAACAGAAAATAACTTTCTCTTATTGTAATTTGCACTCTATGTGCTTAGCTAAAAAGTTTACAACTCTGAGAACTGTAGCGAAGGATCGAAGATCTAAAGCAAGTTTTGACTTCGCGAAACCCGATGTGAATTACACTTTATTATTCATGTCACAAGGCTTGAAATAACTGTAACTATGCACTTGATAACATTTGTTCGAAACTACTAAAATGATTTGACAAAGCTTAACGTCACACTTAATTTCCACTTTACATTCCATGCCATAAGATTCAAAACCACTATTCTCACTAATATCTCGATGTAACCGCTAAAATTTCAAACTGTCTTTCTTGGGATAGCAGTTTTATTTCTCTCTACATAAGATTGAAAATCATTTGCTGTAACTAAGACCAAAAGACCAGTCAAACAGGCGCGTGAAATACCAAACGTTTCTATTTATATCGGCCGCCGGATCTCAGAGGATGTGCCTTGTGCGAACACCAAATTTAACTTCCCAGCTTCGTCCATAGCGATGGCTACGTATTTGACGCCATAAAATTCTATATTTTTAGTGAAGGTCGTTTGATTTCGAAAGGTTATTTTGTAGGAGAAAATCTTGGATTTTTTTTTCTTGTAACTAGTTGAATCAACAACTTTATTTCTCTCGCTTCCTCCTTAATAGTCGCTTCCTTATAGCCCTTTGAATATTCTGAGCGTCCAATGTCACTCGACTCGCCATCTGAATTTTAAAGCAGAAATTCACCTTCTGAAGAAATACGTCTTTGATCAATATTGGATCTCTGTCTTCGTCGCCAAATCGTATATTAATGCAAATCTCATCGAAATCTTTCCTGTTCGAGATTTCAGTTTTAGATTAAGATCTGCGTTATATAAAGTGCGAGAATCGACGGGAAGTGAGTGGTGTTTTAAGAGAATTTATCGATTTCCTGTGATTTTGTGTAAAAATAGAATACGCATCACAGTCAAGTGTGGGTGGAAGAGGCAGCTAAAACGAGAACGGATGGCTTCCCATGTGAGTAGGTTCTAAAAACGTCGTGCAGAAATAAATATAACAAAACATATCCAGTAACATTTACAAAAATTGTTCAATAACAACAGAATCATAGTAGTAACACGGGAAAGAACGATGACAATTAACCTCATTAAATAATGCCTAAATATGATTGCAATATTGGATATTTAAGTCTCGACTCTAAGCCAAACGTTGAACATTCAATATCGCACTTCTCAAACTCAAAGCATTTATTTCAATTAGACAGGCACCTTTGAATGTCAGAAAAACAAAGAAAGCGAAGCTACAGTCCCAGTCACAAGGCATAATAACTGTGGAATTACTGTTGTTGCCCATTCCAAAGCGTAGATGTCTATGAAGAAGAATGGACAAGAAACTCCATGGGCACTCTTTTAAATCAAAATATTGCTACAGAATCTAATCTTATATTATAGCAAACATTAAGGTGTCATTTAGTGCTGGTTAAAACGGGCATAAGTACCAATAAGTACTAAAATAATCCACATCACATCTTTTAAATCAGATTCCTCACAAAGTAATATCAATAGATAAAAACGCCCGTAGTTCACTTACTGCCGCCATTTACAAAGAATCACACCTTCCAGATACATTAGACTCCATTATGAACGTGTTGGTTTTCTCACGATGTTTTCCCTCATTCTTAGAAGCCATTGATAAATGATATAGGTATAGATATTTCAAAAACACATTAGCAGCCGTTTAGGTTTTCAATGTCTCGATATCGAGTTTCTGTCCTCTTAGTATCGCAGTACGTTTTATGTAATATTCTTTGTGCCTTTTTACTGGTCATATTGTAAGGTCTCTCTATTATAGGCCTAATATTGTCGAGAGTAAAGTTTGCTTGTGTATTGGTAGGTAACAAGATCGTTTTATTCGTTTCGTATGAAACCTTCTCAGTATTATTATGACGGACTTTCTTTGATGATTTATATTCCTTGCATTCAACGACTTATAATATTGTGGTATAATTTTGCAACCTGATCTTGAATGCTACCAATTAATCTACTTATTTTATCCTTTTGCGAACTATATGGGGGTTGGCTTCTAGTCTAACCGGCTGTACCAAGATTTTACATGGAGACAGCCTATAGGCTTCTCATAACCTATGTTTTGATCGATAACATGTAAATAACTGTTACTGTTAACCAGCGTCACCCTACTACTGTGCAAAGGCCTCTTTCCATTACTTTCAATTCTTTTGATTCAGAACTAGTGACTCACCACTATTTCTTTCCACCATCGTAATTTTAACATTTTCTTCACCAGGTACGTAAACAGCACTGAGCAACTATGGAGCAGTTCGAGTCACTACTGACGTGCTGCGTCTGCCTCGACCGGTACCGGAATCCAAAGCTGTTGCCATGCCAGCACAGCTTCTGCATGGAGCCGTGTATGGACGGCCTCGTCGACTACGTCAGGCGACAGGTATAGAACGATATTCTGTTTTACTAAGATCCCGTTTCTTCAAATATACTTTAGTTAGAATAAGTAGTTTAGTAATAACTCATGATGTAAGTTTACTAATTCCGCTTTTTTGTACAAATATGCTTTATGGGACGAGAACAGGTTGGAAGGTAAAGAGTGTAATATAATTTGTTGTAAATATGTACATAAAATGAAATTGTGCATGATTTTTTTTTCCTAGAATAGGATAACGTAAGGACAATAAACATCCAACTTCAAATTATATTCCTTTACAGGTCAAATGTCCAGAATGCCGTGCCGAGCACCGAATCCCATACCAAGGAGTTCAGGGATTCCCCACAAATGTCACTCTCCAGCGATTTTTGGAACTTCATGCAAATATTGCTGGAGAGCTCCCAGACCCGACTGCTGGACAGGTCATGGAAAGATGCAACGTATGCTCAGAGAAAGCATACTGTGCACCATGTGCCCACTGTGAAAAAAAAGTCTGCGAAGACTGTAAGTCAGCACACATGGAGGTCTTACGTAGAGAAATTTCAAGAATCAACAATCAAATTCGCCGTGGCCTCAACAGGCTTCAAGATATCCTTGGAGTTGTTGAACGTAATACAACAAACCTCCAGACAAACTGCGGAGCAGTGGCCGGAGAAGTTGACGAAATACATAAAAGACTAGCCAAGGCATTGAAAGATAGAACCGATTTCTTAAGAAACGAAGTTGATCGCTACCTAGCTACTGAACTTAGAAACCTCACTAATTTGAAAGATAACCTAGAGTTAGAATTAGGTAATATACAAAGTAATTGTGATCTCGCCGATAAATATATGAACGACGACGTAGAATGGGAAGATACGGAGTTAGTAGACACTAAAGAAATTTTCCTCAAAACGGTCGAGTTCCTCAGAAACTTCGATTATGAAGCTGGTGATTATAACCGTAGAGTACGGTTTATTATGACTCATGACCCGAACCAACTGGTTATGCATGTCGCAAGCTATGGTGAGCTAAACATCACTCAGCCTAATGCGTATTCTCCGGGAATGCCACAAAACCAAGGACTGACCAGATCTAAGAGTGATCACCGTTTAGCTACGCAGTTCCGCACACAGGAAGAGGCAAAGGGTTGGCAAGAAAACGACGAGCCAGTCTTAGGTGGTCGCAAATTCGGTGAACGGCGTCCTCCCCCGCCGGAAAAGCCCACAAGAGACTATGGTGCTACTGATGACTACAGCGGCTATGAGTCCGAACATAGACCAACTAGAGCTAGGTTCCGTTCTCGTTTCGTCAAGAGTCACTTAGACAACGACTCTGATTCAGAACAAACCACTCGCACTGCTAAGACGGAGCAACAGCAGAAAGAAAAGGAGAAGGTCACTGATACCGAAGATGCTACTCGAGGACCCCTTAGTGGCATATTCCGATTGAGCGACTGTCCGCGTGTTATGCAAAGGATATTAGATGTTGACAGCGGAAAGAAGAAAGAAAAAAAAGAACCTCCCCCACCCCCTAAACCAGTTCAGCCCACACCTCAGCCGCGTCGTCCGCCACCTGCGCAGAGGCAACAAAGTGAAGATGACGAGATAACGCGCCTCAAGAGACAAAACAAAGCCGGCGCAGCTGCCTCTTCTCAAGAACCTGAACGCGCACCTGCTCGTCCAGCAGAAGAAGAACGCACCGCAATAAACCGTAAACCACCTACACCGGCGCGGGAGGTGAGTTGGGAGGAAGATAGAGAGTGAACACTAAGCCAGCAGTACAACGTAGATTTTAAGGAAATCATCGATACTAACAAGAAAAAACGCAACAACTAACGGCATTCCATAAAATACACTCCGTACACATCTAACTCATTTATATACACATACACAAACACTACAAAAAATATACCTACCGTTTTGGTGTCAATATCGATTTACATGTAATTTCTCAGGCGTCCAGTGATGGTGAATCCGATGAATCTGTTGGATCTCTGCAGCGTAATCAGCGTAAAAATTTACCTGCACCACAAAAGCCGGTAACAACGGCAAGAAGACCGTCGGCCACTGAAGCACCCGCACCACATCGGGCAGCCGCTCGTGCTCCCAGCACGGAATCGAGTGCGTCCACTGAAAGCTCCGGCTCGGCGGTGAAACACACAGGTGCCATTTTAAGCATCGCAGAATTAAAAGCAAAGTACAGCCCAAACGCGCATCCAACAACTCCTGGATCTCGTTTCTCTTCCGCAGGCAACGAGAGAACAGCTCCAGCTCCGGCAACAAACGGTACAGCCGGTGGTGCACAACGGGTCCAGAGCCGCTTTGTCGGCTCGCAGCGGCCCACACCCGCACCCGCACCCGCCGAGCCGGCACACGAAGTCTCCGACTCGAGCTCCGAGGAAGAAACTGACTCGTCGGAGGAGAGTGACGAGGAGCCTGTTACGCAAAGAAAGCCCGAGAGCCAGGCGATGGCTCGAAGTGACATCGGTCCACTTCTCGCACGTAGCACGAATGCCCGTAATGACGCCGCCGACAGCAAAACAAAAGAGACACCTACACAGTCGCGATACCGCACGAGACAGACGTCGCAGACGGAAGAAGAGCCCGCGCCTAGGTACAGCGCCGCATCTTCGTTTAGCAACAGATATGGAAGCAAGCCAAGAGAAGAAGAACCGGCATCGTCTCTGGACGATGAGACGAAATATCCCACGGCTAGATCGAGATACCTCGCCCTGAAAGAGCGCCGCAACCGTCTCGCTAGAAGTAAAAGCAGTCACACCGGTTTCGGTGCAGGAGACGACGACGATCAGGACGATCCGGTGTCCCCCACGACAGCCTCACCCTCTGCGTACCTTGCGGCTCGATACGGCTCCGGCACTGGTGGTTCGGAGTTGTCTCGCAGCCGATCTTCACATGCACTGAAGTCTAGAGAGAGCTCGCCCGAACGGCCTCCTCCCGGTGAAAAAGACGGAGCGGCCCTTAGTTCCTGGGCGAGATATTTAAAGAACAAGTATGGATCGCGGGGAAAGGACCGCGACCCTGCTAGTACCACGTCGAGCGCATCGCGTCGCCTGTCTCTCGGGCTACCATTACGCTCGGCAAACGAGCTTGCCAGTTCTGATGACGATTCAAAAAACGCGGCAGGCTCCCCCATCTCCCCTACGGCGGCTACAGCAGCGGTAGCAGGTTAGAAAGAGAAAAGTGGCGTGTACATAGATTGAGTGCTTAGGTTTGGTTTGACACATGGTTTGTTCTGGTAATATTCTTGTATGCTAATCTATTTTTCTTATGGTAGGTTTCGCAGCAGCCGGTTCCTCCCCTAGGAGCCAGTACATGCAGAAACGCCGTTTACAATTCAGCGTGGGGAGTCGGGGGAGCGAACCCGGATGCTTTACTTGGCCTCGTGGTATCGCTGTAGGGCCCGACAACACAATGGTCGTGGCCGATTCATCTAACCACAGAGTGCAGGTGAGAATTTCTTAACATATTTCTTTTACACATGAAACGTAGAATTCAAAATAAATTTCATGGTTCCATACAAAGAGATATTATGAAACTTCGTACTATTGATTTAGGAGAAGTTATTTATGGCACTATATACCAGACTTCGAATTTGAAATTCTAAATACGCGTCTAGTACATAAATACTATCTAAATCTCAAGTCTCGGAATTTACTCATAAACTGCAAAATAATATTATTATTATGTAAAACTAGAAAATTCCTTTCCACTACAAAATCAACTCAAACATGCTAATCTATACTGTATCTATACAAACAATAAAATTGAAGTGTCTGTTTGTAAAATCAAAATAACAGCTTTTTACTGAATGCATATGAAAATATAAACAGTACTTATAACAAAAACATATTGTTTTCAATTTTTGTCAGTCTTTCTGTCTGTGTCTGTTGTTCTGGCTTTGACGAGACTTTTACTGGCAGATAGCTGATGTTCTTAGGTCTAACTTGGGCTACTTTTATTTTAGAAAAAAGGATTAGGGTTAAATGAAAACCCTTGAAATTATTAACAAAATCCATTTCAAATAGGGAAGTAATACTTCACGCGAACGAAAGTCGCGGGCTACAACAGCTAGTTTAAAATAAACTCTAAATATCGGAATCCAACTACAGTTGTTCACAAAATCTGCAATATCATTTCGATTCGTTACAGCAAAGAAAGCGTCATAACTTCTCAGTACAAACGTTACTCGATGACCGCTGCTCCAAATATACATGATGAAATGATGTTGGCCGCATGCTCTCCATTTTGGCACAAGGTCAAAACAAAAATTTCGAACTATTCTAATTTAATGGGGACGTAAACATCGCTGGTTTAATTACAAAGGTATTTTAAGCTGGAGAAGTATTTGAAGGGCTAAAAATAGACGCAGTCTTTCGAGACAGAGAGACATTACCTACAGATAATAAAACAAAATACTTCAAAGACTTTGTCTGCGTGTCCGTATGCATAGTTTTTATTAGAAACTAGCGGCCTTGCACTGTTGCAATTTAGTAATGAAGAAAATAAGAAGCTTCTTTAGAATGAAAAAAATGCATACTTATCGTAAAAATACACAAAAAAAACAGCATATAAAATGTGGCAAGTGATTTTTATTAACATAATAATATCCAGAATGAAAGTTGGCCTATGTCCTTCTCCTGGCCTCAGTCTACATATCTGTCCAATATTATATCGATCAGTTCAATTAAACGTGAAAAAGGCTCAGACGGACAGACCATCAAGGTTAGGTACTTTCTCTTGTATATCTTTGATAATTTCTCTTTTATAATATTAGTACCTGGTCTACGAAAATGTAATCAGTTCCCCGTTACCAGCAAAATGCTCATAATCTCCTTCAAATAGAATACAATATTCTCTGCACAGTACACTCGATCTCTGCTTGTGCATCTTGAATTGATGCTGTATGAAGGTAATTGCAGTTAAAGCAAAAGGGGATATCTATATTTCTGTTTCATTTCCGATTTGTTGAAGTAGATGATTATATCTTTGTATGATTAGATCTTTTAAATGAATTTTATTTGTGAACCAAAAAACTTGTTCTAAAAAATAACCGACAAGAGCCTTTAAATAACACGAGCCTTAATACACGTACATTCTCAAACACATGTGTAACACACTTTCTAAAAACAGAAACGAAATATCCTAACGATCTTTTTCAGCGAGTGTGGTTCTAATGATCCTTTTTTCCGCAGGTGTTCGATTCCAACGGTATTTTCGTGAAAGAGTTCGGCCAGTACGGCAGCGGTGAGGGCGAGTTTGATTGCCTCGCCGGTGTTGCTGTCAACAGGATTGGCCAGTACATCATTGCTGATAGATATAATCATCGTATACAAGTGAGTTGAAGATTTTTATTTGGATTTTTTTTTCAGCCGTCCGCTACATACTAAAAAGGAGGGTAGTATGTTTGTGTCCAATTTTAAGCCTGTAGGTGTGTACACTCGACAAAGTTGGCGGTTGATCACTTTTAACGCTTATGCCTTTAGCGTTAATGTTGAGAAGTGGTCAACCACCAATTTTGTCAAGTCTACGTTCAGTTTCAGGCATTCATTACCTGACTCTTCTTTACCACTTCTTTTTTTTAAGTGGAGCCAAGTGGTGGCACTAAAATACAAAAGTGCATCTAAATGTTAAGTTAGGTCTTTGAATGTGTTTTACCTATGACATTTAGCCAAGTCGAAATCGAAAAGTTTTCAAGCACATAATGATTAAATATTTTTCTCTTAATCTTTTGCTTTACATTCATTAGTATTACCTGTCCTACGAGACAGTAAGAGATTAACACTAAAACTATAAATAAACTTCAAACAAAATCCCCAGTCAAACCAACGGCAATTAATATTCACCGCGACTTACCAATAACTGCCATTAATAACGGCAGCTAACCAGCTTCTATAACTTATCTGTTAAATGCTTGCATAGAAGCTAAACTGTGGCACAGTTAAACATTATATCAGTTTGATGATTTCGTCTGCCGGTTTGCTAATTGTTCTTGGGTTTTTCCATTAGGATTTTCTCTCTTTTTCATTGGGTCTTTAAACGGAGTCTGGATTTTTTCGCTCGTCCCCTTTTTTTTTTTTTTTTAGGAGGGAGTGTCAGACTTGTACTGACTAAAACCCATCCATGTTCCTTCTTTGCCCTTTGTGTTCCAGGGGGCGCGGTATCTCTTTCGAACAGTCCCGCAGCCCTGGCAGGCATCGGGCCGCTCGTCCCCTACCTACTACATGGGACTTAAACATCATCATCATCATTTCAGCCGAAAGACGTCCACTGCTGGACATAGGCCTCCCCCAAGTGTCACCACATTGACCGGTCCCGTGCGTCTCGCATCCAGCGAATTCCTGCAACCTTTACCAGGTCATCGGTCCACCTAGTGGAAGGACTTAAACATAACTGGCGAAATATGGGTGTACTATTAGGTACACCTTTATTTAACCCTTCGGGGATTACAGATTTACAACACTAAGTGTGACCAATGATGTTACTTGCACGTCCCATTTCACCACATTTCAACATTAGTTAAGTTGCAATGACATGATGCATTGCCTGATGGGTTGAAATGATGCATTGCCATCTTCATAATCATCATTCTCCTGTCGTTAGCCATTGAAAAATTATAGGTTAAGTAACTTAAACTGATTATTTCATCTTTTTTATCTTTATTTTGGTTCAAACCACTTATTTATTGATAGAGTATTCGGTTCAAATAAAAAGGTATATTTACAAGCACAACAAAACAAACAAAATATTTACGAGACAAATAATATTCCATACCTACGTAAATATGGAAAACTTATTTTCTGAATCATATTACATTTTTATCCGGTACTCTAAGATAAAGGTTTTATGTATTTGTTTTGTATATAGCAAATGCAAGATTTTCCTGTAAGTATAAGATATATTTTACATGTAAACCAAAATATAAATATTGGTACCAAAGGACCACATTTTGAAAATGTAAGGTCTTTTATTTTCGCCAGACAAAAGATGTTGGAAGTCAAGTATTTTACTAAATTAGGGAAATTTGTAGTTCTTCAGTTTCAGATTGGTATTTAAAATTTAGGACTTAAATAGTTTAGGCTCTGTTGTACTTAGTAAATAATTAAAGTCTATTTAAATTAACAAACGCTGAAACCAATGATACTATAAAGGGTGTAAAAGTACCCATAACGAAGCCGAAAGGTACTTATTCTCCCAGTCATTGCGATCATTTTTTGTTTTAAACCAAACCTGGGAACCTTCTAGTTTCGGAGATATAGGGGGTCAATGATCCACCTTTTTCACATTTTTTGTCTTAAATACTACTTTTTAATGTTATAACTTTACTTTAAATACCTCCACGACCCCCGTACTTTTAAATGCGTTCATCAGCACAATGTTTTGAGTGCGTTATATTGAGTCCTACCGTAAAACGTGACTGTTCACCCAAAAAAAAGTCGTTCCCCACCAATATTTTTTTCGTAGTTACTTAGTTTGATGTACATAATGCTTGGTTGGCGGCTTTTTGAAGTGTCCGTTTACATCCTGTATAAAAACGGGGCAGATAATGTACTAGCGCGCGCAGAGTGAGAACTCGAAAACGTCCCAATTCATATGAATATCTTGTCTATAGTTAGCGTCAAGCAATACAGTTAAGTATATACCAGCGTGACTAGATTTTAAACGTCGGTAAATATGAACGTAAAAAATCATGTGTAAAATATCATTGGTTAAAACCAATAAAATTCACACCTATAATAAAGTTTCTTGCAGCCTCAACATATTTGACAAAACGCCAATTTACTATTTGCATTCTCAAATGTGCACCATTTCCTTATCATAGCAACAGTAATTCATTGCAACCAGTAAGTATTCTCGTATTTATTTAAAACAAAAGAGAATGAACAACTACCAGCTAAGTGCCAGCTCGCAAATATGAATAGTATTAAAATTTAAAATTCAAAGTGCCGCTCATTATACATTCACAATACAAAGATGGTGAATCTTGTTAATATTTCGCTTATAATTTAGGTGCTTAAAATAACAAAGCCTTAACGGCTGTACGTATTTGGATAACATTTGGCACATAGGTAGTTGAAAAAGCTGGATTAAGACATTGGATATCTTCTTTTAATTCCTATCGTACGGATCTCTCGTAGAATAAAATCCAACATGTTTTTAGGGAGAAGCCTGAACCAAAAGCTAGTTGAGAGTAAATCCCTGATTTAGCTCATATAAGAATAACTAGAGTTACTTACTTTTAGACCAAAAGCATTCGATCATAGTAGAAAGTATTGTGTGTGACCGGATTTAAGGTCAGACCCGAGATCAAAAAGTTCAACGTTATTATAATTTGGTAGATTAAAATTTTACAAAAAAATTGACTCTCAAATTCGCTTTAAACTACCAAACAATTTTACATCTTTTCAACTTTTTAAACCTTTATATTTACTAAGGACTATAAATTAATCTGACATGGTGCTTAAAGTATTCAGAATATCTGCACTTGAACTAAAAAGTATTTTGGCAGTCATTTGCGATTCATCCAGAGCACTTTGTATTAAAAAAGAAAACAAGGTCAATGAATCTTTATCTTGAAACCGTTAAAAAAATGAACGTTAAAACAATATTTATGGTTTGGAGATTTGTTTATCATCTTTCATTTTAGTTCAATGAATTTTCACAAACACATCGTAAAGATTTGAATGTGTTATGTGAAAGTCACCTATGACAGCTCTTATAAGTTATTGATCGGAGTTCAATAACACCTGTAAAAAATCCAATACCACTTTTGATCAGGAAATTACTGAGCCAGAAATCACATTTGCCCTATCATCAATATATCCAGCGTACTCGCAAATTTTCCTTTATGATCTCAAAACTAAAACAGATTTGCAACTTCAAAATTGTGTTTCGTGAACTTGCTGCTCTTCTCTCACTGAAAGTAAGAATTTCAAATCCATTCGTCTCTTTGTTCTCGCCGTAAACCATTAATGTCAACATATTTTTGCCACACTTGGCTTCAAAAACAGGGTACCATTTGGGACAATGTTTACCTTAACAAATATAGGCTTATGTTTATGTGTCATCATTCTCATTTTGTGGGACGATGTATGCTTTATTTTTTCTTGTAAAAAATATAAGGGCAGATTTACAAACAGGCATTATTTTTTACATCTTTTTTGTAATTTCACACATTAAGATTTATTCTTGGAATAATCTTGCTATTTAAAGCTACCTTGTCTCTTAGAACAAACCTCGTTCCTCTTTTAAATAAAGTTTCATTAATCGATGTATTGACGACGCTCAAAGGCTGTTTCTCAGATCTTTTTCTTTGTCATCATTACTCTTATATTTAGCTTCAAACAGTCTACGCACCTATAATCACTAGGGATCTTACTGTAAAGGTATATTCAGACACGCTCTTTCCGAAGCGTTCGAAAGCGAAACAACTCAAACTGGAGTGATCCCATCTCAGCATATTTCCCGGGAGGCCTGAATTTGTATTCCATTCGTCTATTTGTCCTAGCCGTAATTCATTAGTGTCTGTCATACTGCTGACCGTCTCACAGGACCAGAATAGTGGCTAAGACGTGAGTTTGCGGAAATAGCTATTAAATGGTGGATAATGAGGACAAATTGCACTTTTTTTGGTACCCATCCTTCCTACTTTATTAGGCTATAAGTATAATATGACAACATTTTTTGCTAATGTTACTGATAGTACCAATAAAGATGATTTAATGGTGCTTGAGGGATATGTTTTTGTTTCTTACAATTGTAACGGAATGATAACTATATTTTGTCTGTTTTTTAAGACGTAATATAGTAATTAATAGGGAGGGAAGGAGAATGAAGATGATGATAACCTAATTAGAACAGAGCTCTTTTACAATGAGTATTATTTACTGGTTTATGCCCTTGGCTTCGCCTGCGTGGGGTAATTGTCTTATGGGATCGTACTACCGGGATTAAAAGTATCTTACATGTTAACACAAGTTACAAGTTATCTGTGTGCCAAATTTCAGCAAAATCCGTTCAGTAGTTTTTGCGTGAAAGAGTAATAAACATCCATATACATACACTCATCCTTTAAATTTTCGCTTTTATAATACATAGTAAAGTAAGATGAGATTCCATGGTAATACTTATTCGGGCAGTACAGGTAATAGTGATGCCAAGTAAATGCCAAAAACAAACTCACTGTCACATTAAAAATATTATCCAGAATTTGGCCTCGTCGTCAGGTACTTTACCCAGAATATTAACGGGGAAGTAGTCGTTTGAGTATTTTGACAATCTTTGTCTTACGGATTGGCTGGCTTCCAAATATTAGCACGTGTTTGGTGCACGTTTAACTGCGTAGTACAACTATGTGTAGGTTTAAAGAACTTTAAGTGCATTAGGCGACAGGTTCATTACTTCTATGGTTGGGCCGATGCCCCCATAAGGCGCGATTTATACAGAAACGGCTTAAGGTGAAGGTGCGGCGCAGGCGCAACGCAGGCATGATGCCGCTGCAAAACGTTTTCATACAAAATATACGTTCAAGCGGCGCGGCGCAGGCACGCCGTTCTTTTGTTTCCTTATAAATTCCACGCCTGCGCTGCGCCTGTGCCATGCCTTCACCTTACACCGTTTCTGTATAATTCGCGCCAAAGACCGAGATTATAATTACACTAGCTTATGCCCGCGGCTTCGCCGGCGAGGAGTTAGGTAATTGTCTCACGTGATCGTACTACCAGGATAAAAAGTATTCTATTTGTTAATCCACTTTATAAACTATGTGTATGCCAAATTTCATCTAAATTCGGTCAGTAGTTTTTGCGTGAAAGAGTAACAAACATCCAGACATCCATACATCCTCACAAATTTTTGCATTACTAATACGTAAGATAGTAGGGTGAGCTTCTCTTCTAATAATAATTCAAATGAAATTTGAAATGTTATAATTATAGTTATTCAACATTAAACTGTAAAAAAAATATTAAACAGTGGCTTTCGATTCAAATATCACGAAAAAAGCAATAACAAAATGAATTTATATTATTTCTAACCACGAAAAGTGAAATAAAATGTTAAGCCATTCGCTTTAAAGATATACGGTACTAAAGGACACACAAAGATCAATCAATATCGAAGACTTGGTCTTTAGCCTACACTATTTAATGACGATATGGTCCTTTGGGACGCCTAATACTTCACAAAATCTGACAAAGCCAGTAATTAACATCTGTCTCCTTGTCATAGGTATTTGACCCTCAAGGCCGTTTCCTGAGGGCGTTCGGCAGCCAGGGCACTGGCGACGGCAAGTTCAACTACCCGTGGGGCATCACTACGGACGCGCTCGGATTCATATACGTCTGTGACAAGGAAAACCACAGAGTACAGGTACGTTTCTTTTGGATTTGCAGAACAACAGGACCAATTACCTGAAGATGTATTTCAGTTTAAGTAATTATTGTAAATGTTACAAAAGGAATTAATTAAAGAAATCTTACTGATTATCAATAAAAATATGTATTTATTATGAACAAGACAGTTATTAAATAGTAGAAATAATCTGGAAAAGATACAAGTAGAAATTCATAACACTCAAAATAATACTTTTTTAAGCTGTCACGGTTTACAACTAAACTTACACAAAAAAATAAAAAATAATGAACAATCACGGAAGATATCCCGTAAGTGACAGTATAAGTTTACTAAAAATAGTCTCCGTACCAACAGATAAATAAAAATAAATACCATAAAAACATCAGTTGTACAATTTCAATTTTGGGTCTTTAAAATAGTCCTGCAATTATGCACATTTTCTTTAATGACTTCAGTCTCTATAATTAGTGTTCGACTCAACTAACTGTACCAAGTCTGCGTTGAGCTATAATTATTTAGTTTATAGTAAAGTTTCACCAATTAGTCGTAGCTAACTTATAAATAAGACAGGCCATTACCTGCTAAGACAAAATTGGAATTTCAAAATAGTAATTAGAACATCTAAAGAAATTATCTTACTTTGTCTCTATTTAAATATTACGTTTTTGTCGTCCATCCAAAGGTTGCTTTGTTTCTGTTATGTTTTATTATTTTGCAAATTTGCAAAATCATCTCACAAAAATGTTGATCACTTTCTAACATTGTCACATTAATTTGTCATTTGATGAATCACGCGTTTACCACGGCATTCTTTATTCAAATCACGTAATATGACATGGTTCTAAGTACGGTCCAGCTTTTTCTCAACCAAACTGATCCTATCTACCGTTTTCCTCAGGTGTTCCAATCCGATGGCACGTTCGTCGGCAAGTTCGGTTCCTTTGGCTCCAAGCTTGGCCAGCTAGAACACCCCCACTATATCGCCGTCTCCAGCACCAACAGGGTCCTGGTATCAGACTCCAACAACCATAGGATACAGGTCTTCGATGTCAATGGAAGGGTCCTCTCGTCGTTTGGCGAGGAGGGCTCTGAAGATGGACAGTTTAAGTTCCCGAGGTAAGTTAACATTATTTTTGTAACATTTTTTAAAGTCTGACAATCAGTCGTTCCAAGGGATTTATTGTTAGCCATGTGACGGGGTTGTTGAGGTCAGATATGCAGTGGCTCCATGTGTAATATATTGGTACTCAGTTGCATCCAGCTAGGTTGAAAGCTGACCCCAACTAGATAGGACAGCATCTAGGCTGATGATAATATTACAAGACTTCTTGTTCCTTACTTAAGCCACATTCAAGTACCTACTGTTCAAGTGCTCTTTATGCGGTCTTAGTAGGTAGGATAACCAGATCAGATAACTAGAATTGAATGTTCTTTTTTATATATATATCAGCCTGCTCTGTCCCACTGCTGGGCAAAGGTCTGCCCCATGGGTTTCCAATCCTGTTTACAATCGAATATTCTAGAATTCTAAAAATCAAAGTTTTGTTATAAGATTAAAAGAATAAAAAAGCGGAATCAATGCATGTGAGGTTCAATTTTCGCAGTCTTACAAAATATGGAGATAAAACTCTATGAGGAAGTCGTCCAATAAAATGCAAGAACCACTTCCACCTTATTAAGTTTCTTTATTTCTACTTCCTCAACCAAATTCCTACAAAACGAGGTCATTTACTTACCTAATTACTTCCAAAATTAGCTCATAAACCTTACATCCTTAAATCAAGCTTTTGAAACTGAAGCCGAATCGGTCTTAACGTGTGCTTCCAATGGCTCTATAAAGTGCGGTCCGTTGATCTTCTAATTTAGTTTTACTGCCCCTTAAATCCTGAAGTTGTGCCAAATATTTACTTTAAGAGCTGTTCTTAGACCATAAGTGCTGAGTTGTTAGTTTAAAGTCTTTGGGGAAGATATCGATGGTAACTTGACTGGTTTGTAGTTAGTTGGAAAGCAACTGTGTATGTGTTAAAGTCCTAATTTATCGGGCACGATCATCATTCCCGTGCCCTTATCCCAAGTTATTTGGGGTTGTAAATCATCTAGCTACATCGTTCTCACATAATGTGCCATCTCAACATGAATGATGTAACCAAGGTTTTGTAAAATTATTCTGATTTAAAATAGTGTACATGGAGTTTCTTGCCCGTTCTTCTCCATAGAGATCTACGCTAGGGAATGGGCAACTACAGTACTTTTACAGTTTTTATACCTTGTGACTGGGACTGTAGCTACATTTCATTGTTGTCTTTGTTTCGACAATTCAAAAGTGCCTGTAACTGGCCTACTTGAAATAAATGCTTTGATTTGATTTGACATGTCTTTTCTTATGTCCATATTTAATTCTGTACATCGGAAATAATTAGCATCTGTGTTTAAAAATAAAAAACTCCTTTCTCGACCTAATTCTTGACTGCAAAACATCATGTTTAACGTTTCAACTCATTATCTGCCTAGCCTTTTCCCAACTATGTTAGGGTTGGCTTCCAGTCTAACCGGATGTAGCTGAATACCAGCATTTTACACGGAGTGACTACCTAGTTGACCTCCATAACCCAGTTGGTACCAGGTAATACGATACCCCTTGGTAAGACTGGTTGTCAGACTTTGAACTAACATACAATATTTTGCCACATAAAAGTCCGCAAAAATGTTGACATCGATTCAAACTAGAAAATATATCAGGTCACCAGAATCGTTCGCAAAAAATCTTGTTATCGTCGCAGACTCGCATCTGGAATCGCGGTCATAATCAAAAATACATGAACAAACCTTGTCTAACAAAGTACTCTTTCAAATCACTGTCCAACGATAAAAGTCAGTGCCAACCTTCGTTGCTATGATGCCAATATTTCCAACCTGACTCCAGACGCACCTTGACCGAATTCTGTTCGCAATACTAAAATATGACCGGAATACGTGGCCAGGCGATGTTTTACAGCTTTCGTTTCAAGAACAAAATGACTTACATTATTGCTATTTTTATGCCCCAGCCAGTTACTTGTAAGTTCACATTTTATTGTTAGAAATTGGATGTGATAACTTTATTAATTCTGTGAGCGTACACTGAAAATGTGTGAGACATTTACTAGCTTATGAAATATAGCGTTTTTAGTTTCGTACTTTTCGTTGGATTTTGTAGTGACCTAAAAGGCTTATGATCTAAAATACTGGCCATATTTTTAAGAGGAGGCGACATGAAAATGTACTTAAGCTTGTGAACGGGTTTTCCGAAAATTATAATATGAAATTATATAACCTTGGCTGGCCACGTATGTCGTAGTCTCATCTTAAACATAATTGATTAGTTCAGTTGTCCTACCGTTTCAAACAATGCCCCACCTTCCATCTTGCCCCTGCATCATCACCACCTGCGCTCTTGATGATTTATTTACTGCATCAGTGAGCTGGGTTCGCGTGGCTGAGTTTTAGGCTAAACATATTTTAACTTTTTGCCATCGAAACGCTAAGAAGAAGTCGCACCGTTAATAAAACAGTATTACTGCAGAAAAAAGAATCTTTTCCAGTTTCAGCAAAGACAAAAATCACGAAAGGCAATATTCGAATAGCACCCTTGGTGACTGGTTTATCTTTTCTCCACGGCATAAACAATCCGTGTGCTAACATAGACAAAGAAGAAAGGCTCCCTCTCTCTCTACCATTCCTCAGTTACTCATTATCTCTCTCTTTCTCTCTCCAGGGGTGTAGCAGTAGACGACCAAGGCTACATCGTGGTAGCAGATTCTGGCAACAACCGTATTCAGATCTTCCACCCTGATGGCAACTTCCTCAGAGCTTTCGGTTCTTGGGGATCTGGCGATGGGGAGTTCAAGGGTCTTGAAGGCATTGCAGTCATGTCTGGAGGCAATATTATTGTCTGCGATCGGGAGAACCATAGGGTACAAGTGTTTTAAGGTGAGAATATTATGAAAATATTAAATTAATGGACTGTTTTGAAAGCTCCGGATAAGTTTCATATAACGTATTCAGAAGATAATATGATACAAATTCTGGTCTATATTTGGAAAGTAAAAACGCATCCTTGAAATTATAACAGAGTCATAACAATTTCCAAAAGTAACAAATTGCCAAGATTTTAAATAAATTACATCGTTTATATAATTATGTTATTCTTTTTTTGTCAAATTTTTATTTTCATTACTTTACTTTTAAAATGGTTTTAATTTAATAAAGAGAAAAATCGAAGAACCTACCTATTGTTAACATCTACGAAATACTGTACACTTATTCGCAATAAAGAATTTTAATTTGAATCTAAGCCTTTCCACGGAAAGGAATTATTCTAAGAAAAATATTTTTTCAATTATTTAATGGTAATAATTATAATTTATTGATATTATTAATTTATTATATTTATTTATTTATATTGATATTTTTCTATTTTCAGATAAACAGCATTATCAACGAATGTTATCAATACGATGATCGTTTTCTATTTTGAAAATACTCTTTTTTATACCAAATCATGATGTTTTCTTTGCAAAATATAATTCAAAATGTAAAACCATATTTTTTATTTAAAAATAAACACGCTTTTTTCCAAATTCCCAGTTTCAATTCATTGGAATTTCGAATAACAATGTTATCCAGAACATTTAAAACCGTTAACATAAATAAATACTCCAAAAATAAACATATATATAAATTTATTGAGCTTGGAAGAAAAACAAGGTATCTGATTTTTTTAAACATGTAGGTACTTTTTCTTACCGGATTGAAAGATTGACAAACAATCTAAAGGAACGGCTGGATTGATTGAATCTATCTACTTTCTATTTGATCCAAATCTTAAATATCTTTAGGTCAGTCGATCAGTGTCGCAATTGTTATCACTAAAAGACAGATGGTCTAAAGATGGACGCAGTGATTTCCCTCCGGCCTCTTGGTTTCGATTGGTCGAGAGGTCAGACATCGGCGGTGGCCATCTTTTGTGTTCGAATTTTAAATTCTGAGACAACGATTGGGTAAATAGGGACTGGTGGTCATTCTTTTTTAAAATTTGAAGATCCCAACCAATTTGAAAAAAAATTCCAACTTGCTGATATTTTACAAAGCTGCAATTTCCGTGACAGTTTTGCGATGTTTTAAAGAACTTTTTAAATGTAAAACAGCTGATGCTAGAAAATATTTCTTTTGTCGGAAACAAATACTGTAAAAGCGATATTCCGATCCACAGCACTTTACTCAAAGCAATCGAGTAACAAAGTATGGTTATACAGAGTTTTATGCTCTCAATCCAGTTCGTCGAGTCTGAAATGATAATACAAAGTTATTATTTGTAGCAACACCCTTTTTTTTCAATCCATTACATTATAACTACACAAAAAACCTACTTAGTTTACATCAATCTTCTTCAAACCGAAGCTCAAAAGTTTAAACCCAAACAAAAAATTAAAAAGCATTTAATTATAAAATTTTAAACTAAAAAATGTTTTTTTAAAATAAAATACTCTTAAGCATTTATAATATTGAGTTGAATCGTAATGTTTTATTCAAATAATATAACAAAGTTTTAAATAAATATTTTATTCAAATAAAACATAAAGAAATGTAAATATAATATACTCGATATGAACTGAACGGTAGATAATATAAAACAAACCAAAAAAATGTTGCCATATTCATTAGCTTTTAGTAAATTGTTTGCTTATAAATCTTACTAGTCGATTTCAAATTAATGTATTGTAATTTGTCTTATTAATTTAATGTAATAATAGCCTTTATGTGACTAAAAGTCATATTTTTCAATACCTATAATTATATTAATATTACAAAGATAATATATTAAAAATATAAATTCAATAATCGCGAATTATATATATATTATTATATACAATTTATAGTAAAAATGTATGATAACTTATTTTACATAATTTAGAGAAGGTCTTCATAATAAAATTATAATAGGTATTTCTACACAATACAATATTATAACCGAAATTCTGAATAGTACCTACGTCTAGTCCTAGCAGTAAATAATTTTCCTACGAAATGTAATGCTTACGAAATAAGGTATCCAAAATAATAAATTTGTGCCAAAAAAAGAAGTGTCTTATGGGTCAAGGACATAGTGATAGCTGACGCGATGTTTACATATATTTATGAATATAAAATCAGCCTTTTTCTGAAATAGTTTAACAAAATGGAAATACAATTTTCGCGCTCTAGCAGACAACAAAAATAAGTTTGAAAAATAGTTTTAATATATCAAATTATTGTAAATTCAGCACACAGTTCGATATTTTTTTCAGCTTTAATTTTAAGTAAATATAAGTACACAACATCAATTCATGTTTCGTAATCATCAATACCTATTCTATTCATTTGTTTATAAAATAAAATCCTTATCACTTCTGCTGGCTAATCATTTGCTTAGGTAAATCGCCCCCGCTTTCAGCATGTCCCCACCCTTATTATTCCGTGCCGATGCTAGAAAATGAAACGGTATAATATATACCAGATATATTTTCTACATTTGTCATAAGTTTCTTTCCGACGAAATACTCGAGATTCTTTCGTAGTTTTGATCGACTTGCGACATCAGTGTGTCATAGAAAATACTAATATAATCTGTTACTTTCTCTAGTTTTATATGGACACGATGTAATGGTTCTGTTCTTGGAGATAAGTTATATTTGTTAGATTTTTTGGCGTGACAATTTAACATCGCAGCATAAAGTGTAGCTTACGCTGTAAAATTCTGTGGTCAATTCATCTATTATTTGCCTTGCAAATGCACCTATAAGTATTGACCAAATTTTTATTTTAAATCGCTTTTGAATTTAGAATTCCACTAACTTACTTTAGATGTTCAGTCGGCAAAATGAAATGATGTTTGTGGTCGATACAAGCCTTAAGTGAAACTCACAAATTATATTGTTGTCCATTATGTACTATTTTATAATGAAACAAATAATAATATATCTATGTATGTTATAAAATAGAAAACTCGTGTTCATATAAAATTAACTCCACTTTTAAAACTGGTACGGAATAATTTTAAAAGGCCAATATATTTATCATAAATATGTAATTAAAAATAAAATTGTAATTAACAAATTGCACAGCTTTGCTTACGTTTTAATAAAAATACGAAATAAATAAATAAAGATTTATGTACATACTACATGTACTTGATAGTTTTAAGAACATCTAAATGTTGACGATGAGAACATTTTGTATGGTTTTGAAGTTTAAATAAACATGATTTGTTACTGAAAATTGTTGTTTTAGTTTTTAGTCTCTTATCCATTCCCCGTCACAGAGATGAGGTCTGTGTCTCAATCGTGTGGACATTGTAGGGTGATTTTGTATGTATGTATGATTATATACTTGATTGCCTCGTTATCGAGTGGTCGCAAGCGTGACTGCTGAGCATGAGGTCCTGGGTTCGATTCCCGAGTCAGGCAAAGTAATAATGGATTTGTGCCCGGTTGATGGCAATATTCTCGCCCCTATTACATAGGCCATAAATATAACTGGCGAAATGTTTGTGTACTATTAGGTACATTTGTTACTTGATTACATAATAAGTAAGCTGAAGTGTCAATGGGCCGGTCATATTAGCCGTAGAACCGATGACCGTTGGTGTAGACGTGTTCTTGAGACCGTGAATCGGGAAGCGTACGGTGAGACGCCCGCAGGCTCGGTGGAGCGATCTTCGCAGGATAGCTGGTAGCAACTATGAGAGTTGCTGAGAATCGAGTTGAGTGGCGTGCGATTGCCTATGTCCAGCAGTGGACTTTTGTAAGCTGATGATGAGGTACACTTCTGCCTAACCCAGGGCTTACAGACGTAAAGTTATGTTAGTTCAATGTCATCCCTTACTTACTGTCAACGAATAAATAATACGTTCTTGGAAACATTTTCCTTAATACCTATATATTTAATTTCCCACTTCACTACCAGAAAATTACGTAAAGCGTTATGAAGTTACAATAAGTAGGTCATAAATTAATTAACACTCCAGTCTTTGAAGCTTAATGAAGATTAATTAAAGTAAGCCTTTAGATACGAGTGTCAAAAAAACTTGTGGAGATTTTGGACTTTTAATTATGAACTCCGAACCTGTATTATGACGAGCAAGTCAAATAGAAAGCTTTTAGCGAGTTTTTTTTTTTTTAATTATGTTCAGTTTGACGTTGTCAGTTTTGGCGAATGTAATGCTAAAATTTGTAACTTATTTAAAATTATCTTAAGGTAGAAACGCCAGTGTAGCCCGCAAAATTATAACTTTCTTACTTTTTTGCAATTTGCAGTTTAGAATCAGGTTGTATGTTGAGGAAAAATGAGTCGAGCAAGTAACACGTATGTAGTTACAGAATTATATTCATTAAAATCTCCTTTTTAAGGAAATATCTCGCCGACTGGTCGACACTTCTTTCTTTGGCCAAAGAATTAGCATTGCCATTCAGCGTGGCCAGTCTTCTGGGCACGTTTCCAGATGACAGCGATGCGGAGGAATACTTTGACGCCTGAGTGTCCTATTGTCGTCGTTGTTTAGATGTTTATATTTTCTTACTTTTAGTCTTATTTTTATCATTACTTTAGTTTCTTTTTAGTCTGTATATAATGTACATAATAGATAGAAATTAAAATCATGAATACAACCAACTTTAGTACATTTAACACCATTGAATGACTTTTTCATGAAATAGTCGTTTAATGGTTTAATCCTGTAACTACAAACGTGTCTTTCATCAACATACAACCTGACGCTGACCTGGAAATTGCAAAAAACGTAGGAAAATTTGAATTTTGCGAACCGCACTAGCTCATCCACCTTAATAGGCGGGGTAATATGCCTATGTTTATCTTTCATTTACTACATAAGGACAAAAAACACACACACATAAGAAATCAAATTAAATTATTAGACATATAAACCACACCATTGACCACGAATAATTGTAGAAAATGATTTAATGAAGACAAAGGAACAGGACTGTGTTAATTAAAGTTGGTTATCATAGCATTATGTCTAAGTTTTCCCTTATGTTTTCTAATTGATAGTACACAATTCAAACAAAATTAATTAAATGTAATAAACATCCTTACTGTACGATTTATATGTTTGCTCGTGTTTCGTGTTAGATGTACGATCTGCCTCGCCTTTTACCAACTATGTTAGGGTCGACTTCCAGGCTAACCGTATGCAGCTGAATACCAGTATTTTACATGGAGAGACTACCTATCTATCTAATCAAATAGATGCACAATATAAAATAATAATACTTCTATTAAATCCTGTGTTTAGACTTCGACAGTGCCTTCGGATAGTAAATATTAATCGGCACTATAACCAACCAAAAATCATTGTAACTAATAAATCAATATCAACCAAAACTATATAATTAGATAACCTAATTAACCGCAGAAAGTTTCTCTCCTAGATTACTGAACTACGCAGAACCAATACCAGAGAATAAATAGATAGGGTCAGAAGGTCAACTCCCTACAACTATTGAAAAACACACGCACACATAGACACACTTCACGTACAGCGAGTGCAAGCGCACTCGCGACTTTCATTTGTTTGAGATTGCTGTACGTACGCCTCTATGTGAGCGTGCGTCTGGTTTCATTAGTTTTATAGAGAGTTTTGGTGGCACAGTGGTAGGGCCCCAACTAACGGTCATGGGTATACACTATAATTGTTTCCATGGTTGGTTCACAATGCCTGGTGTCAGTGAGATGAACTGTACCATAGTCTACTACACGGACCCAGTGCTGATGTGTGTGATGATGTCTTTGAAGTTTAGGTTCTAGAATATGTCATTTTCTTTTCACCGTTTTCTGAACAGTAGAGCGTTACAAATTACTCAAAATAAAATGCCTAAATGAGTTTAAACCTACGACTGATTCATCGGGACTGCTAACACTGGGCCTCCATTCATTGCTCTCATAGATACAGTCAGCCTTCTGTATCACTATCTACTCTGTGCCAGTACCGAATAATTCCCAATACATCGCAGAGAAAACCACAAGCGTAACTTATAGGTAATAAATTCGTTTAAATTTGCCCCGCACGGGACGTAATGGTTGCATAGCGGTTGCTATGACGCATGGGGTCGGCAGAAGAGGTTAAGTAATGGCGCTCTGTCCTCAGAATGATAAATGACGGCGCTATATTTCCATGACGAAGCCGGGATGAAAATAATGGGGAGAGTGTTGAAGAATTTTTCATTAGCTTGTTTTGAGTAAAAGAATGCGTTTTATATTTTTGAGGTGGTATTATATAAGGATAAAACAGAATTTAAGCAATTCGTTTGGCTATAAGAGTTAAAAGTAATATAAGTTTACCGAGGCGAATTCAACTAAAAAAATAAAAATTATATTTCCCATCAACACACTAAGAAGAACTGAAAACTCAACTCCATCATTTGTTTTTTATTTAATATATAGATTACAGTATAATACTGAATTTACAATTATACAATTTACAGATTCAGTACATGTAATATGTATAAACCAAACGACATTTTCCATAGATTATAAAAGCTATAAGTTACGAAAATAATGCGATGATGTGCGGTTAAAATTCAATGCGAAATATAAAACTACGCAATGTGTTAATTTTACAACTAAACGCAGATTTAAAAGAAAAATAAAAACAAGAAATGACAGTGTTCTCTAGTTCAACACACATTGGTTTCACGAACAACGACTTTAAAGTTTCAAATTGGAACAGCAAAGGTGACAATATTTTGGAATAGTTAATTTTATCAGTAGCTTCAGCAATTTATTAGTCATGACCCAATCTGCCAAAACTTACAGTCCAGCACTTAAATTAAGAATGTTATCATACGCTGGACGAATCTTCCAAAAAACAACACTGCATAGTAGTGAGTTTTCAAGCTCACCAGAAATTTAATTAAAAAAACGCAACAAAAAATAATAATTGCTTCGCCAACACGAAAAATAACCAAGCTTCAGAAAACCCCTTAATAAAATTGGGAAAGCTGCTCCAAAACTAAAGGAACCAGAGCGTGAACATAACTAAGTTACGAAACAAGAAAAACATCTCGGAATCGAATTGCTAAAATATGGCCATCATTTATCATGTTGCAGTATGGCCCGGCCATTTTCTGGACAATGGTTGCGTTATACGCTTAACTGCGCGTTACATTGTATTAATGATCAGCAGGGATGTTTTATTGATGAATTTATGAATGTGTTATGTTATCAATAAGGTCTGTAAATACAAAGTGTACGGATCCTTCACGAAGCCGTCAACAAAGCATTCTGTCTGTACATCAAACTAAGTTACCCTACGAAAAATTATTGATAACATAATCAATGAAGTCTGTAAATACAAGGTGTAAACGGATCCTCCACGAAGCCGTCAACAAAGCATTCTGTCTGTACATCAAACTAAGTTACCCTACGAAAAATTATTTTTGGGAAACGACTTTGTTTTTTGGCGTGAAAAACCTCAATGTAACGCGCTCAAAACATTGTAGGTACTGCTGGAAGCATTGAATACTAAACGGATCACGGAGGTATTTATAGTTATTATAACCTTAAAAACTAGTATTTTTAAGGTTTAACACAATTTATTTTCCATCCATCGGGAGCACAAAATAATAAATAATCCGTTTCCGTAAATACCGTTGACCTGGTGAAGGTTGCAGGGATCCGCTAGATGCGTGTCACACGGGACCGGTCAATGTGGTGACACTTGGGGGAGGCCTATGTCCAGAAGTGGACATCTTGCGTCTGAAATGATGATGATGATGATGATATCCCATAAGTGACAGTATAAGTTTAATAGCCCCAGAGTTTGCAATTGTGCCCGTTTAATGGCAATAGGCTCACCCCCTTTTGCATGAGGCTTGAACTTACTCGTAACTGCCGAAATGTGGGTGAATAGACACACGATAAACACTTCGATCTACCCGTTCGAAATTACAAATATTGGTGATGTGATGTTATTAGGATTGATGTCGGAAGTAATTTTTAGGGTTTTATTTTGGGAATAACTTTATTAGATAATGTATTTAGGCCAGTACCTACAACCTATGCTAATAGTTCCACGGTATTCTGACCGTTAACTTCTGGAACAACTGAGCATATTAAACTTATACGGTCACGTACGGGATATCTTCCGTGATTGTTCATTATTCAGTTCAGTCAACCCGCGATCATGGCGCTTTCAACAGCGCGAAAGTCTAAATATCGGCTCTAGATAATGAACAATCACGGAAGATATCCCGTAAGTAACAGTATAAGTTCAGTTGTAAACCATGAAAGCTTAAAACAGAACTAAGCATACTGATTCAAAACAAATAACATATTAAAATTACTTAATCAGGCTCGCGTACTCATCATCATCATCATTTCAGCCGAAAGACGTCCACTGCTGGACATAGGCCTCCCCCAAGTGTCGCCACATTGACCGGTCCCGTGCGACTCGCATCCAGCGGATCCCTGCAGCCTTCACCAGGTCATCGTTCCACCTAGTGGGAGGCCTTCCAACGCAGCGTCTTCCGGTTCGCGGTCGCTACTCCAGAACTTTTCGGCCCCATCGGCCATCCGTTCTGCGAGCAATGTGCCCTGCCCACTGCCACTTCAGTTTGGCTATTCTTCGGGCTACGTCGGTCGTCGCTTGCGTACTATTAAGTGGAATTTAAACATTACTGGCTAAATGTGAAAACTATACGCCTTTAAAGTTTATCTTTGGGAATGTATTAAATATATTCTTTTAACAAATTGTTACACCTGCACAGCCGACAGGAAGAAAAATCAAGGATAATCATAAATGATTGAGATTAACTTGGTCGCAATCTTGATAATGAAGATTGAAGGAAGACACGGAAATTGTAGGTGAGGGAAAAGATCTTCAAGCCATTTTATTAATAAAGAAACCGCTTCTAGTTGCTCTTACAGAAAATAAGATCTCTTGTTAATTTATTTGTGTTATTTTAGATGCCACAATAGGAATAAACACAAATAAGGCGAGATACGTAAAGTAAAATAGAAATTTCGATTAGTGAAATTAATTATATAGGGTGTAAACAGACCCTTCACATAGCCGTCAAGCAAGCATTCTGTACATCAAAGTAAGTAACTTTACGCAAAAATTATTGTGACTTTTTTTTGGGATGAAATATCACGTTTTACGGTATGAGTCGATGGAAAGTACTCAAAGCATTGTGTTGATGGATGGATTGAATAGTACGGAGGTCGTGGAGGTGTGTAAAGTAAAAAACTTACATTAAAACATGTATTTTAAAAAACTTGTGAAAAAGTTGGAACTTTGACCCCCAATATCTCCGTAACTAAAAGGTTCCCAGGTATAGTTAGAACAAAAAAATGATCGCAAAGACGGGGAAACAAGTGACTTTTGGCTATGTTAAGGATCTATTCACACCCTTTTTTATATTAATTTTTGCCATTGTATTCGAGATTGTAACCATTCGTCCTCAAACATACCAGGAGAACATAGCACAAAAAGGATGACCTGTGTTAGAAAATGGATCATTGAGTATCTATTTAAGATTAAAGCTTGTACCTCAGTGCACCGATCTTTAAGGCCATTGCGATTTTTCCCATAGTAGATTTTAAAGTTTTTTTTTCGTTCGTTTTATAATTCCCCGATTTTAAACGTTCAATCCAGCTAGTTAGGTACAGCTCATTTAATAATAGGCTTTAACTATAATACGGCTTATTTTCTACAAATGAAAATTTGCTGTCCTAAACACTAATAATACCATCAATTTGACTCGATGAATGTCATCAATAGGTACATCAATTATACGAGCTGATTGAAGACTCCTGACAAGATCTGTATCCGCCATCTTGGATTGATGGGCCACGGTATCGGAATCCAATAATGTGAGATGGGCCATCATTTGTTCATGCTACGATGTCATTATTATCATTGATCATGCTATTGCTTTGGAGGTTTTATTTGTTTTTCCTTATACGGGGGGTGATTCTACTCGTAATACTGAAATACGTACCCTATGAAAGAATTTCTTTCAGCAAAATCGTCATCATCTGCGTGGTCGGGTTCTTATCTAATCGGATGAGTACCAGTATTTACATGGAAGCGACTGCCTATCTGACCTGCACAAACCAGTTAGTACTGGGTAATAAGAAATCCCTTGGTAAGACTACTGGTTTTCGATATACTGGTGACATTATGTAACGACTGTCCAACGGCTGGACGTGCTTTCTGAGGCATATTTTTAGCAAAATCTCTTCACACAACACTGTCTCAAAAGTCACAGGTATAAACATAGTTTGGGAGCCAGGGGACCTATCTGTGGGACCCATGTCATGTTGTACTTTAAGATGTCTGTAAGACTGTGCTCACTGTGTTGGAATAAATAATTGTATCGATCTTATGTACAGAATTTTGATATTTGTCTTAAATAAATAAAACAAAAGCGCACTCAAATTACTGGTATTATATTTTGTCTTAAAAATAAAATGAATTTTGCGTCTGCATTTACACTACTATTAGATGCGAAAGTAACTCTTCCTGTCTGTCAATCTGTTATCATTTCCAGTCTTAACAACTAGTATAGACACAAATGAACCTGGGATCCGACGTAGAATACCTTTCTCCTGGATAGTAAGGTCCTATGGGACATCAGTATCTCCATACAGGCGCTGCTACAAGTAAAAGCTAGCCTTACAAAAAACCGACCAAGTGCGAGTCGAACTCGCGCATGCAGGGTTCCGTAGCATCCTCACGTCCCAGCCGCCGCGGGAGACGCCCTGGGCGTCGGGGGTCACGTGGTGGCCCCCGGCCACCGTAGGCGCGGGCCTGTGGACGGCAAGTTATGGGCTAGCTCGCCGTCCGGCCGTCTTATGACGACAGGCCGTGTCGACGGCGCGTTCGTGTTCCACGCGCGCCTCAAAGAGATGTCAGCAACCACGTAGGGGTCCGCAGGGGCCGATGCCTGCCAGGGCTGCGGGACTGTTCGAAAGAGATACCGCGGCCCTGGAACATAAAGGGTTTGCCCTTTATGTTCCAGGGCCGCGGTAGGAACATGGATGGGTTTTAGTCAGTACAAGTCTGACACTCCCTTCCGCTCCGAAAAAAAAAGGGTTCCGTAGCATCTTAGTAGGGGAGTCTCCTTTAATTTTTAATTATTTTTTTGTTGTCATAGCGGTAACAGAAATACACATTCTGTGAAAATTTCTACTGTCTACCTATTACAGATAATGCAATACGGGCTGTATTGCATTATCTGTAATGCTGACAGCTGACAGATAGACGGACGGACAGACAGCGGAGGCTTAGTAATAGGGTCCCGTTAGTTACCCTTCGGGTAGGGAACTCTAGAAAGGAAGTGCCAAAGTAATGAATGAATCAAATAGACAACCAGATTCAAATCCTCCTGTGGCAAGATGAAAAGGTCTACTAATTATAATCAGCCCGTTGGCTAACTAGCAAAAGTGAGAAAACTATTTTGGAAACAAAACTTTGTAACCCATTCACACAAATGTGGTGTCATTAGTTTCGTTTGGAGTTAGGGCCGAAAGCGGCTAGTTAAAATGTTTTAGTTCCAATGTTACCTGGTTTTTGGAGGAAAGTTTTATGAATTTAATGGGAAAATGTATGATTTAATGCTATAAAAGTAAAAGAGGCCTTACAATGATGTTTGGAAATGTCTCCATAGAAGACTAAATAATAGCAGCCGCTCGGATCGATTCGAGTTGGTCTGTGGATGTGTGACCACCCATTATATACCGAGTTTCCTCCGTGCCTCGGAAAACACGTGAAGCCGTTGGTCCTGGCTGTCATTTGTAGATCTTTGACAGCCGTTACAAGTAGTCAGTGGCCCAAAAAGTCTGACAACCAGTCTTACCAAAGGGTACGTATTACCTACTACTAACTGGGTTGTGGAGGTCAGACAAGCAGTCGCTCCATATAAAATACTGGTATTCAGCTGCATCCGGTTAGACTGGAAGCCGACCTTAACATAGTTTGGTAAAAGCTAGGCAGATGATGATGGAAATGTCTCCATAGTCATTTTTTCTAGGCCCTTAGTCAATCCTGAATGAAAATTGTTGTGGAAATATGATACACTTTGAAAGCGCCACTTGATAATATTTTGAGATCCAGGGTCCACGGCATGCATCGTGCGGCGTTTGACTCGACGGCCATGTTGGCCATAACGGCTTAGGAAGCGTTCAGCAATCATGCTAGACGTGTGCCAGTCGCGTGTAGGCACAGTCATGGCGCAGAACACTGTGATAGCATGTTTGACACAAAAATAGGGATCATAGTAATACTATCCTAGACCAACTTTTGACACGAAAAGAACCCTTGAAGAAAATGCCTAGGATCATCGACAAGTACACATCGTATCGTTTCGTATCGAGACAATATCTTTACCGATACTTTTATTATTGTTTCTTCTCCAGTAAAACTTGTAACAACGAGATAGTATTGATATGACAGCGATAAAAGATCGTTGGTGAGAATAAAGCCGTATCGTCTACCCCTATTCTATCCGATTCCGAGATAACAACACTTGTAGTGTCAATTGGGTCTTTATTTTCTTTCAGCGATTCAGAAATCCTAGAAAAAATCAAGTCTTTTAAAGCAATTCCGCACTTCCTATCTTTTTTTTTCTATGAAACATTTACTTCATTCAACCTTTTGATAAGAATCTCAAACAGTTCTTTACGTCCAAACAACGTTTGATAAAACCTTTTTATATGTTAAGGTTTCAAAGACAATCACACTAGCGCAAAGCAAAATGTCCCGGGTTCAATTCCGATGCCCATAATCATAATCGTTGGGCTTGATGTATTAAGGCATTTAATCTACGCTATTGGCAGCCTTGGGTCCTAAATGTCCAATAGAGGATAAATTGGTTGATTTCCAATGAAATGGAAGGTCTAGGCTAGCGTTAACATTTTATTTTATGGGATGGCTAACAGGTCAATGGGCCAAGCTGATGGAAATGGGTTTTGCTGCCTGGACAACTGTGCTCTGTGAATAAGATTGCAAACAGGTTTGTTTGACCTCGGAAGCAAGACACGTAGGTATCATGTGTAACCACTGTGTTACACACAAATATCTATGAAACTAGCACTCTGCGTAGAAACTAATACTAGAATTTCTACGGATACACATTTCCTCAACCAAACCTGACTAAAGTAACGATGGATGGACTGTGTGAAGGATGATATGGCAAGAAAGGAGGTGTCTGATGAGATGACGAGAAATAGAGAAGTATGAAAGAGGAAGATATGCTGCGACGACCCCAAACAAATTGGTATAAGGGCAGGATAATGATGACACATTAACACACAACAAAATATCTCGATCACCTAATAAAAACCTGCCTCCGTTTGAATGACCGAATCTGTTTCCAAATTCACTTGCACGACTCGAAGCAGACTTCTTCTTGCCGTGTCGATGATAAAAATTAAAAAAATACTTTTATTTTTCGAGTTTGTAAAGGTGCCTGCCAGTACGAGATCTGTCCCCGTATTCACAAACGCTTCGATTCGATTTCAATTTGGAAAGGCGTATGTCTATCTCGCTCGCTTTCGTTATTCCATAAAAAGATAGACACACTACTTATCGAATCGTAGCGTTTGTGAATACGGAGGCTGATCCTCAGATGATTGGTTAAGAAAACTATCACCACCGCCAATTAGTTAAACATCCGTTACTAATAACAAACCACGCTAAACTCCTTCATAACTATAATAATTTGGCTTGACGTATTAACGTTTAATCTCACCAAAATGGCCGCCTCAGTTAAGACTTATGACGCAATAATTTTAGTCAAGACGAGTAACAATTTAGTGCTGTAGAATAGCAGATAGTGTCGTTACTGTGTATTATGCGTGATATATGAACACTAGAGTGGTTCCACTGACGGAGGCACGTTAATTTTGATTATGCTAGAGGCGAGACGCATGTATCGATCGTTCGAGAAAAAAGGTCGGTGTTTTTAATGTGTTCGCGCCGTTTTATTTTCTTGAGAAGGGTCTTAACGTGTTTGTTAGAAAATATTGCTAGTCTTTTCACGTTTATATGAAAATAGTCTTTCATTTTTAAATAATGTTTTGCATGAGGTAAACTCTTACGCGTTTTTTATTAATATTGACATGAAGAGAGTAGACGTATAAAAGGGATGTTTTCTTGTTAAATATTTAACATTTTCATTGTCGGTCAAACAGACGTAATAGCTAAACAATTGCCTTGAACCATATGTGGTTCATGGAACAGAGAAAGGCTTAAGTTAAAAATATATTATTACTAGCTTTTACCCGCGACTCCGCTCGCGTTAATTTAGAATTTGACAATCAATTCGGGTTGTACTCTGCTTGTTAAGACAAGTGGCGCTATCTATTACCATAAGAACGTTATTGTTGTTTTCCTCGGGAACAGTACTTTTTTTCGGGATGAAAGGTACCCTATGTCCGTTTCGTTACACCTGACAACGTATGTGCAAAATTTCAGGATGATCGGTTTATTGGTTTAGGCGTGAAAAGGTAACAAAAAAACTTACTTTCGTATCTTTAATATAATACAAGTAAGGATTTACACAGCAGTGCGCAGCAGTAATAGACGTTGTATAACAAAAATAATTCTGTTTTTCTAGACTTTGGTCGTGGAAAACTTTGTCCCCATCCTTTTGTCTTCAGAAAATGTTCCCAAGGTGAACATTTGAATTCAGAACAACCGTTATTCATATGTTTCACCTGACAGGTGACAGTTGGCGCCATCTGTTGACATTTTGTTTAACAGAACGTATGCTTACGTTAATGAATTATTATGAAGCGTGCAAAACTTTTTGGAGGAAACTCCATTGTATTTTGTTTATGTACGAGAACATTTTGTTTCTTGTTTTATTTAAACTTTCCTCAGGACACAATCTTGTGTTTCTTTCTGTCTGGTAAGTTTCTGTTTTTGCGCTTACGAGTCTTTAGACGTCGCTAAATAATACCAGACGCTCGGGCCAATCTTCAAGTAAAGCCGCACTTGCCTAGGTTGGTCCGTGGATGGGTGACCACCCATTACATACCGTGCTTCGGAAAGCACGTTAAGTCGTTGGTCCCGTTTGTCATTGGTAGATCTTTGACAGTCGTTACAGGTAGTCAGTGGCCCGAAAGTCTGACAACCAGTCTATTCAAGGGGAATTACCCAGTATTAACTGGATTGAGGAGGTGAGATAGGCAGGCAGTCGCGTCATGCAAAATACTGGTATTCAGCTGCATCCAGATAGACTGAAAGCCGACCCCATCATAGTTGTTAAAAGGCAGGTATATGATGTGTGTAGAGCCGGTTTTTATATTAACAAGAATTAAGTTAATAAGGTCCAGCTTTTTCTCTTCTAAATTCGTTCTTTTTCGTCGTATGTGGTTAACCTTGTGTTACCTTTAATACATGCTTAACAGTGGCGAGTTCAGGAACATCACGGGATTTATTTATTTACAACTTATAAATTTAAATCAGCTTGAAATGCTTTCGAGCAATGGATGGCGACATTGCTGCCTATTGCCATTTTTATATGTAGAACACTCATGTCACTGCGCTCTGTCAATGTTGCAGTATGCGGTTGCAGTAACCTTCAGAATAAAATTGTACCTTTAATGTTTTCAAAATAAGAAACCTCTGAGAAGGCTCATGTCTCAAGCCAAAGGCTCACTGAATGCTAGACCTCCAACTACTGCAGTTCTAGCGCTATTCAAATCCAACTAAAACAAAACTATCCAACACAGTCACCAATACCTTCCAACCGCTTAACACTTACACCACAACATTATTACTTGAACCGAAATTCCGCTGGTGAACCGCACAGCGCATTTCTCAGCACGCATGATATACTCCATTCACTCCAGCCAACCAGCCAAGATCTTCACAAGTTCAATACCTCACCCCCTTTGACACCCTCACTTGTATTACAAAGAAAAGGGGGTCGGGGTCAGGTTAAGATGGTGGTTTCCACTATGGATGCGGTGAGCGACATGGCAGTTCTTACCCTTCTTGTTTTTAGTTTATTAAGGGCATGATTAAATTATTTGAATTAAGTGTTTAAGGGTATGTTTATGAGAGGGAGTTAAGAGATGTGTTTTATGTGTGGGTGTGGAGATATTTTAATTATGTTGCTGTATTTTATGTGTGCTTTGTGTTTGTGATAACTTACTACATAAAAGGTTTACCAGACAGAATTCTTCTACAAAAACGAGCACCTTTTGAAGTCAATTCCTATCCATAGCAATACGAGTCGTATTGCTATGGATAGGAATTGACCTCATTATTTTTACCAAAAAATGTATGCAAAAGCATGATTAGTCTTTTAACATTCCCACAGCGTCAGACTTCCTCTCGCTGAGAGGGAGTAGGCTAAAATCCACCTCGTGGACCCGTGCTGGTTGGTGGATGTCTTTGAGTTTATTGTTAAAAAATAGAGTAAATTCCCGAACAAGGAAGGGTAAATAATTCGAAGTATATTACATCACACCCTTAACTAGCGTAACTAGGAGTTTATAACCACTTTAAGGATGGCTTAACCGCAGTATTATAAACAGTAGATGCGCTTAAATTAAAACTTTCTTCCGACTTAGTCACAGAGCATTGAATTTAGTCAGAGAGATCATTTCGGATAGTCTTTTTAAATAATAATATTTTTTGTATGATGTTAAGAATTGTTGGTGCAATTTTCTTCCACGCAAGTCTACGTTCCGTACCTTACTAACCAAGGTAAGGTTACGTATTAATAACTATGTGTCTATTTTCCCAACTATGTTGGGATCGGCTCCCAGTCTAATCAGATGCAGCTGAATACCAGTATTTTACATGGATCACAACTACCTATCTGACCTCAACAATCCAGTTATTGGGTAATACGATGCTCCTGACTTTCTTTTTTACTTACTAACCTACTAATGAATACAACTTAGTGCATTCATTGTCAAAGACCCGGAATTTTCATTGGTCACAAGATTGTAACGAAATAGTGATGTGTTTATAGAACAGTCTTCTTCTTAGCGTATCAATGACAATCTAAATGGAGTCAGTCCAAAATTTGGCAACGAGTTTGACACTTTTAGTAGCGCGATAATATTATGAAACAAATAAAAATTGCTGTTCTCTCTGTCCTGATAAGCACTCTGTGTTCTTGGCGCAATTTATGCATTGAGAGATGCATAAGTTCTGCTTAACTTTCGGGTAGTAAGATTACAGTGAGTTAATGAAGTATGTGTTAATTAAAGAGCAGCTCAGTGTGGTTCATATTGGATTTCCTTTTGTCTGCCAGCTTTTAGGAGATCGCATATTTAGATGCAGTTAGTTGATTAACAAGACTGTTTATGGTACCAAAAGTATCATTGTTTAGGTAATTTTTTTAAAAGTTGTGCTTTTGACCACACTTTCTAGCGGTTAACAGCAGTAAGTAGAAGATACGTACTGAGAAATTCTCATCGTTGATTGGCCAATCAAAAAACAATATTTTTATAAAAGAACAATCATGTTTGACGGTAGATCTTTTAAGACACCAAAGGACGCTATGAATAGCTCGCTTTTAGAGAGCATTGCTTATGTCAATTCAATACTTTTGTAACTCTTTATCATTGTTTGATATAGACCCAATGGCATCATAGTTTAGCATATTTGGAACACAATTACAATCATAAATATTTATTCAGAGATTTTATGAATTTTTGCTTAATTATTTACTAAATAAAAATCTGAAAAGATTATCATTAATCATTTCCATTTCATAAATTCTAAAGAAAATCCAAAAATGAAGACCTTAAAACGACAAAACGGGACGTTTAATTTCCGATCCGAATAATTATGGTCATCAGCTGAAAGCCGAGATAACTAGCTGGCGAACATTCCGTTAATTACTTGTAAATTAAAACAAATTCCTCGGGTGTAAGTCGGCGGGCGACAATTATTTATGCGTAGTCCTTTCCTTTGGAAGTTCAGCTTTTGGCGGATTTTGTTATTGTATTTTGTATTTTTTGTATTTTATTAATTCATTGGACATAAATAATGTGTCATACTTATGCTATATCTAACAAAAAACTAGGAAAAGAAGAGTCCCGCCAGGGACTTTTTGGATGGCTTCCTCACGAATTGGCGCCAAGAAGCACACCATCGTGAGAAGTGGAAGGAATGAGGGAGGTCTTTGCTTTCTCTCATTAAAATTTAATTCGGCATCATATAAAATCCACTAGCACAGAGAGGCGTGTGTCCCAGCTCTGGGAACGTTATAATATGCTGTGTATATCGCTCACATATTCTGTTATAGACGTAGTTTTTTTTAAGAAAAATTTCTAGGTTCAGAATGATGTACTGAATACATGGTTACCGTTTCAGCGTCGGTGTGCCGTCCACCTTGTATAATATCCATAAATATCCATAATATTATAAAAGATTGTTCTACGAATATAACCTACAAGTATCTTGTTTTATTCATTAAACAGACTCATTATTTTTAGCCTAGAAATAAGTAAATATTTTACACAAACGAAAGAATCTTAACACTATGTATTTCAACATAGGTTTAAACTAGAAACTAAATTCAACACTTAATCACAATTCATAATTATTTTAGTCTAAATGGAATGGTTGAACGACCTTTAACTAAAATTCGCTTCACTAGAAATTATGGACCAACAAAATTAGTTAATTTCGCCGCAATTATTTTGTTTGAAGTCGCGAAATAATCTATGAAAGTTAATGGGAATCGGCTGTTTTGTTAAATAAGTAGGTCGTACTAGGTTTGTCAGTTTACTATATTATAGGTTACTATATTTGAGGGCAGGGGTGGCCCAGTGGCTCCGACTTACGAACCGAGGCAGGCGTATTACTTTGTGTAATTGATTTCATCACCACTGCTCTCAAAACGGTGAAGGAAAACATCGTGAGCAAACCGGAAAAAATGTCCTAGAACCAAAAATTCGAAGACATGTGACATCTACCAACCCGCACTGGGCCCGCCTGGTGCATTATAGCCCATTCCCTCTCATAGAGACGATCCCGTGTCTCCCAGTAATGGGAACATTATTTATGCATATTTAAGATATATTAGGAGCGGCACACAACTACTGAGTCACAACAACCACGACCGCATGATCGTCCAAACTTCTATATCTAAACAATTAATAAAATTGAAGTCTGTTTTTAACATCAAAATAACAGCTTTTTACTGAATTCATATGAAAGTTTATACGGTACTTATATAACAAAAACTGTCTGCTTGTTCCGGTTAATCTCCGAAACGGCTGGACCTATTTTGACGGGACTTTTACTGGCAGATAGCTGATGTTGTAAGGTCTAACTTAGGGTGCTTGTATTTTAGAAAAATAATTAGGCTTTCGTGCAAAAAAATTAAAACCCTTGAGATTTTTAACATAATTCGATTAAAAAAGGGAAGTAATATTTGTTTATAATAATTTTACGCGAACGAAGGTCGCGGGCAACAGCTAGTACCTAATAAGATAGATACTTTGAGGTTGTCCTCAAACTCAAGTAGCTAGATATAAGTTCTATATGCGATATGCTTTAACAATTAACATAATTTGTAAAACTTGGTATAATTTACACCAAGTTAAAGAAAAATAGCAACAGAACTAGCCATACTGTAACAAACCAGTATTATTCCTACATATATAGCCCAAAAAATAAACAAAAACTCTCAAAGTAAGGCTCCCAAGTAAGTACATTTGGTGAATCTCAGTAAATAGGGACGCGCCAAGTCACACGTCCTCCTCTAAGGAGTACTAGGGACGTGACACGATTATCGATAGTACTAAAGTATCGATGTTCTTGGCGATTACTTTCTGGATTCGGTGGTACGTGATATGCAAGTGTGGATGGAGATGGTTGATAAATCGGAAAAGCCAGATGAGTATCGATATCTGCATTGCGTTTTTTTTTTGCTATGTATTTTGTTTATCTAACTTGATCTACGCTTTGGAATGGGCAACTACAGTCCATTCACAGTTATTATGACGACGATTTTAATATACGACTACGGCAAAGCCAAAAGGAAGGGTTATGATTTTAGCAATCTAAGTATGTATGTATGTTTGTATTTACGAATGTTCCTCCGTAGCGCCTAAACTAGTCATACGATATTGATGAATAAGATGCTAATCGATTCGTTATTATGGCCCGGGTAAAATAGACTATATTTTAACCGACTTCAATAATAAGAAGAGTCGATTTTACCTTGTAAACCACGATTTTAATTAGACCGTGATTTTTCAGCAGTCGGGTTTTTTAGTTGTATTATACCACACAAATTCTTGTTGACTTTACAAAACTGCCTGTCACGGGTCTATTTCAAATAAATGTTTTGAGTTTTTTTTAATGTGATGATTTGAGTTAGAAGTGTGCTCAAATAATTTTTTTTTAAGATTTTCTTGACAGAGTAGTAAATGGCAGCATGACCGCTGTGTTCACACTCTTTAGCTATTCCTGTTTTAGGACTACTAGGGTCTTGAGTTTAGTCCCCGGGTCAGAGATAGTGTTATTTTTTAGGAGATAATCCTCTGCAGAAAAATTTCAGTGGCAGGCAAGTAATCGGAAGGGTGAGTGTTTTATATTACACTGCTGTTGTCTGGCCTCTGTAATAAAATACTAGTCAAAATATTGAGCGTTTGTTTTGCATTACAAAACATATCATAACATCACGCCTGTAATCCCCGAAGGGTTAGGCAGAGGTGTACCTAATTGTACACCCACAATTCACCAATTATGTTTAAGTTCCATTTAAGAGGGGACGACCCTATTGCCATCAACCGGGCACAAATCCGCGTGTCTCTTACTACCACTACAAATCTCTGAAGGAAAAACCCAATAACAATTTGCCCGACCCGGGAATCGAACCCAGGACCTCATACTCAGCAGTCGCGATTGCTACCACTAGACCTTGTTAGTCTAGTCAGTCCGCGAGGCTTCTATTTTAGGTTTTTTTCGGTCTTAAACTAAATACAACGTATTTTGCTGTAAAAAAACAAAGAACAACAACAAAAACGTCAGTCAAACGCTCGCTAATTACTAAACCAATAGATCAATGAAAATCCCTAAGAACATTAACCATCCCCATCTATCAAGAAACTCGAACAAAGTGACAAATTAGCGCCTTCCACCCGTCGCCTGTCTGACTCAACCATCCAATTTAAAAATCAATCGGGTCTTAGGAGCGAAGAGATTTTTTAAACGAATTTCAACAAATCTTCACTTTGAATTACTGTTGTTCTCGCATTGTTTCTGTAAGCGCTTTTTTGTAAATTTAAGCCTGCAGTGATAAATTGGTTTTTGCTGAGTTTAATATTAAAAACTACAGCAGAATTGCCAGTGCTCTTTTTTTGAGGTATGAGTACTGTCTCGTGTCTACTGGTTCGTTGGTCCTGGTTCGATTCCCGAGTCGGGCTAAGTGACATTGGGTTTTTCCATCAGGAATTTCTCAGTAGCAGGCACGAAGTCTGATTTTGCGCTCGGTTGAAGGCAATAGGCTCGCCCCTTATTACATGGGACTTTAACATAACTGGCGAAATGTGGGTGTACTATCAGATAAACTTCTGCCTAACCTTTCGGGGATTACAGGCGTGATGTAATGTGATGTTATTTTATGTGAGTACTATACAACATTATTTTTAGTATATGCTAAACCTGAATTTAGTTTGTTCAGAATAAGTAACTGAATCGATTCCAATAATTTTTAAACCATGTTATATTTTTTTCCCAAAAATATTTAAAAATGTTAAAAGTTGGACACCGAGCGACATTAAGTACCTATTGCAATCATTTAGGTACCTACTGCCAAATTATTATTATCAATGAGCTCAAGACAACCATGGAGGCGCGCGTGCGGGCGCGCTGCGTGATCACCACGTTTTCGTGCGGATAACCAGGTAACAGAAAAAGCTTATAACTTTGATACAGTTTTGAAATTTTGTACATAGATTCTTTACATAAAAATACTAGACACGTGTTTCAGGTTTCGCATATACTAAAACTAATGTTGTATAGTCTAGTCCATATTCATACTCTAGGCTGATTACTTGAGTATGCCTTTTACTATGACGGTTGTGCCATTTGCTGAGCTGGCAATGATATTTGCACTATCCGTAATGCAAATAGCACTGCTGGTGCTGTAGTGCTGTAGCGATTTTATTGTTTGTTGTCGATCTGTGTTATGGTAGCATACCCATGGTCATGTTAGTCGTATTGTTTACCACGCTTCTTCTACTTCTTCATATCATTTCTATGACATAATATTTTACTAGCTTAAGCCCGCGGCTTCGCCCGCGTGGAATTCGATAATTGTCCCACAGGATCATACTACCGGGATAAAAATTATCCTATGTATTAATCCAGGTTATAAACTATCTGTGTGCTAAATTTCATCTAAATCCGTCTAGTCGTTTTTGCGTGAAAGAGTAACAAACATCCATCCATCCTCACAAAATTCAGCATTTATGATAGTAGTAGGAAGTAGGATTACCCACTTATACAGCTTCGCTGCCACTGGTCACATTGGCTGCAAATTTTGGGGCTCAACGAGTAGGTTAGGACACTCTAAAAATACAAAAGATCATTTCAGCTGTGTGTTTATAGATCCTAGGTATTGGTATTTTCATTTTAATGTAAATTCATGTTAGATACGAGATGTATTTAGGAGCGTTATCATCATTCTCATGTCCTTATCCCAATTCATTTGGGGTCGGCGCAGCATGTCTTCTTCTTCCATACTTCTCTATTACGTCATCTCAGCAGTCATCTCCTTTCTAGCTATATCATCTAGGTGTATTTAAGACCATTACTGCCAAACTTGTTTAGATGTAAGGCTTTAGTTACAAAGCCTAATTTCCGTTTAGCCCTATTAACTCAATTTAGTCTATTAACTTGCGACTACAAACGCCTTTTAAGGTACCATTCCAACAGATTGAACGTTTGTTATGTAACAACAGCGTTACAGAAGTTCGGGATCCCCTTTAATTAGGCCCCATCTTTCTTATTTACCGGCTTAAGCCGCGTAGTGAGTACTCTAGGCGCGCAAATATTTTTCTTTCGTTGTAAATTATAATAAACGATACCTCCCATCATCGTTACAAGAACGTAGTGTAAAAATAACCGTAATTCTACTCTACAGATCTATCCATAACTATAGACCGACCGCTTTAATGAGTCCTCGCGAAGGTATCAATTTAAATGGAATATTCTGAAGATTGATCACGTATTGATACAATTAGTGTCGTAATACCTACGATTATGGTTATTTTAAAGCAAATAACTTGTGGGATATTGTTAGGACTGTACGGACGCTTAATGTACCTTTGTACTCTAAATAACAATCAAGTATAATTATGCATCCGCGAGGATAAACTGTGTTTATCGCGGTTGATATCTGACACTTTTTTGTAGCTTTGGATGTCCCACTGCTGGGCAAAGGCCTGTCCATATCCTTCCAGATACTCTTCTCCTACGCCGCCTATGCGCGTCCAAATCATTTCGCCACGTCTTTTTAATCCGGTGCCGGCGACGTCAAAAACGTTTAAACCATTTCCAGATCTGGGTGGTTTCTTTAAAGTCATATTCACATAATCTATCCATTATTCCCGTGGTTTTCCCTTACTTTAATAGTATTTTTTCTGCTTCTAGACCCATAGAAATGCAACAAACCTTAGTAATCGCTTATTGCTGACTAATCAGCAACTTTACCGCAATTGCAAAATGAATCCCTATCTAAACAATCAATAGTAGCCATAGATAGTGATCTCTCAGCCCACGTATTTTTTATCATGTCAACTAAATTATACATTCTAAAATGTAAATACTTGATTCCTTCCGCGCCCGTCTAGGTAGGAGTCAGTAGCTGTGCACCTTCTGTTCCTTTCTGCCTTATGTCGACTCGCTATTCGTTTTGAGACCTCTCGCCAAGTTAATTGGCCGACTCGTATTTTTGAACAGTGTAAGATTACGAGGAGTGATTGGCTTGCTTTGGTTTGGAGTGCCAAAAGACGCGAGGGTACGTTTTTGATGTTGTGAGTGGTGCTTATTTTGCTTTTTAATAAGTGACTGACGGTTTGGGTGATTTTATGTGTTAATCCTTGCTTAAACATTACCTGATATAGGTACAGTCACAACCACATTTTTTTAATAATTCTTATTTTTAAACTATTATTATGTATTATTAATAATAATAATTCTTGAAATCAAGTATCTTGACTTGGCTCGCGAGGTTGTCGACATGTGGGATGTGGACTCTTTTTTTTTTTTTTTTTTTTTAATTCTGTATGGGCTTACTCTTGACCTCAATCTAGTCCTGAGGACAGAGATGAGGTCGACGATGGAACGAGCTAACCCAAAAGAAGCCTATTAACTCGCGATTTAAATAGAATGGGGTCATATGAACTTGGAAACACCGACGTAGGCAGGGAATTCCACTCCTTGGCTGTGCGCATAATAAATGATGTAGCAAAGCGCTTCGTGCGAATGTGTGGAACATCGACAAGGTATGGGTGATAACCTGCAGTACGTCTGGACTCCCGATGGAAGAAAGGAGATGGTGGAATGAGTTCATGGAGCTCTTGAGCACACTCACCGAAGTACAATCTGTAAAAGACCGACAAACATGCAACTTTGCGCCGATGGGCCAGGCTATGAAGCCTGGTACTAACCAGCTTATCGTCACCAATGAGCCTCTTGGCTCTGCGCTCAACAGAACTCAGCGATCATTGTGCCGATAGTCGTATCAGCCCATGGCTTAATTGCCAAGAGCCTCGACCAATACCTGAGGAGGCTCTCGCTAGGCAGCTGGATCAAGGACTTGATTCAGAAAGCGGTACTCCAATACACGGCTCGTATTGTTAGGAGTTTCCTCTCTCTAGAGCCCTGACCGGCGGTAGCTTGGACCCTGTTCCCGATACCGGTGGGCTAAAATTTTTAAATATTTTTTATATTGTTGTTTAAGGAATATTTAAAAATATAAATAATTTGTAAAAATATAAATAAAGGAAATAATTCTTATCTATATAACTTTAATCACTGACTCCTAAGACATAGGCACATACACCTAGTTTAGGAGTCAGAGTATTAACATTCATCATCATCATCATTTTAGCCGAAAAGTCCACTGCTGGACATAGGCCTCCCCCAAGAAGGGGGGTTTTGCCATAATCGCCACGCTTGGCAGGCGGGTTGGCGATCGCAGTATGGTTGTTGTAGAATCAGAGAACGCTGCTGCCCATTCTCTGGTAAGTCCCTTAGTCGCCTCTTACGACACCCACGGGAAGATATGGGATGGTGCTATTCTTTACGTCCGGACACCATACAGAACCTGATACCTTTTTGTAGGTATTAACATTATAGTGACCTAATCATAAGCCTTATATGCTCTTAGTCCGTGGATCTTGTACTGTGATGACTTTTGGTGAAATATTTTTTTTAATTTACTTTATAAATTTACAAGATGTTTCTAGGTACTACTGCCTCCAAAATATTTTCGGTTAGACAGATAAGCTAGGATTCTAGGAATCATCAAATGGTCATGATTGACATGTCGATGGTCATTGATTCTTGCTCTTCCTTCATTTTTATTTTAACCGACTTTCTTCAAAAAGGAGAAGGTTCTCAATTCAGTAGTTTTTTTTTTACTGTATTTCTTACCTCATTACTCCGTCATTTCTAAACTGATTTGAAAAATTCTTCTTTTTTGTGAAAGAATATACTTCCCGATTGGGCCCATAAATTTCATCAAAATCGGTTCAGTAATTTGGTTTATTCCTTACGTTAATTGCCACATCACGCGAAATTGCCCTGTTATGCCATGGCCGTTCACGCGACGTCGCGTGATGATGCCTTACAATTATGTACGACCAATAAAAATGTAAAAATTAATTCATGACAAGAATTTGTATGGTATACTACACTTGAAAAGGGTAAATTAAAAACTTTCGAAAAAAAACCGACTTCCAAAAAAAAAGTAATACACTGCTAGAACAGCTATTCAAATTTACTATTACCTTTAACAGGCCAGTCATAAGTTAGTCCTCATTTTCAACCTGTTTCTCCCATTATCTTAATATCCGATCCATTCCCTCCAGTAATCAAACGACTGCTCCATTGTCTTCAACATTTTCTCTGCCCTTCTTTCGTCCTATCGATTATCGTTCGCGCCCTCGTCGCTTATATACGGAGATTAGATCAGCCGGTAATCCGTTCATATATTTATAATATACTTTAGGCATTAACTTAATACAGGCTTTTTTTGTGCGGCATATTGGAGACAAATACAATCATGAAAATTTTGTTACAATAAAGATGTGAAGAGATGGTAAGATTATAAATAATACCAGGATATTAATTTGCAAGCAGTGATAGGCTAGTGGTGTGACCGCTGGACTGCCAAGTCATAGGTCTCAAGGTCGAACCCAAGATTTTTCCGATTCATGTGCGTATTGTATAATTATCACTTGCTTCGGTGAAGGAAAACATCGTGAGGAAACCAGGATACCTGAGAGATATTTCTTGACGGTATGTAGCCATGGGCGGTATAAAAACTCTGACACCAGGTTAGGCCCAAACCAGAAGATAAAGAAGAATATCAATTTACGCTGCGTGTCGACTTTATTGTCCAACAATGAAATGACCAAAGTCAGCTCTATCATTAGCTTTAAACTTTATAAAAATAAAACGTGACATAACACAAATCTAGAATGTTATGTTCCACCCTAACGTCTTAATACCTACCATAGCTCCTGGCCACACCTACAACATAGAATGACTATTTAAAAAAGCTAAGAAATCTACCCCAAAAACTCACACGACAAGTCCAGTACCCATTACTCAGGCAATTAAAAAGATACCGCCGACACAAAGCCCAATATACACACAATTAATTAAAAACAAATTCTGACAATACACAAAAAGGGCTACACAAAAATGTACACGAAAATGGCCGACAATGTACAAACACGAATTAACATCACGAAGTCCCGATCGCAATAAAATAAAACTGCTGGTTCCTGAAACATTTTCGATACATTTAAAGGGATATTTTTCAACGATATTACGAGTTGAGAGCATTGCAATGGTAAATTCGGAGTCACTGGGAACCATTTGTAAGAAGCGTCTCGGATCGTAACGTTTCTCACCTCCCATAATTTGGGTGTAAGTTACAAGAGATCTATTACAGGAAAATACTGAGAAATGTTAATTTGTGGTCAATCAGAATAACCAACTTTATTCACTGCACACACTGTAGTTTTTATTTAATCACAAAATGAAATATTAAAAGTCTCGGTTTATAGATTTCCTACTTACGTATACATTCACGCGACACTGAAAATGTGATTCTGGTTGCGTTGTTTTTTTTTAAATCGTGTTATAGTTCCGTTCAAACTTTATGGCGGCTCGGAAGTTAGCTGCGAGTGATGGTCTGCGCGTTATACAATCAAGACTTTGCGTTCTCTGCGCCCCGGAGCGGTAGTACTTAGAATCGTGTGTTGCGCAGTTTTACCTTAGGTGTTCCGAGCCATAAAGATTGAATGGAACTATAACAGACTTCTTCCAGAAAGGAGTTTCATTCCGAAACTCTATCTTCATATTATTCAATTCTAGGGAGTTCACTTAAAATACTGTATTTCTTATTTGTTTTTGTTTTTTGAATAGACTCACCCCCTATTACATGGAACTTAAACATAACTGGCGAAATGAGTGTACCATTAGGTGCACCTCTGCCTAACATTTCTATTACGTGCGTGATGTTATGTTGTTTTGTCTTTTCTCTTTTCAAGCTGTGTTTTGGTATAATGTCGGAATATCTAATCTGCTTTCGTTATTCTGTCCTTCGGCTCCTATAATATTATAGTAGGTTTTTACAACAAACCTCTCATGACTTGTACCAATCCGGCCGACGAAACCCCTAAGGGGAGTCATTCCTCAGTCGTTTATTTTATCTCTAATACAAGCGTTTTATCTCAAGACGCCTTGACTGACAAGCAGGCTTGAAGGCGTTACATTGTGCGTACGGTTTGCAATCACACCGAAAATGAGATTGGTAAATATGCAGGATTTGTTCACGACAAATATGGTCGTAATTTGTATGGGTTTTGTGAAATTTGAAACGCTTGAAGTCGTGTTATTTGAGGAGCTCGTTGGAGATAATTTACTTTGTTATATTGAGCATGTAAATGTTATTTTGGGCGTCACAATTAAATGATAAATTAAGTTTTTTTTAAGGAAATGTAATAGTTACAGTAAATAATTCGTTTTTCTTAGCAAATTTTTGTGGTAAATTATGGAATCAGGTGTTATTTTGCGGTATCAATGACAATAAAATGTTAAACAACAGTATATAGTTTTCTGTCCACTAAAGAACATAGCCCAAGGCAGTACATATTTTCCAACCGATCTACTAATGAACTACTAGTGAAAGACTTTTTATGTTTTTATTTCCTTACAGCTAGATGTTCATTTCTTGGCCTTAGCCTCACGTGTGCTTTTTCTTTCTGCATCGCGGGCAAGCTGCTTTGGGCTTAAGGTTACCTTATTTGTAGAACCTTTGGTTCCTCAGGAACTTGGGGTCCAAGCCAAGGGTGGATTCGTGCCTCTGGTTCCTAGGTTTTTTTATGCCACTCCTGTGGGCTTAACGGTTTTGGTTGTGATTTGTGTGGCTCTTAGACTTTGCCATTGTGTCGAATTATGCGTTCTAGAACAGCAAGAGAAAAAGACAAGAAATTACCCCCGAAGATTTTATGCTCGTGCTCTAAGCTAGTGCGATCCTGTTTAAATCCAGTCTACCTTAATTTTCCCATTTACATAACATAACATAAGAGCTATACTGCCGCGCTAACGAAGAACACAATAACTCGATTTTGGAAGATTTTTAGTTACTTAGAGAGAGTTATAGATCTCGATTTGCTGATTCCGAATATATATACAATGTGGATCTGGAACCACTACATTAAATTAAAACGAGCACAGTACTAGTCCATCTAAACATTTTAAAACACTAAAATTAGTAGTTAATGGAAAATTTAAAAATTGCAATTTTCAAACAAAATATTTAGCAGAATCAACTGCATAAAAAGCAAACACGCTTTATCTACGAAAAGTCACTGACCGATTGCGCGGCGCGGTAGTCGGAGGTAGGTATAGTAGTCGGAGAAAAACAAATCAGCGGCATAAACTTACTATGTTGCACGTTGTTAATTAAAAGATCACTGATTGAATAATTACTGAATAATATCACATCACAATCAGAATTTACACCATCAAACGTTCATGTGTCACCATATCTCTCCCGATATGTATGCAATGGTAATGCCGCATTTTGGTTACATTCTCCTTACGTAAGTACCATGTCGGTGTACTCGGCAGCTGGGTACCTTATTTGAAGCATAATTAAAGTACAAAACTTACAAACCTAACCTAATTCACGAAACTAGCTACCTATTAAATGCCTAATTAACTACCTATTATTACACTAACACTTAACAATAAGTCACACTAACTTATGCACTAATCCAACTATCATAAATCGTCTCTAATCACAATACCAATCAAATTTTTGACTGACATAGTTACCGAGTCCGAGACATTTTGCCAAAATATTCCGCTCACACACACATACGCAATGGTCTATGCACCACTAATGCATAATTTGCGTAAGTAATATTCCTTTTTCTTTCTAACTGTAGTATTTTGTGTGAATGGGCGGGGCGCGTCAGAGTGGAATCGTATGACAACTTTCTCTGTCTTTCAAGCATATTGAGATACGTCTCAATATGCTTGAAAGACAGAGAATAGAATCGTTCGTTTTGCACAGGTTCTTGACCTTACAATGTTTACCCATTATTACGGACTCAGATCTACATCATGTTGTAAAATAACAAAATGAAAAATAATTTCCTGTGGCTAAAGTATTCATTGGATTTGATTAATTTTTTGTATACGGGTAAAGAACATGACACTCTTTACGTGGTTTGAAGGAATGTCAATCGTCCTGCTCCACTTTGTATAATTCAAAATCTTCCAAAATCGAGTTATTGTGTTCTTCGTTAGCGCGGCAGTATAATCCTCGAAGGCTTAGGCAGAGGTGTACCTAATAGTACACCCACATTTCGCCAGTTATGTTTAAGTCCCATGTAATAGGTGGTCAGCCTATTGCCATCAACCAGGCACAAATCCAGACTCCGTGGCTGCTACTGAGAAATTCCTGATGGAAAAACCCAATGACAATCTGTCCGACCTGGGAATCGAACCCAGGACCTCATGCTCTAGACCAAAGAGGCAGTCCCTCTCCATGTACTACTACCTAAACAAGCACTACGCTAGAAGTACTTCAACAAAACCGTGAACAAATTGATTTGGAAAATAATCCCAGCGACATAATCTCCAAGTCATTCCACAAAAACAAAAAATCAAGCTCTATTGTCTTTCCGAATAAAAGCATAATTGGTAAGAAGCGCAAAGCGTTAGAAAAACAAAGGGGAGTGCCGAGAATCGCATTAATTCCTTTTTTTTACTCCGAATCGAATTCTGGGGTCCTCGTTCCAAGGGGCCTTATTTGTTTGCTGATCTCTTCTTATTAACTGCCTTAATAGAACTGCGCCCTAAGTCTCCTGAGACTGGCTTTGTTTGCGCGGCAAAGTTTTGTGTTAAAGAGATTTAAGGTGGATAGGACTCCTTATTTGCATTGGAGCCTATTATCTTGTAAGGTGGACGGCCATATTTATGAGCGTAGCAAAATTTGAAAAAATGTAAGGTCTTTTGATACTCGCATATATTTTGTCTAGAATTTTTATTATGTTTGACCTTTGGCTTTATAGTTGTCTCAAAATATTATAAGTTTAATATTATACATTTTTCTTAATGAAATATTATATTAATATAAGCCTACATTGTCCCACTGCAAGGCCAAGGCCTCTCTAACCTCCTTCCACTTTTCGCGATCTAATGCTATTGCAGGCCAATCCTTTAAAAAAGAGTCCAGCTCATCATTCTTAAAATAGCTCACTAATTATTTGTACTTTATAAATCAAAATCAAAATATTTTATTTCACATAGGCACTTTAAAACGTTGAAAAAAAGGTGCACGGTTCGGGTTGGTCGTTTCCTATGGAGAAGAACCGGTAAGAAACTCCAGGATTACTCTTTTATAGAACTGTATAAATAGCTGTTTACCTAAATGATGGCGCTATTAAATCGACGAAAAAAAGTAGGAGGTTCTCAAGTCGACGTGTACCCAGTGTAATATTATCACGACAACATCTCGATAAAAAAATAAACAATCATCTATTTCTAACCCATCATTAACGATATTTTCTACTTACAACGATGCTACGTTAGGTACTTATAATACCTCTACCAGTTTCTTACTCAAAGAATTTCCGACACGCCAAGAAAATGTTATTTTATACCTGACGGCGACGGCATTGCAATTTCTGTCTTCAGTTTTTTCTAAGACTAAAACATTTTTGCTACAAGGTGCATCAAGATTTATATTACGTAAGCGGCTGCTCCTTCGCTTTACTTTTCATAAAAGTATAACTTAATTAAATTGCCTGTAATTTCCGAAGGGTTAGGCAGAGGTATGCGGTAGTACACCCACATTTTGCCAGTTTTGTCTTAGTCCTATGTATTCCAACACAAACCAGACTCCGTGGCTGATACTTAAAAATTTCTGATGGAAAAACCCAATTACACATATCGAACCCAGGACCAACGACGAAGTTATTAAAGTATAATATTAATTAATACTTTCGGGAAGTTTAAATGTTTACATATTTATTGCACATCTCCTGTGTAGCAAAATTAGCCTGTAACACTTCCATTGCTGGTGGGACACAGGTCATACAGGCCTCCACTCTGTTATACAGAGCGAACCGTTATTAGTTCAGTAGATGTCATAGGTCTTCGAATTTGTTGTTTTTAAACAAGTAAGCTCGGCTCCGTTGTAGAATATTAATGTTGTAAAATTTTATAAATGGTTTTAAAATAAAAAAAATCGCTCGGTTTTTCATAAATTTAGTACTTTTAATAAGAAATAACACAATAATAGGCACTCCTTATGCAGAAGCGAAATCTGCCTGATATTTTCTTGTTGTTATTTTAAAACCATCTTGAATAAAATGTGCAAATTTTGCGATGTGCTTGTTTTGAGAAGTGCCCGTTATGAGAAGTAAACCAATTGCGAAGTGCACATTCCATCACGGAGCCGCATGATCATCATGTTTTCCTTCACAATTGCATAAATAAGAAACTGATCTTGCTCAAATATATCTCAACGACTCCAAAGATTAACAAATTACAAAAGACATCCTACACCAAAGAGGCAGTACAAAATGGAATACTCCAATAAATCGATGGTTAACTTCGAAGAGGTGGAGTCAAAAGCCGATAACTATACCAGCACAATACAAAGACCAAAGTTTAGGTGTCAGACAGAATTTAACCTCATTATGACCAGCTTGCATTAAGCACTTACTAAGATACTTACTTCTAATATTTATTATCTTTGACAGGAGAAAAGTTTGAAGCCTATTATTATTTATGTTGTATTATTGATATTTTATGTTAGAAGTACTTTGGTAAAGTGGATTTGCGTGTAATGAGCAGTATTAGAATATTGGTACCAACATTTTCAAGTATTTATGTATTATAAAGTTTTGCTTTGAATATCGTTGCAATGAATAAATAACAGGGTCGTAAACTTGAGTTAATTGGTTGATTTATTTTAAAAAAACGTTAAAATCTTTTTCTTGTATGAAAATGTTTTTAAATTGAACACAACGACACTTATGAAATGCCTCAAATGGGTGCAAACAATTCATACAGTCAGTGGGGGGGCGCTCAGAATGATGTACTGAATACGTGGTCACAGTTTTCTCGTCGGTGTCCCTTCCACCCCGAATACTCCTTAATACTTACGCTTAAGTTTACTAACTATCAATGATAAGTAGTCTTTGCTAATTTTCAACAAATTTTCAGCAAATACCCTAAATATAACCACAAAAAATCAGGCTTCTTCTTCCCTGAATTCTTCAAAGCAATAACTATTACCAACGGAAAACTCAGCAAGTTACCAAATGCCAGGATAATGGTTAGCCCACATACACACGGCTGAGATATCGGGGCGTCGATAGCTCCAACAATACGACTAATGACGCCGCCACTTGTAGCGACAGCAAAAAAAAGAAGATAATGTCGTTGACATTTTATATGACGAGCTCAATCCGGATTGAACTGGTTTCGGCAGGATATAACGGGGTGTAACTGCTTTTGTGATTTATTTTCAAACGATAAAATGCGCCAGATTTTTTGGCATTTTTAATTGGGGTTTAAATCTCTGTTTTTTTAACAATAAGAAAAAACAATAAAACAAAATGGTTTCGCGTTATAATTGACTGAAAATGATCTGTAAAACATGTTGGAGAATCTGAAAATATCCGAAAAAAGGTAAGGAAATTGGAGTTAAAAATTACACGAGAACAACATAAGGAAAACGGCATCAGAAGCTATTGTTATGTTGGTAGTAAAAATGCCTAAAAAACGAGTTATCTCCTTTTAGCTTAATAGATTATAACGCATAAAAAAACACATGTGAAAATAAAAACGTCGTCTGAATTACATATGTCGTGCACCTCAAGCTTTAATTAAGAACGAAAATTTAATAATTTAACATGCTCTAAGTTCATCGAACTATGAGCCAACTACTGAACCATGAATAATTTAATTAATCCACTACAGGGTGATATAGAACTAAAAGCTTAAAGATCTGAGGTGACATTCGCGAGGCTAATTTGAATAATTTTGAATATCACAAAAAAAGTTGTTTTAAAAAGTGTTTGGTGTTGACACCTTTTGACAAGGGTCTTTGAGGACCCCGATCAATTTTACCAATTAGAATTTTAAGACAATGTAAAAACGTCTTGGAATAAGTCATCTTTTTGAAAAGAAAGTAGCTTAAAGATGACAAACCTGGATGTCAAAAACGAGAAAGCAGATTTTTTGGAAATACATTTTTTTTCTGTCCATTTCTGAAGTCCATTTGTAACTTGAAAACTCTGTCCCAGAAACCTTGACAACCCCCATCAAAATAACAGACACCTAATCTATACTAATATTATAAAGCTGAAGAGTTTGTTTGTTGATTTGCTTGAACGCGCTAATCTCAGGAACTACTGGTTCAATTTGAAAAATTATTTTAGTGTTGGATAGCCCATTTATCGAGGAAGGTTATAGGCTATAAAATTTGACGCGGGTGACGGTCGCGGGCAACAGCTAGTATTCTATAAAATACAAAAACTTTCATTTGCTTGATCACGGTCAAAACTTGCCATAACTTCAACAAACCATAATGTACGAACCGTGTTCGTGAGAAAGGCCTGACACCTCCACATTACTCATAAATAAACTCCATGATACCGGACATTTTTAATTTATTTACTCTGGCAACCCATTAAAAGTCTCATGCCAAAGGGTGGCTACTCCTTGGTGGTCGATTTGTGTAAATTAAAACACATTTTCTGTGCTAACGACCGTGGGCAACAGATACCTTTATGGCTGAAACTTTTTGGTCGCATCGCTCGCTCGGGACATGCGATTGTTCTACTTAATAATGGCAGACGAAGCCCTACTTTAATTTAAGGTCGGAAAGCATTAACCATTGAGTGATGGTTGCCACTTGCCCGAAGTTTGGACCTCTGAATACTAATATACGTTGATGAACGTAGACCCGGCATTTTACGAGCCTGCGAGGGGTAATGATGCATGAATTAACACCTGAGTATTTATATTAATAGAAAAAGTTTTTTGTAACCTGGATTTACCGAGGCGGCTGTTTCTGAAGTAAATTATTTAAAAATTCCATCATCACTTTGGCCTGTTAATTAGCATGGTGTCATGGAGTATACTAGTTTAACTGCGTTGTGGAGATCAGATAGGTGGTCGCTCCGTATAAAATACTGATATTCAGCTGCATCTGGTTAGACTGGAAGCCGATCCCAACAAAGCCGAGACAAAGGTTGGTAATTAACATGGACTCTTGGCTAAGTGACCAGTCAAGAGGGTAGTTACTTTAAGTGCCAATGGTATTGGCAGGACATTTCCCGAAAAAATGTTATAAGAATTTAAAAGAAGATTGCTTTAGAGCACATAGCACAAGCATGTGTAATTAAACCTACAACTCGATGCCAATCCTCAACATCGACTTTCAGTCTAACCGATTGCAGCTGAATACCAGTATTTTACATGGAGCGCCTGCCTACCTGACCTCCATAACCCAGTTAGTACTGGGTAATTATGATACCCTTTGGTAACACTGGTTGTCGGAATTTGGGACCACTGACAACCAGACAATAAGAAAAATAAAAACAGATAGATAGATAAAAAATAGTAGAAAATATAGATAAAAAAGAAAGGTATTTAAAAATCTAATATAGCCAATAAGAAGTTTAAAACACTGTAGTTGGTCTCCAATCAATTACTTGTTTTCATTAAGGGCCACGCCCTCATCCATAAAGCGATGATTGGTTGAACACAATTCCACATAACTTAAGTGATTAGTGATACTAGCAGTCTCTGTGTTTAAATTAATTAATTACTATCATATCAATGTCTGTCTTCAAACACTATGAAATAATTAAGTTTAAAGATGTGATCTTTAAACTAACTTTTTATAAGATAAGCCTGTCGGCGCCTCATATCACATTTGCGTGGACAACCGTGTGGAGGGCGCGGGGCTCGGGGTACCGACCTTACCTGCGCGAGCGCGGCTGCGCGCCCTACCACACGCATTTATTTGTAATTTTATGTTAATTACTGTATTACACCTATATTTATACAGTACACTAGTTTGATTATGAAGTCCCAACCGAGTCTATTCAAGCCTATGGGCCGAACACCACCGAAGCGGAGACGAGACTAGAGAGATGTGTTTTAAACCACCAATAGAATTTCGTTATTTACACTTCTCGTCTCCGCTTAGATTTAGTGGAAACGGTGAACAGAGAGAAGAGGAGATGTCTCGTATTTTTTTAGGCCAGCGGAGACACGAAGAGACATGAGTGGCGTGCGGTGAGTGGTGGGCTGTAAGCGGCATACGGTGAGCGGTGTGTTGTGTGCGGCTTGCGGTGAGCGGTATGCTAAGACCGGCGTGCGGGTTTCACATTACTCCGCATAGCTTCGGTGGATACACCCTAGCTTTTACACATCTTCTGTCCTATCCACTTCGCACATTTTCGCTCGTCTCCAATTTGGTGGAGTCCTGGCCTTGTTCCACTGCTGTAGAACAGTAATAGGCTGGTATTAATATTACTTACATAAAGAAGGTGATCACAAAGAAAGGGTTATTTTTTAAAAATCAGTCCTTAATAGGTGAAGAAAGTTTGTATGCAGTTCATAATTTGTACTGCCACTTCCGGGATATCTTCCATTTCGTTCCGTGTTTCCGCGTTTAGTTGTAAACTGTGAAAGATTAAAACAGTGTTTTCATAATTTGGTATGTAAAAGAAGACACGGACCCCTCAAAATTCCATTCGTTTCGCAGTCAGCTCATACATGTCTCATGTTCAGAGAATTAAGCATTAGTTAAATGAACTAAAAAGTCATAAACACAGTTTTTACGACGAAACCCTTTACAGCCAATAAAATGATGATTGCACTTTACAATTTTCATTAGGTCACGAGCTGTTATGATCTCACACTAATATGCAGGTCAATGGTGTAAAGTTTGGTTTACGGCAGTTCCTGACAAGTGTCATGAAGTATCATGAGCATGATATTGCTGTAGTAGTAGTTAAGTTATGGGAGAATACACATGAGTCGCGTAAATTCAAGGTCAAACACACTGAAACTCTGTTTCCTTATGCATATAGGATTTCTCATAACATAATAACACGAATGTAATTCCCGAAGGGCTCGGCAGAGGTGTAGTTTACACCCACATTTCGTCAGTTATGTTTAGTACCACGTAGTAGGGGGCGAGCCTAATGCCATCAACCGGGCATAAATTCGGACTCCGTGGCTGCTACTGAGAAATTCCTGATGGCAAAATCCAATAACACTTTGCCCGACCTGGGAATCGAACCCAGGATCTAATGCTCCGCAGTTGTAATTGCGACACCTAGACCAACGAGACAGTCATAGGATTTCATTAATATTTTTTACACTGCCAAGTTTATAATTGACTTGATTGTAATGAAATATTGACTCTTGCCAAGTACCATTGATAATTGTTCTATAAATCTTTAATTAACATTCTTTGCTGTTATCACTGGAGAATATCATTCCTTATTTATTGAAGTAAGAAAATTGTGATTTTACTACTCACGATGATGCATTCATTTTAAAAAAAACCTGACTATACAAGGTCGAAATAGACGCCCTAGATAGGAGGGTCCGTACATTGTTGACGGCATATCGAATGCATCACCCGCGTTCTTCTGTTATGAGACTGTATATCCCGCGGAAGTGTGGGGGTCGAGGCTTTTTAAACGCTAAGACTCTCCGCAATCGCGAGATATGCAGTCTCAGGGAATATTTCCTTGAAACCGACGTGGGGATGCATCGAGATGTGGTCGCAGTGGACAAGGGCCTCACCCCGCTTTCCTTGGCTAAAGAGAACTGGCGCAAACCCTTAGTGCTTGACACTAACGACCGCATGGAGGTATGGCAGAGTAAAGAGCTTCACGGACGCTTTTTCCGGGCCCTGCATGGGCCTGATGTAGACCTATCAGCGTCCGTAGCCTGGCTACGTTCCGGGGACCTCTTCGGAGAAACCGAAGGTTTTGTCTGTGCAATTATGGATGAAGTTATGATGACGAATAACTACCGGAGATTTATTGTGAAGGACGGTACGGTTGACATATGTCGGGCATGCCACCGTCCAGGCGAATCAATCCGTCACATTATCTCCGGGTGTTCTCGTCTGGCTAACGGAGAGTACTTGCATAGACACAACCTTGTAGCCAGGATTATCCATCAGCAACTTGCTCTAAAATACAACCTTGTGGAATCGGAAGTGCCGTACTATAAGTATGTGCCCGACCCAGTTCTCGAAAATGGCAGTATCACATTGTACTGGGATCAATCCATCATCACTGACAGGACTATTGTAGCCAATAAGCCTGATATAGTGGTGGTGGATCGATCAGAGCGGCGCACAATGATTGTTGACATAACGGTCCCGCATGATGAGAACCTCGTGAAAGCCGAGAAAGATAAGAAAATCAAGTATCTTGACTTGGCTCGCGAGGTTGTCGACATGTGGGATGTGGAATCAGCGATCATTGTGAGGATAGTCGTATCAGCCCATGGCTTAATTGCCAAGAGCCTCGACCAATACCTGAGGAGGCTCTCGTTAGGCAGCTGGATCAAGGGCTTGATTCAGAAAGCGGTACTCCTAGACACGGCTCGTATTGTTAGGAGGTTCCTCTCTCTGGAGCCCTGACCGCCGGTAGCTTGGACCCTGTTCCCGATACCGGTGGGCTACTATTTTTTATATTTTTAAATGTTTTTTTTATATGGTTTTTGTTAAGAAATATTTAAAAATGTAATTAGTGAGTAAAAAAATAAATAAAGGAAATAATAATAATATTCCACAACTATCACACAACGCCGTCTAGTCTCAAGCTAAGCAGAGCTTGTGTTATGAGTACTAGACAACTGATAAACATACTTAGTAGACATGATAAAATGAAAGAGAAAATGAGTTCATAAGCTAATTTAGTTTTACCCTGTACAACGTTCCTTCAAACTCTTCAAAGCTTGCTGAACTCTTTAAATGCAAAAATTCCATTACTTTTTTTTTTAATACGAATCATGACACCTATCTGTTGTGCTGCCCCTACACTATCAAGTAGCTAGTGCGAGCTCAGGTCAGGTGCGTCTCGCACGGCTTTTAGCGCGATTGCTCGAGTGATGCCTACGACTAGACTGACATTGCAACTATTACGGACCACTGTGCCAAGGCCAAGATAAAGATTAGGTTCTTAGAGATAGAAGAGTTTCTTATGTGAAAGATTCAGAGATTTAGGTATGTACTAAGGCATTAGCATGAGCGTGCGGTGTAAACATAACGTCGATTTAAAAATTAAAAATACTCGTTTCAGATTTAATACTTCCATAATTTTAAGAATTTATAGATAACACTGATTGTACTGTTGCTAACAATTTAACTAGAATGCTGTATTATAATTGTATTTTCGATTCAAAAATAGACTTACTCACGTTACGTATATACCGCGGGGTCGTGCTAGGGGCTCTGTTATACTTGTTTCTGCTGTCAAGCATGATTACAATTTTCTTGTTTAAAGACAAAATGAGAGACAATATAATATGTCTAATTATACATATAAGGTCCCATTAAAATAGATGGACAAACTTTCAGAAATCATTCAGATCACCAAAATAAGGGCAATGGTAAAAAAAAAATTACTACAATTACTTACAAGAAAAAAAATCTGCTAACGAAAATACACTAAATTATTAATTAATGTTGGTTATCCAATGATTTTAGGTCAAAATAAAATCACTTTAATCAATGGTTTTTTTGCTTTTATATCTTTGGTTAGACGTACTGAACGCTGTGTTAAAATTTGTCCATCTATTTTAATAGGATCTTATACTATGTAGTTGAACGTGGACGAAGCGAAAGCAGCATGCAAGGATCGTAACAGGCGGCGTTCTGTGTTGTTTCTGCCTACCCTCATGGGACTGTGGTATATTTTTACATAGTACGGTGAATTTTCCTTTGAAACGGGGCATTAAAAGTACGTAACTAGGTAAACTGTAAGTGCACTAGTCCATGAAAGCCTTCAAACGAGATAAGATCCTTTTTAGCGACCTAAAAAACCGACTCAAAGAGCGTCAGATTTCATGACACATTTTCTGTTCGTGTCATACTTCTGGGTACTTATTAAGATTGAGATGTGCTTTGTGATTTAGTGCTTTGAAGTAGTTTTTGGTTGAATTTTAATATTCGTTTTTTTTTAAAACAAAATACTAAAAGACATGGCGAGATTATCTTGCACGGAACCAATTGCTTGTATAGCGTTCCGTCTTTTTAACGGGTGTTTTTTTAGCCACGTAACTAAAATCATTATCAAACATAAATGGCATAAAATAATCAATCATATAAGCCAATTTCATAGAAATTAAACACATGTTTCTGTGTTTTCTTCCAATTTAAAGTTCTTTAATAAAAATAATAACTATCTGCCAGTAAAAGTCCCCTTTTAATTTCACGCGAACGAAGGTCGCGGCAACAGCTAACAAAAGCCAAAGAAAGAAAATATATTTATTTATCACATGCCACAAGTGCACACAACAAACAAATAAAAAAAAAAATTAAAAAAACTTAAATCTACACAATCAAAAAATATAAACTTGAACCGACATCTGTATTTTATGCCCTATATAATCCGGCCAACGCTCAGTACCGTATTGCGTAACGCCCTCGCAATAGTTTTCATGAAAATTCAACAAAATCCAGCTGTTGAGAAGACAGGATTTCAAATAGTTTAGTACAATTTTCAGAGTATTTGAAACGAACAGTATTGGGCTGTCGAAATAAACGCTAGATCGAATTTCATACATGCGTCAATTTTATCTCTAGGCGTATGTCACGATCACAGATATAGATAGACCTAGATAACGCGAGAGCAACTACTTCGCGTGCCATATTATTATGTAGCTTACGTACAAAAATCGTAAGTGGCCAATTTCGAACTCAGTCTGCATCGGAGCATAGCGCTAGTCGGACGTCAGTGGGCGTCATGGCGGGGGGTAGGACGAGGGGGGGGCGCCGTCCGCGGCGGCGTCTTTGAATCGATTTGATTTTCCCATCACTAAATAGTGCTTGTGACGTCATAATAGGTAGTCAAAAAATGGCACGCTTGGTTTTCATACAGATCGTGATACTTGCGTTATCTAGGTCTATCTATATCTGTGGTCACGATGTTCTAAAGCAACTAAATTATGTAACACTTAGATTACTTTCGAAATAAAAATGCTCTGTTAGATATTCAACGCTGGACCCTGGAGAATAGAATCCCAACACTACAATAATATTATACAAAATTAGTTTTAGTATATGCGAAACCTGAAACACGTATCTAGTATTTTTATGTAAATAATATATAAATAAAAGTCTATGTACAAAATTTCAAAACTTTATCATGAAAAATCACAAAGTTATAAGCCCGTTCTGTTACCTAGTTGTCCGCACAAAAACGCGGTCACCACGCAGCGCGCGCCTCCAGCTTCGTCTTGAGCTCATTGATAATAATAATTTGGCAAAATAAAAGTCTATGTACAAAATTTCAAAACTTTATCATGAAAAATCACAAAGTTATAAGCCCGTTCTGTTACCTAGTTGTCCGCACAAAAACGCGGTCACCACGCAGCGCGCGCCTCCAGCTTCGTCTTGAGCTCATTGATAATAATAATTTGGCAGTAGGTACCTAAATTATTGCGATAGGTACTCAAAGTCGCTCGGTATCCAACTTTTAACTTTTTTAAATATTTGTGGAAAAAAATATAACATGATTTAAAAATGACTGAATTCGATTCAGTTACTTATTCTGAAAAAACTATATTCAGGTTTCGCATAAACTAAAAATAATGTTGTATAGCTATTCATTAATATTCATTTACATGATGGTAAGTGGAATAGAAAAGGAGGAGGAGCTCGTGGTTAAATAATAGGAGCCGATCGGGTCGATCTTCAGATTAAACCGCGCATGCTTATGTTGGGCCGTGGATGGGTGACCAACCATTACATACCGAGTTGCCTCTGTGTCTCGGAAAGCACTTTATTCCGTTGGTCCCGGCTGTCAATTGTAGATCTTTGACAGTCGTTACAAGTAGTCACTGGCCCGAAAGTCTGACAACCAGTCTCACCAAGGGGTATCGTACTATTACCCAGTACTAACTGGGTTATGGAGGTCAAACCGGCAGTCACTCCATGTAAAATACAACTGCATCCGGTTAGACTGGAAGCCGACTGCAACATAGTTGGGAAAATACTAGACAAATGATGAAGTGAAGTGATGAATGATGAAGAGGAATTGAAAGCAGGCATTTATTAAAACTTAACTCAGCATTAACTTAAAACGCGAAAAGGGATGATATAATATTAAACACAATAATTTAAATGAAATATAATTCACGATCATACCAACACTTTATCCATTGAACAACCAAATACACGTCGGAATTCGGTACCAAGGCAGCAGTTGTTACCAGTAATACGAAAACGTCATTACACGCATAGTTTCCAATGTAATACGGAGTGAAATATTTCATTAACAGGATTGTTTGACAAGGACTGAGTTAGACGAAGACTACAAATGTCTGCGGTCGAATTCTGTGTATGCCTACATTGAGTAACAGGATAATGCCCGTAAATACTAACATTACAATAGACGGAATGTAGATGTACTGTAATGTACCGGTAATAAGCTGGTACCCTACGTTAGTGACTAAAAGAATGATGAATATAAATGTTGATGGATGGCGAGGGAGAGGAATGATATGAAGGATAAAGGAATGATAGCTTGACGGTTGTCAGAGGAGAATAGAAGAAGAAAAGAGAAACGTGTTGCGCCGACCCCAAGTAACATGTGCCAAGACCAGGAAGATGATGCCTCTACTTTATTTAAATGAAAGCCCTGCAGAAACTTCAGCTATATATTTTAAATTATGAACCACACATGACTAAGACAGAACTAACATCAACATGAAAAACAACTAAGATTATTTTGTTTATTTTAATTCAAAATACTTGGACTTTGAACACATTGCGAGTGTGGAGCCCCAACACAATATGTCACACCTTCTCTTCTGTCCGTCGTGCACAACTAATTGGATCCTCTGGGATTTGAATGACGTAAACAATAGATTTGTCCAGGTCAGTACAAATTGGTCGGACAAAAACTTGGTCACCGATTCAAGAAGACGAAGACGACGTGCCACTATGTGACGTCGTATCATGTTTGCCTGTCTCTATAGTCCTTTATCTATCTATAAAGGGTGTAAAAAGACCCTTAACGAAACTGAAAGCCACTGGTTTTGCCCTTCCTTGCGATATTTTTTTTGTTCTAGACCATACCTGGAACCCTTCTAGTTACGTATTGGGGGTCAAAGTTCCAACTTTTTCACATTTTTTTTTTTTTAATACAAGTTTTCAATGTTAAAAATTTACTTTAAACACTTCCAGGACCACGTATTATTCAATCCATCCATCAACGCAATGTTTTGAGTGCGTTACATTAAGTCCCATCGTAAAACGTATTTTTCACCCTAAAAAAAAAGTAGTTTCCCAGCACTAATTTTTGAGTAGTGCTACATAGTTTGATGTACAGAATGCTTAGTTGATGGCTTCATGAAGGGTCCGTTTACACCCTGTATATAACATATCTATATTTAGCACTGATCTGATGATAGATACTATTAGTAACCGCTATATCACATAACTATCGATAAATTGACGTGACGTAAAACCTTATTGCAAGTAATTATATTACAAGACACACTTTGACGTGCTTCTGAGAAATCGTGGCATTGACACAATTAATTAAGGTATTTACAGTATGCGATAATATTAATACGCTATTATGCAATTGCAGGACAAAGTTTTGCGTATAATTTCAATGATAGAACCAGTTTACTAACGGGAAAATGACGACATAAAACTAAAAAGAAATAAACAAACTATTGTTTTTATTTTCAAAAAAATATTATCATAGCAACTATTTTCAAAAATGAGTGTTTGGCAACCAAACACGCAATTTTATTCATCGAAATAGCTCATCATGTACTTGATCGAAGCCGAGTCCTGCAGTAGCCGTCTTCCGGTTGATGATTATGACAAGCCGACAACACCGAAACACATTTGTGCGAAATTTCTATTAGCAAGCTCGTGTCGTATTCGTGTCGTGTCGTCTAAAGATCAAGTAAAGCTAATTTAGTAAATCCATTCAGTAACAAGGCCGCGTTTACTCAAGATCGTGTCATTTACACAACGGAACGAACGTAAGCCTTTGTAATTATTTGTCGTTCCTCTTCCTCATGTGTCGATACAGCCCTACAATGGAATACTAAAGATTATACGCATGGTTCACATGTTTTCTTGTCGCAGTATAGTTCCTGTAGCTAGGTAAACAACATTAGTTTTAGTATATGCGAAACCACATGATACACGTTCTTGTATTTTTATGTAAAGAATCTATGTACAAAATTTCAAAACTGTATCATGAAAAATCACAAAGTTATAAGCTTGTTCTGTTACCTAGTTGTCCGCATAAAAACGCGTTCACCACGCAACACGCGCCTCCAGCGTCGTCTTGAGCTCATTGATAATAATAATTTGGCAATAGGTGCCTAAATTATTGCGATAGGTACTTAGAGTCACTCGGTGTCCAACTTTTGACTTTTTTTAATATTTTTGGAAAAAAATATAACATGGTTTAAAAATTATTGGAATCGATTTAGTTACTAATTCTGAACAAACTATATTCAGGTTTCGCATATACTAAAAATAATGTTGTATATTATCCCGTTTAGTTTAGTGTAATTTAGCGAAGCATTTTCGTGATGCAAATTTCAAATTCATAGAATCCTCATTTGCTTTAATTGCATCTGGACGGTACACTTTTGTTTAAGCACCTCTAGCGAAGGTGAAGCTGTGTTGAATGCGAGCGTTTGTATGTTGTGTTTCTGCATTTTCTACGAAAACGATCCGGTGGCGTGCTTACGTTGGGTTAAATTCATAATGTGCAAAGACGAACTTAGAACCTTGGCTTAAAGCTTGTTTAACAACGAGAAGGTGAAGGTGGTACTGGACCTTACCTTGCAGCACAAAAATATCTGTTACGTGTCAATTTTAAGTTAACCGAACAAAATCCAAATAGGAAAATTTATTCAGCATCTTCCTGCCTTTGTCCCATGTTATTTGGGGTCGGCGCAACACGTTTATTTCTTCCATTCTCCTCTGACAACCGTCACGCTATCATTTACTCCTTTCTCTTTCTTTTTATTCCTCACGCAATCCACCCATCGTTTCTTTGGTCTTCCTCTCCCTGTCCATCCATCAACATTTATATTCATCACTCTATTAGTCACATGCGATTGGTCCCTCCTCATCAAATGCCCATACCAAGACAGTCGATTCCTTTTCAACTTTTCTGTAACTGGCGCAATTTTCAAACTACAAAAAAAAAAAAAAATAAAAAAAATAAAAAAAAAATAAAAAAAAAAAAAAAAATAAAAAAAAAAAATGCTCAAAAAAAAAAAAAAAAAAAAAAAAAAAAAAAATGCTCTTACCTAAAATCCATTCTTCATTATTACCCACTTCAAATTATTCCTATTTCATCAAAACAAACCACCCCACTCCAAAACTATCGTGTCGTGCTCCATAAAAGTAAAGCAAAAGTTAATTCTGGCCCTCATTCAGTGAGTCCCAGCTATTTGCACAATGGGAGGAATATCATTCCCTCTCATTAGGATCAAGTACTTCCTCATTAAGCTCTAATGTAACGAAGAGGTCAAGAGGGCGTTTGTTTTGTTACCGTTTTCTTTTATTTTGATGAATGCTAGTTAAGACTGTGGTTTGTTTAGTCGATGAAAGGAAGACTGCGTTTAAAATTACATCGAGTTTAATTCTTACGGTTCTTTAAGTAAACAGCTCTAATCTAACTCTTAACCAACTTAAAAAAATGATGTGTAAATGTTTTGTACAGTCAGATGATCATTCATACATTTACTTTTACATGGTCCATCCAAAGGTACTCCAAAATCAGAATTTAAGTCTGCACCACGAATAAAACGAAGGCCACATAATAAATACTCTACTTCGTTTCAAATTAAATAAAATATAAAGGATTTTTTTCTATTTTCCGAAAGGACCACTCGACCAAGGCAACTCGTTGGTCGAGTGGTCACAAGCGCGACTGCTGAGCATGAAATCCTGGGTTTGATTCCCGGGTCGGGCAAAATGTCATTGAGTTATTTTATTAGGAAATTCTCAGGAAGGACTCTGGATTCGTGCCCGGTTGATGGAAATATGCTCTCCCCCTATTACATGGGACTGAATACATAACTAGTGAAACGTGGGTGTGCCATTAGGTCCTCTGCCTAACCGTACAGGGATTACAGGCGTGATGTTATGTACATACATATAAAAAAAAACCGCCTGTAAAGTGGCCGAAAGGCGAAAAATACATATTTTTCCCCTTTCAGCCACTTTCAGTATTTCTACGCTAACCCAAAACAACCACAAAACCGTTAACACGCTCCAATTCCCTAAAAATAACTAAATAATACAAAAACTGGATTAACAGCGCCAGCTAAGCTTTTATCCACTTTATAAGTATTTAATTAAGTCAAGTTAATCCTCCAACTCATAATATGGAGTCATAACACAAATGTACAAACAAATATGGACCTCTAAGTACGTTCTGAGCAAAAGGTTTACGAACCACATGGTCAGGTTATGGTGGCATAAGCGGAGCGAGCGGGACGCGGAACATTCTGCAACTCAAAGTACGTCTTGGTTCATAATTTAGTTCATATAACATAACATCACGCCGGCCCACCCGAGATATCGCCACCAAGAAGGGCCGTACCTTGGGTAAGAATGTTCAGGAAATTATAAGACATTTCACAACTAAAAAATTCGACATTCAACTAAAAACCCTTCTCATTGCGTAGTCTGCAAATAAATACTAACACATATTAGTAAATACTCACCTACAGGGTACCGTACCATCATAAACAACCATACAAAATACCGTCACTCATTCAAGTGAACAGTAAGTAGAACAGCATATCCTCAGCTAGATCAATTGACAACACAAACTGGGTCAACCGGCCAATATAGACGAACTTCGCACGAATACCTGTAACTTTGCCCAGAATTGATACCAAGTGGACAAATGTCATGCGAGTAAATTGAACAAAGTACGTACTAGTTCCTGGATGACATGTGAGCGAAATGGGAACGTTCAATAATAGTTCTAATATGAAATGAGGAATTTGGGAGAGTGTAGTACAGAAATTATGTGGACGGAAAAGTAAATTTTTTATCACGATCTGAGGCCATAACACGAGCGCGCGGTGTAGACGTAACGTATTTTTTTTGTTTTTATTAAAAGTACAATTTATTATTCTATAGCATATATTTGTTTACCTACCGAAAAAACGGAACCCTTATAGGATCACTCGCGTGTCTGTCTGTCTGTCCGTCTGTCACAGCCAATTTACTCCGAAACTATTACTACTACTACTATAAACTACTACTAGACCGAATGAGTTGAAATTTGGTACAACTTAACCGATGTGTAACGTAAATTAATGAATTTTAAACATGGGGGCCACTTTTGGGAGGTAAATTATAAAATTTAAAAAAAGTTTTGCTAACTATATCGTGTTACATATCAAATGACAGGGTTCATTGTGAGCATCTCACGTATATATTTTTTTTAATTTTAAGATAGATGGTTTTGAAGTTATTTAAGAAAATTGGTGAAAATTGACCATTCCTCCCCCCCTCCCCCCTAACTCCGAAACTACAGGCCGGAAAATCTTGAAAAAAATACAAAAAATGGTTCTTTGCCTATAGATTACAGGAAAACCTATAAGAAATTCTTGTTCTTACTCTTTAATGCACACAAAATAAGAGAAATACATAATTACAACATATAGCTTATGTACAAAGAAATCTATGAACGTACAGAATCCTCTCCATGCGAGTGGAATTCGCACTGGTCCGGTTTTATTAAACAAGCACAATCAGTATCATCCATAGATATTATGAAAACATTCTTAAAATTATGTATATGTTAAATGACTGGAAGCCGACTCCAATATAGTTGGGAAAAGGAAGCAGATGGTGATGATGATGAAAATATTATATGTGAAACGACTACTTTTTTATTTTTGAACCCTAGAGACTTAAACATTTTATAATAAAACAGTACTTTCAAAACAGAATAAAAGAGAGAAGGCGAGCTTTACTGAGCAATGGGATGATATATGCTAAATTAGGGGTTAATAATACACCTTTTTTACATTAATCTAAAAAGTATTTCCAAGATGCATATTTTCTACTCCAATGAATTTAATAAGTATTATAAATAAGTCTCACAATCACATTTTATAGTTTAGATTGACATTAAATTGGGGGTCGGTATCGATATCCCATCAAAGTTGCGCATCCTGATAGTTTTCCAAATCTTGGCTCTTTTGGAGTGATCCAAGTCGTTCACAAAGCCAGTAAATGAGATCAGTCGAGACAACACAAGTAGTCTAAGTCTACACCAGATAAATCTTGAATCTTCCAGTTCATTGTGGAAGGCCCTTAACAAACTACGCTACGCTAAAACTCATTACACCCCCGCTACCTTAAGGGCAGATTTCATTGTACACCCGCCTAAGGGCCGTGAATAATTCATTCCAAGCGAGCTTTTTGCTGAATAAACATTAACCATTCACAGCTATATACTTAAATAGGGAATTTATTTTTACGTTTTTTTTCTTCTATATAATAGCCGCTGACATATTGCTGTCGCATTAAAAATGCCATCATCTCTTCATCTGTTTAACCATCTGTCATGGGGGTGAAAAAGTGTAACACGGACGTAGGTTGAGGGTCATACAGACCCACTTATTAAATATGAATTATACTAGTATTTCATAAATAAAAAAGATAAAATTTAATTGGGTTTATTTTTTATTCATGTAAATGAATAAAAGAAAAATGTCATTAAATATTATGTTTTAATCATGTTTAACAGTCTTTTAAAAAAACTAAAAAATATCGATTTGTGCCTCTGTCGTCCCACTATCTTGTCCCACATTCCAAAGAATTCCTCGTTCGTCCCACTTGAGTTTTAAAGTCACCACTCGTCCCACATTCCTGGCAAATTCAAAGTACAGTTGACAAAAAATATTGTACTATATCTTCCAATAAATTGAAATAATAGTTTTTTCTAATAACATAAAGATACTTCCAGTTCTAGGTATGCATCCGCGATGCATGTTTTTAATTTTAATAATTAAAAGATCTATTGCACTTTAGGAAAATCTTTATTATTTAGTATCACAATCAAATCCAAATCACAGTACTATTAATTACACCTATCAATATACACATTTGTATTTATCTT